>OX291547.1:28801870-31529370 GCA_946406115.1 Apoda limacodes | reverse complement strand
ACTATATAATATAGTAGCTGCGGCCCGCGACGTCGTCTGCGTGAACGCTATACTATAACATCACTTTTTGTGAACGAAACCATAGCGCGATCTAATTCGACGCCAACGCCATCTAGTTAGCAAATAGGAAACATTTTTATATGGTGAAAAATTTTAACACATCAAAGTTATGACTGTACACGATTTTTTAACATAAAATAATTAAGAAGCAAGTCAAATATGCGTCGTTAGATTACACGTTGTTACAGAATGCGTTGAAGAAATAATAGTGGCAGGTGTACAACGGCAATTTCGCTCGAAAACTGCAAATCGATGTAGAGTTTAGCCGTTTGGCACACAGGTACTTTAGGGGCAAAACAATAATTTTAACCCGCAGTTCCTCAAAATATTTCCCTTAGGGGGGGGGGGGGAGAAAGGGTTATGATGTTATCATTTTTTTGTTTTACCTATAGTGTGCGGTATCAAATGAAAGTAAGTAAGAAAATGAGATAGTTTGAGTCCGTGGGGACATAGGCTGCCTAAAAACGTCAAGCGTGGGCGGTATTTTTTCTATAAGAGCTCTGCCTCACCGGGATGCCATGGCGACATCGCCAGCTACGTATCCAAATAATTCATATAGAAATGTATCGGCAGAAATATATGTACGTGGCGACTGGATGCTCTGGCAGCCTGGCTACGTCGCCACTAAAATGTATGCGCATAAGCTGCACCTCACTCACTCAGTCGCCAACCGAACGCCATTTTGGACGCTCGCTTATATTTTAGTACATTTGTATAACGTTGAAAAAATGAGTTTCGATACAGAAAGATGTATCATGGAAATTCAAAACCGTCCGCGCTCATGGGATAGTTCATCGAATGATTATTCCGACATTATCAGGATATTTTCTTAAATCTGTATATAAAAACATCATTTCGGCTATAAAAAACGATGAACCCATAGTTTGCTTTTTTCTTCTTTTCTCTTTGTTTTTTTTTCTTTGACGAATACAATAAATAAGTGCGATCTCCTCTACGTCCATTCCTACGACGTCGTGAAACTGACTGAAGAGTAGCTATGGCTACTCTGTTTGTCGACCTTTGGATGCCAGAGGTAGCCATGCTTGCGTCGCCGGTGACGTCGCCATGGCATCCCGGTGAGTCAGAGCTCTAATTGAAAAGGTGTCGTGGAAATTCAACAGCGATAACCGAATTTAGGGCGAGTAGAACCGTGGGCAAAAGCTAGGCTTTGATATATCTTTGTGCCAGGTTAAAATATTTTTATATAAAAAGAACTGTATTGGAATGACAGGCACGTTTTTTTTTGTAGAAGACCTATATAGGCATGTTATGAATTTAGTTTTACTCATATTTAGAAAACATACCCCTGTTTTCTGCAGACCTGTAATTAAAATTTGGATCGACAGCTCAAGCTTTTTTTTTTTTATACCACTTAGGTGGCAAACAAGCCTACGGGCCGCCTGATGTTAAGCGGTCACCGTAGCCTATGGACGCTTGCAACACCAGGGGAATCACTCGCGCGTTGCCGACCCTTCAGAAATACTGTAGTCCTTAGAGAAAACCTTGGCAGGGAGCTCATTCCACAACCCAAGGGTTCGCGGGAGGAAGTTTCTCTGAAACCGCACTGAACGCGACCATTTTGGTTCCAAAGTGTGAGAATGAATTCCCTGCCGATGGCGAGTGGTGCGATGCATGAAGAAAGTAGCCGTGGGCATCATTTCGAACAATTCCTCAAAACACAATCCATTGTACAAGCGGTAGAACACACACAGGGAGGCAAAGTCTCTCCTCAGACTTAAGGGCTCGATACCGCAAGTGAGTTGTGTAGCTGTTTAGAATAAATCAGTACCACTAACGTACCTGAAAAATTTGAAAGCGCTACTGTCCTATACCTATAACAAAGTGACGTTTTCAAAATAGCTTAATTATTAGGTAATCTTTTTTGAATTTTTGTTCCTATTACCCGCAAAAACTATCAGATTATTTTAAGATTTAATGACCTCTTCCCCCCCCCCCCCTCCTCATATATAACACACACACACACACACACACTCAATGAGTACGTAATATACAAACCTTGCATGCTGCGTCAAAATTTTTTAACGTCAATCTGCACCAAGAAAAAAACAGAATTGTAACAAAAGACTAGATCGTCATGTTAATGTGACATTGCCCACACGCAAACTTTGTGTTTAATGGTGCCGTCGGTCTAGATTTTATAAATTATTTATCCATACAATCCATATTTGTCAGTCAAATACAGATAACTGGATTATATGCAAATCTTACTAAAGTGTCTCTGATTCTAAAATTAATACCAATACCTAAGTAGGATACAGTATAAGAATATTTGGCTTTTAATACTAATTGAGAGAGATTCCACGACAAAAATTGGTTTTTAACAAGAATATGACGAAAGTATTAGATTGAGATAAGTATCTACTTAGATCATTTGTTTAGCAATGTTGCTTAATCTTTCTCCTCTTTTTTTCTTCCCTGGTCTTGTTGTTTAGGGTCGGGTCTTTTCTGTGCTAAGTTCTATAGGGTTGTCTGTTTTGGGAATTTGGCTTGAGGTTTCTACCTATGTTTGACCACCAGGTAATTTTGGAGCGGCATCCATATTTGGTCCCGGTAAGCTGAGAGCGATTTATACGGCAGGATCCTTGCTACGTCTTTTAATATACCTATCCGCACCATCTTAAATGGTTTTCAGTGATTTTATTTGTAATTGATGCGATTCCGAAGATATTCGTAACTCGCATGTATTCGTTTCAAACTCCATTAAGTCGGTTGACAGGTGACAGGTGACATCTCCAGCTCATTTGATCATCTTTATTTTTTATCAGTCAATTGATTATAAAATATTTGTACCTGCATGAACAGAACAGAACATTTAGATAAAAAGGATATCTTTATTACAGAGTAATTTTTTTAAAATATTTAGTTATTCCAATAATATATTTTCTAAGAATAACATATAATTTTGCTATCAAAAACTATCCACCTGTCTTCTTATAACATTATTTTATTGTTATTTTAAGATATATATGATATTTTTAAGATTTAGTTTTATTTCAGTCAACAATCTGGACTTTCTTTACATCAAATAAATTTAAATTGTCTTAAAGCTTCTTATATTGATCGAAGTGTAATAGACGGCGTAGTACAATTATCTAATACCTTTAAACGAGCAATATATATATATATATATATATAGATATATACTCTGAATCTCGGAAACGGCTCCAACGATTTTCATGAAATTCAGTGTGCTGGAATTTTCGGGGGCGAACGTCGTTTTATTTGTGTTTTCAGGCAATGATAAACTGAAAAATATGACTCTTCCTGTCATCTATTGGCGAATAATAATACTATTATATTTACCGACACAGCAACACTAAAGCTACTCGACAATAGATGGCGTTGTTAAAAAAAAGAGCAAAGCTCAGTCCCCAGGTACTCTAAATAATTCTAATGTTTGATATAATATATATCCAAGTCACCGTTTCCCTCGAGAAGTTAGTGGACTGGTCTTTGTACATATACATACATACACAGGTACGTATGTCTCTTCATTGATCGATGAATATTCTCAAACAGAGTATTATCAAAACCAAATTCACTTGAAAACTATGCTTTGATTTGATTTGTAATTAAAATTCTACTAAATAATATTTTTCATAAGTCGGTTAAGTTCTTGCTTTGAATATTTTTATCTTGGAATGAAAATAAACATCTTAAGACATTTTTTTACCTTCATTAAGTAAACTTTCTATAACGTCTATAGGATCATTAGAATTAATGAATTTGCTTCAATTTGATATAAGGCAATTTCTGTTTCTAAGTCACATATTTCATATATATTTTTGCTGCGTTACCTTGTAGATCTGACATAGAAATGTATTTCCTTTTTGTTTTGATTACTTAAAATAATATTTATTTTATAAAATAAAAATATTCCATCCCAAAAAGAATAATTAAAATTATTTAGTAAAACCATTTCGTTACATAATAAAAAATTAAGTAACATGCTTGATACGTTTCATCAATTACGAGAGTACGCATCTGAATTCGGATGATGCTGAAGTCGCGTACCTGTAATGACAGTTACGCGTCTCTATCATCAGTACAAATACTGAAACATATGAAATTGGTGAAATATTGGAAAGCCTGACAATTGAATAATCTAAAACAAAAAAGCAAAATTATTAATCCGTACTAAAAAGCGGTTTTCTTGAACAAATTTTGCATTTATATCAAATCAACCTCGTTTCTTAATTTTATTTAAGATTCATTATTCAAGCAGTTTATTGCTTCATAAAACTGCATTAAATCTTCGTATGTTTTCTTGTTTTCAGGTTCACTGACCTCGGAAAAAACCAGCTAAAACCGTTACATGCACTTAACGGGATGCATCCCGCGAGCCGTGGACCGGTACCGTCCGGTACACATCTCAATCGGGAAAGACTGGACGGTACACTACCTACAAAGTTGCATTTAGTTCAAACTAGGTGAATAGTATTTTTCATGCTGATACAAATCGAACACCTCAAAATGTTAAAGAGATGATCTCACAGATGAAATTTTCAAAAGAGTCGATACATTTTATCGTACCTAAGAGGTTGTATGTATACAATATCACTAAAACTGTATGGGAACAAATAATAATAAAGCTATATAAACTTCAACGACAATTTATAAAATTAATTTAAAGGTTCTGCATCCAAAGGGACTGACGGAGCCGTTGTAATAGGCTCTGTCTTTTAGACCGAAGTGGAAGCCTTAAATTTCCATAAAATATGTGTTGTTATAGTAGTAAAACGACAAATAATAAAATCAGGTTAAGTGTGAGTCGGGCATGTGCATCGTGTTCAGTTGTTCAGTGCGGGAGTTCGACTCGCACTTATAGGTGGATTTTATTTGTTTTACTAATTATAATGATTTTTAATACTACGGAACCCTGATACTGTGTGTACGACACACACCTGGCCGGTTTTTATAGTTGCTGGCGCGGTTCTTGATGCTTAAAAATTTTTAAACTTTAGAAGCCAATAACTCGCAAAATATAAAATTTTAAGAAAAAGTTTCCTAAAAACCTCAAATGCAATTTTAGAGCCCTATCCAATCCAATTAAATCCAAATATCCGTACGGACGGATGGATGGACATAATGATTTTATTTATTATTCCGTTTGGCTATTAACTCTAAAAATCCGGCCAGGTGCGAGTTGGACACGCGCACCGACAGTTTTGATTACTGAAAAACTTTTGATTTTGTTTGTATCTACGCATAATGTTGTGAAATTTAGCATGTAAGTTTAAAACCATCAGCTTGTGTTAGCTTAACGGCGAACTAAGTTACAAGCTATAGCTAGTATTATAAATATATATAAATATAATTAGAATATATAAAAGGTTTTTGCTTGTTTTTCTTTAATTAACTTGATTCCTAAAATTTTCGAAAAGACGTATAGGCGCCTTACCTCATATTTTTCCATTGAAAAATATTTATTTAAACCTTATGATAAATAAATATAATATAATAAATAACTAGGTATATCTGCTTGGATAGCGCTCATCATAAAATAAATGTAAATCAATTGGATTTCATATAGGGTAAGGTGGGGCGGGGCACATTGTTACACGGGGTACACTGTTACAATGCACATATCTCCATCGGGCATCTCGTTTTCTAAAATGTTGGTATACAGTTTTTACAAGCTTATAGGCACCCAACTTGAAACACTTGTTATTGCCTCAGATTGTGGCGCGTTTCAGAGTTAACAGACAAAAACCAATTTGTGTGATTCAACGAAGAAAAAATCATGTCGAAGTTTTTTTTTCTTTCCTTATTCATTTAGGTAATTAATTGTGATTTTCCTCTGTTCACTCTATTTTAAGCTTCAAATTATTTTTAAGTTTTTTTTTAAACATACCATTAAAGGCTCATTTGTTTTTTTTTGGGTTGCCTCACCTGGGACAGTGTGTGAAACTGTAATAATGAACCCCAATCAATATTTTTTTAAAAAAAGATGTGCGAAATCGTAAGAGGAAGATGGATTACGGCCTTTATAGTGAAAAAAATATGAGAGAAGCGATTCTTGTAATTCGATAGGCAGCAAATGAAAAAAATATAATTTCCGGCAAACGTCAGGCAGATGTCTATACGTTCTCAAAGTAATTGTAAAGAATTTAATACTTGTTAAAAACGCTTGTTTTTTCGTAATATTAATATTCTTATTATTTTTATGTTGTAACATTGTGCCCCATGCCCTTTAACAGAGTACCCCAGGTGTGGGGCATATAGTAACAATGGGGCATATAAGACTAATCATCTTAAAGTACAGTGTAAACTAAGTTATTGGTACATAATAATAGTGATGTTCAAATAATTTTAAGTAAAGAGAGACAGTTATAGTTCATATCCACGACAGTTACAAATTGATTCAATCTATATTGTCGTTGCTACACTGTCATTTGTGATTTTGTAACTCTGTACCCCACCTTACCTTAAGATAATCATGAAAAGTCAAGACATCAAAGACGTCGAGTGTAGTACTGACGAATGTGCCTTACGTATTTGGTTACGGTAAGTTGGTATCGATATTGGAAGAAACAAGGTATTGTTTACCCTATGGAGTGCACAACAAGTAGGTATAGAAGTCAACTTAAGGGCAAGCCACATATCGTAAAAAAAACCAACACAACACATTCTTTTTAGATCAATATTTGTGACCAATGCAGAAATGGCGCGCAGATGTTTTTAGGATTTGTTTTCGCGCGAACGTAAAAGAAAACACACTGGTCAGTAAATCCGCCAACAACATATTTTTTGTTAAGTAAGTCGTTTAGATTACGGCTACGTTATGAATAGGCGTTTTTAGTATTTGTGCAGTTTGTTTTGTAAATAGGTAATAATATTCCGAAGGTACGTAATATCATATGCGTAATTTACAGGAATACCAAAGTTCTAGCTAACCAAATCAAACATGCCCTTAACAAATTGTTTGAGTGGCGTTGGCTATACTTGGTTATGTGTCGGTAGGTTGGTTCAAATGTTTGGGTTAAGCCTTGATTGTTAAAACGTCGATGAAGCAGGTAATTGCTGTTATGCAGATGTCTCTTTAGAACAATCTAGTTCCCAAACCGCAAAAATATTGCCCGCGTTTAACCTTGCCTTGCCCGCTTCGTGACAACAATATCATTATGTGATGAGAGTATTAGGGTACAAAAAAATAAAAAAGATATTATATATATATTTTCGGTACTGTTGAGCAATTAGTCTAGGAATGTTTAAACTGTTTGAGCTGCCACACCACACACAGGCCACAAAAACAAAACCACATTTCAAGTTTTTCTGTGTAGTTGTTCAAATTATCTGCATTCGAATAAGTAAAAAGTTGTTGGTTTTAATAGACGATCGAAATACAATATAGCACTGCTCACCATCGGCAGGGATTTCATCCCCACATCTTAGAACCTACGAGTAAATGGGATGATTAAAACTCTTAAGTTGGGGAATGATTTGAACTACCTTCCAGGGGCTTCTCTTCTCTAGGGATTGCGGTATGAGGTTTTTCAAGAAAAAAGTTATTAGATTTTTGAAGGGTTGGCAACACGCGAGTGATGCCCCTGGTATTCCAAGCCTATGCGGAAGGCTGCGGTGACTATTTAATATAAGGTGGACCGTCAGCTTGTTTTCCACATTAGTGGTATAAAAAAGTCAGTTTACAAAATATAGTCCGCCGCATTAAGCTTACTTCTTGAAGATTATTTAAATAATGAATAGAGTGAGTACCTCGTACCCCTTACCCAGCATGGTAGACGAGTGCACGAAGCACGAACGAGTTTTGATAGAACCGGTTGCATTCGACTCATATATTCGATGATAAAGTTTGCTACCATTTTTATTCGTTGTCGTACAGAAACAGGTACATTGAAGAAAATGCACTTTTTGAGGTATGTATATATATGTATTTTATAAGCTCAAAGGAAACTTTTTTTTTATAATTTTCTTAAATCGTGATCAGTAACCCAAAAGGTTACGATTCATGACGAATATGAATTCGATGATATTTAAGAAGGTTTATTGATAGTCTTTTCTTCTTGCCTCGTCATGATAGTAATACTTGAAGAACTTATATTTTCTGATTCCTCTGGATGGTCCACGTCCATCACATTCGTACCGTTTGGAAGTAGTAGTAGTAGTTGTCGGTTGATGTAGATTGTAGACGGCTGTAAAGTTGAAATAGTAGATTTTTGCGTTCGCCACTCGACATCTTTACCAACTGCGAGTTGGTGTCACTTTATTTTATTTAATAAACACTACACATTTTTGTATTCTGGATTAATTTATTTCGAAAATGGCATTTGGCCTTAGTTTCAATTATTTTTGTCTTTATGTGTTGCGGTTTTGGCATTTCGACGTCGTAATATTTCATAAATATATCAGTCACAATTTTTTTGCGTCAAAATATAGTTTGGACTTTAATCATATGACATAACCAAATGTTAGTCAGATCTAGACATGTATTAGTATTAATGGCGAGCAATTAGATCTTGTAATTCAACATTCTATCTTGACATAACTGGACTCTAAACGTCAATCATCCTCATATTCATAATCTAGCCAAAAACTTAGCTCTGCTGTGTATGCGATCAAGTAAATAAAACAATTGACCGATGTCGACACTGCAAAAACTTAGCTCTGCTGTGTATGCGATCAAGTAAATAAGACAATTGACCGATGTCGACACTGCAAAAACTTAGCTCTGCTGTGTATGCGATCAAGTAAATAAGACAATTGACCGATGTCGACACTGCAAAAATAGTATATTTAAGCAATTTTCATAGTTTTAGAAATATGACAATTTTTTTTTTTGTGGAAAATGACTTAAGGCTTCGCTAGAGGTGCGCTTTAACAATAACAACCAAAGTACCTAGAGCGCGGTCGTGGTTGTATAATAAATTTTTTTTTTCTTATGTATATCATGACTGAATGTTCACAAAGATTTTTGTGACTCAAGCCCGTATAAATGGCTGAACGGATTTGAATGAAATTTAGAAAGCAGATAGACTCTGCATTAAAATATATGATTATTTTTATCCCGATCAAGAGTTCCCACGGGAATGAGTTATTTTGCGGGAAAAACCACGAGGCAAAGTTAATAATTACATGTAAGTCGTGTTCTCTTTGATAACATTATATAGGGGTAAAATCAGTTTTTAAAATAAGTCATGGAGGTGATAAGATTGAAAAGGTTAGGAACCACTGTTTATATCGTTCAAATTCAGCAAATAGTTTTGATGGTAGTTCGAGTTGTATCGAGCGGCTCCTGCTTGACACCTCATTTGTATGGAGCGGCTATCGCCTGCCGCCTCATTTGTATGGAGCGGCTCCTGCGTGACGCCTCATTTGTATGAAGCGGCTATCGCCAGACGCCTCATTTGTATGGAGCGGCTCCTGCGTGACGCCTCATTTGTATGAAGCGGCTGTCGCCTGCCGCCTCATTTGTATGGAGCGGTTCCCGCGTGGCGCCTCATTCGTATGAAGCGGCTATCGCCAGACGCCTCATTTGTATGGAGCGGCTCCTGCGTGACGCCTCATTTGTATGAAGCGGCTGTCGCCTGCCGCCTCATTTGTATGGAGCGGTTCCCGCGTGGCGCCTCATTCGTATGAAGCGGCTATCGCCAGACGCCTCATTTGTATGGAGCGGCTCCTGCGTGACGCCGCATTTGCAGTGTATACTTCAGTGGTCGTCGTTGATGGTTTTCGAATTGTTGTCAGACCGATCTTTACAACAATATGCTTAATAATCATCTTTGTAGCTTTTAGACTTTTGAAGTACGAAGCTTTCAAAAGTACATATTTTTTATATCACAATTTTTCTGGAATGCCCGCCAGTGTAGCCAACAATAATTTTGAAATTCTGCCGTCTCTATAGCTACATAGGTATGTCTTAAATATGTAAGAAAATTTATCCTGAATAAAACAATAAATAGAAAACTAAGTATGTCCATAACTGCCTTGAACTAGTAATAATAAAAAAGACAAAAAATAAGTATTAGGTAATTTTTATAAATCTTATAAGCTCCTAGGAATCCGCTCAAAAATGTATCAATCGTTAAAACTTATTTTTTTCCGTTTATGATTGCGCTACTCCGTTACAACCAACGAGAAATCTGTCAAGTTGGCAGCAAACGGCAACGGCTAGCACGACGAGGAAGATGTTTATCGAATTCACGGCATAAAGAGGAAATATTATTATGTTATTCTTTATATTTGACCGATGATTTAAGTGTAGCTGTGTGGGTTAAGTGTAGCTGTGTGGGTTAAGTGTAGCTGTGTGGGTTAAGTGTAGCTGTGTGGGTTAAGTGTAGCTGTGTGGGTTAAGTGTAGCTGTGTGGGTTAAGTGTAGCTGTGTGGGTTAAGTGTAGCTGTGTGGGTTAAGTGTAGCTGTGTGGGTTAAGTGTAGCTGTGTGGGTTAAGTGTAGCTGTGTGGGTTAAGTGTAGCTGTGTGGGTTAAGTGTAGCTGTGTGGGTTAAGTGTAGCTGTGTGGGTTAAGTGTAGCTGTGTGGGTTAAGTGTAGCTGTGTGGGTTAAGTGTAGCTGTGTGGGTTAAGTGTAGCTGTGTGGGTTAAGTGTAGCTGTGTGGGTTAACTAACACTCCGTTTGTCAAAAAGGACCTCCTCTGATGAGTGGTTTCAAAAATATTTTTGTGTTTAATTATTCTATATTTATTTCTTTAACATGTATATAATTAGGTGGTAATTAATATTTCGCCGCGTCTTCGATCTGGTATTCTACTGAACTCTACTGAACTCTAAACTTTACAAATTAAAAAAAGTTTTCTTGAATAATTCTACTTCACGCCCTCGACTCTGTTATACATATTCTTTGTCGTTTTGTGAGTTTTTAGACATTATGTTGAATAGTTTTAAGAAGATGTTCCTAACCTGCTGAAAAAACATATTTATTACATAAGTAAACGTAAAAATGTAGGTACGTACATCATTCTCGTCTTGCACACTAACTTGACTTAAAAAAGTCAGTTTCAGTAAAGTACCACACCACATTTACTTTTTGCACCTACATAGGTAGGTATTTGGTCGGACAATGTTTACAATTTCTAGTTACCTAGTCACTGTCACTGTCACTACCGGTGACATACATGCGAATACTAACAGTATATTTCAACAAAGCTAACCACAACAAAAGTGTTTAGAGATACTATCTATGTCATGGAATTAAATTTCTGTAAATACTTATAAGTTCTGAATTCGCCCGCAGGAAAATTCAATATTGACATGTGATGCCGGTCATTGAACGCAGTCGTAGTTCAGTTTTCACACGCTTTTGAATGTCTTGTATTTTGAAAACAATACAGAATTTGTTTGGAGATTGAAACAAAACCATTGTATAAGTGGTAACTGTTTTGTCTTGTCTAGAATCAAGCACATAATGAATCACTGGATATGTCTCATACTCAAGTAAAGTAACAATGAGCCGACCGGCAGCAACTACTGCACGAGCACGACCAACTTCTGTCTGTTTGTTTGCTTTTATATTAAAGATTATTTCCAAAAAATAGAAACTACATATAATGGATCTACCATTTTGAATTTAAAAACATAAAACGGTTTGAATCAAATTGACATTGACACCCTCGAAACCAAAACTTAGTTACATTAAAATCAAAGAAAAACTTAGTTACATTTTTTTATAGAAAAATGAACCATTATTTTGATTCTTGTTGTAAAGGAATCGATTAAGATATCGATGAAGCAAAACGGTCTATTAGTTCTAAAGTTATTCGATTCGCAAAACTCGGAAACAATTCCCCAGATCTCAAAACGTAGAAATACTACTCTTAAACATAAGAAACTAAATTTCCGATCTCGATTTTTGGACCAATTACATGTAATAACTTCTCATCTCAAAGATAAGTTAATAAAACAAATAATTTACCGGTTAGTTTTAAATGCAGTGCGTTCCAGTTATATAGCAAAAAAACACATTTTTATGACTCACTCCCATCTCTCCTCCCCACGGACTTGTTTGGACTAGTTGTAGTGTTCTCATACCGGAGCCCCCACGGAGTGTTTTTGTAGTAAAAATTTGCACACGCGTGTATTTTTGTCGACAGTAGCTTAAAACTTTCATAGACTTCCAAAAGAAGAAGGTTTTTAATTCGGTTGTATTTTTTACATGTTACCACGAAACTCCGTCTTTTGGTAGACCACTAATTTGCTTTTTTTTATTTGATAGGGTATACCTTTAGATTATTGGGGGAAAACCTCCAATTATTATAAATAAATATTTCAAGTGTGGCCATAAGATATCTCGATTAATAATCGATTGATATAAAATAGGAGATCCAATCACCCTGCCCTACCTTGACTTCCTTCCTATAGTACGGTAGGAACTGGCCATAGGAGTGTATTATTCTGTCCCAGGACCCTTATGTCAGGTTCTGCTTAGTATTTTACAGTTGTCATCTACGACGTATGAGATATCCACCTTAGTCCAGAAGGAGTGTTGCAGCAATGGTCACACTCCTGTCAAGCAGTACTGAAGAAGTCGGTAAAAAGAGGCACTATGATGTAGATGTGTATCCAGCCGTCCTCTGGGACTCCCTCTTCTGGGGATAAAAACCGTAAACATATATATAAAAACTAACATATATTATCCAAATTTACGTGTTTTGATTTACCTCTACATTTTAGTTAGTAAATATGTTATTTTGTAATATAGTTATTCTTCGCTCGCAGGTTTGTAAATTGTCGTAAGCAAATTGTAAAATGCTTTGTCAGTTTGTCATTGTTTGTTCATGATTCATAAAAACGATTCGAACGCCGTTTACAAAATAAAACACAACAAAATTAAAAAAAAAAAGACGTGTGGCACTCGGGGACTGCCGCGGTAAAGCTATTGCATAGCATTTTGTATCAACTTATGCAATTATAATTTTATTTATTTATTTTATTCATGCAGTATTTCTTTTTCTTTGTTATTAATTCAAGTTACACTTTTTGAGCGTGGTGACCGAAAAGAAAACAAATTTTCTATTATTAAATAAATAAAAAAAGTTAATATTGTTTAAAATATTTTTATTATTTTACAATACATGTGGGTTTTATTATCTTACAGTAGCTGTTGGTTATTCAGGAATATTTATCATTGAAACTATAGGTTTATGATAACTGAAATAAGAAACATAAGTTTGCGACTTAATATCCTCTAAATACCTAGAAAATACCGCGTCAATGGTGGTCCCATATTTTGTTGTGAACTCTTGTGGATCATTATTCATTTTCAAATTCAATGTTTTTGATATAAAAGTTGTCAACCGCTCTGATTTTTTATCAGCGAAGTTAATGTTGAAATCGCCAGCCAAGATAAGTGGAAATTTATTACCATTTGTACCAAGTAGTTTCGACCCTTCTTCAGTGTACTCCAGTAAAGTGCGATGAATAAAATGCTCTACCTCGTCCAATTTTGGATTCGGAGAAATGTAAATTGCTACCATAACTATTTGTAGGCCATTTCTAAGTTTGCATAAGCACGCACAAATATCTCCAACAACTGAGCGCCTAACATTAACATCGCTAACGTGTGCAATATTTATTTCAATATTCGGAGTCATAATATTAGTAATATCATTTTCATTTTGGTAAATAGCTACCCCACCTTTTGAAACAGTATCTCGTTTGAACTGAACAATACAATTAAAATTAGGTATTTCAATCGGATTAGCATGCGTCATGCAAGTTTCTGTAAGAAGTAACACACTTGTTTGTCTCGTAACTGAATCTTGTAAATCGTATTTATGACTATTTAGACTTTGGCAGTTAAAAGTCATTATTGAAATGCCATTTCTATTACTAATGAAATCTAATACACTTTGAGCTATCGTCTGAACACTATTTAAAGACAGTCTTTTGAATTCTTGCAACAAAAATGCAGTCGATGCAGCTTGCTTTCGATTATGATAAAACTTGAATGTAGAATTATCGTTTTTTGTCGTGATATACAATTTTTCAATATAAGTCACCCGAGAGAGCGCAACATAATAAATAAATTAAAAATATTATTATTAAATCAACTTACATATCCATGTAAGATTTTTCTGCATTACGTTGACGAAATTTCCTTTGACGTTCAGCATTTGATTTTGGTACTGTTTTTATTATTTCTTCATTTTTCTTCAAATCTTTCTGACGCTGATAATATGCCCTTTGACGTGCATTAGTTTTTTTTCTTTTTAGCTCTTTACGCTTTTCTTCTCTATAAAACGAAAATATCTAGGTATAAATAATTAGGTATAAATAGTGTAATGACACACCAAAACAATATTCATTTATAAAAAAAAAAATAACAATATTAAGAAGTGATTATCGAATTTCGCGCGATGTACATTTATATAGATATAATATCATTTATACTTTCTCTGCGCGGCATTCATGTGCATTATCTATACACCAAAAACAAAGGTACTGAATAGTACACGTGCTTGGTTTGATGGTTTCTGTTATATACATAATGAATTTATTTATATATATATATATATATATATATACATATTGAGAATCTAAATTGAGAATTTAAACTATACGCGTGTGTGTGTTTGTGCGTATAAAAGAGGGCTACTTTTAATATCGCTCATTTTAATATCAATAATTTAGGTTATCTTTATAGCAGATTTATATATTATATTTTCAATTCAAAATTAATACTGCATTTGTGATAATAATAAATGTATGTATATAGAGTACTAACTAATTTTCTTTCACTATTTTTTCGTGACTTTCTTCATTAATAATAAATGCACTTTGTTCATTCATATTCAAAACACTTTATACACAAATTTTACAAGTACAGCTATTCACTGTTGTACATAAATACCTATACACCTATATACTTTCTCATAAACAGCTGCTTATGTATTCGTCCGATTTCGGAGCAGCTCGTCTCGATTCGTGCGAGTTTCGTAGAGTCGTACAATACGTCTAATCACACACAACGCCGTGTCGAAGACTGCCGAACTGAAACGACGTTAGACGATGCACGGCCTTCAAGCCACACCTCCTTGCCCGTCGGAGTGGGGAGCGTGAGGTTTTTTCGTTACGGAATTTCTGGATTCGGTCCCCGCGCTCAAGGCCCGCGATAGAAGCTATGCAATAGCTTAAAACACAAAAATAAATTAAAATGTAATATGCGAATAAATTTATTCAAACTGAGACAATGGAGTCAAAAACTTCATATTTGAGAATAAAAAAATTATGGAAATAGATCTTATTTTTTAATGAGAATTTTCTGAATTTCGTAGTTTGAGTGTTGCGCTAAAAAGTTAAAAAGACTAAAAACTTTCTTTAAATTAGTGTAAAGGTCTATTTTATATTCGTTATTTAAGAATAACTCTCCTCATGTGCTTATACGTTTCAAATATGTTGGCGCACGGTTAAGTAACAAATCATTCAACTACATATATATTATATTATGTTGAAAATATTATAATAGTACTATTAATATTTAATTAACATCATATTAGCATTGCATATTAGTAACATTAGACAATAGCGACTGGTTTACATACTACGTACGTACGTAAAGTGCGTAGGATGACGCCTTCAACAAATGTATTGAAATTGGCATTGATAAAATAAAGAACGAATCAATCGGTTTATTACCAGTCAGAAACACATAAAGCAAATAACTATGAGTTAGCCATCAAACTAAGTTTTAAGTAATGGTAGGTATCACTCTACCATCTGTCCATACATTCGTATGTATGTATAAGTGTTTGATAATAACCTTGGCTCGGCTCTTTGTTGTAATCGTTAATCTACGAGTGCTTTATTTCTAAAAGGCGCTGTTTCTCTCAACTTATTACAACAACAACTTATTTGAAACGCGTCGTAGCTGCCCCCTTATTGAAGTCACAGTCATCTCGTAGCTGCCCCCTTATTGAAGTCACAGTCATCTCGTAGCTGCCCCCTTATTGAAGTCACAGTCATCTCGTAGCTGCCCCCTTATTGAAGTCACAGTCATCTCGTAGCTGCCCCCTTATTGAAGTCACAGTCATCTCGTAGCTGCCCCCTTATTGAAGTCACAGTCATCTCGTAGCTGCCCCCTTATTGAAGTCACAGTCATCTCGTAGCTGCCCCCTTATTGAAGTCACAGTCATCTCGTAGCTGCCCCCTTATTGAAGTCACAGTCATCTCGTAGCTGCCCCCTTATTGAAGTCACAGTTATCTCGGAACCAGATAGTTTTTACTGACTTGAATAGGTGGACAGGTACTGTGATTGTGGCTAAATATTATTATAATTTATTTATTACGTTTTTTTAACTACTGCTCATTTAATCTGATTTAAAAAGTGAAATGTTCTTACTTAACCCGCGCATTAGGCGCATTAATAAAATTACACAATTAGTCGCATGGGGTCTATAGTAACCCCAAATAAAATAAAAATATGATATAATAAGAAATAAATAAAACTAACTATTTATCATGAAATATATCAAGAAAGTGTATTATAATAACTAAAAAATAAATAAAAAAATAACGAATAAATAAAAATAAAAAAATAAAAATCCAAAAAATGAAAAAAAATCAAATCTGGTCGCGATTATTTTGCGAACCCTGCGGGAAGTCAGGAAGCTAGAAGGACCGCTGGCGCATTTCAACCACTCTAACACATATTTTTTTCAATTTGAAATTGTGTTGACCCCATGCGCCTAATTAAGGGTTAAGAGGCAGCTGTACGAGACAGTAAAAACAAGGATGACGCGATATGTAACTAAGCATGCGAGAGTAGTTCAGCTACTTCGCAATTCACTGATTTTTTCATTGAAATACATGAAAATATTAAAAGTTTATTATACGTCACCGTTATCAAAAAAATGCGTTTCACTATCACGGCTATGCTTAAGCAAAGTTGTAAACTAATAGCACTTATAACTTTGAATGTTTATTTTAGTCTTAATTCTGTTTCAAAAGATATGATTGGAACCAGATTTTGTTAGTCAGCTAGTCGTGTTTTGAATTACCAAAAAACCAATTAAGCAAAAAAAAAATGTTTTAATAGAGATAATAATTATAAGATTTTAAAGTTACTTGGTACTTTATCTATCGTACAATACCTTTACGGTAAAATACATAGTAAATGTAGTTTTATTTTTTGAATTTGCGCTAAAATGACGATTACTGCATTATTGTGCGGAAATTGGGAAAACCGGGCAAGGGCGCGTCGTATGACGTATTAAGTTAGGATCCATTTCAAGGTTGACTAAAAATTTTAAACCAATTTTGTTCAAAAAATTTCATTGGTACTATTTATATAACCTTATTTTTTTTTAGATTATTTAAAAAGCCCTTTAAGGTACTGTGGGTGTTTAACGCCCACCTAACTTTACTTTAAGATAATTTTGGTATTTACTTGAATATGAATAAAACAGTGTTGTAAACAATGGAAACATTTATTTTTGAATGAAAAAATAACAACATAGAACGAATTTTCCTTAATATGACTCATGTTTATCAAGCTTTTTAAAAACCCTATTTTGGGCGTTATTAAAAACGATGGGTCTATTAACGCCCGGTTTGTAATTTTAGCTATAATTGTAAAAATAGACGCACGAGAACAAAAAATATCTTATAACCGAAAACTCATTACGCCTTCTTCTCATTATTTTAAAAAATAAATAAAAATAATCAACATTTAATACACTCTTTGACTAACTTAACAATACATCTAACATCACATGGTATATTTGTATTTGGTTACATTTTAGGAACTTTTCAAAAATTATCTTATAACATATCACGAGCACTTAACGTTTTATCTGTTTTTAGGGTTGATTTCAGATAATATTAAATGTTCTTTGGGCGCAATTAAACTAACAACGGAAATTAACGCCCTATGGAAGTAGATATTAACAAAAAAATATGATTCATTGAATTAGTTTTTTATCCTACTATGTCGTTAGCACAAGCGCATAACATTTTCTCAACAATTATTACAACAAATGCTCATTGACAAACAATTATTATTAGGGTTTATTATTATTACCTGTCTGTCTGTTTTATATTTATTATGTGATATTATATATTTGAGCCAAATATCTAATTAATACTTAAATTTAGCAATCTGGGCAAGTAAACTCTATATCACATTTAGAGAGGCCTACGCATTCCTCATGGTACCATCTTTTACACACTACGCATTGTCTCAAACCCATCTGTTTCACTTCGCAACAAGCATAACAGTACCAATCTCCTTCGTCACCCTTTTTCATGTTCTTATAATTCTTGTTCTTACTTTTGATCACTTTCTTTTTTTCTTTTATTTCTTCCACTTTCTCCTTACGGCATTGTTTCGTTGTGGTTTTTTATTTCTTTGGAACCTAATTTGCTCTTTTTTATTTTTGTTCAAGGTCTTGTCATGTTTGTTCTCTTTTCTATCTATTTCGGTTTTGTCATTGAATAAATCTTTAGTGATAATTTGCCCTTTATAGTTCATTACTTTTTTATGGGGCTTTTTAGATTTAGTCACTGTATAGTTAGGCGTTGGTAGAAGTTGTTGAAATTGTGAGTCATTCCTTCGGTGTAGACTGACCAATGGAATGTCGTTATCGTCTGAGTAGAGAGTTTCATTTTGATTGGGAATGATCATTTGTTTTTTTGGAGTTGCTTCTCCTTTTTTGATTGGACACTGATTTTCATCTATTGACGATTCGTCTGATGTATAACTATATATATTTTTAGCAAAATGTCTGGTTTGTTTTAAAACAGGCTCAGTAAGGAACAAATCCAAATTAGAAAGTGTTGAATCAGAGCCGGAATCGTCCTGTATAGATCTTGAAAATCCCGAGCAACTTGGAACTGCCAGACCAGATATATCCAAATTTTCATCTTCATCTAGTGGTTGATCAATTTCAAAGATAGAAGTAAAGTTGCTGTTTAGTAATACAGAAGGCGACGCATGGTCTTTATCTATCGCAACTCCTGATGTTGGGTTCTGAAAACCTCTGACATCCAATCCTCTCTCTAAAAAAATCTGACGAAGAACTATAATCGACAAGGTTGACTCTTGGATTGATGTTTTGATTGCAAAACTCTGTTTATGTAGAGTCGGTGTCATTGCAATTTCAGCCAATTGATCTAGATCAGTTTCATTGTGTAATAAACTAGAGGTGGGGTTTTGCAGGGGCTCTTGCGTTTGTGGACATGCAATTTCTGTTAAAACAGATGGGGCAAATGCTTCCTCCGGTATCGCTTCGGGATCGAACGGGAAGAGACCCGTACCTTTAAACCCATTGACTATGTTGTTATGAGTCATACACTTCGGCCACACTCGAGTAAATATTTTATTGAACTTAGCTTTTGTGAGTGCTCTATCGGCACTAACATATAAAAACTTTAGAACTTTTTCATCCCAGTGATGTTCGTAAGATTTGTTGACCGCCTTATCCAGTGGTTGCAGCTCGTGCGTTGTATTTGAAGGGAGACAGTACATCACGATGTTATTTTTATCTGCCTCTTCCAGTGATTCAATTGACAAATGGCACTTAGCACCATCAAAAATGAGTAAACATTTTCCCGGTACCTTGTATTTGGCTAAGTGTTCGATAAATTCCACAAATAATCGGCGGCCTTTTGGTGCCATTCTAACTAACGTTCCGGCAGTTAAGTTTTCTAAAAGATCGTGTCTTTGTCTTTGTCCTTTAAACAGGAGCATAGGAGGAATCGCTGTTCCTATGACATTGACGCACATTGCGGTCGTTACATTTTCTGCATGTTCGGGTGCAATAAGATGAACTCTTTTACTTCCTTTCTCTGCAAGTACTGTATGCTGGTTGTGAACTGTAATTCGGCAACCCTTCTCATCCATATTATATAATCTTTTATGATGACGGAGAATGTCCAATTGGTCACATAATTCATTTACACCCTGGAAATGTTGCTAAACTATTGGTTTGTTCAATTTCATAGCACTTGCTGGATTCATTATTTGTGGCTTACGCTTAGTGATAGATGGGTTTCACTTCAAAAATTTGTCTTAACCAATCAGCACCCGGAATTATTTTTGTTGTGTTGAAATTGTGTCTGATGTCAAATTTCTCACAGAACAAATAAGCTTGTTTTCTAATAAACTTTGGCGTCAATGGAACTCCAATTTTTGCAAACCTCTTGATTCTCTAACATTAATCATTTTCCTGAGTGTTTGTTAAGACTGGTTTTCGCCCAAAACGTTTGACATCTTGGCCTGTGTTTACATGATCTCTCAAAGTTCGACGGGGAATGTTGTACTTGAGAGCTATGGCTCGCTGACTTAATTAATTTTTTTGCACAGCTCTCAAAGCAGCTTTGAAATCATCTTCTGACCAAGACTCCCCTCGTTTTTAACGAGAAGACATTTTTTGATACCCTAAAGAGAAATAAAATAATACTAAGTTAATAATGAAAATACAAATAGCATATCATAAAACATTCATTAATTTAGCAATTGTAGATTACGTTTTGACAAAAAATTTGTCAAATAAAGGAGATTCGTATTACCTCCTTTAAAAATCCTACTATTTATTACATTTAGTAGCGAACAAATTAGCTATCTTAGTCAACGAAGAATTACAAACCTATCGTAAAAATGCTTATAACGCCCATGCAGACTAATAGCGCTCAACCGTCAATTTACCGGTCGTTATTACCCAGGCGGGCGTTATTGTCACACAACACACAAATGACACATTTTTGAAAAAAATGATAGATAAAAACACAAAATATTCAAGCAATAGCATAATGAATTAATCTTTTACTAAATGTAACCAAAAAATATAGAAAAAACGAACAAAAACCAGCAAAACTTATAATTTTACGACGTAGCACTTATTATAAAAGCGTAGTACGTGACTGATCCTGCCGGAATACTGCACCTGACTGGCCACAATGGCGGCGCCAGCGAGCCGCCGCTCGCGCTACGCTTTCTAATTGGTTTATTCAATGTGTGCGTGGAATGTTGTCTGAGTCGCATCATTTTTAGTACGTTTTCTGTTATCTGGTCGTTATTAGACAGCGGGCGTTAATCACCCACCCTACCTTACTATGATAACCATGATACATGCTGGCGTGCTTGAAAAAGAAATGATTAGAATCTACCCAAAGACAGCGGAATTTTAAGGCTGTAACATACGGAAGGACGGAAATGACAAATTTATAATGGTTTTGTTTTTGCCACTTGGCAATGAAATCCGAAGAAGGACAAGTTCGGCCAATAACTTTTCTAACATAACGAAAGATTGGAAAATGATAGAATATTAAGTTATTTCTCAACATAAATTCTGTGTTTTCACTAAATAAAAATTGCTAAATGAACTTTGAGAGAAACAGCGCCTTTTAGAAATAAAGCACTCGTAGATTAACGATTACAAACATAGAGCCGAGCCAATAGAAACGAATGTATGGACAGATGGTACAGTGGTACCTACTTATACTTAAAACTTATTTTGATGGCTAACTCATAGTTATTTACCTTATGTGTTTCTGACTGCCAATAAACCGATTGAATCGTTCTTTATTTTATCAATGCTAATTTCTATACATTTGTTGAAGGCGTCATCCTACGCACTTTACGTACGTACGTAGTATGTAAACCAGTCGCTATTGTCTAATGTTACTAATATGCAATGCTAATATGATGTTAATTAAATATTAATAGTAGTATTATAATATTTTCTCCATAATATAATTTATATGTAGTTGAATGATTGGTTACTTCATTTGTCCCCTTCGCGTTCCTTTACCGTTCGTCTGACTACAAGCAATGTATCTTTGGTGAGTAGTCGTACATACACCAGTGTTCCGTGTAATAATTTTGAACTAAAGTGCTTCCATCTGCGTCATTGTGTTTCTGTGGAAAACATCGCTCCAGTTTGTAGACGGCGTGCGAGCGCGCACGGTCAGGGCTTCGTCGTCGTTCGACGCAGCATATCTGCGCCTACAAACAGAGCGCTTAAAAATCGACGTCGCTGCGCTGGTTCAGCGGTCGTCCCGGATCTTTGTTAGTCCTTTTTTGCAATTTTCGCTCTTTTGTCTAACGGCTCAGCTGTCCGTCGTGGACTGTCGTGTCTCAGTTTGGCCCCCTAGTGGGACCACCGAGGGATGCCGCCACCACAACCACGCCCCCTGCACGATGGCCGCCGGGGGGTCACCAAGAGGACGGTTTGGTCCAGAAGCCAACCGCCAGCGGTAGTAGCCCGCAAATCTATTTTCAGGCCAGATTACCGCTGCAGACGGCAGTTTCGCCGTAGCCTTCCCTCCGTCGAGGCCACCCTCAAGGGCCTCAGCCATATCGGCTTCGTCTGTGTACTCCGGCCTCAGACACAGGCGACGAGTATTTCCAGGGCGGCCTCACGGCTATGTTATCGCCGATCCAGTACTCCCCGATTAAGACCAAGACCACGCCCTCCAGCAACGTAAACAGCACCTTTACGGTAACGGCTCAAGTCCACGCAATAGCAACACCGCAGAATCCTCCGCCCCGTGTTGAACCACCATCAATCCCGGTACTGTTAAGAGGGTTAACAGGAGAGACGTTCGCCCCTTTCACTTAGCCCCAGTAAGGACCCCGCCGAACAAGCCCGCTCAGCGGCGAGGGAAATGGCCCAATCTCAACCCCAACTCCAAATACAGGTCACCCCAGGCAAGGCATTGACCACGCCCACAATCCGCAGGTGTATAGACCACGCCCTCCGAGAAAATGGAGACCACGCCCCCTCAGCGCATATGTTTTGCGCAGGCCACGTCGGCCCAACCAAACCAGAATGGTTTCTGGTCTGGCCTTCGGCGTCCGGACAACAAAAAGCCAAAAAAAAGTGCGGCAGTGACCCAGGTTAGATACCCGCTGATTATAGTTGAGAACTTACCTCAGTGGTCCACCCACCTTAAGAAGATTCATGGCCTGTTAGGACACGTGTCGCATGCCCGCCCCTTTGGGAAAGGCGTACGTTTTACGCCTAAGTCCCCGGAAGAATATCGAGTTGTAGTAGCATACATAGACGAGTTATCCAAACTGGATAGCTCCGTCTCATGGTACTGCTACAGCCTCGAAACCGAGCGCCCGCACACAATTGCTATCAAAGGCTTGCCTCTTGACGCCCCTTTGGAAGAGATAGCTGAGGAAATCTCTGAACTCGGGTTTCCTATACCGCACATCCGCCAAATTCCCGGAGTGAGAGGGCAGCCTAATTGTATATACTTTAGCCAGTTGACCCATAGACACAGTATACCGGACCTACAGAAGCTATACGCCATCACCACCTTGCTCAGCATGCCGGTGCTGACAATTTAAGCATGGAAAATCAGACCGGGGCCTTCCCAATGCCACCGGTGCCAGCCTTCGGCCATGCCTCGGCAAATTGCCATCGGCCAGTCAAATGTGTACGCTGCGGACAAGGCCATCCCACGTCAGAGTGTGACCTCCCAAAAACAAACGCACCGAAATGCGCAAATTGCGGCTGTGGGCACGCCGCCAACGATCGTACATGTCCGTCATTTAAAAGAGATGCCCGCAAGAAGGGTGTGAAAGTCCCTCCACCAGCACCCCCTGGAAGAAGATTACCTAAAGCTAAAGTTCCTGAACCGACCCCACTACCCAGCATTGCCGCAGGAGTATGATTTAGTAGAAGAAGCAAGTCTGATGCCGCCAGCTAACATGCCTACTGACAGGTCCAAACCTCTCCCAAAAAGAAAGAGGAATAAAAAAGGCCAAGAGACAAACATTGGAAAGTACCACACATCCAGGTAGGTCCCGAACTAGCCCCAGTTTTGTTGGTTTCGTTGGACCCAATTAGGCACCCTCCTCACAGCGAAAAAATCTCTGTTCCCAAAGCCGTACGTACAACCGGCCACCACTTCGAGGTTGCAAAGCCTCAGCCCCCTTTCGTCCCCTCAGCTAGTGTCAGTCCCGCTCTTGGAACTGGCGTGCTCTGCCGTGACAACCAGGGCAAGCAGTACATTTACTCAGGTGCTCTTAACATTGCTAGAGCATCTATAGCAGCTATTAACGCGGCCATAGAAGCTATTGCAGCGGGCTGAAACTCACTTCCAGCGCTATTACAAGGTCTGTCCCAGCTCATTTCCATACTGACTCAAGAGGTTTATGGCCCCACGACATAACTTGAGAGTCGTATACTGTAATCCCGGAGGCTTAAAAGGTAAAACCTCAGCCCTCAGGATGCTAGTCCAGGAGCACGATATACATATAGAAAACCGAAACCAAGCTTCGTCCTGAGCAAGAGTTCCACTTACCTATCTTCACTATATACAGACGTGACGAAGTTACCTCGGATAATATTGCACTACCACCTCCACCCCTCTGTTCAACCAGATCAATTGGTATCATGGTGAAAGTAGGTACATCAGAGCTTAAGATTTTCGCCGCCTATAAGGCACCCTCTCTGCCCTTTGTCCCGGGTGGCATTAAGGTAATAATGTCTGATGACACCCCTACCCTTTTCCTAGGTGACCTCAACGCCAAACATCAGCACTGGGGATCGCAGATTTCATCCAAATCGGGGAAACTTCTTAAAAAGGATGCCGAGGAAAATAATTACGCCGTAATTGGTCCCGGCTCCCCCTCCCACTATCCTTCGAGTGACATTGCCCAACCAGACGTACTGGAAATTTTATAAGCCCATAAAATAAGTTGGCCCATGTCCTTAGAAGTCCTTTTAGACATGGACACCCAACATCTCCCCATTCTACTGGTCCTCGGGGTAGCTGCTAGCGGCAAATCATTGCCCAGCCCAAAAAGCTGTACTGACTGGACTACCTATGGACAAAAATTGACCTCCTTCACCCTCCCAACTGGTGGTATTTCCACCCCCGATGAAGTTAAAAGGGCCACCCTCATTCTTACCTCCACTATTTCTAAAGTGCTCGGGTATCGGGTAAAAAATTACTCCCCCCTCACTTACGTAAAAACTCCTCCATAAAAGATATCTCCGCAAACTCTGATGTCGATGTCCAGTGGTTAAAAGAGATCTTAACGCGATTAGCGCTGAACTAACTAAGGACATAGCAGACTATCGAAAGTGGTCCTGGGACAATACTATTTCTTAAGCTTGTGAGGACGACGCCACGCTCTATTGTCTGGTCTGCCAGATGACTAACACACAGGAACCAACTTACCCCCTTTTTGACAACTCAGGCAACCGCTGTTACTTAGCCGAGGAACGAGCGGAAATTTTCGCTGCCTACCTCGAGAACCAATTTCAGCCCAACCCCAGTGCTGACTCCCTCCATACCGCCAACATCGAGGAGCGCATACACCATTAAATGTCCCAACCTACCCCTCCGTTACGCGGCGATTACTTTTTCTCACCCAAGCAGGTGAGAAAAATGATATCGCAAATCAATAAGCGTAAGTCACCAGGCCCGGATGGTATCCTGAACACGGCTCTAGTTATGCTACCGAGGAAGGGGGTGGTAGCACTGACTAGAATATTTAACGGGATCCTCCGCACAGGGAATTTCCCGCAGCCTGGAAAGTTGGCAAGGTTATTGTTAAGTTAGTAAGAGTACTACACCATATAGCCTTCGAGATGAACAAAGGCAGAAAGACGGTCGGGGTCTTTCTTGACGTTGAAAAGGCCTTCGATCGTGTCTGGCACGAAGGCCTACTCTTTAAGCTGCTGGAGACGGACGTGCCCCCAGCTATTGGACGGGTAATTGCGTCTTTTCTGGCAAAGCGGAGCTTTTTCGTGGCGGTTGAGAACAAAACTTTCCAGGCCAAGCCCCTACAGGCAGACGTACCAAGACGTACAAGGTGCGCTCTACACAGACGACATCCCCACCCTGAGCAATACCGGGCTAGACCCATGTATCGAGCACGTGACCTTGGCCCTGTACGCAGATGATAGTGCCTATTTGAGCTCCTCCCGTAAAGCGCGGTTAGTGGCTTGCAAAATGCAACGTCTCTTGGACAACCTTCCCGAGTGGCTAGATCGGTGGAGGATAGCAGTCAATGCAGGCAAAACCGCAGCCATCTTAACCGGCAACGAGAAACAATTACCCCCTAAGCTTGTATTCCGCGGTCAGGAAATTGAGTGGCAGAAGGACGTTAAATACTTAGGCTGGTGTCATATACCGCCAACTAAGAATGACCAAAATGCTGGCACACTGGAGCACTGGTCGGGATTTTCGAATCGCTGCCTAAACGGGTAAATGCTCACAAAATTGTGTCAAAGTCAAAGTAGGTAACATAGAACAGTAGTCCCCGGAGAAGTCCCCGAACCAAATATTTGATATGCTTTCTAAAATTTATGTTAAAAATATTTTATTTTATGACTTTCAAATGAGTTATTTTAACCGTAGTTTACCTTATAATTTCACCGGATTTTGATATCGGCGTTCGGTTATATTCGGTTATCGGTGTGTGAATTCTTCGGCGAGTACTTGATTATAGTAGGAAAATTTGCTTGCGGCTAAATTAATGCCTCATATTACAGCGGTACAAGCACGTAATACTTATGCGCTGACGTGGGGCAACGTTAAAAGTATGTTCAGACTTATTACAATGTTCAAAATATATACTGACGTGCGGCAACGTTAAAAGTATGTACCTAATGATGTGGTATAATATTAAAAGTATGAACTGACGAAGTACAATGTTCAAAGTACGTGCTGACGCAGTACAATTTTTTAAGTATGTATTGACGTGGTGCAAAGTGAGAAGGATGTACTAACGTGGTATAACTTAAAGTAAGTATGTACTAAATAAGTGTGTATATATAAATTGAGTTATAGTAGGTAGTTGTACAGGATAAATAAACGCGCCTATCAGTAGGTTATAAAACAGAATTGGTAAAAAACATAGTAAAATATGTCTAGTAACAATAAATAATATTATCAATTTCATACAATACCATTCAAATTTCTGACTTTTATGGTGAAATTTTAACACAAATTCTTTCTTAAACGCTGTTTTTAAAAACACAACTATAGAAAACAGCCAAATCAATCGAACGTTCAAATCAAAATCAATTGGTGGTTTTCCGGGCTCCATTACTAAGCCAAAATAATGCCTGCATACATACCATGCTATGTTTCTAACTACCACTTGTGTCAAAAAGTACTTACAATTGAAGCAATTGCATAAATACTTGAGTAAAAAATATATTTTATAATTATTAAGTCGGTGGTGGCCGAGGGGTTTCAATTTCACTTTGCGTCCTGAGTGGCGGAGGTTCGCGACCGGCGTATACCGATTTTGTTTACTCCTAAAGTACATTGATTTACCACTGGCTTTTCGGTGAAGGAAAACATCCTGAGAAAACCTGCATACGTCAATAAAAAGACGTAAGTATGTAAAGTCCATAATTCGCACTGGGCCCGCGTGTGGACTTTCGCCCAAATCGCCCCCGGTGAGGGTAGGCCATGCCCGTATATTAAGTGGGGACGTATGAGGCCGATAAGGAAAAAAATCTACTTCATCTTTGCAATGTTACTGTAAATAAAGAAAATTGGAATATAATGAAAAATGCAGATTTGAAACGTACGCCATAAGGGTTTGAATATAGATAGCGTAGCGTAAAAATCCTAGGTCTGTGGCTTGGACACACAAAAATATTTTTTATGGAGTTAAGTTGCATATCACGTTGAACGCCACATTGTCAGATTTGTCACGTGCCACGCTGTTCACGAGCTTGTCTCCGTGATTGGACATTGAAGATGAATGTTGGTCAAAATTACTTAAGTAAGAGAAAAATAACAGTAAGGATATTTGGAAAAATAATCGATAGCGCAAACTATTTTGTTTTATATCTAAGCGTAAAGTTGAAGGTACTGGTTGTAAAATTAATATTTTTTCTTTTATTATAGTAAGGTTTTTTTAAACCGTCAAAGTTATCACAAACTATTTTTAGTATTTTAATTTGAATGCGATATAACATGTTCAAAATTGATGCATCATTGAACTATCTATAGCACGGACGCAAAGCACAAAGAATTTCGTACATTGACCTTTTACTTTTTAGCCTGTGTCAGTTGTCAAAAAAGTAGTAATTTCTGATGACAGCGGTCGGTCATCGCATCTGTGCGGGCGTGACAGCAAATAATTATACGCGTGCAACAGAGACAAATAGTGACTGGGCATTGACCGAAATTCTTCCTGCTTCGCGTCCGTACAACCTACTCGTAAATGCACGTTTGTGATATATGATTTCTTACTGCATTCGTGGGACATTTTTGTTAAAAGTAGGTACAGATTACAACTTACTTAATACAATGCTGCCAAAGTAAGATGGTATCTTTCTAGTCTTAAAAATTTAGGGCATGAGAAAATTACACACAGTTTAAAAAAACCCCGTTCACAAGATCCATTTATACATGTTTACTAGGAAATAGTGTTGCACTAATTATCAACTACGTATTTCTTTAAAAGTAAATAAATAATTTAATTCACTAAAATTTTATTCTGCAAAATTATCGTTGGATATCGTTAAAAACAAATAAATTACGACAAAACAAAAGTGCATAGATATAACACATTTCATCAAGATCTTTATTTCAGATGACGGCTGTCAAATTTTAATAAGCTTAGATTCATTATGTACAAAAATGATAGATCTCTTTAAAATCTTCATGCCATACGACAGCTGTCGAACTAGAGTAAATAAAGGAGTAATGCTCCTTATGCTATGTTCAACTGTTGTAGCGCACAATTAATAATGCTCGTTATGTTATATTTAACTGTTGCAGCTCATAGTCAGTTATTCTTCTTATGTTATGATCAACTGCTGAAGCGCACATTTAATAATGCTCGTTGTGTTATATTCAACTGTTAAACCGCATAGTCAGTACAGTAATGCTCCTTATGTTATGTTTAACTGTTGCAGCGCACATCTAATGGTGCTCGTTATGCTATATTCAACTGTTACAGCGCATAGTCAGTACAGTAATGCTCCTTATGTTATGGTATGTTATGTTCATATTCAACTGTTGCAGCTCGCAGTCACTTATTCTTCTAATGTTATGTTCAACTGCTGTAACGCACATTTAATAATGCTCGTTATATTATATTCAACTGTTGTAGCTGACAGTCAGTTATTCTTCTTATGTTATGTTCAACTGTTGCAGCGCACAATTTATAATGCTCGTTGTGTTATATTCAACTGTTGAAGCGCATAGCCAGTACAGTAATGCTCCTTATGTTATGTTCTACTGTTGCAGCGCACATTTAATAATGCTCGTTATGTTATATTCAACTGTTGCAGCGCATAGTCAGTAAAGTAATATTCCGTATGTTATTTTCTGTAGAATTAATTTCTATAGAATGGCACATGGCGGGCGATACCCGATAACATGTTATAAAGGTATTTGTAAACTTTGAAATTGATATTGATATAATCTATTAATGTGTGTGTGTATGTGTATGTGTAGTCCGACTTACACCTAGTATTATCACTGAATCAGTGGTTTATGTAGCTATGTTCTTGCTAAAGTTGCTAAATATCACAAAATGCTGCCCTGCCAAATTTTATCAAGATCGGTTTAGCGGATTAGCCATAACAAGGTTACATAATTATATACTGACATATAGAGACAGTTCCAAATTTATAGAAGTTGGTGTGTTGTGTTTCTTCCGATTATTTATGACAGTAAAGTGTATTAACCAACTTTAAAAAAGGAGGAGGTTTCCAATTCGGTTGTGTTTTTTTTTTAAGTTTTAAAAAGCGATTTTTTTGCATGATATATAGAAGGAGTTAACTCATAAAAATGGTACTATTTAAATTTAGTAAGAATTGGTAAAAGAAAACCTGATTTACTTATACTGTACTATAGTATAACTTATATGACGTGCACTCTAGTTGACTCCTCAAAATTCTAAGGCTGGGTGCACTACGGTGCCGCAAGCTGCTGTGAGTATTTAAAATCGTAACTAATCGGATTTGGTAAGCGCTTCAGATTAAAACTTTTATAAAATAATAATACGAGTTGGCGATATAGCTTATATATACACGCGTAGAATAAACATCATTCTGTACGGCCGCGGTGTTTCGAGCACTATTGCGGCGATCTGCAGATTTTTTTAGGGAGTGCATTAGTTATACTTTTTTGATTCCGGGCGTAGACGCACAGCAACGAATCTGTAGCAAGCAATTCTTTCATTTCCTTCTTGCAGTGAGCGCATTTTTGTTGTGTTGTTCACACCTTAAAAACTTTGAAAAATCACACTGAATTTCACCAAAGTACACGGTAGGCCTAACAAATCCGAGGGCTGTTTTAACATTTTTATGCATTTGATATTGTTCATTTTGACAGTTTAAAGCGGAAGAAAAAGCTGATAGTGACGTTTTAAATTTTTGGGTTTGCCAGTAGCAAAAACCAAATAAATAATTAACTACTAGCAAAGTAGTCCTTTAAGAAATGCATTCATCATTAAAAAGTGGTAATAGAGCGTTATAAACGTATCTCTAACGACCGTGTGTTCTATATTAGCGCCTCATAGAATATTTTAGCCGTATAATTAACAGCATTTTGGTATCTATAATAAGTGTTGTAAATGTTTACATCAACCCCATATATGAACCCATCAATTATAGAGCTATACAATAATAATGTACTATTGTTGTTGTTGTGTATTGAGTAATAAAGCCATAGTGCAAATTTTATAACTTTAGTTTATTAGTAGAAAGTCTCTTAACACTGAAAGGTTATCAAAACATTTTCATTGTAACTGTTACATCTCAAAGTGAAATAACAGATTTCTTTATCACTTTTATTTGATCTTTGTGACACATATAAGTAGTATATTACTACTTTTAATAAACCTAAATATCATATAAAGGAAATTTAATATCGTTTTAACAACATACGTCCTCTATTTTGATAATGGCTGCAGATGGCTGTACAAAGTGTGCTATAGTAAGCATGTAAACACCATTTTCATATATAATAGCAACTGTCGAGACCTAAATTTTAATTTTAATTATTTAGGAAAATCAAGGATGGGCTGAAAAATTATTGAAAAAATTACCTTACTACAGCGAAAAAAGTTTAGTCGCTAGTAAAATTCACTGTAACAATTTTAACAGCCGTGAGCGCCATCATGCTAAATAGTAACACACCAAAAAAATCTTTTTTCAATTAATTGTTATTATTACTGGATTGCGATGTAACTGCGACAAATCCTGCCTGAGCAAATGTTTTCATCATTGTTATACGACCTGTATGAGAGACTAATTAGTGATTCTGAAAACGTTATCTCGATTACTATAGTAAGTAAGCACTTTAATCAGTAGCTGCGGTATATCTGTGCATCCATTTGTTTTTCATATATTAGGGTTCCGTAGACAAACGGAAGAAACGGATTCCGTGTACGGATATTCAGGTTCGTCATATCGTCCGTCTGTCCCTGAGCGGACTCTTATAGATTCGTCATGTTTTCAGGGTTCCGTAGGTCTGTGGTAAAACTAAACCCTTGTGGTTTTCTATTTTTTCTCTCGTCATCTCAAATACATTCGTCTGCTTGTCTATTTTATGGTTTCGAAAAAAATGTTAGGAAGTTTCAAGTTTCTTTTATTATTTACTTTGACGAACAACTGATATTTGTTCAATAAGAGACAGCTAAAAATTAAACTTTATTCTAACAAAATATCAATCTGACTCCAAATCCACTAAAAAGTAAAAAATAAGCCCCTAAAGCAGACTTATATGACAGAGAATTAAGAAAAACAGTATATTTCAGAATTAAAATGTTTGGCAAACATTCATAAATAAAAAAATCCTAAATTATGATCTGAAGTGACTGCCCATAAAAATGGTAAAGACTGATTTTTTTTTTTATATATTATTGCTTAGTGTTGCAATGACGCGAAATGGGTTACCTTTAATAGAAACTCTCGATTAGTATAAAGTGAATTGTATTGCATTTTCTTGATCGAAATAAAAAAAATCTTATGAATATAATCTTTTATCATACAAATGTGCCAAAAATTAAGTTAGTGGGATTTCCTAAATAAATGAGGGAACACCGTTTTATGAGAATAATGCCTAAGTATGGCTAAGTAATGCATTTATAGTTTGTGTAGCCGATAGTTTACTAAAAATAATGCATTTATAGTTTGTGTAGCCGATAGTTTACTAAAAGTAATGCATTTATAGTTTGTGTAGCCGATAGTTTACTAAAAGTAATGCATTTATAGTTTGTGTAGCCGATAGTTTACTAAAAGTAATGCATTTATAGTTTGTGTAGCCGATAGTTTACTAAAAGTAATGCATTTATAGTTTGTGTAGCCGATAGTTTACTAATAGTAATGCATTTATAGTTTGTGTAGCCGATAGTTTACTAAAAGTAATGCATTTATAGTTTGTGTAGCCGATAGTTTAGTAAAAGTAATGCATTTATAGTTTGTGTAGCCGATAGTTGACTAAGAGTAATGCATTTATAGTTTAAATGGTTGGTTATCGCGCGTAGCGAGTAACTTGAACTACGCCTTTTTTTCCGACATTTTTAGCCATTATTTGTCTGAAGGAATTTTATTATAATATAATTTATTATAAGGTTGAGAAAAAACTAGGAAACGTTGACGCACAGACTTGAAGTTTTCAGTAAGTTGGAGCATAGAGATTAGGTAAGTTTAATGACGAAGAATAGCATTACTTTACTAATTACACCTAAGAGTTGTTTAAAGCCACGTTAAAGCAAGTAACCTTGATATTAGGTCGAAACTTTCATTTCCCTGGAATCTATTTCATATCTGGAGCAAGCAAAATAAACATATATACCAAATCGGGACAGTAACTTGCATGCCATTAAATGGCATGCGCCAGTAGATGAAACACTGAGGATATATTTACAAGCAGAAATAGCATGCAATTGGTTAATTGGTATACACATGCCAGTAGGCCACATTGTACATTGTACGTATTTCACAAAGCGCATATTATGGACAGGTTTCAAAGTGAATTGAATAGTGTGATAATGTTGTATTGATACTTGCAACAAAATATGAAGTAGCTATAAAACATAAATAGTTTAACAAATAAGTAATAAAGTTGATGCGTGCGTCCACACCTGCCATGCATGACAATATACGGCTTGCAGCACCCCGTCGCGCTTGATGCTAATCTACTTGCTTGCCAAGTACAGGAATGGGGACACATGAGATATGGTGTCAGCTGGCAAGCTACTGGCATGTGTATTCTGCGCTTAATGCCGAGCGATTGATGATGGCTTCCAAATGCAGAAATAGCAATTTTTGCCGTATCTAATACTGAACGAATTCGATGCAGTCTCATATACTCCCGAAATATTAATACAATATATTAAGTGAGATGTCCTATGAAGATATCATAATGGAGGTGGACGCAGCTCCTCGAACCTATGTATTCTTTGTATAATGCTGTCTTTTGATTGTTGGGCTTAATGGATTGTTCCAAGTCGCATTCAATAAAAGAACCGGTCAAGTACCTTCACGCGTTCCTGAGAAAAATGGTCTTGACAGACAAACTAACAACAAAGTGATTCTATAAGGGTTTTTTTTCTTTTGAGGTACGGAACCCTAAAAAAATATAAGTAACAACAAGTACAATTATCCTCCTAGTCTCATTCAGAAAATCCCGTTACTCTTGAACATATAGCTCACAAGCTAGTAAACAGCAGACGCCCCTGAGATCCCCGTTTGTTTGTTTGTTTCTCCGTCCTTCCTTCACGTCGCAACGGAGCATCCAATTGAGCTGAAAATTTGGCAATGAGATGTTAAAGAGACGAAAAAGTACATAGGGCTAGTTTTCATTACAGAAAATCTGAAAGTTTTCGCAAAAATAACTATAACCTAATTCTTACTTGGTGACCACAGCAACCTTTATTATTTATACTCAAGGAGTTCCCGTAGAAATGCCACGCCGATAACCAAATTTTGTGCCAACGGAGTTGCTAGCAAAAGCTAGTATTGTTGTTGTTATGAAAGAAGTCGTGATTTATATACAAAAAAGGTTTTTCCCGTGGTTTTGCCTGTGCAAAATCCGGTTATCGACATGGGAAACTTAATGATTAATAGGGTTATTGACGTGACAACGTCTTATAAATTGGTTTGCCGGGTGACACTTCAAGAAACTGCGTTACGCTCCGCTCACGTTATGCGCTCACAATGAGAGCGAGTGAGAGGCACGCGGCATGGTTAGCCCGCCTAAGAGCGAGAGAGACAGACATAAAAAGTGAAAGGCACAAGTTGTCACGATTCCGGACGGTTGTCCGACACTAATTTTTTTTTTGTTATTTTTTATACCGTCAGTATTTAGTGCTATATTCTAACAACCCTTTTTAAATAATGAAGTCATTGACACCTTTTTTAAAGGCAATAACAACTGTTGACTTTCATGTTTTGAACCTGTGAACCTGATTGTGGTAATTTTCCGATACCTATGCTTTCGAGCAGATATCTATTTGCATGTAAATTCCACTTTGATCATTTATGTTTTCGATATCTCGTTTTTATTTTACAACCTGATATTCTGCATTAAGCGTTCTTAGGTTTTTTTTGTTATTTAAAACACTTTTGTAGTCAAATGTTCTGAGGACCGATAAAATAAATTGTATATTAGAGAATAAAATATATATTTTACTTTTAATAGTGATATTAACGGTGAAAGCCAAAGTAAGAAAAAAATCTAGTAACTTTGTCACAGTTATTAAATAATACTTACGCTTCAGAAACTTAGAAATGCCAATCTTAACCTGAAACCATCTAAGTGTAAGTTTGGCTAGACGTAATTGAAATTATTAGGGCATGTGGTATCAAAAGACGGGATTTTACCCGACAAAGAAAAGTTATCGCGTATTGAAACTATCAAACCTCCGAAAGACATCAAGGGTGTAAGATCTTTGGTTGGTTTCTTATCGTATTACAGTAAGTTTATACCGAATTTTGCTTAAATTGCGTTGCTTTTGACCGATCTGACGCGGAAAAATAGGAAGTTTTCATGGGGCGATAGAAAAAACGTGACTGTTTCTTTTTCTGTTGCGGATTCATTTCTTTCAGCGACCTACAACTTTCTCGATGCGAACATGACTGAAAACATATTTTTCTCAGTTTCGCCTTGTAATAACACGGCTCCTAGGCACGTATTGCTGGTATCCGTTGCCGTAAAGAGCCTTTCATCACCCGAAAAATATCGTTACAAAGGTGGCTCCTTAATTTTACCGAACAATTCTTGTAAAGTCACGTTTTTTCTATCGCCCCATGAAAACTTCCTATTTTTCCGCGTCAGATCGGTCAAAAGCAACGCAATTTAAGCAAAATTCGGTATAAACTTACTGTAATACGATAAGAAACCAACCAAAGATCTTACACCCTTGATGTCTTTCGGAGGTTTGATAGTTTCAATACGCGATAACTTTTCTTTGTCGGGTAAAATCCCGTCTTTTGATACCACATGCCCTAATAAGTTCAATTACGTCTAGCCAAACTTACACTTAGATGGTTTCAGGTTAAGATTGGCATTTCTAAGTTTCTGAAGCGTAAGTATTATTTAATAACTGTGACAAAGTTACTAGATTTTTTTCTTACTTTGGCTTTCACCGTTAATATCACTATTAAAAGTAAAATATATATTTTATTCTCTAATATACAATTTATTTTATCGGTCCTCAGAACATTTGACTACAAAAGTGTTTTAAATAACAAAAAAAACCTAAGAACGCTTAATGCAGAATATCAGGTTGTAAAATAAAAGCGAGATATCGAAAACATAAATGATCAAAGTGGAATTTACATGCAAATAGATATCTGCTCGAAAGCATAGGTATCGGAAAATTACCACAATCAGGTTCAAAGGTTCAAAACATGAAAGTCAACAGTTGTTATTGCCTTTAAAAAATGGTGTCAATGACTTCATTATTTAAAAAGGGTTGTTAGAATATAGCACTAAATACTGACGGTATAAAAAATAACAAAAAAATAACCCTATTAATCATTAAGTTTCCATAAGCATCCCATGTCGATAACCGGATTTTGCACAGGCAAAACCACGGGAAAAACCTTTTTTGTATATAAATCACGACTTCTTTCATAACAACAACAATACTAGCTTTTGCTAGCAACTCCGTTGGCACAAAATTTGGTTATCGGCGTGGCATTTCTACGGGAACTCCTTGAGTATAAATAATAAAGATTGCTGTGGTAACCAAGTAAGAATTAGGTTATAGTTATTTTTGCGAAAACTTTCAGATTTTCTGTAATGAAAACTAGCCCTATGTACTTTTTCGTCTCTTTAACATCTCATTGCCAAATTTTCAGCTCAATTGGATGCTCCGTTGCGACGTGAAGGAAGAACGGAGAAACAAACAAACAAACGGGGATCTCAGGGGCGTCTGCTGTTTACTAGCTTGTGAGACTAGGAGGATAATTGTACTTGTTGTTACTTATATTTTTTTAGGGTTCCGTACCTCAAAAGAAAAAAAACCCTTATAGAATCACTTTGTTGTTAGTTTGTCTGTCAAGACCATTTTTCTCAGGAACGCGTGAAGGTACTTGACCGGTTCTTTTATTGAATGCGACTTGGAACAATCCATTAAGCCCAACAATCAAAAGACAGCATTATACAAAGAATACATAGGTTCGAGGAGCTGCGTCCACCTCCATTATGATATCTTCATAGGACATCTCACTTAATATATTGTATTAATATTTCGGGAGTATATGAGACTGCATCGAATTCGTTCAGTATTAGATACGGCAAAAATTGCTATTTCTGCATTTGGAAGCCATCATCAATCGCTCGGCATTAAGCGCAGAATACACATGCCAGTAGCTTGCCAGCTGACACCATATCTCATGTGTCCCCATTCCTGTACTTGGCAAGCAAGTAGATTAGCATCAAGCGCGACGGGGTGCTGCAAGCCGTATATTGTCATGCATGGCAGGTGTGGACGCACGCATCAACTTTATTACTTATTTGTTAAACTATTTATGTTTTATAGCTACTTCATATTTTGTTGCAAGTATCAATACAACATTATCACACTATTCAATTCACTTTGAAACCTGTCCATAATATGCGCTTTGTGAAAAACGTACAATGTACAATGTGGCCTACTGGCATGTGTATACCAATTAACCAATTGCATGCTATTTCTGCTTGTAAATATATCCTCAGTGTTTCATCTACTGGCGCATGCCATTTAATGGCATGCAAGTTACTGTCCCGATTTGGTATATATGTTTATTTTGCTTGCTCCAGATATGAAAAAGATTCCAGGGAGATGAAAGTTTCGACCTAATATCAAGGTTACTTGCTTTAACGTGGCTTTAAACAACTCTTAGGTGTAATTAGTAAAGTAATGCTATTCTTCGTCATTAAACTTACCTAATCTCTATGCTCCAACTTACTGAAAACTTCAAGTCTGTGCGTCAACGTTTCAGCTCGCAGTCACTTATTCTTCTAATGTTATGTTCAACTGCTGTAACGCACATTTAATATTATACTTTTAGATTCCGGGCGTAGACGCACAGCAACGAATCTGTAGCAAGCAATTCTTTCATTTCCTTCTTACAGTGAGCGCATTTTTGTTGTGTTGTTCACACCTTAAAAACTTTGAAAAATCACACTGAATTTCACCGAAGTGCACGGTAGGCCTAACAAATCCGAAGGCTGTTTTAACATTTTTATGCATTTGATATTGTTCATTTTGACAGTTTAAAGCAGAAGAAAAAGCTGATAGTGACGTTTTAAATTTTTGGGTTTGCCAGTAGCAAAAACCAAATAAATAATTAACTACTAGCAAAGTAGTCCTTTAAGAAATGCATTCATCATTAAAAAGTGGTAATAGAGCGTTATAAACGTATCTCTAACGACCGTGTGTTCTATATTAGCGCCTCATAGAATATTTTAGCCGTAGAATTAACGAGAAGAATCCGGCAAGAAACTCGATAGTTACTCTTTTAAAAACACTATCAATAATACAAATAAACTAAAATACAATTAATGTTTTAAATAAAAAATTTTTAGTCGTACAATTTTATGTTATTTCCAATTTAATTTGGTTGACCTATGCATCCTGTAATTGAGCATCATCAGTCCCAAGGATTTTTATCATTTACATAGTCTGAAATATTTTAGTATGCCTTTTTACAAAGTACCTGCTTGATAAAAGATTTAAATTTACTTATTGATAGATTTTGAATTTTATTGGGAACTTTGTTGTAAAAGTGTATACATTGCCCCATAAAAGAGTTACTTATTTTGTGTAGACGTGTATCATGCACCAACAGCTTATTTTTACTTCTAGTATTTTCTTTGTGAACGTCACTTTTCTTGCTGAAACTATTGATATTTTTATGTACATATAAAAGATTTTTTATAATGTTCAAATACGTTCCTTTTGAAGATTATATCAATTTATCGGAATACGGATTGAGTTTACAAAATTCGTTATACATATTATTTCCTTATTAATAATCATGAAACACAAGTATAATGTTGCTTCAAACATTTTGTAGTCACCGAACCTTTTTAATATATCAAAAGAGATAGTTAGAGTAGGCGTTTTTAAAAACGCTCGAAAACTGTGCAACGGAACGTACCTCAAATTTTAAACAACCTTCGAACAAAATGTCGTTCGAAGCGGTGAATGTTGCCAATGTAAACCAGTTAGGCTATGAGGTACGTTCCGTTGCACAGTTGTAGAGCGTTTTTATAAACGCCTATTCTAATATGCTTCTTTTGATAAATTAAACAAGGGTTCGGTGACTACAAAATGTTTGAAGCAACATTTTACTTGTGTTTCATCATTATTAATGAGGAAATAATAAGTATAACTAAGTTTGTAAACTAAATCCCTATTTCGAGAAATTGTTTTCATCTTTAAACGGAACGTATTTGGACACAAATAAAAAATAACTCTGTTTGTTTTTGTTGTGTCTTTTATTTGTTTATTTGGTTGAGAATTTTAGGTTATTCTTATTTTTCAACGGTGTAATTATGTTTATTAAATGTTTTTCACATGAAATTACCACCTAGTATTATCAAAATACTACGCAGCACTAAAGATGTCGGTGCTGGACCTCAAACATTTTTGTGTATGTGATGTAATCTAGTGTTTGTTATGATGGAAATCAATAGAAATAGAAGAATATTATTGTCATGGGCGACTTTGATAACTGCAAAAAACGGCCAATCAATCAATTGAGAAAAGAATAGTAATGTATTATGAAAGTAATAAAGGTAAAAAAAATATCATATTTGGTAATATAAGTCATTTTTCCGCCCTTTTAATTACTTTGACCTACATTTTAGATTTTAGAACATATAGTTCACGCTAAGAGTAGAATTAATGTTTAGAACCTAATCATTTTGAACTCAATTTGTCATGATTCGAATGCGAGATGTAGTCTCGAACGGTCCCGACCACTCGAAGCAGTTCGAGCGCCTTGCGTTCGAGAAAGGGATTCCCGATTCGACTCTCGTGTTGTGCGGTCGTGTTTTAGAGCGTCAAGTGCTCTCAGTGTGCTCCGTGCAGTGGTGACTCAGCTGGTGCGCATTCCTGTGTGGTGTTTTGCCTCAGCGCTGACGACCTCGAATTGTTGTTTGGATCATTGCCCGCAATTCCTGGAAAATCGGCCTGAGTGTTGAAGCGCTGCTAGGCAGTGTGTATTGGCTGGGAAATTGCTTCTCGGCCCGCTCTGAGTGTGTTTGTGCGTTCTTCAACGCGCCCATAACCGAGTGTTTATCGAAGCGATACTGTGTGTTTTTGTGCGTGAGTGTGTGTTCTCGTAGTCGCGGAACTACTACGCATAGCGGTGACCCTCGCTTTCCTCTTTGACTGTTACCGGTTCGCCCGGTCTGAGTCCGGCTTTGGGTTAAATCGCTAGTGTAGTATTTCCGCTTCAGCGGTTCGCCGCTCCGCGCATTCTCGCGTTTTAAGTATCGATTGCGTTTAGTTTGTAGAAATCCAGTTCCGAGTGCTCAAGGGCTGGTGGGTGAGATCGTATAGCTCTTTTCAGAGTTGCGGTCTACCTAACGTTTCTCGTTCATAAACGTCTCGTTGCTGGGGGGAAACCTAACGGTGACAACGTAACCCCGGCCGTAGGAGTAGGAGTTAGGTACACACCAGGCAATCCGTAGCACTGCGGGGCGCCTGGCCACATTTTAGGTATTCTTGCTCCTCGCCAGCAATGGTGGGGAGTCACTAGGTACTCACAAGCGACACCTCGGCCACTTCCGCGATGGCCGAAGAACTACTCACTGGCATGTCCCGGGACCAGATAGGGGAGATCATCAGGTTCTGCCTTCGTGATCACTCAGATCTGGTCCGAGCCTACGCTATCCAGGCTGTGGCTGCCCACGAAACGTCCGACAATTCGGTACCCTCCCAATGTTCGCCGCCGCGTGCCCCGTCCCGTTCGCGTTCTCGCTCGCGCACTCGTTCGCACTCTCTCTCTCGCGAACCCCGCTGTCGCGACCCGCGTGTCGCTCGCCGCGCTCATCGGGCCCCTGTGCCCAATCGCCCCCCCACTCCGGTAGCCGATGAGACCCTTTCTCGGTCACTCGCTACCCCGCCCCCCGCAACCTCCGAAACCGCACCCCTGTCTCCAGCAGCCGTAATGTCCGCTGAGTCGGCGTTGTCCGAGGACGACGAAGGCTTCAAAGTGGTTGGCCTGGGGACAAAAAAGGGGAAAAAGCGGAAGAAGTCCGCAAAGTCCAAAAAGGCTTCGGCGGCATCCGCTCAGGAGTCTTCTACTCCTCCTCCCTCCGATTCCGAGGCTAAGCGCCTCAAAGCGCCTAGCGCTTCACCGTCCCCGTCCCCGTCCACCTCGGCGGCCAGCCCTGAGCTAGCCGCCATGGACACAACCCCCCCGCCGCCACCTCTTCGCAGGCCGCCTGTCCCACTTCGGGACGGACGGAAAAATCTCCGCCGCCCATTGTCATCAAAGACAAAAGGGCCTGGCCAAATATAGCAAACGCTATGAAGGCCAAGCGGATAAATTATACGCACGCCCGCAATGATGCTGAGCGCGGCATCAAAGTGCAGGTCCCGACACCGTCAGATTTCCGAAATCTGACGGCTTTCCTCACGGCCCAAAAGTATGAGTACCATACTTACTCGCTGGCCGAGGAACGCGTTCTCCGAGCAGTCATAAGGGGAGTTCCTAAGGAATTCTCCACTAAGACTGTTCAGGACGACCTAATCGTTCAAGGCCTCCTAGTTCGGGAAGTACATAGAATGTACAATGTCCGTAATAAGTCAGAGTGCTACGAAATGGTGCTCGTAGTACTAGACCTGACCAAAGAAGGCAAAGCCATCTTTAACATTAAAGATGTGTGCAGCCTCAAGGGCGTCCGGGTCGAGACTCCGCACAAGCGATCGAACCCGGGTCAATGCCACCGATGCCAATTATATGGCCACGCGCAGCGCAACTGCAGACGCAGACCGCGCTGTGTGAAATGTTTGCGCGATCACGCCACTCCGGACTGTGATCGCGATCGCTCTAACGCATCCGACCCGGTCGCTTGCGTACTCTGTGGGAGTGAAGGCCACCCAGCGAATTACCGCGGGTGCCCCAAAGCTCCCAAACAGAGCTCGCGTAAACCCAAACAGGGTAAATCGCGTCCCCCCGCCCCCCCCCCAACAGGCTCCGCTCGTGCCTGCACCTCTCCCCGCTGTCAACGCCTGGAGCCGTCCTCCAGCGCTAGTTGTCGCGTCCAAATCGAAGGAGACAGACAAACTTTTGTCTGCTCTCCCCGGGCCCGTCTCTGTCACGGGTATTCCCTACCCCTCCCCTCTTATGTCCCGGGACATTCCGCGTCCAGCGCCTATGAGAAGTGCTCCCGCACCTCTCGCGCAAACGCGCCTTGCCCCCCCGCGCCCCTCTCTCGCGCTGCCCCGCAACGCCGCTCAGACGGCCGAGCAGCAGCATTTCGACATTCTCGCCGAAATTTCTTGGGTCTGCGACCCAGCCTATTTCGAGATCGTGTACGCCGAATACGTACAGATCACCGATCTCTCTCAAATGCTCGGCTTCATGGCTAAGCATCGTGACTTCTTCGCCGCCCTCCGCAGGGTAGCTCCAAAACCTTAAAACCAAAATGGATTGCACAACCGCGCGCGAAAAACCCCGGTCCGTCTCCATAGGCTATTTTAATGCCAACGGTCTCCGCAACCAAAGAGAGGAATTATCGCAATTCCTCTCGTCCCAAAAACCGGACGTCTTCCTCATCCAGGAAACGTTCCTAAAGCCCGCTGTCCGTACCCCTTCGATCGCGAACTATCGCACCGTCCGTAATGATAGAACTTCCTCCAATCTCGGAGGCACTCTCATCTATTACAGGCGCTCCCTGCATTGCTCCCCTATCGATCCTCCACCGCTTACGAATTTAGAAGCATCCGTCTGCCGCTTAGCGATGACCGGCCATCAGCCGATCATCATTGCATCGGTTTATCTCTCTCCCCTAAAAGACTTGCTCGAGAGCGACCTTCAGTCGCTCTTAAATTTAGGCGACGCCGTCATTCTTGCCGGCGACCTAAATTGCAAGCATCGCCGCTGGAACTCTTCTGTAACTTCACAGAGAGGCAGACTCCTTGACGATTTAGTTGACAGACTAAACTTTGACATTATCGCTCCCATGACGCCCACTTTCTTTCCCCACAATACTAGGAACAACCCCGACGTACTGGACATAGCACTTCTAAAGAATGTAAGGCTAAGCTTTCGTTCTATAGAGGTGCTTGACGAACTTGACTCGGACCACTGCCCTGTCATCCTCCGATTAGGTTCCCCTTCGGACTCTCCTCCCGACACTAGAACCGTGACGGACTGGGATAAATTTGGGCAATTGCTCGAAAATCCCAGCTCGCCACATCTAGACCGCGTTCCAAACGTAATCTCTTCCGCGACCGATCTAAACGTAGCTATCGACTCTCTCACTAGCCACCTGACCGCCACCGTTGGCGAGTGCTCACGACAGGTGCCGGTTGGTGATTATCACCACCTAATCCTGCCTCAGCACATCAGGTCGCTAATGACTGAGCGTAACGCGGCCCGCCGCGCTCGCGATCGCGCTCCCACTACCGAAAATAAAGCTCGCTTCAACGACTTACACCGCCGTGTAAGAACCGCTGTAGCTGAGCTCCGCGCCCAACGTTTCGGTGATCTTATGGAGAACATTTCTCCTTCTCACCAAGCTTATTGGCACTTAGCCAGAGCTCTAAAATCCGAAACCGCAAACTCTCTCCCTCCGTTAACTCGTCCCAACAACGTTCCCGCGTTCAACGACGACGAAAAAGCGGATTGCCTAGCGTCTAGCCTCCAAGCCCAATGTGCCTTAAGCACACAGCCCTTCGATCCCGACCACGTGCGCGAGGTAGACGGCGAAGTGAAGCGCAGAACTTCTCTGCCTCCACAAGACCCCCTGCCCCCTGTCACTGTCGACGAAGTCGTACAGGTCATCAAAGACCTACGCCCCCGTAAAGCCCCCGGTGCGGACGGTATCTCTAACGATATCTTAAAGCGCCTCACTCTGCCCCTTGTCTGCCTCCTAGTAGCGATCTTTAACGCTGCTATGGAACATTGCATCTTTCCATCTCAATGGAAAGATGCAATTGTTATAGGCATCCATAAGCCAGGTAAAGCTCGTACCGAGCCGTCCTCCTATCGCCCCATAAGTTTACTAAAGGCCCTTGGTAAACTCTATGAACGCCTCCTCCTCGCTCGCCTACGGAACGCTATAGTCTCCAGAGGCATTTTAATAGATGAGCAGTTCGGCTTTCGTGCCAAACACTCATGCGTCCATCAAGTCCTCCGCATAACGGAACATATTCTTACTGGCTTTCAGCCAGCGTTAGGTAAGACCCGTCACACGGGCGCTGTCTTCTTCGATGTAGCGAAAGCTTTCGACAAAGTCTGGCACAACGGTTTAATTTTTAAACTGTACAACTTTCAGTTGCCAGATCTTCTCGTGCTCATCATACGAGACTATTTGTCGAATCGTAGCTTTCGCTACAGAGTTGAAGGCACTCTCTCTTCCCCCCGTCCCATACAAGCAGGTGTCCCGCAAGGGTCCGTGCTCGCCCCCATCTTGTACCTTCTGTACACTAACGACATCCCTAAAACGATAGGTACCAATCTAGCCCTCTTTGCGGACGATACCGCTCTCTATACCACCGATAGGCAAGTGAGTCGAATCACTGAGAGACTCCAACCCGCTATCACCGCCCTAGGCGAGTGGTTTCGGAAATGGAGAATCGAGGTGAATCCCGACAAAAGCTCTGCCGTCCTCTTTTCCTTAGGCCGCCCTCCGCGGCCAACTTCCCTTTCTCTCTTCGGTCGTGCCATTCCCTGGCAAAATAAGACCAAATATCTCGGTGTGACCATGGATAGTCGTTTGAACTTCCAAGCTCACACCAAAATAGTCAGAGACCGAGCCGCTTTTGTCCTCGGTCGTCTCTATCCCATGATATGCAAGTATAGTAAGATGTCGCTTAGAAATAAGCTAAATCTTTACACAACTTGTATCCGCCCCATACTAGCTTATGCTAGCGTAGTCTTTGCGCTGTCCAAGCGCAATCTCCACAAACTCCAGACCCTCCAAAACCGCTTTCTCAGAGCGGCCTCTGGAGCCTCTTGGTACGTTCGCAATGCGGACCTACACAGAGACTTCGAACTTCCCACGATTCCCCAATACTTTAAAGACTTGGCAGTCCGCTTTTTCGAGCGTACGCAAAATCACCCGAATCGATTAATTGTGCAATCCACAACGTATCGTCCCCCCGATCGACCCGGTCACGGTCGTAAAACTATTGTTAGGCGGCCTCGGCACGTACTAACGTCCCCAGATGACGATCTCGCTGTCCGGATAGCGAGATTAGTCTCTACGACCTCCCCGAATAGGGCCTCCCTCCAAACATGACGCCGACGTCCCCGGGTTCGTCGGCGCCCACAAGGATACACTAGGTATCAAAGAGTGCCGGGGCGCTTCTCGCCCCCACTAAATCGCAATCGTACCCGCGTAACGGGGAACTCCCCTCCTGGCGGTGACTCACCTTCGGGTTCGAGACTCACGCCGGTCGAAGGGACGCCCCCGAGAGCGACAACCCAAGCCGAGGCTTCCCCCGCGGGAAGCCCTTGAGCGTTGGGCGCTATATGGGCTGAGGCTCCTTCAGAGTCTGGCCCCAAAAGTCCGGTGAAGCAGTAATGGCTGCATAGTCAGCTCAGAAAAAAAAAAAAAAAAAAAAAATTCGAGAAATGTCGGATTCGACATTACCAGAATTGCTAAACTACATTTTCGTTCGAGAAAAGTTTAAATTCGTACTTTATTTCGAATTCGTGATCAATTCGATCGCGTGAGAATTGGCTCCCAGGTGGTATCTTCTAGATAATCTCTAATTCAGAATTATCTCGGATGAAGTAATAATTAGGTCCCAAAACACGTTACTCCCACAAATGATCGAAAGCCAGTGAGCGCCAGTGTTACTCAGCGCTTCACCGGCTGGGCGGAGTACGGAGAGTAACCGAGTCGAGTACCTAAGCGCGGTTGCGTGTGTGTACTTGACAATTTCCAATACAGGACTAATGCTGCAAAAGACATACCTACTTAAAATAAAATGTCTTTTACACTATCATGCAGATTAGATATTTGTATAGATGACTTGAGACAAAAATAAAAATGCGTCTTACTCTTTAAGACCAAAGCTTGCATTACTTCTCAATAGTTTCTTAGTAACAAAATGGTCGTAGAAACCATATTTTTAAAAGTCATGGATTTTACGACGTAAATTGACATCGTTCATTTAAAAATTTTTGCTTGAAAATGTCGTAAAAGCCATATTTGATAATATCGTGTTTTACTTCAAAATGTTCAACAGTATAATTTTCTGATACTGTAAATTATATTATGTTGTATTAACAATGAAATGAAAAAATATTTGAAAATTTACTTTAAAAATTGATTATTACGACATTTTAAAAAAAGAAAACTGGGTGTAGATAGTGAATCGGAGCATGTTGTAAAAGATTTTTTTTTGCGAATTTGAACATTTTAAGAAAACAGTTCTATAGAGCGCGCGATTCTGACTAAGAAACCGTTGAAAACAGGTTTTGGCCAAAATGGCTTTTACGACGTTTCATCCTGGAGGGGTCGTTGAGTTAATTTTGTAGGTTTCACTAATAATTAAACGGGTTATAAGCTACCTAGTTTAGCGCAGCGTATTCATATCGAGACACAAATTAGTTTTCTAAGTGCCTTTTTTTAAAAAGATAAATAAAATCATTGTTTGATCTTTTTTATCATAAACACTCGTAAAATTATTAACAATTGCCTATTTTTTGTTATATAAAATTTAAAAGTATTAGAAAAGGCAACTTAATTATTTCAAATGTGTGAAATACACCATAATTTATTTAATTTTTTATATTGATGTTTAATTATATAAAAAAAAATATTTTGTGTTTTGTACTGTCTTTACACGTGATCTGTTGTACATCTTAGTTAGTATTGAAACAATACATACGGTTGACTTGTGAAAGTTGAAGAAAATTCAATATTCTACAACTTTCTAAAAGACATAGTACACATAAAACACTAAGTTCAGGAGATATAAACGAAAAACTGAAAGAAGTCCGAAATTCTGAAATTTTTTGCTGCACCTCAAGTTAGCCTGTGGGTCCTTGAGGTCGAAAACTTAAATTCTACGCCCAGAGTATCCCTTAATGACATACCAAAATTTCATTAACTTCGGAATACTTTCCAGATATGTCTTTGATAACAAAGAACTAGATATCGACTGGATCATAAGGAAGGATATTGCAAAATTTATCCCCTAAGAGGGGGTTGGAAGTTTTTATTGTAATCCGTCATTCTTCTAAGCAAAATGCATGAAAATTGGTAATTGGCCTTGGGTTAAAAATATAAATTGACTTATTTCACCGTTTATGGAATATTATTATTCCCTAGGGGCAAATTAGGTAATAAAAATTTGTATGCTAAGTAAAAGTTTTCTTTTTATCAAAAATCCATACGGACAAATGATGCAAATTCCGAACGCACCTTAAAATATTTTTTTGATTTTTTTTATATAGAAAGAAGAACTTAAACTACGTTACTAACTTAAAAAGGTAAAAATGATCGCTTAGCACCTGACGGCAAGGCTTAGAAACCATGTACCCTAGCTAACGTAAATCCAGACTTCATCTTTCATACTTACACATTAAACGTTAGAGTAATGGCTTTCAATGCACGTAGGAAACAATTCATACTCACAATAATGCGCGGCCCGGTCGCAGAAATGCCGTAATGTAACGAGCGGCGAAACAATCGTCATGCTTCGACTGAACACATTTAATGTGTAGGACACCACTTAAAGTGTGAACATGATATTCTGTGTCTAATTGTGACCAATACTTGCACTAAGCGGTTGCAGCAAGTTCGTAAGCTACAGCTCGTTAATAGACAGTTTTTACAATACCCGTTATTGTACGCATATATCGCGCACCAACTTTGGTTGGTTGGGTCGCGCACCAAAAGTTTTAAAAACTGTTTTTTTTTAATTTTCTATTAACCCTCCAAATCCCCCATATTTATAATTCATTTATTTATGTAACATGTCCGTGTTTGACTCACAGAAATTCATATATGTTCCAAATTTCAACTTAATGGGTCCATAAGATTCGAAGCAAATTGGCTGTGACAGACGCACAGACATACACGAATAATCAAGTTCTACCGTTTTTTGGAACCCTAAAAACCGTTCAAGTACATGATTGAAGACTATAATATATATATTTATAAGCTAAACCTTACTACATACAGTTAAGAAAGATAATATTCAGTAACGTTTAAACAGAACCCGTTCATATTATAGTATGTACGTAATTGACGTGGTAATCTCAATTTCATATTTCACCTGTATTTCCAATAACATTTTTTAATTCATAAATATGTAGCGGCGGGAAAGCAAGTTCTACCACTATGCCAAGTTTCTAATGGGTAGATTTGTAGTTGCTGAGAAAAACAGCTGTTTGTGACTGACACTGACTTTGGAGTCTAATTTTATTTATTAATAATAAACTCGAGAAAAACAAACCCAAGTAATAAATAACTTCTGAAGACGTGTAGTTACCTATTCTCCCTTATATGTTCTACAGGAGCCGGTCTATATTCACCTGCAAACAGAGACTTTATGCGGCTCTAACCAGCTCGCTTGTCTACCTGATTGGAGCCCGTCACTCGTCATACTTGCGTCTTCCAGTCCGTTATCGTAACCCGAAAATATATAGTAAGTTTAGCAGAAGTGTTACTACAGTTAACACTCTGTGGGTACGAAATTTTAAATATCAATCAAATATTTTTTGCTCGGTGAGTATTGCAGAAAGGCGGTGCCAATTGACTGTAAAATTGTTCACGACGCAGGCAATAAAAACTTTTCGCATAATACGGAAAATTGAGGATGCCGTATTTTTTGTCAAGTCACAGTTGTTTTGTAGGTGTTATCCATGACCAGTGACCGGTGACCGGTGACCTTGGGTGAAGATGATCGTCGGGAACCTGACGTTGTGAGTGAGTGTTGGTAAGAATATATATAATAATGTTTCTCTACATTGTTAATTTATCTACATAAATATGATGATAATAAATAAACCTGCATAAATATGCGTGTCGATTTTAAATGTTATTTTATTATTTGAGATAGTCATAAAAATAACCATTATTATCTGTTTGTTTTTTTTTTGTTAAAGCAGGATCAATGACAAATGTGCAATTTGACTGTTAAAGTTTAAACTTATCTCTGATCAAATTAAAATGAAAAACATTATTTTATTTAAATGTTTATTACACTCCGATGGCGGAAGTTTTTGAACCTATACATAACCCAACCTACCTCTATTGTTTCAGTAGTTATTCCACACACGTTCCTCGCACATTTGTATTCGTAGCTGTACCCCTACCATTAAAGTGTCGTGGCCCGCATACCGGAATATAAATACAAAACACTTGCTTTAAAAAAAAGTATAATATATTATACATACAAATATTATATTACAATAAATTTAACTTACAAAATTAAAATATCACTTCAAGCTTTCGTTTCTTCCACCGGTCCGTGAGGGATACTATTCTCTTTTTCACCAAGAACAGTTTCGCTTGCAGGAGTCGTTGGTTCTTTTCGACCGTCTTCTGTTACGGGAGTTAAAGTTGTGTCAAAGGATTCTACAAAAGGTGTATCCTTGTTTTGCTCATGAGGTTTACCAGTTTCAACGATGGGGACTTGTCGCTCTAGATTGTCGTTTTTATTCGATCCATCAAGAGGCAGGGTAACGATAAGATAGCCGTCACTGCTGAGCTCTGCGCTCGCACCGGCAGCGCTCGCGTTCGCGGGCACGGTCATTGTTTGGAAAAACTGTGTGGTGAACATGTTGAAATCATTCGACTGAGATTCATGCGATCCTTGGATTGATAAAAAGCAGTCCTTTATTTTCACTTTAAGATCCTTAGCGGCATACTGGGAAACTTTCATGATGACTTGGAATTTGTTGTCTTTTTCAACTATTTCTGGTTGATTTGTTTTAATTTGTGGGAAAAAGGAAGAGAATAATGGTGCAAGGAAGTTTCCGAATAACCCGGTCCATGGCGTGTCTCTCCAGGTGTCTGTATCCTTTATTTCTGTGATTACAACAGGATCTTGCGGCTTTTCAGTGACCGGTAAAGCAGTAACTGCAGCCACTAGGGCGAGTGCTGCGAGAAGTCGCGGCGAGAACATTTTGTTGTACAGCTTCACTCACGTGTGAACTTGACTGTTGTTTCGTAATGACTGAAGCCAGCGCGGACGACGGAGGCTATATAGAGGAGGTGAGGGCAGTGGCGTGCGTGTGCGCATCGATGGTTTAGCTGACGACATCGATGAGCGAGTGTACAGGTGTGACAGTAGGTATCATTACGTAGTCGCAACCCATTTTGTCTTTCGGAGAAGTGATTCAATTTATGAGTGTTTTGTGGAAAAAACTCAATTTGTTGTTCAACGTGTATTTATTTGATGATTGCAATCTAAAATTGAAACAGCGCTGTCTAATAACTGTAAGGTCAACTTTTGCTCCAAGGGGTGCTTTGTGTCTGTAGCTAAGAAAAGGGGATTCAATCGGGATGTATCCTATATTCATCTTTAACGTTTCAGTTACATCTGTCATAAATACAAGTCAATTTAAATTTCTGTAATGGCTTTCAGGAATACATTGCCCTTTGATAAAAATATTGCTGGAATTCCTCTCCATCGAGAATTAAAGTAGCCAATGTCAGTCTCGGGCTCAAAAACTATCTCTGCAATAATCTCGTCAATTCTGCTCGTTCCTCCATTGGTGATTCATAGAACCAACTATCAAAATCACGAGCTATTTTCATACTGAATAATTCTGAAATACAAATGTAAAATTTTATGGATTCCAAACTTAAAAGATCTGACCATTCTAAAACCGATATTTTTGTGTATTTCAAGCCAAAAGAACTGTTTCACATAAAACTGTAATCGTTTTAGTATAAACAACCAAAGCCTCTTCGTATGACACTCATATCACTCATATAACCCAAGTTCTGATTTCCTTTCATCATCTTAGAACCATTTCCGACAGCAAAAAAAATCTAAGGTAGGTTCGAGAATACTATTGATCACAGCTGCAAAAAATTTAAACACGTTAGTAGTTATGTATACCACTGAAGCGGCCCGCCTGATGTTAGGCGGTCACTGCGGCCAATGGACGCTTTTACTTTTTTAGGGGCATTACTTGTGTGTTGCTTTTGAAAATTTGACCACTTTTTTCTTGAAGAAATCAATACTGTAGCTCATTCCACAATGTGGGCGTTCACGGGAGAAACCGTACAGTCTGTGACCATTTATGTTCTAAGGTGTGAGGATGAATTCCCTGTGCATCATTTCAAATAATTCCTCAGAACACATAACTAGTGATCCCTAAATTTTTGAAAAAAAAAATTTTCCTATGCTTGAATTAACTTACACATGAATTAATAACTAAAATAAACATATAACACGACAGCTTCCCCCCCCCTCACCTTCAAAGTTACTTAATCTCAATAATTATGAGTTGTCTAATAGCTCTTTAAATCGCAATTCGTTGGAATGTTTTTAAAACCGTTATGAACAAACTACCTTTAGCGTCAAAGATACCCTCTGACAATAACTACTCTTTGACGAAGTGAGTCACGACCTAGCGCAGAGCAACTTCTAGACTTCTCCACAGCGATGTTACATTTGTTCGTTTTTCTTCCTTTGCACATTAAATGATAATGGCATTAGTACATATAAACGTGACATATAGTGGTGTATGTAAATCGATACGTGTACCCAAAACTTTTAAAACAAGGTTTTTTTATCGTTTTTTTTTACTTTGCAAATTACAATTTAAAGTTATTGAGGACAACGCTTACTAATTAATTCTGCTGGGTAATTCCAATACTTTTGTTTACCCACGCTTGGTTTCTGCTGCTAAAAAGAAAAACTCCATATAAGGTTTTTTTGGACAAAAAAACTAATAAAATTAAACAGTTGTAGCCTAACAAACATTTTTTCGATTCATTAGATTAAAATAATATACTTAAAAGATTTTCTTTGCCTCGCGGTTTCACTCAGTGATGAACTATTCCCTTGGGAACCTCGATCGGCTTAAAAAATATCCTTTTTCGGATAGATGATATTGTATAAGCTATACCTATGTTATTACCTAATTTCGCGTTAACCTGATAACAAAGTTTTAAAAAAGTGTAATATAATGAATCACACACACTTCAGTGTCTATAGCAGATACCGAAGTTTTGTAGAAGATTGTATAGTTCTGCAGTAGTACAGAGATAATGACAATGCTGTTATGTGAGTTCTAAAATTTTATTTATCTTTACTAAATACTCTGATTTAGGAGGCAATCCGAAAAAACTGATAGTCCGCTTCATTGTCTGTTAGTTCGGTAACTTTTAGCATGTAAACCATTGAATCGATTTCGATGGCATGAAAGCAAAGTGATAAGCTTGCATTCAGGGCTACGTTCGAAATCTTCGTGTTACAACACCACGGTGTAGCTACGCTAACCTGAGAGTATCCGAACGATAACCTGTGTTAAAACTGTCATTTCATTCAAGCAAACACCACTTCCACATTAGTGACGTCAGTACAGTATGAACCCTGCTCGAGGTTGGTGTTGTCGGTGTTAACATCGGTGTTGCGACACTAGAGTTTCCGAACGGCTTAGTGTTGCCACCGGGGATTAATTCCGAACGTGTTAGTGCCATAACACTGACTTCTCGAAGGCACCCTGAGGAAGGGCATAAGTCAAAGTCAAAGTTATTTTTTTTATTCTAATTAGGGTTTTACAAACACTTTTAAATCGTCAAAGTCATGAAATAACTGTGCGTTCCAAAACCTCTTTTCTTTTTCCATACGAAGATTTTTGTATGGAAAAAAGAAAAGAGGTTTTAGAAGGAAACACAGTATCAAGTCGTTAAAGTGACGTCATCGCAACACATGCACACTGATGCGCCGACGTACGTGCACCTATATCTATATTTATATCCACTCATGTAGGCTGCGTGTATGTGTGTAGGTGAAGATAAGAAGTGATTTTTTCTCCCAAACTTGTAAAAGTGTGTTAGTTTATTTGTTTGACCAACTGAGCCAAAAGCACAGCGAATGTTAAGGCCACAAAGGACATAAGCTATTTTTTATCCCAGGAAAGTTTTCGCAGGAATAACTATAAGTAAACTTCACGTGGAATAACTATAGCTTGCTACAGCAAACATCTTAAATTCATCATCATAAAATTAGTAAATATTTGGGCTATTATATAATGAAATATTTACCTGTTTCGAAGAATCGTCACTTTGGGAGCAAAGTAACCGGATCCACAGCGAAGCGTTTATATCATAACATGGTATTTGTTAAGAATTTCAGTGGCAAATGTAATTTAGCGTGCTTTGTTTGTAAGGTATATAATAATAATAAATAAATAATAAATTTTGTATGCTTGGTGCCAACGCAATAACATGTTATCATTGTATCATGAAACTGGTGTGATGATACGATCTGAAAGTGGCCATAGAAATATAATTTACACATTTCAAGTTTGGGCTCGTAAGATTTGTGTTGACCAGTATTGTAGACCTGGCGTCCAGAATCTGATAATGGAGTTGAAATAACATAGTCTGTTTGTGTTTAAGCATCAACTTCATGTTTAAGCAGCATCTTTTCAGACTATGAAACGTAACAGAACAAAATTTATAAACAAAATCAATCAAGCTAAGTCAACTTAGCTCAACCCGATTCATGAGTAATCCTGTAAACATGTAGCATTATTCTAGAACCAATTGTATACAAAAGTAGTCATTAAGCCCATAACAAGGTCAGGTAGTCATTTGTGTGTGAGTCATGTGTGTTCAGCGACGAGATATATGAGCATACTCTAATCGGGTAACGAACTAATGAACTAGGGCGTTCGTTTATTGACAAATACTAAAAAAGGCTAGTAATACCTATGCTATAAGTATTCTAGCCCGTATATGTATTTACTTACATTAAAAAGACTATGCTTTAGCTAGTCTCCATTGATTGATCAACTTAGAAGTGTAAGTTATTAAATCAAGCAGGGTTTAGTGTGAGCATTGCTAGGACAATTTCTTTCCAGCCTCATACGTCCCCAATGTTGAGGCAAGGGCGATTTGGTCCATAGTCCATTACACGGGTCCAGGACGGATTGTAGATTTCACATACGTTTTTGTTTGATATATCCTAGGACTACTTGTGATGTTGTCCTTCTCTGAAAAGCCAATAGTGTAAACACACAATATATTTACTTGAATAATTTAGAAAAAAACTCGTTGGTACACGCCTAGGGTTGAAGTAAAAAAAACAGAAAAAAATCAAAAACCAATTAATTATCTATTCATAAAAAAAGAAAAAATAAAAGGTTTACTTAAATGATTCCAAATGTGTAACTCAAATTCCAAAAAAAGAAATGGATTTATTGTGATCCACAGTAAAAAACTTTCCTGTTGTCGAAAATAGCTGTCTTTTTAATTTGAATGATACAGTTTCTAGTGGAACAAAATGTTTGCGATTATATATTTTCGTCATTTTATTTAGGTAGCAGTTACCTATCTTTTAGCAGTTTTATGTCACTGTTAAGCTAAAAGTTTTTCTATGACTTGGCATGTCATTTTAAAATTGTATTTAATTTGATTAATGTCGGCTAAACTGTCCTCTTTCTACTTGTTTCTTTCTCTGGTTCTGACTAGAGATTTAAGAAAATACTCGTTCTTGGCGGTTTCTGCTGCCTTCATAGTCTCTAAAACTGTGCTTCACAATGAATTGCAATTGGTCTTATGTTCAGTTCCTGTTTCGTCAACAAATTTTTGAAAATAAAGAAACTTGTTAAATAATTATTTAAAAATCATAAAAGAATTCTTCTTTATTTAATGTTATTTTCCGTGACGTGAAAAGGCTTTGAAGATTTGAAGATCTAGTGTATACAACACATTACTTTGTCTATTACATATTCACGCGATAAAGCCTATACGATTAATTTACTTTGTCTCTTGCATATTTATGCGATTTAGCCTATATGACACATTACTTTTTCATGTTTTTATATATTATATATGCATATATACCTATGACATCTTGAGAGGTATCGTTAAATAGATAACAAACATCATTATTAGGTTATCTAGCTAGAAAGTTTTTAGAAATATTTCTTTATCTTTCAGATATTGGGTTCCAAATTGGTCATTTTCGATTATGTTCATACATAAGTATGATATAGCTGACGAAATTAAGGCTTTTTGTGGTCTCAAACAACTATACTTCTAATGGCAACAGAACCCTGAGGGGCGTTTTGTTGACAAGCACTATACGCATGGAATACGGATGCGATTTCCTTAAGGATGGATCGAAATTTAATTGCTGATTTGGTGGGACAAGGGACGTTTATAACATGTTCCTTGTAATTGGTTAGTACATCTCTTGATAAAGAACTATAGATAAAGACAAGTGAGGTAGTGATATAGCACGTTAAACTATAGGTCGTGACTGTTGTTATATGATAGCGGTACCTAGTTCAAAAAGAGCAGTACCCAAGTCAGAGGCCGCTCATAAGAGTTAAAAATTTACAAAAGCCACCGTACCGTTTTCGATTTTTTTTGTGGCAAACGTTACTTCCATATTATTAACCGCTTGACTTTGTTAAAAGTTTGGATAAATAAACGTGTAGCTCATTGGGTAAAAGCAACTATATTCGTAGTATTTAATACATTTTCTTTGCTATTGTTTCGAAATTAGTATCCTGAACACACTTGATTGCTACAGCAGATTTTGATTGCTGCAGTAAACATTGTAGGCTCTATATTAACTACCTCAATAACTTCCGTTTTCTCAGTGCATCCGGTCGTTTGCAAACGTCTTAGGATTTTGCGCAATGATCGATTTTTCTGATAATCCTACTATACATATAAAAAAAGTTATGCATGTTCTCTAATGTACCCGGAGCGGGTCGCTAGTTATATATTAGGAAGTTAAGTTTTAGTTTAGTGTAGCTTTACAGTAAAGCTGCATTTAAAGCTTAGTGTACTTCTTTGTTATTTTTTTTTTAAAAGGTAGAAACCTTTGTCAAGCAGTGGATGTCCATCGGCTCATATTATGGAGATGACATCCAAATTTTTAACTTATCCTTTACCTACACAAGATTTGTTTAATTTTAACTCTGAAGTCATATAAATTTTTCACACAAATATAGAGTTTCCAGTAAATTCCACAAGCACACAATATCGTCAGTATACGTGCTCGAGGGCCAGTGATGTGCGTGTGAATCGCCCGCTCAGTTTATCTGCCACTCTTCAAGATGCTTACTCACCGTTCTGTGTCGGAGACACCGGATCAAGTCTTGTGTCTGAGACGACATAACAAGACGTGCTCGTTGTTACGTTATGCGTTCTCGGTAATTAGCTAAATTCTCGTTTGCAATAAATGACATCACGTTTAACAACTTTATTACATTGTCATCAAAGATATATCTCAGAAACAGAATAAAATAGGTTTGCCATTATTAAGCATAATGTTTTACGGGGTTCTTACCGCGATAAGTATATACTCACTGTGTCACTGCGTTTTTCGTAACGTACTGATTAAGATTGTTTGTAAATAATCCTAACGCTGGATTCCACATATTCGACAATCTTAACCCATCTTTCATATTGATATATTTATTAATTTCAATTGCCTCTTTAATTAGTCTAGGTACGTAGTGGCGTTCTGTCGACAGTAATGTGCCATTGTTCATAACAGCGGTAATATGTTTTTTAATGGTTACTACTTTATTGCTTATCAAAGGTCAGCGCTGAAGCAGAAGATAGTTTAAATCAATCACGAACTGCCAGCTTTTTATTGAAAATGCTATCCTGTAATTGGTTTAAATCTATTCCAATTGTCAGCCATCTTAGCTCACCCCTTAAATTTGGTAATATGTATCATCCTTTATATGACCCAGCTGTTGGGACACTGTTGAGGCACCGCAATCCCCTTATATTTCTGGTGCAAGGGCGATATTTAAAAAAGGTTTTAAGTGGCACGGCATTTCGATTTTTGGATCGAATCGATCGAATAGCGGTTACAATACATTTTTCTTGTGATTCCGTCGGCTATGGATTGGTGATTAAATATGTCTTTTATTGTCTCTGAATTGCCTTTTCCCGCACATCTCGCCAGGTCTGTGTATCATTGGGTTGCGTGCGGACTTTCTATACACGTTTTTTTGCGTAGTACAAAACAGTAAAAAATGGAAAAAACGAGTATTCTACATTTAATGCGAGTGATATCACGAGTTTCTCAAGTTATTTTTGCCACTTGACTATTGTTATATTCAATGTCAACACTTGAATGCCGTAAAAAGCTATATTACAGTACCAACCATACACTCCCAGTTTTTTCAGAAAATTACTTGATAGTTCTTGACATAAAAATATCTAAAAATATTATTACCTTTTGACTTCCTACCTCTTTTTTAAGTCACTTAACTTCCTATCTGGAATATCTCAGACTCCAGCGATAAGTAGCTGTCAAGAATCGAACAGTATATTCGGCCACACGCCGAATACCGAATACTCTGCTGGCTTCCTGGTCGAATAGCCGAATATTCGGCAAAAGTATTCGGCCAACTAGTGAGACCGCACACCGCGCCACCCGCCCGCTCATCATTTCGCTGCCGCGCTGCGTGTTTTGAAATTTTCGTGCTCTCTTAGTGAATTGTGTACTATATAAAATTAAAATTTTGTAAGCCTTATAAAATCGTAATTATTTATGGCCTCCAAAAAGAAATCACCTATTGTATGGAAGTTGATAATGCATGATTTTTTTATTGATTACAAGAAAATAAATTATTATAAAAAAAAAACAATCCTATCACAGTAGGAGTAGTAAATATTCGGCCGAATAGTACCTAGATATTGGGTATTCAGCAGAATAGGATAAAAGAAGCTGAATATTGAGTAGTAGCCAAATATTAGTTGCAAGCCTTTAAAATAGTAAGTTACCTATGGAGATAAATTAAACGAAATACTGTTATTTTCAAAGTTTTTTATGTATAATAAAATTGAAGGAGTTTCAAAAAACAAAATTATTTATTAAGTAAACTAACTTCATATACTTTAGAAAGTGTAGCTATGCAACATATTGAAAAATTTGGGAAATTTAAGTAAATTAGGAATTTTTCTTTATTATTATCTAAAAATGAAAGGATCAACCAATAAAATTAACCAGAAATTTCTATCAAAATAGACTTATTTTGACAAAATTCAGGCCTCAGGCTTTTCACTTTTGTGTGGCGGAAATCGCACATCCAAAATCTTCGGCCAACACAAAATCGTTACCAATACCTACTTTCTATATAGCATTAACAATCTCTTCTTCCAACAATCTATCATCAATGTTATTCCTATATGCCATTTTAAACTAAACAAACTAAACACTTTTAGTCACCAAAAGTCACGTAACAACCTACTTGTATGTTTAGTGTGAGTTTTTCAATCGATTGTAGTTTACGTTAATGTCGCGTCAGCGTTTGAAACGCCAAACTATCAGTTCGTGGTAAGTGTGTGAGTGCGAGTTTTAAACTAAAACGTTGTGTTTACTCACGAAATAATGAGTTACATTTTGAAATTCATATGTTACCTACCCTGCAGCGCCTATGGGTTTACGACTAAGTTGCAAAGCAAACTTCTATAATAATGTATTGAGTACAGGAACAATGAATTTTACTTCGTTTTTTTCTTAAATATCACTTAAAATTGTCTGTCTGTTTTTGGTGTATTAAAGCAAAAGAGAAACATAAAATTGCCACGTGAATGATGTGTTAAGTGAACTCGCGCATTTGGCGCCAATTACGATTTTGTATGAAGTTTGACTACTTATATTTTTAATTAGTTTTGTTTATGAAGCCAATTTTAAAAAATGAGGACAAGCATTATCCAATTCGATATGATGATGACTTGCCCATATGGAGCAGTAATTAAAGTGATTAGGTACTAAATTTTATTTTGTGTAGGTGTTTGAATCTATACAATTAAACAATGCAGTATACCTTTAACATGTTGGTAGTGCCATTACTTACCTATTATAATTTATTAATCATATTTGATAGGCTTTTGGATCTAAGAAAACCCTCAGAGGTAAATAAAATACACTCCATGCAGGCTTGCAACAGCCGTGCAGTGCCTACGCCGTACATTTTGAACTAAAAAATCGAAAATATCAATAAAATAACATTCTCCTCACAACAAAAATCACCAGTGAATGACTGAACTACGAAGTAAGTGATATTTACTTCGGTAAATGTTAAATTTGTAACTCGCACTCACAAAAACAATAAAAACATAACATAAACAGCAATCACGATGACAGAGTAAACTTTACGTTTGACACGAGTATCGCGTTGACGGTAAAACACACACTCGCGTCGCATAGTTCTTAAAACGTCTGCCAGGGACGCTGTTTTTCTCTCCATACTAATATCGTGTTAAAGTAACTGTGAAGTTATAGTTAAAAACTAACACTAAGCATACTAGGGTCTCACAGACTCTTAAAAATGTTTTTTACTCAACCATAAATAGATGCGCGCACGTATATCCTCAACAAGTGCAGACGCGTTTCTGCGGGTAGCGGAGAAAAGGCAACAAATGCAAGAAGTGTAAATATGTGCAAAGATGAACTTAAAAACTAAAATAATTTAGTCAGAATCTGAAGAGACTGCGAGTAAGTAGTAAAGGGTTAAAGCTCTCCCATACAGGCGCGATATTATCGGTCGATAATACCGTATGCGTTATTGCGATAATGTGTCCTGATCCCTCACATACTTAATTACATTGCTAACAACAGGATTAAAAACACTTATTTTAAAATTTATGCATAATATTTTATTTATAATTTAAAGTTCCTATATTAGCCGTTGGAAGAAAGTTATTTTAATGAATTTGTGTATATTCCCCTTTTTCAATTTAGATTAGGGGTTTCTCCTATCAAGAATGGACGTCAGATAGAAGCAAGGACGTATTTAAGCAAAAGGTCGAGACTTTTTAACTTACCCCTCTAGCCGCGTAGTTTCGAACTGTCAACGTCACTTTGACATTTGTGATATCATAATACTATGAACCCAGCTCGAGGTTGGTGTCGGTGGTGTTAACACCTGTGTCCCGACTCTGAATATCCGAACGGCTTATTGTTGTCCTCCGGGGTAATTCCGAACAAGTTAGTGTTTAAACACTAACACCAGTATTAAAAACAACTCCCCCTGAGCGGCTTGCGCTCAATATTTTATTTGTCGATTGCGTCAAGCCCTAGGTGTACTCCCTCCCTACCAAAATCGGTTGAAATAGATTTCATACATTTGACTAGTCATTTCACGTCCTTTTGCTTTAATACGTCCATGGACAGAACATGCAAGATGTATATAAAGCGTTCAGTATTGCTTCTACTATAGTATTTTTTTAGTCAAATATAAGTACCTTCTTAATAGTATACGTTGTTAAAGTAATCTGCAAATTTCTCACGAACATGAGCTATTGCAGGTCCCCTATGATTAGGTATAGGCTGTAATGGAATCATTTTACCTTCGACAATTGGATTGAATAAATATGGTAACAACGCGAATGCTTGGTCTCCTACAAGTAAATGTGGACTTGGTTCTTCCTGACCTCTTAGTGGTTTGTCATGAGGAGGGTTAAACTCTTCTCTGTTAAATTTTGACCTATAATGGACTCTTCAAAAATGCCCCCATCGCTGTTTTTGCTGCAACCCAAAAAGCAAACGCCACACACAGCTCACCGTTTGCTCGAATCAACCAACGATCACCAAATTACGTACCCTCTCCAATCGCAAACACGTCATGCCACTTACTTTCACCAAACCACAATGCACAGTCGTACATATCATCCCAAAAAGCAAACACCACACACAGCTCACCGTTTGCTCTAGTCAACCAACCATCTCCAAATTTCTCACACTCTCCAATCGCCAACACATCACGCAACTCACTTTCACCAGACTACAATGCACAGTCGTACATATCATCACAAGAAGCAAACATCACACACAGCTCAGCGTTTGCTTAAGTCAACCAACCATTACAACAAGCTGACTAACCATTTAAGCTCACGGTTTACTCAAGTCAACCAGCCAATACATTAACATATTTTTTTGCAAATTTTAATTAGGTGTATATAACGTTTTAGAAAAAATGGATCAGTTTTAATTACGCTCATTTTGAATTGCAGGACATTGAAAACTGTCAACTGCCAACAACTGTCTGACAGAGCGGGACTACTTAGACGGCAAGCGATAAAAAAGTCCCTATCGATGATATTTGTCAAATGAAAAATAAATACATAACTATAAATAAAATGTTGTTTTTAATTACCTTACTGTCATAGCAAAACGTTCTTCAGGTGGAATTGGTCTACGCCAGTTAGTAAATTGCTTCATTATGTCATTGCGTATTATATTTAAAATTTAATCATAACTTTTTATTGACATTCTCAAATATATGTAGAAGCGTTTTTCATATTTCAATAAATCGGGCACCAATGTATATAAAACTCACCATAAACTTCCCTTTTACAATTTATTTCGTGTATCCATATTTTTTTACAACGAAAACAATGGAAGTTATTATATAAGATTAGTTACTTAGAAAAACAAACGAACGATTTCTATTTGATATGCAAGAGAAAAAATATTGTGTGAGTTTACAACTTAAAATAATTTGATATACCGTAGTTTAAAAGATATTCGAGCGTCTTAGTGTGCAACTTATATACAATATAACAAATTATTTACATGTCTCTAATACTCATTAATTACTCACTAAAAACTCAGCTTCAGAATTCCACGGACTAATTTGACACTGCAAACAACAAATGATACACCGTTTACACAAATAGTGCGTGCTTGTCGACTTTTTTATATTGATTTTTTTACGGATGTAGATAAACGCAGATTTGCCCATAGCAACGAAGGACTGTGGTTTGAAAATCACAAAATGATAGTGGTGGTGGTAACATGGTATATATTATCCTATTAATGATGTGTTACAGTTGTTAATATGTTTAATGCCGGTGCCCAATACAAAGTTATGCTTATATATAACTAAAACAGTTTAACATGAATTTGTGCTTCATGATTTGATTAAGTATATTTCGTTTCAAAAATATACCTTTTCACTATATTCACGGGTAAACTTTACCATAAAATTTAATATTGTTGGTTAAATACTTCAGAATACATGTTTATTTAGCTAACGAGATGACTAGTTACTCCAGTGCAGTTGTTCTCTCTTAAAGGGACAGATAAGGGTCCTGTAGTAATCCCGTGGTGATGATCAAATTCTGTGTGGGTGAAGCCGCGGCTAAATGTTAGTCATATTAATTTAGCCATTTAATTAAAAAGTTCAAGAAATGAGAAGTAAATGTTTTCTTTATCTAGGGCAGTGCAACGAATCACATCTCGATAGTGAAATATCGACTTTATTATATTACTTGTCAGTTTAGTTTGCCGAATTTTGGATGCAAGTTTATATATATACACATAGACAAAGCCATCCAATTCGTTTATCTATCTGCCAGCTATATGCGCTTAATATTTTATCAAAGTAGTATCTGTACCCCTTTGTGCTTGACGTTCTAACGATCTTGCAGATGTGTGTGGGTTCCCATGCGGGACGAAATACAAATGTTCTAAGAACTCATATCGGAATATCGCAGGACGGAGGAATGCAAGCCTCCTACTTCTATTGCGTCGATTTTTTTTGCAGCAGTGTGTAACTTTGTAGACGTCCTAATACAAAATTTTCTAAAAACAGATATCGCAATAACACATACGGTATTATCGACCGATATTATCGCGCCCGTGTGGGAGAGCCTTTAACCTACCCGTGCATCGGCCGATCAAACAATTGGTGAGCTAACTAACTACCTACCTATCCGTCCGGGATCGCGCGCTCTTCCCGAATATTTATTGACAGATAGATAACAGTGTGCCATAGTATTGTATTCAAGTCCCTTGCTGCGTGATTAACTATACAAAAAAACAGCAACATTTAATGGAAAATTTGAAAAATATCATAAATTGTATTCTTAAACATACAATTTGTATTACAAGAGCCATAGTTTCTTTTTTTAACTAAGAGACGACACTAAAATTTATGCAAATAATAACGTGAAAAACACGCGGTTCATTGACTATTGAAGGTTAAATGTATGACTACAATGTTAAGTGTTTGAACATAACCTGTTAAATACTATTATTTTACCAAATTACATACAATTATAATTAAGTTATGAACGCTATAAAGCTGTAGAAACCTGCATCAGTGTACAATCATACACACACACATCATACAAAGCAAAGGTAACATTAGAAAACGAATGCAAATATTTGTGTACTGCGATAATCGTTCGTATTGTCGACGAACGTAAACAAAACACTTATCCTACTTCTCATAAGTGATTAACTGCAATTACAAGTATTTTCTATTTATTTTCTGATGAAAAACATTCAACTATTATGTAGTTATGCACTAGAGAAGACACTGAACTTGCCGCCGTTTATCTCAAGCAATAGACCGTAAATGGGCAACAAAGTTGTATGGGCCGCCGCAGGTCATGTTATGGCTGTCTTATTTGTAAAAAAAAATAGCTAGATAATCCTTGACTTTGCGTTTGTTTCTAGCGCCTCCTGTATTTTGAGCGTGAACTACAAAATGCATTTTTAAATACTATACATCTAACAATATCACACACAAGGGTTATAAAAAAAACCCTCAGTTTGATGTATGGAGAGAGAGAGTTACACTTACTCGTATTATTTTTTTCTAAATTTCGTAACAAAATTATATATATTTCTGTAAAGTTTCGTAAGAATAAAAGAAAAAACGGCGGGATTGTAAGACTGTGACATACAGATATTTTAGTTAAGGAACTCACTGAAGGCTGTATTAAATAATAAGTTCCCCTTAATCCCTTACTGAGTACAGTTCGGGATTTAAAGGCATGAGACCTAAAATAAGTTTGCTCTCGTGTGAAACATACAACTTTTTGAGAAAAATACGGATAAAAAATAAATTTTGTATTATTGCTCTTACACGCTTTATAAATAAAATACGTACTTAGGTTTTTTTTAAATTAAATCCCTGAAGAATTTTTTATACCACTAAGGTGGCAAACAAGCTTACGGTCCGCCTGATATTAAGCGGTCACCGTAGACTATGGACGCTTGCAAAACCAAGGATAGGATAGATATAGAGGGTGAAAAAGTTTGTATATGATTTAAATAATAGTCACTTTAATTGAAACATGGTTTATGCTTCTTAACGCAACTAACAAACGACGTGTTTCGGACCTGACCACAGAGGGATGACAAATTTTACACGGGTAACAATATTTTTAGGGTCAAATTGACTTGCAACTGTTCTTCAACACAATTAAAAAGATTCCTATATTTCATGGTCCTTAAAAAAGTGTGGCAAAATTTCTACTGGAAATAATATTTTTATGATAAAATTAATTTGGAGTTCAGTGTAAAACTCTCTAATCAATACATAAAATACGTATTTCTATGTTTTTCTAAATTCAACCCCAAAGGAAAGAAAAGGGTTGAGAAAGTTTGTGTGTTTGATTTTGTTTTTCAAATTTGTATTCCTTAGGGGTAAAAGGGGGTTTTTTCGGGTTTAAAAAAACTAACAGGAACTAAAAGGAAACAGGGGAAAAGGGGATGGTAAATTCTCGCTCGGGAAATAATATTTTTTACTTGCGATTGTTCATCAACACAATTAAAAATGCATGTATTCCAGGGTTTTTAAAAATGTATTTCCCTTAGGGAGAAAAGGGAAGGCTTAATTCGTACAGGAAATGATATTTTTATATCCATTTACTTGCAGTTCAATATAAAATTGAAACAAACCTCTCCAACCAATAGGTAAAACACGTATTTTTATGAAATTTACTCCTAAAGAAAGATGCGGGAGGCCTACGTTCAGCGGCGAACGTCTTCCGGCTGAAACGAACGGAGGGAAGATAGGGGTGAAAATATATTTCTAAAACTTGAAGCTGGGTATATCTCCACCTGCAAAAGAAGGTATAATACTCATAAACGTGACGATAACTTCTGCACTATTAAAATTAGAACTTGAAATTAAAAGCATTATGTAGAAAAAAATTCTACATAATGCTAAAAAGCTCAATTCAGTTCAGGTCCAACAGCAGCTTCTCCTGATGAGGGATGATTACATTAGCGAAGACACGGTTAGAAGAAGACTTGTTGAGGTAAGCCTGAAGCCCTACACGCCAGCAAATCGTCCCAAACTTGAGGCAGGGCATCGGGTTAACAGATTGAGGTATGCTCTTGACTACGTACGTGGGGTAAAGAAGAATCGGCAAAAGTCTTGTTCACGGCTCAGTCACGTTTCTTATTATTCACTCATGACGGAGGGCAAGAAGTTTACAGACGGCCGGTGAGCGATACGCTCAAGCCAGCTTTGCAGAAAGATTCCAATACGGCGGGGGCTCTGCACACGTATGGGATGGCATAGAAAATGGCACCCTGTCCGGGGTGAGATATGCTCAGGAGATCCTTAATGAGTATGCAGGACCATATCTGGTAAATATGGGTGATGAATCAATTATAATGCAAGATACCTCTCGGCCTCACACGAATTATTTTGTTCGATGGCTAGTTTCTACCAGCAAGCCAAATTTTCGGAATAATAAAATAAGAACCAACAAGTAACAAGTTTTGAACTTGCGAAGGCTATAATATAATTCGTATATGAGAAACTAGCCAAGTCAGACCTTAGGCTACAATATATTATCCTAAGATATACGAAGAAATGATATTTTATGTTGTTATAAATAAATTTCAGGACTGACCATTGAACTTCGCACCCATTTAGATCTCACTTCTTTTGTCGTTGAAGTCAACATCCAAGGCATATATCATAATATTGAACTTGGCTCTCATTTCACATTTATGTTTTTGATGGGATTTCATTACTTTTTGTACATAAATTATTAGTAGGTACTTAATAATAATTTATTGAATTAATTTATAACAAAATTAATACCAAATGGTTTTTTCTGTATTTTCCTACGTTTACGACATACATACTCTTCTATATTCTCACTCAACCTATTTGTTTGATGTATCTATACTATACTCAAATAAAGAATATGCAATCGAATGGAATAGGCAGCTTCCATCGGGAGGCATTGGAATAATTCGGTAAAAGGTAAGTGTGTTACCCACCCGTTATTCTGTTGTACGACTCATTGTACAAAATACGTAATAAAAAGATAATTATTTAAGACGATTACGGAACAAATTACCTGCTATCTATTGAATTCTCAAGAAAAACAATTTGTTACCAATAACTTCTCATTCTCAAACTCATTCAGAGTTAAGTATACATACCTACTTATAACTCTTATAACTATACTAAAATTATTATTAATTTTTGATTTAAACTATTGCCTATACCATACGTACTTACTAAAAGAATTATTATAATAATATAACCACAAATATTTAAGTATTTTTTAAGAAAACCTATGAATTTCGTAGCATAAATCGCAACCTTATACCTGGGTATAATCGAGCTAGCTAGATATCGAGAGAGAACCGGACAGCAAGACGGCGCAGCGCTCGCTTATGAGCGCTGCTGCCACTCGCTCGGATACGTTCACGTCAAGGTACGCGATCCCACCCCGCTGCTCCGACGTCGCCGTGTACCGAAATGCCTATTATTTAATTATTTATAAGTAATGATCTTACATTATTGATGTGCGCTAAATATTGAAGCAATAATTAATACTAAATCCCAGTTAATAACGTAATAAATACGAAAGTCGACTATACTCTTAGTAATAAGTACTAAAACGGAAATATTTAGATTAAAAACAAATTAAGGGTGGTATTCAACTCTTTATATATTAAAATCCACATAAAGACCGGCTGTCATAAGTTTTGATTGCTGATTGCTGATTCTTACATTACAGTTTTTATAAGAATAAGTCAAGTGTTCCTTATAGAATCAATTCAACTTCAAACGGTTTTCGGTTACAAATTCGTATATTATCATCACTCATGTTTGCCAATATTAGTAGCCTCTCATAGGTTCATTGTGAACTCAAAACGATAGATTCTTCCTTTCTGTGCGCATTGCTTTTGCATGCTGCGTAGGTTTTGCAAAGTAAACGCGCGCCTGACGTCGTTGAAGATTCGCGCGACGCACTTAGTAAAAGTATAATTTTTTTATTCTATCTAAAGGGAATGTGTTTAAGTACATTGCTATTCAAATAATTTGGTTACGCGCGACCACTGCCGTTACAAATGACCGCGCGCTCGCTTAAAGTTTAAGTGAAAAATTATAAGAAAATGATAAAAATTTACCAGTTTCTGATTTATGCTTTTCTATTCACCTAATTACCTATCTGCATGCCAAATTTGAACTTTCTAGGTCATCTGGAACTGGATTAGAGTTTTGATCTATAGGTTAGTCAGTGATAAAAATGACGATTTTTGAACGTTAATATCTAAATAACCGTTTCAGATGTGTTTATGAAATTTGGAGCACATATGTATCTCGCAAGTCTGAATATATGAGCCAAATTTATGTTTACGTTTATGTGAAATAGTTTTTGAGTTATGAGGGGGTCAAAAGTGGCTCTAAATGGTTCGTGTAATACTACACACGGTGCTGCTCGCCAGTTCTGTTGCTTGAACTTGGCTTGACACGCTACCGCGTCTAGATCATTAGGTACAAATGTTAGAAAATTTACAAGAATTAAGTTAATAATATAACAATACAAAACAAGACCATACATGTAAATGTACATACTCGTATTTTATAATTCGGTGACAGTTATGGTAATGCAAATGCTCGCGCAAGTAAGTTGAGGTTTTTCCATTAAAAAATAAATAACTCAGGTAAGTACAATATAGTTAAAGTGTGATAATTTATTGAGTTCACACACAGCGTCTGTTTGTCAGCCGCCATGACGAAATGTTACTCATTCAACCTCATAATTCGTCAGTCGTGACATTTTTTTGTGTTTTCTAGATACAAGCACTAATAAACGTGATAAGATTCGAGATATAAAGTTAAGTTTGACAAAGTGCTTAAACTTTGTATGTCCGCCTTCGTAGAATTCGTAACAAACATTTAAAAGCATGTTTTACTGCATATTAGAATTTTAAAAAGTTGCCCTAATTCTAAACAAAGTAAATGTCAAATTTCAAATTCAAATTTAATATAATTTATTCAGTTTAGGCTACAATAATTGAGCACTTATGAATGTCACTTCGCCATCGGTTCGTAAGTCTATAGGGCGGGAGACCTTGTACTGAGAAGAACTGGCAAGAAACTCAGCAAGGGCATTTCTTTTCTCCCTTTCTCTTACAGCGTCCAATAAAAATATTGGAAAATGCCCTCCCTATCATAAAAGGACACTTTCCATTACAAACATAAACACATGAAATATAAAGCACAAGCACAACATAAAAAAGTATCTAATTTAAAAAAAGATATTTTATACATTCATCACTTAGAAATAATCAATGTCTTACAGTATTAATAAACAAAACAAAAAAGTAAGACTAAATACTAAGAATACAAAGAAGTTAGCAAGAGCAGACCAGCCTCCACAGGCGGCACATGTTCACGAGTATGACACATGAATCAGCCATCGCTTCGCTCAACCATGTTTTAGGGAACGTAACGACCCGACACACACGCCACCACCGCAGAGACACTTTGAGAGAGCATGACACACTCAAGCAACTCCAATTAAACTTCGATTGTACTAGTTACAATGTGTGTAGTAAAGGAACAAAATATAAGAGGAGAAGATTGGAAGGTTCGTAATGCTTTACTACCGAGAAGAACCGGCAATAAAATCAGCAGTTAATCTTTTATACATCATATAAAAATACAATATAGCTTTACACTAGGTAATAACATAATATACAATGTTTTAATTAAAAAAATATTTCAAATGCCCCAATACAAATCAATTAAATTCAAATTTTTCGAAGCATTTTTATCATTTATGTATTCATCAACTTTGTAATAGCTTTTTTTCATTAAACTATGTTTGACATATGTTTTAAATTTATTTGAGGGTAAATTAACCACATGTTCTGGAATTTTATTGTAGAAAAATATACATTGTATTTCGAAAGAGCTATTTACCTTCTGAAGACGACATTTTGGAATTACCAATTTATCCTTATTCCTTGTATAATCACTGTGTAGATCACTACTTTAAGCAAATAAGTGTAAATTTTTGCGAACATACATTATACAAGCGAAGATATATTGGCAAGGAACAATTAAAATATCAATTTCCCTAAATAGTTCCCTAAGAGAAATTCGAGGTCCTAATTTATAAATTGACCGTACTGCTCTCTTTTGCAAAATAAAGACTGTATCAATATCAGCTGCCTTACCCCAAAGCAAAATGCCATAAGACATGACGGAATGGAAATAGCTAAAGTAGACCAAGCGAGCAGTGTCAACATCTGTAAGCTGCCTAACATTCCTAACTCCGTTAGGGATAATTTTGTACTTATGTTTCTGACATTTGACATCGTAAATTTTAAACACTTAGTCTTTTTCGCATTAAGAAGTAAATTATTTGCCGTAAACCACTGAAGAACTTGAGAAAGCGCACTACTTACGTCGTCAAAATTAGTTTTATTTCTGTCAACTTTAAATAAAAGAGATGTGTCATCAGCAAATAGTAAAATCTTGCATAGCTTCTCCACAAAGAAAGGCAAGTCATTTATGTAAATTAAAAATAGAAAAGGACCTAAAATAGAACCTTAAGGAACTCCTAATTTTATTTCTGAGCCATTGGAATTTACTTCATTGATTTGAACCTTCTGCATTCTACTACTCAAATATGAGCGGATAAGCTCAAGAGCCAAATCTGCAATACCATAATGACTCAGTTTCCGTATAAGAGTTTCATGTTGCACGCAGTCGAATGCCTTTGATAGATCACAGAAGATAACAATAGCATTTTGTGACTGTTCCCAAGCAGCAAATATATGCTGTATAAGGGCAACACCTGCGTCAGTTGTGGAACGCCCTTTTATAAAACCAAACTGTAATCCATTTAAGTTAAAATGTTTAAGCATCTGATTGAACATAAATTTTTCAGAAATTTTGCTTAAGGCAGGAAGTATAGATATAGGTCTAAAATTATTAGGATCAACTTTACTTCCACTTTTAAAAAGTGGCATTATTTTACTATATTTCATTAAGTCTGGGAATATCCCTGCGTCACTAATTCCGCTAAGGACTTTGACTGATATACCCCATAGGTCACAAGTTTTTTTCTGAGTTAGTAATTTAAATGTCTTTATGATGTCTTCAGAGGTAACATACTCAAATTTAAATATAGCCTTGCATTTATTTACATTACATTTCAAAAGTAACTCTTATTCTAATGGACAGGAATTTAATGCATTAGTTGTAATTGTAGGCATTTCAGTAAAATATTTCTCAAAAGAGGTACTGACATCAAGATCTGAATCAATTCTTTTTGAATTTACAGTAAGTGAATAATGATTGTCACACGGTTTAATTTTTCCTGTTTCACTATTTATTACATTCCATGTGGCCTTTATTTTATTATCAGAATTTTTAATTTTATTACTTAAATGTATTGCTTTTGCAACCCTGCATACTTTTTTAAATATTTTTGAATACATTTTGACATAGTTGGTGAATGTGGGACTGTGGTTATATTGTTTCATTTCATACAACTCATACAACCTAGTTCGACTTCGGTGTATTCTTACAGTAGCCCAGTCCTTGAATTTAATTTTATCATTTGGCCTAAAAGTATTTACTTTAAACACTTGCTCGAACTCATTACTTAAGAAATCAAAAAAAAAATTATAAAGATTATTAGCATTATCATGCATGAAATGTAAAAATGGAATTTTCTTTTCAATATTTGCTTTAAAATTGTTTAATCGAGCAGTGGTCACAGGTCTACAAGTTACTAGTTGAGATTTTTTTTATAGTTGTGTAGAATTTTTATTATTTGACCACAGTGATCGGTTGGAAAATTGTAAATAATAGATTTATCTTTTACTTCAACGTTACAGAAAATGTTATATAAACATGTAGCTGAAGTCGATGTAATTCTAGTTGGTTCCAGAAACAAATAATTTAAGTCTTGTAACTAAGTTAATAAATCTATCTCTTGTTTGGGAACTCTCTAAAAGATCAATATTAAAGTCACCACAAACAATAACTGAATTTTAAGAATGACAAATTTTTTTTAGAACTTGCTCCATTACCGGCTCAAAATAATTATAATTTGCAGAAGGGGGGCGATACACACAAAGTATATTATAATTCTTAAGTTCTATACAAGATAATTCTATTATGCGTTCAAGTGAGAGGCCAACTATATTCTTTCGGTCTTTACACTGTATATTATTATTAACAATTATTAATGAACCCCCTCGAATAGCATTTATTCAAATAAAGGCACTGGACAAATAATGATTGGGGAAACTAAACATTAATTCATGTTTACTTAGCCAGTGCTCAGTTACAAACAACATATGTAAATTATGACTTTTTAAAAATTCCAATTCCTTGCCAGAAATGCCTTGTATATTTTGATGAAAAAATGTTAAAAAAACAGGCATTGTCTGTTGTCAAAGAACTCAGTTTAAATAATGATCTGAAATAGGAACTGACTGGGTGCAGCTAATAACATCAGCACTATAAGACATAGCACTAACGCTAGAGAGGTCAATAGACTTCTTAATACTAATTAAATCTAAATCTTAATCTATTTTTTTTTTTTTTTTTTTTTTATACCACTAAGGTGGCAAACCAGCCTGCGGTCCGCTTGATGGTAAGCGGTCATCGTAGCCTATGGACGCTTGCAACACCAGGGGCATCACTCGCGCGTTGCCGACCCTTCAGAAATCTAATAACTTCTTTTTATTTTTTATATTGTTTAGCAGGTTTGGCCCTAGGATGTTACCAGATGAAACATTGATATAATGAGAATCGTTTTGTGACTTGGGTTGTGAAGAGGACCAAGGTGATAGAGCACAAATACAAGATTAATTATTCACTAATGAATCGAATCTATCCGCATTATATTTTGTACCAGCAACCAGCTCATTTAAAGCCAAAATATGTTTATTTATTTCATTCTTTGCACTTTTATACTTTTTACTTATTTCGTTTCAAGAAATCTGCAAACCTTGCAAATTAATTCCATTCTTTCTTTCCTTAAAAGTATGTACTTATGCAAACTTCTATGGTGTTTGATTAATTTTTTGTTTTTTTTTTTTTATAAATTTGTTCAATTTAAGCATTTTTTTAATTGTTTATGCCTAAAAACAGTTGCTGGGGAGTGACATGGTATGGGAGAATTTGATTTGGTAAGATCTATTGTTGTTTTAGGGTTGCGGTTAATGTTTGTGAGTGAATCGCTTGCTATCAACTCATCAAACAGATTATGAGCATCAGCTGCCATGAGACATTTTTTTATCGCCCTCAAGTTGACAATTTAACTGTTGACTATCAAAAAGTTTTTCTTCAAGCTCCACAATACGCTTTAAATTGCTTGTTCATGTGTGGCCGTACACTGCTTAAAACTATCAATAATATCCTGCAGACTGTCACGTTGCCCTAGCATATCTACATATTTTAAATGCAATGTCAGTTGGCATAGGGTCTGGTAAGTAATTTTCCTGCAAAGATTTGCGTAGGCATAGGTACTGAGCCAGGGTTTATTACTCTTTATCTTTTATTGACTCGCAACACATCTCATATTACAACATTTATCGTGTGATTCCACTAAAACTATAAAAGTATTATTTTTAGGGTTCCGTACCTGAAGGGTGAAAAACAGGACCCTATTACTAAGACTCCGCTGTACGTTCGTCCGTCCGTCTGTCACTAGGCTGTATCTCATGAACCTTGATAGTCAGACGGTTAAAATTTTCACAAAAGATGTATTCTGTTACCGCTATAACAAAAAATGCTAAAAAACAGAATAAAATAAATATTTAAGAGGGCTCCCATACAACAAACTTAATTTTTTTGCTCGTTTTTGCTCAATATTGATAACGGAAGACTCTTGAAATATTCACAGAATATTTAGTTATATATTCACTTCAAAAATCAATAATTCAATTATAATAAAAAAATATATAAGGGGAGCTCCCATACAACAAAAGTGATTTTTTTGCCGTTTTTATAGACAATGGTACGGAACCTTTCATGCGCGAGTCTGAATCGCACTTGGCCGTTTTTTGTAGGATTGTGGAATGTTCGTTGCTTAGTGACGAAATATTGTTTGAGCTACTGAAACTGAAGGGACAGCTATTAATGTATAAGCAATGTTTTACCTAGTGATACTGGGCGAACAGCTTGTAACGTATAAATAATGTTTTACCTACGAAACTTATAAATAATGTTTGAACTACTGAAATTGAGAGCACAGCTGGTAACGATAAATAAATGTTTGCGCTAGTGAAACTGGTGGCACAGCTACTAACGTATAAAAACTGTTTGAGCAAGTTAAACTGGGGGCACAGCTAGTAACGTACAAATAGTGTTTTACCTACGAAACAGTTTGAACAGCTAGAAAAGTATACATAATGTTTGAGCTACTGAAACTGAAGGCATAGCTGATGACGTATAAACAATGTTTTACCTACTGAAACTGGGCGAACAGCTAGTAACGTATTAATAACGTTTAAGCCAGTGAAACTGGGGGCACAGCTAGTACCGTATTAACAATATATGAGCTAGTAAAACTGGCGACATAAGTAGTAACAAATAAATAATGTTAAGCTAGTAAAACTGAGGGCACAGCTAGTGACGTATAAATAATGTTTGAGCTAGTGAAACTGGGGGCACAGGTAGTAACGTAAAACCAGTGAGCTAGTGAAACTGGGGGCACGGCTAGTAACTTATAAACAATGTATGAGCTAGTGAAACATGGGACACAGCTAATAACTAATAAACAATGTTCAAGCTAGTTAAATTGAGGGCACAGCTATTAACGTATTAATAATGTTTGAGCTGGTAAAACTCGGGATACGACCAATAATTTATAAACAGTGTTTGAGCTAGTGAAACTAAGAACACTGCTAGTAAGTTAAAAGCAATGTATGAGCTAGTGAAACTGGGGAACTACTAGTAAGAATAAACAATGTCTGAGCTAGTGAAACTAGGGGCACAGTTAGTAATTTATAAATCCGATTGGTTTAACTGGAATCATACATAGGAATTACGATTTGTTTGTCTGTCTAGACACGGTTCAAATTGCAAACAGTCTGTGAAGAGGTAGAATTTTTTATCTGAATGAAATACCGTCTGACAATTTTCCAACAAAAACTTCTTTATTCGGAACTAATCCACTTTATTTATATATGTTTGTAGTTTTCCAGATTTCTCTCTTCAAACTCCGTTAACTCGACGTTACTCAATACTGAAACACGCTCATAAATCCTTATCGGCGCCGTAAAAACGGTGTATTCGCAAATGTATTGAAAAAATGCTAATAATAACTCCTCATACCTTCTCTAACAATAAAGTGAAACAAGCGAAGTAATAAAATGTATTTTCATTATTCATACATGAGTGAGTGTTGAGTCACTCTTGTAACAATGGTGTTTGAGGTATATTGTTTTCTAACGAAGCAGTGTCATGGCTTTCATGAATTATAAAAAAACTGTTGTAAAATACGACTAAGCTCCTTCTATAATTGTCTACATTCTACTGACTTGTTTCTATCCTAGGAGCGGTTTTGACCTTTTTACAACTTTTAAATGTAAAGTACCATGGTAGTTCATTGCCAAATGTAGTAATTTGTTATGCAAGGCTGCAAAGTTGTTATTTAGCGCGAGTACTTAAATTGAATATTGAGCAATCGAAGGAAAAAGGAATTCTGAGCAAAACAAGGGTTTCAAATGTACAATACCCAAATAATTTTGCAGCCGTGCGCAACACACAAGTTTCCATCTCCTTGAAAAACAATTGAAATATTAATTTTTCACAGCATTAAGCCTACCTACATTATGGAACACTAACCGTACAGTTCGTATCGCGCTCACACTTTCGAGTGTGGGTGTGCATCAACGAAATTTGATATTTGTACTCACAATCGTAAGTTGACAACGTAACTGCACTACAAAGTTAACCTATAAACTGCTTTCAAAAGTTTCATTTGTTTTTAATGAGAGGTAGGGCACTGCAAGTACTCGCTCGAATAAGCTGCCCCAACAAATAAAGCGGGGCATAGCGAGTACTTGCTCGAATGAGCGACCCGAATAGTGCTGTGTTCCTGGCGGTGAGTAAGGTTGCCAAAGCTCTCTTTGAGGATTCGCTGCGCGGACAGCGGAGGACCGGCGGTGCTTATCGCTGTCATTGCTCGGCGTAGACGCGGCGTACTGGTTCGGTGGTCAGGTAGACATGATGAAACGGCTGACCGCTGGCCGCCCGTAGGTTGAACGGGTTCCCGAACCCAGGGATCACTTAATCTCCGCCCTGGGAGGCTGATGCGCCAGCCTGTGTAAAGTCTCTGAAGTGGTAGTCGTGCCGGAGAAGGAGACCGGAGTAGACCCGGCTACTACCTGCTACACAACAGAAGGGGATCAGGGGCCCTTCCGCCCGCCGTGCCAGCAACCGTATCATCTGTGTTGAGCTTCGGCAGTCTTAGTACCGCACCTTTTTGTCTTCTAAGCTGTCTGTGCAGTGAATCCTCATCCCTAGTCTAAGTAACTTCATATAAAATGGCCAGAAATGGAAAAAGGAAAAGAGTTTTTACAGCGGCTACTCCATCCACATACAATATCAGGGGTATTCACGCAAATCTTAATGCAGTCCACCATCACCTCGAGACTGCGCAGCCGACCATCCTCTTTCTAACGGAGACGCAGATATCCTGCCCGGCCGACACATCATACCTTCATTATCCCGGCTACAAACTCGAGCACAATTTTTTGAGTCGTGCCGGTGTATGTATGTTCGTCCGGAAGAATATCTGCTGTCGCCGACTTCATAGCCTTGAAGACAGGGACCTGTCAATATTTTGGGTGCGCGTAGATTACGGTGGTCACACTCGTATCTATGCGTGCCTATACAGGTCTCATAGCGGTGACACGGACGTAACTCGACTCTTCACGCACCTGAATTTGACGACTGACAAAGTTCTAGAGCAATATCCCACAGCAGAACTAGTTATTTTGGGAGACTTTAACGCCCACCATCGTGAGTGGCTCAGTTCTCGAACCAATAACTAAGCAGGGATATCTGCTCATGAATTTGCTCTGACCTATGGATTCTCTCAGCTGGTACTTTCTCCAACGAGAATACCAGATATAGAGGACCATACGAGCTCCTTACTGGACCTTCTGCTGACTAGACGTCCGGACGGATACTCTGTCTCAGTGGATGCGTCTCTTGGCTCCTCGGACCACTGTCTCGTTCGGACTCAAATATCATGCACACAACCCGGTCCTTCTGGGCCAACTAATTGCCGTCGTGTGTGGCACTATAAGTCGGCAGACTGGGACGGATTGCGAGAATTTTATGCATCGTACCCGTGGAGGCAGCTCTGCTTTAGCTCAGATGATCCTGACGTCTGCGCAGCCGCATTCACTGAGACAATCCTCGCTGGTATGGAATGTTTTATTCCTAGCCTAGACATAGCGAAGGCGTTCGATCGGGTCTGGCACCGGGGTCTTCTATCGAAGTCGCCATCTTACGGAGTGCCCGAGGGTTTGTGCAAATGGGTGGCTAGCTTTTGTCCGGCAGACGCATACGAACCGTAGTTGATGGTTGTTACTCTGATAGCGTGGACATTAATGCAAGGCTCTGTGCTGTCTCCTACGCTGTTTCTACTGCACAGCAATGATATGTTAGAAATCAACAACATACATTGCTATGCAGATGACAGTACTGGAGACGCTTATTACACGGGCCGTGCAAGCATCCCTCGTTCTGTTGTGGAGGAAAAACGTAAAGAACTTGTGTCTCAAATCGAGATCGGTCTCTCCAAGGTCTCTGACTGGGGACGGGAAAACTTGGTCCGATTCAACCCTTCAAAGACACAAGTCTGCGCGTTCACCGCTAAGAAAACCCCATTTACCGTAGTCCCACAATTCCAGAACACTCCCCTCTCCATCTCCAAGAGCATTGGGATCCTTGGCGTTCACATCTCCAGCGATGTTCAGTTCCAACATCACTTGCTAGACAAGGTAAAGCTGGCGTCCAAAAAACTTGGTGTACTCAACAGAGCGAAGCAGTACTTCACGTCGGGGCAAAGGTTGCTGCTTTACAAGTCGCAAGTCCGGCCCCATATGGAGTACTGCTGCCATCTCTGGGCGGGTGCACCCGGATACCAGCTTGGCCCTTTCAGGCGGACCGTAGGCTTGTTTGCCACCTTAGTGGTATAAAAAAAAAAAAAAAAAATATTATATTACACGTAAAATAGGTAATTATTTATTTCTGCAATGTACACCGATGTGTAGCATTTTGTGCAGAAAAAATCAATACTAGTTTCACTATTAGGATTTATATATTAAATCGGTTTCTTTTGATTTAATGTATAAATGTCAAAATTGACGTTTATTGTCCGTACACACAATGTCCTAGCTCTTAACCGAAGGCACTGTAAGTTCGCTGATATGACGTCACTAGTTTCGTCACACGTCTCAAGAAGAGCCATATTCGTGAGTGCCGTGAGTGCAATTCGAACCGAGTTTTGGTAGCGCCCACGGTGCTATCAGCGCTTTTGGTGCCATACCGAACGCACACTAAGAAGGAATATTTTATTTTGTGGATAGTTCAATGTTATTATAAGTATCTGCAAACTTTACACGCCTTTTGAAACATTATACATAATAATTATTGAAAACATTACTTTGGCAAAAATTCAGTTTGGCATTTCTTTAAATAACTCTACAAGTGTTAAATTCATGTTTTCACTGCACTGATTTTTTTTAAATTTCCTTTATGTTTATTACAAAGAAAACTATAATTATGCAATAGAAAAAATCGTTTTTTTTAAGTGCGTTCGGAATGAGCACTGTGCCAATTAAAATTCTCAGAACAAAAACTATACTAAAAAGTTATTAATAAAAGTTGATTGTTGTGTTTTTATAATTTATGTACTTCGAGTACTTATTACACAGACATATACTATGTCGATCAATAATTCGATCAATAATTTCCAGTATTCTTCTCAACAAAATAAGAATTAAATATCACTATCACCTTCAGATACCAAAAATAAATATATAATATTTTGCTTATAATATAAGTGTTTGTCCTGTTTGGGTTCGAACTCACTCCTTGGATCAGCAAGCGTGTCAGCAAGTCATTACTAAGAACAGAGCCACGGAGCAATCGAAATAATAAACTACAACGTCTAACAGTAAACTTAAAACTATTGTTTTTGCGCTGAGATTAGGTTTTATTTTCTGTCACATGATAGAAATAATTCAATACTTCTAGACTCTAAATATTTTAATAAGTACTCAAATTCTAGGTATCTATGAATGGAAATTTCTTTACAAGAACTTTTTATGCAAGAAAAACTATAAGTACAAGGAAATCGGGAATAGATGGCGAGTAAAACTCGGCCTGAAATCGTTTTTCTAGTAGTCAGACAGTTTATAAAAAAAAAATACATACCTGCGTATTATAAAAAGATTATTGGAACATAATTCTCTGACTTTTATTTAAATACCGTAGTAAGTATATTATATTTTATTATATGAATACACGTTGCAGCAACACCTATACGATCTGTCACACTGCTGATCGTACCGATACGATCTGTCACACTGCTGATCGTACCTATACGATCTGTCACACTGCTGATCCTACCTATATGATCTGTCACACTGCTATCGGTACCTATACGATCAGTCACACTGCTATCGGGCCTGTGGTGTGCATAAAAGTTTGCCATAGAATGCTATTATCTGTGCATAGAATTAAGATAGATAAGAGTAATGGACTAGGTTTATATTTGGGTAATTCTCATCGCCACCATTCTCATCGTCCCTTCGTGGCAGATTAAAGTTTATTACTTATTTGAACTATTCCTGTAAATAGATTATAGCGCTTGATAAGACCAGTAAATCCATAGGTAAATTAATCAGATCGTGAGTCTCGTTTGGCTGATATAATATTTTGAAGTTCTTGAACCCACGAAAGTGACGCAATAAGCCACGAAAGTGACAAATAAACTTTACAGCCATTATTTTTTCATAATTTAAGTACTGTTTATGAGACTTAATGCTAATAAAATAATTAAACTGGCAAATAGATGATATCAATTAACAAAACTGGCAATTACCAGTTTGGTCCGAGGTTCTTAATTTACCTGATGTATTATTGTCAATTTAAACAACATAACTTAAGTAATAATTTTTTGTCATAAAACACTGCACTGCAAGTACTCGCTCGAATAAGCCACCCGAAAAAATAAAGCGGGGCATAGCGAGTACTTGCTCGAATGAGCGGCCCGAACGGGGGAAGTACCTCCACCTTACAGAAAACCGCGGCCACAATAACACTAAAATTAAGTAGTGTTGTTTTCCTGGCGGTGAGTAAGGTTGCCAGAGCTCTTTGAGGATTCGCTGCGCGGACAGCGGAGGACCGGCGGTGCTTGTTGCTTTCATTGCTCGGCGTAGACGCTGCGTGCTGGTACGGCGGTCAGGGAGACCTGATGAAACGGCTGACCGCTGGCCGCTCGCAGGTTGAACGGGTTCCCGAACCCAGGGATCACTTAATCTCCGCCCTGGGAGGCTGATCCGCCAGCCTGTGTAAAGTATCTGAAGTAGTAGTCGTGCCGGAGAAGGAGACCGGAGTGGACCCGGCTACTACAATAGAGGGGGATTAGGGGCCCTTCCGCCCGCCGTGCCAGCAACCGTATCATCTGTACCATGCTTCGGCAGTTCTAGTACCGCACCTTTTTTCCTCTAAACTGTCTGTGCAGTAAATCCTCATCTTTAATCTAATTAACCCTTTCAATAAATATGGCATGAAATAAATGAAAAAGAGTTTTTTCAGCGGCCACTCCATCCACATTCAATGTGGATTTTCGCAACATTAGGGTTATTCACGCCTATCTTAACGCACTTCTCCACCATCTAGAAACTGCACAGCAGACCATTCTTTTTCTAACGGAGACGTAGATATCCTGCCCGGCCGATACATTATACTTCCATTATCCCGGCTACAAACTCGTACACAATTTGTGAGTAGTGCCGGTGTATGTATGTTCGTCCGGGAGGATATCTGCTGTCGCCGCCTTCATAGCCTTGAAGACAGGAACCCGTCGATATTGTGGGTAAGCGTAGATCACGGCGGCCACACTCGTATCTATGCGTGCCTATACAGGTCTCATGGCGGTGACACGGACGTAACTCGACTCTTTACGCACCTGAGTTTGACGACTGACAAAGTTATCTTTATATAAGAGCATTATCCCACAGCAGAACTAGTTATTTTGGGAGACTTTGACGCCCAACATCGTGAGTGGCTCTGTTCTCGAACCGATAACCATTTTAAATTACCGAGTTATCTATTATACTCTATAACACATTTATTCGTCGGAAACGATATTCAAAGTTAAGCAAAGTCGGGCTTCGTCAGTAATTGTATAATAAACAGTAATTAGAGTTGCGCCGAATACTAGGTTCACCGAGTAACCGAGTATTCCCAAAACCTTTTTTATATAACGAGGGGGGTGCGCACTGTTTGAGAAATCCTGCATTAAAGTTATCATTAAAAATAAAACGACTTATATTCGTATCATCATCAAAATCAAATCAACAATTAATAAATGCTTCTAAATACCTATGTAGATCGACAGCTGAGGCATGAAAACAAGTTTTACACAAACCTGTCCTATCTTGGCCTTTTAGTCCAAGTTTGTGACCCTATGCCATATAAATACGATACTTTAGACCCATTTAAAGTGTTATCACTACAGTATAATAACAAATAAAAAAAACCGGCTAAGTGTGAGACGGGTCTGAGCCATTTACCGTCTTAAATTTCCGTTGAAGCGCCATCTAGCTATTTTTAAAAGACACAATAACACATTTGTTTGTTTAAAACGCATTCAAAGTTAAGCAACGTCAGGCTTGGTCAGTTATTGGTGAGGTGACCGCTTATCGGTGTACTTTTTGTAAATGGTGGTAGGTACGGCACCCCTTGATGTCCGAGTCGCACTTGGCCGGTTATTTTTGACGCCAACTACTTTTGTCATTTATTTTTTATTTATTTATTTATTTCCAATTTATAACATGACAGCATACAATTATACCAAAGCGTTACAAATGTTAAATTAAAATTAGTAAATCATCGCTTAAAAATAAATACAACATTATTATTTTCATAATTAAACAATTCATCAAATTAATTTAAAAAATCCAATAATAATACATGTATTTATTTCAATCATAATCTTAGTTTATATTTACGCTAGTTTCTCTAGCATCCATTTCGTATATTCTCTTGCACTCACTCATCAGGCTTGCTATTCCACTCGCAAATAGATCACACTGTGGTGCTGTGGCGAGAACCGAGCTGAGAAGGGCGCGCGCGCGCTCCGCCGGGCTCTGCCTGCGTTGCACCGTACGCCCCAATGCAGGACCTACCACGCAGTGGGTTCTCTCGCGTAGTCTACCTGTTGTATGAGCATTGGGCACAACAAGTCTTAGAAACGCTTCGACGAGTACCGGACAGTCTATTTTGTTTCTCATGATACCAAGAGCAAATTTCGTCAGTGTTAGAGACCTCCTAAGCTCTAAGGAGTCGTAACCTAATTGACCCTGTATAAAAAGAGTAGGATACAGGTAGGGGTAATAATTATAGACCTTTTTGTACAGGTGTCGTAAAAACCTCTTTTGTATTTTTTCCAGCATTAGAATATATTTGTCCTCATGCGGGCTCCATACTACTGCACTCGTCTCTAGTACGCTACGCACAAGGGCTCCATAGAGTGCTCGAGTTGCAGCTGTTGAGAGCGAGGCGGCATTCCTCATAACGAAACCCAGCCGATGGTGTGCGGAGTTCGCGACGTGCTGCGCGTGGTCTCGTAGCGTCAGCGCCGGATCGAACCACACGCCTAGGTCACGCACACGCTGCACGCGCAACACAGGCGTGCCGCCCACCACATACTGGTGCTGTCGCGGGCTGTGCCCACGCGTGAACGTCATCGTCTCGCATTTACTAGGATTGAAGTGAAGTCGATTAGCCACACTCCACTCGTACACTGCATCCATATCACATTGAAGTAGTTCGTGGTCTATTTGTGTTCTACATGCTTTCAGAAGTTTGACGTCATCAGCGAAGATTAGCACGGTTGACTCATGAACAACTTTTGGTAGGTCATTAATTAGGAGCACGAACAGAAAAGGTCCTAGGTTCGAACCTTGACTTATACCAGACGGCGTAAGGTAATGGTCGGATACGTGCGTCCCATATTTTACAAATTGCTTTCGGTTAGATAGGTAGTTGGCAAATAATTTTAAGAGTCTGGGAGTAAAGCCTATCGCCCCCAACTTAAGAAGAAGCGTGTCATTATCTACTCTGTCAAACGCTTTTTGGAAATCGAGATAGATAACGTCTACCTGACTTCCCCTATCCATCTCTAGAGAAACCTTCTCTACGAACGTGACTAAATTTGTATCTACAGAACGTCGCGGCAAGAAGGCGTGCTGCGCGCTCGTTATATAAGGTAGGCACTGCGGCATTAGTCGACCATGGAGGGCGGTCTCGAATACTTTAGCTAATGCACATAATATTGCCACTGGGCGGTAATTTTCGACCTTAGATTTAGAACCCGATTTAGGTATCGGTGTCACCCTTGATATTTTCCATAGTGTTGGGTAGTAGCCGGTCTCCAGAATAAGATTAAAAATATAAGTAATTGGCGCAATCAATTCCTCCAAACAACCCTTGATGATGTATGCTGGGATATTATCTGGTCCGGGTGACGTACCTGGTTTCAACCTTTTGACGGCTGCGCGTACGTCATCTGGGTGGAATGCGTGCAAGTGCACGCGGCGGCAATCAGCGGGCGGCGCGCACGTGGCGGCTGCGGGGTCCAGCGCAGGCGGCCGCGGCAGGAACACGGAGCTAAAGTGCCCAGCGAAGGCGGCCGCCGCCTCGCGCCCCGTGCACTCCACGTCCCCACGCGTCACCTTAGTCTCTAATCCCCCTGTCCTTCGGAGACTGTTTACGTATTGCCAAAATTCTTTGGGATTTGCACTTAAATTTCTCGAAATCATTCTCGTGTACGTTGAATGGGCAATTTTAACGTCGGCCTTAATTTTGTTACGCAATAGTTTAAATTGTTCGTGATATTTGTTATCGCCAGTACTTTTCCACATACGGTGGACATAAGCTTTGTGTTGAATATCGCGAATGATACTGGAGTTGTAATAAACCGGATAAATACGACTACTCCCCGACCGATTTCTTATTTTTTTGGGTACACAATAGTCAAATATATTATAAATTTCTTGATAAAAATAATTAATTGCATTATCAACGTTCTTAAAATTATATATTAGTTTCCAATCAAATTGTTTAATTTTGTTATATAATGTCTTATAATCTCCTTTACAAAAATTCCAGTCACACTCAGAGGGGATATTGGAAGGGTCAATTCTTATCACCGGTTTAGAGAAGCTGTACCCAATGCTCACGACCAGCGGTGGATGGTGACCGTCCACTTTGACCAGGCACTCGTCCGGCTTGGCGGGCCTCACTCTAACCGCGTCACCCAGCTCCGCACTCGTCAGCACCACATCTAACATTCTCTCATTCATGTTACTTACACAATTATACTGCATCAGGTCACACATCATGAACGCCTCTTTTGATGGTGAAAGGATTTTCAAGTCATTGGTGAACCTTAAGTGCAACGGATACCTTTCACTTATTCACTCTCGTAAATATGTATCTTTCTATTTTTATTTCCCTGTCTTCCTTTTCTAGTTTAATTTTAGTTTTACTGTTTTTGTATATGATTTTCAAAATTCTGACGTACTTACTTCGATTTTTTGAATTTTGAACACTTGCCAGATCTCCACGATCTCTGACGTTCCAATGAGTCAAAAGTCTTTTCTGTAACCCACAACACAGAAGTTTATAAACACATACAAATGATTTTTTAATTAATTCTTAAATTTTTATTCAAGAGGTTGTTTATGTCTAGAGTCTAGTTCAAATTTTAAATCCCGCTTACTTTCTCAGCTAATTTTCTTTAACCGTCTTGATGATTCTATTGAAAATGACCTGGAAAAGAACTTCGTAGACACTCTACATCAAGGTTATACAATCATCAAAGTCTATAGTTTTATATCTTACTTTGGTCTCCCTCCTTGTGGTTGTGGTTCACTAACCCGTAAGAGAATTCGACTAACGAAGAATCCCTTGTCTCCTGTTTGCGGCTCCATGTGCACTGGTAAACTGCGCGCGGTTCATTTGTTTGCGGCTCCATGTGCACTGCTACACTGCGCACGGTTCATTTGTTGGCGGTTCCATGTGCAATGCTTTACTGCGCGCGGTTCATTTGTTTGCGGCTCCATGTGTACTAGTACACTACGTGCGGCTCATTTGTTTGCGGCTTCATGTCCACTGGTACACTACGCGCGGTTCATTTCAACAAACATTTACAAGTGCTCTTTAGTCCCCATATACTGCACACTAGCGCTGCTATTATATATTTTTTCTTCATTTATTCTTCGTACAAAGAGACATAAGCTATTTTGAGAACGTTTTCTATTGTTTGTAGAATATGCCCATTTATGCCTGTGAGTTTTAATTCGGGTTTTTACTAAACGTGACCGCCTTTAGCAAATAACCGTGTGCCTAGTGTGAGTTTTTGCGTGTTTGTAACTCTACTTTCGCGTTCGCGTATTCATCAAAAGTCCTAAAAGAAAAAACCGTCTCAAAACGTGTCCGCTAGAGGCGCTCATTCTATTTTATACATTTATTTCGTTGACTCGAATGCAATCGTAGCGTTAAAAACTCATAGTATGCACACAGATTAGAACTCACGGGCATGTTAGACAAACAAAACAAAACGTTCTAAAAATAGTTTATTATCAGCTAACATTTTTCACTTTTTTACGCTTTGTACGAAGAATAAGAAAAAATATCTAGTGGCGGCGCTAGTCTGCACCATCGAGCGGATATTCATATCCTGTCATGTCATGTCCTGTTGCCGCAACAAAATTGATTTCTACAAAATTTTATTAGGTTCGGAGGAGTGCACGACCTGCTTCGTATTTTACTGACTTTTTATGCCTATTAAGGTGAATCCTGTAGTACGCCAAAATAATATTTTTTTTTCAACTCGTCTACTGTAACCGGCCATCTTAGGTTTTTATCCATTCCAAGCATTTTTATCAAATGCTTATTTTTGTGATTGGTATCTCCACTTTACATGGCTTCAAACTGAAGAACATGAAGTGTGGCCGCTGACGCTCGCACAAACTTTGTCGCGATAAAACCCTTTGTTGTACCGACAGCGGAGGGAACCCAGATCAAGTTCACCTGAATAATTTGTGATAGGGCCAGGGACCTAATTCTCACTTCATCCGAGATAATCTCGTATTAGAGATTATTTGGAAAGCACTATCTCGATTGTAAAATTTCGATCGTCGACATCATTTTCGCGTTTGCTGTATTCTCACTATCAATCGAAACAACCTTCGAACAAAATGTCGTTCGAAGCGGTGGAATGTTGCCATTGTAAACCGGTTACGCTATGAGGTACGTTCCGTTGCACAGTTGTAGAGCGTTTTTAAAAACGCATATTCTAATATGCTTCTTTTGATATATTAAAAAATGGTTCGGTGACTACAAAATGTTTGATGCAACATTTGACTTGTGTTTCATCACTATTAATAAGGAAATAATAAGTATAACTAAGTTTATGAACTAAATGGCTATTTCGAGAAATTGCTTTCATCTTTAAACGGAACGTATTTGGACACAAATAAAAAAAAACTCAGTTTGTTTTTGTTGTGTGTTTTATTTGTCTATTAGGTTGAGAATTTTAGGATGTTCTTATTTTTCAACGGTGTAATTATGTTTATTAAATATTTTCACATGAAATTACTACCTAGTATTATAAAAATACTACGCAGTACTAAAGATGGCGGTGCCGGACCTCAAACAGTGTATGTGATGTATCCTAGTGTTTGCTATGATGGAAATCAATAGAAAAAGAAGAATATTATTGTCATGGGCGACTTTGATAATTACGAAAATCGGCCAATCAATCAATTGAGAAAAGACTAATAATGTATTATGAAATAAATAAAGGTAAAAAAATATCATATTTGCTAATATAAGCCTTTTTTTGCCCTTTTAATTACTCTGATCTAAATTTTAGACAATTACTTTAGATTTTAGAACATATAGTTTACGCTAGGAGTAGAATAATTGTTTAGAACCCAATCATTTTAAACAAAATTTGTCATGATTCGAATTCGAGATGTAGTCTCGAACGGTCCCGACCACTCAAAGCAGTTCGAGCCGCTTGCGTTCTAGAAATGTCGGATTCGACATTACCAGAATTGCTTAGGTATATTTTCGTTCGAGAAAAGTTTGAATTCGTACTTAATTTCGAATTCGTGATCAATTCGGCCGCGTGAGAATTGGCTCCCAGATACGAATTTGCTACGACAACATAAACGTTCAACAACAACGAATCCTGGTGAAATGGTCGCACCTATGTACCTGGCATCCATATAAAAGCGTTGTTTAGATTTGGACCAGACGGCATTCTGTGTAAAGCTACGATTTTTTTCTTATTTATTTATTTTTAATGTATTGTTAAGTTTGTGGCCCAGTTCAGCAACGTCAAAGGTAATATTAGTAACGTCAGTTCTAGTTGTTGTGAAAAATAGGTCTAATGGGTGGCTAAAAATTCTGACAGCTGAGTGGCAACTAGCTCGAAAACTAGGTGGACTATGGCCTAAGTCTCCTCCCTGTAGGAGAAGTCTATGCTCCCTGGAGATAAACAAATACTAAGAAAACGATTATTTTCCTAATACAGAAGTGTCACCCACTCTTGTTTCCTTTTAAATAGTTAGCAAAAAACGCGAGAAGAACAAAGCTTGTACCACACGATCGTGCAACAGGTGTTTCATGAATTACTATTTTTGTTTTCAAGGAACCAGCCATTATAATAAAGTTAATAAAGAGTTGTCTTATTGTTTTCCGAAGAAAAATAGCTACAAGCTACTTGCTCAAAACTGGTTACAAATTTCGCGTATGCGGAAACTGAAAGCCTACTAATGTATTAGCTATTATTTAAATGCACACACACACACACACACACACACACACACACACACACACACACACACACACACACACACACACACACACACACACACACACACACACACACACACACACACACACACACACACACACACACACACACACACACACACACACACCCACACGCCCTCGCACTCAAACTAACACACACACAGTTAATATAAGCTCATAAATAATATTTCATTTCTTAAAAAAAAACTACCTACTATTTTGTGCTAATGTTAAATATTCCATACTGCAGTTGTTTATTTTATATACACTATACACTTCACAACAATGTGTCTTATAGGGTTCCGTGGGGTGAAGACCAAGGTGATCTGTAATACAGGGTATTTCGCTGATTAGTTTATTACAGTTACATTACAATGTTACCTGTGTACCTGCCTATCTGTGTATACCTAGTATAAGTATAAGTGAGGAGAAATAAATAAAGAATTATTATTAATAGTGCCACACCCGGCCTTATATTTATTGATATAAATAATAGTATCCGTACCTCATTAATCACCGACAAACTTTCCGATTACCTACTTTTAATTTATTAGTCGACCCTAGTGCAGCAACCCGTGGCTCCAACAACCCGTGGCTCCAACAACCCGTGGCTCAAACAACCCGTGGCTCCAACACAGCCTACTCCCAATTTGTTTACAAATACTATATATTATACTATACTATAAATTATAATCAATCAATCCGTCAAATTACATCTCTTAAATTTGTTGACTTAGTCGAGATGTCATAACTTATCAATTACGAATTTTATCACCAATCATAAATTAGCTCCGACAATTTATTAGCCTCAGAATATTCGAGAACCTATTAATTACATAAGCTTCACTTGTTACGCACTAATTGCTTTATTGACTACACATTATTGTAGATTTGTTTATGTTTATTGTTTATTATGGTTGTTTCACACATAATAAACTTACTGAAAACATGTACCTACCTTACGGTTATCTACATTAGGTTATGCTATGACAACAGCAAACAGCAATAGAATTCGTTATTATATTATCAACTTGTTATCTTTTAAGGTTAGACACAGGCATTACCTTAAGCTCGCCACCCTCCCGGTCCACTTCACGCAATCTCGGAACTAAATCTCGATGACAATTCCAATTTCAATCGTACGTCAATCCACACACAGAAGGATTAGATACAGGGGTCGGATGAAGCCGTCTAGACTCTAGACCATTTATTTTCAAGTTAGGGGGGCGTGACGACATCCAAAAGGTGGCGCGAGCACTTTCTTCTATTGAACCTAGAATTAGAATTAATTTCAATTTCGTTTAATAGATTAATAGAGCTAGACTGTTGAATATGGGGTATTTTATTTTGGTCCTAATTATTTTATCCCTTCTTTTTTTCTTTTTTTTTTTGTGATTCTAGCATTTCCCTATATTTAAATTTTACCGTTTTGGTTTTCTTCTTTTGTCAGCTTAAAAAAAAAATATCTTTTTTTGTATTTCTTTTTTTTTAATTTTCAGTAACTTTTTTGTATTTTTGTTTTTCTTTTTCTTATTTGCTGTTTTGTCAGTTTTTTCTTTTTTTGTCTTCTTTTCGTTTTTTAGCAAATAGCAAAAAAGAAAACCTTATTCTTTCGTCATTTTCTTCTTTCCTTATACCCTCTGCCTTATAATTCTCCATCTTTACATCAAATCTAATGATTTTTCATAGTGTATTTTGGGGACCGCCATACCATTTTCATCTTTTATAAGTTTTTCGATTCGTTCTTTTTTTTCGTTATTTAAGTTTTGACTTTCGTTATATTAAAAGAAAAGTACGAAATCAACTAACAATAGAGAAAAAAGAAAAAATAAAAAAAAAATGATAAATACAAAAAAAAATTAATAAAACATATCTACATGGAGAAAAAACTTTAGTAGCCACAAGTAAATAATACTAGTTATCACTAAAATATAAGTAATTCCGAGGACAAGTAAATTACACTGACGGTTACCAATGAGTTTTACTTATTGTATTTACTAACATGAATAAAACTAGTCTTGTTGGAATAACAGTGTTGTTTACTAAAAACAATTAAAAATTATTGGAATGATATAACGTAACACGCTTACAGTAAGCGTTTACACCGATAGGTACTGATGAACCTCTGTGATAGGGTTTAGGCAGTTGACAACTGTTTCGTGTTCCTGGTAGATGAAAGGCTGCGGCGGAAGGTGTGTCATATTTGTTCAGCTCATATGGTCACCATTTGTGAAGCGGCGGTAAACAGGAATTCCCCGCCAGGTGAGGAGTTATGCCTGGAGAACGCCTTGGTCTACTTCACTAGCGATTCGGTTTGTATATATGCGAACTATCGAAGAAACTTCAATAGCGCGATATATGACGCGTGACGTCAGTCTTGATTCGTAGCGGTACGATATGATTTTTGTTATTAGTAATCTTCACTTATTCTTACGTAGGTGTTTGTAAACGTTAATTGGCCTTTACTGTAATCACTAGTAGTGTTTTATGAAGGCATCTTTGGTTTTATCTTCCCACTTTAATAAAACTTTTTGTAACCTATAGTAAGCTTTATATGTTAGTATTAATTACCTCACTCATAAATTCGAGAAAAGTTTTATAGGATTTGTAAAATTCTGTAATCCGAAGTACAAATTATTATTTTTGGAAATTAATAAAACTGTGTTGTAGAAATTAGTTTATGAAATTAATAAAATGAACTTAAAATTATATTGTTTTGTAATTTCCAGAAAAAAACTATGTAAAAATTAATAAAATTTAGTATTTACGCATTTCAAAAAACAGGTTTTTAATTCGAACAATATCTTTTCTCTCTGTGTATATATGTCTAAAAATTAAATAAATTTTTTTAAAATTCCCCAGACACAGAGCATTTTTTAAAAGTAGGTAAACAAATAATATGTGTTTGCTGGCCCTCTAACTTCATCATAAGTACTAATTATTGTTGAATACGTACATTTTTTTGATTTGTATTGTAATTTCATTTTATTTTAAATGAACAGTTTCACGCCGCGATGACTCTTGAAGCAAAATACTGGTTACTTATAATAAGTTATCGGGCTGACAAACACACATTATTTGTTTACCTACTTTCAGAAGTTTTCTTGTCGGGATTTTTTCATAATTTTAATTGATGTTTTTCAGACTTTTTAAACTATTTAGTAGTTGACACGCAACGAACAACGGTCCGTCTCCACGTTCACGTAAATACTTTTTGGGACGAAACATAAAATTACAATAGAAGGTTTGCCTGCCAAAATTAGCTTATCCTACTAGTCATGGGTTAATGACCATGTATGATATGGCCAAGGATGTTTACGACCGTTCGTAAAACATTTTGTAGCTGTATTGAAATCCTTCCTAATCTATTAAAAGCAAAATACCAGACTACATAAAAGCTGTTGTCGTACTTTAATTGTTACACATGATATGATTTTGAACGTACGTTTTCGTAAGAATGTATGTACAGTGCTACAGTACTCTTTGTTATCTGCTGTAAGTTGCTGAGGGTTTGGGAGTTGGGTATTCCTTAGACTACTTGATGCTGCATCATCAGCTCAAGGTTGCTATCTATTGGAACTACCACTGAGGTAACAGTACACTAAAATTTCTATCAATTCGACAAGTAAAAGTTGGTAAAAATGTTTTGTCAATTAGGAAATGAGCTGATGGGCTTCAAATTCTGATCTGATCTTCATAAATTATAGTTAAGAACCAGCTCGATCATATCAGCTATCAAACAAAAAAATCGCCATCAAAATTGATCCATTCTATTTGGGAGCTACGATGTCACAGACAGACACACACGTCAAACTTATAACACTCTTGTTAGGATTGGGAATTAAAAAAAACACGTCTTAATCGGTTTACCCGTTTAAGAGTTACGGTGTGACAGACATAAACACACACACACACATAGTGATCAAACTTCTAACACTCCTCTTTTTGCGTCGGGGCTAAAAATCTGATCAAAACGAATCCAAACACGACATATCTGGTATTATTTTTTCAAGAGTGTATGTGGTGTGCCGGATATTATTATCCTGGCTGCAGCATCAAACCAGGGATTCCACATTCTTGTATAGTTATGTAGCAATACATGGGTCTCGAATCTCTCTCTCTTCTAATTTTATGTCACGTATATATTTGAAAGTAAATAAAATACCCAATGCGTCTCAGATCTCTACCGCAGCTAACAAAAGAGCTGATAATCTTAAACGGCTAAACTGATTTCGGTGAAAAATTTTAGTTAGTTGGACTTAAGGCCATTGTACGTTGGTAACCGATTCAAAAACATGTCTGCAAACCACCGTTAAAAAACTTGCTTTTAAATAAAAAAACCGCATCCAAATCGGTTCACCCATTAAAGAGCTACGGTGCCACAGACAGAAACACACACACACACACTCACACTTAGCCGTTAAACTTATAAAACCCCTCTTTATTCGTTAAGGGTAAAAAACCTAGAGTTATGCAGGTACGACTGTACGACTGTACACGACTGTGCGACTGTACACGACTGTACGACGATACGCACACGGCCGGTTATTACATTTTAGATACACAATAGATTATTCTTTTGCTGTCAATAAATAAATATTGTTTTTTTTTTTGACGAGCCTCTGTGCACGCCGCCGTGGCGCCACTTGCAAGACGTTTGTCAGCATTACCTCGAGGTCAAAGACGTCGGAATACTAAATCTCTTTATACAGTTCTAGAACTATCTCGTATGAAAATCACACCTTCTTCATAACCACACTAAAAATTACAAAATAATTATTGCAATCCGATTTTTAGTTCCTATAAAATACATGGACAAACATATGTACATACATTCACAAGTAATTTAGCACATTCGTTTAGACACCCACATAGACAAGCTAATCTTCAATTTTATACACCACCATCCCTAGTAGAGAACTAAGGTACCTAAGACGTTGGCCTAACCCAGGTTACGTATTATCTGCAAACTAGTAACAAACCGGGCCAACGACCTCGGGTCCACTGTCGCGGTGGAGGTAACACATTATACATACATTACACCTATATTAATATTGCATATCTAGAATGTTCTCACTTCTTCCGTATAGATAGCACCAGATGTTCTGTGTTTTTTTAATTATCACAGAATTGAAAAATTGGAAGCTAGGTACCTACTCATTATCCATCGTTACTGTCCCGGATGAATAATTTTAATTTGTCATCCACAGCTGGTTTCGATTGGTACACGTTTAATTGAGTAAATTTACTGGTACAAGTACGTATACTAAACAAATAAGAATCCATGAAAACAAATATTTTAAAAGCCCGCTGCGCAACTGCAACACTGTAGCTATCGATTACATTTTTGCTGATGTCACAAGCACCGTCATTATACGTACTTATTATGCACTTACATAAATGCTTGCGTATACTTTTATGTGATATAGTTGTTTACACAATACACGCACGGTTAATTGTGGAAGGAATCGCGTCATGCGTCACGGGCGTGACGGGGGGTTAGTATCTACCTTATTAGTTGATTGTAATCCACAATTTATATCTACTAATCAAACAAATAAAAAACGCAAAATTATGGTTTTGTAAAATTTACTTTTGTACCTAACACGCGTACCTATTGGTCGGATCATTTGTGATTTACTCGTATGTATGACGATAAGAAGAGCTCTTAGCCTAGTCGAATTCATCTATCGGAAATATTAAACCCTAAGGGTCAGCTCATAGCGAGACGCGACGCGACGTAAAGCGGCTTAAAGATGGCGCATCCGGAAGTTAAGTCGCATCGCGTCTCGGTATAAGCTGACCCTAAAGCTAAGCAACGTCGGGCCCGGTCAGTACCTGGATTGAGTCACCGAATAGTGGCACATTTTCTGAGCTACTTCGTGTTTTGTTGTCATATTATGAAGCAGGTGTTAATCCAAGGAAGAAGCCCGATAGGTTCCTTATGATCCCGAAAGTTGAATGGCCACTAACTCGACAAACGTCCGCCAATCCGTATTAGGCCATCGCCCAATCCTCCTTGTTTAAGAGGCCTATGCCTACAAAGGCTGAGAGGGTAAGTACATTGTATAATACAATTGGGTCCTTTAAAATATTAGATTAAGAGGTACATATTGTGAAGTTGCTACCTACGTATATGTTCCCAATTCTACTGTAACATATCCAAAAAAAATAAGTATTTATTGCATAGGTACATAATGCACGTGCTTCAGCCGTTCATAAAAACGTAATTGTCTATGATTTGATTTTCAATAATTCGGAACTAAATTAAATAATCCTCCTTTATAATGTACGTAAGAAGCTAAAAAACTAAATGTTAACACTTTTTTCATTTAATTCTAAATTTAAAGATTAAGAGCTTATCGTAAAAAAAGCTTATAAAGAAAAACGATGTTTCTAAAATGATGACATTTATCGCGAAAGTGTGTGTGAGAGCGGTACTTGTTCACTCTACTAAAATGTATTTTGTCCTTTAGCTGTGGCCTTAATTTTTCAATTACATAAAATTGGTTTCTTAAACGGATTAAAAAGGGTTTTCACACAACAATGTAGAGTTCTAAACTTGGAAAATTTTACACTCTTACTAATAAATCATTTATGGTCAGGTTTCTTCATAACTATTAAAAATACATGCGGAGTCATGATTGGTATCTATTTAAACATTAAATGATAATCTACTTGCGAAAATATTGAACGTGTTTTAAAATATTTCAATATGTACGCTTGCTAACAGCAGTAATAAATACGTGATCTGTTTCTGATTTGATTTTATCGATAAAATATTGTATACCTATTCATCACGTACTCGACTCGTGCTCTGAGTTAAACGATAGAATTAATTCGATTTGGTTTAAATCGCACCTTGTTTGGTATGTATGTTAAAAATCCTGTTGCTATTTTGATTAATTGAAGAACGTACGGTCAAAATTGTGTTTAAGTGAGATTGCTAAACAAAATACGTAGGAATATACATATTTTATGACAATCCTCTTTTAGTAAAGGGGAGATGACTGTCGTGGCCTTTGTGGTGCGTCAGGTGTATCAATGTGGTGCGTCAGGTGTATCAATGTGGTGCGTCAGGTGTATCAATGTGGTGCGTCAGGTGTATCAATGTGGTGCGTCAGGTGTATCAATGTGGTGCGTCAGGTGTATCAATGTGGTGCGTCAGGTGTATCAATGTGGTGCGTCAGATGTATCAATCTCTCTCAATCAATCATCTCGGCATCGATTTTTGGGGAGACGACAGATTCCGTAGCCTTGGCAGAGTTCGGGTCAAAGTAAATTTTTATTCAAATTAAGTTTTTACAAACACTTTTAAATCGCTAAAGTTATTAAATACTATGTTTTGAACGTAGAAGAAGGCAATAAAGAGAACGCTGCACAATAAATGTCGAGTACCTGAATCGTGCGAACACTAGATCGTAAGAAATTGACAAACTCCTTTATACTTCGCAACCGCGATGTAGGTAGTACCGTTAATATATTAAATCCAAAAAATCCTAAGTTGTTGTGTAATTTGTATATGAAGCTTTTTTTGAAGCGTTTTTTACTTGATAATCGGAAAAAAAATGTACTTTTTCAAATGGCAGTGGTAAAAATGAATTATTGCGTCGGGACCCCACGATTATACATAAATCCGCCGCCTGCGAAACTGCATGGGGCGGCGCCTACTTGCTCCTTGTAGGTGGAAGGTGCTAAAGTAACAAAGTAAAATTGTCCCATTGAAAAGCGAAGTTATAAAATTCAAAAATATGTACTCTTCTTTCCTAATTCTTTTTTTTTTAATTTTCCCTCTTGCGAGCTATTAGCAGAACGAAACATACATCATATTATAAGTAACTACGAAAAAACAATATGCTACACAATAACTAAATTTTACTTTTATGTATCTACATAAATATGCCATTCAATTATTTATAATATCGAATGATAAGTTATCAAATAACTATCCATTTTTTAACACGCAAGTATATTGATAATTATTGGATAGTTTAGTTTAGTTAGTTGCTAATAACTTATTATGGCTTAAACTTCTATAAATACTTCTAGTATCTAAATTGAATGTTGCTTATACTAGTAACGAGAATTGATGCCTAGGTATATATAGAAGTTTTAGCCAAAATTAGGTTATTAGCATCTCATAAAATAAAAGTTATATACAAAAATAGGAAAGGTTATCAACCTCATTACACAGTAATTAACTTAATGAGTTCAATTAAAGATTCCGCATTCAAAATTCTAATTTTATTTTAATGTCCTTTTTAATATATTTATTTAACTTTATTTAATGATTCATTATCATTCTATAATGGTAATTTTCATTTCGAATCTTAAAATTTCTGACGTACAGTCATGCTAAACTGCAATTTGTTCATGTTGAGTTGTTTCCAATTTATTTTATTTACTGATACTTTATTTTTAGAACACTCCGAGTATAACACCGGTGCACTTTGTTGTAAACATGCTAACCTACATGAAAATACATCTATATACGATAGAGAAAAAATATAAAAAGCTCTGTGTTAGATAATGAACCCCTAAAAATGTAATCTACAACTACATAGCTCCTGCGTATAGGTAAACAGCTATAACCAGCTATAAACAGCTATAAACAGCTATAAACAGCTATAAACGGCGGTACTTGTATGTGGACGTAACAAATAAAGATGACAAGTGCGAGCACATTAGCGCCGCGCCATAACGCGTAACCTGCGACCTGCGGAACGATGTCTCGTAAAGGGCTGACGTCTCTCGCTCGACGCATTTATCACGTCTTAACCTTAGTGCCGACCTCAGGATATTTGATACTACCTTTGTAGCTCAGGTTATTTTATTGAGCTGAATACAGAGTTATGGAAGCTGTGCGTACACACATACCTGTATAGCTTTTGCCATCGCTTCTACTCCCTCAGTTTAAGTATGCGTCGTACATTGTTGTTGTACGTATAATTTTCTTGAACTACAAAAACCTATCTGAATATATGCCTATAAATGAAATAAAAAATAGCTTTATTTATAAATAGGCTGAATTTGAGAGTTCTTTTAAATCGTCAAACGTTATTCTAATAACAGTTATATTACTACCGGTTAACAATGTTATTTTCTACTGAAACTGTTACGGTGAAGACCAACATAATGGCAGATCTTGAACAAGTTTATGGTTAGATATCTTCACCGCGAAGATCAGCCCTGAAGTGCTTTCAAACGGCCTGTGTTAGCGCGTCACATTGGACCACTAATAAACAGAGTAAAGTATTTACCTGAAAGTCTGCTAGATTTAACATAATTGAAATAAATTATGTTTTTATTTTAATCACATGTCTCGGTAACCCTGGACCTGGCGGCTGTAAAATGAAAACTTTTTCATTAGGTACAATATACAAAATATTTTTTCTCGGTCGTACCGTACCGTACCGTGCGTATGCGGCTTGCGGATTGTCGCAATGCTGTACTCGTTTCCATTGGACATCAATAATGTGTCGATGACTTTTTCATTTTGTTTAAATATACACATAATCAAATACCTACTACAAAACATAGGTATATATGTTAAGTATTTTAAACTACAAACGTTATGCTTTCAAATTTTTTTATATTTGTCTATTTACAACCAACTTGATTTTGCGGTCAAATGCGTAGCACAGAAGGGATTCACTCGACTACTGCTTATGGATAATTCTGTCATTCGGAAGGCTTATATTTTACATTTTGTACAGAACCCAAAATGTTAGAAGTTCGACACACAATTGGCCGGTTTTATGAAATAATGATTACCTACATCTTAAATGCAAAGACCTACATACATCATACAAATGACAAAATGCGTTAAGGAACGTACATGTTCATGTTCATAGTTCCGTTATCATTACTGTCACTGAGACGTAATAAATAGTGATGAGTTTTTTCAGTCGTACACCTAGACTACTGTAAATGATATGGCGGGAGAGAGAAAAAAATTAATATATTGACATAACAAAGAAGAAAACCAATATTGTGTACATTTAGAGCTGAAACCGAGAGATCATTATTAAGAATGCTATTGTGTCTTCGTATATGTTAGCCTCGACTTACTTATGTTATTATATCTATTACAATATTTTTATATGATAATTCGTGATTCATGAAGTTTAAGTATAGAAGATTTATGTTTATAACTAGCAAAAAATAAAAAGTGTTTAAAATTTATGATGCCAAATGTCAGAAACATAAGTACAAAATTATCCTTAACCGGAGAATAAATAGAATTATTAGACTAACAGTGTTTCTAGGTACTACATTAAAACAATAGGCAGCAGTGGACAGTTGACTATCACACCTCAGTTCTTGCAGGGAAACTTAGTTCAGCTGCCTATGCAGATAGAAAAGTTAGGCAGCTTACAGATGTTGACACTGCTCGCTTGGTCTACTTTAGCTATTTCCCTTCCGTCATGTCTTATGGCATTTTGCTTTGGGGTAAGGCAGCTGATATTGATACAGTCTTTATTTTGCAAAAGAGAGCAGTACGGACTATTTATAAATTAGGACCACGAATTTCTCTTAGGGAACTATTTAGGGAAATTGATATTTTAACTGTTCCTTGTCAATATATCTTCGCTTGTATAATGTATGTACGCAAAAATTTACACTTATTTGCTAAAAGTAGTGATCTATAATACAAGGAATAAAGATAAATTGGTAGTTCCAAAATGTCGTCTTCAGAAGGTAAATAGCTCTTTCAAAATACAAAGTATATTTTTCTACAATAAAATTCCAGAACATGTGGTTAATTCACCCTCAAATAAATTTAAAATACATGTCAAAAATAGTCAAATGAAAAAAAAGCTATTACAAAGTAGAGCTTACAACAAATAATAAAATATAAAATTCTAAATTATAGATGAGTACACTTTTATAAAATATATGTATATACTTAAGTGCCCATCTGCGATTGCCGTCCCGATCGCGCTGCACAGCGAGCCAGTGAGCAAAAATAGGGCTCAGTCATGTCATCATAAATGGCTTCTAGAATATCTAATCACGTAGTCTGGAGTAAAAATATGTAATTCGAAGTCTGATGACTGCGAAGAAGTCTGGGAGTCCCGATTCCGCAAACATGAAAATAGACTGTATACACGCCTTCCTCAACGTGTTGTTTTATTTCTTTTTTGAGTAACATTAGAACAGTAGCGAAAAAAATCTTAGCGATTTATCTAGTCTATAATCTAAGAGTGAGTTAGTGTGAGTAATATTTTTAATTAATCGCTATTGTTAAACGACTATAATAACAATCAATAAAAACTTTTCTATTTTTATTATTAAAAATGTTTATAACAAATATTTTTTTTAATCTAGAATTGGTACCTTCTTAAACAATTGTTCGTCAATTGGTACCTTATGGCATCTAAGAAAATAAAATAATAGCTATATTTTTTATTTATTTTTATACCACTAAGGTGGCAAACAAGCCTAAGGTCCGCCTGATGGTAAGCGGTCACCGTAGCCTATGGACGCTTGCAACACCAAGGGCATCACTCGCGCGTTGCCGACCCATTAGAAATCTAATAACTTCTTTTTTGAAGAACCCCATACTGTAGTCCTTAGAGAAAACCTTGGCAGGGAGCTCATTCCACAACCTAAGCGTTCGCGGGAGGAAGTTTCTCTGAAACCGCACTGTACGCGACCATTTCGGTTCTAAAGTGTGAGAATGAATTCCCTGCCGATGGCGAGCGGTGCGATGGTAGAAAGTAGCCGTGGGCATCATTTCGAACAATTCCTCAGAACACAACCCATTGTACAAGCGGTAGAACACACACAAGGAGGCAAAGTCTCTCCTCAGACTGGGATCGTCGACAATTCTCACAGCCCGTCGTTGAACCGAGTCAAAAGGGCCAAGCTGGTATCCGGGTTATATATCTAGTACACTTATTTTTAGGCTCAAAGTAAATCAATTGACGGTCGATTACTCGGAGTGGAAGGACTAGGTAAGATCGTAATATTATTTAACACTTATTTACGGGGTTCTATCATACGTATAATAAACTTTTAGGTAGTTATATATTATTTCATTTTTTATGATATGTATTGTCCACAACATTACCTATTCCAACATTGATGATGATGCAGATTTGACATCAGCAAAATGTTATTACAATATTAAATAATTCCTCGCTTTTATACGAGATAAATTAAAATTTAGAAGATCGTGACGTGAAAATTATCAATATTAAAAAGTGCAAGAAACTACTAAGCAAGGAAGCATCGGGCAAAGCCGGTGCAAGAGAGGCTGGCGTTATCAACCTAATGGATCTGACTGTATTGAACTACTACACGCGTCGTTACATTTCGCTGCCGGGGGTAACCGAGATAACCGGGGGTAACCGAGATAGTGTGAATCGGATCTATAGATCCACGAGGTTCGTTAAACTCAAACTCAATTTTTTTTTATTCGAATTAGGTTTTTACAAACACGGTTAATTCGTCAAATTCTATTTTATTTTTGAAATCCGGTTCACAGTAATAATTAGGACATATGGCATGAATCGAATGTGGTACATACTAGTCTAGAGTTTGCCTCCCTGTGTGTGTTTTACCGCTTGTACGAGTATATTGGGGTGTTTTCTGAGGAATTGTTCAAAATGATGCCCATGGCTACTTTCTACCATCGCAATGTTCGCCAACGCTTTTGAAACTATTATAGTAAATTCTCATCTTTTTTAGCAACAAGCCTGCGACCCGCCTGATGGTGAGCGATCAATGCAGCCTATGGACGCTTGCAACATCTGGGGCATCGCTCGCGCGTTGCCGGCCCTTCAAAAATCTAATAACTTCTTTCTTGAAGAAACCCATATTGTAGACCTTAGGGAAAACCTCGGCAGAGAGCGCATTCCACAACCTAAGCGTTCGCGGGAGGAAGTTTTTCTGCAACCGCACTGTACGCGACAATTTCGGTTCTAGAGTGTGAGAATGAATTCCTTGCCGATGGCGAGCGGTACGATGGTAAAAAGTAGCCGTGGGCATCATTTCGAACAAGCAAGTGAGTTTGGGATCGTCGACAATTCTCACAGCCTGTCGTTGAACCGAGTCAAAAGGGCCAGGCTGGTATCCGGGTGCACCCGCCCAGAGATGGTAGCAGTACTCCATATGGGGCCGAACTTGCGACTTGTAAAGCAGCAACCTCTGCCCCGACGTTAAGCACACTGCCTCGCTCTTTTGATTACACCGCCAGGTTTAAGGGTGTAGCCCAATTTCCTGTAAGCGAAACCCCGATTTTCGTCATCAGCGACCCAAAAAACCTATACTAGACCAAATCTCATGGTGGCCACAAAGAATACAACCAAACCCGTATACGGACTGGATTATTTGTGCAATCATCAAATACGCGCGTAATTGCTTTTTTAACTGACTTCAAAAAAGGAGGAGGTTCTTAATTTGAATGTTTATGTTTTCTTTATGTATTTTTAGGCATAACTCCATCATATATAGACGGATTTTCAAAATTGCAAAACTGGTCTGGAGTAGGTAATGTATTTCATGAAAAAAAGTCTTTCAAACTGTTTTGAAGCAGGTAATGTATTTCATCAGAAGAAGTTTTTCAAACTGCTTTGAAGCGGGTTATGTATTTTATCAGAAGGAGTCTTTCAAACTGTTTTGAAGCAGGTTATGTATTTCATCAGAATAGGCCTTTAAACTGTTCTGAAGCAGGTTATGTATTTCATCAGATGCAGTCTTTCAAACTGGTCTAAAGCAGGTTATGTATTACAGTAGAAGAAGTCTTTCAAACTGCAGTCAATTTGCTTTTTATCATCTTCGATTGCTCCCAACATTAAATCTGTTGATCATCAAAAGACCTTTTGAATAACTATTGGTTGCCAATATCAAAACTCTACTTATGTTTTGTCGAACCATCAGGATCAATTCAGGTAGCTTTCATTTAAAGCTTTTTCATGGAGAAATAGTCCTTAATATGTATAAAATCTACTATATAACTACCAGGGAAACCCAAATGTGCACATTCGTATTTTCATCACTAACGTTTCTCTTTTGATATTTGATGGTGGTGAAAACAATAAAAACAGTAATAATGAAAACATTATTGGAATATTTTGCCTACAGTATCTTTTCTTCAAAATTAAAACAAAATTGATAAAAAATCAACAAAACATTTTGTTAAGAACATCTTTGTAATACTTAACTAAAGTAGCTTGTTATTAAGCTTATTTACATATATATTTTTCATAAATAGAAGCGCTCGTGCTTTACCAAGTTTTACTTTTACTAAGATACTAAAATGCTTACAGTATAAGAAGATAAAAGTTATGTAAGAAGTGTAAATTCAGTGTTCTTTGTGCTTAAATACTTTTTAACTTAATCTTTTCTTGCTAGTCTCCAACAAACAAAAACTTCAACAAAAGCTTTCGATTGTGCTTACAAGATAAAACTTATTTAAATGTTGTTTTGTAAAATAACATAATGTTGCCATAATATTAAATATATTTGTTTACTAATGATTACCTTACCTTGTAAAACATTTTGTAAAATATACCTTGAGTTCTACGACAGCTATCAATAGTACCTCACCCTAGTGCTGGGGCGGTGATGATAATTTCTTATGAAAACAGATTATTGTTGCTATTATTAAATATGTTTTAATATATTTTTAATAAGTTGAAGTGTATTTTTTAGCTCCGACACATTGGAGCTTTCTCTATCTCTCTCGGTCTCCCGATGAGATCTATCACTTGTGTAAAGAAACTACTAGTTTACTATTAATATTTATTATAAAGCCATATCTAGTTTGACAACTGTCATCCGGACCTCTCTCTCTCTTTCTCTCTTTCTCCTTCACCTATCTCTCTCTCTTTCTCTCTATCTAAAAAGTAAATAAAAGTATAATATATAAGCTAGGTGGGGAAAGCATTAGGAAGGGGCAGCGTTACTTTTTCTTAAAAGAGTAACACTTGATTTTATTACCCATATTTTCTTTCGTACCACGGGCTTTATATCCATTCTTAAGGAGTAAACTCCAAATCTAAAATACTTAACCTTTTTTTCCCCTATCCCTCTTTTTTCCCTGTTTCTTGTTTCCACTCTCAATTAACTTATTCAGAAAAAAAAACTTCCCGGCGGCCGGCCGTGGGCTTTTTGTGCTCACCAAAGATTCAACGCAATGGGACAAATACAAACAAACAAGGCAACATGTTTACTCTATATACCTATACATATAGATATTAAAACGTAAATCCAATATTTAAATTTATAAGGCAACTATTTTTTTGATTGTTTTTTTCTGCAAAATTGATAACTAATCGGAAAATACGAAACTTGATAGACGTGATTTCAATATCAGACGTCGCAGAGCTTATCTTGTATTTTAAGAACTATAAGTAATATAACTGTGTGTAACTTTAATATTTGAACAAAATCTACTGCATACTACTACAATACTACTATCTAAACTACTAAACTAACAAATACTACATACTAGTTTGGTCTCTGTAAAATTGGTCGCGGGAAATTTATTACAGCAGCCTTTAGTGTTGGCTAAAGCCGGGCACCTGGCAACTGTAAGAATCACTTACTAATAAAGTTATTTCGACCATATTAATTAAATCAAAAGCGAGGATATTAATAAAATTCTTCCAATATTTAAGGGTAGCTTAAACTGTACTAAAAGCATACAAGCTTCAATCCTTATCAATACTAAAAATGCTTAAGTGTTATTTTTTCTTAAATATTTGCTATAGTTCAACTTAAACTGGTCGACTTGGTTGACTTTGAATGGTTAAAATTGCTGAAAAATATTATTTTCTTGTTAGCTACATTATAATGAACCTAATTGTACCTGTATTATTTTCAAATTGGATGATAAAGCTATATCAGACAGACGGTCCTATAGGGTTGACACAAAATAAAACACAAATATTATTGATTTATTTTGTTAGAAATTATCAAAATTTTAAGTCGATTACAATCAACATTCTGATTGATTTTTCTAAAAGTAAATTAGACACTTTAAGACTACGATTTAAAATTATCAATTTTTAAAAGTTTAATGTCAATAATTTACAAATTTGTGAAAAGTCATAAAAAGAGTGGGAATACTTAAGTGAAAACTATTTAATTGTTAATCTTATGTATAATCGAAGATTTTAATAATGAAATAAATACAAAAATTATGTAAATTTATATAAATTTTATTCAAATGAAGAAAACCTAATGGGAAAAAACACATAAAGTGTTATTGTTAAAATAACACAGTTTTATAAATTTTCCTAAATAGAAATCTTCGGAATTTTGTTTGGAAAATTTAGGAAATTCACATAAAATAGTTTTGTCGACCCTAATATTTCCAGGTGAAACGCATTAAAGTTTAAACTTACAGTTCTTTGACATACATGGTGATTAACATACACATACGAATATTTAGGTCAAAAAATCGTGAAAGCTCTTAACTGAGCTTCGAGTACGAAATGCTGGCCAAGTTAACTAGTACTAGTTAGTCAGGACGAGAATCCAGACAGTCAACCGCAAGTTTTCGACTGGGAACTTTCCTCCCAATAATAATTAAATAAAAGTGTGACTGTCCTGAACTTAAAAATAATACAAGGTCCTTGCTTACACCTAACTTTAAGTATGCTGATCTGGTGCGCAACAGGGTATAGATCTTCTTTGGTTTTCCTGTGTTTTTGTCTGTATTGTTTTCTTATTTCTTAACGGGTTATGTGATCTAAGAGCTTAGGCCTGAGATAAATCGTAAAGTACCAGGTAGGAATCTTCCTCTTTTATACATCGGTAATGGCAGTGAATCCTGATTTACTATTTTAGTTGGGGGTCAGGGGCAAAACTAATTTAAGCTAAGAAATTGAAGCTTGCTAAGAAATTGAAGCTTTCTAAGCAAATGTTTAGACGTAATATCTGAAAAACTTAACACTACATGAAAATGTTAAAACTTAATTATCTAACTGGAGAAATATACAGCTGCTACATAAAAATGTGTTTATAAAATAAATACATTATATATATTCGTTAAGAAATCATAAATTCTATAGGTAATATTATAACAATCTATTCTTCGAGACTGTGACTATTATACTACTGAATTTTGTGAAGTAACGGATTAAGATCCATAAATTATATATAAAAAATATCACGTTTTAAACACATCAAATTAAATAATTTCAACAATGAGTGAATATAATTCTCTCAAGCTTAGTTTAACTAAAAGATCGATAAATTAATAATTTTAAATGTATATTTTTTGAGATCACATACATTTAGGAACTTAAACCAGCCCTAGTAATTGGTAAGAGTCTGGAGGAACTTATCGATCGAAGCTGGAGACTTAACTCCATACACTGGAGTGTACTGGAGAACTCTTAACCACACAGGCCTATATACCTAGCTATGTTCTACGTTATTTTTGAGTTTGTAACTTCGGGAAATGATACATGATAGCTTTGGGAATCTCGTGGAGGAACCCGTTGATCAGGTACATTAGTGTGTGGGAATCCAGTTTTTACTAGACTTTATGTAATTGTTTTCTACGTGGATTGTTATAGAATTGGAAATATTCATCAAGAACTAATGCTAGACTAGAAAAATACAGGCAATAGTTGAAACTTGCCTTACAGCATTGATACTAAGATATATGTCTTAGGAATCTAAGATGTCTTAGAAGTCTAAGGTGTCTTAGAAGTTATTTTTTTTTATATTGTATTGTATATAAATAAATAAACATACTATATTTATATATATTTAATAGATATATTTTTACATACACACATCTCCCAAGTCGCATATATAGGTAGTGCAAAATAATGCTAGGACGTGCGGGAGCGTAACCTTAAATAAACGGAGTGAAAAGATTATCGGTGGATTACACCTTATTTTGAGTTCTCCTAGAACTCAGGTAATAAAAGTCAAAGTCAAAATGATTTATTCAAATAAGGATTTTACAATCACTTTTGAATCGTCAAAGTTATAAAATATTATTTTTTGAACCCTCCCACCTTCCCGCCGGTTCACAATGTTGTTGATTTCTACCGAGAAGAATCCGGCAAGAAACTCGATAGTTACTCTTTTAAAAATACTATCAATAATACAAATAAACTAAAATACAATTAATGTTTTAAATAAAACATTTTAAGTCGTACAATTTTATGTTATTTCCATTTTAATTTGGTTTACCTATGCATCCTGTAATTGAGGATTTTTATCATTTACATAGTCTTAAATATTGTAGTATGCCTTTTTACAAAGTACCTGCTTGATAAAAGATTTAAATTTACTTATTGATAGATTTTGAATTTTATTGGGAACTTTGTTGTAAAAGTGTATACATTGCCCCATAAAAGAGTTACTTATTTTGTGTAGACGTGTATCATGCACCAACAATCTCCAACATCCAGGATTACAACTTTACCTTGAGTTTTCCCTGAACTCGAGTAATCTCTGGGGACACAACTTCAGTGGTGCGAATAATGCTAAGTACTTAGTGATTAGTTTATGACTTTATCGTACTTTGATACTTTTTTTTTTGTAATTTTAATTTTACTAATTTGTATATTTAAACTATTTAACTTCATATAACGTTATTATAGTAGAGGAGGAAGTTTTACACAACCTTATACGGAAACCCTTAGTACGCGAGTCCGACTCACATTTGACCGGTTAATTAGTGTTGCTCTGTTTATTCTGAGAAACACCTACGCCGCTGTCTGCTATGATCTCAAAAGGCTTAGGACGACCTTAATACCTATGACCAATCCTGACTTACTTCTTGTACATTATCGTCTAGACCTTGCAGAAGAGATTATTATTCTGTCCATGAACTCGTAAATCATCACTTATTATTTCAAAAGTGTTAAATTATAACATCTTACATATGTAGAGCCACCTGACTCTACACATTGTAACTAACCCCCCCAAAGAAAACATATACTAGCCTAAACGTACCTACCTAACTAACCAGCATGGACAGAAAAGATTATAAGAGATAATATGAACACGAAACTTGAAAATTGAAGTATAAATTTATAGAAGGATTGGCTATGTGATCGTCTAAATGGTAGGACCCAATTGTGCAACGTAGACCGCAGGTTCTTTAAGAGAAAGACTGAAACACCGTTCTAGTAATGAAAATAGTATCCTCTACTCCTATGCGCTTTTTATTTTTCTAAAAAAATAAAAAGGCGGAAGCTCCACCCAGCGCTTCCCACCCTACGTGTCCATACCGAGGCTAACTTAGCGCACATCCCCCGAAGGAGTAGAGGTGTGAAATCATAAATGGTATAACCATTAAATTATCGTTGCAGCCGAAGCTGAAGACCGAAGTCTTAATATGTAGTTTCAGGAACAAATCCTTGTGCGTGCATAGCACAAACACTCAGCCTTTAGGCCAAAGAGTGTGACATCCGTTCGCACAGACACAGCCATGACATTGTCAAGAGAGCACGTCTCGTGTTAAGCACACTCCGAAGAGCAGGACGCAATAAGCCCCACCGGACCATTTGTGTAGTAGGTAATAATTATTATGTACCAATGGAACAGCCATGGAATTCACTAAGAGGGCACGCCCCATGCTTTACACACTCCGAAGAGCAAGACGCAATAAGCCCCACTGCATCCATGTAACTTCAGTCGTAGATTATAAATGATATATTTCGGTTTTCAAGCCGGCATCCACACCATACATGATCAAGGATTCATAAACAGGTTAAATGTATAATAGGTATATTATCAGTTCAAGTACGAAGAATTATAGTTTATAGTTTATTTGATCGATTAACGATCAAATAAGTGTGAATTAGATTATTTTTGTAATATTCAGTATCGCAGCTTTTTAGGAATTTAGTCGCGAACCAAATATGATTCCATGAGTTTGTTACCAGTCGCGTAGGTGAAGTTTCACTGTCGTCTTCACGTAATCAGCGTCCGACTCCCCACAACTTGGCAACGGTTTACGTGTCAATTTAAATAAGATACAATTGCCTTCTTTCGCAGTTTTTCGACTCTGACAGACAGCTCGGGGCAAGGACCTTTACCCTTCTACACTGTGTGATCTGTTGTCGTCGTTCAAGTCTCTCGGCACTGAACTCACATCCGTATTTGACCCAAACAAACGGATCGAAACGTTAGGCGAGAGATGTTCAAACCGTCTGTGAGCTCAGCCGATGTAACTTGAAGCCACTAACGAATGTTAACGATAAACATTCTGAGAGACCAGTAGGTTTTAAGCTTCCGATCCCCGGGCATGCCTCCATCATCATCTCCTTGTCTCCTCTTTACTTTACTCAGGCGAGGCCTTTTTACCTGTGTAATATAGAAGCATTATAAACGATCAAACTTCAGAAGCAACGTCCATCACTAATACAAGCAAAGAAGTCGCATTCCAATATTCAAATCGCTACAAGACTTCTCCCTATTTGGTGTCACCAGTCGCGTAGGTGAAGTATCACTGTCGCCTTCGCGTAATCAGCGTCCGACTCCCCGCAACATGGCAACGGTTTACGTGTCAATTTAAATAAGATACAATTGCCTTCTTTCGCAGTTTTTCGACTCTGACAGACAGCTCGGGGCAAGGACCTTTACCCTTCTACACTGTGTAATCTGTTGTCGTCGTTCAAGTCGCTCGGCACTGAACTCACCTCCGTATTTGACCCAAACAAACGGATCGAAACGTTAGGCGAGAGATGTTCAAACCGTCTGTGAGCTCAGCCGATGTAACTTGAAGCCACTAACGAATGTTAACGATAAACATTCTGAGAGACCAGTAGGTTTTAAGCTTCCGATCCCCGGGCATGCCTCCATTTCATCTCCTTGTCTCCTCTTTACTTTATTCAGGCGAGGTCTTTTTACCTGTGTTGTATAGCAGCAGTACAAGCAATCGAACATAAGAAGCAACATCCATCGCTAAATCAAGCAAAAGAGTCGCATTCCAATATTCAGGTCACTTCAACACTACCACCTTTTATTAGCCATCAGAAAGGTACATAATTCCTCTCATATTAGAATGTATTCACTCAATAATACATTGCATTTTATATAAATCTATCGCATTTTGCATATGCCCACCTCATACGCTTTCTTTATATATTGTGGCCACGCGACGCTCGCCGCTGCCTATGTATGTCTACGTAAACTTATGCTGTCCCGGGTGTTCTAGTAATGAAATTTATTTTATTTTCGAATTTAGGTTTTTAACTACATAAATGTGTTAAGCCCGTCTTTCGAAAGTCTACAAAAATATTAAAGACCTCCACCGCCACGATCCTGGCTAACTTTTTCTAAGTCCTCGATCTTCCGCGATCCTATTTAATTATTATTTTTATCATTATGTTAGTTTTATATAACAATTTTATTATATATATATATATTTTTTTTTTTTTTTTTTTTTTCTTTTTTTTTTTTTTTTTTTATTATTAAATTTTATTTTTATAAAATTTAATATTATAAAGGACGAAGATGGCTTGGTAGACGGGTAGGCTTGGCAGATGGGTACATTCACCCCCAAAAATCTTACGGAACTTGCTGCAGGAAGATTTTTAAAGCTAATAAATCTTACTAAACCACAAATACTTTTATTTACACCCCCCAGACTCTTTATCGTTTAATTATTTTAACCTTTGCATTGTTATAATTCGTTGAAGCCTCACAATACTTAATTACATCATACATTTTTTCTATTCAGTCAATCTCTTCCATTTCACGGACAGCAAATTGTAGGCGTAAGGCCTACGGTATATGCGTCTACCTATTTAATTTATACTTTATTTAATTGAGTTTAAAACTATTATTTAATGAATTAAGCGCTTATAGCCAGTAAATAACCAAATAGACATAGGCTAGTTCCCCGCAATGCTAACAATTATTTGTATCCGCATCGCGCAGACACCATCCACAATCACATCGGTAGTTATAACCATTAAATTAGATAGTGTTTTACACTAAAACTCTAGCAACTAGCATTGTTTTTGCAGCAACTTAGGAACCTCATCACTGTCACCACGGCTTGATATAGCCATATAGACAGAGGCCAGTCCCAAGCGACTCCATGTTCCAAAGTTCTAATTAAATTAAAAATTATATTTTTGTTTATTGATAACGTGGTATAACACATTTTATTTTTTCTTTGCGTGAATATTCTGACTAGGATAGTAGTTGTAAACTAGCGCACTCCCACCCTACGCTCAAGCTAATATATTCTTAAAAATCATTATCATAAAGTAGCTACGCAGGCATAAACTCTTGAATAGCAACTTCAGGTTGTGATCGCGAATAAGTAACTAACAACCACTAAATAGGTTTAAACATTTAAATACCTATTATTTATTACATCACTGTTCCCCAACATAAAACTATAGCAATTTGTCTTACTTTATTCTGCCCTAAGTAATGTATGTTTAAATATAAAATATAAAATCAAGCAATATTTACTAAAGAAATTTAAAGTCTACACTACTGCTTATAGTGGTAACACATCAACCTAACAGAGGTGCGATAATTACCATTTTCCTATTGTTACTCACATATTGCCAACTGAATGAATGTCCCCCTAGACAGATAAGTCCAAATCATAGTCTGATCTATTGTTTATGTCGACCAAGATCCCAATGTTGCGGCCAGAGGTTTCAAGATCTTAACGCGGAGTAGTATCTTAAACAGGAACACCGTTACGTGTTGGCTGCAATTAAGAAGTCTTTTCGACTTAATTTCACCCACACACTCTGGCAAGTATATGCGTCACACCAAACTTTCTGTCGCCTGGTATTCCGCACTTTAACCCTAGCTCACTAAGAAGCTCAAGGTCCACTTATACGCTGATAAAACTAATATATCTAGTGTAGTCATTGAGGACGACTACAAACCCAACGAAAAAAAAAAAAATATTAATAATTTCAGTGCATTTCCCGGTGACTAACTACACACATCTCCCTATCGTGATTAATTTTCCCAGCGTACCAGACACAGGCCTCTCAAGATATACTCATTTTTTCAAACTGGATTGCTGTGTACAAACCAGTTTTGTGAATAATAACAAAATTCCTGTAAAACAGAAATAGCACATATTTATTTTTGTGTTACATATACCTATACAATAGAGAAGCTACAAAGGTAGACTGAAATGTCTAGTATAAACTCGTTCCCTATTCATCCACTCGGCAGTAGTCTGCATAGGTGTATCTAGTAAGGTCTGTTTCTTTCTAAATACAATGGTTTTCACTTTAATTCAGTCATGATTGTTCCATAGCGCCTCGAACAAATTTTTGACATGCCACCAGATATAAACAACCCTAATGCCCCCTAAATATAAGTTATTATTAAACCCTTTCTTAACATAATATACTTGTGTATTTATTGTCTATGTTGAGCTATATATAATTTTACTAAACAACCAAATATTTACCTTAACTGATATTTGCAAAATATGTTAAATTTTCAAAATAAATATTCTATTTAGATCTTTATCTCTCTCATCATCTTATAAGTATAAGTGTAAGACTTAAAAACCCATAAGGCTAGATTGTATCACGAAATAAAATGAATCGAAAATATTATACAGTTAATCCTAATGAATAATAAAACAATTTGATAGTTTGACCTCAAAATTCAAAAATCATAGTAGCGTACTGTATTAAAACAGATCTTGATGTGATTGAAACAAATGAATACAAAATGTTATGTGTTCAATATCCTTAATCATTTTTATTTTCCTTTTATACATCAGTGTGTACATTTTAAAATTTGTTTAAATTTTATATTTATCTTTATAAAATTTAACAAACAAAACAGATTTTGATGTGTTCCCAGACTACGATCATATTCCTATTTTAATTTATACCTGCTGCATCCATTCATCATTTCCGTTACAAATTGATATTTTATTTCAAATTGTCTAAACAAGCAGACTAAACTACAGTAGTTAAGAAAAGTATGTGATTTGGTTCTACTGATTGATGTCAGTTTACATTATGTGTTTCATAATTTTACAGACCCCGCCAGAGACTCCGCCCGGCCCGAATATGGTTATCGACGTCGAACTCCTTTAATATCTCCTTAATTAAACTAATGAAGTTTGCTACAGCAAGCTATAGCTACATCTGTTGTTCTTTAAAATCTTTTAGCGTTATTTCCGCGGGAACTTATGAATTTTCCGAGATAAAAGTAGCCTATATGCTATTCCAGGACCTAACCTATATGCATTCCAAATTTCATCCCGATGCGTCCAGTGGCTAAAGCGTAATTGAGTAACAAATATCCATCCAGAAATACAAACATCACATTTATAATATTAGTAGGATTGATTTAAACCCAGGCTCCAACTTATCGAGTTTAAATAAATAGTTTAAAATTAATAAAGGTTTACCGCAGACAACCTTTAGAAGTGCAGACAAAACAATCCTAGATCCATCGCTCGCGAACTCTTTACCAAGTTAAGAAAATCGTTATTGTAGTTCACGTTAACATTATAAGGATACTGAACACAAAACTAGTTTTGATTATAGTGATTACGATTTTTAACTTCGTTAAACAAATTTATTTATTCCATCGGCCCGTCAAAGTAAAACTAACTGTAACTACTGTTCGATTCCGAGAATTTCTTTAAAATTCTTAATCAAAATAAGAAAGCTACTTCTCTTCGTAGACCTCACTCTTTATTCAAAATTCAATCATCCAACAAAATCGACCATGAATGCAACAATACAATAAATTAGAAATGTCAGCAATCGATTTATTAGTTATTTACTAGATTGGATTTTGTACAAAACTACTTTTAATAACCAAATGAAACATATTAATTGAAAGAATGAAGTTTTCCTATAAGTAACTTAATAAACCCAAAAAATACATGTAAACCTACATAAATTACATCAACATAATTTGGATAAATGGATGAGCGTTATCACCTTGCCTTACGACACAGTATACTACTTACTCAAATTCACATTAATTAAAATAAAATTATCAATTTTTTAATAGAACATATTAAATATCTTATTAAGTTGTTGGATATGGAATATGTTTAAATTTGATTTAATTAACGATGGAGTAAAATTTTCCTATTCTCATTTTTTTAAAGTTCAAAGTATAAAAAACTATACCTATTTTGTTTAACCGATATAAATTAGTTCATATTATCAGAAATTCTTCTCATGATAGAAAATAACATAAAACTTGCAATTAAAACGTTTCTCATAAATAAAAAGTATCTAGAATAATATCGACTGTTATGATTTAGGTGTAATTTGTAAAATGTAATTATGTATTTATTTTATTCAATAAAAAGATACTATACTACTTATTATAGACATTTGTTTCAAAATACCGATTCGAAATCTTAGTAATGTAAAATGAATTCACTAGTTTAATCTCAAACAAAATCTTAGTAAAGTCAAAACTAAAAGTTAGTTAAAAGTCTGAATAACCAAATATTAAAAAAACTTGAACTTAAGATAATTTCGAAAACACTCATAAGTTCTTATACTTTTGCCAAAATTGAAATATAACATAAACTACTAAATTAAATCAACTATCAAAACAACAAATATATATTTTGACTTATTTGTCATTGATTCACATGTAACAACTTCTACTTTGTGTATGATGCAGGTATCTAAACTAAACTGCTATATATTCCTCATACAATTGACTCTCGATTATTTATTTTTTTATGATTTTAAATAAAATTAAAATTTTGTATTTATTAAAATATTTATGAACGACTACGAATAAAATCAGTTCAATAGCGATTCTAAACTTTATAAAATTTTATATAAATCTAATAATCCTGGTCACGGCACCAAATTGTAACTAACCCCCCCAAAGAAAACATATACTAGCCTAAACGTACCTACCTAACTAACCAGCATGGACAGAAAAGATTATAAGAGATAATATGAACACGAAACTTGAAAATTGAAGTATAAATTTATAGAAGGATTGGCTATGTGATCGTCTAAATGGTAGGACCCAATTGTGCAACGTAGACCGCAGGTTCTTTAAGAGAAAGACTGAAACACCGTTCTAGTAATGAAAATAGTATCCTCTACTCCTATGCGCTTTTTATTTTTCTAAAAAAATAAAAAGGCGGAAGCTCCACCCAGCGCTTCCCACCCTACGTGTCCATACCGAGGCTAACTTAGCGCACATCCCCCGAAGGAGTAGAGGTGTGAAATCATAAATGGTATAACCATTAAATTATCGTTGCAGCCGAAGCTGAAGACCGAAGTCTTAATATGTAGTTTCAGGAACAAATCCTTGTGCGTGCATAGCACAAACACTCAGCCTTTAGGCCAAAGAGTGTGACATCCGTTCGCACAGACACAGCCATGACATTGTCAAGAGAGCACGTCTCGTGTTAAGCACACTCCGAAGAGCAGGACGCAATAAGCCCCACCGGACCATTTGTGTAGTAGGTAATAATTATTATGTACCAATGGAACAGCCATGGAATTCACCAAGAGGGCACGCCCCATGCTTTACACACTCCGAAGAGCAAGACGCAATAAGCCCCACTGCATCCATGTAACTTCAGTCGTAGATTATAAATGATATATTTCGGTTTTCAAGCCGGCATCCACACCATACATGATCAAGGATTCATAAACAGGTTAAATGTATAATAGGTATATTATCAGTTCAAGTACGAAGAATTATAGTTTATAGTTTATTTGATCGATTAACGATCAAATAAGTGTGAATTAGATTATTTTTGTAATATTCAGTATCGCAGCTTTTTAGGAATTTAGTCGCGAACCAAATATGATTCCATGAGTTTGTTACCAGTCGCGTAGGTGAAGTTTCACTGTCGTCTTCACGTAATCAGCGTCCGACTCCCCACAACTTGGCAACGGTTTACGTGTCAATTTAAATAAGATACAATTGCCTTCTTTCGCAGTTTTTCGACTCTGACAGACAGCTCGGGGCAAGGACCTTTACCCTTCTACACTGTGTGATCTGTTGTCGTCGTTCAAGTCTCTCGGCACTGAACTCACATCCGTATTTGACCCAAACAAACGGATCGAAACGTTAGGCGAGAGATGTTCAAACCGTCTGTGAGCTCAGCCGATGTAACTTGAAGCCACTAACGAATGTTAACGATAAACATTCTGAGAGACCAGTAGGTTTTAAGCTTCCGATCCCCGGGCATGCCTCCATCATCATCTCCTTGTCTCCTCTTTACTTTACTCAGGCGAGGCCTTTTTACCTGTGTAATATAGAAGCATTATAAACGATCAAACTTCAGAAGCAACGTCCATCACTAATACAAGCAAAGAAGTCGCATTCCAATATTCAAATCGCTACAAGACTTCTCCCTATTTGGTGTCACCAGTCGCGTAGGTGAAGTATCACTGTCGCCTTCGCGTAATCAGCGTCCGACTCCCCGCAACATGGCAACGGTTTACGTGTCAATTTAAATAAGATACAATTGCCTTCTTTCGCAGTTTTTCGACTCTGACAGACAGCTCGGGGCAAGGACCTTTACCCTTCTACACTGTGTAATCTGTTGTCGTCGTTCAAGTCGCTCGGCACTGAACTCACCTCCGTATTTGACCCAAACAAACGGATCGAAACGTTAGGCGAGAGATGTTCAAACCGTCTGTGAGCTCAGCCGATGTAACTTGAAGCCACTAACGAATGTTAACGATAAACATTCTGAGAGACCAGTAGGTTTTAAGCTTCCGATCCCCGGGCATGCCTCCATTTCATCTCCTTGTCTCCTCTTTACTTTATTCAGGCGAGGTCTTTTTACCTGTGTTGTATAGCAGCAGTACAAGCAATCGAACATAAGAAGCAACATCCATCGCTAAATCAAGCAAAAGAGTCGCATTCCAATATTCAGGTCACTTCAACACTACCACCTTTTATTAGCCATCAGAAAGGTACATAATTCCTCTCATATTAGAATGTATTCACTCAATAATACATTGCATTTTATATAAATCTATCGCATTTTGCATATGCCCACCTCATACGCTTTCTTTATATATTGTGGCCACGCGACGCTCGCCGCTGCCTATGTATGTCTACGTAAACTTATGCTGTCCCGGGTGTTCTAGTAATGAAATTTATTTTATTTTCGAATTTAGGTTTTTAACTACATAAATGTGTTAAGCCCGTCTTTCGAAAGTCTACAAAAATATTAAAGACCTCCACCGCCACGATCCTGGCTAACTTTTTCTAAGTCCTCGATCTTCCGCGATCCTATTTAATTATTATTTTTATCATTATGTTAGTTTTATATAACAATTTTATTATATATATATATATATTTTTTTTTTTTTTTCTTTTTATTTTTTTTTTTTTATTATTAAATTTTATTTTTATAAAATTTAATATTATAAAGGACGAAGATGGCTTGGTAGACGGGTAGGCTTGGCAGATGGGTACAACATTGTATCAAAGGCAGTGTAACCTGTGGACGCTTGTTACACCTGGGATATTACTCGCGAGTTGCTGACACTTCAAAAATCTAATTGCTTCTCTCTTCAATAAGCTCATATTGTAATCTGTAGAAGGAACCTTAAGAAGCTCATTCCACAGCCTGAGCGTTCGCGAGAAGAAGTTCCTCTTAAACGGCACAATTTAAGTTCTAAGGTATAGTTACGCACTTCAACGTCATGCAAGATCTTGTATAAAAAGAAAAATTGTATGTCTACTACATCGCTCAATGTTTTCATACTAGATTGTTTGCATGTCGACGACTACGTCACGATACGACGTACGATTACGTTACGATACCTCGTACGATTACGTCACGATACGTCGTACGATTACGTCACGATACGTCGTACGATTACTTCACGATACGTTGTACTCTACTTAAGTAACCCTAAGCCCTGAAAGGTTGTGTGTACCCTGTTGTGTGTACTTAATAAATATTTTATACCAACTACAAAAAGGTGTAATCTCTTTAACCCGAATGTACAAGTGTAATAAGTAATGTGGGTCTATTTGGGCTTCCAAACAGTAAGCTGAATTTCATAATTGTACGGATGTTTATGTGTATTTATGTTTGTCCACGTATTTTCAGACTGATTGGATTTTAATAATTCTTTTCAAATTAATAGATAATAATGCAAGTTTCATCAAAATTGATTCAGCAGGTTTCAAGATATAGTATGTTAAGAGGCAGTACAACGTGACAGTTAAAACAAGGATGACGCGGTATGTAACTAAGCATGTGTGAGTAGTGCAGCTACATGTGTGAGTAGTGCAGCTACATCGCATTTCACTAAGATTTTCATTGAAATACATGAAAGAAATTAATATTTTATTATACATACTTCTTCTTCTTTTTTCTCAGGGTCTAAAGCACTATCACGGCTATGCTTTACCAAAGTTGTATACTAATAGCAGTTAGAACTTTGAAGATTTCTTTGCCAAAACTTAAAAAAAACAGTGAAAAGGGCTAACCCCTTTTAGAATTTTTTTTTATCGAACAAAAGTTCATCAATCGTGTTTTCACGTTTTTCAGGGAATAAACCATATGCCGAAGATTACAGTTAATAAATTTTAGTCAGATATGTTCAGCGGATTCGGAAGCATATTTGCCAAAAAAAAAAAAAAAATTAGCCTCTTAATTGGGACCCACCCAATCAGTAGAAAAACACGGATCAATTCTTAGCGTTAGCGGAGCTTACTGAGTATATGTCTTCGCCGATTGTGAGCCGATTTAATGCGAGAGCCGGACAGACATACGGAAACATTTTGACCAAACTGAAACAGAGACGCTTTGCGCTAGCTCGGTCGGTAAAAAAATACACTGCCTTCAAAAAACCATTAAAAATAAAAAACCTTCATGGAACATTGAGTGGTTTCTTCTCGAAATCGAATTCCAAAAAAGTTATTGCAATTTTTTGATAATCCACTTCAAAAAAGGAAAAATCACTAGTTCGATGTTTCAGATAGTTTTACTAAAATTTTTTTTTTTATTAAAATATGTTTATTTCAGGCACAGGTAAAGCCCATATAAATTATCCAATAAAATTAAAAACAGAGAATAAAATAGAATGAAATTCTATAAAACAAAATGATGTGTCACCACTTAAATAAGATGTCAACTTATCTACTTTACTGTTATGTAACGATACAATGTTTATACCTTAACATTTTTGTAATTCCATGATTTTATTCAAGTTTTAGCGCGAAGATTTGCATTAGTAAATAATTTTCAAAAACCGCAAAATGCATCTGTTAATCAGAATGGCGCGATCAAATATACAAGTTTAGTAATTTTATACATTAGCTGAGAAGTGATGATTTATTTTATGAAAGGTTTGAAGCTCACAAAATATAAGTACCAATATCTTAAATGTAAAATATTTAATTTATTCTATTATTCTATATTTCTATATCAATATATAAAGGTGAAGAGTTTGTTTGTTTGAACGCGGAAATCTTAGAAACTATTGGTCCGATTAAAAAAAAATCTTCCAGTGTTAAATAGCCCATTTATCGAGGAAGGCTATAGGCTATATATCATAACGCTAAGACCAATAGGAGCGGAGCACCGATGACGAATGTTTAAAAATCGGGTTTTTTTTCCTTTTTGAGAGCTTTCGCTCCGTGCGCTGCGTAAACGGTTAAAGTTTCGCTAAAATCATGTATGACTGAATTGTTCCTCTTTAAAAGTTGTTTGATAATTTCGCGACAGCTTGTGTCTATCTTTTAAGGTTGGCTCCTTTTTTATGCTTACCAAATTTGTTCTAAAATAATGGCAATCGGCAAAAAAATATATTTGCGAAGGTGCTTCTATAAACAAGATATTAATCCTTATCAAAATAAATACGTTATTTATCACAAGTCTTAAATTTATCATTCGATTTCAATGAATATCTTAGGAGATATCGCAGTTTTCAAATAACATGTCAGCAAAATAATGATCAAGTACTGCGCACACATTAGTGATATGCAAGGCCGGCGGGCAGTCATGAGGGGGAAGGGCGGTACCTATTATTTAACAATATTTTCACCTTCTAAGTTTTTTTCTATAATCGAGGAGTTGCCGTAAGAATCCTACGCCGATAACCAAATTTAGGGCGGGCGAAGCCGCTGGCAAAAGCTAGTCTCAGAATAAAATCGTAAAAAGTATGTTACAAAAACAGGTTCAGTAAACTTACAAATTTTTAACATCTACACAAATTAATTAGGTCATAATCTAACTCCCGGTTGTAGGCAAAAAACAAATTAACGTTGAGTGAATGTTTGTTTGACGTTTGAAACAAACATGATTGGAGGACGTTATTTTTTGTCTTTGTTAAAATTAATTTGATAAAAACAGGATGAGGGGGTTGAAACGTGGGGCAAGAAGGTTGTTAGAGAACATTCTATGGCCGTCGTTTAAATTGTCGAAACGTTGCTCAAGAAAAAGGAAATCAAAGTCTACGTTTCTGGGTCAAGAGAAGCTATTTAGGAACCACGTGGGGTTAAACTACGGCTAGATTGTGACACCATTACTGGTTAGTAAATACTTTTATATTAAAAGTTATTAGAGGAAAAGTTTCAGTAAAAATATTGTATGTTCGTTGTGAAATCCTTTAGGTTGTGTATTGCTGCGTGGGGTCCTTAAAAAGTTGAAGCGGGTCAACCACCACGTGGCTTCATATTATTTATATCCGGGGGCCTGTTATTTCAATTTAAGATTTCTTATCTAACGTTGAAATATCGTATTGACGAATTCGCCTTTTCTGTCGGTTAGAAATTTATGGTAGAAAAAAAATTTCAATTACCTCAGTAGGAAGGAACATATTAACGTACTTTATTTTGAAAAAACCAAAAAAAAAAAATTATAGGCTATAACATTTTTTTTTAAGTAATTGTCAATATTTTCAGTGTCACTATCGTTATTTGCTGTTGACAAAACGTCGACAAGAACTACTTCCTGATTTAAATCTAGATCTTCATCATTTTCATAATTTATTGACTCTGCGTTTAAGCATGACTGGCCACGGCAATGTCCACAAGCTTTTGAACATCTCAACCCAAGTTTTTTACATCCACATTTGCCACCACAACCTTTTGTGCAATTACAAAAGATTGTGTTCAGGAGATCATGGGGTGCTGTGGTGCTAAAGTTGTTATTGGCTGTAGTATATTATTTTTGACTCCCAATACCACTGTTCTGGATCGATGTCTCTTCTTAGCCAGGTTTGTTTTTGGTAATACACTCGATAAATATGCTGTTGAGCTGCTGAAGAAGTAGGTGGTAATGAACGAAATTTTACAGCTGTACTTTTTTTTGTAAGCTTAGCAAAGCTACAGTATCTGTAATTATCTATCGAATGTTCTGATTTTGGAGCACCGTATATTGCTAGTAGAAATTGTATTCCAGCATTGACAATGATATCTCGAGAGCAATTTTCTTGTTGGAATATTTCTGTACAATTGATTAAATCGGGCCTTTTTTCAAACATCTTCATGACTTTCAATTTTCCTCTACCAAAAAATGCTGAAGTTGTATCACATCTGGTCATGGCATTTAGAAACAGAATATTTTCTTGCAATGTGGATACTTGTTGAGGCTATCATTGCTATCATTTTTCTTACGCGGAGATATTGATGTACTCGGATCTTCTTCGCGTCGTTTATTATGAGCCACAATACTCAAATTGTTTGTATAATTTTTACGACAATTACTATGCACATTCACGAAATTTACAGTATTTAAATATTCAATATTACCATCACCTCTAGAGACACTAGCATTTTTTTATGTTTGTAGACCACGCTTAACTTCTACAACATCGCCATTCGATAATAATTCATCACATATAAAACATTTATCACTCATTATGATAACTATTTAAGAACAGAAAATAACAAAATAGACGTGTTTCATACTCAAGAAATAAGTTTCAACTGAACTAAACTCAGTCCGACTGGCAGGTATAAAGGGAAGGGTCTCAGAACAATAAAATACAAAACATCTGCCAGTGAAGGTCATTCAAATGAGATATAGTAGATTTTACTAGAAACCTAAACCTCTATAAGAGAAGTATATCTTTCCCGAAACATTCAAACATAAGATAAACGTTTTTAAGACAAAAACTTACTAACAAAAATTTATAAAAAACATTAGAGTATTCGCCTTAGTGTACAATACCATGTGTGAGTGCATTTTAGCCGCTTTCTCGGCGCTTTAATCTGAAAACCGTAAATTTTACATAAAATCTATAAGAGACATTTTTTGTAGATAATTTTATGAGGATCAATTTTTATTATAACCTATATTGACCTCCGAGCAATAGGTTGCGAAATATTTGCAAATAACTGATTTTCGTGACCTTTTGACCTTTGTAACTTTTTTAGCCGGCACGATATCGATGTCGATTTTTCACATCCTCATAATATCACCGAAAAAAGGTGTATACAAAAATTTAGCCCACTAGGAATTTTTCCCCAGATTGGGGTTTAAAATGCCTAAAATGACTGAACTACAAGTACTTAAAACCAAAAACTCTGTTCAAAGCGACTCCGGCTAAGTAGATATGTGGAACAGTTGAGAGTTTTTGACCACGCGCTTGGAACACTAGTAGCTCGCTTTTCGTCACATCATACTTGAGCCCATGGGCCCCAATTTATAGTTCACACCTCTTGAGGAGCTTTCTTATCGCACTTATCGTGGGACCCAATAGCACCATATCGTCAGCGTAACTAATGTTATTTGTAAAATTACCATTTATAGAGCAGCCAACACCGGTGTTGCTGAGTTCCTCGATAAGCCCATTAATGTATAAGTTAAAAAGCCGTGGCGAGGTCAGTCCTCCTTGCCTCACTCCACAACTCATCACATACGAATCTGACATTGCTCCCGCCCAACTTACAACGTTAATTTGGTTGCAGTACCTATAATTAAATATGCTAATAATTTCATCAGGTATGCTTGTTCCGATCTTCATTTTATGCCAGACCTTTTTATAAGACACTATATCAAAAGCTTTTGACAGGTCCAGAAAACACGCGTAGACTGGGGTTTTTCTGTCTGTATAGTACCGGACAGTATGCTTGAGACACAGTACTGCAGTCCCTGTAGAGAGCCCCGGCCTAAAGCCGAACTGAACATTGTTTAGTTTTACATGGTCGCTAAGTATACAGTCCAGCAAACCGTCTTTTACCTTCGCCACAGTCGTTGCTACTGAGATGGGCCTATAATTGCTTTTATCCGATTGATCACCTGTTTTTTTTTTTATTATTGGTACATCCACCGTTTTCATACATTCAGCTGGCAGGTATGAATGCCTCACCGACATTGTATAGAACGTAGCTAGTATCCTAGGCAAGTGGTCAGCCGCATGTTGTAAATGTTCTATACTGATGCCATCGTGGGGATTTTCCTTTTGTCATGTTTTTAATAACAGAAGAGACCTCTTCTGTAGAAAATTTTGTGGGGAACTGGGGCTGGGACTGACATCTTTTAGTCTCATCTATAGGCTGCGTGCACGCTAATTGAAAATGCCTCTTAAACATGTTTGCAATGTCACGCAGCTTAGTCTCGTTGTCAATTCTAATAATGTCGCAGTGCAAATGTCGCAGGCAAATCGTAAAGTATGGAATAGAAATTGTCATAGAACTGAACAGATTATTATATGAAGCTTGGCTGGAACGCTCCGCTCGCTTCGCTCGCTCCGCATATACGTTAACAAAACAGAAACTGAACCTAACCTAACATAAATGACTTAAAAAGTGCGATTTCTGTTCCTTTCGTTTCCATACTTTACGATTTGCCTAGGCATTTTGTGAAACTGCGAATTATACGATTTGCCTGCGACACATATATGTTTATTCCACCCTACTACATAACGCTGTCGTGACTTGGATTTATTGTTATCCGAACTAGTGATAGCAGCTTCACACATAACATCAATAAAATTCTTATACATAGAGTCTAATACTAATCTATGGTCCATGTTTTGGCACATATTGCCACAACATCCCGATAACTCTGATGGGGAGTCAAACATTTTAAACTTATAATTACAAATTGTATGATAGTACTCAATTTGTTGGTAATCTCTGTCTTTCCATACTATTTTATTACGATTAACACGCGTTCTATCCTGTAAAATAACCTGAGGCTTAATTGTCGATAAGTAACATTTTATTTCGAGTGAGATAATGATACGACCAGTTACAGTCTAACCAGCTTGTACTTTCGTATGCCTCGCTCAGAAATGTAAAGGTTCCAGATGACCGGCATAACTTTTCGATATCTGCTCAGATCCAGTTTTGATCGTGATAGAATTTGAATTGAATAGTTCTTTACCAAATGATTGACTAGGGCTAGCATTAAAGTCACCTTGAACAAAAACAAACGCAGTATTAATGTTTTCAATAATAGCACTTATTTCACTACGGCAGTCTGTAAATTCTATTAAGTTCTCAGTAGAGTCAACTGGCACTACACAGAGAAAATTAGAAAACAGCGGTTGCATTCAACTGCCTGAATAGCCGCAAGACGCACACTGTTACACGGTATTTAATTCCTATGTCCTCTAGCTAGGATATTCGAGTATTTGCTTTTAGGTGTTTTTGTACTGACTTCAGAAATGGTGAACACTCAAAGTGGACATTATTTATGTTCGTAGATTAAGCTATATTTATTTTCTTGATAATTTTTTTTATGTTGATTTTGTATACTATTCTATTGCTATATTGCTTTGAAGTACCTCGAAAAGAACTGGATTTACTTCGTATTTCACATAACGGTTTTCGGATCCTACCACTTATGACGATCACGCTTGGCCTTATTAAATAATTATTTACATCAATATTAAACATTAGATTAATTTTCTCCCTCTCGTTTGAGTGATGTTAGATGAGGCTTCGAAGTTTCTTTAGAAAGTTTGAGTATCATATTAATATATTTGACCTAATTATGAAGGGGATGTTAAATTGTGTATTTTAAGGAAAATGTGGCCTGTAGAGAGACCCTTTTCAAAAAAAAGACAATAGTTCCTAATGATATAGGGCGGTAGTTAGTCAGGCTGGACACGCCACCAGTCCTATTCTCTACAATAGGCGCAATCATTGGTTTCATGAGGTGTATAGCTATGATTCATACATAGATTAAAAAGAAAACTGAGATTTTCATACAGTAAAGGTTCACCATAAAGAACGTGCTCCACGCTGATGCCGTCATATCCAGGTGATTAACCGCTTTTCATGTCCCTAACAAATTTAAAAAAAAATGTCAGCTGTGATCTTTAGGTCAGATTCACTAGGTATAGTCTGCGAGTAAGGGCGACCGGAGAATGTAGGCGTACCTTCTCCCCCAGGCATGCTGGCCCCAGCCGCAGTTTTAGTCGGTTTTTGGAGGCAGAGTAATGTTTTCATAGCTTCCTGTATTTTGGGAAAGGTTATTTAAATATGTTTAATTTATTTATACACACAAGAGGAATTATTGCCTTAGGGCTTTATATTTCTGATAGATAATATCGAGTAAACTCTAATGGTCGCGTCGCTAAACTTTGCTCGTTATCTTAGGAAACTTAGTACCTGACACTAAACCGTTAAAAGCACCTGTGTTGCTAATGCAACGGACAGGCAAAGCCACGTTCCACAGAAGTAGTGTGTCTAGTATGTGAATAGTATATAGAGTTTTTAATTTACTGTCCAAACCTTAAAAAGAGGCGAATTTGAGTTGATTTCTAGTTTTTAAAACAAATTATTAGAAAAAAGTGTAATGCAGTGACGAAGACTAGCGTGAATAATATTCTAGCTTATTCCCGCAACTTTTTCTGCGTGGACTTTTGAAAAAAAGAAAGCTTTTATTAGAAAGAAAATATTTTGATGTTTTACCTACAAAATTACCCACCTCATATATTTTGCTCCCTAGGGGATGATTTTCATCATCATGATAGTCAATCCGAATTATTAACCAGAAGGCCAAATACCAATTCTTATGTATTCAGCTTTCAAAATCAACGATTTCCATACAAACTGCCAACACGCATTTACCTCCTCTAGATGATTTTTCAAATCTTTAAAACCAGTAGTTTGTGGCCATGTGCCGCCAGCTCAAAGGTTATTAGCTATATTCATCTAAAGATACAAATTAATACACACACTTTGCCTAAAAATTGGCCACGTTTATGTTGCGCTCAGTCGTGTACCCTGGATGGTATTATTCTTTGCGACTTAGAGTCTAACAAAATACTTAAAGGATCGACCAAGTACGAGTCGGACTCGCGCACAAAGTGTTCCGTAATTATTATCTATAAAAACGGAAAAAAATCACGTTTGTTGTATGGGAGCCCCCCTTTAATATTTGTATTATTTTGATTTAATTATTTATTTTTAAATTGAATATATAACTAAAAATTCTGAGAATATTTCAAGCGTCTACCTGTTGCCGTTATCAAAATCGAGAAAAACTCACGTTTGTTGTATGGGACCCCCCTTAAATATTTCTTTTATTCTGTTTTTTAGTATTTGTTGTTATATCGGTACCAAAAATACATCTTCAATTTCAACTGTCTAACTATTAAGGTTCATGAGATACAGCCTGGTGACAGACGGACGGACGGACAGTGGAGTCTTAGTACTAGGGTCCTGTTTTTCCCCCTAACAATCCGCATAACGAAAATGCATTGCACGAAATGCAACGATTAAGGCTTATCACCCACCTCAATCAGATCAGTTGCAGATAGCACGTATAATAATATTTTATTCAAATTAATACTATTAGGTAATAGGTTTAGACAAGAATTGTCACATAGTAAGTAATTGTGTCAATATTGATTGATTGATACTTATAGAATATTAGTGTAAATAGGTAACGAGATTTTTTATAAATTAGGTATCTGTTAGTTTATTTAGTTATATTAATGATTAGTATGTACGTATATACGTTATTTTTAAACAGAATTAGACAATAATAAAAAATGTAGGTAATGAGTATTTTGGTCCTTTCAATTAAAAGTCTATTATCTGTTTATTTTTTGCATTTTAGTAAGTTTTTTTTGAGTTTTTGTTTCATCTGTTTTTTCAAGTCGGTAAATTTTTTTAAAATAGTTTGTTTATTAAGGCCTTTATATTGCACCAATATTCACAATGTTTTTAGTTTTTACTAAACTTTTATTTTCCTTTAAAACTATTGTATAAACACGCTAAGCCCAATCACCCACCCTTCCATAGAATAATATCAAATTATAATGCTTGTGTTACATTAACCAATACAGAGTCCTGGCTTTCATCATGATCTCAGCGGCATGTGTCGATTTGGGTGGAGTGTTTTTTTTTTTTCTTATTTCGTTTTGGGCCACTGCGGGATAGATGCTCTATGTTAATACGATATTAAGTCAATGTGACAGAATCAATGTATTATGAGTAGAAATACTGCCCCAAGGGACTGGAAATTTGGAAAAAATGCCAAAAATTGACTTTAGTTCGTCAAGGAATAAAAGTAATTTAAAAACGACTTTGTTATTATTTTAATATATATTCTAATACACAAAAAAGTAAATAATAACAAAATAACATAAAATAATCGGTAAAAAGAGCAAAAATTTAATTGGAAGCTAACGAAATTTTACCCAAATTTGTAATGTTTCTTGGTCTCGAATATTGGCATTATTCGGCAAATAGCCTAAGAAATGGTTTTTAAATTTCCCTGGGATTCCATTATTAGATCCTGACTTGCGGCTATGGAATCACATCTGAAGTTTACTCTTTCGAATAAAAAATGAAATTCTGAAATCGATCAACAATTGATGGGGAAATCGGTGGACATATAAATATCTTTGAACCACATCTTCTAACCTAAATAACTCCGCTCCCAATGATTCGCTCCTATTTAAATTTATATAAAACTACCGTGGAGCAAAGCTTATTCAAATATCGTTTAAATTATTGAAATCGGTTATGTGAGAGCCAAGAAATCGGTGAACATACATAGAAATACCTTGAAAGAGCCTAAAAAAACTGTCGTTTACCCTCGATTTCCCTGGGATTTCATCATCAGTTTTTAACTTGGTAACAATGTGATTACCTCAGGAGTATATTATATCAAAAAAATACGATTTACGAGGAAATCGGTGGACATACATAAGAGAGAACCATACCCGTCGAACATAGAATCTCCTCCTCCTTTGAAGTCGGTTAAAAATAGTACACAGCCATAGACCACCAGCTCAAAGTTCATTGGCAATATTAATCTAAAGATACAAATCAGTACACACCCATACACTTCCAGCTCAAAGGAATATTCGTTTAAAGATACAAATTATTTTTACTACCTCTAACAGCAGAACTATCTTTAACAGCAGAATGTATCTTCTATGAATTTTTCTACGATACATTTCCGGATTTTTAATTTTCTATAAGAATTATCAATAAATTCACTTACATCAGAAACATTAAAATACACAAACGGTGACAATAACAAGTGGATAGTAAATGTTTAAAGGCACAATGATTTTTCTTTGTACACTTTTACAGAAGTTCACAAAATCAAAAGTACCCAATAGTAATAAAGTACCTAATAGAATATGATAAACAATTAACTCGTATATCTATTTTAAAAATTTGTAACATATTTTTTCTTAAAAAATATAACTTTCATAACTTTATCTTGTAGCACAGGCTTGCTTTGTGCACTCGTTTACAAAAATTTAACAATGCATATTGTCCACTGAAATGAAAGTTCGCCGAGTTTGCTTAATCAACTCCCGCTCTGTCTCCGGGTCACTACCGCAAATAACTCTGTAAAATTTCGTTTCCCTTTTTTATTTTTATTCAACTTTTGTTTCCTTTTTGCATCCAATTTTTCTTTACTCTTGAAAATTGCTGAATTTATAAAATCTGTTTTTGTGTTACAGTTCCGTAAAGAAACGTTGTATCTTTATCATGTACTTAATAAAAATTAACTTCTTTATTATTTATCATGTAATTAACTTCTAATCAATTCGGTTAATGTTGCCCACAACTGTTTGTTAAGTTATAGTTTCTCATTTTTTAACTTGTTCCCGCAGCCACAGTCCCGCGGCTGTGTAAAGATATGATAATGAAAGTAAGCTCGTTATTAACCTTAGAAATAACGAAACGCATCTTGGAATTTTCATAACTATTTATATATTTATATTTTATTATATTATCATCAATATAAATAAATACTTTCATATCAAAGATGCAGTCAAAAGATTAAACTCGAGCCAGGACTTGAACCTGCGACCATTACAATCCGTGTAAGTGCTCTACCACTGAGCTACCGAGGCACAAGTCTGACTGATGAAAATCCCAACTACATCTTTGATCTGGAAATACGCTCGAAACGAGTGTCACATACAAATCCTAGTGACTTAAAAAGTCCTAGTACATCAATCTTATAAACACACAAAATCTTCATTGAAGTAAGAAATACAATATAAATATACATACATAGAAATAATCTCTCTTCTTTGATGACTCGAGGTTAATCTTTTAACTGCATATTTGATATGAAAGTATTTATTTATATTGATGATGTTATAGCCATGCATATGGCATGTATAAATATATTTTCTTCTAAGAAATAATCTCTCTTCTTTGATGACTCGAGGTTAATCTTTTAACTGCATATTTGATATGAAAGTATTTATTTATATTGATGATATTATAGCCATGGATATGGCATGTATAAATATATTTTCTTCTAAGACTCTAACATTCAGGGAGTCATAAACGAAGAGAAATAATTTCTATGTATGTATATTTATATTGTATTTCTTACTTCAATGAAGATTTTGTATCAGTTGCGTAGAGGAGATATAATGTCCCTGAAATTGTTTACCAGCGAACTGAAGGATGTTGACCTGGAAAACTCACGGACATTTTATAATTTTGATCAGCGGCAAACATTGTAATAATAGCTGAATCGCTGCAGAAATTAGAAATAATGCTAAACTGCCTCAACTGTTCCTACCGACGAGTGGGTCTCAAGATGAAAGTTGGCAAGACGAATGTCTAATGTACACGTTGACTTAAAACCAGTGGCCGTGGTTAATGTCACAGTTGAAGCCGTTGCAGAGTATGTCAGACAATTACACTAGGTGGAAACAACTTCGACAAAGAAGAAGACATGAGAATGCAGTTGGGCTAGGCAGTATTTGGCAGCATTTAGGAAGAAGAATAAGAGTAAAAATATTTATTTAGAAGCATTTAACATTTGTTATAAGCTAATTTTTATTTGTTTTACATAAATATAATAAAAAAACTTCAAAAAGGGATTTCCAACTCAGCATTATGCCGTGCCAGTTAACTCCCTCAACGCTGATTTTCAGTGGGAAACCCTTAGCTAAGATATGTGACGTACACAATCGTTTTACAAACGGCTACTTACTACTTACATACTATAAACAAATTATGTAGGTATGCAAATAAAAATGTAAATTATTAGGTAGGTTCATGTATAAAGCTATTGAATAAATATAATAAAATTTTATACGTAGCGTGGAACACGAGTGAAACACAGCCAGCCGGATTGGCACTGATCTATTCAGTAATGAGTGACACGGACGGAGCCGTATAAGTAACAGTTTTTTATTTACTATTCAGTTGCTTTGTTAAAACCATTCTTTACAATCTACCGGAGTCCTTTCTCGTTTACTCCTACCAGGTAACGATGGTGACACACTAAGGCCAACACAACTCGGGTGTGACGGAGAAACTTCCTGTGTATCTGGATCAACTGGGATCTTTTCAGGATCAACTGTCTTAGAATCAGAAATGTTTTTAGTGTCTGGCCCCGGCACTTCAGGCAGTAGCTGTTGCCCATGGTACTCATCGTTTGCAATTGAATTCTTAGTTCCCTCTAGTATGACCAGCTCGTCGGTGGAAGGTACTATGGGTGACTTCTCTCGGTTACAGGTGACATAAGAAAAAGAATCCACTGTTGCTGTGTCGTCATCTGCATTATTTATTTCAAGTTCAAGTTGTTGTTGTTGAACGTCACGTAGCTATTATCTTCAGTTTTAGCTAGATATACTTGTTTTTCTATGTCTTTAAGTTTTAATTTTTTTCAGGTAAATTAATTTCGTGACTGCCCCTAGTTTTTTCACAAGGTGACTTTTCAACCAGTAAAACTTTGAGTTGTTTAAGTTCTGTTTTACCTATACAGTGTCACCGGTCACAAACTCCTTTCTTTTGATTCCTCCGTATTGTTTAGCCTGTAAGCACTGTTTATGCGAAACTAGTTTAGATAATTGCGATGATGGAGCCGGTTTTGCGGGAGAAATCATATCTAACCAAGAGAGTAACCTCCGACTAAAAACTAATTCGGCGGGAGATTTTTCAGTAGTGCAGTTAGTGGAATTTCGGTAATCGAACAGAAACTTAAAAAGTTTTATTTGCAGATTATCTGCCCTACTATTTTGCAGTATAATATACTTATTAATTTCTTTTTTACAATTTTCACAAAACTTTCTCCTTGTCCATTGCTTGTAGGACAGTAAATAATCGAAAATATGTGTTGTATATTGTTAATAAAGCAAAAATTCTTTGGACTCGAAAAAAGTTCTATTATCGCTCATAATGGTTTGCGGATTTGCGGAATGCCAAAATTAGACATTAATTCATATAAATTAGCAATAACTGCCTTCGTAGTAATGTTCGAGTTCATATAAAAACATTTAACCCATTTTGAAAACACGACCACGAGTACTAAATATTTTTTTTAGTTAAATGGCTCTAAAGAATCTATGTGTATTTTATGAAAAACATAAGGAGGATACAGCCACGGGGCCAGGGACGGCGCGGGGCGCAGCTATGCGCATACGCTGCACGCCGCCGCCGTGCGCTCCAGCGCCGCGTCTATACCGGGAAACCAAAGACGGCCGCGAACCTCCGCTTTCATTTTAACTATTCCTAAGCGTGAACTATGTAACTCACTAAGTACCTTCTCATGTAAGCTCACTTCACTTTATGTCCCAGCAATAAGGTTCCATTTTCAAGGGTAATTTGATTCCGTGTCGTCCTGACATGTAAAATTGCTGTATTAATGCAAGCTGGTCACGGAAAATAGTTGGAGACACTTATCGAAGATATGGACAGTTTTTGTAATTGTGCATTTGATAGCTAACTTTTGATTTGAGGTACTAACTTCAAGCTATGAAAACCATGCTAATGTAGAACTAACGTTTATATAGAGAGTCGCAATATTATATACAGTTTACCCTATATTTAATGCACCCCACTAAATTATTGTACAGTTATCCCTATATGAAGTGTACGCCACTGAATAATTGTACAGTTTATCCTATTTATTTTTTAGTCAGCACAATCGTAAAATAAAAATATCAAAGGTCAACAGAAGAGCTAACCCCAGATATGATGTATGTCGGCAATAACGTGTGACGCGTGCATTAGTGGGGCTGTGCAGAAGGTAACGACGTCGTTACCGGGACATGACGACCATCCTACACCGCCATATTTGTTTAAATTATAAAACAAAAATACAAAACAAAACTTACTTCTTATACGACATGCATCTTTTTGTTGATACTTCATAAAAAAGTTTCATTTAATATGGCTTGCAAAAGTATTGATGAGAATGAGATAAAATATATGTTTTATCATATATCACTTTGGTAATATGCACAACCTGCTATGTTCAACCATGTGTCCTAAACCAATGGCCTGTGTCAGGAGTCGAGACGTTAAAATAAATCTAATATCGAACGCCTAGTAGTGGTGAGAAAACGCGAAGGGACTGAAACGCGCAGCAGTGGTGGTGACTAAATTTTAATTTAACTCAGTCAAAAAAATTAAAATTAACCTAATTATTAAATACGGCCTTAAGCGTTAAATGTTACAACAAAAAAACACTGGGAAGTGTACAGTACCGCCTGTGGGAATAAATAAAATTAGCGTAATACCACGAATATAACTAATAAATAAATAAATAAATAAATAAATAAATAAATAAATAAAAATAATCATTTGTATACTGGCTAGTGCCTAAAACAAACTTTCTAATAGCGAACGCCTAGTAGTGGTGGGAAAACGCGAAGGGACTGGAACGCGCAGCAAGTCGCCTATTAACTAGTGGTGGTGAATAAACATTTTAAATATTATTTTAAAACATTCGAAAAAATAAAACTTAACCGAATTATTAAATACGGCCACAAGCGTTAAATTTTATAAACAAAGATGACTTATACGTCTAGATTCCGTGTCCCAAACAACATCAAACGAAATATTGCGAGCCATTTTCCTATCAATGTGTGTGTAAATCAGCTAATACCACTATCATTTTTACATATGTGTGCGTAGTTTCGGTGTTACCAATCTCAACGTGATTACCCCACATTGGGGAGTTCTTACTTTTATTCGGTATTTACTACAATTTACTTTCACTTCATGACCCCTGTGGTGACACATTACATATATTAAGATAGAACGTAAACCTTTGCTACGAAGGTAACAATCCGTCGACCATGGCGTCCACGTTCCAAATATTGTATACTGTAGTGCTAAAATATAGATGGATGAACAAAATAAAATCTGTCCTGCTCTTCTATCTTCGCCGTGTACGTTATTTAGAGGTTCCACTATGTAACAATAGCCGTGTTTTGTTGATAAGATTTTCTTTACACAGAAAGCAATCGCATCACAGAGCCATTGAAATGGTTTTGTTCGCCAAATGTCAACAAACAAAATACTATTTTTAGAGAACATCCGGTGTATTACCTCCTGAGCATGTGCAGCCAATGCGGTAAATGCGGACCATAAGTACTGCCATATATAACATAGTGTTCATTCATCTTTGGTCAACAGATAGAAAGTAGCCGTGGGCATCATTTCGAACAATTCCTCAGAACACAACCCATTGTACAAGCGGTAGAACATACACAGTGAGGCAAAGTCTCTCCTCAGATTTAAGGGCTCGATACCGCAAGTTAGTTTGGAATCGTCGACAATTCTCACAGCCCGTCGTTGAACCGAGTCAAAAGGGCCAAGCTGGTATCCGGGTGCACCTGCCCAGAGATGGCAGCAGTATTTCATATGGGGCCGAACTTGCGACTTGTAAAGTAACAACCTTTGCCCCGACGTGAAGTACTGCTTCGCTCTGTTGAGTACACCAAGTTTTTTGGACGCCAGCTTCACCTTATCTTAGTAGGTGTTTATTGGGCATTCTAGCTCAATTGGAGCAGTGAAGATGCGCCCAGTAAACATCGAAAGATCGAATGCCCAATAAACATTTTGGAATTGATAACGTGCATCTGCGCTGCGGAAAGTGAGCCAGAATGCCCAATAAACATTTTGGAATTGATTACGTGCATCTGCGCTGCGGAAAGTGAGCCAGAATGCCCAATAAACATTTTGAAATTGATTACGTAAAGTTTTCAATTTGGGTGAATGTAAATAGATTAACGTATTTCATACCGACCAACCTTCTTCTAGCTCTATGAACAAGGTATTTTGGAGAGCATCATTCCGTTTTACGAGAGAAGAAGACATAAACTTACAAATATATACAAACCGTTCTGTTCTGTTCTAGTAGAAAAATGTTTTACCCTATTACAACTGTCGGGCAAATAATATTTCATTAATCAATTATAAAAATCTTACCTTTCTTTTATCTTTCGGTAGTCTTGTGTGTCAATGTCTCTCAAATTAATATAAATATGGAGTCATAGCGATTAGAGATTTCATTGCATAATTAACTTCTTTCACCAAGACATCATGAAATTTGTAAAGCAGCCACTAAAGCTACATTTAGAAAAAATATGTTCTGAATCTGATCTAGGCATATCACGTCATGGTAAACTATTACCTCATTCGATTCGATGTTTGATTTGCGGACCATCTAACTGTGGAAAAACAAACCTAATAGTTGGACTTCTTTTGCATGAAAATGGTTTATGCTATAAAAATATATATTTATATTCCAAAACGCTTTACCATCCAAAATATATATTTTTAGAAAAAGTGTTAAATGAGGTTCCAGAAGTACAATTAATGAAATATAACGATAATAGTGACGTTATAAGCCCTCATCATGCAAAACCTGATTCAGTAATTATTTTCGACGATGTTGCTTGTGAAAATCAAAATAACATTCGTGATTATTTCTCAATGGGGTGACATAAGCGTATAGACTGCTTTTATTTGAATCAAACATATAGTAAAGTACCTAAACAATTAATTAGAGATAATGCAAATCTTATAATTTTGTTTAAACAAGATGAAATTAATTTACGACATGTTTATGATGAACATGTCAGTACAGATATGAATTGGAATCAATTTCGTGATATGTGTTCGGAAATCTGGAAAACTTCGTATGATTTCATAGTAATCAATAAAGACTGTGAAAAAAATAAAGGTTGCTATAGAAAAAAGTTTGATACTTTTGTCATTCTTGATTAAAACTCTTATAAACGACAAAAACTCTGATATGTGTTTAGTGTTGTCTATAACATTGGTAAAGCTTATTGTGAAAAATGGATTCGCAAGTAAATATCAAAAAAGAGATAATTAAATCAGCTAGCGTTGTTAAGAAAAAAGTTAGGCAGTTGCGTAATATTCAAACTGAAAATGATAAAGTCCTTAAATCTGTGTTCAAACCTTTAACGGATCCACTTCATAAAATGGTATCAAGAAATGCAACACAAAATATCAAACCTAATTACAATGAAGACGTAATCCCAGGGAAAAAAGCAAAATATATGAAAACTGAATTTGATTTTGATCTTCAGGGTGGAAGTGAATATGAAATAGATTCCGATGAACAGTGTGAAAAAGTTGATAAAACTCTTAAGAACTTTGATGATTATGAAGACGATATCTATGAAGATGATTCAGAAAGTATGAGCGATACAAATAATAAAGAAACCAACATTTCAATTGAAGCTTCATTCAAAACAATTGAATCTATTTCAAGTCCACAACATAATTGGTCACCACCTTCAGAAGGAACTGTAAAAGTATTGGAAGATATTCCATTTGGTGTTAGAAATGAACGTGGTAAACTGATGATAGGTAATTCTCGAATTGTCCAAACAGAAAATACAATTTTAGTTTCTGGAAAGCCTTACAAAAAAACTGAAGGTCTAATGGAATTATTATTTAAAAGAATACCAGATTTAAAAACAATCACTAATAGTGACTTAAACAGTTACAAACAGATTTTAACTATTACAAATGCACATAGGCGTGACTTCAACCCTAAAAAACCAATTAAAAGTAATAAAGGAAGCAAGTACTTAAATATTATCAAACCACTTTTCAAGTTATCTAAGCAATGTACAAGCACCGAAAGTCTTAATCAAGGGTCTGGGTTACCAATTTTAAAAAAATAAAATAAAAATGTTGATTATATGTATTGGGATGACCCTAATGAGTTAGTTGAAAGACTAAAACTTTTAATATCTTCTCGTGATGCAGGAAACAGTGGATTAGACAATGAAATAATATCTATCGTAGAGGAGTTGCAAGAAGCTGGTATTATTAACAAATAAAATATGAAAAGTAACGTATTACATGCATTCTTAACGATTTATTCAAATATAATACAGAGAACTTTATATAAACATTCAGTTGTAATCAAACCATTTAGGTATACATTTATTAAACAATGAACGTTGACAAGTTTGGTCATCACGTGCATAAAAGATTGCGTTTGTCAGAAGTTTTCGATATTACTGACAAAGTATTTCTTAAGTCTATTAATGGAGATTTAGACTTAATATCAGCAAGTATAAAAGGACTCAAAACACCTCAGCTACCTGACGAAGCCGTCAATAAGCAGTATGTAGATAATGTACTAAAAGAATATTGTGGAAAACAATCTTTCCTGCTCGAAATAAATGCTATAAAAAGCCTGATTCAAACTTTAAAAAATCAGTTGCTAGATATTAAATCAGAATTAAAAAAGGTTGGATCACAGAAAACCGCACCTAAACAATTATGAAAAGAGAAGACATAGTTGGTGAACTTCACAAATCAGCTAGAAAACACTTCATTCGTAGGGCGGTAATATTAAAAGGGATTGATGATTTATGGCAAGCTGATTTAATTGACATGCAGAAAATGGAAAAAGTGAACAAAGGTTTTAAATATATTTTAGTTGTTATTGACTGCTTTTCAAAATTCGCGTGGGGAGTTCCTCTGAAAACGAAAACAAAACGTGACGTAGGAAACGCTTTTAAAAAAATTTTGGATTGTGGTCGAGTTCCTATTAACCTTCAGACAGATATGGGAAAAGAATTTTACAATGAAGTGTTTAAGAAAATAATAACAACTTTTAATATAAATCACTATTCTACATATTCTGTGAAAAAGGCGTCAATTGTTGAAAGATTTATAAGAACACTGAAATCAAAATTATATAAATATTTTACTTTAATTGGAAATAACAAATGGATCGGATCACCTTTGAACGATGCTTTGTCATCATATAATGATACTGTCCATCGAACCATAAAATTTAAACCAATAAATGTAACATGTGATAACCAAACCGTCGTTATGAATAACATAAAGAGGAATGAAACACCTCAGTACTTAAGAAAATCAAAATTAAAAGTAGGTGACTGTGTTCGGATTAGCAAATATAAAGAAAATTTCAAAAAGGGGTATACACCTAACTGGTCTTCTGAACTATTTACCATAACAAAAGTTAATAATACTTACCCAGTAACTTATCACATTCATGATCAAAGAAATCAAATAATACTCGGATCCTTTTACGAACAAGAGTTGCAAAAAACTAAACATCCAAACATTTATTTAATTGAAAGAGTGATAAGAAAGAAAGGAAATAAATTATTTGTAAAATGGTTAGGACTCAATGAAAAGGAAAATAGTTGGATTAACAAAATGTCTATTGTATAGTGTTTACTTTTAACTTATAAATACTTTATAATTATAAGATATTCAACCATGTATTCATTTTAAATTCAGTGATGAACGGTGGAGGACTTGTTAATAATATTGTAAACAATTTACCATTTGAACTTCATTTACCAGGATATAATTATTGTGGTCCTGGTACAAGACTACAAGAAAGATTGGCTCGAGGTGACAAAGGGATAAACGAATTAGACGAGGCTTGTAAGCGTCACGATATAGCATATTCCGAACATCGTAATTTAGAAGATCGTCATAAAGCTGACTTTGCGCTTCTGAATATGGCAAAACAAAGAATGAAGTCAAAAAATACTAGAACCGGAGAAAAATTAGCGTCTTGGCTCGTAAGCAAAGTTATGAAAACTAAATTAAAAAATGGTGCTGGAGTTAAATCTTTTAAGTCAGTCGTGTCCAAAATCCGTAATTATATGAAAAACCGCAAGCCAAAAGATAACAATACTGCTATAAAGATAGCCTACTTGACTGCAAAAAAATTATTTAAAAATAAAAATGTTTGCTTACCCCGTCTTATACCAATACCAAAAACTGGAGGGATTCTACCACTTATACCAATTTTTGCTGGCTTATCTGCATTAGGGTCTTTAGCTGGAGGAGCTGCAGGTATTGCTAAAGCAGTGAATAGCTATAAATCAGCAAAGCAAAACCTTGAAGAGTCACAGCGTCATAACAAAATGATGGAATCTATTGCGTTAGGAAAAGGTCTCTACATCAAACCTTATAAAGGTAACGGATTATGTTTAAAATCAGCAAAAAACTAACTAGAAGGCTACCTAGACGTGCTTTAACGAATGTAGATATTTTAAAGCACACTACTGATATACCGTATTTTCGAGGAGTATTCATGAAAGATGCTTTACCAAAAAAACCTAAAGATATTGAGTGTGCGATTGTCAATTTGGATAACTCTAAGAATCCTGGAACGCACTGGGTAGCCTATATAAAAATTAACAACTACTGTGTGTACTTCAATAGTTTTGGAAATCTAAGACCACCCCAAGAGTTACTGTCCTATTTAAATTTGTCTAATGTTTATTACAATTACAATGTTTATCAGAACTTTAATACTGTTAATTGTGGTCACTTGTGTATAAAATATTTGAACAATTTTTGGCATTCAAAAGAATAAATTAAGATAATTCAATAAAATAAACCATTTTAATCATGTCTTTCACGCTGTCAATATCTGGATTCACATCAAGCTTAAATACTTGTTATTCTCCTGCTCTACAGTTAGACGGAGATTACGAATGTGGTCTTTTATACTTTTCTACTTTTAACTCTATTCCAAACGTTGAAAGTAAAAATAATAAATTTCATTATGGTGATAATGAAGTGATTGAAATTCCTGAAGGATCTTATGAACTACAGGACATTTGTGACTATATAAAGAAAAACATTAGAAGCAGCACCTTTAGTTTAACTTGTAACAATAATACTTTACGTACTGTAATTTGTTGCTCTAAAGACATTCATTTTGAAAAAGAAAATTCTATTGGGAGTATTCTCGGATACAATAAAAAAACATTACAAAAGAATAAATTTCATGAATCACAGATCCCAGTCAGTATTCTTTCTACCACAGTTGTCCGAGTTGAATGTGATATTGTCTGTGGATCCTTCATTAATGGAATTCCAAGCCACATAATCCATGAATTTGCACCTAATGTTCCGCCTGGATATAGAATTATTGAGGTACCAAAGAATATAATATATTTTCCGATTAATCAAAAGACTATCAGTAGTGTAAATATAAAAATTTTAGATTCACAGAACTAGTTAGTTAATTTTCGGGGAGAAGAGGTACTACTGTACCTACATCTGAAGAAAAAATGATAGACTTTCACCAAATTAATATAAATTCTTTTTCACGACCAAAGAAGCTCAGAAAGATACAGGTAATTCGCAAAAGAGCACCTGTGTCACTAACATCTACTAACTTAAAAAAAAATTAAGTGTTGAAAATAAAGACTTTTTAAAATTAATTGGATTACTAAAATGAGTGTATTAAACGTAGCGCAACCTATTGTATTTGATAATACTATAGAAAGCATGGAAATTCATTCGTATAAGCCATATATCACTACTTTTAATAAAAATGATGAAATAAGAATACCTATTAACCAACAAGACTTGTACGTATTGCCATCAGCGAGTACAATATACCTAGAAGGAATGGTCATCGTTAAAAAAGGAGATCTAAAAGATGTTGCAACTAGCGTTAATTTTACTAACAACCCCATTTTATTTCTGTTTCAAGATGTTCGCTATGAACTTAACGGAGTTGAAATAGATAGAATTAAAAATGCTGGTATAACAACAACTATAAAATCATTTTTGTCTATGAATGAAAATGAATCAAAAATTTCGAAAGCATGGGGTTGGGATATAGATGGAACAAAAAATACAAGATCAGGGAATTTTGCAGTATCTATACCACTGAACAAAATGCTTGGATTTGCTGAGGATTATAATAAAATAATAATGAATTGTAGACATGAGCTAATACTTTTACGCAGCAATACTAATCTAAACGCAATAAAACTAAACACTGGAGAAGTAATAGATGATATCATACTTAAAAAAATTGTTTGGCGTGTTCCACATGTAAAAGTTTCCGATCGAGAAAAACTAAATCTATTAAAATATCTAGAAAAAGATCGTTCAATCAACTTGTTATTCCGAAACTGGGACTTGTATGAATATCCCTTATTACCAAAAACAACAAAACATACATGGGTAATTAAAACGTCTTCACAAATAGGAAAACCGAGATATGCTGTTATTGCATTTCAGACAGACCGAAAAAATAAATCAGAAAAAGACATGTCACACTTCGATCACTGCAATATAAGAGAAGTTAAAGTATTTTTGAATTCAGTGTATTTTCCCTATGAGGGTCTTAATGTTCGATTTGATGAGGATAAATTTGCTTTATTATATGAACAATACACTAGATTCCAACAGTCTTACTACGGACGACGTCCTGAACCCTTGCTAAGTTATAAAGAATTTAGAGATAAAGTACCGTTATACGTTATAGATTGCTCAAGACAGAACGATACACTTAAAACTGGCCCAGTTGATGTTCGTATCGAAATAGAGAGTGATAAAGATATACCAAATCTAACTTCTGCGTATTGTTTGTTATTAAACGATTGCATATTTGAATACAAACCCTTAAGCGGTATAGTGAAAAAAATATCATGAATATTACCGGACCTATTTTCGTAGACTTACAAGGCTTTAAGGATTCTCATAATAAATTTATTGTAAAAGAATTTGCCTTGGCTACCTCAGAATACACTCAAGTATTTCTAATAAAACCACCATATCCCTTTTCTTATTTGACTAAGGAAGAAAAAAGAAATGTATCTTGGTTAGAAAGTAATCGCGGTATTTATTGGAGTGACGGTTACATAGATTATCAAGAATTTAGAAAACTTATCAAACTAATTTTAAAACACCAATATTTGCTTTTGAAGGGTAGAGAAAAAATCCTATGGATTAATGAACTTTGTACAGAATGTAATGTTGAAGATATTGCAGAAAAGGGATGCCCTAATTTTCCTAATTTGTACAGCACCTATTCTAAAGGGCAAAAAAACAAACGTTTTAATCATAGAAAATATTGTGCTCTGGAAAATGTTATTTGTATTAAGAAATGGTGCAATGAAAATGTGGACGTTAAAAATAAAATACTTGAATTAGTTTAAAATATAATAGTTTTTGTTTTTTCATTTGTGTACAAATGTATAATATAAGTATTAAGTATTAAAATATATTAACTAAGTATAAGTATTTTGCTTAACTAAGTTTAAGTATTTTTATTAAGAAAATTCAATAAATGTTATAACAATAAAACATTTTTTATTTAATTTCTATTCCTAAAGAGACATTACATATCTTAATGTTTGTACATGACAAAATCGTTTATTTACAATACAAAAAAAAGAGAAATAAGTTTTGAATGAAATCTCCACGGAGGAAACCTCTTCCTCTGCTACTGCTACTGATATTCTTTGCCTCAGGTATATCTGAAAGACAAGGAAAATAATTAGATTTTCTGTAAATTTTGAAAGTAAAAGCAAAAATAGGAAAGTTTATACATACCTCTGCTCATTAAATTTTCTCAGTTTGTTTTCCCAACTCTGTCGAAATAAGGAAAAGGGAATGCAGTACAGAATTCATCACTGGGTCATTTTCACTTTCTGCATGATAACTTGTTTTTACAATTGTTCTGCTTTCCACAACGTTTGGTAGTTCTGTTAATTGACTAATTTCGATTTTGACCACATACTTTAAAACTTTGCCTACTGAAAAAGCGATATAATTTGCCTTTTGGTAATTAGACATATTTTAAAATTATAATAAAGACGTGTTAACGAATCGACACCTTTTAATTATGTGATTTATTTTTCATATAATGCAACAATCTGTTTGCGTCATACAGGTTTCAAATAAAAACTTGTTGGTTCATGTATGTTAGATATTGGCTGCCTACACCGAAGACATCTTGAATATCGAAATGTATCTGAATCAGCATAAATTTTCTTTTCTAACGTTCGTAATAAAATAGTTAAAGTTTTTTTGTTTGTCTGTCTGTCACAAATGCTAATTATATCTACCAACATTCTTTATCTAAAGGTTTACACTAAAGTTGGACTTAGATTAATAAAACAACATTTTCAAATAGGTACATTTTATTGTTATTATAAAAAAATCACAAAATTATAAAAAACACAAAATCCAAAAAAAATTAACAACAAGTCAAATAGTTATAAAAATATGAACTACCAAAAAGTAAAAGTTCTTGCACAGCTAAAACGTTAGATTTACTTTTATAAAAATGAAGTACCATTTCAATTTGACTGACAGTTAGGGTATTATAACAAGCTAAATTATTTTTTATATTATGTACAAAATGACTAACTATTACATAGTCATGCTTAAGTAAATAGTTTAATCTTAATTCTACACAATGACAAAATGTACTAAGAGCACCACAAATTAAAGAAATCACATTTTCAGGACAACGTTTTTCACAAAAAAGAAGTTGGTATAGAATAGTCATGTTGTCTATACATTTCGAGTTGATTTCAATGTAAATTCTGTGCCATTCCTTAGTAGTAATAAATAAATCATAATTCTCGCTATTGACAAGGATATGAATTTGTGGTAAGAAATTATTGACTGCCCATAATCCTGTAGTTATATTAATATTATTTGAATATACATAATTATGTTTTGAAATAATAATATCGGTTAAATAACTTTCTGCCATCTTCGCAACAGTGATATTCAGAAAAATGAGCAATGTCCCCAAGCAAACGTTTTTATGTTGTCTTCCATTATTCGACGTTTTTCGTCATTGGAAGACAAAGCTACTTTGTTAACAGATCTTGTAAATATTTCATGTTTAAGAGACTTAAAAAAATCATTTTTTCTTCGTAGGATTTTGTCTTTTTTCTTCAAAGACTTATAATAGTCATTGAAATGAACACCATTTAAAACATATTTTTGAACACCTTTAGCCTTTTTTATTTCGCACGATTCCGTTCTAATACAATATAACTTAGATCGCAACCCAACAAACTCTACAATATTTTGACCTCCTAATTCATCTTTAAACAAACCTGGCACTTTTTTGTTGACGCGTTCAATTTGATATTTATTTGGCTCCGAGTAGTTACTTGTATCAAAATAGTGCTTTAAATTTAGCTTTAAATGCTTATATAAGTCTTTTGTTTCTATTGAATATAAAAAACTATCAGTATCGGTATAACACATTTTTAAATTAGAGCCGTAAAAAGGTTTCATAATAGTATAGTGAAAATTATACATATGGCTTTTGGATAGTTCTAAGACTGTGAAACCTATGTATATAGGTTTATCAAGGACTACTTTTTCTGGTTTCAATTGAACAGCTACACAATTTTCGGTAAATGTAGTTGAACTATGAAAGTTAGGTCTAGATATTAACTGCTCTGCACAGTAATTTTTTTTTGTCTTGTTTTTATCATCACTCCATTGATTTACTATTTTAACGTCTAATCTATTCTCTGTGTTTTCCAAAGTTTTTCCAAATATGCTGTTATTCATTAGTTTGAAAAAGTCTTGTTCAAATACAGATTTAGCTTGTTGCCTTAGTTTAGTGTTTAGGTCAATATAGTCTTTTAGATAAGGGCTTTGTTTGAATTTTATAACTCGATGCACGGTAGTCAACTTAAGTCCCGCTTTTAAACACAGTTTCAAATGGACGTAATGAATAACGTAAAAAAATTTGTCGTATAAATTAGGAATCAATTTTGATGTTTTTGAACCGGGTGGAACACATTTTTGAGGACAGAACGGTAAATCATTGTGTGAATCATGAAGTTCTTCTGGATATTCGATATCTACTTCTAAAATGTACCCATATTCGTTTTCGTCTGGTATTTTGCAAACGTTTAATTCATCGATTTCTCGTCTATCTAATAGTCTAAAATCAGAATATGGTAAGTATGCGCACATAGCGTAACCATATAAATTGTTACAATCAATATAAATAAGGTACTTCTCAGGTTCAGCAGGGTTATAATTATTTAAATACTTATTGTTGGCTTTTGCGAACCGCGTAGAACATAAGCATACTCCTCCCCGTATTCCTTTTTGAAGCATTCGAATGATTTCTAGATCATTAATAAGTTCTAATTTAATATTAGTTTTTAATAACATGCTGTCCCAGCTCAAAGCAGGAGCTGTCAAATAATAAGCAGCATCGACTTCGAAATTTAACCTACAAGTAGCTCGAAATTTTTGAAAAACATCGGCTAATAATAAAATATCCGTAAGTAGGTACAGATCTGTGTATTTCCCTAAATTTTGAATCTTAAACGTATTCCAAACCTTAAGGGCGTGATTATAGTCCTCTTTAGAGATATTTTGATTTGTTAGTGTACTAAAAAAATCTTCATAGGACGGTAAGTTAGTTTCGTCATACGATTTCCAGCTTTTCATAAATTCATACGGATATACTCCTTTGCGTCTCAACAATTTAAACTTTGTTTTATTCGTAAAAAACTTAGACAAGTTGACCAAGTCTATGGTAATTAAATTTTCCGCTAACTTTTGTAAACTAGCTCCTAAAAATTTAAATGAATCTACAAAACGGACTGGAACAAAGCTTCCTTCTTCGGTTGAAAAAAACTTTGTAAATGAAATGTAATTTTCTTTAGTTTTAGCTATAACTTTTATTTTGCCACGAATATCTCCCAGCTCACGTATAAATAAATGTGCATCGTAGCCTGAAAGGTTGTGAAAAAACACTGGAATGAATTTTGGTAATTGGAAATGTATATTGCAGTAAGAATGTGCGGCACCCCTATATTTGCCTGTTAGGTGGTCATGATCTCTTACTTTATCATCAAATAACAATTGGGAGCAAATAGAACAGTCTCTGGCATTAGTGAAATCTTTTGAATTATTTTCGGTAAATATCAATGGCACAGGATTTTTCAAAATTTTATATATCTTTAGAACGTCACGTTGAAGATATTCTATAAATTTCTCAACACAGTTTGGACCCCGATATGACACATATTTATTTAAAGAAGTATCGTACGAGCATACAATGTAATAACCAAACGCGGCAGGAACATGTTTTTGCAAGTCTGACGTAAAACCACCATTGTTAAAAGTTTGATTTGTTTGGCATGGTTCTAAAAAACATTCGAAATCTGCATAAATGACAAAGGGTACGTCTTGCATACGCTCAAAATGCGTAAACTGTAAAATTGAGCCTTTATTAGGCAATTTGGTCGATACCCCTCCACATACATGCTCATCAAAATTAGTTTTACAATTAAAAAAAAGCAAGCAGTCATCACAAAAAAAGATTTTCCCATGATGTTTAGTAGTTTGGGATCTAACCAATCGTTCCAAGTTTTTAATTAGACAGTAATGACTACGGGACTTATTTTGCAAGAATAGAAGATTGACATGACGCTTTTTTCTATGTGTTGTTCTATACAATGGTCCAATTATTTTATTATTGGAATTCAAGCCGTAAACGTTGACACTAATTCTGTGATTATTTTTTTCAAATATTTTTATGTCCGAGAATGTCGCCGGAAATGCCATATTTTTGGTGTTAAGTACATCTTCGAAGTGAGGTTAAGACGTAGTTCTGTCTGCGTTTGATTTAGCTGGGAACAATGCTGCAATTATACTCCACAAAAAACAAAAATTATCGTTATTTTTTACATTAATACAAGCTTTTTTATTTTTTACATATTTTGGCAATTCAATAAAACTCGAAGCTCTTAAAGGTGAATACCGATTTAAATTAATTTCTAAATACAGGCTTTTTAAAAATGACCACCCACTGTCCTTCTCTTGGAATTCGCTAATTTTTTTGTTTATTTTTGACAAAAGATCAGAATACAAGTGGTTAAAATTGTAATTTTGATGAATAATTACATTTTCTGTTGCAGAAGATTTAATTTCAATATAGTCATTTTTCGGTAAAATGAACTCTCCAAAAAATTCAAAATTTACTTTTAAATTAACATGTTGTGCTAATTTAACATCGATAAGCTGTCGTACAGCACGACGCAAAGGTATTCGAGATAAGAATGTGTGAGGTGTAAGCAGATACGAATTTGCTGAGCTGTTACTTGATGGCGACCTCGAGGCATTGCTAGTGGGGCAATGCACCCTGTAACTAGAAATACGGTTTCTAAATGCTGAACTAATTTTTTCTACACATTCATTGATCTCAATAGCGCTATTATTCTTATGAATATTACTACGAAGATGGGCAGAAAATATCCTACTCGAAACATCTTGTTCGCAAACAGTACAAAAAACTTTTTTACTCATATTTACATAGATCAGTAGTATGGCTCTTAGGAGTTGTTAGTGTGGTCATATATCTACCGTCGGAAAATCTAAATTTCTATAAACAAAAAAAACCAAATTTAAAAAAAGTATTCGTATTTTAAGCACATTAAGGAAGTTGTTAATAAAATGACTAATTTAGGTTATCTACTTTTTATCCCAGGAAAAAATTAGTAATTTATCTGGTATTATATGTAATCAAAATTATACTTCATATGTTACTAAAATAATTTGTATGATAAAAAAAACTAAGTAGAGTATCTACCTACTTAGTTACTTTATTATTACTAATGAAAAAAATTTAGGAGCTAGTTTACAAAAGTTTCATTCTTTTTTATTAGAGTAAAACTTGCCTTCTTGGACAAACTTTAGCTTTGCTTTTCTGAGAAAAATTCTTAGTTCCTCCAAATCGGATGACGACGCTTGAAAGCGTAACGCAACTTGGGCTTTCTCCAAACGCTCTTTCCACCCAGTAGCAGCGATAACGTCTTTGGTGTTGTAAACTCTCAGCTCGATGAAAGTATCGCCGTCGAGTTCCGCAGTCCGACGCAGCACACCATCCGCCACTCGCCGGGTCAGAGACGACGTAAGTCCCTGCTGAGCGGCAGCACGAGCAGACCGAGAAGCTTCAAGTTCGTCTTCACTGTCCGAAGACAGGAGTCTGTAGCTCGAGGACCGTTTTCGTGATGATTGCGGACAATGAGCGCTCAGCGATGCAGTCACAGTTCCTCGCGCCTTCCCTTCCACTTTCTTGCGCGGTTTTTTTACTTTTGGCTCTGCCTTAACAGAACTTGCTTCGATCCTGTGTATCAAAAATATAAGAAGTCAATATTTATTTCCATAAAGAAATTTTGTACTGCACGTACAGTATTCTTAATACTACCAGTAATAAATAGGCCTCAGTATTCTTATTTAAAGTACTAATTTATGTTTAAAAATAAATATTAATGTTATAAAAACAATGGCTTTACTATCCTCTTTAATCATTAGGGTTTGGTATTTAATTTGAATACAGTTGTTTTGGCATACCTTATTTATGTTTGTAAGGAAAAATAAGATAAAGGTCAAACTAGTAAAATAAAAAGTCTTGTGCTTTAATGTTAAAACAAGTTACCTACTCGAATATATATTTTTCAATTACCTTAATTACTTATAGTTTTTTAATTTTTAAACCTCAAAAGGCTCGCTTAAAAGTTTATGTTTGTTTTCTTAATCATATTATTTTGCTCTAAGTATATAGTACCCAATAGAAATAACAAAACTAAACCATAAATAATTAAACAGGTACGTAAGGAACCCAGAGCAGATTATGCCGCTTAGATATCGTAACACAAAGAAAAGCCGCATTAATGTTTCTTTTCATAAGATTTGTAGAATAGGTAGCTACTTGTTTTACGCTGCACAGCAGTCACGTTTTGTTGGATATGCAATAAAACTGGGGACTTACCACGAAAACTTTTATGAAATCGAGTGTTGATCAAAATTATTAGTGAAATTTTACATATATTCAGGCTTAAGGTTTCATTAGATTAAAAAAAATTAAAACTTAAACAAACATTATGTACAAAAGCATAACTTTCATTTTAAAAAATCTTTCTGCATTCTTCATTTATATTTTTACAATTAAAGTTAATTATGGTTAAAGATATTTTAAGACTTGTCCTATTTGCTATAACCTTTTGTAAAAAACTAAACGTAAGTTTGATTTTAAAAACACTGTGTAACGAAAGTATCTTTCGTTATCGCTGACCGATTAAGATGTTTGATCGACAGTGTTAATGGTGAAGCGCCTGATTTATGGGAACAGTTTTCTATTATGTGCGTACGTCATTTTATTATATATAAAATTACATGTTTAGTAAAAAACATCTAAATCTGATTTAAGATATGTAGATAAAATTTTGGAGTTTAATTTGTTCTGTTTTAGAAGAAGCCTGTGTAATAATAGATCATATCGTTTACTGCGATAACGAAAGTTTTAACTTTAAAAATCATGTGCTTAGAGTTAGATAAGATGAGTGTGTTAAGTTATCCCTCCCTGTATCCTAAAACGGAACGATACAGCCTAAACACCTTGTGCATAGAGCTAGAAGAAGGTTGGCGATGTCAAGTACGTTATCCTTTCCTGATGCCTTGTTTTGAAAAATATGACGTAAACGCCTTGTGCATAGAGCTAGTAGAAGGTTCGTCTGTATCTGTGTCAAAACATATTTTCTCTCCTATATCCTAATACGGAACGATACGGCCTAAACACCTTGTGCATAGAGCTAGAAGAAGGTTGGTCATGTCAAGTACGTTATCCTTTCCTGTTGCCTTGTTTTGAAAAATATGGTCTAAACGCCTTGTGCATAGAGCTAGTAGAAGGTTTGTCTGTATCTGTGTCAAAACATATTTTCTCTCCTATATCCTAATACGGAACGATACGGCCTAAACGCCTTGTGCATAGAGCTAGAAGAAGGTTGGTCATGTCAAGTACGTTATCCTTTCCTGTTGCCTTGTTTTGAAAAATACGGCCTAAACACCTTGTGCATAGAGCTAGAAGAAGGTTGGTCTGTATCTAATCTATGTTAAAACTTTTCTCTTTCCTGTAAAATAGGAGTCCGATCTGCTCGGAGCACATGTTTTCCTTTGTCATTGCAGTAAACGATAGGATCTTACCTAGAACAAAATGGTTCAATTCCATTTAGTTGTTCTTCTATTTATCTTGTCTATCTTCAGACATATATTTTCAAGAATTAAACTAATTACAAATGTTTATCTAAATGTCATAAATCCTAATTTAAACAAAATCTAGTGTAATAGTGTGCAAGTGGAAGTCATGAAAAATATTTATTAGTAAGTTTTTATTAGTAAATTAATCATTCGCTGTGGTTATTTAAAAAACTATTTCGTGTCGTTTACATCACCCAAATTGAAAACTTTGCGTAACCAATTTCAAAATGTTTATTGGGCATTCTGGCTCACTTTCCGCAGCGCAGATGCACGTAATCAATTCCAAAATGTTTGGAAATGCTGGCGCATCTTCACTGCTCCGATTGAGCTAGAATGCCCAATAAACACCTACTTATCTTGTAAATGATCTCGGAACTGAAAATCGCTAAAGATGTCGACACCAAGAATCCCAATGCTCTTGGAGATGGAGAGGGGAGTGTTCCGGAATTGTGGGACTACAGTGAATGGAGTTTTCTTAGCGGTGAACGCGCAAACTTGTGTCTATGAAGGGTTGAATCGGACCAAGTTTTCCCGTCCCCAGTCAAAGACCTTGGACGGACCGATCTCGATTTGAGACACAAGTTCTTCACGTTTTTCCTCCACAACAGAACGAGAGATGCTTGCACGGCCCGTGTAATAAGCGTCTCCAGTACTGTTATCTGCATAGCAATGTATGTTATTGATCTCCAACATATCATTGATGTGCAGTAGAAACAGCGTAGGAGACAGCACAGAGCCTTGCGGGATACCAGCATTAATGTCCATGCTATCAGAGCAACTACCGTCAACTACGGCTCGTATGCGTCTGCCGGACAAAAAGCTAAGCCCATTTGCACAAACCCTCGGGCACTCCGTAAGATGGCAACTTCGATAGAAGACCCCAGTGCCAGACCCGATCGAACGCCTTCGCTATGTCTAGGCTACATGCCAATGCCTCCCCCTGACCCTCAAAGGCTAGTGCCCATCGGTGTGTGAGATACACTAGAAGGTCACCAGTCGAGCGACCGTGGCGAAAGCCATATTGACGGTCGCTGATCAGGTCGTGTTTTTCTAGGTATCTCAAAAGCTGTGTGTTGATCGCACGCTCCATCACCTTGGAGAGGAGAGAGGTAATAGTGATAGGCCTGTAATTCGATGGATCTGATCGATCGCCCTTTTGGGCACCGGGTGCACATTCGCAGTATTCCATGAAGTCGGACATTGCCTAGTGTGGTAGGAAAGCGCGAAGAGGCGCGTGAGTACAGGACATAACTCAGGAGCACACTGCTTAAGCACCAGTGCTGGTATACCGTCTGACCCAGTCGACTTATGAACGTCTAGAGAAAGCAACGCCCGCCTGACCTCCCGCTGCGTTATGGAGATTTCTGGCATGGTCTTACCGCACCAAGGTATGGTAGGTGGTACTGCGCCTTCATCGTTCATGTTTGAGTTTGAGGCAAAGAGCCTGCCCAGTAGATCGGCTTTCTCTTTAGCACTATGGGTCAAGTCACCATCGGTCTTTCGCAGTGGTGGTAACGACAACTGGCAAAAGTTCCCTTCAGCAGCTTTGGCAAGCGACCAGAAAGCACGACTCCCAGAAGGATAGCTCGCAAGTCGCCCACCTTGCGCCTCGCCCATTTTGCCGATGAATTGGAATCCGTGGTCCAAGCCTCATATGCATTTTGCTTAAGAATTTTAGCTTTTCTGCAAGAGCTATTAAACCACGGTCGTTTTTTGACGCCGGCAGCTACTCGCGGGTTAGAAATATAGCATTCCATACCAGCAAGGATTGTCTCAGTGACTGCAGCTGCGCAGACGTCAGGATCTTCTGAGTTAAAGCAGATCTGCCTCCACGGGTACGTTGCATAAAATTCTCGCAATCCATCCCAGTCTGCCGACTTATAGTGCCACACACGATGCCAATTAGTTGGTCCAGAAGGATCGGGTTGTGTGCATGACACTTGAGTCCGAACGAGACAGTGGTCCGAGGAGCCAAGTGGCGCATCCACTGAGACGGAGTATCCGTCCGGACGAGTAGTAAGCAGAAGGTCCAGTAAGGAGCTCGTATGTTCCTGTATATCTGGTATTCTCGTTGGAGAAAGTACCAGCTGAGAGAATCCATAGGTCAGAGTAAATTCATGAGCAGATATCCCAGCATAGTTATTGGTTCGAGAACTGAGCCACTTGCGATGGTGGGCGTTAAAGTCTCCCAAAATAACTAGTTCTGCTGTGGGATATTGCTCTAGAACTTTGTCAGTCGTCAAACTCAGGTGCGTGAAGAGTAGAGTTACGTCCGTGTCACCGCTATGAGACCTGTATAGGCACGCATAGATACGAGTGTGGCCGCCGTAATCTACGCGCACCCACAATATCGACAGGTCCCTGTCTTCAAGGCTATGAAGGCGGCGACAGCAGATATCCTCCCGGACGAACATACATACACCGGCCCGACTCATAAAATTGTGTTCGAGTTTGTAGCCGGGATAGTGAAGGTATGATGTGTCGGCCGGGCAGGATATCTGCGTCTCCGTTAGAAAAAGAATGGTCGGCTGCGCAGTTTCGAGTTTGCTAGTAAGTAGAAAATGGTACCACGGATGTAACTTAAGGGGGCTCAAAGGGTTATTACAAAAACCTATTAGGCTTCATTACAAAGACCTATTAGGTCCTTCTTCTTGGCCTCCGAAATAGGAAGACCACTGAAATAAGCCTTCGGAATAATACACAGTTTTAAGGTAATGGCGTCTCTGTTTCTTCTACGTTCGTCTGTATGATTATCAATTCCTTGGAATGTTTTATATTTTTCTCTTGTTTTTTTTACTGTAGTACATAGTCCTTAGAGAAAACTTTGAAAACTCATTCCATACCCTAAGTGTTCACAAGAGGCAGTTTCTCTGTAACTGCACTGCGCGTGAGCATTTTGGTTCTTAGGTGTGAGGATGAATTCCCTGCCGATGGCGAGCGGTGAGATGGTAGCAAGTAGTCGTGGGCATCATTTTGAACAATTGCTCAGATAACATCCCATTATAAAAACGGTAGCGGACTCTGCCTCCCGGTGTTCACACATGGAGGCAGAGTCTCTCCTTAAACTTAAGGGTTCAATACCGCTTGTGAGTTTGGGATCGTTGACGATTCTCACAGCCCGTCGTTGAACCGAGTCAAAAGAGCTAAGCTGGTATCTAGGTGTACCCAACCAGAGATGGCCGCAATCTTGCTACTTGTAAACCATCAACCTTTGCCTAGAGGTAAAGTTCTGCTTCGCTCTGTTGAGAACACCAAGTTTTTTGGACGCCAGCTTTACTTTTTCTGGCAAATGATCTCTGAACTGAAAATCGCTGGAGATGTCAACACCAAGAACCCCAATGCTCTTGGAGATTGTGTGTTCTAGAATTGTGGGACCTCATTGAACGCGCAAACTTGTGTCACCTTAGAATTGAATCGAAACAAGTTTTCCCGTCCCCAGTCAGAGACCTTGGACAGAGTAATCTTGATTTTAGACACAAGTTCTCCGCGCTTATTCTTCACAACAGAGCGAGGAATGTTGCTACGGCCCAGATAATAATTTACACTTGTTCTGTCATCTGCAAAGCAAAAACAGCGTAAGAGACAGCACAGAGCCTTTCAAGACACCAGCGTTAATGACTATTCTATCATAGCAACTACTACTTGTATGCGACTGCCGGACAAAAACTAGCCACCCATGTGCACTAACACTCGGGCAGTCCATATGATGGCAACTTCGATAAAAAATCCCGGTTCGAGACCCGATCGAACGCTGTAGCTAGGATTCCAGGCTACGTGCCAATGCCTCCCCCTGATTTTCAACGCCTAGTGCCCATTGGTGTGTGTCACCACTCGAGCAACCGTGGCGAAAGCCATATTGACGGTCGCTGACCAGATCGTGTTTTTCTAGGTATCTTAGAAGCTGTGTGTTTATCACACGCTCCATCACTTTGGAGAGGAAAGAGGTAATAGCGCTTGGATTCGATGGATCTGATCTATCGCCGTTTTTGGCACCAGGTGCACATTCGCACTTTTCCATGAAAACAGAAATTGACAAGTGTGATAGAAAAGCGCAAAAAGGAGCATACAACTCAGGAGAACACTGTTTAAGCACCACTGCAGGTATACCATCTGGCACACTCGACTTATAAACGTCTAGAGAAAGAAGCGCCCGCGGACCCCCCGCTGTGTTGTCTTGCTATTTCGGAGGCCAAGAAGGACGTGATAAGTCTATGTACTATGTACTAAAGGAATTATACCTCTTGAGTTGCATCCGTGGTACTATTCCCTACCTACTAGCAAAACTACAGTAGATGAAGTAGTCGAACTAGATGTTATTAACGAATAATGTTTTGGTAAAAAGGTTCTTGTATAATTTTTATCCATTTCAAGCACACAAAGGTGTCAACTTAAACTTATATCGGCACAAAAGGCTGTACTGAGACCTTATTGGGAACAGTCTGGAGCTATTCAGATTCTGAGATTCCAGGGAAAATGTTTGTAAGTAAATTCAGACTTCCATACAGGTACGGACCCCTAAAAACTAGGAAAAAGATTTTATACATGCTTAAATAAACCTATTTTGCACACTGGTATGAGTGAAAACTCAGTAAAAGATAATATTTTATTTTTTACTACGCTAAGTTTTGTTAAATTTAACAAAATCATATTCATACATATATTCACTAAAACGACTTAGTTTTCGTTCCGCTGCATTTGTTTTATGCTTGGGTTCTTGTATCACCAAAATCATTTAGTGAATTTTCTTAACGAGTCCAGTAGCGATTTTAATCAAATGTTTCGGAGTAAAACTATCTAAGTACGCTTAGGCAATTTAAATATCATATGTCATAAAAATAATAATCACTAAATTAATTTAATATATAATCGTTGCATTTGGTGAGTTTTGACATTTCTTATCTCAGTCATACGAAGAGCTAGAGCCATGGTGATAAGATAGAAAAATAAAGAAAAAAAATGTGAACAGAGTGACATTCAAAAGTTATTTTCGTTAAAACTGTCACTTAGTTAATTTTCGCTCTACTGGGACGAGCCGTATAATTTTACACACCCAATTGCGCGTGTGATAATCATCTAATCATCTTGCTGATGATAAAGAACCTAGTATTAGGTAATTAAAGTTGAAATTTCATATAAATAGTCAAAAGTGTAACATTACAGCTCGTTGCAAAAAGAAGATATTTTTTCAAACTATTTACGTTTTTTCAGATACGGTAATTAATTAATTTCGTAGTTCATAAAATACATGATACTTTTTCTATTGATATTTGCATCTATCTGTTTATTTCTTTTGTCTAAACATTGCAGAAGTCCGGGGTCACAGGGGTCATCAATACATAAATACTTTATCAACCGAAAATAATGTAATGTATGTAAGTGACGTTAAGTGAAGGTACCTACAGACTTGGCAACACAGACAGAAAAACATTTGTTGTTTCTTTTGCGAATTTTGAAAACTTAGTTTATAACTCAAATATAGCAAGCAGCTAGGTCATCGGGAACCTCATATACGCGCTCCCACTGAGCGTCAATCGTTCAAAACCATAATTTATATGATGTTGATAAGGTCCACAAACAAAAAAATATCAGTTCTAAATCAGCGCGTATAACGTGCGCCGATGACCCCTAAGATTAGTATAATAGCTTGTGAAAAGTGATATTTTTTCATAAACCCTTTTTTTCCATAGTTTTTACCCGATTTTATTGCACAAATCGTTCGCGTCGACGCACAGATTACGTATGATGTAGTGTTGACGGCAAATACCTGAAAATTCAGGTACTCGGATCGGCTCATGTTAGACGTATAAGTCATCTTTGGTTATAAATAACAGGAGAGCCGGCACAGTTCCATCTAGCGAATAAATCGCTTTATGCTCGATGTTGCTAAAGCGCTTTAGTTAATTTTAAAGATATTTGCGCAGTGCTTTTTCGCGCACGCGCAATGAAGGCTGATTCTGAACCGAGGGCTGAGTTTGCTTCCATTTGTTGTCAATTAAAATTATTCTTTGCTCGGAGACAAAACACATTTTGGCTAAGCTAGCAGTTAGCGTTAATATTATTGGATGATAACCGTTAAAAAGCATATAAAATATAAAATATTTATTTGGTTAATGGTAGGGTTCTTCATTGAGATCAGGGAAAATATCTTGAAATATTTGTAGGTGTTCAATTGTTTATTTCGTTCAATAATAAATTTAACACATTACTAACTGACCTTTATAGTGACGAGTTGCTTTTGATTCTCGTAAATTATTGTTTCAGTTTTTAATTTTTATTAGTTAACGAGAAGTAGGTATCGATCTATATTTTAGGTGTGTTATTTAGGTGTGTGTTAATATATTTTTTCAACTAAACTAAACGACGGGCTGTGAGAATTGTTGACGATCCCAAACTCACTTGCGGTATCGAGACCCTAAGTCTGAGGAAAGACTTTGCCTCCCTGTGTGTGTTCTACCGCTTGTACAATGGGTTGTGTTCTGAGGAATTGTTCGAAATGATGCCCACGGCTACTTTCTACGCACCGCTCGCCATCGGCAGGGCATTCATTCTCACACTTTAGAACCGAAATGGTCTCGTACAGTGCGGTTTCAGAGAAACTACCTCCCGCGAACGCTTAGGTTGTGGAATCAGCTCCTTGCTCAAACCTTGGTTTTCTCTAAGGACTACAGTAAGGGGTTCTTCTAAAAAGAACTTATTAGATTTCTGACGTGTCGGCAACGCCCTTGGTGTTGCCAGCGTCCATAGGCTAAGGTGACCGCTTACCATCAGGGGGACCGTAGGCTTGTTTGCCACCTTAGTGGTATAAAAAAAATAAAAAAAAAATTGACGAACAAATAAGAAAAAATAACAATAGGCTTACTACCTGATTCTGTTAATAAGTTGCTTCATGTAATTTTTGTAGAAAGTCTTCGTCACAAAGTTATCTATATTGATTATAAAATACGCTTGATTTAGCATTTTACACATACCCTGGCCTAAACCTATGAGTAGGTAAAAACAACACAAAAGTTTTCCGGAAAAAACAAAAAGGTACCAAATAGTAATACGAATTATAAATTACCACCACCACTTAAGTTGTCGTAAGGTAAATGGTTACAACAATAGCGTTTAATGTAACATGTTATTTCTTTTTAAACTTTAACCGAATATCTACTATGAACTGCATGATTACACTTAAAACCAATTATTTCCTTCGCAAAATCCTACTACAGACGTTCGCCCAACGCTACAGCTGTACTGCTCTTCAGTAAGCCTGCCAACCATAGGTAATAGAACTAAAGTCCATTACGAATGAATAGTTTTGGAACAATTTATATCTTTTCGTTTTTATACAAACTGCGTATTGTTTGATCACCATGGGGAAGCACGCTTGATAAACCAAATTAACGCTGCAATACGTACACGTTGTTCCACAAGAGAGCAATTGAGGATTGACCAGAGCCATGTTCCAAAGTTCAGTTTATTATTAATGAAAGGTTGAAAATGGGGGGAGTAGGTATGACCCCTGTTCGAAGTAATAAACATATATTTATATGAAACGTTATGCGTAGTAGTCGACAACATTTGTGCGAAATAAACTTAATAAATAAACTCGCATTGTGGCGCCATGTTTTATGAAAATAACAACAGCAAACATATTAGCGTCGTAATGTAGGTACTACTGCGTAATGTCGTAAAGTAATGTACGACCACTGTGATAATGTCGTAAAGTACTGTACGGCCTCAGTTATACTGTCGTAAAGTAATTTACGTCACTTTAAGACGTATTTATCACATAACTATTTTACATTTATAAGAATTCCCATGTTTTTTAATAGCAAAATATTAATATGTTTCACCGGTGATTCTTCATTATTGTATTATAACGATGGATATATCTAAATATATCCATCCTTTTTAGAATTTCCTAATGATTGTGTGACCCGCCTTCACCTCCATGGGCTAACTCAGATGATCCATCTGATGGAAGATCGTCCCACACTGAGATTTTTATATGGCAGTTTATACGCTATTGTACTAATTTGTAGTTTAAACAGAATAATATATCCACACACAACACATTATAATAAACTCATCATTAATTTTCCCGCAGCTTCACCTACACCAAATTCAGTTATTGTGGTGGGCTTCCTATCCTTTACTGTGGAGATTGTTAAAATAAACCTTTGCTGGATGAGTTGAGTTTATTAATTACGAATAATAATACAAATCTGGCGAAGGCATCACGACTGGGACACTAAAAAATCGGCCAAGTTCCGTACCATTACCATTCGGTTAACGATTTATGACGTATTAAAAGAAAAACTACTTACTAGATCGCGTTCAAACAAATATTCGGTGGAAGTTTACATTAACATAAATCATATATTTTTTTAGTTTTATCATTCTCTCATTTTCGATATTACAGAGGGGGAACACACATTTTACCACTTTGGAAGTGGCTCTCGCGCAAACTATTCAGTTTCGAAAAAAAATATATTGGAAACCTCAATATCATTTTTGAAGACCTATCCATAGATAGGCACCTACACGTATGGGTTTTATAAAAAAAAAATTTGATTTTCATTTTTTTTCCATTTCTGTGTGAAAATTTTAATGCGGTTCACAGAATATATCTACTTACCAAGTTTTAACAGTATGGGTCTTATAGTTTCGGAAAAAAGTGGCTATGACATACGGACGGACGGACTGACAGACAGACATGACGAATCCATAAGGATAAGGGTAATAGAGCTTTACTTAAAAACGCAAGAAAAAAAACTGACTTTCAATAGAATTTTAGTAACTAAATGTAAAAGTTTGTAATAGTAATAAAACTAAATATATGAGGTTTTTTTTATTTATTGTTTTTTATAACAATTAAATAGATTTATAAAAAAAATAAAGGCCATGCAAAGAAAATAGTAGACGTATAGGATTTCTCTGGAGCCTTTCAGCCTTTCTGTACAGAAAAGTTTTTTTGATATGTCCTTCCCTTTTTCTTTTTGAACGTAGGTAATTTAAAACGGTTTTGGCTATATTTTGTGTTATTTTCTGTTGTTTCTCTCTAGCTGCCCTTCTGTTCAAAAAAACAAGCATGACGTGAAATAAATTACCCATGGAAAAATCCTTCATAAAAAGTTCCCCTAGGTATGTGCCAAAACTCAGGTCATCCTGTTACTCCGTTGGCATGTGGTGGAATAATACGGTACCCACAAAAAATGTATTCCTGGATATCCATCAGAAAAATAATATTCTTTATCACTCCCTGTCACTTCATTTAACGCAGTAACATCAAACATCAAGTCAATTTTATGCCCTGCAAAATAGTTTATTCTGTGGGACCTATCGATCCAGATAAAACGGTATCGAATATCCATAAGTATTACGAACTAAAACTTATTAAAGTCAAGGCGATTTATACTATATGTCACTTAGGTATAACGTTGCTTTCTATTAGAAAAAAAATTATTGAAACGGTCCAGTAATTGCAAAGATTTCTCCTACATTTTATAATATTAATAGCGTTCGGTAAAGATAAGCGATGAAGAAATGCCCTTTCACTTGGTGCGACATTGACTACACCGGCTCACGCCCGGTGTGCAAATTAGTTCTGCAATAGTCGTGAACGACTTCACACGTGTCTGCGCATTCCTGTATCCTCGCGTTCGATCGGAAATACCAACATCGTGGTATCGACGCGAGTTTGGTAAAATTCAGTTTTAGTGAAATTATTGAAGATTTAAACGGCAAGTGTACAAAGGACATTCCGGCTGGTGATGTCCTCGGGTTCGGAACGTGAGATAGCGTTGCGACGCCCAGATGGCACTAAACTAAAAGACACAACACATTGGAAACACGTAGGGTCAGCTCATACCGAGACGCGACGTGAAACGGCTTGAAGATCCGCCTCGCAAAGTTGGGTGGGATGCGCTGCGCGGCGCATCTTCAAGCCGCTTTGTGTCGCGTTGCGTCTCGTTGCTTGTATAGTGACACAAGACGCCACGCTGCGTCACGTCGCGTATCGGTCTGAGCTGACTCTTAGCATCCCAATATCGCGGGGCGCATCCCCAGGCCTCTCTACGTTGCGTCGCGTCGCGTCTTGGTCTGAGTCGATCCTCAGGCTCAAAACAAACACACATGTTAAATGTTAGTCCTGTGCGGGATGCCGAACTCATTGCACAGCAGGCAATATCGCTTTGAACTGACCCAATGCGGTCAAATGTAATCTTAATATTTTTGCAGTTTAAATAAAAACTTATTTTCATTAATGCTTTTCTTACGAACATTCTTAGAATTATCGAGAAATAAAACCGCTCAAGTGTTAAACGAATGCCGACGAACAAATATCTTTTTCTTAAGCTTTGAAGATAGCAAAACAGATAAGTACATTTCCCCCAAGTAACGTGCCATTAAAATCTCTGAGAAAATTAAGTCAATCTGAAACGGATACAGCATATTTCTTATTGGTTTCATTTCTTTTATAAATTGACGTATTTTTATCCTTTTATATTGTTACAAATTCATATTTACTCGTAGTCTGATTATTATTAATATTGTTTATATATTAATTTGTTTGATACTGCCTGTTGCGTTTGCGACTTCACACCTTCGTACGTTATACCTAGCCGTGACGTAGTAACCTGGTGATAAGAAATATTTACCTATGTATATGTGTGCCCCCGATTTCGGGTTTTATCCCGATCAGTCCAGTGGTTGAAGCGTGATTGTGTGATTGTGTGCCGCTCAAGCGGCGGACTAACACATTGCGGGCGGCTCTCTGATTTTGAACTGCAAGTGCGATTTCTCGCAAAGTAACTTGTGTAAGATAATATCACGAAAAAGCAATATATTTGCAAAAAAAAAAAATATGTTTGTTGCTCACTGGTTTTTTCATGTGTGCTGTAGGTATAGTATTCTGCCATTCCATGAGTTTAAGATACAATTTTAGAATCCTAACACATATAATAAAATAATTATGTTTGTTTGTTATTGCTTAGCGTCCCAACGTTATATTTTAGATTTTACACTATATTACTGTTTTTACGCTAAGGCAAAAACAACCAAAATGTGTTTCTTATAATCCCTCATTATAACACAAACTCTTGAAAATGTCAGGCTTCTACCTATTTCGCTCTAAAAGATAGAGCTCTTTAATGGTCGGACAGACAAATAGACATTGTAAGCTTAGTAATAGGGTTCCGTTGGCACCCTATGGGTATGGAAACCTAAAAATATAAGATATAAAAAAATTTCTTCCGTACAAACTACAAAACTAAAAACAGAAGTGTTTTTCTTTAAAAAATGAATTAATACAGAAGTTTTTTACCTTTGAGATTAACATTTCGAAACTTACAAAGTAAAGTAGTTAAAGTTAAGAGAAATTTACATCGTAATTCTGATCCTAGTAAAAATTCGTTGCATATCATTTCCAGAATATTCGCAAGACACTTGCAATCTTTCAGTTTTTAAAAAAGTGCATGCAAATATCTAATCTAAAGACATTTCTTAGCAACGTATATGTCAAATAAAGATGCAATCTTAAACGTTCGAATTAAAGTTAAAAATATATTTCTGTGTTCCACCATAGAATGAATGAATGAAATTCTTTATTGCACAATTTAAAAAGAAATAGAATACCCTATCTTCTCATAATATTTTACCTCTCGTTATAAAAAAAATCTGTATTGATTAAGCAATACAGATTTTACTTAAACAATTATTTTTTTTCATATAAATATTATTTTCAAATTAGACAATCATATTCAATATAGGCTTTAAAGGTCGGCTCGAAGTTGTAATTCTGATTTTTATTTTTAAGCTATTACATAGCTTTTATCAAAAAAACCTAACAACGGCAAAGTTGATTGTACGGAAAATCAATTTTAAGGCGAAAAAAAATTGAGTTTTATATATTTTTTTGATGACAATCATAAGTTTAGGAGTTTTATTAGTAGGTTATGAGAGTCGAAACACAATTGAATAAACTTGACTCGATACAGTAAAATCGCAAAGTTTTCTCTAAATCTTTATTTTTACAGAGATACTTCTACGGGGAAAACAGTTTTATTTGCTAGTTATTTAAATTTATTCCATGAAATTTCATCTACGTGTTCCATAATAAATACTTTAGACGATTATGGTTTTATTTTATTGCGAAAGAGTGTTATTTTGTAGCAACGCCCACCCCGCTGCCGCCAACGAAAATTTTTTAAACGATATTAACTTCTCATTTATTCAATAAAAGAAAAAAAATGTTTATGCAATAGCTTTACCGCGGCAGGCCCCGAGTTTTTTTTTTCATTAAACTTACTCGTAAACAGTACGTGCAGGCAAAGTAGGTGCTAAGATCTTCATTACACCAACGAGCATTTTCCTTTCTGCTCAAAATATGAACTATGGGCCCATTACAAGTGAATAACTACAAGTTTTAACTTCAGCCAAAACTTTTTAATACACAATTTCTGTAGATGTCTATCAGCGGCTTTGTTTTTTTTACTTCTAATCCCGACATTTCAATTGTGTTTTGGTAAGTTTATTTATTTATTCACCTTATACATTTATTTATTGGATTAGCGGGATTGAGTAACAAACATCCATCCAGACATTCACATTTATAACATTAGTAGGATGCTTTTGCCAAATTCTCAAACCTTAATTTTGCGGCACCATACTTGTCTAATGTATCAATGATAGGTGGCATAATGTGTCAGCAATACGTGGCATAATGTGTCAGTGATACGTGGCATAATGTGTCAGTAATATGTGACATAATGTGTCAGTGATACATGGCATAATGTGTCAGTGATACGTGGCATAATGTGTCAGCAATACGTGGCATAATGTGTCAGTGATACGTGGCATAATGTGTCAGTAATATGTGACATAATGTGTCAGTGATACATGGCATAATGTGTCAGTGATACGTGGCATAATGTGTCAGTAATATGTGGCATAATGTGTCAGTGATATGTGGCATAATGTGTCAGTGATACATGGCATTATGTTTCAGTGACTAGGCCTTTGCCACATAATAGGCAATAGTACTACATACAGTAACAAAAGATAAGCCAAGTTTTGTCACTACACATAATATAATGAAGTTATACGATATAGACATGGAAAACCACTTAGCGAGAGACGAGTTTCGCCCCAGCGTCTATCTAACTTCAGTCAGCGTCAACGTTTACCGTACAGATAATTGAGCGAGGTCTTTTTCTCCCAACAGAGCAGAGAGAGAAGTTTTGATAAAACTTTAAACAAAGAAAAAAAAAACAATTTTCTTCTCTATTTGGTAATTTTCTTTTGATATTCTTAAATCGACATCGCCAACAGTTCCATTGAAGCATTAAAATCGAAATATAAAATTGAATAATGAAAAAAAATGTAAACTCAAGAGCTATAGGAAAAATCTAAAATTATATAATTTTGATACGAAATAATAAAAGTAAATTTTTAATTTAAATTAAATCAGATTAAGAAGATTAAACAGAAATTAAGACATATCGGGACTCATTTTAAGGTTACATCTATAGTGTGAGGAATCAGTAGGTAGGTACACTATTTTAACTTGCATTGAAATTAGTCCTGTCTGCTTATAGTTAAATATTTATTATGTTTTAATTTCTGTTTAGTTCTTAATGTTCTTGCAGTCGTTTTTTTGCCGTTTGACTACGACTGTAAGATATGACGAAGATATCAAACATCAGATTCGGTTTTAACCCTAAACATTAAAACGTCATTATCAGGTACAATGTAAAATACATAAAAGGTAAAAAAGTCATGGATTCGTTAGGCCCACCATGCACTTCGGTAAAATACCATGGGTTTTTTCTACAAATTTTTTTTAGGTGTTAACGACACGACGAAAATGCGCGCACTGCGAGAAAGAAGCATGCGGATTTCTGCGGTTTGCTATAGACGCACTAACTAGTGTTTCCGCGTGGAATTTTCGAAAACTGTCAAAGCCCACGCACTGAAAAAAAATCGCAAATCGCCGCACTGCTACTCGAAACGCGGTGGAGAAATGTTGTAACTATGCGTTTTAAAAATAAAGGTTTTTTTATTTTTACTTACGGCCTCCAACCTTATTGGCCTTAGTTAATTTCAAGGCCAATATTTCCTGTCAAATTCTTTATAATTTAAATTCGAAGCGTGTACCAGATCTGATGCGTTAAGATTTTGAATACGCACCGCAACCCGCCGCACCGCAGCGCGCAGTGCGCCCAGCCTTAGAGTGTTGGGTTGACAACTAGAGAGCGCGTCATATAAGTTTGCATGCAATAATTCTATCGTGTATTTTTTTGCTAAACTGACATATTCCTTCTAAATATGTAATAAAAATCTATTTATTTAGAATTTGGAGGAAGGGTTGGTTTTGATTAAAGGCGTCATTCTCAACTGGTCAAGAAATAAACCTCAGCTAACAAGAACATTCAAAATCTGTCTGTTTCAGTGCTGCTTTGCTGAGTCTTTAACAAAAAAAATTAACATTACTTATTGTTTATTGAAATGTAACAGCAAAGTTTGCCAAATCAAGTTCTTTTTCTTGCTTCCGCTTTGTTTGTTATTTCTTTTATAGGTACTTCTGTTTCGTACAGTGACCATGTGTATGTATTTATATTATATATTATACTCGTCCAAAACCTCCTTGCCAAGTTAATATTTGTCGCCCTGCACAGTTATCAAATTTTGGTTTTTGGCCGATAACTCACTGCGGAAAATTTCTCCGTTCCAATTTTATTATTTACTAGTTAATATAATATAAAATATTAAACTACATTTGTGATGTCACTTGCTATCATCAATCGATAAATAAATCAAACTCTTGTAGTCTTTCTATTGTATTGGTGGCCACACTAGGCCATTGTAAAACGTCGTAACGAAATTGAATCATAATCTTACATATAGCAAAAAGATATCGGACGGAGCAATTTTTCGCCAACAGCTATAAGTGAATTTTCATCTGCTGGCTAAAGGGTGCTGGTACCGGTTGGCTCTACCCTCCCACTCCACATCCTAGACTGCGAAGTCCTACACTACCTGCCCTATCTACTCTGTCTTACCGGTGTCTCGGGCAGAGGTAATAGGCACACATAGGAATGCCATGAGATGGACGGGATACTACTAGAATCACTCACTAATACGGACTGGAAACGCCGCATACCTTCCAGTGGTTAAGGACCCTCCGTTTCTTCAATTACCACCCTATTTGAACGACGTTTGGGCTGTTCCAGCCCGCAGTTTTGAGCACTCTACAGAACCCTCTCATCGACAGCTCTTTTCCTATGTGACCCGTTCCTTGAGTCCTTGCAGTGGAACGCTGGCTGGTAAGACGCTGGAACGGAACGGAACGGACGGAAGAGCTATAAGTGAATTTTCATATTTAGGTACAAATACCTAAGATCCGAAATAAAAAAAATATTGGATAATTTCCCAACTAGCAAAAACTAGCCACATAACAGCTTATGAAGTCAAAAAAAATCTTATAAAAGCTATATTATCGCTTATAAACGCGGTTTTGGCGTAATTTTACAAGGGCTCAAACTTATATATCAACCATATTGTTGCTTTATTGTAAACCAATAGTCCTTATATATGTTTTATTATAGCTAGAAATAAGTACATTAGGTCTTTTAATTGCCAAAATAAAATGTATTAATAGGGCAATGTTCTTATAATTGCAGTAAAGAGACATTTAATAAGGTTATTGAACTTGTTGCAGCTGTTTTAAACTCGTTTAAGAGGATAATTTTCTTATATTCGCCAATCTATGAAGTTTAGAACGGCAATTTTTTATAACAAACGTAAGAATTCTGCAATCAGTGTTTTTGTCAACTATATTGTATGAGACCGTAAACGATAATGTTTTTAATTATCATTTAGGAGCTGTTATTTTGCATGTTTTATAATAAAAATTGTGTGGGAATTTATTTTTATGCGAATGTGGGGTATGGTTTTTGATGTATTCTAAACGCCCTTTTAAATTAGGGCTGTGGTGTGTGGCAAATGCCGTTAAATATTTGGTCTTATCTTTGTTTTTGCTGATACAAAGGCAAAAGTTATTTACACGATGGCAATAAAATGTTTACAAAACTAAGACATTTATAAGAGTCATATTAAATGTCATACTATCTCCATATTGAATAATTTTGGGGTTATCTATTCATCAAGCAAAACTCATATATTTATTGTTCGAAAAAAAATTTATTTATATATCTTAAATTTCTTAGTCTTTAAAAATTTTGAAATCCATTTTCGTTAGCAAGGTCTACAATATGTTACACGTGTTCGTATGGTTGACTAGGTTCTATTAAATATATTAATATAACAGTCTCAAGAATAATATTATTATAATGACTTTATTAGTAATCAGTGATTACTTAAACACTTTTTAAGGTCATATAAACAACAAGTATTCATTTACTATATAAGTATCTTATAAATAACTCTTATCAGGTAGAAAACGTTATAGGTACCCTAAGCAATGTGTTAATAAGATAAAATAGACTTTTAAAAAACTTTAATAAAGCTCTCAAAATTATATGGCTAATAAGCAATTTTTTAAGTAATTATAAGGACAACCTTACTTAGAGACCTTATTGTAGTCATATTATTAAGTAAAGTTTATATGACTACATTATAAGAATGATAACCATTTAAGCCAACTACTCTTTTAATAAGCATTTATAAGGTATATGACATACTCAAAATCTTTTTATAGCTATTACAAGATTTGTGGCCATTTAAGTTTTTGGTTATAAAGGCATTTTGCTTGTTGGGTTGTCATTCATGACGTTTATACTTGAAGTTATCACCGTGCAAAGTTTTAGCGACAGAGGAATTGCTGTCAGGGTCCAACCCCCTCAGTGACTGCTGACGCGACTATGGTGCAGGGACGTAACCAAAAAGACGGCGCTATTATAGCTGTGAATGTGATTACGATAGTTATTAATAAACGGATTTGATATGATTTTGCTTAGCAATTATTTTTATATAATTGTATAATCGTTTTAAATATCCAACAAAAATGTGTAAAAAACAAGGTTTTTTCTAAAAAGTAACAACAAAAATCGATGAAACATTAGACATTAAACGTTCAAATTTTCTGTATCTTAATATAAAACTCATATCTAACATTAAAACTCTAAATCGGCCAATATGACCATATTTGAAATATAGGGAGTCTTAAAGGATTTCCTAGAAGAGTGTGTTCTTTCTGAAATTTAGTGTATACTATAATATATTATTCATTGTAATAATCAAGGAAATCCGTCCAACCTCCTACGCTTACTGCCAATAGTGCCTAATGCAGTTCCATGGACGTTTTGTGTCAAAGCTCATTGTGTTAAATACTTGTGTTAAAATATGAAATACTAGCTTTTGTCAGGAGAATTAGATAACTTATTTTTTTCGAAAATCGACTTCTTTGCGATTTCATAAATTCGTAAGTCTCCTGCCTCTTTTAGACTTTTTCTCACCATTCAAGTTAAATCTTATTTTATTACGAAGATATTTAAAACAAACTACATTGGTAGCAGAACTACATAATAAATTAAAACTTACTAACTTAACTTTAACTATTAAAATTCAGAGGAAAAACTGAACAACTGAACAAAAAGTCCTCAACTTTTCCGATACAACGTATGGTTGTATAAGTCATTAAAATCAAGTGCGTGAAGAGTCGAGCTGCGTCCATGGCACTGCTGAGATCTATAAGGGCACGCATAGATACGAGTGTGGCCGCTGTGATATATTTGCACCTGCAATATCGACATGTCCCTGACTTCAAGGCTATGAAGCCAGTGACAGCAGATATCCTCCAGCAGCAGAGCTTGAGTATTCCATAGTAAGCTTAAACAAGCCTTACAAAACAAGCCCTACCCATTACAGAGACTAAGAAAAAGGACTTGCTTAGTTTATGCTAAAAAATAAAATTCCATGGTACAAAAGTTTACCATTAACTACGGAAGCAGTGATGTATCATAGCACAAATTCAGAATAAATAGAGCCCTTTTTTTTAAGTTACCTATTAAGATTATGTTTCTTCTTAAATAGGTACGTTTTATTTGTTTTTAGTTATAAATCATGGTAATGTTTTGAATTCGTGTACTTTTTTGGTTTAATAATAACAATTATGTTACGAAATTACATAACAATTATGTTATACTTGATTAATAATAATTATCTACCAAACTGTGTCACATTGTTTTATTTAAAGCTTTACTGGTCTAGGACATAAAGATTAAGGTTTTGTAAAACTATTAAAGAATGTATCACATGTCAAAAACAATTCCTTGTTAAATATTTGAACTGAAAGAGTGAAATGACTGTTTAATGGCATTTAGCTTGTGAAATTTAAACGTGTTTTTAAAAAAGCACCGGTAAAAAAACTGAAAAACTGACATCATAAACTAGCAGCAGTGGAAAAACCGAATAACTGACATCATAAACAAGCAGCACTGGAAAAACTGAACAACTGACATCATAAACTAGCAGCAATGGAAAAACTGAACAACTGACATCATAAACTAGCAGCAGTTAAAAAGCGAATAACTGACAACACAAACTAGCAGCACTGGAAAAACTAAACAACTGACATCATAAACTAGCAGCAGTAGAAAAACCAAATAACTGACATCATAAACGAGCAGCATTGGAAAAACTGAACAACTGACATCATAAACTAGCAGCAGTAGAAAAACCAAATAACTGACATCATAAAGTGGCAGGAGTGGAAAAACTGAACAACTGACATCATAAACTAGCAGTAGTGAAAAAACTGAACAACTGACAGCATAAACTAGCAGCAGTGAAAAAACTGAACAACTGACATCATAAACTATCAGCAGTGTAAAAACTTTATAAAGCAAATAAATGGACTTGCCAAAAAACGATGAGGGAAAAAAATAGTACTCCTTAATTTTTTTTTTATTTTACATGGAAATACATAGATACTTAATGTTAAATTCAAATTTTGTCTGTTAAGTGGTACTTCGTTGTGTTAAGTGTTTACCCTATGGACGCTTGCAACACCGGAGGAATAACTTGCGTGTTGCCGACCCTTTGAAAATTCAGTCACTTTCCTCTTGAAGAAAACTAGTGTAACCCCTTAAAAAAAGCTCGACTTTCACTTGTCTTTCTTTTTTTGATATTCGCGTACCCATACATTTATTTTATAAATATACCGGAGTAAACAAAGTAAAAAACTGTTCTTCTACACAAAAAGAGGTAGCTCTTTGAAATAGGGTCTTCCTTGCTAAGCCAAGGAACAAATATTGTTTGAAGATTTTTACCTTAATTTTATTTAGTTTAGAAACTACAAAAGTACCATACTGTCAAAAGTTTATTGTGAACAAACAGACTGTCATATAGATGATTGTTGCTATAGAAATGAACCCGGCGCTGCTTCTTGCAAACCGTTCCGGTGAACCGCAGAACATTATCACCGTCCTGTGATATGCTGTCCTTTAGCACGGCGGACTACACTTAAACCGTAACGCGAGCAGCCGCTTAGAAATATAAAAGGCGTCATTCATTGTCATTTACAGGATGGAAACGCTTAGTAAGCTCACTCGATTATTTCTAAACCATACACGATAGCGAAATACGGATTATTGATCCTGAAAGTGCTTCACGAGCTCAACAGATCTAAAAACGTTCATACATACAGTAGACAGAGTAAGAAAATGCATAGAAAATGGAGGGCGTCCTCCATTCACTTCCAACATTATCAAAAAAATCTGTTAATGCATTTCATTAAATAAAAAATATAAGCTTGTAAATATTATAAGCGTTTAAACTTGCTAAGGTATACATAGGGCGATGAGTGCCATGTTGCCATACTAGATGTATGGAAGCTGAAAACATTAGCATCACCGGCCGAAATCAACTCAACTCAATAACTAGAAATAGGTACTTATTACGAGTGTATCAGCCGTGTAAGTTTTTTTGAGACTCATTTGATTTTATACTCTGATATTGCTAATGAATTCGTATTATGAGTCAACGAACCTTCGTTATTTGTATTTTTGTCGGCACAAAACATGTTTATTTGATCACGTCTTCGAGCAAAGTTTTAATAAGATTTTATTTAGAGGGCGCGAGAAGTTCAGAAAAAATATTTTTGGAATAATTATAATTTTATGAATTCGAAAAGCCTTATGCGTATTTAGGAAATAAATGATAATTAATAATTCTAAAAAAAACAATAAAATTATAATTTGTTCAAAGATGAGTTTCACAAAGTAAATTCACTTTGAACTTCGCCTAATAATCCTCTTGTCGAATGTTAGCTAAAGGCTTTTGTCAATTCAAGCTTTGCTTGAACAATTCTTCAGGAAACAATCATTCATGCACACTCTCTCACACACCCTATGTATGTATACATAGGTACACGCACACTCACAATAAAACTTTATAGTAGTATTTTTTAGATAATTGTATAGTTTTATTGCGTTTGGGTAATGAATTTAGTCTGCACACCCCTTAATATTTTCGTTTGTTTGCTGGCTCTAATAGTACAGGAATACTTGCTATGAGAGCCAGATATGTCAAAGATTCCTAGCTTTCTCGTGCCTAATGAAGCTAAGCTGTATTCATGTAATATGTCTTATAAGAAAATAAAATAAATAAATACAGACTATAGAAGTACTTAAGTAACTTCTGTTGGTGCAAGACTTATTTAGTTTGAGTTAGTTGATATGACTTTAGGATTTATCAGAATTTTAAAGGACAAGAAAATAAATCTTATTAATATTTTATTAAACTCGACGTGATGCTTGAGAACTTGTCTACGGAGTTTTCTGACTCTTGTTTATGTTTCTATCATTGATTTTGTGTTCACTTTCAAGCAACTGATAAAGTAAAGAAAGTATTGTATCTAATTTACTAAAACTGATTTGCAATACACATTCGGTTTGTATAAAAACGCAACAGGAAATAAAAAAAATTAAAGACAAAGCACATTAAAAACTATGTCTTTATATTTAACGAAGTATATATATAAGTAGTATAGCCCGCCGTCTGTACGTCTGTACCGATGAACTGTACCGATGTACTGTACCGATGTACGCTTAGATCTTTTAAACTTCGCAACGAATTCGGTTTTCTTCAATAGATAGAGTAATTCAAGAGGAAGGTTTATACGTATAGTTTAATAACGTTTTGTGTTTGAGTTGAAATATGACGATGTATTTACCCTTCTAATTTAGGAGCCTACAATTTATGGTAAAGCTATCTTTTGTAATGACCAGGGTCACACAAGGGTCACATAGGGTCAGGGTCTCAGGGTCAAAAAAACAACGTTGCAGGCTTAAATTTGGCGTTGTGTTTTTACACGGACAGTTATATATATCAAACTTTTGAAAGAAACCTCTAAACCTGAAGAATGCTCCCATCATGTCGCCGTGTGGTTCCGGCAGAACAGAATTTGACCATTCCCTATCTTCCTGTCTTATTTCTCAACCCCAAACACAGACTGATGTTGGGCACCAGCAACATCCGGTAGTAGTCTGAATTAACTGCGGTCACCAACTCGTCTGCCCAGCGTGGTGACTATGGGCAAACCCCAATATGGTAAAAGCAGGAAAAAAACGGCCCTCAGTTCCCGGCAGCCACACTGTTCCCTGCTTGACAGTAGTTTCTCTGATAGCATGGACATTAATGCTGGTGTCCCGCAAGGCTCTGTGCTGTCTCCTACGCTGTTTCTACTGCATATCAATGACATGTTGGACATGAACAACATACATTGCTATGCAGATGACAGTACTGGAGACGCTTATTACACGGGTCGTGCAAACATCCCTCGTTCCGTTGTGGAGGAGAACCGCGGAGAACTTGTGTCTCAAATCGAGACCACACTTTCCAAGGTCTCTGATTGGGGACGGGTTAGTTTGGTCCGATTCAACCCTACAAAGACACAAGTCACCGTTAAGAAAACTCCATTCACTGTAGTCCCACAATTCCAGAACACTCCTCTCTCCATCTCCAAGAGCATCGGGATCCTTAGTGTTGACATCTCCAGCGATGTTCAGTTCCGAGATCATTTACAAGATAAGATGAAGCTGGCGTCCAAAAAACTAGGTGTACTCAACACAGCGAGGCAGTACTTCACGTCGAGTCAGCGGTTGCTGCTCTACAAGTCGCAAGTTCGGCCCCATATGGAGTACTGCTGCCATCTCTGGGCAGGTGCACCCGGATACCAGCTTGGACCTTTTGACTCGGTTCAACGACCGGCTGTGAGAATTGTCGACGATCCCAAACGCACTTGCCGTATCGAACCCTTAAGTCTGAGGAGGGACTTTGCCTCCCTGTGTGTGTTCTACCGCTTGTACAATGGGATGAGTTCTGAGGAAGTGTTCGAAATGATGCCCACGGCTACTTTCTGCCATCACACCGCTCGCCATCGGCAGGGAATTTATTCTCACACCTTAGAACCGAAATGGTCGCGTACAGTGCGGTTTCAGAGAAACTTCCTCCCGCGAACGCTTGGGTTGTGGAATGAGCTCCCTGCCAAGGTTTTCTCTAAAGACTATAGTATGGGGTTCTTCAAGGAAGAAGTTATTGGATTTTTGAAGGGTCAGCAACGCGCGAGTGATTCTTCTGGTGTTGCAAGCGTCCATAGGCCACGGTGAACGCTTTCCATCAGGCGGACCGTGTACTTGTTTGCCACCTCAGTTGTATAAAATAAAAAAAAAAACATGAGACAAGGCGATAAAACTCGGCCATTTTGTGAATTAGTTTTACTCTAACCATTTATAAACCACCTATTTTGCTTTTTTGCTGTTTCTCTCTAACACGTTTCACTGACATTTCCAGCATCTCTTGCAACTTCTAAGCACTCTTATAATAATATAATAATAGTTGGCTAAAAGTAGTTCTGGATCGTCGGATGGTCGGATCTTAGTATTGTTGCACTTAAAATATCCGACGATCTGACTTAAGTACTTACTTGTTATAATTTGTCTAGAATTGGTAAAGGAGGTATATATTATTCTGTCCCCGATCTATTATGTTACCGCTTATATCACTATAAAGCTGGTATCTGATACTTATATCACTATAAAGCAACACTGTTACTTATATCACTAAAAAACTGGTATCTGATACTTATATCACTCTAAAGCTGCTATCTGTTACTTATATTACTATAAAGCTGATATCTGAAACTTATATCATTATGAAACTGGTATCTGATACTTATGGGATATGTAAATCCGCCTTAGTCTAGATACATTGATAGGTACCAGAAGCAGTATAGGTGCGAAGAGCTCAACACATATCACCAAAGTGGTTGGTGACTCGAGGCTGTTCCTTACATTGTGGTGTGGGTTGTGTTTCCGGCCACTGGTTAACCCTTTAGGGCCTTAAATTTATACCAACACACATAGAAATAAGATGTCCTTCTCTAGCCATTTTAAATATCAACGGCCGAGGTTTTTGATCATTAGGTTTGTGATTTGTCTTGACTTAACTAAACTTGTGTGATATATTTTATTATTATTGCTCTCACCCAAACCAGGAAACCGCTTAAAAGAACACTGACTCTCCGCGACATACAATACACCGGAGCGAGAGTCAGCAGCTCTATGTCTTGTTTTCATTTTTTTATTGTAAAATCTTCCAATAAATAAATAGGCTTTAAATAAATAAATTTTAATTATTTCTTCAAAAAAATAAAAAATTACGTACAAAAACAGTGATTTAAATTAGACTTATAATTTCTCGTGAAATATCATCTCAAAAGTCAAAATATAATTCCAGTAAACCCTTGTCAAGTCCTCACTCAGACAAGGAATCATTCTTCATTCTTAATTTGTTCAGATGAAAATACATGTAGGTACAAGCGACATCTGAGATGGGGACGAAAGATTTTTATGTTTGTGTGAAAAATTAAGTTGCAAGATTATTCTTTATATATATATATATATATATCTAGTTATAGAAATTAAAATAATGTTTTAACATATTGGTACTAAAGTATTATGTATTAGTTATTGTTATGATAGTACCCACCTAGCCCATTTCGTGGAGGTAATGCGTCTGTTTAACATCTTTAAAGGTCCTTCGATTCTCGTTAGCCCATCAGATAATTTATGCAAAGTATTGTAAAACTTGTCCCAATAATTTACCCAAAGTATTGTAAAAATTGTGTCGATTATTTACACAAAGTATTTTTAAGTGGTTTTGATCTTTTACAAAAAGTACTGTAAAAGTTGTCTCGATTATTGTTGTTCTGAGGTCTTGAGTCTAGCAAACTCTCTATGGCACAATTGCCAGAATACTTATGCACAATAACTCGCACCGACTATCATGTTGGCACAGACTATATAACACTAAACGTGAACCATGGATCAGAATATTTTTTGTACTGAATGATGTGACAAAATAAAATAGATGTTGTAAGCGTTCACTTGTTTACCACGTAGTTGACGTTTCTTATATTTGTGACGTTACCTTCGACATGTTGTACTGACGTGTCTCGAGGTTTCTTAGAAAACTTTTTCTATCTGTCCAAGAAAGGGATATTTGGTAAAGGGCCATTTTTTTCAATGGGATGTTTTGCGAAATGCGATAATGTTTCATTATCCGCCTAAATATCTATATCTTTTCTTTTTTAAAAAGTATTTATATCGATTTCATTAAAACCTTAACAAACTCATAGAATATTTTTGAAGATCTAACTTTTATTTCGGACTGCGTGAAATTAATTCATATCAGTGAAGCATCAATGGTGTCTTTCGTCATTTTTCGATTTTTTTGTGAACAACCTGCTTAACATTCCGGTTCCGTGATTGTACATAGTGCTATACAAAACTATAGTGCGCAGGTCCAAGTCGGTGTTGACTAATTTTTCAAATTTATTGATTCCTTGCACGATATGATTTCGCAGTAGCTATTTTAATAACAAAAAAAACTTTTTTTTAGTATAATAAACAAATGACACTAAATTTAGAAACCCACACAAAGTACAAAATAACCTTTAAGCAGATATAAAACAAAGAACTTAATTTTTTTTTCTTTCTTCTCCTTTAATTGTAGTTTACTTTTTAGTTTTGTAGTCCGTATTTTTTTTAATCACTACTTGGACATATTTTATTAGGCAGGGCTAACTTGGCGCAGTATTGGCAAAAATATCGCATCACATATGCACAAAGAGATAACGTAACATACACACAAATAACTTAAATTCTTAAACAACTAAACATATTAGCAAATCCCTTAAACAAATTTGCTAATCCAATTGCAGTCGGTAACATTATATCTCTTACAAATTTCAATAGGAACTCCTTATTGAAATCTATATAACGCATAATATACATAAAAACACTAAATGCAACAACTAAACATACATAATTAAATCTAGAACAGTCAGACACACGGACGGACAGACATAACAAAACTATAATAATGGTTCCGTTTCTGCCATTTAACTCCGGAACTCTAAAAAGTAGTTTTGAATTGTAAAGTATTCGGTTAGCATTTAATTTATTGAAAAGATAACTGAATGTCTGAAGGAGTTTGTGCACATTAAGTGTAGGGACATTTTTTATTATTTATAAGACAAAAGATACAAAATTTATGAGGTCGTTAACTTCCCTTGTTCATTTGAATTAAAGTCAGAACTCAAGCTGATTTACAAAAACCTCGTATTCTTTTAGGTCCAAAAGAGATTGCCAAACATTAATGCCGCCATAAAATGTCTGTTGGTGCGTAAAATGAAAAATGTAAACGTCATCCCTTTTTTAATTTTTATCCAATTTTATTAGTGATGTAAAAATAACATTGGATGAGCGGTCTGGTGAGGAACTGGTAGCGGTCTGGTGAGGAAGTGCAGAAACTCTGTGTATTCCAGTAAAAAAACCAACTAGCGCTAATGGTGTCTTGTTGTTCAATTCGTGTTCTTTCACCAGAGTTCTGCCTGACGAACCTGGAGTTTTTTCGTCCGACTATGAAACCTGATCAGGCACCAAAAGTTTTACTCTGTTTATTGCTGCTAACAATTAGAATTTTAGAAAAAAGACGCTATTAGAAAAAATACAAAAAATATCATATTGTCAGGTAGAAAAAAAATTCTTAAACCATGGATGACTCCCGGTTTATTACGCTGTGTCAGAAACCGTGATAACATGTTAAAAAACTAAAACGTGACCCAAATAATGACATATTGCGAACAAGTTTCAAACGGTACAAAAAATTCTGTAACCAATTACTAAAGAATGTCAAGAAAAACTTTGATTCTCAACAACTAGAAATAGCTGGAAATGATAGCAAAAAGCTATGGAACTCGATAAAACATATCACTAATACGAGGAAAGTAAAGTCTTCACCTACTGGGCTCTTAGATCCGTCCATTCCACCTGAGGTAACAGTAAATAATGTCAATGAATATTTTACTAAAATTGCCAAGTCTACAGCTCGCAGATAACCTCTTAATTAATTTGCCATCTAACAACAGCTATGTTTCATCAAAACAGCATTCATCAAACTTGAGTTCTTTCGTCCTCCCCGAAACCGATGAAAAGGAGGTCGAGAGGTTTTTATTGTTCTGTAAAAAAGAAAATACAACTGGTTGGGATGAAATCCGAAATAAAATATATACAATGAATAAGGACATCTTAGTCCCGCCTCTTACTTATATTTTTAATTTGTGTCTATACAGTGGAATTTTTCCTAGCCTTTTTAAATTATCTGTGATTATTCCAATCTATAAAAGTGATGAAAGAGACCAAATCAACAACTACAGACCAATTTCGATATTGCCCGCAGTATCAAAGACCCTAGAACGTATTATTAACGTAAGACTTGTTAATTTCTTAAAAAAGCACCAACTACTATCAAACTGTCAGTTTGGATTTAGAAAAACTATTTCCACCTCTGATGCAGTTCATAAACTAACTGATTAACGTTGTTAGAAATTTAGATGAAAATAAGAAATGTATCTCAATATTTTTAGATCTAGCAAAAGCGTTTGACACGGTCTTTGTTCCCCTGCTTATCCTTAAACTCGAAAAGCTCGGCATGAGAGGTAATCAATTACATCTATTTCAAAATTACTTATCGAAGAGATTTCAGTTTGTCAAAATAGGAGATCATGTCAGCTGCGAATTACCTATCACTCATGGAGTTCCTCAAGGCAGCATCTTGGGCCCAACACTATTCCTGATTTATATTAATGCCCTCTTCTCCATTGACGATTTTGAGGGTACTATAATCTCTAATGCCGATGACACTGCCTTAACCTTTTCAGCTGAGAAGAAGTATACATAAAAGCACAAAAGGGTTTTGACATGGTAGTCGACTGGTTATGCCAAAACGTGCTGACCCTAAATGTAAACAAGACGCAATATATCTCCTTCTCAATTCGTAACAAATCTTTACCACCTCCACACCTGCAACTAGTGGCACACAGTCGTAACTGCTCCACTGATCAATGTTGTTGCAACTCGCTTAATAGAGTATTGACGTACAAATATCTAGGTGTGATATAGATCAAAATCTATGCTTCAGACCACATATCGAATTACTATGTTCTAGGTTGCGTAAGTTAACATATGTTTTTAAAACTCTGAGAAATGTAGCTAACCTGGAGCTTATAAAAAAAGTCTATTTTGCATTAGTTCAAAATGTGGTGAGTTATTGCATTAGTACATGGGGGGGATCCGAAAAGAGTATTTTATTATTGCTTGAAAGAGCTCAAAGGTCTATTCTAATAGTAGCTACATTTCGACCCTACCAATTTTCTACTACAACCTTATATGAAACATTAAATATTTTAACAGTGAGAAAACTATTTATTTTTTACGTTATACTGAAACAACGCTCAAATTGTAAATTTGACCATAGCTCCAAGTCTTCACGCAGAAACTACACTCTTAGTAAGTTTAAATCATTTAAAAGGCAATTTTGTAACCATTTCTTTTGTTTCTTGGATCCCTATCTTTATAATAAAATAAATAAAATTATTAACATACACTCTCAAATACTATATAACTGCAGATCAACGTTAAAGCAGATCAGAGTTACTAAGCTTAAATTATAACGATACTGCAAATCTTTTAAGTATTCCCCGCTAATATATTCTTGATACCGCTACAACTACTGTCTTGGACCATACGTTTAAGTATTCATAATTGCAGCAGTAGTAAATTACCCATCTCTTACTAACTGATCCATTAGAACACTACACACGCACATGTATACTCATCCTCATTCTCTCACACACACCCACACGCACACTAGACATTGTTTCCAGACATACCTACACAATTATGAATTTATGGCAATGCTAACATGAATTACCACTAAACACACAAGTGATTTTAATTCGTAACGATACCCAATTTTAAATTTTTCATTACCTACTAATAACTTTTGTCTACAATTATATAGATTAGATATAAGTTTTATAGCAATAAATAATATGGAGGTGGTGGTTTTAACTTTACTTTTTTCTGTAATATTACTCAGATTTGTTTTCGTAAATAGACATCGTTTTCTTTTTGTGTGTGTGTGTGTGCAGTGTGATTGTTTAAAGTAAGCATTATTTTAAGTGGTATCTTTGTATACGTAGACAAATATTATCTCTTTTGTCATGTTTTATGTGTGTGTGATGTGACTGTACTGTACAGAACATTTTTGCTCCTACCCGGCTTTAACTTTTCTGTAATTTGTTTAAGATCTATTGCTCACGCACCACTCATAAATACTTTGTAGATATTATTCAGCTCTGTGTTTTGTAAATAGATATGGGCTAATCGTTTTTCTTATTGTTTTACAATTATTTTAAACAGGTAAGAACTTAATTATTTCATTGTAGTATTAGATAAAAAGTAGGTAGTAAATAATTTATTGATAAGTAGGTACTAAAAAATTTAACATATCAATTAAGGGAATGGCACTGATTTCTGAAACACAGGATTTATTCCTATCTCGGGAATCAGCGACTCCAATATACCGTTGTACATATACCTTTCTAATAGAACTTTCATTGTAATGTCAAATGTCAAGTATAAAGTATATTTGTATGATTTTTGCTACTGAATAAAGAACTGAATTGAATTGAACAATTAGAGTTATATAAAAAGTATCACCGCTGCTCGGTAGCCCACTGTTCCAATGTTCCACTATTCCACTGTTCCAGTATGAAAAAAGGGCCAACGTTCGTGTGACGCTTCTTTACATTGACTGATCACTTCCGGTCCCGCCAAATGTCAAACATTAAAAGGTAAACCTAATTGGTATATGTGCTTAGCGTTGCCTTTAACGGCATTTATTTAAAAAAAAATATAGGATCTAAATTAAAAACTCGATAAAAAAAATAAAAATGACAACGTAAAATGTTGCCAAATAACGATTTTTTAATTGCTCTTGCGATTTTGTTTTCCGCAAAGGACAAAATTGCGCAAATTTCTAAGTTAACAAAACTGAGTATTCAGATGCGTTCTTTTTGTGGGAAAATTTTGCAACTGCAGCGAATATACGCTACACTTTATCGAGCCAACCCTTATAATACCCAGTGACAAACAAGCCGGTCGGGTGGGGCAGTCAGATGTTAACACAATAACAGAACTGTTTTAAATTTATAAAATATCTTATTTCGACTGCAGATAGCATTACTTATCTAATAAACTGTGTAAACATTTATATAATATGATTTTAAACATCATTCAATTGATAAATAAACAGTCATTTTTTACCGCAGCCTATGGACGCTTGCAACACCAAGGGTAACACTCGCGCGTTGCTGACCCTCAGAAACTCGAATAACTTCTTTCTTGAAAAACTCCATACTGTAGTCCTTAGCAGGGAGCTCATTCCACAACCCAAGGGTTAGCGGTAGGAATTTTCTCTGAAATCGCACTGTACGCGATCATTTCGGTTCTAAAGTGTGAGAGTGAATTTCCTGCCGATTACGAGCGGTGCGATGGTAGAAAGTAGCAAATTTCAAACAATTCATCAGAACACATCCCATTATACAAGCGCGGTAGAACACACAAAGGGAGGCAAAATCGTCGAAAATTCTCACAGTCAAAAGGGCCAAGCCGGTATCCGAGTGCGCCCGCCCGGAGATGGCAGCAGTTCTCCATATGGGGCCGAACTTACGACTTGTAATGCAGCAACCTTTGCCCAGACGTGAAGTACTCCTTGACTATGTTGAGTACACCAAGTTTTTTGCATGCCAGCTTCATCTTGTCTTGCAAATAATCTCAAAACTGAACATCGCTGGCGATGTCAACACCAAGGATACTCTTGGAGATGGAGAGCTCACCTCTCTGTTCTGTTCTGGAATTGTTGGACTACAGTAAATGGGATTTCCTAAGTGGTGAACGCGCAGACTTGTGTCTTTGCAAGGTGAGAATCGGACCTACTTCCCCAGTCAGAGACCTTGGACAGAGTGGTTTCAATTTTAGATACAATTTCTCCGCGCTTTTCCTCCACAACGGAACGAGGGCTGTTGGCACGACCCGTGTAATAGGCGTCTCCAGTACTGTCATCTCCATAGCAATGTATGTTGCTGATGTCCTACATACCATTTGATATGCAGTAGAAACAGCGTAGCAGACAGAACAGAGCCTTGCGGGACACCAGCATTGATATCCATGCTATCAGAAACCCTCTGTCACTCCGTGAGATGGCAACTTCGATAGAAGACCACGGTGCCAGACCCGATCGAACGCCTACATCTAGGCTACATGCCAATGCCTTCCCCTGACTCTTATGGCTAGTGCCCATCGGTGGGTGAGATACATTAAAAGGTCACACACAAATGAACTGCATTAAGGTTGACGTGAATACCCCTAATATTGCAGAAGTCCACATTAAATGTGGATGGAGTGGCCGCTGAAGAAACTCTTTTTCTTTTATTTATACTTTTTGCCATATTTTGAAAAAAGGTACTTAGACAAAAGATGAGTAGTCATTGCACAGACACCTTAGAGGACAAAAGGTGCGGTACTAGAACTGCCGAAGCTCGGCACAGATAATATGGTTGCTAGCAGGGCGGGCCGAAGGGCCACTGATCTCCCTCTGTTGTAGTATCTGGGCCTAATTATTCATTCATTTATGTGTTTTATCAATTGAACAATTTTTTATATATTTATTTGTATTAAAAATAATTATCTAAAGCACAATAATGCGCGTGCCGGCCTCAGCTTTTTCGGTTTTTCTCAGCAAATTTATTTTCTGTTAGGTTTACTTAAACGTAACTTGTGATTCTTCTGTGTCGTTGAATTATGGTCCTCCGTTTTACAATTTCAGGTTCTTTGACCACAATAAAACTTAAAGGGTAATGCATCCTATTTTACACTTTAAATCATTTATGAGAAACTACAGAAGGCCCAAAAACATCACAAAAAAATCTTATTTGTAAAATTCAAGGAAGCCATATTTAAGTTTTTCCGAGTAAAGGAGCCCCGCTACTCTGGCGACCTCTTTTATTTATCTTTCCTCGTATATATTGTAATCTTTGATGTATCACTATTATTGCTATATATCAGTTTTCTTTTTAGTACAACATTCAAGTACGGAACCCATCTTCAATCAAATTTCGCTTCGGTTTTACACACTCTGTGAGGGACTTTATAAAATTACAAGGAGTCGCGGATATTATAAACTTAAGGCGAGGCATTGCTTAATGACAGTGAAGTGCAATAATCATTTCAGGTGCTCTATAGAATTTTCAACCTTGTTTCTAAAACTTCACTGGACACCAAGTTGCGGAAAAATGTAAACTTGAAGCAGAAAATTGATCAAGTAAATAAATGATTTAAAATTCAGAAGTGGACATAATTAAGGAATTTAAAAGTTTATTAACCGACTCCAGAAAAGGAGGAGGTTCTCAATTCGGTTGTATGTTTTTTTCAATTTTTGTTACCTGAGAACATCGTCATTTATAAACCGATTTGGAAAATATTTATGTATAGGAAAAAATTTACCCATAGATTAGTCCCATTTTAATTTAGTATGGATTGGTCCAAGTTAACCAGAGTAAGTTAAAAAAATGTTTTCAAGCTGTATTATTTAGATTATTTAGACGACCTTCTAAGGTATCTGCGTCTAGACTGGCCATGTAAGTTTCTGCGTGGCGGAGGCACCACTGTGGATGAGATTAACAAAAAATATACAATAGAATTATCGCTCCGTATTTTAAAACGTGCAAATTTATATGATGCTATTTCTAGTTGACAACTCGACATTCTAAGGCACTAGAACATTTAGCTCAGTTTCTTTGTCGATCGATTTCGAGGGAAACATGTTGTGTAAATAAGTCTGCTTTAGGGGCTTATATTTTACTTTTTAGTAAATGTGAAGTCGGTTTCTATTTTTAGTAAAAAAATTGTTAATGCACCTACATAATAATCTTTATGTCAATGATTGTTAAGAGAAATCTCAATGAAAAACCCATTGATTTGTCAATGTAAAAAAATGTCACGCCAAAATCATTAAAAAATTTGGAAAATCCAAAAGTGCACGCCTCATAGCGGTCATTCACATTTAAAAAAAAAATTCTAAAACAAAAACTCAAGTTTTTTAAAATAAAATAACAAATAAGGTGAGGAAAAAATATACTATAAAATAAAAATAAAAAATATATATATAGATATACAGTATACAGTGGTATATAAGTTTTTTATAAATTATAATTAAACGACAGTTCTTAGAACGCTAATATTAACTAGGAATCAGCACAGTGTAATACTTTATATATTAAAAACAAAAGTATTTCGGTAAGATGAATTTTTCGACCAATTTCTCTGCCACATACATGGTCACATAAACACAGACTCACGGACGTCCAAGAATGATTAGTTTTAATGTTATTATTTATTATATTAAACAAATTAAATGTTTATAAAATGTACCATATGTGCTAGACAGATTATTTAACTTCATATTAGTGCACTAATATTATCCTGTAAGTGTTATATAAAAAAAAAAACGTCATTTAAGTTTTGAAAGTCTGGGTTTTTTGACATGTCGAGAGTAGAGAATTACCTCACCGCTCCGCTTATGAGGCGTGCAATTCTGTTTCTGAAGGTGTGAAAATATACGGTGCGAAGTTTTAGACCGGAAGCAAGGAATTTTATCATTGAGTTTTATTATAAAACTTTTTATACATATTTTTACAGCGATTACATAGCAAAAATATAAAGTTATTCTCTGTATCTCAGCTTATTTTGTGCTTAAATGTAATCGCAATAATATTGTGTGCACATTAAAATAGTCACTTAAAACTTTATGGGCAGAACAAAATGTGAAATCAGTAATTTTGTTTGGTATAAAATTTAACTGAAATAGAAACGAGTATCGCATTTAACTGTTCACAAACTTGCGACAGTAATCGTCAGTTCGCGTGAACTTTAAACAACTTTCTCAAACTCCTGAATACATACAACTTTGTTGTTTATTCGCATTTATCCAAACACTTTCGACGTGTCATGGTACTAAGTTTAATAAGAAGGCAATTAAGTATACTAAAGTTTGATTAAGTCAATATAAAGTTATTTTAGTTTAGGTATATTGCCATATCGCGCATAAACGGCTAAACAGCAGAGATGAAATTTACTAGATAGACTAATAATTGGGTTAACATGTCATAGTAACTTATTACTAGCCTTACTTTACGGGTGTAATGCTTATAAATATTCTTGGGTTAGCTGGCAAACGCACTAACACTTAAGTGTAGCGAGGGATTCAAGCTAGCCCACAATAAAAACACCTATAAGCACGAGAACTATATTTAATTTTCACAAATTTGTCGAGACAATAAAAAGTAATAAGTCTAGAAATAAAGTAAGTATGTTTTACCACTGTCACTCGAAAAAGTACATATTTTACACCGATTATCGTCTTCTTCAACAAGGATTATATTTCAGTTTGGGAACGGTAGGAAACGATAAGAATGTTGCATTCCAAAACCCATTTTGCAGAAAATAAAAATCCCTATGCTGTTCCAGAACGCAAGTTTAGGTTAACTGGAAATCAACTGCTACCTAGACGATTATTACTCGACAGAGATTAGGAACACTGTGTGGTTTAATTAGAAGTATAAGTAAAATCAGCCAAGTGCGAGTCGGACTCGCGCACGAAGGGTACCGAACCATTATCTACAAAAACGAGCAAAAAAATCACGTATGTTGTATGGGAGCCCCCTTAAATTTTTTTTTTTCTGTTTTTTAGTATTTGCTGTTATAGCGGCAACAGAAATACATCTTCTATGAAAATGTCAACTGTCTAACTATAACGGTTCATGAGATACAGCCTGGTGACAGACGGACGGACGGACGGGCGGACGGACAGCGAAGCCTTAGTAATAGGGTTTCTAATTACCTTTCAGGTACGGAACCCTAAAAATGTTTAATAAAACGTGTATTATGAAGATGGCTGCTGTTTAAAGTCAAGTCATTTAATGTAATTGCATAACGTAAAAATTAACGTCATTGAATTTGTTTCAACAAATAATTGCCAAAATATTGTATTAAAAGTTTAAATACTTGAGTTATTTATAATTTAAGATGTTTATGGATTATTCTCATCGAAAGAGAATATCATTTATAATACAAGTGAGGGATTAGACAAGCCCTTATACTAGTTGCCCTATATGCTAATTCAAATAACTTTTTACAGTAATAAGTAAGCACATTTTCTTTATAAGTTAAAAATGAAACATACTTTTTTAAGACAGTTGCTCAAAAAGTGGCGTATTGCAGGGATGTGGGCTATTACATACTCGAGCTTTTTCTTTACCTTTTCCAAACTAGTGCGTTCTCTTTCCCAACTGTCAACATAATGTCTATTAAAAAGAAAAAACCGACCACGAAGTTTTTCCTAAAAAAAATTCATAGAAGTTTTTATGATTCATGAAAATATTTGTAAAAAGAAGCTCCTAATCTGTTTCAATATCAGATTTAATGATTTGATTCAAAAAGAAAAAAACTACTGATGACTTGGCTGTATGAGCATAGTTCCCTTTGCGGTAGAATGGGTAAAGACAACAAAAAAAAATCTCTGCTTATATTCTTTTACGGTAAAAACTTCCTAAAACTTTCCCAGTTAGTTTAAAAAACTGTACCAATTTCAATGTATATGTGAATTGTAACTTTTATTAGAAATAAATTATTAGTTAGTTGAGTTTATTGTGTTTTTATTATTTTATTAAATTGCTTCATTTTTTCGCAACTGTATTAAAAATAGTTGTTCAGTACACGTGCGGAACCGTCATTGCAACTTGGTCCGACTGTCAACCCCCACCTTCGGCTGCGCATCGGCTCGGGAAGACATTTGTCGGAACTCTTTGCAATAACACGCTTTCCGCACTCGTAATGAAATATACTATTTAAACAAACAAACATACAAATAATTCTTTTAAATGTTTTTTTCTGTTGTATGCCAACTGTATGTCAACTTTATACTTCTTAAAGTACTTCCTTATAAACCACATTTTTTGCCATGTTTGAAGGTGGTAATAGAACAAAACTTTGAGGTGAACTTACACGGAAGCACGCCACATAGAACTAATCGTGGGAAAAACAGTCCCGTTGTAGGTCTACCCCGGCGAATTTGAGAGTTTGCCCCCGCTAATTGGATTCTTCCTGAGCAGCTCCGGTCAAAATAGTGGCGTCTGCTACGTTTAGGTGCAAAGTCTGACTTGCAACCTAGTGCCGTTACAAAGTTTGGGTGGCTTAAAATTTCTTAGCAACATGTCAAAGGGGAGATCATTTGGTATTAATGGAATACGCGGTATAAACCCTGATTCTCCCTGAACAGGTCCGGTCGAATTATTGGCCTCTACTACGTTTAGGTGCAAAGCCTTGACTTGCAACCTAGTGCCGTTACAAAGTTTGGGGGGCTTTAAATTTCTTAGTAACATGACAGGTGTACCTACACGTAGTAAAAGACTGTGATATGGTAGACCCGGTGGGTTCAAAGTGTTTAAGAACTCTACTGGATAATTAGCGGCATCGTCAGTGTTTACCACAGTATCTATTGAGTTATAAACAATCTGGTGTCCGTCAAAAGAGTTCAGTAATTTGTCATTTGTGACAGCTACTTGTTAGTTCTTCGGCGTCAGTATAGCTCTTTCGCATAACCACTCTATTGGTTTTCCTGGATGAGCGCAACGTCTGGATAAATTTTTGAAATAAGGTTTTTAACTGTTGTTACTGTAGTGCACAGATCGGCAGGGATTATATCCACATGCAGTCTTTTTCGGGGTAATCACCGTTACCCAGTTCTAGTAAAAGATCCGAAAATTGGCTGCGGAAACATTACCTCCAAGATGGACTCTCATATTTTTTATTAACTTTAAAATGTTGACTGAGAGCTACAATGATGATCTTTTAAACACGCCTTAATCTCAGCAGCACCTGTTCCCCTTGGAACAACTGGTAGAGTTTGACGAAAGTCTCCTGCCAGCAATACAGTCAAACCACCCATCAAACTTTTGTTGCTGCGTATGTCTTGCAGAGTCCTATTCAGAGCTTCTATACCTTTTTTATGGGCCATAGTACTTTCATCCCAGACGATAATTTTAGCTTTTCTTAATTTGCTCTGTTTTGAAATATTACATAATGGAGTTTCTACATTTGTTAGGTTAAGTGGCAACTTTAAAGCAGAGTGCGCAGTCCGACCGCCTTGCAAAAGTGTTGCGGCATTTACCGAAGAAGCCACAGCTAATGCAGTATCACGTGTGACCCTTATAGTTTCCAAAATAAAATTTAATAGATACATTTTACCGGGTTTTTTTTTTTTTACCACTAAGGTGGCAAACAAGCCTACGGTCCGCCTGATGGTAAGCGGTCACCGTAGCCTATGGACGCTTGCAACACTAGGGGCATCACTTGCGCGTTGCCGACCCTTCAGAAATCTAATAACTTCTTTTTTGAAGAACCCCATACTGTAGTCCTTAGAGAAAACCTTGGCAGGGAGCTCATTCCACAACCTAACAAAGTGAGTTTGGGATCGTCGACAATTCTCACAGCCCGTCGTTGAACCGAGTCAAAAGGGCCAAGCTGGTATCCGGGTGCACCCGCCCAGAGATGGCAGCAGTACTCCATATGGGGCCGGACTTGCGACTTATAAAGTAACAACCTTTGCCGGTTCCCCCCGGAGCATTCAAAAAGAAAATTTGGCGCTCACTTGCATTCGCTCTTCTTACTATTTGATCGTATACTGACTTTTGTTTATCTGTTAATGTATTATAGTTATTCCTGACTAACCGCTCTAAAGCTATCACATCATTGCTAGTTTTTTAAATCAATTCCCTATTTGCTAATGATAAAGACTTGCTTGGCTGTGGGAAGCCGTACTCTTTTAGGGAAAGCCCGTTTAACCCCAAAGATGCTTCTTCAATTTCTATCACACATTTGTTGAACACTTCATCCGTTAAATGGTTTATGTCACCTTCTACTTGCATTTCGATTTCGCGTTTAAATATTCTAAAAGTTATTCTTGAAATGCATCCTACAGGCTTACCGGATCAGACATTTGACAAAACACCAACATGATAGTAAAAAGGTCGCGTAGCATATATGGCGATTGACACAATGCGGCCTCTCATTGCTGTATGCCAGTGTTCGTCGTTTTCAAACATGCCTAAAGCCTTTCAAGTAGACTGAAAAGTAGAGTGTACTAACATCATTTACTGTTTTTAACGCTTCAAATGGCGTGAACATACCATACCATACCATACCATACACACTATGCAACACCATGCAACATCATAAAACACTTTACAACATACGTGTCATTCTTAGTTTTCAACCGAAAGGCCATGTACCAATTTTCATACAAACTTTGTACCCCCGTTTTACCCCTTTAGGGGGTGAATTTTGAAAAGTCCTTTCTTAGTGCATCCATATACCTGATAGTGATCCTACGTGCCAAATTTGGAATCTTTAGACCCATCGGTTTGGGCTGTGCGTTGATATGTTAGTCAGTCAGTTTCTTCTTTTATATATTTAGATATGTATTTATTTACAAAAAAAAGTAATATATGTGTTTGTACCTATCCATTGTCTGGTATCCATAACACAAGCTTTGCTTTCATTGGGACAAGACGGCGCTGCGTGTAATGTCCAAAAATATTTATTTATTTATTTATTTTTGGACTGTGTACAGCCGTAGCCAAACAGTCAGATTTCACCTCCCCATTTTAGACCCTTGTATTCAATGCCTAGGAAATGTTTTTATTTGATTTTTACCTGAAGATGGAACTAAGCAAGTTCTTCAACTGTATTTACTTTGAAGTCAATAGCATATGTAGCTGAGAAAAACAGACGTGACATACAAACAGACGTAACATACAAACAGACGTGGCATACAAACAGACGTGACATACAAACAGACGTGGCATACAAACACACGCACTCCTAACTGCCAGGATAAGGGTTCCTTTCTATATTTCAGTACTTAACTCTTAAAATAAAATAAAATACCCTTCCCCAGTCATTAATTTGTAGTGTTTCATGTATAAAATATAAACTTAATTAAACATGAGATAATGATGTATGAGTATGAGACTGCAGAAATAATTGAAGATACCATTGAATTTGGAATAGAAGATAATTTTACCTTTGTAGACATTACTTGATTAAACTAAGAATTAATATTAAAAAAGAGACCACAGGCCCTTTGCAAATATGCAGCCTTTAAAGCGTTGTTAATTAAATTGTAATAAAAAATAATTTCAGCCAACTCTTAACCAACAAGGCGGCGGCCCCTTCAGACATTTTGTGATAGCTCATAAATTTTAGAAGGCAAGTTGAAATAGTATTAACAGGTTTTATAATAACTTTCAGGACCTTATTGTGGACGGGAAATAAATATACTATACATTTAATAGTTTTGGGTCAAACATTTGCTGCGTGACCAAAGCGTATCTGGGGCATTTCCCCAAAATGTCTTGAATACTTTAGCATTTTGAAGCCAAATACATAAATAGGTACTTTGGCAGATCTACAGAGGTTTGTTATTGAAGATAACAGTTTGATTTTATTTTATTTAGCTAGATTTATCTTCAATTATAATAGAAAATTGCTAATGTATAACGACTTTTTCTATCCTACAGATAAGGGCTCTTACAAAAGGCGTTCGACAGGCGGAGAGAGATAGAGTCGTTCGTTTTATCACAGAGTTGTTGGTGAGATTGATGAGAGCACTCACTTACTGTCTCAGGATTTATCGAAAAAAAAATGTTCTTAAACTTACCGATTCTTAAATAGGAAGACAATTAAGATACGCTCAACGGTGTACTTAACCTAAAATACGGATAACGGTCTGATTGTCTGATTGTCTGTCTGTCGGAGCAAGTTTTCCGATATGCTTAGTTAGTTTTCAACTTATCTGTAATACGACGTAACTTTGAAAATCTGCATTTTTCATTCTTCATAATAAAATAAGTGCAAAATGAAGAGTTGATAACTGACTCTTACGATTTGAGTCTTGAGGAAAACTGACTAATGAGTTGGATTTCTAGCGTCTTATCTCTTAAGTTTGCAGCGAGCTTCGTGGATTAGGCCTAACATTTTGTGGACGTGAAGTATAAAAGTTGAATTTAATTTAGAATTGTATTGAAAGAGTGTTATATTTCTATTTAAATTTTTGTGAACAGATTAATTTTAGTTGCTACCGGACGGACTTTTTGCATGATTTTCTGTTAGATATCTATTCTTTGACCGTACGAACCTCATACCTACAGTTGTTACGTTTAACCGTACGCAGCTATGAGCGGTCATATCCAAGTGTACGCGTTGTTAAATTTGTCGTGGTGCCCATTTGCAGCATTTTACTATTAGCTATTTGTGCTAAAAAAACGGTCTTAATAATAATAAGTTTTTCAAGCATGTCGTTGATTTGGATTTTAGAATTTTTTCTAACCCGAAAATAAATCCACCCAAAGATAATTTAACCCCTTAATTTGAACTAAATAAAGTATTTGTTTGCATCAATACCAAGTTTACAACAAAGCAGCAGTATACATGAATTCTTTATTTTCATTCAGTTATAGCTCATTACTAATTTTTATAATAAACGTTGTTTAGCAAGCAAGATGCAAGCTATCACCTTGCCAATTTCATTGAGATCGGTTAGATGGTTACAAGGTAACCGAAAAATTCGGATTTATGATATTAATATGCTGAATATATAATAGTGATAAGTAATAGATTATTTTGTAAATTTCAAAAAACAAATAAGAGGAAGGTAGGTTATGCATTGCTTTGGGTTGAAGAATAAATGGTTGACAATATGCATATTAAAAATATATTTTTTACCCGTGGTGGGACCATTAGGCCAAGGTATGACAAAGACGATGGGACCACGAGTCAGGAATCGAAATTTTTCTGTCAGTGGGAGTTAGTGGAGGGAGCTAAATGAATGAGTTCACGTATCGAGTGGGACAACATTGGTGGGACAATAATCATGATACAATATCAGATCGTTACGTGTCAAATTCAAAAATTTTGCAATTTTTTTATGCAAAACGAAAGTCGGTGTGGAGCAAAAGCTGAACTAACCACGTTTTAACAATACTTAAATACATGCCAAGTTTACGGTTTTTACATAATATGTTGCGATTTTATGACTGGAATTATTTTAACAACATATGATAATTAATTAAAGCTAAAAACTTATCGTGTGAAAAGTGTGCTTTGTGCTTGCCACCGATGTGCTTCAGTACTTTGACAACGAACTGGCGCGTCTGTTGGCCATTTATTTCATCTATGTAAGCAAATATAACATCTGGCCCATAGACTTCGGTACCCACATCACGCAGACACTTTATACTCGGTGAAAAATTAATTAAAATTAAAATGCAGCTCTAATTTAATCATTCGCTCATCAAACAGAGCGGTTTATGTAAAGATCTTTTGTAAAATTTAATTAAAATCTTGTTATATTTTAGTCAGCCGGTAAAATAAATTGTTTTAAGTTAAATTGCCGTCCTGTTGAAGTGGTTAGGCAGGTAATTAATTTTAATATCTATATTTTTTATTGAACGTAATTTAATAAAATGTAAGAATCTAGGACTTTATTTTTATTAGTATGCCCCCTTCTACTAAAAACCGCCAAGTGCGAGTCGGACTTGCGCACTGTAAGTTATCAGTTACAATACAAACAAAAACAAAAAGTGTGCTGATAAGCGGTCACCCATCCAATGATAGACCAATCCCAAAGATTGATTGCCGCGAAGAACTCACTTTTCAAAATTAAAGACGAATCTTTTAAAGAGGAGCCGTATGTGCAAGCTTACTCCTAGATTGAGTGATTATGATCTATTGGCATATAAAAGGTTTAGTAATATTACCCAGATAATATCGCAGGGGCTTGCGTCGAGCTGCGCGCAAATTAGTAAAACTGGACCTGTCGCCATAGCTTCTTTGGTACATTCTTCGTTTCTTACAAGGGGGGCGATCCGTTGGAGAGGCATCTGGTAAACCCGTTACTAGATCGTTGTTACCAGTTTTAGCCTTTTTTGTTTTTACACGAGTTATGGTAATGGATAACTAGGTTTAAGGAATTGTGATCTCTAACACAAGTGTCATATTTACCAGAAAAAGAGAGTTTTATTTGGGTGCTTAGCAAATACAGTTCACATTTTTCAATCTTCTATTATCCACAATTCATCCGAAAGTACAGAAAATTATATAATAGTGAATAATGATAATATAAAATTTCTGTGCCATCGGACGGAGGGACGCATACGAACGGAGTGACGAACAGACATAATAAAAGTACATCAAAACTTTACTATTGTTTTTTAACTGTAACTCTAACATTATGAAATATTAAATGTCGTACTTCTAAAAAATAATCAATAACTAAGAAATTTATGAAGTGAGGGTAAGTGACGGGCACAGAACTCGGAACCGCATTGCGCTCGCTGCTACCGGGCAGCCGAGAAGCGCCACTCCGCAAGCGCACAGTATTCGTTACTCTGTGGTGATGGGCATAAGTCAACATCACAACACATTCCAGAAAATTTAATTCATCTCATAATTCAAATTGAGATGAGCGACGAGGGAGGCTTTAAAAGCTTCTATTGTTAATTTCACAGATTGTCTTTTCACATTATACTTGTGTTATAACGGGAAGATAATAATAAATGTTATTTTTAATTTTATTTTTTTCATAATCATAAATGAAAAACCCACTTAAAAGAAAAAAAAAAAACCTCGTGAATATTTGACGTGAAATCGAATGCTTTTTGTTTTTCGGCATTTGACTTCAAAGCTTAATTTATAACATTATGCTATGTATTAATTTTTAAAGTTTAGTGAATTTTTGAAGGCGAAATTATTTGTTTTTCTGAAATTTTAAGTAGTTTTATTAGTTGGTGATATACGTATCAGCTGAGGATCACACTTATTCATTAATAGTACACTATGTACTAAAGACTGCCAGGTGGCGATATTTAGAGAACTTATAATTATCTTTGTAGGTAAACCCATGAAACGTTAAAAGCTTAATTATTTTTTAAGAATGCGTATACAGACGTGGAAAAATACAAAAAAAAACTTAAACGTTCCATTTTCAATTTAAACCTTTGGTTTTATGTTATGATTCAAACATGAAATGTTAAATTCGATTTAACTGAGATATGAACATTATTTTTAGACTTAAACAAATATTATTATTTTCAGAGTTCCCTCGTGTTTTAAGTTCCAAGCCCAAACCAAACGAAATCTTGTTAAAACTTTGTTTCAAGATGTGACCACATCAACATGTTTGTTGCCGAGATTTAAGTTTATTGACTCAGAAAGGAATTTTGATTTGTTGTTATACTTTAGAGTTCATATATTATTCACCGCAAGTTTAGCTTGAATGTGTTACTGTTTTTACGATAAAGCAATAAAGAAAAAAAAATACAAAAAAGCGGGCCGTTTGACCAGTGTACAAAGACAATAACACTATTGAAGCATACAAAGAGACATAGTTCCACGTACGATAGGCGCTAGCACGTCACCGCATGTTTAAAATCTCGATTTTCTCGGTTTTACGTCGGTATAAAATTCAAATAATAATTTAGAACTATGAAATTAGCAAATTTACTCGGTCAAATTAATGTACATTGTATGAAATAAGAATAAAGATAATATCATTCTAGTTTCTTAAAACTGTTTTAATATATTAATTATTATAATATTAGCAAATTCACTTAATTAAGGTTTGAACTATAATATAAATGTAATTTTTTTACATCAAAAGGTGTACTAAGGAGTGTAACAAAATTAATGAAGCAAAACTTAGCTCTTTTGGGTATGTGGTTTGCCATCACCTATTATTTTTTATTTCTGAAATACCACAAAAGTGGCAAACAAGGTTACGGTCAGCCTGATGGTAAGCGGTCACCGTAGCCTATGGACGCTTGCAAGACCGGTATCAACTTAAATATTTGTTTGAATATATTAAGTTTGTTTCTTTGTTTTTCTTGCCTTGTCCTGATCTTGTATGAGTTCTGTAACCTATTATATAAATATCGCAATAGCCTCACGAAATTGACAAAACTTTAGAAAGAGGCAAAGCAAATCTGTGGCCTTTTTGCGCTTCGCCTCGGTTGCGCTTCGTCCCCGTCACACTTTTTTTTTTCGAACATTTTTTTCACATCTGGCTAGCTGTCCAGTTTTCTTTGTCTATGGCTGGCACCGACTTAAAAAATAGCAGATTAGATACCATTATCTATAAAAACGGCAAAATAATCACGTTTGTTGTATGGGAGCCCCCTTAAATATTTATTTTATACTGTTTTTTTAGTAGTTGTTGTTATAGCGGCAACATAAATATATCATCATCTGTAAAAATTTCAACTGTCTAACTATCAAGGCTAATGTGATACAGCCTGGTGACAGACGTACAGACCAGGACAGCAAAGTCTTAGTAATGGGGTCCCGTTTTGTACCCTTTGGGTACGAAATCCTTAAAAGGGCAAAAATCCAAAGATATTTCGAACTAGAGTGGTGAGAATAATATATTTTTTCTCGGCTGAATGCAACGTTCTCATTGACTTACTTATCGAAACGTGTATAAACAGAATCGTTTATCTAAAAGTGCGATCGACTGGTGATGTAGGCTGAACTATTAAATATAAAAAAAATTTAAAGTGAAAACTTCTTTAGCGGCTTCTTTAGTTAGTTTTTATTACACTTGCTCGTAAACAGTGTCATTACTCCCACGGGCTTTTCCTTTGTAAATTTTACTTTACAGAAGTGATAGATTCCATCAAAATCTTTATTTTGGATGACAGCTTTCACACTAGAAACGGCTTTATCTTTGTAACTTTTGATCGTAAACTACTAGGTTTCTTTACAGAAGTGATAGATCTCATCAAGATATTAATTTTGGATGACAGCTTTCAAACTAGAAACGGATTTATCTCCGAAACTATTAATTGTTGACTAGTAATTTCTTTACAGAAGTGATAGATCTCACCGACATCTTTATTTCGGATGACAGCTGTCAAACTAGAAACGGCTTTATCACCGTTACTTTCACTTACAGGGAGGTTGTATATGGGATTTTAATTCTATGACAGATTGAGATGTCAAATAAACTACGTCAAAAAAGTAAAAACAAAAATTATTATTTATAATAAATATATATGTATAAAAAGCTAATATGTTTTTACTTCTGCCGGCACTCCCGGAGTGTAACACGTTTTATTTTTTCTTTTGCTTGCATAAAATGTCAGAATTTTCATTGCATTTGTTATGGTGGCTACTCACGGTCCGAGATCTCACGGACCATGTCGCACCAGCTCATGCCAAGGCGCTGTTGAAGTTGGGCCGGCACTTGTGCCAGAAAAAAATTAATCAGTAAGGGCTCGTCGAATTTACCACGTGCCGGTAAGCACAAAGGCGCGGTGCATCGTGTGGTAGCCCGTGAAGTTACAGGCCATGAAAACTAGAGCACGTACCATATAATTTTTGCAAGTAGTGAAATGCAGAACTATAGTTGAATGGTATATTATTTTGTTTATGTAATTTACAGCGTTTGCTCTAACTTATCTAAGTCTGGTTTCTTTGGTCGATGCGAATCTGCAGGTTTACCCTTCCATATATGTACAAAATAATCTTTGCCAGCGGCTCCACTAGCCCTAAATTTGGTTATCGGCTTCGAACTCCTTAATTAACCCATTAATTATTATACTAATGACGTTTGCTATAGCAAGCTGTAGCTAAAGCTATAGTTCGTTTAAGCTCCTATTACAGGACCTAATCTATAGGTGTGCCAAGTTGCATCCCGATCCGTACAGTGGCTGAAGCGTTATTAAGTAACAAACATCCAGACACAGACATCACTCTAAAAATTATGGCAAACGATTCTCCAGGCCTCAAAACGACTCAACAATAGAATACGCAAATTTACCTATTTCGATTTTCGGACCTTTAACCGCTGTTTCGATAGAGACAATGCGACACATCGCTTAGTACTTGCATACTGTCAAGACACTTTGTCTCTCTCACTCACACCAGCAATATTTATTACAGCTAGCTAGGAAACCACACCTGAAAAGATGAGTCAATATAGATTCCAAAGTTTCAGAGGACATCCACAACACATACATTGATCAATGGGTAGAAAATCCCACGACGATAGCTGAATTCGGCAAAATTTTTAAAAATCTAGCAAGAACAACAATAAATTTATTGCATGTGGGTTGCCTAACAAATTTCAGTCCAGGATATGATTAATTAATTTTTTTTTTTTTTAACATTTCACCGCTTTGATTATTAGACAATTTCTATACCAATCGAAAGTATGAAGCCCATAGAATATGCAAACGTTAGGTTGCCTATTTTTTTCCGGTCACAACTCTCGGGTAGCCAGGTATAAACAGGTAAATCGATACTAGCATATTGCACCGGTCTGATTATTGAATTAAAATTAAATGAAATAAAGATTATTTTATTATAACCGCGGTGGATAGGGTTGCCTGCTAAAAATCAGTCCCGAATTCCGGTTGTCGAATTTTGAAAAGTGAAATATTGCTGCGAGTGAATATGTGCGACTAAGAGGTCCCATGGGATGGCCCAGGCGATAGAAGAGGACACAGCATAGTAGCTGTTTGAAATCCGTCCATTTAAAGAAAGAGAGTGCGCATGCTATTTGTTCTTGAAAATGAAAAGGATAGCGATAGACTCGTATATGCTGTGTATCATTTTGGAGTAGATTGTCGCTATAGTTACAATTGAAAAAAACGTGCTACTATTTTTTGTTAAAAAAATGGCAAAAAAGTGTTTCTTGTGTGATTCGGATGATGATGTAATTAATTTTAATGATGAAACTGTTAAAAACTGTGTATTAAATACAATGTTGTTAAGCTACCTAAACCTAAAAAAAAAAAAATTAATTAATCATATCCTGGACTGAAATTTGTTAGGCAACCCATATGCAATATATTTATTGACATGTTAAATTAAATATACAATACGTTTCATCAAATAACCATCTCGGTGAAGGTCGTTGTATACCGGGATCTTCGACTATAGGACGCCAATAACCGAATTAACCGCGGCGGGACCCGCCAGCACGACTATATTTCATATCATTTTTCCGAAAATTCGAATAAAAAATGGTTACTTTGAAGCCTAAGATATTTCAGAAATGAGACATAATTTTGAAAAACTGCTTAAAAAAGTGATTTAAATAATAAAAATAATAAACTTAAATACATCCATGTATTTTTGAAACCAAATTATTTCATTTTTATACCGTTTAAATTTCAATGAGCCGCCAAATTTTCAGAGGTGGTTTAGAATCGATAAGAGTCAATCTAAGCAAAAAAAACATTTTTCATAATTTTGACTTTAAATCAACCACTAAAATCGCAACAACATAACATATAATACAACAAGGAGCGGGCCTGAGAGGTATTATCAGGCCGGTGGGAGCAGCGAGAGATAAATCAAGGAGGCGATTTCACTTAGGGATTATTTTGTAATAATGAACTTATTTTTTCTTAGCATTAACGTCCGGAAACAAAAAAAAACATTACGTGTATCGCGGCAATAGTGTCGAAAACTCCATCATTTAAATGACAGGCGGGGAGGAGCGGGCAGCGGGGGGTTTTCGCTTTTCGCAAATAATTTCTTCCTTACTACATTTAACCTTCAGCATGAACTCGTGATGTGTTTAAGCAATTTTCATTTCGCACATTGACCCGATCTCGTGTTATCTCATTGGTTTATAACAGTGTTGCAAAGAAGTTAATTACTTAAGTCAATCAATACTATGAAAAAGGGCGGTGTTCCATCAAAATTATTAAAATTTGGGTGGTAAGGATTGTCCGTAAAACAATTAAGGTTGATTGTACTTGTTATCAAAGATAATTGTACTTCGGGCAGTTTTCTACTCTCTTTTGTAGTGGAATAAAAAGGCGTCCCTTTATTATTAATTCGTATTAAATAAGCTGGTAAAATAAGTGTAAAAATTTAATTTGTTTTGTTTGTTTCAATTCAAATTACAATTTTAAAAACGACACACTACAATCCATAAACACTTTCTTATCTATCTCTGTTTTGTATAAAATCTTAGTTGGTAATATTAATTTAACTTGTGACCTACGAACCTATGTTATGTTATGAAGGTCCTAAGCCCGTTTAAGTCTCAAGGGAAATTGGAATCGGTATGTGAGTCCTGTGACTGTAGTGTAGAAGAATATTATTGATAAAAACTAAATTAAAGAGCTGTTTTCAAAATTAAGTTACGCTAGGTACATCTATGTATGAAAGTTAGGTGTGGGTTAGGTAGGTACTCAAGCAGACAGGCAGACAAAGTGAAGGGGGAGAGGGGTTACGCTACGCGCGTAGAATTCATGTATAGGCCATGTTAGTATCTAAAATATTGGACATTCTTGGAATAACTTTAGGCTGATGAAAAAAACTTAAATCGCATGATTTTTTTTCAGTGTTCAAGATATATCAATCAAATATAATCAAAATGTTTTATATTAAAAAGAAAAACAACTAGAATTAGTTTTTTGTAATTTCCGGTTCCGGGGACGCGCAACATCTTCGTCGACCGACTCCGCAAACCGCCATTTTCTACGTGTTAACGTATTGTTTTAAAGTGATTAAAATTAGTGTTCGTAAAATAATTGTCTATATTACGCTAAAATAGCTCACTATGAGCCAACAAAAAGAAAGTCTGGTCAGTGCTCGCGGTAATGTGAAGGGAAGTCTCAAGCGCATTCATAGTTTCGTTTAACGTTGTCTACGCTTAAAGCTAAACGCGACAGGCTAATAGAATCTTTCAAGTCGTACGAAAAATACAATATTCAAATTATATCAACCGATCCTAACGACTCTGAGGATATTGGGGAACAAGAAGAGAAATACCTAATTTCACTCGCGTGTATGAATGATGCCATTGACGTAAAAAGTTCTAAAATGGAACAACATCCAATCACTTACACACCGACGGCACAGACCAGACTTCCCAATGTCGAAATTGAATGTTTTACCGGAAAATATAGTGAGTATTCTCAGTTCATAAACTTATTTAAATCTATGATACACAGCAATGTTAATTTAGACAACGTTCAACGATTGTATTACTTAAGAAACTTTTTGAAAGGTGAACCACTAGATTTAATTAAAAATTTACCTATTAGTAATGAAAGTTATGTGGAAGCTTTGCATATTTTCAAAGCAAGTTATGAGAACAATTATCTCATTGTAAATGATCATATTTCTCAATTTTTAGACTTAGGTAACGTTAGTTCTAACTCTCATTCGCTCAGAAATTTTATTTCCTTCGTAAAACAAAAAATAGCAGCACTAAAATCTATGAATTCTAATATAGACAAATGTGATCCGTTCCTGATTTGCGTTCTATCTAGCTAATTAGATAACATCACTTTACGGGCATTTCAAATGGATCGAGACGTCGTGGTTGAACCATCCTTAAAGGATTTCCTGGACTTCTTAGAGCGGCGTGCGCTCGCACTGGAGTGTGTCAATGAGCAACCAGGCCCAACCAAGCAAAGGACTATATCTTCTGTCAACAGTGTGGCAGGTCTACAGCACCTTGTGTAGCATGTAAGTCATTACACAAGCTATTTGATTGTCCCACATTTAAATTAAAACCAGTTTCAGATCGGATTTCACTTATAAAAGAGCATAATCTATGTAAAATTTGTCTTAATTTCCATCTAGGTAAGTGTAAATACCACTTCAGATGCAAAACCTGCAAAAAACAGCACAACACGCTACTACATATTGATGAGCCTGCTGCCCCAGTAGCCTTGCTGTCAAATAATTGCAGTGTACCAACATTACTGCCAACGTGCAGAGTAAAACTACTGCAAAAAGATGGTAAAGAATTGCATGTCAAGGCCTTACTGGATAGTGGCGCAGAGATTTCCTTTGTATCACATAAATTAGTTAAACAACTGGGTTTGTCCCCATTACAAACTGATCTCAATATTGTAGGTATTACTAATATCAGTAGTAAAGTTTAGTGTGCCTCTCGAAGTGCATTCCTTAACTACACCCTACAAAATAAAAATCAACTGCAATGTAGTTGACAAAATAACTTGCCAATTGTCGCAAATGAAATTAGAGGCTATAAAGATTCCCTCTGGCATTACTTTGGCTGATGAATTTTACAATATACCAGGTGATATTGAAATACTTATAGGGTGTGATGTGTTTTTCCAGATTCTTTTGCCGTACCAAAATAAGTCAACTGCACCAGCCATCATTAATACACGGTTTGGCCATGTTTTTTTGTCCCAGACATTGCCCAAACATCATCAGCATCCCACTTCCGCTTATAATAAGGTAGCTTTATTTTGTAAAACTTCTGAATCCAGTGTCGATGACATCTTAAAAGAATTTTGGAAAACAGAGAGTGTGCCTCTAGTGTTTAATGAAAAGTTGCCAGAAAACAGTTTGTGTGAACAAATTTTTCAAAGCTCCGTTAGCATAAATAACAAAGTTTTTCAGGTAGACTTACCCCTTAAGGTACCATTAGAGCAACTTATTGACCAATTAGGCAACTCCTTTGATCTAGCCCTTAAAAGATTTACAACTTTAGAAAAAAGACTGTACAAAAACCCTACTCTTTTCAATGAGTACAAAATTTTCATAGATGATATTATTTCTGTAGGTCACGGCCACTTTGTAGACATAAAACACTATGATTTGCGAAGGGATGCAATCTATTTTCTTCCACATCACCCTGTGCTCAATGAAAATAGTAAATCTACTAAACTTAGGGTTGTCCTTGATGGGTCAATGAAAACTGATAAGAAAATATCATTGAACGACATCCTTTTAAATGGCCCCATTGTTCAACGGGTCCTTTTTGACATAATATTAAATTTTCGTCTCGGCAAACACATGTTTGCCTTCGATATTAGACGTATGTTTAGGTGTATAAAACTAAATCCATTGCATACCCCATTGCAAAACATTTTGTGGAGGGAGAGTCCTAGCGATGAAATTAAATGTATCCAGTTAAACACTGTAATCTATGGTTTAAAGAGCTCCAGTTTTCTGGCCACACAATGCCTAAATGAACTTGCCAAAAACATAATGATGAACTGCTATTAGCAGCCCTTATAATACAAAACTGTACATATGTAGATGACATACTCTATTCGTGTGATGACATCAATATAAATGAATTAACGAGTGATTTAACAACCGCCGCTTTTCTTGCGAGTTTTAAACGGTTTATTTCACGACGTGGTCTTCCTAGTGATGTGTTCTGCGACAATGGTAGTACATTCAGAGGGGCAAAGAACCAATTAGTTGATTTGTATAAGCTTTATTACTCTCAAGACCATCAAAAACAGGTTATTGGTTTACAGTCACATTATAGTCATGTAGTATACAGATTTGAGTTGATTAGTTCGTGCAAAATCCCCCTTAATTGAAAAAATAAATAAAAACGAAATTGCATTTTCTAAACACAGTGATCTTTATATATATTTTTTTACCAAGTGAATAATTATCGTAAAAGGTTACATTTATTTGTTTTATATACCACATACCTTCATCACCACTAACTATTTTTTAAATGATCTTTGCGTTCCTAATTTTAAAGATATATTTGTTCAAAGTCTGAACTGAACTTGGTTATCCGGAATAAACAACGAAGAAACCAGAAAATATGTAACGTTTGACGGGTCATATAAATAATACTAAACGACCAATATTACTTTGTTTACTCAAAAGTAATGTAATATACCTTAAATTTATTAAATTGAAAAACAATGGGCATATACCCACAATTTAAAAAAAATGATTATTGGCCAGACGCTCCGTAGTACAGAATCCACCGTGCGGCGCCCTGGTCACATAACCCCTGGTGCAGCCAGCTTTGTCCTATTATTATTATTTACGATACATTATATTCAAAGATACCGTAGTCTTTTATATGTATAGTCTAATTACATATATAAAAGTTTAATATACATAATATGCTTATAGCGTATATGCAAATCTGGATGCTTATGGTTATGATGATACAATATTAAAACGAAACAAAGCGAAATGTTTTAAACTGATATAGGTAGCTAACTTCGTTCTGTTCTGTAAAACCGATTATGCAGATATTCTCGATTTGAACCGGTTTTGTAGTCACATCCTCGTATTAGTTCCGATCCAAAACCTCTCCGACCGCATTTGTATAATAAGAGGAAAATAAAAAGGCGTCGCGGAAGCTTTTATATTGATAAACAAGATTAGCGATGCTGTGACGAAAACCAACTCAGTGGTTTATTTTTAGAATAAAAAATAATGTTTAATATATTATATTGCTACTAAAGATTTTTAAAATAAGTCTTTAAAAGTAATAAAATAAAGGTTGTATGTTTATTACTTTTCCGGTTTGCATAGTTATGAATTGCCGGCAACTCATACAAGTGATACTCATAATTATATACTAATATTTTAAAGAGCTTAAATTTGTTTGTGTGTATGTATGTATTAAGCCTTCGCACAATCACGATATTGAACAGATTTGAGATTTACCGATCAAAACCTAAACTAACAAACTAGCTGATAAAACCGATAGGTGTCGTGGGACACCCAGTTGGAGTGAAGTTTTTTGATATCTATTATCTACTAGCTTTTACCCGCGACTTCGGTCTCCGGCTTCTTCAGATTCAGATTCAGCTTTTCGGTTAGCCGTGGAAAGATAACAGATAGACAGACATAGAGACATAGAGAGATAACAGATAGACAGACATAGAGAGATAACAGTTAGACAGACATAGAGAGATAACAGATAGACAGACATAGAGAGATAACAGATAGACAGACATAGAGACATAGAGAGATAACAGATAGACAGACATAGAGAGATAACAGAAAGACAGACATAGAGAGTTAACAGATAGACAGACATAGAGAGATAACAGATAGACAGACATAGAGAGAGACATTTCTCGCATTTATTATATTAATATATGCGTTTAAATTTCAAAAGACTTAGAAATATTCTACGTCAAAATAAAAAAAAACTGTTACGTAGTGTTGTCGTGAAAGAACAGCGGCGCAACAAACAAGGTATATAAAAACTAGTTATAGTAAAACGAGTTGTTCGAGTAAACTTTGAGTTTATTTCGGAACTTTTGATTAGATTAGCCATCTAACCAATGTGCGTATTTCTCAATCGCGATAGGATCTTACGATTGAAATTGGTTTTAAGAATAAATGCGATATGCTTTTTATTGTCACTCTTAGAGGTATATTGAACGCGCGAGTCTTAAGAATGTTTGGCATTTAATTAAATTTTTTCGATGATTATATTTTCTACAAAAGTCCTTACAATTAACATAAAGCAAATATTGACTTTAGTTCACTTTAGTAACCTAAACTTATAAAAGTAAAGACAGTAGTAATGTCCGTGTCGATGATCGATACTTAAATTGTTGAAGTTAACTTTTTTAAAACAAAAATATGATGCAGCACCTTTTTATAGTTCTCGACAAAAAATAAAAAAAATGAAAACAGTAAAAATTTGAGAAAGATACATTTATTTTTGTTTTTGCCCTATTATCAAAACAGGCTTTAAACTTTAACAGATTTTAGAGTAATTTCTAAAATAAAACAACAAATAATTACTAATGGGTCAACTGTACTAGTTCCGTAAACAAAAATAAAATATACTACTTAGATTTGCACAGTTCTTTACTCGACATACTATAAAGTATAGTGAGGGGGGGGGGAGGGGCGGGGGGCTCACTTTCTTAGAGTTTGAAAAGTGCCCACAAAAACTACAATAAAATTAACCCCTTTTCGATTTTTATGATTTCTATCCTGATTGATTTCAGCATAAAACAATTGAAACAAAATTAACCACCCCTTTTACTTATAAAAGGGGTGGTTAATCAAAGTTCTTCCAGTGAAATATTTAAATCAAGTTGCTTAAATAATCTATCTCTTTTCGCCACGCTTGAAACAGTTGCTAAAGGTTTGAGCGTCCAGTTATTATTACTACGTATCTGCGCGCGGGTTACGACCAAATAGGGATTCAAATATATTTATTTTAACGATGTCTACAATATAATCATATCCCCTTCTCTAAATTCAAAATTTCTATACTTAGCAATTTGGACTCAGTGATGAAGTCAGTCCTTTTTTCCACACAAACTGTATCACCTCCTCTCTCACCGCAGGTTTAAATTTTTAAAAACCCTGAAAAACATTGTCATTTATTGTGCTGAACAGCATGTAAACGAAGTTTTAAATAAATTTGACCATCAAATATTATTTCCAACACATAATTTTTGTCCACCTTTTTCCACGTTTATTTAATGTGTTGAGAGGAATATATATTACGTTCGAAGTAAATGCATCATATCAACATATATTGGTACACTGCTGGACATAAGCATCATCTATGGCGCGCCATTTCTCTCGCTCCTGTGCCTTGCGTATCCAACCACTACCAGCCACTGTAACGATACCATATTTATGCTCTGACATTTTTGTAATGCAGTGTTTTATTCAAGTTTTAGCGCGAAGATTTACATTAGTTAATAATTCTCAGTAAACGTACTACCTATAGCAAAATGCATCTTTGATTTGAATGGCGCGTTCAAATATACAAGTTCAGTAATTTTAAACATTAGCTGAGAAGAAGTTATGATTTATTTTATGAAAGGTTTAAAGCTAACAAAATACAATTACAAACGACTAAAATGTAAAATATTAAATTATAAACTTACGAATCATAAACATCAATACGGAATTAATTGTTAAATGTAGGTAGTAATTTAACTCTCGATTTATGAATTCGGACTCTAGACAAAATAAAGTTGCGTAAAATTTTGAACCTGCGGCGCGAGAATGAATGGGTTAAAACTAACTATGATTGGGTGTTTGTTTGGAACTAAAGTTGATTGGAGGACGTTTCAAGACAAGCGCTGACTGATTGTTAAGTGATATAGAAATGGAAACACGTTTTATATGCCCTTTAAAGCTAGTTTCATACCTTTTACTCGAATAAAATTATATTCAGGAAATTAAATGAAGGCTAAATCGGAGACCCTCTTGATAGGAGTTGTTTTGTTATCCACGGCTCCGGAAAAAGCAAGTGCAGCAAATCAATCAATATCAGACAGCAATATCTATATATAACAATCCCATTGAATGTGTGTCTGAAGCCAGGAACTTAGGCCTTATTATGGATAGCCACCTAAGGTTTGAGACACACATCTTGGAAGCTGTTAAAAATTGCTTATATCGTTTAAGTTTATTATACAAACTGAGACGATACCTTAGTATACATTTGAGAATTCAACTATGTGAGTCAATTGTTCTAGCAAAACTAAATTATGCTGACACTGTGTATGGGCCATGTTTCCTAAGTAGGTCAAATCGCCTGATACAGAGGGTCCAGAATGCATGTGCCAGATTTTGTTTTCATATTCCTCCTAGAACACACGTCACTGCTTATCTAAATAGTGCTAACATGCTAAAAATGGAGGCAAGAAGAAAACTACACCTTTCGGTATTGTTATTTGGGGTTATTAAAAGCCAAAAACCAATTTATCTTTATCAGAAACTGTCATGGGCACGTGAGAGAAATAGATACGAGACTCGGGCCTCATCTTACTTAATACTTTGTCCTCGCCATAGAACGGCAGCCTTTCGTGGTAGTTTCAAGTTTGCTGCTAGTCGGTGTTGGAACGATCTCCCACCCCTTGCCGAGCAGCAAAATCGAAAGTAGCATTCAGTAAAAGCTTAAGGAAATATCTTTTAGACCAACAAATAAAAGAGTAAATTTAAAGAATGGGTAATATTCTTACTTGAGCTTCACATGGTCCACCTTATTGATAGGGAACACTGTTATAAAAATAGCAGTATTATACAATATTTTAATATAGTTTTCATTTAACTTCATATGTACATAAAATTGATTGTTTTGTTTGTTCTAAGCTGTGTTTGTAACAATGTACTCTGTGGTTATTATATTCTCTTTAATTGGAATGTTTAGTTTACCCTTGCTTGAGAGGCTAAGGACTACGCCGTACAGCCTGGTCTTGAAATAAGTAATTACCTTAAACCGTATCTATTTTTCTGTTGTTTAATATCAAATAATCATAGTTGTAGATATTTTAAATCTATGTCTATATTATATGTATTTTTATATATGCAAATGTTCATCGTTACCTAAAGTAATGTAGATATTGTATATGTAAGAGGAAGTCAAGGATCGTGTATAGAAATAGGTAGATAGTACTAGTATGCATCGGAATTAAGTCGGTGGCCTTACTTTGTGTAGAGAACGAAACTCACTTAATTTAGCTATCTCATTCTGATTTATCCGTTCCGTATTGCCTGTTGCATTTGTTGTTGATCAGTTTTCATACGTGTATGATGGTGATGTATCTTTAATTAAATATTATTGGTCCGCTGCATCCCTTTAATTTAAACATTTATGTGTTAATAGTTAGCTGTACCTATATAATTTTAGTTTTTTATCTTTCTTTCTTTTTTGTTATGGTAGTAAAGAATACTTTAGAGATAGTAATTAAACAAAGAAATAGATTTTTTTATTATATTTTATTTTTCTCTGTATAATGTTCTGTGGTATAGGATATGTTTATTTAGCCAATTCAGCGAGCATGTATGTTTTTTGGAGATCTGACGGCGAATAAAGGGCTCCACTGAAAATCAGTGTTGTGGCTTTGGCCGCAGCTTATGCTGAGTGGATACCCTATTTGGCATTATGCAACACAAAAAACTTGTAGTTGCTAACCTTTTTTTTGTATTTTTGAATGTTTTGTTGTACCTATAATGTGTTGCTTATTTGCTAAATAAAATTATTTTCTTTCTTTCTTTCTTTTCTAATATTTACTTTGTGAACGTCCCTTTTCTTGCTGAAACTATTGATATTTTTATGTACATATAAAAGATTTTCATATATGTACTGCGATACTAAAGTTAAAATTTTTACTTCCCTAAACCTATCTCTCAGAGATATCCTAGATCCTAATTTATAAATAGCACGAATTGCCCTTTTTTGTAACAAAAATATTGTATTTACATCAGCAGCGCTACCCCACAATAGGTTACCATATGTCATTAAACTATGGAAATAGCTAAAATATACTATTTTTGCAGTGTCGACATCGGTCAATTGTCTTATTTTCTTGATCGCATATACTGCAGAGCTAAGTTTTTTGGCTAGGTTATGAATATGAGGACCTCATTGTAGTTTGGAGTCCAGCTTTATGCCAAGAAAGACTGTTGAATTAACAAGTTCTAATTGCTCGCTATTAATATTAATACATGTCTGTCTCTGACTAACATTTGGTAATGTAAATTTAACACATTTGGTTTTTTTTCATTAAGTAACAAATTATTAGCGTTAAACCAATTTACAATTTTAGAAAGGGCATTATTTAATTCATTATAATATGTCTGTCGTCTCTTAACTTTAAAAAGCAAAGAGGTGTCATCAGCAAATAAGACAATGTCATAGGGACTCCTATAGTGACTGCTGATCCCGGAGATCTTTCACCGTTGACATCTATTTTCTGTACTCTCCTACTCATATAGGATGTCGAAAGGTCGAGAGCTTTGCCTCTAATACCATAGTGATGTAGCTTCCTGATGAGATTTTCATGTTGAACACAGTCAAATGCCTTAGATAAATCACAAAACACTCCAAGGGCGTCATGCGAATCCTCCCAGGCGTTATATATATTTTTTAATAGTGCCACTCCTGCATCGGTTGTGGAACGGCCTTTAATAAAGCCAAACTGTTTACTACTAAGTAGCTCATTAATACAGAAATGGCTTAACATTTGACAAAGTATGATTTTTTCAAAAACTTTACTGAGTATAGGTGGTATTGAAATAGGCCGAAAATAATTAGGATCTGTTGAACTACCTGATTTAAAAAGAGGTATAACTTTGCTAAGTTTCATCTCATCAGGAAACACACCACTATCAACACAACTATTAAAAATAATGGCTAAGGGTTGTGCTATAACATGAATAATTGAATTTATAGTTTTTACAGAAAGTCCCCAAAGGTCTGTGGTGTTTTTAATTTCTAATGTTTTAAATGTATTAATGATATCCGTAGGACTAATGTTTTTAAATACAAAGGGAACGTTACATTCAGAAACACTAGTTTTTAATAATTTTTCTGCTAAGATTGGACTTGAGTTTAGATGTTCAGTTGTTTTGAATGGGATATTCCTAAAAAACTGTTCAAAGGCAACTACTACCTCAGAATTTGTTTTAAAACTAGCATCATCTACAATCAACTCAAAGTCCTGACAAGAATTCCTAGCTTTACCAGTTTCATTATTTATTATGTTCCATGTAGTTTTTATTTTATTTGTTGAATTTTTTACTTTATGTCTGAGGTGAATTGCTTTTGCAACAAGACAGACCTTTTTAAAGGTTTTTGAGTATTTTTTTAAATATTCCCTAAAAATTTGGCTATTATTATATGTTTTTTCTTTATATAATTCAAACAGTTTACGCCTACTTTTATGAATACCTGGGGTAGCCCATTCACTTAAACTAAAGCGACTGGAAATAAGTTTCTTTTTTGCAGTAAATATTTTGTTTGCATAAAACTTGAGTAGACATAGATGGTTTAATATAATCATTATTAATGTTGGAATTATATAATATGCCAAAGTGTTATTGTCTGAAAATTTAATTTAAATTATTACATGTCAAATTATTATACTGCTCAATAGAAGCAGGTTGTTTAGCTAAATCATTAGCTGAAATGTCAATTACACTATTATAATTGCACTGCTCAATAGAAGCAGGTTGTTTAGCCAAATACTTGGCTGAAATGTAAATTACACTACTATAATTACACTGCTCAATAAAAGCAGATTGTTTAGCCAAATTATTGGCTGTGGTATTAATATAAAATGATAGCGACAAGGCTAACACTCTGGTACAATGGTGTGTGAGATAATATTTATGTCTTGTCCTTATATAATTATGTCTAAAATTACTGTTAGTATCTATCACATGAAAGTTATTGTCATTGCTAGACATAGTATGCAAAGCTAAATTTAACTCACATCTAAGGTCGTTTTCCTCCTGTGGCAAACCCTTACAATAGGGAAATGTAAACATTACAATTTTTTTTTACTTTAAGTGCCCTTATACTATTATAATATTGTCTTAATTCACTTTTATTTACATTACCCCTGTTACCGATAAATATTACTAATGTAGAGGATGTAGTGATTTTGTCAGACTTTATTAAACTTCTTATTATATTAACATAATTGGCATTTGGCATACAATTATTTAAAACCGGTTGTCCTACACTTGAGCTGAGAAAGTGTCCAAAACCTTTTCCCATTTCATCGCAAAACATTACTATATTATCATCAACATTACATTTTTGTGAAACACTAGTTGAGTGAGAACTGTTGTGAGCATATGATTGTTGCTCTGATTCCAAACTGACACACATTGATGACTGAGGTGTTGGTAAAGGTAGTAACAAGGATGCACAATCTGGCTGTGTATCGCAGAGGCGTTTACAATTACACATACTGTGATTGAGTTGTAATGACTCAAAACGCTCTGCATTATATTTACTCAATTCAATTAGCTCATTCATAGCCAGTGTGTGCTCCTCCATCTCTCTCATAGACTCTTCATACTTGCAGGTAAGTAACAAAGCAACTGCCAGAGCAAAATTCCAATTCATCGGCAAAATAGGTGGGCGACTTGCGAGCTATCCTTCTGGGAGTCGTGCTTTCTGGTCGCTTGCCAAAGCTGCCGAAGGGAACTTCTGCCAGTCGTAGTTACCACCACTGCGAAAGACCGATGGTGACTTGGCCCATAGTGCTAAAGAGAAAGCCGATCTACTGGGCAGTCTCTTTGCCTCGAACTCGAATATGAACGATGAAGGCGCTGTACCACCTACTATACCGTGGTGCGGTAAGACCATGCCGGAAATCTCCATAACGCAGCGGGAGGTCAGGCGGGCGTTGCTCTCTCTAGACGTTCATAAGTCGAGTGGGCCAGACGGTATACCAGCAGTGGTGCTTAAGCAGTGTGCTCCTGAGTTATGTCCTGTACTCACGCGCCTCTTCGCGCTTTCCTACCACAATAGGCAATTTCCGTCTTCATGGAAGACTGCGAATGTGCACCCGGTGCCCAAAAAGGGCGATAGATCAGATCCATCGAATTACAGGCCTATCGCTATTACCTCTCTCCTCTCTAAGGTGATGGAGCGTGTGATCAACACACAGCTTCTAAGATACCTAGAAAAACACGACCTGATCAGTGACCGTCAATATGGCTTTCGCCACGGTCGCTCAACTGGTGACCTTCTAGTGTATCTCACACACCGATGGGCACTAGCCATTGAGAGTCAGGGGGAGGCATTGGCATGTAGCCTAGACATAGCGAAGGCGTTCGATCGGGTCTGGCACCGGGGTCTTCTATCGAAGTTGCCTTCTTACGGAGTGCCCGAGGGTTTGTGCAAATGGGTGGCTAGCTTTTTGTCCGGCAGAAGCATACGAGCCGTAGTTGACGGTAGTTGCTCTGATAGCATGGACATTAATGCTGGTGTCCCGCAAGGCTCTGTGCTGTCTCCTACGCTGTTTCTACTGCACATCAATGATATGTTGGACATCAACAACATACATTGCTATGCAGATGACAGTACTGGAGACGCTTATTACACGGGCCGTGCAAGCATCCCACGTTCCGTTGTGGAGGAAAAGCGTGAAGAACTTGTGTCTCAAATCGAGATCGGTCTGTCCAAGGTCTCTGACTGGGGGCGGGAAAACTTGGTCCGATTCAACCCTTCAAAGACACAAGTCTGCGCGTTCACCGCTAAGAAAACCCCATTCACTGTAGTCCCACAATTCCAGAACACTCCCCTCTCCATCTCCAAGAGCATTGGGATCCTTGGCGTTGACATCTCCAGCGATGTTCAGTTCCGAGATCATTTGCTAGGCAAGGTAAAGCTGGCGTCCAAAAAACTTGGTGTACTCAACAGAGCGAAGCAGTACTTCACGTCGGGGCAAAGGTTGCTACTTTACAAGTCGCAAGTCCGGCCCCATATGGAGTACTGCTGCCATCTCTGGGCGGGTGCACCCGGATACCAGCTTGGCCCTTTTGACTCGGTTCAACGACGGGCTGTGAGAATTGTCGACGATCCCAAACTCACTTGCGGTATCGAACCCTTAAGTCTGAGGAGAGACTTTGCCTCCCTGTGTGTGTTCTACCGCTTGTACAATGGATTGTGTTCTGAGGAATTGTTCGAAATGATGCCCACGGCTACTTTCTACCATCGCACCGCTCGCCATCGACAGGGAATTCATTCTCACACTTTGGAACCAAAATGGTCGCGAACAGTGCGGTTTCAGAGAAACTTCCTCCCGCGAACCCTTGGGTTGTGGAATGAGCTCCCTGCCAAGGTTTTCTCTAAGGACTACAGTATGGGGTTCTTCAAAAAAGAAGTTATTAGATTTCTGAAGGGTCGGCAACGCGCGAGTGATGCCCCTGGTGTTGCAAGCGTCCATAGGCTACGGTGACCGCTTACCATCAGGCGGACCGTAGGCTTGTTTGCCACCTTAGTGGTATAAAAAAAAAAAAAAAAAATTGAGACCAGAAAGAAGCACCACCAGCATCTGATAAACTACATGGGTGATATCACAGTAGCAGTCGACGGCGGGAAACAAGCAGATGGCGCTTATTTCGACTATAAAAAAGCTTTCGACCTAGTTGATAACGACACGTTACTTGGGAAGTTGGCAGGAGGCAGCTGGTTTTACTCCTAATTTACTGAACTTCTTTGCCAGTTATATGCAAGATAGACAACAGTACGTAAAATATGCAGGCTATAGGTCGGAAAGCTATTTTACTAGGTCTGGAGTAAGCCAATGAAGTAATCTCGGTCCTTTAGAGTTTACACTAATGATAGATGATCTACCTAGCGTCATCGAAAATGCAAAATGCTTATTATTCGCCGATGACTTAAAACTGTATCTCACCGTTGCAAGTATGGAGGATTGTCAAAAACTACAAGAAAAAATTTATAGAGTAGTGAAATCCAATCATATATAATTATCATATTAGTGGCAGGTGTACAACGGCAATTTCGCTCGAAAACCGCAAATCGATGTAGAGTTTAGCCGTTTGGCATATGAGATGGGGGGGGGGGGGGGGGTTTCTTTTTTTCAGAAACCCATCGTGTGGGGTATCAAATGAAAGGGCTTGATGAGCCGGTTCTAAAAATATACCACACTACCTTTGGGCAACTTTTTTTCTTAAAATCCAAAAAGTATTTTCAAAACATACCAAGTTTGGGCCCCCTTAAAGCAAAATATTAAAATTTAGTATTTTTTTTTAATTTTTTAATATTGCAAAGTGAGACAGTTCCTTAAACTTCAGATTTTTATGAGACTTATGTGTACCCTACTGTACCCTGCAGCTTCTGTTTACTGGTGTTATTTAAGTGTATTTAAACATTCAAAAAAAATTATTGTTTTGCCCTAAATTACCTGTGTGCCAAACGGCTAAACTCTACATCGATTTGCGACTGTTTTTTTTGCGTACACCTAGGACTATATTGAAGGAATACCGATTAAGAGAGTTACAGTGGTTAAAAACTTAGGGCTAAATTTTACATCAAAACTAGAATTTCGGAAGCACATTCTTAGTATATGTAAAAAAGCATATAGGAAACTAGGGTTTATGCTTCGCGTGGCTAAAGGTTTCACAAATATTAAAGCTATAGTCACTTTGTATAACGCTTTGGTTCGGAGTCAATTAGCATATAATGCACCCATTTGGGCACCGCACGAAAATAAGTATATTTTAATGTTAGAGCGAGTGCAAAATAAATTTATTAGGTTTTTATACAAAACAAAATACGGCGTATACCCGTTGTACCCAAATAAGTATCCTACCCTATTCATTTTAAGTATGGTGGGATATAACAAACTAAAGGTCGGAAGAGAATTGGCTCTAGTTTTATATATTTTTAAAGTTCTGAGGGGAAAGACATGTAACCTGCAAGTGTTAGGGCGCATATCTTTGTATGTTCCGGACAGGTATGTATGGAGGAGGCGGCCACCGCGTCTGCTGGCCGTACCGCGGGGCCGTACCGGTTTAGCTTGAATTTATAATAATTGCACAGGAATGAAGTACATACAGGCAGTGGTGGCCCAGGGTTTTCAGTGCCTGCTTCCGCGCGTGGACTATGACCTAAATCGCCCTCGCCAGAGGTCAGGATAGGCCGTGCCCCAACAGTTGCGACATGAGCCTGTTAAGGAAGGGTTATAGAATTAAAGTGAAGATTAATGTAGTTTTATAGTGATCATATACATGTGGAACTGGTAAAAAGTGACTCGTTGGTCTTGTTAAGTTGACGGTTCTTCCACTCATGATTCACTATAGGTTTTAATTTTAAACAAATATATTTTCATTGTAGTAATAAAAAAAATTATAAAACAGGCCTGCCTTGAATTAAAAGAAGCGAAAATACGTATAACAGTAGGTACCTAAGTATAATTTCATTTACATTTAGTTCATGCATCAAAAAAATAGCAATGAAAAAAATAGGTGATTTTTTATTTTATTTTAGATTTTTCAGGCTGCTATAAAAAAGAGTGATATTTTACTTTTATTTGGATTCCTATCTGCGATAAAAAATTCAGTTTTTTCTTATCGAAGAAGCATTATTCGCAATGTAAATATTTTTTAAGTTTATTTTTAACATTTTCTTTTAAGTTTTATTATTACGGATTATTTATTACATTTATTAGATATCACATAATCTCTCAGAAATGTGGTATGTAGCAAAGAAACACACAGACCTACTGTCTAAGTGTACTTTTATTTGAGCAATTTAAATTATAAATATTCTTAAATATGTCTATCACCCATTAAAGAGGCAGCTTAATGGTGGGTATTTAAAGCTTACTTTGAAATGACGTGAAACGATAAAATATCTCCAATGAGAATGTCGGCGGAGCGCGAGTCGAGAGGAAATTGTACAATTTTCTTTTAAAGGTCACAAATCACTTCCAAATGAAGTGAAAATTTTCTGTAAGCTCTCCCAGCTCCCGCGGTCGCTAAGTCAGTGATGGTATTTTATTTTTTAAGGATTTTAAAGAAAAATTCTGATTTGGAAGCAAAGCAATAAATATTTAGGAAAGAAACTGCTATAGTAATTTATTAAAAAACAATATAAATTAAATAAAACCGGATTTCTTGGTCCGTGGCTCGTTACCCAATAATCCGAATGCGGAGCGTCTTCAGTTCGATTCCTGCACAAGACGGTTGTCTTATTTAAGGCTCTGTTCTTTTCGGGATGAAGAAACATTAATTTCGTTAATTTTATCTCAAACCGGACACACTCTATGTAGTGGACATTTGTATCTGTCTTGAGACTGGGTGTTTTCTGTGAAATTCCACATTGCTCTGAAAATACATGATTTGTTTTTTAATACATAAAAAAGAAATCATGTATTTAAAAAAAAACACATTCACTACCTAAGTACTTCTTATAATATTTCTCTGAAGACGCAATTTTTTTCAACACTGTGACGATAGTGTGATTAGTAAACAATTCTCAATAAACGTACTACCTATAGAAAAATGCATCATTAAATTAAAGTGGCGCGTTCAAATATAATCAATTCAATTCAATTCAATTCAATATAATTTTATTCAGATTAGGCTACAATAATTGAGCACTTATGAATGTCACTACGCCATCGGTTCGTAAGTCTACAGGGCGGGAGACCTTGTACTGAGAAGAACCGACAAGAAACTCAGCAAGGGCATTTCTTTTCTCCCTTTCTTTTACAGCGTCCAATTAAAATATTGGAAAATGCCCTCCCTATCATAAAAGGACACTTTCCATTACAAACATAAAAAAACATGAAATATAAAGCACAAGCATAACATAAAAAAGTATCTAATATAAACAAAAGACAGTTCAGTTCAATCAAATTCAGTTATTGGATGCATTAGCTGAGAAGAAGTTATGATTAATTTTATGAAAGGTTTAAAGCAAACAAAATATAAGTACAAATGACTCAATTGTAAAATATTAAATCTAAGAAGAAAACCGTTAAAAGTATGTTACAAAAATAGGCAAAGTAAACTTACGAATCTTACATCAACACAAAAATAATTGTTATATGTAAATAGTAATCCAATCTAATTCCCAATTCATGGATTCGGACTTTAGATGAAAGTGCGTAAAATTTTGAAACATCGGCGCGAGAATTACTAATTTTATGAACTTTAGCACCGGCCAGATACCGTAGCCACCCCATGGTTTTGTAAAGTTACAACCGAGCCTCTATTAACGTATTTAACTAATGTGAAGATTCTAACGATATCTAATACATTTCATTCAGTTAAGAAAGTTAGTCTTTATGTGTCCTGTAGGGTAATACAATCTTGTCCCATTACACACTCAATAATAATAAAACTACCGGTACAAAAAGTTTTTACCTGGTGGTAAATTGTAATAGAAACTGTTATTATTACGTACGATTGTACACCTCAGAGCCAAATTTAAAAATTAACAAAGAAACTAACAAGCTTTAGTTTTTATTTGATAGAAAAAAAAACACGTGGGGAGTCCTTATTATTCCCCATTTTTATGACTTTTATGACTCCCCTACAAAAAGTGGGGTCACAAAAACCCCTCTTGCAACCCTTTTATTTAAAGAAAAAAGGTGGATGCCATCAAAAACAAAACTTGTAAAAAAAAATAAGTCTCGCAACTCAGTTCTTCTACCGTAAAAAGTTGTGAGATCCATGTAATAACAAGTCGGCGATTTATTCAGTCCCTACTTAAGGGACCTTCTGTCTTAAGTTATTACGCAATTAGCTAATCTAACAACTTCTTATAGTGACCACATTAATATTAAAAAAAAATGTGTTTAAATAAAATAGATGACTTAGCAATCACATGAAAACACAATGTAACTCACAAGCAATACATATAACTCACAAGCAATGTAGTATCCCCCCCCCCCCCCTATGCAACTTTTGAAATTTCTTTTATTTTTATTTATTTACATCTGAACTTGAAGTGGAGTATAGTGGCGTGAACGTCGATTTCCCAAGATATGTGATAGACGTGAGTAATCTTAACATATTATTATTGCCTTTATTATTGTGAAAATGTTAATGATATTTTGTAAACGTTAAGGTTATTATTAATGAAAGTTAATATTCCATTTGGCTGTGATCGTCTAGTGGCGTGATCGACAATTTGGACCCCTAGTTGTGACCGATAATAACCCAAGATCTTAAGAGGTATGGATTCAATCAGTCGCAGGTATGAAAGGATAAAATCAAAGCCGTAATTTTACTTTACTTACATTAAGAATATTGTACACTAACTAGCCCTTAACCGCTGAGTCTCCACGTCCTAATTAGTATTAGACCAGAATTTAGATTACTAACATTGGGTCCCCGATTGAATATATGTGTGATTTACTATCCTAGCATGGTCCTGTAGTCGAAGTATCCAAGTTAAGCTACCCCGTTTGCCTGTCTAGTTACCTCATTACAATACCGGACGTGTCTCGTAACCCTAACGTAAAGTTATAACCCTATGATAGTATATGAAATCTTACTATAAGAGCGAACCTACAAAACCACGTATCCGATTAACCCACCGGTAACGTCGTTAGTCTCCCTATAAGTACCGTGGTATTCTAGTAAGGACATATGAGAAATTCCTAAGAAGACGGACTGACTGGCTCAACACCTAGATGGTCCGACCATAAGCCCGCTAGATACCCCTCAGGCAATGTTATATACTTATAGTAGCAGGTGAGAAGTTGCCCTAAGGAAGGACTATTAGATACATGAGTAAACTGTTAACGATGTCACTGCCTCCCCTTAAATAAAGTTGTAACTCTATAGTAATATATGGAAGTCGCTTTAAAGAAGAACCCTTAGACACATAAAAGTCCACTAATAAGTTCACTGGCTCCCCTTAGGTAAAGGAATGAACTTATAATAGTATATAGAAAATCATTAAAGGACAGACGGGCCTATTCAGTACTTAATTAATTAACAGACTCATTATCGCCCCTTAAATGAAGTTATACAATTGCAATGTGACATGAGAAGTCACCGTACAGACGAACCTACAGATTAAGTATATGAAAGGACCACCTACTAATTTTCTAACTACCACTTAAGTAAACCTATAAGATCACCATAGCGAGACTTGAAAATCCACATACAGACAGACCGACAAGTTTAGTATTTGCACAAATAATAACCTGACAAACCCTTTAGTGTAATTATTACCTACACAAATGATCTATCCTCCAATTCCCTAACTTACCCTTAAGTGGAATGACGAATGTAAAATAGTACATAAGGAACCATTGTAGGTACAGGCAGGCGTACTAAATATAGACATAAAGACGAACTAACAGATTAGATATATATAAGGATGATCCACGAATATACTCGCTGACTGCCCCTTAAGTAAATTATAAACTATCATAACCTAGATAACTAATCTATCAATAGTTCTCTCGCTTACCCTTAAGTGAAATGACTAACATAAAATGGTAATTAAGAATCCGTTATGGAAACAGACGGACATGCTAAGTACATGGAATAATCTATTGACAGATCCCTTAAGTGAAACTATGAACTAAAATGTTATTTGAGAAATCACCTCTAATTCAATGAGGTAGATTAAATGCACCAGAAACACACTGAGATCCTTGCTGACCTCCTTAAGTAACCTTATAATAGTCTATGGAGAATCGTCGTAAAGACGGACTTACAGATTAAATATAAACGTATCTCTGAAATGAAACTACAACCTACCCCTTAAGTAAAATTATAACATTGTTCTAACCGTACCTAGAAATCCACATACATTCGTAATTATTATTTCACCTCTGTGTCCAATGCCATCTGTGTACCAATCGTAGAAATACTCCGTCGATCGATATCTTAGCTAGCTGTCTAATAATCTCGGAGGTATTGAGACGGCCTTATAGAGGTCGCGGTTGACAACGACTTTTTAGTATGGAATTCTACCTAAATCTGCTAATCATAGGTTCCGGGTCGTATACGTGGAACCCTAACTGGGAATCGTCCAGGGAAATTCGCATATACAACCATACCTTAGGGGTTCGTAAGTTGTTTGACCCAGGATATCTGGGCCCGACCTAGAATTATCACTTTGGTCAATCAGACTAAGTGTTCAGATTTTCATACAATTTGCCAGTGCATCGAAGTGATTTGTGACTGCCCTTTCCTAGCGATTAGTAATTAAATAGATGATTGAACATTGACCGTATACTCATGTCCTAAACTGTTAGAATGTAAAAGTAGGGCTCGCCACCAACTCCTACATTTGTAACACCTCAGAGGTGGCAAACAAGTAGGCGACCCTATGTTTAACTGTGCTACTGTGACTAAGTACGGAACTAAGGGGAACATTTCTTTACTCTTCGAATACATACTACAATCGGGCGGTTCGAACCCGAGGCTCCTTAGGTTTAAATCGCCGCTAATTCGGAGAGGCTATAGTCGCTCGAAACGTATGTTGTGTAAGCTAAGTTCACAAGAAATAATAATAAAATAGGTGTGCAAAAAAATCTTATTTGAATACCATATTATATTTACAGTATTATTATTATTTGACAACAATATTATATTTACAGTATTAAATCAGTATCACTTACTAGTTAAAATTTCTCATATTATTATCTATCTATTTTATAACTTAAAATATTTTGACATTATATTTCCATATTCCCTACTTAACAGTTATATAGCGCCGAGGTTTAATCTAGCAACATGTAAAATTTTGATTGGAATGCTGCATACTTTTACGAGTAAACTGTATTTATTTACTGTTATTTATGGCTCCGCATAAAAATAAAATTAAAGTTGGTTTTCTAAATCCCGGATCACTCGGCACTAAACATGAAGAATTTGTTGTGGCGATGGAACAGCACAATGTCGACATTATGGCTATAAATGAGACATGGCTGCGCGAGGGTCACGACTGTCGAGCTCCCGTACTCCCGGACTACCGATTACTTCACGTTCCCCGGCCAGCCAGCGTGCGCACGCGAGGCGGCGGTGTCGGCTTCTACGTGCGGCGCGGACTTACTGTGCGAGTGTGTAAGCACCCCGCTACGCCGCTCGTCGAACAAATGTGGCTGAGATTGACGGTAAACGGCATAAAATTCAATGAGGGTACCGCTTATCGACCGCCGTGGCTCGATGTCGATACCTTTTTTGACACTTTGACCGACACGATCGTATCTTTTCCTAATAATGATTACTTAATATTGTTAGGTGATTTCAATATAAATTTGTTAATTTCCGATTTGAACTTCACTAAATTCAATAATTTTATTCAATATTTAAATTTGACACAATATATAAACAAACCTACTCATTTTACCGGACATAGTGAAACCCAAATAGATTTAATTTGTAGTGACTTTCCAGTGCTTAATTCACTTGTAGATTATATACCTAGTTTAAGTAATCATGTCTTTTTGACTTGCGAAATGCATATAAAAAAACTAAAACGTACTTCACGTCGTTTTACATTCCGTTCCATTAAAGATATAGATTTTAATATTTTTAATAGAGAAATTAATGCGATCGACTGGGATTCGATTACGCACTTGTCAGACGTAAATCACATGATATCTAGATTTAATTTTATAATACTTACACTTTTCGATTTCTTTGCTCCGGTAAAAAGCGTAATAGCCAAGGAAAAATCTCTCCCTTGGATTACTTACACGGTGAGACAGATGATGCGTTTAATAAATTAGAGTCATAAGCGTTATCGATCTACGGGTCTGGCAAAACATAAGGACTATTACAAAGAGCTAAAAAAATGTGTCGACTCTGCTATAAATAATGAAAAACGTGCCTATTTTAATCAATACATAAATCAAAACATAAACAACTCTCGAGCTCTCTGGAAAAATCTCAAAAACACCGTTAATGTCACTGGCAAATCGCGTGATGCTGACCTTCCTAACCATATAAATAATCCAAATGAAATAAATCGTCATTTTTGCACAGTGCCTGGAACTAGTACTACATCTTTATCTGATATGACCTACTTCGAATTTAACAGGCATACTGACTCGTCATTTATATTGAAGCCTATTGACAAAGGCATAGTAGCAAAAATAATAAAGTCGCTAACATCAAATGCTTTAGGTAGTGATAGCATCTCTTTAGATATGTTGATACTTACTCTTCCATACACGCTATAAGTCATTACATCAATTGTCAATATGTCTTTACTTACATCTACCTTTCCCGCTGCCTGGAAGGTAGCTCTAGTGAGACCTTTGCCCAAAGGCAAAGAAGTCTCACATTTTAAGGATCTACGACCTATCAGTATTCCTTGTTGTCTTTCAAAGATTTTAGAAAGAGCTGTGTGCATGCAAATTACCCCTTACTTAGAGAAAAAAAATATGCTACCTGTTTTTCAGTCAGGTTTAAGAAAGTCTCGCAGCACTGCTACGGCTCTAATCGATGTGGTGGATAACATCTTGGCTTCACAGGATATAGGAAGGGGAACAATTATGGTACTTCTCGACTTTTCACGTGCTTTCGACTGCATAAGTTCCTTTTCTGCTGTCCAAACTAAGTTATTACGGATTTGAACACAACACAGTGAAATGGTTTTCAAGTTATTTAATTAATCGTACTCAAATTGTTGGCATAAATCGAACTGATGGCATCCGGCAGTTTTCGACCCCATACCCTCTCACCAGGGGAGTACCCCAAGGTTCTATTTTGGGGCCTGTCCTTTTCATTTTATATACAGCCGATATTTGTAGAAAAATCTTGCACTGTAGGTATCATTTGTACGCGGACGACATACAATTGTATTTGTCTTTTGACCCAAATGAAACCGACGTTGCGGTAGCTAAAATAAACGAAGACTTGCACAGAATATCGTTGTGGTCGGAGAAAAACTCTTTGGTACTAAACCCGATCAAGTCTAAGTACATGGTATTGGGATCGAAGCTCCAGATAGACCGTGTGCTCGCAAACAGTCCCGCTATACGTATTCACGGTGAACAGATTGAACGCGTCACAGAAACTCGAAACCTCGGCGTGCTGATGGACGATGGGTTACGCTTTGAAGGTCACGTGCTTGAGATCGCTCGAAATTGCTTCTATAGGTTAAGGGTATTATACCGAGTACGTGGCTTTCTCAGTGAGGACCTACGCATAAGACTCTGTGACTCGTTAATCCTAAATAAGATAGATTACGCCGATGTTGTTTATGGCCCCAGGTTGCTGGCAAAAACTTCACGGGTAGTCCAACGAGTACAAAATGCGTGTGCTAGGTTCGCTTTTTATATCCCTTCACGTAGTCACGTGAGCCCATATTTAAATAACGCAGATATGCTCAATATGAATTCTCGTAGGGAATTGCACCTGGCGACACTTATGTTTGCCGTAGTAAAATTCGGTAAACCAGAATACCTAAATATAAAATTTATTTGGCTTAGAGAAGACAACGTGCGGAGTATGAGAACCATTGACAGCGTATTAAAAATACCTCACCGCACGACCGTTTTTCGAGGCAGTTTTAGATACTCGGCCACCAAGTGTTGGAACAATATACCTCCACCTATTCGCATTCTGAATAATTTAAAAACTTTTAAGTCAAAATTAAAAAGATATTTTTTGGAATTTCAAAAACAGAGTTTAATTTGCAGTGGCCAAAATAAACTCTCAAATATAATTCTTGCCAAGTTATAGTAAGGTAATGATTTATATGTGTATATTTATATATATATATATATGTATATGTATGTGTAAATGTATTCATATGCACGTATGTATGGATATGTTTATCTTATATGTATGCTCATATTTTTTAATTTATCTTTTATATTACTATGTAATTAGTTATCATTATAAGTAAGTATAACTATATATTTAACAATACACACGACTACAAGTACACGTAGCGTGTCTAGAAACCGTGGCGCCAGTTAATTTCTTCTTTATTTTACTTCCACGTGAACACACGTGCTTCGCACTTAGTGACCAGTTACTTTATAGTAATAATCGAATAATTATATCGAAAGCGCAAACCGATTCTACTAAATTATTTATCTGTTAAACTAGCTTCTCCGCTTTTTCGTGGCTCGATTATACAGCTTCGATTAGTTTACACATTGAAGGCTCGTCGTAAGCGGCGCGGAGCCTACTTTACTATCCCTCTCGCACCCTACAACGTTTATATCAATTAACTGAAAATAATCGATCGATATTCTCCATATATTTTAACCTCCTGGTTATCCACTCTTCAACCAAAGCCGTATATTGTTTGTTTCCCTCTAAGCTCTCTAGACCATAGTTTAAATTCACTATTTACCTCAACTATTCTCTAACTAAAGCTTGGATCCACTACAGCAATACATATTATAGTAAATAAGATTGTTTAGTGGAATTGCAGAATCCCGCTGTCTGAGTTGCGGGATTTGGTTTTTTTTACAAGTTTTGTTTTTGATGGTATGGCGTTTTCATGTGATGGCCAAGTCATCTATTTTATTTAAACATAAAAGATTTTTAATATTAATGTGGTCACTATAAAATGTTGTTAGATTAGCTAATTACGTAATATTTTAAGACAGAAGGTCCCTTAAGTAGGGACTTACTAAATCAACCGACTTGGTATTACATGCATATCACAACTTTTTACGTTAGAAGAATTGAGTTGCGAGACTTGTTTTTTTTTCACAATGGCATCTCATTTCTTTTTGTAGATAGACTTCCTTTTTTTTCTTTCCATTACCCTCTTCTTCATAAATACCAACAATAATTTTCTTAAAGCCCACTCTCTGTCTTATGAGCTTTTCTTATTTTTGTAGGTAGTCTTCCTCTTTTTCTTTTCAGGTACTACTTCTTGAGCTACAGCTACAGTTTTTCTCAAAGCCCACTCCCTGGAAACAATTTTTGACAAGTCTGGACGGTAAATGCTTCTCAGTCTATTGTATTAACAAATTGAGGATTCCTGCACTTTGAGACTTCCAAAATCCACATTAATTAGATGTAACCCGCCCAGACTTGTAACTCTCGAAAGTGCCACGTAAGCTTGACCGGATATGAATACTGAATGATCCTCTCAAAAGGCCGTTTTCGTAAACCTCGAAAGCATACGGATACAAAGCGGTGGCCGCCATAACTTCAGATGCGGAACCATAGGTAGTTATTTTTACCATTGCCGTCGGGTACAATTCAGCGTTAATGTAGGGGTCTCCGTGCTCGTCACAAGTATACAGTTGTAACTCATCCCAATGCGCTACCACATACTCGACTATAGCAAGTCTAATCTCATACGACGACTCAATATTCCCATACATGGAGAATGACAAAGAATGATATAAACACGCACCATCGCCAGGTATAGGAACAACCCAGTGAGGGCAAGGATGGACATTCACATACAGTATATCCTTTCAGTCGACAAAATAATATAGCAATCGAAATAATGAACGAAAATCGCAAACTGATCGGTAAGATTTCTTGGCACATCCGAACAGCATGAGAGTATTTAGTGTAAAAATCAAGGAAAAACTAAAATATTTTGTAATTTCAGTCCACTTTTCTAGATACACTAAATGCATAAATAACTTCGTATATATATGACATCATATGGGATTACAAAGTTATTTATGCAGTTGGTGTATCTAGAAAACTGGACTGAAATTTCAAAATATTTTAGTTTTTTCTTGATCTATAAACTCTACACTAATTGTATTCAAAATTTGAAGCTTCTATGTCTACTAGAAGTGCCTTAGAGTTTTGATGATTGGTCAGTCAGTCAATGAGTGACAAAATTAAAAACTTTGACTAGTTATAATTCTTAAACTACTGGTTCAAATTGAATGAAATATGAAATATACCGTTTCTATGTAAATGCTTGTTTGGTTACTAGAAATACAGGCTTCTAGTTTAATCCAAAACGAAGTTATAGAGGGTCGAAAATTGCCTGAATTGCTTTGAGAAAAAAATGGTACGGCCGTGCTGCTTTTTGCTCGACTTGGCGGGGGCACTACCGTGCCCCTAGATTATAACAACTCAGTCATCAGTTATTCTAACTCCTTTTCATACCGCATTCCGTGCGACATCCCATCTCTACTGCTACCAATCTCTCGCTGTACGTTGACCGCTAGCGTGCGACATATGCCCAAGACATAATAAAAATACGAAAAACTATTTGCAAACGATATCTGCCATCTCTTTTCGACATATCTAGTTCAAACTCGAATTTATCGAATACGATTCGATATGAACAGATAGTAAATGAATTGAAAATTGAAGGATCAGTATCTTAAAAAAATAACATAAAAAAATGTTGCCTAAAGCTTTGAGAGTAGAAAGCCAGTTCAAGCCGAATACCAATTTGCAAAAGGTTAATTTCAATGAGGATGATATGTACAGAAATATCTAGGTTACCGATAAACGTCTAGCCTAAACACCTTCTAGCCTACGCTTCTTATATCAAATGAATGCTTTTGTCACTTCAAGTCTTAACCTATATATCTTTAAGCTTTGAACTTGACGAGGGTCTGTGTAACCACAAGAACAGAACTGAATATTTGTTATTCCGACTAATTTTGCCGCAAAGTATGTAATGAAACAATTCACAAGCAGTGGTTTGGTATTTGCTTGTTTTCAACTGATTTGTGTTACTAACTTTAATTTGTCCTATATAAAATTTAAGTTAACTTAAACAGTGCAATTAGAAAACAAGTATTTAATTGTATCAGACATTATTGTAGACATTACTTTTTACAAAATATAGGGTATAGTAATTTATTAATTTAACTATTGTACAATATTATATAAATACTAGCTTTTGCCAGCGGCTCCGCCCGCTGGTAATTTGGTTATCGGCGTGGGATTCTTACGGCAACCTCTCGATTATACTAAAGAAGTTTGTTTAGCAAGCTATAGCAGCAGCTATGGTTCGTTCGTGGATTTTGGTTATAGTTACTCCCGTAGGAACTTTTGAATTTTCCGGAATGAAAAATAGCCTATGTCCTCTTCCAAAACCTAACCTATCTATGTGCCAAGTTTCATCTTGATCCATCCAGTGATTGAGTAAAAAACAACCAAACAGCCAAACTTTCGCATTACACTAATATTATAAAGGCGAAAGTTTGTAAGTGTGTTTGTTTGTTTGTTACTTCTTTACGCCAAACGGCTGGCCAAGTTTTGATAAAATTTGCTATGGAGGTAGCCGACACCCTGGATTAACACAAAGGCTACTTTCTTTCCCAAAAAATTGAAAAGTTCTCGCGGGAATAACTAGTTTGTTAACCCGAGTTTGAACGCACTACAGCTGGAGCTATAGCTCGCTATAGCAAACTTCATCAGTATAAATAAGGAGTTTAGTACGAAGTTCCACGCCGATAACCGAATTAAGGCCAACCGAAGTCTAGTTTTTAATATTTATGGGTTAGCTGGTAGGAAATTAATGAATTGTGCCCACGGCTCCACCCGCCCTAAATTTGGTTATCTTACGTCAACTCCTTAATTATATTAATGACTTCTTAATTATTCTAACGAAGTTTGCTATAGCAAGCTATAGTTTGTTTAAGCTCAATAATAGTTATTCCCACGGAAACTTCTGAATTTTTCGAGACCTAAACTGTCTCCATACAAAATTTCATATAAATCGGTCCATGTATGAGTGACTTATGAATTTACAAACAAACTTTCGCATTTATAGAATAATATAAAAATTAGCGAAATGTTAGTTATGTTCATGTATATAAAGCGGACTTCTCACACAGTGCAATTTTTATAGCCAAATAAATACGTAAAAATTGGTTTTTGACCTTAAGGTTAAAAATTAAGATTGACAAGTATCACCGTTTTTCTCGCTCGCGCGTTGCCGACCAATTAAAAATATAATAAATTCTTCCTTGAAGAACCCCATTCTGTAGTCTTTTAAATAAAAGTGTTAGCAAAATTAAATATATGACTAGGAAAATTAACCTAAAACCATTTACGTTAGTAAAGCAAAAGAATACTTAGTCAACACAAAATGGAAATAGCAGTCCCAGCATTAATTTAATGAGCCGCAATTCTACATTTTAACGAACAAATTGCTGAAGTCATTAACAAAACTCTTGTGATCCCTTAAAAACTAAGCAACCCTCGCCCGCTTCTGCAGACCTAAAAAAATTAGGGTCACAAAGTATATTTCTAGGACCCACCTATCTTGTACAGAGGCTAAACTTAATTTATGTATATCTCTTTACTTTTTAAAGTTAAGAGACGACAGACATGTTATAAAATTGCACTTTCTAAAATTGTAAATTGGTTTAACGCTAATAATTTATTACTTAATGAAAAAAAAACCAAATGTGTTAAATTTACATTACCAAATGTTAGTCAGAGACAGACATGTATTAATATTAATGGCGAGCAATTAGAACTTGTTAATTCAACAGTCTTTCTTGGCATAACGCTGGACTCCAAACTTCAATGGGGTCCTCATATTCATAACCTAGCCAAAAAACTTAGCTCTGCTGTGTATGCGATCAAGAAAATAAGACAATTGACCGATGTCGACACTGCAAAAATAGTATATTTTAGCTATTTCCATAGTTTAATGACATATGGTATCCTATTGTGGGGTAGCGCTGCTGATGTAAATACAATATTTTTGTTACAAAAAAGGGCAATTCGTGCTATTTATAAATTAGGATCTAGGATATCTCTGAGGGATAGGTTTAGGGAAGTAAAAATTTTAATTTTAGTGTCGCAGTACATATATGAAAATCTTTTATATGTACATAAAAATATCAATAGTTTCAGCAAGAAAAGTGACGTTCACAAACACTAGAAGTAAAAATAAGCTGTTGGTGCATGATACACGTCTACACAAAATAAGTTACTCTTTTATGGGGCAATGTATACACTTTTACAACAAAGTTCCCAATAAAATTCAAAATCTATCAATAAGTAAATTTAAATCTTTTATCAAGCTTTTTACTTTGTAAAAAGGCATACTACAATATTTCAGACTATGTAAATGATAAAAATCCTTGGGACTGATGATGCTCAATTACAGGATGCATAGGTAAACCAAATTAAAATGGAAAAAACATAAAATTGTACGACTAAAATTTTTTTTTATATAAAACATGTATTATTGATAGTGTTTTTAAAAGAGTTACTATCGAGTTTCTTGCCGGATTCTTCTCGGTAGAAATCAACAACATTGTGAACCGGCGGGAAGGTGGGAGGGTTCAAAAAATAATATTTTATAACTTTGACGATTCAAAAGTGATTGTAAAATCCTTATTTGAATAAACCATTTTGACTTTGACTTTGACTTTGACTTTGACTTTGACTATACTTGGCTGAAAAAAAGCTTTAGAAATGGCTCTCTCTACGTAACTACTGTAAAGGTAATACAAATATATGAAAAAAATATGCGAAAAATGACATTAATTTCTGCAAAAGGAATAAAATAGTCAATTGTTTATCAAGGAGATAAAAAAATTTAATCCCAAGCGTAACGAAGTATTCCAGGGTCTACACTCGAACAGAACGAGGCTGCTTAGAGTAAACGCCCGAGCAAACCAAAGGAGTTAGGACTAAAATCTTGATTGAAACAAGGAACTCTAGTTTACACAAGACGAAAACACCTTTATCCTTTATTTATTAAGCAACACTACCAGAAAAATAATAATTTAATAGTGAATTTCGTTATGTTTATGAAAGTCTATTCAGTTTTTTAATCAAGTAGTTGTTGAGAGTTTGTATGAAAAACCGTCATTTTTAGGGTTTCGTAACCAGAGAGTGCCAACGGAGCCCTATTACTAAGACTTCACTTTCCGCCTGTCTGTTCGTCTGTCCGACCATTAAAAGGCTCTATCTTTTAGACCAAAATAGACAGAAGTCTATTAATTAAGAATTTTTCGCAGAATATGTGTTATAATGGGGGATTATCAGACAAATAAAAAAAAGTTGAAAAAATTTAAAATTTAAGGCGATTCCGCATACAAGAAACACATTTTCGTTCTTTCTGCTCAATCGTTAAAACAGAAAGACATACAAACTTCAAACTTGCAGTGAAAAATAGTGTAAACTTTAAAGTTTAACAACAAATAATAAAAATCGGCCAAGTGTGAGACGGGCCCAAGCAATTACTATTTTAAATTACCGGGACAGCGCCATCTAGCTTACCTTTAGGAGAAACAGTAACACATTTGTTTGTTGGAAACGATATTCAAAGTAAAACAGCTTTGGGCTTGATTAGTACTTGGATGGATGACCCTTAGTAGCACTTTTGGTTTGTGTTTGTTAATTACGTAAATAGTGGTACGGAACCCTCGCTTACCGAGTCCAACTCGCACTTGGCCGGTTTTTGGTATGTTCACCGATTCCTCCGTCAATTGTGAACCGATTTCAAAAATTCTTTTTTTATTCGGAACCATATGCTGATGTGGTCCTATTTTTAACCAAGTCAGGATCTGATAATGAAATCACATGGAAACCTAGAGCATAAAACCTACGAGTAGTAGTAAGAAATGAGAACCAGTTTATGACAGACAAATTTTCGACAAAAATTATAGTGTCCCTATAACAGCCTATTTTTATGACTGTGATCAATAGAAGGCGTCTCTACGAGCAATGGTTGTAGTGGACACTTTTTTCTGGGGTCCCTATTTGCGGCGCTACGGAACCCGGAAATTATCATTTTACATTTAAATTTCTGTTCATAGCAGATCACGGAATAATCTTACGAAAAAAAGGTTCCTTAATTTCCTTAACGAACGTTGCTCCGGGCAATGTGTTCTATCGATTTCCGGCAAAACATTGGTCCGTCGAAGGGACACATCCCCATTTCAATTCAACTCCTACGGGAGGAAGGGAATCAGAGAGTTCGTCTGGGATAAAATGTTTATTTAGTTAATGTACTTGAAATTGGTTTAATATGCTTTTGGAGACAGTTAAAAAACGATGTGTACTTGTCTAAGATGTTAGGTGCAACCCAAATTAAAAACTGCAAGGCGACTCACGTCGATTGGTTCTTTGGTTGTACTAACATGGACCACATATGTCGGGCCTAATGTCTTCTAAGGGGACCTAAGGGAGCCCTAAATTACAATGAAGTAATAAATCGAGAGAGTCTGATGACCTGACCACAGACTAATGCTTCTAGGGTTCCGATTCACGCTCGGTGCGCAAGGCGCGGTCCTGATAGCAAAGGTACAAAACTATCCCCCACCCCAGGCAGATCGGGCCTGACTGAGATACTGTAAGCCCTTAAAAATCGGCAATCGCGACAGAGTAGGAATAGCTCTCGTAAGAATGGAGTTGCCTACTGAAACTTCAGCGACCAAGCCGGAGAAGAGTCAAAGGCTGCGACCATGCCTCCAGAGGAAAGGTGGCATATTCATCTCCTTGATAAGGAGAAGATAACGTACTTTCGGAGGTTTAGTCTTATCCGACCAACGCACTCGTTACACTCGTCACAAGAGATGAAGATACTCAAGAGAAAACCGTTTCCAAAAGCTCTGAGACATCTCCTGCAGCATTCAAAACCATGCCAACCGGTTGAGTAGAGTATCAAATAAGGGACTTAGGTAATGTCCACTAGAAATGGCCAGGAGTTAACACTTCCAAATTCTTCGGGCCCAAAGAAATCGAACGGAGTTGAGCACCGCTTCAATTTTGCAGAAGACTGTAGATAGCTCCTCGGAGCTAAGAACGGTCTCGCCGACAACGCGGCAAAGACGAGTCTTTGCTACCTTTACCACCGCTTCGAAAATACCGCCCCAAGAAGGATATGCGGGGGGATCATCAAAGTATTATATGACTACTTTAAATGGAACTTCTTGCCAGCTCTTTTTGGTAGAAATTAACATTGATTACATTGTATTGACTTCAATATTGATTCAAAAGTGTTCTTAAAAACCTGCATGAATAAAGTTTGATTTGGTTTGATTTGATCGAAAATCCACTGAATTCCCATATGGAAAAGGTGATATCCTATTGTAATAGCCGCTTGGTGATGCTTGAAATTTGCGTTTACGTAATAAAAAAAACTAATAACGCTATTCGAAATAACACGTGCAACATTCTAGTGAGATACTTCTCACGAAGTTATAAAAACGAACAAACGAGCGTGCATAGTCATTTCATCTGCTAAGACACACTATCTAAACAAAAGCTTGAAACATGCAGAAATTCGAGCAGAAATACATATTCTTAAAATGACAAAATTTTGAATTGCCTTTCGCAAATTTAATTTCGCAAAAAACAATAAAAAATAAATATGAATGCAAACTAAATGTTAATATAAAATTACTACACCCATGGTGCTGTTACAAAAAAATAAAACAAACGAATTTATGACTTTTTGACCTTTGCCTTCTCGAAATTATGACCCACCACAGACAAGCGCGCCCGAGCCCTAGAATAAATTTAGATTTTAAGAAATTGTGTTTGTTTAAAATATCTTTGTTATATACTCTTTTGCTATTTTAAGTAATTTGTTAAAAATATCTCTAATTAAATTTGTAATGATAAAATCAGTGCAGTGATCTGAGAAAGCCCTAAACGTCACCCTCAGTATTCTAGATCTTACTTTACCATTATTGTTGTTGTTTAAGCAAGTCTACAAATTATTTGTTACCGTAATAAACTAACCTGAGAGTTTTCACCGGTAAATAATTCACTGCCTATAATTTAAGAAAAAATATAATGAAGTCCTCGTCCTTCGTCTGACGAGATTCCAGCCGATCGCTGAAACCTTTAATTTATGTGATATGTTTGTATTATGTAACTTGTTTATCTGTAACTAGCTTCTACCTGCAGCTTCGCCTGCCCTAAATTTCACTATCGGCGTAGGTTCTTACGACAACTTCTCAATTATAGAAAAAAAACAAACAATTAAATCTTTCCCTTTAAAGGCATAATACATCCGTGCCTGTGAAACCATGGAAATACACATACAAAATTTCAAGCCGTTTAGTAGTTGACATACTGACAGCAGTGCCACCTACCGGGTCCAATTGTATTTTTAAATCATCCAGAAAACCACCGAAATACCGATGTAAAATTTCAAACCAATCGGGTCAGCCGTTTAAAAGTTATGTGAAAAAGATAAGTACGGAAAGATAATTCTTACTACCCGTTGTCCTATTACCCGTTTTCCCGTAGGAATAAAGTACTTTCCCGCGGTAAAAAGTAGCCTATGTTCATTAGGGATAATCTGGGCTTCTAATCGTAAAAGAATTTTTCAAATCGTCCCAGTAGTTTCGACGCCTATTCAATACAAACAAACAGTCAAATCTTTCCTCTTTATAATATTAGTTTAGATAAGTTTTAACCGGCAAAAAGGGAGTTGTTAAAAAGTTGGAGTTTCTCCTCCGTTTTAGGGTTTTGGGTCAGGAAAATCCGACCTTAAAACCGACTTTATTACCGACTAATTGCCCAAAGCGGTTAGTTAAGAAAATATTCAAAGTTTCGATATTAATTTTTTCTCTCTTGCTTTGGATAATATGAAAGTAAAGTAGTTTTTTTCGCTTAATACCTGGTTTTCTTTTCTTACTACCCTTTTCTATGTATTTGAGTTGATACAAGATGCACGTACCTATAAACTCAACTATTCAGTCAGTTCTCGTAAGAAACGCTTACAGTCTTATATATCAAAGACTTACAAAAGGGGCAACCGATATATTATAGAAAGTAAATAGTTTAATAGACATTCATATAATATTATTTCGCTATAGCAAAGAGCTTCTGACTATCATTTAACAAATTATCTAAAATAAACCACCACGCAGAATACATAGATATCTCTTCATTAACGAACACACATACATATAAACATGTATATATTATACGTTAGGCATATTTAATTTAATTATCACTTAATACACTTATCTGAGTAGATAAATCACAAAACGATTACTGTTAATATTTATTGTAAAAGTAACTGTAAATATAACACAACTTGCAACAATAGAAACTTAATCACTATTCAAGTTATTCAAACAACAAGTAACGACCTTTGCCAAAAAAATACTTATGAGAACTGACTTTGAAATAGAAAATACCTAGACCCTGGGCCAAATGCCCACTCCCTTCTAAAATAGACGATGGTTTGTGTCGGAATCCGAACGGATGATCTTTAGTAATCCACGGCGGCTAAAGAAGTGATAAAGACAGGCAATGAAAGCTTGAGTGGAAAGACAGGAGATTACCCCAAGGTAGACAGCCTTTGTAACAAGACATACAAATACGCACAAGTATGCCGTGACCACCTTGACGTTGACCTAAAATCAGTTCAAACATCGAACAAAGAAGCGAGCAGGGTTTACTCGATCGGGAGGCAAATCGCCCATTCGTGGCTAAGTCATAGTTGCTTTGAGCCTAAACCAGGGTATGCACTTAACGAGCACACTCCTTATAACCCTTCAAGCCGAGACAATTCAAAACTATCGATGGAAATGGCAAGCAGACTAATGAGTCTCACATGAGAGTTTCTCAAATGGCGGTCCTAAATAAACCGGAAGTTCAAGTGGCTATCCTTAGGCAAAAGTAGCCGATACCGAGCTCCATAAGGCAAGTTTGCATGACGTAATCCGCTACCTACACAAACGAGTTGCCGAACGCCGAGAAATGGGTTAAGTCTGGCCAAAGCTCTTTTGATCTTGAAGCAACTAGCTCAAAAATCGCCTATCAAAGTCCTATGATACTCTCGTTGTACATTCAACACTAAGATATAGAGCGCTTGTTAATTCAAACTTCATTTGGGCAAAAACAACATTTGTATGTATGTACAAACTTTTATAATAGAATCTCGAAAAACTTACCAATCGTAAATTACTCAGAAATTGGACTACGTAAAAATAGAAAATATTTTCATTTCTTAATTATACACCCGGAATATTATTCCATTTAAAATAATATATAAAATATAGAATAGAAAATAACTCACACTTCTATATTATATACACATAGACGGTTTGTGGATCTCTTTTCTCACACATTCTCCCTCGCATACATACAAAACACTTACAATATAGGGAAAAATCCTAAATTTGTTAATTTTACAACACATTAAAAAAAAGTTTGTCTGTGAAGACCCTTTTACTCAAATACGTGTGGAGGTATCAAGTTGAAATTAATATCAAATACTAAAGTCTATGGTCACTGAATTTAAGCTTCTACACCAACGCAATAAGAAATTAGCCCAAAATACGGTCTTTTTTGTCGCATATTGTGACACAAAATAATCAAAACCTATGGGTTAGGTACTTCTCGTTGACCTAGAATCATGAAATTTGGGATGAAGCATGAGGTTATATCACAAATATAGCAAAAAAATCCCAAAAGGCATAACCTGTGAGACTTGATCTCATGATGGAAGAACTATCTACAATCTACATATAATAGTTCTGTTGGTGGAACCCTTGGTGCTTGAGCCAGACTCGCACTTGGTCGATTTTTTAGCTTGTTATGCAATCAACAAAAAACGTTACTTAAAAACTAAGATTTTTATATCATTTCCAATTTCACGAAGTAAATAATTCGAATAGATTTTCATTAAAGACGTATGTGAGAGCCGTAAAATGTGCCATTAAATAACCGCTTTGTTCGTTTTAGTGCTTAAAATCAAATAACGGTTGAGAGTATACAGCCGCTGATAACATGACGTCACTCACACGACTTACTCAAGTCTGGAAAAATACGACTTTGTATTACGCCATGTTCGTCATAACACTGTTCAAGCTGTTTTGTCAATATGTCGTATAAGTTTTATACATTTTTATATATTTTTTTAATTTAAACAGTTCTTGCTTGTCAATTCGTGTCTCTGGTTGTTTGACCATGACGTACTGTATTAACATACTATTATTTTTTATGTTTAGATAATATTTTGTTACTTATTTTGCAAATATTATGTAGCGTGTTAATTATAAATGAGCAAAATTTTTAAATAGTGTTTTGTTTTATGTATTTTACCCATTTTTAAAAAAATCACAAGTAATAAAGAGTATTTTGCAAATAAGTGATGTAACCATAGACTTAGGGATTCTATTATCTGTATTCTCTCTGTGTCTATTAGTTGTAACCATTAACTTAGGTATGCTATAATCTATAAAATAAACTGAATCTATCCGAACATTTGATGTTTTCAGCTTCCATACATTTAGTATGGCGACATGGCACTCATCGCATGATACCTAAATAATTTGGATGATACAGCTATCATTTGAATATGTCTCTTTTTTTTTAACATAAGAATACGCCAATATAACTTGATTAAAAACACAAAAAAAATATGTATAAACAAAATAGTAGGTATTTTTTTTTGGCACCAATTTCTCTTTTATTTTATATGAATTAAATCTAGGCAAAAGAATTAAATTCATCCAGCCAGTTCGGTTTCTGTAGATAATCTTTCATAATAGCAAAGTAGAGTATCTACTATCACATTTATTAATACAGATATCAATAAGTGCATAGTATATATTATAACGAACCCGAATGAAAACGAACGTGCACGAACAAGTTGCACGCAGTTAAAATAATTATCAAAATTGTTGCTAACAATGCAATTAAGTGACTGTGACTATTTATCGAAACAGTGCAAAGACGCTCTAACAATGGTGAAAAAAGCAAATTCTGAAACAATGGCAAAAATTCAAGAATTACATTTAAAACTATTAAAACTAAGAAACACTTATCCAAATGTCAAGAAAACAACACAACAATCCTCAAAACGAGTAACAACTCGATCGGTTGCGAAAACACAAGCTTATGGCTAGAGCGATAAAGCCAATAAAGAACAAGAAGTGAATCAACAGCCAATCCCAAGTGAGAATGGAATGATATCCGAAACCTCAGCGCCAAAAACTCCCAAACTTGGTAGTATATCCATGCAAAACTCAAAAATTCAAATTAAATCCAACGAGAAACTCCAATTTTCCAAAAACAATCAACAAAACCAATAAATGACACCAAAATTATTGGACTACTGTAAAGAGGAGAAAAAACCAGGCAAAAAATCGTGACAATAACTTTCATTGACAATTTCATTAATTCTGCAACAAATACCAACTTAGAAGTCGTAGATCTATTACTATAAAGTACGTACATGGTTGCTATTTTAACAAAAAAATGACTGCTGAAACCATCGTTTAACACGTGAATGCTATTCGAGTATAGCGACTACAATAGTGACTACATAGTGGAGAAAATTCCATCAAAACATGGTAACTACGCTTCCTTTAAAATTAGAATACCATCAGCTGTTTATGAAAACATTTGCTTCTCTGCTTGGCCTATACATGTAAACATAATCCAATGGCAGCCCTTTCTATTCGAACAAAAGAAGAAAGAACCAGCTTCAGAAAATCAACTCACAAAAAGTACCTCAGCAGACCAATAACTTAACAGTCTGCCATCAAAACGTAAGAAGTTTGAATCGCAAAACACACCTTGAACTTCTACTGAACGATGAATAACAGTGTTAAGTACTATGCACAGAACATTGGCTTAAACATTATGAATTCGAAATATTGCTTCTTCATGATTTCACTTAACTTCTTGTTATTGTAGAACACAAGTGGAATACGAAGGCAAAGCAACCTATATAAAAAATAACTTGCTGTAAAAGGAACGTCCAGAACTAAACAAACTGTCTAAGGAACACAAATGTGAAATTTTATCTATAGAATTACCTATGTTAAAATTGATAATTGTTTGTATCTTCAGATCAAACGTAACTAGTTTAGACAAATTCCTAAACTGTTTTGAAAATGTGTTCTTCTGTCCGTCCTTGACGAAAGAAAATAAGATCGCTGTCTTAAAGAGAGACTTTAATGTTGACTTCCTTGCAAACTCATCACAAAAACAAACTTTATCCGACTTAGTAAGTTCTTTTGATTTTATTCAACTAGTAACCTTTTTGAAGCGAAACACTAACTCATGCTCAACATGCCTTAACTCCATTTACTTTTATTTAAATAATGACTTTTGCAAATATAGGATAAATACAATTTAATCTAACATATCATAACACCCAAAAAATTACTTTAAGTTTACCATTTGAAATACGAAATACAACTACACGTCGTAAGTTTAACAAAAAAAAAACTTAAGTTGTTTCACAAGCTTAATAAATACAATTGACTGGCCTTAACCAAAAATATAATGAAGACTCAATCAGATACCTAAATTACATAATTAATTTACTTAGTAATTCTGTAAACACTTGTTCACGAACAAATGTCAAAAAACAAAGTGGAGACGAAGTTGACGACAACTACTCCTGCCACATACAAACACATTTAATACCTGAACTTAACATATAATTTGTTTCATAACCTTTGTTGTTTTTCAACATTTTATTTTTGTGTATTGATTACTTTCTCAGACCCCTACCACGCACACAATGATATAAAAAGTATAAATGAAATAAAAAAGGTATTATAGGGAAAAACACTGATTAAAAAATTTAGTTAGTGGAACTGCATATAAAATACACTTAATATTATGATCAGCTTAAGTTTAACAATGAATATACTAATATACTACAAACATTGCAGTGAAACATATGAGCAGGCCAAAATAAAAACACTCAAAGTTTATATTGTGAGTTAGTTACAAGTAACCCTGCACCTAACTGTGACCCTATTGTGACCATTGATTTAATGTGTGATAGATCTGTAGAGGACATACCCACTAATATGAACATTTATAACCAAATAAAAAAATGCAACAAGTTAAATATGTTTATTAGTGAATCACAGAAACTTGTTAAAAAAAATCTCATCTCTATAAATATTCAACTTTTAAAAAACCAAATAAATTTCCTGATCTAAAGTTAAAACATTGCAATGACAAACTAGAAGAAAGCAGATTTTTATATGACCATGTAACACATATTCTACAAAAGTCTTCAGAAAATATAAATTCTAAGTATGACAGTGCAAAATGTGAAATCAGTGAGCATATCCAGGTTGTGAGTAACTTGCTAGATTTATGTAAATATAACACGCAGAAAATTGATTGATTTATGTGATTGTGCCCGTCCCTCAAAAAGTGATCCACGATTGGGTTTGTAGTTAACAAAGGTTCGATCTAAAAGTTGGTAATTAATAATTGTGAAAGTCAAAATTCAAATTACTGTATCTTGTAATAAACCTTGTCCAGAGCCTTGTACTCCCTTATTTTGCAGTGCTAATAATAACACAGTACCTGGAAACCTTATCAAACGTAAGAAAACCTTAATTATTTCAGACAAGCTTGGCAAAGGGTTCGGGGTGTATCTGTACTCTTGGAGTATAATTCAGTCAGTTAATTAGTAGTATACCAACAGGTAATTTAGATACTAATACTACATTAGTTCTTATATTTAGGGACAGTGCATCTTTGAGAAAAAAGGAACTTATATATGGTATTGATATCCTTTTCAGAATACAAAATAAATTAAACTGTATGTGTATCATATTCGGATTTCCACATTCCTATTGTTTTTTTGAAAAAAAAAATATATTTCTAATCTCAATGCATATTAATACAATATGACTGATTAATATAATGACGTTATATCCTATTTTGACTTAAGTACATTTATTTATAATTTTTAGTTGACTTGGGCTAATATGTACTTGCCCATCAGATGTCGCTGACGTATGGCTTCATTGTTAGCTCACAATATACAATGTTTAGATTTAAGGAGTTTGAAAGAGCTTTTGACCAATCACATATTAGTACTATTTGTAATAGTGCTAACAACAATACTTGTGATGGCTCAGTAAGCGATTTAAACAGAGACACAAGACAAACTAGACGTACTAGCATGCAGTGAAACTTGGTGCAAAAAATTCGAGATTGAACGAATTAGGTTATGTGTGTATGAACTGGCGGGTAGCTACTGCCGCACGCGCATCGCCCACGGCGGTGTTGCACTATTCACACGGGGTGATATTACTTACCGCCAGCGAAACGACCTATAGAGCCTGGCTGTACAATATCATTTCGAGTTTGCTGCAATTGAAATTATTAATTTGAATTTAATTATTATTGTAATGTATCGCACTGGTAATGAAAATTTTGACATTTATTTAAATAATTTAGAATTGTTGCTAGATAGGCTTTCGGACGAAAATAAAATATTTATTTTGGTCGGCGACCAAAATGTTGACTTTTTGTCCGAGAATAGTTTGAGGCAACGAGTTGATGATGTGTTACAATGTTACTCTTGTTTCAACTGTGTTCATTTTCCAACCCGTGTATCTGCGCACAGCTCGACTTCTATTGACTGCGGAGTTGTACCTTGTGACCGCGGTGACGTCACACCGGCGCCTTCGGACACGGTGGTGAGTGACCATAATGCACAGGTGTTTGTGTTAGCCATGGATCTGCCGACCCCCGCCCGCACCCAACACAACTCTTTCATACAAAAAAGACTATTTAATAGTGAATCGCTTTCAGCATTTTATATTGACATTGAAAATTATAATTGGAACTTTATTTTTGACATTACAATATAAATGACAAATGTACTAAATTATTTAATATTTTGACTTATTATATTGACATACACTTTCCTTTCAAAAATGTTTTAACAAAGAAACGTAATCATGTACCGTGGATTACGGATACTCTTTCTAGACTTATTTCAAAGAATAACGACTTAACCGTAATCAAACGCCAATACCCAGAGAAAAAAACATTGATGACATCTATTACCAATTACTGCAATATGATTAAAAATGAAAGTTTAATTGCTCACAAAAGTTACACAGAGAATCGTCTTCAAAATAGTAAAAACCCATCAAAAAAAATGTGGCGCATAGTCGACGAGGAAGTTTCCAACAAACCACGTAAACACACAATTTTACTAAAAGACCACGATAGGAAGAAGATTGAACCGAACTACGTACCCGAACACCTTAATCGACACTTCCTCACAGTAGCCTCGAAGTATTTAGTGCAAACAGACAAACACATATCTGTGTCATATGTTCAAAATGGTATAGGCGATGCAGATGTCCCAGACTTAGTGCTACCCAGAATCACACTCGCAGACCTCAACTGCACGCTGCGCTCAATGATAAAGTCGCGATCCACTCGCGATATTTACGACATCTCTGTTGACCTACTTATGTGCATCTGGCCGCTTCTATCCGGAATACTGGTTGAACTAATCAACTAAATTTTTTATCCGGTATATACCCAGACGTACTTAAGAGCACACGAGTGTGTCCAGTCTACAAAGGAAAAGGGGAGATGGATTCTGTAGACTTTTATAGACCTATAACAATAGTACCAAACATATCAAAAATTATTGAATCGATTTTATCAAATTGCTTAATGCAACATCTTGAAACTAACGACCTACTGACTGACAGACAATTTGCCTACAGACAAAATAGGTCTACCACAGAAGCGGCGCATAAAATCTACGACTGCATTGTAACGGCTCTGGACGATATGTACAAGGTGGCAGGGATATTCTGTGATCTCTCAAAAGCGTTTGACGTTATAAACTTTGAGTTGTTATTATAAAAAATGAAACATTATGGTCTGAAAAACAAAACGCACGAACTGTTCAGGTCATTTTTAACTAATAGACATTAAACGGTTAAAATCGAAATATACGGCAAAACCATAAAGTCAAATGCGGGCAAAGTGGAGATTGGTATACCACAGGGATCGGTCCTCGGAAACTCTCTATTTTCGCTCTTTATGAATGACCTCCCATCTTCAGTTACCAAAGGCCTGACGGTGCTGTTCGCCGATGACACAACACGCACGTACGAACAGCTCGAAAACAAGATAGCAAACGCGTACGCTCAGCTCAACGCGTGGTTCTCGGCAAACGGCCTCGTCCTCAATGTCACAAAGTCTAATGTTATGATATTCTCGACAGGAAACCCCACTTTAACTCCACAAGTACAGAGTCCGATGCCACAATGCGAGTCCTGTAGATTTCTCGGGTTTACCATAGACCATAGACTAAACTGGAAACACCATGTGTCAACGTTGTGTAAAAAGCTGAGTAGTGCAGTATTTGCACTACGAAAGCTGAAACCACTCGTGTCTGACGTTGCACTACTACAAATATATTTTGCCTACTTTTATTCCCTTCTGTCATATGGCATTATTCTATGGGGCAACTCGACAGACTACAATCGAGTGTTCATTATACAAAAGAGAGCTCTTCGCACACTGGCGGGTGTAAAACCTCGCCATTCATGCAGATAACTATTTAAAAAATATGGTATAATGACACATTATTCTCAATATGTGTTTGATATTATAATGTACACTCGACGCAACATAAACACCTGTAAACGCATCAGTGTTCCAGGCAGAGTGACTCGTCAAACAGGGCGACTACAACGTGTGCCACGACGACTAGCACTGCTGGATAAAAATCCGCGAGTCATAGGCCCAGCTTATTATGAGCACCTCCCCATCGACCTAATAAACGAACTCTCGGATCAGAAATTTGGTCGCCGGCTAAAAGAGCTTTAACTGACTCAATCACTGTATTCTGTCAAAGAATACAGTGACCACGTTTGACATTTTTAATATTTGTTTGTTTTTGTTTTGACATTTTTATTGATTTTTATTTATGTTTGTTCTTGTTTTAACATTTTTATTGACTTTTAATTATTATTTATGTTTGTTTTAAATTTTGACATTTTTAAATCTTTGACTGAATATTGATTCTATTTATATGTTTATTTTTAATTGTTGACGTTTTATCTTAGAATATTTCTAAGCCTTTATTTTTCATTGTAATTTTAATTTTTATACTTGACGATCTTCTTGTGAATTGGTTATGTATTATTATTTTAATGACATAATGTAATTTTCGATGAGAAATAAATGACCTACCTACCTACCTACCAAAGGACAAATCCCCTAGTTAACACATTGTAACGTCAATAAAGCCAACAGATCTTTAAAATATTGTACATCAAAATATTCAGGGCTTGTCTGGTAAGGAATAACATTACTTTTAAGTAGCTTGGATGTCCATGTGTTGTGCCTTACTGAGCATTGGCTAGAAAGACATAAATTGATGTTAAACATTCCAGATTATTGTATCTCTAGTGTATTTTTCATTTTAACATATTCTACAAGAAACACCCACTAGGGATAAACTTTTCTGTTTTCTGTCATATGGTATTTTATTGTGGGTAAGGGCGGGCGGCTGTCATAGAAACTATTTTATACTTTAAAAAAGAGCAATAAGATCAATGTTAAACTTACCGCGCCAAGATTCACTTCGTGAACTTACTGTAGCTTCTCAGTATATTTACGCTTTGCTTACTTCAAAAGGTGAAGGTCGGTTTCATAATTCAGACCATTTGCTTTTTTAATACAATTGGTAATGAGAATATTGTTAACCTACCCTGTTAGTACATATTTTTGAAACTTATATTAATAAGGTTCTTGTTAACAAGGAATACTATACTGTGAAGGAATTTTATAAAGATAATAATGTTTGAAATTAAAGGTATGGGCCAAATACTGGACATTCATCTATGGCTTATGTAGTTAAGAATTAATGCCACATTACGGTTAGTGGATGCACCATGGATAGTCGTCCACCATTGGCTGCTGGGTGTTGGGAAGTTCTGGATAGGTTTACACTTATTTGCATAGATTTTGTGTATTTGGAGGCCTTGTTCCTGCGTGATTGATGGTAACAGGTTTACACCTGGGAAGTTTGTCACTTCTTCTTATCTTAGGCTTGTTTCCGAAGTGACAGTACGTTAAATGGTGTGCATTTGTTGCCAGACTGTCGTGTGGGAGCTGGGCTTCTTCATGATTTACAACGTCTGTGAGTATGTGTATACATATGGGTTTGTGAGCACGTTTGTGTGATGCGCCCTCTCGCATTTGGAGCCTCTTTGGCACCGGGCGAACGATTGTGGATTGCAGCGGGTTATTAATACTATATTAAGAATATCATTATACTGGTACCTATGTAAGTTTATACACATATATATATATTATCAATTTCTGATACACTGCTTGTGTTTTATGTATATTTATGTGTGTCTTTGTATATGTGTTTATATATGTACTAGTTGTTGCCAACGGCATCGCCCGCGCTGGATTGGCATAGGATTATTACGAACACTCCCCAATTAAAGTTCAAAAGTTGCAATACCAAGCTCTATCTGTGGCTATACTCGAAGTTCATGTATTAAGAATTTGGTAACTCCTGCATAAGCTTCTAGATTTACAGGATAAAAGATTAGCCCACGTCCTTCTCCTTCTGTTTAATTCCCTGTGCGAAGTTTAAGGCTCAATTAGATGCTCCTTTGTGACGTCATGTAGGGATAAACGAACAGACATACCATAGTATTAATAATATACTAGCTTTTGCCGGGTCGTCCACCCGCCCTAAATCCGGCCATCGGTGTAGGATTTCAACGGCAACTCCTCAATTATGGAAAAAAAAACGGGTTGCACTCCGGGAGTGCCGGCAGAAGTGAAAACATACTCGCTATTTACTTCCCATCACTTCTTATCCATATTTATTTATTAAAAATAATAACTTTTGTTTATTTACTTTTTTGACGTTGTATATTTGACAGCTCAATCTGTCATAGAATTAAAATCCCATATCCAACCTCCCTGTACTACTCATAATCGCCATATACTAAAAATAAAACTAACCTAATGTAAATAAAGGTCATGTGTCCTAACGCGAGTGACATCTTACGAATTTTCGATCAGGACACGCAACGAACGAACGAATGAACGAACGAACGAACGAACGAACGAACGAACGAACGAACGAACGAACGAACGAACGAACGAACGAACGAACGAACGAACCAACAAACAAACAAACAAACAAACAAACAAACAAACAAACAAACAAACAAACAAACAAACAAACAAACAAACAAACAAACAAACAAACAAACAAACAAACAACCTGTACTACACATAATCGCCATATACTAAAAATAAAATAATAATGTTTGTTTATTTACTTTTTTGACGTAGTATATTTGACATCGCATAGAATTAAAATTCCATATCCAACCTCCCTGTACTACTCATAATCGCGAATACTAAAAATAAAAATTATAATAGGCGTGGCATTACGGTTTCCGTCTTACGTATTCCACGATTAGGACACGTGACCTGACGCGAGTTTATCATTTTTTACCCATACCAAAAAAAGTGCACAGCGCCGCTAAAGAAGTTTTCACTTCAAAAAACAGACTATTACTTGACGTTTTTAAGTAGTTTATGTCCTTTCCCGAAATTCAAACTATCTCCATGCTAAATTTCATCTTGATCGGAATAGCGGGTAACAGACAGAGTTACTTTCGCATTTATAATATTCATTATTGTATTATATTCATGTATAGTTTTAAGTATAAGTATACATTTGACTGTGCAAGAATATAATTATGATGGAGCTAATGCCACTAGTACTATTAAAAATATTGGATTACTCTTAAATATCTGAATTCCTTCACACGATTGACGATATTTGACGCTTCTTATGGTGCTACATGAAAACAAAAAAAAAATTTGACATGTGTTTGACTTTGTTTTTAGTAGCTTACTAACTTATTTATATTACCTTCTTAGTGTTTTAATACATATTGTATACTTGTTAGCTGATTATCAAAGTATTGTATCATTACTTTGAATGGAACTTCTTGCCAGGTCTTTTTGGCAGAAATTAACATTGTTTACATTGTATCGACGATTCAAAAGTGTTCTCAGAAACCTATTTGAATAAATATTGTTTGATTTGATTTGATTTACTTATTTGACTCTTGCGACATAGTAACTGCAGAATCAACTAAAGATCTAGAACAAAAACTAACAAATGTAGTAAAACCTTTTTAATAATAGTTTACAGCAAACGGCCTCGTTCTGAAAACACAAGTAACGATGTTTAATCATCTCAGCATCCTCGGCACTCCCAGCAACTCTGACACTCGTTTCACTGAGGAGAGACGGAGCCAAAGACAGATGGATGGTAAAGTGTGAAGACAATAGCCGGACCCTTTTACTGAGACTGCTTTAAAGCGTGCCTTGTCACGATTACTTACACAATTTTGCATCAAACCTTCGTGCCATGCCTGTACCAGTCGAGTATCTCAAAGTGTTTGGCGATTAAGTTCCTCTAGAATATCTACGCCGGGATATAGAGCCTTCCACTCTTCCGTAGCTTCTACCATGAATGTATTATGAGGGTTATCGACTTTCAAAATTTTCTTACGTAAATAATAAGCGCTATCTACGGAAGAGAGAAATGCAGACAAAGCAACATTTGGTGTTTTTCTTATATGAAGGAAACAAAAACTTAAAGAAAGTGAAATCCAGAGGTGAATTTAATAAATAGAATGTATCTGCTGTTATATAAAAAAACACAATAGTTATTATAGGCAATAGACACGAAATTCATGAATAATTGAAATTAACGAAAAGAAATTCGTTTCACGTCACAACATTTTTTTTCTTCGTTTTTAAAGGTTTTAGAAAAAAAAATATAATACATGCCATATCTATGGCTATATCATCAATATAAATAAATACTTTCATAGCAAAGGTGCAGACAAAAGACTAACCTCGAGACAGGACTTAAACCTGCAACCCTTACATTCCGTGTTAGCGCTCTACCATTGAGCTATCGAGGCACAAGTCTGACTGATGAAAATCTCACCTACATCTTTGCTCTGGAAATACGTTACGAACGTCACATACAACTCCTAGTGATTTATAAAGTGTTAGTACATAAATCTTACAAACACACTAAATTTAATTAACTTTATAGATTATAAAAATTATAAATATAACTCTGACACAATCTTCTTTTCTAGCTAAAAAAAACTGGCTTATTAAAAAAGTCTATTATGATATTATAGAATTCATATAAATAACCAAACTAATTATAATTAAGCTTTGTATTTGTTATTATTGGAACAATTTTCCCAGTTTTAAGTATTGACATATAATTTTATTATGAATAAATGAGTGTGAGTAAGTACGCCCGTCCGTCACCATACTAAATGTATGGAAGCTGAAAACATCTAATTTTCGGACAGGTCCTTTTTATTTTATAAACTTTCAGGATCAATATTAATTGGATATTGTGTATAGTTTAGAAATAATCGAGTGAGATCACTTAGCGTTTCCGGCCTGTATATACTACTATATACAAAACAACATAAATTGCTGTTAGCAGGGGGCTGGGCACTAAACTTACAAAACTTAGCACCTTAAAACTTAATATTTCGCAAACGGATACCTAAATCGAAAAATGGTATTCACACACCAATACGCAATATTTTTGAACGACTTGTCCAACGTCACTCCACACAGTTGGATATAGGTACGAGAAAAAAAAATCACCACTTTACGTTTTATTCTGCCACTTTGTCGACGTGATTAATATATTGTATACCCATACAAAATCACATATTTCTAGTACTAAGAGTCTATTAGCTAAACCACGGTCAGACATGGTAAATCTAGAAGGGGCCCTTGTTAACTACGAAACCCTGAAAAACGTTCTGCCTGCATCTAAATAAGAAAACTTACATGTTATTTGGAGATATGTTGTATATATGTGTGCTACAATGTCATCCAAGTCCGTTTGTTTAGGCATTACAAATTTTATCATTTTAATATTGTTAATATCGCGTTTTAGGTACTAAATACACTTTTGTGGCATAACTCTTTCATTTGTTCTGACTTTTAAGTATATTATGCGGAGTTCACACGAACCTTCAAACTTACTTTCTATCAATGTTATTTAACAACGCTTTTTTACTTTTTTGCTTTGCTTTTTTAAGCAAAATGATCGGAATTGAAAACAAAATGATCCTGAAAAAACTTAATTTACTTAATGTATGTATGTAATGTACAATATATTATACTTCAAGTGTATCCCAACAACTTTTGCGTATAAGCACCTAACATGTTACGCGTCCTAGGGACCACAGTGGTCTCTAAGCGTTTTGTGTCGCGGGGGATTTTTTTAGGACGACTTTTATCAGACAAGCTAATTGTAAGTATTCAGAAGTGAAGCCAATGGCCTGTCCTACGTTCTAATATTTTTGGGTGGACAATATTTTGTGCGTTTAATATTTTTTTATCAGAAATTGTTTTGGTAATTTGATCCGACCACCATTTATATTGCGCCATTTTGAGTTGGATTTTGGATTTTATTAACAGTAGCATAAAGTTCATTTTGACCCCTGGTAATGTGCTATATATAAAAAACTATGTATTTTTCAGTAAATAAATTTATTATTACTTATTATATTTATCATAAACTTATTCTTATTACTTTTTTTATACTGTATATATTAGGGAACATACCTAAAAATAAATAAAGAGGAATAAACATAATAAAGTTAGGTGTATGTCCGTTTGTACGCGGCAAGGGCGGATAATTTCCTTAGTATGGGGACGCTTGACGGGTTAACTATCGACATGTCGCTACTCAAAACGTGTTACTATTATAAAGTACTGTTTACTGAATTCGCAAAACGCATATGCCAGTGAGTAATTAATAAAGAACAAGTTTTTATAGAATAATTAATATAATTTTTGAAATCTACAAAAACTTTTATTATTTAAAAATTTACTAACACTTTATAATTAAAGATACTTTTTGCAACAATGATAAATAGCGATATATGATAATAATGTATTTTAAGCAGGACAATGTTTATTTTTAAAGATATTTAGTACACCGAAGTTGTACAAGAAAAATCTGATTCGGATTCACTTTAAACTTAAAGTAAACAATGTTCAAATTATATTTGTCGTCTCATAAATATTATTTGAAGCTCACGCCAAACAAAACAAAGTCAGACAATTTAATAGTAAACTTAATATCATGCAACTTTATTTAAATAAAAAAAGTCTGGAGGCGTTTGTTTTTATGACGAAAAGGGTCCTAAGACGGGATTAAAAACTTTGAGGATGGAACCGAGCGAGATTGAATTCTCCAATATTTCCCCTGACGCATCGAAAACCTTCAAAACTAACCCGCAAAATAGACGTTCGGTTCAAAAGGATAGTTTTAGCAATAACCAAAATGAGTCCGCAAGAGTAAAAAGTGTACGAAGAATTTCTTGTAAATAACTTTTGGGTCAGTTTATATGTGCCAGACAATATTGAAAGATACAATATGAAAAGATTGAGTAAAGTGAATAAAAGTATGCCTGGTAAAAAACAAGCATAGCCTAAAGTGTCTAAGGTGTGTAAGGGAGTGTGCATTTTACGTAATATATCTTATTTCCGGTTAGATTAGACAATTGTTTGATTTGCCCTTTATTCTAAAAGGCATTAACTGTAAAGTAAAGTATTATTAATCTAAATTATATGTTTCGAAAGGAGGTGATCTTATCTCCCACACTCAAATAAAACGACCTTTTTTTATGGCACTGCTTTATTTAAATATTATTAAAAATTATTGAAAAATGCATAAGTTTAAAATTCAATATAAGATGTTGATGTTAATAAAGGTAGAGGTTCTTCAGAAAGGTTGGAGTCGGTTTTTTTTGTGCCACATAGATACCTAGCATATTTATTAAGAAATATGGGATTTACATGTCCTGGGACATTGCTCTCCTGCGCTATAACTTTGTTTTCGCCAAGCATTTTTTCTTTATTTTTAAGGTTCCGTACTTTAAAAGAAAAAAGGAATCCGTATAGAATCACTTTGTTTTCCATCTGTCTGTCTATCAAGACCATTTTTCTCAGGAATGAATGTAAGTATCAATTTGAAATTAATATCAAATACTAAGGTCTACGGTCACTTAAAGTTGTAAAAACATCAAGCTATAAGTCAATCAATAAAAAATTTGCCAAAAATACGGTCATTTTGACACAAATAAATCAAAACGTATGGGGTATTTCTCGTTAACCTAAATTCATGAAATTTGGCAAGTAGCAACATGTTACATCACATATATAGGAAAAAATCCAGAAAACTGACAATTAAGGCAATCTGTGAGACTTGATCTCATGATGGAAGAACTTTCTACATATAATAAGTTTGTTTGGAAGCCTCGGTACGCGAACCAGACTGGCATTTGACTGTTTCGCATTTTTTGTTTTTGCTCGGCTTCTCTCGGACAAGATTTTTCAAATCTGGCTGTTAGTTCCAAAGAAGCACGTTTATGGAAAAAAAACAAACAAAAGTTTTATTATATTAGTATAGATAACTATTTTACATACTGTTTTACGGGGTTCTTACCGTATAGGATATGAGCTCTTCGGTTTATCACGGTAAGAACCCCGTAAAACAGTATGTAAAATAGTGATATTAATCGTGAATCTTTAAAGCAATACTAAATGAAATACTTTACCCGACATTATAAATGGGTAGCACAATTGGTTGCTACGGATGCCAAAAACCAAAGAAAGAAAAGAAAGAAAAAAACAAAAAAGGAAGAAAAATATTGATAGTAGACTAGTTGTTTCGTTAGAGAAGTAATAAATCTATAGATCTTTAATTCTGATGACAGCTGTCAAACTAAAAAGAACCATATCTCTGAAACTATTACGAACAGAGTTGAAATGTTCACAGTGTGTGTATTTCTATTGCCGCCATAACAACAATTATTAACAATGTCCGATGGTGAAGCCGAAAGGTGGTTATAGGAACTCTGTACTGGAACAACGCAACCCTATATTAATACATGTTTGTATCTGACTAACATTTGGTAGTGTGAATTTAACACATTTGGTTTTTTTATCATTAAGTAACAAATTATTAGCATTAAACCAATTTTCAATTTTAGAAATGGCACTATTTAATTCATTATAACATGTCTGTCGTTTCTAAACTTTAAAAACTAAACAGGTGTCATCAGCAAATAAGACAATGTCATGGTTTTTAACATGATATTGGCTATCATTCTTGTAAATAAGAAATAGAAAAGGACCTAAAATTGAGCCTTGAGGCACTCCCATAGTGACTGCTGATCTCGGAGATCTTTCGCCGTAGGAGGTCAAAAGTTCGTGAGCGTGGCATCAAATATATTTTTTAATAGTGCCACTCCTGCATCGGTTGTGGAACGGCCTTTCATAAAGCCAAACTGTTTACTACTAAGTAGGTCATTAATACAGAAATGTCTTAACATTTCACAAAGAATGATTTTTTTTTAAAAACTTTACTGAGTACAGGTAGTATTAAATAGGCCAAAAATCATTAGGATCTGTTGAATTACCTAATTTAAAAAAAGAGGTATAACTTTGCTAAGTTTCATCTTATGAGGAAACACACCACTTTCAACACAAATATGAAAAATTATGGCTAAGGGTTGCGATATAACATGAATTATTGAGTTTATAGTTTTTACAGAAAGTTCCCAAAGGTCTGTGGTGTTTTACATTCAGGAACATTAGTTTTTTTTTATTTTTTCTGCTAAAATTGGATTTGAGTTAAGATGTTCAGTTGTTTTAAATGGAATATTGCAAAAAAAAAATTTCAAAGGCAACTGCTATCTCAGAATTTGTTTTTAAACTAGTATCAGCTACAATCAACTCAAAGGCCTGACAATAAATTCCTAGCTTTGCAAGTTTCATTATTTATTATGTTCCATGTAGTTTTTATTTTATTTGTTGATTTTTTTACTTTATTGATTTTGCAAAAATACAGACTTTTTTAAAGGTTTTTGAATATTTTTTTACATATTTCCTAAGTATTTGGCTATTATTATATGTTCTTTCTTTATATAATTCATACAGTTTAAGCCTACTTTTATAAATAACTGGGGTAGCCCATTCACTAAAACTAAACTGACTATATAGAAAGAAGACGAAATAAGTTTCTTTCTTGCAGTAAATATTTTATTATACTCTGTAGTAATAGTGTCAAGAACAGTACTGCACATATCATTTGGGTTGCCATTAGAAAGTAGTTTCCGAACGAAAGTTTATGCAATAAGTTAGATTCATATGATTCAATCCGTTTAGTTGTTATTGGTATCAATGTAGTTTCCTTTAGTAATACTATCTGACTCTAGATTGCTTATAATTGATTTTTGAATTGGTTATATGACAGTAAATATATTGTCGATGCAAGTTGCTATAGATACAGCAATTCTAGTTGGTTCACACAACAAATAATTTAAATTAAAAGACTGAAATAAGGCAAGCAATCTGGTGCTTAATGAGCTATTTTCCAGTCTCCACAAACAATGATTTGTTTATTGGAATTGCTGATTTTATTCAGCACTTCTTTCATAACTAATTCAAAATTATCATATACTGCACAAGGCGGCTTGAATACACTCATAACCATAAAATGCTCAACTTCTATACAGGACATCTCGGGAGTTTGCTCAACTGAGAGGCTCACAATGTCTTTACGTTCCTTAAACTTTAGCTGTTTATTTACTAACTACTTCCCGCGAACGCTTAGGTTGTGGAATGAGCTCCCTGCCAAGGTTTTCTCTAAGGACTACAGTATGGGGTTCTTCAAAAAAGAAGTCATTAGATTTATGAAGGGTCGGCAACGCGCGAGTTGGTGTTGCAAGCGTCCATAGGCTACGGTGACCGCTTACCATCAGACGGACCGTAGGCTTGTTTGCCACCTTAGTGGTATAATAAAAAAAAAAAATAAAAAAAAAAAAAATAAAATTAACTAAAATTAAAATTAACTAATCCCACCTGGTGATTAGTGAAATTGAACATAAACTGATGGCTGTGTGTGTTCAGTGATACATAAAATGTCTATCTTTTGGCAGTTTATGAACAATTCAATTTCTAGTTCTTTCTGAGACATTGCTTGTATATTCAGAGAGGTTCAATGGAATATTATTTTTAGTATGACAAAGTTTTTTTTTTTTGTTTCTGTTTGCAAAGAAATTGAGTTGACATAGATTGCTTTATTTTGTCATTATTTATGTTGGAATTATATTTGCCAAAGTGGTCCTTTGTTGTATTAAAATTTAATTCAAATTATAACATGTCAAATTATTATATTAAGTATAAAAAGCAGGTTGTTTGATATTTGAAATGATAAGCTAAAATGTCAATTATACTATTATAATTGCACTGCTCAATAGAAGCAGGTTGTTTAGGCAGATACTTGGCTGAAATGTCAATTACTATTACTAATGTTGTAACAAGCACCCCGGTCTTGACTGATATTCAGCATCAGATGATGAAGCCGAAATCACTACAGGAACTCTGTATTAGAACAACGCAACCTTATCGAGTTCGGACTTATTTAATTTTACTGTGACAAACACTCTGGTCTAAGATGATATCCAGGGAGTGATGATGAAGCCGGAAAGTGACTATAGGAACCCTTTAAAGAAACTACACAACCCCATCTAGTTTGGACTCGTTAAATTTGTCGACACATAAATTTTGGAAGATAGCTACAGGAAGTCAGTAATGAAGCAACGCAACCCCACAGAGTTTGGGGTCATTTTATTTGTTGTAATAAGCACTCCGATCTTGGATGATATCCAGCATCTGATGATGAAACCGGAGTTACTACAGAAACTCTGTATGGGAACAACGAAACCCCATCGAGTTTAGGCTCCTTAGTTTTGTCGTTACAAGCAATTTAGTCGTAGCCAATGTCCATGTCTGATATTCGATCCGAAAGGTGGCTACAGAAATTCAATAGTGAAACAACGCAACCCTATCGAGTTTAAGTTCGTTTGATTTGTCGCTAAAAGCCCTCTTATCTTCAGATTCAGATCAGTTTAATTGGCCATGACAAGTCTTATATGATCCTATTTACAGAGCCTAAGATAATATCACATAAGCAGTAAGCTCCAGTCGCTTGTCAAAGCTGAAACACACTTTTGTGTTTCATTATTTATTGTAGCAATAAACTATATACTAAAATAAGTAGGTCTTTAACGCTTTGACTTTAAAAAAAAACAACTAAAATAAATATTGTTTTTATTGACGTCATTAAATTATTTCAACAAAATATCCATTAACACTTAGCACTAACAAGACTTAAAACAATTACAGCTTTTAAATTTAACAAAGGAATAACTGTAACATAAGTAATTTTTGGTAAACGTAAACGTAGTATATTAAAAATTATAATAAACTTATGATTAATTCATTATTTTTTACAAACAGGAGTATTCAGTACTTATCACACCCTTTATTCACAATTCTGTACTGAACACAGTCATTACTATAGTAGGTATAGTCAGAATATTGCACACAAGTAATTGCCACATTGTATATATTATTTTGGTAATAATCTTATTAATTTTACTAAAACGTTTATTTACTTGATGGATTGCAGCGTTCCATGATATACAATTGACAGTTAGAGAAATACATTTATTCAAAAACTGTCGCATTAGATATTTTCACGGGAACATAGTTTATAAATTGTTGATAGTAGGTACACATACAATTATTCATTAATAATTTTAACGTGCCCCCCACTTTTTTAGTGTATATTAAAAAAAAACGAACAACTGCGTGCTGCACACAAAATAAGTTAGGGCTTAGGGCTCCGTAAAATAAGAATTATTACAGATATCTAAAAAACTTATAACGATTTTCGTCAAAAGTATTTATAAAATCTATACAGTATCGTGATTTTTTTTTCAGATTTTGAGAGGATAAAAAGTTAAAGGGATGGATGGACACATTTTTTTAAAACAAAAAATATTTCTTAACAATTTCAATGTTTAAAGACTTATTTCACAATACCCGAAATAATGGGATGCAAACAATTATTTATATGTATGTATGAAGTGCTATTTTAAATTATTTTTTCTCAATAATATTACAAAGGTGTATGGCGGTTACGTGAAAGATATTTTCCTGTAAAATTTAATAAGAATCTATGAAAAATGGCTGTGGCTGTGACGGACATGACTAAACTAAATGGATCCCATTTTTGGCTTTTGGCTACGGAACCCTAAAACATTAACATCCTTTCTGGGACTGAATTCTTACAAACAACAGAGCTTAGAAAGCATTAGTACTCCTTATGAATTCACTAATATTTTATTTACAAATATTTAGGTTTTAATAAAATCGTATTTAAAAATAAAAACAATGAGTTTAGTCACTAGTCGTCTTTCGTAGCTCTTATATGGTAACTTTTATTTTATTTATATGTACAAAATATAAAACTTTTAATTTATAAGAGAGGTAGGGCACAGCAAGTACTTGCTCGAACAAGCCGCCCGAACAATTAAAGCGTGGCATAGCGAGTACTTGCTCGAATGAGCGGTCCGAACTGGGGAAGTACCATAATAACACTAACATAAAGTAGTGTTGTGTTCCTGGCGGAGAGTAAGGATGCCGGAGCTCTTTGAGGATTCGCTGCGCGGACAGCGGAGGACCGGCGGTGCTTATTGCTGTTATGCTCGGCGTAGACGCGGCGTGCTGGTACGGCGGTCAGGGAGACCTAAAGAAACGGCTGACCACTAGCCGCCCGCAGGTTGAACGGGTTCCCGAACCCAGGCATCACTTAATCTCCGCCAACCTGTGTAAAGTCTCTGAAGTTGTAGTCATGCCGGAGAAGGAGACCGGAGAGGACCCGGCTACTACAACAGAGGGGGATCAGGGGCCCTTCCGCCCGCCGTGCCAACAACCGTATTATCTGTGCCGAGTTTTGGCAGTTCTAGTACCGCACTTTTTGTCCTCTAAGCTGTCTGTGCAGTGAATAGGTATGAATAGCAGCCGCTCCATCCACATTTAATGTGGACTTTTATAACATATTTTCACGCAAATCTTAACGCAGTTCACCTCCATCTGGAGACTACGCAGCCGACTATTCTTTTTCTTACGGAGACGCAACTAACCTGCCCGGCCGATACATCATACCATCATTATCCCGGCTACAAACTTGAGCACTTTTATGTGAGTCGTGCCGGTGTATGTATGTTCGTCCGGGAGGATATGTGCTGTCGCAGCCTTCAGCCTTGAAGACTATGAAGCCTTGTCCGTGGACCTGTCGATAGTGTGGGTGCGCGTAGATCACGGCGGCCACACTCGTATTACTATATACTATATATACGGCCATACTAAGTTTGGTTTACTGCACTATTTTAAGCTTAAATAAAAAGGTTTGGTTGGTGGCCGCGCGAAAAAAAGGCATGAGCAAGGGAATTTCAATAACTATTTCAGTTGAAAGATTAACATATGCTGTTAATAAGAGACCATTAGAATGTGCAGGAGGTTACGTAACAGTTTATACTTAGTTTTATTGTGGATTATATTTGCTGCTTAAAGCTTGAATTGCTGTACAAAAAAGAACCAACCAACACTGTAACTCTTCTTTCGAGTTCTAATAGGATGGAAATTAGAATTACTTAAAAATTTTACATAACTTCTATTAACTTTGTTCCCAGTGCAAAGTAATAAGCTTACAGATTTAGATAATACACTATTTAACTAAAATTATTATTCATATGCTCAGCATATTTACAGTGAACTACTTAATCAAGAGGAAGTTATATTTTGATATGCATATTTATTACTTAATTACGATTTTCACAATTTTTCATCAATTTACTTTTTATTTATAGATGATGTATTTACAAAAATTATATCTAAGCTAATCAATCACAGAAAAGACTAGAATTCACGAATAATTCAATTCAATACATACTCATAAAGGTATATTGAACTTTATTTGGAATGATATTAAAGCTACAAATTGTTTAAGTACAGTCTTTGAAACGTTGTATGTACAAAATATAATGTGGAAGATTATTTTATTTTTAAACTGTTACTTCTTCTGTGAAGCGACTTTTATCGTCTAAATTTATGACTATTGCGTGAGTCCTCGCGTGGCCCGATCTAACACCCTTAACTGATTCAGAATTGTTTAAGCTGGTCTTAACTTCACTATTTTTATCACTTTGGCTTCCGTTATAACCATTCTGACTTGCCACTTCAGGTGGCCTTATATCACTACAATTAGCTTCACCTGATATTTTAAACACGCCATGTTGTTTATCTTCTTTTTCTTCGTTGTTTACATCTGTCTTCTTCTTTGGAGAGTCTGTAGTTACATCTGTTTGACTAAGTTCTGCATGACTAGTATCGGTATTCTTAGTTGGACTAAAAGGCTTTTGTTTATACGCAGGTGGGGCTTCAAAGGGCAAATCCCTGCCACTACTGCTAGATTCTTCTGCTGGTGTGACTGTACACATAAGACGGTCTGCTACGGCACTAAACACTGTGTTAAGTTTTAAAGGTGCAGAATGGTCCGAAGTGTTAGGTTTGCGATCGTGCATGGCCGCTGCGTCTTGCATTGAAATGATGCGCCGAGCAATAACGACGCCAGTACCGCAACGCTCTCGTAGCTTTTCAAGTTGATTGCATATTTTCCGGAACTCCTCCTTTGGAACAAATAAGTCGGTCTTTAATTTATATTTTGTATGCTACATACTTTATACTATGTCGTAAAGTGTATTCCCATGTTCATATTTTCCTTAAAAATGTCGTGCTCTACGATATTTAGCTCTACCTAAGGTTTTTTTTTTATTGATTCTAATCGAGGCAACATGGATACTTGTTATTATTTGTTATTGCAAATTAAATGTTAAGCCAATTGTACGCAAACTTTACTATTAGACAAAGTGGCGGCCGCAAAAAAGCTGTCGATTTTTAAAAATGTCATTTTCAGAAAAGCTAGGGTTTATCACGATAATAAAGAATCGCTAGGGTTGCCTAATCGAAACCTGAAACAAAGAAGGCAACGCGGAAAGAGGGAGTAAACGCAGAATTCGCAGCAAAAATTGTTGAACTTGTGAAATTTTATTAATCCTGAAAATATAGCTATCAGTCTGAGTTATATTAGATTTTTTGGCTCAAATGGAGATAAATTAAAAATATAATTTTCAGTTAATTTGCAGCCGCACATTTGCACACTATTTGTATATTAAAGAAATTAATTCTCTTCGTAAACGATTACCTCAAGCTCCATTTCAGTCATGTTGTCACAGAACCTCGCCGTTCGGTTCGTTGTCATGATGTAAGTTGACTCACTTGGACGTGACCGAAATTTACCAGCTTTTTCTCGTTCATCTTTTCCATGGCCCCTGTAAACCATGTAAGCCTGAAACAATAGTTATAGTAATAAAATAATATATGAAGTTCTTTTTAAAGCATTTGATATTAATTAAGTATTTACTTACTTTACTTCCGAAAATAAAGCATAACAATAATGTAACTGTGAGTTGAGTGTGGCAGAAAAATATTATATACAAAAGGTCGGGATTTGCCGGAGATTGCAGAAATAACCTGAAACAAGTTTTGTCCTATTAAACTAATTTTATAGTAATTGACTTCAAATTTAAAGAACAGTTAGTTCATAAAATGTACGTTACATTTTTACATATTATACTAAAACTCACTACATATCTAATTTAATAACTATCATTATATAGGTATATCGATCACTTTAATAAACAAATGCATGGTAAAATAATGATCAGTTGTCAGCACTGTAATTATAATGATAATATGCATATTGCAAAATGTACATTTTGCGCAAATACAATATACTAATTAATAATTGTGATATTAATCTTAGTCCTTATAACAAATGAATGTGTTTCTTTTCTTTTGATCGCTTATGTTAAAATGAAGCGCAATTGGGAAGTTTGTGATGAATGGATGTCAAACTGTCTCGCAAGTCTCTAACTTTTACCTGACATCATTTCTTTATTTATTTTTGGTTGTTTTTATTTTTTATTTCTATACTAGCTTTTGCCAGCAGCAGTTCCGAAAAGTTATCAGCGTAATGTTTTTACTGCAACGATTTAATTGTGGAAAGGCCGTTTGAAACTAGTTAACATTTTGTCCGTCTGGAAGTTGTTATTTCTCTGGGATTCTCAGGCAGTAGTATCCGTCACTGTCTCTTTAACTACCCTGTTTCAAATTTCAATTGGATGCTCTATTGTAACGTCAAGCAAGGACAAACAAGTAAAGTAACAAAGAAACAAACTCATTTTTGCATTTATAATAGTAAAGAATGGATATAGTTTTTTTATCTTTCTGCACAGATATGTGTTCAATGGCGAGCTTAATTCCATAAGGCATGTAATTTAATTTAGGAGAAAGAAACATATTAATGAATATAAATTTTGATTATACCTATTAAGAAATTATAATAATGATTACAGAGATTGTGTTTATAATAAAATTCACTTTATTGGATTTTGTGGGTTATAGAATACAAATGAATATTCACTTTCTTGCAAAGCTCAGTTTACAACTCTGATGTAATCCCAGAGGTCTCCTATATCACTGATTGGGCAATTTTCCCAAATTCAATATTTACCGATAAAATTCATATTTCATCCAGAGTTTCACAATCAATTTAGGCTCTTGCCGCACTCTCAGGGGCCTTCATTAGCGATTATTTACGTCGTTCCCGAGGGCTATTTATGGATATATCTTCTTACTTCAATATCTATCTTGTAAAGTTGAAAATATTTAAACTGTAATATAAGTATGGGTTCTTTAAGTGTTTTGTGATTTTTAAACCTATGTTTTCTTTTATAATAAAGTATAACAAGCCTATTCACAATACAATATTTATTAGCTGCTACATAGGTTGTTTTCTTATAGTACCGTAATTTACCTATAATTTCATATCGGAATAAAATTTTAATTATATTTTTAATTTAAAATCTGTCGCTGTATATCAAAGATCCTATGTAGCTTTTTCAGGTTAGCCAAATGGCAAAATCAGACTTCTGGGATAGTTTCGTCATATCTGTCCGGGTATTGGTTTGAAATTTTAGAGCGGTCAATAAAATGGTAAATAAAAAAAAAAAACAAAACAAAATTTTTTTTTATTTAGCAAACACACACATACAAATATTAAAACAAAAAAAAAAAAAAAAAAAAAATATGTACCAAAAAAGAGTGCATGAGCTAAATGGGCCTCCCCCTCAGCATGATATGTACCCGTGTAGGTACAATACTGATTTTCAGTGGGAGCCCTTACTGCATCACTTCACGGACATTAGTGAATGACAAAACAATAGCACCTATAAATATTTAATTACTATACTATCCTATATATATTTAAATTGCCTACCTAAATAAAAAAATAACAAAAATAAAATATTTACAAAATCACTACTTTAAAGAGAAAGAGAAGAGAAGAAAACGATAAAGGCAAAAGAGGTTGTACACACTTAGACTTTTGCCTCTTTAAAGGAGCCTATATTAAAATAGACAAAAAAAAATAATTATATATTATCTATGATACAAATGGTGGTTAATGGTTATATCCTTCAACTTGTTGATTTTGTGATATATCCTTAACATGCTGATTACCAACAGGTGATAATAATTTAAGTGATAACATATATCATCGTAACATATATTCTATGCAAATGGGCATAATTATTAGAAACTGAGTGAAAATATAGGTAAGTGTGTAAATGAAAAGTAAATTGAATGCTTATAGTTTTAACATGTCTTTTCGTTCATTTGTGTGCAAGGTTCGGTATAGTCCGTTGGACTATATTAGGTTCCCGTAGGAAAATGTCAGAAAATGCAGTTCTAAGTATTTTTAACTATTGACTTTGACGACAACTAAGGAGACGACTAAATTTTATTTAAAATAGAGTTAAAAAAAAACAATAATCCAACTGTAAAATTCACTAAAAAGAACAAAGAAGCTACCATAACATTGAGCTACATCTTTTCTTAGTTCTGAAGTTGGAGGGCAAAAATTTGCAGTAAAGAGCAGTAAAGTTAATCATCCGACGAAATGGCGAAGAATGCACGAAGCTCAATGTTCTGTCTGCAACTCTGCTTTAGGGGCTTGTTTTTTTAATTTGATTGGTATGATGGATTCGAGTCACTTAAGATCATTAACTTTGTTAGGTGGTCTACTTTTGATGGATGGACAAAAAATTGCACTCCTATTAATGCCAGAAAAATTACATTACTTGAAACAGTCTACTGTCTATTAACTTTCAACACTTTCTGCTATGCTGTCAGGTTTGATTGCATAAGAAGTCATAGTTCTGATTTCTGGTGATTAAGTCCGTTGACAGGTTGAATAATAGAAGGCTCAGAGTCGAGCCATGATGAACAACTGTTAGACCTCAACTTCACATATTTCTGCTAGGGCGAACACTCTTTCAGTTATGCCATGGTTGAGATCCTTAAGAAGCCGTATATAATATATGTATTTCCTCTCTAGTTGCAGTCTTAGTGCTTGCCAAATAATTTTTCGAAGTACTCGGTTAATTGCCTTTCCGAGGTTGATAAAAACTAGTCTTGCAAACTTGATTTTTATTGTTTGCTAGACGTGTACTTTTCCATGATTATTTTTTTTTAGTGAATTGTATCTGTACTGCTCACTCCGCTGGTGAAGCCGCAATGGTACAGTGTTAATTTTGTTATTGTTGCTATCCATTATACGACGACACATTTTAAGATTTTAATGGTATAAATGGTAAGCTGTTTGATTTCTCTAAAGTTTCTAGCCTCCACGACGTTCCTTCTTTTTAGGCTGGTTCTCAACATATCTTATACTTTAGTGTCAAGAAGAAGTAGATTTCATTATATCATCAATATTTTTTTTTCTGACTGTCTATGCAGTTGGCTTATGCAGAAGGGGAGTTCCCCGTTACGCGGTTGCAATTGCGATTGAGTGAATCGAGAAGCGACCCGATACTCTTTGCTACCTCGAGTTAATACCAAAGAACATATATATATGAAATTATACTTACATGGATATGTTTAGAAATACTGATAAAAGAAATTCGTTATAAATTGCCATGGATATAAATCGACTCTCGTTAAATTCTGAAGGGGCCTTACGCACCATGATGCACAGCCTGATACCCCATATCAGTAATATGACTTCCACTGTAACAAAAAATTAAAACAGCCTAAAAAAACAATAATTTATACAAAAGAGTAAAGGTAAAAGTAAAATCATCACTTGTATTTATTACTATAAAAAAACAGCATCGTAAATGTAACACAATCGAGAAGCAGCAGATAATAGCGTTCACTAAGTCATAGACAGACTTTTTGAAGTTTAAGTAGCAATATTTTTAAGTGGGTAAAGTGACATGCAATTCAGACAACTTATTTATTCTAGTTATGTTTACCGATTTGAAAATACGACGAATAAATGTGTAAGTTGACTCACGAGTGGTAAAAGAGTGATCCCACCAATCAGTGTTGCACAAATAGGCCTTGAGGTCGTCCTTGGTCCGGCCGACAATGACAGCAGGTGGTGCCACCAACGAGCGGATGGCAAGGAGCACGCATGCAGCGCCCACCAGCACGCCGATGCGCCGCAGCAGATCCATGTCTGATATCTTCACAGCTTTGGCTGAACGAACTTGGAATATCACTGATATCCTGTGGGCATTTTTATTTCTATAGGTGCTCATATTGTCTATTGCACTTCTTATACAAAAAAATACTTTTTTATTTTAATTCAAAATAAGGATATGAGGACAAAGAAGTAACGTAATCAATTTAAATATCAGCAGGCACATATTTCAGGGAACAACTCCTTTTGCTAAGTACACAAGGACAGGGCTTGTACAACCACAATAGTAATAATGTAACAATGAAAGTATTAATCATTTTATTTGTAATACGGCTCCCATTATTTTATTCGTATTGACTGGCGTCCACCAAAGATCGTCTTCAAAAGTGATGGACCGCATATTTAAAAGTTTAGTGTAGGACGACTTCATGCTAAGGGGCTAGATCAACGACTAGTAATGTTCGCTAGAAGTGGAAGAAGGTGAAGGACTTGGTGAGTAATAATGATTTTCGCATTATAGGCAAAGTCTTTATCCAGCAGTAGACGTTGATAAGATGATGGTGACATCATTAATCAATTGACTTAGTCTACACTATGAAGTTTGAAGACTTTGATCTACAAGAGAAAGAAAAGTACTTCTTATTAATGCTAATATCATTATTGTTTTAAATACCTCCAAGTCTTCAGCATAAGAGCACCATACGTAAGACAAAAGCCAACTTCTCTAAGCCAGACTCGAGCTGAACACGTGAAGACAGTGGGTCTTCCATACATGACCAGCGTAGTGCAGTAGATCAGGAGAGCTCCAAGAACGATTACCCTGAGTAGCGCTGGGCTGGCTGCTCGAACCACCTATAAAAAATATTATAGTATCTGTTTGCTTTAGTGAGATAGTACATTTATGTTGCTGCACAACAAATAACAAATGTATTAAAAATTCTTACTACCACATTGCGAAGTAACTTACCCTGACATGTCCATATTTAATAGTAAAATAAATGATAAAGGGCAGGCAGGAAATAACAAGACAGGCGAGAACAAAGATTGTGGTCCTGACGACCCAGTTAAGGGCCGCGACGCACGGCGACCCGTCCACACACGCGTCGCACCCTTCCGCGCACGGCATGCACTCGAAAGCGGAGGGTAACGAGTACAGGCTGACCTGGCTCTAGACAAACAAAATAAGATATATTATTTATTATCATTTGTATGATTAAAATTAAATGTCCTCACTGACTGACTAATTCTTCGCATTCAAACATTTTGAATTCCTTTTATGACATATTCTTTAATAACAAGGACGTATTTTAGTTATTTTAACAGACTTCATTAAAGAAGTTGGTTCGTAATTTGGTAGTATTTTTTAAATATTTGTTACCACAGAATGGCGTCATTAATAAACCGATATGGATTTATTTTTTTGGTAAAACTCTTAAGAGGATAAGTTAGTGGATGACATTTTGTTTGGAAATTTGATTATTGTTTTAGATCAGCTTATTTTATCTTTAAATTAAATGAACTTGTAGAATGTACTACATATTTTCTTGCTTACTTTTGCTACGTGGTAGTGGTGGTAGTGTACAAGTATGCATCGAAAATTAATCGGAACGTTTTTTGTAACCAGTTCATATACTTATCACCCTTCTATTTTTAACTTGTTTGGCGAAATAATTAAAATAATTTGATATTTGTGATTCATGACATAATACTACTGGACGCTTTCCCCTTACAGCATCGCTGGGCATTACAATTACGTACCTAAGTCTGATTGTTTGCCAGATGCAAGTATATAGTTTCGAAACGCGAACTTTTTTAAAGAGAGCTTACTAGTGGAATCTGACATTCTTTCTGACTAAATAGTAGCAAGACTCAATTCCAATTTTAATTTGTTATTTTGGGTGTTTTGTGGACAAAAAAGTCAAATGCAAACGTTTTCAAGCGTCAAAACACTAAGCACTTACTAACAAATCTTTATCATTTTGCTATGGTGTGAGTAATAAGCACTTACTAACAAATGTTTCTCATATTCTTCCTCAATATCACTGCCGTTGTAGAATCTATTGTGAGCTGTTGTATTTGGAAAGTAAAATCCTCGTCTGCAGACACATCGGTAGGATCCTCGACGAAAGCCCAAGCCCGGCACCGGGACACACTGATAAACAAAATTCTTTCTAAGAAAATTTGGATCTTATTTTTACAGTTTACATTATTTTAATGTAAGGAAATTTCCCTGCTATGGAAAAAACAATTCTTCTTAGAATTTTATTACTTTCTTTGTGTACATACGCGATAGCAATGTTTTCCAAGAAACAATTTATACAAATTTGTACAAGCAACTAAAATATTATATAAGAATAAATTAACGTGTAACGTGTTTATTATAAAGTAATTGCTTCTTATTTACGCTATGTAAATAAAGTGGATAGCTCCAGTATCCAGTATTTTATCATTTTCAGTAAAAACATTTAGCCGATATTATTATTATTTACACAAAAACGAGAAGGTAAACTGAAAGCAATTACTCTTCTTAAGAAGACACAATTTAGGGAGCTTTTCCCGTCCTGCGGCATTATTTAAGTCATCTTTTGTTATATCCATTAGGTATCTAATATTGTTTGCTACATACAAATGTATTCGCATTTTCTGGTACTTTCTTTACTAAATTCGCATTTTCAGTGAATCTACAAGTACATGTTGTTCAAATAAAGGGAATGTACCTTTTGTGAACGTCCCCCTCTAACCCTTATTCATACTCAAATATACATTACAGTTACGAAACGTGACTTTTACTTTTTTGAAATGTCTGGTAATTTGAATACCTAAACAAATTGTTGGGATAAAGAAAAATAATATTTGGAGACAGAAAAATATGTTTAAGGAATGAGCAAGCATTTACTTACAAAAAATTGCTAACTCATTCAAAATGTAGGTAGGTGTTCTGAAATTAATAAGGAAATTATAGTTAAAAATGGATTAATAATGGATATGGATGAGTTCCTCAGCAGATACCATGCAAAACCTCAAAGCAAACATTTATCAGACACTAAATTGCATTTAAAACGTGTAAAGACAATCATGCCGGCAACGTCAAGTGAACTCTGAGGCATGTCTTGTCTGGGTCGTGCATGGTGTAGGTGTTGTATGCATAAGAATAAAAAAGAATAACCGTTGATATAGGCTAATTACCTAAAAATTACACTATTTAAATAATGGTGACATCAATTAATAAATGAAGAAGTTGTCAAACAATTGTGTTCCATATCTATGAGAGCAACCATAGACACAGTATACTACATTCTCCCCCGCTTTATTTTCTTGTAATAAAATCTTGTGAATAACTAGGCATACGACGATTTCTATGGGACCGGCGGAGTTCTTGTTCAGAATCTATAGCAGTTGATGGTGTCATTATTTTTGTATCACAATCGTTATTAGATAGGTTTGGAGAGAATGTTGAGGTTTCTGATATGGGAACAACAGCGGTAGGAGCAAGATGTCTGTTAGAAACAATAATTGCTCGGCCATTTGATAATCTAACTCTAGAATAAAATGGGTAAGCATCTAAAAGTTCCACTTCTTCTACTATGGGATCGTATTAACTGGCCCTGGTATTGTTTCTCATCAGTACTTTACCTCCGTTTGCTAACCAAGTTGGCATAGATTGGCCGTTTGATGATCGTCGTGGATGTGAAAACATCCGCTCATGCGGTGTGCAACCTGTAGCAGTACAAAGCAAAGATCTGATTCAATGCAACGCTTGGTTAGGAACATGTTCCCATTGCTTGATTGACTGATCCGAATTACGTAGAGCAAGTTGTACCGTTTTCCAAATTATTCCATTATATCTCTCCGTCTGTCCATTGCCTCGGGGGTTGTAAGGTGTCGTATAACTACTAGCTATACCCATGCCATGAAGAAAGTCTTTTATTTCTGAAGATAAGAAAGTCGATCCTCTATCCGAATGCACAAAGTTTGGCATACCAAATATTGAAAAGAGTTCGCTTAATTTCTTTTTCAAAGTCCCCGTAGTTAAATCAGCACAATACGAAAGGAAATCTGGAAAATTCATCTACGACAGCAAGTAGTTCGAAAGCTAGTAGCTCGTTGGAAAGCAGCTACTCCATTAGTCCATCCATTAGCCGTAGTAGGATTCGTCGAAATTGATATAAATTTTCGCATGCTTCAAAGGCGGTAAAAGATTTTTCTTACTCAATAATTAGTATTTGGTGATATGCACTCCTCAAATGAATTTTACTAAATACTCTACACTTAGCAATTTTACTGATCAATTGATCAATGCAAGGAATTGGGTAAGCATCTAACTGAGTATATTTATTAATTGTTTGCGAGTAGTCTATGACCATTCGTTTTTTGTGATTTTCATTCGAAGTAACAAGAACTTGTGCTTGCCAGGGTGAAAAGCTTGGTTCTATTATTATGAAATACAGCAAGTAATTTTTGTATTTCATTTTTTATAAAATTGCGATAGGTTTTTCGTAAGCTACAAGATTCTTGAATATGCTAACGGGTTCAATTTTTGCTTCCTTTAAGTCACACAATTTCAAAGAAGGTTTGATTCCACCAAAATGAATTTCCAAGCCTTGGTGTTGGCGAAGCATGTCATGTTCAAGAATTAAGTCTGCACAAAGATCTTCCATAACCATACATTTTATGTCTAATTGCTGTTTCTGTATTTCAATTTGCAAAACACAGGCGCTATTTATGTCAGCAATGTAATTTGTAGAGGCCATTTTTATTTTCTGTGTAAAATGAATTTCTTTAAGCCCATAGTGAACGACAAGACGGCGATCAATGAAACTTGAAGTGCTACCTGTGTCAATAAGCTCTCTGGCCAATATTTTATTGTTAATGATTACAGGAACAGTGACTTTTGTAAGATTTGTGGCAGATATCAAGCACGACAGAGTAGCTGTTTCAGTTATAGCGTTGTTAGAGCTTTCAAGCACATCAGCTGACATATTTGAAACTGATTTGCTTTTGCAAACAGAAGAAAAATGACCCTTCTTTCCACAGTTATGACAATTCGTATTGACAGCTGGACAATTACTTCGCAGATGCCTGCGATTACCACAAAAGTAACATAAATCTTTTTTGTTAGTAATGTTGCGAGATGTGGAAGCAGCAAAATACGATGTTGAGTTGAAATTTGCATTAACTCTTTGATATTCTTCATTGTGAATTTGTGCAAGCTCCAGTGATTGAGCTTTTTGGTAAGCATCTTCTAGTGTTAAGGTTCGATTCTCTAATAATCTTTGTCGAATGTCAGACGATGCTAATCCAGAAATAAAAGCATCCCTGACATATTCGTTTTCATATTGTTCTGCAGTAACGGATTTGAAGTTACATTCTTCTGACATTAATTTCAAAACTTGCAAGTACTGATCAATAGATTCTCCTGGTTGTTGAGTTCTTTTGGTTAGTTTGTGCCTTGTAAAAACTTCGTTGATGGGTTTTAGAAAGAGAGCATCTAAACTTTTGATAGCGGTCTCGTAATCTTTGTAGGTCTTTACGTAGGTATAAAGTATCGGCGACAGATGATTAACCAGTAGTTGATATTTAGTATCTTTACTCACAGTTTCTTCTGAAGTTTGTATGGATTTTACAAAATTTTCAAACGTCTGTTTCCAATGTGTCCATAAAGATGATTGATCGGTACTAACGGAAGGACCCGCATGAAACCTCTCTAGTCGTAGATATTTATCCATTTTATTTAGGTAATTAAATTGTTGTATGCATGAGAATAAAATAGAATAACCGTTGATATAGGCTAATTACCTAATAATTACACTATGTAAATAAAGGTGACATCAATTTATAAATGAAGAAGTTGTCAAACAATTGTGCTCCATATCTATGAGAGCAACCGTATAATAACTGTTCTGCTTACCCTACTGTAGTAGACACAGTATAATACAGTAGGGTAAGCTGAACAGTTATTGTACGGTGTACAGGAATAAATAGTTTAAAGTATGTTATGTGCGCCTGCGCTTTGTTGATATAACAGGTCTACTAGTTACAGATCTGTAACGGAACTTTATTAGAATGAAATTTTAGTTAGTTACCTCTGTAGTTTTCTTCTTACATTTGTCCGTGCCGGCGAAGATGTTCAGTTGCGTGGAACCTGGCTTCAACGGACATTGGTCGATGTCCACTCGCCGGAGATCAATGTCTATTCCACTGGTTCCTCTTAATAAAAATACATTATTATAAATTAAGACTGTGCTGGCTTTCGTACAGATTGAGAAGTAATTTCTTCAACATAACTATAGATCTTAAGGGTCCCAGGTTGTATTGTTAAATTAAACTCTTCAACAAGAGTTTTCACGGGAAAAGGGTTTTCTCGGGTGAATTTGCGGAGCACAGCTTGTACTATGTCTTTGTTTTTGTTTTGCGGGCCCATACTGTCTGTTTACCGCATTTCATATCAATGAGCTTAGGTATTTTCGCGTTATGGCTAATCAAATGGACAAAAACTCAGAAATCATTATTCGGAGACATCCTTAAATATTTTTTGATATTTTATTGTAAACCAAAACAAAAAAAAATCTTGTGTTAGGAAGGTATATTATTATTGATAAAAGACGGTCTGGTAAAGTTTAATCATTACTTAGATTAATTATATTAAAACCTCCTATCGGAATTTAACCACAAGTAAAAGATAATAAGCACAACGATAAACAGTTATTAGTTATCACTATTTTCAATTTATTGTATAAACCTTATACACTCATATATCGTGCAAGATATCTTCGAGCCTTATGAAGTGAACCTAACGCTAGCCAATTTTCCTTTGTAATAGAACTTGTGGCAGAGAATACTCGTCCACTATCTACTTGCCGACCCAATTCCGCCCACAGCCCAAATGTCAATACAAACAGAAGCCTTCTTTTGATGCCTTTGTTATCATTATTCCCTTTCACACGATTCAAAGCTTTTGATCTGCACAAAAAACATTATATTGTGCCTTCATTTTGATTTGTCAATTGGTTTAGAAATAACCTTTTTATCCTTTTCAACCGACTATTAGCTTTCAATTTATATTATCATTGTTATTTGTTTCATTCAACAAAAAATCACAGGCTGATTTTATTAAAAATAATATTTTATTGTAGTGATTTCACTTCAAAGAGCATATGGTGTTGTAAGTATAATGTAATTGTTTTTTATTTTATTTTTTCTGATGATAACACTAAAATTTATTTGCCAAATATATTCTTGGACATTACACGCAGCGCTGTCTGGTCCCAAACTAAGCAAAGCTTGTGAGCTGGATTCGAGACAACGGATGCAAAGACATATAATAATATATTAGTTTTTTTGTAAATACATAAATATTATACATACAAAACAGCCAATTTTTTAAAGTTGTTTTGTGCAAGAATCGAACTGCGTCCCTTAATTCAGCAGTCAGGTCATTACCCACTGAGCCACGAAGCCGATATATATTATACAAATGACAGGTACAGGAACTTCACAATACGGAATAACGTAATCTTACCGTGTTTGAGCTTGTTGGAAAAAAAAAGGGGTATATCCGCTAAATTTTGTTGACTATAATATCTCTTATTTACTAAACGAGGTTCAAGATTCTATGTTAAGTTTTAAAAAGTAGCTAAATTTATTTTAAACTTTTTAAATGAAGTTTTACTGCAAACCTTTCTGGTTCAATACTAATTTAATTTCAATTAAATGATAATTTCTTTTCTATACTCAACGATCTGCCTAGGCGCCCATTTAACTGGCTAATTTAACCAGATGGCTGCGACAGATACACCAGAAGTTGTAGTATCGTTTGAGTTACATCACATGTCGTGCCTTTATTAGGATTATTTGAAAGCAATAACACAAAATATAACGATTGTCATAAATATAAAAATCATTACAAATAAATATGTTTACTTACTTAAAAAAATATGTTCCATTGTTATAACCGAAAAAAGGCACTGTATAAGTTAGCATCCATATATTTCCCCCGCCGCAGTCGTAGTACGGCTTTGACCATTTGCCGTCTTCATACGTCACCGATAATATTTCGTCAGGCTCTCTCTCTGTATGTGCAGTGTCGTTATGTGTGTATGTGTTGTAACCTGCGCAAGGATAAAATAAAAGGTTCCTTAGGTCGATTTTTTAATTTAATTAATTTAATTTAATTAATTGAATTTAAACTTTATTAATAAACACAACACAGTTAGGTGTGAATACACAAAGATTACGAGTTAAGTTTTTAACAATATTTCGTTAAACGTATATGAATATAAGGTATGTTAAACTTAAGTTACAAGCAATGTTAAAATAACCTCTTTCAATATAACCTACCTATAAAAAGATACAATTAAACTTTCAAATTTTACTTCATCCAAATTATTGTGTAAAATGACTATTAGTTATCATTTTTGGAAATATGGTTGAAAAATGCATTCATACCTTCATAAATATTGATAAACATGAAGTCAAACGAGGATATAATATTAACAAGAGCTATATATATTTAGAAATATATAGATTTCTACTTGCTATGATCGTTGTAAGAGCAATGTCTTACTAAAACCTTTTATAACAGTACTCTTAACCTGCTTTTTTTTGACCGACTTCAAAAAAGGAGGAGATTCTCAATTCGTCGGAATATTTTTTTTATGAATGTTCCCCGATTACTCGAAAATGCCTGGACCGATTCGAGCAATTATTTTTACTTTTTTATTATTATTACAAGCTTTTATTTAGTTTCACCTGTCTCGATGTTTGTCATCAAATCTTGCAAATTAAATTTGATCCACTTCCCTGTTACCGATTGAGCTGAAATTTTGCATACATGTGTAAATCGCGTGACAATGCAATATTATGATGACATGGTGCTGATCAGATGATGGTGCTGAAAGGTGGCCATAGGAACTCCGCAATAAAACGACACAACCTCATCGAGTTTGGGCTCGTTTGAATGGTCTTGATATGTAGTTTGTCTATCAATGATAACCAGGGTCTAATGATAGAGCTGGAAGGTGGTCATAGGAACTCTATAATAAAACAACGCAACCCCAACGAATTTCGGCTTGCTGGATTCGTCTCCACGAGTACTTTGTTTTTAGATGGTTACCAGTGTCTGATCCGGATATACCAAGGCAAATAAATATCTACGTTCCGGATAGGTATGTCTGGCGTCGCCGGCAACCACAGCTACTGGCTGTGCCGCGCGGAAAAACTAATTTGCCGAACGAGGCACCGCTGACGCGTGCGCTTCGTACTTTAAATACCGCTGCTACAGATCTGGATGTGTTCTGTTGCACTGAGGGTAAATTCACAAAAATAGCATTATTTGTTGTGTGTTATAAGACTTAAAAATGTAATATAAAATTTAATGTAATGTGATATTTGTAATGTGATGTCATATCTGTAATGTTATGCAATGGAAACACTTGCTGTGCTAACTATCGCATTAGGTTGAAAAACCTGTAATGATAGTGTAAAAGTATTTTAAAATAAATTGATAAATAAATAAAAATTAAAAATGACTTTAGCACCACCAAAAAATTCTAGTTCTTTTTGACGACCCTCTGTTTTGTTAATGTCCGAGTGTGTTATATATTGTTAATAGCAATCTGTTTTTTTTGTTACATCAATTAATTGATCTTGGGCTGTTATTTAAAAAAAATGTTTTTCTTCTTAAAATGTTCGAGAATGCAGCCGGCATTATGTTTATTGACCTGCAGGTTGGTAAGTTTGATACGAAAAGCTTTTCAATCGAGAACTCTCTAGAACTATTTAAATATACTTTCTACATAGATCAGAAAAGTGTTCGGTAGTCATATCACCTACTCTTAAAGCGTTTAATATATTTACGAATTTGTCGCAACTTTTTTGCCTCATGTTCTCTTTTAGCTCTTTTAAGGAGAATAAGCGCCACAAATGTGTCGCTGGAACCATTCTTGCTGGTTGATCGGATCGACCGGAGGCAATTGCATTAGATTGCTGAACAAGGCATATTAAGACTACCTACAAAACATTTCTTAACTTTTTTTAAGTTGTTTTAATCCGGAGTCAATCATGCAACGCATCTCATACGGGACCATTGTTATTTTGTCAATAAACAGAAATTGTATATCTTTCCACAGTAACCGCATCAATCTGAGGAAATTTTTCGTCAGCATGGGCATTTGGGAAATTCTTCTAAATGTGTACTATTCTAATGCTGAACCTATACAAAACATATTACACGAAGTATGTGCCTTGCAGTGTAACCTAAGAGGTGACAGCCAAACGTTTGAACAAACAGCAGATTAGGTTGTACAAAAAATTGCCACAAAAATTTGATATTACCATAACACAATATGCAAGAATAATCACTTACCTCGTCTAAACTGGTTATAGTTTTTTATAACTCGCTCAGCATTTTTACGTGCTATGTAAAACCATTCTGAAGTATTGCTTAAGTATTTATATTCCACCGCTAAATCTTTTGCCAATATTGGGCCTTCAGGCAGACGGTATGCAAAAGGACAAAATAATTGATAATCTTTGTATTGGTACTGATCATAACAATTTCCTGCTGCAAATATGTCATCGTCAAACTCCACCATGGAGAATACACTAGCATGTAATAAATATTCATTATTCATAACTGAAGGACCTGCATATTTCCATAATCTTGTCAGCATATTTGCTCGGTTTACTGCAACATCAGCTTCTATTCTAAATCTTTCTTGTCCATATCGGTCCACTACACCTTCTCCTAAATTTAAATGCGTGCCTGCTGTACAATTTTCGCCCATCAAATGTTGTGTTTCTATCAACCTTAAGAATTTAGTAACAACGTCTTCATGGACACTAATTTTCTTTAACGTTGCATTTTCTGAATCACTATCGGTGTTATTTAAATAATTTTCTCTTCCATCTATATTTACATTTAGAATTTTTGGACTTTCGTCGCCATCGAAACTAGTTGCTGAATTAAAAGTATGATCTATTAATAAATCATTGTTTCTACTTCTCTCATGAACATCATCAACTACGTGATTTCCAGAAATATTACCAAAAAATGATTGAAATATGTCAGTAGTAGTTGCTCTGGAAAACCCGTCATCATCATCAGTGGCACCATGATAAGACTTCAGCGCAGACACTACTGGATCTTCCCCAGACTTGTCGATGCTTTCTGTAACAATTACCAGTGCTTTATTTGTTAATTATACTGATTTGGTTTCGTAAAAAAAATTTATCTAAAAACATCAAGCGTAATAAAATATTTAAAGAAAACAGTTGGATATATCATAATACAAATTATTTAGTTATTTTTTCAATATTGTCTCTAGCATTGCATTTTATACTCCTAAAAAAATTTTTCTATTCAATATAAAGCTATCCGGATTTGAAATTATTTACGAAGCTTTCCGTAGATAAACTCTACGAGCATAAGTTTTAAATAGTTCCTATTTTAAAAGCAATATCCGCTTTATTAGAACACGAACCTCATATTTTAGTAGAGCCAACGGAAATATATGCAAAGACTTTTGCCCCGTAAAAGGGATTTCTTCGTCTGAGTAAACGCGCTTGTAAAATCTTCGCAATCTCGCCCTATAAAAGAGGATTTTGTTTATGAGGACAACAGATAGAACAATTGCTCGCTACTTTCATTACGAGCGGAGCCTGTGAATTGATCGCCTCTATTATTTATTACTCGCAATTTTGTTAAACAAGCCTGTTGTCGGGTATTTGCCGCAGTTACTTCGAGTTCTGTTTTGTATATCAAATTGGTTTTAATGTTTACTAATTGTTGTTTGGCTAAAATATTACTAGTTTTGTAAGGATTTGTCTTTTAAATATATTTTTTTAATTTGTGATCCAGACAAAAATAGAGTAGGTTTCGGTAAAGAGAACCGTAACTCGTAAGGAATTAAGTATAAAAATAAGTTATGTCAAATGTGAAGTTTGTCGATAAGCACAGTCCGCTTTGTGAATCGCCCAATTGCTTCGCCTAAGTTTAGGGTACGGCAGTGGAAACGTATGAAGGCTGAATTTTATTTCCTTTAGCTAAAACATTTCATTTCAAATAAGTTTGTACTACAAATTTTTTTTTTCATAGTTAAACCGTAGTTAAACAAGAGACGCTTATAATTTTGGCATATCCATCATCCCCAGCATTGATATTTGGCACACAGATAAAGAAATACCTTATGCTTTATAAAGAGATGCTAGAAACATAATATCAAAATATAAATATATTCGGCAAACTCACGAATAAATCACTTCATATATTATTGAAAATGTTTCCTTATTTGTAGTAAAAGTTGTCGTAGTTCCCTCGAGGCGTACCGTAGGTTAAATAATAATTGTGGCTTCTACCCGGAAAATAACCTCGTTATAAATTGTGGTCCAACCGTATTGAATTGCTTCAGAGGTTTCGTAATATATTATTGTACTGACTTATTTATAAAGTCTAAAAGCAATTGAGAGTATTAACCATGGTTACAATAATTGCGATCTCATCATTCGTTTTTACTTATTTATTACAATCCTAATCTGGTGGTAGGTAGATTAGGCTGGATTGCACCAAAACGATTGATAAAGTAATTGTTAAAAATAACTAACAATTACTTTAACCGTTACAATTCACCAATTTGGGTTTCAACGTCCTACAAGTTGTCAATGCTATTTTTTCGTGTTTTGCTAGGCTAAAAGACTTGAATCCATGCCTTTCACAATGAATAAAAAAAAATATTGTGAGAAGCTGCCAAAGCATGGCTTGAACAATAGTCCTAAATTTGTGTTCCTTATGAGCCAATATAGCTTGTCAGCAACCTAAGGATGACGCGATATGTTACTGAGCGTGCATGAGTAGTGTCACAACTAGCAAAGTAGTCGTTTTCGTTTCAACCGAAGGACGTCCACTGCTGAACGTAGGCCTCCCCCATATGTCTCCACAACGGCCAGCCCTGAGTCGCCCGCGCCCATCCGCTTCCTGCTGCTATGACCAGATCGTCTGTCCACCTGGTAGGAGGCCGACCCACGCTGCGACTTCCGATCCGTGGTCGCCACTCGAGAACCTTTCTTCCCCATTGGTTATCGAATCGACGAGCGATGTGGTCTGCCCATTGCGGCTTCAGCTTGCTAACTGTTGAGCTATGTCGGTAAACTTGGTTCTTCCTATAGCTCGCTGAGTGAATCTGAGTTTATTTAAAAGGCCAACAGTAAAAAAGTAGTAGTTTAAGAAATGCATTCATTACTAAAAAAAAGGTTAAAATTTTTAGAAACATTACAATCATACAAAAATTCTTTGTTTTTCTTGCAGTTGTACGTGAATATAAAAAAAATTACATTCATTTCGAAAAATTTATTTTTCACTTTTTAGTACAATTTTCTGTTAGATTGAATTTTTATATGATTCTAATGTTTTAAGAGAAGCAAGTTTTTAATTTTTTTTTATTTTAGACTTTTTAGTGGTAGTTTAATTGACGTTTTATAAGATTATTGCCCAAGTTTCATAAGTTGGGTGATGAGAACTTGGAGAACGATATTATGTTCAATATAAATTAATAATTAAATTTTCACTTAATTTTTCACGTTCTAGCCTAATTTCCACTTCCTGCATCCTGCCAAGAGGTGATAACATCAAAATGAACATCAAATTCGTGATCTGCGACCCTCAAAACCCCTGGATACCCATTTTGAAAATTTTTCAATTATTCACCTCCACCTCTAGGTTGCACCCCTGGTACAACTCTGGGAGGGGGTTGTTTGTCAAAGTAACTAAGGAATGTTGTATTGTCACCCGAGCTAAGTATGCAAAATTTCACAAATGGTGAAAACAGAAAGTATGTTTAATTAATCTTGCAAGATTTCACCACAAGATGGAAGGAAAAAAAAGGAAGGAGTTTAAAAAAAAGCAAGTAAAAAGAGGTAATAAAGCATTATAAAAGTATCTTTTATTACCGTGTGTTATATATTAGTGCCTTATAGAATACTAGTACAATATTAAACAGCAATTTGGTAACAATAATAGGTGTTTTAACGCAATACTGTAACTGCCTCTACTACATGAACTATAGAGCCGTCTTGTATTAGAGATTTACGAAATATTTCTTACAGCAATTGTATGTTATTGTAGCATCTAAATGAGTACTATAGTGCAAGTGTTTAAATAGTGGTAAAACTCAACTATACAATAATAATGTACTATTGTTGATTTCTACATCACTGTTATGTATCGAACTTGAGTATTAAACCATTTCAAATAGCTGTTATATTGCAAATTCTATAACTGCAACGAATACACTCTTTTAGCACTGAAAGATGAACAAAATAGTTTCATTGTAACAGTTACATCTTCAAGTGAAGTAACACAGTTTTTATAACTTTTATTGGACCTTTGTGTCACATATAACAAGCATTTTGCCACTTTTGATGAACCTAAATATCATATAATGGAAAATTAATATCGTTTTTATACTTCCGTACTTTAATTTTCAAATTATGAAATCAATACTCGTATCATATTAGGAGTCTTTTCACAAATTCGTTACTTTAGTATGTACTTGTAACATTAAAGCACGTGCAAAGATTAACATTAAAGTAAGAACATAAGTAAACTGTATGCCACAGAATAAAGAATACGAACCACAGATGCGGCATGTTTCCGCTAGATGGCGTTGTTTTAAAAATAATTGGCACGTTATTGCCGCGTAATTTGCTTGAGCAGATATTTATAATGATAGAATAACTTACTAACATAGGTATTTAAAATTGCATTAGGGAAAACGATACCTAGCTATGTTAATCTGCCTAATCCACAATTGTACACAGGGCACGACTTTCGCTGAACTTCTGCTACTATATTAGTTAATCCTAGTGCTGACTTATCAACATTAAGAAAACACGGAGGGTGAAAATCTTTATCTGTAGCCGACGAATCTATACAGAAAAAATCGAAATTTCTAACAAAATATTAAATGACATCGAAAATAAAAACATTAATGAAGTAAACATAAAAACAACCGTCCTCCTCAGCCAGTAGTACCCTCCACCCTATGATTAATTTTAACAACTGTATGCAGAATATAAGTAACAATCACTATTATAAGTAAATACTTATTTGGATAAAATTAAATTTTTTACTATGTTAAAATCTTTTATTAAATTTTTTTCTGGTCGTATAACAAGCAGTGTATGCAATTGCACGAAATTTGTCTTTTTAAAACTCTTGCTATACTACTGTGAAACTTTCCTTCGCCTCGTTTCACAAACCAGAACTCGTGTTGAAAAGTACTCCCTTTCGCAACAAATGCATAAATTACTATTTTATAAAATAGCATTTAATCATGAAATAGCAACTCTAAAGAAATTACACATTTAAATAGATTTTAATGTTAATAATTTTTGAAAATCAAGAGGGGCATTACCCAAGTAGCACACGAGGCTGCTTAATAGCCGAATAACGGATTTCTAAAACGCTTAAAGCCGAATAAGAAAGCTGCATTAGGTCTGTGTACGACCTTATACGGCTCTTATAACTCTTAAATGGGCACAAATTATTCAGTGTTGGGTTCACACAGCTGCTTAAGAGCTGTGTAGCAGTAACTTAACAGTGTTATAAAGGGTAACAGCACAAATTAATTAGCCTCAAGTTCACATAGCTGCTTAAGAGCTGTGTAGCAGAAATGTTACAGTGTTATAAAGGATATCAACAGTACTTTGCGCTGAAATTCGACTGACTAAGAGATCACAAGTTACTCTTTATTCAGAAAATATGTCATATGTATGCTCTAATACATATTGTAAACCGCGAAACGCTACTTGCGGCCTGTGTAAAATTAAGTGAACAGCAAATTGGTTTTAAGCAATATTAACCGTAACAAAGTGCATGTCCATCAAGGCAGCTAGAGCTCTTAGTATAGATAGAATTATAAGATAAAAAGTTATTATTATGATATTAGGAAGTAAAAACTAATGCAATACATTCTATTTCTTGCACAAAACATCGTAAAGAATGAAAAATCAGTCAGTAGTGGATTTATGTTTAAATGTTAAAAACTCTTATATTCTTCAACAGGCTGTCTAATAGTTCACTAGTGTGCTATTATTCTACAAAAAACTCAATAAAATTACACATGTGAACTATATAGACATATAATCTGTTTTCTTTACTTGTAATTGTTCACAAGCTCTACTTTTAGCCATGATGTGAACAATTAGACAGTTATTATACCGACTCTTGAGGGATCTCTAGTATTAAATCTAAAACCACCGCATGGATAACTTCCATTTCAAAATTGTCAAAGTGGAATTATTTAGAACACCACTTTACGCGTGCTTGAACCTTTCAAGTTGGGTAGTAAGATATAATAATATATAATTAATATGTTTATTATTTTTTATTGTAAAATTAAATTGTACAACAACATAAACGCAATATTTCACCTTCAACATAAAAGTTCAAAGTATATTTAATATTCGACACTAGATCAAAATCAAATCGTTTATTCAGAAACTGGATCTTTACAGGTTCTTTTTCACGTCATGTTTTCAGAATAAATATAATAGCACCGATATTACTGGAAGAGGAAATTGGACACACATAATTGTTCGAATGTGCAACATCTTCTGAGCTATTAATATTTTTTACGGAACCATCCTGTTTCAAACTATTTGTCACGCTTTGCGTTACTTCCCGACTTAAAGGTTTTATTTCTTCTGCCTTTATAATTCTTTGATACTCTTTCGATAATTTTCTTCTAATGCCCCCTGTTCTTGCTTTCAATATCCACGAATTACGCGAATTCATTTTAATATAAAGCCAATAAAATAGTATACGTTGGCAATAATGGTCATTAAATAGTTACACTGACTGATTACAGTACCACATATGTTACTTTTAATCAGATAACGTCGGATTTAAGGTACTTATGTGAGCCATTATAAAATAGAAGCCGTTAATTCTATAGTGAGTCTCTAAGCAGCTGAGAGGCATCTAGTGAATGTTTAAATAGCCGCTATGCAGATACTATCAATTGCAGTATAAAGGCTGATTAGCGGTAGACATATTCAGATATAAGATGTAATATGGGCCACATATCGTCCATAATACAGCTATTCACTTCATAACAGCTCACACGTGCCCCTTTAATAAGTCAGTGTAATAGGAGTTCACAAATATCTTCTTAAAAAGCATTTGGCGTAATTTTATGCACTAAACAGGCCTTACTACGGTTTAGGCATTAGAAAAGGTAAGAAGCTGAATAGAGTCATTAAAACATATCTTTAGAGCACTCTTAGCGTATTATTGGTGGTTTTGTCGGTCTTAATCAGTCTTAGTACAGCTTTTAATTAGCTATAGCTGTTTAAATATCACTAACCACTATTATGCAACTGTAGCATCACCAGTGTAATCTTAGAAGCTTCTTAATACGGACAGAGTTTCAAATAAGTCTAAAAGTGAGTAGTTATACAGCTATCTGTGCTACTTGGGTAAAACATCGTTGGAAATATGACCTTACAATAATGATAAAACTTTAGACGCAAGTAAAATTCACAATATAAGAAAATAACACTCTAACAATGTGACAATCCGTGAGCGCCATATTGCTAAATAGTTACACTTATTAGTTTACTCACCAAAAAATCTTTTTCATCCCCGCAGCACCAAAAGGATGGTTTTGCTGTTCAAAAACAGTGGGAAAAATCGATTTTTGTGGCGAGCGCAAGCAACGTTCAAATATAACCTTTTGGAATTTTGCGATACTAAAAAAAAACACAACGCAATGATTGGTTTAGAAAAAAAAAAATTTTAATGAAAAGCATAACGACATTGCATTTTTCCTTGTTGACGTACTTAATATTTATGATTAATTAAACCTACTAATAATTGAAAGCGTTTATTTAAAAAGAAATATGATTTGTTTTCGATAAAAGTGTCGTAGAATAAATTTCTGAACGCACGTCTAAAACAAAATCGGCTAAGTGCGAGTCGGACTCGCGCTCAAAGGGTGTCTTACCATTATTTATAAAAAAAATGGCAAAAAAATCACGTTTCATGTATGGGAACCTTAAGTATTTGTTTTATTTGTGATGAAAGCGATACAATAAAAACTTTAAAAAACGAAACGTGCAGCCACAATAACATGGCTGGTTATATTACTAGATTGCGATGTAACTGCGCTAAATCCTGCCTGAGTATATGTTTACATCATTGTTATACGACCTGTATGAAAGTGTTTCATTTTAGTGTTTAATTAATAGTGTTTTTGAAAACGTTTTTTCGATTGCCCATAGTATGTACTTTTGCTAGTTAGAACAGCTATATTGTAACTCTGTTGATGTATGGATATGGATAATGAAAAACAAGAAAGAAATATGGATAAAAGACGCGGGGGTGTTGCTATATATCTCCGTAGTAACATTTTTTATAAAATATTAGCAACCTCACCAGCCACAAACAATGCATCTGCGAAGTACATATTTCGAAATATATTTCAAAGGAGTAAAAGCCGTTCTTGAAGTCGTATATTGTACTCCTGCTCTTGATTATTTCTCCGATTTGCATACAGTCCTTTTTACCTTCAGTACGGATTACACGCACCACATAATCATAGGTGACTTTAACACAGATTTGACTACTAATTCCGCACAACATGCAAGGCTTCTCTCCATAGTGGAATCAGCCAGCATTTACCTTTTAACATTACAACCCACGCATCATAATCTGTATACTACAGATACTCGGCTTGTTCTCATTATTACATCCTGTACCGACCGAATTATTAAATATGGGCAATACCCAGCTCCCGGATTTTCCAAGCATGATTTGTTATACGTGTCGTATAAAATAAAACTGCCAAAAACTAAACCCGAGCTAATCTGTTTGCGAAACTTTTCATATATGGACAAGAATTAACTTATTGAAAGATAAGAACTAAGATGCCGAGAAAATTTAATGGAGTACGCTGCTGACCGCTACTAGTATTGAAAAAATTACTCTTTTTATAATATATTAATATCTCTTCATGACAGTCATGCAACTATTTAAACTATTAGAATCAGAAGGCAACCTGCTCCTTGGATGAACAACGAAATTCGTACGGTCATGACCATAAGAGATCGCTTATTTAAAAAAAGTCGGTGTAATAATAACTCGGATATGTACAAAGCTGCGAGGAACAAGTGCAACCAGATGGTAAAAACAGGAAAACGCAGATAGAAATTTGATAGAAAAATGGGACACTGTAGAACTAGATATTTATTACTAGAACATGTCTTCAAAATTTCGTGGTGTTTGTTCAGTAAATTTCAAAAACAAATGAGAAATTCGTTTGTATGAAGCCCGCTGCAAGGCGCTGCGAAGTGTATCCTCTTAAAGTCAAAAAATTCTATCCTAAGAGAATACACTTCGCGGCGCCCGCGCGCGTTTTACATTTTTGCTAAAATGTTGCTGTCCCTATCGCACACGACACAGGCGCGAGACCCCCTTTCCCCGCGCCGCGCGCTTTATTCTGGTATGATTTTGTCGGGTAGCTGGAACGTCAGTATTCTGATAAGCAATATGACTTTCACCCAAAAATACTATACTTTGAGCATTAACGAAGTATAAATAAATTATCATCATTAATTTTTCAATTTAATAAGTATTTAATGTGCTGCCATATTGTTTATCCGATTGCCGATTGCGATAAAATTATGTTAATTTATTGCTTCCCCTTGCGCAAAAATTATAGGCATGAAAGAATGTCATTGGATGTAATGGAATAGGTTAAATACTCAAAGTATTGACCAGCATCGGACCTAAGTGACGGTAATACAAAACAATCCTAATCTTTTGTCAACGACTGTTTGCCATCTGTTATCAAACTAATCAATCATTGATGCGATTTGCTCAATTCCATAGTAGGTATAAGACGTTCTGTTCGGCGCGCTCTCTGAGAAAATAGCTAGGTGCCTACCTATACAAACTTATAAAGGTTATGCGAGTTTTTTTTTTGAAATTTTTTTTATTTATAGGCAGGTCTGAAGGAGGAGGTTTCCGAGCTAAAATTCATTTATCTTTTCACGGAGACCAGCCAGGACGATAATACAATAGGTAGGTAACGTTCTTACCCACACATACGATATCTACCTTTTTTAAAATTTACTTCAAAATCATAATAATGTTAATAATGGTAAAATGTAAGTACAAATATTTACTTACCTTTCACCATATTTAAATTTATACTTATATATTAAAGATACTTATAGGCTACTTAATTAGTATTTTTCAAAATAATTGTGCGTTACGAAATAACGTTACGAAATTGTTGATGAAGTTAAGTAGTAAGTTATAACTTTTAAAAAACGTGTACACTGCCTACTGATTGAAATGAAAGGTAACATAAATGTAACATTGGCGGTCAATAGATAATTAATAATACCAAAATAATCTATAAAGGTTGTCATTCATAAACAATATTCGTAGTAAGTATTTTTTGAAATGGTAATGGTAGGGTAAAACACCCAAATGTCGGCCCCTCAACGTGAAATGCAACTTCCAGTCCTAACCATACCTAAACCTTGAAGTTATCCACCGTTGAATTTGCATTGTCGGGCTATTTGACATTTACACTTTATGTTATTGAGTATATATGTTGATTATAAAGATCTTAAATTACGTGACAAAGAATAATAAGTGTTTAAAGTGTTGTTCGGCAGATATCCCTAATATCGGCCATCCTTTACCTAGCTACGGCCCTCTTCTATCCTAATGTCGAATCGTAAAAAGGCAATATATTAATAGAATTTATTATTATTTGTGTTGAAACTTTACCATGCATAACTTTAACTCTTTATAATACCTTTTAAAATTGACCAATAATAATAAAATAAAATAAATTTCCAACAGTAACTAGTTTTAATGTGATAAACAGCATTGTGTTTTACAGCAAAAAATATAAACACACTATTCTACACAGTAACATGAATAGACTTATTTAGTATTTTAACATACTGTATTTCATGGAAACAAATGAAGCCGGCCAAGCTTAGTTTGTTAGAGCAGCCATATTTCGGCCGTGATTTTTATAGTCTATTAAAATAGTATAACTAACATTTTGAGGCGGCCGAACTTTGGTTATTCAATTAACGGGTATTTAAAAGCCCTAACTTAGGATACTAACAAAATCCATTAAAATTATAAAATTGCTATCGTTTCCCTTGTCTTGGCCGCAAAATAAGAATCCTAACATTGGCCCCGTTATTTCTATTTACCGAATTAAATTAAGAAGAAAACTATCTTTTACATTACTATTTAACTGTCCGGAATTAGTAAGAAAACTATTGTAAGCTGTTGGTGGTAAAAAAACATATTTCTAGATTGGTATCCGTTGTCGTTTTTTGCCAAATTAGTGACAGAATTGCACTGTGCTGCGCCTCGCCAGCTTTACATAATCTTTATCATGACCTTTCATTTCATCATTTTATCAGTATGCAGTGAACACGTTTTTTAAAAGTTATAACGTAGTACTTAATTTTATCAACAATTTCGTAACGTTATTTCGTAAAGTACAATTATTTAAAAAAATACTCATTAAGTAGATAGACATTTACAATATATAAGTATAAATTCAAAAATGCTAAAATAAATAGCTTGCAATAGTTTTCTTACTGCTTCCGAACAGTAAATTAGTAATGTAAAAGATTTTTTATTTATTTCATTTGCTTACTTTAATTTGTTACTGAGAAATAACGGGGCCCATGATAGGATTCTTATTTTATTACAAAACCTCTTATGTTGGCCTGCGGCCGAGACAAGGGGGATGACAACAACTTAAAAATTTATTAGTATCCTAAGTTAGGGCTCTTAAAGTTTATAAGGCGTTCCATACCCGTTAATTGAATGACCAAAGTTCAGCAGCCTTTTAATGTTAGTTATACTATTTTATTAGACTATAAAAATCACGGCCTGTTTCGAAATATAGTATATAAATAAATAAGTCTATTCAAGTAACTGTATGGATCAGTGTGTTCGTAATTATTTGGTGAAATACACAATGCAGTTTGCCACATTAATAATTTATTTTTTAATAATAATATAGCAAATTTAATAATTTTATTATATTTTATTTATCATTCGTCAAATTCAGTTTTTACATGAAAATCATAAGAAAATACCTTTATAACCTAATATAGTTTTTATTTTAATACAACTATCAATTTTAAATAATTAATTAGCTTGTTTGCCAATTTTTAATATATAATATTTAATTGATTTTTTAATATTTAAAAAAAATTAATACTGTTCTATTATTTTTACTTAAGAATAATTGGAAATCTCTTTCTAGACTTTCCTTAGTGAGCTCATCGAGTTTTCCTTAGTGTGCGAGTCCGACTTGCACTTGACGCTTTTTTCTTTCTCAGAAACCTTCCCCGGCGTGTGCAAAACAACTTACCAAAATTCCATTAAAATCGGTTTAACTCGCACTTGACCTTGTCTGACTCGCACTTGACCCTTTTTTTTCTTTCTTAGAACCTTCCCCGGCGTGTGTGTCTTGTCTTGTTAAAAAAAACATTGCGTTTGAGGGATCGATATGCATCATAGGAGAAAAATCCTGTTGTATGGAGCGCGCTGCGAATCCGATGCTCTTAAGCAGATTCCAAATGAAAACTGACTCTACAATTAAGATGTTAGGTATGTGAAATATATTATTATGTGTATATATACTTATATATTATATATGTTTATATAATAATTAGGTAATCTTTCTTCTTTCTTTCTTATATAATAATTAGTAATTATATAGGTAATCTTTGTATTTTTATGTATCTATAATATAGTGTTGTATTATATTTAAATATATTTTTTATGTGTCCATGTATATGTTATATTTTTTTTGTTATTAAAATACATATAAATTCAATATTTACACTGCCAACAGTTTCTCTGTTTAGCCCTATTGTTGGCTGGTAGAAAATGCTATACAGCATTAAGCCCGCCATGTACATTAATGACTTCAGAGTGTAAAATAAATAAATAATTTCTGCTTTAATGCTATTAAAAAAATGTGCTCTGTAAAGGTTTAGATAACTATTACGACTAGACTTTACCGAATCAATAAGTTATAATAGCAAGTATCGCTATTTTCTATAAATACACATTACATATATATCGTGTGAGATACCAACATAGTTAAAACATACTATTTGAATAAATTTATTTTATTAGCAATGCTACCTACATATATTCAAAACACCAGGTAATTCAAATTAGTTGTATTTTACATTTATAACCTAATTTTATGATCGTTTAAAAGCTTGTCAATTGTAACTTTAACAATAACCAGTCATTTTCGTCTAGTAATTGTTAACGTTGAAGTTATGCCGTAATTTAACAAATTTTTAGAAGGTGCACTTCAATTTTTGCTTAACCAATTATTTGACGAGCCGTCAGCCTTTTGTTTTCGTTAAAGTTAGTTGATGAAACGTGGTTTTTTTAGATAATATACACTGATAATAATATATGGTATGTGAACTGATTAATTTTATTTTTTACTTCGGTGATTAGCAAGTATTATATGTTGATAACTTATTAAATCAATGTTGTTAAGTATCATATTGTGATTTTAACATCGTTAGATTCAATAATAATCAGACAAAAAAACTGTTAATGTATGCGTGTGTGGTACAGAACTAACTATGGTAAAAGTAGCCCGAAGCAGACAAAAGTTCAACGCCAAAAAAGGATTAAGTTTGTAAATCTTCAGTATTAATGTAAGTAAACTTAATAAATCATAGATTGCAAAAATTATCGCCAGTGAAGCTATATGAGTAAAGAAGAACTCAAATTTTCCAGTGAATAAAAAAGTATAAGCTTCAATCTAACTTCGTACTTAAACAGTTCTTAGATTTCATACATAGTTATACTTCCGATCTCATGACAAAGCTTTTGAACGAAGTACTTAGTTTACTCGTCAATATTTCTTTCTTTAAGAAAAATTATGTTATAATTGAAACCTTTTTTCCCACTAACTACAGTCAAAAATAGAAATAATACTTGCAAACATTGAGCTACTTTGTCATATAAATTTTAATTAAAATGTTTTAAAACTATTTGAATTAAAATCGTAGTAATATACTGGAAATATTCGTACAAGACACAGTCGACTGACATTGTAAATTGATTCCGATTGTCCGAGTGAATTAAAGTAATTGAAATTCATTTCAGTCTGTTGATTATCTCTCTTTAATTCAACATTCCAAGTATTTTGATACCAGATCGCTGAGATTTTTCATATCGATCTATTTTAAACTATTTAAAATTAAACCGTAAAAATTGCTCGACTAATGTTTCCGTTTAAAGATTTAAAGTATCACGGTTCGAAAAAAAGGGACTAAAACCTTAATTAACGGTTTTTGAATACTGTTGCAGAAATTATTGGTTTATATTACTAGTTTCTTACTGTTATAGGGTAAATGCTATGAGCTACGGATATTTGAATACTGCTAAAAGGACTATGATGCCTGGCAATACCTAAACAAAAGTCAGCTATCACTGAACATTTACTGGAGGTAGACATTTACATATATGTCTACCTTCAGGTAGATATTGGTATCCACGAACTAACTGTTCAGATAAGTTAACAGTTAAGAAGCAATTAAAATTTGTAATTACTTAAATTTCGATCAAAAAATAAGTTTAAATTTGTGAAATGCCAAAAATACAGTGTTATGACCTTTAAAAAAGTATTCTAAATAAGTAAGTTACAAGAACATACTAATGACACTACAGTGACACAGTTAGTAACTAATATTGTCAGGGTAACCTTTAAGCGAAATCCAGCAGTGATATGACCCAACTTACCATCGTCCAAATACCAAAAAATCGGCCAAGTGCGAGTTTGACTCGCGCGCGAAGGTATTCCTTACCATTATTTATAAAAACGGCAAAAAAATCACGTTAATTGTATGGAAGGTCCCGTTAAATATTTGTTATATTTCAATTCAATTGTTTATTTTTAAAGTGAATATATAACTAAATATTCTGTGAATACTTCAAGCGCCTACTTGTTGCCTTTATCATTATCGAGCAAAACGAGCCAAAAAATCACGTTTGTTGTATAAAAGCCAACTTAAATATTTATTTTATTCTATTTTTTTGTATTTGTTGTTATAGCGGCAACAAAAATACATCTTCTGTGAAAATTTCGACTGGTACATTTAGTTCATACAGCCTGGTGATAGACGGACGGACGGATGGACGGCGGATTCTTTGTAATAGCGTCCCGTTTTTTACCCTTTGGGTTCGGAACCCTAAAAACGCTTAATATCCCGCGATCGTAGTTCTTGAAATAACATCAACATATTGGAACTTCACAGGGTACATAGACTCAAATATAACAAAACCCTTAGTTTATAATTTAGAAGTTTTTGAACAATGGTAAGCTGCTTTAAACCTAAAAGATTCGTATTCTAGCAAATGTCCGTAATATCTAGCGAAATTTAGTTACGAGGCGGAACTGGAAATAGGATACTGCTTCCGTTATCAGAGAATATAAGCTTTTAAGAATCAACAAAAGTGTTATAAATTAAAAACATAACGCTTAAATTTTGGCATAAGCTTTCTGACGACGAATAATTACAGTAAAATATAGAATGCACTAGGAATTACAGTAAAATGTTCTTCAGCAAAGGATTGTATTTTTAAAGGACACGTTAATAAAACTCCTAGTATATCGTCCATGAGATATGGTAACTGCTTCATGTTAGGTGAGCCGTATTTTCATTTACCACCTTAGTAAAATAAATAAAAATCTGGAAAAAGGCATTCAATGATAAACATTTTTTACTTTCGCAATTTATTACCTACTTATGAACTAATATATTTACAACTTACGGTAATGCTGATTAAATATTATTATATTGTATTGTTTTTTTTTTTATTTTATTTTATTGTATTGTATTTTATCGTATCGTATCGTAATCGCATCTTATTAAATTATATTATATTATATTATATTATATTATATTATATTATATTATATTATATTATATTATATTATATTATATTATATTATATTATATTATATTATATTATATTATATTATATTATATTATATTATATTATATTATATTATATTATATTATATTATATTATATTATATTATATTATATTATATTATATTATATTATATTATATTATATTATATTATATTATATTATATTATATTATAATACAATATAAAATAAAAAAAAACGTCAAATGTCAACAACAAACAGTTGTCCAAATTCCTTTTAAATTGATTTTTTTGTATTATATATCTCATTGGTTCGATGAAATCACGGATTTGGGTTTAACATATTATTTTTCGCTTCTACAAGTGTGGGAAAAGTAGAGAAAAAAATAATATAATATAATATAATATAATATAATATAATATAATATAATATAATATAATATAATATAATATAATATAATATAATATAATATAATATAATATAATATAATATAATATAATATAATATAATATAATATAATATAATATAATATAATATAATATAATATAATATAATATAATATAATATAATATAATATAATATAATATAATATAATATAATATAATATAATATAATATAATATAATATAATATAATATAATATAATATAATATAATATAATATAATATAATATAATATAAACAAATCTCCGTATTTAATATATATACTAATACTAACTATATATACTAAACAAAGTCAAGAAGTTATAAAATTAATATTAAATTAAAAACTTATAATTAACTAAAATAAAAACTACAAATAAAAAAACTGTTCCAAGTTGACCCCATGGGGCAGTGTACCTAAAAGGCTGGCAGTATTTCCTCGTTGAAATTCATTGAGCGAAATAACTGCCAGCTCTTCTGTCGTGAGACACATCGACCAAACGCTTAGAAATCGCTTTAAACAAAAGATGAGTCCCCGGCGACCATGGCCCCAAGGTTTCACTCCCGCCACAGAAGCTGTACCAGGAAGATAAGTCGGGGCAAGGGTATCGACGCACGTGGCATGGCAAACTAATGGTCTTCTTACCATCATCTCTAAATATACCAACAGGCTCTAAAATGGCAGGAGTGTTGATGCTCACTAGAGCTCGACGTATAATGTTACTGAGGCTGCTGTGGCGAAACGTTCTGCCTGCGCTTCGAACACATGGTAAGCCATGGTGACCGAGGGGATCGATCATGTCGCCGCATTGGCAACGATGGGGTATATTAGTAACCGCTCCTACACGTAGCAAGATGCAAGTCGAAATGTGGAATTATCCATTAGGGTGCCTGTATTTGCAGATGGAAGCGCCTGTAACCAAAGCCCTGACTCCCATGTTGAAGCTGCAAGAAGACGAGCACGATCTGCAAAATTGACAGCCGTTTCCAAAAGTAGTTTCCGGTTCAATTCGCAAAGCGGCCCATCTCACAATCTTTGTGATGTTGAAACAATAGGAAAGTCAGTATTTGGACAGGTAAGACTCCATGTGTTTTTAGCTTCATTTAAAAATGGGATCTCGAAATTACTAAGAGGCAAAAGAATTTTGTTTATAAGGGGTTGAGTACTATGAACTGAAGATAAAAAAGCTGGTAGGGCTACTGCGGAAGTTAAACAAATACCCAAGCCACCAAATCTTACAGGTAAGGTTGCCTGTAGCCACGTACGTTCATTGAAATTAATATTTAGAATCTTTGAAATGGTATCTTTAATAACGTTGTCAAAACTGCTCAAAAGGTCTGAAAATTTCCAAAAATAACATGAACGTAAATAAAATGTAAATTTTGGTACAAATATATAATGGTGAATAATAAAAAAATGCTGCATGAGAATTTATAGCTAAAAGTTTGACTAGAATAGACTGAAAATGATGAATTTTTTTTTTCGAACAAAAGATGAAAAAGATTCATCAAATATAGGGGAACTTAAAATGCGAAGTGTGGACTTATCAACAAATTTAAAATTCTGAGCGACAGACTGAAAACTTTTAATAATATGGGAATTGTTATCATTTTGACATAGAAATTATTCACATTTTGATAGATTAAGTTCTAAACCAATATTCCGAAACTCTTGTATAATATAATTTAAATCTGCTAAAACCGTATTTGCGTCACAACTTAACGTACCATCATCTAAATACCAGACGTTATATTTCGATTTTAATTTTTGTAAGGGTCACCTTGTTGACAACCAGTTTCTGATGCCAAAAGATTTTGTTTGAATACCAATTTTTATGGGGAATGATAACACTGATAAATAAACTTGTATGCAAACGGAATTTTATTTTTAACTTCGGAAAACATTGCATCCCTTTTGATGGAATTAAAAGCATTTTTAATGTCCACTTTCAGCACAACCTCATTTTTGTCATTTTGTAAAAATGTTCTTAGAGAATGAATTGCGGCTTCACAACCTCCCTTCGAACGAAATCCCAATTGATTGGGTTGAAAGTAATCACTAAGAACGTTGAATGTTTCTTGAAGCACAAAGATTGGCCCCATAAAAAATGCCAGTGACCTCCAAGTCTATACGGCCATCTAGCATTAAATTTACTAGAGAAGTTAGTTCATCCAAGAGAGAGGTTTGTACCTGTATTCCCACAACTCACACTCAGTAAATCCTTAAGGTGTTGTAGAGTGAGCCCATCTATACTACCTGCTGAGCCACTTCGAAATGATTAAACAGCTTCTAAAACATCCTCAGAAAAAACCTGGAGCGATGGACTAGATGAGTCAAAAGGATCTAGAAAAATCAAATTAGCAGATGCAGGAGAGTGCTTAGCACAATTAGAGTATCAGTAGTATCAGGAGCAAAGTCATCAGATGTAAAAATTAAACGAAAAGCACCTTTGATATCTCCCTCAGCGAGTTTCGATTCAATAGAACGGGTGATATTTTCTTGCCAAATTCACAAAAATTAGAGGTACCTAAAATTGGCTGAAATGTGTGACAGTTTTTTTTAATTTTGTTAGTAAGCGAAGATTTATCAGAGTTTTCTTTCTCAACATGCAAGACTCCACATGGAAAAGTCAATAAATGTTCCTAAGCACGTTTGGAGTTTTCAGTAACCGCTGAATTAATTTCTTGTGAAAATTTTTGAACTACAGATAAATGGGCACCACGGGGAATTCTCTTTATAACTGGAACGGAATTTTTAAGTCGATTTATTTGTTTCCAAAAAGGTTCATTGGTCACTATAGAATTAGATGAAAAAGAAGAAATAAAGGTATCAGGAATTGATAGGTTAGTTCTACTTAAATTTTTATGAACTTTACCCTTATGAACTCTGTTGCTTTTAAAATAACGTGGCTGTGACCATTGGTCACATTTAAACATATTCGCCTGGTCCAAACGCCCATCGTTGCTGTTTATTATAGTTGAGCCACAACTTGGAACAGGCTCATTCATTAAAAATTAATACAGAAGAAGTTAGCCTATAAAATAAATTAGCCTAAATTAAAAAAAATTATAAAAATAAAATAAATATACAACAATCACAGTCTTGAGTCTTCGAGTCTTGAATTAATTTTGATGTGTGTTTGCTGAACGAAGAAAAGCTGAAGTTGAAGTAAAACAGTTCTTGAGCAGAGGCAATAAAAATTTAAAAGAATAAGTAGGTAACTTATTTTTGTAGTCTTTGTATCCAGTAATGTGCTGGGTGTTGGGTCGGTTTTCAAAATGTATTTTTATATGTGTTTGCCTTAGCAACGATTGAAATCAGATATCAAAAAGTAATTTGAAATAAAAAGTCACTTGCAAGGATACAATAGCTTTTCCCGCACTTGTAGAAGCGAAAAATAATATGTTAAACCCAAATCCGTGATTTCATCGAACCAATGAGATATATAATACAAAAAAATCAATTTAAAAGGAATTTGGACAACTGTTTGTTGTTGACATTTGACGTTTTTTTTATATTATATTATATTATATTATATTATATTATATTATATTATATTATATTATATTATATTATATTATATTATATTATATTATATTATATTATATTATATTATATTATATTATATTATATTATATTATATTATATTATATTATATTATATTATATTATATTATATTATATTATATTATATTATATTATATTATATTATATTATATTATATTATATTATATTATATTATATTATATTATATTATATTATATTATATTATATTATATTATATTATATTATATTATATTATATTATATTATATTATATTATATTATATTATATTATATTATATTATATTATACAGTACAATCCGTTTATTATGACATCGAAAGGAATTGACAAACATGTCATAATAAGCGGACGTCATACAAAACGTTTTGTGAAATGAAAAACCTTTTTTATGTAAATATGTATGTAGTTAAGTATTTTAATACAGAAACATAGTAAATACATATGTATACATACATATTAAATCAAAATCAAAATTGTACATAATCAGCACATTATAACACATACAAGTGTATTTTTTACTGTAAGAAATCTGTAATTTTTGACTGCTTTTGTTTTTTCATTTTATTGTAAAAACAGTCTCTAATACTATTGTGTATAGAAGACATAGCTATTATCATTTTCAATATTGCTGTGAACAAATCGTGATAATAATTCTGCAGCTTTTAATGCCTCTTCTGCGGTAGGTAATGGTTCAAAACATTTAAATTGAACGATTGCTTAATGCGGTTCTTGTTTTTAAAAATCATTGAGATTGTCAAATGACCCACGCCAAATTACTTTGCGAGACATGAGTTAGATTCTCCATTTTCTAATCTGCATATTATTGCACCTTTCTCTTCAATTGTAAATGCTTTACGTCGTTAAGATGAAATTTTTTTCACAGTAACAAACAAAAAAACAATGCGTGACCTTCAAGCGTCAATTACTCACTGAGATTCAAAACAAAAACGAGCCACGTGCCGAACGTCGTCGGGAATCAACATTACCGGAGGTGTAAAGATTCATGTCGGTCATAATAACCGGACATAATTTATTAAAAATGGGTCATAATAAGCGACATGTCACTGTAAGGGAAGTCATTATATCCGACTTTTTTATAAAGAATTTTATATGAAAACCAAACTTCGTGGTGTAATTACGTCATAATAACCGGTTGGTCAATATAGGCGGAGTCATAATAAACGGATTATATTATATTATATTATATTATATTATATTATATTATATTATATTATATTATATTATATTATATTATATTATATTATATTATATTATATTATATTATATTATATTATATTATATTATATTATATTATATTATATTATATTATATTATATTATATTATATTATATTATATTATATTATATTATATTATATTATATTATATTATATTATATTATATTATATTATATTACCACACCGGCCTTGCCTAAAGCTTGAGTACTAAATTTATATCACAAACTGAAATTAGGATAATTCAGGATATCCTTGCAAGTAACAGGCTCTCAATGATCCCTGCTGACCTCGGATCTAAATAAATTAGGGTCACAGGAATCGACCACTCAATGAGAAAAACTACAACGCAAGTACTGTATAAAAAAGTAAGTATTAATGAATAATTTGTGTATTCAAAAATTGTTCCGTAAGTTTTATGAATTAGTAACTCTTAGCACTTCAGCGCTAAAATTTGAGATATATATAAACAAGATGTCATACTACTCAAGTATCTTTATGTTATATAAAAAATCTTTATAGTTGCTCTCCATTTTGCATTTATTTATTTACTAGCTTTAGTACAGCTCGGACCGCTAAATTCGGTTTGCAGTGTGGAAATCCTATTGGAAACTCCTTGATTATTATAAGGAAGTTTACTTATAGTTATTTCAGCTTCAATATTCCCGGATAAAAAGCCCATGTCCTTCTCTGTCTCGACAATCTGTGCGCCAAATTTCATGTGAATTGGCGGCTCCATTGCGACAGGAAGAAGCAAACAATCTCACCATCGCAGTTATAATATCAGTGATAATTATATTATTAATGCATCAACCACTGGACGGATCGGGATGGAACTTGGCACACACATAGGTTAGGTCCTAGAAAAGGTTCCCGCGGGAACAACTACAACTGAGCTTAATCGAACTATAGCTACAGCTTGCTATAGCCGACTTCATTAGTATAATTAAGGAGTTGGCGTTGGGAATTTCACGGCAATAGCTGAATTTAGGGAAAACGAAGACGCTGTCAAAAGCTAGTATGGAATATTTATAAATAATTGCAGTATAGCATTTGATAAACCACATCACTAAAATATACTTCGACACATTAATTACGACAGTACAAAAGTATAATTCTAAACTCTCACATTCGTGTTTTAGCATTTTCTTGTACTCGGTCATCAAACACGATAGACAGGCTTGTGTAGGATACAGCCTCCCCAAACAAACACGATATAGAGGCTTGTGTAGGACACAGCCTCCCAATCAAACACGGTATACAAGCTTGTGTGGGACACAGCCTCCCCAGACAAACACGATATACAGGCTTGTGTGGGACACAGCCTCCCCAAAAAAAATTCTAAATATATTGATATAAATTAAGTCAAAACCCTTTATGTGTTGTTGTATGTAACAGATAGTGTGATTGCAAATAGATATTTACACAAAAGAAATAGTTTGTGTTATTATTATTATAGTTAAACTAGTTACTTAATTAAATACATATTAATACAATCATATAAATTAACCTAGTGCTAAATAAAAAAGGACATATATTTCGTGCTTATAATAATAAAGACAATGACCTCAGTATTTTTAGGATATCAAAACAGAAAAGGAGTTAGTAATGAAAATTGTTAAAAAAAGCATTTCTTTATTAATACTACCTGAATACCTATATTGACTTCTATGAGTGCTCTAGACTACTAAATTCGTTCTATTTGTATTGATGTAAGGATAAAAAAAACAGGGAATTACACTACACTACAATATTGGTATTGGTAAATAGGGAATTCAAAATCATTTTGATGTTCATAATATTAGATGGCACAACAAAAGTAGAAAGAGCAAATTTGATGCGAAGACCTAAGTTGAATCCCGAGAGAAAGGAAAGATCCTTAAATTTAATCTCGAGCGTAGCGAGTGTTGTAAGAATAAAATACAGAGCGGAACGAGAATAAAACTGTCAACGGTATGATACAAGGAAAAAGTGGAACAAGAGCGAGAATTTGTTAGGATATTTGTTCCAAACAGCTAGAAAATGTGCGAAAGACATTGAAAAGAGAGTGAATTCGGGAAACCAGATGACTTTTGTGAGCAGTCAGAAGTTTTCTGTAGAGGCACATTTGGCTGTTCATGTATTAGTTCCAACACTGATACGGAAGTGTAAGTTGAGCATAGGAAACAAAGCATGAAATGAGAAATGTTGTGTTAATGATAGCATTGAAACGTATGTGTGGCGTTACCCTACATGACAGAACATGAAATAGCCAGGACACTGCGGTGTTAAAAGAAAGATGCATTATGAGGCAAAAGTAAATGCAAGGGTCGGTCGTGATAGACCTCGGTAACGTTGAACGTGTATAAAAGCATTGATGCGTGTGGATGAAGCAAAACAAATGTGCCCGGATCGTGCCAAGTGGAAGAATCTGCCTACCCATTTGAGAAACAGGCGTGCTGTTATGTATGTATACAATTCCTAAAAACGGTACCGTACATAGCGCGTATAAAAATTTAGACAAATTTTTTTTAATTATTTATGCAAAATTTCAATATTTGTAAGTCAAGTCGGAAGAAAAAAGTTACTATTTCTTAACGGAGCAACAGGGTAACCTAAGTTTTTATACCCTAGATAGCTCAAGGGACGCAGAAGGACATAAGATGCTTTATGTTTGAGAGAAACTTTGTGTATTTGTGTATCGATGATCGCAATGACCGAATTTGTTTTTCGATGACAGTAACGACCGAATTTGTTTATCGATGACCGCAATGCCGAAATTTTGTTTATCGATGTCCACAATGACCGAATTTGTTTGTTGATAACCGCAATTAACGAATTTGTTTATCGATGACCGCAATGACTGAATTTGTTAATCGATGATCCCAATAACCGAATTTGTTTATTGATAACCGCAATGACCAAATTTGTTTATCGATGATCGCAATTACCGAATTGGTTTATCGATGACCGAAATGACGAAATTTGTTTATCGATGACCACAATGACCGAATTCGTTTGTTGATAACCGCAATTACCGAATTTTTTTTATCGATGACCGCAATGACCGAATTTGTTTGTTGATAACCGCAATTACCGAATTTGTTTATCGATGACCGCCATGAACGAATTTGTTTATCGATGACCGCAATGACCGACTTTGTGTATCGATGATCACAATGACCGAATTTGTTTATCGATGACAGCAATGACCGAATTTGTTTATCGATGACAGCAATGACCGAATTTGTTTATCGATAACCACAATGAACAATTTGATTATCGATGGCCTCAATGACCGAATTTGTTTATCGATAACCACAATGAACAATTTGATTATCGATGGCCTCAATGACCGAATTTGTTTATCGATGACAGCAATGACCGAATTTGTTTATCGATAACCGCAATGAACAATTTGACTATCGATGGCCGCAATGACTGAATGTGGCTTGGGTGAAGCAGCGGGAACATGCTAGTAGATAATAAAAATTATTTATCAAGACAATAGACAATCAAAATATATTTTTTCCATAATCTATAAGTAAAAAAAAAACCATTTTATTTTTGTTTATGTCACTATTGCTGTTTATTATTAAATTTCTGTCAGTTAAAACTGGTAATAATAAACATGTCGCGTCGCTTTTAAACAAATATTCATAAACTTATATTTGATATAGTGACGTTGACAGTCGTAGATAGAATTAAGTCATATTTTGATAAGATTTACTATACTATACAGGAATTTTATAAGTCGTGACGTTTGTAAAGCTTTTAGCTTTTGGCTATTTCAATGTTTCTTTAGGATTATTAAAGAGTATCCAGTTTCCATCGCATTACGCAATAATATCGTTGTTTATTTGTGTAGCAGGGCAAAAAACAGCACGTGTTTCTCTCTGCAGATCAGTTTATTTATGTGACATTATTTTTTTATGTTAACGATTTCGTGCAAAAGTGTCAATGTCGTTGATAAGCTAAGTCAAACCATTTTGCCAATTATTTTAATTTTATTTATCGTTATTTACCTGTACCTTAACTTCCTCGTAGTTTATTCTTCAAGTTGAACTTAACACTTCTAAAGCGATTCAACCAAAATTATTCGTTATGTTCTTTTGCTGTGTATGAACACAGCATTAATTTAATTTTGATTTTAATTCAGAATGGCCAGAGTCATAGTTTTTAATAAAAGTTAACGTATAAAACATCAACTATAAGTTTTCCTACTCATTATATTCAGTCAGACTCGTACGCTACGTGACGACAACAAGTTACAGTTTATAAGCGGTAAAGCACAACATAAATTATAAGGAATGTTTCCCAGTTCTTGCCAAAAGTTTTCGTTAGTCCTTCGGAACCTACACCATGCATTAATTTGGCTGCAACCCGGAAAACAACGCCTTCAAAATTTATGTACCAGTCAGATATTGCATTATTACGTTCATAGAACATTTGATTGATATGAAATATTAGAGTTCCAATAATAACTATGTTCTATATTTTTTTTTTAACCACGAATGTTAAGCAGGTATTATTACTATTTATAGTAATATTATACATTATAATTATTTAGTATTATACCCACTATAGACAAAGTGACATTTAATATAATCGATAACAAACTTCACAAAATAAATAAGTTTAGCCGTAATCTTAAACGACATTTTTACAATTGCTTAAGAGAGCGTTATTTGCTAGGAAGCTATTTTCTGTTATACTAACGATATTCATGTAAATGAAATTAAGATCTTATGTACACCATGTCATATACATACATCGCTATGACAATGTCTATTATGTACCTACTTTTCAAGTAATTTATATCATAAGGCCTCATTAAACATTTTTATTTGGATTTAAACATAGGTACCATGCTTGGAAATAGAATTATTTCGTTTGAAGGCAACCTTTAACGTGGATAACGAAAATATTTTTGCTTTGAAAGAGAAAGAAACCGCGGGCATTGAGTAGTTAGATAATAAGTTTATATTGGTACTGATATTTCTTTCCAGAAACATTAGATTGTAAGTATTTTATCGTCGTGAAATACGTCAAAATATCGTAAAAAATGATATAAAAAGTGATATAACCTTCATGTCCTTACTCCCGTACTAGCATTTTATTAGACAGCGTAATCAAAGAGAAGGTAATATTTTTACGTGCATGTTAGAACTACAAGTACGGCAGATTCTTTATTCTCTCGTAGTCTTAAAGACTGAAGTGTTCATAAACATAATATGGAATATAAATCAAAGAATTCAATAAGCAAATAGAGAGATATTTTGCCGTCGGTAGCCATAAATATGAATGTTACCTATTTAACCTATCCCACCTAAGAAGGTTTTTTTGGCTATAATTTAAAGTCTCATTTTCCACAGCACATGCGCTGTGACTAGCTGATTATTTTAATTTTTTCTTTTTATACCACTAAGGTGACAAACAAGCTTAAGATCCGCCTGATGGAAAGCGGTCACCGTAGCCTATGGACGCTTGTAACATCAGGGGTATCACTCACGCGTTTCGACCCTTTGAAAAATCCAATAACTTCTTTTTTGAAGAACTCCATACTGAATTCTTAAAAAAAAAGTCCAAATTCCCACAGAATATGCGCTATAACTAGCTGATTAAAGACAGAAGGTCTTATTTTCCACAGCACATGCGCTGTGACAAGCTGATTAAAAAAGGTAGCTAGTGATGTGTTGCTCATGCATGATATACTTAAAAGTGTTTGAAGAAGATAAATTCAGAGACATCAAGAGGCAATGCAATGAAAATGCAGTTTTCTATAAACGTCGTCTTTTAGCATGTAACTTCACCTTTTACGACATGACCACTAAAGCATCGCTTTCCGCTTTTTATGATTAAAACATTAATATACAAAGTCAAACATTTCCTACAATTTATGTTATAACATTTTTTTGCTCTGGCCCTGGAGCCCAACACAATGGTGACCCATACCCCTTACAACAATAAGAAAATATTTTTCGGAAATATACGAAAAACATACGTACGCCAAAACATTCGATGTTACAAAATAATTGTTAGCACATAAACTATAGAAATTTGTTTCTAGTTTGATTTTGTATTTTAATTTTTTATTGTGAAATGCCGACTCATTTCACGATATTATAACAAAGGAGGTATTATCAAAAAATGCTAGTAAAAGCGCCATTTCAATATGGCGACGCGTGAGGCAAAGATTACAAGGTGGCAAAGTTGAAATTCGGAAAGGACACATCAAAATCTATAAAATTAGCCATTTTCAAAACTCCTGGAAAATTTCTAGGTATAACAACGAAATGACTGTAGTATATGCCAGGTATAACACAAACGATGCAGAAATGACGATGAGAGAGAATTTTTTAAAATAAAGAGACGAACACGAAGGTAATGTCAGTAAAGATACGTCACTTTGTCAGATACGAGATATGACAGTTAGTGGGAAACAAATATACGTCAGTTTGTCAGATACGAGATATGACAGTTAGCGGGAAACAAAAATACGTCAGTTTGTCAGATAAGAGGTGTAACAGTTAGCGGGAAACAAAGATATGTCGGTTTGTCAGATACGAGATATAACAGTTAGCGGGACACAAAGATACGTCAGTTTGTCAGATACGAAATATGACAGTTAGCGGGAAACAAATATACGTAAGTTTGCCAGATACGAGATATGACAGGTAGCGGGAAACAAAGATACGTCAGTTTGTCAGATAAGAGGTGTAACAGTTAGCGGGAAACAAAGATACGTCAGCTCGTCAGATACGAGACATGACAGTTCATCGGGAAACAAAAGTAACGTCAGTTTGTCAGATAAGAGATATGTCAGTTGGCGGGAAACAAAGATACATCAGTTTGTCAGATACGAGACATGACAGTTATCGGGAAACAAAGATACTTCAGTTTGTCAGATAAGAGATATGACAGTTAGCGGGAAACAAAGATACGTCAGTTTGTCAGATCAGAGATATGACAGTTCACGGGAAACAAATCATACAGCTATGGAACAAATCATAAATAAAAAACTATTCTTAGCTAGCTGCCCGCCTCGGCTTTGCACGGGTGGTGTACCTACTACTTACAGTACGAACATGTAATGAAATAAAATTACAATTAAATTATTCGACCATAGTTTATAAGCTGTAAGGCCTTGAAATGTAGAATATTTTTAGGGTTCAATACCCAAAGGGTAATAAGCGGAACCCTATTACTAAGACTTCGCTGTCCGTCCGTCCGTCCGACCGTCTACCGCCAGGCTTTCTCTCATGAACCGTGATAGTTAGACAGTTGAAATTTTTGCAAAAGATTTATTTCTGTTGCCGCTATAACAACAAATATTAAAAAATAGAATAAAATAAATATTTAAGTGGGCTCCCATACAACAAACGTGATTTTTTTGCTCGATTTTGCTTGATATTGATAACGGCAACAGGTAGACGCTTAAAATATTCACAGAATATTTAGTTATATAGTCACTTTAAAAATAAATAATTAAATTGAAATGAAACAAATATTTAAGGGGGGCTTCCATACATCAAACGTGATTTTTTTGCCGTTTTTATAGATTATGGTACGGAACCCTTCGTACGCGAGTCTGACTCACACTTGGCCGATTTTTTGTTTTTCCTTTCGGAAAAAAAACAATTATCTAATTTGGTGCAATCGTTCTATGGTTGTTCTTAGTGCAAGAGCCCGACTGGCACTTGACCGTTTTTTTATTACGTAGAATGTATGTGTACATGACAATAACGAACATAACGATCGCACCAAAAAAAAGAATTCAAAAATGAATTATTTAATTCGGGGAAATCGTTCGTAAATTGTGTGCGTACATACATTTCAGCGATTCGTTTTCATTTATATATAGATTTAGTAACTGTTATTCGCTGAAAATAAACTGAATTCCGATTATTATTTACCTACTTCCTTGCAGGTTTGTACAAATTATCGTAACACTGAAGAGAAATAAAAAATGACACACCTTACATAATACAATGCAGGTCTTTAAACCAAAGTAAATTATTTATTTTACCCTGAAAAATGTATTTAATGTACTTGAAAGCTAAACACAGTGTAAGACATCCATTAGTGGCTCAATCTCTTCTTCCATTAGAAAGGAGTACCTGAATACTATTTCTCACTACATCCAACTCCAACAGGGAATTCACCGAAAAATACAACATAAATATAAACAAATGTAAATCGTTCCAGCTACCGTCCTCAATTCTTCTATGCCAACACTTTAGTGATTTTCGGTACAATTTCAGTGAATCTTGAAACATTCTATTTACTACTATATGTACCTGGAACTAAAAATCCATAATATTTAAAAAATACATGAAATATATAATATACGGAACGTATTAACCGTTGCTGTCGCCATGTCGCTGATATACCAAACTATAGGTACAATTAAACATAAGTGATGTGTTTCTAAAATATATGATACGCGGAACGTATTTATCGTTGCTGTCGCCATATTGCTGATATAACAAACTATAGGTACAAGTAAACATAGTGATATGTTTCTAAAATAATATCAACACAGTGCTCACCACCTTTGTACAGACGTAGGTTTTTACACGAATGTTACGACTTTTTTTAAGTAAAAAGATCATCAAAACGTAACACTTATTTAATAACCTCATAGTCAATCACACATGGTTTAAAGTTCCGTACTCAAATATTGCCACCAGAGCCTTATTACTAAGCCTACGCTATCTGTATTTCTGTCTGTTTGTCTGTCCAAACTTTTAAAATCGCCGTATCTTTTAGGTCAAAGTAGTTAAAAGCCTGAAATTTTCAAAGAACAAATAAAGTAAAAATTTTCTTGCATACGAAAAACATGTTTTTGTTGTTTTTGGTCCATCGTGAAAACGGCATACATACACGTACACGAACACGAACGCACTAGCTTCAAACTTAAGCAGATTATAGTGTTAGCTCTGTAGTGTAACAATAAATCATATAAACCGGTCAAGTGCAAGTCGGCCTCGTCCATTCTGTGGTGGTACGGAACCCTTAGCCGGTTTTTTTGAGATAATTTGATAGATAAAAGAAATGAATAAAGCTCAAATTTGACATACCTAGTTACACCAACTATTAGCCGAATAACTTTAAAAAAAATATTTTTGTTTTAAGGGAGAAAGGATTGAAAATATATAAAGAAACAACGTATTCTGTTTGACAGCCTTAAGGAATGCTAGTCAGTTGATATTTCATTTTCTTTTTTAATTTAGACTGTGTTTAAGATTTTTAATTAAAAGAAATTTTTTCTCTTTGCTTTTATTTCGAAAAGTACAATCGGAAAATAGCACTTTAAAAACTGAAGGGAAATTACCAAGTTTAAGATTATTCGACTCTTCCGAGCACTACGACAGAAACCTACCATATAACATACAAAATTACGATCTCATAATTTATAACAAAATATAAATGAGATATACTATATACACAAAACTTTACATTATATGTAAAACGTACATGTCTGTACGGAAGGGGCTACCAATACGGCTAAACAGATTAATAATGACCGGTATTAATAGAAATAATAATTGTTGTTCCAAATGGGGGTTCTTACAGGAATAGGGTTTTGAGCAAGGTTTTCTCTAAGGTATGGGGTTCTTCAAAAAAGAAGTTATTAGATTTCTGGAGGGTCATCAACGCGCGAGTGATGCCCCTGGTGTTGCAAGCGTCCATAGGCTACGGTGACCGCTTACCATCAGGCGGACCGTAGGCTTGTTTGCCACCTTAGTGGTTTAAAAAAAACCAAGCGTAACCGCGGTAACTACTTTAAAATAAATAAATAATCAAATTATTATTGTTCAATCTAAAACTGTGCACCCCTTCACCTTATTTTTAGGGTTCCGTACCTGTTTAGTTTTAATAATGCATGTTTGTTATACGTTGGAACGCAATGGTATTAGTTATTATTTTTGTTTTGATTGTGTTGCACTGGCAACACTGAGCACGGGCCATAGATCAGTAGCAACTCGGCAAGTTGCTTTGAGACTTTGGAATTAGAGATATTTTTGTAGGCATAAAGTACTGGTATTTTTGATTGTACGGGGGCGCGTCCGCCATTTTAAGTGCTGAGGTCTAGACTCTTGACGGGTAAAGCAGTCATATTGAAATATAAATTGTGTTTGAAGAGGAAAACCGAAGAGGGGCCCAATGAAACTTTTAAGATCGACGAAAGGTACAAACTACACTTATTATTTTATTTATTTATATCGTTCGAGTTTATAGTAATGCTCTGCGTATCGCAAACGTAACATTTTATGGAAGCAGAGCGTGGTTCCATTGTATATCATTCGGAATATTTACATTATTGCTTAAAAATAAAATTTCCGTATAGTATTTTCCTACCCTCTTGTTAAGATTTATTTCATAATGATTCTCCCATATACGTGATTGCGTTCAAAACGTATGACAAACCAGGGTTGCCCGTATCCGCTTTTTGCAATATAGTAGGTTTGGTAGGAATTTCGTTTTGTATTGGACACTTCGATAAATACGTACCTGAATTTAAGTAAATTTAATCAATGTGATTTAGTTGTGAACTAATACTGGTATGCACTTATACGCATCATTATATAATATAGGTTTTTTTTTCTTTTCTTCTTTTTTATTGCATTTAATGCGGTAAGAAAACAATGTCACTACGAGCAAACTTTTCTATTTTTAAAGTCAAACTGCAATGACTCCTAGACAGCGCAAACTTAATTAACCATCTGGAACAGGCCATTAGCCTGTCAATTCGCGTCTTAACAGTAAATACAGAGTTTACGCGTTTGGAAGAAGCATATTAGCACATGATTGAGTTTGCTGATACTTTTGTAACTTTAGAAAATGAAATATTAATCTCTGCTCGTGTGGAGTACAGACGAGCCTTAGATGCATTTGACAAATTAATGACTGTCAAACTTGAGCAAGCAACAACAGGCTCTGAGTCTAGTGAAAATAAAGCCGATCATGGCCGTGTAGACTTGGATGTGTTATTGTCACGCTTGCTAACATTACGGCTTCCTTCCTTTGCTGGAGAGATGGATCAGTGGGTAGGGTTTAACAATTTATTTGACAGTCTTGTTGATTGTCGCTGTGATTTATTACCGTCACAAAAATTGGCATACTTAATGTCATGTCCTTCGGGAGAAGCAAGAGGTATGGTACAACACATTAAAATATCGGATGACGGATACAAAATTGCCCGTAACTTACTTATTAAAAGATATCAAAATACCCGACGCTTGGCGGATGTTCAATTTTGAATATTACCGGTAATTTCCCCGCGATTAAACGGCCTTCGGTAATTTTTTTTGAATCCATTAATCATGGCGGTTAACTCTTTAGAATGCCTTGGGTTTTCTGTGTCAGAATGGTCATTTTTATTACTTCATGTTTGTTTAAATAAACTACCCACACCTATTAAAGCTCGTTTTGAACAAAAATGTGGCACGGAAACCGATGCCATTCCTACTTTTTCAGAACTTATTGATTTCTTAGAGACAGAATGTAGACTAGTTGAGTGTGCTAAATCGGAAACCGGCAGTAGTTATTATCCAGAATATTCCCCTGGAGCTTCTAAATCTCCTCACAGATCTGGACAATATTCTGCAGTTGCAATAGCTTAAGCGTGTCCATACTGTAGCGACGTAAAATATTTAACTTTGACAGCTTGTCCAGAGTACAAATCTTTGTCACCATTTGCACGTTAAGATTTTATTGATCGTAAAAACCTTTGTTTTTATTGTTTGGGCAATCATAGCTATAAAAACTGTCGTTGAGTACCTCAATGCAATTGCGGAAGCAACAAACATCACCCTTCTTTGTGTTTCAATCGTTCGGGGACGTATTATCGTCAAGATATAAATCACGGTTTAAGGAATCCAGCCAGTCGGTCGAAATCAAAATAACGACCTACAGAACACAAGTCACCCTGACCGAAATGATCGTAATAACTATGGTTATCACAACGAGCGTCGGAATCATAGACGGGAAGATCGAGCAACGCCTTATTTAAATTATTCAGGTGATCGACAATAGGATAAGGCCTCTGCCTGCCATTCAAAACTAGATTTTCCTGAATCAGTTCTTTTGCCCACGGCCCTAGTAAAAGTCCATTTTGACTTGGATTCGGAACGGAGTATTGAGGCATTACTTGATGCTGGGCCTCAGGGTTCAATTACAACTACAGCACTGGCAGGCAGGCTATGTTTAAAGTTAGAGTCAACTTTGGAACGAATTAAAGGCATCGCAGATTCGGAAACTTCGGATATAGTTGGACGATCTTGGATATCATTTTCTCCACTAAATGAATCGTTTCCGAGAATCACCACCCCAGTTATTTGTATGAATAAAATTGTAGGTGATAGCTAATGTGTGATTTTCCACAATCTATTTTAGGTCTTACAGAAGGCTTGAATTAAGCAGATCCAAATTTTTATGTTTCGAGTCCAGTAGATCTGTTGCTTGGTTCGGACGTTTTTGGAAGTCTTGTAGGCGGCGATAAGATAGTCTTACAATCTGGGGGGCTAACTGCTTATCACACTGTTTTCGGTTATATTATTTTGGGTCGAGTTAAAATATCAAATGAAAAGTTTGCTTTCAATGACAATTCAGATTTTATTGGAATATCGGTATCTGACATTTTACAAAAATTTTGGGAAATGGAAGAACTTACCACAAATCCGCAGTTTAATCCATTAGATAAAGAGTGTGAATTGTTTTACAATACTAACATAGTTCTGTTAGATGACAGTCGGTTCATGATTAAACTACCATTTGTTGCTTCTCGGCCATGCTTAGGAGATTCTAAATGTATTGCAGAGAAACGTTTTATCGCACTGGAGCGTAGACTCTTAAACATCCAGTTTTACGTGACAAATATGTGGAATTTATGAGGAAATATTTGCACCTTGGCCATATGACAGTCACTAGCTTTAATTTTAACTCAGGTCTGGAGTATTATATAATACCACATCACGCAGTTGTAAAAAATTTAAATAATTCGGTGAAAATAAGAGTCGCTTTTGATGGAAGTTGCCCTACGGATACTGGGGTTTCTTTAAATGATTGCCTTCATCGGGGTCCTAAATTACATAAGGACATCACTGAAATAATCATTAACTTTCGGCGGCATCAAGTAGTCTTTGTCACAGATATAAAAATGATGTTTCGGCAAACATTAATTGCAGCGACGGATAGACGATATCAACTTTTTCTCTGGCGTGAGTCTCCTGACGCACCCTTGCTCACTTACGAGTAAAATGTTAATTGCAGCGTATTTGGTTGCAAGATATCTCGTGGGATGATGTTCTTGGTCGAGACCTCGAACAAGATTGGTTAAAATTCAAAAGAGATCTGGTTAATATTCCAAATGTCAAAATCCCCAGATGTATTCTACCGCAGGTTATGAAGCGTTACTCGATTCATGGCTTTAGTGACGCTTCCGAATTAGGTTTTACGGCTGTTGTGTACATTCGCACGGTCACTGACAACGAAGTTGTTACCGTTCGTTCACTCATGGCCAAGAGTAAAGTCGCCCCAGTCAGATCCCGGCTCACCATCCCGAAATTGGAGTAGTGTGGAGCTGTGCTCTTGCTGAAACTTCTACATCATGTTTGCCTTTGTCTTCAAAGGACCATGCATGTAGAAGATATTTTTGGATGGTCTGATAGTACCATAGTTTTGTCTTGGATTAAGACTCCACCTCATACTTTACAAGTATTCGAAGCAAACAGAGTATCTCAAATTCAAAATTCTTCGGTTCCTATTTATTGGCGACATATTACAGGTCAACTCAACCCTGCAGATCTTGCGTCTCGCGGATGTTTTACTTCTGCTTTGCTATCTCATTCTATCTGGTGGAGTTCACAATGGTTATGTGCCCCCGAATCACAGTGGCCAGAAACATTTTTGCAAATACCTGCTGATCTACCTGGAATTCGTTGTTCACTATTAGTGACATCAGAACTTATTCCAAACTGTAAATTTCTTCTCGAAAAATTTAGTTCGTACGATAAATTGATTGCGGTATCGGCATGGATTCGGAGATTTATATTTAATTGTCGAAATAAAACAACTCGGAGAACATATAATTATTTGACTCCTCAAGAAAGGAAGGATGCCATGCTTTTTTGGGTCTCTTGTATTCAGAAGGAACATTTTGGAACTGAAATTGAAAGGTTACATTGCGGTAAAACATTAAAAGGGCATTTGAAACGTTTGAATCCATTCCTAAAATCAAATGGGTTATTACGAGTTGGCGGGCGTCTTAAAAATTCAAATTTAGATTTTGAAGCACGTCATCCTTTAGTGCTTCCTAAAGGAGGATATTTTATGAATCTTTTGATTTCGGATTTACATTTCAAACATTCTCACGTAGGACCAAATGCATTATTGGCTATTTTACAAAATCAGTTTTGGGTCCTCTCGGCTAGACGAGCAGTTCGAAACGTCACTTTTAAGTGCATTTCGTGTTATAAATTAAAAGGAATTAGTTCCCAACCATTAATGGGTGACTTGCCTCGTGCCAGGGTAGTTGCTGCAAGACCTTACCATGGTGTAGGTACTGACTTTGCTGGACCATTTTATGTAAAATCACATAAACTGCGGAACCGAAAAATTAGTAAAGTATATTTATGTATTTACGTTTGCTTAGCTACAAAAGCCGTCCATTTGGAGTTGGTATCTGATCTGTCTGCAGAAGCTTTTATTGCTGCCTTTTCACGATTTGTCTCTAGGCGCGGCTTGCCCGCTATCGTTCGATCAGACTGTGGTACCAACTTCAAAGGTAGCGACCGCTACTTACGAGAAGTTCTTCAATTTCTGCAATTAAATCAAGATTTCATAGCTCATGATTTGTCACGGCGTGGCATTACTTGGATATTTAATCCACCAGGATGTCCATCTTGGGGAGGCTTATTTGAAGCGGCAGTTAAATCTGCCAAAACGCATAATCGGTGAAACTGTCCTTACATTTGAGGCCAATTTTTTAATTTTTTTTAAATTGAAGCCGTCTTAAACTCAAGGCCATTGTGTCCCTTGTCTTCAGATCCAAATGACCTGGAGGTGTTGACGCCAGATCATTTCGTAATTGGACAACCTCTTTATGCTGTACCCGAATACCCATTGCACGAAGTGAAACTTCATAAACTTAGTCGATTTCAACTTTTACAACAAATATCACAAAGATTTTGGCATCGTTGGCACTTAGAATATCTTCACCTCTTACAACAGCGTCTGCGCTGGTCAGACTCCTCACTTCCTTCAAAGGAAGGTGATTTAGTCTTGTTGAAGGAAGAAACGTCTCTCCACTGTAGTGGCGACGTGGACGCATAACTAAATTGTATCCTGGAAAAGATAATGTAGTGCGGTTAGTCGATGTTAGAGTGGCTAGGGGAACAATTGTACAACGCGCCGTGTCTAAACTGTCGCGATTGCCTATTGATTAATTTGAAACAAAATTATATTTTTTTTATTTTATTATTTATTTTTAAGCAGTCAGAGACTGCTTGGGCGGGGGATTGTTTAGTTTTAATAATGCATGTTTGTTATACGTTGGAACGCAATGGTATTAGTTATTATTTTTGTGTTGATTGTGTTGCACTGGCAACACTGAGCACGGGCCGTAGATCGGTAGCAACTCGGCAAGTTGCTTTGAGACTTTGGAATTAGAGATATTTTTGTAGGCATAAAGTACTGGTGTTTTTGATTGTACGGGGGCGCGTCCGCCATTTTGAGTGCTGAGGTCTAGACGCTTGACGGGTTAAGCAGTCATCGTGAAATATAAATTGTGTTTGAAGAGGAAAACCGAAGAGGGGCCCAATGAAACTTTCAAGATCGACGAAAGGTACGAACTACACTTATCATTTTATTTATTTATATCGTTCGAGTTTATAGTAATACTCTGCGTATCGCAGACGTAACGGTACCCAAAGGGTAATTAGCGCGACCCTATTACTGATACTCCGCTGTCACCAGTCGTCCGTCCGTCTGACACCAGGTTGTATCTTATGAACCGTGATAATTAGACATTTAAAGTTATCATAGAAGATGTATTTCTGTTGCCGCTATAACAACAAATACTAAAAATTAAAATAAAATAAATATTTAAGGGGGCTCCCATACAACAACTTAATTTTTTTGCTCGATATTGATAACGGCGACAGGTAGACCCTTAAAATATTCACAGAATATTTAGGTATATAGTTACTTTACAAAATTAAATTAAATAAAACCAATATTTAATCATACAACAAACGTGATTTTTTGCCGTTTTTATTGATAATGGTATGTAACCCTTTGTGCGCGAGTCCGACTCTTTACTTCCTTACTAGCTTCCTGTAAATATTATAAATGCGAAAGCTTGTCCATCTGTTTGTTACTTCGTAAGTCACTCATACATGAAATTTGGTACGGAGATAGTTTGAGTCCCGAGGAAGGACATAGGATCATCCCAAAAATACACAAGTTTCCACGAAAATAACTATAACCGAGCTTAAACGAACTATAGTTTTCTGTAGCAAACTTAATTGGTAAAATTAGGGAGTTCCACGCCGATAACCAAATTTAGGGTGGGTGGAGGCGCTGGCAAAAGTCATTAAGTACCAGGTTTCCCATCAATATTATAAATGCAGAAGTTTGGATTAGGATTTGATTTCCAACAAAAATGATTTTAATAAAATTTTATTATAATAATAACACATGAGTATAATAATTATTTTATATTATAACATACACTCGAGCGTATGCAAGAGAAACCAAATACACATCCGTCTTCCAGAGAGCTGAGATCGGTAGTGCCTGCCTCCTATCCCGGCGGCAAAATATGTGGCTTGGCCGTTTCGTTACTACAAGAACTAAAAATGACAGAAAAGTAATTAACAGTAAATAAATTTTTCACCTTACGCCCATGTACATGTGTTCGGTACAGTGAACCGAAACGTACAAGCCACATAATAATTTGACTAAGGTGTAGAGTTTGTGAAGTAAGGGCGTGTAGAGTTAGAAGCTTGGCTCTACAAACTTTTTGTCAGTTTTGGCAACATTTTACATAAAAATATTTTTGGTGAAATTTTATTTCCATTTGTAAGTTGCTTATGACCATATTTTTTATTTTGTTCATATTTTCTTTTTATAAAGGGTTAAATTAGAAAAATATCATTTTTATATTTAATGTTAAATGTTATATTTACATAAGTCGATTGATTTACTATGTCATCAGACTCTTAAGTCTGACCTCTGATTAAGCTTATTACGACTTTTGTCTTACAATCTCCATAAAAGTTTCCTATTGTTATTTTCACCACATCTTAAATTTTAACCAATCAATTAAGTATGGAAATATTATTCGTATAGTCTAAGTTTAATTATGTAGTATTGTCCTGAAAGCCCCATTTACACTTTTATCCCCTAATTTAAGGGGTTGAGGGATGTTTTTTTTTAAAAAACCTGAAACCCGTATTTTTAATGCAATAAGAAGTGTGTGTCCTCGTATTATTTTCAGATCTCTTACATTAAATTAAGTTTGTAAAAGCCATACAAACTCCTATCCCCTAATTTAAAGGGTGGGAGGAGGTTTTACTTAAAATCCTGAAATTTGTATTATATAATTTATAACAAGGAGTACCTATATCAATTTTTAGACCTTTAGCATCAAAATTTTCGGAAGTCTTATACAAACTTCCATCCCTTAGTTTAAGGGGTTATAGGCTAATAGTTCCAAGTTTTAAATTTTTTTTGGTGATTGTGTAGTAAGACTAGCTTACAAACCAAATTTCAGCTTTTTTGAACTTCAAAAAGTACACTAAGAACTTTGATGATCATCAGTGCGTCAGTGACGAAATCGAGGTTTTTTAGATATCAATAAAATCTAAAGTATATAAGTAATAGCTATGCAATTGATACTTCATATATTTAATAAGTCCACTATTGACATCATATCCTGTTTATTTTTGCTTGAATAATCCAAACTCAACTTATTAGGGTTCAAAAAAACGACGAACTGCTTCGAGAAAATGTAGTTATAGTTCCCTTGCGATTTGCTTGGCTCGTCTTGGCGGGGCTCTACCGTGCCCCCAGATTACCAACAGATCAGTGTAAATTTTATTATAATCGATCATCGATATACTACAACCAAGGATATCGCACGCCGAACAAATCACTACGAAAATTGTGAAACATAATATGCATCACAGATTACTGAAAATGTCTAGCCTTATGCATATACGAAAGTGCTAACTAGCCAGTTCTAACTACTTCAATACGTGTGACATTCAAAGGAATTTTTACTCTTTGACAACCTCATAAGACTCAAAATTAATTGTAAGTATTGAGTCATTACTACCGTTTATGACCGATACATTGATCTGGGTTTTTTTTTCTCGGTGACGTTGTCACGTTGTCCATTGCAGCATTATAAGCATTGGTACACATTTAGGGGCAATGTGCAGATGCAATCTATATCGAACACAAAATTTATGTCAAGTTAACTATTTGGAATATAGAAAGGATGGAGTAGTTAATAGTGTCATAAATCTAAATTTATTTAATTCTTTAAAATGTAATAAATAAAAAGTATATGTGAAAGCAAATAAACAATAAATTTTCATAACCTTATGTTTAATTTAAATTTTTAGTTAGATACTTATTAAATTAGAGGAATAATAACATACACATACATAAATAGATACAAATATATAAATACAGAAAACTTATTAAATCTTACTAATATTGTTATTGTTAAAAGTATGGTTGTTTGGATGTTTGTTACTCAATCACGCTTCAACCATTGGACGAATGGAGATGAAACTTGGTGTTGGCACACATATACACAGTAGACCTGAAATAGGACATAGGAGGACTGTTTATCCCGATCGAGAGTCCCTACGGAAATATTTTTTTCTGAGAAATTTACTTTCCCACTTCGCAACGAAGCATCCAATTGAGCTGAAATTGGGCACAGGATTAGTTGAAGAGACGGAGTACTCATAGCTTAAACAAACTCAAACATAAGTATTTTTTTTATTTAAGTAGACTTTCAAACAGAACTTTCAATTTAACTATAAAATTTATAGAATTTACGTTTTAACGGTTCGGAAAAAAATTATTACTGGGAAAAGTCGGCAAGAAACTGATTAGTTTATCTTTTGTATATATACATCTTCTAAACATAATTAATTAGGATTAATGGGGTTAGAAATCCATATCCATCTATCTATACTAATAATATAATTCTGAAAGTGTGTCTTGTGAAATTCCGCAAGAAGATAGGTCATGATCCAGATTAACTAATGCTACTTATTTGCTACGGGAACATTTTCAGCCCACATTTTTAATATTTTGTTCCTTAACGGACGTAACGGAACGGGGCACCACAATACGTTGATTTTTGGCACATAGCTGAAAAGATAAATATAGATATAAAACAGTTTTTATCTCGATCAAGAGACCCCACGGGAACATTTTTGACTCAGTAAAGTAGCATTAAATTGCTAAAATGTTGTTCGGCACAGACTTAGCTGAAAGGGTAGATAGATATATGTAGGATACTTTTATACCGTTAGGAGCTCCCTTGGAAATGGCTTTTATACAGGTCATAACGAAAGGTAATTGTCTTTCATGATGCAACAGATCAATGGTTTAACCTGATTTTAAGGATAGAAATATCTTGAGGACCTAAGAAGGAACATGGAATTCTTTTCTTTACATACTATTATAGGTTTATTATTTCCGGAAAATTCAAGTTCTTGCAGTAGTAACAGAATTATATTGCTACAAACATAGCTTGCTATAGCACACTTGCTCTCGCTGTAAACAATTTTGTTGTCGTAGAATCTCTCGCCAAAAACCAATTTGGCGCGATGGGAGTGGAGCTGGTAATTATATAAGACATTTTATACTTATTAAAATATTTATATTATAACACTTATGTACAGAAATAATATTAATACAAAATATAAATTATATAGAAATAAAAAAAAACAAAAATACAAATCTATACTCAAACAAAAGCGGTTTAACGCATACTTTTAGTGTTTTCTTTATAGAAAGCAAAGGAACAAAATGAATTCAAAGTTAGTGTTTTTAGTGTTTAGGTAATCAAAATAAGCGATTTATTTTATTCAGTAGTTTAATGTTATTCAGGGCCCTGTGTCGCGTCCAACTAGCAATTTGTTTTTTATTTACTTTTTCCAATAATACACATATAAAAAGGTAACATATTGATACAAAAATTAACAATTTTAAATATAAAAGTGAATATATTTCACAGTATATAGCACAGAAAAAATCATACTTCTACTGCATTTTATTATAAAAATACGAAAGATAACTGAATAGGACATAAAATATCAACTTAACACAACCACAAATAATAAAAAATTAAAATAGAATTTATGTAAGAATATGTCTACACAGTAACTACATAGGTAATAGATTTATATCAGCACTGTTTTATTACAGTGTTATATATTTACAAATAGAAAAGGTTAGCGAACGTGTCGACAAAAACCATTTGAGAGATCAAAAATTATGTGCCATGAAATAAATTTATCTTGTTCCAAACTTGCCTTTTAGATTTACACTTTTTTTCAAAATTTTCTTGTTTGCAAATGTAGTGTCATCTTAAGTCTATGTAGTTTTCTACAATTGCCTTTGTCAAATTATAGACATGTTCAATTTGGTCTTTAGTATGTGCATCAATTTGATTGAATAATAGAACATCAGAAAGTTTATTTAGTATTTTAATCATAAGTTTATTTAGTATTTTAATGGTCATATAGGCTTTATCGTACTTTTTGAGAAGCGTATTACCTCCGCTAAGTTTTATGTGATACCTTATCGAACTTTCTGATTGGTTTCAAATAGTAAAAACATTTTTTTTTTTTTTTTTTTTTTTTATACCACTAAGGTGGCAAACAAGCTTACGGCCCGCCTGATGGTAAGCGGTCACCGTAGCCTATGGACGCTTGCAACACCAGGGGTATCACTTGCGCGTTGCCGACCCTTCAGAAATCTAATAACTTCTTTCTTGAAGAACTCCATACTGTAGTCCTTGCAGAAAACCTTGGCAGGGAGCTCATTCCACAACTTAAGCGTTCGCGGGAGGAAGTTTCTCTGAAACCGCACTGTACGCGACCATTTAGGTTCTAAAGTGTGAGAATGAATTCCCTGCCGATGGCGAGCGGTGCGATGGTAGAAAGTAGCCGTGGGCATCATTTCGAACAATTCCTCAGAACACAACCCATTGTACAAGCGGTAGAACACACACAGTGAGGCAAAGTCTCTCCTCAGACTTAAGGGCTCGATACCGCAAGTGAGTTTGGGATCGTCGACAATTCTCACAGCCCGTCGTTGAACCGAGTCAAAAGGGTCAAGCTGGTATCCGGGTGCACCTGCCCAGAGATGGCAGCAGTACTCCATATGGGGCCGAACTTGCGACTTGTAAAGTAACAACCTTTGCCCCGACGTGAAGCACTGCTTCGCTCTGTTGAGTACACCAAGTTTTTTGGACGCCAGCTTTACCTTATCTTGTAAATGATCTCGGAACTGAACATCGCTGGAGATGTCGACACCAAGGATCCCAATGCTCTTGGACATGGAGAGGGGAGTGTTCTGGAATTGTGGGACCACAGTGAATGGAGTTTTCTTAGCGGTGAACGCGCACACTTGTGTCTTTGTAGGGTTGAATCGGACCAAGTTTACCCGTCCCCAGTCAGAGACCTGGGACAGTGTGGTCTCGATTTGAGACACAAGTTCTCCGCGGTTTTCCTCCACAACGGAACGAGGGATGTTTGCACGACCCGTGTAAAAAGTGTCTCCAGTACTGTCATCTGCATAGCAATGTATGTTGTTGATGTCCAACATGTCATTGATATGCAGTAGAAACAGCGTAGGAGACAGCACAGAGCCTTGCGGGACACCAGCATTAATGTCCATGCTATCAGAGCAACTACCGTCAACTACAGTTCGTATGCGTCTGCCGGACAAAAAGCTAGCCACCCATTTGCACAAACCCTCGGGCACTCCGTAAGATGGCAACTTCGATAGAAGACCGCGGTGCCAGACCCGATCGAACGCCTTCGCTATGTCCAGGCTACATGCCAATGCCTCCCCCTGACTCTCAATGGCTAGTGCCCATCGGTGTGTGAGATACACTAGAAGGTCACCAGTCGAGCGACCGTGGCGAAAGCCATATTGACGGTCACTGACCAGATCGTGTACTTCTAGGTATCTTAGAAGCTGTGTGTTGATCACACGCTCCATCACCTTAGAGAGGAGAGAGGTAATAGCGATAGGCCTGTAATTCGATGGATCTGATCTATCGCCCTTTTTGGGCACCGGGTGCACATTCGCAGTCTTCCATGTAGACGGAAATTGCCTAGTGTGGTAGGAAAGCGCGAAGAGGCGCGTGAGTACAGGACATAACTCAGGAGCACAACAAAACATCTTTGGAAGCAAGCAAAGACCACCCATATGTCTTTTAAATCCACTAATTTATGGAACCACTGCTTTTCTGTTGCAAGCAAATTATTTCTGCAGTCATCGCAGTTCAATGTGTTTAACAAGTGGTACACAACATATCCGGAGATGTAACCAACTATCTGTTTGGTCACCTCATGTAAGGAGTATAATTTAATGTCACAGATAAATGGTAACAGTTTTTGTTGTATTTATTTTCTGCGTTTCTTTGGGTTTTTTGCTTTTCAATAAACATTTTTGATACCGTTACTTCATTGATGTCATCATGACGGACTGCGTGTGATGTGTTATTGATAACCTGTGAACCACTCAAAATTGGAAAATTTTAAAGAGGGCCACAGTTTCCGCTGAATTCGGAACTTAGTTCCAAGTGGGACTAGAGTTTTTTTGTACGCGCTTTTAAATTGGCGTGTATTTGGGTTATTATTATATCCTCCAAGGATTCGAATCTTACCAAAAAATAGCTCCAGGTGGTCTTGACTAAATTTATACATAGTTAAATAGGATAAACTGCCATCTTCGACAAGTGTTCTGTACAAATGCTTAACACCATTGATACATGTAATAAGACCTAAAACACCTGTGTTAGCCTTGCATTTGTGAAATGGAACATCATTAAATTCAAAAACGGTTCGTTTCTGTCCTACCGTCATATTCTTTTTATATGATACTTTTGTTGTAAGAGAAAGCAAGACAAATTTAGCTTCATCACCAAGTTTCATGACACATAAGGCATTCTGCATATTCAATGGTTTTTTAAAACCATGCTCACTCAAATTTCGAGAATTAAGAATGTCAAATAGTTATTTTTAAGTATAATTAAGAAAATAGATGAAAAATTACTGTCTTACTAATCTTCTGTCCCTAACATTTGAAATAATACTGTATATAAAGGCTATAACTAAACTTAAAATTAGAAAACTAGCTCACTGTGGAATCACCGGAAGCCTTCTAAGCTGGTGCGCGTCTTACCTTATCGAACGTTCGTCGTGCGTTGTTGTTAAGCTGGTGCGCGTCTTACCTTATCGAACGTTCGTCGTGCGTTGTTGTTAAGGGCTATAAATCTGTCAAGCTTAAGTCGTCATCAGAGGTGTAGACATATATATTTAAACGTCGTCCGATCTTTCATTTTCGCTTTCTAATTGTCAAATTTATAGAGAATGACTATGACTATCGACTATTTCAAGATGATTTAGACTAATTCAGTTATTGATGTAAAGGAAATTGCAGGATACTTTACGCAAGTAATGAAGTCTTATATATTTCTCCAGAAAAAAAGGTCCCTACTTTAACACTTACATAATTGGTAATTCTGCAATAAAAGAAGCAGAAGTTGCACGTAAGCTTGGTGCTTATATTGATGAACCGAAGATGCTACTTACCTTCGCTGCGACCGCTCCCTCTCACACACACTTTGATAAATTAGCCACAAGAAGCTTTAAATTACTGGGTTTCATTTTACGTAACTGCGGGGCTTTCAAATTAGTTTTAAGCAAAATATGCACTTTCAATGCTTTAGTTAGGTCTGGTTTAGAATATTGCATCAATGTTTGGACTCCTTAAATTAAAATACACAAACGTCGAGAATCGAATCAAAAAAGGATCCTTTGGCATTTAACTTATCAGTGCGGCATGTCCAAAAGTTTACTGACGTACATCGCGCGCCTAAATACCTTAAGTATATTAGAATTTATTAAAATAGTTCCTTGATCACTTTTTTTTTTGTGCATAATAGTAAATAGTTACTTCGACTGTCCCTACCTACTAGGTCAAGTTAATTTAAAAGAACTTAACACTAAAAGGCATCGAGACCAAACTTAGGACATTTTTCTACTATTAACAAGCAGCAACTACAATATAGCTAATTATCACGTACATTTACTAATTAAATTGATATATTTTGTTCACTAAAGACTTCTGACACACGCTCTGAATTACAGAGCCAAAGTGTTCATTTCACCCATATCTTATGTTGGATTCTTTTGTTTTCTTTGTTATTACCTTGTTTGTACTTAGAAGGAAATGTGTACTGTTTTCATTTTCTTTGTGCAATTTCCGCTAATTTTGTGGTTTTTGTATTTTAAGTCTATGAGTAACATAATGCTACTTTGAATGTTGTGGCAGCTTGCAGCTGGCAGCTTGTAATTAAGGTAGCAATAAGTAATTTATTATATATATTATTTAACTATTATGGTAGTAGTGTCATTTGTGTATATTTTATTGGTTCTCCTTAAACAAATAAAATAGTTTTTCACTTTAAATTAGGTACGAAAAAACCCGTAAGTATATGATATTAAAATAACATGGTGATACGTAACGGTAAGTGCGTGAGTCCGACTCACACTTGGTCCGTTTTTTTAATGCCCATTAGGGCGGTGTCCTTAATGCCGGAGTAAAAAATTATGTTTAGGTTATCTATTCTAATATTATAAAAAGGTAAACACACACACGAATCACCCCGCTACGCTATCACATCTGAGTCATAAGTTACACCGCAATATAAAGGAACGAGAATTTGCGTGGTGCTCCTTTTTAGGGTTCCGTAGCCAAATGGCAAGAAACGGAACCTTTATAGATTCGTCATGTCTGTCTGTCCGTTCGTCCGTATGTCACAGCCACTTTTTTCCGAAACTATAAGAAATATACTGTTGAAACTTGGTAAGTAGATGTATTCTGTGAACCGCATTAAGATTTTCACACAAAATAGAAAAAAAACAATAAATTTCAACAAAAAGTAAGGAATTAATACTTAGAACTGAAACTAAAAAATTTTTTTGTTTCATCAAACCCAAACGTGTAGGTTATCTATGGATAGGACTTCAAAAATGATATCGAGGCTTCTACAATCATTTTTATCTAAACTAAATAGTTTGCGCGAAAGACGCTTCCAAAGTGGTAAAATGTGTGTCGCCCCCCCGGGAAACTACTAAAATAAGAGAAGGGTAAAACTAAAAAAAAATATATGATGTATATTACCATGCAAACTTCCACCGAAAATTGGTTTGAACGAGATCTAACGTTAGTTTTTTTTAATACGTCATAAATCATAAACCGCAATTTACCTTCCATTCAATCAACTCATATATAAAAATATTTTTATTTGTGTTTGTAGATTACATAAATGGTGGTAGGTAGGGTACCCTCAGTGCGCGAGTCTGACTCGCACTTGGCCGGTTTTTCTGCCAACCTGCCATAACCATAGTATATCGGTTAAGTTTTCTGTCAAACTTTATGTCCGGTCAAGGCTAATAGAGTAGGATATTCGTCTTAACTTGTCACACTTACGCACCGCTGTGATTCCTTCTATCATCAAAACATTAGACCAGATTCATGGAATCACACAGACAGATCATAAAGTGTGACAGCTATCTATCAGCTCAAGCGCTATCTCACTCTATTAGCCATGACCGGCATGATGGTCGAAAGATAACTTACGAGATATACTCTGCTATAACCTAAGAATTATAACGCATTAATGTCTCCAGAACTAATTGTTTGGGAATTATTAAGGCAAGACGTTTTATACCTTTTCGTTAAAGTTTATAGTTTTGTCCCGGAACCCATATGTCTCGGTATGATTTTAAGGACGTTTCACGTCAAACAGCCGTGATATACGTACAGGCAGATACTCTTATTTTTTTACTGTTTTGGTACAAAGCTTTGACATCTGATTTCATTTTAATTGAAATGCCAAATAGTGCTATTAAATTAGATGCATTATTTTTGTTACAACTTAAATATAAATAAATAATGAATGAGAATTTAGATATTTTATTTCTAGTTACTCAAAAAAATTGTGTTATTATGGAAGAGCTAAATAAAAGCACAAGATCCCACTTTAATGATTAAAAAACAACATCAACAATTTCTGTTTTGGAAGAATGTGGCATGTGAAGATGCGTATTGAGTTGTGGCGTGTAAGGGTTTAGTTTTGTGGAAATAATTTATTAGTCTCCGAAGGTGAGCGAAAAGGGAAAATAGCAAAATTCCCTGACTTTTTCTCGTCTCACAAATCAGAAAGCAACACCTGTTTTTCTTTGTGAATTACACCCTAAAAGAATAGTATTACAATTTGCAACAAATTTTAATACATTAAATTCAATATCCTTATTGAATTTATAGCGTGCTAAAAAACTTTAATAAAAGTTTGAAGTTGTTTACTAAGAAGTTCCTACCCAAGACAGACGACTTAGAGCCATAGAAAGCTACGAGCGCCTCAGTAGCACTTTATGCAAGACTCTCTAGTATCGACCTCACCTCCTCTGTTACGATCTTGCTACCGCAGCTTAAACAAACCTTTCATTCAGACGGCCTTCGAAGTCGTCTAGACAGAGCAATCGTTAGGGTAAGGTGTGCGGGTGATCAAGGGCGCGCGCACCCGACTAACATGTCGTTACATATGACTAGTCAGATGCTGTCCAGTCATTCATACTTTTTGTCCCAAGGCTCCATGACTGTCTCGACGTTGTCGGATTTATCACAGAGGCGATGTCTGACTGTATCTATGAAATTAATGTTTACCAAATAAAAACGCCCACAGTTGCTCATACACTCACAAAGAATTTCTTTTTGTAGTGTTTGTAATCACGAATTGTATGAATGTCTAGAGGTTAAGATTATCAGCATCATGATATTATCTCTCAAATACGCGTTATAAATAGAGGATTTGGAATAATACAAATATACACATGGTTTATTATGATACGCAATGTAACAATAAGATACACCTTCATGAATTTCTAAAGGTGTCAAATAACTTAACAACGGGTATTTTTGTGTACATAAGTAAACATAAAATTGTGTTACAAAATGATGATCTAGATCTAGTATGTTATACCGTTGTAAGACTACCTAAAATAGCAAAGCCAAAATTAAGGGAGTAATTTGTTTAGAATAGACTGACTGACATAGAAGATTAATCTATTTTCATTAGTGTCGTTAAGTGAGACGACCGTACCAGCTAGTGGAAGTAGTTAAATAAGTTTTACCGAATTGATTTTAGTTTCTCATTTGAGTATCTTACTATTAGTTTTCCACAAAATAATGTTTTTATACGAATTGTATGTTAATATGTGTTATACATAAACACATAAAATTCAGAATTAATTAATGGTCAACAAAAGTTAATGGTCTCAAGCCACGTTATCCTATATTATACGGAGGTACTAGGATACTAGGAGACATAATGACTTGCAGAGGAAACTTTTGAACCAGATTTTTTAAAATATGGCTTATGATGCGAAAGCTATAAGAATTCTTAGGGTTTTTTTCTGTTCTATCGAGAGTTTCAAAACAATCAAATATAAAAAAAACGTTGACACTCCGTAATAATATCAAATTTTGGCTTGAAATGTATACAATGATTGCAACTTCGCACATCTCCTAACTATTTTTATTAGGTAATCAGAATTTAGCTGAATTTTATACCCTCTTTAAATCTTGGCACTCTGCTGGATGATGATAATTTTTGAGTTTCTGTTGGAATCCACATCGGGGCGCCGGTATGCATTCCTCACAAATACTCATGTGGCAATGACGATAACTTCATGGATAATCTTCTTGCAACAGAAGGAATAGGAGGATTTTAACGCCACATGACATCATGGTAAAGATATCTATTGACACTTGTATATACTATACATTGCAAAATTTACGCACAATTCGATCATCTCTTCTTTTGTGTTAAAAATAGACTTTGTCGTTTGTATATTAGTTATGATTAGGATGGATAAAAATGCAACTCATGTTTTCAGTCATCGTAGGAAGCCGATTTTTATAATCGGTAAAGTTTTATTGCTGGATACATAAAATGATACAAGGTCTTGTATCCAGTGTAACTTTTCAATACAAAAAACGTTGAATAAAAATATCATACAATATACTTAATATTTTTTTGTCAAGCATAGATAATACCATAATATTCATTATTATTTGTGCTGTCATCAGCAAACAGAATTATCAGCGCCATCTAGCGAAAATAATTAAGATTGTTAGAAAGCCAGATTTCCTATTTCATTGTCATTTTGCGAAGAATAATTAATGTGAAAATTTGGAACGAGATTTCGCTAGAAAGTAACATTCATATTGTAGCCAAAAATACTACTAAATTTTGGGTCACAAGTTAAAATTACATTAACTATTTACAGTTGTATATGCATGATTTTCCAAACGAGTATTGTGTATGTATTTATGTTGTGTGAAGTGTATGTAAGTGTATTTATTTGTAATAACTGACTCGTTTCTGCTGAAGGGCCGCACTATGACCCGCTACCGGTGACTTAACTGCAATCCGTCTTCAAAGTCACTTTAATGTTCTTCAACCGACGGTATTTAATCTAACAGCTGGCTAAGTCCAGCTGACAAATTCGTTTCCTAATTTGCAATATATCGAAAGCGCGTGGGCTACGTGACCGTACATCGCCGCTGGTATTTCTGGACTAGCGCGGGTACGCGCACAGAGTAAGCTAAGATCCTACAGCCGGACCGACCGCATAAGATTACCAAACAAACCCCCGCCACAGCCAGACCGTGTCTGGATGAGGATAAACCGAGCCAGAGCCATCAATCTACTTGCAATCGAAAAAGCGTCGCGACGGCACGCTTCAGCACTGAATCCCGTACCATGACCTCTGCGACCCGCGGGATAGTCCGAACCGGGGAATAATTGCACGATGCGACCTAAACGCCATTGCAATGGCGGTAAATTTGAGTTTTTGAGAGGAGGACAAGGTCTCCGACGCGCGGGGGGTTGGTTTTATCCGTCCACCGTACCCGTTGCTGTAACAAATGTAAATATTCCGAAGACCACCGACGGTAAAACAATTGCGTAATTTGTTGAAGCAACTGAAAACGCTATAACCTATTAACTAATACATCGAGGACGGGGTATTCAGGCAAGGAGGTTAAAGGACTACCGTTCAAAAAATGGCCTGAAGTTAGCGCCTCCAGGTCATTAGGATCCGACGAGATCGGATAAACTGGCCGTGAGTTCAATACCGCTTCGACGTTGCAAAATACCGTTTGTAATTCCTCAAACGTGAGAACCGTTTCTCAAATCACACGGCGGAGGTGAGTTTTGGCGACCTTGACAGCTGCTTCGAAAATACCGCCCCACGAAGGATAGCCTGGAGGATCAAAAATCCAAGTCACGCCCCGTTTGGACAACTCCGAATCAATATACGTGTGATTGTCCGACAAAAACTGAAGGACTTCCTTCAGATAGCGATCTGCACCCTTGAAATTTGTGCCTCAGTCTGAGCGAATTAAATGAGGGAGACCACGCCGACTGACGAACCGCGACAGACATGCGACAAAGGCCTTCGTAGACAAGACTGAAACGAGCTCCAGATGCACAGTCTTGGAAAATAAACAGACGAAGACGCATAAATAGGCCTTATGCGTCTTAGACCTGTCGGGCATTGCGAACACTTGACGTTTTCACCAAAAACGGACCCGTGAAATGCAACCCAACCTTAGCGAAAGGTCGAGCGGGCCGGACATGATCGAACGGAAAGTCTTTTGGACAGACTTTTGGATTCTGCCCGCCAGACGACCAGCTCGGAGCGTCATCTTCAAATGTATCCCTTGTAATAGGTTAAAAGGAACCTTGACCTCTCTTAATCCAACCGGTGACACCAACGAGCTTGTTGAGAGAACTGAACCGTTTAAGTAAGAAGTTCGGTGAAGTGTCCACAGTCTGCTCAACAGCAAAGACCTTTAACCCCGGCAGAGGGTCAACAAACTCCACAACTGTGTGAGGCCAAGTGTCTTCAGGAGAGGCCAGCCAGTCAGGACCCCACCAGAGGGGGTGATTAATGACTTGCGAATTCCTCAATTCATAACCACCTGCCCGTAACAAGCCGATAAGCTCATCCCTCAGGACTAACGCCTCCTCTACAAACGAAGCAACCGGTACAAAGATCGTCTACGTAAGCGTCAGAAGGGAAGACAGCAACTGCACGTGGGAAATTCAGAGCTCGCGATCAGCCAAATGTAGCAATGAGCGAATTGCTATAATTGGGCTCGACTTTAGCCCGTAGGTATTGGTGTTCAGCTCATAAACAACCAATGGAGAGGCCGGGTACTCTCTCCACAAAATGAGCTGAAACCGCCTATCTTCAGGGTGTATCATGACCTGACGGAACATCATCTTAATGTCAGCCACAAACACAACCTGGTGGCGACGAAACCCAGTCAAGATGTCCGAGATGTCTAACTGAAGCTTAGGCCCCGACCTCAGGCAGTCGTTCAAGAATACACCCGAAGACGTAGGCGCCGACCCACAAAACACCACCCGTATCTTACCATTTTTAAAGACGGCGTGATGTGGAATAAAATAATGTTCGTTGCCTTCCAACTCGAACTGCGAAACCGACATGTGACCGAGAGATTCGTATTCGCGCATAAAATCCAAGTATTTTGTGTTGAATTCTTAATCAAGACGCATCCGGCGCTCCATGGATAATAACCTTTTTGCGCCTATTTTCCAGGAGTCACCCAGGCGCGGACGAGGGGATAAGAAAGGCAGCCAAGTGAAAAATCGGCCAGAATTTAGACGACCCGTATTGGCGGGACAATATGACTCGCACTCGTCATCGACTGGTCGAGTCCGTGACGCCGGGGGGTCTCTTCGATTTCCCAAAAACGCTGAAGGGAGTCAGCGAGCGAGAGTCCTACCTGCACCGACGAATCCGTAGACGCCTGAGCGGCGAGAGAATGTGCTGGGCCCATTATAACAGATCCGAGATCAGTCGGAACAGCAATCGACCCACCTGGCTGGAGTAACATGGCCTTGTCCAATCCAAGCAATCCAAGGATATCAGCGCCAAGCAGAAGCTCCACAGGACCATGTAGGTGGAACCTTTCATTGGCCAACTGCAGACCGGATGAGAGATCCAGCACGTCCGTCGGCAGGGGGACCTGAGGGTGATGACCTAAAATATCCCTCAGGACAACATCTCCTAGATGATACCGCATACTAGGATGGAGCAAGTAGGAAAAGGAAAACGACTGTACATACGACGTTATCCACCCGTAGAACCCCTTCTCCAGAAATCCCATGACTCTGCGAACTCACCTGTAGGCGGTGAAGCGACCAGCCACAGCGACATTAGACACCCCTGAACGCCTGAGTCCAAAATGGCGCGCACAACCACACCAGGTCCGCGCGGTGAATGTAGTAGAACCTGCGCGGTGGGTAAAGGGTAAACAGTTGTGACAGGTGGTGGAGAGGCTGGTGAAACGGCTGCCACGAGTCAACGGGCGTTGGCCCGACCCGAGCGCCGTACTTGGCCCCGGGGCTCCTGCGGCTCATAATGCCTCACACTTGAACCCGTATAAGCATACTGGTCCCACGCGGGCATAAGTGGCAGACGCGCGTGAGGGTGGTGACCGTCGACCATCCCGTGGGATCGCCCGCGGTGAACGGGGCGGGGAAGGTCGATGTCGCAGTGGGGACGGGGGCGATTGGGTTCGATTCAGCGGCGACGAACCCCCGCCTGTGCGAGCCGTAGACACACCTCCATGTCCTAGTCATAAGTCCGGGTGGTGACCCCCACCACTTTTTTTACAAGGTCGCGGCTGTCGACAGTCTTTGGCTAGGTGCTCCCCCAAACAGTAGTAACATAGCCTAGCCTACGGGTCAGAAATCGTTTTCGGGCCACCCCAGATTTTCTGAACTGGTTACAATCCAGAATGGTGTGTCCTGGTTCATAACACACCCCACACCGTTCAGTCCGTTCAATTGTCAAAATTCTGGGGGGCCGAAACGACCTCGCGATGTCCCGGGACGAGGTTGTTGATGGAGTCCAGACGGGGCAAAAAATCGTGACGGTCCCGATTGTGGCTCGGCGGGTAAATTCTCGAGCTTCCTACTCTGATCCTCCAAAAACGACACTTAAGTGTCAAAGGACGCCGAGTCACCTCCGTGCAACTTGTTAAGTACAATGTGCAACATTAAAAATGGCCACTCTGCTACAGGGAATTTTAGGCCCATCAACGCATTTATCGCCCCCAAAATAGGGTTAAGCAGCTCTGACCGCAGCTGGTTAACCGATGACAGTTGTGGAATACCTAAAATGGCAGCCACATGAGTATCCGCAATGCGACGGTTATTTTGGTACCGCTTCACTAATAACTCCCTGGTTATATTATAATTGACATCGGTGATGTCCAAATGTTTCACTAAACAGAGAGGCTTATCCCTGATAGACGTTAAAAGGTAACTTTATTTTTGTGAGTCAGATAAGTCAGTCCGTCGGTGCACAATGCTATCAAAAAGTGTGATAAAATTAGTCCACTCATCCAATGATCCGCTAAAATGAGGAATATCCAAAGCTGGCAACCGTTCGTTGCATTTTGCTCCGAAACCTTCCTACTTACCGGCTGCGGGCTAGTCTCTAATGTCGACACAGCCTCGTTAACCTCGTCCACTACTGACATTTAAAAGTCATAGTCAGAATTTTCCGCCTTTAGGATAGTTTCGTCATCTGTTAACGATAAAATGCCCTGGTATGCTTGATCCAGCTCACTGACTCTTGTCGGAAACTGTGTAGCTCTTTGCTTTAATGCAAACATCCGATCTTCCCGTTTAACTATCCCTACAAGAGATAAAAACCATCTTACTAAATTTGTCAAGATAGCCCTGAACTCCTTGACCGATGACGTCATATTTTATAACTAAATTAACACAAAAAAATCCAAAGACTAAACCAGATCCACAAACAAACGACTCTGTTTATATAAACAGTTTGTTACAGTAACCAATTTGATAGCGCAATAACTATAACAATATATAGATAGAAACCCCAAAAAAAAAACTATACAATTTACACAAATAAAAACGTTATCGTAATCCTAACAAAATAGCAATATTAAAAACCTATTTATTCCGATCTATTTTTACCGCAATAATAAAAAGGTGGGTAAGTCATAAGCTAATATAAGGTGCGTTTTGTTCATTGCTCCAATGCGTTTAATGTCATAATCCTGCCAAGTTAAAAAGACATAAATTCTGTATAACACAGTACAAATTTTGGTTCATTCTTTTTGGCAGGATTACCGCATTATGTACATTATATCGGTCAACAAAACGCCACTATTATTATGTCCGACGAACGATTAGATCACGAGACCTTACCTGCCTTAATTTATGAATTTATTTATTGTAAATCCGACGAAAACAAACTAACCATAAATTTGAAATAATTTGTAATACGATCCAATATACGAAAACAAACTAACAAAACCGTTTACTACGTTGTAGCCGAAAATGCTACAATATTTTGGATCACAAGTTAAAATAACATTAACTACTTAGTTAGTTGTTTACGCAGGATTTTCCAAAGTGTAGTGTGTGTAACGTCTTCAAAGTCACTATAATGTTCTTCAACCGACGGTATTTAAACTAACAGCTGGCTAAGTCCAGCTGACAAATTGGTTTCCTAATTTGCAATATATCGAAAGCGCGTGGGCTACGTGACCGTACATCGCCGCTGGTATTTCTGGACTAGCGCGGGTACGCGCACAGAGTAAGCTAAGATCCTATCGCCGGACCGACCGCATAAATCTTTACCAATCACATATAAATAATTATGTAATTTTTGATTCATATATGATGTGATGCAACAGAACGCTGGACTCCGCCTCGCACTTGGCCGCTTTTTAATTTGTTATTATAAGAAAGAAAACACTCAAAGTAATAAATTGTATTCATCATAACCTAATTCGTCGAACGAATAAAACAGAACAGTGGAAAAGAAATAATTTATCATGGCTTCCTTTACTTTATTCTTATCCGAGGAAACTTTTTAGTGTTGTTGTTTTTCTTGTATCCTGTAATCATAAACACGTGCAATGGATTAGATACGAAGTCAAGATCAAATTCAATGAATCCTGTTAAACTTTCTAAAATCTTGCTCGTCAGTTTTTGACTTGGAGCTTTATTACCGGAACTAGACCGGAAAAAAATAATTCTCGGTTGGCTAGATACGACGATAGTCCTCAGATGGTACTTCAAACATGCTGGTGTGAGGTTATCTTAATAAATTAATTAAATTACAAAAAAGTAGATTTTCTGTTTTAAGGTAAACCAGGTTTGACAATCAGTTTTTCAACAATTTTTACATACGAAATTTGAAGATTTTATGTACGGTTGATCTTATTGTGTATTTACTTCAAAATAAATGTTGTTTTTGCCCAAATTAAGTTCTACGAGGTTCTACAGTGACATAATTTCTAGTTTAACGCTTGTGTCGCTGGTTAGATAATATTTTATGTTCAGAAAATATGGAATTATGTTTTCTAATGACAATCCTCAGAATTTAGATTGTCTTACACTAAGTAAATTGCTTTCTGATTACAACTTATTATTAGGATATCTACTTGGCTTACGAAACATAGCTTTAAGAACGGCTCTCTGGGCTTTTTCAAGTTGTTATAAAGCTGTTTTGCCTGCTTCATCCCAAGCACTATATGATTTTGATAGAGTTTGTAGTTTGTAGTGCTTTTATGGTAGAAGAGTATAGCTTATTTGCAATTAGCGTCATCATGTGAAAATATACCGTTTTTGCAATTAACGTCATTATGTGAAAATATAGCTTAATTGCAATTAGCGTCATTATGTGAAAACATAGCTTATGTGCAATTAGCGTCATTACGTCAAAATATAGCTTATTTGCAATAAGCGTCATTATATGAAAATAAAATGTTTGTTAATTACGTGCTCCGTTTTTTTTGTTCTGTAACAAATTAATTCATCGTCACTTTTAAGACTTGTAGTGTGCGCGTATTTTGATCAGACAGCTTTTATACAAACTTTATAGAATAGGCGCGTCATTATTACCCGTGGGTTCTATGAATGCGCGCTTTGTTTAGGAAAAGTAAAATTTACGAAGAAAAATACAGTGGGAGCATCCGCTTTGCCTGCTTTATTCTAAAGCTGCAACAGACGCATGTCTTTCCTTAACTACTTCAAAATCTTGCGGTAGACTACCTAGTTAGTTTAAAAAAAACAGTTCTTAATTCAAGGATAACTAAGAACTGTTTTTTAGGCGATATACAAAATGAAAAAAAAAATTATACTTTTAAGTATGTTTATTGTATACTGACCGACCTCAGGGACGGAGTATCAAAACAAAATCGCTGTTGTGAAATTAACGGGTAGTAATTATTGTACGGCATTTTCTACAAATTCAACCATATTAATAAGGTGTTTTTCTAAGTTTAGAGCTTATAATTGAAAACAGCAAAATTTGATTTAAACATTCAATGATTTAAATTTATCAATGTCTTTGCTAAATTATAAAGATACTTTTTGCCAAAATTATAAAAAGTAGCATAATGTTACGATACGTTAGGGTTGAAAATAAAGCTTTTATAAATGTAGCCAACAGTTTATCCATTACATTAGTTTCACCACGAAGGCCGAACCCAAGGAGCTGTCTCCGCCAGGCACTACGGTCGCAAAGTAACTGGTACCTGAGACATGAAATTATTGTGCTATTATATTTAAAAATAATTCAACAAATTAGAAAGCGTAAGGTAATTGTCCTATAAGGTGAACCTCAGAGTTTAGTTTTGGGTAATTCTGCAGTGAGAAAAAATAATTGATAAATAAATATTAATTTATCAATATCCCTGGCTGCACGCAAACGAATGAATTCAGGGTTTCAGTTTTAAAATAAATAAATATATTTGGACATTACACACAGCGCCATCTGGCCCCAAAGTAAGCAAAGCTTGTGTTATGGATACCAGACAACGGATACAAATGCATGTAATTACTTTTTTTTTGTAAATACATATATATCATATATAAATACACCCAGACACCAGACAAACACAAATGTTTATTACATAAATGTTTGTCCAGTGCGGGAATCGAACCCATAACCTCTGCACCGTAGCTGGCCACACTACCAACTAGGCTGCCAGGGTGAATATCCTATTCTCTCCACAAAGTGAGCATCTTGAGCTTCAAATAATGTACTAAATCGAGCCATATTTGATTTTAACCGATAACAGTCATAAAATGTGGAGGTTTTATGGAAACTTTATGAAGCTTACATATACGTTCCGCATAAATAGTAAGTTTAATATTGAAGATTACATCGCAGTTGAAGTCTTACACTTTTAACTGCTTTGAGCCAGTTTAAGAGGGAGATAATTTATGAAGAAAACTAATGTAAGTACGTGATAAATGATCACGTACATTAATTATATTAATTATTGAAAGCGTCCATTCGGCTGCGATGACCGCTTGCCATCAGGCAAACTGTAACCTTGTTTGCCATCTAAGTGGTATAGTGGTAGGTATATTCCCTAGCTGTTTTTATTATTTAGCAATTATTTAAATTATATAGCAAAAAGACCGCTAACATTATAATTTAGTTGTTTTAGAGTTTCGTAGCCAAATGGAAAAACGGAACCCATTAAGTTTGGTCATGTCCGTCCGTCCGTACGTCACAGCCTTATATATCCGCCGTCCTTGCATAGATTATGGTGAATTTTTAAAGAAAGGTGTATTTTATAATAAGGATTTTTTTAAATTTTGTGGGATATTTTTAAATAGGGCTTAAGGTTAAGGTTTAAATGCAGTAGATGTAAAAAACTTTTTCTCTATTGTGGAGGTATTTTTTTTAATACTTTGAAAGTGAAAAATATGGTGTTCCCCGCCCTCTAAGTTTTAAATGACGTATTACAAAAATCTGAAAAATAATGATAATAGTGCTTTATAAAATCTTTTAAATTGGTTTGAACAAAGTCAGTTGATATGTTTTTTAGATAATTATTTCTAAACGGAACCCTTACTTGGCAGGTTTTTTAAATTTCATTTATCAATACATTATTAAAAAATAATAAATTAGTAACAATTTCAATATTATAAACAAGAATCACTCGTCACACACACACACTATGACAATTGATTTCCGTTTAAAAATTTCGACGTATAAAGTTAAGAAGTTATAGCTTTATAAAATTAGTTGACCAACTTAATCACGGGTGTGCGTGGAAATGTCAACATTAATATTACCCGCATTATATTACGCAGTAATTAATGTTGTGATTTACTTAACAAATTATGGGCGCGTGATGAAAAGTCCCAAAACAGACTTAGAGAGCCAAAATGATGACTTTGGGGGCAAGTTTGATGAACAAGATTCAGTTTTATTAAAATGAAATCAAAGTTGTTAGTAATTGTCCCATTATTTAGAATCGAATAGAGTATCTAGAAAAGAGTTTAGAAAGAAAAATAATGTAAATTGTGTATCTATAACTTCACAAAGCATCTGGTCGTGAATTCCGTTTCCCTTTTAATAATCTTCTTTCCCTTGAAACTTTTCATTTCTATAAGAATTTATTAAATGTCTAATCGAAAACAACATGAAATGATACACTTTTTACACTTATAAAAGCATAGATTTTGAAAATCTGCTATCATAGACTCTTGTAAAATAAGTTCAATAGCACTATTGATAACTATGACTATGGCTATCAATATAACTGTAGCAGTAGTATAGTAATTAAAGATACATTGTACTTCCCTAGACTTGTTGCGGTGGCGTATGCTTTAAATAATCCAAAATGTAGGTTTTCCGTAGCAGATTCGATATACTTATATTATGTGTAAAAAAAAAGAAAATTTATTGCGAGGACCAAGTTATATCCCGAGAGAAGGGAAGAATTACAAAGATAAATCACGTAGCGAGTAGCTCAAGCGTAGAAAACTGAAACCAGTTTTTTGATAATTATAGCATTATGATTTTTTTAAACGACATTGGGTGTCGCGGTCGCGGTACGCAGCAATATTATACAGCGCGTCGTCTCTTTGCTACGTAACTGGCATAGGCGCACTCTTACATAGCCTTCATAAGGTCAGTACGTTTGGTGTTATTATGCGTACGGTTTTCAGTTTTTGCTGATTGGTTAGTATCGTTTTGTGTTCCAAATTTAAATTTTATTATAACCCTTGTTGAAAAAGAAGTGTTTTTTCTTCGCTTATCCGTAGTACAATTGTAGATTGTATTACATGGGAGCATATTAGTATTTTTGTGACGAGGGCGCAATTTTAAATCCTGATTGTAGTGAGGGATTCAAATATACGGCACCCTGGCTAAAATTAATTTGTAACCGAGTGGTACAATCAACTTTTCGTCTCCCACTATGAAAAAGGAAATAGAAGGCGCTATAGACACAACTCATGAAAAAAAAATATTAATAAAAAGTATAATTAATGTTTAAAGTAAAAGAATTTATTAAAAACTTAAACTTAGATACATTTGAAACATTTTAATAGTTTTAAAATGTTATATTTAATGAGCAATTGTTGAAAAGTGTAGAGAACAAGGACACAGTCCGCATTTTTTAAAATCAGAAATTAATCAAAATTCATTACTACCCGCTTTAGGAGCGGGAGCAAACAAGTTTTCTGCTCCCGCCCAATAGAGAACCAATCAACATTCATTGAATAGATTGGATGAAGTAGTAGTACCCGAGTAGGAGTGGTGTACTAGTACGAGTTGTAATGTACATTTCTTTTGCGCCGGCTTTCTTTGGCATTGCATCAAATAAAATAAATTCAGTTCTTAATGTTAAAAAAAGTTAATGTTTACGTTCGACGTGCATTTAAAGCATTTAAGTTACATATCATTTCAAATTGTAATTACGTAACTAATAATCATTCCTTTACTATCAACTAAATTCTTTTTTATCATAGCATCATCAATTGCATGAATCAACCCGTACATACGGTATTGTTAAAAATAATATCCACGGTTATTTTTCTATCTCGCACCGATCCTAATTGGCAGGAAGTTCATTGTCACACCTAAAGACAAATTGCAACGCAACAGTGCGGTTTTAGTGAAACTTCTTCTAGAAAACGCTCAGATTAAACAATCCACTTACTACCAGCATGACCCTACTTCTTGAAACTAACCTTAGCGTGCATACTATGTGCAAAATATTGACTAGTTCTGTCGACATATAAATTAAATAGGTAAGGCGATACAATTTATCATGAGACCCAACTTGCATGCAATTACTACTTGCGTATTCAATGAAAAAAAAGGTCGTTTGGAATTACATTCTTGAAGTGATAAATATAAGTGGTGATCAAAAAGTAGTAATAAATCGATATAAAACATTAGAACATTTTTCATGCAAAAGTTTTGTTGACGCACGGTAAAAAAGAATAAGTTGAGCCAAGAGAATACCAACGAATATTTGTTTCATCCAAGATATTATTTCTCTTAAATATTTAAAATAATATGAAGTTAACACAAGATCAAATTTCTTTGAACCAGTAAATAAAACTCTATCAGTTTGAAACAATATTTAATTCGTTGAACAAAAATATGCTTCTTTACTGGAAACACTTAGTTTTCTTGGGCGTAGAACTTCGTGTGTTATTGCACGGAAGAAATTTGTAATTTACACAAGAGAATAGTTCTCTTAACTTGACTACGGCAGCTCTTTAATTAATAACATTATATTTTAGTTTAAAACAAAAAATGTTTCGGCCAAAATTACATAGTTATCCGTCAAGATTAAATAAAGTATTTTTAAAGAGACCTACGCGCCCTTTTCCTGGAGCCCTGGTCCATATAGAAATAGAGCTACCGCACTGATTTAGTGTGGTCTTGGCGGACGTTTGTCGAGCTAGTTGCCCTATTTGCAGAGGGCACAGGCCTCTTTTCTGGAGGCTTGGGTCTTATAGTCAACCAGCATTGCCTTTCTGTGACTTGGCGGACGTTTGTCGAGCTTATAAGCTATTTTCGCCTTTAGCTGATTATACAGTGTTATGTTTAATTAAATTTGTTACGACATTTACGAGCCTTCTTAAACATGGAAGAAAGAAAAGTTTGCCGCTAAGCGGTCAACCATCCAAGTTCTAAACCACGCTCGTCGTTGCTTAACTTCGCTTATCGTTTCAGATAGACGAATGCGACTGGGCCATGAGCTTTTCAATTCTCAGATAATAATTAACCGTAGGTTTCTTGCATAAACTGATACTAATTTGACGCACAAAACCCTACAATTAACAATTATTTTAAATTAAAACCATACACGAAATTCTATGAAGGATAGTGATAAGCTTCATTCAGTTTTAAAAATGCAGGTATTTACTCAAACAAAAAGAAAATTATTTCAAGGTCATACTAGCTGGTTAATTTCAACGAAAATGATTAATATTTTAAGGCAGGTATTTTATTTGTTTCGACTAAAACAAGTGTTTCAGCTTAAAATATCAGATTTTGAGTCAAGAATTTGACAAATTCTATTTAAATTATTATTTTCTCTAATTCAAAACAATATTATCTTAACTGAACATTTCACTGGCTTTGATTTAAGATACAATTATTTTAAACGAAAGATATAGTTTTTGATAAGTGACGTCGCAGATTTAAGAAAACCATGATTTTGGCGCAAAATAAATTATATCAAAGCAAAATTATTTTTTGTTTAAAATGAAAAAAAATAAAATGTTGCATATAAAAATGTATTTATTCTATACAAGAACATTAACTGTCTTAGGGTAATAAATTTCAGTTTGATTGTTCTAAAACGTTCATTTATTTGGTCAGAAAAAAAATTGTTCATACGAAAAGAAGTTTATCAATTTCGATTGATAAAATGATTTTTTTTCTGGGAAATAATATTGCCTTCTGTGAACAAAATATGTCCAAAATAGTTGGATTTCTTGGTGGAATAGAACTTGGAAACTCTGTTTTTTCCGTGCGGCTCTGACTTGACAATAAAATGAATGAATTTTTGAAATATGACTGTTTGTTTAAATACCTTTAACTCGTACTTACTAGTGAAGGTTTAAGCAAGCTCTCTATTTTTTTTAGATTTTTGTTAATTCTAGAAATATCCAATTATCATTAATTTTTGATCACCCCTCGTAATAGTAGTTTATGGAACTGCTGCAAAATAAGGGGCTTTAAACACGAGTCTGTTTTTAAAAACCAAACCGTAACTCGAGGATTTTAATAGTATCACACGAGTATTTTATTACCTACTTATGTGCAGTTTCATACTACTTTATCTTATAAATTGGGATTAAAATAAAATATCAAAGAGTAAGAAATAGTTTCTGAACACGATATAGCCTTTTTTTGCGTTTTCCATGCCATAAAGTCGTATCATATATTATTTTCGACTTTCCTGGTAATAGATTATGAGTAATTTCCGTCGCTACATCTAAAATATTTGGTAAAAATAAAACACGAGTTGCACTCTGGGAGTGCCGGCAGAAGTGAAAACCTTTACACACGATTCGCGCTCAACACTCAAATATGTCACAAACATGTCTTTGACATTGTCAAGAAATAATAATGTTTGTTTATTTACTTTTTTGACGTAGTATATTTGACATCGCAATCTATCATAGAATTAAAATTCCATATCCAACCTCCCTGTACTACTCATAATCGCGAATACTAAAAATAAAAATTATAATAGGCGTGGCATTACAGTTTCCGTATTTTACAAAGACAAAGATGCACTTTGTTCAATTTCCATATTTTAAACTCTTTATATACACTAATTTTACGAATACACAGCAGTATGGCCACTACACAGACGGTCGAGCCATCAGCTGTCACCATCCATGGATGCGCGTAGCACGCTGTAACATATACACACACGACCATTCGTGCAAGCGCCCTGCGCCGCCTAAACGAAACAGCAGGCGCAGGCATACATTTTCGCCGCGCCGTAGAAAGAGAGGGGGATACTCCCTCTCCTACTCCGCGCCAGCTGTCTACTCTCCATCCGTCTTACGAATGTTCAAGATCAGGACACGTGACCTGACGCGAGTTTATCATTTTTTACCCATACCAAAAAAAGTGCACAACGCCGCTAAAGAAGTTTTCACTTCAAAAAGAAAAACACAATGAATTTAGAACAACAAAACATATGAATTGCGCCAAAACCCTGCACATCACCGCGATTTTCGGGTTAGCGCGCGCCCCGCCTATAAAAAAATGATGGAATATAATTGGTTGGATTTTTGTCTTGTATCGTATTGATTGTATTATAACATTATTTTGTTAGAAAAATAGTGTTACAATATGATTCTATTTTTTAAACACACATTATTTATATTATACACACTTTTACCCTATTTCTTTAACAAAATAATGTAAAGTCTATAAATTAGTGATGTGCCGGATATTCGTATCCGAATTTGTATCCGCGGATATCCGAGGGAAGAGAAACATCCGTATCCGTACCCGTTAGTTTTTGCCGGATTTTTACGGCTTTTTTTAACTTATTAATTTTCAATTCATAGATGAAATTTTAAATATATAGGTTAAAATAAACTAAATTTATATAGATTAGGTAACAATAAAGAACTGTTAAATTCCATTCAGATTTTTTTTTATATCTTAAAATCGTATTTGGCACTTTTATATTGCAAAAATTAACCGTACTGAGTTGGAAAGAGACAATCTGTTATGAGAGTTAACTCTTAAAGAGGTCAATAACTTTGGTCCGCAACAGTTTGTCTCTGTCCAAAGGTCGATGTACAATATTTACCGCCGTGTACTCTAAGAAAGTTAAGATCCGTATCCGTATCCGTTTTCGCGGATCTTGAGACCAAATATCCGTATTCAGATCCGTATCCGCGGATATACATTTTAGCGGTCCGGCCCATCATTACTGTAAATATATAAACTTGTTTTGAAGTTATATAAGAATTTTACGATATGAAAGTAGATAAAATATATTCGATTAAATTTTTCACGTAAATCAGAAAGAATCAGATAAAATAAATAAATCTAACCGAAAAAATAATTCAAATAAAGTCACCTTTATTACAAAAACCACAAGTGAAAACACAAAAAAAAGGATGTGACCCAGATATGACCGTATACATAGACGTATCAAACAAAAGAAAAGATCTTTATTAGATTTACCTATTCTTTCTGCGTATAACGTTTTAGTATATATATTATTGAGAAGACATTTAAGGGCACAAAAATCATCGGCCTTTAACAAACAAAGGTCACATAGTGAATTATGAATTTTCATAAACATATGACCAAAAGAAGAGCCTGATTCCAAACCAGTTACATTTACAAATATTTCTGATTTATACCATGTGTAGTTATACCATCTCTGGTTATACCATGTGTAAATAATAGGTGATCGTATTGCTTACACCTATAAAAAAATAGTAGTTTACGGACAATATGATATATGAGACACTATCTCGTGATGTAGTTGCGTGAAAATAATTTATGAGTTTCCGAAGATCGAAGTAAATGTAGAACAATAAACCTGCAGACTTCTGTAATTTATCGGATTCGGAGAAAACACCTATAACTTATTTGTAATTTATTGCACAGAATCTTTTCACCACAGTAAATTAGATCGTTCTATTTAGTCTTACCTTGGGAAATTGGAATCATAATAGTTTCAATAGGGTGCAGCACTTAACAGGTAAATGAAGATAATAAAGCATTATTCTGATTTTTTTTCAGATTGTAGCTTGGAAACTTTACCGTAGTTGGTATTATTTATTAATGGTATTTTTAAAATTTTTGGCTTTCAGACGCTATGTCATTTAAAATTATATATTTTTTGGTATTTGGTAGTTGCAAACTAGACACTGTCCAAGGTCTCTGACTGGGGACGGGTAAACTTGGTACGATTCAACCCTACAGAGACACAAGTCTGCGCATTCACCGCTAAGAAAACCCCATTCACTGTAGTACCACAATTCCAGAACACTCCCCTCTCCATTTCCAAGAGCATTGGGATCCTTGGTGTTGACATCTCCAGCGATGATCAGTTCCGAGATCATTTACAAGTTAAGGTGAAGTTGGCGTCCAAAAAACTAGGTGTTCTCAAGAGAGCGAGGCAGTACTTCACGTCGGGGCAGAGGTTGCTGTTTTACAAATCGCAAGTTCGGCCCCATATGGAGTACTGCTGCTATCTCTGGGCGGGTGCACCCGGATACTTGGCCATTTTGACTCGGCTCAGCGACGAGCTGTGAGAATTGTCGAAGATTCCAAACTCACTTGTTGTTTCGAGCCCGTAAGTTTGAGGAGACACTTTGCCTCCCTGTGTGTGTTCTGCCGCTTGTATAGTCGCGGTCAGAAAATGTTTACCACCTTAAGGATCACAATTGCATGCACACATTTAAGTCACAAGTTCTAAATGTCTATTTCAGAATAGTTTGATTGACCATAGATTATCTTTTTTCTAATATGACAATCAATCGCTCTAGGACAGGGATGGCGAACCTTTATTAATGAATGTGCCATTTTCTATGAAAAAAACAATACTGTACCTATGACGCGCCGTCAAAAAATCTGGGTTACTTAATAATAATGGAGAAAAATTAAACGAATTGCTGTTAACTTAAAGCTATTTAGATTTTTGCAGCTCGAAATGTTTTCAGTAATCGAAATGTTAAATATTTATATTCAAATAAAAAAAAAAATGTGTGATTTTTGCTTTTGCAAATTAGGTGCTAAAAATCTCACATTAGGGCAGGCTCGTACTTCGTTACTAAGCAGTATAGAAACTAAACTAGAGTTCATTTCTAAAAATGACTTGCAAGCATACGTAGGTGAAAATAGAAATTTCATAAATGATTGGCGTGCCCGAATTGCCATGGGTTCGCCATCTCTGCTCTAGGAGATGGACTGACTACTATCAAGTTTTAATATATAGAAAACCTTCTTTGAAAAAACTAAAATTTTAGTTTTTTAAATAAGAATATGAAAAAATAATAAAATAGACACTTCGAAAATCTTTATTTAATATCTAGTATAACCTCCCTCTGCAGCTATGACGGCACGTAGTCTATCTTGCATAGATGCAACAAGACGCGTGCATAGATCAGTACCTCTGATATCATCCTATACTTGAGCACAGTGTGATCTAAGAGCTTGAGGGTTTCTTTCATTTTGACAGTCCCAGCGTTGAACCATAAGCCCCCATAAATTTTCAATAGGGTTTAAATTAGCAGACCGAGCGGGCCATTAAATATGATGAATGTCGCGGTGCAGGTTGAACCACGCCATAGTATCACGGGCTGTGTGTATCTGTGCATTATCTTGAACGTAAGTAATGTGTGGGAATTTCGTTACAGGATACACTACGCGCACAGTAGGCAGCATCACTTCTTCCAAAAGCGACACATAATTAATGGCCGTAGCCCTATTCTCTAACGACGCCAGTTCTCCGACACCGTCAAGGCTCATCCACCCCCATAAGTTTACTGTAATGCGACCTGACTCGTTTTGAGGCACAATAAGACCTTCATCATACCGAGTTCGATTGTAGCGCCATAAAGTTAATCTTCCGATTTGGCTTGATTTAAAAGTTTTTTCATCGGTAAATATAGTTTTCGTCCAATTAAAATCGAGATGTCGTCGCGCAAAGTTAAGCCGGGCTGTTTTGTGGTGAGGTTTCAGCTCCGTTTTAATAGCATGGTGTCTGTAGTGTAGTCCAACATTGTGCAAAGCTTGTCGGATCGTCCGAGCACTCACACCATATAAAGCAGCAAAATAACTAGTTGGTGTGAAACCATTCTCTTCGTAACGACGAATGATTTCTGTAATTTGCGCGGCGGTTAGTATCGGTCGTCGTCCTGAATTCTATCTATTCGGTTATTCTATGATCTGTTATTTGCCCTTCTTCGCCGTGACGCCTAATCCAAAACCTCACAGTGAATCGCGATATATTGAGTTCTCGTGATATAGCACTAATACTATGTCCATTTTCGAAGAGAAATATTATTTCAGCCCTTTGCTCCAGGGTTAAACTTGCCAATTTATTACGTTATGAAAAAATCTTTTGTAAAAAGTTACTCTTGTCAAAACGATGTTCAAACAAATTTTTTTTTGATAAATGTCATTTTAACAAATAAAGATATTAGTTCCATTATCAAAGAATGATCAATAATTATTGTTGTTTTTCTCGATGCATCATTTTGCATAATAGCTTTTGAAAGGTAATAAGTAACTTGATATGGCATTTTAGACTTAGTGAAAAAAGTGTGATATAGAATCTAATTTCAAAACTGGTAAACATTTTATGACCGCGACCGTACAATGGGTTGTGTTTTAAAGAATTGTTCGAAATGATGCCCACGGCTACTTTTTATAATTGCACCGCTCGCCATAGGCAGGGAATTCATTCTCACACTTTAGAACCGAAATGGTCGTGTACAGGGCGGTTTTAGAGAAACTTCCTCCCACGAACGCTTGGGTTGTGGAATGAGCAGGCAGGCAGGGATGCCAAGGTTTTCTCCAAGAACTACAGTATTGGGTTCTTCAAGAAAGAAGTTATTAGATTTCTGAAGGCTCTCCAAAGGGTTTACCTTATACCATTTCGGTACGGAACCTTAAAATCGCTGCTCGAGGGAGGATGTATATTTTTGGTTTTCATTATACTCTTCCTAAAATTTTTCAATGTGAAATTATATGACTGTCATCTTTTGTCAGAAATATAAAAAAACTAAGAGGATTTGAACTCAATTCGTTTCTCAAGGCTTAGAGATTTCGTAAACAAGAGGTTATTGGGCGTATTCTGTGCTAAGGTTGTAATGGCATCTTCTTTTGTAAGTATAAGATAATTAAATATTCTCCTTATTTTCGGTGACTCTTGCCCTTACCATAGAAGAGAGAGACTGATCTATAATAACACAAATGTACTGTTAATATTATTTTTAGGTAGAGATAAACATATAAAACACTGGACCTATTCAACGTTAGTTAATTGTAATTTAATAATCTAAGTTATTCCGATGGAATTGGTTTTGTAAGTCATAATTTAATTATTTCGAATACTCACAAAGTATTTAAAAAAAGCAATTTAATTTCATATTTTGTTTTAACTACTCCTTTCTGTATACATACTCTGTAAAATTACTGTAGGGAAACCTATAATTGGCTTGCGTGAAAATAAATTTTGAATTGAATCTATCTAGATTCATATAAAAATTAAAAGTAAAATTATTCCGTTCTTAACAACATGTTTAATTAAATTTACATTAAAATTATTTTTGTGCTAACATTCAGATAAAACAAAACCGTCTTTAGAAAATTTATATTTATATTTTGCTTGCTTTTAATTGTAATGCGTGACTACAGAAGGTATACGACACGGTGCTTAAAAGCATTACCTCGGAATATGGTCTACAAATTGAAAAAGTCACAAAGCGAGTAAAAGTTATGTGTGAAGGACTAGGAGTAAAAGTTTTGAGATGAATACTTGAAATAAAAGTTTAAGCAGGCATGAGCAGAATGAAGATAAGTATACAATATTGAACATAAATTTTGAAGAAGGCGAATCGACTAAGCGGGCGAAAAAGCAAATTTAGCTAGGGTTTTATACTAAACGTACAAGAAAATTAAAATAATTTCACTACGCTTTGCACTAGCTTTAACATCAAATTTATTCTAAATGAAAATAAAATGCAAGTGGCCAGAAACATTTTTGGTACACTTAAGTTACTAGAAGATATTAGAACGCACACACACATAGGTTTTTCAGTTCTGTCGTTTATATAAGAACGATTTTTATGCAACCCGCTGAGCAAGTAAATATAGCAATTGTAATGAAGCATATCTGCAAAGACATTCTTTCAACTGTGCTTTGTATGATTGTACTTTCCGAACAGGTGTAGTGTAAAACATAATTACTAATTTGTTAGATACCATTATGTTAACGACGTCAATGCAATTGCATCGAAAACATAAAGTTTAATTGAACAAAAGGAGGTCATAGAGACTAATCTCGCTATCCGGAGAGCGCGACCGTCATCTGGGGCCGTTAGTACGTGCCGAGGCCGCCTAACTATAGTTTTTCAACCGTGCCGAGGTCGATAAGGGGGATGATACGTTGTGGATTGCACAATTTATCGATTCGGGTGATTTTGTGTACGCTCGAAAAAGCGGACTGCCAGGTCTTTGAAATATTGGGGAAACGTGGGAAATTCGAAGTCTCTGTGTAGGTCCGCATTGCGTACGTACCAAGAGGCTCCGGAGGCCGCTCTGAGAAAACGGTTTTCGAGGGTCTGAATTTTGTGGAGATTGCGCTTGGATAACGCAAAGACTACGATAGCGTAAGCTAGTATAGGGCGGATGCAAGTTATGTAAAGATTCAGCTTATTTCTAAGCGACATAGTACTGTAATTGCCTATCATGGGATAAAGACGACCGAGGACAACAGCGGCTCGGTCTCTAACTATTTTGGTGTGAGCGTGGAAGTTCAAATGCCTATCCATGGTCACACTGAGATATTTGGTCTTATTTTGCCAAGAGAGAGAGGAAAGATGGCCGCGGAGGGCGGCCAGAGGTAAAGAGAACGGCAGAGCTTTTGTCGGGATTTACCTCGATTCTCCATTTCCAAAACCATTCGCCTAGGGCGGTGATAGCGAGTTGGAGTCTCTTAGTGATTCGACTCATTTGCCTATCGGTGGTATAGATAGCGGTATCGTCCGCAAAGAGGGCTAGTTGGGAACCTATCGTTATAGGGATGTCGTTGGGTTTTAGGGATGTCGTTGGGCACAGTGAGAAAGATGTAGTTTAAATGACTTACATTAATATACAACAAAACAATCTTCATGCATAGTCAATGATAGGGTTGAAGGTACGTGTTTGCCGGGATTATTACATTCCTAACCGTTTAGAGGCACAAAAGCACTTTCTATGTGAAAGCTGACGAAAAACCTTAATAGCTCCTTTTTATTTGGTACAGTGCCATCTGTTACTATAAAAGCGAACCAGTTTCAATTTGAAAAAATAACTCACTATTATATACAACAAAAAACATCTATGATTATGTTTTACTGGCTTTAGTTTCTAGAAGTAACATTGCCTTAAGAAGTTGTGACTGTTCGAACTCTTCGAGTGCACGAAATGTGAATTTCTGTATGTTGTAGTTTTTATTTTAAGTTTTGACTTGAACGTGGTTTGAAAAAATAAAAAATATCTCGACGTAATTTTATTCATGCTATTCAATCCATCTACACTATGTTATCTAAAAGAGCGGTTGAATTTTATAAGCTTGCCTTGTCTAACTCTTCGCTCGTCTACTAGTCTTCTTCTTAAAACACCTGGACACAGGACTAATTTTTACAATCTCTGCCGATAAATATAAGGCAAATCCAGTCGCTGCCTGTTTTCAAGAATTCGTTAAAATCTTATTACTTATGTACTACTTCCTAATTTTCTATAATTTTGACCAGCCTCTGGTTATTTAAACATATCTATCTTTATTACTTTATGTATTCTATGTATGTTTCTGTATTCATAATATATAACTATTTATTTTATGTATTTGTTTAAGTATTTTTATTAAGTATGTATATGTATTTTATCTATATAATAAGTACGAAGGTATTTATGAGTATTGTAATATTCTTTATTCTTCCTTATTATTTTACCTATGATGTTTTATGTATCACCTACCTCTTCCTGTCAATGTTACTCTACCCAAAGGTTGCCTGGTAGAGATCGCTTTTAAGCGATAAGGCCGCCTTATTGTGCTATTTCCTCTATTGTTACTTTTTTGTGTATTTTAAATTGTGCAATAAAGAATATTGTATTGTATTGTATAATTTGTTGGGTGTGCTGTGAGGTTTTATTACTTTTTTCGTGCAAGTGTGTTGAAAAATATTATATGGCACTCATGGGCTATGGTCATTAAGTCATTACACACTAGACTTAATTAAGCCCTCTTAGGTTTGGGCTTAAATCTTGCCTCGTATGTAATGACCAACTTAGCTCACTTGTATTATAATGTACCTACTATACAATAATTTGTTGATAACGAAACAAATCGAATATGTTAGAATTTTATTTATTTAATAGTACATTGTTCAGTGAGAGGTGAAAGTGAGCGATTACCAATGATGGTTAGTTTGAGTTTGAGGATTTCAATACAATCGAAGCGGGAATTGTGTCTTCACTCGAGTGATAACATAGTTCTTTACACCACAAAGGCGAGGATAATAAAATATAATTACTTAAAGTTATAATTTACTTAACAAATAATAATAAACTAACATAGGAAGATGGCGCTGTACCGAATAATAACAAGCTATGATTATGTTTTTTGTTGTTTTGAAATAGTGAGTTATTTTTTTTAATTGTGCAATCCACAACGTATCGTCCCCCCGATCGACCCGGTCGCGGTCGTACAACTATTGTTAGGCGGCCTTGGCACGTACTAACGTCCCCAGATGACGATCTCGCTGTCCGGATAGCGAGATAAGTCTCTACGACCTCCTCGAATAGGGCCTCCCTGCAAACACGACGCCGACGTCCCCGGGTTCGTCGGCGCCCACAAGGATACACTAGGTATCAAAGAGTGCCGGGGCGCTTCTCGCCCCCACTCAATCGCAATCGTACCCGCGTAACGGGGAACTCCCCTCCTGGCGGTGACTCACCTTCGGGTTCGAGACTCACGCCGGTCGAAGGGACGCCCCCGAGAGCGACAACCCAAGCCGAGGCTTCCCCCGCAGGGAGCCCTTGAGCGTTGGGCGCTATATGGGCTGAGGCTTCTTCAGAGTCTCGCCCCAAAAGTTCGGTGAAGCAGTAATGGCTGCAACAGCCAACTGCATAGTAAGCTCAGAAAAAAAAAAAAAAAAAAAATCAAACTAAAACTGGTTCGCTTTTAAAATTACAGATGTCACCGTACCAAATAAAAAGGTGCTATTAAGTTTTTTAGCCAGGTTTCACATAGATAGTGCTTTTGTGCCTCTGAACGGGTAAGAATGTAATAATCTCTGCAAACACGTACCTTCAACCCTATTTTTGACTATGCATGAAGGTTGTTTTTTTGTATATAAATGTGAGTAATTTGACACTACATCTTTCTCCCTGTGTTTATATTTTCGATGCAATTGCATTGACGTCGTTTACATAATGGTATCTAACAAATTAGTAATTATGTTTTACACTACACCTGTTCGGAACGTACAATACTCAGTAAAGTTTTTGAAAAAATCATACTTTGTCAAATGTTAAGCCATTTCTGTATTAATGAGCTACTTAATAGTAAACAGTTTGGCTTTATGAAAGGCCGTTCCACAACCGATGCAGGAGTGGCACTATTAAAAAATATATATAACGCCTGGGAGGATTCGCATGACGCCCTTGGAGTGTTTTGTGATTTATCTAAGGCATTTGACTGTGTTCAACATGAAAATCTCATTAGGAAGCTACATCACTATGGTATTAGAGGCAAAGCTCTCGACCTTTTGACATCCTATATGAGTAGGAGAGTACAGAAAATAGATGTCAATGGTGAAAGATCTCCGGGATCAGCAGTCACTATGGGAGTCCCTCAGGGCTCAATTTTAGGTCCTTTTCTATTTCTTATTTACATTAATGATCTCCTATATCATGTAAAAAACCATGACATTGTCTTATTTGCTGATGACACCTCTTTGCTTTTTAAAGTTAAGAGACGACAGACATATTATAATGAATTAAATAATGCCCTTTCTAAAATTGTAAATTGGTTTAACGCTAATAATTTGTTACTTAATGAAAAAAAAACCAAATGTGTTAAATTTACATTACCAAATGTTAGTCAGAGACAGACATGTATTAATATTAATAGCGAGCAATTAGAACTTGTTAATTCAACAGTCTTTCTTGGCATAACGCTGGACTCCAAACTTCAATGGGGTCCTCATATTCATAACCTAGCCAAAAAACTTAGCTCTGCTGTGTATGCGATCAAGAAAATAAGACAATTGATCGATGTCGACACTGCAAAAATAGTATATTTTAGCTATTTCCATAGTTTAATGACATATGGTATCCAATTGTGCGCTACCCCACTGATGCTGATGTAAATACAATATTTTTGTTACAAAAAAGGGCAATTCGTGCTATTTATAAATTAGGATCTAGGATATCTCTGAGGGATAGGTTTAGGGAAGTAAAAATTTTAACTTTAGTGTCGCAGTACATATATGAAAATCTTTTATATGTACATAAAAATATCAATAGTTTCAGCAAGAAAAGTGACGTTCACAAAATAAATACTAGAAGTAAAAATAAGCTGTTGGTGCATGATACACGTCTACACAAAATAAGTAACTCTTTTATGGGGCAATGTATACACTTTTACAACAAAGTTCCTAATAAAATTCAAAATCTATCAATAAGTAAATTTAAATCTTTTATCAAGCAGGTACTTTGTAAAAAGGCATACTACAATATTTCAGACTGTGTAAATGATAAAAATCCTTGGGACTGATGATGCTCAATTACAGGATGCATAGGTAAACCAAATTAAAATGCAAATAACATAAAATTGTACGACTAAATTTTTTTTATTTAAAACATTAATTGTATTTTAGTTTATTTGTATTATTGATAGTGTTTCTAAAAGATTAACTATCGAGTTTCTTGCCGGATTCTTCTCGGTAGAAATAAACAACATTGTGAACCGGCGGGAAGGTGGGAGGGTTCAAAAAATAATATTTTATAACTTTGACGATTCAAAAGTGATTGTAAAATCCTTATTTGAATAAACCATTTTGACTTTGACTTTGACTTTGACAATCATACAAAGCACAGTTATATGGAACGTCTTTGCAGATATGCTTCATTACTATCGCTATTACTAACTTGCTCAGCGGGTTGCATAAAATCGTTCTTATATAAACGACAGAACTGAAAAACCTATGTGACGCGTTCTAATATCTTCTAGTAACTTAAGTGTACCAAAAATGTTTCTGGCCACTTGCATTTTATTTTCATTTAGAATAAATTTGATGTTAAAGCTAGTGCAAAGCGTTGTGAAATTATTTTAATTTTCTTGTACGTTTAGTATAAAACCCTAGCTAAATTTGCTTTTTCGCCCGCTTAGTCGATTCGCCTTCTTCAAAATTTATGTTCAATATTGTATACTTATCTTCATTCTGCTCATGCCTGCTTAAACTTTTATTTCAAGTATTCATCTCAAAACTTTTACTCCTAGTCCTTCACACATAACTTTTACTCGCTTTGTGACTTTTTCAATTTGTAGACCATATTCCGAGGTAATGCTTTTAAGCACCGTGTCGTATACCTTCTGTAGTCACGCATTACAATTAAAAGCAAGCAAAATATAAATATAAATTTTCTAAAGACGGTTTTGTTTTATCTGAATGTTAGCACAAAAATAATTTTAATGTAAATTTAATTAAACATGTTGTTAAGAACGGAATAATTTTACTTTTAATTTTTATATGAATCTAGATAGATTCAATTCAAAATGTATTTTCACGCAAGCCAATTATAGGTTTCCCTACAGTAATTTTACAGAGTATGTATACAGAAAGGAGTAGTTAAAACAAAATATGAAATTAAATTGCTTTTTTTAAATACTTTGTGAGTATTCGAAATAATTAAATTATGACTTACAAAACCAATTCCATCGGAATAACTTAGATTATTAAATTACAATAAACTAACGTTGAATAGGTCCAGTGTTTTATATGTTTATCTCTACCTAAAAATAATATTAACAGTACATTTGTGTTATTATAGATCAGTCTCTCTCTTCTATGGTAAGGGCAAGAGCCACCGAAAATAAGGAGAATATTTAATTATCTTATACTTACAAAAGAAGATGCCATTACAACCTTAGCACAGAATACGCCCAATAACCTCTTGTTTACGAAATCTCTAAGCCTTGAGAAACGAATTGAGTTCAAATCCTCTTAGTTTTTTTATATTTCTGACAAAAGATGACAGTCATATAATTTCACATTGAAAAATTTTAGGAAGAGTATAATGAAAACCAAAAATATACATCCTCCCTCGAGCAGCGATTTTAAGGTTCCGTACCGAAATGGTATAAGGTAAACCCTTTGGAGAGCCTTCAGAAATCTAATAACTTCTTTCTTGAAGAACCCAATACTGTAGTTCTTGGAGAAAACCTTGGCATCCCTGCCTGCCTGCTCATTCCACAACCCAAGCGTTCGTGGGAGGAAGTTTCTCTAAAACCGCCCTGTACACGACCATTTCGGTTCTAAAGTGTGAGAATGAATTCCCTGCCTATGGCGAGCGGTGCAATTATAAAAAGTAACCGTGGGCATCATTTCGAACAATTCTTTAAAACACAACCCATTGTACAAGCGGCAGAATACACACAGGAAGGCAAAGTGTCTCCTCAAACTTACGGGCTTGAAACAACAAGTGAGTTTGGAATCTTCGACAATTTTCACAGCTCGTCGCTGAGCCGAGTCAAAATGGCCAAGCTAGTATCCGGGTGCACCCGCCCAGAGATAGCAGCAGTACTCCATATGGGGCCGAAATTGCGACTTGTAAAACAGCAACCCCGACGTGAAGTACTGCCTCGCTCTCTTGAGAACACCTAGTTTTTTGGACGCCAACTTCACCTTAACTTGTAAATGATCTCGGAACTTAACATCGCTGGAGATGTCAACACCAAGGATCCCTATGCTCTTGGAAATGGAGAGGGGAGTGTTCTGGAATTGTGGGACTACAGTGAATGGGGTTTTCTTAGCGGTGAATGCGCAGACTTGTGTCTTTGTAGGGTTGAATCGTACAAAGTTTACCCGTCCCCAGTCAGAGACCTTGGACAGTGTCTAGTTTGCAAATACAAAAAAATATATAATTTTAAATGACATAGCGTCTGAAAGCCAAAAATTTTAAAATACCATTAATAAATAATACCAACTACGGTAAAGTTTCCAAGCTACTTTCTGAAAAAAAATCAGAATAATTCTTTATTATCTTCATTTACCTGTTAGTGCTGCACCCTATTGAAACTATTAGGTAAGACTAAATAGAACGATCTAATTTACTGTGGTGAAAAGATTCTGTGCAATAAATTACAAATAAGTTATAGGTGTTTTCTCCGAATCCGATAAATTACAGAAGTCTGCAGGTTTATTGTTCTACATTTACTTCGATCTTCGGAAACTCATAAATTATTTTCACGCAACTACATCACGAGATAGTGTCTCATATATCATATTGTCCGTAAACTACTATTTTTTTATAGGTGTAAGCAATACGATCACCTATTATTTACACATGGTATAACCAGAGATGGTATAACTACACATGGTATAAATCGAAGTTTTATTGGAGTTGCTTGAGTGTGTCATGCTCTCTCAAAGTGTCTCTGCGGTGGTGGCGTGTGTGTCGGGTCGTTACGTTCCCTAAAACATGGTTGAGCGAAGCGATGGCTGATTCATGTGTCATACTCGTGAACGGGTGCCGCCTGTGGAGACTGGTCTGCTCTTGCAAACTTCTTGGTATTCTTAGTATTTAGTCTTACTTTTTTGTTTTGTTTATTAATACTGTAAGACATTGATTATTTCTTAGTGATGAATACATAAACTGTCTTTTGTTTATATTAGATACTTTTTTATGTTGTGCTTGTGCTTTATATTTCATGTTTTTTTATGTTTGTAATGGAAAGTGTATTTTTATGATAGGGAGGGCATTTTCCAATATTTTAATTGGACGCTGTAAAAGAAAGGGAGAAAAGAAATGCCCTTGCTGAGTTTCTTGCCGGTTCTTCTCAGTACAAGGTCTCCCGCCCTGTAGACTTACGAACCGATGGCATAGTGACATTCATAAGTGCTCAATTATTGTAACCTAATCTGAATAAAATTATACTGAATTGAATCAGAAATATTTGTAAATGTAACTGGTTTGGAATCAGGCTCTTCTTTTGGTCATATGTTTATGAAAATTCATAATTCACTATGTGACCTTTGTTTGTAATAGGCTGATGATTTTTGTGCCCTTAAATGTCTTCTCAATAATATATATACTAAAACGTTATACGCAGAAAGAATAGGTAAATCTAAGTAATAAAAGATCTTTTCTTTTGTTTGATACGTCTATGTATACGGTCATATCTGGGTCACATCCTTTTTTTTGTGTTTTCACTTGTAGTTTTTTAAATAAAGGTGACTTTATTTGAATTATTTTTTCGGTTAGATTTATTTATTTTATCTGATTCTTTCTGATTTACGTGAAAAATTTAATCGAATATATTTTATCTACTTTCATATCGTAACTTCAAAACAAGTTTATATATTTACAGTAATGATGTACCGGATCGCTAAAAATTTATATCCGTATATAAAACTACAACATACAGAAATTCACACTCAACGAGCTCGAACAGTCACAACTTCTTAACGCAATGTTACTCCTAGAAACTAAAGCTAGTAAATTATGTTATTTATAGTAAACCAGTTGAAGAAAACCGCAATGTCTTAATTTTGCGGTAGAAGTGATATATTAGAGACCCTTGACTAAAGAAGTTTGTGACCGTTCCACATAATTTATTAGTTTTCGAACAGACCTCAAACCTGAGGTCCCTTACACGGTTTGCAAAAGAAATTTACGTTGAAAGTTTTGGAAACTTTACCAAGTGTAAATAGACACAAATAAATGAAAGTAGAATAAAGGTCTAAGTTCGTTATTGTGGTCCATGCAAAATTAACGTAAACCTATCAGTTTTAAATTGTTGTTTATGATTTTGTAAAATATCTGATCTCATACAACGGCATAAGCCTGCATATCGAAGAAAAAACATACTTACAATTATTTATTATAGTAGTGCTATTTATATATTAAAACCTCGTTAAAGTTGTAGGTACTTACGGGACAGAGAAATTAGAATGTCATATTTAATTTACAAATTTGTGTTTATTATTTAATAGTAACTAGACACGCATTACCTCAGCATAGTAACATAACAGGGCCCCGCATAAATCAAAGGCTCCAAAACCATCGAGCCTTGCTACTTTGGCAACTAGCTGCTTTTGTACAGTGATATACCAAAAAATCCTAATCTATAAATAACGAATATCTATTATAATTGATAAAACCTGTCTCTTAGTCTTTAACCAAAAACTAAGTATAAATTCGTATGAACGCGTGTGTCTGCTTAGTGTTACTAAATAATACTTATAGTCACAATAGCCAAGATTTGCAAGTTTCGATGCAACGCGTAATGTACACAAATCACAGTAATGTACTTACTTAGTCGTTACTTAGTCTGTGATTAGATCGGATTCGGCTAAGATTACGATTAGAAGATTGATGTTTATCGGTGACTGGTACGTGAGTGAGTGAGTGAGTGAGTCTGGGCTGGAATCAAATGGGTTCATTACAAACTGCGAGCTACTGGAATAGGTACCTAAATGTTACACAGTTTATAAGTTAACTAAGAATATCAATCATTACATTAGAATTTATTAGCATAATTTATTGTTACAAATATAACAAATCTGCAACAACGCCTGCAACATTTATTGTTACATTTGTAACAACTTTGCAACTTAGTTTGCGTTGACTCGTTAATAAAAGGATTTGCAGAGCTAAAAACTTCTGTATTGTAAAAGACGTGCTACTATGTACAAGTTGCAACACAAATATTCTATTATTATTATAAACTTGAATAAATTTTTGTCATTATTTCTGTAACTAAATCAATAACGCAAATTAGTATAGGTAAAATAGCTCAAAGGACAAATTATCTGCATCTATAGAACTTTGGTCATAATAGTCACATTTGTGCCAAATGAACAATCATCCATCACAATCATGAATTACAGAAGTCCATAAAGAGTGTTGTATTTTTTTTTTAGGAATATCGTAACATAAATTTTACACGATATGGACTTAATTTTTCTTTGTTTTTGGCATACTGAATTAAATAAAATAAAGTCAAAAGAAGAAACACATATGAAAAAAATTCAGTTGCAGTTGCAGAGTCAAGAAAGTAATACATATTACTTTTTTGACTCTTGAAGCGTGTGCCTACCATATTCCAAGAGCAATAAAATTATGCTATACGCCTGTATAAAATTCTTAATTCTGTCACGGAAAAAGAAACAATAAGAGTGGCAGATATATTTGTTGTCACGGGTACTACATCATCATCTTCATGGACTGTCCGATAAACTATAATCTTCTAAACAAAATGGAGGTGACCTATAACAAACATGGTCATGGTCGTCATAATGTGGAAAAGATACGTTAACTTTAGTTTTATCTATTTTAATCCCATTAAAACAACCAAAAGCATTAAATCAAATATTTTCATACAAACTGCAGAAAGCGGAAGTGAAAGTGAAAGTGAAAGTGAAAGTGGTTTAATAAAAATCAATATTTTGAATAGTGAGCTTTCTGCGCGAGACAAGTTAAAAGTTTTTTTTATTTAAGTGAACTCTAAAACAGCCCATTTTAATCGCTTCATACTAAAAATAATACACAATTGTATTACTTTCCCCGTGTCTAATCGTGTCTTACTTCCTAAAGTTTTACTGAAATTGGTAAAAGGGTACATTATTCTCTTCCTAGTCTTTAATTTTAGACGATCTACAGAGCGAAAATGAAGATTCTGGCGGCGGGCATTTAACAGACTTTGCTCCTGAGCCAGTACATCACAAACTGAAGATATTTTACCAATGGATCAACGCAAATATTGGTACACTTGTAATTATAAGAAAATAATCAAGAGTCCTTAGCTTTGCACTGTCTGTAAGGAACCCATCTGCCTTACTTGTGTATATATCTTTATCACAAAATGTGTAACTGTTTAGTTTGTACACCAATTGCACGTTTCAAAATTTGATACTGTGCCATTGTTAGTTTCGTTTCTTAAAATTCATTGTAATGTTATATTTATAAAATAAAAGTTTTTTAGTTGTATAACAGAAATATTTTCTGTTTTAAGGTATAACCTAATACTTAATTTTTGGGAACTGCATTATAATAAGCTATAAAAAAACTCAAAAAATTTCATTTTTAGTTAAGTTTATTTAAAAAATGTTACTTAATCTATAATAATTATTTGGATAGTGAAATGTGAAAAAATAGAGATAAATAAGGACTTGAACTAGTGTTTTTTTTTCAGTATATAAAATGAGTCCCTGGGACTCATGGTGTGATTAGTAGGAATTAAATCGGGGTGGTGGATTAAAGGTTAAATAGATTTTATTTATTTGTATAATTAAATATATATATATATATATATTGTTTATGTCGATCTGTCCCTGCACTGAAAAAAAAGATATGCTAACAATAACATAAATGTTATCTAATGGTAATATAATGTGGGGACCGCTAATCTAAATTGCTAACATTAGTTGTTTAATAATAACAAAAGTTTGATTATTACTAAGTAAATTTCGGATAGCTAAATAAACTAGTTTAGCTATCCTTTTTTTCAGTTAGAATGGACTCGTCTCTAATCTCCTATAAAGGCCTGCTTGAAGAAATCTCTGAATAGAGATAAGCTTTTATCTATGTACATCCTTCCTATTTATGTAAATGTCCTTTGAAAATTTTTATGTGCAGTAAACAATAAACAAAAAATAATATGCTAAAATGTATCCTCCATACAAAACTGAAATAAATTTACAGCTGCGCGTTTGGTAATTTTTAAGGTTTACTATAGAAAATTATTATATGCCTTACTATAATGTATATTAATATTACCTCCGTGTGATGGGCTTTACGAACAACTACATATTTCTTTTTTAGTGTTACTATTTTGGAAGTTCCCGGGGTAAAGTTGTAACATTTTTCGTCGATTCCCAAAAACAAACTTCAAAATAAAATTGACGTTATGAATATGTTCAGATTATTAATTGATTTTTTAATAATAATAGTAAACAGCGGCATTTTTTTTTAATGTTTATTTTTTGCTCGATCTCTAATTTAGTTGCTTCTACTCCTTGTAATTTTCTGGACTCTTCGGTTTTGTTGACCTCATGTTTCCAACCTTTAGCCACACTTTCTTAAATGCACTAATTTTGACATGTTAAAGTCTTTTTTGTGCCTGTTTTACCTCTCCTCCTATAAAAGGATGAACTAAAATAAAAAAGCCGATTTAGTTAAAGGATACTTTTATTTTGCGATGGAGAGTACTTTTGCACTAGAATAAGTTCTTTCGCGGACAAAGCTGCTTGGCACAGTTAGTTAGGATGTATTAAGTGAGAGTCAGCTACTTTAGCAGTAAGTAAAATAATAACCTTATATATTATGTGTCTATTATTGTGCTTTATGCCAACATAAAACTCTTTTCCAAATTATAAAGGTTATTATAACCACACGAGCTGACCCAAGCTGCAACATGTGACGGTAATAACTTCATAATTGTTTTATTTGGTATTGTGCACAAACTGTGCACAAACTGGCGTCAGCATGTTGTTGTATTTGTGCAGTATAATATTAATTTACTAACTTTTGCCAGCGGCTCTGCTTGCTTTAAATTTAATTACACTAGAAAAGTGTGTTATAGCAAGCTATAGCTGTAGCAATGGTTCGTTCGTAGAATCCGGTTACAGTGACTCCTGCAGGAACTTTTAAATTTTCCGGGATAAAAACAAATCATATGTCCTTTTTCGTATCTAAACTATCTTGGTGCACAATTTTAGCACAGTTGGATGTTCCGTTGCAGCAGAAAACAAACGTTAAAGTTATTCCCGCGGGAACTTTTGAATTTTTCGGAACAAAAGTAGCCTTTATCCTCCATATCTTCAACTGTATGTGTGTAAATTTCAGCTCAATTGGATGCGGCAAGATCAAGGAAAAAACGCTATACTTTCTCCAGCAGGAATGAAACTTGTGGCTTATTCCATGACCTAACCTATATGTGTGCCAAGTTTTATCCCGATTCGTCCAGTGCTTGAAGAGTGATTGAGTAACAATCATGCAAAATTTTGCATTTATAATATGAGTAAGATAGGATTAGTGGAATGGGATAGGATATCAAATTTTTACATTAATCCTTTATAATTTAACTATTATGTTTATTATATTAATAACTTATTTTTGCCAGCGGCTTTACCGCCCTAAATTCGGTGCTCGGCGTGTAATTCCTACGGCAAATCCTGAATTAATTATACTAAAGAAGTATTTACATATTAGAGTTATATTTTTTGAGTCATATATAAAGGTCTATATGCGTATTTAAATATAAAAAAAATAATTAAAATTTTAAATACAGGTTCAGCTATTATTCCTTTGTCAAGCAACTGATCGACGTAGATGAAATGTGTAGTAGTTAATGCATCAACTACAATCTCTAAAATAAAATAAGGTTTCAATGAAAGGTTTAAATCGACCTTAAATATTTACTAAAAAGTAAAAGCTTCAGTAGCTAATAAAGTAAAGTAATGCCAAACTTAGTGTTATATTGCGTTTTCAAGTCGAATGCCAAAAATGTGATGCCAAAAACAGGAGACACTGTGAGTTGTTAAGTAGCAACCAACGGTAACAATAAGAGAACTTACTAACAACTTACTGTCTTAGAATAGAATCATAACTTTACATTTTTTATTTATTTAGTACGGGGAGGACCGAGCTTTACTTGTTTTTTTTCACAACGCCATATATTGTCAAGTAGCTTTAGTGTGTACTACTCGCCAATAGCTGTCAAAAAGAGTCATATTTTTCAGATTATCATTGCCTGAAAACATGGATAAAACGACGTTTTCTAAAAATGAAACCTATCTATATCGATTTATCGCTCCTGAAACCCCCTGTTGACTAAATATCATGAAAATTGTTGGAGCCGTTTCTGAGATTCAGATTATAATTATATCTATATACATATATACAACAATAGATCGTTTAAAGGTATTAGATTTACCTTAAATAAATCATCGTTCACATAATTATATTAATATCTGCCAAAACGGTAACAGTTCTCGTTCCCATTTAGGGTCTGATCCTATCAGCCTCATACGTCCCCACTGTTGGGGCACGGCCTACCCTCAGCGAGGGTGATTTGGGCCATAGTCCACACGCGGGCCCAGTGTGGATTATGGACTTTACATACGTCATTTTTTGACGTGTGTAGTTTTCCTCAATATATTTTGCTTCACTGAAAAGCCAGTGGTGTGAATTATCAATGTACTTGTGAAATTAAGAAAAAGGGCGGTCTTTTACCTCCGCCATTCAGGACGCAAAGTGAAATCAAAACCTCTCGGCCGCCACCAACTGTTTTGATTTAACTCATCTAGTAAGAAATTTTAACTGGTCCTGTAATAAATGTTCTAAAAAAAATAACAAAAAAAAAACAACAAGCTATAAAGAAATGCACTCAAAAGGCAAAAATAATTACTTATTTCCAAAAATCTGATCTGACTTACAGTTTGAAGTTGGTATAATGAAAGTGAAGGGTGTTATAAACTTTAGGTACATATACACTAACTTCAAACTGTAATTCAGATCAGATTTTTGTAAATAAGTAATTATTTTTGCCTTTTAAGTGCATCATTTTAAAGCCGATTGAAACTCAAAAAGTTTTTATTTGTCACTTTTAAGTAACGAATTGCTTTTTTATCATCAACATGAAAAGCGTTTCACCAGTTCCAAATTAACACTACCATCTCGGAAGTATACCCTTTACAATAAAAAAATAATTTGAAAACTCCGTTTATATATGACGGAGTTATGCCCAAACGTACATAAAAAAATACATGATCTGAATTGAGAAACTCCTCCGTTTTTGAAGTCGGTTAAAAATAACAAAAGTGGAAACGATTGAATACCTTTTTAATTTTTTTTTCATTTACGGCAAGAGGCGTTTGCAGAAACCCTCGGGGTGCACGAAACGATTGAATACCTTTATAATTTTTTTTTCATTTACGGCAAGAGGCGCTTGCAGAAACCCTCGGGGTGCACAATCAGGCAAACGCAAAATGTCGACTGAAAATTATATTATATCATGCTTCATGCCGCAGATTGTGGAAAGTTTGTTTGAGGTTTATCTTACTAGAATGCTAAAAAGTATCTTAAAACAAGAAGTCAGTGTAATTGTCTTTTTCATACAAACCAGAGTTCACAGCGACTTCGATCACATAATTAGGAATGGTTTACATGCAAGATGGTAATTACATAACTCGACCTATAATAACTGTTTTACGGAAAACCTTTAGAGATACTTTTTTAGAAAAAAAAGTATTTGACGTTTTGAGGTTTTGATGTTTTTTTTTTGTTGGAAACTCTTAAAATATTATTTACAAGCCTTTTTTTTGGTGAAAACTTTAAGAAAATTTATATAATAGTGCATTTGTGACCGACCCTAATATGGACAAATTTTAAACTCCGGACTCACAGAGATTGTATTTTGAATTATGAGTTGTAGTTTCTGACATTTGTCACCCACCATTTACTGATTGGAATTATAAGAAAACTAAGGAAAAGAACACTATTTTTATATATTATTAACATTATACCTATATGCTATATCGAGGTATGTTTCGAAATTTTACGACTTATTTACCTTCCCATTTACTTAGAGTAAAATTGGTTACCAATTTACTGAAACAACACAGATACGCTCGCAGAAACTACACAGACCTTCTATTATATCCTTCTTTTATTATAATCAAGAATACCTAATTCTTACAAGTTACTAAGATTGAGCCGAAGAGTCGAAGATCTTTAAAATAAAATCGATCTTCAACATCGATTTTTACTAAGTTATTGCCCGCTTTTTTATATTGCTGTGCTGCCCTACGAATATTTGAGGCCCGCGACGTTCATTTCAACTTGACTTTTTGGCGCACCTTTATGTCCTATTGGTTCTGACGCAAGATCACCAAGGCGACGCGACGAGAATACTACAGCCGTACAACCAACCACCAACGCCCTCAATTTATGACATCAATCAGTTTTCAAATAACTGTTATTTTGACTTTTTGTGTTTTAGTTTTTTTTTAACATTCTTTTGCATTTTCATCGCCCCTGTTGCCGATGTTCCCCTTAATGCAGATCTGTAATATATTTAAAAAAGTTTCGGATCTATTAAGGGTCTACACATTCACCAGGGTCGCGTACACCAGGTCCGTACTCGTAGCTTTAGTTCGCAACATCAAACCACATCACACAAACATTCACATTCTACACCCACACCGACACTTCCTTCGCAAACACCCGCATCCATCCCGCTCCAAACTCTCCTCGGCCAGCTCAAGCAATCAACCCCAATCTTAAGCTGTGTACCACGTGGTGCTAGGTCCTAAGTGGCCAAAGCACAATGACCTAACTTCTTGGCATGACCTTCTTACATTTACTTACAAAATTCTCCATGTTTCATACATAATATATTATTATATTCCGAATAGTAACATCTCACTAACACAAAGGGTCAAAAACGATTTTCAAAATCCAACCTTTCTGACCTCAGACCCACCCTCTAGAAAAAGTATGATTTGTTTGGGAAGGTCGAGGAAAAAATTCATGACGGTGACCTGAAAGGGGCTTCTAGACTTCTCTTTTCAAATGACACTATGGCTCCTGACACACCAGAAACCGTGGCTGCCCTACAACCAGAACACCCCCCAGGCCCTTCCACCCCCATTTTTGTTGACCCCCCTACCGACTCGATGGAATGCTTCCGCGCGACTGAAAAAGACATTGCAGCAGCCCTTGCATCCTTTACTAACGGATCGGCAACGGGTCTAGATGGCATCTCTCCCCAGCATCTCATGGACCTGACCAGCTATGGCTCAGTGGTAGCTGGCGAGAATTTGACAAGCAGTCTCACTAAGCTAGTCAATCTCATGCTTATGGGAGATATCTGCCAAGATATGACGCCAATTATCTATGGGGCCAACCTTATAGCTCTAACAAAAAAAGATGGCGGCGTTCGTCCTATTGCCGTAGGCTCGACTCTACGGTGTCTAGCAGCCAAAATATGTGTTCGGCTCACACACACCAAACTCCATAAACTTATTGAACCCGTACAGGTTGGCTTCGGCACCCGCGGCGGCTGCGAGGTGGCGGTTCATGCTGTGCGCATCTTTGTAAAAGACGACCTGTGCGAGGTACTCCTAAAATTAGACGTAAAAAACGCATTTAATACTGTCCATCGGGACACTATGCTAAACGGAATTAAAATACACGTTCCTGAAATTTATAACTTTCTTTTTCAGTGTTACCACTGCCCTTCAAAATTAGTCCATAAACCAAACGAAATCCTTTCGGCTATGGGTTTTCAGCAGGGTGATCCCCTCGGTCCAGCAATATTTAGTCTGGCTATTAATTCCATAATACATTCTTTAAATTCTAAATTTAATGTTTGGTACCTCGACGATGGCACTCTGGGCGGCGACTCACAGACTGTTCTATCTGACTTAACCATTATAAAAGACAGATTTAGTGTCATTGGTCTGGAACTAAATTTTAACAAATGTGAATTATATATTTCGGAAAAAGTAATCACACTCCTGGCCGACCCAATCTATCAAAAATTTAACATTATTGCCCCCGACATCAAAATTCAAACCAAAAAAAGTTTGCACCTCCTTGGGGCACCGATCTTCGATGAGACCATCCCTCCCCTTCTGAATGATTCGGTTTCAAAATTTAATGATTGTTCCGACCGCTTAATTAAAATAAATAGTCACTCGGCTTTTTTTATCCTAAAATTCTGCCTGCTCGTTCCCAAATTTACTTACTTGCTGCGCTGCAGTCCCATTTGGAATTTCCCTAATTGAATACATCCTATCGACCTTTTTTTAAAATCCCAAATTGAACATATAATTAACATTAGCTTCAGCGAGCAGGCATGGACCCAAGCTTCTCTACCAGTAAGGTACGGTGGCTTGGGTATCCGCAAAATTTCAAGTGTCGCATTACCGGCTTTCTTAGCCTCAATCTATAACACGAGTGATCTTGCAGGTAATATCCTGAAAGCCCCAACGGCTACAAACTGTAAGGTCGCGTGCGTGGATGAAGCTATGAACAGCTGGCTAGCTGGACCGAGCCCAAATTTACCATCAAAACCTAAAGTACAAAGGGCCTGGGACACCATAGCCTCAATCACTACCTAAAAAATTCTCCTCGACAGTACGACAGGCAAAGACCACGCCAGATTATTGGCAGCATCTAGGCCTGAGTCAGGACAATGGCTTCATGCCTATCCATCCCTCAACACCAGCATTTTCATCGACCCCTGCACACTCCGCATAGCCGTTGGTCTCCGACTAGGTGCCGAGGTGTGCGCAGGCCACCATGGACTATCCTGCTCTTCGGGTGCCGGTCACTACTCTCGCCACGCCACACTTAACGACATCATCAGAAGGGCGCTCATTAGCGCGGATGTCCCCGCGGTTTTAGAGCCTGATGTCTTTGATACCATGGCGGACGGGCCGAGCGCTGGTATGGGACGCCATATGCGCGGAAACTTTAGCGGTATCCTACGTGCCATCCACCTGCAGCCAAGTCAGTGCTGCGGCGGACACCCGGGAGCGTAATAAAGTATCTAAATATAGTTGTCTTGGCGCCCAGTAGGAATTTGTAGCTTTTGGCGTCGAGACACTAGGTCCTTGGGGGCAGGGCGCTCGTGGGCTTCACAGGGCGCTCAGCAAGCGCCTTAGGGAGGCAACAGGAAACCCTTGGGCGGGCAGCTTTCTCGCAAAAAGGCTTGCCATTGCCATTCAGCGATGGAACGCTGCCTGCGTGATGGGCGGCACCCTTCCTAAAGGGCCTAGTTTTCTAAATTATTTTTAAGTTATTTATATTATTCGTAAGTTGTGTTTTATTTATAGGTAATATAATATTTTGTATTATTAATAAGAAATAAATTAATATTGAGTCAATATTCAATGATAACAAAAGTATTCATAAGTTGTGTTTTATTTATAGGTAATATAATATTTTGTATTATTAATAAGAAATAAATTAATATTGAGTCAATATTCAATGATAACAAAATTTTGAAAAAACAAGAAAACAATAGGAATTTAGAGGTACATGTTTTGGATTCTATGTAGAAATGAATATCGCATCACAACCATTGCAATAATTATTAGGTGGTGTGTGTACAAATAGACACACATAATGTTCTTAGTAAATATCGCTACTCATCGCATTTTCATAATAATTTTGTATTAATTTTACTTAGCAGATTGGAATAATATAAGGGACAAAAAAATTAAAAAAACAAAAATAATAATTTCAGCAGCCTAGTTGGTACAGTGACCGGCTGCTGTGCAAAGGGTGTGAGTTCGATTTCCACACTGGACAAACATTAATGTGATAAACATTTGTGTTTGTCTTGACGCTTGTATATATGTATATGCATTTACAAAAAAAGTTATACGTTTGGTGTTGTCTGGTATCCATAACACAAGCTTTGCTTACTTTGGGGCCAGACGGGGCGCTGTGAGTAGTGTCCAAAAATATTTATTATTATTAAAAAAAATATGTTTATGAACTTTCTGATTTGTATTAAGTTAGGACAATAACAATTCTGCAATTTACTACGATTTACAGTACTGTAGAAAGTGTGTAAGCACACGGAATTTAAGCAATGCATATAGACACATGTCTCAGGTTCTGGTTACGCAATTATTCCAATAGATTTCACAGTATTCAAAGACTTCGCAAAACAAATGTAGGACGATTTCACCTCCCTTTTACCATTAAATTACAGTCACTTTTCTTCGGTTTGCTCGTAGAATGTTATTCGACGAATACGCATTTTCTGAGCAGTATTTTTTAGATCGTTTTATTTTATTTATTGTAAAATCAATAAATTGTAAACTTGACTCGCACGTTCAATTTATTGTTTTCATTATTTGCTTTGTTTATTGCTTATAATTTGAAATAAATGTAGTTAAAAGTAAATTGGAAAACTTGACCCTTAAACTGTTACTTGTATTTCCTTCAGTATTGTAAGTAAGGTAGACTATCAAAAAAGGACTATTTGTCGTTTTTTTTTTTATGAAGATATCACATTTTTTTTACAGGAACGGGATCTTGTCACTACCTATAAGACGAAAACAAGTTATAGACACATACATTACAACATATAGACACACAAAAAATTTTTTTATTGCCCTCATAATATAATGTTACCTATCGAAAACATGCATATTATTTTCAGTTTTCATTAACTCAGTCACGAAAATCATTTCTGCTCGCTACCAACATTGTGCAAATGATCTCCTAGTTAAATATAGCTTTCACCATCAAGATGTTGAACTAGCAGTTCAAAAAATCAAATTACACTAGCACAGTCTCTTCTTCCTCTTCTGGACTATGCTGACGGTTGCTATCCAGACGCCACTGAGGAACTATTAAATACACTCGATCGACTACAAAATGTTTGCATCCTTGTGTACTTTATTGCTACTACAGTGTAATGATTTGAGTTCTATATTTTATTTTGTTATCTATACATATAAAATGCTTTGTCCTGAATGACTGACGGATCAACGCACAGCCTAAACCGCTCATCGTAGAAACCTGAAACTTGGAGGGTGTGTTCTTTGTATGACGTAGGCATCCGCTAAAAAAGGATTTTCCGAAATTCTACCCCTTAGGGGGTGAAAAAGGGGGCAAAGTTTGTATGGGACAACGTGATTCCTTGGTCCAATCTCCTTCAAAATTAGCATAAACCTTTTTTGACAGAATTGGTGGAAGACGTGTTTCGTAGTTTATCAAATTTCATCCCCTAACGGGGTTAAACAGAGGTAGAAAGTTATTTTGGCGGTGATTTGCTTCGAAGTTGATATCCATACTCCTTGGTGCTTTTGATTTCAATTACATTTTATTTTGGCACTTGCTTGACAACTCAATTCGATTTCAATAAAAAAAGGTTGAACTTACTTAAAAACATAAGCAAATCTTCTTCTATACTATATATTTGAACGCGCTAATGTCAGGAACCAGCCTATGTCTGTCTTCTAAGGTTGGCTCACTAAAACCTTTTTTATGCTAACCAAATTTATTCTGAAATAATGCATTATTTGCAACGGTGTTTTTATAAACATGATATTAATGTTCACGCCCGCATGATTTTCGAATCGTCAACGGACAGCAGTGCTGCCACCTTAGCGCTTTCGGAGTTAGATCTAGTGCTTTTTTGAGACACATAGCGCCGAAATTTCAATATTAACTCCTAGCGGAAAACATAGCGCATTTTTATGGCAGACCAAACTTAGTTGTAATCACGTCGCAATCTTGCCAAAAAGTAGGAATAACGCAGCAACACCGTAATTAGTTTAGCTTCCGTTCCATTTGTTTGGGGTATTCCCCAACTAAAATAAATTATTACTGGTTGTTGGTTTACGATGTGCAACCCTGGACCTTTAGGAATTCCGTCAACTCAACCTGATCCTTCTGACATCGAAAGCGATTAGCCATACTTATTAAGATCAATTTAGTTTTAAAATTATGCCAATTTGTATTGAAATAAATAAAAACTTCTTACTATTATGCATTTTTTGTTCATGCAAAGCTAGCGGAATTTAGCGCTATTTTTTGTTTAAGCAAATTTGCGGAATCTTGTGATTTTTTCAAGCCCTTTTAGCGCTGATTGGCCTCAGAGAGGTAGCAGCACTGACGGCCGTCGCGTCGCATCAATATTTGTACAACATTGCGTCATACAAAAAAACATAATTTATAATATAATAAATCTACATCGTTGAAGCAAGAAGTTTCATTCCTAAAGATTAATCCATATCCAAATAAATGCATTATTCATCACAAGTATTTAATTTAAAACAAAATTGCCCTTTCGATTTTAATGAATATCTAAGGACATATCGCAGTTTTAAATTAACATCGCAGCAAAATAATGATCAAGTACTGCATGCGCATTTATGATGTGCAAGCACCGCGGACATTCATGAGGGGGAAAGGCGGTACGTATTATTCAAAAATATTTTCACCTTCTACGTAAACAAAGTCACCGGTTAAAGTTAGCGTTAGCCCAAAGTAACTATAACTGACTAATCTATCAACGCACAGCTCCAACCATTTGACGGATTGAACTGAAATTTAGCACACATATAGCTTTTATGATGTAGGCTTGCGCTAAGAAAGAATTTTCCAAAACTCACCCCTAAACGGGGGTTCAAAGTTTGTATGATGCTCACGAGGTAAATCCATTAGTTAATTAGTTTTTAGTAGTTAATTATTTATTATTTTTGAGAAAGAGAGAAAGGGAGAGAGAGAGAGAGATGGAGAGAGAGTGTAAGTAGGTTATTTTATATAACTGAGGAGTTTCCGTAAGAATCCTACGCCGATAACCAAATTTAGGGTGAGCAAAGCTGCTGGCAAAAGCTAGTATATACCTATTTATAATATTTTATATATTGATAAATATGTACATACTTAGAAAGTTTAATAATATCCTATCAAAAACGTAAATGTGAAATGAGAGCCAAGTTCAATATTATGATATATGCCTTGGATGTTGACTTCAACGACAAAAGAAGTGAGATCGAGATGGGTGCCAAGTTCAATGGTCAGTCCAGTTATTTATTTATAACAACATAAAATATCATTTCTTCTTATAACTTACGATAATATATTGTAGCCTAAGGTCTGATTTGGTTAGTTCTTATATACGAATTATTATGTTCGATGGCTAGTTTTTACCAGCAAGCCAAATTTTCGGAATAATAAAATAAGAACCGAAAAGTAACAAGTAAAAGTTCAGAACTTGCGAAGGCTATAATGAATTCGTATATGAGAAAGGGGTCCCCCCTGCCCCCAGGCACCGTCGACGAAGTCAAACAGGTCATCAAAGGCCTATGCCCTCGTAAAGCCCCCAGCGCGGACGGTATCTCTAACGATATCCTAAAGCGCCTCACTCTTCCCCTTCTCTGCCTCCTAGTAGCAATTTTCAACGCTGCTATCGAAAATTGCACCTTTCCTTCTTAATGGAAAGATGCAAGTGTCATAGGCATCCACAAGCCAGGCAAAGCTCGTACCGAGCCTTCTTCCTACCGCCCTATAAGTTTACTAAAGGCCCTTGGTAAACTCTACGATCACACCAAAATAGTTAGAGACCGAGCCGCTTTTGTCCTCGGTCGTCTTTATCCCATGATAGGCAAGTACAGTAAGATGTCGCGTACAGTAAGAGCGGCCACTGAAGCCTCGTGGTACATCCGCAATGCGGACCTACACAGGAACTTTGAGCTCCCTACGATTCCCCAATATTTCAAAGACCTGGCAGTCCGCTTTTTCGAGCGTACACAAAATCACCCGAATCGACTAATTGTACAATCCACAACGTATCATCCCCCCGACCGAACTCGGCATGGTCGCAAAACTATAGTGAGGCGGCCTCGGCACGTACTAACGGCCCCAGATGACGATCTTGCTATCCGGATAGCGCGATTAGTCTCAACGACTAATAGGGCCTCCCTCCAAACACAACGCCAACGTCCCCGGGTTCGTCGGCGCCCGCAAGGTTACACGAGGTGTCAAAGCACTTCTCGCCCCCACTCAATCGCAACCGCACGCGCGTAACGGGGAACTCCCCTCCTGGCGGTGACTCACTTTCGTGTTCGAGTCTCACGCCGGTCGAAGGTCGAAGGGGCGCCCCCTAGAGCGACAACCCAAGCTGAGGCTCCCCCCGCGGGGAGCCCTTAAGCGTTGGGCGCTTTACGGGCTGAGGCTCCTTCAGAGTCTCGCTCAAAAAGCCCGGTGAAGCAGTAATGGCTGCAACAGCCAACTGCATAGTCGGTCAGAAAAAAAAACTGATAAATTGGAATTTATAAGGGAGTTCCATGCCGATAACCGAATTTAGGGCGAGCGGAGCCGCTGGCAAAATCTAGTTTTCTATATTTTCTTGTATCTATGCGCTTTGTAGGATATCCTTTTTTGCCGAACAAACCTAGTAGAACACCATCTTGATGATACACTTCGATCTTAATATTATGCAAATTTACTGTCCGTCCGTTCCGTTCCGTTCCAGCGTCTTATCAGCCAGCGTTCCACTGCAAGGACTCAAGGAAGGGGTCACATAGAAAAATAACTGTCGATGAGAGGATTCTGTAGAGTGCTCAAAACTGCGAGCTGGAACAGCGCAAACGTTCAGAAAGGTGGTAATTGAAGAAACGGAGGGTCCTCAACCACTGGAAGGTATGCGGCGTTTCCAGTTCGCATTCGGGAGTGATTCTAGTAGTGTCCCGTCCATCTCATGGCATTCCTATGTGTGCCTATTACCTCTGCCCAAGACACCAGTAACACGGAGTAGATAGGGCAGGTAATGTAGGACTTCGCAGTCTAGGATGTGGAGTGGGAAGGATAGAGCCGACCGGTACCAGCACCCTTTAGCCAGCAGGATGATAAATGTTGTAGCGGACCATATCGTACCGCTACAAGCAAGGCTGACGTCACGCGTCCGACAACGCGCTATCAAAGTTTCCTTTGCAGTTCAGTATATATAGTAATCTAAGCGCAAGTTAAGTGGACCACGACGGTACCCAGGCATAACATCGCCTGGCAGGAGATCTCGTCTTTGCCGCTGCACCACAATATATACAAGTGTAAATATATATACAAGAAGGGAAAATGACTGCTTTGCCGTTTGTCGTCTGCGTGCTGCCTTCAAGACTCTTCTGTGTTCTAATTCTTCTCTGATGGTATTCATTTGCACTAGCTTCTTCGGTTTATTCGTGTAGCTTTAGTAGTTTCCAATTATCATTACACCTCCGGGTTTTTTTTGTTGTTTGACTGGCGTTCCAACTTATGCATTTTTTTGTCTTGTAATGGTATTCAGTATACGTCGTTAATAAGGCATTTTCGATTAGTTTCTGTTATCGGTAGGTTAAGCATAGATTTAGATATTTAATGAATGAATGTTTTTCTGTACCAGTGTTCCAACACTTGTGTTTTATTTTCCCTTAGTGGCAGCTTTTATATTCAGTGTCTGGTTCCCTGAGCTTCAGTTACTATTCTTAGATATACCTACCATAGTACTCCTAGTTCGTGAATGGACATTGCCAATGCGCAAAAACAGATTTCCTTCTTTTGTTTTCTTTAGTTCAGCAGAGATCTGACAATTGCGTTTTTTTTTTTAACTATATATTTGCAGTTTGTCGTTTCCTTTACCTATTCACCTATTTTTAGTTGGGTTGTCTCCGAAAAGTGTCTATAGCCGTAAATAATAAATTGACTCCACAAAAGTGTCGGAAACTCGTAGGAGATTGTAGGTAGTTGCAGTAGCGGTAGATGGGCGGGATTAGCTTTTCTCTCCTCGGGATGAAGGGCTCATTGGCGGTGACACGTCGTTGCTCGGATGGCTTGATTTAGCCTCCAGATTTTATACTATTAGCACTGTTTAGTTTCAGTGTTCTGTTTCCATAGCTATACTGGTGTACCTAAGCAGTACCCTAAAATGCCCAAGTACCATCTTAGCGTTAAAATAACCTGTATAACATTCTTATATCAGTTTCAATTGAGATTTAAAGCGTTAAAAATACCTGTAGTACGGGTGTTAGAGAATGCTCTAACACACTTATGACGACGATTTAGGCACCCCGATTTACAGGTAAAGGTTGTAGAAAGCCTGTAGATAAGTGATATAACGGTGTCAAAGTCCTCGTAAAAGAAGGTTTATCCAATCTCAGCTACAACTTTAACCTGTATAACGGTGGTTATACATGGGTTGGTTAATACTATAGCTCGTAAAGAAACGTTCACGAAGAATGATTTATAAGTAAAAACTTTAATAGACTTGTTAAAAATACTTGCTTGACACTTTGACGCATACTAATAATCAAAAATAGTCTCAAGGCAGCATCTTATTGTTTCCTGAGTACATTATTAGCAACATAGTTCTTTATATTTGTATTGTACTGTTCGTTTGCGTTGGCGGCAAAGAGGAGATCTCCTGACAGGCGAGGTGTTATGCCTGGGGACCGACGTGGTCCACTTAACTTGCGCTTCGTTTACTATATATACTAAACTGTGAAGGAAACTTCGATAGCGCGATGTAGGACGCGTGACGTCAGCCTTGCTTGTAGCAGTACGATATAGGCCGCTACAAATACTACGAAGACAATTTGTGACATTCAGCACAGCTCATGGCGACTTACGATTAAATGGAGTAGGTATTAATAATAAAGTCCAAAATATTCAAGCTTTTTTTTTTGTGTTAAGTCAAAACCACCTGCCGTTGTGATTTTACTGTAAATATGTACCACGTTTTGCATCTCAATTTAAACGCGCTCTGGATTTATTCAGAAATTTAAATAAAACTGATAATAATATAAAAATAGACACTTCAATTTTTTATACATTTTTATTGTCTCTTTCATACCGATTGCATCATAAATTAAGTTGCTTTAATAGAATGACAAATATCTCATAAATAATGGAATGTTTTCTTGTTAATTAATAATTAACGTAGTCAATTTAGAGGTCAGTCCACCAAAATAATGGTGACGTTATATTAAAGCTTATGCTCTCACGTTAGTCATCTGTTACATTTTGAGTGATACAAACTCTTTAGTCAAGAGCATTGTGCAGGCTTTAGTAAACTTAGCAGTGTAATAATAGACTTAAGTAACTACTTTCACTATAGTCAAGCCAATACAACCGGGTAAACATTTTAGATACGGATTCGATTAGGTTTTTTTTAAAAAAAACCTGTAACCTTTAGGAAGGAAGGTACTTACCTCCTTAGTAAAATTAACACTGCAGCTTACAACCAAATAATAATGTGTTGTTCGACACTTTTAGTATTGACTTTACAACTTATAACTTCATAAATGAGTTGTTGGACACTTTTAACATTAACTTTGCAGCTTATACTCACATTAATGTGTTGTTCGACACTTTTAACATTAACTTTACAGCTTATACTCACATAAATGAGCAGTTTGACTCTTTTAACTTTAACATTGCAGCTTATACTCATATAAATGAGTTGTTCAACACTTTTATCATCATGTTTTACTACACTCTTGGCTAACTCTTTTTTACAACCTATGTCTGCACCTTACAGGCAATATAACACCTTAATACTTATAAGACGCTTCATGGCAACAGCTAAACAATAATAAGTGTTAAAAAAAATCAGCAAACAGTTATACAGGTTTAGATTCTACAACAGGTTTAAGCAATACCATATTAAATATACTTGTTGTGATTAGAACTACTCCAACTCTAAAAGCTAACATATTACATTAACGTTCTAGAATAACTATTGGTGTTCAATTTAATGTTATAACTACTCTATATAGTTATCAGTTATAACTGAGACCATTATTATTTAATTGAACAGATTTAAGTTATAATTAAGCCTGCAACTGACGCTATGATGTTACTTCGGTAGGATAGTAGATACATCTTTTGTAGCAGAATTCCAACGTTTGGGTTTTTTATTTCTTGATTGACAGTTTTTCGTTTTTCTCATCCTGTTCCCATAATCTCAGTTACCTTTTTAGGCGTGCCTAATTTTTAAGTAAATCATAAATGGATGTTAGCATTGTTTATTCGTTCTTGCAGCGGCCTTTCAACACTTACGTTTCAGTTTATTATAGCAGTTTTCAGTTTTGGTGTCCTTTTTACAAATCTTCATTTAATATTGTTCGTACTTGATAAGATAAAAAATAAAAATATTTAATGGCGTAGCTGAAGTACATTGTAGCACAATTTTAAATGCTGTATTTTTTATTATTATTTATTGAAATTTTTTTTAGTTTCTTTGTCCTTTTATCGTAGCTTCAGTTCCTTTTTTAGGTGTACCTATCTAAGTGTATCATAAATGAAGTAAGTTAGAGAAGTGTAACGTCGATCTCTTAAAGAGGTATCCAACACATGCGTTTTTGGTTGTTTATCTGTAATTTTCAGTTTCGTTATCTTATTTCCCGTAGCCTAAGTAACTTTTTTTAGGCATACCTAGTAAAATCATAAATCAATATAACCAAGATTTTTTTTTTTTAAGGACGTATTCCAACCATTGAGTTTTTCGTATCTTTGTGTTCAGTTTCAGCTTCCTACTCCCATAGCTCAGTAACTATTTTAATGCAAATCGAATTAAATGATAAATTGAAACAGTCATAAAGTAGTGACATTCCATTGTAGCTAACTGTAGTAGACAGAATCCCAACAGTTGCATTTTTTAAGTAGGTCATAGATAAATTTAACCAATAAAATAATTTCGATGTTTTAAGGGAGTACGAGTATTTCATACATTTAAGTTTTTGCTTCTTTATTGGCAGCTTTCAATTTCAGTGTTCTTTTTGCATGTCTTCAGTTACTGTTTTTAGGCGTGGTACCTAAGTAGATTTTAAATGAAAATAACTATTAAAGTAAATTAATACTTGTGAAGAGAACGTCAAACCATTGCGTTTTTTGTTTCTTTGTTGGCAGTATTCTGTTTTAGCTCCCTATCCCTTAGGGCTTTAGTTATTATTTACGGACATACTTCAGTTTAATGATGAATGGAGATATTAATGCAGTAGTTTCATTCTTTTGTAGGTGAATCCTAATAATCAGGTTTTTTTTCTTTAATGTATGTAACCAATAAAATAATTTCGTTGTTTTAAGGGAGTGTTCCAAAAGTTGACGTTTTTGTTTCTTTATTGACGGTGTTTAGTTTCTGTGTCCTTTTTTGCATAGCTTTAGTTACTGTTTTCAGGCGTACCTAAATAGATTATAAATGGAAATAACCAATGAAGAAATTTAAATCGTCTGAAGCGATCGTCAAACTTTTGCGTTTTTTGTTTCTTTAAATGGCAGTATTCTATTACGGCTCTCAATTCCCATAGTTTCAGTCACTATCTTCAGGCGTACCTAATTAAATAATAAGTAGAAATCAATACTCATAAAGTAGATTTATTCTGTTGTAGCTGAGTCCCAACGATTACGTTTTAGTTTTTTTGTGACTTTTTTCAGGCGTACATGATCAAGTGGGTAACAAATGGATATAATTAATAAATTTTGCTGGGGCTTTCGTGTGAATATTCCAGCACTTTTGATTATTTGTTGGCATTGTTCGGGTTTAATATCCATGACTTCGGTTACTTTTTTAGGCATATTTAAGTAGGTGTCAAAAGGTAGAGTGATGGAATTTATTAATCTTATAGTAGACTTACTTACTTTTCTTTTTATTCTTTATTAACTGATTTCTTCTCCTGTTATCATAGCTTCAGTATCCTTTTTCAGGTGTACTTAAGTGGATCATAAATGAAAAAAAACCGTGAATTGATGTCATCCTTTTGTTGGGTTATTTCGGCGCATGTTGGCTAATTGGGCTTTTGCCCAGAGAACGTAGCCGTCATGAGGTACGGTACATATGCAACTTTATTTTTTAGGCGTACCTAAGTAGATAATAAATAAAAAAAAGTCATTTCGTTCTCACAATTTTTATTTGCTTTATCATTAGTTTCGTAATTAAGGTTGTAGTCGTACAGCTTATCTATAGATTTCCTATTGTTTACTGATGAACGGTAGATTTTGATGCAGTAGTTGGTATTTTCCGGTGCAGTACCTATTCAAAGTCATTGTGGTTCTTAATTTATTGGTGGTATTTGGTTTGTTTGGTTTATCGATTGGGCCGGTCGGTCAGTATACGTTCTGTGGTTGGTTTTAGTGTAAATACAGCATAGAGACTATTGTTTGCCGTGATAGTTTTTCTTCGGCAACTTTTGAGTGTTTGTTAGTCTACTGATTTTTTTAAAACGCAATATTCAGGTACCCATAGCATGGAAAATGAGAGTATCCTCTATTCTGTACACCTATTATGTCGATTCTTATTTTTTTTTGTTTAGTTTTTAGAATCTTTTTTTTACAATTCGTTTTAGGGTCATTTTTTTCCACTGAACACGCTGTTTTGTTCTTTGTTTCTGGAGTTTGACAACAAAGTATTTTTTTATTCCTTTTTTATAAATTGATTCCGGGATCCCCCCGTTCAATAACCGGCCTTAATTACCATAACACCTTGTGAAAACTACTAAAACTCGTGGGGATGCAATACTTTATACTTACCTCAAAGCTCGTGAATGTGTTTTTTAGTTACTCGCAGCCTTTATCGCTTGGTGTAGCTCCGTAAAAAAGACTTCTGTGTCGCATAATTACATAAAGAACAAAAAGCTAGGTGTTAAATAGCTCAAAAAGAGGGATATATCTCACCGATAGGTACAAGAATACGTATTTATATGATTTTAAAGAATAAAATACGTAAAATCAAACGTGCAGTCGAAACACGACGTCTTAATATATTTAAATATAAAAAAAATATACATTACTCACAGTACTCCCCGCAGTTGCAACTGTGAGCGTGTATTTACCGTGTCTAGAGAGCAATGTATTGTATAATGCTGTGGACGACAGAGTCGTATGATCACCGCGTGTCTTTCTGGTAGTATTGCGGTGCCCTAACGTGTTGCTTTCATTGACATGTTTATGTAGATATGGATCATTTAATTCAAATATAAAACACTCGTTATATCAGATAGTGTGGATATCTTGTCGCTGTCTATCCGTTTGGTACCTACTTACTTATTCGTCAGTCTTATCGTTGCTTATGAGAGTTGTTCCATTTTGGTACTAAAATAAATTTAAAACTAACCAGCTTATGAGTAGATTTATTTTAAAGAGCACTTAAAATCTAGAAATTCTATAATAAAAACATTTGTTTTATTTTTTTGCTAATTCGACATTGCAAGCTAAAAGTAACGAGTAAGAGTCTTAGGTTATTGTTTAATATGAGAACGTAGTAATTTACCATTTAAAGTTGAAGAAAAAGTTAGGGGGCTCATATATGGGTCATCACTATAGGTACTATTTGTTTGCCGTCTGCTAACTATGATTTACGTGTAATTACATAAGTTATATTATATCACATCACAAAGACACCGCAAGTCACCTCGGTATTTTTTATTGCATATCGTGTATATGTGCTAGGTACCTAGAACTTTAATGTTAATAAATTTAATCATTAAGCACGAAAGAAGGTGAAAATGTAAATGGTCCAGTAAATAAAAACATTGTACCTAATAATCACCCATATAAAATAAATTGAATTCTTTCAGCTATGCTGGCATATTATACATTACTATCTGGCCCGGCAGACGCTATATCGCCTTTTAAGCATTTTTTTTCTTTCGTCATTACGTAGATTACCTTATGTAACTACATCCTACAACGTGGCCAGTAGTACCAATTTGGATTTAATAAACCCCATGTTGAGTCGGACAAGTGTCCCCTCCTTGAAAAAACACAAACAGACTAACAGAGACACGTTAGGCCCTACAATATGTAATTATATAGATACTCAAAATATTTATACCTTCAAGTACCTGCCTATACTTCTATTAATAGAGTGAGTACCCAATGCATTCTCAGCAGCTGATAGCTGTTATCTATGATTATTAGCTTGTCTATCAAAGCCTGGTAAATTAAGAAGAAACCTTGTTACGTTTAGCGCGGGATCAGACTTGAAATGGGCTATAAGGACTTTAACTGAAAGTAGTAGAAGGTTTGAGTAAAAAAAAAAACGAGTTGCACTCCGGGAGTGCCGGCAGAAGTGAAAACCTTCACAAGACATGTCTTTGACATTGTCAAGAAATAATAATGTTTGTTTATTTACTTTTTTGACGTAGTATATTTGACATCGCAATCTGTCATAGAATTAAAATTCCATATCCAACGTCCCTGTACTACTCATAATCGCGAATACTAAAAATAAAAATTATAATAGGCGTGGCATTACGGTTTCCGTCTTACGAATTTCCACGATGAGGACACGTGACCTGACGCGAGTTTATCATTTTTTACCCATACCAAAAAAAGTGCACAACGCCGCTAAAGAAGTTTTCACTTCAAAAAAATCTGGCAACGCTGTATTCGTATGCGTACTTGCTAGGAGAGTCTAAAAGTGGACCTCACTTTATATACCTATTATATAATCGTGCCTATAGCAAGGTATGGATATTTAGCCCTATTGTATTCATTCTACACTCTATTATCCTAAATCAGCGGCTGAATACTTCGAAATGCGATAACAGAACCTATTTGTCATGAAAACAAGCTTTGCTTTGTCTTTATCTTAAAAAGTTTATCAGTAATTGTTAAGAATAAGTAAGATGTTTATTGCCGACAGCTTGCAAGCAAACGTCAAAGAATAAGCGTAACGGTCAGATATTTTATGTTATTGGTTCCCTTTGTGCTTAACGTTTTGACGTATATATATTTTTACAATCCCTTTTCCCGCCGTCAGTAAAATGCTTTTTTCCCTCTTAACCAATAACACTTACAAAATTTGTAAAATGCCACATCTGTGTTTGCTTAAAGTTTAAATTCTGTAGAACAAATATTCATATTTATTAGTAGGTACCTATTTCAAAGTATCTTTCCATCATACCAGTATGTTAATGGTTTATCAAATGCCAAGGGCTCTAATACCAGACGTTGGGAACAAACCCACATCATGTTGATGGTATACATACTTGTATGAAAGCTGAGACTATTATTTTTTAATTTAATTTTACTCAAAAATTAAATATTCATAAGGTAAGTATATACTTTTTCATAATTGCATTATATTTCGATTTCGCTATAACGTTTCACTTACTGTACTTTTATAACCGTATGACAATAAACATAATCTTTTATCTGAACAATGTGTTTTACACACACATACCTACACACACGCCCACGGAAACTGAAGAATATATAGTATATTTTTTTTGTTATTCTTGCTCATAAATTATAAAATGTATTAATTTACTGCGGCGATTTATTTGTAGTGAATTATAAACTCGGTATTTGTTAGCAAATAAGTGTTGTTAGTTTCTAGCATAATGGAAATCTATAAGTTACCCTTCCCTAGGTTAGGACTTCGTGAATTGAACCTGTACCTAAAGTCTGATTTTGTTTAAAGCCTTAAACACTTATACATTACCTTCTAAATAGATTTGCACAAATGCAATTAGATATTTATAGGTGCTTTCTATACCTATTCATCGTATTCCTTGGTTTTTAAGCATCCCAAGAAGAAAGTAAATACATACGAATTACATGTTTTATTGATTTTAATGTATAAGTCATATAGTTGCCAGCTTAAGCAACATAGTTCCATTTAATAATACGCTAGGCATTTGTCATATGTTTTTATGCAATGTGAATTAAACTTAACGTTAAAATTACTCAATTTATAAATTTTTATCTTGTAGTTACAAGTAGGTAATCTATAAATTCTCGTGTTTGCATTTTCCGCGCCTCCCACAACATTTTCATATGCTGATTTTTTATAGACTTATTATCATCATACATTATTTCTTAATAGACAACTAACTAACTTTATTATATTATTATTTCTAACTAACAACTTACAAAACTAACTATAATTCTATTTTATAATAATATTTCGACAATTGGTGGCTATTATTTTTATGAATATTTCTTGCTGTATTGCAGATTGCAACAGAATCGAAGCTCGTTTCTAGTGAAACATAAAGATACTTGCATTGTCTTCCTTACATCATCCTCAAAATAGGTACCTGTGCAGCAAGCTTCCCTGCTGTAGCCTAGTGATTAGGATTCAGCAAAGGGTTTACACATCTGTTGAGCATGAACAACCAAGCGCGGAACGTTTACATTCTTATGGGTACCTAAGTTTTGTGATTTTGCTGTTGTTGTACGCATCGCGAGCCAAATGACACCCTTACGCTTGGAAACATTAAGAAGTTAAATGATTTTTTCAAAATAACGTAAGACGTCAGCAACCATCTGTTTCTTTACTCGTTAGCAGCTTTTATGATAATATACGTATAATACGACTGCATTAGCGAAAATTCCGCGCTTTGACAACATTTGCGAGAAACAAATAGGTAGTTTGGCGGAATCAGAAAGAGCACTATCTATTGCAATGAATTTTTGAATGCTTGTCACGCATCACATAAGAGCAGCTAAACCAATTCGAGTAAAAACTCCGTGACGCAGAGGTCGCACCATGCAGTGCTATTATCTATACTGTGGTCGCTAGCACGCAAGTAAAAACCTATCTACAAAGTAATGGAACACTCTCACCTCACTTTTATAACACACAATCGCGATCGCGCCCTACACCTACACCCCCGCACGCGCACACACTAAAAGTGGTTCACTATAACACTTTTACACAAAAAGTGGTTCACTATAACACTTTTACACAAAAAGTACAAAAAGTTTTACAAAAACATTATTTATAAGTAATAATGATCTTACACTATTGATGTGCGGTAAATATTGAAACATTGAAACAATAATTAATACCACATCCCAGTTAATAACGTAATTAATACAAAAGTCGACTTTACTCTTAGTTATAAGTACCAAAACGATAATATTTGGATAAAAAAAGATTAAGGATGGTTTTTAACTCGTTATATATTCACGTGAAGACCTTAAAATCCACATAAAGACCGGCTGTCATAAGTTTTGATTGCTGATTCTTACATTACAGTGTTTATAAGTATAAGTTAAATGTTCCTAATAGAATCAATTAAGTAAAAAATTATAATAAAATGATAAAGAAATACCAGTTTCTGATTTATTCCTTTGTATTTCCTTATTACGTATCTGCATGCCAAATTTGAACTTTCTAGGTCATCTGGAACTGGGTTAGAGTTTTGATCTATAGGTCAGTCAGTGATAAAAATGTCAATTTTTGAACGTTAATATCTAAATAACCGTTTAATATGTGCTTATGAAATTTAGAGCACATATGTATCTCGCAAGTCTTTATTTATGAGCCAATTTGCCAACGTTTATGTGAAATAGTTTTTGAGTTATGAGGGGGTCAAAAGTGGCTCCAAATGGTTCGTGTAATATTACACACGGTGCTGCTCGCCAGTTCTGTTGCTTGAACTTGGCTTGACACGCTACCGCCTGTCTAGCTTAGCATACTATATTACATTAATGTTCTAAGTGTACATAGGATAGAGTTTTCTTCTTGTATCTTGATTTTTTATCTGTATGATAACTAAAATTAAATATATGTATATTGTTCATGTCGGTGTGCCCCTGAATGGACTAGTCTCTTATCCCCTATAAAGGTCTGCTAAGAGAAATCTGAATAAAGGTTAGCTTACCTATGTACATCTTTTATTTTTATGTAATGTCTTTTGAAATAATTATGTACAATAAATAATACAATACAATAATGTAATATGAAACATAGTAATGTAAAACATATCTCTAAGGTCATTTCTTTTTTGTTCAAAGTTATTACACCAATAAGCTCTGTCGTGAAGGAAGTTGAACCCTAAGAGGTCATTGGATCCGTACAATCCGACACAGTTAGTAACATGTGTTGGCAAAATGCCTCGGAAACGATGGGAAATCCACATAATCGGTTTATGATCCGAGATATGTGGCTGATTCCTACGAGTAGTGTCTTGGGATGTTTTACTAAGCGGTGTGTGTGTGTGTGTGTGTGTGTGTGTGTGTGTGTGTGTGTGTGTGTGTGTAGCGACATATTGTAAAAAAGTTTTCGTCTTTTGATAATTTTTAGGTAAAAAAACGTTTAAATTGATATGAAGCTATTTGGATGGTTTAAAAAAAGTATATATTTTTTGCTCTAACATACCACTTATGTATCTGTTGAAAGACAAACTTTTTTTAATTACTATATTAAAAAAAAAATCTCTGAGTCATTATACACATAACATTTGTTTATGTCGTGCGAAAATGATAAAGCTGGTGATATGATTTGTATAAAATATTTATTTTTTATTCAACTTTTTAAATAAATCTTTCAGAAAGAAATCTAAGTACTCTACTCTACCCTTTTGTCAGTATTTGGGAGATGGAAAACTGTTTCCTTCGTCTTTGAGTTATAAACCTTTCCGCGTTTCACGTTGGATGATTCACAAAAAACAAATATTTAGATATTTAAACAAAATTAATGGAAGGTGTATAATAAAATACAGTCATTATTTGGTTGTGATCCGGGAAGGTCATATTTTCGTTACCGGAGTACTTTAAGCTCCAACTCGTAGCTTCAATGAGCTCGGGTTACTACAAACCTGAAATCAAGTAGTTTTTACGTTTCTGCTTTCCGTTATAATTTCACTGCAACCGGATAGAAAGCGGTATTAGCACTGATTAGATAATAGCTATTCAGCAGAAATAGCAATGTAAATAGCACAGGCACTTGACAATGATTTAGAACGTACGTGACCTTAATTCTGAATTCGGCTCGTCCAGCGAGGACTGTTCTACAAACTTAGCGGATAAGCTAAATTATTCTATTGATATAAGTAAGTCCCTTTTGCTTATATCTGTTGTCATTTATCGTGATCCCTTATTTGTTACGTATAAGAATTCCGACAATAACCGAAGAAAGCTTTTTGGCAGATACAAAGAATTTCACGAACCTATACTTGTTAATTTATTTCGTGTACCTATCTTTTATTTTCTGTAAATTTAGAATTACTTTTATTAAAGTTGATAGTAGCAAACATTGATATAAATATGAATTTAGAGATAAGCTGTGTTTGTATAAAGAGTTACCTACATTGAATGCAGACATTTCTAGTCTGCGTAGCAACAGTATGAAATATGCTCGTATAAAAGCTAACATTTCTATAATACTTACATTGCAATTTGGTTTTGAGTATTCAGAATTGAAAATGTCAGCCAATGGACAAAAATATTTTACATGTGTCTGGAACATCAGCTCGATAATTTTATATGTTCACTCCAAATATCTAAGAATAATAATAAATATTCCTTCTATTTTTTTAAGTAAATAATGTTTTTAAAACATTTTAATAAATCAAACTGTGTCGGGTTGTGACAAATTGTGCCGGGTTGTGACAAACTGTGTCAGGTTGTGACAAACTGTGTCGAGTTGTAACAAACTCTGTTGGGGTGTGACAAACAACAATAAGAACTTTGTTGGGTGAATAATGATTTATTAGAAAAAACCCGAATTCCAAAAAAACTAAAAAGCGAACAGCCTTGAAAACTCGAATTCAGTTCAGCAACATTGAATACATAATATGAAATGGTTTCTTAGTCCATACCTACATAATTAATGCTAATATGGAATATAATGACCAGCAGTCGGGACCCCTTTTGGTAAGAAAAGCGTATCAGTTCAAATGAGGGACCACTAGTAAGACGAGTCGGATCGGTCGTAGTTTTATGAAGTAGCATTTAATATATGTTTATGTACATATGTAATGTAGGTATCGATTAAGAAACTACTTCAAATGATGTGTACCACGATGTTGCTGAGCAAAATTTCTAGATCAGGACTTGTTTTTGCTTTTCAGTTTTTTAGCAGTCTAAAGTTTATTTTATTTTTTAATCACTGATCCCATTTCGTTAAGTAATCAAAGAATATGTAAGGTAAGTTTTCTGTAAAAATAAAACGTTACTTGTTAACATTTCATGGTAAGATAGGTAGGATATATGTATCACGGGGTATATATATATATATTTACAAATTCTCCTCACGGAAGCGATAAAGTACCTTCTTCAAAGATAAAATATGTGTAAGATATCGATCATGTAGGGAAAAGTACAAAAACTCCGGAAGATGGATTAGGGAACGATGTTTTCAATATAAAAATACGTTCGGTTGAGTTTTAGTGGTTTTAAAAACGAAATGAAATTCCGTGAAACATTTTTCGTGAAGTATTGTCGCAATAAAAGTCGACAAAAGTTTTATTGAAAAGAGCTTACAGTTGACGAATTACAATAAAGTCTTTACTTTAAAATGTAAAGCTCATATTAATATTCATAAACACAAAATATGCATCGATTTTGGAACATTACATTGATTTTTCAACTCAGAAATATTTTCTAAATAAATAATTACAAACTGAATTATACAACATTGTTACCTGTAACGGGACGTTGAACTTACAATAAGTATTGTATTGTATATAAGTAATGTATTGAAAACATACTAATATCTTTGTATGAAAAAAAAATATATCTGTAAGAATGATTCCTGGAAAATTAAATTGGTAACAAAAATATGTTTCAAATATACAGATGTAATCACACAGAATTAAAATTAACTTATACTTATTACAGACATCACTTTTGGTCTTATTTATTATACATTTATTTGGTTGTATTACTACTTCTGTGCAATAATACAAAATACTACTCGTATGTCACAATCGACACTGATCAAAATGGTTCTCCTATGTCACAATCGACAATGATCAAAAAAGGTACTCCTATGTCACAATCGATCCTTATCAAACGCTACTGCTATATAGTTATGTATAATATGTATGTATTTACAAAAAAAAGTAATATATATGTGTTTGTATCCGTTGTCTGGTACCCATAACACAAGCTCTGCTAACTTTGGGGCCAGACAGCGCTATGTGCAATGTCCAAAAATATTTATTTATTATTTATTAAAACACTTACCAATGCTACTCTCTATGTTATGTCTATACCTACTGCTATATATAAAACCTTCTAAATGCGGGTATATATATAAATCATATAGGAACAAAATAGCGTAGTAGGTACATAAAATCAGGCCTTATTTGGTTTAAAGCGTTTATACTCATAAAACGGGGGTTTTATGAGTGAGTTTACGACTCTCACATACACTGCTCGTGGAAACCAAGGGTAATGCTGACTGCTCCATCAGATCATGTAAATTGGGTGCTTTAGGGAAATTCCCACAGCTCTAGTTAAATCTAATAAAATAGAAACGGATTCCTACACTACGGACTTCAAATGTGTTGCCATGGAAAGAAAAACAAAATGCAATGTATATAATAGTATATATGTAGGCAAGGATAAAATGAAGATCTCAATTTATCATATAATTTTGTTAAAATATAAAAGGTTTCTTTTATCGCCAATTTATTTCTAGGAGGTAACTTGTTTTTATTGATATATTCGTAAAAGCGGTGTGACATGTTCAAGATTGATTGAAGTAGGCTTCAATAAGAACACATTTCAGTGTAGCATGTTGAAACTTGGTGCTTTCGGGTCGAAATACAGTAATTGAGTTTTATTATTTCCTATTTAAAAATTGCAGTAAACATATTTTTCAATAAAAAAAATTTATTAAATTTAAGATTGCATGTTAGAGAAATAGAAAGGTAACTTATAACTTTTTAAAGCATATACTTTATGTCTCACAAAATTTTAAACGGCAGAGTATACTTTTCTTTATAAGGTGGCAAATTCAAGTAAGAGATATTGGGATAATATCATCCGTTTTTTGTACAGTAATAACCATTTTATTTTCCAATTAACGACTCCAGTCATTCACTGCTATCGATATTTATATGCAAACAAAACGCACGAGCACTGTCCTGAGTGCAGAAAGGACAAGACAGGACAGGACAGGACAGGACAGGACAGGACAGGACTGACAGCCGCGGCCGTGTGATAGTCAGTGCAAATGCGAGGAGTTATAGCGGTTCGTAAGAGAAGTTTGTGTGGCAGGTTACGACGAATCTAGCGCTGTCTCGCTCTTATACTATACGAAATTTTTGTATATTTTTTTAAAAAATTTAAACGTATTTTTACCAAAAATAATTTACTTTTGAGCTATTTAGCCTGGCCCATTATCTGTGTATATTTGCTATTTATCAATTTCAAATTTGGACGATTGTGGAAGGGAATTTTCCCTTTATACCGTAGTTTCTTCTGAGATAACATATACCAATATACAGCTTTGCTTAATGTCAGCAGAACCCTAAAAATTATGAATAGGATATGCCCCACATTCTTTTAGGTCAGTTTAAAACTGTGATCATGCCACCTTACCACTATTAAGAGGACACGTCGTGTTGGCAAGCCAAGGTTAATTTTGTGTTTTTAAAAAGGCTGATAAAAACAATCGAAGACTTAAACTCTTATTTTTTAAAAATCTGAAAGTCGAATAACAGATGCTCATGAACTTAATCTGAAGTTTTAATTAACGGTCTTTAATAACATAAACTTTCTTAGCTTAACTTAGGCGTAGACTATTAATTTTAAGAAAGGCATACGGTCTGCGTTAGACGTCAAGCAATTAAGTCGAACTCATCTTATCTTTAGATTTTGAAAAATAACGAGACCCCCAAAATGAGATCTCACATAAATATAAGTTAAGATTTAAATAGTGATTTGCTTTATCAATAAGCAAGCACAGAGTGCTTAGATATTAAAAATAAATATTCCGCTGTTCACCGCATACAAACGTATTCCCCTGTTTACTCCCTGGGTTTTGTTACTGGAGCTTTCAATTTGTCATGTTTGATAGATATACTTCATATATACATATATACAGCGTACGAATATGTAAACATTTTTTTTAAAAAAAACCAACGAAACAGATAAAGAAAAAAATCACAACCTTTCAAGTAAAGTAATTCCTATTAAACTTGGTTGAGATTAAGAAGAGGAAAGTGAGATGATTGTGAATAGGGTTATTATGTTTTCAAACGCATATATTTTTCAAATAATTATTTGGTTATTTGCTTGGTTGGGACACTTTACTTAAATAGAAAAACAGGTTTAATATTATAAGTAGGGCCCATGATGGCATGGTATGGTCTTGACGTCTGCCTCGCGGTTCATTTTCAGAAATCTTAAATTGATTTTTCGTCAACACCACTTGTTTTCTAGTGACATCGTGATAAATCTAATACACCTTCAAAACTCAATATATTTGGGGTTTTCAGTATTTATAAGCATCCAAAGTTGAAAATGTTGTGTCCTATACCATGGGTTCTAACTTTTTAAACATGTCTTCTAAAAAAAATCAATCTGAAAATTCTTCAAACGAAAAACAGTCTATTGTGACAAAGGCGACACTCACTTCGCTGCTTGGTTTTTATGACTAGTTTATTTTTATAAGTAGTACTCCAAAAATAACCTATAGTCATGTTACGGACACTGAACATTACCCTTGTCTTACAAACGGACATTCATGACGAAATCGTAAGGGTTCCTTGTTTGACTACGGAACCCTTAAACCGAACAGTTGAATTAAGAATCAATATTGCTCGAAACCTAATCGAATTAAGGCGCATATAGCAGTTAACTAACGCCGCCATTAGATATCCTCAATTCAGTCAGTTGCATTTCTGCCACTTTTAGCAGAAATGCCAACTACAACTTACAGATATTATTTAGAAACTATATAAAACCTTCTAAAAATAGCTTATGACTAGCTTTATATTTGCGACATTTGGATTTTAGATATTAATTTTCTACGAAGAGTAAATTAAGAATATCAAATGGCGGTGCTAGTGGGCTGTAAGAGGTAACTGTTAGGACGGTGAAGGAACAAAAAACGGAATTTTTGTTCTCAATATATCTGATCACATAAAAGGACATCTCTTTGTCTCAAAACGTAAAGAGATCATATATGAGTATGTAGCAATTTCAATTTCAGTTGTTGGATCAAGCCGATATATTATCCGCATTTATTAATTATTTCGTTGCTTTTCCACCCTAAGTTATAATATCCAAACTAACAAAATTTTCCATTTTGTTACAAAGTTCAGAGCAGACCTTCCTAAAAATAGTTACGAGCAAAACTTTCTTCATAACAATAGAAAGTTTTTATTAAATATAAAGCTGACCTCGCACTTTTTCACTGTTTTTACCGAAACTTTTTCATTCAAAGAAATTGTTAATTCTTGTGTTTGGTACTGACAGCAATAATCTTGTTGAAGTGAAAACTTCTTTAGCGACGTTGTGCACTTTTTTTGGTATGGGTAAAAAATGATAAACTCGCGTCAGATCACGTGAAAATGCGTAAGACGGATGGAGAGTAGGCAGCTGGCGCGGCGAAGGAGAGGGAGTATCCCCCTCTCTTTTTACGGCGCGGCGAAAATGTATGCCTGCGCCTGCTGTTTCGTTTAGGCGGCGCAGAGCGCTTGCGTGAATGGTCGTGTGTAACATAAACATGTTACAGCGTGCTACGCGCATCCATGGATGGTGACAGCTGATGGCTCGACCGTCTGCTGTATATTCGTAAAATCCGTGTATATAAAGTGTTTAAAATATGACAATTGAACAAAGTGCATCTTTGTCTTTGTAAAATACGAAAACCGTAATGCCACGCCTATTATAATTTTTATTTTAAGTATTCGCGATTATGAGTAGTACAGGGAGGTTGGATATGGAATTTTAATTCTATGACAGATTGCGATGTCAAATATACTACGTCAAAAAAGTAAATAAACAAACATTATTATTTCTTGACAATGTCAAAGACATGTCTTGTGACATATTTGAGTGTTAAGCGCGAATCGTGTGTAAAGGTTATCTCTTCTGCCGGCACTCCCGGAGTGCAACTCGTTCTTTTTTTATACCACTAATATGGCAAACAAGCATACATCTCGTCTGATGTATATCAGTTACTTGGGGTATTGCTCGCATGTAGCCGTCTTGTCAAGTCTTATTTCCTAATTGAAGAACACCATACCACTGCGTATTATTTTTATGCTATGACCATATTATAGTTTTTAGGCAAAACCTCGATAGGGACTTCATTCCGCAACCCGAGCAGGTACATAAGTGAAGAACTGCACTATCAGTCACCATTAAGGTTCTAAGGTCATAAATCTATAGTCTTTATTGAACTGTAAATAAATGATCATAATTGTATGTCTACATGGAGAGCACATACCAAAGTACATTGACTAGATAAGTTTCAATATGCTCAAACGTTCCCGTAAGCTGTAGTGTTATGAAAATAGTATTTTTTTTTTTGTATTTAATTGCAATCTGATAATACCTACTTTATCAATATAAAATAAACACGTTTTTCGCAACGACACGGAGTTTTCTATTGTCCATTTCCTGCCGTATGCACTACAATTCACCAAAGTTTTACCGAAATTGGGTAAATGGTCTAGAAATGCAAAAAAATCATTTTCATGTATGTACCTTTACACACATACATAGGGGTTTACCATCATTATACCTAGTAGTATTTGCTTATAAATTCAAATTTCTGTTTTTTTTATTCAATTTAAAATAGATACCAGCAATGTACCTACATCCGATAATGACGAGTGCTAATTATAAAACCACGGGAATTTTTATTTTTCCTATAGCGCAACTGGGCACGTTAGTAGTACCATGGCATGGGAGAAAATAATAATCGTGGTGATACTGATAGTTCTATAGGTAAACTGGTACCACACTGGAAAACCGCGTCTCATCTGTGGATATATTCGAAAGTGAAATTGTACATCCTTAAGATACAAAAAATGTATTCGAAAGATTTTTAAATCCTGTTAATTATTAATATCGCTAGTAAAAATATGATAATTGAAATCAGAATTACGCTTAACTTAAATTTTTTTTTTTTTTAGTTTTTTGCTGAAGACTTATATCATTACTTACATGATACAAAAATTCAAGGTAAAGCAAAAACGTTACAAAATAAAAATGAGATGGCATAAGCCTTGCATGATAAAAGAGTGTTTTGATCTGTTACAATATGTCATGTTACAAATTGGAATGTTATTACAATAAGGCACACAGATTGATTACACCCTAGATTAATCCTACTTAATGATATTATAAATAAGATACTTTGTAAGTTTGTTTGCTTCTTTGTTACTTAATAATGTCGCAACGTATGCAACGTTGCCAATCGACCGGATACTGGGCACAGAGATAGTTGAGAAGACGGAGAAATATATAAACTATTTTTATCGAGAATTCCCTTAAAAGAACTTCAATTCACTTACCTATACACATATCGTAATGTGGTACCTTTTTTTCAGTACACATTATCTGATATCTGTTACCTAAACCAATCCACTTGCTTAACGGCATGTAATAAAAAACCACTTTTATTTTGTGAATGAAAATCAGTAATTATGTAGTGTAATTATAGTTATGTAGTTTAATTAAATTTAAAATGTCAAATATTTGATGTTTTATCATCATTAATTATAATTATTATTCAAAGAGAGGCCTGTTCCCCTGCAGTGCGGGCTAAAAAACGGCTGGGGCCATACTGTCAATAAACTTATATTGAATTAACGCATCCTCACACTTCATTAATCTTACATTGCTTACACGCATTACATTAAATATAAAAGCTCTGCAAGCTCCACGAGCTCCACGGGCAGGTACATTATAAAACCGGCTCTTTTTAACAAAATCCCTTAATCTTGAAAAATGGCAAGAGCTTACACTCTTGAAATTTTTCATTGCTCTGATATGGGATGATGTTGACGAATGCCCCCTCTTTAGCGTCCCTTAATATAAAGGAAAGATAATTTTTTCCATTCTTCCACGTTATATTAAAAAATGCCTGCAAATAAATAAAGTTGAGCTACTGGAGATAGCTACGTTCTTAATACAAATATGTATTTTATATTTTTACAGTAGGTATACTGTTTTTTTCTTACATTACTTTCGGTTTCACGCTCTTTGTTTCCAACCTTTTATTTTATATTTATAACACTATAAGGCTTCATTATAACGTTAAATCTGTTTTTAAAGCGCTTTGTAAAAGACCCAGGTTGATGCCAATGGCACTTAAGTAGTGACACTGAAAAACTGCTTGAAAGACACAGAGGGTATCGCACAAGCCTTGAAATGTACTCGATAAGTACTTAAACGGGCTTAAAATGTGCACATGCTGCGAGGAATAAAGGATAAAGATAAAGCTAACTTACCTAGCATTTCTGGAATAAAAAAACCAGCAACGTGTGTTTTGCGTAAACAATACACCGACTATATCTACAATTATTGACAGAAAGGTTACGCTAGTTCCTCTACGCAAAGAGTACCTGACTTCTTAACGGTAAAGGTATCCCTACAACTTAATTTGAATAATAAACGAATATCATACTCTAATACGTAATTCGAAAACAGTAAGACGGGGGACTCCTGTCCACATAATTCAACAGACATGCCATTGTCGTGACATGTCAAATTGCTATGTTTGCTAATTCAAGCAAGACCTAAACTGTCCATAAACCTATTTTATATTAATACATTTTAGTAGTTCGGAAGTGTCTCAGAATATCGCACATCTTAGTAGTTCGGAAGTGTCTCAGAATGTCGCTCATTTTAGTAGTTCGGAAGTATCTCAGAATGACGCACATTTTAGTAGTTCGGAAGTGTCTCAGAATGTCGCACATTTTAGTAGTTCGGAAGTGTCTCAGAATGTCGCACATTTTAGTAGTTCGGAAGTGTCTCAGAATGTCGCACATTTTAGTAGTTCGGAAGTGTCTCAGAATGTCGCACAGTGCCCGCTCTGTTGATCTTGTAAGAGTTTGGTTTGACCAATTATTTTCGCTTCGAGTGTTTTCTATATTTAGCTTACAACTTTGTTAACATAATGAAGACTGAACACAATGTTCCCTGATTTTATTATAACTGTGACAGTGTTAATTGCATATTGTACATTACGAAACTTGTAATTACTTTTGCTTTCTATAAACTTTATTAATAGCGGGTTGATTATTATTGCAGAAAAATTTAGTGACGGCTTAGGGCAAAGTTAAGTTCATTACGTATAGGTATTGTGTCGGGCTACAAGTTCTAATTAAAATTATAGAAAATGAAACAAATAACTACATAATTATACTACGCCTACATTATTTTCAACTACTATTTATTCACTGATAAATACTAAAAAAAATATTGCCACATTTTCTAAAGTAAAAGCTTTCTACGGTGACCAGCTTTGACCTGTCGGCTTAAGTGGATACTTGTCTAATAACTACTTAGCTAGAAGCTATTCTGTTGATGGAAACGTCACAAGTTTTTTATTTTATAAAATAACCTGCCTGCAGAATTGAGGGGCTTGGGTTCGATCTCCGCACAGGAAAAACATTCATGTGATGAACATTTGTGTTTGTTTTGAGTCTAGTGTTTACCATGTATAATATATTTTGTATACCACAGACACGGCAAAAAATTAGTTCGGTAGTAATAAGTACTGCACGAGCAACTTCTATTGAGATTTTTTTTTTATATTTGAGAATTTATAGGTACAGGAAGATTGTTATTGCGTCTTTAAAAAAATTAGGTTTTTGGCGATAAAAAACAAACCACTGGACCGATATTGCTAACAAATCTTTTCAGATCTAAGTCACGTGGCGTATCGATTGATACGGTCACAAGACAAAGCGGTTTTTGAGATATCGACGAGCAAAAAAAGCTAACCTATATACATAAACACACACACAGATATCACGATAAAAATTATAGTTAACGATTCCCCAGGTCTTAAAACGTAAAGGAAACGCAAATTTAGCGATCGTAATCGCTTTCGGACCTATATGAAAACTTTCCTCAAGAGAAATTAACAAATAAAAATTTAATTTGTTTTCTATTTTAAGACTCAAAAATATTCTCAAGAGAAGTTGCTCGTGCGGTACTTTCTACTGAATTATTTTTTTATTTATGTTCTTGACGTAAGTTTTTTTGTATCTGTTTTAAATTTTGACGAAACGATAATACGGTATGAAATACTCAAAACAATAAATAATTGTATGTGTGTCCATCGCTACTATAGAAGTATAAAGGTTTTTTTTCGAAAATGAAGGCATTTTTGGTTTGACTTACCCATTTTATGTAAACTTATCATTTAGAATTCATTATATAACAAATAGGTATTTCGTTTTCTGAAATCGACACCAAACGTTCAACACAACACAACACGTCATCAGTTATATTTTCTATAAGGAAAAACTTTTTATTCCTTCATAACGTAATTCATGTAATTTGTATACCTATATAACATTAACAATACCATATTAACTTTTCTTCGTTGAATTCGCATAAATGCAGGTAGCCAATACTAATAAATGTGGAGAACCGATCTAATACCAATAAATGTTGGTACTGATACAATACTAAAAAAACAGCTACCGATGTAATACCAATAAAAACCCACCTGAAGATAATTTTTGAGCACCCCTGTGCCGAATGTTACGAAAATTTGTGACCTGAATTAACGAGATTCTTATTCGTAATCTAACCTTCGAGTGTCATCACAAGAAAAACTTTTGACATTTTCGGGTGACGCGCCACCGAACAGGCATAAAAATAAAAATAAAAGTTTTATCCAAACGATACATTGAACGAGAAAAAAGGGTCTCTGTGTTACTGTCAGTGAAGAGTAAAGAGTATGCTTTATTATTTCTATGTAATGTCTTTTCTTCCCGCTATCGAGCACCAAATTTTAGTGCCTTTCGCAAAAATTAACTGTTATTGATAAAATTTTATTTAAGATTCTCCTTAAATATAGAGGTAAAACTCATTATTATAACCAAACAAGTTATCTAGATAAAATAAGAACACGTTACAATTACGGAAAAGAATATTCCAATCCGGAATGTTTTAGGCTGAGGATTTAAGATAAAAATAAATATCTATTGTCAACGCCTCATCTAATTAGTTAGGTAGGTGCAGTAATTTTTTTAGATGTTTTTGGAAATGATTTAGGGCTGCGACTTTTTACTGAAATCCCAGGTTCCGTACGCAGTGCGCGGTGGTTCACCAACATAAATAAGTTAATTTAAGTATATTAGTAACTTTATAATAACAGTATTGTTATAAATGTATATCACCATAGCGCATGGGTACACATTTCTAACACGATAACTTAAAATTGGAATTTTCACAAAAATATAAACACTAAAATAACAATTGAAATTTGACCGGTTTCATGTATTAAAAGTAGCAAGATTGAAAGGGAATCATTAATAATATTAAATAATTTATTGCTTACATAGCGGTTTCTAACTTTTAACTTTCCAATGTCATTAATTTTATTACAAAAATATTAAATAGTAAAAAAAGATTAACAGCTTGTCCGATTTCCCTTAAAACAAATAGGATTTATAAACATAAGAGAACGCACAAAATATAATTAAAAATGTCGAAGGGAATATTATCGTAAAAATTTTCCTTATATATTTACAATGTATATTGTAACAAATTAAATTAAAAATACCTATAGTTACCTAGGTGTATTCAATTTAATAACAATACTCTAAATACCTACAATCCAAGCTTTATATCAATTTCTATTCGCTGAGGTTCTGAAAAAAACTTTACTCAATTTTTTTGATTGAATTTCAATAACTAAGCTCAACCCGACAATTTAAATAAAAATAGTTTTAAAAACCCTACTCAAGTGTAGTAAAACAAACATAATTATTTGCTAACAAAATATTTCTTTACCTAGTTCACTACTTCTTTCAGCCTCAATATTTTGTGCGAAGAAGTCCCTCGGGCGCGCGTGCATGCGGGTGAGATGCGCGCGAGATCTCCCGTGCCTGATGAGGGCTCTGCCACTGTGACGCACATGTTTCACAAAATCACTCCTATAATCACAGTGCACTAAAGTCGCGAAGTATATAATTATTAGCGTACGCATTTTCGTATCATTGCGACACGAGTGTTCCCGACGAGATCTCGCCTCTGACTGAGGACCCGCTCCTGAAATTTGCAAGCTTCTGAAAATGTGAACAAACTTATTGAAACTTATTTTCAGAGGTCCCGAGAGTATTTTGAAATAAATTCTGTTACTTTCGCTTCTTCATCGTCCTGTTATTACGAGGTTCATTACGTCATCCTTGTCTTCAAGTTTTTATCTTCGAGTTTCAGGTTTGCCTGTTTTCATGCATGAAGGCGCAACTTCAACTCCGCATTATCGCAATTATTTCTGTAGGTCGCGACAAAAGTTTCTTTAAGTTTTAAGAATAATAGCATAATATTTATTTGCATGAATAAGGTATAACATTGGTCTTAATCTATTATTATTAGTATTAACTTATTCTACTCAATAAACACAGTGTGCAAATTTTAGTAATTTGGTTAGTCTATCGTATGCCTTAAGTCTGTTGTAGATAAGTAAACCAAAAGATAAAAAAAAGATTTATGCATAAGTATAAAATAAAATCAGATTATTTATGTGTATATATTGAAAAATCAAATTCTTAAATAAGATATAGCTTAGAAAGAAAAAATATTTATTTATTTATTACGAAATAAGTATGTTATATTACATTTTCTATAAAAAATACATTATAGCATGCTATTTGTCGGAAAAGAATTCTAGGACCAACCATCCCGTTAATATTATATTTTTTAAGTAACTGATACGGCAGTGCTTTTATTTCTAGTTCTACTTTATTATACATTTTCATCGCCATACAGTAAACATTCTTTCCATGTACGTCAAGATTTAATTTAAGAATAAATAACTTCAATTTATGTCTTGATACTACTATTTACGTTTTATGCTTTGAAAAGTATTCAGGTTGCTGCCTTACAAATAAACGTATTATGTATGTTATGTACATATATGTACATACATGGTAAAGTTAGAAATTTAACTTTTTGAGACAAAGGCTTACAACTATCTCGAACCCAAGTACCTACTGCATATTTCTGTTGCACATTTCGTTTTAAATCCCCTTTTTATGTCGACAGTGTTACCTGCACTAATAAACACTAATGCAGCAAAAAAAAATGTATAATATGAAAGATAATTCAAGGACCTTGTCGGGAACAGTCTCGAGCTAATCGGACTTTGGAATTCGAGAAAAAAATGTATACAAGTACATTTACAGATTTTGAAAGGTAAGTCAGACTCCCATACATTTTTCTCTCGAATTCCAGAGTTCGAACAGCTCGAGACTGTTTCCAATAAGGTCCCAGGCGTGGTAAAGAGAAGTCGCAATATACACAGAATAAGATCATTTTATGTTTTTTATTATAACAGTAAATATTAAATATAATACATATTTAACATAATATAAATTTAATCGAGAATTTACTCTTTTATTTTTATTGTATCATCAATTATATATTTATACTAGCTTTTCCTTCCGTGCTAAACTCGGTTATCTGCGTAGGATTTCTACGAAAAATCCTTGAATATAGCAAGAAAGTTTGCTATAGTAACCTAAAGTTCGTACACGTAAAATTTGATGTAATTTATTCCTGTCATAACTTGTAATTTTTCGGGATAAAAACATATGTCCTTCTTTGTCTTTTCAACTATTTCTGTATCAAAGTTTGTGAACGGAACAAGAACGAATCAACTTACTTTCGCATTTACAATACTTTATGTATGGATTTTAAATTAAACTAGCTTATTCCCGCGACGTCGTCCACGTAGACTTTTGTAAAAAAACTTTAAAGTGTGTATTTTACCTACAAAACTATCGGATGTTTTATACAAATTAATAAATCATCTTAGCAAAACTTTTGAAAGACGTAAATCTCAATTTTCAGCTTAGGGCCAAACATTTTTTTTTATAGATTAATCTAGAATATTTGTCATAACATATATTCGTGTATTATTTCAAGTTTCTAGAGATATAAATATCTAAGATCCCATAGGGTTTACATCCTATTTTGCAGTCTAGAGGATGATTTTAAAAAAAGTGGTAAATTGCGAGCCAAGCTCGCGCAACGTGGGTTCCGTACAAACTTATTATATGTAGATATTTCTTCCATCATGAAATCAAGTCTCACAGAATTACGCCTTAGGTATCAGTTTTTGGGTTTTTCCTGAAATTTGTGATGTAAAATTTTTCTTCTTGCCGTGTTTCATGATTCTAGGTCTAGGAGAAGTAGCTTTTGATTTATTTGTGTCACACTGTGAGACAAAATACCGTATTTCTGCCGTATCTTTATATTGCATTGACTTAGAAGTTTGATTTTTTTACAGCTTTAAGGGACCGTAGACCTTAGTATTTTATACTAATTTCAACGACAAGCAGACAGTCACAAGTATGGCCCCATATGGAGTACTGCTGCCATCTTTGGGTTGGTGCACTCAGATACCAGCTTGGCCCTTTTGACTAGGTTCAAAGAATCAAACACTCAAACTCAAACAAACTCACTTGCCTTATCGAGCCCATAAGCTTAAGAAGAGACTTTGCCTAACTGTATGTGTCTTACCTCTTGTACAATGGGATATGTTGTGAGGAATTGCTCGAAATGACGCCCACGGCAAATGAATTCATTTTCACACTTAAGAACCAAAATGGTCGCATACAGTGCGGTTTCACAGAAACTTCACCCCGCGAACGCTTGGCTTGTAGAATGAGCTCCCTGCTAAGGTTTTCCCTAAGGACTACATTATGGGGTTCTTCAAGAAACAAGTTATTATATTTATGAAGGGTCGGCAAAGCCACTTACCATCAGGCGGGCCGTAAGCTTGTTTGCCACCTTAGTGGTATTTAAGACAGACAACAGGAGTCCGACTTGCACTTGACCCGTCCGGAAAATCCTTTCTTATCGGAGACACTTTCAGGTTTTAACAATCAGTGGTTTAGGCTGTGCGTTGATCCGTCAGTCATTTAGGACATAGCATTTTATATGTATAGAGTTTATATGTATAGAGTACTGAATATATATAAAATACAAGCTTTTTCCGGCAGTACCGGTCGCGCTAGAATGAGGCTTAGATTTTCTACAATTTCTGACTTTAGTGAAAACGTTTGTTATTGCAAGCTTTAGTTAGAGCTATAGTTCGTTAACGTGGGATACGGTTATAGGTATTACCACAGGAACAATTTTTCCAAGATGAAAAATAGCCTATTTCCTTCTCCGTTTTCAACTTTGTCTATATAAACCAAGTTTTCAATTGGAAGCTCTGTTGCGGCGTAAAGGATAAACTAACCATCGAGTTAATAATATTAGTATGGATAAGAGAAATAATATAAAGTAACAACAATAATCTATTTAATTAGAGATAAGAAGCTACTGAAACTGAAACGTACAATAAAGATAAATCTGCTTTTTATAACATTATATCTAATTTGATGTGTCCACAAGAAAAGTAATCCAATTTACAAAAGAAAAAATAAAGATCCTTTCCTTTTGATATTTTGGATTAGAAACCACCTACTGATACACCTACTGATACACCTACTGATACACCTACTGATACACCTACTGATACACCTACTGATACACCTACTGATACACCTACTGATACACCTACTGATACACCTACTGATACACCTACTGATACACCTACTGATACACCTACTGATACACCTACTGATACACCTACTGATACACCTACTGATACACCTACTGATACACCTACTGATACACTGGATATAAGACTTTCACAATAAGAGCTGTTTTTCGGCTTCTGTGTTGCCCCGGGGCATGTACACAATGTACACTATGTACATGATAGTAATTGAACATTTATACAAGCTGCGACGGATTTGATTCTTTTAATTACGTGGATTAACTTCTATATTGTCATAATATTTATGTAACCATCATAACAATAACTTTTAAAATGTTAATGATATAGCAAGTAGCATGAGCGTCTGCTCTAAATACCGACCTGTGGGTACCGACATAAAAACATGTAATGGTACCGGGTTTGGACCCCGACTCGCACACGTTGCAACTGATCGCATGAAATACGCTTCCTCGTAGCCCTGATTACTACCTATTTAAAGGTATTTAAGGGAAGTAAGCATTCAATAGCAGTAAATAGAACCCACCAAAATATAATGTGCTTCAAATAATAATCACTTGTTTGTCATTTCATTTGCGTCGCCCGAAGCTTGCTTGAAATCCGTTCGATTTGCACTAAACTTCTACTTGTGAGCGCCGAAGGTCACACAAATACATCTAATATACATAATGCTGATAAGTTTTATTCTGAATGGAGTTACGAGTATTAAATGGTGTTAGCAGACATTGTTTAATGCAAATTCAAATGCCAACAGCATACAGTTATAATTATTATAAAATGGGCCGAATGCCTCTCTTACAATCATCAAGTTAGTTGGATAGCGAAGAATTTTAATTATTGCAGATACTTATTAAACAATATAGGAAGTTATTATAAAGCTCTATTATTGTGATTCCTTTCAGATTTTGAAAACTTACAGTTTAGAAGTAGGAATTTTTAAAGCACGAAATTTTAAAACTAACGGTTCAAAAGTAAGAGTTGCACAAAATATTGAACTTTTATATCCTACTAATATTATAAATGTAAAAGTGTGTTTGTCTGGATGAATGTATGTTAGTCAATCATGCTTCAACTACTGGACGGATCGGGATTAAGCTTGGCATACATATAAGTTGGTTCCTGGAATAGCATATAGGCTTTTTATCCCTAAAAATTCAAAAATTCCTGAGGAAATAACTATCACAGAGTTAAACGAACTACTGCTACACCTATAGCATGCTATAGCAATTCATTGGTATAACTAATTAATTAATTGGAGTTAATTAAGGAGTTCCACATCTTCAACAAAATTACTTAAAAACAGCAAATAAATTTTTAAGATCTATCTAGCGACACTCTACACAAAGGGTTCCGTTTGTGAAAGTTAACCTTAAAAAGTTTTTGCTATATTTTTTACTAAGCGAATTATGGTGATTTACATATTCAAGCTAACTTCCTGTAAAATTACATCAGAATCGATCCAAGGATTAAAATTGTGACAAAGTTATTAGAATCACATTAGAATATGACGAAATGAAAATCTAAAAAAGTTATATATCCACATGTAAAATATAAATATTTTTTTCCATTAAAAGTGATATCTCAATTTTATTCGTAATAACGAATCTGATGGATACGGCTGGGAGTGACTGTGGGCGTAGACGAGAGCTGGTGACGTATTAGTTACGTTAGTCGCCGGTCTTGTAAATAAATTTTCACACAAACTTTTATGGTAATTGTATTTTTTACAGGCTCTGTCAAGTACATACATTTCATTTATATCTACCTTTCATATAAAGGTAAGCCCGGTGGGTAGATAATTTTATGTGTGCTGGCTTAATTTAAATTTCGTATTTAAAATGGAATCAACATTACTATAATATTTATTTAAAAACAATATATCTGCCCGTGCAGAAAATCTAATCGTTTAGGAACTAAAAATCATATAAAAAATTATAGGTGTCAAGTATAGATATACGCACGAACTAATAATAATCGAAGGATTTCTACAGCTAAAGCAGATTGTTTAATATAATTGTAAAGAAGTTGCATTTAACAATTTAAAGCCTATTTAGGACAAATAACTATAACAAATAACAATCCAGACAGACAAATATACAGATGTAAATTCTAAAAATAAATAATTTTTGTTTAGTTGTAGTGTGAATAGAGCGCGACCAAAATGATTTTTAAAATAAACATTCAAATGTTTATTTGCCTGTTACTTCAGTTTACTCAGTGCAATTGAAATAAAAGAGTAAATATTAATTAAAAATACTAAAACTCGTTAATCAAAAGACACATTGTAAGAGTAACATATTTTTTGTCACATTCTCAGGTTCCCGTAGCGAAAATAAAGTTATTTGTGTCTGCTAAAATTGACGCAAGCAAAGCCACTGTGCACTAAAACTGGATATAATAATCGTTTTTTTTTTTAATGAATTCGCAACTTCAATATCTTTTTTAGAAGCACCTAAAGTTTAAAAGTGAACGCGATTCTGCAACGGATATTGGAGATTGTGGTTTTGATTTCTTATGATTAATGTTACTTTTTCACTTAGCTAATTAAGAATATAACTTATCGTTGAAATACGATTATTCGAAATAACTTCGTAAATTAATGCATTGACTTTTGAAAATATTTTTTTTTTCATTGTTTTGATGTTTAAAAAGTCTTAAGTTTAAACCCTAAAAATGTTACGTTGACATTTTTAATATATCTTAAACTGCTGTAAAATGACAAAGTCAAACTCAAACTGCTGTTAAATAACATAATCGCACTCAAACTGGTGTTAAATGACATAGTCGCATTTAAACTGCTGTAAAAAAACATAGTCGCACAGAAACTGCTGTAAAATTACATAGTCGCACTCAAACAGCTGTAAAATTACAGAGTCGCACTTAGCCTATAAATTAACAAACATTTTAGGTATACAGCAATTCTCTGCTGATTGTATGCATTTCAAATCAATAATTAAAATAAAAACTAGTTACTGGTATCATTTTAAACCATTTTATTATAATCTTATCCTCCAGTATCCACGATGACCCGCGCACGACTATGGATGTTCCATTGGATTCCATTTTATATTTCGATGTATCAAGTACTACTACTTATTCCGTTTTAACTGATTTTTTGACATTAATTTTGTGCATCAATTTACATGAAATATTACTATGAGCTAAGCCTTATTTTCTCCATTTACCTTAGTCTACCTTGGTAACCATTAAATTATCCTTTTTTCGCAACTTGGCTCAGACAGCGAACAATGATTTACTTACATATAAAACGATAAGGTATTGTTAACGCAATGAATTATGGATTAGAGTGTACCTACATTTCGTACTAATTGTTTATCTATTCAGAGAGGTACACCTTTGTTGCGTGACCACGTATTGTACTACGTATCACAATATCGAAGGTTTGCAAGTGTGTAAGTTTGTTACTTCTTTACGCTTTTCCGTCTAGAACAATTTTAGTGATATTTAGTGTGGGGAGGTAGCTGACACCCTAGATTAAAACGAAGGCTACGAAATTAACGAAAGTTTCCACGGCAATAACTATAACCGAGCTTAAACGAACTATAGCTATAGCTACAGCTTGATATAGTAAACTTATTGGTGTATTTAAGGAGTTAATTAAAGAGTTCCACGCCGATAAACAACTTTAGGATGTTTAGGCTGGCAAAATCTAGTGCAATGTAAATGGCTTTTAATTATTGGTCCGTGGAATTCGCTATCCGCTTACGTACAATATTCACACGTGTCGAATTATCCGACCAGTACCTAATTGGGAACCATGGAATATACGTGAAATTATGAGACAATCATTGTTAGTTGTGCAATAAAAGGTTGGTCTTTATCGTGGTTGTACATCATTGTTCCCCATGCTATATGGTTGTGAGTTATTATAACCTCAAAATACCTCTTCCCTTATGAAAAAACGTCTATTTTGCTGATAGAACTTTAATGTTTGAAGCTATTAAAAATGTGTTCCAATGAAAAAAAAGGTTGATTAATTTGCTAGAAATCAAGAGCTACGGCTACGGCTACATAAACTTGAAAAAAAAATGAAGCTTCTAAGTCAATGGAATAAAAAAAACGAGTTGCACTCCGGCAGTGCCGGCAGAAGTGAAAAACCTTTACACACGATTCGCGCTTAACACTCAAACATGTCACAAGACATGTCTTTGACATTGTCAAGAAATAATAATGTTTGTTTATTTACTTTTTTGACGTAGTATATTTGACATCGCAATCTGTCATAGAATTAAAATTCCATATCCAACCTCCCTGAACTACTCATAATCGCGAATACTAAAAATAAAAATTATAATAGGCGTGGCATTAGGGTTTCCGTATTTTACAAAGACAAAGATGCACTTTGTTCAATTTCCATATTTTAAACACTTTATATACACGAATTTTACGAATACACAGCAGTATGGCCACTACACAGACGGTCGAGCCATCAGCTGCCACCATCCATGGATGCGCGTAGCACGCTGTAACATAAACACACACGACCATTCGCGCAAGCGCCCTGCGCCGCCTAAACGAAACAGCAGGCGCAGGCATACATTTTCGCCGCGCCGTAGAAAGAGAGGGGGATACTCCCTCTCCTACGCCGCGCCAGCTGTCTACGCTCCATCCGTCTTACGAATTTTCACGATCAGGACACGTGACCTGACGCGAGTTTATCATTTTTTACCCATACCAAAAAAAGTGCACAACGCCGCTAAAGAAGTTTTCACTTCAAAAATATACCCAAAATACGGTCATTTTTTTCACATGACATTAATAATTCAAAACCTCTGGGGTACTTCCCGTTGACCAAGACTCATAAAATTTTAAATTTTAATGTTGAAACACATAAAATTTTTTTTTTGCTATTAGAATTTTTTTTGCTTTTAAAAAACTAATCTAAAACTAAAACCTATCGATTGATCTATGTCAATGTACTAGCACAACAGTTTCCCAACGGCAGAGTTAAGTTTGTCCCTCAACACAGTTTATCTTTCACAGAACTATTGGTGCGCGAGTGCTTCTCACCCTTAACCGGTTCTTTTAATTCTATCTTTTCTAATGTTTCAGCAATAAAATTTTTCGATAGTCCACGCGACGAAATTAAAATATTCTATTCCCCACCGTCCAACTGAACGGCTCAACTAGTTGAGCCATGGGAAATTCCGAGCGTTTTCTTTCCACGGCTTAACTAGTTGAACGGCACAACTACTATTAATATAAGATAATATTAAATTAAAAGATAACAATTGACTGACTTTAAAAAAGGAGGAGGTTTGTGATTTGTCTGTACCCATACTTCTTTGCCAATATTACAAATTCGAATGCGTCGGTGCCTGTCTGTCTATCAATCTGTAAAATTTTACGTTTGGACCGTTTAATTGTGATAAATTTAACGAGGAAAGAACTTATATCGTAAAAGACACGAAAACAATAAAAAGATTTTTTTTTAAATATTGATAGTATACTTGTTTTTTTCTTTACAGAAATGATATGTCTTATCAAGATCTTTATTTCGATGAGATTTTGATGAGATTCATCATTTCTGTAAAGAAGCCACCAGCCTCGAACAATAGTTACGGAGATATATTTCTTTATAGTTTGTCAGCTGTCATCAAAATAAGTATTTAAAAAACATTGATAAAAATTAAAAATGATATAAAAATATTTAAATATGTTACAAACATATTACATAAAAATGTAAAGTACTTTTTTTTAAAAAAAAATAGAAAATATTTATTTAGTAAAACAGCACCTACTAATACACATTTAGACGTACAAAAAACATGCAAAATTTCAAGCCAAATTTAAAGGACATACATACTTACATGTGAACACACATAACCCTCTATTTTGGCTTCGCCGCAGTCGGGTATTAACTATGTCTAAAAAATGTAGACGTACGCACTTTTAGGTCAATATATTAATAGCTTACAAAGAAATAATAGTTGAGCTGTAGGGAATACATTTCTTTTGGTTTTCACAATTCCCCACATTCAGTTGGACGGTGGGGAATAAATGATTTAACGTGATCAAAATTCGCGTAGGTGAAACAAAAGGAATTTACTCTATAAAAAACCGGCCAAGTGCGATTCTCGCTCGCAAACCGAGGATTCCGTACAAACTTATTATATGCAGATAGTTCTTTCATCATGAGACCAAGTCTCACAGGTTGATTGGGCCTTAATAATCAGTTTTTGTATTTTTTACTTTTTTTGTGATGTAACATCTTACTTCTTGTCAAATTTCACAATTCTAGGTCAACGGAAAGTACCTTTTCTTTTTTAGGTAGGTTAGGTTTTATTTGTGTCACACGATCGAAAGCGTCCGAACTGTAGGCCTATTTTTTTATTGCATTAACTTTGAAGCTTGATATTTTTACAGCTTCAAGAGACCGTAGACCTTAGTATTTGATATTAATTTTTCAACTTAATACCTTCACGCGTTCCATAGAAAAAGGGTTGTGTCGTACAGATAGACAGACGGACTACAAAGTGATCCTATAAATACAGGAGCACTGGTTTTTTTCAAATTAATTAAGCATAATAATTAATTAATAAATAAAAAAATATTACTTTAATATAATATCATCAACAATTAAAGAGTTATTAGCCAAATTAGGCTATTTTCACCAAATAAGTGGTTTTGGGGGTGCATCTTCCCAGAACTGGCGTTGTGGTTTTGTAATGTACGGTATTTCCACCACCAATTTATTAAGAAAATATTGTTCTGTCAGGTTTTTCGGAGCTGTAAATGTATTTTGATTTTTACCGACAGTAGGTACCTAGTAAAGGAGTTGTGGGTTGATCACACCTTTCATCACCTTATGTAGTGGAGTGGTCATAGCGATAATTTTAACAAGTTCAACATTTGTACAATAATCTCGGTGTAACGTATTGAAACTGACTTGATAATAAATAACCAAAAACTCATATAAAGTTAAACTAAAATCTAAGCTTAAATAAAAGTATAACTAATAACTTAACAGAAATAAATACTATAATTAAGGAACCTGTTCCGAGACAACTTCAATTTTTCTCAATAAATTTAACCTTTTATTTTGTTGTACGCAAGATAATCTAAAAATACCTTAACATATTTTTACATTATAATTCTTTTTTAAGAATATACCTACACAAATAACTTTAAAATAAATCCATAAAAGCGTTCTGTTCCGACTCCCCGAACTATCTCAAACAGAGAGAGCAGCGGACAATGTTAGTTGCCGTAACTAGTTTCGAAACAACTACATTCACTTTGTAATATACAATTTCAAATCTATACTCTATACTAATATATAAAGCTGAAGAGTTTGTTTGTTTGAACGCGCTAAACTCAGGAACTACTGGTCGGATTTAAAAAATTCTTTCAGTGTTGGATAGCCCATTTATATCATAACGCTAACACAAATAAGAGCGAAGCACTAATGAAAAATGTTTCAAAATCGGGTTTTTTTTATCCTTTTGAGAGCTCCCGCTGCGTGCGCTGCGTAAACGGTTAGAGTTTCGCAAAAATCATGTATGACAGAATTGTTCCCCTATAAAAGTTCTAAAAAAAGTCCGCGAAAGCATATGTCTATATTTTAAGGGTGGCTTACTATAACCTTTTTATGCTTACCATATTTGTTCTAAAATAATGCATTATTTGTGAAGGTGTTTTAATAAACATGATATTAATTTTTATACAAATAAATACGTTACTCATCTTAAGAATTTAATTTAAAACAAAATTGCCCTGTTCATCATTCGATTTTAATGAATATCTTAGGAGATATCGCAGTTTTAAAATAACGTGGCAGCAAAATAATTATCAAGTATTGCGCGCGCATTTATGATGCGCGAGGCCGGCGGGCAGTCATGAGGGGGAAGGGCGGTACGTATTACTTAAAAATATTTTACCTTCTGTGTTTTTTATTATAATTGAGAAGTTGCCGTAAGAATCCTATGCTAATAACCAAATTTAGGGCGGGCGAAGCCGCTGGCAAAAGCTAGTATATGATAAATTTAAAGTTTACCTACTAAACCAGTTCACAATAAACCGCACAGTGATGTAATTCTTTAATTACGACACCACGCAGGGTATTTCCGTCTACATATCAAGTAAAGTTTTTAATGATAAACAAATGTCATAACTTATAGCATCTTAACACCTTATCGTTTTCGTTGGGATCTGTACGTCTGTTCGTTGGGTATGTACGTCTTTTTGTTGGGTCTATACGACTTTACTGTGACAAATCAACACAATTCATGATTAAAAGCTATCAAGTAGTTATTATAGTATATAAGTGCTTATTTGATGCCAAAATTACAGCGGAATTGAAATAAAGCGTTGAGATATAACTCGGTTAAATCTTATTGCTTTTGGTGCTAATGCTATGCTAGAATAAAAGGTTAACGCCTTAGTGGTGACTTCAGGATAAAGAAAAAGAATATTATTTACTTAGTTAAAAACAGAAGCTTCAAAGCTATTACTGCCATTAGACACTTCTTACATTATGTGAATTAACGTTCACTTCGATGGTGATAACAAAAACTAAAAAAAGAAACAGGTACCAATAAAAAAAAAATGATTATGTGGACATCTCAAATGTAAAGGCAGCATTCAATAAATTATTTAAAAATAAAGAGGCAAGCTCTTATCTCTTAAATTTTTGTATTTTTGTTGTAGTTTAAGACGTACAACTAACTAACTCCTACTCTTTATTATTACCTGGCTATCCAAAATTTCATTAAAATTTACATACCCTATTCCACCCTTTAAGGGAAGAATATCCATAAACAGTGGAATATACCATTCTTCTTTTGTAATCTTAAGGCGAAATATAAAGTTTTGTGCATTCAACTTCAAAAATGACCGATTTCCATTTAAACTTCCACCCTCCATTTGACCCTGTTAGGGGATGAATTTTGCAAAATCTGTTCTTACTGCTCGGGTACGTCATAACATAAACTTCTGTAATAAATTTCAAATCTAGACACATATAGCTAGACAGCCAAATATGCATTATTTTAACTTCCATTATAAAAGAACTGACATTGTAAAAGAACTGAATATTAAACAAACAAAATATAAAGAAATGAATGTGGAACTAAAAACCGATAGCCAAAATAACTTTGATGCTATTTATTAGATTCATGTTTACGAGGTTATTTTATGGACCTACCTGAGTGTGGTGAGTCTGTCGCCGTGCCGGGCATGCATACACTTGAGTTGAAACAAGGTCTACTATTGCGCCATTCGGTCTTACGTCGATGTAAAATTGTAATATTTCTAACCATCCCTTCCAGAATGTTGATAAAATAGAATTCGATTTGGTTCCCTTCTGATCTGATATTAAGAACCAGTTAAGTTTCTGACGTATGTGAGTGGGCCATTGGGGTGAAATATCAGGATTCACTCACTATATATTAGAGGTTAACTTAAGTCATCTCAATTTAATTTTCTGTAGACACGTACTTAAGCCATGACATTTACAAAGATAACCTATACATAGAAACCAATTATTTTTAGCTGAACTGCATTTAAGTTTATAGGGAAGGTTTATCTTTGTGGTGTTAATTTTGCGTTTTGTGAACTTCCAAAGTCATTAATTTAATGAGAGGCCTCCTATTACGTTTAAGTTTTTCTGATGTAGGACGTCATTTAGAACTACAACATGGAACGGAACGTATTTAAGATACACAGTTGGCTGCTCATGATAGCAGGGGAAGAATCAAATGGAGAGTATTTTCATCCCATGTTTTGCAGCGTATGGGAAGATTTTTTTAAATAAAATTCTGTATTGTAAAGTAATTTTAAATAAACAATGATATTGTTACAACGTCTATATACTTAAATACGCAATGGAATTGTTACAATGACCATATACTTAAATACGCAATGGAATTGTTACAATGACCATATACTTAAATACACAATGGAATTGTTACAATGACCATATACTTAAATACGCAATTGAATTGTTACAATGACCATATACTTAAATACACAATGGAATTGTTACAATGACCATATACTTAAATACACAATGGAATTGTTACAAAGACCATTTATTTAAATACACAGTGGTATTGTTACGACCTCCATATATTTTAATTCACAATGGTATTGTAACAATGATGACATATTTAAATACACAATGGAATTGTTACAATGACCTTTATTTAAATACACAATGGTATTGTTACAACGTCCATATATTTACCATTTATCATAATTCTAAAAGATCAGAAGAAATATTTGATAATAGTTTTTTTAGTTGCTTTTAGTTTTAATTTAGTCTTTAATCATAATATTTTAGTGTTTTATTAGTTTGTATGATTTATTATTATTATTATTATTATCTTTATTATTGGGACAACATCGATCCAAATTTTTGTTACTAACAATTTGTCTTAAAAAACTATGTTAGTACTTAGTAGCTAATACAAATTTAATACAAAAACAAAAACAAATTTAATATTTTATACATCTTACAAATTTAGTTCTTTGTATAAGTTTCCACAGCAGTGGACTGTCAAAGCTGTCGGCAATGACACTTAGGACCCCGTTACCACTCCCACGCACTCTATTAAGCAGACAGGCAGTTTTTTTTCGCCATACAGCGTGAAATCCATCCGTGCGCGCTACTGCGGACATTTGTGCGCGCTACTGCGGACATCTGTGCACGCTACTGCGAACATCTGTGCGCGCTACTGCGAACATCTGTGCGCGCTACTGCGAACATCTGTGCGCGCTACTGCGAACATCTGTGCGCGCTACTGCGAACATTGTAGGCACACTGCAGAAGCGGGGGAGCCTCAGCAGCGCCCTGAACGCATTATTATACTGAACCCTCAGTGCATTAGCTACCCTCTGGGTATAGCTCAACCAAAGACTCTCCGAGTACAATGAAGTACAGAATGCCTTGAAAACCACTATTTTAACCGTGTCTGTACATCGTGAGAATCTTCGTGCTAGCATGTTCGTACGGACTGATAGGGCCCTGCGCTCTCTCTCCATATTTTTTTTTTTTTTTTTTATACCACTAAGGTGGCAAACAAGCTTACGGCCCGCCTGATGGTAAGCGGTCACCGTAGCCTATGGACGCTTGCAACACCAGGGGTATCACTTGCGCGTTGCCGACCCTTCAGAAATCTAATAACTTCTTTCTTGAAGAACTCCATACTGTAGTCCTTGCAGAAAACCTTGGCAGGGAGCTCATTCCACAACTTAAGCGTTCGCGGGAGGAAGTTTCTCTGAAACCGCACTGTACGCGACCATTTAGGTTCTAAAGTGTGAGAATGAATTCCCTGCCGATGGCGAGCGGTGCGATGGTAGAAAGTAGCCGTGGGCATCATTTCGAACAATTCCTCAGAACACAACCCATTGTACAAGCGGTAGAACACACACAGTGAGGCAAAGTCTCTCCTCAGACTTAAGGGCTCGATACCGCAAGTGAGTTTGGGATCGTCGACAATTCTCACAGCCCGTCGTTGAACCGAGTCAAAAGGGTCAAGCTGGTATCCGGGTGCACCTGCCCAGAGATGGCAGCAGTACTCCATATGGGGCCGAACTTGCGACTTGTAAAGTAACAACCTTTGCCCCGACGTGAAGTACTGCTTCGCTCTGTTGAGTACACCAAGTTTTTTGGACGCCAGCTTTACCTTATCTTGTAAATGATCTCGGAACTGAACATCGCTGGAGATGTCGACACCAAGGATCCCAATGCTCTTGGAGATGGAGAGGGGAGTGTTCTGGAATTGTGGGACCACAGTGAATGGAGTTTTCTTAGCGGTGAACGCGCACACTTGTGTCTTTGTAGGGTTGAATCGGACCAAGTTTACCCGTCCCCAGTCAGAGACCTGGGACAGTGTGGTCTCGATTTGAGACACAAGTTCTCCGCGGTTTTCCTCCACAAGGGAACGAGGGATGTTTGCACGACCCGTGTAAAAAGTGTCTCCAGTACTGTCATCTGCATAGCAATGTATGTTGTTGATGTCCAACATGTCATTGATATGCAGTAGAAACAGCGTAGGAGACAGCACAGAGCCTTGCGGGACACCAGCATTAATGTCCATGCCATCAGAGCAACTACCGTCAACTACAGTTCGTATGCGTCTGCCGGACAAAAAGCTAGCCACCCATTTGCACAAACCCTCGGGCACTCCGTAAGATGGCAACTTCGATAGAAGACCGCGGTGCCAGACCCGATCGAACGCCTTCGCTATGTCCAGGCTACATGCCAATGCCTCCCCCTGACTCTCAATGGCTAGTGCCCATCGGTGTGTGAGATACACTAGAAGGTCACCAGTCGAGCGACCGTGGCGAAAGCCATATTGACGGTCACTGACCAGATCGTGTACTTCTAGGTATCTTAGAAGCTGTGTGTTGATCACACGCTCCATCACCTTAGAGAGGAGAGAGGTAATAGCGATAGACCTATAATTCGATGGATCTGATCTATCGCCCTTTTTGGGCACCGGGTGCACATTCGCAGTCTTCCATGTAGACGGAAATTGCCTAGTGTGGTAGGAAAGCGCGAAGAGGCGCGTGAGTACAGGACATAACTCAGGAGCACACTGCTTAAGCACCACTGCTGGTATACCGTCTGGCCCACTCGACTTATGAACGTCTAGAGAAAGCAACGCCCGCCTGACCTCCCGCTGCGTTATGGAGATTTCCGGCATGGACTTACCGCACCACGGTATAGTAGGTGGTACAGCGCCTTCATCGTTCATATTCGAGTTCGAGGCAAAGAGACTGCCCAGTAGATCGGCCATCTCTTTAGCACTATGGGCCAAGTCACCATCGGTCTTTCGCAGTGGTGGTAACGACGACTGGCAGAAGTTCCCTTCGGCAGCTTTGGCAAGCGACCAGAAAGCACGACTCCCAGAAGGATAGCTCGCAAGTCGCCCACCTATTTTGCCGATGAATTGGAATTTTGCTCTGGCAGTTGCTTTCTTACTGAACCTCGAGGCAGCATTTAATTTGCGTTTTAACTCAGAAATATTCGGATCCTTATTATAACGAGCCGTGGTCCAAGCCTCATATGCATTTTGCTTAAGAATTTTAGCTTTTCTGCAAGACCTATTAAACCACGGTCGTTTTTTGACGCCGGCAGCTACTCGCGGGTTAGGAATATAGCATTCCATACCAGCAAAGATTGTCTCAGTGACTGCGGCTGCGCAGACGTCAGGATCTTCTGAGTTAAAGCAGATCTGCCTCCACGGGTACGATGCGTAAAATTCACGCAATCCATCCCAGTCTGCCGACTTATAGTGCCACACACGACGCCAGTTAGTTGGCCCAGAAGGATCAGGTTGTGTGCATGACACTTGAGTCCGAACGAGACAGTGGTCCGAGGAGCCAAGAGGCGCATCCACTGAGACGGAGTACCCGTCCGGACGAGTAGTCAGCAGAAGGTCCAGTAAGGAGCTCGTATGTTCCTCTATATCTGGTATTCTCGTTGGAGAAAGTACCAGCTGAGAGAATCTATAGGTCAGAGCAAATTCATGAGCAGATATCCCAGCATAGTTATTGGTTCGAGAACTGAGCCACTCGCGATGGTGGGCGTTAAAGTCTCCCAAAATAACTAGTTCTGCTGTGGGATATTGCTCTAGAACTTTGTCAGTCGTCAAACTCAGGTGCGTGAAGAGTCGAGTTACGTCCGTGTCACCGCTATGAGACCTGTATAGGCACGCATAGATACGAGTGTGGCCGCCGTAATCTACGCGCACCCACAATATCGACAGGTCCCTGTCTTCAAGGCTATGAAGGCGGCGACAGCAGATATCCTCCCGGACGAACATACATACACCGGCACGACTCATAAAATTGTGTTCGAGTTTGTAGCCGGGATAATGAAGGTATGATGTGTCGGCCGGGCAGGATATCTGCGTCTCCGTTAGAAAAAGAATGGTCGGCTGCGCAGTTTCGAGATGGTGGTGGACTGCGTTAAGATTTGCGTGAATACCCCTGATGTTGCAAAAATCCACATTATATGTGGATGGAGTAGCCGCTGTGCAAACTCTTTTCTTTTTCTGTCTTCTGGCCATAATATATATAAAAAAAAGTTACTAAGACTAAGGATGAGGATTCACTGCACAGACAGCATAGAGGGCAAAGGGTGCGGTTCTAAGACTGCCGAAGCTCGCCACAGATGATACGGTTGCTGGCACGGCGGGCGGAAGGGCCCCTGATCCCCCTCTGTTGTAGTAGCCGGGTCCACTCCGGTCTCCTTCTCCGGCACGACTACCACTTCAGATACTTTACACAGGCTGGCGAATCAGCCTCCCAGGGCGGAGATTAAGTAATCCCTGGGTTCGGGATCCCGTTCAACCTGCGGGCGGCCAGCGGTCAGCCGTTTCATCAGGTCTCCCTGACCGCCGAACCAGCACGCCGCGTCTATGCCGAGTATGACAGCAACAAGCACCACCGGTCCTCCGCTGTCCGTGCAGCGAATCCTCAAAGAGCTCTGGCAACCTTATTCACCGCCAGGAACACAACACTACTCAATGTTAGTGTTATTATGGCCGCGGTTTTCTGTAAGGTGGAGGTACTTCCCCAGTTCGGGCCGCTCATTCGAGCAAGTACTCGCTATGCCCTGCTTAGTTGTTCGGGTGGCTTATTCGAGCGAGTACTTGCAGTGCCCTACCTCTCTTAAAATATATCCACATCATCTCTCAGGTCATCAGTAACCCAATGTCCAAGATATTTAAATTGGTACACTCTACTTAGAGCAATACCATTGAGCTTGTTGGTGGGACAAGAGAGTGACCTTTGGTACCTGCCTTAAAAACCATGTGTTCGGTTTTCTTAATATTATAAATTAGACCATGTGAAGTGGCATATGACTCACACACTGCAATAAGTTTCCGTAGAGCGCTGACAGAGGGGGCCAGCAGCACCATGTCGTCTGCATAACTAAAATTGTTCATGCAAACACCATTTATATAGCAACCGACATGCATACTGCTGAGCTCCTCTATCAGCCTATTTACATAAAGACTAAAAATCAATGGTGAACTCAAGCCCCCTTGCCTTACTCCACAGTCCAGTCCACACGGTTCTGATAGGTTCCCCGCCCATTTCACACTGTTTTCTTGGTTAAGATCTTGATTTAGATTAGTTTAGATTTTTATTACTTTAGTTTCTTCTGTGTTTTAGTCTGAATTGTATTGTGAATGTATTTAAAAGATTTTAAATAGAGACAAAACATTATTAATAATAAGACGATACATATTTCTACTAGGATACATTTCATAATTGAAAAATTTACAATTTAAAATACACAGAAAAGCTGCGTCGAGCAAATTAACGAATCTTCGCTCAGGAGCACATTTAAAATTCATCACACAAATTACAGCCTCAGCAGATTCTAGTTAGACGTTTTTAATTCCCGTTTTTTTACTTCATTTTTATTAACTGTATATAGTTTTAATTGAACAACAGTTTTTCTGCAAAGTTTATTGCAAAACTATAGTCGACATAACGCACTGATTAAATTAAAATATTTACTGACATTTCAGTTTATACATGTGGAAATCGCTGAACGAGATTTTTAAAAAAGTAAAATTTAAGATGAAAGTAAGATCAGAAAAAAAATCAAAATGCCCTAAAAACGTTTAATACTATTTAGTACTATACAATATTAAGACTCTAGAAGAGATGAGACACCCATTTACAATAAACTTATTTTCGCTATATATTACGAAGTAGCTCAGTGATAAATTTTCAGTACACTAATTAGACCTGTGCTTGACGATTTTTGGGTAAATATCAATTAACTCCCTCGTAGCCTAGTTGGTAGTGTGATGGACTGCCGTGCAGAGGGTGTGGGTTCGATTCCCGCACTGTTAAACATTTGTATTTGTCTTGAGTCTGGGTGTACTTATGTATGATGTGTATGTATTTACAAAAAAAAAGTAATATATATGTATTTATATCTGTTGTCTGGTACCCATAACACAAGCTTTGCTTACTTTGGGGCTAGACGGCGCTGTGTGTAATGTCCAAAAATATTTAAAAAAAAAAAAAAATATATCTGTTTTTAATTGATTAAGAAGCTAATCTTACTTTCACTTGACAGCCCTTTAATTCCGACGTCTTTGGATAGATTATAATAAAATTTTACAGAGATATGTATTTTATGTAAACGCCATACAAATGTGTTATGAAAATTAAAAAAAAATAGGGTTAGATCCCCACACATTGAATCTATAAATGTGAACATTTCAATTGAGGGAGGAAAAATATTTTTTCGCCCATTTGTCTCTAATTAATTCCTTAACCGCGTCATCTCAAAATCACGATAATAGGGCATCATAAATACTAGCAACAAAAAATATTTCATGGATTACAAGTTTTGTAGCTCTGATTTGTTTTGTACCTACGACACGCACTTGGCCGGTATTCACGTAGTTTAGCCCAATTCCTTATAACTTATGTGTACTAATTCGTCTCACACTATATATGTTCTATTCCATATTCCTTCTTCAAATTTTATGGAGGTCGGTTCTGCGCATCAGTTTGTCGGAAAGTAACAGAGATACAGATCGAAAGACAGACAGATACACATTCGTAATTATGATAATAGTATGCGCAAGAAGCGTCATAAATACAAAGATAGGTTTATTCTTATTCCACTATTGTATAGACTATTCCTGATCGTTTCTGACATACCTACAGCCCAGTCTAGTTTGACAGCTCACTATCGAAGAAAATTAATTGACGTATTGACGCCAAAACCCGCACTACATGCGTGGCTGTGAAGAAGCATTTTTTAGCGTAAAAATAGTTGGTCACTTTTTGCAGTCTAGCCCAAGGCCCGATCCGCCTATCATCTAACATTGTAACACGACCTAAGGAACTTCGTTTCAATAAACAAACATACTTAAACAGAACAAAGTAAATAACTCTAAAATTATGGTAAAACTGGATATTTAATACTTACCAGTAAGTAAAATCGGATCTTCAGATAAATCTTTATCTAACATGCTTTTGACTTCGAAGATTTTCTTAAAAAATATATTGCAGGGTCTTGACACAAAATCGGTAAGGTACCGGCACGTGCCCGAGTGCTACTCACAGCCAGTCTCACCAACGTGCACGGTCAGCTCTTTAGAAGACTCTCGTCTATTGATTTTACTCTTCCGAGGTCGAAAATATATTTCTTGTGAAGATAACACCGACTTTAATGTAAGGTATTGGGAACAAATTGCGATTGGTCATGTGACAGATGTTTATTTGTGTTCTTTAGGAGATCGACTATAGCATTTGAGATATTTCTTTTTCTCTTTATTGAGCATATCATAGTAAACGGAGTGTTTTAATTTAGCTCAAATATATTTGCAGTCAAAAGATTTTTTGTTCGCCAACGTAGTGCATTAATAACAATAGTCCTATTCTCAAAGCATCGAAAACTGTCCGTTCATTTGTCTGTCCCTGGTTTAATCTTCCGCCCTATGTCGGTCCATATATTAGTATGTCAATCTGTTCGTCTATCTATCATTGTCTTGGATGATAACAGGGAAAGCTGGAATTCAGCAAAGACATTTCTGTTTAGGGTTCCATATCTCAAAAGGAACCCTTAAATGATCACTTTGTTATCCGTTTGTCTATCAAGACCGTTTTTCTGACAAACGCGTGAAGGTATTAAGTTGAAATTAATGTGAAATACTAAAGGTCTACAGGTTCTTGAAAAAAATACGGCCATTTTTGTCACATATTTTGGCAAATAAATCAAAACCTGTGGGGTGCTTTCCGTTGTCCTAAAATCATAAAATTTCACAAGAAGCAAGTATTTACATCACGAATATAGGAAAACGTCCAAAATTTGTTAATTTGTAATTATACACACTAAAAAAAGTTTGTCTGTTTGACAAGAATCTTTTAGGTACTCAAGAACTCGTGGAGTTATTAATTGAATATAATATCAAATAACAAATACTGAGGTTAACGGAGTATGTTCTAAAAAATATGCTCAAAATACGGTTATTTTTTTAAAAGCTATGGTATACTTTCCGCAATACTATTGCACAATATCATGATTCTAGAACAGAAGCAATGCCATTTAACACATATAAAGGCAAAAATCTGAAAACCATTTTGTTGTTACATCACAAAAATATTTGTTTTGCGATTATAAACTTATTTGCTGTTAGTAAACTAACCGCGACCTATGTCGATATATTGGTCCCTCCATACAGTTTACCTTTTACGGAACACTCGGAGCGCAAGTCCGACTCGCACTTGACCTTTTTTTTTAAACTGTAGTAGGTATATTTAATGCAACCAAATAATTATCTGTGCGAAATAATATATTTTGTCATGTTAATAAAATCAAATTAATAAAATACTTTCTTTATGAGAATGCTGAGTGAAATTTTAGAGAACGTGATTTTGATTGTAAATTTAAATTATCATAAGTGTTTTATAGTTATACGATAGTAACTAGCTTGATAAAAACGAATAAAATGTACCTAACAGGATCTTAATAAAACAGAAATATTGAAAAATGTGTTGTAATCTAAGAATTCCTTCTCATGACAAGATTAAGAAGTTTAGTCCTGCTGTGTCTTAAGTTTAGTTTATAACAATAAGATCGTGCAAGATTTAACTTAAGACATAAGTAAGAACTAAATTTAATTTTATGAATGCAGAGAATATTTGAAAATCCCGACATTTGATTAGTTTGTATGGAATGACAATTGAGCGCTAGTGTCGCTCTTGTTTGCGTCTTTATCGTATGTACTTCACATTCTTCCTTTTCTGGGTATGTGTTCTGTGACTTAAACACCGGTTAGAAGATTATACCAAGAACCGATAGCAAACTAGCAGTAATAGTCCGACTTCTACCCGACATTAGTTTTTAAAATAACAATTATCTATATATATTCTGCGTGTTAAAAAAACTATTTACGTGTTATATTATTGAAGCGAAACAGAAGTTTTACATCAGCTCACTAAGAATTAAAGAACGAAGAATTGAAATTGTTGAAGGAGAAACTACGCTAAAGCTGTAATTTATGTGCTGAATTTAAAATACCCTCCGGAACGCTAAGTCGTAAATCGCCGCGACGTAGCTTTCTAATTTCCCCTGTATTTTAAATTTACATTTGCTTATTATAAAATGTATCCTTCCTTAATCGTAAAAATCCTAACATACCTTTAATATATACACGTTATTATAATGCACAACTGACCCGACTTCAGCGATTTGTTTTGTATTACAGAACTGACTTCAGAAGGAATGTTTTTTGGTATATATCTGCAACGATAATCAAAGGACTCAGCGATCTGTGAATAGATATATTCTTAAGTTGTTGAACGTCGACTTCGAGACTCACAAGTGTAAGAGCGGGCCAGTTCAAAGGCTCCCGAGAGCTGTTACGACGACTTCAAAGACGCTGAGCCAGATATCTCAAGGGGCTTCGTCATTACCCATGTACAAGCTGAAGTATGAAGTAAATATTGTTTCTTTTTGGACTAAGCATTGAGGACCTGTTCCACATTTTTCTGACAAGTTTCCTTTTCTGGTTGCACTCGCAAAGCATTGGTAGTGTTTTTATAAGTGTAATCGATTGTGAAGGATACTTATCACGAATTGTATGCAAGCTATTGCTTTTAATTATTGCTTAATTTTATCAAGCTCAGTTGAGCTAAAGATTGTAGAGAGACAGACAGACATATGGACAAAGTAATTCTTATATTAATAACGTAAGTACGGATTACTTTGAAACAATTGACTCACATAAAAATTCAAATATCATTTAGTTTCTTACCTTTTATCGAAGTAATGCAGTCAGTTTATATCGAGGTCAACCAACGACATATCGGATGAGGCATTTTTTTTATTGGGTCTTGTTGTGAATTACGTGAGTTTTAAGGACGTTGCTCGTTTGTGAACTAAGTATCCATGATAAAAATGTCGTCTTTACTAATAGAAAAAAGTTTATTGGCGAGTTTTGTGGTAAAATACGAAATAATTATGTCCCTATTGTAAATCCCTTATAAATATTACTTAAAAAATGTTTTTGTAATTATGAGAAAGTCAAGATAGTTTTTCTAGATTTCATGGTGCTTTTTTAAAAACAATAGAGTTTACTTTTAACAATTAATTGAAAGTTTAGTTCATTATAATTATGAAAAATCAGTTCTTTTTCCAAATTTTGTCTATAAGAATGCTCTTTAAAAGACTCTACCTGCTAATAAATATTTTTTTTAATGGAGATAAATATGTAGATAAGTACGCAGAAAAACATGGAAATTTTAGGAGGAACTAATGTGTCTGTTATAATTTGTAATTCCACTTAATTAGGTTTCGTTTACAAAATTTACCGGAAAATAAATATATTTTTAACAAAATTGCAAAAGTTTCTGTTAAGCTGTTACGTAATAATGATTTTAATGAATTATTTTAATTTGTATTGATTTTAATGAAAATTTACAGAAAGCTGTCTTGAGTGAACTACATTTTGTAATTAAATTGTGATTTTTTGTGAGGAATGATTTTTTTCACGCACGACACTGTGCGAAAGAACGTTGCATGGATCGTCAGAAATTCACTTGAGTGCTTTAAGAGGATACACTTCGCGGCGCCTCGCAGCGGGCTTCATACAAACGAATTTTTCATTTGTTTTTGACATTTACTGATCAATCACTTTGAAATTTCTCAGTCATAATCATAAGCCGAATACCTAGGACTGTGGTTTTTCCAAAATCTTCTAAAACGTTATAGAACTAGAAATCTTTTAAAAACCCTTTTTTATGAAAAACTAGAATGTTGTATAACTTTTAAACTAAAACTTTTAAACTATAATGAGAGTGGAATTGGGAATGTGCAAATTGATACTGAAACTAGGTATTGAGAGATGATATTAAGATAGGTAGGGCACTGCAAGTACTCGCTCGAATAAGCCACCCGAACAATTAAAGCAGGGCATAGCGAGTACTTGCTCGATTGAGCGGCCCGAACTGGGGAAGTACCTCCACCTTACAGAAAACCGCGGCCATAATAACATTGAGTAGTGTTGTGTTCCTGGCGGTGAGTAAGGTTGCCAGAGACCTCGAGGATTCACTGCGTGGACAGCGGAGGACCGGCGGTGCTTGTTGGTGTCATTGCTCGGCGTAGACGCGGCGTGCTGGTTCGGCGGTCAGGGAGATAAAACGGCTGACCGCTGGCCGCCGGCAGGTTGAACGGGTTCCCGAACCCAGGGATCACTTAATCTCTGCCCCGGGAGGCTGATCTGCCAACCGATGTAAGGTCTCTGAAGGAGTAGTCGCGCCGGAGAAGGAGACCGGAGTGGACCCGGCTACTACAACAGAGGGGGATCAGGGCCCGCTGTGCCAGCAACCGAATTATTTGTGCCATGCTTCGGCAGTTCTAGAACCGCACCTTTTGTCCTCTAAGCTGTCTGTGCAGTGAAGCTTCATTAAGTCTAAGTAACTTTTTAAAAAAATGGCCAAGAGAACGAAAAGGAAAAGAGTTTTTACAGCGGTTACTCCATCCTAATATAATGTGGATTTTTGCAATATCAGGGGTATTCACGCAAATCTTAACGCAACCTACCACCATCTCGAGACTGCGCAGCCGACCATTCTTTTTCTAACGGAGACGCAGATATCCTGCCCGGCCAACACATCATACCTTCATTATCTACTCAACGGAGAGAAATTCCAATTCATCGGCAAAAGTCGCTTGCCAAAGCTGCCGAAGGGAACTTTTGCCAGTCGTCGTTACCACCACTGCGAAATACGGATGGTGACTTGGCCCATAGTCCTAAAAAAAAGCCGATCTACTGGGCAGTCTCTTTGCCTCGAACTCGAACATGAACGATGAAGGCGCTGTACCACCTACTATACCGTGGTGCGGTAAGAGCATGCCGGAAATCTCCATAACACAGCGGGAGGTCCGGCGGGCTTTGCTTTCTCTAGACGTTTATAAGTCGAGTGGGCCAGACGGTATACCAGCAGTGGTGCTTAAGCAGTGTGCTCCTGAGTTATATCCTGTACTCACGCGCCTCTTCATGCTTTCCTACCACTCTAGGCAATTTCCGTCTTCATGGAAGACTGCGAATGTGCACCCGTTGCCCAAAAAGGGCGAAAGATCAGATCCATCGAATTATAGGCCTATCGCTATTACCTCTCTCCTCTTCAAGGTGATGGAGCGTGTGATCAACACACAGCTTCTAAGATACCTAGAAGTACACGACCTGGTCAGTGACCGTCAATATGGCTTTCGCCACGGTCGCTCGACTGGTGCCCTTCTAATGTATCTCACACACCGATGGGCACTAGCCATTGAGAGTCAGGGGGAGGCATTGGCATGTAGCCTGGACATAGCGAAGGCGTTCGATCGGATCTGGCACCGGAGTCTTCTATCGAAGTTGCCATCTTACAGAGTGCCCAAGGGTTTGTGCAAATGGGTGGCTAGCTTTTTGTCCAGCAGACGCACACGAACCGCAGTTGACGGTAGTTGCTCTGACAGCATGGACATTAATGCTGGTGTCCCGCAAGGCTCTGTGCTGTCTCCTACACTCTTTCTACTGCATATCAATGACATGTTGTTGATTTCCAAGATGACAGTACTGGAGACGCTTATTACACAGGTCGTGCATCAACATCCTTCGTTCCATTGTGGAGGAAAACCGTGGAGAACTTGTGTCTCAAATCGAGACCACACTGTCCAAGGTCTCTGACTGGGGACGCGCAGACTTGTTAATACATAGAGAGTTATGAAATAAAAATGAAAAAACTAGAGGTTTGGAAATATTTTGTTAAAGCAATTTTTTTACAGATATCTAAAATAAACAGTAACTTTATGCTACAAGAATGTGAAAAAATATATTATTTTTACAAGTTTGGGACTTGAAAAAAGATAGTGGAATCAATTTTATAAAGGAGCGGAAAACTACACATTTTGCCTCCGGGGCAGCCTTAAAAAAGAAGCTAAAATTGATTCCACACAAAAACAAAAGCAAACAATAGTTATAACAAACAGAAACAATATGGCCTTGTACTTTGTCTCAGCTGCGATTATTACTGAGTCTTCATGGCTTTAAATTATTTTTTTAGTTTAGAAATAACTCTACAAAAACAATTCTGTTTGCGTGGAAATTTTTATTTCCGACTTCGATCATGCTTTATACAAAAGGTAAAAGTTCCTGTACGGCTACAGCTTTTGACTATCAGTATTTAAATACATTCTGCTTTTCCGAAAGTTAAAACTTATTATTAGTTTTATATACCTCAGGCTTAATAAACAAAAAGAAAATTGCTATCATATTCTTACATAAATTACCTATTAGGTTATATTTTGTGTGAACTTAAGTTCAAAGATTAGTCAAGGAGCTGTAAGATCGTGCCCAAGAGACATTTACATCTAATGTGACGTCTTACAACGTTCACTATGATTAAATCTTGATTGAAAAAAGATCAAGGATTTGCTTATTCGCATAGTTTGAACTTAAGTATTACATCAAAATCTTAACAGTATTCGCGGCGTTATTTAAAAATGTTAGTCCGAAATACCCAAATTATTTATGTCAATCTTTTTTTTTTATAAATATCTTTAGTAAATAGTTTGGTTTGTTGATTGTTTGTTAACTGCGTTTTTAATGTATATGTTCAATACAGATAGAGAGCAAAAATTTAGCAGTAAATTCAAACTAAAATTATTTTAAAGAATTACGGTAAGTATTGCCAAAAAATTTGATAAGTTGTTTTTTAATAAGCTACTAATTTTATTTATTTATTTATTTAACTCTTATAGTACATTCTAATTTTAGTGTAAAATTAACAAATTGATACTTATGTACTAAGGTGGACTTATCGCATAGTGCGATTTCTTCCAGCCAACCTTAGGGTATTTCCGAAAAAAGGTTAATTTAAATTTAAGTAGGTAGGGTCCAAATGAAAAAAAAAAAAGAAAACCATAAATAAAATAATTCCAAGTATATTCACGTACATAAATACACCATAATTACATAAACATACTTATATAATTACTAATAAATAACTACTAAGTATTAGACTGGTAGTTAAAGAGCTCCTGCAAGTACTTGGGACTACAAGTGCAGAGGGATTATTAAGGACAGTATACAAAAGAGTGAGAATGTGAGTATTCCTACGAAGTGGAATTGGGAGCCACTTGAGTTTAGTACGAAACTCTGAAATGTGATCGTATTTCCGTAATCCGAAAATGAATCGGATACATAAATTTTGGAGACGTTCAAGTTTGTCGAGTATCTCCTTTGTAAGGTCTAGATAGCTTACGTCCGCATAATCAAGGATAGGAAGCAGTAAAGACTGTCTGACTGAATTTTGTTTTGGAGATAAAAATTACAAATATTTATATATTTATTGTATACAAATTACGGTCAGAAATGAAATAAGATTACAACTTATAAAGCTCAGACATATTGACGTCACAGCAGCAGCGGTATATAAATAATGTTCCTATTAATTGTACTTCCGCAGACGCCAACTTCAGTTTCAATTTCAAGCGAAACGATTAACTTAAACACTGCAAGTGAACTTCAAAACTGCAGTTATAGAGTTTGTCAGGATCTAGTAAAACCATTCATGTATGAATAAATGTAAATAAAATAAAAAAAATAGTTACAAATACTGCTAAACCTCAAGGTTTTCTTAAAAATTAGGTGTACCACAAGGGTCAATGTTAAAGCCTTTTTTATTTTGTAACACTTCTTAATAGGTATTGTTAATAATTAAGCAATTACAAAGGATGTTATGATTTTATGTTTCCATAATAGTACATGAATCATTAACTTACTAAACTTACTGTTTTACACAGTTAACAACTTCATCTAAGTAATTTTTTTTTAATTTTATAAAGTACGTTTTGTAACTTTCCCACTATTGTAAATTCCACTTCGCTGTGATAGTTTTTGTTTAAAATTTCGTTATATATCTATAATATATAATTGTGACGACCATCGTGTTTTTTTCACATATCCAGAAACAACCATTAGCTGACAGGGGGGGGTCACCTGACTTTAACAAAAATAAGTATTTTAAAGCTTAATATTTTTCAAACGCATCCTGCAATTGAAAATTGGTTTAAACGCTTTAACGCACCCGCAATATTTTATAACGAACTATCCAACGACATCTCACACTATGCAATAGTGGATTTTTTTTAAAGATTTAAATTCCAATTCAATATAATTTATTCAGCTTAGGCTACAATAATTGAGCACTTATGAATGTCACTACGCCATCGGTTCGTAAGTCTATAGGGCGGGAGACCTTGTACTGAGAAGAACCGGCAAGAAACTCAACAAGGGCATTTCTTTTCTCCTTTTCTCTTACAGCGTCCAATTAAAATATTGGAAAATGCCCTCCCTATCATAAAAGGACACTTCCCATTACAAACATAAAAAACATGAAATATAAAACACAAGCACAACATAAAAAAGTCTCTTATAAAAAAAAACAGTTTATGTATTCATCACTAAGAAATAATCAATTTCTTACAGTATTAATAAACAAAACAAAAAAGTAAGACTAAATACTAAGAATACAAAGAAGTTTGCAAGAGCAAACCAGCCTCCACAGGCGGCACCCGTTCACGAGTATGACACATGAATCAGCCATCGCTTCGCTCAACCATGTTTTAGGGAACGTAACGACCCGACACACACGCCACCACCGCAGAGACACTTTGAGAGAGCATGACACACTCAAGCAACTCCAATAAAACTTCGATTGTACTAGTTACAATGTGTGTAGTAAAGGAACAAAATATTAGAGGAGAAGATTCTATTTTACCACTTTTTCAGCCTTATTTATAAGTATCCGCATGCTAAATTATAGCTTTATATTACTAATGATCTCTGAGCTAAGCCACGGACAGACAGATGGACATAGTGAAACTATAATACAGCCAACAAGGAACGCTTAAAATATAAGGGTTCTTTTTTTCACACCCAAAAAAATCAGTAACCTAAACTAACAACGTAAAATAAATTTTGTCTTCAAATTAAGTTGTTTACTTGAATATTTCCAATGGCGAAGTGAAAGCTGTTTTAAAATTGCGGTCTATGTACTGGTCATATTATATACCAGACGCTATTTGAAAATAGTAGACATATATTGTGATGTTAGCATTTTATTCTGTGTAACATAGTACCCCCTATAACATTGTGCCCCTTTTTTTATGACCAAACCATGACTTATTATCAATGACTAAAATGCCACCTTCCATCTTCTATTTCTTTATATGGTCATGATTCTTTGCCGACGCTTAGCTCGGTTGCCGGAGCTGAGGTTTTGCTCTAATGCACTAACTTTGTACCTCCACAGCCAGACACGATGCCATTCGTTTCACGCCATTTTATTAGATAAGTGACACTCTGTAATAAATATATTTTGTAAATATTATTTCACTAAGCTATTTTTTTTTCTATTTTGGAGGAAGTGAATATGTGAAAGTAAAGTTTAGATTCTAATGGAAATGGGTTGATAAGCGTCAACAGAATCCATAAAGCGTATAACTACAAACTCTCCATCAAAGTCATACAAAGTCTCCATCGCATGTTGTAGTGATAAATTGTTGTTGTTGCCTCAACCATTGTTTATTCCCACTGCACATGCACCTGGATGAACATGCACTCCGAAGTACGGAGGAGCGCCGTCAGTCAGCGGTCACCCATCCAATGACTAACCACATCCGACGTTGCTTAAGTTCGCATATTGTTTCCGACAGATAAAGGTACATCGCCCATAAGCTTCTTAATACCATTATGTATTACCTAACGCAAAAGCATTTTACGCTGTTGAAAAGTAATAAAAGCCAATAATGTTATAAACACGGGTTATTGGGGCGATTAGTAGGTGTTCGAACGGGGTAAATTGTTACTTCAAAGGATTATTTTATTATATTTATAGCCATCCGAGGCCAAAAGCTTATTTGTGTTAAGCGACTTTGTTAAAGCCACAATATTAAACATTTGAAGCTGAAGCTGAAATTGTGTAAATAATACCTACATTAATAAAGCAAACTATTCTCTTTGTTTACTTTTTATTGTTATGCAGATGACACCGAAATGGTTTTTATAAATGCTGCAAACTATTGTTTTTAAACAAACATAATTTATTGATGCCTGTTACAGTTTTTATCAAAATAAATATGCATTACGTTGTATATTATTATAATATAGTATTAATGATATTCCTCTATAATAAAGTTAACAGAAATAAAACTAATTTTGACGACGTAAGTAGTGCACTTTCTCAATAATTTTGACGACGTAAGTAGTGCAAAAAAAACTAAGTGTTTATAATTTATGATGTCAAATGTCAGAAACATAAGTACAAAATTATCCTTAAACGAACAAGAAATAGAACTATTAGACTCAACAGTGTATCTAGATGTTACATTAGACAATAGGCTGCAGTGGAACTCTCAAATCTCAGTTCTTGCAAGGAAACTTAGTTCAGCTGCTAATGCAGTTAGAAAAGTTAAACAGATTTTGACACCGCTTGGTCTACAGCTATTTTCATTCCGTCATGCCTTATTGCATTTTACTTTGGGTTAAGACAACTGATATCGATACAGTCATTGTTTTGCAAAAGAGAGCAGTACGGTCAATCTATAAACTAAGGACCTCGAATTTCTCGTTGGTAACTATTTAGGGAAATTGATACTTTAACTGTTCCTTCCAATATTTCTTCCCTTGTATAATGTATATACGCAAATATTGTCATTCATTTGCTAAATATAGTGACCTCCACAGTGTTCATACAAGAAAAAAGGATAAATTGGTAGTTCCAAAATGTCAGAAGGTACAAAGCTATTTTGCAATACAAAGCATATATTTTTTTTACAATAAAATTCATAAACATGTGGTTAATTAACCTCCTTAATTTACCTCCAAATAAATTTTAAAATTTAATGAAAAAAAACTATTATAAAGTTGATAAATATATTAATGATAAAAATGCTTGGAATAATTAGAACTTATCGTATCGGTATTAGTGCATTTGTAGAATATTTTTATTTAATTAAAACATTGTATATACTTTTATTTTCTAATGTAAGGTTATATTGTATTTTATTATTAAGTTATGATATAATAGGATTATAAAAGATTTACTGCTGAGTTTCTTTCCGGTTCTTCTCGATAGTAAATTATTTCGAACCGGTGGTAAATTTTATAAAATTAATAATTAAACTGACGATTCGAAAGTGCTTTTTAAAAGTCTAATTGAATAAAAAAAGTTTGAATTTGAATATACTTGATCAAAAAATCATGGAAAAAAGCACAGACATGAATCCAAATAGATAACATAAGTTTCTCCATCTGCATAAAAACCGAACGTGCCACTTTTTTATACGTGACGTCACAACACCAATTTAGTGATGGAATTGGACGACAGCGCGAAATCGACCTATAGTCGCCCCCGCCAGTTAGATATAGAGTCGGAACAAAAGTATCGATACTATACTCATGAGTAGTATCGAAATAAAGATACTCGATACCGATATCGTACTCGCATCAAAAGCTTTGCGTTACTCAGGTATTAAGTACTTTCTATTTGGCTTTCAGTGGAAATAAAACACAAAAAATAGTAGTTTAAAGCTGTTTATAAAACTAAAATTGTGTTTATTACAATCCAAAGTCGTATTGTGAATGATTATCGTTACGGTTTAAATTGATAAATTTAAATTCAACTGGAAACGGCCAGTTGTCTTGCGTGTAGTAATTTTCGGTGTCAAGTAGAGGTCCAGCTCTATTTCGTCACCGTCAGAAGAGGCGCGAGCCCACCTCAACATAGAGTCACAGCACAGTACCTACATTACACACCACATCTATACTCACACACTAGACTCGTTTTGAAGGACCGGTATTTAGACGTAAGTACAGAAAAAATATTTATTTCGCACAATACCTCTCAGGGTGTTTTTAGTTGTTTTATAAAGTTCGTAGTATTTCCACTCGTCTTTAGTATCTTGAAACAGATTTTGCATGTTGTTACATTCACATGTTTTTTTACCCGCATTGGCAAGGAAGTATGTATGTAAATTTCTTTTAAACGGCTAGATGGATTTCTTTAATTATTGTATCGATAGATTTGCCTAGATATCCCAAGTGTTCTTAGATAAAATTCAGAATTTTTAGTGGTGTATAAAAATAAAGCTCTTGAAAAGACCAAAACACCAGACACACCAACTTATAATAAATAACCCTTATTTTTTAGGTCATAAGAGTCATCTTCTTATCATCTTTTTATGACGGGAACCTCCTATGGTACCATAGACTTAATTGCCAAGATAGAACTGCAATAGGGCTGGATGGATACGACGAAAAAAGTATCGAGTACAGTGAAAAGTATCGATTCTTACTCAGTATCGACTACGAAATTACTCGGTATCGTAACCAACGCATCGAGTATACTCAGGTATCCAGTACGCAGCTGTTAGTCGTTTGGCTGTATTTCTTTTAGTTCATCATAAGTTGACGTTTCCAGTACATCAACCGTCGGTATTATTTTTGTAGTCAGTCGTCGACACTTGTTTGTTCCGTAAAGCTTAAAAAACAAATTCAACCATGTTTTGTTTAAAACCAAGTTTTTTATAACCCGTCGCTTCAATCCATTTATTTTAACGTTGGGTGCACTTGGAAACCTGTAATTTTAATTTTTGTTATTCTGAACAGAAAAGTTATTGCAATTAAAAAACAAGTCTTGCAACTTCGTAACTAAGGTATTTTGAATCATACAGTACACACGCAGGTAATAAATAGTTTTCATTGAAAATGACAAGAAACATAAAATAGTTGAATTTAAAATAAATTGCACACAATTTTAGACCAAACATACTTATAGATGAAAGGAAACGTTTCCATTATCTCTACTGTTGTTATAGCTCACTACACAGCACAATAAAGTATTTTTCTTAATTTCGGTTCACGACCGACGCCGATAACGGTGGAGCGCAGACTAAATTAAACAGCGTCAAAGGAAGAGCATGCCTCTTCATTGTGACACGCGAAGTACATCCACCTGCGTCATCTATTTAGATACATGTCTGTGAAAAAAAAAAGCATAAAGAAATTTTAAACTTCTTATATCTAGGAAAGCGAACGAAATGAGTCAATGTATGTACCTACAAAAATAACACATATTCCTGGTTTTTAACGTTTTCAGCTAAACCTGACTTTTTTACAAACAATCACAACTGTTTTTAAACACTACGCTCAGAGCCAACTATAAATTTAAAAATTAATTTGTGTATTTTTTCTTTTTGCAAACGTAAAAATAAATTTTATTGTGTTCGCCAAGTTAACTGACGGATTCTTTTATTTCTTAATAGAACAGTGTTTTGTTATCACGAGTGTGTAAAGTGCCCCGAGTCCACACTTTCAGAGAGATTAGTGTTAGGTTAAATGTTCAAAAGAAAACTGGTAGGAGGTGATCTGCATGAATTGCCTTAAAGCGACTTTTTGTATTTTAAGACCCGGTACGCTGACTTAAAAATGACAGGATTAACCCGACCGCCACATATGACAGTTTAAAACACAGCTATGTATATCATGTGCACGTGAGCGAGACAAAAGACTACAACGATTTTCAAAATAAGTCGACATAAGCAACAAATCGGTCAAAGTCAAAACTTCATTTTTTAGAATTTAGCTAGGTACTGAATAGCATAATAGTATCTATGGAATATCTAGCTGTTAATATAAATTTCAATGTCACGGATAGAGGTAAAAAACGAAAAAAAAAAAACAGAAATTACTGAATGTCATGACGTAACCTAAAACATGAATACGTATACTTGACTCCATAGATTTTTTTAAGCAGTTCTCTATAAACAGTAACAGGTTGTACTGAAAACCTTATTAAAATATACATAAATAAGCTTTAAATTATTTAAAAACTTAGTTTAGACGTCATTCAAGGCCGTGACGTTGAGAAATAAAATATACTTGTCCCTTCTTTCTTGTGTACTCGATTCTAACCCAACCCCGTAAAGTACGGTGCAGTCTAACTTAGCACACATTGGATGGTCCTGGTCCCTAGTCCGGATTAATGGGGAGGGCACTAGCCTACGTTCTCCAGGAGCCTTTGGGCTGTAAAGCGGGCATACTTGGAAATGTAATCCTGAAGGGTTGAGGCTTGCACTGCCAACACTCCCCGTTTGGTCTGGATTTTGGACGTAAACGGTGGCCCGGGTACTAATTCACCCTTGGGTATTCGGCTTAGGTCTAATCAGATTTAAGGTGAGCAGGGGGGAATGATGAGGTAGGCAGCCGTAGATGCACGGAGCAGGTGGGTGTAGCCGACCCCCTGTATACCATGTGTCGACCCGTCTCGTCTGTAACTCATTCTGGCCTGCTATTGCTCCAAAGTAGGTCCTGGTGACCCTGGCAGTTCGTGCCGGGGCTCCCCCAAAAGTGCGGGTTCCATGGAGGGTGGGACGCCTCAGAGAAGTCACTCACACCGAGCTCCGTGTAGCCGGTAGGCTGCAGTCCGAAGCTGACCTCACTTCTGCTGAAGCTGAAACTATAAGGGTGGCCATCGAAGATGTCATCTTTAACGCAGTGGAAACGACACTGTCAGCCGGAGCTTTATGCGCATCCACATTAAGAAGAAAAGCCTTCCATGGTGAAGGTTGCCTCAAACTGTGGTGCGAGGACAAGCGATCACTGAACTGCCTCAAATCCAGTTTTACCGAAATAAAATCACCACGTGAGGGCACCAGGCTGAAAGTGATCAGGCAAATGGACATCCCCAAGATGGTGAAGTTCGCCGTTCTTATACCGGGTCACAAGAGAGATGGGAAGTGATTGCAGAACGTCCTCAGAGACCAAAACCCGCAGTATAAGATCGGCACCTAGTCACTGTGCAACCCCACCCGCCAAGTCGACAACCTGTTCCTGACCTGGGGTATTCCCGAGCAGGAAGTTAAGAAACTGGTTGCTAAGGACCGTAGGCTTTGCTACACCACCGGGTCGGTGTACGTAAGCTTCTTCTCAGACGGTTTACTGGTGGACACCTCCTTAGAATCAAGTGTTAACTTGCCTGGCATTAGCATCCAGCGGACGGCAGCGACGATGGCCTGACCTCCGAATTATTCAATTAACGTCATACCAAACTAACCTCCGGTATAAAATAGCGGCCATGGCTACCCTACGCAGGCTGCTGGAGGTTGACACAGGGACCATAGCTCAGATTCAGGAGCCGTGGATCAGAGACAACAAAATCTGTGGCCTCAACAATATAAGGGGTAACTTACTACTCAACACAACCATAGAAAAACCACGCACATGCATATATATTCTCGAACGCATACCATCTGTGCTACTGACCGAATTCTGCTCCAGAGACCTAACATCTGTTAGAATTAAAGAGGACGACGATGCAGGCCTATCCTTGCTAGTTATCGCATAATTGTATTTGCCGATTGACGGAGACATTTCGTCACATGAACTAGTGGAACTGGTGAGATACTGCGAACAAAACATAGCGGATCTGATCATAGCTGCAGACTCCAACGCCCACCACACACTCTAGGGGTGCGAATCTACAAACAAAAGAGGTGAGGATCTCGTCTCTTTTCTATTTTCAACTAATCTCAATATTCTCAACAGAGGATCTGAATCAACGTTTGTAACCTCAAGATACCAAACCATTGTTGACATTACACTGGCGACAGGCTCAACAGAGGAAATCAAAACGTGTTAGCACGTCTTTTACTATTTATCATGCTTGTACCACAGAGATATCTGCCATAAGATCCAGCTACAGAGGACATTAATGGAGCCTAGAAAAAACCCCCGCAAAACCAATATAATAGAATTCAAGGCTGCATTAAAACGTAACCTAGACACAACCGATGCTGGCATAGGGGAAACTTTAATAAACACAGACATGATCGAACAGAGAGTTGCAAAGGTGACACAGTCGCTGCTGAACTCCTACCATCAGTCATGCCCCTTCCCCAAGCCAAAAGATCAAACACACAACATCAATCATTGATGATATCCGCAGCTAGAGAGGGCAAGGCAAACCCTCAGACTGGGAAACCTACAAAACAGCACAAACCGAATACAATAAACACATCAGAACTCGTAAAAGGGAATGCTGGCAGAGAATTGCGGGCCTCGCACACAAATAAATTCCTGAGGCATGGAGGGAAGTAAAGGTAATATTCCTACCCAAACCTGGAAGGAGTGATTTCACAATCCCGAAGGCATACCGACCATTAACCTCACTTCCTTTATATTAAAGACTCTAGAAAGGCTCTGCGACCGATATATTAGGGACGTGACGCTAATATACATACCATGCTCAATATTAACTACCACGCTTAACTGCGCTGGAAAATCTACAGAAATAGCCTTTCACTGTGAAAAAGGTAGAAAAGGCGCTGGCAGAAAAATCGATGACACTTGGTGCATTCATTGACATTGAAGGTGCATTTGACAAAACGCTTTTTAAAATTATAAACCGAGCCCTCCTCAAACGCAAGGTGAATCCGACATTAGTCAGCTGGATAACCAATATGCTAAAAATGAGAGGAATACATTTCACCGTAAACAGCAGCATAAACAGGGGCATAGTAGCAAACGGATGAACTCAAGGAGGTGTGCTGTGACCCTTTCTCTAGAATTTAGTTGTTAATGACCTAATTGCTAAGCTCAACAAAAGCGGCCACTATACAGTGGGCTATGCTGACGACCTAGCCATACTTATCAGTGGTAGAGATGAGGGCATACTCAATGACCTTACAGAAGAAGAACTGGTAAAAGTGGAAATTTGGTGCAACGAAAACTAACTCGCGTTAAACCCTATCAAAACAGAACTATTTTTTTTACTAACAAAATAAAAACCAGTAAAGCAATCGCCCCAATATTTTTTGGTACAAGTCTGTCTCTCTCACAGGAGGTCAAATACATGGGAATAATCCTAGAAAGAACAAATTAACTAAAGCTAGTATATAACCTTCGGGCAGTGTAAAACGCTGGTGGGCAAGAACTGGGGCCTAAATCCCAAGACGCCAGAATGGCTATACACAGCAGTAATCAGATCGGTTATCACCTACGGAGCCATTGTCAGGTGGCCAAGGACCACACTAAAACACGAAAAACTCAACCTACAAAGTTTCCAGAGATTGGCATGTGTGGCAATAACTGAATGTATGAGAACAACTCCCACTGCAGCCTTAGAAATCCAACTTGGGCTCCCTCCGGTCCACCTTTATATTCAACAGGAGGCGGCGGTGTGCGGCCCTGAGACTAAGGCAGTTAGGCCTATGGAGAGGTAACAGCTGCTTTTCCTCTATTGCACGCTCCCTGTGACAGGATACCGAGAAGGTTTGTTTTTAACAAACGCTACAACATTGAGCTACATGAAAATCGACAGGATCATTTCGGACCTAAAGAGGTACAGGAATACACCCATGGTTCAAAAACAAGAAAAGGTACGGGAGCCGGCGCGTACTCTGCTGGCCCAAACTTGCATGTATCCACAGGTTTTGGTAAGTTTAACACGATATTCCAAGCGGAATGTTTAGGTATAATCCATGCTGCAAAGGACATGGCGAGAACTCAGGACTACTACTCAAAATTCACCAAGCTCTAAAGGTAATATCACTCAGTAATACCGTGACGGCGGGTTGAATCACGGGCCATAGAAAATCATTAGGCAACGACGTAGCTGATGATCTAGCCAAAATCGGCTCAAGCTCGACACCGATAAGGGCCGGAGTCAATCATACCCATACTGTTCAACCAGCACACTCACCAACAACATCAATCAGAATGAGTGGGTGGTAAAGGCTGCCGACAGGCTAAGGACTCAACACCCAATCTAAACTTTAACTAGATTTACTAAGACCCTGCTCCGGATGAACAGGGATAACCTGAGAAAGGTCGTAGGGATCTTAACGGGTCACTGCTCGCTTAACCGACATCTATTTCTTTTAGGTGCCACCGACAGCCCCCTCTGCAGAGCATGCATGGGGGCCGAAGAAACGCCATCTCATGTAATCCTACATTGCGTTGGGGTTGGAAGATCACAGGGCTAAACACCTGGGAACCCCAGGGACGCTCCAGGAGGCCTGCAGCAATGTGGGTCACTTATTGAGATTCTGGAAGGAACTGGGTTGGCTGCAATAGCCAGTCATCTGCTACGCACGAAGCCACCATCTATGTTTGGCAAGTGCGGAAAACAGCCCGCCACAAGAAGAAGAAGAGGTGCACTCAATTCTATATTTATTTATCTCGTTTTTCCAGTTATACATTTGCACCCTCTTATATACTTGACACTACCATAAAACGATTTTGTTGTCATGTGTCATTGTTCCGGCCCATGTATTGATCCTTCTTCTCGCGAAGCGCCACTTTCGTCACCGGTTAGTTTTATTATCGACAAGACCAGTATTTAAACTTTATGCTGTGTGTATACAGTATACGCGGCTGGCGCCTTTTTTGTTTATGTGTGCTAGCTGTATGAGCATATGTGGTTCACTCGTGGGGCGGATCTCCACTCGTCAGTTTTTTACGATCTTGTACAACAACCTCGCGCACTAAGCGTTGGCCAACAAGTACTAAGAAAACGAGTGCTACTTGCCGTCGGCAAATAATTTTCGGCTTCATGTGCTGTGCATCATGATCTCGTGACGTGTTCAAGTGTCGAAGGATTTATGGAGGGATGCAGTGCGGCTCACCATGGTTCATGTGGTTCCATCAGGCACAACGACTGATTTTTTTATAGCTAATTCGTTTTTGCGCCCTATGTTTTTTATAATATTTATGCGTATGTTAATTAAATTCTTCTTTTTCATGTAAACTTAGCGTAGGGCACAACAAACCGTTGTGTTCTTATACATATGACAAAACTTAACGTCTCTCTGTCCGTCAGCCGTTTATATTTTTTCTGAGAGCTTATTAGTTTGTTCCTTAGAAAAAGACATTGTCTACTACAAAAAAAAACAAGTGTGAGTCGGATTATCGCACAGAGGCTTAAAGAGAATTGGGTTATTATAATGGAAGAAGTAAGACATAGCTACTAAGAAAACATCAATTGTTTAGGAACCAAAACTACAACTTCCTTCCCTTAATCAAGGAGATGCCGTGAAAACTCCGCACTGATAACCAAAATTACTCCCACGGGCGTTTTCTATGGAAATATTACTTTCCTGAAAAAGAAAGCACGCATTCATAGAATACGTAATGACGCGCCTTTTCTTTCAAGTATGTATAAAAGCTGTCTGTTCAAAATATGAAGTACTTGCACACTACAAGCGAGGAATTACAAGCTTTAACTTTAGCCAAATCTTTTTAATTTATAAATTCTCTAGATATCCATCTGGCGATGGCGTTTTTGCTTTTCTTTCCTTTCCCGCCATTGCAATTGTGTTTTGGTGAGTTTATTTATTTATTCGCCTAATATATACATATTTATATTAATTTACTCGCAAATGTGATGAAAAACATTGTGTGTAACAATGGCGGTACGTAAAATACAAACTTAAGTCATTAAGGTAGTCGGCCTTCGGCCTAAGGCTTCTAAACCCTTTCGTTAGAAATTTTCTCCTTACCACAGTTTCCAAAGTTATTACTATACATAAAATAATTATATATAGCAACTCTTTAATTTTCTCTTCACGCAGTCCATTTAAATTAAGAGAACCAATTACTTCAAGCAGTTTATTAGCAATATAAGTAATGCCTGCTCATAATTTAACGTACCGAAATTATAATTAAGCAACTCCACCTTTTAAGCACGTACTCCTTGTGTAAGTGAGCAGTCCAATTATTTTTTTGGTATGTACCTATATAAATTTATTTGTAATTATTTTATAAAGCTGGTTTTGGACCGTGTTTGGACAGCATGTTTTTAGTGTTGCTCGCGTCGCTACTTTGCAACACTCATTTAAATATCTAAGGTAATAATTTGCAGATTTCAATAAAATATAAAGCGGATGAACGTTAAACTATTTACATAATGTGAAATTACTAACTGAGTTACAAGCCTTCTATAATGTTGCAGTGTTTACAAGCAAAGTAGGTCTGTACCTATATTTTGGCCCATTGACCAAAAAATTTTCATCAAAGTGTTTAATTTTAGTCCACAAGAATATAATATCATTTACATAGTTCTGCATGCAAAATAAATAATATAGCTTATAAGCGTATACCGACTTCGTGAGCTACACAAGTTCCTCTGCCAAGTCGTTACCCTGCAGCAGTACACCAGCTGTCGAGTCTCAGTGATTCACGCGTGCGGCGACCTCCACGCCGCAACAGTTCATCTAGATAAGCCTTCATTTTTCATGGGTTTGAATTTGCTTCGTGTACAAATAACTATAGTTGGTAACATTAAGGTAAGGTGAGGTCCAGCGTAAACCATATATATTTTACTGCGACTAATGGTTACAACTAAATTAAATAAACTGCTAGCATTTTAACTTTTTGTGAAGAAAAATTTAAGCATGCAGTCAAAGTTAAGTTAAGTTGGCCTTCATAACATTTTATAAACAAACAGAGGATTGCAGGCAACAACTATAACAAAAATGTAAATGTAAATTATAGGTGGACTAACAGAAATAATGACTGGGCGACTAATATTCAACTTGAACGACTTTTATAGTACGAGTATATCAGCAACTACTTGCTGCCATATAGGGAACAGTTTGTCCATTGTATTATGGGCAGCGTTGTGTATAAAAACGGATTATTTTATTTTCTATAAAGCACTTTAATAGGACATAAAATATTACCAATGAAAATCTTTTTGAACAAAATCGATTACCAAGTTTTAAAGTTATTCGCAATATTGCATATATGATACACACTTGGCCTGTTTTAATCTATTCGTTTATTCCTGCCCTGTTATCTTCAGAAGAGGTTTTACTTTCTCTTTATCAAAAGTAGGTACTGGCCACTTCATATTTATAAAGTATGGTTAATTTTCTCTTTGACGTCTATGATATTCTTGTCGGTTGTTTAAAAAGATTAAAGAGAATTTAGAATTGCAATTCTATTTTATTATTTTTGGCAAGCTGTTTCTTTTAGTTTACATTTAATCATGGTAAGCGTAATTTCACAACAGGTGGTGCGCCAGTTGTTTTAAAAAGAGAAACAACGTACGCGGGGTCAACTAGTTTGACATATAATCAAACCTAAGTTGCAAATATGTTACAAAAATTTAACAAGTATCATTGAACTGTTCTGTAATGAATGGTGATTTAGGTTGAATAATCACAACGAGAGACATCGAATGGCTTATTGGGAACAGTGTTGAGTACGCCAGACTCTGGGATTCGAAAAAAAAATGTATGCAAGGAGGTCTTACCTTTCGTAACCCGTCAAGGTACTTGCAAAGATATACCTTCAAATTCGGCATTCGGCTGGCGTACTCAAGACTGTTCCCAATAACCTCGTAGAAGAATATTTTATATAGGCATGCTTTTAGGAAAGATTTTGAATCCAAAATATTTTGTTCATGAGGGGTCCCCAACGCGCATATACATTTTCTTTCTGGGTGTTAAGCTGAAATCGACAATGTTGATGTTAAATAGAGATAATTTTTCAGTGGCAAAAATATATTATAGATACGCGAACGGCTAAGCGTAAAAAGTGGCAAATAATTAATTACGATTACATAACATAAGATTCAGAAATTTTATTATAGTAATTATCTAGCTTTATAGTTATTTAAAATTAAGTGAAATTAATTATGTTCCCGCTACTAGTTGATAAGGAGTTATGAATTAAAAATAGAAAAACGAGAGGTTCGGCCGTTATTTTTTAAAGCGATGTTTTAACAGATATCTTAAAACAAATACAGTAAAGTAGAAAGCCATGTTATTTGTTTCCTGTCTAAAACTTGCAATGGAACAGGCGAATCAATTTTAAAAACGAGCAAAAAATCTGCATATTCAAGTAGTAGGGCGCAGCCTTAATTTGGAGTTTTTAATGTGTTATTAAATTTATTTAATTCTTGAATGTTGTTTTTAAGCTCAAGTAGCTACAGTTTTTTTTGTACTGCTTAGGTGGCAAACAAGCTAGCGGTACGCCTGATAGTAAGGTCACCGCAGCCTATAGACACTTCCAACACCTGGGGCATCACTCACACGTTGCCGACCCTTAAAAAATTTAATAACTTCTTTCCTGAAGAACCCCATACTGTATTCCTTTGAAAAAGAGATCATTCCACAACCCAAACGTTCGCGAGAGGAAGTTTCTCTGAAAACACACGCGACGAATTAGGTTCTAAGATGTGAGAATGAATTCCTTGCCGATGGCTAGCGGTGCGATGGTAGAAAGTAGCCGTGGGCATCATTTAGAACAACTAATCGGAACACATCCCATTATACAAGCGGTAGAACACACACAGGGAAGAGTTCGTAGTTTGGTATCGTCGACGGTTTTCACAGCCCTTCGTTGAAACGAGCCAAGCTGTTATCCGGGTGCCCCGGCCCAAAGATGGCAGCAGTACTCCATATGGGGCCGTACATTGTGCGTGGATTCGAAAATATTTCTAGTGACTAAATTATAAAAATAGTGTCTTTTTAGAGTTCTGTACCCGGGTAAAAAACGGCATTCTAATACTGCTGCTGCGCTGTCCGTCCGTCCGTCTATCTGTCACCAGGCTGTATCTCATGAACCGTAATAGTTAGACAGTTGAAATTTTTACAAAAGATGTATTTTTGTTGCCGCTATAACAACGAATCCTAAAAAACAGAATTAAATAAATATTCAAGGGGCTTTGATACAACAAACGTGATTTTATGCTCGTTTTTGTTTGATATTGATAAAGGCAATAGGTAAATGCTTGAAATATTCACAGAATATTTAATTATGTATTCACTTATAAATAAAAAAATAAAATAAAACAAATATTTTTGCCGTTTTTATATATAATGGTTAACCTTTCGAGTTCGAGTCCGACTCGCACTAGCCCGATTTTTATTTTTCTCTTCAGTATCTAACCCACACGTGTGTCTGCCACAAACGGTCATCACAAATATACTCCATGAGTTTATGAGTCAGTTTATATAAACAGTTTAAAGCTTTCTTTTCTATTAGAAGTCCACGCGGACGAAGTCGCGGGAATATCCTAACACTCAGCCGCAATAAAAAACAGAAGAACAAAATAAAAATATCAATCAAAATCCACAAAAAAGTTTCTGATACTCAATTGTAATTTAATTGAATGAAGTGTGCTTCAAAGGGCTTTGAAAGTTTCAGTAAATATTTCTGAGAAAGCAACTTCAAATAGTTATTCCAAAAGTCTTTCTATCCAATGTGTGTTTGTGAAAGAGATTTATTTTTATGTTTACTAGCTTTTGCCAGCGGCTCCACCCGCGCTAAATTTGGTTATCGGCGTGGGATTTTAACACTTTTTATTCAATCGTACCTATGCAAGAATGCAACACAAATTACATCTATAAATACATTTTTTATATACCATGTTATGTTTCGCAATAACACGTTAATATTAAGTACATATTAACACAATAAAAAACTATTTTCCTGATAGGGACCAGTTCAGATTTAAGAAAATGTAATAACCATAAGTGTAAAATTGTATTAAGTTAGGTAAAAGTAGAGTAGGTTTGTTTCATTTCCCCTGTTTACTATTTGTTAATATCGAAAATAATATTGTGTGAGTACCAACATGTTGTCGACTTAGTACGCTCGACTATCCCCAAAAAAGCGGGAATTTTACCGTAATGTATGTATGTAAAACATATGCCATTTGTTGTGCAAAAATGTACAGAACCACTATGTAAAGTTCTATATAGACCGTATGTACGGTAACTAAGTTACATCATCATCATTAAATCCTTAGGCTATGCCTAAAATAAGTATCACAGATTAAATGTACACCTTTGCCCCTATACGTAGGTATCTATACCGTTACGGTAAGTAGTATGGTTAGGGCGCAAATTACATGTAAACTTATGAAATACAATAGCTTATAACTAAGCAACCGGGTAACATAGAATAAAGATAAACGTATCATTAGATACCTCTCGTAAGCACCTACCGATATAACCAGTCTTTAATAGGTTACTCTAAGCCCTGAAGTACAGGAGCGTAAGAAAAATCCTGAAAACTTGTATTTCACATTTTTTCAAGATAAAACATACTGACAGACACCAAAAATACTGAAAGGTATGTCCGAATGTTAGGTCTATTTTTTGACATGTAGCACAAAGTCTGTAGTCATCTAGTGTAGGCAGAAAGCCCTGAGAGCTAGATATCCAGCTCTTCTCTCACTGCGGCCTAACCGTAGACGATGCGAAAGCTCTATCTTAGGACACCTAAATCGTCATTATAGCTCCTACCGTTTGGCTATAAAACCTAAAAATGTCAAACAACGTTATTTTATAGTCAAGCCACGAATCGTGTGACTGTGATTGCAATAGCCAATAGAGACTCCAAGTGTAAGTAGCAATTTTTAGCTATGTAGATATACATACACTTTTGATATATGTCTATATTAACTACTATATGTTATGTTTCACAAGATTTTTGTGGGCTAGATTTTCAGTCACCACGGTAAGTACAGTGACTTAATAATTAGTGATATTTACGACACGATTATTGATAATTAGCTTCTTTGTGATTTATTCTGAAATTCAGGTGTTTAAGCACTAAATCTAAAAGGTTCTATGGAACAACCTCTCCCTCTAATGGGGTTTTTATTTTTATTATAAATGTAGAACGAAATTTGTATTTGTATTCAGTCATTCAAGAAAGTTCAACAAGTTAATAGCTATGAAAGCTAAGAAGTAAAATTTTTGTACTTATGTGTTAGAATATAAGTTAGAAATAAGTGAAATAAAAAATCGGTCTGTTGTGTACATATACGCGTTTTCCTCATATCTCAAGTGCCTCCTTGAAGAAACTCCTTGTCGCGGGCAAAACCTTGTGCCACAGATTTCGAAGGGTCTGTCCGCACAATTACTAATATTTTTACAAAAATATTTTTTTACTCGAAATATAGGTTAACATTAATCTCAACTTACACATCAGCATTAAGTGTATAACTGAAACTGCAATACTACTGCCTTTCTAACCTAATTATTATAAGATATTTTCACAATTTATTTTATATGTAGTCTTATTCGTTGTAGGGGATTGAAACTTTTTGGGCATATTATTTAAAATGTAATTTAAATGAATAATGTTACCAAATGTAAATGTAAAATACAGGGATATAACTAAAATACAACACAACACAAACCAAAACATCTCATCAACAATCATTCTTAGAAATTTTTGTATTCGGTTTACTTCTAAGTATATAGTTATATAGATTACAGGTTTATAAAATATTTAACATTTGTACGCTGTATGGTATGCATGTGAACGGAATAGGATAAGGGAGGAAGAAGGTTATAGTATGGTGATGATTAGGTATTCTATTGGTGGATTTAGTGACAAAAATTTAAGGGTTAGTCATGTTCATAAATTATTTAATAATTTGGTCAGTCGTTGTTGTTGATAGCTTTCGAAAATATTTTTAATACACTGTTACGAAACTTGTGAAAAGGGTCGATGGTGGTAATTTTTATTATTATAAATGTCAGGAATAATAAAGATTTCGTGTTTATTGTATTGTATATAATGTATATATATTGCGTCTTTCTTCTAAACTGTTAAGGTGATATTTACGACACGATTATTGATAATTAGCTTCTTTGTGATTTATTCTGAAATTCAGATGTTTAACGAATTTATTTTAAATTTTTGTCGATTGAATTTATGTATTTATGCTTTGTACATAAGAGTAATACATTTTTTTAAACATAGTATGGTTCACTTTGCCGAATAAAAACTAATGCTTTGTACGCTTTGTTGACTTTATATTTGATATGCGGAATGAAAGTAAGTTGCTCGTCTAATAACACAACAAGGTCGCGCACCATAGAAGCGGCGGGAACATTCTCGTTGCTAATACTGTATTTAAACTTTTTTTTATTTTATTTATTCGAATAGCATTCTTGCAGGCAATAAAAAATATAATTTTTTTAACAAAAACTTAAAACGAATGTCAGTTATTAATTTTAAGTCAGCGCATTTCGTCATTTAATTACTTATATAAAGCAATTAAATTATCTTTGTTGATTATTTGTTTGATGCTGCCCCTTAAAATAGTTACTTACATATGTTTAGGAACTCAGTAAAATTATAAATAGTTTTTTATTTTTTATTTTTCAATAAACTAAACCTTCCTAAGATAAAATTTAACTTTGAATATGTAATTTAAGTTCTATTTTATGACAAAATACGCTGACTCCAAATTAATTAATGACATTCGCAAAGGAACGTAAAAGGTTTATTTTATTTTTTACATTAGAAATTAAAATTTTCGATTTTTTTCTAAACAGCCAATCTTAGCTGTTAAAGTAAAAAAAAAGTTTTAATCAGATTTTATCAAGAAACAAACAAATAAACTTAAAGCATAATATACTTATATAGAAATAAATGTTAGAAGAAACTAAACACTACAGGTACCGTATACTTGGATTTTAAAGAAGTACCTTTCCAATATCCAATTACAGAGATCAATTTATATTATTAAATTACTAAATTGTCATTACACTTAGACTTCGCTGGAAATTCAAATACGTACAGACTTTGAATTAGTTCTTTATAAGTAATACGGAGAATTGACTTATTTAATTCGTTTATTAAGACAATAAACGTAATAAATAAATTAGAATGAATATTTTATTTATTATTTATGTAGCGGACGTCTACTGCTTTACGTAAGCTGCCACACAATGTCCAGTCTTAATTCTTTCAGCAAGCCCTAGGAAGCATCTAAACGCGGCCTCCTCTAATTCAAACCAGATCACGAGGTCTATCCAAAAGAAAGCTACTTCTTTCAGTTTGTATCTTACATTTGAAAACTGTTCTCTAGAGAAACCCCTTTAACACTTTAGATTGCTAACTATTCGAGCCACGTCAGTGTGATTTTTATTCTTAGATAGATTTCCTCTTTATGGATTTATTAAAATAAACACCAGTAATTACTTTTTTCTATAGCTATAGCTATAATAAATATATGTTATTCGTAAAAGTTGTCTAACTATTCACAACAACAAATGTATATATTATTATTTCCAACGACTAAGGCAAAAAATAAATGACCAGGAATAAAAAGGTGTCTCAAAACCAATATAAATAAGCAGAAGAATAATCCGTCAATAATTTCTGAGGATGAGCTGGAGATTCGGATTTCTTATAATTAGTTTTAAATCAAGTTAAAATAACTGCATACGAGATGAGGACAAGATTAGTAAAAAATTGAAGCTAAATGACATGTTACAGAAACGCGAGGTTCTCGTCAAAAATAAGGGCGGACCAGGTATTGAATGGATTGTTCTTGAAAATACCTCCTCACACTTTGATTGACAACTTCGTTTTAATTTTGACAATTACCGTTCGGTGTTAATATTTTGCTTATGTCATGTGTTCTATTAAAGTGAAATGAAGTTGTATATATTTGTCAAAAAAATTCTTTCATTGGTATATTTCTAATTTTGAAAAAGGTTTTTTCCTAAAAATTTATAGAAATACTGCAATCTACATAAAATCTGTGTTTCCAATCAAAACAAATTTGCCCTGTGCCTTAATTGAATTCTACAGACTGTTTTATTTTTTCTGTCAAATATTTTTTTAGATGAGAATAGCGAAAATACTTTTACCTTTACAATGTCTCCATGAACAAGACCAAAATTATAACTTTATAGTTAAGAAAGTCGGTGGCGGCCGAGGGTCCTGAGTGGTGGAGGTTCGAGACCCGGTGTGCGTTTTCTTAATTTCTCAAGTACATTGATTATACACACCACTGGCTTTTCGGTAAAGGAAAACATCGTGAGTAAACCTATATACGTCAAAAAAACAAAAACGACTTATGTGAAGTCCACAATCTGCACTGGGCCTGCAGACTAAAGTCCAAATCACCCTCGTTGAGGGTAGGCCGTGCTGCAGCAGTGGGGACGTATGAGGATTAGGAGCTAAAAAACACTTGAAGTGTCATGCACACAACGCGATCTATCTGAGCGAATTTATTGAAAATTTTTTGAAGGGTCGGCAACGCGCGAGTGATTCCCCAGTAGTTGCAAGCGTCCCTAGGCTGCGGTGACCGCTTACCATCAGACGGAACATCCGTCCGGACGTGTGGTCACCAGAAGGTCCAGTAAAGAGCTCGTATGGTCCTCTTTATATGGTATTCTCGTTGGAGAAAGTACCAGCTGAGATAATCCATAGGTCAGAGCAAATTCACGACGGTATCCCTGCTTAGTTATAGGTTCGAGAACAGAGCCACTTACAATGGTGGGCGTTAAAGTCTCTTAAAATAACCAGTTCTGCTGTGACTCTAGAACTTTGTTAGTCGTGAAACTCAGGTGCGTTAAGAGTTGAGGTACGTCCGTGTCACCGCTATGTGACCTGTAAAAGCACACATAGGTACGAGTGTGGCTACCGTGATCTACGCGCACCTATGAACACTGGCATGAGTCACAAAATTATGCTCGAGTTTGTAGCCGGGATGATGAAGATATGATTTATTGGCTGGGCAGATAAGACCAAATATGAGGATTCACTGCATAGACAGTTGGGAGGACAAAAGGTGCAGTACTGTAACAGCCAAAGCTCGGCTCAAATAACAGAGTTGCTGGCACGGCGGGCGGAAGGTCCCTTGATCTCCCTCTGTTGTAGTAGCCGGGTCCACCCTGTTCTCTTTCTCCGGCACGACTACTACTTCAGAGATTGTACACAAGTGGGCAGTTCAGCCTCCCAGGGCGGAGACTAAGTGATTAAGGGAACCCGTTTAACCTTCAGGTGGCTAGCGGTCAGCCGTTTCATCAGGTCTCCCTGACCTCCGTACCAGCACTCCGTGTCTTCACCGAGCAATGACAGCAACTAGCACTGCCGGTTTCCGCTGTCCACGCAGCGAATCCTTAGGAGCTCTGGCAACCTTATTCACCTCGGGTAGAAGGTTATTAGAACCAGTACTCGCTGTGACCTACCTCTACTAAAGTATTTTAAAGATAAAGTCGATTACTAATACTTTGCAGGAAGAAGCGAGATAATTAATTTGAAGAATTCAAATTTAAGGTGAAAAAAATACTTAGCTCAATGTTCCAGAGGCGTGCGTGCGCGTAGGTTTTTTCTTTCCTTTTTAGAGAAAATATCAGACCCAAGCGAATCCATACATAGGTATTTGTAAATCCTATTGCTGTCCAGCTAAGACCCGGTCCAAGATACCGATGTGCGATAGAGCCAACTGCATCTGGTGTTGATTTTACCTATTCACAATCATTAAAATCGAGGTATAGTATTCCCCACTTTCCTGTACTAAATCTCATCCTTAATTAATAGAAATTACTTCAACTGAAAGGTAATGCATTATTCCGTGTCTGTATGTTTCGTTTTCTTAAACATTAGTTTACATATTCCCACAGCACTCGTCTTAAGTTGTATTAAAAGATATAATTTTTTGAAATTTTGCAGGCCTCAGTTATTTCGAAGATTTGCATATCAAAAAAAGCAAAACATACTTAGTGACTGTATATCTATCATACATAAAAAAAAATAAGTCTAATGCCAAAATCCAGGGACGATACAGTTACATACATACGTTTGAATGGGGCAAAGGAACCCATATATTTCCTCTCAATTAAAATTCTCATTCTAAAATTAAGGTTAAGGTTTTTTTTAACTTTCTAGCAAATATTTTGTTCTTAAGCACTTACGCTTTGTAGTCCTATAATCTCTCGGTACAGTCGACTTTTCGGTTAAAATTCTCACAGTGTAATAGAATGGCCTAAGGTGATTGTACTTATTGTACTGCCAAATTTCAATTTGAATCAAAACGAATTCAAAAAAAACAAAAAGATTTTGTTAGTAAGCTGAACCAAAAGTGTGTTCAAACCCTTATTTGAAATGAAGCACGCGGTACACGGTGAAATTAACATCAATCGTTAGAATACAATAAAATTAACAAAAAATAAACATCTCTAGTAAAATGTCTTGAAGTGTTGTGTTATTCATAGTTAATTTATTTAGGTAAAAATTAAGTTTTTTTAAATAATCATTATCTATTGCTTATTTTAATTTTAAATCCAAATCTTAATAATACACAGATATTGAAGATCAGACGATAATGACAAACGGTAAAGTTAAGCTCTCTTGTCTTGGTCACCAAAGGATGGGTGGCTTTTTGTACGCAAATCTACTATTGATGATCGACAAACTGTAGTGTTGGATGTGATCAGCTCAACTCTTAGCAAGTTTATCCTGATACGAAGCGCTCGGAGCTCAGTACGGACAGTGTAGTCATAACGATCTTCAAAGTTAAGCAACATAACCTGCGGTCGGTCTTTAGATGGGTGATCGCCTTCAAACAGTCGGTGTGACCAGTAAACCGTACCCTATAGGCGCAGGTATGCGAATGCTATTGTTTGCAAATCAGATCTTGTATCTACTCATCTTACCACCGAAACAGGTTATTTCGCATGCGCACATCCTAAATGCTTCCACGGTGTTTAACTACACAAATGCACCTTCATTCATCGTTCATGGGTGTAAAAGTAGATAGGTATGTATACATTTGTTTGTTAGAGCTTGGTACCTTGCAGGTTATTTATTATGAACCATCAATCATATCCTGTCCGTCTTATAGACTTAATCGAATCGAACTGCGTAAGTTACTACTGGGCTACTCAGCAACATTACACAGTTCATCGATTATTGCATGCAGGAAATATACCAACATAGCCCTTTGCCGCAGTCGGGTATAAATGGTCTCGTTTGATCTCCAACATCGTGTATAATATGATTATTTGATTAGAGGTCTTTGGATCAGAAAAACTTCTACCTTATTGTTAATTAGTTTGACTAACCATGTGGCCGCCTTTCTCAACGGTAAGGGTGACTGTCCGTATGTCCTATCGTCAGTAGGGCCTAGCTTGCACAAAGGGAATTTACCATAGATATAGAATGTAAAAGATACACAATGTCAGTTTAGTGATGATACCAAAAACAAATTGCGGAAGTGTAAGTAACTGCCTTTGTGTGGGTTGAGAATAATATTGTCTGTGTACACTATCGACATTGTGCATTATCGCTATTTTTATGCCTATCATGGTTAGCTGCAAACATTGAAAATTTTAATATTATATTTTATATATATTTTAATATAAAATTAATTTACGATTTCCTTTATGATTTTAGGGGAACCCAAGAACTTAAATTAACTAAATTATAACACTATTAACAAAATAGTGGATTGTATTGGAATTACAAAGTTTGATTCATGTTGTTTAGCACCTCTTTTGTGTGTAATGCTTCAGATCTAACGCTAGACTAGGCAAAAATAGGCCAAGTGCGTGTCGTATAAAGTTAGGGTTTTATAGAATGAAAAGTATTTTATTTATAATTTAGGACTTTTAATGTACAATGTCATCACGCCATCGTCGAAGGGGTCGACCCCGCTCGCGCTTTCCTTCGGGGTACCAGTGAATAGTTTTGTGGCTCCATCTGCCATCTAGGAGTCTAGCCAGATGTCCGGACCATTTCCATTTAAGTTTCGCTATTGTATCGAGTGCGTCTATTATTTTTGTTCGTCGTCTGATTTCACAGCTTTTGACATGGTCCCTTAAATTTATGTCTAGCATGCTCCGCTCTACTGCTCTCTGGAAGGATTTAATCTTTCTCTTTGATTCTATTATAGGGGCCCATGTTTGGCAGCCATATGTAAGAGTTGGTAGTACGTGGGTGTCCATAACATACTTCTTGATATGTGCAGGGAATTTTCCCTTAAAAATTTCCTTGAGTGACCAATATTTTTTCCAAGAAATATTTATTCTACGTTTGACTTCATTTAAAGTTCTGTTTGTAAAGCAAATATTTTGGCCCAGGTAAATATAATTTTCTACATAGTTTATTGTTTTAATTTCTACTATTAAAGGAATCTTATCTCCGTTTGTCATTGTTTTGGTCTTATCTGAGTTTATTTTTAAGCCACACTCTTGAATCGCTGCGTTTAGGCATTCAACCTAATCAATTGGTTCTCTGGGTGACTTTCCGAGAACATGACAATGTCATCTGCAAACCTTAAGTGAGATAAAAATTCGTCGTTTATTTTTATACCTTTGTTGCTCCAGTCTAGCGACCTAAATACATATTCTAGCAGGGCAATTGACAGTTTGGGCGAAATGGTGTCACCTTGCCGGAGTCCTTTTTGAATATGAAATGGCTTTTCTGTCTTTTCTAGTCTTACTTTTGCGTTACAATAGGTGTAGATATTTTGGAGCACTAAAAGGTATTTTTATTTAACAAGCTTCCCAAAATGTGTTATGTGTAATAGAGTCAAAAGCTTTGGCGTAATCTATGAATACTATGTAGGGTGTTTTCCCGTATTCTGTATATTTTTCTAATAATTGTGATAAAGTAAACAGATGATCTACAGTAGAGTAGTTACTTCGAAAACCAGGCTGATCTCTGGACTGATTTTCCTTAATTTGCATGTTAATCCTATTTAGTCTGTTGTAAACAGTTGTTAGATTGTTGATAGCAAACTGATTGGTCTGTAGTTGTTCAAATTTTTTGAATCACCTTTTTTATAGAGAAGAGTTATTATGCAACTTTTCCACTGGTCGGGATTTTTTTCTTGCGACAGCACTTGGTTGAATAGGTTAGTTAATGCCGGGGTGATAGAGTCGTCCAGAGCTTTAATAACATCACTTGTAATGTCATCTTCGCCTAGACTTTTGTTCGTTTGAAGCTTTTGTATGGCGGCTTGTACTTCGGCTAACAAAAATGGTAATACCTCATCGTCTGTAGAAGTTACGTTGTATGATTGGGTATGTAGGTATGTTTCAGTTTAACCGTAGAGATCTCTGTAAAACTCCGTGGCTAATTCTATAAGTTGTTGTCTTGTGGTTACTGTTTTGTCATTTTTATTTTTTTGTTCCATTATCCATTTTTTAAGTGTTGCTTATTGTTTGAAAAGCTTTTTTTATTGATCCGGAACGCTCTAGTTCTTCTTTAAGTATATTAAATCTCCTATTTTCTTCGTTTTTTTTAATCTTTTTTCATATAGCTTTTTCAACCGTTTTCTTTGGTAGAATGTCCGGAACTAAATTTTCTTTAGTTTATCTTTCTTGTTTATGAGCGCCATGATCTTTTTATCTATTTTATCTTCGTAGATTTGTTTCATATTTTTCTTGTTAGGCGGAAGTTTCTTGACACAATTATTTATGGCGGTGACTAGATTTTTATATGTTCCATTTGGATTTGAATTTTTACAGTACAGAATGTTTTGTCTTGAAAAAATATTCCTTAGACAGTCTTGTGATGCAGCTGTGAAAAATTTATTTTTTGGTATATTAAAAGGTTTTCTATTTAATTTAGAAATTCCGTGGTCAATATCGCAAAGTACCGGTCGATGGCCAGACGAAAAATCGATACTGAGGACTTGCGTATTCTTGACAATTTTCATATTTTTTGTTAGAATACAATCAATTTCATTACTCGTACTGCTGTTTGGTGATTGGCAAGTCCATTTGCTTTTTTTCGATTTTTATATTTGGTGTTGGTAATTGTAAGCTTATTTTCAAAGCATTTCAATTAATTTTTGTCCTCTCTCATTTCTTGTTCCGTAACCGAATTTGCCAGTAATATAATTTTCATCTTTTTCTGGTATCCCAATTTTTGCATTAAAGTCTCCAATAATAAAAGTATTTTTCATGCTATTTTCTAGAGTTTTCCTTAAGTCGTAGTAGAACTTATCTATTTCATGGTCTGGTGCCTTCTCAGTGGGTGCATAGGCTTGAATTATTATATAATAGTTGTTTCCTAAGTTCAAGTCTTGTCGGACCACTCTATCTGAAACTATGCCGAAGTTTTGTATGTTTGATTTTAAGTACTTTTTTACCAGAAATCCAACGCCGTTACGACCACTAATTTCTCCGTTATATAGGAAAATATAATTCTGATTTTCTTTTGTATCCTGGTTTTTTTTTGTGATAGACCAATTATTTCCCATTTTTTATACTGTTTTCAATCTGAAGAATTCTCGTGCTGTCTAACAGAGATCTGACTTTATAGGTAAGTATGTGTAAGCTTTTAGTGAGTCTATTAGTTTGCGATGGAGGGTTTTGGTCTAACTCTCCCGCGGCGACCTCTCGTACTGGGAGAGTTGAAATATTCGTCTGGTTTTTATTGGGTGATGTATAGCTTGAGTTCGATTTGAAGGAGGCTGCGTATATTCATTCGTCATCTTTACGGCTGACAAAGGATAGCATAGAGTTTACGATTGTTTTATGTTTCTTGGTTGTTTGTGTGTAGTGATTTTTATATTCAATACAAAATATGCATTTATTAGTTGATATACTATAAAATTATGTTTTGTTTGTAGTTTTATAAAGACTACATATTGAACGCTCGCAATAAAACGGTATTGTAGTTTGCAAAGCTAGTTGTAGTTAATTCTCTTGACATTCGAAATTTTTCCTAGAAACACATTTGAATAAAAAAAAAATGAATTTTGAAAGCGTTCACAGCGTGCGAGTATTGTTCCTAGTGTTGTAAGAGTCCGTTTTCGTAAAATTCGTTCAAATAAATATAAAACCATCAAACATGTCACTGACAACTGTCGATCAGTGCGGAACTGCCGAGCTGCGGTCGGCGCGTTTGGTGCGGTCACTGCGGTGAGATAGCGCCCCGCAACGGTCACTCAACGTCATGCACTTAGCTTAAAATCTGATCATGTTTTTAGCGTCACATCTGAACAGAAAATCCTAATTCTTATGACATGACCATGTTATGTCAATGCCATGACCGGTTTTCTACCTTTTTTACCTTTCTTTGCATATCATCAAAAATATGTATGTATATGTAACTTAATGTTATGAGCCGAGGACTAATGCAATTCAAACAGGTATATGATTGAAAGAATTATATTTGGAATTAATATCAACCTGAATATCAACTGAGCGCCACCAAACTCGATCTTTTGCCTTTATTCGCCCAACTGAGGTACGACATGACTTTAAAGAGGGAGACATTTCGTACTATCTGTTATATTGCGCCGCTCTCTACCCATTATTTGAAACCATTTTCATCAACATAACCAACTTTGTATAATTTAAAAATCTCCCATAGTCCACAAAGTCCACACTCCGTGTAAGTTCATATGTTTGTAGTTAATTATTGGTATAAACTCTATTTCAAAGTATTTTGTGAACCGATAAATAAAATATAAAATAATCTTTGAAATGACTTTAGAAATCTTGGAAACGATTTAGCTTTTCAATTTCTTACTAAACTTTTCGATTTATTAACTGAAAATAGAGACGTATATTTTTAAAGTCCGAAAAATAAACGTTTTCTGCTTCGTTACGTATTTCCACAAGTTTCTTTGCACCGTCTATTTTGAAATATCATTTATTTTAACTTTTGCATCATAGTCATTAAAACACAATTTAATGTTTTATCAACTTGTTATTACTGTAAGAGTAACAATCACCTAACACAGTACATTCACTGTTCCGTACCGATCAAACGAACTCACGTTTTGTTAAAAACAATTTTCATTTCTATTATTTATAAAGTTTTACTATTGTTGTAAGTTTAGCTTTTCAGAAAACGTGGTACAAAAGTTAATAAGGGGTGCACTCGTAAAATATATTAACTGTATTAATTATTAAAAAAAACCTAAAATGTGGTTTTAAAAATCTATTCAACGACACCAAAAATCTTTTTCATTTCTTAGTGCGATGTACATATGTGTGTTAACGACGGGTCAGTATCTCTTTTAACCCTCAAAATTAACTGTGCCTACTTTGAGCTAAGAAATGTGCATGCTAATTAGATTATATTTAGGGTGACAGCGTTCCAGTCGTTTTGTTGGTATGTTGAGATTATAAGCACAGCCCTTTCCTTCTCAATCAGCGTATTTATTTTAATCAGAGGGACACCAGCACTGTACCACTTGAAAAATATAGTAAGAAATTGAAAAGCTAAATCTTTTACCAGTCACAGTACCTACTATCGTAAAAGGCAGTCCTCAAGTAGGGACATTAATTATGTATGATTTAGTTTAACGAACGTCTATTTTAAGATATCAACAGAAAGAAACAAAAGTTTTTATACTAAGGAATTTTACTAAGAAAATCGAAATGACTAAACGGTCAATGACATTTTATACGTGGCAATTAGTGTTGCCAGACAAAAATTAAAAAGTCGCTCCTACTGCTTTCAAACACTGACAGGCGCGGCGTATGTCCTGAACAGGATAAATACTTTTATTGTAAAATTACAATAAACGTGATGCAGAATTATAGGGCTGTAAGATACGAATGGACATGATGAAATTATAAGCTTACCGTTTTTGCCATTTAGCTACGCAACCTCAAAAATCTTCAACCAAAGTGTTACCATTAAACATAACATGTTTTTTTCAACGTGTAAGAAAACTCAAAAAACTCTGGTGTATATTTTTAGAATGTACACTATTTCATATAATAATCACGGAGCCCGGCCGATTCGTGATATTTTTTAAATATAGTGATTACAAAGCCAGACTGATTCGTGATATTTTTATATATTGACCACATAGCCATACTTAGTTTCGATATTTTTTTGTTATGATCACAGAGTCAGACTTATTAGAGATATATTTATGTAATGATCACTGAGCCGGACTGATACGTGATATTTTCATAAATGATCGCGGAGCCAGACTGGTTCGTGATATTTTATGTAATTATCACACAGTAATTCTGATTCGATATATTTTTATGTAATGATCACAGAGCCAGACTGATAAGAGATATTTTAATGTATTGATCACAGAGCCAGACTAATTTGTGATATTTCATATAATGATCACAGAGTCAGACTGATTTTAATATTTTAATGTGATGATTACAGTGCAAGACTGATTTTGATATTTTTTCATATAAAGATCACCGAGCCAAACTGATTCGTTATATTTTATGTATTGATCACAGGGCCATACTGATACGTAATATTTTTATGTCATGATCACACAGCCTGCCTGATTTGTCATATTTTCATGAATGATCACGGAGCCAGACGAATTCAAGCTATTTTTAACTAAAAATCCCAGAGCCAGACTGATTCGTGACATTTATAAATGTCTGATTTACATTATAAACCTCGGTAACTTTTAGAGCCACCCCATTGTGTTTAAACACAACCTACTCTGTAGGCATATCAAAAAAAATTCTGGGGTAGTGTAAGGAATCCAATGATAACCCACACGTAGTAAAAATTTTAAAGATTAGGACACTAACTAATGTGTAATTGTTTTTCTGACTGCAGTTAAACAGTTTTTATATAGTTTAAGAAATAAACTGTATCGATAAAAACTTCTAAAAGCGCCGCAGCAGAAATATTGTATGAAGCTTAAAAAAAAAAAAAATTCTATACTAGACATTGCCAGCGGCTCCGCCCGCCCTAAATTCGATTATCGGCGTGGAACTACTTAAGTAACTCCATGAATTGCTATAGCATGTTATAGGTGCAGCAATAGTTCGTTTAACTCTGTTATTCCCGCAGGAACTTTTGATTTTTAAGGGATAAACAGTAGCCTAAATGCTATTCCAGGACCTAACTTATATGTATGCCAAGTTTTATCCCGATCCATCCAGTGGTTGAAGCGTGATTGAGTAACAAACATCCATTCAGACATACAAACTTTCACATTTAGGTATAAAATTAGTAGGATTTTTAGTCAGTTACAGAAATGATTTTTAATTTTCCCGAAAGCAAGGCCAATGCAACCGCTTTACTCAATTATATAGCTTTGGGTTAAACAGTTCATAAAATACTCTGAATTCAAAGAAACAAATTTTCAAGATATTTCGTGCTATAAAAATACGCTGCCATGACACATTTTTTGACAAATGACGTTGGCCATTATCGTATTTCATTATTACCAATACCTAAACCTAAAATATAACTACAGAAATAAGCGTTTTATTCTGTCTGAAATTTTTTCAATCCGAAATACATCAAGATTGTCAATCAACGAGTGAGTAGTTCTTCCACACACATCGCTTCCAATAAGGCCTCGTTCTCATTTACTGATTAGAGCCTCGCGTTTCTTTGACGTTTCATTCTTTGGCACTAACCTTCACTTTAGAACCCATCGTGTCCCATGACCGTTGTGAGCTTTGTGCTGTCTCTAGTTTAGGATTTGAATACAATAAGGCGTTATTATCATTAAGTATATTCAAAATTGCGCATCAAAAATCAAAAACTTCGAGTTCTTGTAAAATTCAAATAGATAATTTTCTTTTTCTGACATATGACGTAGAAATAAATGAATCTACGATTAATAATAAGAATATTGAAATAATTCACATTTACCAATATGTATAATTAGGTCGAGGAAAATTCATTTCGCATATAGTATTTATAAACTTGTAAAAGAATCCCTTCGGCTGTACAATTTGTGTCTGGCTGGTTTTAATGACATTAAAAAGGTTACATTTCAAAAAAAAAAATTAGTAAAATGTTGTTTCCCGCTATTTTTCATTTGTTTTCCTTTCTGTCAAAATAAGTGAATCTAATAAAGAAATTCGATACATTTTAAAATTTTATTACAAAAAAAAAGCAACAAGCCGCGTAAATAATTATGACGTTTATGGACCTAATGCAGTATCAGTAAGAATAGCAGCAAAAAGTTAGGCTTCTGCACGCGTTACTGCAAATTTTAAAGAAATCACTGATACAAATTCTGTATATATATTTTGCTGTCACTACTTTCATCTGGAAGAGGAACTTTTCAAACACCATAGGTAAAACTTTATCACGAAACTTGACATACACCATAGGTAAAACTTTATCATGAAACTTTACAAACACCATAGATAAAAATTTATCATCAAACTTTACAAACATCAAAGGTAAAACTTTATCATGAAACTACAAACACCATAGATAAAACTTTATCATAAAACTTTACAAACATCAAAGGTAAAACTTTATCATGAAACTTTACAAACACCATAGGTTAAAGGTTTGGCACAAGGTAGAGTCGAGTCAACTGTACAATAACAGATTATTAAAACGCACACGCTCTTCCACTGCGCCACTTGGTCCTCAGATTACAATTCCATTGAAATAAAAAAAAAAGTTAAAAATAATTTATGTACATGCCAATTATGAAGTTACTACACATACTTAGATATGTTAGTAGTTTATAAAATATGCGTATTACACACATTGGGCTATTATGTACTAACGTTGTACAAATAAATTTCAAAAATAAATTTATATTTTTATTTCTGGATATAATATAAGTTTTCCTCTAACACCGTATTAGTTATCATGATCCTCACACTTTAGAACTGAAATGGTCGCGTACAGTGCGGTTTCAACTCCTTAAAACTTCTTACCGCGAACGCTTGGATTGCGGAATGAGCTCCCTTTCAAGGTTTTCTCTAAGGACTACAGTATGGGATTCTTTAAGAAGTAATTTATTAGATTTTTGAAGGATCGGCAACGCGCGAATGATGGCCCTGGTGCTGCGAACGTCCATAGGCTACGGCGACCGCTTACCATCAGGCGGACCGTTAGCTTGTTTGCCACCTTAGTGGTATTAAAAAAAGAGTTATGCACGTGTCAAATTTAAACAAATTGAATAAAATATATTTTTACTTCATACAAAAAATAATTCATTAATTTTTTCTCAGCAATTATGTGTCCTACAGGTGCTCCTGAGTTATGTCCTGTACTCACGCGCCTCTTCACGCTTTCCTACCACACTAGGCAATTTCCGTCTACATGGAAGACTGCAAATGTGCACCCGGTGCCCAAAAAGGGCGATAGATCAGATCCATCGAATTACAGGCCTATCGCTATTACCTCTCTCCTCTCTAAGGTGATGGAGCGTGTGATCAACACACAGCTTCTAAGATACCTAGAACTACACGATCTGGTCAGTGACCGTCAATATGGCTTTCGCCACGGTCGCTCGACTGGTGACCTTCTAGTGTATCTCACACACCGATGGGCACTAGCCATTGAGAGTCAGGGGGAGGCATTGGCATGTAGCCTGGACATAGCGAAGGCGTTCGATCGGGTCTGGCACCGCGGTCTTCTATCGAAGTTGCCATCTTACGGAGTGCCCGAGGGTTTGTGCAAATGGGTGGCTAGCTTTTTGTCCGGCAGACGCATACGAACCGTAGTTGACGGTAGTTGCTCTGATAGCATGGACATTAATGCTGGTGTCCCGCAAGGCTCTGTGCTGTCTCCTACGCTGTTTCTACTGCATATCAATGACATGTTGGACATCAACAACATACATTGCTATGCAGATGACAGTACTGGAGACGCTTTTTACACGGGTCGTGCAAACATCCCTCGTTCCGTTGTGGAGGAAAACCGCGGAGAACTTGTGTCTCAAATCGAGACCACACTGTCCCAGATCTCTGACTGGGGACGGGTAAACTTGGTCCGATTCAACCCTACAAAGACACAAGTGTGCGCGTTCACCGCTAAGAAAACTCCATTCACTGTGGTCCCACAATTCCAGAACACTCTCCTCTCCATCTCCAAGAGCATTGGGATCCTTGGTGTCGACATCTCCAGCGATGTTCAGTTCCGAGATCATTTACAAGATAAGGTAAAGCTGGCGTCCAAAAAACTTGGTGTACTCAACAGAGCGAAGCAGTACTTCACGTCGGGGCAAAGGTTGTTACTTTACAAGTCGCAAGTTAGGCCCCATATGGAGTACTGCTGCCATCTCTGGGCAGGTGCACCCGGATACCAGCTTGACCCTTTTGACTCGGTTCAACGACGGGCTGTGAGAATTGTCGACGATCCCAAACTCACTTGCGGTATCGAGCCCTTAAGTCTGAGGAGAGACTTTGCCTCACTGTGTGTGTTCTACCGCTTGTACAATGGGTTGTGTTCTGAGGAATTGTTCGAAATGATGCCCACGGCTACTTTCTACCATCGCACCGCTCGCCATCGGCAGGGAATTCATTCTCACACTTTAGAACCTAAATGGTCGCGTACAGTGCGGTTTCAGAGAAACTTCCTCCCGCGAACGCTTAAGTTGTGGAATGAGCTCCTGCCAAGGTTTTCTGCAAGGACTACAGTATGGAGTTCTTCAAGAAAGAAGTTATTAGATTTCTGAAGGGTCGGCAACGCGCAAGTGATACCCCTGGTGTTGCAAGCGTCCATAGGCTACGGTGACCGCTTACCATCAGGCGGGCCGTAAGCTTGTTTGCCACCTTAGTGGTATAAAAAAAAAAAAAAAAAAAAAAAAAAAAACTGTCGCGTTCCCGCACATACACGTCGCGTCGCAGCAACCTTAACCAAATTAAATTAGTTGCTTTGAGCAACCTTACTTTTTACCTCTTTCTTTTCCGCATTTAATTCTTACTCCGCAGCGGGTTTAAAATTAAAAATCCATACACTCTGAATACGGATAAGAAGTTATATTTTTTCTTTTTCGTTCCCTTAAGTACTCTTGTGCCAACAATCTAATTATTCCATCCACCTTTTGCGAAGTAAAGAGAAGTACTTAGTAGTATCAACTCCGGAAAAACTGTTCGTGTGAGAATTAACAATCGCTTCAAAGATATCCTATGTGTACTTTTCTAATCCACAATTGCAGCCAACTAGCTTCCCGTTATTAAATCGAAGCCACGACAGATTTAGATTACCCGAACGGCTTTAGATTTTCTATGACTGCAAGGTATTTATTAGCGTTGAGATGATCACAGCGCTGTCGCATACAATACCTACATGTTAGTACGTACGCACAGTGCAACAAATCCGATGTCTGTATCTAGTGTCGCGGAGTTCACAGCTTTTAATATGACATCTGTAGTTTTGATGATTGATCGCTCGAACCATAAGGTTTGTTGGACTACTTAGGCTGGGTTTCACTAACTAACTTTAACGATATCAAAAGGCTGACGGCTCGTCAAATACTTGGTTAAGCAAAAATATGGAGTGCACCATCTGACAATTGTTAAATTACTTCATAACTTTAACGCAAACAATTACTAGCCTTAACTGACTGGTTATAGTTAAAGTTACAATTGACAAGCTTCTAAATGATCATAAAATGAGGTTATTTATGTGAAATACGACAAATTTGAATTACCTGGTGTTTTAAATATATGTAGGTAGCATTCCTAATAGAATATTTTTTCTCAAACAAGCTCCGATATGCTACCATATCTTGCACAAGTTTCTTTGGGATAAATCGTACTTGCAGTACAGTAGCAGAAAGCGACCTGTAATATTTTATGCATCCGCTCGAGCGGTCGAATATGAAATCTGAAAATGGAACAAACTTTTTTACACACGAACATTAATAACTAAAAAAAATAACTCATCTAGTTTTATTAAATTTCAGACTGGCACAACAAAAATAACGCGCTATTAAATTAGTTTAAAAAAGTAAAAAAAGAAATTGACATTTGAACGCGAATTGGCGGCAAAATTACTTAAACTGCTTTTATTATTGTCAATACAGTTATCAATATTATTAGTTTTTTTACATGCATGTTTGAGGAAAGCTCTAGACAATGCGTTGGCCACAACTGAGCATAACCGGACGCTGTGATGTGTGCCTTGGCTATGCCTCGGCTCGCATACTACCATTCGCCCGATTATGCTGCGTTAGCGGGCCACGGCAGTAATGAGTATTTAAATAGTATTTTTTTAACCATGTAGGTACCTCACAGAATATGTATATAATATATAATTATTATAGATATAGCGTTACTGCAAGTTCTACTCGCTATTATTACTTATTAATTCGGTAAGCGTAGTCGTAATAGTTATTTAAACCTTCACAGAAAACATTTTTTTAATAACACTAAACTGATACTTTTGTTTTTAAGCTATTGCATAGCTTTTATCGCAGGCTCTGAGCGCGGCGACCGAATCAAGAAATTCCGTAACGGAAAAAACCTAACAATGGCAAACTTGATTGTACGAAAAATCAATTTGAAGGCGAAAAAAAATTAAATTTTATATTTTTTTTTATGACAATCATAAGTTTAGGAGTTTTATTAGTAGGTTATGAAAGTCGAAACACGATTGAATAAATTTTACTCGATACAATAAAATCGCAAAGTTTCCTCAAAGTTTCATTTTTAGAGAGATACTTCTACGGGGAAAACAGTTTTATTTGCTTATTATTTAACTTTTTTTCAATGAAATTTCGTCTACGTGTTTCATAATAAATATTTTAGACGATCATGTTTTTATTTTATTGCGAAAGAGTGTTATATACTAACGTCGCGTGGGCTGGCCATTACGCGGCTCTCGCCTTCCATCAGTCGGCCGCAGCGCCTCGTCGAGAGCACCTGCGTACAACTTTGTTTGCACCCACCCCGCTGCGAACATTTTTTAAACTTCTCATTTATTCAATAAAAGAAAAAAAATGTTTATTGTTTCTCAAAAAGTGTAACTTGAATTAATATCAAAGAAAAAAAATACTGCATAAAGAAAAAATAAATAAAAAATTATAATAATAATTAAATTGTAATCTCGATTATGCGGACGCTAAGCACAAATCTCTCTGAGGACCAACTAAATAAACTTGAGCGTCTTCAAAACTTAAGTATAACATTCATATTTGGGTTACGCAAATATGATCATATCTCTGAATTTCTCACATAGCTCAAGTGGCCTCAAATTCGTCTTTGCCGGAATATTCACTATCTTTCTTTTCTTTATAATATATTGTTCAATCCATCTACTCCAGTTTATCTAAAAGAAAGATTCCAATTTGTTGGAAGTTTAAATCATAATCTTCGTCATCAACACAATCACTCCTTAAAACTCCATCACATTCTACAAATTTCTATAAATCTTCTTTTACTGTAAGATGTATACAACTCTAACTGGAATGTGCTGCCTACTTCCGTTAAAAGTGCTCCAACCATATGGACGTTTAAAAATTATTTAAAGAGATACTATCAAAATAATTAGATTCTTTTATCTATTTGTCACATTCCTATCCGAAATTTAAATTTTTATTTATTTATGATATATTTTATCTTATTTATAATTTATATATATATATATATATATATATATGTATATATTTGTATGAATTCTTATGTATTGTATCATATATGTATATGTAATTAATTTATACATAAATAATATACATGTATTATACTTTGCTGTGCATGCAAATCACCACCTACCAAGCACGAATTTTTTTTATTCTCTATAAGGACAGGGTTGTCTGGAAGAAATCACTAAACAGCGATTAGACCGCCTAAATTATTACCTAGTTTAAATATTTACTTTTGTTAATTACTTTTTAAATACTGGTGATCAATAAAGAGTTATCTATCTATCTATAATTGCATAAGTTGATAAAAAATGCTATGCAATAGCTTTACCGCGGCAGGCCCCGAGTGACACTGTTGTATATTGTTTTAAATGTGGAGGACTATACTTTAAATTTTTTCTGATGTTTTTTTTACTGCTGTTGTCTTCGGAACTGTGTTGTCGCTTGACGACTACGGGGGTGGGGATTTTGCTACCTGCGAGCGTTTTGTTGGACTGGCAACCAGGCTTTTGAAGATTTTTTTTTTTCTCTTATTTGAGACACAGATTAATGAATAGTCTGAAATGATTTTATCTCGTCCGTGCAGATCTTACCAAACAAGATTTCTTTTAAAAAAAAAATCATACGCTTACTGCTCCGACTTGCCGCTGGTCGCAAGAAAGCAATAGGTCGGCCTAATTTTTGACACTGAAATAGGATAAACGAAGCAGAGTAAAGGATACTTTTAATCATAATTCAGATATCTGGGAGAGAATAAATAAATAATTTAGTAAAATGAATAAAAAAAACCAGCCAAGTGCATGTCGTGTATGCATTAAGTTAGGGTTCCGTAGAATTAGAATTATTTCGGATTTCAAACACCCTAGACCGCTAGTATCGCTGCCCATTCCAATGCATTATTCGAACTTAAATATTGTAAATAATTTGTGAATTATTATTTTTTAGGATGTTATCATTTGTTTTTTTTTATAATTTTACACATGTTATCATTTGTTTTTTTTAATAAATTTACTACCTACAACTAACAACTTCATCATAGTAATTTTCAATGGAATTAGTACGAAATTTTTACTTTTCCAAGTATATAATATTAATAATAATTCTTTATTGTAAAATACAATACACAAACAAAAAAAAAATAACAATGAAGGCGAGCTTATCCCTTAAAAGAGATATCCTTCTAATATAATTTGTTCGTCTATTACTCGTTAACTTATAAAGCCCTCTTCACTGTAAACAAAAAAAATGATTATCACATATGTAAAGAAACTACATGATTGCGTAAAGAAAACTTTGGATTTGATTCTCAGACTTATTTTATATGACACTTAGGTTTAGTCGAACACTTTCGGCAATGCGTTATTATTACGTTAGTAGAAGTAGTCGTTCGTCCTATTCGGTTGTCGTGGCAAGACCGACTGTAATGCTCTTGTGTCGCCACCGCTACGCCTGCTATCTACAATCTATCTATTGGTATGTCTATGGAAGGAATTTGTGACGGTAGCGGGGCGGACACGTGTTCAAAGTAAGTGTTGCTGGACGAAAAATACAGAAGTACAAAGTTAATAATACATTAAGCTAAGTATTAGTTTAGTTTCTATTTAATGTAATTTTATTAATCCTATAATATACTTAAATTAACAAACAATAACCTTAAAATAGTTGCTACATTAGTATGTTTCCTAACACATACCCGCAATATTTTTGACCAATCAAGAGACATTGCACATAGATATGAAAAAAAATCATTCTCACTCCTGTTAAAAGTTTTTTTACCACTTCTTTTATTCAACATTTTATTTTACCACTTTGTCAGCCTTATTTATATGTATACGCATGCCAAATTACAGCTTTCTAGTACTTATGGTCTCTGAGCTAAGCCGCGGACAGACAGACACACGGACGGACAAGGCGAAGCTATACGGGTTTCTCGTTGTCTACGGAACCCTAAAAATGGCTACGGTAACTAGTCGGAGAACACACTGTTCCAATAAATCACCATTAAAGTCTAAGGCCCGGATTAATAGTCGTTACTAAGTTATGTCTTAGGTAATAATTCTGAAAGTCTTCCTCGAAGAATTTGATACAATACTTACTACTGCTATTAGTCATATTTACCGGATTTTCTAAAACAGGAAGCCATTTATAGCCATAGAATAAATTTAATTCGGTGGTTATCATAAATGGCTTTGGTTTTTTTTTTGTACCTAAAATTTTATACTTGTTCCTCAACCTGTGTAACCTTTGCAGTTGCGTGCATCAAATGCTATAAAGAGCAAAAAACCGGTTGAGTGCGAGTTTTAACTCTCGTACGAGGGGTGGGGAAATAATTCTATTACACAGCCGTAGTACCGCCGTTCATTTGCCTATCATACCCTTACATAAGTAGACGTAAGCAACTAGAAAAAAATAATTCATGGATATTTGAGCATTTGAATCCATGTTTTATTATAATTAACACATTACGTGCTTAGACTGTCCTGAGTAAAGGAAATGAATTACTCGTGCGTGTGCCTAAGCAGTGTTTATTATTAAATTATTCAAGCTAACACTATGTCTTAGCAATAAGTAGTTAATTTTAAGCCGCAACTAAACAAGGGCCTTATTCTAAAGAATCCAATAAATAAAATCGAAAGCAGTTAATTATAACTAAGTAGCCTCCTATCGGCGTCTAAATAGCAAACATTTGAATAGCCGAGAGTCAAGACGCAAGATGAAAGAAGTCTGAACTATCATGATTTTACTTTTAGAATTTCGAATATAGCTTCATCTTGAAAAAACGTTTGAAATTAAAAGTATGAAGCCAGTGAAGTGTAAGTAAAACGAAAATTCATTATTGAAATTTCTATGAAGTAATTTGATAGGTATGTGTAAGGTGCTTCAGTTTAATAATTGAAAATGTGATATACCTTAACATAAATGTATATTGTCAGTTTCGTCTTGCGTTGCTTACATATCTTTTTAACCGAATTATTGTCATCTTTATGATAATATACGTCTCGTATTATTAAATATCCACATATAGATAAAAATTTAGGGGTGTCGATGATTTTTTTGGGTTACTCACATTTTATTTGCCTTTAATTATAAGAAAATTTTTTTTTTGTGAATATTTAATTGAATTATAGGTTGGTATCATTGCTTTTTGAGTAAACTTTGTTTTCCTCTTTATTCTAATTTATGAAAGAAAATCGCAAAAACATAACTAAATAAATCTACACTAAATTTATAAAGAGGAAAGATTTATATTTTTGTATGTTTGTAACGAATAATCACAAAAATTACTGAACTGATTCCGAAAATTCTTTCACCATTAGAATGCTACATTAGCCCTAAGTAACAAAGACTATATTTATTACTACGAAAAATAAGGTATCCCTACTAAAACTTGCATAATGTAACCCAAAGCGTTAAAAAATTTCACCTAAAATGTCTTTCATCGCATGCGCTGCGGAATCTATTGATAATAGAACAAAAAAAATGTTCTACAATAAATAAATAAATTATTTTGGACATTACACACAGCGCCGTCTAGCCCCAAAGTAAGCAAAGCTTTTGTTATGGGTACCAGACAACGGATATAAATACATATATATTACTTTTTTTTTGTAAATACATAGGTACACATCATACATAAGTACACCCAGACTCAAGACAAACACAAATGTTTAACACATAAATGTTTGTCCAGTGCGGGAATCGAACCCACAGCCTCTGCACGCCAGTCTATCACACTACTAACTAGGCTGCGAGGGAGTCAAAATATAATATAAAAGAACATATTAATATGCATAAAAAACTTCACGATGTACAACTATTGTAGTTATGTCCTAATAACTACTATTATACATTTAAAAAGTTAACAGAAATGCCTATCAAAATCAGACCATGTTATGCATACATTTGTATTATTCCTTATCCAAATAAATCATTTCGTATTCAAGTCTGTTTCAATTATTTAAATTATTTAAATCGGAATTTTAATTCAAAAGATATTACGAATTTAAAAATGTCAATCTAAACGAAATACTAATAGAAAACCGCACACATGACCTACCCATTGCCACTTCAGCTTGCTTTTTCTTTCGACACAGTAGTGAAAATCTAGTTATTTTGATGAGCCTATAAACGTAACTGTAGCTGGAGACCACTGGCCGTCGGTAATATTACAATTTTGGCTAATAATATAAAAAAAATAATTCAGGTAGACTTTTAAACGGCAGTTTTGAATAGGTAATTTTACTTCAATATTATTTTATAGACCAATAAAAAGTTAATTTCTGCCTTTTTACGTAACACATTTAGTCTAAAAAAAATATATTTGATTTTTGAAACTAAACCCTCCATTTGAATGATTTCTTTACAATAAAATCATGTAGCAGGCACTCTCATTACGAGCGAAAAATACGAAGTACAGATTTTTTCAGCAAGAATCATAAACCGTAGGGATAATGGATATTCACTATTATGTCTAGCGAATATTTCGTCCCCGTAGATCGAAAACTAACTAACTAACAAATAGTGACTTCCGAGATATCGTAACTTGAAATTTTAAAAAAAAACGTAACTTTTAAATTTGGTGTTTTATTAATAATTTTTTAATGGTTTTGAATCGCAATTACCTGTCTTCTTTATCTGGTGAAATCAGATTTTAGAAAAAGCTTGTTACTTTGCAGTAATTTATTAAAATACAACTTAGTTTTCGCCCTCATGAAATGTTGTAATTTAGCATTTTTGGCTAATGAAAGTTACTTTAGTGAAATATTGCTTAAAATTTACGTGAATGTTATGGTGATGAAGGCATGTTAATGACATTTTACTTGTATTTTTCTGTCCAAATTTAATTTTCGTACCTTGAGTTGACAACCTTTTTTAGTAAGTTAAATTTGAACTTTGAAGTTTACCTGTTTAAATTAATAGTAGGATGAAAGAAAATGAAATTTAACAACATCTTTATTTAAAACTCATATGAAAATTATTCAGTTTTTATCGAAACATTATTCATTAGTAACATCTGGTTCGCCTATTCTATCTACAGCAGTTTTGCTAGTAAGTAGGGAATGGTACCACGGATTTAACTTAAGGGGGCTCAAGGGGTTATTGCAAAAACCTATTAGGCTTCAGTACAAAGACCTATTAGGTCCTTCTTCTTGGCCTCCGAAATAGAATAATCCTTCGGAATAATAAACAGTTTTAAGGTAATGGCGTCTCTGTTTCTTTTACGTTCGTCTGTATGATTATCAACTCCTTAGAATGTTTTATAATTTTCTCTTGTTTTTCACTGTAGTACATAGTCCTTAGAGATAACTTTGGCAGGGAGCTCATTCCATAACCTAAGCGTTCACGTCAGGCAGTTTCTCCGTAACTGCACAGCACGTGACCATTTAGGTTCTAAGGCGTGAGGATGAATTCCCTGCCAATGGTGAGCGGTGAGATGGTAGAAAGTAGTCGTGGACATCATTTCGAACAATTCCTCAGATAACATCCCATTATAAAAGCGGAAGAACACACACAGGGAGGCAGAGTCTCTTCTCAAACTTAAGGGTTCGATAATTTAAATTCAATTTCAATTTTTTTTTTTAAATTCAATTTAATTTATTTATTCAGTTTAGGCTACAATAATTGAGCACTTATGAATGTCACTACGCCATCGGTTCGTAAGTCTACAGGGCGGGAGACCTCGTACTGAGAAGAACCGGCAAGAAACTCAGCAAGGGCATTTCTTTTCTCCCTTTCTCTTACAGCGTCCAATTAAAATATTGGAAAATGTCCTCCCTATCATAAAAGGACACTTTCCATTACAAACATAAAAAAACATGAAATAAAAAGCACAAGCACAACATAAAAAAGTATCTAATATAATATATGATACGGCTTGTGAGTTTGGGATCGTTGACGATTCTCACAGCCCGTCGTTAAACCGACGTTCAGAGATGGCCGCAATCTTACTACTTGTAAACCAGCAACCTTTGCCCCGATGTTAAGTACTGCTTTGCTCTGTTGAGAACACCAAGATTTTTGGACGCTAGTTTTACTTTGTCTTGCAAATGATCTCTGAACTGAACATCACTGAAGATGTCAACAACAAGGATCCCAATGCTCTCGGAGATGGTAAGAGGTATGTTCTAGAATTGTGGAACCTCAGTGAATGAAAACCTTCTTAGCAGTGAACGCGCAAACTTGTGTGGCCTTAGAGTTGAATCGAAACAAGTTTTCCCGTCCCCAGTCAGAGACCTTGGACAGAGTGATCTTGATTTTAGACACAAGTTCTCCGCGCTTATCCTTCACAACACAGCGAGGAATATTGAAAAAAGAAAAGAAATAATTTATTTAGCAGTAAGCGCAACACAAGTACATATTAAATACAAAAAAAACTTATACTAAAGAGATACTCTTTTGTTGCGCCAAGCCAAAAAGGACCTCACTCAGTATAAAGCTGCAGCAGTAAGCCACACCACTGATTTTCAGTGAGGACGTAGTGTTTGTCGTCGGAACTACGAAACAGTTTACAAATTAAGTACAAAAAATCCACTACAAAGACTAATATAAAGTACAAAAAACAAAAAAACAATATAATATAATATAATATGGTATAATATAATAATATGGTTAGTACATTTTAGTTTAAAAATTAGAATTATGTTAGTATTACGGTTTTATAATGAAAACTACTGTTGCTATAATATGCTATTGACTATACTATAATAAATTAAAACAAAATTAAACAATAACAAATAAACGCGTCTAGGCTGTATGGACTAGGTCCTTTGCTGTTATTGTGGCAAATAAAAAAAAAAATAACGTAGACTTACATCAACTTACATATTACATCTATGACCAACAAATACTTTGGACATATACTATTATCTGTGTTGTGATCTATGGTTTTTATAGATGCAAAAATATAATTATAATATAATAGTTTAATTAAAACTTAATTGTGTAAAGTGTCGGTGTTTTGAATTAAACTATTATACTTATTACTAAAAGTTATTCTAATATGTGTAATTTATGCCGTATACCAAACAAGGAAGAAAATATTTGTGCATATTGTGTCGAATATTGTATTAATACGGATTTTTTGTGAATATGCACAAAATTACTGAAAATCTATTGTGTAAGATGGTGGTGATTAGTAAGAAAGCTGGTTTTTCAAAAACAACGATTTCAGGTTTGTGACAAATGACTTCTTTGTAATCGCAGCACGGTACGGTGGTGGTAAGTCGTTCCAGCAACGACTAGCTGCAAATTTAAAGCTACCTCGAAAAGCTGCAGATCTGTGTCGTGGGCACAGTATAAGATACTGTGATGCTCTTGTTTCATACCTGTTGCTTTCTCGGGCCCATGTTAATTTTTCATATAGATAGGATGGCTTTTGAAATTTTACAATGCCAAACATCAAAGAAGCCAGGTGAAGTTTTCTGCGTGCTTCCATCTTTAGTATCCTGGCTTTGTTCAAATAAGGTGTCACATGTGTTTTAGGTGAAACAGGGAAGCAGAAGCGTGCACATGCATTTTGAACCCTTTGTATAAGCCTCTGTGTTTTTGCCAATTAGCAAGGTCCATAGACTGTATCGGCATAGTTGAGTTTCGAGAGAACCATTGTGTCACAAAGTCTTATTCTTAATTCTGTGTTTATAGAAGGTCGCACTTTATACAGCAGTCTTAAGCGATAAAAACAGTTCTTAACAGCCTCCAGAACATGTGTCTCAAACTTTAAGTTACTGTTCATTATAAGTCCCAGATTCCGGTATTCAGACACCTGATCTACAGGCTGTCCAGAAATAACCACTGTAGGCTGATACTCCTTAATTTCTTGAACTTGTTTTTTAGAACCCAACACTATAAATTTTGATTTGATTGGGTTCAGAACAAGACAGTTTTAATTCGACCACTGTGATATTCTATTAAGATCCTCGTTAATTGTATTTACAGATGTTGGGGTGTCACTGGAAATAAATGGCAAATATATTTGGAGGTCATCTGCATATAAATGATATTTGCAGTTTTGTATGGATGAAGTTATGTCTGCACTATAGCTATAACTAGCAATGGTCCTAAAATTGAGCCCTGAGGGACTCCAGTCCAGTCACCCGACTGTTTGAAGAGAAGAAACTCGTTTTGTACCATCTTCAGTTGTTAGTAATACAGCCTGTGACCTTTCTCTAAGATAGTTATTAAACCAAGACAGTGCTAAAGGGTCAAAGCCATAATATGACAGTTTTGACAGAAGAAGGTAAATATTGATTGAATCAAAGGCACGTGAAAAATCAAGTAGTACTAAAATAGTGCCCTTTTTACAATCTCTGGCACTAAGTATGTTGTCTACTACATCAATTAAGGCCGTAGAAGTACTGTGATTTTTCCTAAAACCTGACTGCTTCTTAGGAAGTATGTTCTGTTTTTCTAAATAATTAGAAACTTGTATGCACACAGCTTTTTTTGGTATGGGAGTGACTAATGCAATTTTCCATAGATCAGGGTAAACTCCTCTAGTTAGGGACCTATTGATTATTTTAGTAATTACACTCAAAGTCTGTGGAAAGGTCATTATTAACATTTGCAAGCAGATGTTGTCAATTCCTTGGGCATTAGAGTGAAGATTTTTTATAATAGTCACAATCAATTCCTGTTCTACAGGTCTTAAACTAAATGTGGCCGAATTAAATCTGTTAAATTCATAATAAGACAGTGTAGATATATCTACGTTACTATTGCCCGGTATATTTAAAAAATGATTATTTATTATATCAGGATTGTCAAAAAGGCTTGGTAAATTAGATTTCTTGCTTTTGCTATTTTTAAATACATTATTTTTCAGATTTTTCCACAGACATTTTGAGTCATTTAATTTAGCATTTATATGGTATTGAAAGAAAGCTTTTTTTTCATGATATATAGCAGAAGTAACAACTGCTTTCATCTCTTTATAAAAAAGTTTGTGAGACTCAGAATGAGTTGACTTATAGCGGTTATAGCTTTTGTTACGAATCTTAATCATGTCCTTGATGGTTTCGGTTATCCAAGGATAAGAATGCTCTCGAATGACTACAGTCTTTTCTGGTGCATGCACATCAAACAACCACAATATGGAGTTAGTAAAACTTAATACCATTTCATTTAAATCCTCTAGCTGTTCTATATATTTCCAGTTGATTGTGTTCAGATCTTTGTCGAAATTGTCTGGGTCTATATCTTTTATGGGTCTGAAAGTTATTTTTTGGGGAGATGTCCCTAAAATTAAGTTCAATATACGCTATGGCGTGATTCCCTAACTCAGGTATATGCAAGACAGTAGAGCACCTGAGGCATTAGTACATATTAGGTCTATGATGGTTTCGCTATAGGATGTAAAGTGTGTAGCCTTCTCTATGTACTGCACAAGGCCTATGGATTGTAAACATTCATATAACCTTTTAGTTTTGTTGTCTTCAACATTTAAAACATTTATGTTAAAGTCGCCAGTAAGTATAATATAGTCAGCTGATGACAAGGATGATACTGACATTGTGATAGCATCCAAAAAAACATTGACATCCATCCAAGGAGGGCGGTATGCTGTACCTATAGTAATTTTAAATGTATTGACCTTAATGCTAATCCACATCTGTTTAACGTTTGTACATGCCTTTCCTTAGGTAGAAACCTACTCCTCCTCCCCAGCCACCTCGTACATTCAATGGACGGGGGATGTGGCGTAGTCTGTATCCAGGCAAGTTAGGAGCTCGGCTGTCCTCTCCTTCTCTTATCCAAGTCTCATTAATGGCAATAATATCAAGAGCTAAATTTTCCATATTTACAATGAATTCCTCATGATTAGTGCCTACGAAGCCAGCGTTGAAAAATTCAACTTTAAGATATTTTGTTTTAAGCATATTGAATTACGTAATTACTGTGTAGGTATTTACACAAAGTAAGTACACAAGCCACACTATATAGAATTTCTCTTATGTAATATATGATCATAATATAACATAGTCTGTATTTCTGTAAGTCTGTAAAATGTCCAATAAACTGTGTGTATATATGTATATCTTTAAGAAAAACATGGTACAGTAAGCACTGATCGCAAGTTGATATTATTAAAATCACACTACAATTAAGGCAATTTGATATAAGCATGTGTTGTTGCTAGGTTTGTTAGTATAAAATAATTTACATATATTTTTAAAATTTGTTTTATGATTTGTGTGTACAGTTTATTGCTAAGGCCCGAATAATAATTTTCACTTGTTCTGTCATCTGCATGGCAATGTATGTTGTTGTTTTACACCATGTCATTAATATGTAGTATTAACAGCGTAAGAGACAACACAAAGCCTTCCGAGACACCAGCGTTAATGACTATGCTATCATAACAACTAATACTTGTATGCGACTGCCGGACAAAAACCTAGCCACCCATGTGCACAAACCCTCGGGCAGTCCGTAGGATGGCAACTTCGAAAGAAGATCACGGTGCCAGACCCGATCGAACGCCTTCGCTAGGATTCCAGGCTACATGCTAATGCCTCCCCCTGACTCTCAATGCCTAGTGCCCATCGGTGTGTGTCGAGTGACCGTGGCGAAAGCCATATTGACGGTCGCTGACCATCTCGTGTTTTTCTAGATGTCTTAGAATCTGTATGTTTAAACACTGTTTAAGCACCACTGCAGGTATACCATTTGGCCCACTCTAGAGAAAGAACCACCTGCAGACCCCCCGATGTGTTGTCTTGCTAGTTCGGAGGCCAAGAAAGACGTGATAAGTCTATGTACTAAAGGAATTATACCTCTTGAGTTGCATCCGTTGTACTTTTCCCTACCTACTAGCAAAGCTACCGTAGATGAAGTAGTCGAACCAGATGTAATTACGGGGAATGTTTCGATAAAACGGTTCTTTTATAATTTTTAGCCATTTCAACTTAAACTTATATCGGCACAAAAAGCTGTACTGAGACCTTATTGGGAACAGTCCGGAGCTATTCAGATTCTGTGATTCCAGAAAATGTTTGCAAGTAAATTCAGACTTTGATACATTTTTTCCCAAATTACAGAGAGAGAATTTAGTCACAACGTATTCCAGGAAAGCAATAACTAGCTAAACGGCATTCGGGAGCAGTTATCTGCAATGGCTCTCTGCAACTCATCAAAATTAAAAAATCGGCCAAGTCCGACTTGCGCACGAAGGGTTCCGTACCATTATATATAAAAACGGCAAATAAATCACGTTTTTTATATGGGAGAGGATTTAAATATTTGTTTTATTTCAATTCAATCATTTATTTTTAAAGTGACTATATAACTAAATATTCTGTGAATAAACTAAAAACTACTATTAACTTCCGCTTATTACCCTTTGGATACGGAACCCTAAAAATTAAAAAAAAGCTTAAATAAACCTATTTTGCACACTAGAATGAGTGAAAACTCACTAAAAGATAATTATTTATTTGTAACTACGGTAAGTTTTGTCAAATTTAACGAAATCATATTCGTATATTCACTAAAACGACTTAGTTAGTTTTCGTTCTGCTGCATTTATTTTAAGCTTGGGTTTTTGTGTCACCAAAATCATTTAGTGAATTTTTTTTACGAGTCCAATAGCGATTTTAATCAAATTTTTCAGAGTAAAACTAACTAAGTACGCTAAGGCAATTTAAATATCATCTGTCATAAAGATAATAATCACTTAATTCATTTAGTTATTTTGTCCTTTTATGCGTAGGGTATAATCGTTGCATTTGGTGAGTTTTGACATTTCCTATCTCATTCATACGAAGAGCTAGAGCCATGGTGATAAGATAGAAAAATAAAGAAAAAAAATGTAAACAGAGGGACATTCAAAAGTAATTTTCGTTAAAAGTGTCACTTAGTTAATTTTCGCTCTACGGGAACGATTGGTAAAATTCAACAGAGAAGTGTAATAATCTGAAATAAAAAAAAACCAAACCCAAATTGGTTTTAATTTAAACAATCGCAAAAGTCAATAAGAATCCCTCAGAAATGTATCCTCATTATTAATTTCTACTCCACCATTGAACTCTAGTTTATTTTAACTATGTTCTTGCAATATCATTTAAATAATCTACCACATTTTAAATCGATCCGATCGAAGTTGATAATGAAATAATAGGATTGTCACTGTTAGATGAGGATATAGGATCAAAGATGATTACAGCAACTGGTAGGGACCTAGACAAAGCATCAGGTATAACATTGTCCTTGCCTCGACGGTGTTTAATAATGAAATCGAAAGAGGACAGCCGAACACCCCATCTTGCGAGGCGGCCTGAGGCACTAGTGAGGAAAAGAAACCACTTTAGGTCAGAATGATCTGTATACACACTAAACGTTTTGGCGTTTTCCAAATAGCAACGCCAGTGTTCTAAAGCCATTGATACTTCGAGTGCCTCTCTTTCCGTGACGCTATAGTTTCGTTCAGCTCCACTTAGAGACCTGCACATATCAGCAACAGGATGTTCAACGCCATTAATGGTCTGGGAAAGCATAGCGCCTACTCCGAAGTTACTTTTACGTCCGTGTGTACTTCGAACGGGTGGTCAAAGTTAGGACAAGTCAGTATAGGTGCTTTAACCAGTAGAGACTTTAAATTTATAAACACCTTATCAGCATCTGGGGTCCATTGGAAGTTAGGAGAACCCTTTTTTGTAGACGTCAGTTTATTAAGAGGACCAGCAATGGTACTGAAGTTAGGGATAAACCGTCTATACCACGAAGCTGTGCCAAGGAAACGCTTCACTTCTCTTTTATTAGTTGGAGGAGCACAGTCTAAGACTGCTTTTACCTTATCGGGGTCAGTGCGATGACCTTGCTCAACAGAGCCTAAGTAACGTAGGGAACTTCGGAAAAATTAATACTTACTTAAATTTATTGTTAAATTTGCGTTTTGTAGTTTCTCTAGGACACGGAGTAGAAGCCGCACGTGTTTTTCAAAAGTGCTCCTGATGATTATAATGTCATCTAAGTAACAGAATACTCTTCGTTCGAATTCAGGGCCGAAGAGTGCATCTATTAAACACGGTTGTGTAGCTGAAGCATTAGATAGGCCAAATGCAGTGACCTTGAATATTATACTTCCGTGCCCTAGGACATGGAAGGCGGTTTTTTCTCGGTCAGCGTTTTCTATAGGGATTTGCCAAAAAGATTTTGAAAGATCGATACTTAAAAAGGTACTTAGCATCTCTAAGATTGTCTAGAATTTCAGAAAGGTACGGTTATTTATAGGCATCTTTTAGTTACAGCGTTTAATTTCCTGCTGTCAAGACAAAAACGTGGCTTGCTATCTTTTTTTTTTACAATTAAAACAGGTGAAGACCATGGACTTTCGCACGGCTCAATTACGTCAAGTGCTAGCATCTCTTTTACCTGTTCAGAAATTATTCTTTGCCTTTCTGGAGACATACGGTAGTAGCGTTGTCTTATATATGGAGCAGTGTCACCAGTATCAATTTGTGTGTGGTGAGGTGAGTTCAACAAGGTGAGTTCTACCAAGACCTTTGTGTTCAAATTGCTTTAAATTGGTCCACAATATTATTAGATAGAATTTTTTGAGCTTCATTGAGATTATCATACGAATGAATACCAGAAACAGATTCCGATGTGATTTCTAGTACTTTAGGGACAGCATTACGTAAAATAATTATGTCTGATACATTCTTTGGAAAATTTTTGAAGCTAGACCAGAAATCTATACCAAGTAGCAGGGGGACATCTATGTCGGGTATTACATGAGCTTATATTACTAATTATTTATTATTAAAAACTACGGGCAGAAACATAGAACCGCAAGAGTTAATTTTTTGTCCATTAGCAGCTGTAACTGAAATAATATCATCAGCATTTAAGGTGAAGCCATATTTAAGTAATGGTTTGTGTGCATTGTTGCCTAATATACTCACAACAGAACCCGAGTCGAGAAGTCCATACATACGTAAGGATTCACAGTTGTTGATCGTGACTTGTACGTAAGGTCGGGGATCATTTTTAGATTTAGAATGTAGGATTGTAGCAACTTTATAAGTTTTAGAAAATAATTTTATAAATTTGAGTCAATCTTCCCAATCAGATTTGTCGAATTTTGAAGAAAGGCTACAATCCAACGTTTTTAGTTTTTTGACGGTTTATTATAAGGGTAGTTAGGGGGTTTAACGCAATCAGGGCAGGTAGGGTATGTAACGTCTTTCTTCCCACACTTAAAACATACTAAGAACCTAGGTTTTTTACAACTCTTAAGAGTATGACCAGTAACACGACAACGAGGGCAGAATGTCGGTCTGTTGTCATTATTATAAATAGCATTAACGTGTTTAGGGAAGTTGTGATTTGAATTTGTATTACTTTTATATTGAGTGTAGTTATAGTTTTTATTTTGTAAGTTACCAGAAGCTGGTTTGTTGTAGGCAAACTCAGGTGCAATTGTTACAGAGGTTAGTCTCGGTGGTTCTCGGAATTGTGACATTTGAGATTGAAAGCTTTCATAGTTTCGACAAAGAGTGCGCAGGGCATCAATAGTTTTGATTTCGGGCAACAAGCTAAGGTACTGGCGTAGCACGGCCGAAAATTGTGTAACAGTATTTCTAATTCTAGACTATAGACTTCGAAAGGCGTGAAAACATACCATGCATAATAGACAAGTATATAGTAATGTTTTCGTTCTCTCCATGAGTTCAGGTGCAAATTTCATTAATGAGCCGGTAGCCGTAAACATGCTGATCAAAGTCTTGCTTCAAAAGTAACACAACTTCGTTCCAAGAGGTAACACTGTCACGAATACTTCTAAGCCAATGAAGAGCATTGTCTGTGAAGATCTCTGTCACATATAATAGCACTTTATCAGAGCTGACATTTCGAGCATGAATAAATTCATCTATCTTTTGTATAAAGGCTCGAACACACGACTTGTTGCCAAATTTTAGTTTAAAAAAGTCAGAACCAATGCCGCGATCACATGTGACAGATTTGCAGAGGATGGCCCAGGTACGCAAGTATTTGTTGTACTAGTGTCACTAATAGTTTCAGTGGTAGCAAGTTTTTAAGGTACTAAAATACTTATCTCTTTGTATTGTTTATCAAATGTAAAATTCAATTCCTTAAGGGTTGTAATATCGTCAGTATTTACTGGACAAATTCGAATTAGTCGATGAAATGTAGTACTAGAGAATAAGCCGATTTACTGGGCAGTCTCATTACCTCAAACTCGAATATCAATAACGAAGGAGCTGTACCACCTACTTTACTGTGATGCGGTAAGACTATGCCAGAAATCTCCATAACACAGTGGGAGGTCCGGCGGGCGTTAAGCGTTTCAGGATTCAACCCAATAAAGACACAAGTCTGCGCGTTCACCGCTAAGAAAATCCCATTTACTGTGGCCCTACAATTCCAGAACACAGCACTTACCATCTCCAAGTGTATTGGGATCTTTGGTGTTGACATCTCCAGCTATATCCAGTTTCGCGACCGTTTGGAAACCAAGGTGAAGCTGGCATCCAAGAAACCAGGAGTACTCAACAGAGCGAAGCAATACTTCACCTCAGGGCAAAGGTTGTTGCTTTACAAATCACAAGTCCGGCCCCATAGAGAGTACTGCTGCCATCTCTAGGCGGGTGCACCTGGATACCAGCTCAGCCCTATTGATTCGGTTCAACGATGAGCAGTAAGAATCGTCAACGATCCCAAACTCACAAGTCGTATCGAACCTTTAAGTCTGAGGAGAAATTTTGCCTCCCTGTGTGTGTTCTACCGCTTGTATAATATGTTCTGTGTCTTAAAGAATTGTTTGAAATAATTTTCACAACTACTTTCTACCATCACTCTGCTCGCCATCGACAGGGAATTCATTCTCACTCTTCGTAATCTAAATGGTCACTAACAGTACGGTTTGAGAGGAACTTACTCCCGCGAACGCTTAAGTTGTGGAATAAGCTCCCTGCTGAGGTTTTCTCGAGGGACGACGATATGGGGTTCTTTAAGAAGAAAGTGATAAGATTTTTAAATTTCCTATGAGACGTGATTATAGTCCTAATAGTTTAGGTTCTAATGGTATGTTTACACTCTTGCATTCAACGATATGATATTATTGGGCACATGTACGAGCACAAGCGTGTAAACAGTTTGCTTTGTCCGACAACGCGTTCCGAGGCTGCGTGGCGCGAGTGTAAACGCGACATAGGTAATATTTACTTTCACCAGCGCGCTAGTTTGCAATAATTTTGTGCAGGTAAAATTATCGATAGTGTTGTTTGACAACACTATTCCACTCACACATTTGCAATTATTTTTCTGTTTCGTTTTTCATTTGGCATGGTTGATCTTTTACATTCTATATCTATGGTTACTACCGTTTCGAAGTCGAACGAAAATAAATGTGAAAAAAACTCTCCAGTAGTCGATCTTTTTAATTTTAATTAATCGATAGAAATTGTTAAGTAAATTATTTTACCAAAAATATATTAAATTTTATGCATTTTTATATTACCCTAGCCATATATAGCGATATATGGCTATTGGGGTGCTGTCCACCCAGTCATACATTTTATCGTGTCGGGTGTCATACACGTCACGGATTCGGATTTATGTAATGTGGTGAGTGACACTAACTGTATGAATGGAATAAATGTTTCGGTTGTGGTTTTGTCATATAATGTCAAAAACAATCATCATTGTGCGCCGAATCGGGCGTCAATTCAATTGTTTCCGCGCAGATAGGATGCGGAGAGAGAGGTGCAGCGGTTGCTGTAGCGGATGGCGGTTGGATGTGTCGGTTCTGTTTCGGAGATAGGTCTTGATGCTGGAGCTAACACACAAGTAAATAGTACATCGTATTGCGGTATCGGTATTTATTCGGCTATGGTTCTTCTATAATTTTATATGGTCTGTATTATAATAACACACGCGGTGTCGCGGTGCGTCTTCGGCAAGCGGGGCGGGGGGCGCTTCAGTGCGCGCGGTGCGTTCTAGACGGCTAGCTTGGTACAACTGTCTGTCGATGCAGCGGGCGGCTTGCAAGGCGCTGGCGGCCTTGGGTACCTTTCCATCGTAGGTGTCGGTGTCGGTATGGTCACGTAGTCTTGTACATTGGGTCCCGTAGAATTATGTCAGTTATATATATATTATGTACGGTCGGTAGTCGGGTGTAGGGAATATATTTATTTATAATATAGGTAAAATAAAGGAAAATAAGAAAATATATGCGAGCAAATTCGAGGGGCGAATTTTAGCGAACAATCATCATCATAAATCAGTTCAGATCAATCTTGTTATTTATAACGATATAATCGTGACAGATTGACTATTTACGCTGATATGTTAAGGAACTTGTTAAAACCAAAGACGGTGGGTCAGCTAGGGTAAATATGAGACAAAATACTTAAATAAATTTTGGTTTTAAATGCTTTTAAAAAATGTTTCAAAATGTTTTGGACCTTTAGCATTATACAATCGTAGACAATCTTCCAAACTACTACTACTATCAAGTTTACTATGATTCTAATAATGTTACTCATTTGTACACAAAACTCCTTCAGAGTCTGGCCCCAAAAGCCCGTTGGAGCACTAATGGCTGCTTCAGCTAACTGTCCGAAAAAAATGCCTCATTCAAATGCTAGCAACCCTCAACAGAGTCAGTTTTTACGCGGGTAACCTTGTTTTACCGTTTTACGGAAGACAGTAGCTTTAGTTTGGTTTAAAATCATTTTTTTAATTATATGATAGGGTTGTTGTGTCAGACTGGGGGGGGGACATCTGACTAAGAGTGACAACCTAGTGTTGTGTCAGATTGAGGGGTGACAACTTAGTGTTGTGTCAGACTCAGTAGTGACAACCTAGTTTTCCCCAGCACTTTAAATCAGTATCTTTTCGATGACACTTCATTTATTTAGCGACAAAAATGAAAAAATAAAAAAAAAACTTTTAAATTTAGCAATCTTTTTCTTTTTTGCTAGGCGGCCCTTTGGCGGTGTATGGCCTTATGTGTAGTACTACTATCGAACTAACATATTTTCAATGGTAATTTATAGTTATCCATATACATTGTGGTTGGAGTGTTTGCTCGACTTTTTACTCATTAACTTGTAAATCCGTAATAGTTGTAGCGGTGATAGTTTTCCTTTTAACATTGTTATATATACTTCTACCGTGGTTTATTTACATATTCATAAACAACCATTATGCTGGCAGGACATTTGACTCTAACAAAATATTAGAACTTTAGAATCGCAAACAGATCTCAGAGTCGAATAATGGTTTTCATACATCCGCGATATTTTCGTCTATTCTTTCGTCTAGTCTATTCGTCGATTCCTATGAGATAGACGAGAGAAAAAATTATCCACACTTAAGGTGTAGGGGAAGTGCCCTCAATTTTGTATTTTATTTTAAGCGTGATAAACATGTATATGCATGCCAAATTACAACTTTCTAGTGCCAATAGTCTCCGAGCTAAGCCACGGATAGACAAACAGACAGATTGACATTGCAAAACTATAAGAGTTCCTTTTGATTACGGAACCCTAAAAAGTAAAAAGTGATTACAATTCTAAAAGGTTGGCTAGAAAGAAAATAAAATTGTATTATTATTCTATATGGATTACATGTGTGTTTTTTAAAGGATGTGCATTAGTATTATAAATTTAGAAGTAAGTGTATTTGTACTTTCTTTGCGTCGTGACGAAGCACCCAAATGGAGCTGAGATTTGGCACAGAGAAAGGTTGCAGGCACGCTAGTGGATCGGGATGTTGCTTTGTGTTTGTGGGAGAAAACGAAAATTTCAAAAAGTTCTTTGTACGAGTGGCTCGAGTTGATTGTATAGCGAAAACATTAACTTACGTAATAAGCACAAAGAAAATGTTTTTTGTTTATCTTGATTCGCATATTATATTCTCTGTTCCCAAAGACGAAGTTGTCATAAAATAACCTCCTCCGAAGCAAAACAAAAGCAACAGAGGACCGAGGAGGTCGCGTAGTTTCAAAATTTGTTAGTGTATTTAAAAAGCGAATTTTGCTTTTCTTATAATTTATGTTGCTTGTGGTGCAGTTTAAGATTTTATTTGTTTATCTCTTATTCAAATATCAAATTATGACGTCCAAGAAATGTATATTTTTTAAACATGGTTAAGGGTTACGAAGTAGTTGTTTTTAAAATTTAGAAAAAATATATTAGTAAATTATAGTATTATATTTTCTCATACTGTAAAACGACTTTATTTTTATTTCAAAGAAATGGAAAAAACTGAGAGGCACATTTATCCAAAACATTTTAAACGAATTTTCAAAAGCATTTAAGACTAGAAGTTATTTAAGTATTTCGTCTCATATTTACCCCACCTGATCTCACCGACTTCGATTCTAACAAGTCCCTTAAACATATCAGCGTAAATAGTCAATCTGTCACGATTTATATCGTCATAAATAACGAGATTGATCTGAACTGATTGATTTATTATGATGATGATTGATTTTTTTATTTATTTATTTATTTGTATTTATAAACAGTTACATAATAACATCTTATATAGTCTTAATTAACAGTATAAATGATCAATGTAACCAGCACCATAAACCCCAAATGATTACAAGTAGATGATAGTTTAGACAGAATTTAATAAGTACAAGTTTAGTGTTAATTGAAAAAAGTTCTGTTTTAAATGTATAATATAACATATGCATACAAATACATACAATATAATAAAAAAAAGAAAAAAAAAATACATACACATAGGTACACATATATATATATACACATACACACATATACAAACACATATATACACATATGCGTACAGACAAAAGTTATTCGTTTAATTATCCCACTAAATTTTTAATACTTAATGCTTCTTTTGTAAGCTTTCTAAAGGTTCTTTCCGGTGAACAGAATATATCAATGTGATTGAAATTCTTATTATAATTTTGTACCACATGACGCAAGGGCGCGCGCTCACCGGCGTCGGTACGACAACGTCCGACAGCGAAGATTCGATAAGGACGCGCCTCACGTTGAGGAAATGTTCGAGAGGGTACACTGTAACATAAGTTATTACACAACGCAATACAGTCGACTTTGTTACTACATATTTTATACAGTGTTACTGATTCTAAGTATTCACGTCGTGATTCCAAGTCCAACAGATGAAACTTTTGTAGCAAATGCGAGTAGGACAAAACATTACCAAAACACTTGTAATGTGAAGTACGTAAAAAATTCTTTTGAACTTGTTCTATTGCATTAATATATTTTTTGTACATAGGATTCCATATAGGTACGGCGTACTCTAATTGTGGTCGAACTAATGATTTAAATAGATGAATGAAAGTTTTTGATTGCTTAAATTCTCTCGTAGATCGCATAACAAACCCGTACATTTTGAATGATTTATTTACTATTTTAGAAATGTGCTTGTCGAAATGCAACTTTGTGTTCAACAACAGACCGAGATCATTAATAGTTTTGTTTTAGTAATGGATTTTTTATGGTTGACTTTTTTTGTGAATGTTATTGATTTACATTTTGAAATACTTAAATTTAGCCTATTACTCACACAATATTCACTTAGTCTATCTAAATCATGTTGAAATTCGACAGAGTCTTCGTAAGTGTCAATAATATGATATACCTTAAGATCATCCGCGTATAAAAGAAATTTTGAATATAAAACACGTATGAATATCATTTATAAATAGCACAAAAAATAATATTTGTATATAAGTCGGTCGTGTATATTAACATATAAGAAATGGTTGACCTGTTTTGGACGAAACCGTGTTGTTGAGCAATAATATTATTGAGTAAGCTTGGATATATTTCATCGTGTACTAAACGTTCAAAAAGCTTTGACTGGTTGGAGGTCAAGGATATTGGCCGGTACTGCTCCACATTATTTAACGGTCCATTTTTATAAATTGGTACAATATTAGCAGCTTTCCAAATGCTTGGAAACACTCCTTCTTCGAGACATTTGTTGAGAAGAGTAGTGATGGGTAAGCACAATACGTCAGCTGTATTTTTTAGGAAAACAGGCGGTATACCATCTGGTCCCGAGTCTTTATTTAAATCTAGGTTACGTAGGGCTTTTAGAATTGAGTGAACTCATAAAGTAATATGTGATAGATTAGTGTCTATTGAGCTACTGCAAACATCAAAATTGCAAACATCAATAGTATTATCGGACGGTGCAAAAACGGATTGAAAAAAATTGGAAAATAGTCTACAAATATGGTCAGGACTATTTGCAGTTTCATTTTTATACGTCATTGTGTTTGGGATATTGGTACTTTTTTTAAGACTCGATATGTAACTCCAGAAAAATTTTACGTTACACTATTCTTTATGTTTTTGATGTATCTATCGTAGCAAAGTTTCGAGATTCTTTTTAATCTAGATCTATATAAGGAAAAAATTTCATAATCCGATTTGTTTTTAAAAAAATTCCATTTTATCCAGGCCTGATCTTTATTTTTAAATAAATGAATGAGAGAGGGTTTGAACCAGTTTGGATAATTAGAATTAAATTTTTGCTTATAGGGGACATTTTTTTTATCGTTGCATATAGAATCTCATAAAATAATGTGACGGTCGGTTCCGAGGATAATTCTTTAAAAACCGTATTCCAGCTAATATCTGCCAGGTGTTTATTAATACCGTTGTAATCAGCTTTATAGTACAAGTACCTAGACATTGATTGACGCAACATGTGTGACACTGATTTATGAAACGGAACGGTAACTAGAAATGGTGGATGATGGGGGTCAATTCGAACAATAGACAGAGGGGCAGACGTGCAAGTACAGTTTGCTATGTTAGTCATAAACAAATCCAAGATCCTATTAGTTTTGTTTTTAGTCATGTTTAATTGCTAACAATCCATAATTGAAATAAAATTTTCTAGATAAGCGTTAGGCAGTGAGGAGATGCGACTAACGATCGGAAAGCTATAAGTACCACTTTCTTGCCAGTCTACGGAAGGTAAGTTATAATCTCCCACAACAAAATAAGATTCAATATCGTCTGACAGCAATAATTCTTGTAAGTATTCGAAGAGAGAGGCGTAAACATCCGAGTATGCCCTGGGAGGTATATACACTGCACTAATTACATGTGTGCGATATCGACCCGCAGGTATCTCGATAACAACATGGTCGAGCGCTGTCGCTGACGGCGCGCCGCAGGTTGTGGGCCGCACGCACAGCGTAGCGCCGAGGTCCCGGCGCACGGCCACCAACACGCCGCCACTGTCGGTTTTATTCGACAACGTTGTCTCTGTCACTACGAAACACTTTGTAATTTCATTTGTAGAAATATCAGGACATAACTAGGTTTCTGATAAAATTATGATGCAATAGCAATTAGCTAATATGTTCATATTTAATGTGTGTAGTTTTGTTCTAAGCCCCCGACAATTTTGGTAGTAAACTGTTAATACATTATCAGCATCGAATTTTACTTACGTCAATAAAATAGTATGATTTAAGTAATACTAATAGATCAAGTAACCTAACGAAATGAATACCTACGTTAAAGTAGTAATACGGACTCGGAAAAACGAAATATACTATAGTTACCCATATTATGTGTGTTATAAAAAAATATATAAATTCAAATAGTCGTAATATTAAGTTTAAGTTGTAATATTCTATCGCTAACGCAAGGATCACATAGTATATGCCACCAAAATAGAACTTAAAACGTGTACATATTAGACACATAAAATTTAGGAAAGAGCTATAGGGTGATAACTTTATTATTGTAAGACTTATAAAGCAAGACGTGTAATACTCATAGATTAAATATAAATTAACGGTTTGCGACCAGAAGTTACGTAACTTACATCTATAAAAAGTTCCATGACAACATTTACAAAAAATTAAAATCTTACAGTGTAGCATGGTTCTAATTTTATTCAATATATGTGTACAAAAACAGGACTCAAATTTAATTCTAGTCACATCTTAATTTTATCAAGTTCTGCAGTGGAACGGACCGCAAGTATTGGCGAGTTTTCGGACTTACGAACAAGAATTGTACACAAGATTATGACATTATATGACATTGCCACATCTGCTATCAAATAAGCTATGCTTGGTGTTTATTTGCGCTATAAAATCCGAAACGAGGAAATATGCCAAAGAACAAAAGTTACCGACATAGCTCAATCAGTTAGCAAGCTGAAGTGGCAATGGGCAGGCCACATCGCTCATCGAACCGATAAACGATGGGTAGAAAGGTTTTTGAGTAGCGACCACGGATCGGAAGACTAGGTCAGAGCCGCAGGACGCCGATGGGCGGAGGCGGCTCAGAATCGGCCGTTGTGAAGACATATGCGGGAGGCCTACGTTCAGCAGTGGACGTCTTCCGACTGAAACGACAAACGACGATAAGTTATTTAATTTTAAAATGCAGACTTATTAAAATAATCTAAGTACAAAACATTAAAGTTACTCTTCAATTGCTGAATTAAAATTTCACTTCGAGCATTAACTCGTATAGCAAGCATTATTTATATGACTAATAAAATGGCTGAAGTAATTTGTTCTCTTAATTTAAACGTACTTCGTGCTTAGGGTTACCTAATTAAATGAACAACAAATTTAATTTGGCTTATTATTTTCATGTATTTTGAAGAGAATCTTAGTAAAATAGAATACGATGTATATATAACATGAATATAGACAATATTCTTTAATACAATCTTTATTGCTTTGAAATTATACTTACACAATTGGTAATAAACTTTGTTAATCTGTTTATAATCATAAATTTTAATTATTGGATAGCAGAAACATGTGAGTGAAATTCAAAATAGTAAAACTAACTGTTCTTTTTTTCTTTTATTCCACTGAGATGGCAGAAAAACTTGCGGTCCGCCTGATGGCAAGCGGTTTCCTCTGCCTATGGACGTTTGCAACACCTAAGGCATGACTCGCGCGGTGCCAACCCTTCAAAAATCTAATTACTTTTACTTGAAGAACCCCATATGCAATCCTTAAAGAAAACCATGGCAGAGCTCATTCCACACTTTCTCAAAATCAAATCAAAATTTCTCTGAAACCGCACTGTACGTGACCATTTAGGTTATAAGGTGTGATGATGAATTCCCTGCCGATGGCGGGCGATGCGATGGTAGAAAGTAGCCGTAGGCATCTAGTGGGTTAAATTGACACGTCAAAGCCTGCGATAACTTACGCTTTCCCAGGTGTACTCCTATAGTATTCTTACACTTAGGTACAATACAATGATTACTCACTTTTGTTTTTGGTCTTTTACATGGTTTATTTATAGTTGATGGTTAAATCACAAAATATTTATAGTATGAAACTTACAAAATGTTATATCTATATACACGAAAGATTATACTGACTGACTGATGCAATGACATATTAACGCACAGCCCACTACTACTGGGACTAGAAACTTGAAATTCGGCACGTGGGTTCCTTATGTAACGTAACTCTTTAATCGAATAAAATTACGATTAATTCTTTTTTACAAAAGTCTATATGGATTCAGTCGTGGTTGTGTATATCGGTATTAAAGAAGAAACTGGCTGACTCAATGGTACGAGTATACCGCTGAGTCTAGAAACTTGAAAGACATGAGGATTCCTTGGGCTACCTGACGTAGAACTTCACTAAGAAAGGATTTTGCAAAATTTGCCCTTCCAAGGGATAAAATGGGGCTGGAAGTTTGTATTTCTACCTTCGTATTTGATATTAATTTCAACTTGATACCGCCACGCGTTTACGATTAAATAGGTCTTGACGGACGGACAAACGAACTTTTTTTAATGTGTTATGACTACCAATTAACAAATTTAGGATTTTTATCTATATTTGTGATGTAAGACTTTGCTTTGTGTTATATTTCATGATTCTAGGGTAACGGGAAGTACTCCATAGGTTTTGATTTATTTACGAATGCCAAAATATGCGACAAAAATGGCCGCATACTTATTTTTTTTATTGCATTGACTTATAAGATTGATTTTTTTCAATTTATTAAAGTACCGAAGACTTCAGTATATGATAGTAATTTCGAATTGATACCTTCACGTGTTCCTGAAAGAAATGGTCTTGACAGACAGACAACAAAGTGATCCTATAAGGGTGCCTGTTTCCTTTTCAGGTACGGAAACCTAAAAATGAACGCTGTGTTGGATTTGCAAGTAATTCGTAAAGTTATACCCAGCAAATCCAACAGGATATAGTTTCATAGAAAACAATTTTTTTTATTTTGACGTGACAACGTCTTATAAATTGGTTTGCCGGGTGACACTTCAAGAAACTGCGTTACGCTCCGCTCACGTTATGCGCTCACAATGAGAGCGAGTGAGAGGCACGCGGCATGGTTAGCCCGCCTAAGAGCGAGAGAGACAGACATAAAAAGTGAAAGGCACAAGTTGTCACGATTCCGGACGGTTGTCCGACACTAATTTTTTAAAATGCAGTTCATTTTGGATCCGTCATTTTAAATTTTAAAAACTAATAAAAGATTTAGATACAGTACCCTCAAAACTTAGTTAGGTACATAGAAATCGAAAATATGGACACAAAATTTGTTTATTATTGAAAAAATAAACCGCTATTTCAATATTTCTTAACAACAATTAGTTTGATCCACACGAAGAAAAAACTTTAGTTGCTACAAGTAAATAATACTAATAATCACTTAAATATTAGTTATTCCGAGGACAAGTAAATTACACTGACGGTTGCCAATGAGTTTTACTTATTGTATTTACAAAAAACAAGTAAAATTTATTGGAATGAAATAACGTCACACGCTTACAATAAGCGTTAATTACACCGATGAGTCCTGATAAACCTCTTGTGACAGGCGGTTGTAAACTGGTTCGTGTATACCTGGTAGATGAAGGGCTGCGGTCGAAGGTGCGTCAAATTTGTTCAGCTCAGGGTCACCAACACTAAAGCGGCGGTTAAGAGAAGATCCCCGCCAGCTGGGGAGTTATGCCTGGAGAACGCCTTGGTCCACCTTACTAGCAATTCGGTTTATATTAGTGGGAACTACCGAATAAACTTCAATAGCGCGATGTAGGACGCGAAATGTCAACCTTTATTTGTAGCGGCACTATATGATGTTCGTTATAAGTAAACTTCACTAATTCGTAGAAAGGTGTTTGTGAACGTTAATTGGCCTTCACTGTAATGACAAGTAGTGTTTTATCTTCCCACTTTAATAAAACTTTTTGTAATCTTTAGTAAGCTTTATATGTTGATATTAATTATCCCACTCATAATTCAAGGAAAGTTTTATAGGATTTGTAAAATTCTGTAGTCCGAAGTACCAATTATTATTTTCAGAAATTATAAAACTATGTTGTAGTTATTAGTTTATGAAATTAATAAAATGTGCTTAAAACTATATATTTTTGTAATATCCAGAAAAAAAATATGTTAATATAATAAAATTTAGTATAAAAGCATTTTAAAAAACAGGTTTTTCTCTCCGTACAGGTGTTAGGGAATATTATTCAAAGAACAACACCGAAAATAGGAATACTAAATATTATGAGCAGTTAGATTTTAAGAATATTTATCTATACATATAAATAAGCCAGAAATAAAAAGTTTTTCGTAACTACATGAAGAATATCACTATAAGTTGAAAACTCTTCGTCGTGTATTAAGTAAATGTTATTTTATTTTCATCAGAAGGTAAGTCGAGAAACAGTCCGGTCGTATTCAAGGGTCAGTTATACCCGATTTAGTGACACAGGGATCCCCTTCAGACGTCCTCAAGTTTTCATTAAATTTGAGAATGAATGAACCTTTTGAGTTCTAAACTATGTATTTGAAAGGTAAGTGAATTTGTCATCGCAAACGTGAAAATAATCACAAGTGCTCATCCATGCACTGTCGTGTCATGAGTGAATACAAATATTCGCTAGACATAAGTGAATATCCATTAATTATCCCTAAGGTTTATGATTCTTGCTGAAAAATGTCTACTACGTATTTTTCGTAATTAGAGTGTCTGTTACGTGATTTTATTGTAAAGAAATCATTCAAATGGAGGATTTAGTTTTAAATATCTAATTATTTTTTTTTTAGATTAAATGTGATACGTAAAAAGGTTAAATTAATCGGCAGAAATTAACTATTTATTGGTCTATAAAATAATATTGAAATAAAATTACTTATTCAAAACTGCTGTTTAAAAGTCTACTTGAATAAATTTTTTTATATGATTAGCCAAAATTGTAATATTACCGACGGCCAGTGGTCTCCAGCTACAGTTACGTTTATAAGAGCAGTTAAGGCTCATCAAAATAGCTAGATTTTCACTACTGTGTCGACAGAAAAAGCAAGCTGAAGTGGCAATGTGTAGGTCATGTTTGTCGCAGAATCGATAGCCGTTGTGTCAAAAGAACAAACAAACAGACGAGTCTCAAAGAACAGACCACAGCAGTGCAGTGTGGGTCGCCCTATACAAGGAGGACAGACCTGAAAATGTTGATGTTTATTTTTTAGGAATGTATTGTTTTATAAATATTTCCCTTAAATAACTGGGACAAAAGTTTTCTTCGTTATTCTTCTACTACACTTCTACGTTAATGTATGTCCTTTTCCTATTTCTTATCCAGAAATCAGCTCACCGCGTTGCGAGTGCCCCGCAGTTTCATCTGTGGAAAAAAAATCTTGTTATGGAAACTGTACTTTATGACTAACTGAACGAGCTATTTACATAAATTAATATCTGCACCAGCGTTGCCAGAATTTTTTTTGCCCTAGTCGGGATTTGGGAACTTTTTGAGTGAAAAAGCGGGATCTTTCGTCGAAAGCGGGACATAGTAAAAAAAACGTATATAATCAAAAGTTTTTGAATATTTATCTTTTTATTTGAGTTCAAATTACGTTTACGGGAAAATAGATAGGTAACTAGTAAAAATATTCATAGAAAAGCGGTCGAGTTATTCCCGAAAAGCGGGATTAAGCCTGTCCCGCGCGGTACATTTAATTTTGATTTAAAAATCGGGACGTCTGGCAACGCTGATCTGCACTCACATGTCGCTGGCACACAAACACACACACACACACATTTTTTATTTTGTCTGGATACACGTACACTGAATAAGTATTTTATACTATGTTATATTATTGTATGTTGTGAAAAACTTCAATATCAATCAGTTATACATGCTAGTTTTTCAAATTAAAATTTATATCTTTTTCCTTTAAGCGTCATAATCATCATAATATCTTTTATATGAAATGTCTGATTTAAATAATTCTAAAAATAATGTACAGGTATTGAAACAGACTTGAATATGATATGATTTATTTGGATAAGGAATAATACAAAATACAAGAATAACATGATCTGATTTTGATAGGCATTTCTATCAACTTTTCAAATGTTTAAAAGTAGTTATAGTGACATAACTACAATAGTTGGACATATGGATCGTGAAGTTTTTTATAGATATTAATATGTTCTTTAAGGGGCTAAATAAACCCAAATCCTAATTTTCGTGCTGATTCAAGTCATAAAGCCCAAGAAACTGTTAGTCTAATACCTTAACAAAAAATATCAATTGATACCTTAGAGCCTCGTTAATATTTTAATTTGAACAGAATTATACTTTTAATAACTTCTTCTTCAAAAAAAAAAAGCAGTGAGTATCTGATTTTAGAGTTTTCGTAAAAACTCACGAGAATAGTATTACGTTATATTAATATTAATATTATCACGTCTTAGTTTCTGTTTACGCGTTAAAAAAGGTCTTTCAAAAACCAACACTTTGATTTGCGCACTTTATTTTTAGCGAGTTTTACCTGCGTGAAAAGTACGTTTTTCTTCAAAATTGTAGTCTCATTTCGCGAGTGCCCCTGCTCCGTCGCTCTGGAATCCCCCGCGAGCCCAGGCAAAGTCCATTTCAGGACTTCGTGAAGGTAGGATAGTATATATAATAGATAATAGTTTTAAAACTTTATAAATAATTCCATGCAAAACTGTTTTAAACTAAATCGGTTTATAGGTTTTTGAGAAATATGCAATAATTGTGTTACTACGGCTACGGAACCCTAACTTAATGCGTGTACGACACGTACTTGGTTGGTTTTTTTCATTATCTTACTCAACATGTGACTTTATATCCGCCTTATTGTGATGGTGACTTATGTAAACCGGCAATACCTACTCACCTAGTTTTGTAATAAAATTTAGCCTTTTTTATAGCTCTTCATACATTTAACTTACGGGTAAAATTTTTGTGGGATGTCGTTAAAGGTTAAAAAAAGGTATAGGTTTCTTAGTAGGTACAATTTTTTAGGGTTCCGTATCTGAAAGGTAATTAGGAACCCTATTACTAAGGCTTCGCTGTACGTCCGTCCGTCCATCCGTCTGTCACCAGGCTGTTACTTATTAACCGTTATAGTTAGGCAGTTGAAATTTTCACAGAAGATGTATTTCTGTTGCCGCTGTAACAGCAAATACTAAAAAAGCAGAAAAAATTAATATTTAAGAGGGCTCCCATACAACATACGTGATTTTTTTGCTCGTTTTTGTATATAATGGAACGGAACCCTACGTGCGCGAGTCCGACTCGCACTTAGCCGATTTTTATAATTATAAAAAAATAACCATATCTCCTGTAAAGATTTCAAACTAAAAAATCTTAAGCAAATCGAACTGATAGATAAGAGTGAGTAGGTATCAAAATTTTAATGCAAAAATAAAGTTTTGTATTTTAATATTTTTGAGTAGGTAGGTACATAATATAAGTATAAAACTTTGCGCGGCGCGGGTACCTCCTTCTTGCGCCGCGCCACCACGATACGCTACGCTTGGTGTACGAACGTGAAAAGCGCACAGGAACACAGTACATACATATTATACTAGGTAGGTATACGAAAAGGCGCGGCGGTTTAGCGGCTACTCGCTGTGTCGGTCGGCGGCGGCCGATCGCTACGTGTTTCTGGCTACTTCATATAGTCTAGTCGACAAGTTGAAAATGGTACAAAATAGAGATACTGCTCTTAAAATTACGTGCGATAGCTCATTGGATCCGAAATGACGTCTAGAAAAATGTGCCAAAAGCGTGTATTAGCACATAAAAAATTGCAAAAGTTATAAACAATTAAAGATGAAAAAAAAATGGCATTTCGTTTTATGCCAATATTTCATAAACTATTAATATTTAAGAAATTTCAAAAAAAGATTCTGAAAGAGGAGGAAATTTCCAATAAAAAACTCCTAACTCCCGGAACTCTATCTCCATTATTTATAATTTTAATTTAACGCTGAAAATAGGTCTGCGCGCAACATTTTTAGGTTGCGCGCGCTGCGTCAAAAGCGAGTACGGCACATTAATTAATTAATTTAAGGTATTTAATATATTTTTTTTAATTTGAAAAAATTATGGTGTGTTCTGAACACTATAAATAATTCATTCCCGTTGGAAATTTTACTTAAAGTCAATTTTTCAACAAGTTAAACAATTGTTAACTAACAAAATTTTCTCGAACTACCGTCTTAATTGTAAGTGAAAAAAAATGTTTCAATAATGGTCGTAAAAAATTTTCGCTTCGTAGAGCCTTTCTTACATACATACTTAACAAGATCGTGCCATAAAAGTTAAAAAAATATTTATACTTTGTTTATAACAATTTTTTTACTTGAACAAAAACTTAAAAATCCAAGTAATGTTGTTAAAAAAAATTTTTTTTTTCTAAATCATCATATTACCGTTTTTTTATTAATACAAGATATTAATTGATTTGCAAAAAAAATTTTTCCCGCCATTTGTTGATAAATTTTTTATAAACAAATTGATTAAATCAATATTTTTAAAAAAAATTTTTTCACAACTTTATTACATTATAAATATTATGATTTTTAAAAAAAAAATTTTTCCTTAATAACAATTTTGAATTGTTTATAATCGTTTTTTTTATATTTCTATTGTTTAAATAATTAGTTAAGAAATTTTTTTTTTTCTAAAAATCATAATTGACAGTCCTCTATAAAGTAACAAAAAAAAAAAAATTTTTTATCAACAATTCTATTGTTTATTAACTTACCAATTTGTTATAAGCAAATTTTCAACTTTTTTTTATTTTTTTTCTAAAACTTCTAAAATTAACAAAAACAACCATATATAACAAAGTATAAAAAAAAAAAAATTTCAATTTTAATTGTAGTTATTTATTTATAAATTATGTCATTTTTTAATTAATTATAGGCACTACAACGTTTATATATTTTATTACTTGACAAAATAGTCCTGAAGGTCTATTTTTATAAACAAATGCGCGTAACAATAAATTAGTAATAACTAAAAATTTTTTTGATAAATTCATTTAAAAGATCGTTTAACTATTTATAAAATCGACTAGAATGTTTATTTTCGTATCTCTAATAGTTTAAAAGTTATTTCAGTTTTTTAGTAGACAAACGAAGCAGCCGCTGCAACTTTTGTAACACGTGTTTTTTAAAAGTACAATAAAAAATTGAAAAAATTTTTTTTTTATACTTTGTTATATATGGTTGTTTTTGTTAATTTTAGAAGTTTTAGAAAAAAAATAAAAAAAAGTTGAAAATTTGCTTATAACAAATTGGTAAGTTAATAAACAATAGAATTGTTGATAAAAAATTTTTTTTTTTTTGTTACTTTATAGAGGACTGTCAATTATGATTTTTAGAAAAAAAAAAATTTCTTAACTAATTATTTAAACAATAGAAATATAAAAAAAACGATTATAAACAATTCAAAATTGTTATTAAGGAAAAATTTTTTTTTTAAAAATCATAATATTTATAATGTAATAAAGTTGTGAAAAAATTTTTTTTAAAAATATTGATTTAATCAATTTGTTTATAAAAAATTTATCAACAAATGGCGGGAAAAATTTTTTTTGCAAATCAATTAATATCTTGTATTAATAAAAAAACGGTAATATGATGATTTAGAAAAAAAAAATTTTTTTTAACAACATTACTTGGATTTTTAAGTTTTTGTTCAAGTAAAAAAATTGTTATAAACAAAGTATAAATATTTTTTTAACTTTTATGGCACGATCTTGTTAAGTATGTATGTAAGAAAGGCTCTACGAAGCGAAAATTTTTTACGACCATTATTGAAACATTTTTTTTCACTTACAATTAAGACGGTAGTTCGAGAAAATTTTGTTAGTTAACAATTGTTTAACTTGTTGAAAAATTGACTTTAAGTAAAATTTCTAACGGGAATGAATTATTTATAGTGTTCAGAACACACCATAATTTTTTCAAATTAAAAAAAATATATTAAATACCTTAAATTAATTAATTAATGTGCCGTACTCGCTTTTGACGCAGCGCGCGCAACCTAAAAATGTTGCGCGCAGACCTATTTTCAGCGTTAAATTAAAATTATAAATAATGGAGATAGAGTTCCGGGAGTTAGGAGTTTTTTATTGGAAATTTCCTCCTCTTTCAGAATCTTTTTTTGAAATTTCTTAAATATTAATAGTTTATGAAATATTGGCAAAAAACGAAATGCCATTTTTTTTTCATCTTTAATTGTTTATAACTTTTGCAATTTTTTATGTGCTAATACACGCTTTTGGCACATTTTTCTAGACGTCATTCCGGATCCAATGAGCTATCGCAAGTAATTTTAAGAGCAGTATCTCTATTTTGTACCATTTTCAACTTGTCGACTAGACTAATATTTGTGTCAATGTTTAGGACTATATAATATCTAGGATTCTAGGATTTTATATAAATTTGTATTTTCTTCAAAAAGTTGTACGCTAAGATGCCTAAACAAAACAAAAAGTCTAGTATTTCTAAAACTTTAAGGGGCTATAATATATTCGCATTTCATATTAATTTAAACTTTTTACTTAGAAAGCGTCTTAATCGACAGACAGCCAGACGGACAACAAAGAGATCCTATGAGGGGTCTTCTTTTTCCTTTTGAGGTACAGTACCCCTTAAAAAACAATATTATAAAGTCCCCTAGTGGCGGACTCAGCACCGGATATAAGTGTCCCTGTAGAGGCAAAAATATTCCCGCGTTTACATTATAGTTTTGTCATGTCCGTCCGTCCGTCTCTGGTCCATACTGCGTATGTAAAAATCTTATAAATAATCCCACCGTCCTTAAGATCGACTTTGATGAAATTTTTTATAAAAGTGTCATGTAAACATCCACTATGATTTTGTATTACTGTATTTTGTACTGTATTTATTTTGCATTACGATATAGAAACTATTTTTATACTTCAAAAAAGAGCAATAAGATCAATGTATAACTTATCACGTCGAGATTCTCTTCGTGACCTCTTTAAAAAAAATAATATACTTACTGTAGCTTCTCAGTATATTTACGCATGCTTACTGTATGTACGTAAAAACCTAAGTATATTTGTTAAAAATAGTGACTTACACAATGTTAATACTAGATATAAAATTAAACTTGCGATTCCAAAATGTCGTCTTCAAAAGGTGCGTGGCTCTTTCATAATTCAGAGCATTTACTTTTTTAATACAATTCCTGAGAATATTGTTAACCTACCTGTACATACTACCTGTACATACTACCTGTACATACTACCTGTACATACTACCTGTACATACTTTTGAAACTTACATTAAAAAGGTTCTTATTAACAAGGGATACTAAACTGTGGGAGAATTCAATAAAGATAATAATGTCTGGAATTAAAGGTATGGGCCCAATACTGGACATCCATCTATGACTTATGTAGTTGATAATTAATAACACATTACGATCAGGGGATGCACCATGGATAGTCATCCACCGTTGGCTGATTGGTGTTGGGGGGGTTCTGGATGGGGGTGGATGTGGCGCATAGACGTGTACATGTATGTGTGTTTACACATATTTGCATAGATTTTGTGTATTCGGTTGGCTTGGTTCCTACGTGATTGATGGTAACAGGTGTACACGCGGGAAGTTTCTTGTCACTTCTTCTTCCCTTAGGCTTGTTTCCAAAGTGAAAGTACGTTAATGGTGTGCATTTGTTGCCGGACTGTCGTGTGGGAGCTGGGCTACTTCATGATATACAACTTTTGTGAGTATGTGTATGCATATGAGTATGTGTGCACGTTTGTGTGATGTGCCCTCTCGCATTTGGAACCTCTCTGGCGCTGGGCGGCCGATGGTGGAATGCAGCGGGTTATTAATACTATATTTATTATATTATTATACTTGTACCTATGTAAGTTATTGTATATTTTTTTCTAGTAGTATCAATTTTTCATACACCGTGTTTTAATATAAATCAGTAAAACTGAGTTCAGAGTACGTGTGTTCGCCCTGTAATGTTAAATGTAAACTTTTGTGTGTAAATCTCAATATGAATCGAATTTATATTTATATTTTGTTCCTTTACTACACACATTGTAACTAAAACAATCAAAGTTTAATTGGAGTTTCTTGAGTGTGTCATGCTCTCTCAAAGTCTCTGAGGTGGTGGCATGTGTGTCGGGTGGTTACGTTCCCTAAAACATGATTGAGCGAAGCGATGGCTGATTCATGTGTCATACTTGTGAACAGGTGCCGCTGTGGAGGCTGGTCTGCTCTTGCAGACTTCTTTGTATTCTTAGTATTCGGTCATCGGTGTAGGATTTCAACGGCAACTCCTCAATTACTAAACGAATAATACTTGACGTTTTCAAGTAACTTATGTCCTTTTCCGGGACTCCAAACTATCTGCATAATGCAAATTTCATCTTGATCGGTACAGTTGTTTCAACGTGAAAAGGTAACAGATAAATTTACTTTCGCATTTATAATATTTATTATTTTATTATATTTATGGATAGTATGGATAATTTTAGGTATATGTACATATGATTGTGCAAAAATATAATTATGATGGCGCTAATGCCACTAGTACTATTAAATATCGGAATTCTCTTAAATATCTAATTTCCTTCACTCGGTTAACGATATTTGACGCTTCACATTGTGCGCTCCCTATGCTACATAAAAGCAAAAAAAATTTCCATGTTTGACTTTGTTTTTAGTAGCTTACTTTCTTATTTTTTATTACCTATTGTATTACTACTTTAAATGGAACTTCTTGCCAGCTCTTTTTGGCAGAAGTTAACATTGTTTACATTGTATTGACGATTCAAAAGTGTTCTTAGAAACCTACTTCAATAAAGTTTGATTTGAGTTTGAATTTGAATTATATTAAAATTAAGATAATGGTATTTTTTTAATACTTTCGACACGTATTAAAACAATTATGTGAAATTTCATTAAGGGTCTTAAATAGGGCATTTAAAGTGTGTTCAAACATTTAAAAGAATAACCGTTTCCTAAGTGTCTGTAAAGTAAAAAAATGGTTTAGTTGAAACTAAAAATTCGATAAACCAAACTGATAAATAACTATCTAAATTTTAAAATCAAAGTAAAGTTTTGAAATTGAATAGTTTTAAGTAATTAAAAAAAGTGACGTGATTTGAATGATATCCACGGCAAACCGCGTTGGTGACGGTCTGACGTCGGGACAGGTGCAGTGAAGCGCCGTGGCTACCCGGGTAAATCGTTACGTGTCGCTCGCGGTTAATCCTTAATCTTTAATCACGGGTTCCTATGAGTAAGCAACCTTCCATAAGTGAGACCTACTCGTACTTGGTTTTTTAATCAGATTATTTGTATGTACAAACCATATGTTTAAAAATGCATGGATACCAGAATTCATTGAGGCACTCAATTTTGAGGTAGCTAATGTAAATTTTGATTTGAAAAAATGCGGAAGATTTTTTTGGAGCACAAATTTGACATTTTTAAATAACCCTCATCATTTGTTTTAATACTTTCACATTTTATTTTACATTTTTAACGACTATGTCGGAAAATCCCCTAGCGCCGTACGACACCTCCTAACGCCCTGTAAAACATAATCGCGCGACTGCCATAGAGGAATTGGACGGTTATAAGTTAAAAGTAAACTCTTTGAAATTAATAGTAGCGAAACTACGGAACACAAGATAACAAATCAAAGCATTTGCGTTTTTGTCTATAAATCAATGAAGAGGATTGGATTTAACTCACAAACTAACAGAATTGAAATCACGAAGCCTGTACAGACGTTTTTAGGTCCTGTATAAATCATGGTTGCGAAAGATGTAAATAGGAGAGTACTTCTTTGGTGTCCGGTACAAGGAGTCTGATTTTTTCAAACTCGATTTAAAAAAATATCACTAAGAATTATTTGTCTAATAATTTATATTTTAGTTCAAAAATCTTACATGTACGAAACCAGAAGACTTTATCCTACTATTCGAGGGAAAAATTTGCCAAAAAAAAAATACAAAAAGATTAATTTTATAGAATTGTATTCAAAACATACCATAGTTTCTTAGATATATTTGAAAAGAATAAAAATATATGCTATAAAAAATTCAGTTTATCGTTACCTTGGTCCCCTGTTGATTAACACAGCGCAATTATTTACCGATAGATAAAAAATATGGACTACGGAACCCTAACAAGGTAAAAATTTAAAGTCTGGCGTTATCAAGGCCTACTGCAACCGATCGAGCGATTTGATTTACTTACTATATATAGAATAATAAAAGGTAGGTACAAAAAAATAATTATATACCTACTTAATAATCACGGATAAAGATCATGTATAAAGAATGAAAGTAGTGGCTCTGTGACCTGTACACCTTGCGAGAGTTTTTTTTTCGCTGAAGGGGTGATATATTTTTAAAGGGCCGACAACGCGTGAGTAATGCTCCTAGTATTGCAAGCGTCCACAGGCTACGGTAACCGCTTAACATCAGGTGGGCGGTAAGCTTATTTGTGTGGCATATTTTTTCTGTGTAGAATAAAGTCCTTAGTGTGCTTCTCAAATTTGATTTAAATCCGTCAATAAATAACGCTAAAGAAAACTTCCCCCATTTTTCCCCCATTTTGCCCCCAATCAAAAATCCTAATCAACTATATTTTTTTAATAATTTATGCCAAATTTCGTCAAAATTGGTTGACAAATGCGACCTGCAGGTGAGCCAGACAGACAGACGGACAATAACATTTGTGGCCAATCTCGAAACTGAGACGCTTCGCTAGCTCGGTCAACTAGAAAACAAAGTTCAGTAAATAGGTACAAATAAGCTGCATCTGCATCAATACTGCATCAGTTATAAAAAAAAACAATTGGCAGTGTTTACGAAATCAACAGTGTTTCCTCTTTATTCTTTTAATCTTTGAAGTATTTCAAGTAGTTCTGAGAGTCACCGCAGGAGGCGCTGGTATCAGCAGCGAAATCTACGACCCTCCGTTTCGATGAAGCGGTTTAGTTATGGTAAAGCCTTAATATTGTAGTACATTTTTTTTGTTCTATCATCAATAGTTTCCGCAGCGCATGCGATGAAAGATATTTTATGGCAAATATTTTAACACCTTGCAACATGTAGGCATTGCGAAATTCACTTCCTTACGTAGACCGTCTAATTAGGCCACACGAGTGACCATGTTATGTTATCAGTAAGATAAAATTTGTAACTTTTGTAATAATATAAATTTAATCAATATACGATCATCGACTGAACAACATGTATTTTACTTAATTCGACCATCAACTTGTCTCCACCATCAGAGCGCCTAAGCAGCGCTTCTCATGGCAACCCTGTGCCAAAGAACCAAAATCACATTTTATTAGAAGAAGCGAAGAAAGAAAATTTCAAAAGACAGCGAAAATGAAGACCAAATCTTTTCGAAAATTTTTAAAGAACAAACAAGTCTGAATTCATTATGATGATCCTGCTCAATTAAAGAGAGAGAGAGAGATGAAAAGTAGATAAGAACGTGCCAATGAAATGAGAGAACTTCACCAAAAACACACAAAAGAATTGAAGCGTACGAGCGGTGTCCAGGGTGCCCACCGAGCACAGACGAAAGCCGCCAGCTCAAGTAGGATGTCCTACTGAAGCCGCGCCGCTGCCGCCGAGCCAACCGATGCTCCGCATCGCATCGCCAGTACGTATTTTTAGTATCTAGAACATGTCCATTGCTAAGTAATTTTATATGTACTTTAAATATTTTATAACTTATTACTCTGTTTTCATATCCCAATGTCCAATGTTCTGAGCTAAAAATTATTTACGAACGGTTAGTGGAAATTAAAACCTATCTCATTAAAATCAGACCTCAAAGAAGGCAAAGTCCGGAGACAGCTCAGCAAATATTTCAGCAAGCGAAAGAATTTACCACTCTTTTGATGTGTATTTTGTCTGAAATTAAAATAAAAACAAAATCACACGAGTTAGATAGTGATAGTCTTTAATCAGTCAATAAGTTGATAGGGGATATTAAGAAAATCTATAACTTTATTTTAAGTTTGCAGGTCATAAGAGAGGTAGAAACTTCAGAAAAGTTAGATAAGGGCACAGAAACCGAAAAATTGGCATCCGAAAATTTTGATATAAAAACTGCTATCTCCCTATAAGTTTTTAAATTTACGCGTTCCATTTTTAATTTAAAACAGTTAAAAATAGTAAAACGGGATTAAACGTGTTGTTATTTGGCAAAATACCTTTTTCCCGACGTTTCGGCTGGGTTACAACAGCTTTTGTTTTGTTTACACCAGCACTACAAGACAAGCAGAAAATAAACTATGTCTTCTTAACCGACTTAAAATTTATCATGCTAAATTAACTGCTAGTCAAACAGTAAATGATAATGACATTTAATATATGCAGTCTAAAATATATAAACTAGAAGAAACTCTCAACACTATCACTTCTCGATATTAAACTGCACAGAAAGAAATAGGTGAACATATCTTAGCCTTCAATGAGCTCCTCCTTAGTAAATATAATGAAGAACGCCTTGCATCCTTGACTAACAATAGAGTTTGTGATTGTTTGGCAGACACATTAGAAAACCAGAAAATAGAATTCAATCAACTACAAACATCAGTAAAATACAACCACATTAAGAATACTGAAGAAGAGAAGGCTAGATCTAAGATTATACATAAAGCAGTAGTGTTTTCAGATAATATAGGGACAGGGATGGGTACTATTTTTAACAACCATCTCAATTGTAAAGTAATAAACTATTGTATGCCCAATTCTACATTTAGACAAATTTATGAAAGGATTAAAAAAAACGGACCTAGACAGCTATACTACTTTTGTTCTGTTAATAGGTAACAGCTATGACGTTCATAAGAATGACATTGAGAATTGTTTAGACTATTTACTAAAATGAAAAAATAATATTTTTCATTTTAGAAGAACATTAATATTTATGAATTGAATAATCTTATTCAAACTATGTCATTCTATAACAGTGACATTTTAACATTCTTTGACACAAACATGGTTGTAAAAAAAAATTACATGACAAAAAATAGATTGCGCCTAGCTGCAAGATATAAGCATGAGGTAGCAACATTGATTTCAAATAATATAAATGTATCTATCACTAACTTAAGTACATATAAAGATAAGTGTGTTAAAGATAAGGATTAAATGTTGTATAGTTTCGTATACGATTTTCAATCAATACAAAGATGTATTATTTAATAAGTTTTTGACTAAGGTATTTAATCAATAAATCCTTATCATTTTTGTTGGTATATATTAATAATGGAAAACTTACTTTTTGTTTGTTATATATTACAGTTATATATTAATGATTACTTACTCTCTTAGTCCTTTTAGATTTTAGTAGTGCTTTTAACTCAGTGGATTTTGACATTTTATTAGATATTTTACAATCTTTAAATTTATCTCCGCCGATGGTCTCTTGACTTGATTCCTATTTGATAGGACGATCACAGTGTGTTCTGGTAAATGAAAAATTATCTGATTGGTGCGACTTGACTGCCGGTGTCTCTCAAGGTGGCGTTCTCTCTCCTCTTCTGTTTTCTGTATTTCTTAATGCAATTACTCCTATTATAAAATCAAACTACCATTTGTCTGCAGATGATTTGCAGATATATCGTCATTTTGCAGTAAAAGATATCAACGCTGCTGTAAACAGTATAAATAGTGACCTGAAGAAAATTTCTGAGTAAATCTTTTGGACTTGTGGTTAATCCAGTAAAATCGCAGGCAATTATTATTGGTACTAGGTACATGTGTAATCTAATCTCTCACTATATTAATTCACAAATAGTTTATGATAATATACCTATTATCATTTATATAGATGTAGTAAAAAATCTAGGGGTAACCTTTTATAGCCACTTATCCTGGTCTTACCATACCAACGACATAAGTCGAAAGGTACATTTAGGTTTTATTCCCTCAAACGCTTACATAATTTTCTTCCATTTGACACCAAAGTAACTCTTGTCCAATCCTCATTGCTCCCTATTTTAGACTACGCTGACACTTGCTACCTAAATGCCAATGAAGAACATTTAGACAAATTAGAGCGTCTACAAAACTTGTGTATTCGATTTATCTTTGGCCTTCGTAAATTTGATCACGTTTCCTGTTTTAGGTCTAAGCTAAAATGGCTTCCTATGCGACTTCGGCATAATATGCACATACTTTGCTGTGTTTATAATATCCTTAACACTTCCACCTCCCCTCTGTATCTTAGAGATCGCTTTAATTTTCTATTTCCTAGGCTACGTTCACTTTGGCTGTGATTATCGCCGTTTGTCCTTCGCCCGGCGATCGCCGCACTTTGTTCCGATTAACGTGACTTTTGAAACTGAACGGCTTTGACAACAGCAGGGGTTTGAGAATTACCGCTAACGTGCAAAACAGTCAATATAAATTAAGGTCTTAAAAAGATTCTAGTTATCAAGTATTGTTTTATTGTCTCCTCTTATCAACCTTCCTCATTAGTTAGTCAACAAAAAGTACTCTTTATCAACTAAAGTCGTTTGAATCTAAAAATCAATTCTGTTAGCTGTCAAAGTGCGACTTTCACCCTCCTATTTACTGTGTGATGAGTGCGATCGCCCGACGATATTTACCAGCTTATTGAACGATACGGTGCGTTCGCCGTGTGAGTCAGGCAAGTTAATCGTCGGGTGATCACACGGCGTTGAAACTGAACGTAGCCCTAGAGACAGACCTCTAACATCGCAAACTACCACACTTACTGAAATACCAGCACATAACATTCAGTTTTATGGTGACTCTTTTGTTGTTTGTGGAGCAAAACTATGGAACTCGCTTCCCGGTTTGATACGCAGCACATCACTTAATATTTTCAAAAAATAGATTAAAAGAGCATTATTTATCTCTATGAATCGGATATATATGTATATATTATAATATATTTTGTGTATTTATATTTATGTTATATTTTTTATAATATATGTATGTTAATAAGTAATAGTAATATTATTTATATATTAAGTCTTTTTATATATAATAATAATAATAATAATAATAATAAAATACTTTATTGCATCAACATAATAATTTTACAAAAAAAAACATATTTACAAATAGAGAAAAACAAAAGGCAGTCTTATCACTTTAAAGCGATCTCTTCCAGACAACCTTTGTGTAGAGGAAATAGTAAAGTTAAACAAAGTATAGTAGGTGTGTTTCGATACAGTTATTTAGAAGTATATATATATCATACAATAATGCATATAAAATAAATAAATACACATAAATAACATATATGAATAATGTATATGTAAATATACATAAATAGATGTACATATATAAATAACGTATAAGTTAATATATATATATATATATATATAAACAAATATAGGTAGTGATTTAAGTTCTTCAAGTAATGACCAATAATCAGATTTTTAAATATTGCCTTCGATTTTGCTCTTTTTATTTCTAAAGGTAAAGCGTTCCATAATCTAACAGCCTTTAAAGTGAAAGAATCATTATACAATTGTGAGGAATGCAAAGTAATTTTTAGCATCCAGCGTGTAGTCTCTCGAAGAGAAATATTTCCGATAAAATTAAAACGTTTCTTTAAGTATACTGGTGTGTTTGGATTGAACAGGACGTTATACAGAAGAAAGAGAACATGAGCATCCCGGCGAAGTCGAATTGGGAGCCACCTTAGCTTTGATCTGAATTCGGAAATATGGTCGTACTTACGTAGACCAAATATGAGTCTAATGCAGAAGTTTTGAAGTCGCTCAAGTTTATTAAGCTGCTCCTCGGTAAGGTCAATATAACTAGCATCAGCATAATCGAGAATAGGCAGAAGAAGAGATTTCGCAAGAGCAATTTTAGTAGGAATTGGTAGAAAATTGCGCAATCTGCCTAAAGATTTAGCTGAAGCAAATATTTTCTTACTAACCTCCTTTATTTGCGAACCCTAAGTGTTCGATTGATAAATATACCCAAGTTTTTTACTGTATCTTTGTAAGGGATAGAAACTCCGTTCACAGTTATTAATGACAGTTCGTTCCAGTCAATCTTGGATATAAGTCTAGAACTGCCTACGATGATTGCTTGTGTTTTCGAAGGATTAACAATGAGGCCATAGGATTCACTCCATTTCACAATTTTATCAAGGTCTCGATTAATTATTGAGATAGCGTTTGTCAGTTCACTAATAGGAGTTTGTGTGTAAATCTGAAGATCGTCTGCATAGATATGGTAGAGAGAAGATAATTGAGATGTTATAGAATTAATGAAAATAGCAAACAGGAGAGGAGACAAAAAGCCACCTTGCGGAACACCAGCGGCTGTGTTGCACCAGTCAGATAGAGTCGATAACGATTGGAGAAATGTTAAGAGAACTAAGATTGAGTAGCAGAATGTCCAGATCCACGGTGTTAAAAGCGTTGCTAAAATCTAAGAGTGTCAGAACCGTGACCTCTCTATTTTCCATGCCAAAACGTATATCGTCAGTTATTTTGACAAGTGCAGTAGTTGTACTATGACCGGACGGGAACCAGATTGTAAGGGATTTAAAAGGTTGTTTCTTGTAATAAAATGGGACACCTGTTGATATACAAGCCGTTCCAAAACTTTTGACAAGAAAGGAAGAATGGATATAGGACGAAAATCGAAAAAGGAGGATGGATTATATTTCTTTGGTAAGGGAATTACATTAGCATCCTTTCAGGATTCAGGAAAAACACCTGTGGAAATGGAATGATTCAGGATATTGGTAATGACAGGATATCAAGGATGGGAACGATCATATTACGATTAATGCAATCTTCACCAACAGCATTGGATGAAATGGCGAGTATGTTCTTCTTAACATCACAATCAGAAAACCGCTTAAGAATTTGGAGGAAAGTCAGGAGTTGGCAATGAAGAAAGTGAGTTTAATGTTTTATTTTTTTTGTTGCTCTCCAAGTCAACGTTAGAAATAAAATGTTGACTAAGCAGATTGATATCAGTATTATTTGAAATAGAAGGACGTTTCGTTTTCCCAACTCCTAACGACTTAAGAAATTTCCAGACTTTTGCTGGATCACCGTTTTCAACGGATTTGTGAATATGGCGTCTTTGTGCATCTCTACACATCCTATTACAGCAATTCCTCAAGAGTGTGTATTTTGTACGATTACTGTCGCTAGGATTAACCTTGTATTTGGCCTTGGCACGATTTCGTTTCGTCATCAAAGATTTTATTTCGTTCGTAAGCCGCCGCCGGAACATGTTTGATTTTAACGGTATGTATAGGAGCATAAATGTTATACAAATTGATAATAATTGAGTTAAATAATCTTATTTTTTCATCAACAGTAGGCGCATTAATGACCATAGACCAATCGATGTTGCAAGCATCATCAGACAAGCGTTTAATATCCATCCCACTAAAATTGCGTTGCTAAAGCATTCACGATTTGGATTTGGGAGGACGAATCTTGTATGATAAGTAAACCAAGTCATGGTATGAAAAAGCGTCAGCAGCTCACTGACCATGCTTAAAAACGTGTGTGGGAGAAGAAACTATCATTAAGTCCAGTAAAGAAGAAGTGCTATTGGGAAAAAAGTGTGTAGCAGTGAGAGGTAATATGTGCAAGTTACATCCATCCACAACTGTCTTAAGTTGATGAGCACGGCTGTTATTTTTTAACAGACAAGTGTTAAAGTCACCCATAATAATAGTGTGGTTGTATTGAGGTGTTAGGGTTTCTAGGATATTTTCAAAATTAGAGAAGTAGTTACTATAAAGATAAGGACTGTAGTGTACGCCGAGTAGAATTTTCGTATTAGAAATAACTATTTCGATAAAAAGGTACTCGGCAGTACTCAAAGAGGAAACTTGAGGAGACATATCAATAATAGAATATGGAATATGGGAACGGAGATAAATAGCTACCCCACCACCGCCTCTGTCTTTTCTATCGTTACGTAGTAACTGAAAACCAGGTAAGGAATAAGAAGTAGAAGGTAGACAGGGTTTCAGCCACGATTCTGACACAAGGATGGCATGAATATCTTTGTTATCAAAAGATGCTAGCATATCAAAGTAATGAGCTGGGACACTCTGGGCGTTGAAGTGAACGACATTAAAATTTTTCAGTGAATCTGAGAAGGTTCAAGTCAAGGTTGCGCTGAGAGAAGAAGTAAAACTTTCGAAACTAATATCACTGTTCAATCCGTTTAAAGAACAGGACATAAAATCATCACTATTATAATCATCATCAACACCTATGTTATACATTCATACATATATATAAATATAAATAATATTATATAAATACTAAATACACAATATACTTAACCAACAATAAAATATATGAACAAGGCGTATAACTAAATATTCTACCTGCCAGCTGTCTAAAGAAAGAAAATTATTAGAAGTACCTACACTCATTCTTACAAAAATTAAAAGTAACAAAAACATACGACTGAATAGTGTGTATCCAGACCGCAAAAAAAAAAGAAAAAAAAAAAAAATTACAAAAAAAAAAATAAACAAAACAGAAAATAACCTGACTGTCATAAAACATTTTTAAAAAGGAAGGTAATTTTACATTAAAAGTGATTAGTTCGTTTAGTGAAAAATTTAATGGCGTGCGACCAGTTATTTGCCAACGTCATTGCAATGAGTTTCGTGACTTGCACTACAGATAGCGACACCGGCTATTTTTTGGTTGTCCTCCTCGACTTAGCTTTCGTCTCCATGGAAGCTGCAGCAACAGGGGTCATGGATGTCACTGTAGTGGATGTGGTTTCAGTGGAGATCAGGTCGACTTCATAACAACTGATAACACTGTGCCGCTTACCGTCAGGCGATAGGATAACAATAGAACCTCCTCGAGTCCAAAATGTGGTTACACCGAAGCGTTCTCGGGCAGCCGCCATAAACGCCTCATGCTGAGACTTTGTGAGGAATTCGGATGAAGTTATGCAGGTACTCCGTAAACCAGTTTTGGCAAACCACAACCTATCACGAACTGATATTTCACGAAATTTTACCAAAATAGGCCTTGGCTTTTCCTTTGAAGCCTTTCCCATGCGATAACAGTGGCTTATCGAATCTTTGTTAAAAGAAGATAGTTTCAAGTGTTCTACTGCAATTTTTGTAACAGACACAACAGTGTCTTCAGACTTATTTTCGGAAACACCATGCACTAGAAGAATTTTGCGGCGACTCCTCATTTCAATCCTGTCAACTTCCTTGGCCAAGTGTTGTGCTTGTGTATGCAAATTATTTAGAGAAAACAGAACAAAGGTTTCAAAGTTAGCCAAGTTAGCGGCCAGATCTGAAGACGGAGCTGGGTTTTTTCTGAGCTCAGCTTGGAATTGTGCCGTTTGTATAGTAAACATTTTTGCCATGTCAGATATATATTGCTTGATGGATTCCATTGTACAAATGTAACTTTATATTTTGTTGATACCTTCAAACAACTTGTAGTGCAGTGAAGAGTGCTTGGTAACTGGAGATAATAACAGCTGGTGGGTACAGTATCTCAATCTTGCATTTTATGTAGTAAAAAATGTGAATAAATGTGTAACTAAATTTATATTAAATAATACTACCCACTTTTTTTATATATATTTACAATATTAATTGTTTTTAAATTAGATTATGAATAATTTTGTACTTACACTGTTTGCCTCCTACTTTTCTATGTGTATTATCTCTTACACACTTAGGTTTGCTGTAAAAAATCTCTTTTAAGGGATAAGCTCGCCTTTGTACTTATAAGTTTTCTTTTGTTTATGTGTTGTATTGTACAATAAAGAATTAAAGAATGATGGATAACGTTCTTTTTGTTTGCATTAATAAAGCACTTATTTATAAGCAGTAACCGAACCACTCACCATGTGACAACAGACACGTTTCACAACCCGAAGAGGACGAAGGGGCCACAATAGAAAGATTTTACCTACCATTAAAATCCTTATTGTGAGACGCAATGACGACAAGAAAAGGTTTACGCTGGTAAGTAGACGGTGAGCCCGTATTCGTTTCACCTAACCACGTCGTGTACGCGACAGTGGCGCAACGAAATTGACAGAATTGAGGCGGAAATGTATCAAAATCACAACCTCGCTCTCTCACAACCCGGAGAGGACTCCAGAACCACAATAAAGATTTAAATGGTAGGTAAAATCTTTCTTTTCTTGTGAGTGACTGGACGGCTACGCAAACACCCCACTTTTACAGCTCACCAAGTCTCATCTTGCGTGCCGCATTATACCTACTTTTATTTAAAAGTTAACTCTAGTGTTAGTCGTCTCGCATCTAAAGTAATAAGAGTAAGGAGTAGATATTTATTTTCATTTTATATGGGAGTAAACGATATGTTACGTAGTAGCTTATATATAATCTGTGCTACGCATCAAAATGATATTCTGTATATTATAAAATATAACAAGCTGTAAATCATAGGGAAAATAAATAAAAACGATAAACTTTGTTTTACGGTAGATAGATAGGTACATAAACTAAGGTAAGAACTAATAAGTTTTATTACTCAATAGGAACATAAAAGCAGTAAAAATGTGTGGGAGCCAAAACCGTTTGTTGCCAATTTGTGAGGCCTTACACAAAGCAGAAAGTTTTCTTGTAAAACCGAATGTTTCTTTCTAACACACTTTCATAAAAGTTTTGATATTACGAAATATTTTCGTAAGCACCGCCATCTTTAGTCACGTCTTTGTGCAAAACTTATAAAAACTTCGTAAAATGGGCAAATAATTCAATAATATGAGTTTTCGTTGAATGGGGAGACTATAGAAAACAATTAAAGTTTCGAGCTTAATTTTATGCTCCGTTGCGGTCAGGTCATATATATTCTTTAGTTAACCCGTGATTGACTAACAAACAAACAAACAAACATTCACATCCATACTAATATTATAAAGAGGAAAGATTTGATTGTTTGTTACTGTACCGATTTGAAAAATTCTTTTACCATTAGAAGCCGACATTATCCCTGGTGAACATAGGCTACTTTTTACCGTTAATCCTTCATTCCTACGGGACAACGGGTAGTAAGAATTATCCTTCCGTACTTATCTTTTTCACATAACTTCTAAACGGCTGAACCGATTGGGTTGAAATATTATATGTGTATTTCCATGGTTTCACAGACACGAATGTATCATGCCATTAAAGAGAAAAGATTTTATTGTTTGTTTTTTTTTCCATAATTGAGGACTTTCACAGACACGAATGTATCATGCCATTAAAGAGAAAAGATTTTATTGTTTGTTTTTTTTTACGTAAGAACCTACGCCTAAAACGTAATGTAGGGCGGGCGAAGCCGCTGGCAGAAGCTAGTTTATAACATTAGTAGGAATTTAAGTAGGATGATCGTCGGTCCATCCGTGCGTCACATCCGTGCGTCACATACGTGCGTCACATCCCTGCGTCACATACTTACTACTGACTTAGGTATATTTCCAGCATATTTGTCTTGATCCTGATGTTTTTTTATTAAAGGTGTAATATATTACCTCCAGAGAGTTACATTGAAAAAAATATTTAAGGGTCGCTTTTACTATCTACCCAAGCTATTATTAATTTAAGCAATTAGACAAAATTCTGTACAAAACCTTATTTATGATATAAATTATATTATTCTTCTTTTCTAAAGTTTAATGCCTAAGTGAATGTAGTCAAGACATTGAGATAAGAAACGGTTAGGCTGGCATAGTGCGGAATAATTTTCTACCTCATCCTACACGCTACGCAACCTGCCTGTTGGTCGCTGCAAGTTTAATAACTGTATAGATCGCGCCACGTAAGTTGAACCAAAATGGTGGGCGTCTGCCCAGGTACAGTTACGGACAATAGTACTAACGAATATTTTGTGCGTGGCCCGTAATTTCTCATATTTTTTTCCTAACTAAGTATTTAATGTCTGGCACTGCCCTGCGCCCGCCACACGAGATGGCAGTTATTACGTCTCATGTACCAAGTAATTATGTCTTATGAAATGAATTTGTTAAAAAAGTTGTGATAAATACATCCTGTTTAACTGGAATTGTCATAAATACGTAATATCGGATCATCTTACAACTTATTGTACTTTTTGAACAACATTGGCTTGGGAAGTGGTCGTTAGGTATAATAAAATGTAACAGTTAAGTAATAAGAATTTCATAAAACCCTAAAGGGTTAAAAGTTGTAAATATTTTTTAATCACTGTCACTCATTGATAACGGAATGACACCTTCTACATAATTTTGAATTGGCATAAACTTGAGCCAGAAGTTCCGACTTTAAAAAATTAAGTGCGTGATTGTACCGCATGGCCTGTGTGGCTATGGTTACGCGCTGACATTCGCGTCGCACCGCATTCCCCACCTCTATGAGCCCGAAAATGTGTTACTGCGCATGGTGTTCCTTCATGGCGCGACTTATACCTACCTAGACGCATCATAGGATTTTGTACAAATTTTAGTATTACTATTTGTGAGCATGAGAAATCCCTTGATTGTGTAAGTTGTTCTATAATTTTGGCTACATAGTGCTATTCTAGCTTTAAATAGCGTAGTTCAATGTGAAATGCCTCGTGTATTTCATATGACCTTGTCATGACATCTATTTGCGACACATTTCAATGAATAAGTAAACTAACTGCACTTCATAGTATCCATACAATTTATATATTTTGCCTGTTAGTATGTAGCTATTAGTAAATTTGAGCTATTTGTTTTACGGTTAGATATACAATTCATATAGTTCACAAGTGTTAATGAACTTTGCACCCAAGCTAGCTAGATTACACGAAGTCCACCTGCTTATTTGCCATTAAAGCCTGACTGCCTCATCTGGATCACTAATTAGTATACATTTTATCAAGTTCGGACGTGATACGCTTTACATCAGGCTTGCTGGTCATGTTGCAGTCATGGTAAAATTTTTGAAAATTTAGTAATTGTCCGACTTGACCGTTTTCAGGGTTCACCTTACACCTAAGGATTACTATCTGAGCACCCTACATCACCGCTACATCACCGCTAATGCACCTTCGCCTAGTGGCCCAAGTCGACCTTATCCGTGCCTCCAGTTTTACCTACATTATCAAGGAGAGTGTCGTATAGTGAGTTAGATAAAGATAATACCTGGTGCAACTAGAAGACATTATTAAGAACTTCACGACACAGTAATACATTATAAACTAATTACAAAATTATAAAAATTTTACTTTTCAATATATAGTACATTATGGATATCTATGCCTTTTTTATTTGTTTTCTTAAGAATGTCAGGCATGCGCTAGCAACGTGACACTAAGTTTAGCAGTGGCGGTCTTCCGGCTGAAAAGAACGGAAGATGCATGATTTGTTGTTCTATTGGGCTTTTTAGGGTATTTAATTCAGATCTTTTACTCGCTGGAGCGGCATATGTCGCCGGTAATTTAAAAAAAAAAGAACTTAAACCATAGGTTAAACATTCAGTTATGCGATAAGCTAAATAACTCATGAAAAATAAAAATATATTTTTGGTATGAATCCTACTAATATTATATATGTGGAAGTATGTCTGTATGGAAAGATGGATGTTTGTTACTCACTCACGCTTCAACCACTGGACGGATCAGGTTGAAACAACTATTGGCACACATATAGGTTAGGTCTTGGAATAGTACATCGGCTACTTTTTATCTCGAAAAATTCAAAGGTTCTCACTGGAATAACTATAACCGAGCTTAAACATACTTAAGCTACAGCTAGAGCTTGCTGTAGCAAACTTCATTAGTATAATTAAGGATTTCCACGCCGATAACCGAATTAGCGCCCCCCTGGCAAAATAATAAAATACGCGGTTTTTTAATATCTAAAAAAATTGATAGTAGTAAAAAGTAAATAATTACTTAATTCAACCAAGAACTTACTTCCTCTGACGTTAACTTTAGTTTCAATTTTACGCAAAGTGATTAACTGAGCGCTACGAGTTAACTTAAAAGTGCAGTTACAAAGTTTGTCTGAAGGTAGTCAAGTCAAACCCTTCATGTCCGAATTAGGACTAATATAAAATGGAGTAGATACTTTGTTAATAAATTATATTATAGCACACAAAAAACTTTTAAATTAAACTAAATTGTTTGAAAATTAAATTAAAAGGTAGGTAAAATTACTCATTTAACAAACTATATTTTAAAAAATCAAGCAAGAAACATAAATTAAGTGGAGATCGTCTCCTTTTTTTCCTTTCTCAGAAACCAGGTTGCATTAACTATACCCCTGAGAACATTTTTATAATAATAACCTCTGTTGTCAGCAAAATAATGTTATTTTTAATCGACTTTAAAAAAGGAGATTATCAATTTGACCCGTGTGTATGTAATGGCACAACATTAGAATGGCACAATATTCATATAATATGTTAGTCTATTTGGCTCCTTAACCGATGTGCCAAACTTTAAAATTATGAATATGTATGTTTCTATATATTTATATATGTTGGTCCACATATTTCTCTAAAACTGGTGATAGGATTTAAATATTTTTTTGATGTACTCGTATTAGGTAAAGTTTAACTCAGGGAACAGAGCAAGTTTCATCAAAATGGGTTTAGTAGTATTCAAGATATAGACTGTTAAGTGTGTACCAATCACAAGAAAACAGTTCTTTCGTTAAACAGTTCAATTCTAAGCGGAACTTATGGTGAGTATGTGACCTGATATACTAGCCTACTTGACTAGCTCAAGTTATATTAGGGTACAAAACATTTTATATTGTAATGTAGGAATTAGCCTCCGTTCCTAACTTCATACATCTACGATAGGTACTTAGCAGTCACTTAACGCGGCTAAAGGCGAGTAGAGCTGGGTTAACGGAAATCAGCTAACATTATTAACTTCACATGAAGCTAACAAAAAACTTTCCAAGTTTGGAAATTTGTTATTTTACAACGGATACTACTTTTAATGGAAATAAGTATTTCAAAAATAGATTGCAACTTAAAAATTATGTGTTTTATTCTTTTTTTCTTTACCATGATTAGAACTAATAAAAAAATATACAAAAAAAATTTCGTACCTCTATCAAAATGGTTCGTCTGTTAACATTTCAACTGAATGCATATTGATATTGCGTGTCAATGATTGATTCACTTACAGTACACGTATCTGCTGAAAGCACCTTTGTCACTTTGTAGCGTGTACACATAAGTACATTTTTTGTAGCGTGTACACATAAGTACATTTTTTGTAGCGTGTACACATAAGTACATTTTTTGTAGCGTGTACACATAAGTACATTTTTTGTAGCGTGTACACATAAGTACATTTTTTGTAGCGTGTACACATAAGTACATTTTTTGTAGCGTGTACACATAAGTACATTTTACGACTTTACTCAACATGTACTCACTGCTCTGCTTTCTATTATTGAAAATAATCTTAGTAACAATTTCGTAGTTGCTGAGATTATTCCTTACACACAAACAGACAACCTATTTTTTTTCTCATTATAGTATTAGTATCGATAGAAGATATTCCAAATGTTACCTTTATCACTTTTTCATATTAAAAAAGATAAATAAATAATAATCAATGTTAAATAAAAAATACTTGTTTAATTTTATTGTTAATTGATAATTATTACTATAAAATTTACAATAACAGCTCTTTGTTCACAAGCAATTAACGCATTCAATGCGCTCTATGCTATGTATGCGCGCATTCGATTGCTCTGTTGACCAAAATAAAAGAAAATTTGTTTGTCACAAGAATCGAGTCTCGGAATTTCTATTCGTCTTGGAGATTGCAGGTGATTAGAATTCAGTTTTTTGAAATTAATTTGAACTTGATGCTTTGCCGCGCTTTTGAGAAAATTAGTCTTGACTGCCAGACAACTTGTTTTTATGCAATATACCGACAAATTAACAATGTTTCGATATATTTCCCTTTTTTTGTGCTGAGACCTTGCTTCTTATCAAATGTCATAATTCTAGGTCAATGGGAAGTACCCTGTACGTTCAGAGTTACTTGCGAGTCTCAAAATATGCAAATGGCCATATTTTTTAAATAAACTGTGAAAATGTACTTTTGATTGTGTTGGTTCGAAGCTTAAGATTTGTACAGATTCAAGGGACCGTAGACTAGTATTTGATATTAATTTTAACTTGATACCTCCAGCTGTTCTCAGTGCTACCCGGGTAAACCCGAGTTATGTGTATGAACGCGCCTCAATGAATGCGCTGTCAAAATAGTAAACGATTATTTTTGTTGTCAACTATAGTGTAAAAAACTACTTTAATTCCCATGTTATGTGCTCGGTCTCTGTACCTAGATATTTTTGTCATTAAACTCCGCCCAAAGTAAGGCTAACAAATGTGTGATTCATTGCATAGTCGACTACTTACTTGACTATGGATGACTGTGGTTACTCCGAAAATGGCATGCAAGTAACAGGAGACATAAGTATACCGGTTCTCGACATTGTCATTTGAGCACATAGTGGAATATGTTTTCTCTCTCTCTCTCTACTCATACTCCGTCTTCAGCACGCAAGAGACGTTTCATGTTGGTACTTCACTGCTGTTACGTTCCCGCTACATTCTATTTAACAAAGATCGAAAAGCTGCGACACAGAGGGTAACGGCCGTGTTGGAACACCTGCTTAGAGTTTTAGACCACTTTCGTTCTGAAAGTAGTCTAATTTTAACTATCTTTGACGACGATATCTCCCTCCACTACGCTCGTGGGTCAAGCGCTTGTCCGCAATACGAACAGAATCCGGCGGCGACGGAGCTGAAGACTGAACATTTGACTAGTTAGCCTTTAATTAATATAAAAGGCGACGACTAAAGAGTTTCTTGCCGTTTCTTCTCTTTAAAAAGCCTGTTTTTCCAAAACGGAGGTAACTTTTTGTCAGATTTAGATTAAAATTGGTTATTCAAGCCGAGGTTCGTGTCCAGGACAACCCTGTACAAACCGTCATAACTTTACGCAGCACAGTGCAAGCAGCCCCGCAGCAAAAGTTAGCTTGCGTGTAGTTAGATTGTAAAGGCCATCGGCGGCTAACAACAGTGGATAGAAGGAAAATAAAGGTAAGTAATTTACACAAAAACTAAATATAAATTCCATCTGACTACAGAACTTACAAGTGTAAGTATACGGTTAGGCTTTATAACTCATAACAAACATTATTATGTTCATTATTATGTTTGTTACACAAATATTTCTTTTTATTATTACTCTAGTATGATAAGGGTGCAACGATGAAAGTCGTCCTTTGAGATATTTCTCCCTCGCGTCAGCTCTCTTTACAGTCGTCGTAACAGCGCTCTGCAGTCTTTGTACATCTCTAAAGGAGTCTCGAAGATATTTTTAACAGAAGAGTGACTCTTCGAAATATTATCTAGAATATCTACGAATGAATCGGCAAAGAATTTTAATAAACTAGTATATTTTAATATCTTGTTATGTACCTATGAGTAAAGAATTATTTTGACTACACTAAAAGCCTTGCCCGCAGCATGGGTTAGGTATTTATTATATTACCTATAATTTATATGAACCCAATCACGCTTAGCCGACTAGTGTCCGAGTATCGGCCGACCGACGCGCAACAGTCCACTTTCAGAGACAACTTCGATCACACTTCAGCCAACGCTATTCAGACTTAAACGCGACACTCACACGACTTGGTCATATTGACTCAAAGAAAGGTACTAGTTAGTGTCTGGTGGACCAGCGTTGGTGTCATCCACTAAAGCTTCCTAAGATCTGGTTAGACGATTACGGCAGGTCTATATTGCCGACAATTGGAAACCATGATGGAAAAGCTATCCGTTTACCAGGCGAGATTATTCAACCGCTCTACCCACTGCTGCTTCAGGACAACGCTAGACCACACACTGCACAACAGACGGTGGTGAAACTAGAGGAGCTAGTATTGGAATGTCTCCGTCACCCACCATACTCCAATGACATAGCTCCAACCGATTACCACTTTTTTCGAAATTTGGATATTTTCTTAATTGGAAAAAAAATCAATTCAGATAAGGCGGTCCAAAACATGTTCAAAGATTTTGTTGATTCTCACTCCCGTAATGTTTTCAGCAGAGGCAATAATGAACTTACTATAAAATGGCAAAAGTGTAAAGATCACAACGGTACCTACTTTGATTGAATAAATAAGAAAAATGTAAAAAAAAATAATTTTACTTAAAAAAAATCCATTTCATATGTAAGGACCTAATTTAGAATTCACACAATTGAGACAAAATAAAATATATATATTATACCTACCTTATTTAATTTAATGGCAAAAATAAGTGGATAATAAATGGAAGGTGTCATAACTTTGTATTAGGACCGGACGGTCTGGATTTTATAATTGTTTTGACTTTATTTAATTTGGTTTATTGTATGTATCTGTTGTAAGGGACCGTTTTTTTTATTTGAAAGCAGGTTTTCTAGCGGTTGTTCAACAAAATTGGTTCTTAACTATGATTTATGAAATCAGTCCATGAATTTGGAGCCCATCAGCTCATTTTCTACTTGACAAAAAGTCTTTATATATTTAAGAACTTTTAGTTTAACTAATCTAGTAGGATGAGCGAATTTTGGCAAGCAAAATCTTCGAATGTAATTTTATGTTTTGTCCTGAAAAGTATTTACGTGACGTGGAAACGGAGCGTTGTTCGTAGAGTGTCTACTAATTAATACTTTAAAAAGTCTGAACTAAAAATTAAATTAACAAAATTCAAGAAACCCCCGACACAGAAAACTTTTAAAAGTCGGTAAACAAATAATAAGGGTTTGTTGGCCCCCTATTAAATTTATCATGAGTGCCCAATATTTTGATTCAAGAGTTCGCGTCGGGGAACTGCTCATGCAAAATAAAATAAAATTACGATGTAAATCAAAAGAAGCTTAGTAATAATTAACTTCAAAACTTTAATGTATTTATTACACAATAATAAAAAAAAATCTTTAGCGGTCCCCCATGGAGACGACTCTTGGCTCAAATATTGAGTATTTATAATAAAGTTAGAGGGCCAACAAACACGTATTATTTATTTACCTACTTTTAGAATTTTTTGTGTCGGGGTTTTTTTTTTTAATTTTTAATTGCAAAGGCATTGATTAACCTGACAAATCTCATTTAGTTTTCGAGGTTCATATACTATTTTGTACAAGCGGCCTTATTTGCTTTTTGTAAATTCCATCTGGGAAGTGGCATTTAGAGTGCACCAACGAAGTAGTTGGGGTATTTTTTGAAAGATTTACCTTGCGGTTGCTGGTGGAACACCAGTGGAATCTTGAGACACAATTATTTTCTTTTTTTTTATCGGACTGTTCTAAAAGATTCTTTATCTGTAGCATCGAAAAAAAGATGGTATCTACCCGTGGTCTCTTGCTCATTGAGTTAATTGCACTCCATTTGAATCGATCAGGCGTAATGCCAGGATGTGTAATAGCTATTGAAATGAAATCGCTTACATAGACACAAGGGTTTGGATGTTCAGTCTGTCCATTATCTCATCTATGAGCGGGAGTCTTGTAAATGTTGACTATCATAAGGTTCTTACTTTAATCACAGAGAGGTAGTAGTTTGAGTTACTAATTTTTAGTGGGATCGCGATGTACGACATGTCTTCTTTACACTAGTTATATTTTATATTTTTTTTCCAGAATCTAAATCTTGATCGTCCTTTGTGTAGATATCCTGTAGTAAAAATAATATATCAACTTTATGTAGCGTCAAATATTTGTACAGCACTTCGCCCTTTGCCTCACTAATTCCCTCAATATTTAGCTGGCATTCGTAGGTTAGGCCCAATTGCAATTTGTTGAGGGTTTAGGGGCCAACTGGCATCCATCGACACATTTCCAGTATAATTTTCTTTTTGATCGATGCGACTCGGTTTCTTGTGCTGTAAGGTTATTGTATCAAGGGAAGCTACAAAGGTTTTGTTACCCGTTTAGCGGCATCCGGGAGATACCTGCAGAGTACAGGCGGCAATTCCTGCACACGAGAGTAACTTTATCCCCCTCCTACCTACTAATACGTACCTATAAAATAGGTCTTAAGTGCCTTCTAAACATGTGCAAGCTCAACATCTACATAATTGTTCAGAATCAAAACGTTCATCTGCTTGGAGAACCAAAGACGTCACATCTAATTGTAAGCGACGCGGGTTGTGATGACTAGTTAGGAGGCATTCAGGTATCTGACTAACCCAGCCAAAACCCGGGAAAAAGTACAACATAAATGCTGCATAAATTATAAGCCCTAAGCTTTAAATGGAACACGAAAATTTTAAACATATACGAATATAATATAATACAGACAAAACTTTTAACTGGTAAAAATAACTGTTAACTACAAACGACAGTTAAAAGTACTTTTGAGTGAAATAAGTATCATTGTATAATTTAGGTCAAATGAAATGAATTTAGCTGAAATGTTAAAACAAAGACAATAAAAAGATAAACTGAACAACAGAAACACAGAAATAATTGCTAAAATAAGTTTGCGAGGAATATGTAGTCTTAACATGTAGTCTCAATATGTGTATTCGCAATATGAAGTCTCAATATGCTCTACATATTAAATCTAAATAACAACAATAAAATATATTATTTTGAGATATATATAATAGGATTATATATTATTTTAGCAAAGATGACTTATACGTCTAGATACCGTGTTCAGGCCCACAAAGCGAGCCGATCCGAGTACTTGAACTTTCTGGTACTTGCCGTAACACTACATCATATGCAATCTGTGCGTCGACGCGAACTGTGCTCCCGCGTAAAGTAATAAAAATGACGATTTGTGCAATAAAGTCGTGTAGAAACTATTGAAACAAAGGGCTAATGAAAAAATATCACTTTTCACAAACTATTACACTAGTCTGCTTGCTAAATATGAGTTACAAACTAAGTTTTCAAAATCATTATTCGCAAAACAAACAACAAATGTTTTTCTGTCTGTCTTGCTAAGTCTGTAGGTACATTAATTTTCCATCCCAAGTTTAGTAAGGCAAATACTGAAACTACAGTACATATTTTTCACTTAGCATCACTTACATACATTAGAATATTTCAGGTTGATAAAGTATTTATGTATTGATGACCCCTGTGACACACCGTATCTATAGAACGTAAACCTTTATCCCAGACTTCTGCAATGTTTAAATAAAATAAACATATCCGTTAGCTGTTTATATCAATAGAATAAGTAGTATCATGTATTTTATGTACTACGAAATTAATTTATTTCCGTATAGTAAAATACGTAAATTGTTTAAAAAAAAAACTTCTCTTTGCAACGAACTGTAACGTTAAACTTTGGACTATTTTTATAAAATTTCAACTTTAATTACCTATTACTAGGTACTTTATTAGCAAAACGGTGTCCGCTCACGTGCAATTGTGTGTATAAAATTATAGGGTTGTCTTATTGTGATGTGCAAGCGCCCCCTACCGGGTCGGTCTAAGGCGCACGCACAGCTACACGGGATTTTTGGTTAATTTTCTTTTGAAACCTAATAAAATGTTATACTAAAACCTTTAAATGTTATTAATTATTTTTTAAATATCATCTTTATATATATATGTAACTCTACTGTACATGTGCATGTTACTGGACTCCTCCTAAACGGCTGGATTGATTTGAATGATTTTTTTGTATGCGTTTGGGTGGCCCCCTGGATGCTTTAGATTCACAAATCAGCCCGGCAGATGGCGCTGCATTCGGTATCAACGGCTGCCCGGTCAGCTAGTATTATATATAATCTTTACATTTCCTATGTAAATTGAGATTAAAATACTCTATAGTTAATTCATTTAAATCTCTTATCTTTTCCTTACCCGAGGGGTCCCAACGGAGCCCTATTGGTAACCCTACGCTGACCTTTAAAGAGCTTGAAGTAGGCAAAAGCCTCAAATTTTCTTAGAATATGTGATATATAAGCAGGTTTCCTAACTAATAATAGAAATATAAAAGCAAAATTTAAGAGGGTTTAAATTTTGGTTGTAATAACAAGTATGAAATTTATAATAAATATTATTTGAGAAAATTGTACACATTTAAATAATAGCACTATGATTTGATTCTTGCGGTTATGCGCGGCCTCTCTTACAATATTAGCGATATCACTTTCGCCAAAGCAATTTAGTAATTATTCTAATTTACGCATTGAATGTGCTCTATGCTCTCTATGCGCGCATTCGATCTATGTGTTGACCAAAAATTAATGCGCTCTATGTTAAATATGGTGGCACTTACGGTCCGCATTGGTTGCACAAGCTCAGAAGGAAGTACAGTGGATGTTCCTTACAAAAAGGGAACAGCTATTTTGTTTGTTGACATTTGGCAAACAAAACGATTTCTTTGGCTCTGTAATGCGATTGCTTTCTATGTTGAAAAAATCTTGTTGACAAAACACGGCTGTTGTCACATGGCGGGACCTACGAATAACGTACACGGCGAAGACAAAAGAGAAGGACATGCAGATTTTATTTTGTGCATCCATCTACATTTTAGCACTAAAGTATACAATATTTGGAACCTACTTTAAGGTTTTAACATCCATTAAATGGCCATGGTCAACGGATTGCTAGCAGAGATTCACGTTCTTTTAATATACCTATGCAATGTGTCATCAAGCGAAAATAAATTGTACTACCGAATAAAATTAAGAACTTCCCAATTTGGGGTAATCACTTTAAGATTGGTAATACCGAAACTAATCACACAGAAGTAAAAATGATAGTCTTATTAGCTGATTTACACACATTGATAACAAAATGGCTCGCAATGCTCCGTTTGTTGTTGTTTCGGACACGGTGTCTATCTATTAAAGTCTCAGTATGTAGTCATTATCTAAAACAACAACAATTAAGTATATTATTTCAAGATATTTATAATAGGATTGTATAATATTTTAGAATCTATGCAAACACGTTTACCTCAAAATTAATCATTTTTTAAATCAGGAAAAAAACTAGTACTGACATACTTATTTTTTTTAATTTCAATCTATACTAATATCTGAAGAGAGAAAGCGATTTCGTAAGTTTCTTTACATGTGATCTCTGGAACCACTACACCTATTTGAAAAATTCTTGCACTATTTGAAAAGTGGTTTATTCCAGATGGAAGCCATCAATATTTTAAACATATAATTGAGAATATTTTAAGTAAACATTCATAAGACGACTGTTCACGATTTGTACGAAATATCTAACAGCGCAAATGTACATAGGTTCACTAGAAAGATATTTCTATTATTATACTTTAAAAGCGCAAATAAATGGAATATGAGGGTATTCAAAAGACCTGACCGAGCACATTGTTAAGTGCATAACACTTTGGCACGAACCGGTGCCTTTCCAATTTTAAGTCCCGTCCGACGCTGCTATTTATATTTTTACTTTAATAAAATGCTGGAAAAATTGCTGTGATAGTAAAAAATTCGGTGCCAATCGGATGATTAGGGTTCCCTCCCTCTCTTAAACTTACATTGGTCGTTCACCCTTTTATATTGGTTTATTTAAATATTTTGCTAATTTCTATAACGGATCTCATTGCTTTAATAGATGTCGGCTTAGTGAAAAGAACTCGGCTCTGACAGGGTCATGAAACAAATTACTCCTCGCCAAATTGTTGCATAGTAAAAAAAATTACAATGGAATAATGTCGGTACTCAAAGTAGCTAATAACCCGTGAGCAATATAGTCCAATCAAGTTAAGCAAAAAGTGAATAATTACCAGAAGACACATGGTTCAAACGCAACAGCTCGCGAGTTGGTGCTGAGTCACACAAATAAATTTTTATACATTTTTTTTCCAAAATCTTCAATTATGAATGGGATGCCTATTTCCGAAAAAGTTTTAAATAATTTTTTAAGAATTTAAATTGTCATAAGAAAAATACATCTTCATATTTAAAAAAAAATGATTCAAACTAAATATCAAAGTTTATTGTCAAATATGACAAATTCGTGATCTTCGCCCTCGGAAACACATTCGGACGCACTTAAAGCCAACATCAAACCTTTAAAAAACCATTTCATTCATGTTCGTTTTTGTAATTCAATTTTGTCATTTAATGAAATGTTTAACCAATATTTGGTATTCAAATGTTAAACTGATTTTACTGGTTTTTATTACAACCTAATGCAAATATCTACGAAATGCCAAAAAAAATTAGCGAGTGTAAATAAAAGATAAATTATCAGATTTCATAAATGACATTTTCCTAAGAACAGTAATGGAAAATAGCCTTTTGTGTTCCTAAGTAATAAAACTAGTAAATCTAGGAATTCTTGTCACGACTTTGAGTTAATTTTAGATGATACTAGTTTAAAAGTAACATTTTGCTTTTGAATTTTTTTTTAGAAATATTCCTTTCAAAACATCTTAACTCAAATCCAATTTTAGCAGGAAAATTATTAAAAACTAATGATCCTGAATTTAAAGTTTGCTTTGTGTTTAAAAACATTAGTCCTACGTCATCATAAATAAATTTAAAACATTAGAAATAAAAAAACACAGACCTTTGTGAACTTTCTGTAAAACCTATAAACTTAATAATTCATTTTATAGCAAACCCCTTAACCATAATTTGTAATAGTAGTTTTGATAGTGGTGTGTTTCTTAATGAGATGAAAGTTAGTAAAGTTATACCTCTTTTTAAATCAGGTAGTTCAACAGATCCTAATAATTTTTGACTATTTCAATACTAGCTGTATTCAGTAAAGTTTTTAAAGAAATCATACTTTGTCAAATATTAAGCCATTTCTGTTTTCATGACCTATTTAGTAGTAAACAGTTTAGCTTTATGAAAGGCCGTTCCACAACCAATGCAGGAGTGGCACTATTAACGCCTGAGCGGATTTCCATGATGCTCTTGGAGTGTTTTGTGATTTATCTAAGACATTTGACTGTGTAACATAAAAATCTCATCAAGAAGCTACATCAATATAGTATTAGCGGCAGAGTAGCAGAGTACAAAAAAAAAGTGGTTAACGGTGAAAGATCTACAGAATCAGTAGTCACTATGGAAGTCCCCCAGGGCTCAATTTTAGGTCCTTTTCTATTTCTTATTTATATTAATTATCTCCCATATCATATTAAAAACCATGGAATTGTTTTATTTCTATATTGATAAAAGGATCAAATTATTTGAATAACCAATCTTCCTTTTTCGTTCGAAATTTTAATACCATTCCAAGTAATGAAGTATAATGTTTTTTTTTACAAATTAACTGTTGAAAACTTTTCAAAATCATTTGCTTAAAGTTTAAGGAAAACCTCTCAACGCTATTAAACCGACTTCTAGTATTATATAACTCCAGAGTTTTAAAGTGAAAACAATCAACGATACGTAAAATTATTCGTATGTGACCGTGGCAGGCGTATGCAATCAGTACAAATCAAATGGAACCGGGTGATTGCTGACAAAATTGAAACGCCGAATTCAGCTGCGCGGAGGGCGCAATCTTTACAGCAACCACTTTCTCCAGTGTTTGGAAAATACAGCAGTGGGTTTTCTTACACTAAAATTAGTGATCTTTTAGATGAGCATTGGCTTTTGAGGAGATCAATCATACTAGATACCTAAGTACGAGGCGTCGCTTATCATGCTGCTGCTTCTGATAAGGTCAAAGGGGGCTTACAGCACTGCATTTTACTGCAATATCGTATAGTTCTACCCCTCCCCTATTCCGAGGAACAAACGAAACTCTGGAGTCATATCATATTAGAAATCGTTTTTTTTTTTATAGCGTTACCAGGTTTTTTGCATTGCAGCATCGTCATTGCACGCTTACCCTATTAATGATGTGACTAATGATATATATAGTATCTGGTAGTCTTATCGACCCAGGTTTAGTTTCGAGAGCTACCCTACTATAGTTGCAGATATTGGTTTGAGTTATTGCTTGTACATTTTTAGTCTGCACCAATATGGACCGGCCCCTTTAATTCTACTTATGGTTGCGCTCTCTTGGCTACGATATGAATTGGTGGCTCCTACAAAAAATTACTCAGCAAATATAGTACAACCAATCATGCGAAGCCAATGTGGTGTCGTATTTCTATAATATATATAATATATCTGTTGGGTTTTGATTCAAAATTAATATATGAAATACAAAATAATGGTCGAACAGCAATTATAGTACAACCAAAAAGGGTAGAAAATTTGAAGGCGTCACTATCTTCTAGCTGGTCATCCAATTATACACTGTACAGTGGGCATCTTACCCACTTGACTTCCGATGATCTTTTTACTGCTCCATGAGACAGCAGTCCTATGCATTAGGTATTAATTATTATTGTCCATAGGCCACGGTGACCGCCTACCATCAGGCGGACCTTGTGGTTGTTTGCCACCTTAGTGGTTTAAAAAAAAAAAAACTGCATACCTGACAAAAAGGGTCAGTTAACAGGTAGACAACCTTTACTGTTTCTGTCCCTTCAGGCACTCTCCTATGCATGCATTTTCCTAATATTTCAAGAAATTAAAATAGCTGTGACAAATAAGCACAAGTAGATAGACCTGACAAAAATATTACGGTTATGTTTATGATAATTGCTGAGATTCTGAGGGATGTAATGAATAAATATATATTTTGCACTTTTGCATATTCAATACAATTGCCAATTAGTATGTTTACTGAGAAAATTAATAAACATAAAACTATGAGAAATTAAAAACATTAATGTGAACAAAACCAATTATTATCAGATGATTCTTCTAAATATTTTATTCTTCTAAATTAATCGAAACTTGACTTCACGCTTTATTTAGATTCAGTGCTACTGCCAGGCTGCGGTCCGAATTGCGCTCACAAGACTTACGAGCGTAGGCACGCTTATGAGTGGACCGAATTGAAATTCGCACTTTTTTTTTATTGATATTTCAATATCTTAGTAAAGTGTTTTGCCTTGTTCTTAATATTCGCTTTTAACATGCTCACGAATACCTCATCAAGTCTTTAGGAGTGATTCTATTAAAAGCATCTACTGTGATATTTTGCCCTCGGGATAATGGAGAAATTGTCAGCAGTGGTGCTCCTTTCCTGTTGGTGGGTGGCTTAAGAACAGCGGAAGTTCTTCTTACTTTTTAGGTGGTGAACGGCTTCTTTTCTTTCAAATTTTATGAAGGAGACACACACATAAACATACACTATGATCCCTTAGATTTGGGATTTCTTATATTCTGCACTCGCAGTGGCACGCGGCGTGGTTTGTTATGGTTTAATATTAAATTATCGGTACCGGAGTCTTGCAGTAGACTATTCGGTCCCAAATTGAATGTAAGTTTAACAATTTAGTGTCTTGTGGAAGACGGCTATGTAAAACGGATATCGAATATAAGTCCGAAAATTAGACGTAGGTTTAACAATTCAGTGTCTTGTGGAAGATGGCTGAGTAAAACGGATATAGAATATAGGGTGGTAATAAACTGCGGTGTTTTTAAGCATCATCATATAAAACCTTGGCCTAATCTAATCACTAAACCACTGCTAGGTTAGACAATTTTAAAGCAAATATTGAAAAGAAAATTCCATTTTTACATTTCATGCATGATAATGCTAATAATTTTTATAATAATTTCTTTGATTTCTTAAGTTTCTTAAATTCGAGCAAGTGTTTAAAGTAAAATCTTTAAGGCTTTATGATAAAATGAAATTCAAGGACTGGATTTTTGTAGGAATACACTGAAGTCGAACTAGGTTGTATGAGTTGTGTGAAATGAAACAATATAACCACAGTCCCATATTCCTCAACATGTCCAAATGTATTTCAAAATATTTAAAAAAGTGTGCAGGGTTGCAAAATCAGTACATTTAAGTAATAAAATTAAAAATTCTGATAGTAAAACAGTAAAAATTAAACCGCGTCACAATCATTATTCACTTACTGTAAATTCAAAAATAATTGATTCAGACCTTGATGTCGCTAACTGTTTTAAAAAATATTTTACTGAATTGCCTACCATTACAACTTATACATTAAATTCCTCTCCATTAGAATCAGAGTAACTTTTAAAATGTAATGTAAATAAATGCAAGGCTGTATTTAAATTTAAGCATGTTACCTCTGAAGACATCATAAAGACATTTAGATTACAAACTCAGAAAAAAACTGGTGACCTATGGCGTATATCAGTTAAAGTCCTTAACGGAATTATTGATATTATAGCACCAATCTTAGCCATAATATTTTATAAGTGTGTTGACGTAAGAATATTCCCAGACTTTAATGAAATATAGTAAAATAATACCACTTTTTAAAAGTGGAAGTGAAAATGATCCTTATAATTTTAGACCGATCTCTACGCTGCCTGCTTTAAGCATATTTTTTGAAAAACTTATGTTCAATCAGATGCTTAAACATTTTAACTTAAATAGATTACTTCATCCTCAACAGTTTGGTTCTACAAAAGGGCGTTCCACAACTAACGCAGGTGTTGACCTTATACAACATACATTTGATTTTTTTCACAAAATGCCATTGGTATCTTCTGTGATCTATCAAAGGCATTCGACTGCGTGTAACATGCAACTCTTATACGAAAACAAGTCATTATGGTATTGCAGATTTGGCTCTTGAGCTTATTCGCTCATATTTGAGTAGTAGAATGCTGAAGGTTCGAACCAATGAAATAAAATCCAATGGCTCAGAAGTAAAATTAGGAGTTCCTCAAGGTTCTATTTTAGGTCCTTTTCTATTTTAAATTTACATAAATGACTTACCTTTCTTTGTGGAGAAGCTGTGCAAGATTGTACTATTTGCCAATGACACTTCTCTTTTATTTAAAGTTGACAGAAATACAACTAATGTTGACGACGTAAGTAGTGCACTTTCTCAGGTTCTTCAGTGGTTTACGGCAAATAACTTACTTCTTCATGCGAAAAAGACTAATTGTTTAAAATATATGATGCCAAATTTCAGGAACATAAGTGCAAAATTATCCTTAAACGGAGAAGAAATAGAACTTTTAGACTCAACAGCGTTTCTAGGTATTACATTAAACAAAAGGCTGAAGTGGAACCATCGCATCTCAGTTCTTGCAGCGGCCTATGCAGTAAGGAAAGTTAGACAGCTTACAGATGTTGACACTGCTCGCTTGGTCTACTTTAGCTTCATTCCATTCCGTCATGTCTTATGGCATTTTTCATTAGGGTAAGGCAGCTGATATTGATACCATCTTTTATAATACACCTATTTTTACAATCGGTAAATGTTGACGAATAGTCGCAGACTAGTCGCCGACCACAAATGATGCCGAATAGTCAGCCCAAAGAAAATAATAATATACAGCTATATATAAAAGAATTTCTCAATTAAAGGAGGATTAATATAACGTAAAGCTTTTAATCATACTTTAGATGTTCTTAGGATTGTTCAAATAAAAACCATTCAAGACAAGTAATTTAATTATTTTCTTGGCTCGAATAACTACAATTCAACCTAACGAGTAATTAACTTTTTATTTAATTACATTTAGGAAACAATGTTATACGTAAGGATTTGATGAAATACCTGATTTTTGGGGTTCCGTACCCGAAGGATAATTAGCGCTACTAAGGCTCCGCTGTCCGTCAGTCCGTCCGTCCGGCCGTCCGTCTGTCTGTCACCAGGCTGTACCTCATGAACCATGACAGCTAGACCGTTGAAATTTTCACAGAAGATGTATATCTGTTGCCGCTATAACAACAAATAATAAAAAACAGAATAAAATAAATATTTAAGGGGGCTTCCATAAACAAACAAACGTGATTTTTTTGTTCGATTTTGCTCGATATTGATAACGGCAGCAGGTAGACGCTTAAAATATGCACAGAATACTAAGTTATATAGTCACTTTAAAAATAAATAATTAAATTAAAATAAAACAAATATTTAAGGGGGCTCCCTTAAAACAAACGTGATTTTTTGCCATTTCTATAGGTTATGGTACGGAAATAGGTAATGCGCGAGTCCGAATCGCACTTGGCCGATTTTTAATTTACATGTACGTGCTAGAATATGTGCTCGCCCAAATTAGGTATACCTAACAGGAACCTCTGTGCAAAATTTCAAGTCCCTAGTAGTTTAGGCTGTGCGTTGATATAACAGACAGACAGTCACTCTTACATATACAGATTATTTTTCATTCCAAATTCTATACATTATTTTATGAATAGACTAGCTTAGCTTAGCTTCACGTATGTGAAAGTCTACAATCCAGATTGGGTCCGCCCGAGACGTGTGTGCGTTGGCCCATTTCACCCTCGTCGAAGGTAGGCCGTGCCCCTACATCCCACTGTTACCCCGAGTATAAGGCTAATAAGGATAGAATATAGCATAACGATAATAATATAGCATAAGGTTGTTGCTTTACCCCAAAAGGAGTACTACTACATGCCCGCACCGTTTGCTATCGGCAGGAATTCAGCCTTATATCTTAGAACATAAATGGTCACGTACAGAACGGTTTGTGAGGAACCTTCCTTCCGCGAACGCATAGGTTGCGGAAAGAGCACCCCTGCCATGGTTTTTTTAAGACTACAGTATGGGGATCTTCAACAAAAAGGTAATTTTTAAAGGGTCAGCAATATGTAGTGCAAGCGTCCATAGGTGAAGTTTATATCAGTGACCGCTTTAACGCGGATCGTGATGTAAAGCGCTTGTTTGCCACCTAGGTTGTTAATTTTATTATTTTTACTTTGAAGCTGGCGACACTGGGTAGGATAGAAAAGGTGAATTAATTAAGATAACTTTTATAAACAAATAATTAACCCATGTTAAATCAAATGGTTTTAAATTAAACATGAAATAAGCATTTGAATATTTTAATTAAACCTAATCGTATTCTGTTATTCAATTATCTTCTTGTCTGAGAGACACTCGAAGTGAAGCGGGAGGTGCGGCCTTAATAATTAATTAAAATTTGTTACAGACATTTATTCGTTCTCGTTTTATTTTTAGGAAGCATTTAGCCGCAGCTTCACTCGCGCAAAAATAAGTAATCAGTAAGGGGGGGTTATTACAGGGTCTACTGAAAAATCTTTTTTATTATCTTTCTCTCTACTAACCCTGTTTCAAACATTTACTTACCCCGTTCTACTGTTGCGATGTTACGCAAAAGTAACCGGTGAGATATCACTTAGGTTAGTTAGTTAATGGTATCCTTAGATTTCGCCAATGGAAATCACGAATGGGATAAAAAGTACTGAATGTTTTTCAATCCCCCAGCTTTGTATGTGCAAAAATTAAGTTCACCACGGTTCTCTGTTGTGAAGTTAAATGTATAGTGTCCTGCGGTATCCCTCACGAAAAAATGTATTTCGGTGGGAGCTATCGAAGGGGAAAAATGCAACTTTAACAATGTCAAAATATTATACCAAATTCAACTCAATTATTAAAGCTCCTAATTCTCGTCAAGGAATAACAAACTAACGGACCTTAACATTAATATATTACTTATAATTAGAATAAGGATAACATTTGTGCTTGCTTGCTTCACTGGGCAGGTTGGAGTGCGCCATTAATTAAACAAGCCAAGTACGAGTTTAACTTTCGCCTCGGGGAATTCGTAATTACTGAAAAGATAATGTTTACTATTATCATGCATTTTGTACACAGTCTTTCTATTTTTTTTATTTTTAGTAATTTTCATCTACTCTGGCACATTCCTACCACAAATGTTTCAAAACAACCAGAAACTTCAAAAACTAGGAAAAAAAAGCGATTTATAAATTAAAAAAAAAATATTCAAAGAGTGATTATTGCAACACATTTATAAAGAACTGTAATTTTAACAGTTTTTTAAGGAGTGGTCATTTAATTACATTTTTAAAGGTCGGTCAATTCAATACATTTATAAGAGCGGAAATTGTGTTCAATTTTAACGTAACTTCAATTTTGAATAACACGTTTTACTTAAATTCAATACAAGTTTTAATTAAGGTAAACAGTCGCTAAAGTTTTTGTTCACTACGACGTCGTGTATAACGTTAGTTTCGTCAATGAAGACAGGTACAAGCTAACCCAAATTAAACTAAAAGGCGACTTAACTTACTTCCATAGGTGTTATTGGTGTACCTAAATGGACTACTTCTGTCTGTCCTTTGTTTTCTAAGGGGAGCTAAAGGAGCCCTAAATTACAGCTTAAACTGAGGGAGGTCATAAAAGTTAGGGACAAGATCTAAAAAATGTAGTAAAATACAAAAAGAAAAATGCAACCTTAAGTCCGTGGGGTCCTCACTGAGCAATTCTTGGCACTTTTATACTTCAAAGACAATAAGTTGATTTTACGCTAGCGCAGTTATAGTTAATACCTAAGCATAATTCGTATTTCATTATAAGAAAATGGACACGAACTTTATGTTTTTACAATAGCTTATTTTGCAGACTAATAACAACAAAGGAGTGTTGCCGGAAACAAAACCAAGTTGCGTTCGGAACCAAACGTTTCGAGCGTAATGCATGGGCCTGATAGCAACTGTTCAAAACAACGGTGTAACGCGTTGCCGCGTCAGCCGTTATGATATGCCTTCCTGCAGGGGCATAGACTTCTCCTTGGAGAAGTAGACTTAGGCGATAGTCCACTGCGCTGGTCGAGTGTAGATTGGTGGACGTTTGTATAGCTAGCGACCACTGGAATGTTAGATTATTCAAGTCTCCTGTAAGACCTCTGACTTGGCTTAGCAACTACCATCATAATATTATGACAACAGCCAGGACCGTCGGTTCAACGTGCTCACTGTAACAGATTTTTTCTGCTACAGAGTTTATTTCGCAAAACGAGTGTATGGTTGTACTATATACTTCAAATATTTACTTCAATTTTAACCAAAGTACAAAACTTTGTACTTATTAAAATAAACACTTCTCAGTTATTTGAACAGACAGCACTCTCATTGTACCCTTTGTTTTAAAAAATTGAGTCGGGAGTGTTTATTTCTCATTGTTCCCAGAGGTACGAACTTATGTTTATATTAAGATTGGTGCCCTCGTGTGGGATTTTTTCCTGTTCTATTTCACACTTGCATAACGCTTATATGACAAAATGGTGTGAACCATACGCTACGCTAGCACACATAGTAATGAATTTACCATATTATAGCTATGTCGTTTCTACAAATTCAAACCTTATATAAATAGAGTTGTTTTCTGTGCGGTGGTGTTGACCATGTCAGTAGTAAATATTGTTTATATTTGGAGGAACGGAGGAAAGAAGGGTACAGGGGTGTATTAAGCTAGGCGGCAGCTTAAAACAAGGCCTTATTGTTCTCAAAATATTTCCTTTGTTTGTAGACGAGTTAGGGAAGAGAAGGGGGTGAGGCGTACAACAACGGATAGACCAATTTATACTGGCTGAAAAATTGGGAACGTTGGAATTACCACACGTATATGTCTTCTGGTTCAAATGTGTTGGATTGTAATGTTGTGATTGTAAGGACTACATTTGCTTACGTTTTCATGGTGACATGATTTTCTGGCGGGCTTTTATATAAACAAAGATCGCAGCCAGAATTTAATATATAGAACTTGGAAACAAAGAATTTACTTGTATGATGTTCAGTATTTTTCCATGGCATTACAGTGGGGATTGGCTCCAAAGGCTTTGTGGAAGATTGAGAAGAGAACTTCAGGAGAGAGATTGTCAGACTATCGTTGAGTTTAGACGTCTAGTATAATACGGAAAATTGTCGAGCTATCGAGCTGGCACGTTGAACTATTCGAGAAATCAGCCTGTCCGTCAAGGCTTGAAAAGTGTCTTAATTTTTTTATTTTAAAACAGTGAAAACGTAACAAATTGTGTAAGTTACATAGATTCAAAAAAGGTTTAATTTATTTATTTATTTTCCAGAGGCAGGAATTTTTTTTCTTTTTTTTTTTAATTTAGATTTAGATTTACAAGAGCTCTAAAATCCCCGTTTTCCCGGGTAATTTTCTGAAACACAAGGATTTCGTCTTTCTTTGTTTTATTTTTCGGACAAGAAAGAATTAAGCTGATTTTCTTTAATTTTGTTGTCTAATAGATTGTTAGGAGAACTAGGTAACCTAGACTTTCTAAGTCTGGCGATTATTTGTTTTTCAGCTGGTTTTATTTCTTATGGGAAAATTTTGTAGAACAAGGGTGATAGGGCAATATTTCTCAATTTTCTTTTATGTTAAGGAAAGTGTGTGAATTTTGTGAAATGTTTGAGTTTTGTGTGTGTTTTAAAAAAATATATTTATTGTTACACCTTATTTTTAAAATTAACGTAACTGAAAGCCTACAAAAATGAACTAGATTTTAATAAGCTAGATAATACTTTTAGCAAGTTTGACTGAGTTGTTACACAAACAATTAAATTTACAGCTCAGCCTATTTTTTTATTATACCTTGTCTTCATCAACTATCTCTATGACAGTAGAATTTTGATCTGAGTTAAATTTAAAATTGTCACTGAAAATCTACGAGTTCCACAACTACATATCTAAACTACGAGAAATCTAAATTACTGCTCAATTTTATACTACGGAGGGGTGACAATTTATTTTCAGTTTCAAATAAACGAAAGAATCTAAATCAAAGACAAAGGTATTATAAAAACCATTTATGAGCTCCACGATACTGACATTTTGTCCAATCCGGATAGATTTTTATTTGTCCTAGAAAATTGCTAAAGTACTAAATTAAAACTACACTTCACAACATCAATTTCACACGCCAAAATCTGTGTGTTCAGTGGAGTTTGAGTCGGAAGGGAGATCTAGGCCAGATCTTCGCTAACGGTCCTTCGCTACAGATTCACGGCATACTATATCTGGACTAAGTCTAGATAAACACATATCAAACATTGAGGATACACTCTGGAAATGGTTCTTGGTATTTTTGGACCTGTAGTTTATTTATCGTCGACTACTTAAACGAGGAGGTCTAATTATATCGAGGCAACCTAATTTCTAGAACACACTTAATCTACAACCAAAAATTATAGATTACCTAAAATAAATCTTAAAACTAAGATTCATGCAGGATTGATTGGTTGTAAGAAAGTTGATTTGAGACTAGTATGTGCCTGAGGAAAAGTAAATGAGAGATTTGGACGCTTAGACTTATTTCCAGTATGGAGGGATGGTTTGATTGTCTAGATTTTTTTTAGTGCTGCTAGCTGGTTCTGATGGGGAAGTCTTGTCTTCTGACTTCCGAAAGGGTTTGGTAATATGGAGTGCTGGTGTGACCAAACAAGTTCGGTTAGGGTAAAAACTTCTATATCTAGTTATAACTAGATGTATCTTTGGTATATGAATTGCTTAGATCTTATTTTATGTCTAAAATCAGAGGAGCACAAGATGGTTTTGGCGGTCGCCGGTTCCTGTCTCGACGTGTTGACTTCGTATTATGTTAAATATCCTTAATTTAAAAAATATTTATATATCTCAAATATAACAATTCTTTCCCTAAACTATACAGGTACCTTTGATTTTTTTTTTTTAACGCGTCGCGAGTGTTATAATTCACATTTATGGACTTTGAAAGTGACAGTGACAAAAGACATAAAATAGTGTGTAGCTGCAGTGTCATTCAGGATCTCGAGCGTTGTCTATTCCTGACAGTATCCGAGGTCCCTGCTGAAGGGGGACTGCAGTTCTTTAGAGGGAGGTAACAACCACATCGAGTCTCAGTAAGTGGATACTACTTAGTCATGCAAGAATAAATTTAAGTTTATTTATCAAGTTTAATTTTGATGTTTTTAATTTCAGAATAAGTTTTATGTTTTTTATTTTTATTTTTTTGTGTATGTGTTCCTTTTTTTCTTATAGTTTATAGCAAATAATTTTGACGAGAAACTATAAATAACCTTAACGCACGCAAGCATCGAAACAACTTTATATAAAAATAACTTTTACATCACTGAAGCATGAAGGAGCTTAGAAATATCTGCTACAATCTGACCATGTCCGACGTTGCTTAACTTCGGTTGTAGTTTTCAATTGATCAAAGACACTGCAACATGAACTCCTCTACTCGCAAAATATACACTTTGTAAAAAAAAAATCCCTTCGCAATCTCAAATACATTTTTGTAGATCAATACCACTGAAGCTGAAGAACTGTCCTCATTTGTTGGACGTGAAGGCCGGGTGTTACTTAATTATGAGGATTCTATTTTTGCCATTAAGCAACAGAACTTGATTTTTGGTAGCGGGATAGCTGGATGATTATAGAAGAATAAAGAATAATTTTCATCCCGTTCAAGAGTTACCGAGGGTATTTTTTTAACACGGAAGTAACCCCAGGACCCTACTCTTTCACGTCATAACGGAGTTACAGTGTGACGTGATCTTATCCACAGGTAAGAAGAACAAAGAATATATTATCCCGATCAAAAAATCCGATCAGAAAAGATAAGACAAACGGCGGCCACCATTTTTTTTACGTCGCAAAGAAACAACGGGGTGATTTCATTTTTGTCACAGGTTTGGCTGGAGGGACATAAGAATGACGTTCGCATAGTAACTGCACCATTCCAGCAACCTCACCTGGCAAAAAACAGCTCAAAGGCATAGCATAGCATAGAAAAACGTTTTAAATATGGTTGTGCTGATGAAGACTTAAGAGCGTCACTCACCCCACTCATTATTTTATGCGACGGAACCATAGGAATTGAATATCACAGTTTCTATAAAAAAATTCACCATAGTTAAACGAAAAATGGGGAAATCATACTATTAAATAATATACTAGCTGAGAGTGAAAGTACAAGTATCTGTGATAAGAGACAAGGTACTCCATAAAGTTGAGGCCCAAGGAGACAAATTAGATCCCTTGGTTATGAAGACAATTGAGCATCAATTTGAACACATATAACTATTTATTTATCTTATCTTATATCTTATTACTTTTATGTTTAATATTTATTAAAAATTATAATTTAAAAGAAAACCATATTATAAAGGATCACTACTACAATGATCAATATAGCTTCTGAACCAACACATTGCAAATGTAAGACATTTGAATTTGTTAATACCTTGACTATTTTGCCACAATAGCCGATCAGACATTTCGAATATCTGTTTCCGTAAAAACCTTATTAATACGAAAAAAATAATTAACCAAATCGGTGCATCCGTTCTTAAGTTATGTGCTCGCTGAAGAACATAATTTAATTATTATTTATAAAGATAGGTCAGAACTTCATTTAATAACTACAATAATATGATAGAAAATACATCAACATTGTAATTTATCTACTTAAACCGTAAAGCAAAATGATTTACTGTTTAAGTTGGGAAGTTAAGAAATAATTTCACAAGGTTTATGGCCGCAATAAGTTCAATATAGCTGCTAAAATTTGAGCTCTAAAGAAGACGATTTATTTATACCATGGAAAAATTTCCGCGAAGGTAGTTGAGTAAAGCTGTGATTTGGCACATTGGTAATAGAATAGTCTACCTTTTATCTTGGAAAATTCGAAAATCCCCGCAGGTATAGCTTGGTTCAGTAAACTTCCTTACAAAAAATCAAAGAGTTGCCAAAGGATGCCACGCTGATAACCTAATTCAGCACAAGCGGCGCCGCGGGCCAAAATAGTAACTAATTTAATATATCATATCTGGACACAAGAGAGAATAAGATTGAAATTTCCTGTATACGTCTCAAAGGGCAATCAACTAACAACACATATATTTTATTTCTGCAGATATTTAATGTTTTTTCATTGGTATTTTAGGTATATATATTAAGTATGATTTATTTCTCGTTGTTATAAAAAAATTATGGCCTAACAATGCGCGCCATATAAGATTCGCCATCTTGAATTTTGAACCAAGCTGACAAAAATTAGGATTCTTTATATCACCCTTAATTATCCAATGAAATACGATTTATTTCTACAAACAATATTAAGTATCGCACTTAATTAATGTTAACATAAAGGAGAGAAAAAAAACAATTTAGTCACGTGAGTAATATTAAATGTGATTTCACTTCATTTTTTAAAATATTTTACGATTGAACACGTTTAATTTTCACATGTAAGGTGAAAATAGACATTTCATAGACGAATAGCTCGAACTGTAAAAGAAGAGTAATAAAAATTTGTACTATGAGTAAGAGTTCTTAATAGTAAATTAGTGGAGTTCCTAAAACTAGAAACACCAGAGCTATGAAATTCAAAGCGTTCTTTGATTTTGATAGCTTTTGACAGCTGTCCCCCAAAATGAACATCTCGTTATGGTCTACAATCTATGGTAAACTATTGGTCTACAATCAATAGTTACGGAAATATAGGTAGCCATTTAAATTTATCTGGAATAAAGTTAAAAGATTTTGAGTGCAAAACTCTGTCCTCAATTTTGATTAAAGAGCTTTGGTATTTATATTCAGTATCAAACCATCAGTGCGCTAATCCAATCACTTGACGTTTTTTTAACTACAACAACTTCCTTCCTTTTAAAAGTTATTTAAAAAGGAATGATAGTTAGTTAAGTATAAAACCTTCACCTTAAACTTAATCAGACTCAACTTTGTTTAAAGTACGAAAACCTCAAGCTTAAATATATGTAGTTGTACGAAGGACTGGGTAAACTTCGGTTTTCTAATTTCAACTCTCAACTTTCAACTAATTACTTGTTCGAAGGGTAAAAATCCCTTTTATACAACCAGTTGGAAATAAGTATTAGTTGAACCAACGGAATAACCTGAAAATTCGTAATGCTTATAAAAGGTCGAACGACCGCCGCGTGAATAATATAGCTACAAGCTCGGCACCGAACTATCAGGCTTACGTGGCGATCGAGTCTCCCTCCGCCGCTGTTAACGCTCAAAAATGTTTATGTACAAATATTGTACATCAACACTTGTTTAAATGTCCCGCATTTAACAAAATGACACCGGAGGACAGGTTCAAAACTGTCAAAGACTGTAATGCTTGTGTCAACTGTTTAAGCATTAGACACAGGGCTTCGTCATGCAACTCTAATTCGAGTTGCCGCGCTTGTAAGTTAAAACATTACACGTTATTACATTTCAACCGAGAAACGAACAATTTTACTCACGCACAAACTACCTCCACTACTACCTCGGCTGCACCGCCGCCGCCGCTGTGTAATTGTATAGCATCTGCTGAGTCATTACCTACACTTTCCGCGCCTGTCCCTCGGTCGCGTTCTGAGGTCATACTATGTTCGACGGCTGGTGCTACGCCACGCGCTACGACTGCGAATGCTACGCCGCTCGTAGATGTATCGTACAGTGCTACAGTTCTACTTGCTACGGCTGTTGTCACTGCGCGCGACCGTTTTAATAATGAACATTCTTTAATAATTTTGCTTGACACAGCGTCGCAAGCAAATTTTATTACGAAGGAATGTTGCGAACGCTTAGGTTTACAGCAACAAGAAATACCGCGTATTGCAGTAAGGGGTTTCGGTGGCTCAGAAAATTTTAGTGATTGTTCGGTATGTTTCGAATTTAGTTCGCGTTTTAATTCTATGGTAAAATTTAGTATTTCAACCATGGTTGTTGAACGAATTACTGAAAACTTACCAACCGCTTCGATTGATGTTTCCGCTCTTCCTCATTTAGAAAAACTCCCGCTCGCCGATCATACGTTTGCGACTCCTAGTAAAATTGACGCTTTAATTGGTGCGTCGCTTTTCCCGCATTTATTGTTACCTCTCATAGTAGAAGGTAACCTGTCAGCACCTCCCGCTATAGAAACGGTATTGGGCTATATCATTATGGGGTCCGTACCGACTTTATCGCCGAACCGCCCAGGTGCTGTGTAGTCAAAGAGCCTGTTGAAAAATTAATTAAAGAATTTTGGGAGCTTGAGGAGCCTCATGCGATTATTCAACGCTCTGATGACGTTGAGTGTGAATAATTTTACCGAGCGACTACTGAACGTGATCCGGACAGTGTTCGATATATTGTACGTTTGCCATTCTGTGATGACGTTTTTTCGTCTTTATGTGTCTCGAACGCAAGCTCGAAGTTTCTCCTACACTAAGAGCTTCTTATGATGATGTAATTAAAGAGTACATTGAAAAGGGTTACATAACCCCTGCGCCTCCAGATGACTCCGAGAGCACTTTGCTCCCGCTATACGTTATCCCGCACCACGGTGTCATCCGAGAGGATAAAAATTCTACACGCTTACGCATTGTCTTGGATGCTAGTTGTAAAACAACATCGGGTCGTTCATTGAACGATGTATTACATACTGGATCTTATGTTCAAGGCAACCTTTTTCAAATAATTTTGAATTTTCGACTTTATGCTGACGCTATGATCGCTGACTGTCGTCAGCAGTTTTTGCAGATTATTGTAAAGGATTCTGATCGTCGCTATCAACGTATTTTGTACCGCTTTACTCCTAATGACGCACTGGTCCAGTGGACCGTAAATAGGGTTTGTTTCGGCTTAAAATCTAGTCCATTCATGCATTGCGCACCGTTCAACAGCTAATCGCTGATGACGGCTCTAAATACCATTCTGCAACAACTGTGAGGTCACCCCTCTCACCCTCTTGCATCCCCAGCCTATCGCTTAGTAAAAGACTTGTGATATGACGTGAACATTTATTTAATTCTATTAAATAATAGAAAACATTACCAAACATGGCATTGTACACGCTGTCGTTCTCGTGCGCGTTCGACAATATTAGATACCTCGTTCCGTTGTTGTGTCGCGCATTGTCCGCCTTAGTCACTCCTTTCGCTTGTCCATGCGTTAAAGACCTGGAATTGATGAGATAAAGTGTATATATTTTGAACATAAAAGACGTTAAATGCTGTAATTGAAGATAAGTTAAAGGTCGACAATTATAATTGTATTGATTGTTCCCTCCTTTACACCGAATCCATATTGTTAGTTCTATCGAGAGTTTTATCAACGGGACTAACAAGATCGATTACCCGGATATGACTCAGGTGTTATTCGCCATACCTCTCCCTCAGATCCTATCATAAACTATCCCGAGTTTGTGATATTTCTTACACGGGAACAATCGGTACTCTATCATTTACTTTACGTTCATAAAATAGGTACCTATTCACAACACAAGCAAAATCGACATTCAAAACAAAATAGGTACCGTATGAATTTACGTTATCTATTCATTCGGGTTACGATGGGCTCTCCCTGAGCCTAATGATAAAAAAAGTGTTGCTGGAATAAACGGGATTAGTACACACAATATTTCCAAAGAGTGATCTTCTAAGTAATATCTACTTTTATAACGCAAATTAGTTCAAGATTTAACGAATTTAAATATATCTTTACGCAGGATACGAACTCTACCTTATTATTGGAAACTCGATTAGAAACAATTAAGGATTGAGTACATTTCAAACTAGTTTGCTAGAATATTTACAGTTTTGCTGAAAAATTGATTATGCAGTTATACTTAGCTTTGAACAAAGGTCTCCGTACGTTAACACGTTATACTCTCACAAATCAAATCTCAAATTTCCCTTTTCGCGTGTTCCTCCTCTTTGCGTCTATTTTGACTGCCCACGTGTTAGCCTTACTTTAGTATAATCTCGATTCTCCACGTGTTAGCCTTACTCTGGTTAAAAAATGACTGCCACGATTCCCGCGCGATTTTGGCGCGTTGATGCATCATCTCAGAACCGACCATCTGTTAATTAATAATTTCTAAGAAAGTCCGCTCGTCCCAAAAGGTTCAAACGCAATAAAAAAATATTGTACCTGACCTACGCATTCCAGGCAAAAGTACAAGTTTTAAATATTTTAAAACCTCGAAGTTATAACTAATTTGTTACATAATTGAAATTTATTTAGGTACACCCGTGTGGACCTGACATCCCCCTCCACGTGGAATCTATGAAGCTGCTTGTCAGGCTTTGTGGACTTCACGCACCGAAACCTAATCTCACTACATCGGATATCTAACAACATATTTAAAAGGTTCAGGAACTCTACACTGAAGTTACATTATTGCACATTCATCTATCAACCTCATGCAAAGTTGAGAAACAAAGCTTTCCCTAACTGCATATACTATCAATTCTAATGCTAACATGCGTTCTCGTTCCTCGTACCAAGCTCGTACACTCTATCGACTTCTTCTCGAACACAGCTGAAATATAAAATATTACGCATTGCAAGCAAACTAATTGTATCATCGTGACAAGTTCCTTTACCAGTATCCAACTTTATTTAACTTTAAACTTTATTCTAGCCCTTCCTTACGTCTGTGCGTGTGGAAAAATGTTATCCAGTTCCAAATAGTCCACAGTCACAACTGTGCGCTCGGCGTACGTCTTTTTTTTTTTTTTTTTTTTCTTTGCACTCGTGCTCTTTAGTATTATAGCTTGGTACCTTCTAGCCATAATTATCTCAACCCCGTCCTGCCGTAATAGACAGGCCGGTAGCGGCTTCGCGTAATTATGCTTGAGCGTACTCGTTATAATATCATGTATATAATTTCCTAGTGCGGGGCCCCGTCTTAATGCTTTCAAGATTGAGCTATTTGGCTGGACACACTTCTCCACATAGACAGATATTACGCTATCTATTCTTTATCCTAAAACAATATTTTAGTCGAACTACTTTAGTCCTCGGCTTATGATAGTGCCATGATACCTAGATACGTGCCTTGCATCATTATTTCCTCTTATTTTTTTTTGTTTCTTTATCAACAATAGCGTTATACATTATTTTTATGTGCGGTGCTGATAAAATTTAGTCCTTCGAACAATAAAGAGATCAGTAGCGTTAGCCTACAAGCCTTCTTTAATATGATGGAACCACTTCACAACCATTTAATTTACATAAGAATCCACAATTGTACCAGAAACTCGATTCTGTTATTTGAAATTTGGTGGTTATTAATAATAACTCTGACTCGTCAATTACTCTTTCTAGCCATAAATGACTTATACAATGTTTTCAATTAGACTAAGAGCATGTTACTCTATTGATCTATTTATTCCACTGCTGATATTCAATCTAACTATCGCAATCCTATGTAACTTGCATTTTCATTCATAATATGTCTACATCCCCTCTGTAAGTACCAGTTTAGTTATCTAAAGCGACTTCAATACCAACTTTAAATGATTTTATTTTATTTCAATGAAACTACTGTTATTAATACCGTTACCTAACTAAATAATTCAAACAGAATGTTGCTTAATATCTAAGTATGACCATTGTTCATAATCATATCAGCCATTACACATGCCATAGGAGGCGTAGTTGAATCCACCATCAACCAGCTTCACCACTTAGTTATATCGTGACTAGGTATTTGCTGCTAACACCTATGTCTCACCCAGTACCAAACTCTCCAAACTTATTCACATAGTTAACATTTATCACATTATCCGTGACATATCACCACTAGCGGTTTACAATACACAGCTTTAGCCATATTTTCCTTGCATTGACCATCTGTTACTCAATAAACTTTCGCTGATCTTTCTAATCTTTTATAATTTTAATGTAAACAAAATAACTATTATCTACATTATGTCTAAGTGATTATTACATACATACATACAAACTGAAGAATATAGGAAGTTCATCATCATTATTGATCAAATCAGCATATGTTGACATTTAGGATATAAGCGTACCGATTTCACAAGTACCTTATAGCCTCCCCTCCAAGACCCTAATTCGGTCTTCATCACCTAAACTACGTCTATATATCAAACTTAAATTTATTAGAGGCAAGTAAGTATACCCTTCGGAGTTCAGTAGTTTTCTTTATACAGACAAACGTACATGTCGTGTGCTGTAGCACAAACATGACATTGCTTGTAGTACACACATGTATACATACATGATGGTAATCATTTCCGTTTAACATCAATCGTATTGACCATACCCCTTCATCATTTTGCTCAACACTTTGAATATGATCCTAATGCATGTTTCTTATCAACCCAATAAGTCACTACTGTATCAGCTTTATAAGTCATCATTCTTGATCAACCCTTATTACGTTAATTATTTTACTTTATCGTATATAGTACATTAGGATAAAACCATGGCATCCTTATATTGGTGCGTATTTATTTTATCACGTGAAATCTCTTATTACCGGAAATCGAACCCTGAGTTTTATGTGTCATTCACCTGAGTATGTACTTTTATATTTATCTATAAATAACTACAAACATTTTATCCATTTAGATATATTGAACAACGGTTTTATCATCCTAGAAATCGAATCTAGGCAAGTGAAATACCTAATCTCACGAACAGTATTTCCTTTCTATTCGTCTAAGTTTCAAGCAACTGTAAAGCTTAACTACTATGTATTCATTATGAAATAAATCAACAGACTTATCGTTATAATTATCATTCGTATGATATTATTTATGCTCACGATATTAGGTGAATCATAGAATACTATTCATCTTTCAAGGATTGAGTCAACACTCCAGTCTTTTATTCATATCGGTATCCCTCTATACCTGCCTATTGTGCTTTGGCTGTGATTTGTTCAGTCGAACTTTGAACCACAAAGTTAATTTGATACCTTAATCGTACTGAGACAATATAAACCTCTCTTAAAATGTCCTAGTTTAAAAATCTGAATAAAATCTTGGTAGTCAGGATTTTCATTATCATTATTTTTCAACCAAGTCCACAACACAGTAGAATCTAGATTCTATATCTATTACTTTTTACATTTAATTTATAAATATATCATGACTACTTTTTTAACTCTTACACTCATGACACTCAATATATATCACTAACAACCAACTATATTTTATTTTGCTAGGCGTAGTGTGCAAGACAGACAACTTCACTACATGCATTTCTCTCTATCAACTTTGTCATTTGTAAATCAAATAGCTTAGCTTCAAACCAGACTTGGCCCTGCTTACGATGTTTTGCCTTTGTATAAACCTTAAAATTAGTTATAAATCCTAAGCTTAAACCTCGTCTTATTACTCCGTTCAACACTTTCGTATAAAACAGTTTAGCATTCATACAAATAATCGTAGACAAGCAGACGGATAGACAATCTAGCTTATCTGTTAATCAATTGATAGACGGACAGATAGACAGACGGACAGATAGACAGACGGACAGACAGACAGATAGATAGACAGACAGACAGACAGATAGATAGACAGACAGACAGACAAACAGACAGTAAACCTTATGCACAGGGTTTACTTTAGAATTTTTAAACTACCTTACATGATATTACCTTATATTGATATCTTTCTAACAGTAATTCTATATGCAAGTTTTGTCTAATTTATCGTTAGCATTTCAAAGTCGACATTACATAGGTATTTGTGCTTATCCTACTTTGCCTCAAATGAACTTAAAGCATCCCAATCGCAACATGTCTTTTACTCTATTTCTTATGTACTAGGTACCTAATGCATAATCATATGAATTTTCTACAAAGTAAAACCACTTAACTTTATTCCATAGTCAATACTTTTTATCACCTATGTCGGATGACTTAACAGGTAACAACTTTACTGTGAGTTATGAATAAGTTGCTTCTATTTCATACTACAAAAGTGGCAAGCAAGCATATGACCTGCCTGATGATTAGTTTTCACAATAGCCTATAAGGTTACAATATCCTATGTAGGACGTTTTCACTGCTTACTACAGACGTTTTCATTGTGCAATGCGCTAGTTCAACACTTTAATCTCATATTTTTACCTACATCATTTCTATTTTACAGAATAGGTATTTTTTCCAAAGACAGAAAACCTTTCAATTAATGACTATAATTTACTTTTTATAGTCAGAGTTTTCTCTCATTTAGTTGTTTTATTTTTATTTGAGAGAACTCTATATGTTTATGACAGCACATACATTAAGATGTACATAAATACACATATACCTTCATTCTTTACAAAATTATTTTTCCACAAAAATTTTTTTTTGTTCATATCTCTGATGCTGACAAATATAGAAGTAGTGTTTTTTAGTTTCTAAAATATCTCATTTGATCGTCTAATTTTATCTTAAATCTAGAACCACTAGTTAACCTGCGCACAAACTCTGGCTTAATCTCCTACTCAATTACTAAGCTTTTAATTAATGAAGTAATGAAATGAATTGTACGTTGTGTTATGTAGTAACTTTAGTTTTTTTTTATTTCTTTGATTCAAAATTATTATTTTGAATTTTAGACAAAGATACTGGTCCATCGGCAACAAATGTGAGGTCCCCCCTCTCACCCTCTTGTATCACCAGCCTATCGCTTAGTAAAAGACTTGTGATATGACGTGAACATTTATTTAATTCTATTAAATAATGAAAAACATTACCAAACATGGCATTGTACACGCTGTCGTTCTCGTGCGCGTTCGACAATATTAGATACCTCGTTCCGTTGTTGTGTCGCGCATTGTCCGCCTTAGTCACTCCTTTCGCTTGTCCATGCGTTAAAGACCTGGAATTGATGAGATAAAGTGTATATATTTTGAACATAAAAGACGTTAAATGCTGTAATTGAAGATAAGTTAAAGGTCGACAATTATAATTGTATTGATTGTTCCCTCCTTTACACCGAATCCATATTGTTAGTTCTATCGAGAGTTTTATCAACGGGACTAACAAGATCGATTACCCGGATATGACTCAGGTGTTATTCGCCATACCTCTCCCTCAGATCCTATCATAAACTATCCCGAGTTTGTGATATTTCTTACACGGGAACAATCGGTACTCTATCATTTACTTTACGTTCATAAAATAGGTACCTATTCACAACACAAGCAAAATCGACATTCAAAACAAAATAGGTACCGTATGAATTTACGTTATCTATTCATTCGGGTTACGATGGGCTCTCCCTGAGCCTAATGATAAAAAAAGTGTTGCTGGAATAAACGGGATTAGTACACACAATATTTCCAAAGAGTGATCTTCTAAGTAATATCTACTTTTATAACGCAAATTAGTTCAAGATTTAACGAATTTAAATATATCTTTACGCAGGATACGAACTCTACGTTATTATTGGAAACTCGATTAGAAACAATTAAGGATTGAGTACATTTCAAACTAGTTTGCTAGAATATTTACAGTTTTGCTGAAAAATTGATTATGCAGTTATACTTAGCTTTGAACAATGGTCTCCGTACGTTAACACGTTATACTCTCACAAATCAAATCTCTAATTTCCCTTTTCGCGTGTTCCTCCTCTTTGCGTCTATTTTGACTGCCCACGTGTTAGCCTTACTTTAGTATAATCTTGATTCTCCACGTGTTAGCCTTACTCTGGTTAAAAAATGACTGCCACGATTCCCGCCTTCCTTCTGCCATGCGCTGGCGCACCCTTGTGTCGGAGCAAAGCTGTAACTCTCAATTATACGTTAGTGTTATTCGGCCTTATCGCCTTATCGCCTTAAGCCCGTAAATCTCTTATTCTTATAACTATGCGAAAACCATCCCTAACGCGAATCATCTGTCTCGTACGCACTCGTACGACTTTCTCGCTCTTGAATTTTGGCGCGTTGATGCATCATCTCAGAACCGACCATCTGTTAATTAATAATTTCTAAGAAAGTCCGCTCGTCCCAAAAGGTTCAAACGCAATAAAAAAATATTGTACCTGACCTACGCATTCCAGGCAAAAGTACAAGTTTTAAATATTTTAAAAAGAGAAGTTGACCTAAATATATTTCAATTATGTAACAAATTAGTTATAACTTCGAAGTTATAACTAATTTGTTACATAATTGAAATTTATTTAGGTACACCCGTGTGGACCTGACACAAGAACTGTCAACTTCTCTTTACATGGATAATATTGCATTTTCCGTAAAGACTGAAGAAGAAGGAGTCACCGCTTCCAAGGAGCTGATAGATTTATTCAAAGAAGCTCAATGGGACTTGGTCAAGTGGAATAGTAACTCACCAACCGTTTTAGAGAGCATTCCCGTGTCACATAAACTTTCGAGAGAAGTTAAATTTGATAAGTCCGCTCAATATAAAATATTAGGTTTACACTGGTCTACAGACACTGACCATTTTTATTTTAAATTTTCGCCGCAAGATAGTATTGAATGTACTAAGCGTTCAATATTGTCGACAATAGCTAAATTGTGGGATATCATGGGCTTTGTCGCCCCCACTATATTATACGCCAAACTAATTATTAAACAACTTTGGCAATTAAAGGTTGACCGGGATGACGTACCTCCTCTACATATCGTAAAAAGGTGGAAATCGTTTTGTGACGAGCTCCCAGTACTTAATTCCTTTCAAATTCCGCGACATTTCGGCATTTCAGATGGCAGCACTGTCACTTTACTCGGGTTCTCAGATGCAAGCGAGAACGCTTACGGGGCAGTAGTTTATATACATGTTAAATCTGCCACGGGAGAAAACACTGTGCGTCTGGTTTGTGCTAAATCGAAAGTGGCTCCTTCACCGCCGCTAACTATTGCTCGACTAGAGCTCTGTGGAGCCGTTTTATTGTCAAAATTACTACGCACAATTTTAAACAATTATAGTAACAGCTTTTCACCAAATGTTTACGCTTACATTGATTCAAAGGTCGCGCTTTACTGGATCAAAAGTTCTCCGCACCGTTGGCAACAATTTGTTGCAAATCGAGTCGTGCAAATAGCTGAAAATATTCCGCCTGAATGTTACCACTTTGTTCCTGGTTTGCTGAACCCAGCTGATAGCTTATCTCGCGGGATTACCCCTCTGAAATTATTATCACACCCTCTGTGGCTTCGTGGACCCTCATGGGCCTCTATGGATCCTTCAGAGTGGCCAATCGATGAAGTTATCACTCCAATTACTGGTGATATACCGGAACAAAAGTTATTTTCTCACTCAGTTATTACTCCAGAGAATGATTCTATTATTTATGACCTCGCTCAACGCATGTCTTCCTGGAGTAAGCTTTTGCGGATTATTGTTTATATTTACAGATTTCTAAAACTTTTGCCCAATCGTGTATCTCCCTCTGTCACTGTCAGTGACTTAGAATTCGCTGAAAATAAGTATTTCGCAAAAGAAATCATTAATTTAAAAACAGAAAAATTATGTTCTGTTACAATAAATAAATTGCGTCCTTTTTTACACGAAGGACTGATTTGAGTCGGTGGCCGCCTTAATAACTCCGAGTTATCGTTTAATAATAAACACCCAATAATATTACCGTGTCATGACCATATCATTAATATACTGATCGATTATTACCATAAAAAGTATTTACACGCCGGGCCAGGACACTTAACGTCTTTATTAAGACAGAAGTTTTGGATATTGTCTGCTCGCCGTATAATACGGCAAAGAATGTACCGATGTGTTAGGTGCTTCCGGATGTCACTTCGTCCAGCTTATCCGCTGATGGCTGACTTATCTAACACTCGCGCTAGGCAGGTTATAAAACCGTTCACTCATACGGGTTGCGATTATGCCGGCCTTATTTTATACACTCCGATTCGTCGCCGCGGAACGCACAGCCAAAAGGGCTATTTCTGTGTGTTCACATGCCTGACTACTCGCGCTGTCCGAGGTAGCTACAGATCTTAGTACGGTGAGTTTCTTGGCTGCACTAAAAAGATTTCTCGCACGCCGCGGTCCCGTAGAGTGCCTTTTATCTGATAACGGTAGTAACTTTCAAGGCAGTAGTGCTTATTTACGCGATTTATACAAATTTTTAAATAAAGAATATCGCTCGCGATTTGAAGAGGAGCTAACGGAAAATCGCATAAATTGGAAATTCAATTGCCCAAACGCACCGCATTTTGGCGGTTGTTGGGAGAGTATGGTCAAAATTATTAAAAACCATTTGTTTAAGGTCATTGGACAACAGCTGCTGTCGTACGAGGAGCTAATTACGATTGTAGTTAAGATAGAATGTCTACTGAACTCAAGACCGCTCACAGTTCTTAGCTCAGATCCTGCCGAGCCGACAGCCTTAACACCAAGTCATTTCTTGCATACCTCGCCTTTGTGTTCTCTGCCTGCCCCTTTAATACAGTCTGAAAATCTCATTTTGCTCAATAGACACTCGCTTCTAGACAAACTCGTACAATCGCTTTGGGAGCGATGGAGAATCGAGTATTTGCAGGGACTTCAAGTTAGAGAGAAGTGGAACACCCCCAGTGTCCCCATAGTTCCGGGAAAAGTGGTAGTTATTATTACCGATAACACGCCTCCTCTAGCTTGGCCTTTAGTGATCGTCGAGAAAGTTCACCCTTCTAAAGATAGAGTTATCCGCGTAGTCTCTGTAAAGACTGCTAAGAGTACATACCTTAGACCGGTTGTACACTTATGTCCGCTTCCAACTCAGTAGACATATAATTATAAGTATAAATTACTATATAATTATTGTTATAAATACATTTATTTATTTGATTAAATTTAATATTAGTTAATTTATCGCTATTCATTTATACGCATATTATATATTCTAATATTTTATGATTGTATAGTATGTAAAATTATGATAGTTTATTTAAAGGTGACCCTTTAAGGCCGGGTGGAAATGTTAACGCCATCTCTAACTTAATATTAACATTACGTACACATGTACAATTGATTAGAAATAGACTGCGATTCCAGTACCGTCCTGACCTATCCTTGTGGTGCACCTACATCGCGACAGAGGGCATTAGCGGTCTTGAAGACCGCAAGCATAGAAATTTGCCATCGTCATCAGTACAATGACAGCAACCATATGATCGATACTCGCCGCGTGTGTTTACCTAATCAAATATCTCAGAACAGCTGATCGCTCGCATATGAAAGTGTATCTACGCCCTGAAGGATTAACTGAAGGTTAGTGCACTCTCCTTTAATTTCCAAATTCCCTTTTATTTTATTTTCTTTTATTTTAATTCGCATACAGTCCACTTTATTATTTGAAGATTTAATTATTAATTAACACTAAGTAACCCATTATATTGGAATCCAGCTGAGTCTTTCTACTTTTAACTGACAGGCAATTAAAAGTTTTGACGTTGAAATTGTGACAGTTTTGACATTGTTTTTATTATTTCTTGCAAATGTGCTCAAAACTGAACACCAATTAACTCGTAAAAAAAGAGAAAACATCATTAAGCTATGAAAATAAATCTTTCCCTTATTTAATTAACTTATACTTACCATATCCCCATATCTTACATAACTACACAATCTACGTTATAACTTACAGCAACTACAATATTTTAAAGATCACTCCAGTAGATCAGGAGATTATGCTGCACATACACACATACATACAAGCACTTATTATATCCTAACTGACATATAAATAAAAAAAATATTAAAACAATGTTGCTGCGGGGCATCCATTTACCATTTACCCTGATCGGCCAATCGTAATTTGGATGGAGAAGGACATAAGATAATTTTTATTCCGACCGCCCGTTACACGTGTATTGATTTGAGATAGGGATAGGACACTGTGACAACTGAAATGAAGTGCGTTACAATACATACATAACAATACAGTTGAGTTAATTATAATATTGGCTGCGTTTGACGTTGCGTCATGCGTTTCTTTAACTATAAGACGAAGTATAAAAGTGTGCAAATATTTTTATAAATTAGTACCTGTGTAAAAAAACAAACAAATATGAATGAGCAGTGTGCAAGTTGTACAACACAAACAAACAAATATGAATGAGCAGTGTGCAAGTTGTACATCACAAACAAACAAATATGAATGAGCAGTGTGCCAGTTGTACAGCACAAACAAACAAATATAAATGAGCAGTGTGCTAGTTGTACAACACAAACAAACAAATACGAATGAGCAGTGTGCAAGTTGTACAACACAAACAAACAAATACGAATGAGCAGTGTGCAAGTTGTACAACACAAACAAACAAATATGAATGAGCAGTGTGCAAGTTGTACAGCGCAAACAAACAAATATGAATGAGCAGTGTGCAAGTTGTACAACACAAACAAACAAATACGAATGAGCAGTGTGCAAGTTCTACAACACAAACAAACAAATATGAATGAGCAGTGTGCAAGTTGTACAACACAAACAAACAAATATGAATGAGCAGTGTGCAAGTTGTACAACACAAACAAACAAATATGAATGAGCAGTGTGCAAGTTGTACAACACAAACAAACAAATATGAATGAGCAGTGTGCAAGTTGTACAGCACAAACAAACAAATATGAATGAGCAGTGTGCAAGTTGTTCAACACAAACAAACAAATACGAATGAGCAGTGTGCAAGTTGTACAACACAAACAAACAAATACGAATGAGCAATTTGCAAGTTCTACAACACAAACAAACAAATATGAATGAGCAGTGTGCAAGTTGTACAACACAAACAAACAAATATGAATGAGCAGTGTGCAAGTTGTACAACACAAACAAACAAATATGACTGAGCAGTGTGCAAGTTGTACAACACAAACAAACAAATATGACTGAGCAGTGTGCAAGTTGTACAACACAAACAAACAAATATGACTGAGCAGTGTGCAAGTTGTACAACACAAACAAACAAATAAGAATGAGCAGTGTGCAAGTTGTACAACACACACAAAAAAAATACAAAAATAGTTAAATTGAATAAAAAGATAAATAATCGTAAAATAACTACTTTACTTCGTACATTTTTAATATTTTAACGTAAAATATAAATATCTGTCTAAATTTTATACAGATATTTAATCAACTTTAATTATTTACAGAAACTTGAAATGTGAAGGCTCCTCAAGTAACAAAATTTACAAAGTAAATTCTTAAGCAGGAGTTACAAGAGTTACAAACAACACTTGAGCTAGCTGCTTAAATTTTGTTAACGCAAAGGTCGCCGCTTCAAGAACCCTTTAACATCTCGAGTGTCACCACAAATTGAAATATCCTTTCAACTAACCCCAAAAAATAAATTTATTTTTATCAATATACCATAATTTTTATTTGAATTTGATAAACTTTACCAATTAGGGAGGCAAGTCTACTTTATTCAAGTATGATTTAATTAATTATTTAAAAGCTTACCAAATACCACAAAGTGCACCCTTGGAATAATTTTAAGATTTTTAAATTTTAAGAACTACAAATAACAGGAGCACTAACATTTGCCTTGATAACAAGTTTTGGTACGGTTAGAAATTGAAAAGCTCTGTATATTACCTTTTACAGCCGTGGCAAAAATAAAACATTTTACATTTTACAGTTCGGCGCAAATTTCATGGCGGCTGGCCTTGTACTTTAAACCCGATTGTATTGAACCAGTGATAAAAAGTAACTTAAGCAAACCTTTATTGATATAACTAATCAATATAATTAATATTTTTTTACAGTGTTCAATTTCTAAGATACCTACCAAAAAGTAATCACGTATTGAATTATACATATTTTTTGATAATCTTGCTACAAATACTTTTTTTTCTATTAATGAAAATCATGTTTGTTTAAATGTGTTTGTAAAGAATATTAATAACATTTATATCAATTTTAAGAACAAAATTACAAGTAACACTCGGGAATCGTCTTAAAATATTTCCAGCAAAAGCCAGTTCGAGTTTCTCAAGAACTGCATTGAAAGCTCTTTGAGCTTCTCTGAACAAATATAAAATGTAGCTATTAGCGCTTTCTGCGAACGTTGGCTCAATAAGAAAGCTTTTTTCTTCTTACGTTTTTTTTCATCATTCCTTCATTTGATGCAGTCCAACAAACTTTTTCCAGGAAAAATCCTTTACATTTTCTATTTTTGCTTTTATAAATACAAAGCAGCTAAAACTCCTGCAGTTAAAGCTCCTGGAAACTATAGGCAAACTCCATGACAAAGATAGTCAAGGTAATAAAAAATAACGTCTATAGAAAGAGTTAAGTGGGGGTTCAGCAATAAATACCTGTATTGCGGGCAAGCTTAATATGCTGATAGACTTTAATGCAGCTTATAAAATTACTGCACTCCTTGCTTATGTTCCAAAAAATATTGATATGATTTATAATGACTACATAAGATCAAAATGTATTATCTCCGAAGTCATTCAGAAATATCAAAGACATAAATCGGTGATATTCTCAATATGCCAAGCTCTTATTCCCATAAATCTTAACTCCAAGTCGCCTTAAGTACGGCACAGGAAGTTTTGTTTATATTATTGATATTTTTTAAATAAACATTAAAATTTCACTATTTGAAAAAATAAAATGTACAAATATTTCATTATTTTTATAAAAATCAAACAACCACAGTACAAAACCTGGTCATTATTCTCTTAAAACTACTGCTTTTCTTCTTTTCCTTTGGCAAGTTTTGTATGTTGTGATGTGACACAAATATTCAGTCTTTTGTTCATTTTACCAAAATTTTTTTTTAATACGGCATGATTTGCATTAAGTGATAAAAATTAAGTGATTAAAATAGTCATTTAACAACTTCTCCAGTGCATCTCAAACAAATACTTCTATGTTTTAAGTTTCAACAAAATGTGCAATAATTCCTTTATTGTAAATAGCAAACACAACACAGAACATAATATGATATTATTAGCCAATAGCTAAAAGGAGGAACGAGCACATTATTTTCCGAAGAATCCTTTCCGAAACCGTCTGAGCCACAGCACATTTTCCTGCTCGAAATCAAATCAATTTTTTTATACCACTAAGGTAGGAAACAAGCTTGCGGTCCGCCTGATAGTAAGGAGTTACCGCAGCCTTTGAACACTTACAACACCTGGGGCATAACTCGCGCGTTGCCGACCCTTCAAAAATCTAATAACTTCTTTCATGAAGTAGTCCATATTTTGGTACAGGGCGTGACCATTAATGTAGGTTCTAAGGTCTGAGGATTAATTTCCCGCCAATGGCGAGCGGTGCGATGGTAGAAAGAAGCCGTGGACATCATTTCAAACAATTCCTCAGAACACATCCCATTATACAAGCGGTAGGACAGATCGCCTCAGACTTAAGTGTTCGATACAGCTTGCGAGTTTGGGATCATAGATTCTCACGGCCCGCCGTTGAACCGAGTTAAACGGGCCAAGCTGGTATGGCAGCAGTGCTCCATACTGCTGGACTTGCGACTTGTAAAGCAGCAACCTCTGCCCCGACGTGAAGTTTTTGTTGAGCACACCAAGTTTTTTGAAGGCCAGCTTCACCTTGTCTTGCAACTGGAATTTTGAAACAACAGTAAATGGGTTATCTGAGCGGTAAACTTGTGTCTTTGTAGGGTTGAATCGGACCAAGTTTACAGTCCTCAGTCAGAGAACTTGTACAGAGTAATCTCGACGCTTTTCGTCCAAATCCTCACAAGCATCCCTTGCACGACCCGTGAAATAAGCGTCAACATTACTGTCATCTGAGTAGAAATGTATGTTGTTAATCTCCAACATGTCATTTATATGCAGTAGAAACAGCGTAAAAGACAGCACAGAGCTTTGCGGGACATTAGCATTAATGTCCATCCTATCAGAGAAACTACAGTCAAATAGGCTAGTATGCGTCTGCCGGACAAAAAGCAAACCAGCCATTTGCAGCAACCCTCGGGCACTCCGTAAGATGGCAACTTCGATAGAAGACACCGGCGCCAGATTCAATAGAACGCCTTCGTTATGTCCAGGTTACATGCCACTGCCTCCCTCTGACGCTCAATGGCTAGTGCCCATCGGTGTGTGAGATGTACTAGGTCACCAGTCGAGCGGCCGTGACGAAAGCCATATTGACGATCGCTGATCTAGTCATGTTTTTCTAGGTATCTTAGAAGCTGTGTGTTGATCACACGCTCCATCACCTTGAAAAGAGATAATAGCGATAGGACTGTAATTTGATGGATCTGATCTATCGGCCTCTTTGGGTACTGGGTGAACATTCGCTGTCTCTCATGAAGACGGAAATTGCCTAGTGTGGTAGGAAAGCACGAAGAGGCACGTGAGTACAGAACATAACTTAGGAGTATACTGTTTCAGCACCACTGTTGAGATCCCGAGGCAGTGTTTAATTTGCGTTTTAACTCAGAATATTCAGATCGTTATTATTACGAGCCGCGGGCCAAGCCCCATACGCAGATTGATTGAGATTTTAAGCTTCTCTCCAAGACCAATTAAACTACTGTCGCTTTTTGACACCGGCAGCTACTCGCGGGTAAGGTTAGATAAAACATTCCATACCAGCAAGGACGTTAGGTTCTTCTGAGCCAAAGCCGAGCTGCTGTCACGTATCCGAGCCTTAAAGTCGAATCCGCAAACTTTAATATTTTTCCTATGTCCCAAACGCCCCATTGTTCTTTTAATGATATAATATTTTACTCCTGAAAGCTTATTTTCAGTAACTATTCGTTATCTTTCGAAACGGAAGCACCTCTATCGTATTAAAACACTCGAGAGTCACTAACACAATAAACAAACCTGAAATGCACCTCTTCGCTAACATATTTGGTAACGAACGCGATCTGAGCATTTTCACTCACGCAGACGAACACACTACAAGTACACCCCATTCCACTCGCGCTTCGCCGCTCTTATAAAACTGTTTTCGTTGGGGCGATTAAAATTTGATTGTTCGCCGCAGACTCACGTCGCTCAATTTTTACTATTTTTTTAAATGAAACTATATTCTTCTAAGGAATCCCAAAATTGAGTAGGTTTTATAATACTGAATCGTTAGCAATAGCTCTGCTTTTTCTTTTAAAAATATTAACAATTTGTTTCCTTTTTTTAGAAATTCATTTTCCTTCGTTTCTAATTTTCACGCTCTGCTTCGCTTGAGAAACGGACACCAGATCCAAGACGATACAAGATTTGATTAATTTATTAGACACGAAGAAGATGTTGCACACTCCAGACTCAAGGACAGGACTTCAGTTAAAGGATTAAAGGATAATTATTTCCAAGTGCGAAATTCGAAAGACATAAGAACAGAACACGGCACTGCGTCACGGCACAACTCCAAACAACAAATACGTGCCTTTTATGTCCAGGAAGGATGACTGCCCTCTTTTTACAACCGCGTTCTTAATTTTTCATTAAAATTTTGCGACAATAGTTACTTAAATTTTCTTTTATTTTGTGCGCACATTTCTTTTTTATATAATTGTAATGTTTTAACTTTAACTTATTTTTTAATAAATTTAATTCTTAAGATTTTATTTCTGATTTATGCCCCCCATTTACGTGGCACCGCCTTCACGGGTACGATCCATCACAGTCTGCTAACTTATAATGTCAAATACGACGCTAATTACGTGGCCTAGATGGATTGGTTGTATGCATGACACTTGAGTCCGAACGAGACAGTGTTCTGAGGACCCAAGAGGCGCATCCACTGAGACAGAATAGCCGTCTGGACGTGTAGTCAGGCGAAGATCCAGTAAGCAAGTCCTATTGACCTCAATATCTGGTATTCTCGTTGAAGAAAATATCCAAAGGTCAGAGCAAATTCATAATCATATAACCCTGCATAGTTATTGGTTAGAGAACTGAACACGATGGTGGGCGAAAAATTCTCTTGAAATAACTAGTTCTGCTGTAGGATATTGCTCGAGAACTTTGTCAGTCGTTTAATTCAGGTGCGTGAAAAGTCGAGTCACGTCGGTGCCGCCGCCGTAAGACCTATAGAGGCACGCAAAGATTCAGGTGTGGCCACCGTGATCTACATGCACCCACAATATCGACAGATCCCTGTCATCAAGGCTATGAAGGCGGCGACAGCAGATATCCTCCCGGACGAACGTATATACATACATACGATATTTGTGACGCGCTTTGGCGGATCGGCTGCGTTTAGACGCATGCCTGGGTCTTTAATATACTCTTCGTATCTGACGCAAAATAATATCTTATTTAACCATTCGGCCTTTGCCGTACTTTTTACTTAGCAGAAAACATAATTATCTAAGTAACATAAATGTAAAAAGTACATCAAAGCAAAGCTACTTAAAATGTTTTTTTTTTCTAAAATTTACAGCGGGGTAAAATTGTTTTAAAAACCATTTTAAGCAAATTTTTGTCGTGTCAAAATTGCTTAATTCCCAAACGCATATTTCTTTCGTACCATAAAGTTGCTGATGTGCAAAACACAGAACTGCTGAAGTACTGCATCGTTCCTAATCTCAGTGAATCTTAATATCTTATTCGCACAAAATGTCATGTTTCACAGCGAAGCAATTTTACTTATGTAGCAAAAAACAAAATAATAGTGAAAAGAGACATTGCTTAACTAAATATTTGTAAAATTATAAGGCTACCTATAATAAAAAAAATAAGCCAAAAATTGTTAAAAGATCTTAAATTGTCCGTTTACTCAAACGTTTAGAATTACAAATTGCTTATCTAACATCAGAAATGCTCGAACTGCAATAAAACCACGATCACGATTTGCTAATACAGAAAAATCAGGCATTTCTTACGATATATATAACTCGTATTTGCAAATTTGGTTGCCCTTCCAAGTCGATATAGATTAGGTCCTGGATATAACAAAGGCTATTTTCTGGATCCTAAAAACTCAAAGTTTCTCGGGGCAATAACTATAACAAGCTTCAACGAACTATAGTCACTGCTTTAGCTTTAGCAAGCTTCATTAGTAAAATTAAGGAGTTCGCCATAGAAAACCGAGTTTAGTTTTTAGTTAGCAAAATCTAGTTTTATATAAAACTATGTTAAAAAATGGCGATGGTTACAGGCCTTTTTATGACTTTAAGAGCTATTATAGTTTAACAAGGGTTTTAATAGCAGCTAAAAACTATATAGAAGAGTTAAGTTAACAAATGAATTTAGCACTAACGGTGGTATTAAAACTTTAATGAACGATTCAGTGTAGCCTTTTAGAGTAAGAGTTGTGGCGGGGCAGCCAGTATACTTAAAATGTAACAGCTTTAACCTGCCCGTAGACTTTAAAATTGCCTTACGACGTTTGGTGTGTTACGCTCCCCTAATTAAGACTCTAAAGTCTTACGTCCTTACGTTTTTTTATCATTTTTGTTCAATATTAATAACGGCAACAGGTAGACGCTTGAAATATTCACAGAATATTTAGTTTTATATTTACTTTAAAATACATAATTAAATTAAAATAAAACAAATTTTTAAGGGGGGCTACAAAAAACGTGACTTTTTTGCCGTTTTTTTAGATAATGGTACGGAACCCATCGTGCGCGAGTCCAACTCGCACTTGGCCGGTTTTATTTATTTTCTACTTTTAAATTAGTTGAACTGCTTGGAAACTACTATACCACTCTATGTATAGTAAAAAAAAAAACTACATTAATAGGAAAAATTATGTGTTTTTGTCAAAAACGTCAGGAATCACAAGGATATTAATAAAGTTAATGTACTTATTTTTTTAATTTTGTTAATATTATAAGTTTATTAATGAAGTAAGTTCAAAGTATATGTTGTGTTGTTTGTGTTAAACATTTTCATTTTATTTTAAATAAACCGGGCGAATATAGTAGTTCGTTAATTACTTACACTTACTTAAACACTTCTCCGGAGAGTTCCGCTGCTGAAGGTTTCTTGATTCAAAGAAGCGCGTTATGTACCTACTCTCTCTTCCGTTAATATATCCGAACTGAGCTTCTAAAGAGTTCTTTACTTAACACAGAAGTTTCAGGAAAACTTATTTCATTTGAGGACAAGTTTGTCACATGATCTTGTCGTTTATCTCTAGTTACTACGCCTTGTCTTACAAAGTCTTCAAATTACTTGAGCCAACTGTATAGTTTTTTTTTTTTTTTTATGTAGCTTGTTTAAATATTTATATTACTAATTCATATCATGATTGAAATAAACAACGGGGTCACAAGCATCTGCCGGTGATCAACATCAATATTCTGGCCAAAAACCCCGAATATTTGTCCAAAGATGAGGACCAAAATAAAGATCAAAAATTCTATTCAGTTCCCTCGTATATCAAAAAGACAATCGTTAATAGATGCCCTTGTTGGATTGATGCCCAGGTTTCTAAACAACTTATTCCGGAATTTCTTATGCAATTTAAAATCGCGTGATCCTCGTAATCTGAAGTACGTCGCCATCACGCGTATGAGCGACATTTTTCCGTGACTACAGTAACGAATACTTCAACCTTGTTTGTAAAACATCCTACAACTAAATAACTTTATTTTTGTGGTAATAAGAACCAGAAATATTTTTGAAGTGAATACTTCTTTAGCGGCGCTGTGCACTTTTTTTGTGATGGGTAAAAACTGTTAAACTCGCGTCACGTGTCCTGATCGAAAATTCGTAAGATATCACTCGCGTTAGGACAAGTGACCTTTATTTACATTAGGTTAGTTTTTATTTTTTCTATGACAGATTGAGCTGTCAAATATACAACGTCAAAAAAGTAAATAAACAAAAGTTATTATTTTTAATAAATAAATATGGATAAGAAGTGATGGGAAGTAAATAGCGAGTATGTTTTCACTTCTGCTGGCACTCCCGGAGTGCAACCCGTTTTTTTTTGTTTATATAGTATTTAAGTAATAAAAAAGCTCTTAGCTGGGCTAAAAATACTCCAATTTGAGCATTATGGTTAGTTTCTTACTTCCCGGTTGAATTTTTGTACACAGAAACGTGAAAAAATAAACAATTTTAATCTTAGATGTCTTAAAATAAAATTGATAATTAAAATATCCATGGTAATATTATAAATGCAAAATTGTTTTAGTACGTTTGTTGGTTTTTCTTTCTAACTTAGCAACAGTTCAACGAATCGACAATATGTTTTGCACAGACAGTTTATGGTTCCAACAATGCCATACACTTTATCCCGATCAAGAGTTACCACGGGAACATGTTTACTCATATTTCGAATATTTTATGCCGTAGCACCGTACATGAGCACCCTAATGCTAAAAATTCCGGGAGTTCCCACAGTAAATCATATCTCGTATTTTTTTCGCCTATTTAATTATTTTATTCCGTGTTGCTGTAACGAGATTTTGGTTCAGCACAGACATAGGTAGCTGAAAGAATAAAGATAGATATAGAATACCTCTTAAGCATCAAAGATTCCCACTGAAATAGCTTGTTCCGCGGATTACACGTTGCAACAAAGGATTAGTTTGTCCTGATTTTTGGCACATGGCTAGAAGGCCTGAAAAAAAAACAAATACAGAAGTTTGTTTCTTGGCTCCTCATTTAATTTAGCAACGAGGCGACAAATCAATGTAATTGTTGGCCCAAAAGTGCCATAGCGGTGATCGTTCCTCCTCTTCCGATTCTTCCCAAGTAGCACACATGACTGTAGAGTCGCCGGACTACAGAATAATTGTAAACTTAAGGCTGTACTAGCTACCTGTATAAGGGCTGTATATCCGCTGATACAGCCGGTATAATTCTAAATTGGGCCCCAAATTAACCAGCATTGAGCATGACAGTAGCTTGCTAACAACTGTATTGGATCATAACAAGAGCTGTACATAGGCTGTACATTGGCTTAGAATGTTATTCAACCGCCGTTACGGACTACAATACAGCTTATTTAATTCTTTACAACAGCGAAGCCCTCGAATCAGCTTCTGTCATTCTCTTAGACAGCAAATATATGTTTTACAGCTTGGCAATGGTTTAGCAAAGGTAAAATAAATAAAAAAAATTTCTGTTTCGTAATATGTTTATCAACGGCGACAACATATTTTACTTAATGTCCTCCTCTTCACTTAATCTTAAGGGATATAATTTTTGATATGCGGATGCGTTATTGCGGAATCCACTTTACTGTGAATGTATATAGGATATATTATCAAATGTTTCACGCGCCTTCAAAATAATTCTGTTTTATTAAATATACTTTACAGGATAAATATGGTGTACGCAAAATTATTTAATTTCAACTCATAAATTATCAATATCAAATAATTTAGATTATTTTATTACATTAATACTAACAAATATATTGAAAACCAATAAAACATAATTTGGTTTTTGTCATAATAAATCGGTTCTGTTTAGGTCAAAATGGCGTTAATTTGCTACCCAGCACTAATCTTGCTAAATACCTTTCTCTTTTCTGTATAATGCCGATATTAAACTGTATTTAACAGGTGCAAGCATTACTATAGCTGTACAATGGAATTAAATTAGTTTGATGGCTGTCTAAGGTTGTTTTTTAGGGATAAGGAAATCTCGATTCCTTTGACATTCTCTTTTTTGTATAATGGCAATAATCAACTCTATTTTACAGCTGAAAGCATTACGCTAGCTGTACATTGGTATTAAATAATTTTGTCGTCTGTATAAGGGTGTGTTTTAGGGATAAAGAAATCTCGATTCCTTTGAAATTGTCTTTCCTGTCACACGGCGATAATAAACTCTATTCGACTGCTGAAAGCATTAAGCTAGCTGTACAATGGAATGAAATTGTTTCAATGGCTATCAAGGGGTAAAAATCAAGATTAATAAAGAGTATTTTAAGCATGAGAAATCTTTATAAATATCATTTCGTACATACTTTACTTAATTTTGTGAACCTACCCGCTCGCCAACAAGCGAATGATTTTTAAAAGTGCTTATACTTTCGTTCGTTCCCCAACCACATTGCGAGGTAATGAAAAAAAATCACATCTTAACACCCCATAATTACCCCCTGGTAAATAGAAAGGCTGTACAATAGCTGTTATTTTCACTTTATGCTTAAAAATTAAAGTGAAGTTTAACTACACCAATTTACATAGCTACGACTATAGCTTGCTAGCAAATTAAATCAAATCAAATAATATTAATTCAAATAGGTTTCCGAGAACACTTTGAATCGTCCATACAATGTATAAACAATGTTCATTTCTGCCAAAAGAGCTGGCATGAAATTTTATTTAAAGTGCTAAATAATACAGTTGTTTAATAATCAGCTCACAAGTATACTTTATGTACTGAAACGCTTAGTAGGTAATATAAATAAGTTAGTAAGCTACTAAAAACAAAGTCAAACATGACTATAGGGGACGCAATCGGGCGCACCACCTTACCTTGTTTAATTCATTAGGGAAAACAGTATTTTTAAAGAGTTTTTAGTAGTAAGGGGGTTAAAATGTAATATAAAATATTTAAATTACTGTATACTAACGAAGCATTCAAATTGAGTCATTAATATTAAAGATACGAGGCACGTTTTAAAAGAAGGGCAGATAAATATCCTGCCTTTACCATAGACTATATGTCTATCTCACATAAAACTCATATGAATCAAAAACATAAGTCATTTAATAAATTCAAATCACAATAACTTCCATTGACAACAGGGTAGTAAAAACAAAGCTGGACGTGTTCAACCTTATATTGTACGTGTTTCTGTACATATAGTCTAAGTTGCTTTACAACTCAGGTTTATAGTAAATATTGCACTAAATGCGGCCATAAACCGGTGAAATTGTTCCTTTACACCCCAACTCGAGACGATAAACCATTTTGCTTTACGACTTTACTGCGCTAAATACAAAATACAATGTAACTATTATTTCGTGTTACAAATTCATTGCGGTAGACTATTTGGGAATGCTTATTTGTACAGGCAATATTCTCTTCATCTTGTTACGCGCTAGGAAACAAACGGACGCAGCATCATCAGATACAACTCATCACTATGTCTTTTTTACTGACCGTTAGAAATAACACTAAAGTATCGACGATATATCCTACGATAATATATCGATAATAAGACTGAGAAAGTTATTACGTGCACGGATCCAATCAAGGTACGGTCTTATCAATGCTTGCAAATAGTGTCATCGGCATTACCGTCCATTCACAAAGTTTTTAACGTATGCTACAACCTTTACAGACTCGTAGGTATCAATAGTTTAAGAGTAAGCAGGCCAGAAGTCTATAAATTGGCAGTCTCTTTGTATAAAATACTAAAAGTTACCCATAAAACAAGTTAGCAGACTAAAGTGGCAATAGGCAGGCCACAACGCTCGTCGAACCGATAACTGACGAGGAAGTAGGCTTCTCAAATGGCAACCACAGACCGGAAGACTAAGGGCTTCCGCTGCAATATTAGGCGATAGTAATTTTTGGAAAACGGATTATAATTTGCAAGAAATTAATTTTGCTGGTTAGACCAGGCGAAAAACGTGCAGGTGTCATGTTAAGGTAAGGTCCGGGGTTCAATTCCAGGTAAGGCGCAACCAATATTATAAGAATTTTATTGTAATGTTGTTTCAACTCTGGTTTGTGTCCGGTACGGTGTTATGATCTCCAACTAAGGCGTTTGAGGGACGGAATATCCTCTATTATTATTTCAAGTGTATAGTGATTGTTTATATATATATATATATATATATATATGTTACTGTCACATTAATAATATTTATTATTATATTATATGCCTGGAAAGTATGGATAGTTTTAAGTATATGTAAGTATGTACATATGATTGTGCAAAAATATTATTATGATGGCGCTAATGCCACTAGTACTATTAAATATCGGAATACTCTTAAATATCTGAATTCCTTTACTCGATCGACGATATTTGACGCTTCACATGGTGCGCCCACTGTGCTAAAAAAAAAATTTACAAGGAAATCTTTTGTCCGTCATGGTTACTTGTTTTTGTCCGTCATAGGGACTATTTTATACTACAAAACAAATTTTGGAGCTAAAACTTAAATATTTTTAACTTTGTTACGGCTTAACCACCCAAAATTCCTTAACTGAATCTTAGGAATAAATAACAGAATAGAGATTTTATAACTGATTTTTTTTCATTTAACTTCACAATTTCATACTACAATTTTATTCTGTACCATCAAAGCAATATCTGCCATAATCTGGCTACCGGATTTTTTCTGATGGAATTACAATAACACATTTTGTTTATTAAGTCTGAAGTTTTTCCGCCATCTTGATAAGTAGGTTTCTCAGCATGGTCGCTATTGCGGGGTAATTTTGCCCGATGAGAGGGACGCGCAACTGCGGGACGCACACCTGTCAATATAATTATTTCTTCATTATCTCAACAAAAAAAGATTTCAGTATCTTTTCTATCTTTTTTTGTGTTAAGGTAACAGAATTAACCTTTTTCCAGTTAACATAGTAGTATAAGCGTAAAAGATGACCAAAACCAGATGTGTAACTGACTGGTGTCAATCTTGTGGTTATGTAAATAAGAAAATTTAAAAAAATGCAAAATGTACAAGACTAGTAGTTATAGCAATGACGCATAGTTGTAGTATCCAAGAGCCGGATGGCTCGCGGTATTTGATCTCCCGAAGTGCTGTAGAACCATCCTGTGCAACCTGCAATGAGCCAATTTGACCTGGGGCGAAATAAGGAGAAGGTGTGAAATAAAAATTTGTCGCGATGCAGCCGATGGAAACAGCGGAAACAGCACACTGAAAACAAATTGCCATCCGCCCCGGCCGGTTGGTTATCGATCCATTAGAGTTGGAAACCGAAAAAAATTTTTTCGAGCGGTGTCTGAGAACTTAAGGAAAATGCACTCAACATCATTGAAATTGTATGGCATTTTTTTTGGCAATTTTGAAACGACTGCAAGGAAATTTTTTGTCACAATCGAGAACGAACTCTAAAGAAAAAAAAGAAAAAATTTTGAAAATAAGATGAAATTATGATTTTTTCAAAGAAGTGTAAAGTGCACGTATTGTCATGCTGGAGATCTCCGAGTATCGCTTTGCAAATCACAGGACAGTATTAATATTAATTACTATTTAATAATATTTTTTTTTTATACCATTTTAGGGACATTAGAATACGTCCAGATTACTGTAATGAAAAAGAGGTATATAATTTAAATGACAAAAGAAAGCCTTGTTGAGGTCAGTTACCTCTCAGGCATTTTAATTTTAAACTTCGGAATTGGTTGTGATCATGGTGAATAACCAGGAGAGAAGGAGGACTATAGAATCTAGGGAGCGAAAGTAAATTTATTTTGACCTATTATATCATTTTTTGGCGTAATATATTTCAAATTTACAGTACAAGTTTCCTATCGCATGTTGTTCTCGTTTAGGTTCTAAGGTGTGACCATATATATATATTACCTGCCAATGGCGAGAGCTGCAATGGTGGCAAATAGCTGTCGGTATAATTTTAACAATTCCTTAGAACACAGCCCAATATACAAGCGGCAGAGCATACACATAGAGGCAAAATCTCTCTCTCCTTAGACTTAAGGGTTAAGCTTGTGAGTTTCGGATAGTTGACTAATTTCAATTGAGTTTATATCTATAGTCATATAAGTTTTTTAATATTCGCGTTCCATTATTAAAAAAAAAACGAGATTAAACGCGTCGTTATTTGGCAAAATACCTTTTCCCAACGTTTCGGTTACACCACCTTTGGTTACGGGTACACTGGCGGTGCACGGCGTCTTCGGTTTCAAATGGAGGCGTCCTGTTGAACTACCCTGCCTTCATCTTAATAATTGTCATAATAACTTCACACATCACTAATGGTGTCTTCGGGTGCGTTCGTTGGTGAACTCGAGAGCTGTATTTAACTATAAATGGATTCCATGCAGGCAACAGTTTTAATCCATCCTCACGATTGAAGTTTCTATGCTTTTTTATTTCATCGCTTCGCGTACCATCTACGGCAATATTTGCCAAAATTATCGGTGAACAAAACTGGTGGAGCTCAATCCAGTGGTTGAAATTCAAGTTAACCATATGTTCTGCTATAGCTTATTTTGTCGTCTGGCAATTCTTTACAGCAGCAATATATTCTTTGATCAAACGGGTACAAAACGAGTAAAAGTTCAGGTCACCGTAATACACGTATGAAGAAACCAGAGGTTAGCAGGCAGCCAGCGTTCATGCCATATATCAAAGGAGTAACGGATAAAATTGGATCGCTTTTGAATTAATTCTCCATTAAGACTGTATATGTTCCGTTTTCCAAAATTGAACAGCAGGTGCGCACGCCAAAGGACGTTATCCCGTACCAAACACCAGGTGTCTACATAATTGACTACAGCTGCGGCAGTTCATACATTGGCCAGACCAAACGCACAATTGCAGACTAGGTCAAAAACATATTGCTGCTGCAAAGAATTGCCAGACGACAAACATCTAATTAACTCATATTTCAACCACTGGATTGAGCTTCACCAACCTAAGTTTTTGTCCACCGACCGCAAATATTACCGTAGATTGGCACGCGAAGCCCTTGAAAAAAAGCATAAGAACTTCAATCGTGAGGATGGATACAAACTGTCGCCTGCACGGAATCCAGACATAGGAAAATACAGCTCTCGAGTTTCACCAACGGCCGCACCCGAGGACACCGTTAGTGTTGTGTGTCGTGCTTATGAAGTATAAAGACGAAGTGAAGGTATTTTAATAGTACGCCTCCACTCGAAGCCGAAGACGCCACGCACCACCATTCTACCCGCGACCAAGGCTGGTGTAACCAAGCTGAAACGTCGGGAAAAGGGTATTTTGCCAAATAACGACGCGCTTAATCCCGTTTTATTTTTAAATCTGTAAGGAAATGATTTAAAATCCAGGAGGAAGAGTTCTTCTTTTAATTTTAATCCGTCGTGTTGTTAGGTCTTACGTTTGGAAAACTATCCGAAAATAAATTGTAGACATTTTTAACAATTTTCTGGGACTTAAGCAGGACTTAAATACATACGGAGTTGATAAACTTTGTTTCAGGTTTCAAGATGTTGGTGATTACCTTTCATCTTTAGATTCTTATAAGCTTACTTTGACACACTACCACAGATTATATAATACTATACTACGCAACTACTTTTTTGTCCGTATAAGCATATCATTAATGATAATAATGTATACTTATTCAAACGAGTTTAATTTTTTGTATTTTTGATAAATTGAATTTTTATACGAACCCGGCAACAACCTCTAATATAAAGTCGTTGGGACTCTCGGGATAGTTTTATAGCTAAACGCAATGAATATATGTGGCGAATTTTATATAAATCCTTCTAGCTGTTGCAGAGTGAAGTGGTTAAAAACATACAGACAAGCTTATTCATTCAATATGTTAGTGTGATAAAATTAATCATCTAACAATGGCTAAGACGATGACGATCAGCGGAAACACGATGTTGACGAGCAGAGAGAGCAGCGTCCGGACCATCCACCAGATACCGATAACCACCAGCACGCTCGCCAGCATCACCTGAAGGACACAATCAAACAAATCACTAGTTTAAGTAAACGAGAGAAGAACTTCCTAACATTCTATGAATCCACATTACGGATGCCTGGTCTATCGTATTGCTGGATGAGGAATTTATATGTATGTTTTTACCAAAAAAGTATATAATATGTATTTGTATCAGTTGTATGGTTTTTAAGTCGTCTGGTGAGCTTTGCTTAGTTTGGGATCAGATGGCAGTGTGTGATTTGTACAAAAAATATTATTATTAATAAAGTCTTTTGATATCCATACTAATATTTTAAATGCGATAGTAACTGTATGTGTGTCTGTTACCCCTTTACGCTTAAACCTCTGTACCTATTAAGACGAATTTAGAATGGAGATAGTTTGATTCAGTGGAAAGGACATAGGTTACTTGAAGACATCAAGTGTGAATTGGATTTTTCTATAATTGAGAAGTTGCCGTTGAAATCCTACAAAAAGCTAGTCATGAATAAAGTGGCTTGGTATGAGTGCTTCGTGCTAAACAGAGTTATTACATTACAACATTCGGTGACGTAAATTTTTTATTCCTAATATAAGTTATTTAATTACAGTAAAACAGTACCAAACACATTGTCAAGTACACTTGCATTCTGTGGTGGTACTTAATTATGAGAATAGGGTTCCGTGAATAAGTCGTAAAAAGCGCTAGATTACTTCAGGGTCTTAAAAAAAAATATAAGAAAGTTCTGCTTCTTTAATTATTAACCTTGACGACTAACTGACTTTAATTAAAAAATAAACTTTTTTAAAACGAAAATAATAATCTGACTTCAACTTTACTCTTTTGACTAAAAAGTAAAAAAAAACTTATTGACAGAACATTAAGCTACATGTTTTATTCGCCTTCAACTCGATTGCCAATTTGCCCTAGCCGCTAAAATGACCCTAAATCAGACATACTGCTAGAAAATTCAGCTATAGTTTCTTTGCCATAATGTCAGATACCAACAGAACTTTTTTACCTATTTTTACTTGCCTTTATTTTTGGCAATCGACTTCAAGGCAAATAAAATATGTCTGTTTTAGGGGCTTTTTTCACTTTTAATTGAATTTGAAGCGTTATGTTTTTGTTAAAAAAAAAATGGTTTATTTATGTGACCGGACCTAGTGTAATTACCGTGATGTAAAAGAAGTATAATCAACTTCATACGCGAAAAAAAATTGTTAGTTACTTTTGTAACACCTGCCTAGCTGTGAGCTGTGAGCTGCCTTCGCCTATTTTGTAACACCTTCCTAGCTGTGAGCTGCCTTCGCCTATTTTGTAACACCTTCCTAGCTGTGAGCTGCCTTTGTCTAATTTTGTAACAGCTTCCTAACTGTGAGCTGCCTTCGTCTAATTTTGTAACACCCTCCCAGCTGTGAACCGCCTTTGTCTTATTTTGTAACACCGTCCTAGCTTTGAGCTGTGAGCTGCCTTCGTCTTATTTTGTAACACCTTGCCAGCTGTGAGCTGCCTTCGTCTAATTTGTAACACCTTCTTAGCTGTGAGCTGTGAGCTGCCTTCGTCTAATTTTGTATCACCTTCCTAGCTATGAGCTGCCTTCGTCTAATTTTCTCAGGAAAAAGGACTGAGACAGACGAGGACAGACGGGTGGACAATAAAAGTGATCGGACACTTTCTGTTTTCTTCTTTTATGGATGGGGATTCATAGAATGTCAAGAACCTGTGCTTCTTCGTGAGCGTTGATCCAAGTACTGACGACGTTCAGAACGTTTTTGGCGCTGTCGCTGTTAAGCTGAGTAAACGTCATCTGTGGCGCATTGAACTGAAAAAATAATACATATGATGTCATTCCACTTTGCAGTTTTTGAGTTTGACAGAAATTGACACACCTTTATGACCCCACTCACTAAGCAGATGGAACGCACTGTATAGTTTGCATTAGTACAAAATTTTGAGAATAGGGTTCCGTGAATAAGTCGTAAAAAGCGCTAGATTACTTCAGGGTTTTAAAGAAAAATATAAGAAAGTTCTGCTTCTTTAATTATCTGTGACGACGGATGCATGGAACCGGGAGGATTCTTAAAAGAATTCAGAGAACCCTGGAAAGAGTGATGCTAAATATACAAATTATGTGCCACTACCGCTATTTTTTCAACTGTGGTGCGGCGTGCGGTAGGCCGTATCCAACTAAGTCTGAGTCAATGTAAAACTCGTTCAAAATGCATCTCATAAATTAGCTGATATGCCTAGCTTCTTAAATTACTTATCCTCTTATACAACGAACAATCATAACGTAAAACTCTTGAAATTCTATTTTTTAACCAAAAAATAAGCACATCTATGTACCAATGTATGTAACTACGGATAATATAAGCAGCAATTTCCAAGCTATCAGTGTGGATAAAAAATGTAATACCTGTTTGGTAGTATTTCGTCACCTACACCTACACCTAGATAAACAAGATTTTTTTTTTGTATGGAAATTTGCACGTAAATAGGTAATTAATATTAAATTATATGAAAAAGTAGAATTTAAATATAAATGAAACACGTTGAATAAGTTTCAGTTGCTGAGCTGTTGCATGTTTCAGTATTACCCTAATTAAATAAAAAAACAACATATGTAGTGATAAGAGTTTTCCTTACTGTTGGATGACAACTAACATTTTGTTCCTCATCGCAAGTTTTTGGCATTCGACTTTGGGATCACCTAGTTAAGAAGGTTCTATTAGTAACAAAGACCTTTTTATTTTTAAGGGTTATGTACCTGCGCAAAGCGCAAAAAGGAGCTCAATTGTTACTCTGCTGTCTGTCTGTCTGTCTGTCTGTTCCAGTAGGTCACGAGCCCGTAGCTATACAACTAAGTAATATAGCCAGAAATTTGGATATTTTGTGTAGATTGTTGTCCTAAAACCGAATATTGAATCAGATTTAGAAGTTCAATTAATCTATACATAGGCTTTTTATATGAATACTTTTATATGGTATCCGCGGTTTTACCCACAGAAATACCTATTACTTTGGGAACTTTTGATCGGGATGTAAGTAATATTTGTTTTTATCTGTCCCTAAACCTTTTTCGGTGCTACAGATAGTATGCACTGTTACGACGTAAGAAAAAGTAATATTCTCATGGGTACTTACAATTGGGATAAAAATTGTTTTATACACTTTGTAATCCCTACAGCTAACTCTGCGCCTAAAATCAGTACACCTCATAACTTCGCTGCGACTATTATGAATAGTGCCTTTTTTCTTACGACTTGATTTAAAAACCTTGATATTTGATATTTCGAACTTAATACTGTAATCTAATGTTGTGGCTAGAACTAAATTAGAATGTTATGCAGTTATCTCCGCTCCACATGAAATTAAATATTATCTCATGTGTGAGCGAATATATAACCAGATTATAGATATATGTATATTTGCAGCAGTGCGGTGTCTACTCCTTCCTCTCAATAATATTCGACTTTATTTATTTTGGGTATGGTCAGGTATAACTAGTTAAGGGGCTAGGTATGGTCGGGCATACCTTACTAGTGAGATCTACCTACCAAAAATGTATGACTGGGAGATCGACGTTTGTACCAACAAAACTTTTTTATTAGTAAATAAAACTACTACATTAGGTGAAAATGTTCAAATTTGTGTTTAGTAGTCAACACATTAATCAACGTGATTTTAGTGCATGACTTCTCCGCTAAATTATCGAATTTGGGAATATTTTTAATTAAAGCTAAACGCATGCAGCTGTAAACATGCAACACCTAACACCCGAGCACCCGCGTGGATTTTTTGCTTTCTAAACCATAGTGATGCTCGTGGTGCTATTGATATTATTTTATTTGAGCATATTATTTTTTTTGCTCAAACAACATACGGTGATCGACCTCTGGGCTAGAAGGTAACTAACTAGCACTAACATCTTATATTTTCAAAAAATACGAGGAACAATATTTAACGGGAAAATTATAGGACAGGTGTGTTTATATGTGTTCTGAACAAGTCAGTGGAGCGGCGCGACGCAGGCCTGCCCTGTTGACTGTCCCCCGTTGCCGCACTAACCTTATTGTTATTTAAGTAAAATCACAAGGACGGCATTATGGGTAATATTTTCTGTTTTTATAGATCAAGTGAAGGTGAGATAGGGAGGAAAGGTAGGAAAAGGAAGGAGAGGGGATATAGGCGGCAGAGGTTTTACACAGGATATAGCATTTTTTTAAATGTAAGACATCCTAAAGGAAAGTTTGCTGGGAAAAAAAGTCGATGCAGATTTCTGTCCATACAAACTTATTAAGTATTTACCTTAATAACTTTAATTTTAATATCATTAAAGTATACTTGTTAATAGGGCCTTACCATGGTACCTAATCTGTAACTATACTTTTTAAACAACCACGAAGAAAGTTAAAATATTAACAACAATCTTTTGTAAATATTGCAAAAGAATCGATTATCACAAATAGCCCCCCGCGCCCCCGCACGGTATCACAATCGATTTTAAGCATTAATCTTAAATTTAGTATTATTATTTAACTTCGGTAACAATATGCAATCACATGGTACCGCCTGGAACTGATCTGATGATGGAGTCAGAAGAAGTACATAAGAACTCAATAACGAAATAATGTAAACCTATCGTGTTTGACTTCTTTAGATTTATTATGACCATTACTGTGGTCTTAGATTATATCCAAGGTCTATGATGAAGTCGTAAGGTAGCCACAGGAACTTTGTAAAAAAATGACGTATCGCTATCGAGTTTGTACTCGTTTGATTGGTCGTGACAAGTACCCTAGTCGTAGATAATATCCAGGGACTGGTATAATCGCACTTTAAGGCTGTGGTATAGGCTAGACCGCAAAAATACGCGGTTTTTGTGCAAATTTTGTGGCTAAACTATAGGATCTAAAGGATTGAAAAAAATATATATTATAAAACTTGCTTTTGTCTAATGCATTACCTTACTAAATGATTTTCATTTATTGTATTTAATGCAATAAAAAATCTGGACCATTGTTTCAACACTTGTGCAAATTTTTAAAGCGTGTTTTGTATTTGTTTGTAATTAAAATTGGTTAAATAATTAGAATAGCTTTTTATTTAGTGCATTGACTCTAACTTGTAGCAAAAATTCAATAGATGTGACTACAAAACGTTAATAACGTTAAATTCCATACAAAAAATTGAAAGTTTCAAGGCGTCATTACGGTATAAATTACTTAAGAAGTATATAACATATATATCTCATAGTAATTTATATGACATTATCTAATGATTTATAGTGCATTTACATACACTACGTTAGAATTACAGAAATTAGCTTTCTGGCCTATATTGCCCTCTTAAGAGTAAACTCTAGTCGCTCCTCGGGGCTGACGACATGTACAATTTTTTTTTCTTAGTTATTTTTAGACCGAAATCATGCCTTAAATTAAATATTTCTGCCGATTTTTACATATGAGTACCGTCAAATGCCTTATTGCTACAGATATTTCGTACTTAACAACCTCTCTCAAGTTGGAATGGGCAAATTTTTATTGGGTTGATAAATAAGACAGTCTATCAGTCAGGGAATTCATCATCACACCTTAGCCTAAATGGGCAAGCACTAAGCACTAAGCGGTTTTAGAGGTGATTCCTTTCGTTAACGCTTAGGTTGTGGAATTAAATCCCTAACAAAGTTTTTTCGAGGTACTACATTATAGGGTTCTCTACGAAGGTAGTAATTACAGCTTAGTATCAGGCGGGCTGTAAGCTTGTTGGCCACCTATATGGTATAAAGATAATCAGACCAAAAAGTTAAAAATACATAACAAATCCTAAAAACTGTTCTATATTATTTTTATCTGAGTATGAGGTTAGCTGAGAGATCATACATCATGCCCAATAAAAGTTCTTTGCCAGCACTCGTGGTCTCCGTCGTAGGACATGCCGGTCGTGACCCGGTCCAGCACTAAGGTCACGTGGTACAGGGAGTCACAAAGGTTCTTGTTCAACACTTGCCGACCTGCAAACGAAACGAACTAGGTATGTAGTTATACTTCAAAGTAGATTCTTAGGTGTTTGATATTCAAAACCTCAAAAGAAAAATCAAAAAACCACAGTCGTTATACAATTTTTGTTTTGTTTTTGTTTTGTTGTTTATGTTTTCGATTGTATGTAATTTGTACTTTTTCTAAACCAGACTGCTGGCATGTAGAGCACACATACTTATATATTTCTATTTTATTGTATATCAAACATATAAATAGTCTTTATATTATATTATACGTATATATAAATAAATATTTTATTGTAATATATGAATAGTGACAGCGACAGTAATAATTCTTTCCCTTGTTCTTCAGATAGATTGAATAGTGACGACAGTTCTTTTAATGCTTCCCCTTCTCTCAGCGCTACTTTAACATCCACTTTTTCAGACTCACTGAAACATTTCAATATCGTACATATAAATGCACAGAGTATTACAGCTCATTACTCCGATATGCTAGCATCTTTTGATAACAAAAACATTCACGCCGTCCTTGTTTCGGAGTCTTGGTTAAAACCTTGCTTACCTTCTACATCTTTTTCATTGCCAGGCTTTCAGTTTGTTCGAAACCACCGTAAAGATAGAGGTGGTGGTGGTGTGGCTATATATCTTAGGTCTAACTTTTCCTTCTCTATTATTAACATTTCTGATCAAATTTCCTCTAATACCTCCGAACATATTTTATTGAGGCAAAACTTGCAAGCTGCAAAATTCTTCTTGGAGTTTTATATAGTCCCAATTTACATATTAATTACTTTTCTTCTTTTGAAAGCCTTTTAGAAAATTTAACACCCCTCTACGACCACACAATTGTTATGGGTGACTTTAACACTTGTTTGTTAAAAAAAGATAGACGTTTTCATCTGCTCAACAGTATTGTAGAGGGATGCAACCTACAAATATTACCCCTTAAAGCTACACATTTCTTTCCTAATTGTACACCCTCCCTTTTAGATTTAATTATAGTTTCCTCCCCAACACATGTGTACAAACATGGTCAGTGCGCTGCTGATGCCTTTTCTTACCACGATGTGATTTATCTATCCTACAAATTACGTCCTCCTAAAGCTAAGTCAAGAATACTTCAGCAACGCAATTTTAGTGGAATGGATGTGAACCGTCTGTGCGATGACGCTAGTAAGTTAAATTGGGACGCTGTTATCAAAGCATCTTCAGTTGATGAGAAAATTTAACAAAGTCATTACTGACCTTTATGACACCCATGCCCCAATTCGAATGATTAAAAAAAACATCTACCCGCACAGTGGCTTACCGATGAAATTAAACAGATGATGGTTAAAAGAAATCGTGCTAAAGTTAAATTTAAAACCAACCCTTGTGAAAGCAACCTTGCTAAGTATAAACTCCTGAGAAATCGCTGCAATAGAATGTGTAGAGATGCACAACGACGCTATATCCATAAATCCGTTGAAAACGGTGATCCAGCAAAAATCTGGAAATTTCTTAAGTCATTAGGAGTTGGTAAGACATAGTATTCCCCTTTCACATGATATTGATGTCAATCTTCTTAATCAACATTTTTCTTCCAATGTTGCTATTGAAGGCAACAAAAAAATAAATACGCTGAACTCACTTTCCTTAAAACCAACTCCTGACTTTCCTCCGTTTTTACTAAGTCGATTTTCTGATTGTGATGTTAAGAAGAGCATTATCGCTATATCTTCTAACGCTGTGGGGAGTGACTGCATTAGCCGTAACATGATCCTTCCTATCCTTGACATTATTATTCCTATCTTCACAAATATCCTTAATCACTCTATTGCCTCTGGCGAATTTTCAGGTTCCTGGAAAGATTCATTAATTACTCCCTTGCCGAAAAAAGCAAATCCTGTCTGTTATTCCGATTATCGTCCCATATCCATCTTACCATTCCTTTCTAAAGTTCTTGAACGTCTTGTTCATGAACAGCTGTGTCATTTCCTCACTAAAAATAACTTACTAAATCCCCTTCAATCTGGTTTTCGTCCTGGACATAGTACGGTTACTGCACTTGTCAAAATCTCTGATGACATTCGTCTCGGTATAGAAAACAGAAAAGTCACAGTGCTAACACTATTAGATTTTAGCAACGCCTTTAACACTGTTGACTTTGATATACTACTTTCACTTTTAAGTTCTTTTAACATATCTCCATCAGCAATCGACTGGTTTCAAAGTTACTTGAAACCAGTCGATTGCTGTTGGGCGCAGGCAGCGGTTCAAGGTAGATGATTCCTTCTCTACTTGGTGCTACACCAATGCTGGTGTCCCGCAAGGTGGCGTGTTGTCTCCACTTCTCTTTGCTATTTTCATTAATAATATAACATCTAATTTATCTTCTCTCTACCATCTATATGCAGACGATCTTCAAATATATACTCAGGCTCCAGTTAGTGAACTAAGAAGTGCAGTTACGATTATAAATAACGATCTTGCTCGCATTATGGATTGGAGTACCTCTTACGGTCTAAACGTAAATCCAAATAAAACGCAACTATCTAAGATTAATTTACAAAACCTTCCTAAAGTGAGTATTAATGGAACAGTCATTCCATATAGCGAGGCTGTAAAAAACTTGGGCATCATCATAGACCAGACATTTTCGTGGGGACCACAATTAAAAGAAGTTAGCAGAAAAATATTTGCTACAGCTAAATCCATTAGCAGATTGCGTAACTTCTTGCCCATTGCCACTAAAATTGCACTGGCTAAATCACTACTGCTACCTGTCCTTGATTATGCGGATGCTAGCTATCTTGACCTTACTGAGGAGCAATTCAATAAGCTTGAGCGACTCCAGAACCTATGTATTAGATACATATTTGGTTTACGTAAATATGATCATATATCCGAATTTCGATTAAAACTCAAGTGGCTCCCAATTCGCCTTCGCCGGAATACTCATTTTCTGTTTTTTCTCTACAACGTACTGTTCAATCCGTCTACTCCGTTATACTTGAAAGAGCGTTTCAATTTTATAGGGTCTACAGCTCATCGCGCCACTACAAACATGATGCTGAAAACCCCAACACATTATTCGCAAGCATATAATGACTCATTCACTGTCACAGCCATAAGGCTATGGAATAGTTTACCCTTTGATGTCAAAAAAGCACAAACTTTAAGAATATTTAAAAATCTCGTAATCACACATTATTTAAAAATTTAAGCTGTCTCATCAACACTGTTTATTCATCTATATTATCTAAGATGTATGTAGTTTGTGTATTTTTATTTTTTTTATTTTTTGTTATGTATTTGATATATATATTAATTTTGTTTAGATGTTTGTACGTATTAGTATTATTTATTATTCATATGTATATAAATTTAGCTATTGTTATAAATGTATACTTATATTGTAAAGTTTCAGTTAGCACATTCTACTCAATAATTTTATAAAGTCTCCTCTACCCAAAGGTTGTCTGGAAGAGATCGCTCATTAGCGATAAGACCGCCAATGTGTTATTACTTTTATTGTTTAATTGTTTTGTTTTCTATATGCGCAATAAAGTATATTATTATTATTAATTTACTAAACAAATAATACGCAACCAGGGTTCTCAGAACTCTACTGCGCGGACACACACTTTTTTATTATTAGCTTTCTATTTCCTTAGTGGGTATATAAATGTAATTTACTAATTGTTTTTATCTATATAGCAAATGATTACCTAATTTAACTTCTATGTCTAATAAATCAAATGCAGTCCATGTCAAGGTTTGTTATAGTATAGTATAGTATGGGGTTCTACAAGAAAGAAGTTATTGGATTTTTGAAGCATCGGCGAAGCACGAGTGATACTCCTCCTGGTGTTGCAAGCGTCCATAGGCTACGGTGACCGCTTACCATCAGGCGTACCGCATGCTTGTTTGCCACCTTAGTGGTACAAAAAAAATTAAGATGTTGCTATCTTTTATTATTTTATATTTTTAAAGGAACTCATCAATGAACGAATAACTTAAAGTGTTAAAGCCAATATATAATAATATTATAAACAATAATATATAAACAAAGCATTATAGGTCGCTTAAACAATGCATTTTATCATTTCGCTTGTATGCAAATGACTAAACATGTCTTATCTTGTTTACCACCTTGGTTTTAATCTGGCTGAAACTGAAACCAAAACTAATTTGAACCTAGCTAAGAGTATAAGCTATTTTGAACAAACAACATAAGAAAAGATACGGCTTTAAAAAAAAAATAAAAAAAAAAAAATGCAAAATAACTTAAACCTGCAAATGGCATCAAAGTACACAGTTATAACAAAGTCATACATCAGTTTCCTAAACTTTAGTTTAATCTAATAAGTAGGTGTCAATGAACTTTACTAGTTATCGTCAGTATCCTGGTGGAGGGTCTTTTTATAACCAATGCCGCTTTAAAAATCAACACTACGTTTGGGTAATAACTAGCTAAAATTAAGGCGATTCTTTTTTAGTATCTCCAATAACACCTCTTTTTCAATCAACAAGTACAAATCAATGACAAATAATACAACGCAACAAAAATCTAATCTAAATGATTTATGAATTGATCAATAGCCTTACAACACTGTTGTTCAGAAATATTTCTTGTAAAAGGTTGTATGTATAAGACCATTGGCTCTGTTTGCTGAAGACCACGTGAGTCTGTCTTTACATAGGTTCAAATGTAATAAATGTTTACCGCGCACTGATTTAAAAATAACCATTTTTAGAGTATAACCATTTAATTCATAACTTTATTAGTATTAAAAAACAGCTATACTAAAGTAGTGTACCTTCTTGAGCAAAGCTGTTTTATTTACAATAAAGTATTTTTAATAAAAACATTTTGATATTTACTTACAAATAAATTCTTAACATAAGTACAATTTCAAATTATAAAGTTTTTGAACAGGAAGTACAACAAAGCTTTGTTGAGAACTAATCCATGTGCGACACCTGAAACAGAAAACCACAAAATATTAAGATAGGTAAGTCACTGGTTATGTTATGGATATGTTTTTGGTTCAATTACTTTAATTAAAGCAATTAAGTACTATCTATAGTAATAACACTAAACAATATTCTGATATACAGTATATATATCGATAAATTTTAATTTGCAGTACAGACAGCACTAGTGACTAACAAATCATTCATCTGAATAATTTGTAAAATAGATAATTTAGCCTTTTAAACATTATAATCACAATCTTTGAGAAATACAATGAAATCACAAAACAAATTAAAAAAAAAATAACTAAATAACGTAAAACTTGTTTTTTGACACTAACTACTTACCGATTTACATGTAAAAGAAATCTTCTTTAATTTATGTCACCGATCTTCTTTGACACACCATATACTTTGTTCCCACATATTGCCTTTAGATTAATTTTTGAAACTTACCATTAACTGAATTTTTCCCAATAAAATTACTAATCTAAAAATGTAAACAAACAATCGGCTATGACATGTTATATACGCTACTCCCAAGTTTTTTTGTCACACACCTAAGGATAGCCATTCAGCTGACAGTGGTGGGGAGAGACTGGGCTCTTTTTGCACAAACAAAAATTTGCATTTTAATTTTCACATACCCTTAATATTTTTAAACTACACTATAAGGTAGGCGAGAAAATATTCAAGCGAGAGCGACAAAAATATAAAGAGTGAAGGGGAAGTACCCTAATTTTTTTTTACCACTTTGTTGGTCTAATTAATATGTATATCCATGGCAAATTACAGCTTTCTAGTCCTAATGGTCTTTGAGTTAAGCCGCGGACAGACAGACGGACGGACGGATAAGGCGAAATTATAAGGGTTCATTGTTGACTACGGAACCCTAATATACTGAAATAAATTAATGGTCGAACATATTTTTGGGGTTAGGCTAAGATTTTTCTTAAATATAACAAACGTCAGAACATGTAAGTATTTAATCCCGTCTTCAAATCGTGACATTCTAAAGTGAAGCTTATTGCTACTAAAATATGGCTATGTTAAATTACACAGCTGTCTCTGCAAAGTATACTCGGGATAGTTACAGAACCTTGTGTAATTTTTTCCTTTGAAATAAGCTGTTGTGGAACTTATCTTTATACATATTTAGGTATATAATTCTTCTGCACGTGTGATTGCAGCGCCGATTTTCATGAAATTTTTAGTATCGAATAAGTACATCGAAAAATTTTAATCCTATCCTATCAATCTGCGGTCGAGTTTTAAAAAGATACATATTATTAGATATATATAGACATTTTATTATTCAGTATAAATTTATAGGTGATAAAGGTAAGAGGGGAAGAAGAGGTGAAATACGCGGTAGAGGTTGTATACAATTTGTAGCAATTTTTCAACTGTAAGCTATCGCGAAACAATGTTCGCCGGGACAGTTAGTCGATATACATATCTATATATTACTACGTAAGACCTGGGTCAACAGTGTAGTGCACTTGGCGAGCTTTTGGGTTCCAAATGTGCTTTTAAATTTAATTTTTTTCCGGTATACCACTAAGCTTTTTCGTAAACATTCCATTGACCATAATATCACAATGTAATAATATATGTAATATCTTTACTTCCTAATCAATAAGAAAAAATATTTTTTTTGATAAGTAATTATTTACGAAGTCTGTTGTCTGTTATGTGGACTATAATAGACTTGAGAAACAAAAACGTTTATTTAAATTATTAGTAAATGAAGTGAAACTCACTAAGCTTTGGAAAATCAGATGACATTGCCAAGTTTCGTATCCCATCTTAATAAATAATAAGTTATAAAAATATCACACTTTTTGTTTTATCAATTTAATACATAGTTTTGATCCACAAAAAATTTACGCAGTAATGACGCCTGTTTGACAGTAGCTGTCATAAGTCAAATATATTACTTTTTGGCAGTGACGGTCATAATAATTCCATAGTCAACAAAACTCTTTGGATGGAATGGATCTCCCAGTATGAATCTGATTTTAGGATTCCGTAATCCGAAGGGTGACAACGAAGCCCAGTTACTAAGCCTTCTCTCACCTGTTTGTGTGATATTCTTAATACGAGTAACCCTAGTTCTCTACATTACTCGAATAAACGGCTTAAAACCTATGGGGTATTTCCCGTTGTCCGCAAATCATGAATTTACACAAGAATATCGCCCTTAAATGATGCAGCAGAAATTCCATCCTTTACATGCTTAACACCCAACACAACAATCAACTATGAGAAATTCACCAAATAAGTTTGAATCATTGACCTATTAAAATGTATAATAATAAAAATAGTGCAATTGTTCACATACAATTGCAAATCAGTAAATAGATCTGTTGATGGGATAAGATTATTATGTCAATCGGCAGACATTATTGCCCTTCAAGAAACGTGGCTTTTACCCCATGACGTGAATTTTATCGGCGCAATTCACCCGGACTTCAGTTATACCAGCAAATCTGCAGTGGACACGTCACGCGAGGTAATGAGAGGTAGGCCGTACGGGGGCGTAGCTATAATGTGGCGTAAATCTGTGCTTACGGTTGTGTCTGTCGTTGAGTGTAAATCTGAGACTAGCTGCGATAAAAGCACAAATAGAGAGAAGGTTTATCATGTTCTTCACAATATACATGCCTAAAGACTGTTCTGAATATTTATTAGAGTTCACTGAATGTATAAGTGAAGTAAACGCAATTATTGAGAGTAGCTATGTGGAATCAGTGGTTATTATGGGTGATTTTAACGCGCATCCAAATACCTTATTTTTTGATAAACATCAATGGAAATTGGCCGACATAGAATCATTAGGTGAAGACTCTGGAGTATTTAGCTTTATTAGTGACTGTAATAGCTCCACCGAAGCAGCCTGGAAGGCAGTTGGATTGGCACTTGGCTGGAGATGCAATTAGACCTTAATTGCATCATAAGAAAAAAGTTCTTTTCTCCTGTGGAACTATCTTTTAAAAACCAGGTCAGATGGGGAGAAAAACGAAAAAGAAACACAGCATCAATTAGATTGTTACAGTAAGCTGTGTCATGATAAATTACGACTAACTGATTTTCCAGTGGAGATGAGAGACTGTTGTGATAAGACTTGTGCGAACTCAGAACATAAAAATCTAATTAATATTATGTATAAACAAATTGTAATTATCCTAAGAGAGGCAGCAAAAGATACCTATGAATGTAAAAGGGGGGGCAACAAAAAACGTATTGCTGGATGGAATAAATATGTCAAGAAAACTCATGGGGATGCTCGATCGGCCTTTCTAAAGTGGGTGAGTAGTGGTAGGCAACCGATAGGACAGTACTTCGAGGACATGAAAAATAAGAGGCGTATTTTTAAACAAAAATTAAAGTGGTGCCAAGATAATGAAAAACAAATACAGATGGACATATTGGCCACACACCATAGCATAAAAGATTTCAAACAGTTTTGGAAAGAGACAAATACTCAGAACCCAAAATCAAGTGCCCCCACGAGCATAGAGGGAGTCTGTGAACCTGACCAAATATCTAATCTATTTAAAGAACATTTTAAAATAGAATGGAACTTGCGATCGTGGTCCTCGGTGCTCGAGGAAGAGGTAGGGCAAGAAGTGCCTATGTATTTTAAGGCTAAAGACGTAAGTGAGGTGATACATTCCATGTCAAGTGGGAAGTGACCGGGTCATGACGACCTCACTATTGAGCACCTAAGGTTTGCGGGTGCACACCTACATAGAGTTCTAAATATGCTGTTTACTTTATGTGTTGTTCATGCTTATCTACCCGAGGACTTAACAAAGACGATTGTTGTGCCAATACTTAAAAATAATACGGGTGATGTATCAGATAAGAGGAACTATCGGCCAATTTCACTGGCGACAATCATAGCAAAGGTCCTTGACGGCTAAATTGAAAGACAGCTTAAATTGCATATAGACCTTCATGACAATCAGTTCGGGTTTAGCCCTAGGCTATCTACTGAAACTGCTGTTCTGTGCCTCAAGCATTCCGTCAGGTATTATACTAGTAGGAAGACTCCTATATTTGCCTGTTTTCTAGATTTATCTAAGGCTTTTGACCTGGTAAACTATGATATTCTGTGGAATAAGTGTGCTAGTGAAACGACTTTACCGAAAAACTTGGTAAACCTTTTTAAAGTGGGCAGGTTCACTGTCGGACGTATACAGTTTGGAATGTGGAGTGAGGCAGAGGGGGCTATGTTTTCCTACGCTATTTAATCTGTACATGAACGGTCTGATAGTTGAGCTTAGCAGCAGTAGAGTCGGCTGTTATATAGGAGGAACTTGTTACAATAATATTAGTTACGCCAATGATATGGTGCTGCTGAGCCCATCGATCAGGACTCTTAGAAAACTAATAAAAATATGTGAGACACATTCAGAGACACGTGGTCTCAGATATAATGCCAAAAAAAGCGAAATGCTTATTTTTAAAGCAGGCAAAATGACCTACACTGAGGTACCTTCGGTACAGTTGGGTACAAATTTATTTAGGGTTACTCAGTTGAAATATCTGGCACACTAGGTTTCTGAGGATATGTCAGATGATGCCGACATGGATCGTGAACGCTGGCGACTAGGGCGAATATTGTTGCCCGTAGGTTTGCCCGGTGCACTAAGGAAGTGAAACTAACACTGTTTAAGGCTTACTGTCAGACATTCTATACGTGCAGCCCGTGGGTCGATTATACGCGTAAGTCGTATAGTGCCCTACGTGTACAATATAACAATGGTTTGAGGATGCTTTTGGGGTTGCCTCGGTACTGCAGTGCTTCAGGAATGATGGCGGAAGCGCGAATAGACAGCTTTCCTGCTATTTTGCGCAAAAGAGTAGCCTCCCTACTACACAAAGTCCGGGGCAGCCCCAATTCTCTTCTGAAGCCGATATCTGAAAGGTTTCAGTGTCCAATTTTAAGACACTGGAACTTAGTACATGTTTGTTTCAGGCCAGCAATATTTAATGCTAGATAAACCAATAGGCTTTATCTAGTACCTACAGATTAATATTTACTTGTAATTCTTTTTTTGTAATTTGTAATTTGCAATTTGACAACTAACATATTTCTAAGATTGTATATATACAGACACTAATATGCTGACCTTAACTGATTACTTGCTTCATAGCATGGAAAATGGTCTTCAGATAGATGTCGTGTACACAGATTCTCCAAAGCTTTCGACAAAATTAGTCATGATATCCTTATTACGAAGCTTTCAGAGTTGGGCGTGCATGGCAGTCTCCTGCGGTGGATTGATTCCTACATCCGTAATCGCAGTCAGCCGGTCTGTGTTAAAGGCTGTTGCTCAGGATTCCTTGTCATTTCCTCAGGGATTCCCCAGGGATCATATTTGGGACCATTATTATTTTCTATATATATCAATGATATAGGATCAATCTTTAAATACACGACGTTTTTACATAATGCTGATGATACAAATTTTTTTCGTAGTATTGAAACGAATGACGATTGCAACAAATTACAATTAGATCTAATAGCTCTGACTGATTACTGTGTTAAAAACCAGCTTATTCCCAACATTGATAAATGTTCCACAATTTCGTTCACTCGTAACACAAAAAAAATTGAATTCGACTATAGGTTAGATTATTACAATTTAAGACGTGTGTAAACTGTTAGAGATCTAGGCATAATTATGGATCATAAACTTACTTTTAATTACCACATAGACATATATTTACAGAAGGCTAACCGTAACTTAGGTTTTATAAATAGAATATGTTAACCTTTTAAACACACCCAAACAAGATTGATACTTTATTTCTCATTTGTCAGATCCTTGCTGGAGTTTGGTTGTAGTGTGTGGAATCCAAATTATAAGAAACATATCAACCGCGTCGAAAAAGTTCAGAAAAAATTTATTAATATGTTAAACTATCATTCCGATATCAGCTTGAGTTACATAGATTTATACCACGATCCCTTAACTCCTACAATAAACATTTTTCTGATTTGGATGTTTTTGGGTCTTCTTTTGACGACTTCAAGAAAAAAATATTTCAGAAACTTAAAACATAGTTTTGTGTTTATGTGAGGTTGTTTAATTAATAAATACCTAGTGTAATCCGTTTTGTTTGAAGAACACATTTGTTTTGTTTTAGCACTAAGTACCTACTTAATATTTCTTATATATTTTAAATCTTCTTTATATTAACTATTTAATTTATTAAACTTAAAATATATATTAATTGTAATTTTCGGCACTGTTTGTCTTCTTTCTTATAAGACTTTATTGTATTTTAATTGTATATTATGACTGTTTGTTGCCAAAATAAAATAAATAAATAATTTATATGGAGATAATCTGAAATAAATGAATAATAATACTAAAAATAATAATAATATACAGCTGCACATATTTATTCCTTCCATGGTGGCCACCGCTACGCTACATGTTGCACTCTATGAAAATGTTTGCAACTAACTTTTTTAAACTGGCGTTCAAAAATCAAAACTACAATCGCTACATTGAAATGATGCGAACTTACAACGACACTAGCGACGGAATATCCAAATAAATTTAGAAGGTCAGAAAAGTTTGTTTCACTGTATAGCGACTGAATACTGAGAATCTATTCTAGTTTATTGATATTTAAGTAGTAGCAAACACATAAAAAATAATAATCAAAATTTAAATGATTTTACAAAGTAGCTAATAGGCCTGTTACGGACGGACAGCAACAGTAACGTTGCACCGTCGACATGCGCGCAAAAAAAGAACTTTCAAAAAACTACGCAACTAGTTTTATCAAAACTCAAAGTTGCTAGTTCCTGAAAATGTCACGGCTTCTGTGGAGCTACTGTCAGAACGTGACTTTTCGATTTTTTAACAATACTGTAAAGTGAACCACATGTGTTTTTTGGTTCTCACACATTCATTTCTAGACATAAATGTCTGCCAATTGATTTTTTATACTATTCAAAACACAACAGACGTAGTTGTAAAATAAAAAATGTAAAAAGTCAAAATTTGTACTAAAAGTTTGAAAACAGATTTTGAAGCCTGATATTTATATGAAAATGAGCAGCCAATCAGAGCAAAGACGAAAGTGGGAGAATGGCTCGGAACAAAAACACCATTAAAAAATATTAAAATACTGGCTCGGCCCAGCATATAAATAGAAAGTTCTAGGTAAAAATCTGGAAAATACCGGTTTGAACTGGTTATTGGGTTTCCAAAATAAAAACAACGTTCTCTGATTGGTCTAAAATAAATTATTTGAACATTTCCTCCTAGACCAAAAACTATAAAAGGAGACGCAATTTTCATACAGTATGCAGTGAAAGTTCAACAGTTCCAGGAAAATAAACAGTGAAGAAACCAACTGAAGAAAGAACAAGTTATATATATATGTCAAGAAAGAACCAACATTTTTATAACTCAAGATTACTTCAAGAAAGAAGTAACATTTTTATAAATCAAGAAAATTCGTAGAAGTTAAGTAAAATCAGTGAAGCGTAAATTAAAATCACGATTTTAAAGAAAGTGTTTGTAATTTATAGATAAGTGTTTGTAAATTATAATTTTGAGAAATGTTAAATGAGTTGTCAATATAAGTGTTAATTGCGTTTAAGGCAATTATAAGCTGTTGCAAGCAGAATCCAATTTGTTTCATTTTTCAATTTTACAGTGGGCTTTTTCAGAGCCCACATTTCGATAAACCTACAGTCCACTAGCTCTGTCCGCAACAAGGCCATACATCTTTATGATTATTATTGTAAAAAAACAAATTTAAAAAGCTTTATATTAAAGGGATTTTTTTACATGGTTAAGTTAGCCATCGAGAAAAGTATTTTGAATCGTGTTATTGCAAAAACATCTTAAAAATTTCATGCTGAATCATTCATTTTTTTTTTTTCATTACATATGGAGACATTACGATATATGCAGCCGTAATAAATTCTCACATTATACCAGCAATACTAAAACTAATATCTGCATGTCATAAACCAGTATATTAATGTGTAGTGACAGAAGTTTTATGTACAGAGTGGAAACTTACTCCCGCGAACGGTTGGGTCGTGGAATGAGCTCCCTGCCAAGGTTTTCTTTAAGGACTACATATAGGGTTCTTCGAGAAAAAAGTTATTAGATTTTTGAAGGGTCTGCAACGCGCGAGTGATACCCCTGGTGTTACAGCCGTCCATAGGCTACGGTGACCGCTTCCCATCAGGCGGACCGTAAGATTGTTTGCCACCTAAGTGTTATAAAAAATATAAAAATAAACGCTAAGTGATCTCACTCCATTACTTCTTAACCATACACGATATCGAAAAACTGTTTGTTGATCCTAAAGTGCTTTAAGAGCTCTATCCAATGGTATCAATAATTCATTTTCCATGTATTTAGTATGGTGACAAAATACTAATTCCAGCACTACAACAACAACAGACTAATAGCAGCAAAAAACTTCATGCAATCCAAAAAGATTTAAAAGGTCGTACTACAATAATAAACTATTTATTTATAAAGTAGTTTACTGTTGTAGGTAGTTGCACCACGTCCGCACACTTGTTTCTGTTGTAAGTAGCTGCACTATTACCACACACTTGTTAATGTTGTAGGTAGCTGAACTACTTTGGCAGACTTAGTTACATATCACGTAATCTGTGTTTTTACTCAAGGTTACTGCCAAATTTTGTATTTTTGAATGTTCTGTTGTACCTATAATGTGTTGCTTATTTGCTAAATAAAAGTTTTTCTTCTTCTTCTTCTTCTTCTTCTATACGACCCTTTACTGTACAAACCATAGATATTTTATAATTGAGTTATTCCCTGTCCGTTAAATTTTCATTTATAATAGCAGATTCATTCAATTACTCTGAAAATTACGTTCTTTTTTATTTAGAATTGAAATAACATTTGGCATTGCAAATGTTTAGTACTTTTATCCATGCTATGATATCATTGGCGCTTAAACCGCTTAAGTGGACTCCATTAAAAAACTGTATGCTTGCCAGAAGAGAAGAAATAAAATAGTTTAAAACGTTCATAATCTTTATCATCTTACTGGCTGGTTTGACTGTTGAAGTATGTTCTTCTGCGTGACTTTTGAAAGGTTTTGTTTTATGTTTTTGACATGTTTTTGGGTTAAACATTACATTTGTTTTGTGTTTATAAATATATATCTCTTTTACATAACAAATTTAATACAAGTAACTGTTTGAGTAACCCACTGTATTTTATTAAAAGCAACTCTGCAAAGTTTGGAACCAGGTTTTCAAGAATATAGTATCGTATTTCCAAAAAAAAATAGTTTTTACAATTTGACAATTTGCGACAAGAAATTTACCTTACGGTCTGTTGGTTCCACTTAGGTAGATATTTATTTCATTGTTTCCGAAAATATGAAATGCCAGTAGAGAAGCCATGTTTGTAATTGTTTTAAAAAATCAATAACAGCTGAGCAAATAAAGTTGTTTTTCAACTTGTTACATATCCATATTGAATCACTCAGGATACAACACTATTTTTACATAACAATAAGGTGACAACCCACCCAATGTAATTTTAGTCTAGATAATTAAAAATCAAGGTTTATGTACCTGAACTGAAATGTAAAAGAGTATCAAGAATATTAAGAATGTAATGATATTATATTGCCCTAGACCCAGAAAATTTTCTCTTAAAAAATTATAGCACATTGTGTAAGTGTGTTAATGGTGGTAAGGAGAAAATTACTAATCCATCCATTTGAGAGGCCATCTCAAAGCCGAAGGCGGTTGGTCGAAAGCTTTGGATCAAGTTAAAATTCGCTTGGCACGTAGTTCATATGACTTAAATGACTTGAGCTTGTAATTTCTGTACCGCCCGTGTTACTTATAAAGTTTTTTGTGATTTGCGAGTAAACAATAACTTTTAATCGTTTTCGGTTTTGTTTGGTTCAAAATCGAGTTGCTACCGATCAAGTTATTCGCTAGATCCGTCAAAATAATTAAACGTGACGACAAATCATCCCGTTAATGGAGTCCTTTACGCAACAAAGAGTACAAATAAAGGAAATAACTCCGATCCTTAAAAGTATGCAGATGTAAGTAGATTAAACGGCTGTTAATTTGTAGCAAGGTCAGAACTTTCTATCACACTTTAAACGGGTTTGTGTCTAACTAGTGTAATAATAGCACTAGATCGTATTAGTAAACACTTGTTGTCTATTTGAACTAAACCTATAAAAAAATATTTACGAAAATCAAACATGACAGTGCGTTTTGTACTTAAAAGCAAGCAATTACATTACATTATTTTATTTATTATAATATTTTTTGCGCATACCTAAACCAATCTTCCTGTTTTCTGTGCCTATCGGAATAATCAAGGAGCTGCAGTAAGAATTCTAGGCCGATAACCAAATTAGGGGCGGATGGAGCCGCTGGCCAAAGCTAGCAACTAATAAACAAGTAAACGAATACCTACATAGCATGCACGCACATATACCTGATAATCTGAAGTTTAACGAATGCTGTACAATACGTATAAACAAATAATTTGAACTACATATTATTTACCATAGGTGAATTATTATCTGTTGGAAACACATTGTAAACTTCAATATGACATTATAGGAGTGCACTTGCGCCTCCGTCTGTGTCTCAATGACAACTTTCAGACATGGCGGCCGTATAAAGGTTGTCACATACAAGGCAGATCCGAAATATATATTGCACCGCAGCGACGCCGTATATCTGCCAATATCGCTCTCCATACAAATCAATGGACGTGCACACACAGGGCGGATAATATATAATTCATCTTCCAACATTGTCGTCTGCTGAGCGATATTGACAGACTTATGCATAAGTTGACGCATTAATCAGCCGCGCGGGTGTACCAATACTGACCATTTATTTTCACCCAACAACATAAAAGTAATGTAAGTTTTTAAATAGTTATAAGTTTTCTTGCATCCCCACTGTCGAGCCACTGGTCTACCTTAGGTGAGAATAATTCAGGCTACACTCAATCATGCGGGCCCAGAGGGCTGGTTGTGAATTACACATTCACATTTTCTCATGTGCAAGTTAAGTTAAGTGAATATTCAATATTCTTGTGAAACTAAGAAAAAGACTTATCGGCACACGCCGGACTTGAACCTCTGCCCTTAGTCCTATGCCACAGTGTTTAAGACAAACAACGGCTAAGACAACAAAAGTAACATTTCAATCGTTTTGATATACCAAATTAACGAGAACGCGTTAACTAATTAGTTATTTAATAAAATAAATTCTAATTCAGTAAAAAGTATTTAAGAGAAAATCGATTGTAGCAATCGATAATTTGATGTTAAAGTGGCAACACATATTTTTGCTGTCATCTTGATTGATTGACCGATGGCCAATGCGAAAGACGGTAAATTGTTTTGAAGCTAAATGCACAGTATTACATATCGGAAATAAGAACCCCGGAGGTTCATACACAATTAATAACCAACAATAGGAAGCTGTTGAGCTTCAGAAAGATTTAGGTGGTTATATAACTTCCAACTTAAAATAGTAAATGCTTATCATAGCTGCTACAAAGAAAAAAAATCCATCCTATATTATAATAAAAGCATTTTATAAACACAACACTGTTGAAAAATAGTCCCCCAAATATGGAGTCTTTATTTTAAGAAAGACATTGAGCTCCTTTAAAGAGTACAACGCAGAGCCTATTTTGCCTTACATCCCTGGACTAAGACACATTAACTAAACAAAAGCTTTTAGTAACTTAAAATCGAAAAGAGTAATAAATACTCTGAAATGACAAAGCTTGGCTCCTAAGTTTTATGAATGCGAACCAAATGTCTGGGAACTTTAGCAACTTGACCCATCGCGTTAACAATTATAAAAAAATTAATAAATCAAAACGACCTATCCACCACAAACGGACGCGCTATCTCCAACCTATCTCTCCTGTAATTAGGGTATACAATGGTTAAACGCTTCTACCTATTTTTATTACCACACTTAACATTAATCTTTGTATTACAGTATTACAACATATTTTAGCATAAATATGTTTAAGTAATGGGAGTTACCAGATCTCTATGGACAAACCCTATACGTCGCCTAGCTAATAAGGGACCTGGAACCTGAACGGGAAAAAGGATGGTGGGATTCAAGAGACCCTTGTTTTGAGGTCAATGTCCAACATCGGACATTCAAGCTTATCAGTTAATGGGACACACTCGTCCCTGGGGATAAATTAATTAAGAGTTATTTTTAAATTTTGTACTACTTTTAAAAATAATAATAACTAAACTGTAAATTGAAACGTTAAATTAGTCACTATGTTAATACAGTGTAGTGCTCTACAAAAGCAGATAAAACGAGCTAAGTATTCTAGACTTATATCTAATATATTGTTGCTTCAGTGACCTTTAAAATTATTTGTAACTATTATAATCTAACGTGACAGATTTTCAACGGTGAACAATCCACTGTGTTACCTAATAATAGATAAGATAATAATCGAGTAATTTCCAGCCGTAGTCACTGAAGCCTTTAATTTGTGTGTCATGTTTTATTGTACTGTGTGCTAACTTATTTATATGTAACTAATTTTAGCCGGCCAAAAGGGGTTTATTTGAAGTTTGGGCCAGGAAAAGTTTAACCTTAACTAATTGCTCAAAGCGGTTAGTTAAGAAAAAAGTCAAAGTTTCGATAATAAATTTTTCTCTCTTGAATTGAATAATATGAAAGTAAAGTAGTTTTTCGTTTAATTATTGGTTTTCTTTTCACCTACCTTTTCCACGCAATTGAGTTCTATTCAGTTTGTTTATCTCAAGAAACCGTCAGGCTTTTATATCAAAGATTTACAAAAGGGGTAACCTATATATATTATAGAAAGTTAGACAAATATCGATATACTATTATTTTACTATTGTAAAGAGCTTTTGACTATCAGTTATTGTCTTCTTTAACGATATTGTATTGACTGGGAGTGTTCCTGTTATAAGGATCAGAGCAGAACTGAGGGTTTGACAATTGATTTTTCTTCTTACAATAAATAAAAGGTACCTTAAAATAAATGATCATTATAAAAACTGATTGGCCAATCAAGACGGACGTACGTTTCCAGTTTACAACTGATGGCGTCGTCACACACACACACACACACACATATATATATATATATATATATATATATATATATATATATATATATAAATTACATAAATGAATCCCCATTAGCACAATGTCCCAAACAAGAAGAGAATCGATCTATCTCACCTCAGAGTCATATTCAGATATGATACTGCCTAAATCTCTGGTTTTCAGGTTACAATCTTAGTCAATACCTATGTCCTATTTAAAGTGATTTCCTATTACAATTATCTGAGTTGATAAATCACAAAACGATTACAGTTAATGTTCACTGTAAAGCTAACTGTAAATATGACGCAACTTGCAATAATAGAAGTGTTATCACTATCCAAGTTTGTTATAACAGCAAGTAACAATCTTTGGCAAAAATACCTATGAGAACTGACTGCGATACTAAAAATATTTAGACCCAGGATCAAATACCCACTCATTTCCATAAAAGACGATCACAAAAATTATTTAGGTCTTCGGGGCTAAACTCCGAGTACGAGCGACGAACTTCGACGAGATTTTCATCTATTAAAATTATCCTAATACTAGCAATGTTTAGGTTAACAATTCAGTTAGTCATTTAACTAGGAACTAATACCTTCTAGGTACGTCTAGGGTGCATCAAATCACTCAACTTCTAAGGTTAATCAAAATCAAGTATTCCATGTAGACACATTTTGCCAAACAGTGCCGTGAAAGACTGGAAAAAGTTACTACAAAGTATCATTAGTGCCACCTCAGTGAACTCTTTTAATAATGGACTACACATATACTTTAAATAGTGCACTGAAACTAATTACAAATACACACATAAGGATACCTAAATAATAATAATAATTGGCTACAAATATGTAAATCTGCGTTTTAAATCCATTTAGTACTGTGAAAGGACGCTAAGATAGGAGTTCAATAAGTCAATAATTATTATTTTAAGTAGCAACTGTGGTGCTGTGTTGTGTCGCTTTCAGCTACATTTCAACATTATGTCGCGAACAAGCCTTTATTGCATTAATTGCGTCGGACTTCTCTCGTAAACCAACATTTTATGGAGCTAATTCAATAATGACAATTATCCCTTAAAATCCTGAAATGTTTGTTATGTTTTTAGTCTTGATTTAAAACTTATGGTTCAAGGTTTTTTACCAATACAATAAACATTCATGCATGTCAATTACATCTCTATCCATTATTACCTTTACATAATACAAGTGGGCTTTTTCCTCTTTTTTCTCATGAGTGTATTGTATTAGAGTTAGATTAAATACTAGAGACATAATAATAAAGTCATCTTTTATATTATTTTGATGGTTTTGTAATGTTATTACATTCAACGGCACTGCTAGCCATCGTACATGTACCTACATGTACATAGACGAAGTTTACGACCGGAAGTATCATCATAATTGAATGTAAGGGAAACTTCTAGAACAAAAGCGGCGGTCGATTAATTGTGCAATCTACAACGTAACATCCCCCCGATCGACCTCGGCACGGTCGGTTAGGCGGCTTCGGCACGTACTAACGGCCCCAGATGACGATCTCGCTATCCGGATAGCGAGATTAGTCTCAACGACCTCCCCCAATAAGGCCTCCCTCCAAACACGACGCCGACATCCCCGGGTTCGTCGGCCCCGAACGGATACACGAGGTATCAAAGAGTGCCGGGGCGCTTCTCGCCCCCACTCAATCGCAACCGCACCCGCGTAACGGGGAACTCCCCCCCCTGGCGGTGACTCACCTTCGGGTTCGAGACTCACGCCGGTCGAAGGGACGCCCCCAAAAGCGACAACCCAAGCCGAGGCTTCCCCCGCGGGGTGCCCTTGAGCGTTGGGTGCTATATGGACTGAGGCTCCTTCAGAGTCTCGCCCCAAAAGCCCGGTGAAGCAGTAATGGCTGCAACAGCCTACTGCATAGTCAGTTCAGGAAAAAAAAAAAACCGCTAGCTCAGTATTTTTGACATCGTCGTCGGAGAAACAAGAATAGAAGAAAGGGGCCTCACTCTGCCCAAAATCGGAGGTCAACAAACTTGGAAGGATCAGCTGGCCGTACCGGATAGTGACCCGATACTTCGTACCTAAGCAATATCAGCTGGCGGCGAAGCACAGCGATCCCGAGTTCCAGGCGCAACACTGATCAGCTGGCTATGGTAGCAAGGAGCATGGGCTCGGACATCCACGTTGCCGAGGTGGCAATTCTCCGATTCGTCACGACGTGATATCAGTCATTTCTAGGCTGACCTAAATCTTCAATATAAAGTGCTTTTAGCTATACAGTGCCATTAGGTAGTGAATAGAAAAAAAGGTAATAAACCATTGTAAAGTGTTAAGTTAATCTAGGTATTATAATAGAATTATATTTTAGATAAATTTGTTATTAGGAAAACATTTAATAAATTTTATTGTACCTAGAGAATATTTTTATAAAGTGTCTGTTCCAAAATACTAGCAACTTGAATATAGGCGAGAATCGAACCCACTATCTCTATCTCTCTATCTCATTCCTATATTCAAATTTGACGGCCAAGGGGTTGACTCATGCTGACAAAGTGATAGCTAGCCGAGGCTTGGGTTCGAATCCCAAACGAAACCGTTACAGTTTAATTTCAGTTCAGAGATGGTTTCAGGTCAGTGGTGACCTAGGGGTTACCATTTAACCTAAGCCCCTGAAGGTTGTCTGTTTGATTTTGAGACTTTCCTTATTTTTCAAGTACATTGATTTTGCACGCCCTGGCTTTTCAGTGAAAAAAAACATTATGAGAAAAACTGTAAGATAAAAAAAAATATTTAAGAGAACTCCACAATTCCCACTGGATCCATATGTGGATTATGGCCTTGATGGTCCTAGGCCATATTAGGCTAACCAGGAAAAATATTAAAATAACCATCCTTTACATTGTTATTCTTTACAAATATCCCACAAGTACAGAGTGCTAAGTGTAAGTCTTAACAACTACTATGTTGTCTTCATTGATAAATTATGGAAATGAATCGGATTTGTTTTTCTTTTCTGCTAAGGATTATTATGTATGGGAATGCAATAGGAAAGTTAAAAACTCACACTAGTCTGATCAGCAGGAGTGGGGCATTTTAACAACATACTACATACTTATGCCACCTTGTAGTAGGTGATTAGTGTATGCATCATAAGGATATGTGTTTCTTTTCATCTTGTCATCAAACATGAGTCAATTGTCACTTGTGTTTTCAAAAAATTTCATATTCTTCAGTAGTTACCTATTCACAATATGGCTTAAAGGTATTGGCCATTTTAAGTTTGTCTGAGGTAAGGTTTGTATTACTCTTTGATTTGAACTATAAAATATACAATAAAATAAATATAATCTTTATACTATACTGTAAAATATACAATAAAATAAATATAATCTTTATTCAAAATGTTCAAAGATAGTTAAACCTCACATATACTTAGATGTCTTTTACTAAAAATAATAAATATTCCTGGACTTTACACCACCTCTCTGATTTCGAATTAAGCAAAGCTTGAACTATGGGTACCAGACAACAGATATGTATATTACATAAAACAAGCAAAAAAAAGGTTCTTGCAGGAATTAAATAATAATCTTAAGATATTGTGGAAACTTTTTATTGTAGCCTATCGACATGTCTGAAGTATGACAGGAAAAGTCAAATAAAAAACTATAAAAATAGCAACTGTCCAGAACAAACAGTTAAGTTAGGAGGAAATCAAAAGGATAAACCCGAAAGTGTTTCAGTGCCTGGATCATCTAACCCGACTGTATCATAATATGTGGACTCAACTCAGTAACACAAGGGTCTTCACTCTCTGTATGGAGTAAACAGAAGAGTTTTTCATACTTGTCATTTTCATATTGTGTCTTCAGAAATAATAAACATTCGACACATCAAGTCTTGGTGCCAGAAGTAATTTGAACAAGTTAGTCCATGGATGATATTCATCTATACTTTGATGTTTCAACAACTGCTTGGGTACTTAGAAGCAATTGATTGTTTTATCAGTTCATCTCATTGAGCTATCAGTAATAACGTTTTCAGTCTTTGCACAGTACTAATACACCTACATTCATTTTTTAAAACATTTGTATTTTAAATATATTTATGTATATAATTTTATATTAAATATACATATAAATATATTGTATATAACGTCAAAAAAAAAAAGAAGAAAAAAAAGTTATTTCATTTCTGTAACATAATTCTGCTCGAAAGGCTGTTGGACATGAGACCCATATAACCTGGCATTTAACATTTTGATCATTATGAGGGCATGTCAGTACAATGTTAAGTTACCTATAATTTTTATTTCCAACTTCTAAAAATATGCAACGATTACACTTTTTGTTATACTTATAAAAATCTATTTACTTAGACATACGCGAGAGTCTTTATGTGGTACCTAAAACACGTAGAAGTCTGCCATTCTTCTTTCTTATTATTTTTTATTAAAAAAGGCAAGTATTGGCGGAAATATGCATTGTTAATCTACCTTTATTGTTTTATTGTACATTGAAAATTTCGTTTCCGTAAAAACAACAACAAATGTAACGGAAAATTATTATTGATTTACTTAAGCTGGAGCCAAGTCACCACTAGGCGAAAACGTAATAATAATAGTATGAATTGTAGGATTATTGTAGTCTCTCCTTAATAATAAATGATATGTCATGTCATTCTGTATAAAACTAACTTTATGAAAAATAAAACATATATACCGCGGTAGTCTTATAATGTTCTGTGTATACCACTTTGTGGCCATATAGCCGCGAAAAAGTAGCAAATATTAAATAATTTGGTAAAACTACAAAATGAAGCTAACACTGACAAAAACATTCTACCTACTCATCATTCATTTCATACAAATATTGGATATCCAGACAATTTACAAAGTCATATTTTAATGTCAATTTATTACAAATTTGGTATGTCTACCTACAAAACATTTTACAAAACAATAAAATACATACGATAACATACAACACAACTATATCTGAAACTACATTCATATGAAACATAATATTTAACAGTTCACCGTATAAAGAGACTTTAATTTACTAACGGACTATAACATTTTCTCAAATATACTTATTCACGATCCAGATATATTAATAAGTCTCAACGTTTTAATAAGTTAAATCTGTAATGGAGAAATATAATACAAGATTGACGCTTTTTTTTACGAAATTGAGACCCTAAAATTGTACAAGACATTTGTAATAAACTAGATTATTTCCGTGACTTCGTCCATGTGGACTTTGGAGATAAGAAAGATTTGCCTGTTTATTGTTTTACCAACAAAAATATCAGAATCAGAACTTTAATTCCCTGATTAAGATTATTATAAAAGCAAAAATAAGTATTTGCTGGTTTTTAAAATTGATTCATTTTGTGTAAATTTGACGAATACATTTTTTTGGGTTAGTTTTTTAGTAAGAACTGATTCTTGTATCTGTGAACTTTTCCATGATATTTAATTTATTTATTAAGCTTAATGGTTCACATTTCTGCCCGGGTACCCGTATGTTTCGGTGCGATCTTGAAGTAGTTTTTCATAAAAAAAATAGGCTTATACAACCATTTTTAATATCAAGATTTTATTTTCGATGATATCTGTGTTGAAGGAAAACAACACTGTCGTCTTTCGGCATATCTAGTCAGAACAGTTGGATGAGGCGCTTCTTTTTGACACATTGGTAATGAAATAACGGGTTAGAAATAGTGATTTTTTGGTTGTTTTTTTTTTCATACAATTTGCAGAGAGACGTGAATGTCAGGGCTCTCCATTTACCTTTGAGAAATAATAAAAAAAAAATCAAAAAATAAACTAAAGAATCGAAACGGTAACAGAGGACTAATAGACATAAAATATGTGTGTGTGTGTGTACGTATGTGAGTGTTTGTATACGTACGTGTGTGAAACAGAGGGAATGTGTTTATGTGTGTGCGTGTGTGGGACTGTGAGTAGGTTTTTTATTATTATTATTTATTTAAGTGTAAAGTAAATAAGACCTACGGTGTATGTATTATATTAATATGTAGATTTATTGTAGTCTAGGAGTTTAAGAAAGTTAGTAACAGCTAATTCGCACTTGAAATGAGTTAGTGGGAAAATTGTTGCTCATTTACTAATCTTGTTGTATGAAAATGTATTAAGAAAATGAAAGTGGGTTGCGTGGGCAAAGGTTGTTTTGCAGGTTGTAATTTCACATACTCTGTCGATACGGCAAGTTTTAGGATATTCATAACAATTAAAAGGTAGTGTCGAATGCTACTTTAAGACAGTTTTAACAAAGCATAATTGTCCATCGTTAGGACTTGTGTTTTTTATACAAATCTGTAGTTGGATGTCTGTTTTTGGGCTCTTGCAAGAGGTAGTGAATAGGACTTACAGGCACCGCCCCAAGAAGAAATGCATAATGTTATTTAAGACTCACAGAAAGCATGATACATAACCTTAATAACTTTGACATCCGCGACACGACGAACACGTCTAAACAAAGCTATCAATTTCCGGATTCTTTGAGTAAGCTGGCTTATTTGTTTTTGAAGATTAAGGTTACTGACAATTATTATTCCCAGATACTTCACCGAATCCTGCCTTTCAAGTCTTGTGCAAGTGCAAGAGTTAGAGCGACAAGGCTTTGCAGGGTAGACGAGCTGGAGATTATTGCTGTCATGTCCGTATTGCAAAACTCAAATAATTAGTTTTGGTCACATTGAGGGTCAGTATGTTTTTGGTGTGCCAGTTATTGATATTCACGACTTCATTCGAGTCCTCACCTTGTATTAAAATAGCAGCATCATCCGCGAAGGAAACAATTTTACCGTTTTGAATTTTAGGATCGCATAGATTGTTAATGTAGATTAGAAAAAGTTTTTGACCTAATTTGCTTCCTTTAGGTACACTAAATGTAACTGATTGGTTACCACTTATATGTTTTCCAATTTTTAAGCATTGTGATCTATTTTTCATATAATCCTTGAAAAGTTGTAATTGAGTACCTCGGATGCCTTTGCTCTCAAGCTTGGAGATCAATTTCGAGATAGATACCGTGTCAAATGCTTTTGAGAGATCTAGAAAAATTGCTAGACCTTTCTTCTTTTGGTTCTATATTACGAACAAGAAATTTTGTAGGATTTGACACGGCATCGGCGGTCGACTTTCCCTTGTGGAAACCAAACAGGTTTTTCGACAGCAGATAGTATTTTTTTAAGATACGGCACAATTCTCATATTTATAAGATGCTTAAGTAATTTTGACATAGGCGGCAAAATTGAAATTGGCCTACAGTTATTAAATATGTTTTTATCTCCAACTTTATGTATGGTTATTATAATTGCTTTTTTAAATGAAGTGTGAAAAGTACCTGTTCTGAAACTAAGGTTGAAGATGTGAGTAGGTGGGACAGAAAATAAGTGCTTGTAATGCTTAATTACTGTGCTGGATATACCATCCCACAGCATAGTCACTTTTTAGAGAATCGATCATACAAAAAACTTTCGTTTCATCAGTTTCAAGAAGAGCAAACGCATGTTGATAACAAGATTCTATATACGATGTAGGACTTTGCCTACAGTGGCAAAGAACTTATTAGCTTTATTAATAGCTGATTCGGGAGTTTCATATGATGAATATAAATCTAAAAAGGAGATGTCCGAGGTTTGTAGTTGGTTACATTCTTTATAGTTTTCCATATTATTATATATTATATTTTATATATAAATATATTATATAATATATTATTATCATAGCCTTATCTATGTGAGGTTAGGCTGCTTCTATGAACTCAAAAAAAATGTGGGAGACTGGCACGTTTAACTCGTTTTTGTAATGAGCTACAAAAGTTACGATAACGGCAGCAGGTTAAATTTTTGGCTAATTTTGGAGCTTGACTCTATTTTTTAAGCACTTCAAAAGTCCGGTTGTTATCCATGGTTTAATAGAATCTTTTCGTGTTGAAATATGTTTTTCAGTGATGTTTTTTGTTTTGGCTGTAGTGATAAGGCTAATGAACTTACTCATTGCTTCATTGACTTTGTTTTTCGCTGAGAACACTTAGTACAATTATCAGACCGAGTTTCTTTATCTAAGGTTTTATAATTTATAATTTTAACTCACTTAGAGATGCTTCTCTTATAAGTTTCTTGCTGCAAAGCTAGGAGGACAGTAGATTTAATCATCTGCTGGTAAGCTGGTAGCGGGCCTTGAAAAGCCATGCAGTCTAAGTAGTTGCAGCATTCTTGTCAGTAACGCTAGGTTGGATAAATGTTGGATAATACGATGAAACTTGGAGGATAAGCTCAAAATTGAGTGTGATGATGATATGAAGTTATCAGTGTCACGAATTGTTGACGATCTTTATGTGCTTAAAATTGCAAATCGGTTGTCTTATTTAATCACTAGGCAGTTTGCATCTAGAATGTGTGGTTCCGATATAGAACAGATTATATTAATATTTAACATATACGACAACACCATCGTTTTTGTTTTTTTGTTTTGGGTCGTGTGAGATGTGTAATTAGGCAGCCAAGGAGGGGCATGTATTTTAAATAACCAACATTTAGTCACCTTAAGTCTTTGTAGAATTAATAAATCCCGTCATATTGCGCGATATGCTTGGTATATCTTGGGTCAATATTATTAGTTTCCTCACAGGTTGATTTATAAAATTACAGTAATTTTTGGGGTCACAAACATAAAAATTATATATACAGAAGTTAATCAATATTGTCTATTAATGTAGTTTTATTATCTATTTTTATGTAAATAAATTATGTCACAAAATCATAGCGTTTCCTTTTTCCCTTTTTTACATTCGTATTTTCCCGTTACAACCGGATCATAAGGCTTTGTATAACCATTCGTCATGCAATGTGAGTCGGTAAAAGACAGAAAAAATAATTGAGAGCAGACATGTGAACATACACATAAACGAAATATCAACACGAAACACGATTGTATTTCGTTTGCCAATGATACTACAATCATAATTAATTCTGACTTTCGAACATATCTTCAAACATAGACAATAAATAATTTAAATAAAATGGATAGTTGGTTACGATCGCATAATTTAACAATGAATTTGAATAAAACCAAACTCATGCAATTTCAAAAGATTAATAGTAATTTTCCTAAACATAAAATGAAATACAATAACATTACAATAGAAAGTATAGATAATAGTAGTAGTAAATTCTTTATTGCACAAAAACAAAACATTAAAAGAAATAAATACAGTTGATTGGTAGAGTACAATTGAGGCGGTCTTTTCGCTATTTAACGATTTCTTTCAGACAACCTTTGGGTAGAGGAAATATAGTAAAATAAGATTTAACTTTCTAGGCATTGAAATTGACAAATATAGCAATTGGAAAAGTCATGTAGAAAAAGTTTGCAGTGAATTAGTTCATTTTGTATATGTATTGAGAAGAACTCGAGAAATCGCAACAAGAGAAGCTGCACTCTTGGCCTACCACGGCTATATCTCAGCAATATTTAAATATGGCATTGTACTGTGGGGTAATTCTGTTATAATGGACAAAGTTTTAAGGCCCAATAAAATTCATAAGGTCACTATGTGGAGCTGGACCCTTAGACAGTTGCAAACCCTTATATAAGTCGTTAAATATACTGCCTTTTCGTTGTTTATACATCTATGAACTACGCATTCTTGTTTTTAAGAACCATAGATTTTCAAAACAAATATAGAAATGACTGGCGGACGTGGTAAATATGCCAATATGTATGTCCCGTCACAAAAACAAGCAGATCACAAAAACAACGCTTACTGCATGGCAATACAATTATATAATCACTTACCCCATTAAATTAAAGCAATACCCCTGAGATTTTTAAAGAAAGAACTACACAATATTTTAATAAGTAAAGAGTTGTTAGCAGATAATTCATAATATTGCATTTAGCTAATGAGTAGTAAAATTAGAAAACAGTAGACATATTATTTGTTAAAATTTGACATCAATAATATAATTTTTATATTTTATAAATATTGAGATTTTTTTTATTTTACAATCATTAATATGTTTTTTTTTGACATTTTAAAATTTATTATTCAATCACTTTTGTAATGTTATTTTTCGCACATTTTAAATTTTTTTTTATTTGGGTAAGATGAGTAGATATATTGTACAAATTAATTTTGCAGACCAGTTAAAATGGTAGAATATGTATGGACTTCAAATTATGTACCAAATATCTTTTATGTAACCCATATTCGATGCAAATAAAGACCTATTCTATTCTAGAAACATTAATAAAGTTAGTTTTAGGGATAAGAATGTCGAAATGTCCATCGCGTTTGATTAAGTACACGGTAGGCGATTTGCCTCTTTGGGTACTGATTTTGTTTGCGTGTTCAGTAAGAAGTGTTAATTGTCTTAGCAGTTTTTGAGTTTGTGTAACTTGTGAATTGTGAGTTTTACATTTAGAATTAGTAAGTGTTTAATTGTGATGTATTTGGTGATAATCGTATAATTGAGGTATAAATAACATGAAAAATAACTATTTATATTCTTTGCAAAAATGGGTACGTTCAAAGTTAATATTTCAAACTGAGATTCTTCATTAATGTGTATATGTTTAATTCAAATCTTAATTTTTATTATCGTGGTTAAATTTTTCACTGCTTTGATACAGCTATTTTTAATGGCAGGAGATGCTACCTCTATCAGAATAGTCTTGTTTGGGCCCTTTTTTTCTGGTATTCTCCTTACGTCTTTAATATCTGACACAGTTAATACGTTTTCGTAATTTTAAATAAATATTGTATGTACGAGAGAATATTGTCACGACTTTCCTGTGCATTTAATGGCACATATTTTATTTCTAACTCGCTTGAGTATGACTGCCTGTACAAACCTTCCATTTTATTTACTAAATATAAAACTTTGTCGTTCGATATTTTCAAGCCACTTTCTAAAGAAAGCTGTTGCTTCGCAAGTCTTCATACTGAGAATTAGTGTACTCCAATGATTTTTCTAGATCTTTATTGTAATTTTTTAAGTCACTTAAATGCGTTGTGCAAGATTTTACACAGGCACTTAGCTATGATAAACGGCCATCATAATTGGCCTTCCAAGAATTTCGTTGATTGACTTTAGTTCTGCCCAAAAAGAAACCAGGCTGTCTTTTATCATGTTTTCGCAGCAACAACTCATTTTAGTTATTTCAGAATCGTGTGAATAAACAGAGTCACTGTCCGAATCTTCACCACTTCGCTTCTTACGCGAGTTAACGGCGAAGCGACTAGCTAAATTTGTCGGAAGTAGGTTATTTAGTCTTATTATCTGCCTTTTGTTTTGTTTGTGGCATTATAGTAAGCAACTTGAAGGCCTAAAGTTGTAAGCCGCTTCCGTCGGTGACACAGTGAGCGCAATGATCTATTTTTCGCGATCACGTGTCACTCTGTGACTTATAGTTGATATCCGCCGAGCACAGGAGGCGTACTCTTATTGGTGGCCGAATTTATTATTGCTATTCTAATGAGGAGTTCTAATTATTTTATGTTTTATTCGCTCATGCAAAGCTTACTCAGGTATATTTGTCCTTTCTTCTCAGCTGGCCTAACTTCGTTTATTTTTGCCTTTAGTACACTGAATAATTTTTCACTGTTTATTTTAATTAAGTATTTAATAAAATAAGGGGCGATATGTACGCATCACTTTAACAGTCTTGGGAGGACAGGGGACAACTTGTTGGTAAACAAATCCAGACAAACAAAACGTAATTTAATTTAGAATTCGCTTGACACGTAGTTCATATCTTGAACCACAGATGGCGCTTTTACGCAAATATACAAAGTACATAGAGCGTGCGCGATGCACAGAACAAGTTTCATTATGTCATTACTACCCGTAATTTCTATAAACTCCCTTAGCTACTGTTTACGATTAAGTGTGTTGAAAATTGTTATTATGTCCCTTCTATTCGAAAAGAGGCGAAGGGTTCCTCGAAAAGGGAGAGCAAAACGAGTTATTCTGGAGCACCTAACAACATTAACGGAATACCTTGAATTTGGAACACTATTTCGCTTTGATAAAGTCCAGGTTGGTAATAAAAAAAACAGTAAACACACATACATGTACACGTCTATGCGCCACATCCACCCTCATCCAGAACCCCCCCCCAATACCAAGTAGCCACTGGCGGACGACTATGTATATATAAGTAATAGATGGATGTCCAGTATTGAACCCATACCTTTAATTTCAGACATTATTATCTTTATTGAATTCTCCCACAGTTTAGTATTCCTTGTTAATAAGAACCTTTTTAATGTAAGTTTCAAAAGTATGTACAGGTAGTATGTACAGGTAGTATGTACAGGTAGTATGTACAGGTAGTATGTACAGGTAGTATGTACAGGTAGGTTAACAATATTCTCAGGAATTGTATTAAAAAAGTAAATGCTCTGAATTATGAAAGAGCCTTCTGAAGGCGACATTTTGGAATCGCATGTTTTTTTTTTTTCTAGTATTTACATTGTGTATGCCACTATTTTTAACAAATAAACTTAGGTTTTAATGCAGTGAGAACGCGTAAATATACTGAGAAGCTACAGTAAGTATATTAATATTTTTAAAGAGGTGACGAAGCGAATCTCGGCGCGCTAAGTCATACATTGATCTTATTGCTGTTTTTTAGGTATAAAAGTTAGATGCCATGTCAGCCGCTTTGCCCTTAATAAAATAAAATATGAGCGAATGGAAATATAGAAATAACTAAAACTGAAAAACTACCTGAATAAGTAGAAAACGTAAGCCTGCCTACACAGAGTTTTAAAGTGTATAGTTTTCAAGTCTTTACTGGGGATAGAATAACAAATAGGGTTTCTTCGGCCTAGAGCCCGATCAGAAGTCTTGCTCGTCGAGGACACCCTTCAGGTCGACGCCGCCGAAGTAAGTAGAGGCGGACGGGACTGAATTTAAGTGACCTATCGACGTGTATTGAGTAATGAAAGATATGCCGCACGTGGCTGGCACAATGCAAGGTTGCACGTGAGCGCAGTTCGCCCCGTACCTTCTATGTGTAGCGGTGTACAGGCTGAAGTACCGCTACCGCACAGGCCGAGGATTTGGAGCACAAGGTACTCCAGGCAGGCCGAGGATTTGAATTCTAAAGGACTCTTGGCCTCCCTCAGTGCAAACGCCGCTACCAGGCTGACGCGCACCGGCCTTCGCAGTAGCCGCGAAGAGTTGGGGTTATGTCCAAAGATATAAGACGAAACTGTTACGTAGTAGTAGAATTAATAGCAGTCATAAAGTTGACGCTTTACGTTAAGTAGATAGTTGAAAGTATTTAACTCCAAGTAAAATTAAATTGATTTTTTCTATGTCCGTAGAGACTAAGCATTATGATGACAACCCTAATGTCACAACCTATCCAGACTCTTTTGATCTCGATATTTGAACTCATGACTATGGTAATGGACCTAAGAATGGATGCCTAGAAAACTTCCATCGTTTCCTACATCATCCGATCCTTTACCGGAGTCGGACCACCGGCAACATTCGTTCCGTTATAAAGCATAGGCGGCTGAGCTAAGTTTTCGAGCTAAAAGAGAAACATGTGAGTGCCATTGCAGTGTAGTTACTAAAGTGATGCCCAAGGAGACTGTTAACTCAAGCAGTTTGAGTGCTTTACCGTTTATAAATAATTTTGTTGGAGCATCTTTGACATTTGGTCAAGCAAACTTTTTACATTTTGTTTCTGTGCATTCAGTAAAACATAATTTGATGTCAACTAATTAAGAACTTGCGAAAGTGTATCATTTATAGTGTCACACATCATTGTTATAAAATATCAAAGACGTATCATCTGCAAGCAAAACAATTTCGCACAGTTTTTCAACATAAAAAGGGCAAATCGTTAATATAGACTAAGAATAAAAAAAGACCTAGTATAGAACCTTGGGGTACTCCCATCACAAAAGTGATCCAGAAGATTTCACTCTATTGATTTAAACTATTTGATTTCGATTACTTAAATATGGGAAAATAAGTTTAAGAGCCGAGTCTACAACGCTATAATGATTTAGTTTTCCAATAAGAGTTTTGTGTTCAACACAATCAGATGCTTGAGACAAGTCACAGAAAATACCAATGGCATACTGTGAACTTTCCCGTGCGCTAAAAATTGTTTCACAAGGTCAACTCCCGTGTCGGTAGTGGACCTATCTTTTGTAATTCAGAACCGTGTAATAGTTTATGTATGTCAAAATATAGCTACATATCGGCATTTAATTGATCGGAAGCACTTCGAACGGAGCTGCGAGAGAAGTTGTCAAGTGATACATGAGGGCGCTCAACTGACCGGAAGCACTTTGAACAGAGCTACGAGAGAAGTTGCCGAGTAATTTATAGACTTTTAAGTACTTATTTATTTTATTTTAACTTTACCGCAAGGGTCGGCTCAGACCGAGACGCGATGCGACCTAAAGCGGCTTGAAGATGCGCCGCTCGACGTTGGGACGCACCTCGTCACGTGTCACTACGAGCATCGAGTCGCGTCTCGGTATGAGCTGACCCAAAGTCATACACTTGTAAGTATAATGCTTACGTAGCTGTGTGTAAATAATGGTAAACATCTGGGCGACCGGTTAGAACACATTCCGACAAACTAACTCTGTATATAAAATAAAAAAAGTTAAGGATTTTTAAAGTGTAATGTAGGTATTTGTTGCATATTTTATAAATTTACCAAGAATTTAGTCTTAACTATTTAATGGGTAGCAGATTTATGTAGATGATTTAAAAAAAAACATTAAAAAAAATGTTTATTTGCTTACCAATTTTTTTGCAACATAAGAATCCTTAAAACAAAGGGCGTATACTAAAATCGATGTTCATCAATCCAAGCAAAGTTAATAAATCCAATCAAATCATAGGATTTTCCTGTAAGTTTTATATTTTAAATACTAGGAAAAATAGTTTTAAAACTGATCGCAAAAGATAGACAGTATCTAGAGATAGCTTAGTTTCCCGATTGCAAAAACTAGATATTTAATTTTTATTTTGGCTTAAGCAGCAGAAAATTTTCATCTTTTACGTAATTTACTCGAGTAGAGAAGTCAACATCAATTGTTAGTCTAATAAACACGTAAAATATAGCATAACAAAACCAAAAGTTAGTGCAACACATTCATTTAGTTTTATAACATATCATAAAGTACAATAAAATCACATAGCTAAGCATAAGTTACGTTTTATGAGACAAAGTGGCAAAAAGCAAAATAATGTTTATTACCGACGTAACCGTACGTACACATTTAATTTAAGGAGTCAAATACGTAAAAGGGCATTTGCTTAAGCACCACATTACAAGTAAAGGGCTAGGTTCAAGTATTAAGCGATGGACTACTTATCATAGATTACAATAATCTCCTGTTTTATTTTTTACATCAATACTAGCAAAAAAGATAGGAACAAACTTAAGAGCTGTTCGTGCAGCTACTTCTTTACTCACAGTGGTCTTCATGAAATACAAAAAAAAAAATAGTTGCATATGTAGTATATTATACTTTAATGCTATCAAAAATGTTTTTTGTATTTGCAATTTATTTAAGATGCTTCCCAAACCAAACCCCAAGTTTGAATAATTATCACGACTATGCTTAACCAAAGTTGTACATTAATAGCATGTAGAATTTTTGAGTTTGAAAAGAAGTAAAAGTGGGTGTTATTATTATTTTTTGTATCAGACAAGAGGTTCAAGTTATATGTGTATTGTTTTCGCGTGTGAGGTATATCCCGTAGAACACTATCAAACATTTCCAGTCGGATCTATTGAACATCCGAATAAATTCTTGTTAAACAATTTTTATTTAGGTATTATGATCTCTTAACACAATAAAATAAACTTAACAAAATGCGCACTTTAAAAAACACAGTTTATAGAACTATCATATTTTAAATTTTAAGACACTGGGGTTACCATTTTAGTAATCACCAGACGTCCGGGCACGACACCAGTGTGTGAGTAGACAGGGAGCATCACCGTCGAGTTTGTGACCGGCAGAATATAATATACACGTATAATATATCGATCGATCGATTTGAATTCGATCGAATAAAGCAAACGTTACGGCCCTACTTCTGTAGGACGGACCCAATCTACCAGTCTATCATGATAAAATAGAACAAAATAATTTCAAGAGACTCAATGGAATTAATGAGCATGTAGTTTTGAATAAATAAATCATATTTTTATTATAATTATATTATTTATATAATAATATCATTCGGTCACATTCCATTTTCAAAAACAATATGACAAAAGCTACGAACCACGACATGTAAAATAAATGATATTTCGCCATTTTCTTTATAAATCTCCGTTTTCTTATGAATTAGGCTTTTCTGATGCCTACGTATATGTCGTCAATATTCTTGATGATTATTGCGTCATTTCAGACTAGCACATTTATATTTGCTTACGCAAAGCACTCACCCAAATAGATTCAGCGTAACTATCTCGTTAACTTAAACACAAGTGTTTTGAGTCAATCAATCAAAATAATGTTAAATATTATTAACATTTTTAACCTAAATATTTTTTTTAATGAATTTTATAATTTCTTTTTTGTATCTCTGTGCTAAATCTCAGCTCACTAGGTATTGAGGAAGTACCTATTATTAAATAAACAGAATTTACAAAAACTCCGTGTTGCTAGCCAAGAGCCGTGAAAATACGCAATGCCGTCATAAATACGTCACAATGCCTTTATAAATACGTCGCAATGCCTTTATGAATACGTCGCAATGCCTTTATAAATATGTCGTAATGCCTTCGTAAATACGTCGCAATACCATCAAAAATACGTCACAATGCCGTTATAAAATATAATGCAACGCCTTCATAAATACGTCGCAATACCTTCATGAATACGACGCAATGTCTTCATAAATACGTCGCAGTGCCTTCATAAAATACGTCACAATGCCTTCTTAAAAAACCTTTTAACAAAAAAAAACAACCGGCTTCAAAAATATGCACTAAAAAGGTAAAAAAAATTTAGTCCATTGAAAAGATACTTTTGGGGTTGCGTTTGTCAGAGGACGCAATTTTATAAATATGAAGGGGGGGCTTAGTTAGTGAAGATAATGTAAAGTAAATCCAAGTTTATGGGGTTGCAACCCTTATCCCACGGCCGCCATCTTGGAAAAAGAGGTTAAAATGGTTTTTATGGTTTATCTGCCAAACTATTGGTCTCACAAAAAAAAATATGACACATTTTTTGTTGCAAATAAAATTTTCAATAACTTTTAGTCGTAGAATTTGAGAAAAAAAATCAAATCATTTTACAATAAAATAGCAGTAAAAATAAAAAATTCCATACTTTAGGCGGACTGCATCCAAACTCCCTGATGAGGAGCTGTACCAGCGACCCCGAAAACTCAGTGCCCTTTATAATATCTGTTCGAGCACCCCCCTCCATTTTCTATGGCGGTCATGTTTTTTTCTGCCATTTTGAAGATCTGAAAGTTTTCCCATACTCACGGGACCATTTCCATCAAACCACCTATAGGTCTCATATTACTCAATATTTAGAATTATTAAATTTTTACCCCCGGAGACTCCTTCTGGAAGACTAATAGGCTTCAATAAAACCTTACCATGGCGGCCATCTTGAAATTTTGGAAAATTGAAAAACCGACTAAATATTTAGAATTAGCGGCCCCGAAATCCCCCAGATACAAAATTTCAGCCTGATCGGTGAACAAATTTTTTCGACCGCCATTTTGAATCCGCCATCTTGAATTTTTTTCTGCCAGGCGGTTGTTCTTTGGTACCCTTTACAACATTTTTTTGAGCATCTCCCTCCTATAGCAAATAGTTTTCGAGATATCCTTCGTTGAATGTTTGTATGGCGGCCATGTTGTTTTCCGCCATTTTGATTTTTTTTCACCGGTGATCGAATTTGACAGGGTGTGGGTTCACATCGGTGAAAAAGTTTGGCTCGAGACGGAATAGCTTAGGCGCGCTGCACACTGACTCCCTGATGAGGAGCAGTTTTCTAAGTTCTGGAACCATCTCGGAAGTATACTCTTTTAAATAAAATAATTTTGCATTTTCTTCTATACCGGCTGCATTTTTTAAATGTCGGGAAAAAAATTTAGCATGACTAGTAAGTATAGCAGATGCTATTGGTACAGGTTTTTTGAGAAAATAAAAGAGTAGCATTAACTGGTATGTATTTAATTTAAATAGATTGTCTACTTAATTCCTAATAGATTGTGATACTCAATTAACATAAAAAACCAAATGCTAAAATAATTAAAATACGAAAATCCTACTTTTGTTCGCACTCATATTCCCTATCAATATTGATTGTTTACAAAATTCATTTTAGAAATGCCCAAACGCCTACAACAAATACTGCGCATGCGTACATACCTACTTAATTTGTGATCTACGGCGGCACCTTTGATTTGCGCCGCCGAGCGCAACGACGTAGCACCGCGAGTAACTCAACGCGTCGCGTTCGTCCGAGTGTTACTTGTTTGTTTCAAAGTGAAAAGTACACAAAAAACATGCCTAGGACAATATCACGTTACTCTAATGTGGAATTTGCATCCATGCTGCCCTTTTATTTTATCGGTGGGGAAAATTTGGAAGAAGCGTGACGCTTGTACGCTGACCCCAGACACCTGCAATCCTTACGCCGGCGAGGGATTCCTTATCCCACAGTGCCATCGACAGACCAAATACTAGCCACGTACCAGAGGCTGCTCGACTACGGCCAATTTAGAACACCGACACATGCTCAAGGTCGAGGGCGACCACGTCCCTCAGTTCGAGTAGAAGAAGATATCTTCGACTACTTCAATCGTCACCCTCGGAGAAGTACAAGCAGCTCGGCGCTTCGGCACCAGCCATTATTATGTGTGGAGATTGCTGAACGACTCAGGCTTGTATCCATATCACTACAGCCGGGTACAAGCACTGCATTTACCAGATCCGAACCCACGCATGGTGTTTTGTCGTTGGTTGTTAGAGCACGGGCACGAGAACATTTTGTGGAGCGACGAATCGATGTTTACGCGAGTGGGGATTTATAACGTGCTTAACGAACATTGGTGGTCTAACAACAATCCTCACAAAATAAAGCAGCATGCACACCAGATCCGGTTTAGTGTTACTGTTTGGGCAGCTATAATAAATGACCACATAATAGGCCCAGTGTTTATGCAAGGACGCCTGACAGGTATCACGTATCTGGAAATGATACGACGCGTGATAACCACTGTTACTCGACAACGTTCCATTGGCTTATTTGCGTGGACTACGAACGATCTGTGCGTGGTTACGACGTCTTTGAAGGGAGGTGGATAGGCCGTGGAGGCCCTGTAAGTTGGCCAGCTAGATCACCAGACCTCACACCAATGGACTTTTATTTGTGGGGCCGAATTAAAACGGCTTGTGTACAGGGAGGAATCCGTCAGTGTTCGTGACCTAAAACGTCGAATAAAAACAGCATTTCAAATTGTGAAAAGTGATAGAGACACACTTCGCACTTTGCGAAATAATATTCAAAGAAGTGCAAATCTGGGCCTCGAAAAAAACGGTAGACATTTTGAATATTTACTGCGGTACCGTTGAGACCGTACCTACTCACCTACCGACCTATGTAATTATTTAATTTTTTACATTTTTGTAATTATTAATTGTTGTAAATAAGTTGATTCCAATTTTTTAAATACGCCTCAAATGTAGTTTTAAAGGTACAAGGTACATTTAAACGTGTTTTTAAGAACGTACCAAAGTCCTACCTTATGTATCGTTTTATCGGTGATGCCTTAGGTTAAACTACCTTCTTACGTACCTAAACAACATTCTTAACGGTCCTAAGCCCGTTAAAGTATGAAGGGGAAATTGGAATCGAAAACACTAGTAGGTATTCTTTGATGCTTAAATACCTACATACTTATTTCTTACCATTGAACGAATACAATTTGATAATTTGTAAAAATAATAAGATTCTTTTTTTTTATTACAAGTTCGTATGTTTTGTAAACTGATGTAGTTACTTTTTTATCCTGTATCCTGTCCTGTCGGCACAGGACATCGGCGATGTAAGATATTATCGCCGTGCGCAAGGTCAACTGAGGTTACCAGCTGTTTGAGCACCTACATGCCGGCGTTATGTGTGTGCGAATTATTAGACCGAGGGGAGGGTAGGGTTTGCATAAGTTAGGTTTTATTTGGTAGGATTTTTTTTATTTGTTACCTTATGAATGTTAATGGTATTGGCAAAATGATATCACTAATAGCATTTCCTAAATCTTCTGATTACGCATTTCTTTTATCCTGACAATCAAAAAATGCAGCCGGTGTATGACGGAGTTATGCCCGAACATACATGAAAAAATTCAGGATTTTCTTCTTCTGGAAGTGAAATGCCAGCAATTTGCAGCACAGATAAAAGAAAAAAAAACAATTATTTTTTAAGCATCCGACTCCGACGTAAACATAACACTTAGCTCAATGTTTTGTGTGCCTAAACGTATGGTTTATTTTTTAGTAGGGTTTTGAAGGTGGTATATTTTTTTTATTTTCAGTAGGTAGGTACTTGGACATACATATATCAGTAAAGGATAATCTTATTCAAACTCAAACTTAATTGTTTTTATTCAAATTGCGTTTATACAAACACTTTTGAATCGTCAAAGTTATTAAATGCTATTTTTATTTTTAGAATCCTCCCAACCTCCCTCCGGTTCATAATGTGGATTTCCAATAAAAATCCGGCAAAAAGTCGATAGTTACTCTTTTAGAAAAAAAAAACATTAGGGTAAAGACGTAACAACACAACATAACATAGTACATATTGTCATAATAAAATACATGTTTTAAATAACAAGGTGAAGCTGGCATCCAAAAAACTAGGTGTACTAAACAGGTTGAAGGGTCGGCAACGCGCGATACCCCTGGTGTTACAAGCGTCCATAGACTACGGTACCTTTGCCATCAGGCGGAGCGTAAGCTTGTTTGCGATCTTTGTGGCATAAAAAAAAAGAGAAAAAAAAACGGACAGAATTGATAATCTTTTATTGAAGTTACTTAAAAGTACGCACCTATATGTAGCAGTTGCGAATTCAGGTTAATTATAAATTTTCATTTCAGTCTGTGTATTTTTTACTTTCTTTTATCCGTATCATCACCCAAAGTTTAATTGGCATTAGAATCTCACCCTCTGTGCAGTTATTGTTGTACATACCATCAATAAATGTAATAATTAAAGGCCTCGTTTCAGCCGAAAAAAACCTTCTTAAAAAACCAAACACATATAAGCAAACTTCTGAACCACATTTACTAACTTACATATCTCCGCTCGCTATGATTCAATCCTTTTCAAATCTAAATAGAACCACCAAGGGCTTAAGCCTTACTAACTTCAGTTCAAATAATTCACATTTAACTTAGATAGAAACTTACCGTCAAACATAGAACTTCCTCCTTTTTTGAAGTTGGATAAAAATATACAAATCATACCAAGAAATTATAATCATCCAAACCTAAAAATTCGCGTAAATTTAGGCAGAATACTATAATTTGCTTGTCAGAAGCAACGGAACGTTTAAATAAAATCAAACGCGTAAATTATTTTATTGTATAAAAGGAAAGTTGTAATTCTATAAAGGTAAAATATTACCGTTATATTTTATTAATTTTAATAAATTACAAAATTTTAACAAAGAAATCTTTTAAAGGAAAAGGAAACTTAGGTACATTATAATCAAATGTTTTGATCGAAATAAAAGAAGAAAAAAAGAAAGAAAGAATATTTATTTTGAAGCATTTACATTCGTTACAGCTAACTATTATTTGTTATAGATGATTACAATAAAATACATCAAAAAGGGATTTCCCACTCAGCATTATGCTGCAGCAGTTACCTGCCCCAGCGCGTATTTTCAGTAGGAAACCCTGTTAAGCTATGTGACTTACATATTAGGTAACCTAACTTACTACTACATAACATACAATAAACAAAGTCAAGAATTTAAAAAACAAGAAAAAGGGAAGCTGAAGTCGTATGAGCTATGCAGCGAAAAGAACCGACCCCGGTTGACCGGTTAACCATGTAGGACAAGACCACACAAAACTGTATCGTAGGTAAGGGAGGTAGGGGAGTATTGGGCAGTCGGGAGGTTCGGGCACCCCTCCATTACTGGAATTTTACTGTAGGATGTTCAAAATTTATACTATTTATATTATTATTTTTAGGTGAATGTCAACGAAATGAAAAGAGATAATTAATAAAGAATGGATAAATGTTGGTATAATTATACTCGCTAGCGAGGCAAGTGTAGTTATGTAGTATTCGCCCGCCCTCAAATTCGTAATCGGCGTTGGTTTCAAAGTCAAAAGTCAAAGTCAACATGGTTTATTCAAATAAGGATTTTACAATCAATTTTGAATCGTCTAACTTATAAATTATTATTTTTTTAAACCCTCCCACCTTCCCGCCCGTTCACAATGTTGTTGATTTCTACCGAGAAGAATCCGGCAAGAAACTCGATATTTACTCTTTTAAAACACTATCAATAATACAAACAAACTAAAAATACAATTAATGTTTTAAAAAAAAAAAATTTTAGCCGTACAATTTTATGTTATTTCCATTTTAATTTGGTTTACCTATGCATAAGTACCTGCTTGATAAAAGATTTAAATTTACTTATTGATAGATTTTGAATTTTATTGGGAACTTTGTTGTAAAAGTGTATACATTGCCCCATAAAAGAAATACTTATTTTGTGTAGACGTGTACCAACAGCTTATTTTTACTTCTAGAAGTTACTTTGTGAACGTCACTTTTCTTGCTGAAACTATTGATATTTTTATGCACATATAAAAGATTTTCATATATGTACTGCGACACTAAAGTTAAAATTTTTACTTAAACCTATCCCTCAGAGATATCCTAGATCCTAATTTATAAATAGCACGAATTGCCCTTTTTTGTAACAAAAATTTTGTATTAACATCAGCAGCGCTACCCCACAATAGGATACCATGTGTCATTAAACTATGCAAATACTATTTTTGCAGTGTCGACATCGGTAAATTGTCTTATTTTCTTGATCGCATATACAGCAGAGCTAAGTTTTTTGGCTTTTGGCTATCTGACCTACATTTGGGTCATGCAAATTTAACACCTTTGGTTTTTTTTTTCATTAAGTAACAAATTATTAGCGTTAAACCAATTAACAATTATAGAAAGGGCATTATTTAATTAATCATAACATGTCTGTCGTCTCTTAACTTTAAAAAGTAAAGAGGTGTCATCAGCAAATAAAACAATTTCATGGTTTTTTACATGATATGGGAGATCGTTAATGTAAATTAGAAATAGAAAAGGACCTAAAATTGAGCCCTGAGGTACTCCCATAGTGACTGCTGATCCCGAAGATATTTCACCGTTGATATCTATTTTCTGTACTCTCCTACTCATGTAGGAAGTCAAAAGGCCGAGAGCTTTGCCTCTAATACCATTCTTCTTCCTGATGAGATTTTCATGTTGATCACAGTCAAATGCCTTAGATAAATCACAAAACACTCCAAGAGCATCATACGAAACCTCCCAGGCGTTAAATATATTTTTAATGGTGCCACTCCTGCGTTGGTGGTGGAACGGCCTTTCATAAAGCCAAACTGTTTACTACTAAGTAGGTCATTAATACAGAAATGGCTTAACATTTGAAAAAGTATGATTTTTTCAAAAACTTTACTGAGTACAGGTAGTATTGAAATAGGCCGAAAATTATTAGGGTCTGTTGAACTACCTAATTTAAAAAGAGGTATAACTTTGCTTAGTTTCATCTCATCAGGAAACACACCACTATCAACAGATCTATTAAAAATTATGGCTAAGGGTTGTGATATAACATGAATTATTGAGTTTATAGTTTTTACAGAAAGTCCCCAAAGGTCTGTGGTGTTTTTTATTTCTAATGTTTTAAATGTATTTATGATATGACTAATGTTTTTAAATACAAAGGGAACTTTACATTCAGGAACATTAGTTTTTATTAATTTTTCAGCTAAAATTGGACTTGAGTTAAGATGTTCAGTTGTTTTTAAAGGAATATTGCTAAAAAAAATTTTCAAAGGCAACTGCTACCTCAGAATTTGTTTTTAAACTAGTATTATCTACAATCAACTCAAAGTCCTGACAAGAATTCCTAGCTTTACCAGTTTCATTATTTATTATGTTCTATGTCGTTTTTATTTTATTTGTTGAATTTTTTACTTTATATCTGAGGTGAATTGATTTTGCAACAAGACAGACTTTTTTAATGGTTTTTGAGTATTTGTTTACATATTTCCTAAATATTTGGCTATTATTATATGTTTTTTCTTTATATAATCCATACAGCTTACGCCTACTTTTAAAAATACCTGGGGTAGCCCATTCACTAAAACTAAAGCGACTAGAAATAAGTTTCTTTTTTGCAGTAAATATTTTATTATACTCTGTAGTAATAGTGTCAAGAACAGTATTGTACATTTTATTTGAGTTGCCATTACAAAGTAAATCCGGAAGTCCAAGCAAAACGTTAGATTTAAATGATTCAATCTGTTTAGTTGTTATTGGTATAAACTTAACCTCCTTTTTAGCAAAACTATTCTTTCTTTCTAAAACCACTAACTGTCCACAATGATCTGACTCTAAATTGTTTATAATTGATTTTTGAATTGGTTTTATATCAGTAAATATATTGTCGATGCAAGTGGCACTAGATACAGCAAATCTAGTTGGTTCACAAAACCAATTATTTAAATTAAAAGACCGAAATAAGGCGGGCAATCGGGTGCTTAATGAGCCATTTTCTAAAATGTTTATATTAAATTCTCCATAAACAATAATTTGTTTATTGAAAATACTGATTTTATTAGGCAAATTCCTAGAGTAGAATTGAAAATCACAGTTAATTTTTATTTTATCAATTTCTGAATTATTTTTATAACGGTGCATAGTATTTCGAAAATTTTCAATATAAATAATATCATTCGAGTTATTAATATTTAATGTTTTTCGCCCATAATGTTCATATTCTACATTGTATGCAGAATTCGTTTGGCCTTACGCCCTTTTTTACCCATTATACATTATTATATATTATACAATATTTAATGTCGAAAACAATTTAGTGGAACACTAAAATGTATTTCACTGTAAATTATGTAGCTTGGATATTGTTTATAACAGGTAATAAGACCTTTCCCGCATTCTTAATTGTCTAACAAGGTATTCAGTTAATTGCGCAATTGCGGACACCTTGTGTTCTATATTTCAGATAGGTGGTTTTATGAGTTACAAATTGACTTCTGTAACAAAATTTCAATCAACTAATCCATTCAGGCAATCCAGCTTTTACTTAGCAAAGCCAAGTGCTACAGCTTGTTTAATTATGTTTTTCTAACAAGAAGACAACACCTTGACAAACTGTAACCCACATACAAAAAATCCTCAAGCGCAAAAAACAGTACAGCGTTATTACTAAAATTGGATATTTCGAGGGATCGTTGGAAGAAGATCATGTCTGAATACAAAATCCTATTATAATGAGCCCGTAGAGAATTCTTCTTGTTATATTTTATCTTGCGAATGGACGTTCTTTATTGATGATATTTAAATTCATTTCACATATTAAAATGCTTTAAAACGTTAAAATTATATATAGGGAAGTTAGGGTAGCATGGGGCACTTTACACTTACATACATACATAATACCGATTTTTTTCCCAGAATCTAATTATTATTTATTATATCAACAACCCATATATTTAGCTCAAACTGTTGCAAAGAACATTTTTCTAAGAGTGATCACTATTACAGTTACAAGAGATCTTCTGAACCCTGTCAAAAGTGCCCAAATATCCCAGTGATCAGGTGGTTTGAGCCCCAGGCTTATAATATTGGGCCCTTGGGCACTATATTTAATATGCCATATTACAACATTTACTCAGAAATATTGTGACGCTACCAATATTTATGCCTTAACTTTTTGTAATGCAATGTTTTATTCAAGTTTTAGCGTGAAGATTTACATTAGTAAACAATTCTCAATAAACTTACTACCTAAAGCAAAATGCATCTTTAAATTAGAATGGCGCGCTTAAATATACAAGTTCAGTAATTTTATACATTAGCCACAGATTATATAATACTATGCATTAGCTGAGAAATTATGATTTATTTTATGAAAGGCTTGAAGCTAACAAAAAGTTGAATACCGATGACTCAAATGTAAAATATTACATTATAAACTTACGAATCATAATCGTCAACACAAGATTAATTGTTAAATGTAGGTTGTAATCTATCTCCCGATTTACGGATTCGGACCTTGGACAAAATGAAGTTGCGTAAGTTTTGAACCAGTGGCGCGAGTATGGATGCAATAAAACGTACTGTGATTGGATGTTTGTTTGGAAGGCATGTTCATTGGAGTACGTTTTAAGACAATCGCTGATTGGTGGTTAAGTGATATAGAAATGGAAGCACGTTTCATATGCTTTTTAAGGTAGTTACATAACTTTTAGTCGAATAAAATTTAATTCAGAAAATTAAACGTAAGATATATCGGAGGCCTCCTAGATAGGAGTTGTTTTGTAATCCGCGGTTTTCTTTTCTTATTAATTTTATTGCCTTAGTTCAATAGTCATGCTACTGTTATTGGGAATTCAATAATGTTGAGAATAACCGCGTAAGTTTAAGTTAGTTAGAACTTTTATAATATTGAAAATACCCGCAAAACTTACCTAAGTTAGTCGTTTAAAAACCATTAGGGTAGCCTAATCCAATAAATATTCTAACAATAATAAAGTGTAGTTGTCTTGGTTTTTACGTATTCCGTATAATGGTATGACGTGTAAGTTTATTTGAAATTATCCAGGTTTTGTTAGAACTTTAAGAACACTTAGAACATGACATTAATATTCTATTAGGATTCTATTAATTTAGGATAAATAGGCCGTTTTATCTAGACCGTTCATATTAATCCAGGACTTAATAATAGTACCCCAACCAACATAACTAGTATTATAATTAAAAGATATTCTTTTTTCTTTGTTAAAATTAATTAAGGCCGGACGTCCGTCCGGAATAAAACATAGGATGGGTGGTTGCGCCACCTAGTGTAGTAGTGTAATTAATGATATAAAATTGCACATATACTGTGATCTCCTATCCCTTTTTCTCCTACCCATACCTCGCCTATACAAGAAGAAGGCGGATGCTTTCACATCCGAATTGAACAGTCAAGGAAAGACAACGATGCTATGCACATCCACTTTTAATAAACCGTGAATTTTGGTGTTTTATAAGTGTGACCTCAGAACTGCCTTTTGCGCGAGTTGGTGTTGACAGTGGCCAAAACTATTGAAGAAAATACCCAGGATTTGTGACGTAAATCTAAGGGTCTGCAGATCTGCCAGAAGCACCGCCATTATTTTCGAGGTATTTTTTCCTTTCATACTGCTTCATTTAATAACCTTCCACAGCAGTTTTTGAGATCTCATTCTCCTTTCTCTGTGTATGTGCATATTGGTTTTAATAGTTCATCAACCTTATTTTTAATTGCGCCCCAGCGCCCTATGGAAACTACATTAACGCGCCGCCATTTTATGGTCCTCCTCGACGGATGTCATATATTTAATCGCTTAACATACTTTTCTAATATAAACGTTTTTTAATTTTAAGAGCTATTTTCAATATTTTCCGCATTCTTGTAAGTAATTCGCAACTTATTTCTTAAAAATTAGTTACCCATTACGTTAAAATATTCGTTATTTTATTGTTTCCACAAAAATAAATTCCCGCATCATTTTCATATTTTTTAGTTTATCGTAACGAGCTAATATTGAATTTTAAGTAATACGAACTACGTTTTGTGAACATAAAACACATTGTAGATAACGCGTTTCGTTCGCTTATACTACCCGCGTGATTCATTGCTCGTGTCTTTCTTTGCCACATTCGAACTATAACCGAGATTACTTTATGATAATATTCGCCGCAGTAGTTGTAAACAACCTTATTCAAACTTCTTGTAAAAATAATACTAGTAACAGTAGGTAGCTACCATAACTAATTGGCTAGTTTAAAGTAACACCGTTATTGTTATTACATTTAACTTTTGCCGCATAGTATTTATTTCACTTTGTTTACATACAACATATTTATTGGTAATTAAATAATATTTTTGTACTTAGCATTCCTGTGTGCAATATTTTGCCTTTCAACGCTGTTTGTTTTGCATTTTAGTTTATTTATTAACAAGGGTCATGTCTGAACAAATTCCTATTTTGGAATCGCTACTTGCTACGTATTTTGAACGTATGCAAAGTACTTACGTTTTGTCGCAGAATTTGGATGACGATTCGTCTCTTGAATCGTTTTTGTCTAACTCAGAAACAATTGATGATATACGTACGAGTTATCAAAATACCTTAAAACAAATAAAAACGCAAAAATTAAAATTAAAACCCGATTATGTACCTAATTTTAAGTCTTGGGTCGCATTTGAAGATATTTTTTGTCGCATTAAGCGGAAATTATCAACATTGTCAGAAGGTCGTAAGAGTCAAAATTCGGATATTAAAACTGAAATAAAGTCTGAAAGACCGCGTCTTCCGCCGTTAAGTCTCCCGGAATTTTCTGGCGATCCCCGTAATTGGCCACTGTTTTACGCGAGTTTTTTAAATACAGTCCACAAAAACGAAGATCTTACTGACGCAGAAAAAATATATTATTTAGTTGGAAGATTAACGGGCAAGGCAAAATCTATATGTGCAGGCATAACGCTAGATGGCGATAATTATAATATTTTGCTTAATATGCTGGTAGCCAGATTTGAAGACAAAAGAGTGCTATCAACTTCATATCTAGACCGAATATTTGATACTAAACCTATTTCATTCGCGACCGCAGAAAATTTAGAGAATTTTTTAGATAATTTTGTGTCATCGGTATGTGCGCTTAAAAATTTAAAATTAAGTGATCTTTGTGATTTTATATTTTTGTACATGGGGCTGAAGAAACTAGACCCTGAAACTATTCGTTTATTTGAAATGGATCAGAGAGATTCTGAAATACCTAAGTTTGACAGTCTCGTCAGTTTCATTCGCGATCGCATTAAAATACTCCATAGGACTTTAACGTCAAAACATGAAACTACGAAACGGGCACCGGATCGTAAGCTGGAGTTGGCATCAAAATCAAAGGTTACGCACACCTTTATAAATACGGCAGCTGCATCCTCTAATTCACAATCTAAAACGTGTTCATTGTGCAATGGAGCATCATCACATGAAAATTTTTATAAATGTACGAAATTTCAAAATTTAACTGCATTTGAAAGATTTAAATTCATTAAAAATAATAAATTTTGCGTTAACTGTCTAAGTGATAAGCATAAAACACTTTTTTGTAATTCAAGCATGTCTTGTAAAAAATGTGGTAATAAACATCACACGATGTTGCATTTTGACAACAATATGAATGCCACCTCCAATGATCCCAATACTTCGCGCTCTGTGGCAGCTACGCAGTCGGAATTAAAACCTGTTAGCCCTTATCAGTCGCTCGCGCTGCAGACAGTGCCGTCACCGCCCGCACCGCAGCCTCATAGACACTCACCGGCAAACTTTACTCGTACAGACGTCACGCTTTGCAGTATAAACCCGAGTCATAATAATAAGATACATAATAAAAACATTTTAACTTCACCTAGTACTATTTTACTAGCTACTGCTCGCGTAATTGTTTTCGATTCTCAGGGTAATGAACATATTTTAAGGTGTATTTTAGACAGTGCGTCTCAAAGTCATCTGATAAAAAATGAAACTTGTGTACGTCTAGGTTTGCAACAAATACCTACACGTTCATTGGTGAAAGGTGTCGGAGGTTCTACCCAAGAAATAAATGGTTCCGTTCATTTTAAAATATTCTCACGCTTCAATCGACACATTTTTTATAATATACAATCTCTAGTTGTAGATAAGGTAACTGAATGCCTACCTACTACAAAGGTAAATGAATCCGCTCTTTCCAAATTTAGTAATTTACCGCTAGCGGACGACGCATACGCTGTGCCGGGTAATATCGATATTTTGATTGGCGCTGAGCTATTTCCGCATCTTTTATTACCTAATAGGGTTCAAGGTTCCTTAGGTTCTCCGCACGCTATTGAAACGGTTTTCGGGTACGTTGTTCTCGGCTCCGCTCCCGCATTAATTGATACTCCCGCGTCTACTATTTCATGTTGCTGCATTCAATCTCAAAGGGTTGAAAATTTAATTACAAAATTCTGGGAATTGGAAGAAATAAAATCTTCTTGTGTTCAAAGCCCAGACGATACTGCATGCGAAGAATTTTATTGCCACACCACTACTCGCGACCCAACCACTGGCCAGTACACAGTGGCTCTGCCGTTTAAAGCCGATGTATTTACTCTTGGCGATTCTTTCGCAAATGCTAAAAGACGCTTTGAATGCCTCGAACGTAAACTTACAGCCTGCTCTCAACTAAAAGAAGCTTATGATAGTATTATCCGCGACTATCTTGACAAAGGTATTTTGTCACCCGCGCCGCCTATATCCGAAGAGAATAAAAATTACCCCTTTTATGTAATACCTCACCACGGCGTTCTTAGAGAAGACAAAACCACAACTAGATTGCGCATGGTGTGTGATGCAAGCGCAAAGACCACTTCTTCGGTCTCCTTAAATGACTTATTGTACAGTGGTCAGAATTTACAGGGTAATTTATTCTCTATTTTGATCAATTTCCGCTTATTTCCAGTAGCGCTTTCAGCAGACATACGTCAGATGTTTTTATGTATTGGCATAAGAGATTGTGACCGAACTTTTCAACGGATTTTATACCGTTTTTCACCACTGCAGGACTTAAAAATGTACCATTTCAATACCGTATGTTTCGGTTTACGGTCTAGTCCATTTCAGGCATTGAGAACCTTAAGACAGATCTTGATAGATCACGGTCACACATTTCCATTGGCTAAAGAAATAATGGAGACTGGTCTATATATGGATGATGTAGCGTATAGTGTAGAGGAAGGTTCCGCAGTAGAGGCTGTAGCGTCTATGATTGCTCTTATGAAAGCAGGCAATTTTGATCTCGTAAAGTGGATGAGCAATTCACAGTCTCTTCTTAACTCTGTTCCGTTATCACACCGGCTTGAATCTATAAAGGAATTTGGTGAAACAGAAACCCATAAGGTTTTAGGTTTGACTTGGTCCCCTAATACCGATAACTTTTGTCTTACCGTTACTGCACCTGTGAATTTCAAATGCACTAAACGAGTAATGTTATCGTATATTGCTAAAATATGGGACGTTATGGGGTTTGTCGCTCCCGTCGTATTGTACGCCAAGTTACTAATTAAGCAGCTTTGGTTGTGCAAGAGTGACTGGGATGACTTCCCACCCGATCACATCTGCAAGTTATGGAAGCAATTTTATGATGAACTGCCCGCTCTTAATAATTTGAAATTCCCGCGTCATATTGGTATTACTGGTGGTAGCTCTGTCATCATTGTTGGCTTCGCAGATGCCAGTGAGAAGGCATATGGTGCAGTTGTTTACTTTCAAGTAAATAACGAAGGATCCCGTACAGTACACTTGATCAGTGCCAAATCAAAGGTGTCTCCTGTAAAAGTCATTTCTCTTGCTAGACTTGAACTCTGCGCCATATTAATACTTGCTAGGCTTATAAAGACTATTATCGCGGCTTGTAATAACCGTATAAACATTTCTGAAGTATTTGCGTTTTCAGATTCCACGGTTGCATTGTGCTGGGTTCATTCTTCTCCGCACCGATGGGGAACGTTTGTTGCTAATAGGGTGACCAAAATACAATCAGAATTACCGTGTTGTCATTTCTACCATTGTGCAGGTGCTATTAATCCCGCTGATTGTCTTTCACGTGGAATTACTCCTGCTCAGATCATTGACCATCCTCTTTGGTTCACTGGACCTTCTTGGATCAAGTTAGATCCATCTCAGTGGCCTATTAGCGCATTTAACGCGTCAGAAATAGCTGAGGTTCCAGAAGAAAAGACGCATTCTTTGGCAGCAACCATCAAGCCAGAGTCGATAATTATGACTCTTTCAACACGCATTTCGTCATGGTCAAAACTTCTTCGTACGTTAGTTTATGTTTTTCGTTTTCTTAAGCTTCTCCCGCAACGCAAATTTATAATCGCATCTGACCTTGAGTTTGTTGAACATAAAGTATTAAGAGAGATTCAGATTTTTTATTTTGAAGATCAAATTTCTAAATTAAACGCAAATCAGTCTTGTAGTACCGCATTCCAACGTTTGAAGCCGTTCATTGATGATGGTTTAGTGCGTGTAGGTGGCCGTTTACACAATTCATCACTAAGCTACGACCAGAAACGTCCTATTATTCTTCCGCGTAAAAATCATATTGTAGATCTGATTGTTGATCATCACCATAAGGTAAATTGTCACGCTGGGCCAACGTTGTTATTATCCATTTTGCGTCAAAAATATTGGATTTTTTCTGCTCGAAATTTAATCCGCACGAGGATATACAAATGTATTCCTTGTTTTCGTGTTCGTCCACGTCAAACTTTTCCTGAAATGGCCAGTCATAAGCCTTGTCGTGTCACGGAGTCTATAAAGGCATTCACTCACACAGGTATTGATTTTGCTGGTCCTCTGAAGGTAACACTATCTCGTGGCCGTGGTATTCGTTCCCAAAAGGCATACATTTGTCTCTTTGTGTGCCTCACAACACGCGCAGTGCATATCGAGCTCACATCTGAGTTAAGCACTACTAGCTTCTTGTCCGCTTTTAAACGTTTTTTATCACGCCGTGGCCCTGTTTCATTCATTTATTCGGACAATGGGACAAATTTTGTTGGTGCCAAAAGAAAACTCACTGAGATATTTGAGTTTTTGTCTTCAAATCATTTAAATACCCAATTTTCGCATGTATTAGCCGATAATCGCATCCATTGGCATTTAAATCCTCCAGCTGCTCCTCATTTTGGTGGGAACTGGGAGGCCAATATCAAGAGTCTAAAGGCTCATTTATTTAGAGTAATAGGCGAACAAATTTTGACACTTGAGGAATTAACAACTGTTTTAACGCAGGTAGAGGCAGTTATGAACACTCGACCTCTGTGTAGAACACTTTCCAGTGACCCGTCAGAACCTATTGCGTTAACACCAGCTCATTTTTTATCGTTAACACCGCTTAAATATTTACCCGCATCAGATGATGCTGACCGGCTTAATCTGCATTCACGACATTTATTATTGGATAGATTAGTTAAATCTTTTTGGCAGCGTTGGAGGTCAGACTACTTGCACACATTATTAATTAGAGAAAAGTGGAATACACCTACAAATCCCATTAAGATAGGAACAGTTGTAATTCTTAATATGGAGAACACCCCTCCTTTACACTGGCCTTTAGGTATTGTTGAGGAAGTTTTTCCGGCTAAAGACGGGGTGACACGCGTCGTCAGAGTTAAAACTCGTACGACACCTTCGTCCGGTAGTGCGACTTTGCCCGCTACCTGAACAATAATAATAATATACCGCAATTCTAGTTTTATTTTGTCTTTTTTTTGCATGTTTCTAAAATTAGATTGATATTTTTTTTATTTTTTTTTTGTTTTGAAGGAAATCCTTCAAGGAAGGGGAAAATGGTTGCGCCACCTAGTGTAGTAGTGTAATTAATGATATAAAATTGCACATATACTGTGATCTCCTATCCCTTTTTCTCCTACCCATACCTCGCCTATACAAGAAGAGGGCGGATGCTTTCACATCCGAATTGAACAGTCAAGGAAAGACAACGATGCTATGCACATCCACTTTTTATAAACCGTGAATTTTGGTGTTTTATAAGTGTGACCTCAGAACTGCCTTTTGCGCGTGTTGGTGTTGACAGTGGCCAAAACTATTAAAGAAAATACCCAGGATTTGTGACGTAAATCTAAGGGTCTGCAGATCTGCCAGAAGCACCGCCATTATTTTCGAGGTATTTTTTCCTTTCATACTGCTTCATTTAATAACCTTCCACAGCAGTTTTTGAGATCTCATTCTCCTTTCTCTGTGTATGTGCATATTGGTTTTAATAGTTCATCAACCTTATTTTTAATTGCGCCCCAGCGCCCTATGGAAACTACATAAACGTGGATGTGGGATAAGAAGGTTGTTAGAGAGGGGTTAGTTGTGATAAAAGTGCGTGGTCCCATACATACAGAACATTCAATTGCCGTCGTTTAAATTGTCGAAACGCGGCCCGAGAAGGAGGGAACCTTAGTCTACGCGCTTGTGAATCACTAGAAGCTACCACGTGGGATTAAACTACAGCCAGATTGTACCACCATTACTGGTTAGTAAATACTTTTATATTAGAAGTTACAGTGAAAATATTGTATGTTCGTTGTGAAATCCTTTAGGTTGTGTTTTAAAAATATCCAAATTAATGTTAAAACATCCAAATGACGGGCCCGCTTTTGCCGGTTAGAAATGTGTGGTAGAAAGAAATCTCAATCACCTCAGTAGGAAGGAATATATTAACCGACCAAATCTTCTATAAAAGTAGAAGTGGGAACTAAGATAATACCAGCCATAATAATTATATAGCCCACTAAAGAACTAGGAACATGTCCATCCTGAGCGGCGTTTGTAGGGTTTTACTATTTTGGCTGGTTAGTTAGTATAGGTGAGCGCTAATGTACATTGTAAGGGGGCGCCCCTTAAACCTACTTTCAGGTCGCAAGTCCTGAACGCTTAGCTAACTGGTTCCCACTCTACAAAACGAATGGATTTAGCATTCGTATGGATTTTACTTTCAAATGTGGAAGTAGCATAAGGTAGGGTTCCTTTGTGTAGGGAAGACAGAAAATCATATAACTCTTTAGTACCTGTGTCTTTTAGTACTGGTATTTGAGTATTTGCTTTGTTTAGGTGGTTTTGTACTGACTTAGAAATGGTGAAAACTCGGAAGTAGGCATTATTTATGATCGAGGTTTAGCTATATTTATTTTCTTGACTATTTTCTTTTATGCTTATTTGTTGTTGTTTGCTATATTACTCTGACGTACCTCTAAAACAAACTGGGTTTACTACCTTTTAAACACAACGGTTTTCGGGTCCTTATCACTTTTGACGATCATCATATTATTAGATTCTTTTGATCTCTCGTTGAGTGATATCGGCTGCGAAGTTTCAAAGAACATTTTATCATATTTAAAATATATTTATTTTTATAAAAGGGGGGGGCGTTATAATATCAATATAAGGTATACTCAATAATAATATATGTAAAGTATTTTTCTCTATTGCACTAGAATAGCTAACAGTAAATTTACGCGTTTGCACTTTTCACTATCCATAATTTAGTTTTACAGATATTGTGAGAAAATTTAATAACTTTTCGTCGCTTGTTCTTGAAACTGAATTATGCTAATGATTATTTTGAATCAATGTCGACTGCAAATTGGTATACAGTGCTACTCTTTATAGTATTAGGCATATCGTTAAAATATATTAAGTATTGTAGGACCGATTATAGATCATTGTGCTGTTCCTCCCTCTGTATATTTATGTTTAGTAAAATCGTTTCCTATTTTTGATGTGGTGTATCGATTTTGGTGACAATTTGAGTAAAGGGACTTGTATACCATTTTGTTCTATTTTTTTAAGAAGAGGCGAATATTCCTAAGTTTCGAAAGTTTTTCTGAAATTTATATAGATATATTATACATCAATCTTATAACAAGCACGTGTGTTTTATTATTTAGTTTTTTTTTTAGTTTCATAATTGTGTGTTCGTAAGACTTACAAACATGAATTGATTTTTATTTATATAGATAATAGTAAGAGCTATATTTTTTTGCCAACCAAATATTTTCGAGCTTCAACAATACGGCTCTTAAGTACTAGTGTTTGACAGAAGAGTTAGTGCTGTAATTCGAAAAATTTACAACTCCGTAAAGTACAAGTCATACCGCCTACATGTAACAACACAATACAATTTTACATCGATCCATTCAACCCTTAGTAAGAGTGACCATTGGAACGTGATAACGGGGCAGTTCGTTCGGAACGAGGACCACTTACAACCAGTTAAGATGTAGTTTTAAGGTTTCGCAGCTAAACTACAAAATGTGTGCACTTCTTCATCTATCCCCCAATGTCTATTCTAATATAGAATGACTAACCCTCGTGTTGTCTGTGGTCTTATTCATAGGGAGGCCAGAATCATAGAAACACCTAATTACTGAAAACCTATGAAATGTTTATCACTTATGTTCACACATATATTGATAAACTGCACCTAAGATTGCTTTTCGTTGCAGACCATACACACACAGGCCATGAACTGCTCTTGATCTTTTTAAAAATAGGGATATTTATATTATTATTAAAAATAGCTTTTTCTCGCAACCTTATCTACTAATCGGATAAAAATAAAACGAGGCTTCGATTTTAAGTTGTACATAATAACGGACTCATTCTTATAAACTTTCAAACTATGAAATTGAGCACAAACACTCTATCTACTACACAAAAAAGTTAAATCAATCAACGAAATTAGGTACCATATCAATTAATTGTCTTACAGTATTTTAAATGCACTGGAAATCCCCATTATAAATTTATTTTCATCACATTTACTCGTAGCGCGCATCTATAGAACCCATGTATCGTTTTCCTAAACACGAACTACGCCCACTCTACAAGCGAGCAATTACCTACAAGTTTTAATTTCAAATTTTCAACTTTAGATTTTTTTATTCTTACCACCCTTAATACAAAATGTACTGTAAGTTTCGACTATCCATACCTTATTAGTATTTGTACTTACAACATAAACTGCACATAACCGAAAGTTGGATTTTTTTTTTTGACCACTAAATAATTTCTTGTCTATCTTTTCTCCCTACTTTTGTAATCAATACGTAAATGCAGATTCTCCTCTTAATTTACATTGAATGCAAAATGTAAAAAACTCTTTCATCCAAAGTAAAAATACTATTTTTAATGTTCAAGACATGTACGAGTATTAAGACAATTACACAATATTGTATCTATGTTGGTACGACAACGCAACGTAGCAATTTATGCACATTTTATCTCTTGCAAAAAGTTCCCGCAAGGAGTCTAACATGCGACGACATGCAAGTTATTAACAACAAAAAGACCTAAGGCTCAAGTGTAGCCCTCCATATTTCCCGCTTCTGAGTGCCATTATTTAGAGCCAATATTTTGACAGATCTCGGAAACGTCAAGGGAAGGTGGGAAAATAATCATCTTTGGTCAAGACACTCGTACAATTAGATATCAAACTTCACTAGGTAAGTTCGTTTGATTCTTTATAATACTTCGTATCTCTCCCTAAGACGATTACAGTTTACATTTCGAAAAAAATTAACATGAAAGCGATTAACATATTATAAGTGTTTTATCTGAACCTGTCTATTTGTATATTTTTATCTATATATTATTAGGTAATTACCTATTAGACTTAACAACGAACTAACAAAATCACTTTCTTTTCGATGAGGTTCAGATTATCTTTATAACAGTACTTTAAATATGTAATCGACACAGTACTTATATGTGCGTGTCGTGTGCTGTGAGCTTCCATAAGTTTTTAATATCAGTGCCACTGTTTTCTAAAATAAAAATAGCTACTTTGACTTATAAAATGGATTCTTATTTGAGTCGAACCTTATTAGTTCTATTTTGTTAATATTTGAGAGTAAAAGTTTGACTTTTCTTAAACGAGAACAAATGTTAGGTATTGATAGATATGCGCCTGTCTTTGAAGTTTTCATTAAGTCATTAATGTTGCATGTATTAGATTAAGATTTTAATCCTTCAAATGGAGTAATTAGCGCAGCGGCCACGCACAGTGTTTGTTTATATACTCACCCACATTATAATGTGTGTCTCAGTTTCTTTTTTAGCAATATTTACTACTTTGATAAGTCTGATAAGTAAGTAATGTCTGACAATACGTGTCAGTTATACTTTAGGTTTTAAGGGTTCGCTATTCAAACATTCGTGTTGAGAAACTTCTAGGGTTTCTTGTATCACTGGTCGATCTTCCTACGGCTAAAACCAGAACAGGATCTTTATCCTGTTACACGATATGTGATAAGATTTTTAAGTTTTTTTTCGATGGGGCTCACGCGACGCAGTCATAACCCGAATGACTTGATGCAAAATCACTGCTAGGTATACGCCTCTGGAGGGTGTTCACGTCGTCTGTCATCTCCACCCATGCCTCACGTCCTCCTTGCTATTTTATTTATTCGTTAAAAAAAGGTTCTATAATTAAATAATGGAAATTGAAGTTGCTTCCACGGGTACGATGCGTTAAATTCACGCAATCCATCCCTATCTGCCGACTTATACATAATGCTACACGCAACTCTAGTTATTTGGCCCCGATGGATCGGTTTGTGTGCATGACACTTGAGTCCGAACGAAACAGACCTCTATATCTGGTATTCTCGTTGGAGAAAGTACTAAGTTAAAATTAACATTTATTTATTCAAATTAGGATTTTACAATCATTTTCGAATCGTCAAAGTTATGAAAAACTATTTTTTGACCCTCCCACCCTCTCTCCGCTTCACAATGTTGTTGATTTCTACTGAGAAGAATCCGGCAAAAAACTCGATACTTACTCTTTTAAAAAAAAAACTTAAAAACTACAAATACAATCAATGTATTAAAAAAAAAATTTAAACCGTACAATTTTATATTATTTCCATTTTAATTTGGTTTAACTATGCATCCTGTAATTGAGCATCTTCAGTTTCACGGATTTTTATCATGTACATAGTTTGAAATATTGTACATGTGTTTGTGTTGTGTATTGTTTGACAGCTTTTGAATATTAATGGGAACTTTGTTGTAAAAGTGTATACAGTGCCCCATAAAAGAGTTACTTATTTTTTGTAGACGTGTATCATAGACCAGCAGCTTATTTTACTTCTAGTATTTACTTTGTGAACATCACTTATCTTGCTGAAACTATTGATATTTTTATGTACATATAAAAGATTTTCATATATGTACTGCGACGCTAAAGTTAAAATATTTACCTCCCTAAACCTATCCCTCAGAGATATCCTAGATCCTATTCTATAGATAGCACGAATTGCCCGTTTTTGTAAACAAAAATATTGTATCTACATCAGCAGCGCTACCCCAGAACAAGATACCATATGTCATTAAACTATGAAAATAGCTAAAATCGATCGACTGGTCTACAGTAGAGCATTTACCTACGATTGATTAGAAATTATCATTCTTTTACTCAAGTTTGATTAAGTTGAATGACGAGCATGCACCAATTCATCCTGTCAAAATTAAACATACTAGCAATCCATGTATTACTGACGCCATTAAAAAATGTATGGCAATCAGAGATAATCAGATGTGTAGGAACTCTAAATGCAATTTCATCTCTCAAAAGGTACTTCAGTCATCCTCTTCTGGGATGTGGAAATTCCTCAACTCAATTGGAGTAGGAAAATCATCTGAACACAATAATAATATCCCTTTTAATCTTCACGATCTCAACACTCACTTCATTTGTTCCACAAAACTTGATTCTCGAATTAAATCGAATACTGTAACTGAAATTCACATGCTTCCCATGCCAAAAATAGCTTCTCTTCTTATCTCACCTGTCGACAGTGTGGAAATAAAAAAAAATCTTGTCTATTAAGTCTAAGGCTGTTGGTCCCGATGACATTGGACGTGTTATGATTGAGCTGATTTTAGATGTTTTATTGCCACTCATATAGTAAATATTTCATTATTCTCTGGATATTTTCCTGACACTTGGAGGATGGCATATATATGTCCCTTGCCTAAGTTCTCCAACCCATCCTTTCTGAATCATTATCGCCCTATTTCTATTCTCCCATTCCTTTCCAAAATTTAGAATCTGTTGTCTATAACAACTGGCTGAATTTTTCACTAAATCGAACCTTCTTAATCCTTATCAATCAGATTTTCGAACAGGACACAGCACAACGTCAGCTCTACTAAAAATCACTGCAGATATTAGAACTGGAATGTAGAAATCGCTTGTTTTGGTCCTCGTTTTAATTGATTTTAGTAATGCGTTCAATGCCGTCGACCATGACCTTTTGCTGGCTTTGTTAGACCGAATGATGTTTTCAGCCCCGTTGTTCAATGGTTTTCATCCGACTTTCGGGGATGCCAGCAAGCTGTTCGAAACGGTCCATTAATCTCAAACGCTGGAGTACCCCAAGGTGGTATTTTGTCACTAATTCTTTTTTCGCTATTTATTAACTTCATAACATATAATCTTCAAAGTCACTATCATCTGTACGCCGACGATCTTCAGCTTTATCAACAAGCGGAGGTCAAAAATTTGTCAGATGCCATTAACAAAATGAATGCTGATCTCTCACACGTACAACATTGGTCTGCGAAGTATGGCATTGACGTCAAGCCTACTCAATGTCAAGCCATCTTATTAGGTAGTTCCCGGCAGCTCTGCAAAATTAGTAATAATACTTAACCAAATATCAGATACTTGGGTTCTGTTATACCTTACGAATCTTCTGTAAAGGATTTGGGATTTATTATAAGCAGTAATCTTAGTTGTTTGGCTCAGGTGAAGGAGGTTTCTCGCAGATTCTATGCCTCTCTACATTCGTTACAACGCTTCAAACATTTTCTTCCTCGTTCGTTCGTTTCAGCCGAAAGACGTCCACTGCTGAACGTAGGCCTCCCCCATATGTCTCCGCAACGGCCGGTCCGGAGCCACCCGCGCCCATCCGCTTTCTGCGGCTCTGACCAGACCACGACCGACCCACGCTGCGTTCTCCGATCCGTGGTCGCCACTCGAGAACCTTTCTTCCCCATCGGTTATCGGTTTGACGAGCGATGTGGCCTGCACATGGCCACTTCAGTTGGCTAACTGTTTAAGCTATGTCTGTAATCTTAGTTCTTCTGCGAATTTCCTCGTTTCGGATTCTATCACGTAAAGAAACACCAAGCATATCTCTTTTCATACCTCGCTGAGCGGCTCTGAGCTTATTTAAGAGGCCAACAGTCTTCCTACTTCTACTCAAATTACTCGTGTTAATACTCTTCTCCTACACATTCTTGACTACAGTGATGTGAGATATTTGGATCTGTCTGAGGAACTGTTGTCTAAGCTTGATCGCTTACTAAACGTATGCATTAAATTTATTTTCGGTATCTGTAAATTCGATCATGTCTCCGAATCAACTGAAATGGCTTCACATAAGAGATTGAAGAAATCTTAGAATACTCTGTCTTCTTTACTCTATCTTTTTGACCCTAAAACACCCATTTATCTCAAAAATAATTTTCATTTCCTTTTCAATACTCATTAGAAACATCTTCGCTCCTCCTCTCACTTATTACTTAGTTGTACTTGTAGTGGGGACTACAATAATTCTTTTGCTATTGCAGCTGTTAGACTTTGTAATAATTTTCCTGAGTCTATCAAAAATGCTACATCACGCGATTCTTTCAAACGGCTTGTTCGAAATCACTTCCTTTCATTCTCATCATAACTTTTCTTTCTCATCATTAAGTACAATCTGTTACACTTGTTCTTACCAAATCGTTTCCACGATTCGCTTGACATTTCGTATAATATTTATTATCATCCTGTTACTCTGAAAGTAATGTATGTATTCGTACAGATATATGTATAATATGTATATGTATAATAATCTTTATTATATATAGGTATATGTGTATGTTTATGTATGTGTTTGTATGTTTGTATGTATGTATGTATAAATTTTTGTTATTTATAATACAATACGCAGGTATATATGTAAATACTCTTTTTCTTGATAATTTGCAGGTTGACGGGTAGAAAGTGCTGTTAGCATTTAGTCCACCTTTTGTACACTTTTGGTGTTCAATAAAGAATATAAATAAATAAATACTATTTTTGCAGTGTCGACATCGGTCAATTGTCTAATTTTCTTGATTGCATACACAGCAAGGCTAAGTTATTAGGATTAGTTATGAATATGAGGACCCCATTGAAGTTTGGAGTCCAGCGTTATGCCAAGAAAGACTGTTGAATCAACAAGTTCTAATTGCTCGCCATTAATGTTAATACATGTTTGTATCTGACTAACATTTGGTTATGTAAATTACTAGCTGAGAGCATCCATTAGTCAGAGAAAATTTATGAGCAGATATCCCTGTGTAGTTATTGGTTCGGAAACAGAGGATCCTCACGATGGAGGGTTTTAAAGACTCCCAAAATAATTACTTCTGCTTTGTAATATTGCTCTACAACTTTGTCAGTCGTAAAATTCAGGTGCCTGAAGAGTTGTGTCACGTTCGGTTCACCCCTATTAGACCTGTAAAGGCACGCATTCAAGGCTATGAAGGCATCGACAGCGGATAACCTCCTGAACGAAAGTATATACACCAGCAAGACTCACGAAATAGTGCTCGAGTTTGTAGCCCGGATAGTTGATTTTCACTTTTTTTTAATTGTAAAATATAGTAATAATAATAATCTTTATTTTTCAGTCATTATTATTTCATGCAAGAGTGTAAATATTTCACAAAAAACTATTTTAGAATACATAGACATATAATAATAAATACAACTATTTTATTAAGATTAAAGTTGTTCCGGTCCCACTGAGTCCTGATGCACTACAATGGCGGGGTAGCCCCAACAACTAACTGCATGCGTAGAGCGTTGTAAGACTTTTGTGTATATTTGATCCAGAGGTTACTCGTGCTCGTGCAGAGAGACTGGCAGTACGCTTCAAATAATGTTATTTTATCCTGTTCAGTACATCGAGCGAACCTGCGTGCCAACATGTTACACCTTACATCCAACGCTCTCCGCTCTCTCTCTATGTCCATGTCGTCACTGAGATCTTATGTGACCCAATGGCCCAAGTATTTAAACTATGAGACCCTTTGCAAGGGAGTTCCACTTAGTACATACTAATGGTACCTCGGTGTAGTTTTTATTTCGTAACCTGAAAACCAACCACTCACTCTTTTAACAATTGTATCGAGGTCTGTGTAACGACTTCGCAAATATCAATAAGCCATCTTAAGGCTCTGATTTAAGCCAAATGACACCACGTCATCAGCAGAGCTGATATTTTTAACACTTGTTCCACCAACGGAACAGCCGACGCCGGTGTTTTATATGTTGAAAAGCTTTGGGGGCCTCCCCCTGCCTTACCCCGCACGTCAATATGTACACATCAGAGAAAGAATTTTCCCACCTCACCAAATTTTCTCTTGTCCTGCAACGCTTTCTGGCCTCGGAGTTAAATTACTGGTACTCTTCTTAGAATTTGCAAAAAATTTTAGAAGTTTGAAAGAAAGCTAGAATAACCATTTTTATTTCTTTGGCATTATCTTGTCACTATCTCAGCTTGGTTTTATTTTTTTCATGAATTCGTACATCAAGTTGTAAGTTTTTCTTCCAGAAGGTTCATTCGTCATCGGGTTTCTAACTCTACCCTATAGTTTTTGAACGGCTAACCGAGTTACATCTGTCAAGTTTTAATCAATGTTTCCACTTTTAGGAATTTCGCCCTTGTAGGGGCATTTTTTTACTTTGAAATACCTTTGTAAGGCCTACGGAACACTAATATGTATAATCAAAACAAAAGAATTCACCAAGTTACCACCTAGTTTATAAAAACTTAATTCAAAAAAGCAAGAAGGAAATTATTAGTTTTTTCTCCCTCAAAGTCAAAAAAATAGCCTAAAACTTTATTTCAAATAAACTTTATTTCAAATAAAGTTTTAGGCTATTTTTTTGACTTTGAGTGAGAAAAAACTAATAATTTCCTTCTTGCTTTTTTGAATTAAGTTTTTATAAACTAGGTGGGAACTTGGTGAATTCTTTTGTTTTGATTATACATATATTTTAATAAAACTTACCATTATTATTAAGTATATTATAATACTATTTATTTATCGGTATGTTAACAATGTTTACCTTTTTGTAGTTGTAACGTTGTGTTTGCATTCTAAACACTTGAATCGCGGTTTATTTTATTGTTAGATTTTATGTTGACAAAAAATAAAATGAAAATAGGAGTATTTCTAAACAGCTAAAATTTACGGCTAAAATCAATATTTTAAAACTATTTTAAGGCATTTAGGGTTATGCACTAAAGATTCTAAGAAAAAACTGAACCCTAGTAGTAGTGTGGAAATACTTAAAAATCTTTTATTACTAAAAAAACTCCAAATACAAAAGTCATAGAAAAATACTTAAATACAAAAACAAACAACAAAATAATTTACTAATTTTCTTAATACGGAAACATTGCTTTGACCATTTTAATCAAATATGGCCGCCTACTCCGACGAACCCGCGTCGAGTACGGTTCACTTGAGCCAACCCTAGGGTAACAACTCAACGCCTTTTTGAACGGATTAGGGTTGGAACTCAGTTAGTTTTTGAACGGTTCGAGTCATAACTCTACTCGACTCAGTTGGTTTTTGAACGGCCCCCTGAACATGTTTGTTCAAACCTACTACGGTGTTTCGCTTAGGGTTACTAAAACAGTAAGTAGCTATGGCAAACTCACTTCTCACTGACAAATGTTCTTAAGTAAATTACTAATTATATTCTCCTGCGCAAAGTGTAAGCTGTTCCGGATAATTAATAAGTTTAAGCTTACTATTAAACACACTAATTTTTTCTATTTCACTCACGCAATAAAAATAAATATTTACGATTTAAATCTTAAAACTCCTATGCTTGCGAACGTGCGTCACTACAACATGGTGATTTGCGTAGGTAAATTAATCTGTGGAGTTACTTTTAGAATCAAAACAAAAAACATTACCTACTTTTATTATAAAATCCCTTAAAGGTTCGAGTTAAAAATTAATGTCGTGAATATATAAAGTGTTTTTAGTTTTATTTCAGCGAGGTTAGTGCTAATTAGTAATATGACTGTGCAGGTAAACAAATACCTTCTTAATATCCAATATGCTAGGAATTTTAAGTTCGGTGTGAGTACCTATTATAATGATTTTAACTTAATATTGTTTTCAATTCCAGCGAAGATGCAGACGCTTGCTGCAAAGTGCGAAACATTAACAAGAAACTGAGGCTAAAGTAACGCTTACCAAGTAAAGGGATCATAGTAACTGAAAAGCGGCGCTAAGTAAACAAGAATTGAATGGGTAGGTAAAATTGTTATGGTTAACAAACACTAGCGTTACATTATCAAACTAATGTATAAGGTGAATGTTCAGTACTAAGCATACCGTTATATATTAAGTATAAGAAACATGGAACTACCATTTATATTATGGAAAACTATTGAAAAATATGTGTAGTGTAACTCTAAATAACAGAATAAGAAATAGTGTGGAATGGCAACATTGCGAAGTGAGATGACGAACATTGAGTAAGTCATGTTAAGGTGGTTTGGAAATGTGGAGAGGAGTGTTAATAGGAAGGTTAGTAAGAACAGGTAAAGATTAACTGTAGTTAAAAATATTCGTCTTTAATCTAGGTTCAAATTGAATTCGAAACGTTCTAACTTTAATTAATTAGAGTATATTTGAGACTTATTTTGCTAAATTCATACAAACATAGTTTTAAACCGACACTACTTCTTAAGGCTGCTATAGGCTAGACCGCGAAAATACGCCGTTTTTGTGCAAATTTTGTGGCTAAACTATAGCATCTAAAGGACTGAAAAAATGTATGTTATAAAACTCTCTTTTGTCTAGTGCATTACCTTACTAAATTATATTCATTTATTGTATTTAATGCAATAAAAAATCTGGAAATGACCATTGTTTTAACACTTGTGCAAATTTTTAAGGCGTGTTTTGCATTTGCATGTAATAAATGTTGGTTAAATAATTAGAATAGCTTGTTATCTAGTGCATTAACTCTAAGTTGTAGCAAAAAGTCAAAAAATGTGACTACAAAACGGTAATAACATTAAATTCCATACAAAAAATTTAAAGTTTCATGGCGTCATTACGGTATAAATTGCTTAAGAAGTATATAACATATATATGTCATAGTAATGCATATGACATTATCTAATGATTTATAGTGCAATAACATACACAACGTAAGAATTACAGAAATTAGCTTTCTGGCCTATATCGCCCTCTTAACAATTGTGTTTTAGTTGCTCAAGAGTACCTTTGCATGAATCGCTGAATCTGACAGATAGCTTTCCAATATATGGTTTGTTGGCACCTCATGGCACGAATTGCGCACAGAATATAGTGAATGAATGAAAACAACGCAGGTCGATGCCAGTCAGCGGACAATTAAGGCTTTAGTAGCAAGCAGCTAACTAGCGCTGTCATTAGATATCCTCAATTTTCTCCAACTACAACTCACAGATATTATTTTGAAACTTTATAAAACCTTCTAAAAATAGCTTAGGATTAGTTTTATATTAACAACATTTGAGGATATCTAATGGCGGCGCTAGTGGGCTTTAATAGGGCCCTTAAACAGGGCAGTTTTTATGTACGCTCACGGTACGAATAATCAGTGCAATGTTGTTTAAGGCTTTAAAAGATCGCTATTAAAGTTTATAGTTACCCTCCTGCAATGAAAATAAAGTTCGTTGCGAGTATTTTTGGTTAGTTTACTAAACTCACAAACTCTAAGAAAATTATACAATATTAAGTTCTTACACCAATAATTTTAGATAATATTAATATATATATATATATAAGGTATATTTGTCTTCACACAGCACAAAAGTTGCCTGAAATTTGTGTATCATAGTGACTTTCGTTACAATCGTTTTGTTTTTACCAAACAAAAATACAAAGCGCATATAAAGTAACGCCAATGTACTAGTCTTGTCGAATGTTATTGAGTTATTACTCTAAGTAAAGTAACTTATTTAAGTCAGAATTTAGCTAACAGTTTTGTGAAGTAAACAAAAAAATGAAAATTATGCAATTATAACTAAGATAAAAGAAGATTTGAGATAAGTGGCGGTATTTAAGTGAATGGGAAAGTTTTATATTAAATTTCTCGTCCGATATGTGAAATCGGATTAATTTAAAAGGTATTTCACATAAACCTAAAGCTGAATTCCATTTTACTTCGGACAATAACGATCTTTAGAACACAATTCTGATATAGTTATGATTGCACGTCTCCTACGATAAAAATTATTAACATTTACTCAAACATGCTCGGAAATTTATTGGCTTACTTACTAAAAATAAATTAGTAGGTAACTATATTATATCAGTAAAATAAACTATAATAAATAAAACTAATTAATTTTAATCATTACAAAAATCCTTAACATAATAACATAAAAGACGTAGAGTTCGTTATAAATAAAATCTAAATCGCTGTAGTTGGGAAGTGTACCGAGAAGACCATAAAATAAATAATAATAATAATAAAATAATTGGAATTTTTTGGAGTTCTAAAATAGGAAACTTGTCTTCTATTTTATTTTTTGTTAAAAAAATTTTGTTTCTGACTTTTTTATATTTATTTATATATTTGTATATATGAGCAGCATATGAAAAATTATATGAAGTGCATCTTGCTATTTGCCTTGGCGGGGAAGAACGTTTTCGATTTTTCTAAGTAGTTTTCCACGACATTATTTACTACCATACGTGTAATACAACACTTAAAATCAAAAATTTTAAAATCTAAATTTAAAAGAAATATCGGTACGATTATTTATAAAGGTTAAACACGACTGCTCAAAAAAGAAAAGTATTGTATTAAGGGTTTATGTATATGTATAATATATGTATTAAAAATAAGATCAAAGTTTTGGCTTTAGATTTCGTAACATGCACTACCAAACCCGCTAAGGTTTGAAAATGATCACTAATCTCCCGCTGTGTACGTTTACATAGCATTGCTTTTTATAAATATATAGACGGAATCATCCACTGCGACCATCATCAGCCACGGGCACGTTATATATACGGTTTGCACGCAGCAATGGATACGCGGATTTAAGATCAATATTTAAATAAAATTATACAATTACTGGAGGAATTTACTGCGTACTTATAAAAGGAATACTCATTTAAAACTCGTTTGTTCCTCGTCGCCCTCACTAGTAAAACTATCATCACGAAAAGTATATTGGTACGATGAATTTATTACTTATTCGTTTTGCCCGCGGTTTCAGCAGCCCTTAATTCGGTTATCGGTGTAGGATTGCCACAGCAACTCCTCAGTTATGTAAAAAAAAACCGACTCACACTTGAGGTTTTCAAGTAGCCTATATTCTTCCTCTTGACGTAAACTATCTCCATGCTAATATTGCCTGCGGTTCCACACGCCCTTATTTCGGGTATCGTTGCAAGATTTTAACGGTAACTTCTTAATTATAAAAAAGCATGAGGGGTAACAGACAGACAGACAGAGTTACTTTCGCATTTATAATATTAGTTTGGATTCTCTGCTAGAATGTTTATGTGTTTGTAACTCCTTCACGCTGCACTAGCTGGATGGATTTGGATAAAATTTAAATGGAATGGAAATAACTTTTATCCCGTAAAATTCAAAAAAATCTGGCTGATGGACCCGCGGGCACATTCACGCAGTATAACTTGTTATCCATAATCTTTATTATCGTAGCCAACCTCCCTCAGTGACAGTAGAACTATAACAGAGCGTGACGCGGTAACACTTGTTTACACTTTGATATCCGCCATAATACGGAAATGAATAACAATAATAATTTATGCAATGTTACGAATGTGAAAGTGATAGCGTAGCGCGAGTGTTGAAAAGACAAACTTCATGCAATTGCATACAATGCCTTTTTTTGACCAAAAAAATATAATAGTATGAAAATATAATAATAAATATAAAAAAAAGTATCTGGTCTTCATACACTAACACCAAGCGCGGTCTGTTTTATACTAAGCGCCATACAGCGGAAGCGTGTCACACCTCTATTTAGTTAGGATTACTGGTTGCTCCATTAGTTATGGCTATGGAAAATTCTAATGTAGCAATCACTAGCTCACTAGAGAGTGGTTTTCAAACTTCAGTGAGAAGGATTCTGGTAAAAGTGTCACTTAAGCAGACAGTAAATTAATATAATATACTCGGCAAGTGTAGGTAATATACAAACTGACGGTGATGAGAATGTAAATATGATTAGTAAGTAGTTATCTACAAACTTACTTTTTGTAAAAAATGTAAATCTATTGAATGGTTTCGTTGCAATTTTTACAAATCAGGGCTGTTAAATATTAAATCGAGAAGATTTTGACGAAACATTTTGTAAAAATGAAGTCATATGTAGCGTTGACAATAAGCAAGCATTCGCTGTTAATACACAAAATTATATCTTCTGGTATCGTCGCTTAGGTCCTTTATGTAGATACAATAGGACATATTGCAAAAATCAGATGTAGATATTACATTTTCGGCCGAAGATGCTGAGCCCTACGTTCCGTGCTTAGATGGAAAGCAGAGTCGTAAAAAAAGAAAAGATTAAGTATAAAAGGCTACTACGAAATTGGAACTTATTCATTCAAACTTCTCAGGTCCATTCAGTGTGGCATCATTTTATGGATCTAAATACCTACTCATACTTGTAGATGATTTTCCAGAATGGTCTTTGCTTACATTCTTAAGGTAAAAAACAGAGGTCAAGCAAAAATTCATTGAATTTCAGACAAAATATAAGGGAGAAACTGGACTGAAGGTAAAGTCTCTTAGGACGGACAATGGGACGGAATATGTAATCGGTGAGTTCGATAACTATTTAATCTCACAAGGAATTTAGCATCAAACTACTGTTGTTCATATTCCTCAATAGAACGGTGTCGCTGAACGGACCATTGGTTCTTTAGTTGAGAAAGCACGTAGCATTTTACTAGGTGCTCATTTGCCTATCGCTTACTGGGGGGATGCTTTAGAAACTGCTGCTCATTTGAAAAATAGATGTCCACATAGGTCTGTAAGTAAACTACCATACCAATCATGGCATAACTCTTAGCCTAATTTATCACATTTAAAAGTTTTTGGGTGCAGATCATATGTACACATATCTGATTGTGAAAGAAAGAAGTAGGAAATTAAGAGTAAAGAGTATATCTTTGTAGGATATTGTGCAAATGCGAAAGCTTACAATTTTCGTGATATGACGTTTCCTAGAAGACTAATTAAACTCGAGATGTAGTATTAATGGAAAATTTATTTATCAATACGTCATCTAATACAACTTACGATGATTCGAGTATTAAACTTATACTTTCACATAACATGTTACAGAAACCGAGTACTTCAACTGCAGTTGAGACATCACAACCTATTGATGAAATAGTTTGTTCAGGAAATGTCGATAAAAGTTAGATAGCTGAACTACACTCCAATGATGACAGTCATGTGCAGTCTGAAGAAGCACATTGTACTTCTGAGTGTGTGCCGTTGGAACCAAGGTATCCTGTGCATGGTGGAAAAAGAAAAGAATATCCTAATTTTCATTTATATAATGTTATTTGTGATGTTGATATACCAACTTCTTATAAGGATGCTATACGGGAAGACATAATAGATAAAGACCAATGGTTAGAAGCTATGTCAGATGACGTGAAGTTTCTGAAGAAAAATCATGCATGGGAGACTGTTCCAAAAACAAATCACAAAATTTTACCTTGTAAATGAGTTTTTAATTTAAATAAGGACGTTAAAGATATAAAGCAAGACTTGTTGCAAAGGGATATAAGCAGGAACAAGGGTTTGATTACGAGCAAACTTTTTCACCTGTCGTTCGCAACAGTTCTTTAAAAATGCTTATTGCTTTAGCTGCTAAGCTAGATTTGCACATGTTTCATGTTGATATTAACACAGCATTCTTGTATGGAGATTTAGAAGAAGAGGTTTTTATGAAACAACCAGAAGGTTTTTCTGAAGAAAAAACATGATATGTAGACTGAATAAGTACTATATGGCTTAAAGCAGTCAGCCAAGGGTTGGAATAAGAAATCACATACAGTTCTTTTGACAATAGGTTTTAAGAGATCAAATTCAGAACCATGAGTCTATATAAAAAGAACTGAAACTTGGTTTATGACCATGGCTATATATGTCGATGATATTATAATTTTCTCTAAAGATATTTTGCAGTTAACATGTTAAGGAAGAACAAGCTGATTACTTTGATTTGAAAGATTTAGGTGGCCTAAGTTATTGTATTTGTTTTGAAATACAAAGAGACAAAAATAATGGTAAGATGAGAATTAACCAAAGAAAATATGTCTAAGAGTTTCTTCAAAGATATAACATGGAAGATTGTAAAAGTTCTTTTACTCCACTTGACCCTAACTTATTAACTATAAGTTTCGAAGAAATTGAAGAAAAAAAAGACGGAAACCTTATCAGAGCCCTATAGGGAGTTTAATGCATCTAGCAGTTAACACCAGACCTGATATAGCATTGGCTGTGAATTATGTAAGCCAATACAATAACACATATAACAGTTCATGCTGGGAATCAGCAAAACACGTTTTGCGCTGTTATTTAAAGGGGACTTAAGATTATTCTCTGGTCTATCGGAGGACAGGTTCTGATCTTCTGATATGTTTGTAGATGCCGAATGGGGAAATTCCTGTGACAGAAGGTTATATACCTACAGGTTGTTTGTTAAAGTGTGCAGATGGACCGATTTCATGGGAATGCAAGAAACAGCTTATGGCGCTGACTTCAAGTGCTAAGGAAACTGTTTTCTTAAAGACTTCCTAAGTTCCTAGAAGAGTTGACAAGCAACAACAAAACATTCATGCTATGTAATGAAAACTAAAGTGCCCAAAAATTGTCACTGAATCATATCATGCATAATAGACCAAAACATGTTGACATTCGATAACATTTCATAAGAGAAAAGATTGAAGAAAAGGTAGTGTAAGTCATTTACACTCCTACTGAAGAAATGCAAGCGGATATTTTCACAAAACCACTCATTCGCATAAAACATATAAACTGTATTGTTTTAAGGATTCACGGCACCGAAATATCGGCAGCTCATTTCCTTGGCTAATCACGGTAAGAACCCCTTGAAACATTATGTGTAATATGAACTGTGTCGTCGGTATGACCAGGCTTGGATGTTATGTACTTGTCAAGTTTAATTTTATACTCGCATTTGTTGCACACACGCCGTGACGCTTGTTCAACCTATCTTTTTGGATTTCATTAATAAAAATTAGAATCGTAATTAAGGGAGCTTGTTGTAAAGCTGCTGGCCGTCTGTTTTGGCCTCACGTCGCAGGTTACGTAACTTGTTTGTAAATTTTGCAATGCATAAATGTGTGTGTCATTTGTTTTTATTTTATTTATAATGTTCATTATTATAAGGAAAGAGTATAGTTTTTGTTGTTTTCATTGAGATTTATAAGTAAGATAGGTATTATTGATCTCAAGTGTAATGTCACTGAATTAACGGGTCCAAAAAGTTTAAGCCATATTTAAATATATGATTAGTGTTGATTCCTCACAAATTGTCTTTATTTTTATTTTTCATACTATAATGTTTTTAAAAATATAATATACCTATATCTAATAAATTATATATTTTTTTAATTAATAAATAATATAGCGGTGCCACAGACCGCACGTCGTACACGGCGTGGCAATAAAATAACGACGTCGGTTAAAGGTTAACTATGATTCTATAAAATAAAAACAATCTTGTTCTAAAAGACAGTGTAATCTCTTAAGGTAGGCAGGTAGTAGTTTAGCATAGTGATAGGTATGAAAATAAAATAAAGCACCATCATCTCAATCCAGATTCCATTCACGTTATCGTTATTCTAACTGGTTACAAGGTCTCCCTTCCGTTCCTTCGTATCTCGTAAATCTGAGGAGATTGCTTTTTGATTCATCGCCAATACTCACGCAACGGAGCAGCCGGCGTGCTTTAACTTCCGGTTAATGCTGCAAGAAACGTAGGTTACTTACATCAAATTGGCCAACTTATTAGCATAGTCAGTGGGGTCGTTGCTGGTCTTTCTTTTATTAATATTTTTAAACAGTTCATCTGTGTCACTCTATAATGAAAATGTCTTTATAAAACTAATAAATTGTGCGTAAAATAACCTGATTCCTTTTTAATAACTGCTAACTTTTCCTGTTTAATTCTCTTATCTCATTGCATTGATATTCCTCTAATTAGCTAGGTCTCCTAACCGACGATAGAACAAACTGACAGGCACCCCTTCCCATCGAGACTGGCGGTCATATAAGGTTGGTCATAAACAAACAATGACTTTTAAACTTATATACTAATAAACGCATATCATTTAGCTACAGTTACGCTATGCAATGGACGTACGGCATACACACATACGTGCGAAAATTATTACCCTCCTTCTGGGTCAGTCGGGTAAAAATACAGTTTTATTGTTAATTATAACTTATCGTCATCAGTGTTGCTAAACAAACAAACTAAAATATTTTTTTTATACCACTAAGGTGGCAAACAAGCACACGGTCCGCCTGATGGTAAGCGGTCACCGTGGGCTATGGACGCTTGCAACACCAAAAGTATCATTCGCGCGTTGCCGACCCTTCAAAAATCCTACTTAAATACCAACTAGTTTTTTTTTTTCGGTTATAATATTTTAATATAATTTCATACAGTCATGGACACAAGTGTGCAGAGCGACGTGTTTGTACAAGACGGTTTCCGATTGGTCCCGGTGCGACCCGCGACTACTTAAAGGCAGACCCCTGCAGTATCCGCATCTGACTTCGCACCGTCTCGAAGGAACCGGACACCAACATGAAACCAACTTTCTGTCTTGTCTTACTTTTGGTAAGAAGTATTTTATTTGTAACATATATGATGTTAATATATAAATATATGTATATTTTTTTAAATATTTTTAAACTACTGTCAACATTGCTGAAAATAATAAAAAAAAGATAAATCGTAAAGTTCAAATAAATATAAACATTATATCAAACTAATCTAGGCCGTTCAAACGCCGGCATTACGGCCCATTTATTGCGACGTAGGTATATAGTTGAACCTTTAAAAATATAGGAATACCTATATAAATTTTAACCCCCCGTGTTACCCCTTCAGAGAAACGGTGAAACAGTTCAATCTTTATGCATTTGGCTTTAATACAAACTGTAAATAACTGATTTCAATACAAACATCCAACCCCCATTTAACCCCCTTACGGAAATATTTAGTAAAATCCTTTTTTAGTACTTCCCTACGTTTTAATAGGTACCTCAGTGAACATCTGTAAAATAATTATTAAAATAAACATCATTAAAATATGGGAATTTTCATGCAAATTTTCATCTCTTGTTTCGCCCCTAAAAGGATGATTTTCCAAGCGAAGAAAACATGATAATCATAATTTTGTAACTAAGAGGTCAAATGCCAGTTTTATGCATTAAGCTTCAAAAATTACGAATATCCATACAAACTTCCTACCCTTATATTTAAACCCCAAGGGAATTATTACCCGCCTACGTAATAACTAGAACCTGCGTGCAAAATGTCACCCAGTACTTTGGGCTGTGCGTTGAAGTTAACTCTTTTATGTACATTAATAGATAGAAGAAAGTTCTGTTCGCGGTCCGTTTTGCACTTGATTGGTTTGGTTTTGGGTTATTTTTTAATCATATATTCAAATGTTAATTAAAGTATTTTCTGTAGTAACGTATTTTGTATTATCTGTATACATTCTGTATATTATTTTTAATTTTATTGTTAACATGTTCAAATGTTGCGTAGGTGATGGGGTCCGCCCTGAGCCAGGACACTGCTACGGCCACTACCGGTAAGACTTATTTAACCAAATTTAACCTAGATATACTAATATAACAAAGATATATACTTATATATTTCTTTGTTTGTATGTGTGTAAGAAATAATATCTGCAACTACTGAGTAACATGGGGTATAATTGGTTTTGATTAGAACAAGATTTTAGTTCAAAATATTAACTTTTGTTTGTAAATTTATAAGAAAGAATATATTAAGTATAATATAGTATAAATATGGTCCATATTTACTCTTATAATATATTCTAAAACTCGATTTAACCCAACACGAACTGTTATCTTAGCGTTCTGAATTATATTTAAAGTTTCCAGTATGTAGCTCATCGGGTAGTTAGTTAAAACTCAATTGCAAAATTTTTACCGGATAGAGAAATAAGCAAGGAAGGTTATTGCGAATAGTCTCGATCGCTGCAGACTCGGGAATTTGTGAGAAAAATATATGCAAGAAGGTTTTGCTTCTAAAGACCCATGAGAGTACCTGCATACACTTTACTTACGAATTTCCGAGTCTGGCGTAATCGAGTTTCAATAAGCTTCAAGAAAACGAGTTTAAGGACATAGCCTGTCGAGGCGCTCACTCATCAATGGTAACAGTGTAAATACTGAAAAATAGCGAATTACCGCTTTCTACTAATGAATTTGGTCGCGGAACCCAAAATGGCAAGCCGTTGTCATTAATTAGTACAAAACTTAAAATAAAACTTTCGTTACATAACAGCTATTTCTAAAATTAAGGCAAAAATGCTCGATTCAAATCCTATGAACTCTCACAAACTCAAATGATAGACTAAAAAAAATCTAGGTTAAAATAGACTTTGTGTCGTTGGTTTACAGTTCAAAATAGGTTAAGCTGCACACACTTGTAAGTATCGCCCAACTATACACACCGGCACAATTAGCGGAACAGAAATAAAAGTGAGACTATGAGATAATAACGCATATATTTGACGAAATCATTCAGATTGTTGATGCTCTATCGGATTCATATCGGGGGAATTTGCTGGCCACTGCATCACCGGTATACCTACGTGGCTCAGATATGCCTGTACCGATTGTGCGCTATGAGCACGAGCATTATCTTGCATTAGAATAAAGTCGTCACCAATAAATGGGGCAAATGGTACAACATGTTCTTCTAAAATGTCTCTAATGTATCGATCTGCTGTCATGGTCCCTCCTGTGACTATCACTAACTCCGTGCGAGCTCCCAAACATATCCCTCCCCAAACCATAATCGAGCCGCCACCATAAGCCACTGTGTGTTCAAAATTAGACTGTATGTGGCGTTCTCCTTTGCGTCTCCATATTCGCTGTCTCCCATCGATCTGTTTTAAAAGAACTCTGCACTCATCAGTAAAGAGAACCTGCCGCCATTCGTTCAAATCCTTTTTTTGTGTTCCGCTAATTGTACCGGTGTGTATATAACAAGGGTTCCTGATTTTTTACCAGAATCAAATTCGTACATTCGTACATGCAATCACTTAGAAGGTCTTTGCGGAGATGTATAAGTAGGTATGGATAATATATGGTTCATTTTGATTCAGCTAGCAAAGTGTGCGTCGCGCGTTCTAGCCAACATTGCACCACAATTTAAATTTACTTCGGAATCCACTAGTCTGACGTACTCGAGAATTTACTTCCGAATCCACCAGTCTGACGAACTCGAGACCTTACGTCGAATAACATTTCGCTCCAGATAACGCGAAACTCGAGTACTCCACACTTTTTCACAAAAAGCTCCCAGATCCAGCACCCGACCAAATCGACTCCTTTAATGTAGCTTTGTATTGTTTTATACTAAACTCATTTCCAAAATAAATATCATTTTCTGCTTATTTCACTAAAAAAAATATAAAATAAAGGTATTCAAAATGATTATTCGAATCAGGTTCTATTAGATGAAATATGATTTTACTAAATTACTTTATAATTAAATAAAACCTTAACTTATATACTAATAAGTAATTTTTATTTATTTTATAAAAAGGCTGTAAGAAAAAAAAACATATTAAAAATGCGATGTTTTAATCAAAGTAACAAAAAAAAACTAAACGAAATCAAAGAAAAGTCAGAATTTATGTGCGATTAAACTTAGGTCAGAAGTAGTAGTAGTAGTAGTAGTAGTAGTAGTAGTAGTAGTAGTCGGAGCTTAAGAGCAAGCCTCGTTACCTTTGTGCCAACGATGGAAAATAAAATTTCCGTGATCCTAACCCAAGAGCAATCACAATTGCCAGGAAGCAATGAGGTGACCGGCATCTTGGCACAAATATAGCTGGTGGTACTTAGAAGAATATACAACACATTTTATCCACATCAAGAGGTGATTTTTGAGGGGTAACTTGTCGCACGTCGTCGTAGCAGTCCATACAGTAAGCTTGATTTTTTACACCAACAACCTGTATGGGCGTAGAAGAACCAATAAAACTTTATCCCTATTGGAAGTTCCCACGGTTATTCTGCGGGTGAAACCACAGGATTCTACTAGTTAAAGATAACTGTAAACGTACAATTCTACGTATTTCTAACACGCCACCGCAACATAATAATGTATCTATAGCGGTTCTAGTTACAAACATTGTGGTGATCTAACCAAAGAGAATATAATCACAACGTTTTTAGATCTAACAGGACAGGAGCAGTTACCTAGCTCACGGTCGTTTATTGGCAAACTATATGCAAAACAAAGTCATAAGTAAAACTTTTCAACTGTATCTGTGTTTTTCCTATCTCTATCTATATATGTGTATAATAGTGGATTGCACAAGTGTAAAAAAGACGATTGAATAACGAGAGTAGTAAAGAATGTAACTAGTGACACAATTGTGCACGATGATTTTTTTTACGAGATTGTACTTTTTGACTTTAACCCAATGGTCAAAACGTGACGTAATGGAATAGATACTGTATTGGCTACCTACAATACTACTTTTAATACCGTTGATCAAGATATTTGGGAGGACTTAAATAATGGAATTGCGCAATTTAAAAAAATATTAATTTTTACCCAAAAGTGTGTTTTAATTGATGAATTATTAATTTTATGTCCAATAAGAAATTATAAATTTTTACCCTTAGCAAATATTAGCTTTCACATAAATTGAAGTGAACTTCTATTTAGTCGGTGACGAGTTTCACTACGTCACGAAATTAAGTATTACAAAAATAATAAAAAAAGACTCTATTATTAAAAAACATCATTTATTAATTGAACCTTAAGCACAGGTAATCTTATTTAACGTATCAAATATTTATTTTGTATCCATAACAATATATAACGTAATATAATGGATAACGTCGCTTACTGGTACAATCTCTACAAAACAAATGGATTTATGTAGTTCATACAATGTTTTACATTTTATTCCAAAAAAGGACCCTTATCCTTATTTTAGTAACTTACGATTACACATATAGATAATATTTATTGGAAATATTCAATTATAAATAGCACAGCCAAAGAAGGACACGTGATTGTACTGGAAAGTGACGTGACGTACAGGAAAAGCATCGAACGTAGATCGTATCAAAAAAGGACGGCAAAAATGCTTTCCAACAAATATACCTTTTTTAGGTCATTTTAAATCGTTAGTTTTAATATTGATTTTTGTCAAAAGTGGCTTTAATCTAAAACGCTTACTGTTAAAGCAACCGTTATTTTTTAATCGACGGACTTAATAAACCATTACAAATAATCATGACTGCATATTTTGAAAAGCTTTAACATGTGACGTCATATGAGACGTCGGGAGGTCCAAATAAGACAACAGTTGACTTGTGACAGACTGTTTATTAGTCAAAACATTCTATACATAATTGCATTACATCACATTTCGGGGGTTCCCGAAAAAAAAGTTAAAATTTACAATTTTCAATTTTTTTACAAAAAACCCAAATAAAATAATTAAGTTGTACATGAGACCAATTTATACTTTGTAGGCAAAATAAGAAACATAATTGTTATTATGTGCGTATACAATTTAGAAAAACTTAAAGTAATTATTACAATCACAAGGTTTTTATTTTATATACCCCTTTATTTATGTTTATTTATCTAATATTAACACAGGAAAAAGTCAATTATGTTGTCAAGGTTAGTCAATGGCCAAGTCAATAGTTAGGTCAAATAGTCAAGTCATTAAATGACAAACATAAAGCACAGAATGTACGAGTAATACATGAAAATTATCAAAACACAAAAATGTATTTTAACACAATAATAATTATAAAAACACAATAGAAACAACGTTCAAAATAAAGAAAACAAAATATGTATAATTAAATCAAATTATTAAACACTATTTTATATAACATAAGAAAATTATAAAACACAAAAATGTAGTTAAATCGAAGTATAGTCGGGTACATATTTCATCAAAAAATTTCAATCTTATGTGCACATCTAACTTAAACTATTCTTAGTTAATTTACATAGTTTGAAAATTTTTAATACAACATAAGCATAATTACCGAAGAGAACTTCTGCCAGTCGTCGTTACCACCACTGCGAAAGACCTTGGGTGACTTGGCCCATAGTGCTAAAGAGAAAGCCGATCTACTGGGCAGTCTCTTTGCCTCGAACTCGAACATGAACGATGAAGGCGCAGTACTACCTACTATATCGTGGGGCGTTAAGACCATGCCGGAAATCTCCATAACGCAGCGGGAGGTCCGGCGGGCGCTGCTCTCTCTAGACGTTCATAAGTCGAGTAGGCCAGACGGTATACCAGCAGTGGTGCTTAAGCAGTGTGCTCCTGAGTTATGTTCTGTACTCACGCGCCTCTTCGCGCTTTCCTACCACACTAGGCAATTTCCGTCTTCATGGAAGACTGCGAATGTGCATACGGTGCCCAAAAAGGGCGATAGATCAGATCCATCGAATTACAGGCCTATCGTTATTACCTCTCTCCTCTATAAGGTGATGGAGCGTGTGATCAACACACAGCTTCTAAGATACCTAGAAGTACACGATCTGGTCAGTGACCGTCAATATGGCTTTCGCCACGGTCGCTCGACTGGTGACCTTCTAGTGTATCTCACACACCAATGGTCACTAGCCATTGAGAGTCAGGGTGAGGCATTGGCATGTAGCCTGGACATAGCGAAGGCATTCGATCGGGTCTGGCACCGGGGTCTTCTATCGAAGTTGCCATCTTACGGAGTGCCCGAGGGTTTGTGCAAATGGGTGGCTAGCTTTTTGTCCGGCAGACGCATACGAACCGTAGTTGACGGTAGTTGCTCTGATAGCATGGACATTAATGCTGGTGTCCCGCAAGGCTCTGTGCTGTCTCCTACGCTGTTTCTACAGCATATCAATGACATGTTGGACATCAACAACATACATTGCTATGCAGATGACAGTACTGGAGACGCTTTTTACACGGGTCGTGCAAACATCTCTCGTTCCGTTGTGGAGGAAAACCGAGGTGAACTTGTGTCTCAAATCGAGACCACACTGTCCCAGGTCTATGACTGGGGACGGGTAAACTTGGTCCGATTTAACCCTACAAAGACACAAGTGTTCGCGTTCACTGCTAAGAAAACTCCATTCACTGTAGTCCCACAATTCCAGTACACTCCCATCTCCATCTCCAAAAGCATTGGGATCCTTGGTGTCGACATCTCCAGCGATGTTCAGTTCCGAGATCATTTATAAGATAAGGTGAAGCTGGCGTCCAAAAAACTTGGTGTACTCAACAGAGCGAAGCAGTACTTCACGTCGGGGCAAAGGTTGTTACTTTACAAGTCGCAAGTTCGGCCCCATATGGAGTACTGCTGCCATCTCTGGGCAGGAGTACCCGGATACCAGCTTGGCCCTTTTGACTCGGTTCAACGACGGGCTGTGAGAATTGTCGACGATTCCAAACTCACTTGCGGTATCGAGCCTTTAAGTCTGAGGAGAGACTTTGCCTCACTGTGTGTGTTCTACCGCTTGTACAATGGATTGTGTTCTGAGGAATTGTTCGAAATGATGGCCACGGCTACTTTCTACCATCGGACCGCTCGCCATCGGCAGGGAATTCATTCTCACACTTTAGAACCTAAATGGTCGCGTACAGTGCGGTTTCAGTGCCCTTTTTTAAGATTTCAACATTATTGCCCTTGTCTTTTATAACTTTAAGGGGTCCATCATATAAAACATCTAATTTTTTATTAGGCTCATTTTTTATAAAAATTAGATCCCCTTCGTTATAAGTTACGGGATTTATGTACTTATCATAGTACATCTTACGCTTATTTTTTGACTTTATTAAATTAATTCTAGCATCTTTCTGCAACATTTGTAATCGAAATTTAAGCTCAGAAGGATAGTTTTCAAAATTATACATAGGATCTACATGCCCATTTGACAAATTGCTTGGAATATATGGTAATTTACCATAAACTAGTTCGTATGGCGAGTACAGAGTTTCGCTATGACATGTAATATTATACGAAAATGACCAGAATTTCAGCCATTCTGACCAAGTAAACGGATTATTTTCAGTCTGAATACGTAAATATGAAGCTAAATTTTTATGGGTTACTTCCAACGCACCAACAGTTTCATGCCTATAACTAGTGGAATGTAATTTATCTATTTTAAGTAATTTGCAAACATCAATAAAAATCTTGGACATAAATTCCTGACCTCGGTCGGAGCAGATGACACGCGGTGTGCCATATGTTAAAATGAAGTTTTCTACAAAACTTTTAGAGACTTCAGTACTAGTTTTCGTTTTTAGAGGAAATGCACAAACTATCTAAAAATACTTTCTCAAATGCTGATGTAGCTGTGATTGTTATTGTCTCTGCATAGTTGCATTGAATGTTTGATAATTTTGGTATATTTGCTTTTGGCATATCTGACATTTGTTGACGTAATCAATGACGTCAGCTTCCATGTTTGACCAAAAGTAGCGTCTTTTTATATTGCTTAACATGCGTCTAACCCCAGCGTGACCTGCAGTTGGCAGTAAATGAAAATCATTTAAAATAACTGTAATATCGTTTTTATCTGTAATTCGCTTACAATTTTTAAGAATACATAACGTTAAACTCTTTATATTTTTCATTGCGTTAACTATTTTTTTTCACGAAAATATCGTCTTTTTCATTTGCCCTTATATAGCATATTTCATTTATTTCTACTTGCTTGCAAAATTCAGCTAGATACTCTCGGCTAGATAAAGTCATCTGGAGACATTTGGCCTTGAGCTTCTGGCTTTATATATATACAAGATTTATTTTGCACATACGCTAGATTTTCTCTACTAACTAAATTATTTTTCCTAAACATTCGCAATTCTTTTACACTGATAAAATGTAATTCTGTTAGCTCTCTCGGGTTTTTGAATATATCCACAACCTTTGGCTGGACTGGCCGATTGTCTGGACTATGTTCAAGGGTCGGAGAAGCTGTACTGTCATTTTGACATTCCAACTTTCGCTTTTGCGCTCTCGTTATAACATTTACTGTATTAACACTCATTTTTTTCAAGTCATCGCTTGATAATTTTAATCTACTCAGGGCATCCGCGGCTGAAATTTTATTTCCACTTACGTGGTTCACGTAAAAATCGTATTCTTCTAGCATAAGCCGAAATTTTAGTAATCTGCTGGATGGGTCTTTAATTCCAAATAAATAAATTAACGGTCTATTGTCTGTAATTATCCTAAACCTTCTTCCATATAAGTAAGGTCGAAAATGGCGGACACTAAATACAATAGCACTTATTTCTTTTTCAATAACTGAATAATTAATTTCACCTTTATTTAGTGTCCTACTAGCGTAGGCTATTCCATTGCTATTTGATAATACGCAACCTAACGCATATCCCGATGCGTCACATTCTATCGTGAATTCGTTTGATTCATCGAAGTTTGGGTACTGAAGTACAGGTGGTGACATAAGTTTATTCTTTAAAATTTTAAATGATTTTTGGCACTGTTCAGACCATTCAAATTTTACATTCTTTTTAATTAATCAATTCAGAGGTACCGTTATGTCTGCAAAATTTGGTATAAATTTACTGTAATAGTTAGTAAACGCAACGAACTTTCTGACCTCGTCTTCGTTTTTGGGTACTGGATAATTTTTAACAGCTTTATTTTTTTCTGGATCGGGTGATACACCTTGTTCGGAAACGACATGGCCTAATTATAATAGTTCTTCTTTTAAGAATTCGCATTTTTTTATGTTCATTTTTAAATTTACTTTTCTTAGTCATGTTAAGACATCTAATAGGTTTTTATTATGGTCTGCTAGTGATTTTCCGATCACATTAATGTCATCGTGGTAAACTAGACATTTTTCGAAATTTAACCCTGAAAGAGCTATATTCATCATACGGGAAAATGATGACGGACTGGAGGAGAGGCCTTGAGGCATGCGACATAATCTATACCGACCAGACTCAAAACTAGTGTATTTCCTACTATCTTTATGTAAATTGCATTGGTAAAAACCAGAATAAAGGTCCAAATGACTATAATAAACACTACCCGAAAGTGCATCTGAAACTTCGGTAATATTCGGTAAAGGCAATTTGTCGTTGACGATACATTCATTAAGTTTTCTATAATCTATTACCAACCTCCATTTTTTCTCGTCTGTACTTGATTTCATTGGAACTAACAAAACTGGACTAGTGTAATTACTATTTGTGGGTTCTATTATACCTTCCTGTAACAATTTATCGATTTGGTTTTGTAATTCCTTCTTTTGAGAATATGGTAACCATCATAGTTTCAATAGAATTTTATGTTCGTATATTAGTGGTGGTGCGTTTGTCACCTTCTTAAAAGAATACATCTGGAAATTTGGCTATGATTTTGATTAAGGAAGACTTTTCTTCCTGGTTCAGAGATTTGGTATCTAACAAATCTAAAACGCGTTGAACCCTTTTAGAGTCTTTTTCTGTCTGTGAGAAATTAAAAATATGAAAGTCTGATGCTAAAGTTATATATGGTTTTAACTTTGTTAATGTTACGTCACACTCAGTAGTGTTAACGATGCGAAGAGGTATTTTGTTACTTTGTACTCTAACAAGCGCGTTTGCGAGAAACATACCACGCTCAAGTTCTGCAGAATGTACTAGAAACTGAGCTGGCGATTATTTTTCGCTATGTCGACGAAATACGTACCCTCTGTGCGGGCCGGTATTAACAATACATTCGTACTTTGTGTTAAGCTGTACTGTACACTTTATGCCTCTGTTGAGAATGATTTCATTTGTTTCCTACACCTGAAATACTTGTGTAGTCTCGAAACATGGGAAAATTTTGTATAAGTTTATCAATCTGTACCACACTAATTGATGCACCTGTATCTAAAAGACATTTATAAGTGTACCCATTTATATCTATATCTAAATGATATCCTGACTGAAAATTAGAAAGTATTTTATGCAAGAAAAGCTGGTTTTGTTTTTCTGGGCTTTTTTTTCCATTGCGTACGTGGTACGCCTACGAAAATTAGAGGTCCTATTCGACATCCCTCGTGTCTGTCCTTGGCCTATTGGGTAGCTAGCGAGAGTCTCGCGAAATTTGAACGCGATGGGAAATGGTTATTTGCCCTATGCATATAATCTTGATTTGGGTTTCTCCAAGATGATGCTGCATTATTATAAAAGCTTCTATTATAACTATTATACGACTTACCCCTCTGCTGGTTGGTAAATCGGTGTTGCGCTGAACTGGTCGGGGCTCTGTGACCTCGACCTCGGCGCATATTCATGACGTGGTTCGACGTCCTAAAAGATGAGCTTGACGCTAGCTGCTCATCTTCCGCAGTTCGGACAGCGTCTTTGAGCTGTGTATAGTTTCGGGCTGAAATAATTGTACCTAGCCTCCTATTTCTTAAGGCATCTGCAAATTTTTAAAGTGCTAGCTTTTCATTTATTGGCTGTAAAATTTTATATATTTCTTTATTACCGTCCGATTGGGCAATCGTTAATTCGGAAAATAGAGTTTCAAGATACGTGCCATATTGGGCTACGCTTCGGTTCTTTTTGGTACGCATTTGTAGCGAAGTTTCTGATTTCTTTCTTAATAAATTAACGTCCCCTATTAAATCATTGAGTGATTCGTAATTATCTTGCAATTTTATTTTTGCAGAAACGTCCAATCTCGTTTTGAGAATAAATTTTATTAATATTTTTTCGTCTGACTTTTCGATGCACGATAAATATAACTCGTATGAGTCTATTAATTTAAATATCGTGTCTTGTTTCCCATCTAAAATTGGGATCAGCGATAACGCTGTTTTTAAATTAAACCTTTCCATTTTGTCAATATTGTAATTCGACGTACTCTTAGAGGACGACGACACAAAATTCTATAATAACAAACCTTAACTTTTTGTCATAATGTAAAATCTAAGTTTTTTATTTCATATTTTAAACAAAGTATATACTCATATAAGCTTTTAGCTTTGGATATTTGCACCTTTACAGATTAGCTTTATTTAAATTTGCGTTCTAGGCCTTCTTTAGCAAACCTATTTGTATTGTATATAGCTCATGTACAACATCAAGAAGCTTTTGCTCCATTCACTATGTTACTCAAATTATATTCATATTACTTCTTATAAAAGTTAATAAACACACAGAAAAATAAAATAAAATAAAATATTTAGTTATAGGTACAAAACTAAAGTAGAAAAATAAATTTCCACATATTCAAAATTGACACAAACATTTTTAAAACTATTCCTTACAATTTTACCTTTCCTTTATAAAGGTTTTGAAGAATTTGGAGTCGCGCACACAGCAAGGTGCTGCTTATGCGCTGGTGGGCCGTTGCGGTCATCACTCTTATTAAGAGCGCGGTGCACGTTGAGCGAAGCTGGCCCTGTTAGCTAGCTTTACGCGGTTACGTAATTACGCGATTACGGAGTTATGCGATATAGTCTTCTGAAATCACTATTGACTGGAACACTCCAAGCAGCTTTGCAAATCATCCCGGACTCGAACGTCTCCCGGCTCCTGGAAACTTCTCACACCATTGATGTTTCTTGTCTGGTTTCAGGAACTGGCTGGCCTCTTCTGAAGGAAAGCCTCTGCTGAAGGCGTTCAATAAATGCACGATTCACATGTCTGTTTACCGACTTTTTATAACATGCGTGCATATATTTTCCCACGAAGTAAAATATTATTATTATTACCAATGCTAAAACGGTAATCACAATTGTCATACTCGTATTAATGTTATTGTTAACTTGTATCAAATTATTAGTTTCTTGATTAGTCGGCTCCTTAGATCCTTTTCCTCCCATTTTGATAAACAAAAAAATTCTTTTTAATTTTTCATATTATAAAAAATTGCAATTTCTTCTCAATCTTCGTTATTCTATAATTATATTCCTCTTACTCTTCATATTTTAAAGTAATTTCTTCTCAAATTATTTGATAAATTTTCACTAACTAATATTGTTCTTACGTAATGTTTTTTTAAAAAGTTCACAATGAGCACAAAGTTCGGGTTCTTTTGTGTCGCGATTGCATTTAGTCGGCACGCGGCCGCTATGCGCGGCTATCAGACCCCCCCGAAGGCGACCTGACGGCGCGAACGCTCACTTTGTACTTGCTAATCGTGTTGCACGGTTAGCAACTGTCACGGTTGCCATGTAACGTCATATGAGACGTCGGCAGGTCCAAATAAGACAACAGTTGACTTGTGACTGACTGTTTATTAGTCAAAACATTCTATACATAATTGCATTACATCACAATTATATTGTTTTGATAAAGATATTAAATAAATAATCTTACTGTCAAAGAAGTGTTTAAATTGTTCTTTATAATAACAATCGTCTAAGGCATAATATAAAAGGCTTTTATTTTTAACTTTTATAAGAGGTAATGGACATATAACATACCTAACCGATTGATTTTTTTTTTGTCTTTGTGCAAAAATTGGTTTATTATTGAATAAGGTACACATTCTAATACTATAAATAGCAATGCTACTGGAGGATCCACAGGATTGTCAAACCCAATTTCCTACACAGTAAGTAGTAGATCAAATATAATCATAGAGAAATTAGAAGGCATATCTAATTACAATTCCTGGAAATTTCAAATAAAACTTCTATAGATCGACCATAGTCTTTGGAAATTTGCCAACGGTATATGTAATGCTATGCTTGATCATAATAGATATCAAAAAGCTTATGCTAAAATTTGTCTTTCTGTAAAAACAATTTGTTATCCTCATATGAAAAACGGTAAAACTGCTAATGAGGCATGGGAAAATCTAAGAAAAGCATATGAAAACCAAGGTATAATAGACATTCTCAATTAAAGCGTAAAATTTCTAATATTAAATATAACAATTATAATTGTATGGACCATTATAAAGGTGATATCATTACTACAACGCAAGATTTAGCGGATATCGGTTGCTCAACAGCAGATGAAGAAGTAGCAGAAATTATGCTTATCGGATTACCAAATTAATTTGCTGCCTTGATAATGGCAATAGAAGCAGCGCAATTTATTAAGATACAATTAATTTAATTTCAAATCAAAAGAAACATTACTAGCTGTATGTCAAATGATAATGAATGGAAGCTCTTAACGTTAAGTAAAATTTTGAGCTGAAATGTCACTAGTGTAATAAAAAGGTACATAACAAGCCAAAATGCTATTTATTATTATTTAAAGATAAGAAGAAATCAAACAATAAGAACTATGAATTGACCTCAAGTTCTTCTTAAAAAAAAGGAGAGTATTTTAATATGTACTAATAATACAACCTTAGTTGGTAGTAGTTTTAATGACCATAGTTGGATAATTGATTTTGGGTGCACTAGTCATATGACTAAGCTAAATGTTTGTTTTGATAATTTCGATTTTACAGAACTGTCACCTATAACTATAGCTGATAAAAATATTATTTATAGTAAAGGTTTAGGTGATATTAAGGTTTCGTTTGTTAATAATGAAGTAAAGACAATCACTAATGCATTATATGTTCCCAGTATTGCTAATAATTTATAGTCTGTTAGTAAATTAACTGAAAAAGGTTTTTTTTCAACTTTGTGATGATCGTTTTTGTCGTGCATATTGTAAATCTGATATGAAAGTAATTGGTTCTTGCGAATTTACAGCAAAACTTAACAATGGAGTTTATAAATTAGACCAGAAACCAATGTTAAATAAAGTAACGTCTATGGATACAAATAAAGCTATGATATCTAACAATATTTCATGCAAAACATGGCATCGATGGTTAGGACAACTTAGTCTACCAAGTATGTTACTTTAACGTAATTCTTTAGCAAATGGAATACAATATGATGACATTTCTTCAATAAACAACAATAGAATGCATTAAAGGAAAACAAAAAGAATTACTTTTACTCAATTTCAAACAAAAACTAATAATAAGTATTAATACACTCCGAATTATGTAGGCCTATGTTTCAAAAAAGGGTTTTAACGGTTTACATATTTTATAACATTTACGGATGATTTTAGTCGTAAAAGTTTTGTTTCCTTTCTAAATCGAAAAGATCAAAATAGTATTTTGGAAATATTTGTTGAATTTAAAAATTTAGTTGAATATCAAACTAATTTAAAAATTAAAAGGTTGAGAACCGACAATGGTACTGAATATTGTAATAAAATTTTAACAAATTATTTCAAACAATATGGTGTTATACATAAAACTACTGTACCTTATACACCACAGAAAAATGGTATAGCGGAAAGATTAAATAGGACTATAATGGATAAAGTGCGTTGTATGCTATAGGATTCTAATTTATGTCGCAAATATTGGGATGAAGCAGTAAATACAGCTGTTTATTCCAAAAATGTTTCACCAACATCTGCGATAAAAGGCAAAACACCTGAAGAAGTTTAGATGGGATCGAAGATTAATTTAAGTCATTTACGTGTTTCCGGATTGAAAGCATATGCTTTAACTCCTAAACAATGTCGTAACAAATGAGACTCTAAGTCTTAAACGTACATTATGGTAGGTTATTCTGGTGCAGAGTACAGATTTTTCAATCCTAAAAAAGATAATATAGGTACTTCTAGTTCTGTAATTTTTTTTGAAAATATCAATGGCCTTATGTGTTTAAAAATAACAAAATAAGCGATTCTCAAGACAACAATGTAAAAATGCCGGAAAGTTTTGATTTCTGTATCCGATTGGAACAGTAATACTATTAACCAAAAATATAATACAGTTGAAATATCTTCTAATAATAAAAATAACACAGTTGACGTAACTTCGAACAATGATAATAACATAGTTGAATAAAATTCTAATCAAAGGCCTATACGTCGACATCAAGTGCCAGCATGGTTTAATGATTATCAAAAAAAACTGTTTCATAAATACATGTCTTAATAGTAGGAATGAACTTACATCCTACAATAAATCTATTACTTGTTCAAATAAAGATGAATGGTTAAAAGATATGCAGGAGGAATATAATTCCTTTCTTTCTCATATATTTTTCTCGTATCTATGCGTGCCTATACAGATCTCATAGCGTTGACACGGACGTAACTCGACTCTTCACGCACCTGAGTTTGACGACTGACAAAGTTCTAGAGCAATATCCCACAGCAGAACTAGTTATTTTGGGAGACTTTAACGCCCACCATCGCGAGTGGCTCAGTTCTCGTACCAATAACTATGCTGGGATATCTGCTCACGAATTTGCTCTGACCTATGGATTCTCTCAGCTGGTACTTTCTCCAACGAAAATACCAGATATAGAGGAACATACGAGCTCCTTACTGGACCTTCTGCTGACTACTCGTCCGGACGGATACTCCGTCTCAGTGGATGCGCCTCTTGGCTCCTCGGACCACTGTCTCGTCCGCACTCAAGTGTCATGCACACAACCCGATCCTTCTGGGCCAACTAATTGGCGTCGTGTGTGGCACTATAAGTCGGCAGACTGGGATGGATTGCGAGAATTTTACGCATCGTACCCGTGGAGGCAGATCTGCTTTAACTCGGAAGATCCTGACGTCTGCGCAGCCGCAATCACTGAGACAATCCTTGCTGGTATGGAATGTTTCATTCCTAACCTGCGAGTAGCTGCCGGCGTCAAAAAACGACCGTGGTTTAATAGGTCTTGCAGAGAAGCTAAAATTCTTAAGCAAACTGCGTATGAGGCTTGGACCACGGCTCGTAATAATAAGGATCCGAATATTTCTGAGTTAAAACGCAAATTAAATGCTGCCTCGAGGTTCAGTAAGAAAGCAACTGCCAGAGAAAAATTCCAATTCATCGGCAAAATAGGTGGGCGACTTGCGAGCTATCCTTCTGGGAGTCGTGCTTTCTGGTCGCTTGCCAAAGCTGCCGAAGGGAACTTCTGCCAGTCGTCGTTACCACCACTGCGAAAGACCGATGGTGACTTGGCCCATAGTGCTAAAGAGAAAGCCGATCTACTGGGCAGTCTCTTTGCCTCGAACTCGAATATGAACGATGAAGGCGCTGTACCATCTACTATACCGTGGTGCGGTAAGACCATGCCAGAAATCTCCGTAACGCAGCGGGAGGTCAGGCGGGCGTTGCTCTCTCTAGACGTTCATAAGTCGAGTGGGCCAGACGGTATACCAGCAGTGGTGCTTAAGCAGTGTGCTCCTGAGTTATGTCCTGTACTCAAGCGCCTCTTCGCGCTTTCCTACCACACTAGGCAATTTCCGTCTTCATGGAAGACTGCGAATGTGCACCCGGTGCCCAAAAAGGGCGATAGATCAGACCCATCGAATTACAGGCCTATCGCTATTACCTCTCTCCTCTCTAAGGTGATGGAGCGTGTGATCAACACACAGCTTCTAAGATACCTAGAAGTACACGATCTGGTCAGTGACCGTCAATATGGCTTTCGCCACGGTCGCTCGACTGGTGACCTTCTAGTGTATCTCACACACCGATGGGCACTAGCCATTAAGAGTCAGGGGGAGGCATTGGCATGTAGCCTGGACATAGCCAAGGCGTTCGATCGGGTCTGGCACCGCGGTCTTCTATCGAAGTTGCCATCTTACGGAGTGCCCGAGGGTTTGTGCAAATAGGTGGCTAGCTTTTTGTCCGGCAGACGCATACGAACCGTAGTTGACGGTAGTTGCTCTGATAGCATGGACATTAATGCTGGTGTCCCGCAAGGCTCTGTGCTGTCTCCTACGCTGTTTCTACTGCATATCAATGACATGTTGGACATCAACAACATACATTGCTATGCAGATGACAGTATTGGAGACGCTTTTCACACGGGTCGTACAAACATCCCTCATTCCGTTGTGGAGGAAAACCGCGGAGAACTTGTGTCTCAAATCGAGACCACACTGTCCCAGGTCTCTGATTGGGGACGGGTAAACTTGGTCCGATTCAACCCTACAAAGACACAAGTGTGCGCGTTCACCGCTAAGAAAACTCCATTCACTGTAGTCCCACAATTCCAGAACACTCCCCTCTCCATCTCCAAGAGCATTGGGATCCTTGGTGTCGACATCTCCAGCGATGTTCAGTTCCGAGATCATTTACAAGATAAGGTGAAGCTGGCGTCCAAAAAACTTGGTGTACTCAACAGAGCGAAGCAGTACTTCACGCTGGGGCAAAGGTTGTTACTTTACAAGTCGCAGGTTCGGCCCCATATGGAGTACTGCTGCCATCTCTGGGCAGGTGCACCCGGATACCAGTTTGGACCTTTCGACTCGGTTCAACGACGGGCTGTGAGAATTGTCGACGATTCCAAACTCACTTGCGGTATCGAGCCCTTAAGTCTGAGAAGAGACACTGTGTGTGTTCTACCGCTTGTACAATGGGTTGTGTTCTGAGGAATTGTTCGAAATGATGCCCACGGCTACTTCCTACCATCGCACCGCTCGCCATCGGCAGGGAATTCATTCTCACACTTTAGAACCTAAATGGTCGCGTACAGTGCGGTTTCAGAGAAACTTCCTCCCGCGAACGCTTAACTTGTGGAATGAGCTCCCTGCGAAGGTTTTCTGCAAGGACTACAGTATGGAGTTCTTCAAGAAAGAAGTTATTAGATTTCTGAAGGGTCGGCAACGCGCAAGTGATACCCCTGGTGTTGCAAGCGTCCATAGGCTACGGTGACCGCTTACCATCAGGCGGGCCGTAAGCTTGTTTGCCACCTTAGTGGTATAAAAAAAAAAAAAATAGTATATATAGATATTATTGATAGACCTAAAAACAAAAACATCATTCAATGTAAATGGGTTTTTAGAGAACAGACTGACCCAAATGGCAATTCAGTCAAATATAAGGCTCGCTTAGTAGCTAAAGGTTTCACTTGTCGCTATGGCGTTGATTATGAAGAAACGTTTGCACCTGTTGTTAAGCATTCAACTTTTCGAACTTTATGAGCAATTGGAGTGGAAAATGGATATTGAGCATGTATATGTCAGTACAGCCTTTTTAAATAGAAATTTAAATGAAAATATTTATATGGAACAACCTATGGTTTTCAGATTGAGGTAGAGCACAATTTTGTGAACTCAAAAAGTGTTTGTATAAATCTTGGAACGAAAAATCTCATAAAGTTTTAATCAAGATTGGTTACAAACTATTTAAGAGTAAACAGTGTGTTCATGTAAAATCATTTAATTTTAAAAAGATTTTTATAGGTCTTTATGGTGTTGATTTCTTCATATTTTGTGAGAGCAAAGACGGAAAAGATAAGTTATATCAAGCTTTAAAAAATAATTTTAAAATCTAAATCTTAGGACCAGTAAAATAAATTTGAGAATGAAAGTAGATTGAAATAGAAGAACAGATAATTTGAAGCTTTCTCAAGGTTTATATGTATTAATATTTTATAAAAATTTGGCATGACAGATTGTTCAGCTGTTTATACACATATGGATGTAAATATGAAATTAGAAAAAGCTTCTGAATGTGATTCCAAATATCCTAATGTATCTTTTTGTATGTATACGACCTGATAATGCTTATACTTGTAGTAAGTTGAGTCAATTAACAACAGTTTTAATAAACAACCCACATACCTACAGCTGTGGAAAGAATTAATGATAAACCCATTAAGATTAATGATTAGTCTGAGCATTTTGACAATAAGATTAAAGCTAAAAGTGTAAGGCTGTGCTTGTAGGTAGTGTGGGGTAATAATGTAAAGGTGAAAGAACCACTATAGCACAATTTTTTTCAAATCGGACAAGTGCGAGTCGGACTTGCGCACGAAGGATTTCGTACCATTATATATAAAACAGCAAAAAAAAATCATGTTTATTGTATGGGAGCCGCCTTAAATATTTGTTTTATTTCAATTTAATTATTTATTTTTAATGAAGTGAATACATAACTAGATATTTTGTGAATATTTCAAGCGCCTACCTGTTGCCGTTATCAATATTGAGCATAAACGAGCAAAAAATTACGTTTCTTGTATGGGAGGGAGTATTTATTGTGATAGCGGCAACAGAAATAAATCTTCTGTGAAACTTTCAACTGTCTATCACGGTTCATGAGACAGCCTGGTGAAAGACGGACGGACGCACGGACAGCGGAGTCTAAGTAATAGGGTCCGGTTAGTTACCCTTTGGGTAAGAGGTAAATTTTTGTGCAAATGAGTGGCTAACTTTTTGTCCGGCGGACCCATAACCATAGTTAACGGTAATTACTCTGACAGCATGGATATTCATGCTGGTTTTCCGCAAGGCTCTGTTCCTTCGCTGCTTCTACTGCATATTAATGACATGTTGTTCATCAACAACAAATATTGCTATACAAATGAAAGTACTCGAGACGCTCATTACACGGGTCGTGCAAACATTAGTCTAAAATCGCGACCACTCTCTAATAGCTCTGACTGGGGACGGGAAAATTTGGTCCGATTCGACCCTACGAATTTTACGTTCACCGCTCAGAACACTTCATTCACTGCGGTCCTACAATTCCAGAAAGGGTGTGTTTAACCATTTTCAAGACCATTGGGATTCTTGGTGTTGTCATTTCCACGACGTTCAGTTACGAGATAATATGCAAAACAAGGTAACGCTGGCGTCCAAAAACTTGAAGTACAGAGCGAAGCCGTACTTCACATCGGGGCAAAGGTTGCTTCTTTACAAGTCGCAACTCCGGTCTTATATGGTCTACTGCTGCCATCTCTAGCAAGGTGCACCTGGATCCCAGCTTGGCCCTTTTGACTCGGTTTTACGACCAGCTAAGAGAAAAAGAAGGAATAAAGTAGATAATTAAACAAATTATTTTCATCTTCTTGGTACACGCCTACGTCGACGTCGTCGTAAGAGGCTTACAGAATTTATGAGTATTTGTGACCAATGTTTTGTCCGTAACTGAAACTAATATAATTTGAATTATGTTTCAGATAACACGTCTGGTGATACTGCTATAAGCACCAGCAACTCTGATGCTACTACCGCAAACGACAGCAACTCTGATGCCACTACCACAGGTGACAGCAGCTCTGACACTACTACCACAGGCGACAGCTCTGATGCCACTAACACAGGTGACAGCAACACTGATACTACTACCACAGAGGAAAACACCTCTGTTAATACTACCACAAGCGACATACCTGATGCCACTACCACAGGTGACAGTAGCTCTGGTAATACTACTACAGACGACAACACGTCTGATGCGACTACCACAGATGACAGCAGCTCTGGTAATACTACCACAGTCGACAACATCTCTAATAATACTACCATAGGCGACAGCCCTGATGCCACTACCACAGGTGACAGCAGCTCTGGTAATACTACCACAGTCGACAACACCTCTAATAATACTACCACAGGCGACAGCAGCTCAGGTAATACTACCACAGTGGACAACACCTCTAATAATACTACCACAGGCGACAGCAGCTCTGGTAATACTACCACAGTGGACAACACCTCTAATAATACTACCACAAGCGACAGCCCTGATGCCACTACCACAGGTGACAGCAGCTCTGGTAATACTACCACAGTCGACAACCCTAATAATACTACCACAAGCGACAGCCCTAATGCCACTACCACAGGTGAAAGCAGCTCTGGAAATACTACCACAGTCGACAACACCTCTAATAATACTACCACAAGCGACAGCCCTGATGCCACTACCACAGGTGACAGCAGCTCTGGTAATACTACCACAGTCGACAACACCCCTAATAATACTACCACAAGCGACAACCCTGATGCCACTACCACAGGTGACAGCAGTTCTGGTAATACTACCACAGTTGACAACACCACTAATAACACTACCACAACCAACAGCGGCTATGATGCTTATATCAGAGGAGATATATAGACCGACCATTTACAGTAGTTATAAAAGTTTGAAAATCTAACTCTAAGGTCGGCAATTATAATTTTTATAAATTTTAATAAATTAAAAAATATTAACAAAGAAATGTTTTAAAAAGAAAAAAGAAACCTAGTTACATTTTAATCAGATGTTATCAGTGGTCGAAATAATAAGAACACTACATCACTTTTCTTCAATCTGAAATCATTGCGAAGGGGAGCGAGATGGGAAACAAACGAACGAACTCATTTTTAGAGTATTTTGGCTAACCTAAAACATTTCCGTTTCCTTATTTTTATTGATTACAAGTTGCACTTAGCCTGGTATTCTATACGCTTAGGTAATAGACAAATATTGTGTCTATCTTTGTCTTAGGCAAGCGTCTGGCTGTTATGTACATTAGTGTCTGTCCGAAAATATTTGTGGGCCCATGTGTGGGCGTCGAAACTAATTCAAAATATATCATAAAATATTTATAGGCTATAATTTTCGACTTTTTTTTAAAAAAAATATAATAAACGATTTACTTATATGTTGGGAAAATCGACGAAAGATTTATTTTATTATCGTGAACAAATAACTTCGTATTCGAAACTACAAAACACTCATTAAGTAAATAAGTGGTAACTTGGTTGCTATTGTAATCGTATTATTATATAAATGTAAAAAAAATATTATCTAGATGTTTTTTACTCCTGAACGTCGTTGCAACCAATGTTGCTTTAAGTGGATTAATTTTTAACCAGCAAGAGGGACAGATAATAACATTAAATGCTTTTTGCAACAAGCTAATCGTTGGCTACTTTCTACCATCGCACCGCTCGTAATCGGTAGAGAATATACCCTCACACCTTAGAACTTAAATAGTCATGTACAGTGGGGTTTCAGGAACTTCCCCCGGCGAACACTTAGGCTGTGGAATAAACGCCCTACCTAGGTTTTCTCTAAGGACTACAGTATGGGGCTCTTCAAGAAAACTAGGCTGGCAAAACGCGAGTAATGCACCTAGTGTTGCAAGCGTTCATACGCTGAGGTAACCACTTACCATCAGGCAGACCGTAAGCTTGTCTGCTACCTTTGTAATATAAAAAAATGGGTAAAGGTTTCCCAAGCAATGACCTAAATTCTAGCGTGGGCGAAGCTGTGGGTAGAACCGACCGTGGTTGAACGATAGACCATGTAGGACAAGATTATACAAAACTGTATGAACATTATGGGCGAAAAATATTGAATAACAGTAACTAGAATAAGCCCTAGGTTTTGTATTAAGTAATATTATAATTAAATTTAAGCAAAATGATATGAACCGTTATAAAAATAAATGGAAAATTGGCAAAAACTAGTGGTAACTTTGTAATTAAGTAGGTGGATTAAAGTCAGCGTGATAGAGCTGGGATGGGTCCGCACGATCACTCTCTGACAGTGGCTAGAACCGTGTTGCTATGGCTTATAAAGTGTTTATCACTAATGTTCACACATCTATTGATCAACTGCATCTGAGATTGCTTTTCGTCGCAAATTATACAAATAGAGGCGATCTTTTAAAAATATACGGATATGAATATAACTGTTAATAACAAGCTTTGCTCCACTAATCGGATTAAAATATAGCGTCACTTCAATTTTAAGTTGAAGACAATAACGGACTCATACTCAAAAAGGTTTAAACCAGAAAATTGAACACAAACTACTACATAAGCAAGTTAAAATAATAAATCAAACTAGGTACCATATTAATTAATTGCCTTTCAGTATTTTAAATGCACTGGACATCCTCATTATAAATATATTTTCATCATATTTACTCGTGCTATGCTGGTACGACAACGCAACGTAGCAGTTTATACACATTTTATCTCTTGCAAAAAGTTCCCGCAAGGAGCCTAACATGTTCATAATATACATAATTCAAGTTATTAACAACATGTTAAAAGACCTAAGATTCAAGTGACGAGCATAATGTAATCCAATGAAATATTGTATTTTATATTTAATATTAATATTATCATTTTAACTTTTTGATATGCAATGTACATAGATACAGATGACAGAGGGCGGAATATAGATATTACTATTATATTTTTTTTTATAAATAATATAAATAGTTATAGCAAGGTAGTCTTAGATTCCGCACTTTTCAAGTATATCGCTTCAAAAACTTTTTTAGAACATGCCAACGCTCTTATTTTGGTTTAAGTTTATTATGTAGTCTTATATATGTATATTAAATGATTTTGTAAGACTATCATACTGTTACTTTAAGGCAGATTATGCTGCTATATAAAAATATATAAACGATATAAACTGGCATGTCTTACTACAAGGCTTGGCTTATGAATCCGCTGTCTTACTATTTTACTTGAAACATATATAGTATAATAAAAAAACATATTCCCTTTTAAAAAAAACTCCATTCACCTACCCTACATGGTTTATTTGGCTGCTCATACAGCTTCTTTAATACTAAAATTAGAGCGTGGATTAAATGGAAAAAGTTGTAAAAATAGATCAGATTATTAAAATAATTCATAATCTTTATTGTGCCAGATTCAAAAAATGTCAAAATTATGTAACAAAAATTACATTAACTCATGTGAAGATAATATAAGGAATAATCCTAAAGCGCTGTGGCGACCTTGTCCCGTCTCTCTATTACTTAGGATTCTCCCGTTTGAGGAGTCTCAGCTCGATTCGATTTGGCTGGGCCGGGGGATTTTTGGTAAAGATAAGCGGGGACGTAATGTCCTTTCTCTTGGTACGACATTGACTGCGCCAGCTCATGCGTGCATTTAGTTCTGGAAAAGTCGTGGACGAATACGGACACACCCGCGTACTGCGCTCATAGTGGTGTTTTAGTTTTACGGAAGAATTGTACGAAATTAGACACACACAGTTCCCCGGCTATGCCTTTACGAAAAATAGAATATTTGTGATCGTGTTAATTCATTAAGGTTTTTGGGATTATTTCTAATGTGGATGTGAAGTGCACATTTTTTTGGATTGTCGATCTGCACCTGCAACAAGGAGATCGGCTCCGGATACCAGATTAACCCGGATTTTACAACTCGTCGGATTTGTTGGAAAGTTATCACGTTATACTTAGTCAGTAAGATAGAATTAGTAACTTTTGTAATAATATAAATTCAATCAATATACGATCGTCGACTGAACAACATGTATTTTACTTAATTCGACCATCAACTTGTCTTCACTATTAGAGCGCCTTGGCAGCGATCCCCATGTCGATCCTGTGCCAAAATACCAAAATCACATTTTTATTGGAAGAAACAAATAAAGAAAATTTCAAACAACAGCGAAGATGAAGACCGAATTTTTTACAAAATTTTTAAACAACAAACAAATCTGAATACATAATGTAGATCCTGCCCAATTTCCAAAAAAGGTAGACAAGAACGTGCCAATAAAACGAGAGAACTTCACTTAAAGCACACAAAAGAATTGAAGCGTACGAGTAATGTCCGGGGTTTTTGCCTGGCTCACGGAGTCCAGGGTATAGCCTGGCCCACGAAGGAGCGGTGTCCAGGGTTTTCCTGGCTCACGCAGCACAGACGAAAGTAGCCAGCTCAAGTACGATGGTCTACTGCAGCCGCGCCGCTGCCGCCGACCCAACCGATACTTCGCACCGCTTCGCCAATACGTATTTTTAGTATCTATAATATAACATGTACATTGCTAATTAATTTTAATATGTACCCTTAATTTTTTTTTACTTATTACTCTGTTTTCATATCCCATTGTATAATAACTGAGCTAGAAATTTTTTATGAAATCTCATTAAAATCGGACCTCAAAGAAGGCAAAGTTCAGAGTCAGCTCAGTAAAAATTTCAGCAAGCGGAAGAATTTACGATCGTTTGATGTGTATTTTGTCTAAAATTAAAATAAAAACAGAATCACACGAGTTAGATAGTGACAGTCTTCAATCAGTAAAAAAGTTGATAGGGGATATTAAGGAAATCTATAACTTTATTTTCAGTTTGAATGTCACAAGAGAGGTAGAAACTTTAGATAAGAGCACAGAAACCAAAAAAATGATATCCGAAAATTTTGATATATAATCTGCTATCTCCCTGTTGCCAATTATGACTAGCCAGGAGCATGTAACTACCCAGCTGATAAATATCATTCGGTTATACGAGTCCATGCTCAACGATGCCGCCAAAAAACAATTAATAGAATTCGTCCTTGAGATACGGCTCACAGCTAGTGCCAAACTTAGGCTTAAATCTTGGTATGTGACTGTAGACTCACTATTCACACTCACACACCTTATTCAAAAATAATCAGCTGTCGCCCTTCAGTCGCAACTGTTGTAAAAGTTGTAAGTTTGGCTCAGATTTGAAAGAGTTATTGAGAACTTGACCTTAGCCCAAGCAGATGGTAACGAACAAAAATATGAGGTTCTCTGTCCACTGAACGAAAAGGTAGCGATAAAGCGTTTCGCAGACGGTCTTAGCAATTCCTGTCTTAGTACCATTATCGCTTCCCGTCCTTTCCAACCACTTCCGGAAGCTATTATGGCCGCTATGGACGAACATTCGTTAGCCACTAGCGAAGAACTGGTCATACACTTTAAGAGCAACCGCGGCATGAGACATAGCACCCGCGGTAGAGCCGCTGCAAGTTCTAACTACAATAGGTATAATTCGCAAGTTAACCAACCGTGGACTTTTCATAATAGTTCCAAGTTTTTCGGATCTCGTGATCGTGGAAAGCCTACATGTAATGATGCACACGTACAATATTCGCAAAATACCGCTAATGCCGAGTGTACTCAGAATGCACTGAACACACTAGAGTATTTTCGTTCCTACAATAATAAGTAACGAGTTTGAGCATTATGTTCCAAACTATAATACAACCGGCAGCGTAGTAACAATAAACATAGGTATAGATAGTATAGACAGCAGTATAACCTTATTAGTTGATAGCGGAGCGAGCCTTTGTGTTTTGAAATATGAGTGGCTACTCAAGCATCCACAATTATTAAAACAAATGCAATACGATAGAATAACAATTAAAGGCGTAGTCGGTAAATTATTTTCAGAGGGTTACGTTATTTTAGATTTAGTTTATAATGATGTTAATTTATGCGAATCCTTTTCCGTTTTTAAGAACCAATTGTGCTTAGGTTTAGCTAACAGTATTTTAGGTAATATTTTTTTTTCAGAAAATATATCGCCGTGATTAACTACGAACAAGAAACATTTTTTATCGAAAAACGAGCCCAACAGGTACACGCAAGTACACTTGATACCACCTAGTTGTGAAATTATGAAATTGATTCCTTGTTCGGCAAGCGAAGATTGTGTAATTTTATCTCACGAAATTTTAGAAGATATTTTCATTTCCGGAATAGTAGCGAAACCTTATAAAGGACAAATTCCTGTTAGAATTCTAAACACAAGAGACCAAGAAGCCAAAATATTTTATCTCAGTTACAGGTTCAATCTATTAACAACTTCGACATTTGTTGCTTTAACAAGGAAAATAAATCTGTGGATAGGGTTAAGACTCTGTTCGAAATACTCGATTTAGGCCACCTAAATAGGGAAGAGCGTTTAGGTATTCAAGAGATTTGTTCGAAATACGCTGATGTATTTCATTTACATTGTTTTAAAGGAAAACGCAACAACAAAGCTGTAAAAAATTAGATAGAGAAACAGGTACAAGACATGCTCAAAAATGAAATCATAAAGAAAAGGGTATCAGAATGGTCGAGACCAGTTTTGTTAGTACCCAAGAAAGCTGATAAATCAAATGAGAAAAAGTAGAGATTAGTCGTCGATTAAAGACAGTTAAAAAATAAAATCCAAGACCATAAATTTTCAATACCTAACATTACTGAGATATTAGACTCGTTGTCCGGTAGCATTTATTTTTCAAAATTAGACCTTTCTCAGAGCAGCTATCAGCTACCCTTAAATCCAGAATCGCGTAAATATATATCTTTTAGTTTAAACAACATTTATCAGCTTTCTATAGACAAGAACTCTCGTAAGTGTACCGCGTTTACCGCAGGAAAACAGTACCAAATGAAACGCTATCCCATGGGTCTCAAGACAAGTGCAAGTGTTTTTCTAGACTTATGACCACTGTAATGGCAGGCCTTAATTTTGACAAGTGTTTTATTTATTTAGACGATTGCGTTGTCATAGGAAAATCAATGGAACATCATAATAAAAATCTCATATGCGTACTGAACCCATTACGTGAGGTTAACCTTAAATTGAACCCAATAAAGTGTGAGTTTCTTAGACAAGAAGGAAATTATTGACTAAGGATACCAGATTACGTCACAAGGTATATTTCCAGATCCAGAAAAAATTAAAATTATTAACAGCTATCCAAGGCCAAATAATGTAGACGAAGTAAAACGATTAGTTGCGTACGCAAACTACTAACGTCGCTTTATATCAAGTTTTGCTGACATAGTATTTTCGTTAAACGCCTTATGCAAGAAAAATGCTATATTTGAATGGACTACTGATTGTGAGAGCGCAAAATATCGAATATAAAATTAGCTTTATGTAACCCACCGGTTTTGGATTATCCAGATTTCCCGAGACCAACACCTTCCATTTATAAACCGATACTTCAAAAATAGGACTAGGTGCAGTTATAGCATATAACACAACAAGAAATTAAACAAATTAACACCAGCTCAGACTAGGTATCCCATTATTGAACTTGAGTTGCTAGCCATTTATGGGCCGTACGTCACTTCAGACCGTATTTATATGGTAGAAAATTTAAAATCTTTACCGACCGAAGGCCCCTTGTTCATTTATTCGGCTTAACCGACCCATCCAGCCGACCGACAAAGTTTAGATTGTATTAAGAGGAGTATGACTTTGAGGTAGAGTTCGTTCCGGGCCGACTCAATGCAGCTGCAGACGCGTTGGGCCGTCATACGGTAACGTCTAAAGACTTAAAAGAGACACACAAACATGTAATTTCGTACCGAGCCTTCGACTCTCAGTGGGCCTGATCAACCTACTGTGGTAGAAGTACTCAAACGACCGAATGACATAACAGAACTAATTTTCAGTACAAATTTAAATGGCAAACTGAGAAATTCAGACAATAATTCAAGTAACGCAAACTATTGCACTTACGAACCATCGCAATCTGTGATCTTTCTTGATACTCGATCGTTATCGTCTGAGGAGTAATCTCGAAAAGAAGTACAAAAAATTAAATATTTTAGAGCTACTTATCATTAAAAATAAGAGTAATGCTCGTTTTATCAAAGGTATACTGCGCAGTATCAAAAATTGTAAAGTCGCGTTACCGAGGTTTCTGATTACTTTTTCGTATTTCAGATAGAGACGAGATAACGACAATTTTATATGACTTTCACCTCCTGCCCACAAGTGGACATGCAGGTATGAATCGAATGTTAAATAATATCAAAAAATATAGTTTTTGGCCACGCATGACCAATGATGTCATAGATTACGTAAGACGAAGTAAGAGTTGTAATATTCAAAAACACTAACAAACATAAAAAAGAAACGATAACCATAACCTCCACTGCCAATTCAGCATTCGAGAGAGTTAGATTAGATATAATGGGTTCACTAGATATAGACAACCATTATTGTAAATATATACTTACTATCCAGTGCAATTTCACTAAATACGTAGAGGCTTATCCACTAGAGCGCAAAGACACTGAGACAGTAGCCAAAGCTTTTGTGAACAACTTTTTATTGCGCTATGGTATCCCGAAACAGATTCTGACCGACAAGGGTACCGAGTTTATGTCTTCAGTGATGACTGAGGTGTGTAGGTTACTAGGTACTGAGAAATTAAGCTCTACTGCTTACCGTCACGAGACCTCATGAAGCTTAGAAAATACGCAATATTTAGGCGCCTACCTTAGGATCCAGTGCAAAAACAATAGTAGTGATTGGAACGAGTGGGTTCCATTTTGGTGTTTTTCATTTAACACTAGTGTTCATTCAGAAACGAAAAACACTCCATACGAACTCGTCTTTGGTAAAGTTTGTAATCTCCCATCTAACTTATGTAAAGGAGTCGATCCTCTGTATAAATACGACAACTACACCAAAGAGTTGAAATATAGATTGCAGAAAGCATAGTTAGATGCTCAGCAGTCTTATACAAAGTAAATCTTAAGAAAATATAATAACGATAGGAAATAATATTGTTGTATAACAAGCCAGGTCACCTAATTTTAATAAAAAATCAAGTAGATAATAAATTATATTGTATTTATAAAGGTCCTTATGCAGTTTTGTAAGACATGTCTCTTAATGTTAAAATTGATATGTATAATAAGGAATACATAAAAATGATACAAAACTATTTCATAATTAATTAACTTTAAGTTGTATATTCTGTGTAAGTCTGTGGTGGCCGAGACAGTCTCTGGTGGCCGAGAAAGTCTGTGGTGGCCGAGGGGTTTAAATTTCACTTCACGTCCCTAGTGGCGGAGGTTCGCACCCCGGGGTCGGCGTGTACCATTGAGTCTTTTCTTAATTTCTCATGTACACTGAGTTATTTATTCACACCACTGGCTTTTCGGTGGAGGAAAACATCGTGAGGAAACCTGCATACCTAAATATCCCTAAATATCATTTTTGAAGACCTATCAATAAATACCGCATACAATTCGAGTTTCAGTTTTCAGTATGGGGAACCCCAAAAAATTATTGTTTTTTTTTTCTATTTTTGTGTGATAATCTTAATGCGGTTAACAGAATACATCTAATAACCAAGTTTCAACAGTTTAGTTCTTATAGTTACGGAAAAAAGTGGCTGTGGCATACGGACGAACGGACAGACGGACATGACGAATCTATAAGGGTTCCGTTTTTACTACGGAACCCTTAAAAGACGTATGTGAAGTCCACAATCCGTACTGGGCCCGCGTGTGGACTAATGCCCTAAACACCCTCGCTTAGTAGGCCGTGCCCCAACAGTGGGGACGTATGAAGGCTGAAGAGAAGTTGTATAAAATTATTAATACTTATAGATATACAGAAAACATTTTTTTGCAAAAGGGGTGTGTAACCCTGTATTTTTTGCGGGAGGTGCAACATGTACGAAGATTCTCTGATTTTCGTTCGGATTTGGTCTAGTCTAGTATTTCGTCTGTTATTTCATTTAATATTTATGCACAAAAAAAATGTGTACAATGGCGAGCTTAATGCTATCAGGCATTCTCTACCAGCTGTTATGTCTGTCCATTCTAATTTTGTTTTCCTCTTACATCCCAAAAAAGTTTTTGCTGTTGTTAAAAATGTTTCTTTAAGTCGGTCCCAATTACTTTGTATGGCATTACTGTGCAACATGTAGGCATTACTGTGCAACATGTAGGCATTACTGTGCAACATGTAGGCATTACTGTGCAACATGTAAGCATTACTGTGCAACATGTAGGCATTACTGTGCAACATGTAGGCATTACTGTGCAACATGTAGGCATTACTGTGCAACATGTAGGCATTACTGTGCAACATGTAGGCATTGCGAAATGCACTTCCTTACGTGGACCGTCTAATTACGTCACACGAGTGACCACGTCACGCTTAATCAGTAAGATAAAATTAGTTACTTTTGTAATAATATAAATTTTATCAATATACGATCGTCAACTGAACAACATGTATTTTAGTAAATTCGACCATCAACTTGTCTCCACCATCAGAGTGCCTAGGCAGCGCTCCTCAACACATATATATGAAAATTATAGTGATTATTAAGTAGGAAGTGAACATACGATGTAAAGTGAAAAAGGGCTGTTAACTTGAATTGCAACTGTACCTTGAGTTCTCTCAGAATTCAGGTAATCTCCTGGAACACAACGTGAATTGCGAGAATAAATCTAAGTACTTAGAGATCTGTTATCAATTGTCTAATTTTGTTTTGTTTGTATTCCTATTTTGATTTCGTAAATTTTGCAATTTTGATTTAATATTGTTTTACTAGATTATAAGCTATTATTCATTAGAAAGGGGGAAACCTTACAATACCTACCTACCTTACCCCGCCAAAAGATATACTTTATTTCCACTTTGAACAAAACATATTTCAAAAATTTTACAAATCAATTATTTTGAACTAGATATAAGTTATTTCTATAACATTATAGTTATTTCTATAATTGTATCAGGATGTATCTTTAATATGTAGATAGCGTTTCTGCAAAAGGTGGCGCTAGTTAGGAAGGTACTGAGCCTTAAATATCTGCGATACTTTCATAGAAATTTATAAGAATAAGGTCTAATGTAGAGTGATCCGTTATTTTAAAAACATTATTAGTTATTCTACATTTATTTGTCTTAACGCTTAAGTTTATGAATTACCTACGTTCCTTTCGACTCCTGCCGTGTTAATTATTCTTGATGAATATTAATCAACTAACTTAACTATTATTGCATAATTTAAGGCTACACTATATCGCATGCAGGTTACGTCTACAACAAAAACAACATTACCATATAGGTATTCCTCAACGTCAGTCCACAACATATGCACTATGCTATCAGTGCGTACTATACGTTTATTTATTTCGCAATTACAAATCTCTTTCATTTATAACGACACTAATGTTTCAGAACAAGGTAAATAATACACGGCATAAGAATAAAAGGTCTGCGTAATATTTCTTCGTCGTTTCGGCCATTTTAAAACTAATCTAATCAAAATGTACTCAAATATTTTCAGCATATAAGACCCGAATTTAAAGACACCACAACACACAATACCATCATAATTATAATACATACATATATAAAAAAAAAACCAGAGGTTCAAGCTATCAATTGTCTCAGTTGTCTAAAAGAGAACTTTTCATAACAAAACGTATACAAATGATAAACGTGGAAATGGCTGAGTGAGTATAATAGTTATCTTTATTAAAGCGTTATTGATGTGAGGACAGTGAAGAGCAAAACAGCTTTTTATTAATGACACATTTGTTGAATAATGTTTTCAATAGGGACCTGGCACTGATATTAATTTTCTCAAACATGCGACCAAATCTTGCATAAGCATTTTTGGGATAAATTTTCGTACTTGCAATACCGTATCAGAGAGCGACCTGCAAAGTTTTAGCCGTCCGCTCGAGCGCTCCAATATATAATTTGAAAATGGAACGAACTTTAGGAAACCATAATGAATGTTTTAATAATTTTTTTTCTTATTAAGTTCACACAAAACGACACATAACATAAGACTAAAAGATAACATCTTTATTTTACAAAAGAACAAAATATTAAGAAAAGGTATTTTTGGAACAATATAACCAATATGAGCCTGTGTCATTGAGGTGCAGGTGTGACAAACAGGTCTCCATCTCAGCACTAGCTCCGACCCATACTGAGTCGCAGCGCTGATTTTTAGCTGGACATAAGCAGCGGGAAATCATAATAAAAATCATAACAAATCAATAATATATATCTGTTTAAATATAAACACTTAAACATACATACAAATTATCACATAGAAACTACTAACATACCCTTATTTATTAGTTACATTTAAGTAATACAGTAGGATAAAGATTATGATACTAAAGTCTGTTTTTTGTTTATTGTTTTATTATATTGCTCTATACTTATTAATTAAATTATTAAGACCCCCGTTCTGATTAAATAATGTTATAAAACACCGAAATCGCTACCCTTCCGCAAGCTTTATAATTATTATTAACGTATTATAATTACTTATATTATTAATGACTACTAATTAAAAAATATTATAAAAATATATGATAAGTTTTCATTGAGGTTCATACTGATTATTATATTACCTCTATATATACGCTTATTGAACGGTAAAATTAGTACAGTAGGATTATCATGTAATACTTGTACTTATTGAACCAATCGATCAGTCGATGCCAATAAGCACGGGCCTACAAAAATGTTTCTCTGTAATTCAGTTTCGACAGTACTAGAGATTCGACCAGCCGTATTAATACTGACGAAGCTAATACAGGATACTTGAACGATAAAAACAGTTTCTTACTACCTCAATAATATGATTGTGAAAACGGAATTCAGCATCCATCTGCAATTCCAATTTTTTTGCTTCATATATACTCGTTAAATTTTTCCACCACCAATTTTTAATAAGATTTTATATGTTTTCGGTACCAAATAGTTTATTTAGATTTGCTGCTTTTTTTATTTTTAAGGTCTTCGATAACGTTTTGTATAGCAGTTATAATGTTATTTGGCCTAAAAGATATGTATATTTGTATGTAGTCGAAATGAATATGGTATTTACATTAAATGCTTTTTACAATGTCTGCACTGTATAAAATAAAAAGCAAAGAACCCAAAGTAGACCCTTGCGGTAACCCTCTTGTAATTGGTAATAGATCAAATGTAGTACCGTTTGTCTTGCGCATTTCTACAAATTGCTGTCTGTTACTGAGGTAACTATCAAACCATTTGATAGTTGAAATATCGAACCCGTAAATAGCCATTTACGATAGCAATAACGTTACATTTAAAAAATCAAATGCTCGGGTAAAATCTAATGGGACAAGTAGTGTGCACATACCTCAATCTGTAACGTCAATAAGTGTAGTTTGCTGTGCTCCTTTTTTTACTAAAACCCGATTGCTGATCTGGTAGACTATTATTTCTTTCTAGGCACACCGTTAATTGAAGGCAAACCACTTTTGAAAGTACTTTAGACGGACAAGGCAAAATATTTTTAGATCTAATATCCTTAAGTTCAGTAATGTCGGGTTTTTTAGGTATAGATCTTACTATTGCCGTTTGCAGTGTTCTGGAAACCAGTTACTTACTAAAAATGTGTTATCTAACGAAGTAATTACTTCTAGTGATTGAGGTAGAGTCAATAGAATCATATCTAGAGATATATGATCAATAGCTTCGGCGCTCAATTTTAATTCTTTAATTATTTTTTTAATCAACGTCCAGAAGTTACATAAGTTACAAGTTTTGAGAAACTATAAATCTAACTTCTATTGACAAAATATTTTAATTTAACCTTTTCAAAGAACTCTCCACTAGCCTGTGTACAAAGTTGTATGCGTCTGAAGCAATTTTCGAAATATTTTTTCCAGTCCTCCGCAGACACCTCTTCCACGCTTCGTATCCCTTTCAGCTGATTTTTTATTTTAGGGAATAAAATGAAATCACACGGTGCCGGATCACGACTGTATGGAGGGTGACCCATGACTCTGACCGGTGTGGTGTCCAGGAGGTTCCTCGTTTTGGGCGCTGAGTGCGCGGGCGCGTTGTCAAAGTGAACAAAATAGCGGTCAAAATTTTCCCTCCGCTACTCGATCGCTTCTCTTTCGTAGGCGTTGATTCTTTTTGAGACAGCCAAACTGTCGACTGACGCTTTGTTTCTGGATGGTATTGATAAATCCAGGATTCGTCACCTGTCACAATGTCGTAAGCGCGCCGAGACGCGCCTGCTTCAAATTTGTAAATCATATCACGGGCCACTCCACACGGGCCTGCTTCTGAGCTTCGGTGTGGTTGTGCGGCATCCAGCGCGAAACTATTCTCCTCACGCGAAGGTGCTCGTGAAGAATCTTGTGAACACTTCCTGAACCAATCTGCAGTGTATGCTCAATCTCTTCGTATGTAATTCTCCTGTTTTCTGGAGTTTTTTTGCCAGCACACTTTCTTCCGTGGCAGCCGTCGTATGACGACCACTCCTTTGTTCGTCGCCCAAAGTAATGCGACCGCGCTTGAACTTGCTATGCGCTAGATGGTTGCTTTTAAAGGTCCTTCATCCATAAAAGCCATTTGAAGTCTATCGAATGACTCATCAGGTGGAAGGCCACATTTATGCAGATCCATTTGTAAATAAGACACAATAATTTAATTTGGCTTTCAAAGAAATGTGGAGGGAAAATCGAAATTCGAACAATGGTATTTTTACTTTTAAATAACCAAATCTTTCAAAATTATTACAAGTATCCAGTGCCTTATAAAAAAAAACTTAATTTCGCAAAACTTTCTGCGTGACCTGGTAAGATCGTATAAAAACAATAATATATTTTATGCACTTTAAATATTTAAATGGTACTTGTCTATTTTAAAACAGACAAAAATCATAAGCGATGATGTTTCTTCTTAGAATTTACACTAAAATGTTATCTATTATATTGACCAAAAAAAAATAAAGAAGATAAAAGAAATTTAATTTTTTTGTTTGTAAAAGGCGCAAATAAAGAACCTTAATGCTTACGATGCTACATTAGACGTTATTTTGTTTTTATTTTCTTTTCAACTCTTACGTTTGAATATTACAAGTCAGTTGAATGGAAATAATGACGCCTAGTCTCTATTTCAAAGAGTAGATGTTAAAATAACTTCTAGTTCATTTAATTTTGAAAAGACAATAATTTTATTTATACTGACTCTTTTTATTTAAAAATGCAACGAACGCAAAGTTAGTTGCGGGTACACTCACAAACTCTCGGAAAATTATACAATACTTAGTTCTTTCATCAATAATTCTGTATATATATATATCAGGTATACACATATACATTATGTGTTTGGGGAGAAATGTACCTTGTTGTATAATTTGATTAAGGTTTATGAACAAGGAGCACATAAGTTGCCTAAAATTTGTGTGTTTTTTTAGATGTTTTTCCCATGTCTTTGCTATAAAATTAAAAATATAAATATATATTGCTAATGACTGTTTAGTTTACTAACAATTACGATCTTTATGGTGGATAACCACTTTGTAGTGTTACTATTATATCTAATTTTTTAATGTTTCATCCGACTACAATCTATTGCTAGTCCGTTTGCAACACTTGCCGACTCAGTTCCGAGAGCTAATAACCTATCCTCTTGCTGAGTACGGTCGCACATCGCACGCTTGCCCCGCGTCGTCACGGTTTAATGAGCAAGCTTACGGTACGAATGATGTTAAATGGTTATCGTAGCTTATAGATAAGCCAATGCAACACCTAGGGCATTATTCGTGCGTTGCCAATCCTTTAAAATTGTAATCACTTCTTTCTTCAAGAACCCTACACTGTAGTCCCTAGATGAAACCTTGCAGGGAACTTACTCCTCTATAATCGCTGTGACCATTTAGGTTTTTTTTAGGCCAGCTGTGCAACTGTAGAAAGTAACCGTAGGAATTTCGAATAATACCTTACAACACAGCCCATCACACAAGCGTAAGAATACACCTAGTGAAACAAACTCTTCCTCAGACTTAAGGGTTCAAACAGCTTTTAAGCTTGGGATCGTTGAACATTCTTTAAGCTCGTCATAAGGGCCAAGCCAATGGTAAGGGCGTGTTTTGAAATTGTGAGACCTCAAAGAAAGTTGTTGTTTTTCGGACCAAGTGTTGCTCGGTCGGAAGCATTGGACAGAGTAGTCTCGCTTTTAGTCACAAGTTCTTCATGGTTTTCCTCCATAATAGAACGAGGGATTTGCATGGTCCGTAGGTATAATAAGCGTCTCTAGTACTGTCAGCTGCATAGCAATGTATGTTGTCAACGGATAACATGTCATTGATATGCAGGAAAAACAGCGTACATTATTAATGTCCATCCATATTACCAAAGCAACTTCCGTCAACTATGACTCGTACGCGTCTGCTGGACAGAAAGCGTGCTACCTTTTTGTACAAACCCTCGAGCACTCCGTAAGATGGCAACTTCAATAGAAGAACCCCGGTGCCAGACTCGATCGAACGGCTTCGCTATAATTAGGTTACACGCCAATTGCGTGTAATTAAGTTACAATAATTAAGTAATCATGTAATTTGTATTTTGACAGAGATTGCACGTATTATATAAATTTACAGTTAGGAACACCCATGAATAGGGTTGCCAGGTCTTTAAACCGAAAAGCCGGACAGACCAGTCAGTTTAGCCGGACATTTGGGTAAAAACCGGACATCTCTAATTTTTAATTTTTAATCACCTCAAAAGGAAAATAGGAACCCTTATAGGATTACTTTGTTGTCCATCTGTCTGTCTGCCTGTCCTGTCTGTCTGTCTGTCTGTCAAGACTCTTTTTCTCAGAAACGCGTGAAGGTATCAAATTCAAATTCATATCAAATTCTAAGGTCTTCGGTCGGTCGGTTGTAAAAAACCCCGGCTTCTAAGTTAACATCATGAAAAATACGGCCAAAATACGATTATTTTTGTCGCATATTTTGGCATTGAAGCGTGATTGAGTAATAAACATCCATCCAGACAAACTTTCTCATTTATAATATTAGTAGGATTTTACTCACAGAGCCTTTTACTCAAGTACGCGTGAAAATTGAAATTAATTTTTGATATTAAAGTCTACGGGCACTTGCAGTTATAAAAATTTCAAGCTTCTAAGTCAATACAATAAAATAATATGGTTATATTTGTAAATTAAACCTTTGGGGCAGTTCCTGTTGACCTTGAATCATGAAATTTGGAATGAAGCAATGCCATGTAGCACACTTAAATGAAAAAATCTGAAAATTGTAAGTCTATTTGTAAATTTTTTTTTAACAATTTATTTGCAGATGATTTACTATGTCGTAGTATTGGGACAAAAGTTGTCCAACGGCAAAGTTAAGTCTGTCCCTTAATACAGTTGATAACTAAGATAAAAGAAAACTTGAATTTAGTGGCGGTATTTAAGTTAATGTGAAGGTTTTATATTAAATTGCTCGTCCGATATGTGTAATCGGATTAATTAATAAGGTATTTCCTATATACCTAAAAATTAATTCCATTCTACGTCGGACAATTACGACGACCTTTAGGACTTAATCCTTATATATTATGATTGCACGTCTCTTACTATGCTTACACGTCTCCTACTATGATTGCACGTCTCCTACATGATTGCACACCTCCTAATATAACTGCACGTCTCCTGCTATGATTGCACGTTTCCTACTATGATTGCACGTTTCCTACTATTATTGCACGTCTCCTACATGATAACACACCTCCTAATATAACTGCACGTCTCCTGCTATGATTGCACGTTTCCTACTATGATTGCACGTTTCCTACTATTATTGCACGTCTCCTACATGATAACACACCTCCTAATATAACTGCACGGCTCCTGCTATGATTGCACGTTTCCTACTATGATTGCACGTTTCCTACTATTATTGCACGTCTCCTACATGATAACACACCTCCTAATATAACTGCACGTCTCTTGCTATGATTGCACGTTTCCTACTATGATTGCACGTCTCCTACAGTGGAAATTATTACTCAAATTATTGGTTCAATTACTAAACATAAAAGTAGTAGTACTTTTATATCAGTAAAATAAACTATAATTAATAAAACTAATTAATATTTAACATTACAAAATTACTAAATCTAACAACATTCAAATAATTAATCTGAATTGCTGTAAGTAGTTGTCAAGTGTACCGAGAAGAAATAATCATAAAATAAATAATAAAATAATCGGAAATGTTCTAAAATAGGAAACTGAAAGTACGAACATATTTAAAGGATTGTAAAAATGTAATAAAAATAACTTTCAAGTGCCTTTTCCCACTAGGAATTTCATATGGTTTCAAGTCAGTTTACTGTATCACTTTTGCATTGCAGCACTGACGGATGCGTGCCCGTGCATGCCTGGAGGCCTACAACTGATATCAGTTTCAATCCCAATCCAGTTTCAATGCAATTCCGTGGCAAGCTTAAACTCGATCTCTATCGGTACTCCTAAACCAAATTGCGGTTAGATTGAAATTGGGATTACACAAATTTTGGAATCACAAAATATAAAAATAATACTGAAACTAATAAAAATTAAAGTCAAAGTTAAATCTTCGTAGCGATAGTTTTGTTTTGTTGATTTAGAATTTTGACATTTCTTTTCACAGATCATCGTACCTAATTTCACTCTCGATCCGATGGCTCAAAGAGTACCGATTCTTAATATTTGTATAGGATTTTAGTTCCGAAATTGGCCACCAAATTCCATTCTCGATTGAGCGCTACAACAACGTTCAAGAGTACCAATTTAGTAGATTTCTCGACCGCCGTAGGATTTACGATTGAAACTGATATCAGTTGTAGGCCTCCTGGTCTGGCATCTAACAGGAAGCGCAATATTTATACAACGTCATCACTGCACGCGCGTGTGCGATGTCGCCGTTCCGCTACACACGCGCACGGACTCGGTTTGTCAGTAGATGCGTATCGTGCCTGCGCGGGTCACGCGCGTTCGCACATCACGCGTTTGATCTGGCACCTTTTACAGTTTCATACATTACAAATGCCACGCATCTGGTCTGCACCAGTCTTTACTGGTTGCTCGTAATTTAATATTGCACATACATACTTTATCAATCAAGTTGTTGCAAAAAATGCCACTGATATTATACTAGTTTTGATTTATTAATTCCAAATGATCATAATTTTCGGTGTAAAAAAACTGACATATCATTGAAATTATATCTCAAATCAATGAAGTAGTGTTTCATTTTGAAATATTAAAATACGATTGTATTTAAAAACAATATATTCAATAGATACCTATTCCATTATATATTTACAGAAGACGAGGACGTAACTAATTTTAAGGAACCTTACTATATACTATCTGTAGTACCTGCCTACCATTTCTACATGCATTGAAATGATCCGGCCTACTTATAGTCGAATATTTAGTACTAGCTTTTGCCAGTCATCGTTACCACCACTGCGAAAGACCGATGGTGACTTGGCCTATGGTGCTAAATAGAAAGTTGATCTACTGGATAGTCTCTTGACCTCAAACTTGAATATTTATGATAAAGGCGCTGCATCACCTACTATACCGTGGTGCGGTAAGACCATGTCGGAAACCTCCATAATACAGCGGGAGATCCGGCGGTTGTTGCTTTCTCCAGACGTTTATAAGTCAAGTGGGCCAGACGATATACCAGCCGTGGCGCTTAAGCAGTGTGCTCTTGGGTTATGTCCTGTACTCACGCCCCTCTTTGCACTTTTCTACCACACTAGGCAATTTCCGTCTTCATGGATGACTGCGAATGTGCACCCGGTGCCCAAAAAGGGCAACAGATCAGATCCATCAAATTACAGGCCTATCGCTATTACCTCTCTCCTCTACAAGTTGATGGACGTGTGATCAACACACAGCTTCTAAGATACCTAGAAGAACACGACCTGGTCAGTGACCGTCAATATGGCTTTCGCCACGGTCGCTCGACTGGTGATCTTCTAGTGTATCTCACACACCGATGTGCACTAGCCATTGAGAATCAGGGGGAGGCATTGGCATGTAGCTTGGACATAGCTAAGGCGTTCGATCGGGTCTGGTACCGGGGTCGTCTATCGAAGTTGCTATCTTACGAAGTGCCCGAGAGTTTGTGCAAATGGGTGGCTAGCTTTTTGTCCTGCAGACGCATACGAACCGTAGTTGATCTGATAGCATGGACATTAATGCTGGTGTCCCAAGGGCAAGGCTCTGTGTCTCCTACGCTGTTTCTGCTGCATATCAATAACATGTTGGACATCAACAACATACATTGCTATGCAAATGACAGTACTGGAAACGCTTATTACGTGAGTCGTGCAAACATCTCTCGTTTCGTTTAAAAGGAAAAGCGCGCAGAACTTGTGTCTCAAACCACTCTTTCCAAGGTCTCTGACTTGGTCCGATTCAACTCTACAAACACAACTCTGCGCGTTCACTGCTAAGAAAACGCCATTTACAGTGGTCTTACAATTCTTGAACAATCCCCTCTCCATCACCAATGGCATTGGGATCCTTGGTGTTGAAATCTCCAGCGATGTTCAGTTCCGAGATCATTTGTAGGCCAAGGTGAAGCTGGCGTCCAAAAAACTTAGTGTACTCAACAGAGCAAAGCAGTACTTCACGTCGGTGGCAAAGGCTGCTGCTTTACAAGTCGCAAGTTCGCCCCCATATGGAGTACTGCTACCATCTCTAGGCGGTCGCACTCAGATACCAGCTTGGCCCATTTCAACGACGGGCTGTGAGAATTGTTGACGATCCCAAACTCACTTGCCGTATCAAGCCCTTAAGTCTGTGGAGATACTTTGCAGTGTACTTTGTGTGTTCTACCGCTTGTACAATGGGACGTGTTCTGAGGAAGTGTTCGAAATGATGACGACGGCTACTTTCTATCATCGCACCGCTCGCCATCGGCAGGAATTCATTTACACACTTCAGAACCGAAATGGTCGCATTCAGTGCGGTTTCAGAGAAACTACCTTCCACGAACGCTCAGTTCGTGGAAAGAGCTCCTTGCCAAGGTTTTCTCTAAGGACTACAGTTTGGGGTTGTACAAGATAGAAGTTATTAGATTTTTGAAGGGTGGGCAATGCGCGAGTGATACCCCTAGTAAACTTGTTTGTCACCTTAGTGTTATAAAAAAAAAAAACATCATTTTTCAATTGTCTCAAAAAGCATATTTATCCAAATTTCGATACAATGACGATAGAAATATGTTATCCCAGACAAAATCTGATTCCCTTTCTCCCGTAGAAGTTGAATTTTAAGAATTATAATGTACACGAGTTTTACTTTTTGTGACATGTTACATATTAACAGGACAAGACGTTACCATGTTATGTTAACGGTTGTATATTGACAAAATATCAGCAAAAAAAACAAAAAAAAAGTCATTAGTAAAACATTTCAACTACATCTGTGTTTTACCTATCTCTATCTACGAGTATATTTGAGCATAATAGTGGATTGTTCAATTGTAAAAAATCGGCCAAGTGCGAGTCGAAGTCAGGCACGAAGGGTTCCGTACCATTATCTAAAAAAGTAAATGTTTTTTTCTTATATTTGAGTTGATTAAATGAAAAGCAAATTGCGGTTTACGACTTATGACGTAATAAAAAAAAACTAATAACTAGATCTCGTTTAAATCAATTTTCCGTTGGAAGTTTGCATGGTAATGTACATCATATTTTTTTGTTTTATCATTCTTTTTTAGAAGTAACAGGGGGGGGGGGGAGACACATTTTACCACTTTGGAAGTGTCTCTCGCGCAAACTATTCAGTTTAGAAAAAATGATATAAGAAACCTCAATATCATTTTTGAAGACCTATCCATAATACCCCATACATATGGGTTTGATGAAATCATTTTTTATAGTTCCAGTTGTAAGTATGGGGAACCCTCAAAATTTATTGTTTTTATTCTATTTTTAAGTGAAAATCTTAATGTGGTTCACAGAATACATCTACTTACCAAGTTTCAAGAATATAGTTCTTATAGTTTCGGAAAAAAGTGGCTGTGACATACCGACGAACGGACAGACAGACATGACGAATCCATAAGGGTTCCGTTTTTTGGCATTTGGCTACGGAACCCTAAAAAGACGATTTTCATGCATAACAAGAGTAGTGAAGGATGTAACTAGTGTTACAATTGTGAACGATGATTTTTTTTACGAGTTTGTATTTTTTGATTATGTTTTGAATGGTCAAAACTTTACGTGATAGAATAGATAATACACTGGGTACCTACAATACTAGTTCTAATACGGTGATCATGATATTTGGAAGGATTTCCAGGACGTTGTACATGTACAGTCACGTATTTTTACCTAAAGTGTGTTTTAATTGATGAATTTTTAATTATACGTATATAATTTTTACCCTTAGTAATCATTTAGCTTTCCCATAAATTGAAGTAAAACTCCTGCTTAGTCAGTGACGAGTTTCACTTCTTCACGAAATTAAGTATTAGAAAAAAACTAAACAAGCTTTTCAAATTCGTACTGGGCGCCGAGACAACTATATTTAGATATTTTATTACGCTCCCGGGTGTCCGCTGCCGCACTGGCTTGCCTGCAGGTGGATGGCAGGTAGGACGCCTCTAAAGTATCCGCACATGTGGCGTCCCATACCAGCGCTCGGCCCAATCGCCACGGTATCAAAGACATTCCGTCCGGGCGCTTGCCGTCGTCCCGAACGATCCGCGGCTCTAATAACGCGAGGACATTCGCGCTAATGAGCGCTCTTCTGATGATGTCGTTAAGTGTGGCGTAGCGAGAATAGCGAACGGCACCCGAAGAGCAGGATATACCATGGTGGCTAAGGCGATCGACGGTGGCTCCGCAAGAGGCGCTGCAAAGGTCTGCGCACACCTCGGCACCTAGTCGGAGCCCAACGGCTATGCGGAGTGTGCAGGGGTTGATGAAGGTGCCGGTGTTGGAGGATGGATAGGCATGAAGCCATTGTCCTGACTCAGGCCTAGATGCTGCTAATTTTTTCAATTGCCTATTGTGTTTTAGGTATAAAATACAAAAAGACAAAATAACAGTTTTTTTTTAACTTTGGAACCTTTGTTTCGTTCTATTGCCTCCTCAATACACAATGTATTAAAGTTGCGTTTGTCGCGTGCAAGTGATTTTGAGATCTGTTTATTAAGCCGCCGATATGATAATGCATCATCCGAAGACTGCAGCCTAGGGTTTCGTGTCTTGTTCATTAGTCTTAGAGTCTGGTCCGAGAGTCTTTTTGTTCTATTTGTACAGTGGGTTTTAAAGAACTTAGACCCAACCGTATGGACAGTTTCCACAAACATGTCGTAGGTATCGTCCACTGATGCGTCTTCCTTTAAGCATTCAAAGCGATTTTTGAGTTGGAGCTGAAAGTTTTCTGGGTTTTGGATTTGGATGGTTGTGGGTCGGAACGTGGACTTTATCAGTCGAGACCCTTATGTTCAGGTTCAATGTGCCTCTTGCCATACGGTGATCACTCCCGGTTTTGAGCGTGTGGATCACAGAGACATCATTGAACACTTGCGTTTCCGTCGACATGATAAAGTCAATCTCATTCTTCGTGCAACCATCCGGACTCATCCAGGTCCACTTTCTGTGGGGGCACTTCTTGAAAAAGAAGTCCAAATTGCCCCACTCTCAGTTCATTACCACTTCGTTTGCCTAGTTTCGCGTTGAAGTCCCCCATCACGTCGTTATAGTGTGTTTTGGAGGATTGTATGGCTTTAGAAATGTCTTCATACATCTCCTCCATTACGTCGTCTGGGTGTGTCGATGTCGGCGCGTAAACCTGTATGACCTTCAGCGAATATCGTTTTGATATTCTATCAGGTACGCTTCCCTGGTCGACACACTGTCAACTTTGACGACATTGTTGACGAGGGACTTGCGGACGATAAACCCTATTGTATCATTCAGGGAAGTGTTTTTGTGGATCAGGACTCACCTCAGTGTTACAATGTAGATGAAAAAACTATAATGTTCTCCGATAGAGTTGGTATAGGGTTAGTTCATATTTTGAATGATAAATTGAACCATACTGTTCTAAACATATGTACCGCCGATACTACATACAGGCGAATTGTGAACTCAATAGCTAGCAGAAAATATGATAAAGACTGTACTATTATATTATCTGTAGGCAATAGTTTTGGAGTTACAAAGCGGGACTTAATTAAATCTTATGATTTACTCTCAAATTTAGGAGTCAAAAAAACTGGTATTTGCACTTTTCCTTTTTCAAAAAGACTGTCACTTAAACAAAACCAACATATTCATAAATTAAATAATGTCTTGTACAATTTGACATGTAAATATAATATTTTTTATTTGTTTGACATTAATAAGTTTATATCTAGTTTTATATTGGCTAAAGGTACATTGTATCTATCTAATTATTGTAAGCAACAACTGGCTACTTTGTTAGCATATAATATTTTTAACTCTTCTGTAGATATCTACTTGGACAACACTGATACTGTTAGTAGTGTTACTAATAGTGAGGTGGCTCTCAATTTCAAGCTAATGTTGAATATAAAATTCCATTTTATTTTTATTTTTTACCACTAAGGTGGCAAACAAGCTTACGGTCTGCCTGATGGTAAGCGGTCATCGTAGGCTATGGACGCTTGCAACACCAGGGGTATCACTTGCGCGTTGCCGACCCTTCAGAAATCTAATAACTTATTTCTTGAAGAACTCCATACTGTAGTCCTTGCAGAAAACCTTGGCAGGGAGCTCATTACACAACTTAAGGGAGGAAGTTTCTCTGAAACCGCACTGTACGCCACCATTTAGGTTCTAAAGTGTGAGAATGAATTTTCTGCCGATGGCGAGCGGTGCGATGGTAGAAAGTAGCCGTGGGCATCATTTCGAACAATTCCTCAGAACACAACCCATTGTACAAGCGGTAGAACACACACAGTGAGGCAAAGTCTCTGCTCAGACTTAAGGGCTCGATACCGCAAGTGAGTTTGGAATCGTCGACAATTCGCAAGTCGCCCACCTATTTTGCCGATGAATTGGAATGTTGCTCTGGCAGTTGCTTTCTTACTGAACCTCGAGGCAGCATTTAATTTGCGTTTTAACTCAGAAATATTCGGATCCTTAGTATTACAAGCCGTGGTCCAAGCCCCATATGCATTTTGCTTGAGAATTTTAGCTTTTCTGCAAGACCTATTAAACCACGGTCGTTTTTTGACGCCGGCAGCTACTCGCGGGTTAGGAATATAGCATTCCATTCCAGCAAGGATTGTCTCAGTGACTGCGGCTGCGCAGACGTCAGGATCTTCTGAGTTAAAGCAGATCTGCCTCCACGGGTATGATGCGTAAAATTCTCGCAATCCATCCCAGTCTGCCGACTTATAGTGCCACACACGACGCCAATTAGGTGGCCCAGAAGGATCGGGTTGTGTGCATGACACTTGAGTGCGAACGAGACAGTGGTCCGAGGAGCCAAGAGGCGCATCCACTGAGTCGGAGTACCCGTCCGGACGAGTAGTCAGCAGAAAGTCCAGTCAGGAGCTCGTATGTTCCTCTATATCTGGTATTCTCGTTGGAGAAAGTACTAGCTGAGAGAACGCATAGGTCAGAGCAAATTCATGAGCAGATATCTGTCTCCGTTAGAAAAAGAATGGTCGGCTGCGCAGTCTCGAGATGGTTGTGTTACTGCGTTAAGATTTGCGTGAATACCCCTGATGTTGCGAAAATCCACATTATATGTGGACGGAGTAGCCGCTGTACAAACTCTGTTCTTTTTCGTTCTCATGGCCATAATATATAAAAAAAGTTACTAAGACTAAGGATGAGGATTCACTGCACAGACTGCTTAGAGGACAAAAAGTGCGGTTCTAAGACTGCCGAAGCTCGCCACAGATGATACGGTTGCTGGCACGGCGGGCGGAAGGGCCCCTGATCTGCCTCTGTTGTAGTAGCCGGGTCCACTCCGGTCTCCTTCTCCGGCACAACTACCACTTCAGATACTTTACACAGGCTGGCGGATCAGCCTCCCAGGGCGGAGATTAAGTGATCCCTGGGTTCGGGATCCCGTTAAACCTCCGGGCGGCCAGCGGTCAGCCGTTTCATTAGGTCTCCCTGACGGCCGAACCAGCACGCCGCGTCTACGCCGAGCATGACAGCAACAAGCACCGCCGGACCTCCGCTGTCCGCGCAGCGAATCCTCAAAGAGCTCTGGCAACCTTACTAACCACCAGGAACACAACACTACTCAATGTTAGTTTTATTATGGCCGCGGTATTCTGTAAGGTGGAGGTACTTCCCCAGTTAGGGCCGCTCATTTGAGCAAGTACTCGCTATGCCCTGCTTTAGTTGTTCGGGTGGCTTATTCGAGCGAGTACTTGCAGTGCCCTACCTCTCTTTAAATTCCTGCAATTCACACAGGGTGATCCAGATCATATGTACAATACTCTTTTTGACTTTTGAAAACTGAGTTCGAACAGGTATTTTAAGTAAAATTAGAAAATTCAGGAATGAAATTCAGTGATTGCGCTACACCAGGAATACATAGAAGTCGAGTCAAATTATATGAATTATATGAAATGAAAAAATACAATACAAGTTCAGATTTTATTGAATATGTGAAAAAGTTTTCTAAAACATTTTAAAAGTCTGTGTTGCTGCTAAGTCAATGTTTCTTAGTAATAAAATTAGGAATTCTGACAATAAAATTAAAGCAACGCGGAGTGTCATTAGTAGCGAAACAGGAAAACTCAAACCACGTGATAGTCATTATAGTTTAAATATTGGAGCAGATAAATAATGTTAAATTAGATGTTGATGTAGCTAATGTTTTTGAAAAATGTTTTAAGGATATGCCTGCTCTGACTACTAGCTCGCTTAAGTCATCTACGTCAGAAGCAGAATTACTTTTAAATAATAATGTTCCTAAAAGTGTTAAAAAATTAAAATTTGAACATGTTACCCCTGATGAAATCTTTAAAACTTTCAAATCTCTTCATCCTAAAAAGACAGCGGATCTTTGGGGTATATCAGTAAAATCACTTGTAGGTATTATAAACAGTATATCACCTATCTTAGCATTAATTTTTAATAAATGTGTAGACGAGGGAGTCTTTCCCGATTTAATGTAACATAGTAAAATCATACCACTCTTTAAATCTGGAAGTAAAAGTGAACCTACGAACTTTAGACCAATTTCGATATTACCAGCTTTGAGCAAGATTTTCGAGAAAATCATGCTCAATCAACTACTTAGATATTTTAACATCCATAAACTCCTACACAGTCAACAGTTCGGATTTACGAAAGGTAGGTGTTGACCCAGTAAAACATATTTTTGGCGCATGGGAAAGGTCGCAGAATGCCATTGGTATTTTCTGCGACATGTCGTTTAAGGCATTTGATTGTGTTGAACAGAAAACTCTTATTCGAAAGCTAATTCATTATGGTTCTGTAGATACGGCTCTTAAACTTATTTTTTCATATTTAAGTGATAGAACTCAGAAAGTTGAAATCAACGGAGTGAAGTCTTCTGGATCACCTGTTGTGATGGGAGTACCTTAGGGTTCTATACTAGGTCCCTTTTTATTCTTAGTGTATATTAACGATCTGCCTTTTTATGTAGAAAACCTGTGCAAAATTCTATTGTTTGCAGATGTTAAGTCTTTGATATTTAATGTTTATAGAAACAAAGATACATATGTCGATATAAATCATACACTTTCGCAAGTTCTTAGTTGGTTCACTATAACATACTATAATCTTTTACTGAATGCACAGAAAACCAAATGTCTTAAGTTTTCTTTACTAAATGTCAAAGACACTCCAACACAATTATTTATAAACGGTGAAGCACTCAAACTAGTTGAGTCAACAGTCTTCTTGGGCATCACTTTAGATACTAAATTGCAATGGCACTCGCATATTTCTGTCTTAGCTCGAAAACTTAGCTCCGCCACTTTTGCAGTCAGAAAAGTTGCTCAATTTACTAATATAGAAACTGCTCGGTTAGTATACTTTAGTTATTTCCATTCCCTTGTGTCATATGGTATTTTATTGTGCGGAAGGGCGGCCGATATAGAAACTATTTTTACACTTCAAAAAAAAGCAATAAGATCAATGTATAACTTATCACGTAGAGGTTCTCTTCGTGACCTCTGTAAAAAAAATAATATACTTACTGTAGCTTCTCAGTATATTACTTACTGTATGTACGTAAAAACCTAAGTTTATTTGTTAAAAATAGTGGCATACACAATGTAAATACTAGAAAAAAAAAAAACATGCGATTCCAAAATGTCGCCTTCAGAAGGCTCTTTCATAATTCAGAGCATTTACTTTTTTAATACAATTCCTGAGAATATTGTTAACCTACCTGTTACCTGTACATACATACTTTTGAAACTTATATTAAAAAGGTTCTTATTAACAAGGGATACTAAACTGTGGAAGAATTCAATAAAGATAATAATGTCTGGAATTAAAGGTATGGGCCCAATACTGGACATCCATCTATGACTTATGTAGTTGATAATTAATGACACATTACGATCAGGGGATGTACCATGGATAGTCATCCACTGTTGGCTGCTTGGTGTTGGGGGGGTGTCTGGATGGGGGTGGGTATGGCGCATAGACGTGTACATGTATGTGTGTTTGCACATATTTGCATAGATTTTGTGTATTCGGTTGGCCTGGTTCTAGTCTGGTCAACATGTACCTTTTTGGGTGAAATTTTTGTATAGTCTCCGAAAATTACGATCAAGGTGTCATTCGATTCGGAATATTATGTAGAAAGTTTAAGAAAAAGTTCCAAAAGGGGCCGATGAAAATTGCAAAAGTTATTAACAATTTAAAAAAAAAAAAAGTAGGGGTTTGTTTTTTTTTGAATATCTCAAAAACTATCAAAGATATTCAAAATTTGAAAAAAGATCTGAAAAGAGGAGAAAATTTCCTAAAAAAAAGTCCTGCCTCCCGGAACTGTATCTTTAATATTTATAGTTTTTACGGAGCCCTGAAAATAGCGCTAAAAGCGGGTAGTCTGGCTTCCGCTCGCGATTTGTCATTCGGACACGGTAACAATAAAAATCATTTTAATATATTAAATATGAATATTAAGGAATAAAAAAAATTTAGTACTATTGGGATATATAAATGAACAATAATCCGTAGGCGAAAAATTTTTATCCCCATTTTTCCATTAGTTATGCATTAGTTAATTAACTACTTTTTCTGAATAGAATGTGAACAGAAAAAACCTGATTATTATTAAACTACAACCCTAGGATTTTTTTCACTTCGTGGAGTTATTCTTAAAAGGCATTAAAATAGATCCCCGTTGGAAAAATTTAAAAATGTTAATTTTCCACTTTTTTATTAACAATCGTAAACATTAAAAAATTAAAAACTGCATAAAAGTTATTAAAAAAATTTTGTTTTTCAAATATTTCAAATTTTATGATTTCTTACGGTTAAAAGTTACATGAAATTTTTTTTTTTTAATTTTTTACCGCGATTGTTTAAATAATTGTTATAAACAAATGCATTGTTTATAAGATAATCAACGAATTTTTTTTCCTAATCTACTTGTTGATATAAATTATGATTTTTAAGAAAAAAATTATTCCTTAAAAAAATTTATTTATTGCTATAAAATGCATTTCTTAATTAACAATCGTTTTTTACCACTAAATATAAATATTAAGGAACCATTTTTTCTCTAAAAATCATAAATTCTATTGTTCTTAAATATTCTGGAAAAAAAATTTTTTTTTTTCATTTTTTATTTGTTTATTTAATAAACAATTTGTTATAAACAAATGGATTTTCTTACTTTTTTTTTTTTAATTCGTAATTTAATTATAAAAACAGCTATGTATTATTTTTTATGAAAAAATTTTTTTATCTATTTTTTATATAACTTTTAATATTTTTATGTCCTAAAATTTGCCTTTTTATCTCGCTCTTTTTCTTTTATAATTGGTATAACTTTTAAACTATTATATATACGACAATTATACTTCAAGTCGTTTTTATTCACTATAAATTAATGAACAATTTAAGCTTTTAACTTCAGCTCTAGCTCTATTATTTATGTTAATTATTGACAATTGTTTATAAAAAATAAACCGAAAATTTTTTTTCTTGTTTTTCTATTCCAAAACGTGGTTAAATGTTCATAAATTTATAATTATGAGCCTTTGATGACTTGCATTTTACTAATTTGCTGTTATTAAAAATTGATTACAATCGTATTTGCATAGACTTTTCCCGAAAAATTTTAAAACTTTTCCATTATGTTAATTACATTTTAACGAGTGTTCTTTTATCAATCTTTCCATACTAAGATTATTTTAGAATTTTTTCGGTTTATTTTTTATAAACAATTGTCAATAATTAACATAAATAATAGAGCTAGAGCTGAAGTTAAAAGCTTAAATTGTTCATTAATTTATAGTGAATAAAAACGACTTGAAGTATAATTGTCGTATATATAATAGTTTAAAAGTTATACCAATTATAAAAGAAAAAGAGCGAGATAAAAAGGCAAATTTTAGGACATAAAAATATTAAAAGTTATATAAAAAATAGATAAAAAAATTTTTTCATAAAAAATAATACATAGCTGTTTTTATAATTAAATTACGAATTAAAAAAAAAATAAAGTAAGAAAATCCATTTGTTTATAACAAATTGTTTATTAAATAAACAAATAAAAAATGAAAAAAAAAAATTTTTTTTTCCAGAATATTTAAGAACAATAGAATTTATGATTTTTAGAGAAAAAATGGTTCCTTAATATTTATATTTAGTGGTAAAAAACGATTGTTAATTAAGAAATGCATTTTATAGCAATAAATAATTTTTTTTAAGGAATAATTTTTTTCTTAAAAATCATAATTTATATCAACAAGTAGATTAGGAAAAAAAATTTGTTGATTATCTTATAAACAATGCATTTGTTTATAACAATTATTTAAACAATCGCGGTAAAAAATTAAAAAAAAATATTTTCATGTAACTTTTAACAGTTAGAAATCATAAAATTTGAAATATTTGAAAAACAAAATTTTTTTAATAACTTTTATGCAGTTTTTAATTTTTTTATGTTTTCGATTGTTAATAAAAAAGTGGAAAATTAACATTTTTAAATTTTTCCAACGGGGATCTATTTTAATGCCTTTTAAGAATAACTCCACGAAGTGAAAAAAATCCTAGGGTTGAAGTTTAATAATAATCAGGTTTTTTCTGTTAACATTCTATTCAGAAAAAGTAGTTAATTAACTAATGCATAACTAATGGAAAAATGGGGATAAAAATTTTTCGCCTACTATTTATTGTTCATTTATATATCCCAATAGTACTAAATTTTTTTTATTCCTTAATATTCATATTTAATATATTAAAATGATTTTTATTGTTACCGTGTCCGAATGACAAATCGCGAGCGGAAGCCAGACTACCCGCTTTTAGCGCTATTTTCAGGGCTCCGTAAAAATTATAAATATTAAAGATACAGTTCCGGGAGGTAGAACTTTTTTTTAGGAAATTTCCTCCTCTTTTCAGATCTTTTTTCAAATTTCGAATATCTTTGATAGTTTTTGAGATATTCAAAAAAAAACAAACACCTACTTTTTTTTTTTTAAAATTGTTAATAACTTTTGCAATTTTCATCGGCCCCTTTTGGAACTTTTTCTTAAACTTTCTACATAATATTCCGAATCGAATGACACCTTGATCGTAATTTTCGGAGACTATACAAAAATTTCACCCAAAAAGGTACATGTTGACCAGACTATTCCTGCGTGTTAGATGGTAACAGGTGTACACCCGGGAAGTTTCTTGTCACTTCTTCTTCCCTTAGGCTTGTTTCCGAAGTGACAGTAGGTTAAATGGTGAGCATTTGTTGCCGGACGGTCGTGTGGGAGCTGGGCTACTTCATGATATACAACGTCTGTGAGTATGTGTATGCATATCGGTATGTGTGCACGTTTGTGTGATCGCATTGGAGCCTCTCTGGCGCTGGGCGGCCGATGGTGGATTGCAGCGGGTTATTAATATTATATTTATTACATTATTATACTTGTAACTATGTCAGTTTATACATATATGTATATTTTTTCTAGTAGTATCAATTTTGATACACCGTGTTTTAATATAAATCAGTTTTAAGTTCAGAGTACGTGTGTTCGCCCTGTAACTTGTGTGTGTAAATCTCAATATGAATCGTTTTAATATTATGTTCCTTTACTACACACATTGTAACTTATACAATCGAAGTTTTATTGGAGTTGCTTGAGTGTGTCATACTCTCTCAAAGTCTCTGCGGTGGTGGCATGTGCGTCGGGTCGTTACGTTCCCTAAAACATGGTTGAGCGAAGCGATGGTTGATTCATGTGTCATACTTGTGAACGGGTGCCGCTGTGGAGGCTGGTCTGCTCTTGCAAACTTCTTTGTATTTTTAGTATTCGGTCATCGGTGTAGGATTTTAACGGCAACTCCTCAATTACTAAACGAATAATACTTGACGTTTTCAAGTAGCTTATGTCCTTTTCCGGGAGTCAACTTGCATGCCAAGCATGCCAACTTTCATCTTGATCGGTACAGTGGTTTCACCGTGAAAAGGTAACAGACAGATTTACTTTCGCATTTATAATATTTATTATTATATTATATTTATGGATAGTATGGATAATTTTAAGTATATGTAAATATATGTATGTACATATAATTATGATGGCGCTAATGCCACTAGTACTTTTAAATATCGGAATTCTCTTAAATATCTAAATTCCTTCACTCGATAACCGCCTCGATATAATTGACATGTTTGACTTTGTTTTTGGTAGCTTACTTACTTATTTTTTATTACCTATTGTATTGGTACATATTGTATACTCTTTAGCTAATTATCAAAGTATTGTATAACTACTTTAGATGAAACTTTTTGCCAGCTCTTTTTGGCAGAAATTAACATTGTTTACATTGTATTGACGATTCAAAAGTGTTCTTAGAAACCTACTTGAATAAAGTTTGATTTGAGTTTGAGTTTGAGTATTTCAGGTATAAAATACAAGAAGACAAAATAACAGTTTTTTTTGAAAAAAAATATTGATGTCATACATTGAGGACGTTGGTGGTTGGTTGTACGGCTGTAGTATTTTTTCGTCGCCTTGGTGATCTTGCGACTGAACCTTTAAGACACGGGTTTGGTTTAATTGGCGTTAACACGTATTGTTGCTCGGGAATATGATTATTATGTTAAAGGAAAGATTGCGACTCGTCGAAAACAATAGTGACATAAAGGTGCGCCAAAATATCAAGTTGGAACGAACGTCGTGGGCCTCATATTCGTAGGGCAGCACAGCAATACAGAAATGCGGGCAATAACTTAATAAAAATCGATGTTGACGGTTTTATTTTAAGGATCTTCGACTCAATCTTAGTAACTTGTCAGTAGAGGGGATTCGTTGGTTCTGGCGCACTACCCCCCAACCTCAACCCCGCGCCTAACAAAAAAGCTCACCAACTTTTTTCTACTTTGTATGACTCGCGCTTGACCACTCTCAAAGCATCGTTGGTTCTGGCGCACTACCCTCCAACCCCAACCCCTCGCCTAAAAACTTTTCTGCCCCCCGCACGACTCGCGCTTGACCACTCTCAAAACCACCCCTGTGTCTGGGGTTGTGGCGACTCGCGCTTGACCACTCTCAAAACCACCCCTGTGTCTAGGGTTATGGCGACTCGCGCTTGCCCACTCTCAAAACCACCCCTGTGTCTGGGGTGTGGCGACTCGCGCTTGACCACTCTCCAAACCACCCCTGTGTCTGGGGGTATGTCGACTCACACTTGGCAAAAACTACCGCGTGACGTCACAGTGACTCCTGTGTATAACTTGTCTCTAGTTTTGTTATGTAATTACATCATTATCGTAATGGGTTATCATGTTTTTCCCCCGTTCATAATTAAGTTATTCCTATTTAATTACAATGATGTTGGTGGTGACATTCCAAAAACTAGTCCCCCGAGGGTGTATCTCAAGATTTTAGGGGTGTGTCCACTCACGCTTTACAAAAACTTGTCTTTAGACTGGAGACTTACCTGGAGACGTGTCGGTTCACGCTTGTTATGACTTGACATGTTATACCTACGGAAAATCTTCAATTCAAGTCGGTCGAAGTTTAAAGAGAAAAGCTGATAATAGTGTTAAAGATTTACAACTAGCATCGACGTCAACATGATGTGTCAAATATGTTGTAAATCACATTTTTTAACCAAAGATTCTATGCTCAGCACTTACGATCTAAGAAACACAAATAGAAATGTCTTATTCTTAATCATAATTTACTTTATGTGTCTGTTATATCACTCGTGAAGTATTAATAGCATCAATTAAAGAATCAATACTATTTTATTATTCATGCAGATTTTGATCAGGAAACAAAAGATTTAAAAAATACTTTTGAATTTTTAAATTTGACTATTAGGAATTGGATAAAAATTGGTGAATTAGAAAATTATTCAGAAACTTTAAGTGATGACATTAAAAATAAAATGTGTAATGTCACATAGTGATTTAGAAAAAAAAAGAAAATGGTAGACCTTAAAAAAAAACAGTTCTTAGAAATGCATGTTAATAAGTTCAATCCCTTACAGGGATCTTCGTATATTCGTAAAAAAGAACGATCAACAATGTTTTAAGTGGACTATATCCTGCAAATACACATTCCGATAGTGTATCATCATACTTTAGGCATCAAAATAAACTATCGTTTAATAATATTCAGTTCCCAATCAAATTCCAAATCAAAACCCAAGGTAGAAAAACAAAATGACATTAGCATTAATATGTTTGAATTAGAGTTTAACAAAGAAAAAAAAACTTTACAAAATGTTCTAATTAATTAAAAATTAACTTATTATTTTTAAACAATGGTTGAAATAGGTTTTAATTAAACACCAGAAGCATGACTGCTCAAATTTTTACTGAATAACTAGGAATTCATAAAAAAGAAAAATATTGGTTTAATAGGGAAACAAATAATGATGAAATCTATTTTGATAAATTTCAAAGAATATTAAAATTACATTTTATAATATATGCAGACTTTGTAGCTCATTTAAAACCCGTCGCCTATTGTGTCCCTGATCCATCGAAGTCATATACGTAAACAATACATGTACATGTAGTTTGTTCATATGGATACTATATAAAATGTTCATATGATGATAAACTGTCTATATACAGAACATACTCAGAGCCTAATTGTACAAAAATGTTTTGAAAAATGATATTAGCAATATACATAGGATAAATTGTTTTCAAAAATGTCCACTTTCTTTAACTAATGAAGAGAAGGATAAGACAATCGCAATTATGTTATATTACGTGATGAAATCACAGTAGACTATGACAGGAATACTAGTAATTTTAGAGGTGTTAGTCACGAATTATTTAGTAGCACAAAGTATCGTGTTCCATTTTTCATTCCTATTCTATTTCATAATCTAAACAATTATGATGCTCATTTTATTGTTCATGCTTTGAATTTTGAAGATTGAGAAATAAAAATAATTCCGCAAAATAAGTAAAAATATATTTCATTCTCATATAAACCTAATATGTCGTATATTTCATTTGCGGTTTTTAGATTATTTTTAATTTATGATCTACTAGAGTTTAGATATATAGAATATTATATAAAGACCAATTTGCAGAATTAAGAAATCAATTACAAACGAAAATGATTTTAATAAACTTATTAGGAAAGGTGTTTTTCTTTATGAATTTGTTAATTTTTATGAGTTCTTAAAAATTACATCTCTTCCAAATGTAGACGCTTTCTTTAACTCTTTAATACCAGTGTATCAAATTATAATTATAAACATGCTCAAAGCGATGTCAGCCCAATTTAAATGTTAAAATATGTTGGAATATTCCAATCTATATTTAAGAACTTATGTAATGCTACTCACTGATATTTCTGATAACTTTAGAATTTTTTTATATCTAATGTGATATAATTGTAATTATTTATTTTCTTCTTTTTACACTAAGCTGTACACCTATCTATAATATATTTTTGCCACGGAAAATGAGCTCTATTTTAAAATTAACCTGTAACCTTAAGTACCCTGAACATTTACATGATCTTAATTCAGATTTACCTTTATACCCTGAAAAACATTGTAAACGGTTACAGTAAAGATAAAAATTATTATCAAATTTTTATAATAAAACTAATATATAATTTACTATAGAAATCTCAAACAATGTTTACAACTTACTATTAAGTTAATTAGGGTTCATAGAGTTTTACAGTTTAAGCATAGTCCTTAGTTGAAATATATATATAGATTTAAACACACAAGTAAGAACTGCAGCTAAAAGTGACTGAAAAAGATTTTTATAAATAATACATTCTTTGGTAAAACTATGGAAAATGTTGAAAAACGTGTATTTGTGAAAAAAAAGATATTTATTTGGAGAATTATAAGTCGTGTCTATGTATTACAAATGTTAATATTTCACGTGCAGAATTCGAAGTGTGAAACATACTGTTTTACACAAAAAAATAAATAAACTTGTTGTAGACTTATAGTTCTCCAAATAAATCTCTTTTTTTGTCAGACTTTTCTTGAAAACTTTAGATTCGGCAATTACTTCAAGCAATTATAAGTATACAACAAGTTTTATTAATTTTTATATTAAAAACTCTAGTAGATCATAAATTAAAAATAATCTAAAAACCGCAAATGAAATATACGACATATTAGGTTTATATGAGAATGAAATATATTTTTTCACTTATTTTGCGGAATTATTTTTATTTCTCAATCTTCAAAATTCAAAGCATGAACAATAAAATGAGCATCATAATTGTTTAGATTATGAAATAGAATAGGAATGAAAAATGGAACACGATACTTTGTGCTACTAAATAATTCGTGACTAACACCTCTAAAATTACTAGTATTCCTGTCATAGTCTACTGTGATTTCATCACGTAATATAACATAATTGCGATTGTCTTATCCTTCTCTTCATTAGTTAAAGAAAGTGGACATTTTTGAAAACAATTTATCCTATGTATATTGCTAATATCATTTTTCAAAACATTTTTGTACAATTAGGCTCTGAGTATGTTCTGTATATAGACAGTTTATCATCATATAAACATTTTATATAGTATCCATATGAACAAACTACATGTACATGTATTGTTTACGTATATGACTTCGATGGATCAGGGACACAATAGGCGACGGGTTTTAAATGAGCTACAAAGTCTGCATATATTATAAAATGTAATTTTAATATTCTTTGAAATTTATCAAAATAGATTTCATCATTATTTGTTTCCCTATTAAACCAATATTTTTCTTTTTTATGAATTCCTAGTTATTCAGTAAAAATTTGAGCAGTCATGCTTCTGGTGTTTAATTAAAACCTATTTCAACCATTGTTTAAAAATAATAAGTTAATTTTTAATTAATTAGAACATTTTGTAAAGTTTCTTTTTCTTTGTTAAACTCTAATTCAAACATATTAATGCTAATGTCATTTTGTTTTTCTACCTTGGGTTTTGATTTGGAATTTGATTGGGAACTGAATATTATTAAACGATAGTTTATTTTGATGCCTAAAGTATGATGATACACTATCGGAATGTGTATTTGCAGGATATAGTCCACTTAAAACATTGTTGATCGTTCTTTTTTACGAATATACGAAGATCCCTGTAAGGGATTGAACTTATTAACATGCATTTCTAAGAACTGTTTTTTTTTTAAGGTCTACCATTTTCTTTTTTTTCTAAATCACTATGTGACATTACACATTTTATTTTTAATGTCATCACTTAAAGTTTCTGAATAATTTTCTAATTCACCAATTTTTATCCAATTCCTAATAGTCAAATTTAAAAATTCAAAAGTATTTTTTAAATCTTTTGTTTCCTGATCAAAATCTGCATGAATAATAAAATAGTATTGATTCTTTAATTGATGCTATTAATACTTCACGAGTGATATAACAGACACATAAAGTAAATTATGATTAAGAATAAGACATTTCTATTTGTGTTTCTTAGATCGTAAGTGCTGAGCATAGAATCTTTGGTTAAAAAATGTGATTTACAACATATTTGACACATCATGTTGACGTCGATGCTAGTTGTAAATCTTTAACACTATTATCAGCTTTTCTCTTTAAACTTCGACCGACTTGAATTGAAGATTTTCCGTAGGTATAACATGTCAAGTCATAACAAGCGTGAACCGACACGTCTCCAGGTAAGTCTCCAGTCTAAAGACAAGTTTTTGTAAAGCGTGAGTGGACACACCCCTAAAATCTTGAGATACACCCTCGGGGGACTAGTTTTTGGAATGTCACCACCAACATCATTGTAATTAAATAGGAATAACTTAATTATGAACGGGGGAAAAACATGATAACCCATTACGATAATGATGTAATTACATAACAAAACTAGAGACAAGTTATACACAGGAGTCACTGTGACGTCACGCGGTAGTTTTTGCCAAGTGTGAGTCGACATACCCCCAGACACAGGGGTGGTTTAGAGAGTGGTCAAGCGCGAGTCGCCACACCCCAGACACAGGGGTGGTTTTGAGAGTGGGCAAGCGCGAGTCGCCATAACCCTAGACACAGGGGTGGTTTTGAGAGTGGTCAAGCGCGAGTCGCCACAACCCCAGACACAGGGGTGGTTTTGAGAGTGGTCAAGCGCGAGTCGTGCGGGGGGCAGAAAAGTTTTTAGGCGAGGGGTTGGGGTTGGAGGGTAGTGCGCCAGAACCAACGATGCTTTGAGAGTGGTCAAGCGCGAGTCATACAAAGTAGAAAAAAGTTGGTGAGCTTTTTTTTTTAGGCGCGGGGTTGAGGTTGGGGGGTAGTGCGCCAGAACCAACGAATCCCCTCTACTACTCTTGTCATACGTCATCCTCATCATCATATCAGCCCATTGACGTCCACTGCCGGACATAGGCCTTCAGAGGGGTTTTTATTGAATATTCTTTTTCTTCATATTCAATAGGTTAAATGAATAGGTATATTATCAGTTCAAGTACGAAGAATAATAGTTTATTTGATCGATTAACGATAGAATAAGTGTGAATTATTTAAGATATATTCAGTATCCTAGCTTTTTAGGCATTTAGTCGCGAGCCTAATATGATTCCATGAGTTGTTACCAGTCGCGTAGGTGAAATATCACTGTCGCCTTCGCGTTATCAGCGTCCGAATCCCCACAACTTGGTAACGGTTTACGTTTCAATTTGAATAAAACAATAAGTGCCTTCTTTCACAGTTTATTGACTCTGACAATCAGCTCGGGGCAAGGCACTTTGCCTTCTACACTGTGTAATCTGTTGTCGTTCAAGTCTCTCGGCACTCAACTCACATTCTATTTGACCAAGTCAAACGGATCGAAACGTTAGGCGAGAGACGTTCAAACCGTCTCTCAGCTCAGCCGATGTAACTTAAATGCACTAACGAATGTTAACGCTAAACATTCTGAGAGATCAGTAGGTTTTAAGCTTCCGATTCCCAGGCAAGCCCCCATCATCTCCTTGTCTCCTCTTTACTTTACTCAGGCGAGGTGTTTTTACCCGTGTTACATAGAATCATTATAAACAGTCAAACATCAGGAGGAACGTCCATCACTAATACAAGCAAAAGAGTATTATTGCAATATTCACATTACTACAAGACTCTTCTTGGTGTCACCAGTCGCGTAGGTAAAGTATCACTGTCGTCTTCGCGTAATCAGCGTCCCACTCCCCGCAACTTAGCAACGGTTTACGTGTCAATTTAAATAAAAACAATAACTGCCTTCTTTCTCAGTTTTTCGACTCTGACAGACAGCTCGAGGCAAGAACCTTTACCCTTCTACACTGTGTAATTGTGTAATCTGCCGTCGTCGTGCAAGGCGCTCAGCACTGAACTCACACTCATATTGGACCCAATCTAACGGACCGAAACGTTAGGCGAGAGACGTTCAAATCGTCTGAGAGCTCAACCGATGTAACTTGAAGCCACTAACGAATGTAAACGATAAACATTCTGAGAGATCAGTAGGTTTTAAGCTTCCGATCCCCGGGCATGCCTCCATCATCTCCTTGTCTCCTCTTTACTTTACTCATGTAAGTTCCTTTTACCTGTATTGTATAGCAGCATTATAAGCAATCAAACATAAGAAGCAATATCCATCGCTAATTCAAGCAAAAGTGTCTCGTTCCAATTTTCAGGTCACTAAAACACTGCCATCTTTATTTTACTTTATTAGCCATCAGAAAGGTACATAGTTCCTTTCATATTAGAACTTTGAACAATACATTTCATTTTATATCAATTTATCACATATTACATTTGTCCACCTCATATACATTTTTAATATATTGTGGCTCCGCGACGCTCGCCGCTGCCCACGTAAACTTATACTGTCCCGGGTGTTTTAGTAATGAATTTTATTTTATTTTCGAATTTAGGTGCTTAATTACATAAATGTTTTAAGCCCGTCTTTTAAAAGTCTATGAATATATTAAAGACCTCCCCCACCACGATCCTGGCTAACTTTTTCTAAGTCCTCGATGTTTCTCGATCTTTTTAAATTATTATTTTGATCTTTATATTAGTTTTATATAACAATTTTATTTTATGATTTTTTTTTATTATTAATTTTTTTTTTATAACATTTAATATTATGAAGGACAGCGATGGCTGGGCAGAAGGGTACACTGTCAAGTGCTTTTCATGTGGATTGTTCGTGTTACATTGGTGTTTAAAGAATTTATTCTCATTAAGACATTTACAATTAGTCACTTACATGAGAACAGGAAGATAAATAAAAAGAAAATTAAACATACATCGTTATCAATAAATGATCACAAGTATTACTTTCATTATCACAAGTATCTCTTACATTTCTCACACAACGCATTCATAAATATCCTTAAAATAGCAATTATTGTCCCCAGAAGTCATATCGCTTGTAACTTAGGGAATGTGCATTTTTCCTACCTGGAATGTCATTGCCTGACATTGAGTTTTCATATTTCACCTAATTAAATTTTAATTTAACAGTACATAATTTAGTTTTATAATATATGTGTGTACCTAACAGTTAATAAGGGTGTGTTTGATAATAACTTTTATATAGGTACTAGGTATAATCTTTTATAACCTTACGTATAAGAAACTAATTGTTATACAAATGCTATACCTACCTACTTAACATGTTTGTACACGCATTACGTGAAAACGGTGAGAAAACGGCAAAATTAATTCAAAATATTATTTGGGAGGTATGATTTGTTTATTTTAAAACATTGTGACAACCAGTTATGTACGAGTTGGACTTGCAAACCGAGGATTCCGTAAAAGGTAAACTGTATTCAGGGACAAACTTAACTTTGCCGTTGGACAAATGTTGTCGCAATACATCGACATAGGTCGCGGTTAGTTTACCAACTGCAAATAAGTGTATAACCGCAAAAAAAAAAAAAAAAAAAAAAAAAAAAAAAAAAAAAAAAAAAAAAAAAAAAAAAGAATTTACGGTTCTCAGATGTTTTCATTTATGCGTGCTACATGGCATTACTTCTTTTCAAATTTCATGATTGTAGGTCAACGGAAAGTGCCGTATATGTTTTGATTTATTTGTGTCACAATATGCGACAAAAATAACCGTATTTTGTGAATTTTTCCTCAATGCATTGACTTAGAAACTTGATTTTTTTACAACTTTAAGTGACCGTAGACTTTAGTATTTAATATTTTATTTTTAGTGAGTAAAACTACAAATTAACTTGCGGATTTTTCCTTATATTTGTGATGTAGACCTTGCTTCGTGTCAAATTTCATAATTCTAGAGCACTGGGAAGAACCCCATAGGTTTTGATTTATTTGTGAATGCCAAAATATACGACAAAAATGGCCGTATTTTTTATTGCGTTGACTAAAAGCTTGTTTGTTTTACAGCTTCAAGAGACCGTAGTACTAAGTATTTGTTTTTAATTAAGTACAACTTGATACCTTTACGCGTTCCTGAGAAAAAGGGTCTTGCTTGACAGACAGACGGACAACAAAGTGATCCAATAGGAGTTCCTTTTTTAATTTTGAGGTACGAAACTCTAAAAAAAGGAAAAATCTAACAAACTTCTCCGTTCTCCGTCCCGGTGGTCATTTATCAAAACTGCGGTCGTCATATCAAAACTCTGTGAACTTACGCAATGCATACTGATAGTCCAAGATCCCAGAGCGATCTGGCAAAACTTATTTTCACATAGATGAAACCTTAGGTTCTCAGTAGCGTCTCATGTTGTTTAAACACCTGCGGTCTTGTTGGAGCTTGCCTTGTGACACCCGGGCTGGTACCAGGTAACCAAAAGTAAGAGTTACTTAACTTAAATTTATATGGCTGATTTTATATATGTTTTGTAGAATATTATTCTAAAGTAAGTGTTAGACACTGTTCATGGGTCAAAACTTTTGTCAGTCGCTTTCAAGCTCCACAAAAAATAATTGAAGTTTACTTATTTTTATATGACTGATTTTTTTATAAGTTATTAAGGTAACTATTACAAAGTTATATTTCATTATTCAGACAAATTGTAGTGACCAAATATCCCCTAAACACAAAAATTATTCAGACGAATTATTATAAAGTGTCTGACACTTATAAATATTATTTTAAAATAATATTCTACAAAACAAATATAAAAATCAGCCATATTAATTTAAGTTAAGTAACTCTTACTTTTGGTTACCTTTCTTACCTGGAACCTGCCCGGGTGTCACAAGGCAAGCTCCACAAGACCGCAGGTGTTTAAAGAACATGAGACGCTACTGAGAACCTAAGGTTTCATCTATGTGAAAATAAGTAATGTCAGATCGCTCTGGGATCTTGTAATATGACATATCACTTTCGTAGCACGTGGGACATATATAGATTTCTGGTTGCACTGTGCGTCTGCGCGTATGTTCTGTGGGTTTATAAATACATCGTTGAATGTTGGGTACCTATTCGTAAAAAGCATTAGAGTAAAATTACCTCCTAGTTTTGTCCGCAAATAAAGTTTGGTGCTTCATTATTTAACCCTCCTGTGTGAACCAAATGAGGAGGCTGGATACATCTTGAAACACAAACTTTTTTAATATCGGATACAGCCAAAGTTATATGCCACTTGGCACGCATACCAAAAAAAATTGTGATTTTAAATTAAGCTTAGATAGTTCAGTTTGGTTCAGTTTGGTCAGAGGATGATTGAGAATGAAAGAAGAAGCAAAGACAAAAGTAATAGAAAGGTCGGTATAGACCTCGTCAAATATACCTACATAGGCATCTAGTTTAGAAAAGGCAAAATTAAGGCATAGAACAAAATGGCCTCTGGATGCCGCGTTGCTCTGCGTTAGGTATCTACTTTAAATTAACGAACTTGTATACAAACATTGATAAAAAGTATTTTGAATTAAAGTAAGCTGCAATCTGTGGCCACTTCCGACTCTTGCGTTAAACCCGCATGATTTAATGTATGTTTAACTAGGTAGGTAGGTACTTTAGAACGTAGAAGTAACCTTTAAAGTGGCTGCCGCTAATATACAACAACTTGCTATAGTAGTTGATAGCTATGCTTCATATACATCCTAAAGCATTGAATATCACTTATTCACCTCTGATAGGTGCTGTTGAAACCATTGTAAAGCTATAGTAGCATTTTAAGCTGTAAAATAAGCTGCACTTAGCACTAATGTGCTCCTTAGGCACGAATTAGTTTCTGATGGTTGGAATAAAGCTTAACGCTAACTTTAGATTTACTTAACCAGTTGTACATATCATTTTGTAGCAGATAGACAGGTACATGACTCTAATTATTTTGAGAAACTTATATTATTATGAAAATTGATAGAAGGTAAAAAATATTGGGAGATCACTTTTTATGATCCGGAAAAATTGGTAAACATTCACCCATTTTGCAATAAACCGACAACACGTTTCGGACAAGTTATTTAATATGAAAGTTTTCCGTTAACTTAATAATAACCGAACTCGTTGAACCGTGACGACGCGGGTCAAGTGTGCGATGTGCGACCGTACTCAGCTACAGGACAGGGTTATTAGCTCTCGGAACTGAGTCGGTAATTGTTATACACGGACTAGCACTATAGTACCAAGATACAGACCTAGCCCAGTTTAGTTACCAATGAACAAAAAATCTTTTAGTACTATACCGTTAATAAGGGGTTAACTCATTTTTCATTTTATCTTTTATCAGAAGGAGTTCTATTTTTATTCCGAGTGTCAAACTTCTTTGCATTTCTTAATATGCAGAATGTTAACCAGAATTTAATGTCAAATGAAATTAAAAAATCATTGAAATTATTTAAACATTTAAAGCAATGAATAATGTTTTTTTTTAAGTTGACTGCGTTTGACTCTCGTCATCGCAACACAAATAAGCTCCTTTTAACGAACCTCAAGAGATACGCTGTCACCTTTAAAAATACTTTTTATTTATTATTGTTTCCTTTTTGTCGGACCGTACGTTTCCGACGTTTTTGCATTGTTTCTAACGAATGTTTACAGGAAGCTTTCAACCGTGTAACACGCCGTTGGCCAGTTTTTTCCTTGAGTGCTGTCAAGATATATTTAAACTCATACAAAATATAACATAACAAAATCAATATTAAAAGAAAAAGGTTATTTAGAAGAGATTGCTCATTAGCGATAAGAACCCTAATTTATTATTTCTTTGATTATTTTAATAATACATTCTTCAAGTATGCGCAATAAAATATATTATTATTATTTCATTTCAAAATTATAGAGGAAGAGATGTATCCATATGTATTTATGTGTAAAGAAAACTCTTATTCCATTAAGACTTCATTTTCAAATACTTCATTTCGATTACCTGTTCTCATCCATCCTTCTGTACGAAAATCATGATTTATGTTGAAGATTATATCACTTTAAAGGCTGCGAAGTAAGCAATTGTTGGGTGAAGAGTTCAAAGGCCGAACCAAAGGTGAGACCTTTTACATAATACGAATACAACGAGCGGGCTCAGGTTATAAGACTAGTATTCGTTACTCAGTGTTTTTTTGAAGTGAAAACGGCGTTGTGAACTTTTTTTGGTATGAGTAAAAAATTATAAACTCGCGTCATACTGATCGTTAGGCGGAAACCATAATGCCACGCCATAAAAATTCGCAAGATGGAAACCATAATACCATGCCTATTATAATTTTGAAGTGAAAACGTCTTAAGCGGCGTTGTGTACTTTTTTTGATGGGTAAAAAATGTTGAACTCTTTAAGACGAATAAAAAGTAAAAGGAAATTGGGTTGATAAAAAGATGAAAGTGCGCATTACACGTGTTAAAATGTTATATTTTTGAAGTGAAAATTTCAGAAAAGGACAATTCATAGAAAAAAATAATAAAACGGAACTCGTGTCAGACGTATTTACATTAGGTTAGTTTTTTATTTTTAGAATATTGCTTTTATAATGAGATAAAAGTAATTGTAGAGCATAGATTACGTTACACTGGATAGAAGGTCTATCTATGTGTTGACGAGTCAATAGGTAATTTTATAGAAATAAAATTACTTAAACAATCTTTATTTATCATGTTAGGTTATGTCAAAGAAAACAGTCGAAAGTTAGAGGAGTTAGAGACGTGTGATAGAATAGAGAGCCAGTTCAAAAAAGTCAAAAGTCAAAAGTCAAAATGGTTTATTCAAATAAGGATTTTACAATCACTTTTGAATCGTCAAAGTTATAAAATATTATTTTTTGAACCCTCCCACCTTCCCGCCGGTTCACAATGTTGTTGATTTCTACCGAGAAGAATCCGGCAAGAAACTCGATAGTTACTCTTTTAAAAACACTTAAATAAACTAAAATACAATTAATGTTTTAAATAAAAGATTTTTAGTCGTACAATTTTATGATACCTATGCATCCTGTAATTGAGCATCATCAGTCCCAAGGATTTTTATCATTAACATAGTCTGAAATATTGTAATATGCCTTTTTACAAAGTACCTGCTTAATAAAAGATTTAAATTTACTTATTGATAGATTTTGAATTTTATTGGGAACTTTGTTGTAAAAGTGTATACATTACCCCATAAAAGAGTTACTTATTTTGTGTAGACGTGTATCATGCACCAACAGCTTATTTTTACTTCTAGTATTTACTTTGTGAACGTCACTTTTCTTGCTGAAACTATTGATATTTTTATGTACATATAAAAGATTTTCATATATGTACTGCGACACTAAAGTTAAAATTTTTACTTCCCTAAACCTATCCCTCAGAGATATCCTAGATCCTAATTTATAAATAGCACGAATTGCCCTTTTTTGTAACAAAAATATTGTATTTACATCAGCAGCGCTACCCCACAATAGAATACCATATGTCATTAAACTATGGAAATAGCTAAAATATACTATTTTTGCAGTGTCGACATCGGTCAATTGTCTTATTTTCTTGATCGCATACACAGCAGAGCTAAGTTTTTTGGCTAGGTTATGAATATGAGGACCCCATTGAAGTTTAGAGTCCAGCGTTATGCCAAGAAAGACTGTTGAATAAACAAGTTCTCATTGCTCGCCATTAATATTAATACATGTCTGTCTCTGACTAACATTTGGTAATGTAAATTTAACACATTTGGTTTTTTTTTCATTAAGTAACAAATTATTAGCGTTAAACCAATTTACAATTTTAGAAAGGGCATCATTTAATTCATTATAACATGTCTGTCGTCTCTTAACTTTAAAAAGCAAAGAGGTGTCATCAGCAAATAAGACAATGTCATGGTTTTTTACATTATATGGGAGATCGTTAATGTAAATAAGAAATAGAAAAGGACCTAAAATTGAGCCCTGAGGGACTCCTATAGTGACTGCTGATCCCGGAGATCTTTCACCGTTGACATCTATTTTCTGTACTCTCCTACTCATATAGGATGTCAAAAGGTCGAGAGCTTTGCCTCTAATACCATAGTGATGTAGCTTCCTGATGAGATTTTCATGTTGAACACAGTCAAATGCCTTAGATAAATCACAAAACACTCCAAGGGCGTCATGCGAATCCTCCCAGGCGTTATATATATTTTTTAATAGTGCCACTCCTGCATCGGTTGTGGAACGGCCTTTCATAAAGCCAAACTGTTTACTACTAAGTAGCTCATTAATACAGAAATGGCTTAACATTTGACAAAGTATGATTTTTTCAAAAACTTTACTGAGTATAGGTAGTATTGAAATAGGCCGAAAATTATTAGGATCTGTTGAACTACCTGATTTAAAAAGAGGTATAACTTTGCTAAGTTTCATCTCATCAGGAAACACACCACTATCAACACAACTATTAAATATAATGGCTAAGGGTTGTGCTATAACATGAATAATTGAATTTATAGTTTTTACAGAAAGTCCCCAAAGGTCTGTGGTGTTTTTAATTTCTAATGTTTTAAATGTATTAATGATATCTGTAGGACTAATGTTTTTAAATACAAAGGGAACGTTACATTCAGGAACACTAGCTTTTAATAATTTTTCTGCTAAGATTGGACTTGAGTTTAGATGTTCAGTTGTTTTGAATGGGATATTCCTAAAAAACTGTTCAAAGGCAACTGCTACCTCAGAATTTGTTTTAAAACTAGCATCATCTACAATTAACTCAAAGTCCTGACAAGAATTCCTAGCTTTACCAGTTTCATTATTTATTATGTTCCATGTAGTTTTTATTTTATTTGTTGAATTTTTTACTTTATGTCTGAGGTGAATTGCTTTTGCAACAAGACAGACCTTTTTAAAGGTTTTTGAGTATTTTTTTAAATATTCCCTAAATATTTGGCTATTATTATATGTTTTTTCTTTATATAATTCATACAGTTTACGCCTACTTTTATGAATACCTGGGGTAGCCCATTCACTAAAACTAAAGCGACTGGAAATAAGTTTCTTTTTTGCAGTAAATATTTTATTATACTCTGTAGTAATAGTGTCAAGAACAGTATTGTACATATCATTTGGGTTGCCATTATAAAGCAAATCTGGAAGTTTATGCATTAAGTTAGATTTAAATGATTCAACCCGTTTAGTTGTTATTGGTATAAATTTAATTTCCTTTTTACTAATACTATTCTTTCTTTCTAAAACCACTAACTTTCCACAATGATCTGACTCTAGATTGCTTATAATTGATTTTTGAATTGGTTTTATGTCAGTAAATATATTGTCGATGCAAGTGGCACTGGATACAGCAATTCTAGTTGGTTCACAAAACAAATTATTTAAATTAAAAGACTGAAATAAGGCAAGCAATCTGGTGCTTAATGAGCTATTTTCCAAAATGTTTATATTGAAGTCTCCACAAACAATGATTTGTTTATAAGAATTGCTGATTTTATTCAGCACTTCTTCCATAACTAATTCAAAATTATCATAAATTGCACAAGGCGGCTTGTATACACTCACAACAATGAGATGCTCAACTTCTATACAGGACAGCTCGGCAGTTCGCTCAACTGAGAGGCTCACAATGTCTTTACGTTCCTTAAACTTTAGCTGTTTATTAACTAAAATTAAAGAGCCACCATGGATAGCATTTACTCGGCTGAACGAACTTCCCACCTGGTGATTAGTGAAATTGAACATCAACTGATGGCTGCGTAGCCAGTGTTCAGTTATACATAAAATGTCAATCTTTTGGCAGTTTATGAACAATTCAATTTCTAGTTCTTTCTGAGACATTCCTTGTATATTCTGATGCACCAGGTTCAATGGAATATTATTTTTAGTATGACAAAGTTTATTGTTTTGTTTCTGTTTGCATAAAACTTGAGTAGACATAGATTGTTTAATATAATCATTATTAATGTTGGAATTATATAATATGCCAAAGTGGTCCTTTGTTGTCTGAAAATTTAATTTAAATTATTACATGTCAAATTATTATACTGCTCAATAGAAGCAGGTTGTTTAGCTAAATGACTAGCTGAAATGTCAATTACACTATTATAATTGCACTGCTCAATAGAAGCAGGTTGTTTAGCCAAATACTTGGCTGAAATGTCAATTACACTACTATAATTACACTGCTCAATAAAAGCAGATTGTTTAGCCAAATTATTGGCTGTGGTATTAATATAAAATGATAGCGACAAGGCTAACACTCTGGTACAATGGTGTGTGAGATAATATTTATGTCTTGTCCTTATATAATTATGTCTAAAAATACTGTTAGTATCTATCACATGAAAGTTATTGTTATTGCTAGACATAGTATGCAAAGCTAAATTTAACTCACATCTTAGGTTGTTTTCCTCCTGTGGCAAACCCTTACAATAGGGAAATGTAAATGTAGTTCCATGGTAGTAGTAGCATAGTAATTAATATATTACGTTTAATATAGCGTATTACATTATTGAGAAATATAGGTAGGATATTGCTCAAAAATATACAATGGGTCAAGACATGTCTTCTGACATATTTGAGTGCTAAGCGCAAATCGTGTGTAAAGGTTTTTACGTCTGCCGGCACTCCCGGAGTGCAACCCGTTTTTTTTAATAGTCGGAAATTGGTGGGTTCGGTTTCTTCGTTTGTGACGTGGTTGGTTCCGAGAAGGTTCTGTCATGGTATATTTTTATATAATTTGCCTTGCCGTGAATTAGCGGGTTTGGACGGGTAAGTTATCGTTCCCACTGAAATTCTTTGCTTGCCGAGTGGTAGATAGGTTTGTATGTCTTTAATGAGACTCCGATATCGTTTATATACCATTTTGTGTCTCAGTGAGGGTAGTTATAAATTCCGTCTTGCAAGTGAGATTTCGTTTTTCGCTTTGTTATTTGCCTGGGTTTACTATTTAGTTATTAAACTTTTTGATATCTTAAACTAGACTTTGCCAGCGGCTCCACCCACACTAAATTGGGTTATCGGCGTGGAACTCCTTAATTATATTAATGAAATTTGCTATAGCAAGCTATAGGTGTAGCTATAGTTCGTTCATCTCTGTTATAGTCATTCTCGTGGAAACTTTTAAATTTTTCGGGATAGAAAGAAGCCTATATGCTATTCCACAACTTAACCTATGTGTATGCCAAGTTTCATCCCTATCCGTCCCGTGGTTGATGAGTGCTTGAGTAACAAACATCCCTCCAGACAAACAAACGTTTACATTTATAATATGACTAGACTTTGCCAGCGGCTCCGCCCACCCTAAATTCAGTTATCGGCGAAGAACTCCTTAATTAGGTATACTTATTTGCCAGCGACTCCGCCCGCCCTAAATTCGGTTATCGGCGAAAAACTCCTTAATTAGGTATACTTATTTGCCAGCGGCTCCGCCCGCCCTAAATTCGGTTATCGGCGAAGAACACCTTAATTAGGTACACTTATTTGCCAGCGGCTCCGCCCGCCCTAAATTCGGTTATCGGCGACTGTGATTTACTCCTTAAATTACACTTATGAAGTTTGTTATATCAAGCTGTAGCTATAATTCGTTTAAGCTAGGTTATAGTTATTCGTGCAGGAATTTCGCCGATAACCGAATTTAGGGCGGGCGGAGCCGCTGGCAAATAAGTATACCTAATTAAGGAGTTCTTCGCCGATAACTGAATTTAGGGTGGGCGGAGCCGCTGGCAAAGTCTAGTCATATTATAAATGTAAACGTTTGTTTGTCTGGATGGATGTTTGTTACTCAAGCACTCATCAACCACGGGACGGATAGGGATGAAACTTGGCATACACATAGGTTAAGTTGTGGAATAGCATATAGGCTTCTTTTTATCCCGAAAAATTTAAAAGTTTCCACGAGAATGACTATTACAGAGATGAACGAACTATAGCTACACCTATAGCTTGCTATAGCAAATTTCATTAATATAATTAAGGAGTTCCACGCCGATAACCCAATTTAGGGTGGGTGGAGCCGCTGGCAAAGTCTAGTTTAAGATATCAAAAAGTTTAATAACTAAATAGTAAACCCAGGCAAATAACAAAGCGAAAAACGAAATCTCACTTGCAAGACGGAATTTATAACTACCCTCACTGAGACACAAAATGGTATATAAACGATATCGGAGTCTCATTAAAGACATACAAACCTATCTACCACTCGGCAAGCAAAGAATTTCAGTGGGAACGATAACTTACCCGTCCAAACCCGCTAATTCACGGCAAGGCAAATTATATAAAAATATACCATGACAGAACCTTCTCGGAACCAACCACGTCACAAACGAAGAAACCGAACCCACCAATTTCCGACTATTAAAAAAAACGGGTTGCACTCCGGGAGTGCCGGCAGACGTAAAAACCTTTACACACGATTTGCGCTTAGCACTCAAATATGTCAGAAGACATGTCTTGACCCATTGTATATTTTTGAGCAATATCCTACCTATATTTCTCAATAATGTAATAAGCTATATTAAACGTAATATATTAATTACTATGCTACTACTACTAAATTCGGTTATCGGCGAAGAATACCTTAATTAGGTACACTTATTTGCCAGCGGCTCCGCCCGCCCTAAATTCGGTTATCGGCGACTGTGATTTACTCCTTAAATTACACTCATGAAGTTTGTTATATATTATAGCTGTAGCTATAATTCGTTTAAGCTAGGTTATAGTTATTCGTGCAGGAATTTCGCGATAAAAAGTAGCCTAATTGAGGGTCACTTGCACCACAGTCATTAAATACGTTTAAGTTTTATTTAAACTCAATTTCTCATTTAAGTCAAAAAAAATATTTAGCGCACTAAACGCGTTTACCGAGCTGTCAATCTTAAACACATTTTGGACCCTATTTAACGCCGCTAAATACGTTTAGTGAATTGTCATGGCGGATCGTAGTGTTTTGATTTGAGGTTGTTTTAAGATAACTATAGATTTCTCCGATTTATTTTCTGATGATGACGAAGAAATTATACAATATTTAAATAAACCAGTTATTGTGCGGCAAGCTTTTGAAAGAAGCAGTTTATTTGCAAGTCTTGCCGAGGATAAATTTGTAAGAAGATTTCGTCTCTCAAAAAGCAGCACTATGTATTTGTTGCAGCAAATATCATCGCAATTAATTAACTTCACCGAAAGGTAATTAGATACAGCTTATCTACACTTATTTTAACCTTTTACGTATTTTCCTAAATTAAAAAATACCTATATTAAATAGAAAAATACATAACCTCACACAAAATTACTACTTAATTGTTACCTATTGTTTAATATAAATATCTTGTTGCACGTATGTCATCTTCACTTTTTTCATTTTAGGAATAATGGTGTCTCACCTATGAGATTTGATCGGAATTCATGAATCCACGGCATGCCGCATAGTATATCGTGTCACACATGCTATTGCTTCACTGTATTCCCAATATATTAAATTTCCAGGCTCAGCAGACGAACAGTCCGAAGTTGCTGTGCTATATCTAGATTCCCTCGGGTTCTTGGGGCAATTGATTGTAGCCACGTAAGAATAATATCGCCTGGTAAGTACTGTGGAAATGTGCATGAAGTATAAGCATTACTCGAAAATAGTTATACGTTTATAGTTGTATTGTTTTATATAGGCGGAGACAACGCTGAGATATACCGGAACCGAAAAGCATATTTTTTAATGAACACACAATGTGTAGCTGCTGCTAACTTATCATTTTTAGATATAGTTGCACGATGGCATGGGTGTGCCCATGACTCCAATATTTGAGATAATTGTGCTTTGAAGAGAAACTTTATACAAGTAATAACTTACATTCACTCAATCACACACTAATATTTAAAATGAGAGAAATTTAAAAATGTACAAATATTTTTCAGGGTAGGTATCCTAATAAACACCTGCTAGGAGATAGTGGATACGCCCAAACACATTACATGATGATACCGCGTCCAGATGGGACAAGAGGAGAACAACTATATCAAGAAGCCCAAATAAAAACTAGAAATGTAGTGGAAAGAGCATTTGGAAGAGACGTTTTCCAATCCTGTCTCGAGGAATAAGCATTCATCTCAATAAGATACCAGGCATGTCTAATTTAACAGTTACTGTGGTCTATCTAATACATGAATTATTTATGATTTCTGCAGGTATCATTGTTGCAACAGCAGTGCTTCACAACCTAGCAATTGAGCGGAGGGAAGACATTCCCCAGTCGATGAAGAGTACCCTGTTCTTTCAGTAGCCACAAGTGTTAGACCTATGGTACAGCCACAACAGCGTGTTCGCAACTTAGAATGCACTGTTCTCATCGAAGAATATTTTGCTAGTTCAGTAAAATTATTATGACATATTGAACTTGTTCAATGTTAGGTACAATACATATACTGACTAGCTTATTTCAGCAACTTTGTTTGCATGGACTTTTGAAAATAAGAAGGCTTGTAACTGATGGTTTTATCTATAAAAATATAGAAATATTAAAATATTAAGTCACTACCCAGCAGTATTAGTCACTAGACCCAGTAGTTTTGGCTATATGTTGATATATCAGTCAGTCAGTATCTCTATAAGTATAAAATTGTAGCTTTTTATCATATTTATAATTAATTAAGGTTTTGTTTTTCCAATTTATAATGACAGTATTTTCCTAATACATAAGTTTTAAAAGTGAGGTCCTTGAGTGTGACATAGCACCGAAGAAGAAAGCCTTAAATAAGATTTAACCATAAACAAGAAAACTACGATGAAGAAGTAAAACAATTGTCGCTGGATAAATAAAAATTATAATCTATAAATTAAAATCTAAAAGTTTACAAGCACTATGTTCATAAAAGGCTAAATTAAATATGACTCATTTGTTTTATTTTTAAATCCATGAGTATTAGCTCCTTTCATCTCTTCTCATCCTGAAATGCATTTTCTTTCTGAATGTCTCCCAGCTGTAGTTCTTGCAGTTTCTTTTTTTTAACTCCTCTGCCGCTACCTCTTTATTTCGGTGGCATTTTTCTTCGCCTTTGGTGTTTTTCCACTTTTTTATGTAATAGAGAATAAATTTTATAAATTTTGTATAATATGATTGTATTATGTTGATTTTACAGAACTACTTGCCAACATTTAAGGCTGAATACAATTTCTTTTTCAAAATATCAGTCCTACTGGCTAGTTTTCGTGATCCCTGTGGTGTCCTAAGGATTACCTAAAAAAAACAAACATACATACATTTTAACATATTACTTCTGCTTTATCCACAAATTATGTTAAAAATAAATCATAAAAACATTTATACCACTACTCTGGTCATAAATATTTTATTTCAACATTTCTCTTAATATCCATGTTACACCGATGGCATTCCATTCTACAAAAGTGATAGTGTAAGGTGTATCTTATCACCCTTCCTCCTAGACACAGACAAGGCTTACGATTTAAAAATTGTAACAATACTGGTTGTTCCACTAGGCATTGGACCCATCGTTCACCATGGCAGCACAAGCTAGTTTGTGCCACTAGGCGGAAGCCGCTACATATGTACTATACATGTGCCACACATGGTTTTTTTTAAAGTTGGTAGTTATATAAATACAAATTATGTGCCAAACTTACTGGGTTCAGCATCCTTAATGATGAGTTCTGATCCTTCACTGTTTGCTGCGCATACATGGGGTGTGCATGCGCAGCAACAGCAACACTAGCAACAGTTTCCAACACAAGACCTGAACAGAAAAAAGTCCTTGTAAAAGTTATGATTGTAAAATGTTTATTTTCAAATGAATGTGGATGCTATTGTTGTGATAGCCTAACAGCTTAAACGGTGAATAAAAATAGAAAATATATAGCTTGACTTGATGAATATGCTTTCAGAAAAAGAAGTGCAAAATCAAACAATTCTTACCATTCTTTTTGATGAAACTACTTTCAACAGGCTGAATTCTGTCCATTTCAGGTATACTCGCCTGATATTGCTTCATCAGTTCAGAATCACCATCATAGATGGTATATAGGCCTTCAATTTGTGGCTCGATGATTTTCTTAATTTTATTTAGTGGGTCATCATCAGTTGCCAGGGAACCACCACCTGAATGAAAAAAAAAGTAGCATTTTTATAAAATGATAAAACACTTTTATTTGCTATATGTGAGAAATGACTAAAACGATTAATACCTGTACCCATAATCTTCTTTTTATGCTCAATTTCAGATTTTTTTATGTCAGTTTTGAGTTCCTTAAAACCCATCTGGCAAACTTCTAGAGGCACTATTATTATGTTAGACACAGTTGCCCAATCTTTCCAATTTTTTTATATAGAGGCAATTAGAGCTTCTTTTTGATCAGGATCTGGAAAAAGGTTGTAGACCTTACTAAGTTATCCTGACAATATAGCACTATGATTTACACGATTTGACAACGAAATTTGATTCTATTTTCTGTAGCTGTTCATTTAAACATTGTTTGTATGAAAGATAGTATTCCACTCTTAAGGCATTAAAATGTTTAGGTAAAATCTTTATATGATCTATATCTGAAATTACAGAGAACAATGTTACAACACTGTAAAACACTTACCTTTTAAGAGCATCTTTGCTTCTGATCGTTGCTTTTTCACTCTGCTTTTCATGTTTCTGTAGCAACTGATTAGGTTTTCAGTTGATCGACAGCTCTGAGTTGTGTTTGAATTATAGATTTCGGTGATTTTGGCCCAGGTTCTCTGTTTATCACTTTGTTTAATATGATCAGTCTTCTTAGATTCAATGATATGTACGTGAGCTTCAATTATAATTGTAAATATTTCTTGCTCTTCCCTTGTAAAATTTGGTGCTCGGCTACGTGATCCTGATGCTATTTCCTTATATTTTTTCGAATTCATTTTCATTTAATAATATAAATACCTATGCACCACACAAACTAAAAATAACGAGTATCAATACGAAAGTCAGTATTCGCCATCGCAGATCACCATAAATCAAACAACAACACTCGCATTTTGTTACGTTTCAGGCATAATTTTTTTCCAAATGCCTGTTTTGTAACTAAAATTTCGCTTTGCTTTGCCGCAAGTGTAAACGGAACGGTAATATTGGCGATCGGTGGACAACACCTTAGGCTGGTGAAGCTCAATCCAGTGGTTGGAATTTAAGTTGATCAGATGCTATAGCTGACTTTGTCGTCTGGCAATTCTTTAGAGCAGCAATATGTTCTTTGACCCTGTCCGCAATTGTGCGTTTGGTCTGGCCAATGTAAGAACTGCCGCAGCTGCAGTCAATTTTGTAGACACCTGGTGTTATATAATATTCTAGGACGCCTCCACTCGAAGCCGACGACACCGCGCACCGCCAATTTACCCGTGACCAAGGGTGGTGTAACCCAGCCGAAACGTCGGGAACAAGGTATTGTGCCAAACGCGTTTAATCCCGTTTAACTATTTTAAATTAGAAATGGAACGCGTAAATATAAAAACTCATAAAAAGTAGCCTAGGGGATTTGAAACAATTTTGACATTTTGCTTAATAGAAAAAGTACTATTCACACAAATCACATGTGATAAGTGTCAATCGATAGTTAAGAAAGTGTAAGTGTGAATTCTGTGGCAGAAAATCGATTTGAACATCACAGGTCATTCTGTTTCAACTCCCCTCATGATTAAGCGTTGTAAAGCAGAAATGACGCTTTAATTTAAAGGTGTTTATTATAATAAAACGTTCAAAGTTAGAACTTAAACATTTTGTCTAATATTTTTTTCTAAATTGAAAATTTAATAATTAACTATTAAAATGTACTATCAATCTTAACAAAAATAATCTCTTCTTATTAAATTCTAACCATGAACTGCAGTAGTGTGATCTTTGATTATAATCAACCAATAAAATGCTTAAACACAATAAAAAATATAAACCATCACCATATAAGTAAATCAAGCATACAAAACTTTAACGAGGTGAATTGAAACACTCTGTTATTAAATCTCCTTAGTAAGGAAAATACTCCCGATTTCTATTCAATTTAAAACCAAGAAGCAAAACACATAAAAATGAGCTAAACCAATGCTATGAATATATTAGTTAGTTAAGAAGCTTTTGAAAAATATATTACCGAAATCAAAAGTGTTTGAAAAAGACGTTTTAAACTTACTTTTTAAGGTTTTTGCGACGTGAAACTAAGAACAACGCAATTGCGCGCCCAGAGACACGGAATTGTACTGAAGGGCCTGCGGGCGATGGAAAAGGGCTGAATTGCGACGTTTTCAGCTCTCTAACGGTTTTAAGTTTCTCGAAATTAATGCTGTTCCAAATCACCTTTGTTTCAAAACACCTCGGTCTCCCCTATGCTATTCCAGGACCTAACCTATATGTATGCCAAGCTATCCCGATCTGTATAGTGGTTAAAGCGTGAAAGAATAACAAACATCTATCCAAACAAACTTTCACATCTATAATATTATCAGGATATAAGTAAGGTAAGTTGAAAATTATAGCCAAGGCGATATTGCTAACGCGAGCCGCAGGCGAGGGCTACAAGAAAGCAGAGGCTGTTATTATCAGAGCACACGTTTGTCATACGACGTTTTATAACATATTTGCGAGGAAATAAATAAAACTCGGACTTTCTTAAACGAAATCTTTAATCACTTGTTAAAGCAGTGAGAAAAATTTGAACAATTTGTAAAATTGATTATTACGTTGCCAATTGGCATTTTTAATGTTGCCAAATTATTGTTATTAGTTACAATTTCACCAGTCTCTCTCTCACAGTCTCTCTCGTACAGAAAGTAGGAAAAACGAGACCACAGAGTTTTGTAGTCAGTGGCGGTGACGGAGGTGGCTGCGGCGGCGGCGACGATGGAGGAATGTACGCGTGTGTGCTCGTAGATGGTCGAGAGTCAACACTTGGCTCCAAATTTATATGCCTTGTAATGCGAGAGCTAATTTCTTCTTTATTTTTCATCGAGTCATCTATGTAGCCCTCAGCTACACTGTTCGACCGCCACCCTCTGTGGCGTTTTAGTTTCAATAAGTTCGCACCTGAATCGGCGATCAATGTAGCCGAGGACCTTCTGAAACTGTGTCCTGTGTATTCATGTGGATCATCCAAATTTAAGAAACTAGCAATTTGTTTCGGCATTGCTCCAAATTAATTTATGCCAATAGAGATAGACATAGACAGACATTTAATCAACATCATGACGCTCACAATAAATACATTTATAATAAAAATACAAAAGCAATGGGCACAAATGAATTTTTATAAAACAAATAGACAAATCATGAAACCTATGATATGGGCACGTCGTGAGCGCTACGATACTGATATGGGCGCCGACTCAGCTTATGCTGCAAACATAGCTTCTGCAGCGCTGATTTTCAGCAGAACCCAGAGTAAAAAGCTGTATCTGCTCAGTGACACGGTCGTGGTGTCACTATAAAGTATAATAATAAAAACTAGATAAATATAATGTGTAAAGAAATGTGTATTTAAATAGGTAAAATATAAAAGTATATAATTTACATATAAAAGTAAATAAAAATTATATGAAATTTAGAATGTTGGGAATATCTTGGCAACCAAATTCTAGTTTCATATTTTTTTTGAAACAGTAGAAAATGTTTTTTTAGTGTTATTTTAAATGTTCTAATAGTACTTACTGAGTGCGTGAATGGGTGGAGGTATGTTGTTCCAGCATTTGGTGGCCGCGTAACTAAAACTAAAACTTCCGCGAAACGCTGTGGTTCGATGCAGAGGTATTTTCAGAACACTGCTGAGGATCCTCATATCACGAGCATTGTCTATTCTTCGCCGCTTAAATTTTGCTAAGAGGTATTCAGGTCTATTTGCTTTAAAAGCTCCAAATATCAGCGTAGCTAATTGTAGTCTTCTGCGAAGTGACATTTTCAGAATATTTGAGGTATTTCAATAAGTGCTTATATGAACACGGGGAGGAATGTTAAAAATGAACCTTGCACACGCATTTTGTACTCTTTGCACTGTTAGCTCTGTTTTTGCCAGCAGTTTGGGACCTTATACAAGTCTGCATAGCTCAGCTTAGAATAAGCGAGTCACACAACAGTGCGCGTAGTGCCTCACTCAAATAATCACGAACTCGGTAAAGAATTTTGAGCCTGTAAAAGCAGTTACATGCGATCTCGAGGATGTGGCCTTCAAAACGAAGCCCGTTATCCATCAGCACGCTCAGATTACGAACCTCCGATACACGCTCAACCTTTTTCCCAAGAATATTTACTTCAAGTCTTTTGCGACACACATAGTCTATGCAATAGGTTGGCTAGTGCATTTTCCATTTCGGTAATTTTGAAAAAATCTGTTAGACATCGCTTTTGTTGAACGAAGCGCTTCGTATTTCTTCCCTATATCGCGAAAAGGCCCCTGTATTGTGAACGATCTTGGAATTTAATTTTTTGTGTTTTTGACCTGGACAAGAAGAACCCGCCCATGGTTCTCGACATCATTAGTTGTGATGTTTGCCAACTCTTGACGACTACATGCCCCATTTATGCCGAATATTAGTACAACCTGAAAAGAGATAAAAGCAGCGTACAAAATACCTATATTGTAAAGAAATACGAATGTGAAAGAAGCTAATGACATTAATTTAGTTTAAACTGACCTTTGTTGCCAAATATCGGCAATCTGGAGCTTTTTTTAGAAACTCCTTGACATTGTCAGCCAAAAATAGTTTCATCTTTTACTCACATGGCCACTTGAGCGTCTTTTTAGAAATGCCAGCAAGTAGGATTATGACTTGATATCAATACCACGTTTTGTTTTCACAGTGATTTTCAGCATTAAATAGTAGCACCACAATGAGCTTGACTTAAATTTTATAGAAAGTTCTTAATGAAAGAGGCTAAAAACACAGTTTCTGAAAATAAATTTGCATCTTTGCTTGTTTTACATAAGATGAAATTTTAATACGCTTTTTTGGGCTAGAGGCTAAGTGTAGCTTTTTTCGCTGCCTCTGAGACTTCTGGCGGTGTCGAATTAATAAATTCATCATTACTTGATATCATTTTCAAATAATGATTTTTCTTTTGTCGTTTGGTAAGGTGCTGAGCATTTTGTTGCTAACACCCGAAAAAAATTTTTGGGGCTTAAAATTGGAAAGTTTCGTTTTAGTGCTAATTGGTCTATTTTAGGTTCCCAATATCTCCAATATTTCTGTCATAGTGTTTTTTTTTTTTTTGTAAAAGCTTGCTGATGTTTTTACTCATTATTTCGTAGACTTCTTCAATTTTTCCTATTTCTTTTACTCCCTATCTTTTTATTTTATTGATTTAAATGTTCGTCTATTTTTTCTTGTATTTTCGGGTTTCTGGGGCTATATTTTTGTTATATTTCTTCTTTGTGTTTTAATTTATTTTTGAATTTCTCTCATGCGTACTTCTACACATGTATTTCCTTTTAGGCTGCTCTTATATTTTTCAAATTCTGATTCTAATATTTTATTCAGTTCTTGCTTTTGAGCTTCGGTGAGAGTTCCATTTTCTTCTTCATTTGACTTTATTACTTCTGTGGCATCATGTTTCCAGGTTTAGTTGTAGTGTATCGTTAAGTTTTTGGAGTATTTTCATTCCTATTTTTAAGTCTAGGTTGATCGGTAAAACGTGGAATGTGTGCCTAATTTTAGTTTTTCCTTATTTTATTTCGAAGTCGATGCTTTCTGATGTTGAAGTTGTGGATCCGTTTGCTAGTGTTATTTCGTTATTATTTAGTTTCGCTGTCATTCCCGTGTTTATACATTGCTTCCGGATTATTTCATTGATGTATGAGCATTTTGAACCGGTGTCTAGGAGAGCTTTATAGGTGTCTCTCCAAATTTCCACTTGTTTGAAGGGCCTGTTGTCTTTGATCATTTCGTTCTCCGTGGTATATGTTTCTAATATCAGTTGTCTTGTAGTAGTAAATTATTTTCTTTTTAATTATTATTTACAGTTAGCGTTCATGTTATCATATATTCCTCCATTTTTTTCAGTTTCTGATAGTTTTCCATAGCGTATGAGGAGCGTTTCTGTTATGAGCGTATATCATGAAGTTCTTGTTGACTCTTTGTTTCTTGCAATGATTTTCTCTTATAGTTTGGTTTCATAATTACTTTAGTTAGTATGTCCCTATTTACTTTCGCCGTTGACAAGATTTCTTGGAAATTTTCTAAAAATTTGGTGGGTCTACGCCGATATTGTAGGATACTGGCCAAATTGAGGTTATTTTTATGATTTCGCTCACATTTTCGTTGGGGTTTTTGACATATTTCTGGCTTTTTCTATAAAATTTTCTGCGAGGATTTTATTTTCTTTTATATATTAGTTAAATTTTTTCAAAATTCTACAACGATTAAATTTTTGCACAGTAGGTTGAATCTATGGGATAAATTTATGATTTGGTTTTCTGAATTTGTTATATCCACGACAACATTTACTCTTATCCCGGTTTTGATGTATTTATTTTGATTTACGCGTTACCTTTACATATATCCATAAAAACTTATTTATTTTAATTTTATACCGAGCAATGTGGGTTTTTGCGTTGGGCGCCAAATGTGATGTAGTGCTTTTCAGGAGTCCCACTGCACTAAGGGTGCTGGGGGTTGTATTATTTTGCATTCACTCGGGAATGTTTCGGGGAAAGTAAATGAAAATGTATGATTTTTAGAAAAATAGTTTTAGTGGTTTATTATCATCTTTGTAGTTTTCCATCAATCCTTAAATAACTACGGGACACTTTAACTTTGATATTTGTCGTGGTCCTAACTTGACGCGTCTACTCGCGAAACGTAGGGGTTTAAAGGGGGTCTTTTTGAGATAGGGGTTTGTTCGGGTTTTGGTATCCCACCAAGCGAACCCGAAGTTGGTCGTGGTTGCTGAGGAGGGATGCCTATCAGGATAAGGATTGATCGGGGATTGGTATTCCTCCAAGCGAACCCGAAGTCAGTCGTGGTTGCTGTGGAGGTATTGTTTACCAAGAGGAAGTGGACTTGAAATGTGAGACGAGAGTGCTTGGCAGAGTGCTCCCCAGAAACTTTTTTTCTGACCATGCAGTTGTCTGTTGCAGCCATTACTGCTCCACCAGGCTTCTGGGGCGAGACTCTGAAGGAACCCGGAGGTGAGTCATTGCCAGGAGGGGAGTTCCCTGTAACACGGTTGCGGTTGCGATTTAGTGGGGCGAGACGCGCCCCGGCACTCTTTGAAAGCTCGTAGACGAGGTAGGTCCATGCGTTCGCCGCCGGAAGAAGGGTAGGTCGTTGAGACTAATCTCGCTATTCGGTCGGGGGAGTGATTTGTTGCGGATTGCACAATTAATCGATTCGGGTGATTTTGTTTACGCTCGAAAAAGTGGATGCCAGGTCTTTAAGATATTGGGGAATCGTTGGGAGCTATAGTCCCTGTGTCCGCCGCATTCCGGACGTACCAGAAGGCTCCGGAGGCCGCTCTGAGGAAGCGGTGTTGGAGGGTCTGGAGGTTATGGAGGTTGCGTTTTGACAACGCATAGACGACACTAGCATATGCTAGTAAGGGGCAGATACAAGTGACGTAAAGAGTCAGCTTATTTCTAAGCGACATCTTACTGTACTTGCATATCATGGGATATAGATGACCGAGGACAACAGCGGCTCGGTCTCTAACTATTTTGGTGTGATTGCGGAAGTTCAAACGCCTATCCAGGGTCACACCGAGATATTTGGCCTTTTTTTTGTCAAGTAATGACACGGCCGAAGAGTGAGAGGGGAGATGGTCGTGGAGGGCGGCCTACGGTGAAGAGAACGGCAGAGCTTTCTTCGGAATTCACTTCGATTCTCGATTTCCGAAACCATACGCCTAGGGCGTTGATTGCAGATTGGAGTCTGTTAGTGATTCGACTCACTTGACTATCAGTGGTATAGATAGCGGTATCGTCCGCGAAGAGGGCTAATTGGGTACCTATCGTTTTAGTGATGTCGTTTGTGTACAGAAGGTACAAGATAGGGGCGAGCACGAATCCTTTCGTGCGGGACTCCTGCTTGTATGGGACGAGGGCAAGGGAGAGTGCCTTCGACTCTATTGCGAAAGCTTCGGTTCGACAAATAGTCTCGTATGATGAGTACGAGGCGGTCTGGCAACTGGTGTGTGTGTGTGTGTTGACGTCGGCTGATAATCACACGCACACGCTCGTGATTGCTTAGCGGGCCACGTTATATAGCGACACTATTCAGGCCGAAGATTGAATACTATAATGGGCTGCAAAGGCAGGGGGTAGGTAACAAAATCCTCAATAGTATCTAAAATATTGAAGCTAGCTTTATGAGATAAAGACTGAAAGACAATTTTACAGTACCTTCTAAAGTCTAAGTAATAAAAGTTAAAGATTGTGAAGTTTGTTAGTAAAAATTATAATTTTTCACTGGATTCCCAAATATCTGCATACAGCTGCGGTATCAAATATGCAATTTTGACACATTTTAGTATTCTGTATTCCCGCCACTGTCACTACAGCTCTTATACAGTTTGACATTTCCACATGATGTCTGAGCCGATACTGAGAAATATTTTTTCTATTCATGTACCAGTGCTTCTTTCAGTTCACGAAGCGTGATTGGATAAAATTTCACATGCATGCACATCGTCCCAGTTCATCCCAGGCATGCTCGATGGGGTTCAGGTCTGCGCTGCGTGCTGGCCACTCCATGAGTTTGATAGAGATTATCTTTTAAGTATCTAAAAACTATTCTAGCTGTAGGGGGACGAGCGTTATCTTGCATAAAGATGGCGTTCGCGCCCATGTTTACTCAAAATCGACCAATATTTAAGATTTATTTCATTCATCTTTCTGCAGTTAAAGTACCAATTTCTATCACCTATAGCTTGGTTTAGCTTTCTGACGAAATTCCAGCTCACACGTGTATTAGAGCCTCCGCCATATGGCACTTTCATTTCAATGCTAGCTTGCATGGTTACATCGCTCTCCTGGCTTTTGTAGACTCTTCGCCTGTGAAACTTGACTCTTTCGAAAACATTACTCTTGATCAGGTAACCAAAGTCCAATTCATGTGTTTTTTAGCGTAACTCAGCCTTGGGATTTCAATGCTGCCTTGCAAGTTTTACGCAAGGAAAGACGCCGCCTCACTGTACATGTGCTCGGATTGCTCCATCCAGGACGAAGAAAATCATATTTTACTTCAACAACCATTTAAACATAATTTTTAACATAGTTGACACCATATATCGATCCTTTCGCGCCGCTAAATCTCGGGTCCAATCTCTTCAAATTACTGGAGCAATAGTTAATTTTTTGTACCCGTATAAGCCTAGTGTATCACATATTATACAATTAAGCCTGTTGTATCACATATGATACGGCTGATTCGTGGGCCCCCAATGTGTGATAATTCTTTCAAATATTTAAAAATAGTTTTAGTTCTGAATGGAAAACCCAATCTTTTTTTGCGGTAACAAAAAAATGTTTTTGAAATGAAAGTTTTCTCAAAACTTTTCCTATTTAGCCTTTAGTAACGGTGCTCACCAGAAAGTGATAACGACACAGTTGCGAGTTGGGTAGGCAGAGGGCGGTTCACAACAAAATTAGGAATCTAACTAGTTATTGCATTGCTACAGGCAAAAAATAAATGTCATCGTCCACCTGCTGTGTTCAAATAATTTAACGCCGCAATGGAAACACAATTTTGAAAACGAAACTTTAACATATATAACTTTTTTTTTAAAACAAAGCGGTGGTAAAGTTTTTGGGAAGAGAAATTAGGAAATTTTACAATTCGAAAGTGTTTTTTAAAAATCCTACTGTAATTATATAAAAAGCTATTTGATTTGATAATTATTTTGAAAGCAGATTCACTGTACCATATTTTTAATCCAGTAATTAAATAAAATAAGAATGTAAAATGGTTGCCTAACCTAAAGGAATATGTTTCATAACACTATAGACGTAAAGTCATTTAATTAAACTAATGAAAATTGAGCATCTTCGACGGGGACTACTTAGCCTAAAACTGAAAAAAAAATATAGGTATTATAGTCTATAATCCGTAAATGACGTATTGTGCGAACAAACTTACATAATTTTTTTTTTACTATTAACAAGTTTAGGTTAAACTAAAAAAACATGATACAAAATTTTCATACATTATCGTACGGAACCCTCTCCACACCAGTTAAATTCTAACTTGACCTGTTTTTTTATCTTTTGTGATTTGGTCACGTCATTGAACAATACTGGACATATTGTTATGTGGCCCATATCTGACCTGATGCACAAACTAAAAGTCGCTCAGCAGGCTACGGAATGAGCTATGCGCAAAGGATATGGTCAGAAATAAGGGAATCCGACGAAAAACGAAAATAACCAACATTGCTTACAGAATAAACCTACTGAAGGGGCATTGCTGGTATGAAATGCTATATTCCTAACCCGCGAGTAGCTGCCGGCGTCAAAAAACGACCGTGATTTAAAAGGTCTTGCAGAAAAGCTAAAATTCTTAAGCAAAATGCATATAAGGGCTTGGACCACGGCTCGTTATAATAAGGACCCGAATATTTCTGAGTTAAAACGCAAATTAAATGCTGCCTCGAGGTTCAGTAAGGAAGCAACTGCCAGAGCAAAATTCCAATTCATCGGCAAAATAGGTGGGCGACTTGCGAGCTATCCTTCGTGCTTTCTGGTCGCTTGCCAAAGCTGCCGAAGGTAACTTTTGCCAGTCGTCGTTACCACCACTGTGAAAGACCGATGGTGACTTGGCCCATAGTGCTAAAGAGAAAGCCGATCTACTGGGCAGTCTCTTTGCCTCGAACTCGAACATGAACGATGAAGGCGCTGTACCACCTACTATACCGTGGTGCGGTAAGACCATGCCGGAAATCTCCATAACGCAGCGGGAAGTCAGGCGGGCGTTGCTTTCTCTAGACGTTCATAAATCGAGTGGGCCAGACGGTATACCAGCAGTGGTGCTTAAGCAGTGTGCGCCTGAGTTAAGTCCTGTACTGACGCGCCTCTTCGCGCTTTCCTACCACACTAGGCAATTTCCGTCTTCATGGAAGACTGCAAATGTGCACCCGGTGCCCAAAAAGGGCGATAGATCAGATCCATCGAATAACAGGCCTATCGCTATTACCTCTCTCCTCTCTAAGGTGATGGAGCGTGTGATGAACACACAGCTTCTAAGATACTTAGAAGTACACGATCTGGTCAGTGACCGTCAATATGGCTTTCGCCACGGTCGCTCGACTTCTAGTGTATCTCACACACCGATGGGCACTAGCCATTGAGAGTCAGGGGGAGGCATTGGCATGTAGCCTGGACATAGCGATGGCGTTCGGTCGGGTCTGGCACCGGGGTCTTCTATCGAAGTTGCCATCTTACGGAGTGCCCGAGGGTTTGTGCAAATGGGTGGCTAGCTTTTTGTCCGGCAGACACATACGAACCGTAGTTGACGGTAGTTGCTCTGATAGCATGGACATTAATGCTGGTGTCCCGCAAGGCTCTGTGCTGTTTCCTACGCTGTTTCTACTGCATATCAATGACATGTTGGACATCAACAACATACATTGCTATGCAGATGACAGTACTGGAGACGCTTTTTACACGGGTCGTGCAAACATCCCTCGTTCCGTTGTGGAGGAAAACCGCGGAGAAATTGTGTCTCAAATCGAGACCGCACTGTCCCAGGTCTCTGACTGGGGACAGGTAAACTTGGTCCGATTAAACCCTACAAAGACACAAGTGTGCGCGTTCACCGCTAAGAAAACTCAATTCACTGTAGTCCCACAATTCTAGAACACTCCCCTCTCCATCTCCAAGAGCATTGGGATCCTCGGTGTCGACATCTCCAGCGATGTTCAGTTCTGAGATCATTTACAAGATAAGGTGAAGCTGGCGTCAAAAAACTTGGTGTAGAGCGAAGCAGTACTTCACGTCGGGTCAAAGGTTGGTACTTTACAAGTCGCAAGTTCGGCCCCATATGGAGTACTGCTGCCATCTCTGACCGGCTCTGCACCCGGATACCAGCTTGGCCCTTTTGACTCGGTTCAACGACGGGCTGTGAGAATTGTCGACGACTTCAAACTCACTTGCGGTATCGAGCCCTTAAGTCTGAGAAGAGACTTTGCCTCACTGTGTGTGTTCTACCGCTTGTACAATGGGTTGTGTTCTGAGGAATTGTTTGAAATGATGGCCACGGCTACTTTCTACCATCGCACCGCTCGCCATCGGCAGGGAATTCATTCTCACACTTTAGAACCTAAATGGTCGCGTACAGTGCGGTTTCAGAGAAACATTCTCCCGCGAACGCTTAAGTTGTGGAATGAGCTCCCTGCCAAGGTTTTCTGCAAGGACTACAGTATGGAGTTCTTCAAGAAAGAAGTTATTAGATTTCTGAAGGGTCGGCAACGCGCAAGTGATACGCCTGGTGTTGCAAGCGTCCATAGGCTACGGTGACCGCTTACCATCAGGCAGACCGTATGCTTGCCACCTTAGTGGTATTAAAAAAAAAATGCATTTAAAGTCCTGAAGTAACTAGAGAAAAACCTTTAACATACTTCAAAGCGGAATTGCTTTTAACAAAATTGGTTCACAAGTTGTTGAGAAAATAATATTCTATGTAATTCTACGGAACGCACACGCACTTGGCCGGTTTTTCATAGGTCCTAGTTCTACATAGTCATTCGAAAATTTAATTTCAATCCTCTAGCCTAGGTTCCTGATGGAGTTCTGGCGACAGTATCAGTCCATTAAAATTATTCTAACCAATGATTAGGTCCCGTCTCCACTAGATGTTCAGCGATGGCTTACTTTTGTGTGTCGCTGTCATAGTTATATATGAAGTAAGGTGGTTGTTCTTATTAGCCTTCATTAGTTGATTAGTTCATTTACTGTTTCATTTATAAGTTTCAAAAATAAACCATATTGCTCTCTAAATCATGATGTTTTGACACAAACAGGAGCTTTATTTCGAACAAACACATTAAGCATACTAATGGCTGAAACTATTTCGGGAATTGTTTTGTGTTGTATGTGGGCGGCGTTAATGACTGTGGACCTAAAATATAGCACTGTTTTTAATAAGCTTACAATAATTTTATTACAAAGTGGCTCGTTTATATAATATTATAGTAATGATAGCTTTTGTACGGACCGGATTTGGTCTGGTCAAGTTAAATAGTCTAAGCGTCACCCAGTTACTCCTGTGTGACACAAGGACAGCCTAAGCTTAAGTCACAAAACCATGAGATGTAACTCAACTCATGATTTTGTATATATTTTGGACATACATATTTATAAAAAACATAAAAAATAAATCTTTTTCGGTTTCTTTATTATTTTTCAGGTAATGCGGGGTTACATTCAATATTCGAAAATATAGAGCCCAATAAAGGTCGGACGGATGGACGGACAGCGTAGGGTTAGTAGTAGGGCTCCGTTGGCACCCTTAGGCTTCGGAAACCTAAAAATCATCAAGTGAAAATAGTGACGTGAAAAAGTTAAACACCAACAGAAATAAATACACACAATACCGTTTTTAAATCGTTGCTTACACGAAAAATAAGAAAATTGCAAAATATCTCTCGGAAAATGTTTTCTTCTTGCAGTAGAGGTCAGAATTATCACGTTAATCATCCTTCTCGTCAAAGTCAGTTAGTTACTTGATTATTCGCATTACTATAAGCTATTTCGTTAACTTTGGTGTCTTCGGTGTGTTTCGGTTCGGTGTCTTCGGTATGCATAGTTTCGAGTATTTCTTACTCATTTTTAAATATATAAATATATATATATATATATATATATATATATATATATATACATATACATACACATATTAAGAAATAAATAGTTAATAACTAATAATTACAGAAATTGTCCTATTTTATAATTTGAAATAAAATTTGCGTTAAACATTAATTTTAATTAAAAGTTATTGGGCGCATTTGTTCAGGCGCCAGACCACCGTGCACTGTGTACAAACACTTAAGTTAATTTGCTTTAAAAGTTGAATAATCATATTACTGTTTAATCAAATAATTCCAGAAACAATGTTTCTAATAAGACAGCACTATAGTGCTCCAAAATGAAAACGTTTCTATGTTTGTCACGTATTGTTAAAAGAGGTCTTAGTGGTCCAATATGGCTGAATTGTCTCAAGTGTACCGTTCACCCCTGATGTACTATTTACTAAGCAGTATTCACTAAAGCTCTGTGGGCGTCATGTCTAGACCAGTATTTAGATACTTGTCTTGTGCCTATTGCGTCTACTTTTTTTAGTTAAGTTTTTGTTTAGATCCCCAGTGAGTATTAGCTTAAAACTCAAACTAAAAGTATTTTTTATTTAAGTAGACTTTTAAACCGCATCTTTTGGAGCGTTAGTTTGATTATTAATGTAATAGAATTTACCCTAATTCTGAATGATTTGACTACTGAGAAGAGCCGGCAAGAAATAATAAACTATCTTTGACATACCTACATTTTAAATTTTAGGAAATCAAACTCAAAAAAGTTTCTGTGGAGGTGATTATCGTTATCAACCAATTTAAGCCCTGCTTGTAAGTTATCAACCAATTTAAGCCCTGCTTGTAAGTTATCAACCAATTTAAGCACTGCTTGTAAGTTATCAACCAATTTAAGCACTGCTTGTAAGTTATTTTTCAATAAGCCGTGATAAAGACCAATTATAGACGAAAATAAAAATATTTTGGGGCTTACGCACACTAAATGTACTGACGCGATCAGCAACGCTTGGCCATTCGTCCACTAGCTTATCGCCAGGTGCAACGATGCCAATATATTCGTATGTATTTATATCTTCACGATTTTCTTCCTAGAAGGGGGCCTACAGTTGCTGTACACCCACACCCACACGTTTTACACACAGCCTTGTCTTACTAACCACTTTAGTTCTACATGACAGAGGGTGTGCTGCAGAAAATTCATTTTTGTTATGTTGAATAAAGCCACTATACAGGGTTAAATGTCGATCATTTCTGACTGATTTCACTATGAAACACCGTACCCCAAACTTAACCATTCTTAAATTGTAGTACTTTGAAGTATTTTTTAAACATTTGCCGTTGTTTTTTGTCTCTTGACCCCTTTTTTAGGGTTCCGTACCCGAAGGGTAATTAGCGGAACCCTATTACTAAGGCTCCGCTGTCCGTCCGTCCGTCTGTCCCCAGGCTGTATCTCATGAACCGCGATAGTTAGGCAATTGAAACTTTCACAGAAGATGTATTTCTGTTCCCGCTATAACAACAAATAATAAAAAAAGAAATAAAATAAATATTTAAGGGGGCTCCCATACAACAAACGTGATTTTTTTTTGCTCGATTTTGCTCGATATTGATAACGGCAACAGGTAGACGCTTAAAATATTCACACAATATTTAGTTATATAGTCACTTTAAAAATAAATAATTAAATTAAAATAAAACAAATATTTAAGGGGGGCTTCCATACAACAAACGTGATATATTTGCCTTTTTTATAAATAATGGTACGAAACCCTTCGTGCGCGAGTCTGACTCGCACTTGGCCGATTTTTTGTGTTTTGTTTCTCTTACTTATTAACTTTTCACGAGAAGTTATTGGAATAGGTCCGAAAATCGAAATCGAAAATTTTGTGTTTTCTTTACGTTTCAAGACTTGGAGAATCATTTGCAATCATTTTTAGAGTGATGTCTGTGTGTGTGTGTGTGTGTGTGTACGTATGTATGTAGACATATTTTGGCTTTCGATTCCTCAATAACTACTGGAACGAATCGCTCTGATGACATATCAATCGATGCGCCACGTCATGACTTAGATCTGAAAGGAGTCTGAAATAAATCGGTCCAGCGGTTCGTTTTTTATCCGTAAAAAACTGACTTTTTTATGCACGCAACATAAATTTCATGTATCGAGTAGTAAGGGGTTTTTGAGGGTGCTGATTTCGAATTTTTTATCAGTTTTTGAAATTCAAAATGGCGGATCCAATATGACGTAATTTTTTTTTTGTAAAAAAAATTTTCTCAAGAGAAGTTACATATACGGTACTTGCTGCCGAACCAATTTTTTAGTTTTGCTATTTATGTGTAGTAGATTAGTTGCTTAATTATTCTGAACACGAAAATTGCAAAAACTTGTACAAACTGAGTCGTAGTAGACGATACACAGTATAAAAAAGAAATAAATTCATAAAATTTGTTATTTCTTTCTTCAATATTAGAAAAAAAGTCTATAACAGTTGTGCTGCAGATTTTCGTTAAAATATCTACGGTGTCTTAGTTTTCTAAAAAGGTACAACAAGCTTCGGTATTATCAGGATATTCGGAAAAAACTTTAATGAAACGCTACTAGGTAGTATTAAAAAATAATGGTAATAGAGCGTCAAATTTGTAACTTGGGTCAGAAAACATAATAAAACAATCAAATAGATAACAAATTATTTTTATTAATCTTTTTAACTTACTGTCTACAACACATGCTCTACAACACATGCTCTACAACACATGCTCTACAACACATGCTCTACAACACATGCTCTACAACACATGCTCTACATGGCCGCCTCTGTTTCGAGCACAAACTCGCATTCTGTGTCTAAAGCCACATCTTACTACGCCAGTTGTTAAACCTCTTCTTGTTTCGTTTGCGGCATCAATTATTTTTTATTTATTATTTTTATATCATAAAATAAACATAATGAATACACAAATTGTCTAATCAATAGGTGGGCGACTTGCGAGCTATCATTCTGCGAGTCGTGATTTCTGGTCGCTTGCCAAGCTGCCGAAGGGAACTTTTGCCAGTCGTTTTTACCACCACTGCGAAAGACCGATGGTGACTTGGCCCATAGTGCTAAAGAGAAAGCCGATCTACTGGGCAGTCTCTTTGCCTCAAACTTGAATATGAACGATGAAGGCGCTGTACCACCTACTATACCGTGGTGCGGTAAGTCCATGCCGGAAAACTCCATAGCACAGCGGGAGGACAAGGTGAAACTGGCGTCCAAAATATTAGGTGTACTTAACAGAGCGAGGCTGTACTTTACGCTGCTTTACACGTCGCAAGTTCTAGTTGCAACTAGTTTAATAGAAAAGGATAAATTTTTTGTAAGAAAATATCATGTTTTTAGCTAATGGATAATAAAAGTTTGAAGATTAAATCAGAAAGATAAATATAAATTGCCTTTGGAGAATTTAAGAAAACTTTAGTTTACCTAGATAAAATTAAAAAAAACGGAAATTGACATGTATTTTAAGTTATAAATGTTTTTATATAGTTATTTAATGTTTGCAATATATAACAAGAATTAAATGAGCAACAGGTTTCTAATTTTATAAAAAAATAATAAAGAAATTAAGTATAAATCAACTTAATTAAAAAAAAAAATTGTATTTAATTAGGGAACTTTAAGTTTTATATCATAGAAAGCTGTGACAACCCAATTAGTTTGTTAGCAAAGCCATATGAAAAAGTCGTGTTATATATAATCAGTGCCGAGACGCGTCGCAAAATGGTCAAATACGATTTTTAAATAAAGTTGGTCGAAGCCGACTTTTAACGTTAATAAAACGTGAAAGTGAGTTTTATTTAAGAGCTATTCCTTTTATTAGTACAAGGGTTTTTTTTCATATTAAATTTCTTTTATGAGGTGAATTAAATATATATACAAGTAAATTAATTAATGAAGTAAATTTATATACATATAATCATAAAAAATTAGAAACTACGAAAAGAGGATGGCGAAAGAACAAAGGAGGTTTCCATTTACAGAGCGGGTAAATCTTCTAACTAAAAAATAATAAAACTGGATTGAGCGCGTTATGATTTGGAAAAATACCTTTTTCCCGACGTTTCGACTAGATTACACAAGCCTTGGTCACGGGTGAACTGGCGGTGCACGGTATCTTCGGCTTCGAGTGGAGGCGTCATGTTAAACTAGCCTAACTTTGTTGTCTTTATAATTGTCATAATCACTACACACAAAACTAACGGTGTCCTCGGGTGCTTTCGTTGGTGAAACTCGAGAGCTGTATTTCCCTACGACTGGATTCCATGCAGGCGACAGTTTGTATCCATCGTCACGATTGAAGTTCTTATGCTTTTTTATTTCAATCGCTTCCCGTACCAATCTACGGTAATATTGTCGATCGGTGGACAAAACCTTAGGCTGGTGGAGCTTAATCCAGTGGTATGAATTTGAGTCCCGTACCAGACACCAGGTTTCTACAAAATTGACTGCTGCACACCACCACACCACATTTTTTTTTAATACCACTAAGGTGGCAAACAAGCCTACGGTCCGCCTGATGGTAAGCGGTCACCGTAGCCTATGGACGCTTGCAACACCAGGGGCATCACTCGCGCATTGCCGACCTTTCAGAAATCTAATAACTTATTTTTTGAAGAACCCCAACTGTAGTCCTTACTCATTCCACAACCCAAGCGTTCGCGGGAGGAAGTTTCTCTGAAACCGCACTGTACGCGACCATTTAGGTTCTAAAGTGTGAGAATGAATTCCCTGCCGATGGCGAGCGGTGCGGTGGTAGAAAGTAGCCGTGGGCAACATTTCGAACAATTCCTCAGAACACATCCCATTGTACAAGCGGTAAAACACACACAGGGAGGCAAAGTCTCACCTCAGACATAAGGGTTCGATACGGCAAGTGAGTTTGGGATCGTCGACACTTCTCACAGCCCGTCGTTGAACAGAGTCAAAAGATCCAAGCTGGTATCCGGGTGCACCTGCCCAGAGAGTGCAGCAGTACTCCATATGGGGCCGAACTTGCGACTTGTAAAGCAGCAACCGCTGCCCAGACGTCAAGTACTGCCTCGCTCTGTTGAGTACACCTAGTTTTTTGGACGCCAGCTTCACCTTATCTGATAAATGATCTCGGAACTGAACATCGCTGGAGATGTCAACACCAAGGATCCCAATGCTCTTGGAGATGGAGAGGAATTGACTCTGGAATTGTATGACTACAGTGAATGGGGTTTTCTTAACGGTGAACGCGCAGACTTGTGTCTTTGTAGGGTTGAATCGGACCAAGTTTACCCGTCCCCAGTCAGAGACCTTGGACAGTGTGGTCTCGATTTGAGACACAAGTTCTCCGCGGTTTTCCTCCACAACCGAACGAGGGATGTTTGCACGACCCGTGTAATAAGCGTCTCCAGTACCGTCATCTGCATAGCAATGTATGTTGTTGACGTCCAACATGTCATTGATATGCAGTAGAAACAGCGTAGAAGACAGCATAGAGCCTTGCGGGACACTATCATCAATGTCCATACTATCAGAGCAACAACCGTCAACAACAGCTCGTATGCGTCTGCCGGACAAAAAGCTAGCCCCCCATTTGCACAAACCGGGACAAATCGGGCACTCCGTAAGATGGCAACTTCGATAGAAGACCCCGGTGCCACCGATCGAACGCCTTCGCTATGTCTAGGCTACATGCCAATGCCTCCCCCTGACTCTCAATGGCTAGTGCCCATCGGTGTGTGAGATACACTAGAAGGTCACAAGTCGAGCGACCGTGGCAAAAACCATATTGACGGTTCACTGACCTAACGCGTGATAGAATCAGTGGTAACACTTACCAAAACACAGAAATACATACCTGAAATTTCTCAGTAATGTTGTTGAGTTTTTATAAGAAATAAATTTCTTTTCTCTGGGGAAAATGCTGGCCTCTTACTTACTATTTGAAAGAGTCGATTAACATTTTTAGTCCCGTGATTATTGAATTTAATAATATTATCACGAGGTGAAAAATTTCAGTCTGGGTGAATGAAACCTTGATTTCAGATAACAGTCATTATACAATAAATCTGAAATTAAAGGATGGATATATAATTAATAAGATACATAAGTCTGCAGATTCTATAAAGTTATTATTGAATATATAAATTATTATTATATATATCTATATGTATTAGTATTGCAATGAATTTAGGAGATAGAGTATATAGGACTTGAAGTAAGAAACAAACCTGTGAATATGTGCCATTCGGTGATTGAGTTTGTCTTTAAGAATGCTAGATTTGTGGAGGTTTGAAAGCTGAAAATTAGTTTAGTGGACCTCGGTCGAATAGAAGGTTTCTGAGGTCTGGTCAGAGTTCAGATCCATATTTGGTCTTGGGTGTGGGGAGCAGGCGAGCCCAAGATGTAGGGACCTTTTGAGCAAAAAAATCAATCAATCTTAAATTATTTCTGGAAAGTCTAGGTATTCTAAATTCAAAGGACTTTAAAAAAATCTTGATCGTATTTTATTTATATAAAAACATTCAAATATGCTTTCATACACTTTACATAATATATATTATACATCATAGATGCTATTCTATAAATATTATACTTCATACATATACACTTTACTTTTAGATACAAAAATACATATAAAAACTAAAAGGTACCAGGGCGTTAAATATGCGTTAGCATGAATATGTACTCTGGTACTTAGCGACAAACATTGAAACGTTAATTCAAAACCACTATACAAAACATCACTACAAAGTACCTACATCGACCAGTTTATTATTACCAATATGTAGAGTCATTCCAACGAAACTTTACTCATTATCTCATATAATATATATGATATTTCCCTTGATACTGAACATCCAGCACGAACTAAAATAAACGTGTTAAAAACTATTCCGAACGCTAATAACATGTTCTAGTGCAAAGTACGGTCGTCTGCACAAACCATTGGCTTTTGTGTTAATTGAAATTCTACGAGTTACTCTGATTAAGAATTTCATTTTTATTTGCCTCTCAAGTGAAGAATACATTCAAAACTTCTGAAACAAATAGGAACTTTATTCGACACCAACAACCAAAGTATACTAATGGCTGACACTATTTTGGTAATAATATTTTAAGTACCTAGATGTCAATGATAAGTAGAGTATTTGTTTCGGAGTCCCAGTTTTTGTTTTGGAATGCCAGGTTTTGTTTTGGAGTGCCAGTGTTTGTTTTGGAGTGCCAGTTTTTGTTTTGGAGTGCCAGTTTTTGTTTTGGAGTGCCAGTTATTGTTTTGGAGTGCCAGTTTTTGTTTTAGAGTGCCAGTTTTTGTTTTAGAGTGCCAATTTTTTGTTTTGGAGTGCCAGTTTTTGTTTTGGAGTGCCAGTTATTGTTTTGGAGTGCCAGTTTTTGTTTTAGAGTGCCAGTTTTTGTTTTAGAGTGCCAATTTTTTGTTTTGGAGTGCCAGTTATTGTTTTGGAGTGCCAGTTTTTGTTTTAGAGTGCCAGTTTTTGTTTTAGAGTGCCAATTTTTTGTTTTGGAGTGCCAGTTTTTTCTTATGGTTGAAAAAGAGGTTCTTTGAGTTAAATACAAAAAAATGCTTAATTCATACAAAGTAAAATAATTTTAAATATTCGTGCTTCATATTTATTTAAATATATAGGTAACAAAAAACACAATTGTTTTGAAATAATTCGCCTTTTTTTGTCTTAAGCGTGAACAGTCACAAGAATAACAAACATATCTTATGAATAGATAATCTGTCAATTATTGCAATACTGAACAGTGATGATGTATATGTGTTTATGTGTGTCTTTTCAGTCTGAGCGCGTATATAGTTCATTGTATGTTTTAGCTTTATTTTAAAAAAACAATTAAAAAAACATTTTAAAAGTTATATGTTATGAGGATTTTTTTGGTAAATGTTTTTTTGTATTCGCTGAGCACATCAGACTAAAATTAAATGAATGTGTTCTCCTCTCTTTAGTAATATGGTTGAAACCCTGAAAACCTAAAAACACGATTACTAAACATTTTTCGACGAAAAAAATCTCTAGCTGTCCCTTTTCACTGTTTCCGAAACTCGTTATTCACTATCAGAAATTGGAAACAAAAGAAACAACAACGCGAAAAGTGAAGCACTTATTACATTTTTAGGGTTTTTTCCTCGTTTTTGATTGATATTGATAACGGCAACACGTAGACGCTTGAAATATTCACAGAATATTTAGTTATATATTGACTTTAAAAATTAATAATTACATTAAAATAAAACAAATATTTAAGTAATATTCCCATACAACAATTGTGATTTTTTTACCGTTTTTATAGATAATAGTAAGGAACACTTCGTACTCAACTCGCAGTTGGACGATTTTTTTCTTATGAAAGCGACCATCAATTGGTAGTGTATTATTAATTATGGAATCAGTTGTTTGTCGATGACTTAATAAATTAAATTATATAATTTTGCGTTAATACTTGCATAAACAATAAAAAATGAATATTTGTGTGAAATATCTAATAATCTGGACTGTACAGCGTTTATTTAATTTTTATCATGAAAACGGCAATTAGGTAGTGATAAACATAGGACATCTCCCTGTAAAATTTTATTATGATAGAAGCAAAACAAAATTATTTAATTATGATATACAGGCAGACAGACAAACAGACGTGATGAATTTGGCTACGGAACCCTTAAAATACCGCTAAATACATTCGTTTAAATTAATTATCTTATAACATCTACTAAAAATCTATATTTTTTCTAAAAATATAAAAGAATATTACAATAAAAAACACCATAGTTAAGGACAAAATTACATACAGCGAAATGACTGTCTTCGTTGTATATATGTATGATTTTATAGCCACTAGAATCTAGCGCATAAAGTGAAAAAGACCAGGGAGCCAATTTTCACGCGTTGAAATTGATGACAAATTAGAAATAAAGTACGAATTCGATCTTTTATCGAATGTAAATAAAATTAAGTTCTGGTAATTTTGAATCCGACATTTTAGTGCTGCGTAGTTTCTGAAATCACTAGGTGGTAATAAATAAATTACTAAAATCTTTTTTTAAAATATTGAAAAAGGTATCAGTAGAGGCATAATCAGTTCATAATGGCAACATTTGGCTGCTTCGAATGACATTTTGTTCGAAGTTTGTTTGGTAGTGAGAATACAGCGAACAAGAAAATGATGTCGACGTTCGAAATTTTACAGTCGAGATAGTGTTGATAGCTGGGGTTCTTCAAGAAAGAAGTTAGGATTCATCAAGGATTTTTGAAGGGTCGGCAACGCGCGAGTGATACTTCTGGTGTTGCAAGCGTCCATAGGCCACGGTGACCACTAACCATCAGGCGGACCGTGTGCTTCTTTGCCACCTTAGTCCCAGTTGGGACTTGATTAGCAGTTCTAATTTTATGAATGAATATACTTTATTGTACAACAAACAATCAGCGATTGCTATAGAGCAATATCTACCAGGCAACCTTGTGTTTTATAAAATTGTATAAAACCTGCTTTAACACTATTTTTTAACGAAAAAGACATCATATAGTAGCGCCGCCATTACATATTATTATTAATTTTCTTTTAGTACAAAGCGTATTTTAAAATTGTGCTAGACAGCAATTATAACATTAGTCAGAAGCTGTTTTAATATTTTATTATAGTTCAGGACTAGTGCTTTAATTTCTATTTATCACCTCCTTAAAATACACATTGCACGAAGAGGAAATAGGTACACCTAATCGTATCAGCAGTAGAAGTCACAAAAATCATGCTGATCATACTATCAACACTGTGTTTTACATAATTATTAACAACTAGCTGACCGTTGTTTCTTTTTTTAAAACAACTGCCAACCTATTGTGAAATGGTTGTACTAATTTAGAAACATTCTCCGGGGTGTGCATAACAACTTACCAAAATTTCAGTAGAATCGATTTACCTTTATTGAGCGAATTCGACTCGCACTTGACCCTTTCGCAAAATCCCTATCGGATGCCTACGTCATACAAAGCACACCCTCCAAGTTTCAGGATTCTACGATCAGCGGTTAAGGCTGTGCGTTGATCCGTCAGTCATTCAGGACAAAGCATTTTATATGTATAAAAGATAGGTAGAAAAAGAAAACTATAAGTATTATTATACACAAAAAATCAAACACCTAAAAAGTGCATCACCTCTTTAAGTTTGTTAACCTTTAAATGAGGTAAATAATAAACTTAGTACGGTGACTTTCGAGACATTTCAATTTAAAAGTATTTGCTTATGTTTTAAAGTGAGTTCAACCTTTTTTGAATAAAATCAGATTATGTATTCAAACATGTATCAAAATAAAATGTAAATAAAATCAAATGACGTATTAACGGAAAAATCAAATCAAACAATGTATGGACATATTTATCCAATTTTTTATTATAGTGTATAGTGCATATTGCACCAACACTATTTTAAAATTGATCTGATATCACTTAGCAACGCTTGGATCAAATTTTGGTTATACATTCTTTTATTGTTATTAATCGCATTACTTTTATGTGTTTTTAAATAATCTTCAAACTTCATATGGACAATTTTTGCAGATTCCGGTTTGAAAGTATTTAATGTGTTATCAATTCTTTTCTCATTTATGTTTCTGTCGAAGCTCTTTTTTACAGTAGTAGTAAAATCATTGACATACCTTATTGTTGTTACGGAGTTATTTAAATAGTTGTCAGTTGTTACAAAATCATTGTTTTTTCTGACAGTTGTCACAGAATAATTGTGAGTTTTATTACTGGTATCAGATATATTTTGATTTATCTTGATGCTCTCATTTATTTGAATGCTACTGTCCGTGACAATAAATATCTTTATTTTTGAATTTTTATTAAACCTTTTGTAGAAGTTTTTCATAAATGTTTTATTCACAGCTTGTGTACCGTTGTTTAACAGTGTGTCATTAAGCCGATGCATTGCACTCTCGACTCTCTGCAGTATTTCTTGAATAACAGATTTAAAGTTTTCAGTGTCTTCATCATCTTTTGTAGTATCATCATTTTCACTGCCAAACAAATACTCCATTCCTTGAGACCACCAATTTTTCATAACTACCACTGTACTTTGCAACTTTCCATATAAATTGTCTACAAACCCACAATTTACCTGCAATGTAGTCAAAAGAATAATAAATTCAATTTTGAGAAAATGTTTTTCCATAACTGATTTTAGAAAAAGTAAATATCAACTTAATTTAATAATTGAAGAGTATCAAGTTTGTTTTTCTTAAAATAAAAATACTTTACAACAGAGTGCTAGTGTAGCACAGCTGCGAGTATGTGCTTACCAATTAATTGAAATTGCTTACTAGTATATGTTATTGTATATTTGTTTATTAACATTTGTAAATATTTTTATTAAAGAAACACATTGTTTGAAGAGTGTAAACAAAAATAGAAAACAATCTATTGTATGTGTCTTGATAGTATTTGTCATTTTACTAAACAGTTTTCTCATTACTATAATATGAATTAAGCTTGTGTCAAAAAATTAATATATTTATTGCCAAACAGTGGTTAAATTAAGACGTTATTTGTATTCTTTTAGTCGAATTCTGTAACAAAATAAATATTTCAATGCACCTGTGGACAATTGTAATGTAAGCATCTATTTAACTTTATAAATAAAAAGCTGCCTGTGTCATAACCGCCCAGCCAAAACCGCTAAGGTTAGAATTTCGAAATATAGAGAATGAGTATGTTAGGTAGGTTTAGCGAAATTTGACTCCTAAGGGGGTGAAAAAGGGGTTGGAAGTTTGTATGAAAAACCACCATTTTTGAAGTCAGATCTATGAAACTGGGTTTTTGACCTTGTGAGAAAATTTTTTTTGGGGGTTTAATTGGTGATGAATGATTTTTAATGGCAATCTGGTTATTTTCATAATTAAAACCATGACAATTAATATATACTCTTTTGATAACTAGTAAAGAATAAGTGGTTGAAAAGGGGTGGCAAAGTTTGTATGGAATAAAATATTTTCTATAATTTTTGAAATGCGTAGCTTTTCGCCCGCGCTCAAAGCGATTTTAAGGTCAAAAAATAGAGCGTCAGATTTTTTTTTAATAATAATTAAATATTTAATATTCATACAGCGCTCTCCAGTGACATCCGTATATAGAGTGGAACTAGGTAGCTAAGTCTTCAGGACTTGCGAACAGAAGGTTAGTTCATGGGGCGCCCCCTTACGATGTACATTAGCGCTGACCTACACTAGTTAACCAGTCAAAATAGTAAAACCCTACTAACGCCGCTTTGTAAACATGGATTACAAATAGAAATCACTGTATCTCTTGGCAGACCTAGTTGGCTTATTATTATGGCAAGTATAATCTTAGTTCCCACTTCAACTCTTTTTGAAGGTTTCGTTGTACCTAGCTGAACATGTCCCAGAGGAAGGTCCGTTAATATATTTCTTCCTATTGATGTAATTGATTATTGCTTTCTTCCATAAAGCTCTAACCGACAGAAAAGGTGAACTCGTCATTACGATGTTTCAACGTTAGAATAGACATCTTCAATTGAAATAAGCCCTCGAGGGCCCCCGAAAATAAGTTGTCTGAATCCATGTGGTGGTTGACCTGCCTGCAATTTTCAAAGAGCTCCACGTAGGAAAACACAACCATAACGATTTCACAACGAACATACAATATTTTCACTGAAAATTTTCCTCTAATAACTTATAATCTTTTAATAACTTTTATAACGTGTTCTTGTTTAGTAAATGTATAAGATTTTTATGATTTTTAGACCTATTATTATAATATTTATCATGTTTTTAATGCAAGCCGAAGTTTGAAAAATAATAACTTATTAAAAAATTCAGATTTCAGATTTCCTTCAGAGTCTCGCCCCAAAAATGCCGGTGAAACAGTAATGGCTGCAACACTAGTTTTTCCCAGCGGCATTGCTCGCCTTTAATTAAGATTTTTTTTTTATTATTCGCATTTTAGTTATTTGTTTGAATTCAGGTGTTAAAAGCTCGCAAATAAAAAGAAGAAAATGAGTTTGTTGGCATTCAACTTCAAGCAGCGTGACTCGAGTTTATATTTCATTAATATTTTACTGTTTGCAGACGTTGGTTAATATTTTACCCGACTGCGCCAGAAAGAAAGGTATGTTTTCGAGTGTATGTATTGACGTATATTTCTTTGGCACGTTTTGTACCTTGATGGATTTAAGCTTAAGAGGCGTCGTTAGATTCGTCTACATTGTGAGAGTTACACACATACACGGTTACATAAAATTCTTTAAAAATTAAAATAGCGGATTTTATGCGATATTTTTTTTCAAAACCCTCGAGTTGGGTTTCAAAATAAAGGGTTTTAAACGACGAAGACGAAAATATATTAAACTTGTAATAAAAAGATAAGCACGAGTAAAAAATATATAATTAAGTAAATAAAAAACCCGACATCGAGAACTAAATAGAAATTAAAACATACTAAGTATTTAACTATAAGCAGGCGGGACTCATTTTAATGCAAGTTCCATAGTGTACAGACAGATTGCTCACACTACAGTAAATGATTCAATGATTGATTTATTTGCTACCGTTCCGAACCGTAATAAGTCCCGTCTGCTTATAGTTAAACGTTTGGTTTGTTTTAATTTCTGAATAGTTCTTAATGTTTTTGCAGTTGAGTTTTTATTTATTTTTATGCTATACAATCTTTTACTTTTCTGACCCTGCGCAACAATTGTAATCTCAAACTATATAAATATCGAGGGGCCGATTTACGCAAATGGTAGTAGCTTCATTATTCTGCCATTTTAAAGGTACCCGTTAGGGGCAATTAATATTGTTATAATTTCTGAATTGTACATCCATTGTGTTTCGATTCCGGTTTGTGCCCGGTACGGTAATAGGATCACCCATCATCTGTCACGTTTGTGGGACGGATTACAATACTAGCGGCGCAACAGTTGACGATCGCGTATATAAACTATAACAGTCGACAACACTTCGGAAATAAGTGTCGTAATGGTAAATTATAAGAATAACTTTATGAAAACCAATATTCTTTTTCAACACCTTTAATTAATAAACTTCACTTTTGATATTTATGTTTGAATAGGCTTAGTATATTTATAAGCGTTTACGTTGTTCCTTCGAGGTGGCCTAGCTTCTGAGACCGAGAACGAAAAGTAACCTAATGCGAGGAGAAGGCTGTATTACTTGAAGATTGATGTAACCACTCAACAAAGTGAGGGATTGGACCGTGTAATAGATTCTGTCGAACAGACAATCATGATTTATATCCAGTATGAGATTTATATAATCCTTCAGCTTTTTTGTGTGAGACCATCGATATCGTGTAACATTAAATAATGAAGTACACGTATTGTGTTATTGATGTATTTAAAACCAATCAAGTGCGAGTCGGACTCACACACTAAGAATTCTGGACTACCACACAAATATGCAACAAAATTAATACAATTTTACAGTTTTTACATTTACATTGTTGTAGGACCATAGACATCTTATAGGTTTTTCTTTTATTTATAATAACTTTTTGATGTATTTTGTATGTGCTGCAACGGGCTCATCTTTATGTACAGGGATCATACAAAAAGTACAAGGATTTTCATAATAGGTATATTTTATAAATATTTAATTACTGTGGATATAAAAGATTAGGCTTATATCTAATATCTACTAATAAAAGACTTAACTTGCATGAGAGCGATCTCCAGGGTGCTATCATCTCCCGTTCTGTAGATTCAGAACCCTTTTTACCCTCTTACGGGCTTACAAGAAAGTCGTTTAAGACGTACTACTGAACGTATGCCTTCCCCATATGGCTCCACAACGGCCGGTCACGAGCCGCCCGCGCCCATTGGTTTCCTGCGGCTCTAAGCAGATCGTCTGTCCACTTGATAGGAGGCCCTCCCATGCTGCGTCTTTCGATCTGTAGTCGCCACTGGAGAACCTTTCTTCCCTATCGGTTATCAGTTCAACGTAGCCAGCCGATTGCCATTTCAGCTTGCTAACTGTTTAAGCTACGTCGGTAACTTTGGTTCTTTGGCGAATGGCCTCACTCTGGATTTTATCATGCAAAGACAAGCATAGCTCTTTCCATAGCCCGCTGAGCGACTCTGAGCTTATTTAAGAGGCTAATATGGTATTACAATATGCTATTGAACAATATTTAAGACCTAAAAAGGAACCATGTAATATCGGGTTGAGTAGCTATAAATTTGTCTTCTCCTAATTGACACTCTAAGGATCCACACGTGGATATTCTAAAGCTCGTTTGTGGGAGCTCTGATGTTTTCCTTCCTACAAGTAAATCCAAACAAACTCAATATTCACACGCGGATATTCTAATTTGAATAGTGTACTCCTGGGCAGTGATGCTTTATATTTTTCTTTACATTAAAATTGCAAGTATCACCACCATCCGAAGGTCAAGATACAGTCAATCAAGTTATCATTTAAAGAATGTAAACAAAAAGCATCACCGTTCCTTTTTGTGTCTTTGTTTGTCCGAATTTAAAAGTGACTTATATTCAAAAATGTTCCTAACGGTTCTCTCTTTGTCGATTTTTTGTACGAACTTTATTTACAAATGGTTCGCCCACATCAATAAACCTAAAAGGACCAAGCCCTACAGTACCTAGTTACACAAGGAGTGTATTGAAAATGATTTTTATAGTCTTGATATAACTGATTTTTTTAATTTTATATTGATTAGAGCCTATCGAGGAATCGGTTAATTTTACAATTATGGTAAAAAATAAGCAAATCGATAAAAGTTTTAGGCAAGTGAACAAGATTACATAGGACATAAAACAGTATAGTAAAGCCACTAACCCGTTCTCTCCCTTTACTACCTTTTATTTGCTAGAGGAGATAACGAACCGGTAAATTGTGGAGCTCAGATGCAGTAAGACTGTCGCAATAAAACAGGATCTTGTGCTAAGCCATCTGAATTGGATAACAACTTAATTTGTAGCATATCCTTGTATCTAACAGTAGACTTAAAGCTGCTGCAGCACAGTACCGTTAATACTATTACTTATTATGCGGTACCTTATGAATATTTTACATTTCACATACAAAAATAAATAAATTTCATATTTTTAAGGTATGATGTGTGAAATAACTAGATTATTCTTATATAAAATATACTTACATCTCTAACTTGTAAGAACAGCTATTCTAATCATCATAGCCGATTTTTAAATGAGAACACAAAATAATGTTATAAAAATAATGAAAACTACTAGCCGTACTCAAGGAATCACTGCACTTGTAAAGCTGCTTGTCTGAAACAATTGCGGTGATTAGGCCTCACTCGTTTGTGGTTATTTGCTTGTATAGTAAAACTGAAAAATCTGTTACGTGACGTTTGTTTACAGCGCCTTCTTCAAAGATTTGCACTCACTTGTTTTACTATAAATAACGCGAGAAAAGCTAATCTGGATCCTTTATGTCATAACGAACGCACAAGAACGACTGGAATAATTTCCACTATTTCTTTAATAACTCTATGATTTTTTACTATTCCTTTTAATAACTAGACGACTTTTTACTTTTCCTTTAATAACTGGAGGACTTTTTCCTCCTTTAATAACTGGAGGACTTTTTACTATTCCTTTAATAACTGCAGAAGCTTTTACTATTTATTTAGTAATTGAAGAACTTATCAGTTTTCATTCAATTACTGGAGAGCTTTTTACTATTATTTTAATAACTAGACAACTTTTCACTATTCCTTTAATAACTGGAGGACTTTTCACTATTCCTTTACGTAACAACGGAATAATTTGATGACTTATTTTTTGACACAAGAATAGCTATAATCACTTACAATACTTTTATCCTGGTCAAAAAAGGAATTCCAGACACACAGAACCGCCGGCAAAAGCTAGTATGTCATAGAGAAGACACGAAAATGTTACAAAACATCCGGGAAACGGATACGGAAGCTTTGTCTTAAGTCATGCGTGGGTGAGCAGCACCACTTAATTACGAGAGTAACGAGATATGAGACGTGAGCTCGTTTTGTGTCACGCTGCCAAATTAATGCCATAAAGTGGAAGGAATTGACAATAGAAACCACGATTAAGAGGACTGAGAACTGTAGAGGAGCACTTTTTCTTACAGAATAATGTAAACCAAGTCCAACCTTTAATAATTATGATAACGTAGATATAATGGAAAATGTTTTCACATTTTAATTTAAATATTTGACAATTTCAATGTAATATCAAGTCGTTTCTAGAAACAAAACCACATTATAATGTGGTGGGCAGCCTCTGTTCACCAACCACTTAGTCCTACGTGACAGGTGACAGGTGGTGGGCTCAACGCTGCAAGACTGCTTCTGATAACACTATCGGGACTAAGGTGGCTTTATATATCCCAGAAGTCCCCCGCAACTCTGCTTCTGATGTGTCTAGCCAAAGGTAGTTGTATGCAGACACGTATGTGTTAGTTTAAGTCGAAGATGCAATTTATTTTTACACAAAGATAGATATAGGGACAGAGTAGGACACATAATGTATTCTGATAAACCTATGCAATTGGGTTTTTAAGGGTGGAACCGCGGGGTCATCCGTTCAGTAAAATTACAGAGCTTTATGTGGCCCAACCCAACCCTGATTTTTATAGGATAAAAATTCTGAGAAACATTTGCCAAACAGTCGCGCATCGTGAGTTACGTACCACCATTTACGTATTTTACAACAAACAAAAACAAAAACTGTGCCGCTAAGCGGTCACTCATCCAATGACTTACAACTGGAAGTATGTTACTGTTTCTCTTAATAATCACTACATGGCGAAGATACGGTATTGATGGCTAAAGCCAGGCTCACACTTTGCTGGTTTTTTTTTATTTGTTGTTATACTTTTAAGCTCACGCTATTGTTTACTGCAAGTTTGAGGTTTGTATGTATTACTGTTTTTACAATAGAGCAGCAACAACGAATACGTGCTTCTTTGGCTCCGTTGGCTCCTTTTTGGTCCGGACCCCTGATATAGTGTGAAGTTAATATAAGATAAGAGAAGTTTTTGAACCAGAATCATCAAAGTGTGATCACCTTCGAGTTCGAACTATCTCTCGGCCAAACTTTTCATCTGAAGTTGTTGTATATTTAGCTGAGAAACATAACAAAGTACTTTCCGTACTTATTGACATAGAACTGAAGAGCAAACATAACAAAACTTTGTCAAGCCAATAACAATATCCAGCTAAACTCCGAGCGTTAGGTACTAACGCCCTTTGTTCCGGTCACGCTGTAAATTTAATTGTGCCAGTCCTGGGCTGCAATGAGAATTTGTTCCCTGCGGAATAGCCTCAGAACTCCGGGAAACTTCTAATGTCTGCTTGGTACTGTACTTGTCATAACAGATATCACTGTAGCTGCATATCCGATTTATTTTTACAATATTTTTAACGATATTATTGTTATATCATATAAACTCTATTTTTTCTTACTTTTATTATCTTGTTAACAAAATTCTAACCTCAATATCAAGAAAACTGTGATTTAACCTAAAAATATTAGAAAGTGCAAAATTTATATGTTGATATTAATAAAAGAGATATTTAAATGTAATGTAATTAGCGGTCTTTATTGAACCTAAATCATAGTTTTCTTGATTTTTAGGTTAGGATTTTGTTTATAAGATAAAAAAGGAAGAGAAAATACAGTTTATATACAAAGCATGATCTGCTTGTGGAGCAACACCAGCCTGACAAAGCATGATCCGCTTGTGGAGCAACACCAGTCTGACAAAGCATGATCGGCTTGTGGAGCAACACCAGCCTGACAAAGCATGATCCGCTTGTGGAGCAACACCAGTCTGACAAAGCATGATCGGCTTGTGGAGCAACACCAGCCTGACAAAGCATGATCCGCTTGTGGACCAACACCAGTCTGACAAAGCATGATCGGCTTGTGGAGCAACACCAGCCTGACAAAGCATGATCCGCTTACGGAGCAACGCTAGCCTCACAAAGCATGATCCGCTTGTAACTTTTGACGTTTGAAACAACTGCACTATCCAGCCACCTCTTCGGGGATAAGTGTCGTGATACTATTTATTTATGTATTTACCGGACGTACGGTTTATATTTACGGTATTAATATTTTGCACGCTTAATATTGTCGTTAAGGTTACTATTTTACAAAATGAGTTCTAATTATTATCTTAATTACAATTTTCCCACGACGATGCGCACATTTTCACAGCTGTTTAAGTAACGTTATCTAAAACTGCTGACATAATAAAATTAAGCTACTGTCTTAAACTGTAACCTTAAGCTCTAGATTAGGTAATAAAACAGAACTACAGTATAAAAAATTTCTGTAAGGCATAGGGAGCTTATTGGGAACAGTTTCGAGTAAAATATATGCAAGTACTTTCGAGGGTCTCGAGAAGTAAGACCCGTCCCACCAAAAACATTTTCATGTAAAATGTTGCCAAGACAAAACCATATGGCTCACACTGTCAAAAAGTTATCAGATCTCATGTAAAACGATGTTTCGACCGTAACACACTGGGCCGCAAAGAAAGCGGGTCAGTTATTAAAAATGCGATAACTTTGCGATAATTTCAACAATCCTTTTAAAATAAAAACTAAATTAAAGTTAATTTCATTACAAAAATAGGAATAAGTAAAACCTTTTTATTTCTTTTTGGTGATTGTATTAAAAACCATTAAAAAAAAAGTCGATTTTTTTAGGGATCCGTACCCCAAAAGGAAGAAAGGAACCCTTATTATTACTTTATTGTCCGTCTGTCCGAAAAAATCCGAAATTTGTTCATTTGTAGCTATAGCACATAAAAAGAAAGTTTGTATGTGTGTCTGTCAAGACCCTTCAACTCAAGACGGAAGAATCAAGTTTAAATTAATATCAAATAGTAAAGTTTACGGTCATAAAATAAAAATAATCAAGCTTCTAAGTCCATGCAATGAAAATATGCCAAAAATACGGTCATTTTTGTCGCTTAGTGTGACATATAAATCAAAACCTATCGGGTACTTTCAGTAACCTTGAATCATAATATTTGGCAAGAAGCAATATGTCACATCACAAGTACAGGAAAAAATGTAAAAACTGATCATCAGCCTGTGAGACTTGATCTTAAGAGAATACGATTCGCGGCGCCTCGCAGCGTGCTTCATATTGATGAATTAATCTTGTTTATCTGGTATAATCCAAACCCAAGTTATTAGGGTTCCAAAAGACAACGAAAAAACGAAGAATTCGAGAAGAGGTTGGTAGTGCCCTTGCGCTTCGCTTCGCTTGAACGATTGATAGCGCGACACACCAACAGTTGATAGCGCGACACACCAACAGTTGATAGCGCGACACACCAACAGTTCTTGCAATTTTCCAGAACACTCTCCTCTCCATTTCAAGAGCATTGGGATCCTTGGTGTTGACATCTCCAGCGATGTTCAGTTCCGAGATCATTTGCTAGACAAGGTAAAGCTGGCGTCCAAAAAACTTGGTGTACTTAACAAAGCGAATCAGTAATTCACGACGGGGCAAAGGTTGCTGCTTTAAAAGTCGCAAGTTCGGCCCCATATGGAGTACTGCTACCATCTCTTGACTCGGTACAACGAAGGGCTGTGAGAATTGTCGACGATTCCAAACTCACTTGCCGTATCGAGCCCTTAAGTCTGAGGGGAAACTTTGCCTCCCTGTGTGTGTTTTACCGCTTGTACAATGGGATGTGTGGATGATCAGAGGAATTGTTCGAAATGATGCCCAAGGCTGGCTTCTTTCTACCATCGCACCGCTCGCCATCGGCAGGGATTCATTCTCACACTTTAGAACCGAAATGGTCGCGTACAGTGCGGTTCCTCCTGCAAACGCTTGGGTTGTGGAATGCGCTCCCTAGCCAAGGTTTTCTTTAAGGACTACAGTATGGGGTTCTTCAGGAAATTTATTATATATTTATTAGATTTTTGAAGGGTCGGCAACACGCTAGTGAAACCCCTAGCAATGCAAGCGTCCATAGGCTACGGTGACCGGTTACCATTAGGCAGACCGTTAGCTTGTTTGCCACCTTAGTGTAATAAAAAAAAAACAAGATGAAAATATCCGAAAATCAATGTACTATTAATTCATTCTTTCCAATATTCTATTATTATTCATTCGAATAGCAAACGCTGCCAGCCTTCTGGCATTGCCACAGTGCAATTGTTAAGATCAGGTTTTTTATTTATTATTTAGGTTTAATTTAACTTTTTTTTAGTGGTATATATTTATTGTTGATAAATAAAAATTGTAATTAAATATTTCTATCCAATTATATAAATAAGTACAAAACGTTTGTAAAACGGAAGTAGCAATCTCGCAAGAAGTCATGTCATTTCGGTGAAGATGACGGGCTGACAAGATATGCGACATTACGAACAAGTGCCCTTCTCTGTCATACGCTAGGAGAGATTGTCACAAAGGCGGAAATAACTCTCAATTTTGTCTATATTTTCCAACAAGTGGAAATATAACCAAAAAATTTAACATCTGATATAGAAAATCCCAAGAAAAAAGCAGATGGAGATACTTTATTATATACATGTGTTAAATATCTCAGATTTTGCATCACTATTATCAATTTTCATACGTAATTGTAAAAGGATATTGTTGAGATTGGAAACAAACGAGGAAAATATTAATTAAAATAAATACCTATTATGACACTTTATATAGTACTAAATACTCTCGACCTACATAATGTGACTAAAATTACGAAAATAATTGACTAAAGTTATTACAAATACATTTTGTAGGTAATAATTTTAGTCCTATCCAAACTAATATATATTTGGGGCAGTCTGTTTGTTACTGCTTAGCGTCACCACGGACCAAGCTGATATCTGGAAATTGTTGAGGGAACGAAGAAGAACCTAGTATTTATATATTTTCTATAGCTGCAGCTATAACTTGCTATAACAAACTTTCTTACTATAATCAAAGACATACTGTAGTAATCCCACGCCGATAAACGAATTAAGCGCGGGCAAAAGTTAGTAGGTTATAAGTGCTTAGTGTATTCATACCTAGTGTTGTGGATAAATATGAAGGAAGTTTGGACATTGTAATTTCTCTGTTGGCTTTAGATTCAATTTTCAAACATCCTGTAATTGATGCTATAAAATTGTTTTTAGGTTTTTAAGTTAAATGAGTTTTGTCGACCTATACAGTGTTATTTTTGAAGATCATCCATGTCGTTATCTATTGTTAATGTTTATAATGTTATTTTTATATTCATCGTCATTGAGTCCCCAACATTACCACGCACAGCTGAAAAACATGAGTTCACAGTTATTGCTGTATAGCCCAGGGTGACGCTGCCAACCATCGCCTAGCTAGAATATACAGATTATAACTAATTAGCGTTACTAAACCATAATCACCGGAAAGTTTTAAGAGTATTTAGCAAAGGGTTAAAGTTCATATTTCAATTAATAACCCTCCATTCTCCACGCTGTATCTCCCTTACTCATCCTTCATAATATCAACATTACTTACATCACCAACCCATTACATTACAGATACGATTTATATGGGGAGGTGTTATTCGTGCGTGATGATAACATACGGTACTGACACACCGTGTCTAACTGTTGGCCTGTGCATTAGATGAAAGACGCACTGTAAGCTCTTCGAAGAATGTCTACGTGAAGATATTCCTATGTTATTCGTTCAATAACTTGTGTAGGCAACATCGCTTATATTTAAGTAATGGGCAATATTGGGAAAGCCACACAGCTCGTACAATTGCTGAGTAAAGGGAAAAAAAGCAAATCTTGTGCCGAGTTGATATGTGTGCGATAGCCTTAGTTTAAATTCGCTTCTTGATTTTGGAGCCTGAAGACACGAAGACATTTACGGCAAACCACTGCAGCTCCAATTTGTGCTGCATCAACGAACTAATACTGTTGTTAAATAGCACTAAATATTAAATCGGCTTTATGAGCCTATGAAAAGAAACACATAAGTTGCATAGTCCCATCACACTTTGGCTATATTTTAGGCGATACATGCTGGGCCAGTAATAACCGACTTAAAATAATTATATTCATGACATTAGAAATATGATATGATAATTACTAATAACAATAATTTTTTATGTATTTACAATATAAACAATTTCAATTATATTTTTGTTTTGTTTTGTTGCTTAAATGTAAGTAGTAATAACTTAATTAGATTGTTACTTTCAGATTCGATGGCAATGACGAAGAAAGTGATAATCATTGTAATTGTTTGCATGTCGTTCGCTTTCTAACATCTCACTGCTGGCTTCGTTGTTTTGGAATGTCCACCAGGAAGAACACCTATATTTAATTCGAATACTGAGCTATTTGGATGCGGCCCTGACCTCGACCAGTATATTACCAACAAATTATATAATAAGAGACATAGTAATTATTATCTATGGAAAACAATCCGAGATAGAACATGATTGCTTACACATGTTTGTGTAATAATTACAAATATTTATTAATTGGTATGTAGATACAATAATTGATATTTTATAAGTAAAGAGGAAAAGGATCGAATAGCTATTTGTTGAGATCGGCATCTTTTTGACACTATCTGATTTTCATATATTTAATGAGGTGTTAGATTTAAGTTGTTGTCGTTAGGAATATAGGACCAATTTAGAAGCAGCAAGATCGTAGACAAAACAAATTTTAATTAAGTCATAATGAAAGTTTAAGTGAGCACTTTGTTCAGCTAACAGCGTAACTTAATCAGCTTACAGAATGTTCTCATTGTTGTTATAACAGAATTACGTACTTGTTGTTGTTTTGATGTTCAGGATGGTGGTGATAATAATATGTGCTTTTAATAAATATTTAAAGTATTGTGATAATAAAGATAAATAAACAAGATTATTGCTGTGCAGTGTGTGCGTTTTTAGGGTTCCGTAGTCAACAAGGAACCCTTATAGTTCCGCCATGTCCGTCCGTCCGTCTGTCCGTATGTCTGTCCGCGGCTTAGTTCAAAAACGAGAAAGCTGCAATTTGGTAGGGATATACACATTGATCAAACCGACAAAATGGTAGAATAAAATCGGAAATTTGAAAAAATTTTTTAGGGTACCTCCCCTGCACCTGAAGTGGGGACGTAATTTTTTTTCTCGTGTACTCCATCGTATGGGGTATCGTTGGATAGGAATTCCAAAAAAATGGCGGTATGCAAAGATTATTTTTTGATTTAGGGCTCCGTTTGCGAAACATTTAGCTTTAAAGTACTAATTTTTGTTAGAATCAAGTGTCCCCCTACCCTCTACCAGCGAAAGTATAGTATTTGGAAATGTAAAAAAAATTACGGTGGTAGTGCATACAATGAATTTAAAAGGAAAACTATCACGAGTAAGTACACTTTACAGGCTAACGAGTAATAGTCGACCAAGTTATAAAATGTACTTGGAAAAGAGAAATTTTCGTACAAATTCCATTAAAGTTACTTATATGAAGTAGGTACATCTATAAAATATAAGTGAATGAACGATGTATGATTATAGAAAATTAAATAACAACATTTTAAAGACTATTCTTCTTAAATTGATTACAATAGTTACGTTCAAATGACGCATTTGACTAGCCGGTGTTTATACTACGTACCTAAACATTGTGTCGCCCCCTCTCTCAGTAACCGTTGCATTTGCCAGTATTTAAACAACCTCTAAAATGTTAGTTTATGAAGCTACTACGGAACCCTATATTGCGCGTGGCCCGAAACGCACTTAGCCGTTTTTTTTTTTATACCAACAAGGTGATAAACAAGCTTAACCTTTACGTGGTGACGTGGACTTATTTTCTCATTTCTGCTGACGTGGTAGTCTGGCAGACATATTTTCACATTAAAGTTGTTTTATTTGATTTAAAATACAACTTGAATATCAAAAAATATAATCAATGAACAATAAACGAAACAAAACTCGTGTATGCATAATCACAACCTTTATTACAAGTAGCATAAAACAAACAGAAATTTCAGTCCAAATCTCAAATATTGCCATAACAATTATTAAATATTTTTTTTATACAATCCTGAATAAAAATTTATTAATCAAAAAAATATAAAAACAAAAAATCGTAAAATTTTACCGTGACATCTAAAGTTATACAGCCTCAATGTGTTACCATTTTTGTTGACAAAAGTCAAAATTAGCAAATACACGCACACATGTGTCTTCTGCGACTGCTCCCGCCGCACTGACGCGTGTAATGCGCCATTTTAGGAAGGTACTAGAAACGCAGGAAACGAAACTCTAAAATAAAATTTTTGGAGAAAATTTTCTACTTTGTGGTGTCTGTGGGACTACCACGTCAGCTACAGAGGGTTAAAGTAATATATCTACTTAAAAACATGGCCATTTCAATCTTCTTACATTTCCTACTTATATTCTAAATGTGATAGTTTGGATGCTTGGATGTTTAATACTCAAGCACGCTTGAACCACTGGATGGATCGGGATAAAACTTGGCGTGGACGACACAGGTTAAAATTTATTGTGAATATTAGGTTCTTACTGGTATTCCTGCAATACTTCTTAAGTACACAGGTATCTATATTAATCACATACTTTTTCTATTGAAACATTGTTATTTATTAATGTTATTACTTGTATTACTTTTAATCATTATCATCAGCTCACTGTAGTCCGCTGCTGGACATTACCCTCTCCCAAGGTGCGTCACTTCGCACGATCCTGCTTGTAAACACATTAAATAACTGTCACATAAATGTCACGTAAAAAATCTTGTTTATTTACGAATTACGACGTAATAAATAACTCCTGCATACAATTCTATTTTGATAACATTAACTATTTAGGTACAGGATATTTTTAATGTTATCATTATTTTAATGGGATCCTCCAAAAAGGAAGTTATTTAATTTTTAAAGGGTGATACCTCTGATGTTGCAAGCGTCCATAGACGGACCGTAAGCTTGTTTGCCACCTTAGTGGTATAAAAAAAATCATTGCTCGACAGAATAGGTCAAAACGCGATGCAGCATCATTACTAATAATTTATTTATACTAACGGCAGCATCGATGCAGTCGAAAACCGCCGGCGCCAGTAGCTGATGCTGAAGGGTGTGGGTTCGATCCCCACACTGGATATCTAATTATATGATAAACATTTGTGTTCGTGCTTTGTCCGACTGTATTTATGTATTTTTTCACAAACATTTAATATACCTATATGTATTTGTATCCGTTGCCTGGTATCTATAACAAAAGCTTTGCTTACCATGTTGCCTATTTATTAAACAAAGTATTGCTTTTACTGAGATCCTAAGTTATGCTTAGAATTTTTTTTAGTCACTTTTTTTAAGAAAATCATTCAAAAGATTTTTACGTTTTGAAGAAAATGAAACGGGACAAAGTTGACACAGCACCCTGGGTACAAAAGCACATACTAGGGCGTAAACCTAAATACTTAGGTAACTCAGAATACAGAGTGCTAATTTATCCTAAACAAACTTTAGTATTTATCTTTCCTAATTAAAACTAAAATTCACTACCAGGTCGCTAATTTTTCAAAAGATGATTAAAGAAAGTAATTATGAGAGTTATTATCTTAATAACAAACTAATTTTGCGACGCGAAGATCCCCTAAGCTACTCAAGTTACTTTAATATAAACTGTAACAAAACACTTAATTAGTTCAAACTACTCACTTAAACGTTTATTACCTCTTAAATAAAATATATTTTACACAAGGTTTTTCAATTATATTGGTACTCCCACTCCCACTCTTCTTACAATAAATTATATTGTGATATTGTTAAGAAATATTGCTGGGTCACTGACTACTATTCGTCTGTTTGTAACGGTATTTAAAATTAGAAAAAATGAGCGCTGGGCAAGCCAGTTCGGTGCTAAACTAAGTGGCACCTAACGAGTGGCACTAAGTAAAACCCGTTTTGAAGCATCGTTACCCTATTGTACTAGGTATATTTATTGTTAATTAATTATACTACCGTTACCGTTACTGTAATGCTTCAAAATAAATATTTTTCTTCTTCTTCTTCCTTACCTACACATCATATAACCAGGTAGCAGGGATCGTCCGGAGTGGAGCCTACAAGCCAGACCACTCTAGTCGGCCACTGCGTATGGACTCCGTTCTCAGCAGAAGGGGTTGGTGCAGCTGACTCAGCCTTTTTCATTAACAATCGGTAAAGTAGTTAGGTTAGGTTAGGGTAGGTTTTTGGCAACATTGGAATCTTCTCCTGCCACCCCATGGGAATTTTGGACGGTTGAGGATTGTCGGGGCGCGACTCAGTACTACAGAAGAGTCCCTGGGAGGAGAAACGGATATCGTGTAAACCGTGCGTGCATCTTTTCATCAGATAGAGTGAAGATTCACGGTCCTCCATTTCGCCAAATCTAGACAGAGGGGTCGGTGGTGATAGGATGCTCCGATTCTGCAAGGGGGGCGATGACATTGCCGCGTTACACCGTCGTGGATATTGTGTAAAAATGTTAAAACGCACACGTGGGTTTTAGTCGGTAAGGGTTTGGCATAACCTTTGCGCCGATACCGCAACCTATTTATATATACTATACTATATATACCTATCCATGGGGTTTTTCCAGCGTCAAACAAAAGTATCAGTTGCTGTATGGGTTACCATTTAATGTCACATTTTTCTGAACTTCTCTCTGGGTCGGAGGATACGTTGAACTGTCAGTCCTGTCTGATGTGATATAGCAGTAGTTTTTGAGCAAAATCAGAAGCTTATGGCAAGCTCGACAGCTGACTGTCCAGAGGCCACTAGATTGACAACATCCACAAATTCGGAACGCAGTGCGCAGTGGGGGCAATTGACAACTGAAGCAACAACCGAAAACCTTGTTAAGTATGATCTTTTGAAATTTGTGTGTAAGAGAGGCTTTAACTTTTAGTCTCGTGCATTCAAGGATAGGTCAGAGTTCGATTTACTAAAATCTGCAATTTACTATACTAAATTAGGAAACACAACTTCTCTGATAGACCTTAGGACCTTGAACATGACAGCCCAACGTTTAATCACTTGTACCAGTCGGTCGCCTTATCCTAAATTAAATATAATGCAACAAAAGAAACGCCTTATCCTGAATATACATAACCTATCACATACAAAACATAATAACTATGTAACATCGTCAAACCTGTGCCTTCTATATCCACCCTGAGACAGTTACGTTTGTTACGCACGGAAGCTCACAGCGGATAATACTTCCATGTTACACTTTGATCTTTGACATAAGTATCAATAGTGAACATTATTTACACTTGTGTGAACATATTTTTTTTATCTCACTGGCTCGAAAAGGCTTACTTTATCGTTTAAAATCTGCGTGGAAAAGCCTACTTTATCCGCTTCCACGCAATTTTTTTTTAAATTCTAAAAAAAAAACATTATTAAACTGTCCGAAATGCGGTTCGTCCTTACTACTTTATACATTAGTGATCTGTTCATAACACTTTCGTGTAATTTTTGCTACTATTGCATTAAAGATAATGTTTTATTGAATGTTATTAAATAGATAATCTATTGTTGTTTGTTAAATTATTAAATACAACAAGAATAAATAAGTTTTAAATATTATTTTTGTTATAAGAGTTTGCATGGTGCAAATTCGGAACGCATCTTAAAAAAAGAAAAAAAAAGAAAAATTTATTTGGAATTACGTTATATAAAGAAAAGAACAAATAATATATATTTTGGTTATTACTTTTACTAAATAAACTTAAAGTTAATAATTAAAAAACATGAGTAACTCCACCAGTGACGTAAAATAACTAAGTTTCCTCGCAAAAAATAGGTAAGTACCTCTGAGCGTGCGATTTGTTGACTACACGCAGACATACAATTTGTTGACTACATGCAGACATACAAAAGGCGCTCAACCTATTTTAGAGACTTATAATGTTGTTATCAATACTTAATTAAACTATTTAAATATAGTATATTTGTTCCATTAATAAGTAATTAAACACTAATTATTGTTTTTCTTGTATCTTGTATATATTTTCCTCGCTGTAGTGAGATGAAGAATTGTGTCTTTCGCATGGCTGAAAACTTTTAGGTTTCGTGCCTTAGAATCCCTCGCTTTGCTCAGGATTTAATTATTAAAACACTCGCTTCGCTCGTGGGTTCATTCTTTGGATCCTTCGCTTGCTCGGTATTTAATATAGGCACTTACGCCAAAAAGCGACTTTCCAGCCTTGCAAAATAAATAACTACTATATTAAGTAAACACAAGTAGATAACTTACTATGTGAAGGAAAAATAATGACTTCTTGAGACTACAAAAAGTTGGAAACATAATTAGAGCTCATATGAAGGAAATAAATATAAGTGTCTTCGAAAGCTCTTGTGGACATTTTACAGACCAAATAATTTTCTTCATGTCTGACCGCTGGCATTTCCAGTCGCCGTAGGTCAAGACGTTGCCATTCTGACAAATTGGCTGCATTAAGTTGCTCTTCGTGTAATATGATACGTGGGTTTTGTGATGTCACATAAAAGTTAAGGAAAACGTTTTTGTTTTACTTTTGTTAAACTACGGTTGCTACCTAGTGGTTATATTATTTTTGAATTGCAAAAAAATAAAAGAAGTGCTTACAAAAGACTATGCGCGCGAATTGTTACTTAACGTTCATCGCTGTAAATTTTTCATACAAAATTAACTTTGCCATAATCGCCAATATTCTCAATTTTACTATATATTTTCATTTTAAAAAATAAACATTTAAGATCTGGGCATTTTTGGTTCCTTGAGATTCTGATTAGCTATTACTTTTCAATATTTTTATAAACTTGCATGACGTATTAAAAGTTTTACAGTTTCAAGATAGTAAATAGTAATAAAGTTCATGGCAGTAATAATATACGTCCATCGTTTATATTACAATGTGCTTCCACACTGTGTCGTCCGCTCAGTATAATATTCAATAGGTCATTGAAAGAGGGAGTGTTTCCTACTATTTGGACAGATGCCTATGTGGTTCACAAAAAAGGCTCTAAAATACCAAATGAGCATTATAGAGGACTCTCGATATTACCAAAATTTAGTAATTTTCGAAAAAAATATACATCAGTATGTATATATAACGATATCTAACAGAGTCCCGGAAGAACAACACGGTTTCCTGAGAGGTCGCTCAGCACTGACCAATCTTGTCACCTTCATCGGATTTTTAATACAAATAAGGATATGGGAAAACAGGTTGATGTGATTTATACTGATTTTGAGAAAGCATTCGATCGTGTAGATCACAATATCCTGTTATGGAAACTAAACCACTTAGGAATCCATGGTGATCTCTTGAGGTAGGTGGAGTAATAGATCCCAAGCTGTTAGTAGGAGGTGTTAGATCAAATTTTATTAATATTTCATCTTGTGAACCACAAAGATCACATCTGGGCCCTCTTATTTACAAAATATATAAAAAATTTAATATATGCAGACGATACTAAAATTTTCTTTGATAAGAAAATGCTGACGACTGTAAATAACTACAACAAGATCAAAATAGAATAAAAATTAACATTACTTAGTGTCAATTGATTTCATTTACACGTAAATGCAGTTCCATAGTTTTTATATATTATATTGATTATACAGCAATCGAAATGCAGTCCCATAGTTTTTATATATTATATTGATTATACAGCAATCGAAATGCAGTCCCATAGTTTTTATATATTATATTGATTATACAGCAATCGAAAAATCGAAATCTAGAATTCGGATGCTGTATTTGGTCACCCAAAATATATATAACGTATTTTCACAAAGAAAAATTTATTCGACAATTGAATTTTAAGAACCGAAAGAACTTTAAGAGTATGAAGGCAGTTGTCAATATTACCAGCTACTTACGCTTAACGACCGTTGAACACTAGCGGACAAGATGTTTTTACGTGATCTTGTATGGGGTTGAATAGACTGCTCATCCTTAAAGAGCGAAAATAGCTTATAATTAAATCCTCAAATGTTAAGTTTCAACATACCTAATCACCTAACTAATTATGGCCAAAATTCTTTGTGTAACCAAGATTATTTAGAGCACATGATATAGTAAAATCAATAAACTTTGTGATATTACTAAAAAAATATAAAATAATCAAAAGTATCAAATTAATAATTCTAAGTATAATCGTTTCTTGTATGAATGAATAGAAAAATCGAAAGGAGCAAGTAGCATGCGCGGGCCACTGACCTCACCCGCGCCAAACAAACGTTAAACGTAGTAGGCAGGTACTTTAGTAACTACCTAAATACCGACCTACCTACAAAAAATTGCATAACCAACTTTTCCTTCATACTTTACCGGCTTAGGACGGTCAAAAATACGATAAGTACAGTAAAATTTACTGATAAAGATTTAGGTAATCAAAGTTTACTTAACATAAATAGGTACCTACCTATCATAATCATAATATTTACAATAATTGAATACGTATTTATAATAAGAAAAAAAAACAATAAACTCACATTTGAATGTCCTTAAAAATTATGTGTATTTTAACAATTGTTTAAAATGACCACCTCCATTTTACAAACACAACAAAGCACGACGTCGCAAATTGTTTTTAATTTTACGTAGCAAAACTGTTCGTGATTTAACCACTGCAAAAGCACTTACGATTTTGTCTTTTAATTGTTCAATGGTTTCGGATTCACATTCGTAAACAATTCGTTTTATCTCTCCCCACAAAAAAAGTCTAGCGGGGTGATATCTGGCGACCGTGCCGGCCATGGTATGGGTCCACCGCGACCGATCCACCGTTCGCCAAACTCGCTATTTAGGTACGCACGCACTTCACTGTAATAGTGAGCTGGGGCTCCGTCGTGTTGAAAGTGCATGTCTGCTAGATAGGACATTGGTACATCTTCCAACAATTCTGTCACTATCGAGGATAGAAGGTTTAGATACCGTCTCCCAATTAACGTACCCTCAATAAAATAGGGCCCGATGACACAGTCATTTATTATACCCGCCCACTAACAACACAACACTAAATCGCACTTGAAAAGCATCTCTGCGCGTAACGTGTGGATTTTGCCCACGAACACTCCACCAATGTTCATTGTGGATATTAAACATTCCAATCCGCGTGAACGTTGCTTCGTCAGTCCAGAGAATATTGGCATTTAAATTTTGTAACAACCAATTACAGAACCTCATTTTTGGTCCATAGTCAGCGAGAACGATGTCTTGTACTCGCTGAAAATGGTATGGATACATTCCCGAAACGTTGAGTAGTTTCCAGACGTAATACTTTAAAACTTCTAGCCGCTTGTCTAGTACTTGCCTTATGATTTTGGGTAAAATACCGCCTTATGATCCGATACATTCGTCTTGGATGTACTGGTGCTCTCCCTCTGGCTTGGGCATGCGCTGGAAAGCTCGCAAAGTCCAGTAGGTTTTGGGTTGCGCTCAAAATTCTTCATAATGATGGCGGATTTCTGTTAGGATATGTACGCCGCCATCTTCGCTGCGTTCTACGTAAACTCCTTGTTTGTTAGTACCATACAACCATGTATAGAAGTTGTAGTTTGGTAAACAAGACTGTATTTTGTCTCGTCCTAGGCATCTTTCTTAATAACTGACACACACACACAATGAATCGTTATCAATCGTTGATCGAGGACGTAAGCGCGGCGCGACCAAGACCTACTTTTAAGGAGGTTTTCGCACGACTGTTTGATTGTTTGTTGCGGGTGTGCGAGGGGAGGGTACAGGGTGGCCGGCCGGGATTTTAGAGACAACGGTTGTCGCTAAATTTATTGAGATAAGCGAATGAACCTAAAATACGCGTTGCCAATCTTCTTGCAAAAATTCTGTCTATGAGCATAAAATTGCTTGATACTTTAAATGTTTAATTTATTTGTTACGATTGTAGTCATATTTTATTTTTATTAATTATTGATATTTTGAGTTTGCCTAAACACAATGAGTTGGTTTTTATCGTTTTAGGCGATAACATCAGTTTTTTTTTTCATAATTTATTTTTGTAATATGACAATTAAAAATTAAAGAACTTTTGATACTGAAAAATTTGAAGCCTCAATATATATATATATATATATAATGAAGACGCATAGACACACCCACGTACCCTTACACGTACAGACACACACACGCATACTCATGTTACAATTCTCATACAATTAAGCATACACATATACACAACTGGTACATGTTCCAGAAAAGGTAATGTAAAGTTAATTTTATACATTAATAAAACGAGTTGCACTCCGGGAGTGCCGGCAGAAGTGAAAACCATTACACACGATTCGCGCTTAACACTCAAATATATCACAAGACATGTCTTTGACATTGTCAAGAAATAATAATGTTTGTTTATTTACTTTTTTGACATAGTATATTTGACATCGCAATCTGTCATAGAATTAAAATTCCATATCCACCTCCATGTGCTACTCATAATCGCGAATACTAAAAATAAAAATTATAATAGGCGTGGCATTACGGTTTACGTATTTTACAAAGACAAAGATGCACTTTGTTCAATTTCCATATTTTAAACACTTTATATACACGAATTTTACGAATACACAGCAGTATGGCCACTACACAGACGGTCGAGCCATCAGCTGTCACTATCCATGGATGCGCGTAGCACGCTGTAACATGTTTATGTTACACACGACCATTCGCGCAAGCGCCCTGCGCCGCCTAAACGAAACAGCAGGCGCAGGCATAAATTTTCGCCGCGCCGTAGAAAGAGAGGGGGATACTCCCTCTCCTTCGCCGCGCCAGCTGCATACTCTCCATCCGTATTACGCATTTTCACGATTAGGACACGTGACCTGACGCGAGTTTATAATTTTTTACCCATACCAAAAAAAGTGCACAACGCCGCTAAAGAAGTTTTCACTTCAAAAATTACTATACATGTGCAAATCTGTACAGATTTTTTTTTGTTTTTTAAGGAATTCCATTATTGGCTGTGTAAATGAATCACTCACATTTGTACTATGCATTGTATCGCTATGTGTATTCATTAATAATAAATAAATATTAAAATACATCATAACACATATCAATTAATTTAAAAGCATTGCAAAATAGCCTCTGATTTTCTTCTGAAGGTCTTTTTAAAAAAATAGTAGTATTTCAAGATTAAAGTACCAAATTGCATGTGCCCAAATATTAATCTCAAAGCGTCCTTGTGTGCTGACAGCTGCCTGAGAGAGAAAAAAAACTTATAATTAGTGTAGGTGTCTCTAGGTTTCTCATAGGCAACTCATTCTGAATCCGATTCATCCGATTTTTCTCAAATGATAGAGTTTTTAGGTAACCAACTCGGGCCAAGCTTTTCAACCTCCTGGTCTATCCTTGGGTAACTCCGGACATAACTATATCTTTGGGTATATATCCGAGGCCGCATATGTTACAACTCCTTCACTTTGCGGGAAATAAACATGTCCTATATCCAGGGAGTGAACGAACAAATCCAAATAAACAGCGGAGCGTGTCGCCCGTGTCTGTATGGCGATGCACGCATATCACTGAAGGTGAGAGAGAGAGAGAGCTAGCGTTGAAACTAGAGAGCGAAATAGTAACTTTTTTTTTTTTTTTTCTGTGCTGACTATGCAGTTGGCTGTTGCAGCCATTACTGCTTCACCAGACTTTTGGGGCGAGACTCTGATGGAGCCTCAGCCCATATAGCGCCCAACGCTCAAGGGCTCCCCGCGGGGGAAGCCTCGGCTTGGGTTCTCGCTCTCGGGGGCGTCCCTTCGACCGGCGTGAGTCATCACCCGAAGGTGAGTCACCGCCAGGAGGGGAGTTCCCCGTTACGCGGGTACGATTGCGATTGAGTGGGGGCGAGAAGCGCCCCGGCACTCTTTGATACCTAGTGTATCCTTGTGGGCGCCGACGAACCCGGGGACGTCGGCGTCGTGTTTGGAGGGAGGCCCTATTCGGGGAGGTCGTAGAGACTTATCTCGCTATCCGGACAGCGAGATCGTCATCTGGGGACGTTAGTACGTGCCGAGGCCGCCTAACAATAGTTGTACGACCGCGACCGGGTCGATCGGGGGGACGATACGTTGTGGATTGCACAATTAATCGATTCGGGTGATTTTGCGTAAAAGCGGACTGCCAAGTCTTTTAAGTTTTGGGGAATCGTGGGGAGTCTCTGTGTAGGTCCGCGTTGCGAACGTACCAAGAGGCTCCAGAGGCCGCTCTGAGAAAGCGGTTTTGGAGGGTCTGGAGTTTGTGGAGATTGCGCTTGGACAGCGCAAAGACTACGCTAGCATAAGCTAGTATGGGGCGGATACAAGTTGTGTAAAGATTTAGCTTATTTCTAAGCGACATCTTACTATACTTGCCTATCATGGGATAGAGACGACCGAGGACAAAAGCGGCTCGGTCTCTGACTATTTTGGTGTGAGCTTGGAAGTTCAAACGACTATCCATGGTCACACCGAGATATTTGGTCTTATTTTGCCAGGGAATGGCACTACCGAAAAGAGAAAGGGGAGGAGGCCGCGGAGGGCGGCCTAAGGTAAAAAGGACGGCAGAGCTTTTGTCGGGATTCACCTCGATTCTCCATTTCCGAAACCACTCGCCTAGGGCGGTGATAGCGGTTTGGAGTCTCTTAGTGATTCGACTCACTTGCCTATCGGTGGTATAGATAGCGGCATCGTCCGCAAAGAGGGCTAGATTGGTACCTATCGTTTTAGGGATATCGTTAGTGTACAGAAGGTACAAGATGGGGGCGAGCACGGACCCTTGCGGGACTCCTGCTTCTATGGGACGGGGGGAAGCCTTCGACTTTGTAGCGAAAGCTACGATTCGACAAATAGTCTCGTATGATGAGCACGAGACGATCTGGCAACTGAAAGTTGTACAGTTTAAAAATTAAACCGTTGTGCCAGACTTTGTCGAAAGCTTTCGCTACATCGAAGAAGACAGCGCCCGTGTGACGGGTCTTACCTAACGCTGGTTGAAAGCCAGTAAGAATATGTTCCGTTATGCGGAGGACTTGATGGACGCATGAGTGTTTGGCACGAAAGCCGAACTGCTCATCTATTAAAATGCCTCTGGAGACTATAGCGTTCCGTAGGCGAGCGAGGAGGAGGCGTTCATAGAGTTTACCAAGGGCCTTTAGTAAACTTATGGGGCGATAGGAGGACGGCTCGGTACGAGCTTTACCTGGCTTATGGATGCCTATAACAATTGCATCTTTCCATTGAGATGGAAAGATGTAATGTTCCATAGCAGTGTTAAAGATCGCTACTAGGAGGCAGACAAGGGGCAGAGTGAGGCGCTTTAGGATATCGTTAGAGATACCGTCCGCACCGGGGGCTTTACGGGGGCGTAGGTCTTTGATGACCTGTACGACTTCGTCGACAGTGACAGGGGGCAGGGGGTCTTGTGGAGGCAGAGAAGTTCTGCGCTCCACTTCGCCGTCTACCTCGCGCACGTGGTCGGGATCGAAGGGCTGTGTGCTTAAGGCACATTAGGCTTGGAGGCTAGACGCTAGGCAATCCGCTTTTTCGTCGTCGTTGAACGCGGGAACGTTGTTGGGACGAGATAACGGAGGGAGAGAGTTTGCGGTTTCGGATTTTAGAGCTCTGGCTAAGTGCCAATAAGCTTGGTTAGAAGGAGAAATGTTCTCCATAAGATCACCGAAACGTTGGGCGCGGAGCTCAGCTACAGCGGTTCTTACACGGCGGTATAAGTCGTTGAAGCGAGCTTTATTATCGATAGTGGGAGCGCGATCGCATGCGCGGCGGGCCGCGTTACGCTCAGTCATTAGCGACCTGATGTGCTGAGGCAGGATTAGGTGGTGATAATCACCAACCGGCACCTATCGTGAGCACTCGCCAACGGTGGCGGTCAGGTGGCTAGTGAGTGAGTCGATAGCTACGTTAAGATCGGTCGCGGATGAGATTACGTCGGGAACGCGGTCTAGATGTGGCGAGCTGGGATTTTCGAGCAATTGCTCAAATTTATCTCAGTCCGTCACAGTTCTAGTGTCGGGAGGAGAGTCCGAAGGGGAACCTTATCGGAGGATGACAGGGCGGTGGTCCGAGTCAAGTTCGTCAAGCACCTCTATATGCATTGGGATACGAATTTCCGTGCAATACGCTTTTAAGCACCTAAATCGCTTAATTATTAAGTGGACGTTTTTTGTCTTTAATTCAATTGTTTGTTTACGTAGGTCATACCTACGTACTATAGATTAGTACTTACTTTCAGTATCAGCTCTGCTTTGTGACGTGCGCGTAAATATCTGTTAGAAAAATATAATATAAGTGTCAATGATTACTAGTGTATTTAATGAGTGTTCGTTTATAAATAATTATTATCGTTTACTTTCCTGGTAGGATTTGTTTGTGTATAAGTACTAAACTGTGTAAACATTTACACCTATAAAATTTTAGAGTTACAATTGCGTATTGTGTATAAAAAAAAAATTTATAAATTTTACAGTCATAGCCTGAAATTGTATCCTAACCTAAGAAATTACTAATCAAACAAAGCCCGACTCATACCTATCACAACTCATATAATGAAAAAAGGATTTAAAAAAAACAAAAAATTAAATTTTAATGTAAATTATTACACTTAATCATTGTACATACTATTTCATTTTTAAATACGCCAATCAAATATGTTTATTCATAACTATTTGATTGATAGTCCTAAGCCTATCAAGTATTAAGGGATATCAAATAGTATCTATCTATAATAAACGAGGGATATACTAACGATTTGTGCCCTCGTGATTGAAAGGTACCATATCGATCCTAGGATTCGTTTGACCGCGGTGTGCCAGAAAATTGAATATTTCCGCGGATATTTTAAGCGGAGCGGATGGATATGCGAAGCGGATATGTATCTTTAATCGGAATGATATGTGACATATTCAATCTTTGCCCGGAGTTACTTAGCCCATGGCTATCCTTGTCGCGACGTTAGCTCTATGTAAAACCATAAATACTAAAGAGAATTCAAACAGCTCTCCATGTACCCTAACAAGGAAAAACGTTTCTAACTTAAAAAGTAATGCCATTTCAACACTACACAATTTCTAAAAATGTTGATACAGTTGACTTTTATGTATATACAGTAATTTCGTTATTCCCAACTTGAAGAAAGCCGAACTTTCATACTAACTTTCTTTCTACAAATAAAAACTCCTAGCGGATAGACTTTCAGAAATCCTTTGTTTGAGTTTAACTTGGTGTTTAAGGGAACTTTGCGCAATTTCATGTTTCCGCGTTTTTTCTGTAAGTCATATTTTTATTAAGTAAATAAAAGCTTTAACTTTTATTTTTTGCTTAACCTCTAGTAAATAAAGCAAACTCTTACATATTACGATAAATTCTTACAATAAAATAGAATGGCAACACAGTAAAGGATTGCACAATTTTTTTGGCATTCGACCAAAACACAAATTTCATTTTTGCCTTTTGTAAAGAGATATATTTTAGAGGCAGACAAAGCACTGTCTTGATGCATACAATAGAAACTGTCAAAAGCAAAATTGTGATTTATATCCTTTGTTTGAGTTATGAAGCTTTTAACGAATGTCGACTAAAACTTTAAGCTTTGGTCTCTACTCCGCTGGGCTTAAAGTTATATTTTTATGCAATCTGATAAAGTTTTTTTTTTTTTAATCTTATAAAATTGGCTACATATAAAATGAAATGGTTAATAAAATGCTTATTTTGAAGGTACGCAACCTCGAAGTAAGACATACAACTATTTTAAGACCAATTACGTTTCTAGATAATTGATGGAATCAGGCGTTACTTTACGGAAATTCATACTTCTAATAAGATGTTTTCACTTTGAAAACCCGCTTTAGTTCTGATTTAATATTTCGACACATGATTTGACTAAGCACAAGGCATCAAGACATAATGCTCGACATGTGAACAATAGGTGTGGATGCATTTTTCACTCGCAAGGCGTACTCTCTTTACAATGTCATGGCTGTATCTTTGTAAATGGATGTCAATCTACACTCTTTTGTTCCTGAAATTCCATAATTAGACGTCTGTCTTGAGCTTCAGCTGCCACGATAATCTCACACCTCTTCTCCTACCGGGGGATGTGCCCTAAGTAAGTCTTTATTATTTGGTATGAACACGTACCATAGTGGTATGAACACGTACCATAGTGGTATGACCACGTACCATAGGGAGCACTGGGTGGGTTTTTTTAGGATACGAATTTTATAACTACAACGGTGTTTGATTCATTGCGGTTTACATTACACATTGGTATTAAGGTCCTACAATTAGGTACCAATTAGACGATCACTTTAAATCTTTTAATATTTCTATATTTGATAATTAGGTACATTTAGGTCTTGAGGTGTAGTAGTATAGGTTCGCGCTTATATATCTTTCAAATTGGGGTTACAATATACTATGTAGGTATATTCTATAGCTAGAGTGATCCCGTTTCCACGGCAACCAGCTTTTTTTTTTTGAACCATTCACCAAGTTTAAAGTAGCTATGTCCTTTCCTGTGTTTTATTTATACCTCTACGGTGGCAAACAAGCTTACGGTCCGCCTGATGGTAAGCGGTCACCGTAGCCTATGGACGCTTGTCAAATTATTTTGTTCAAATTATCCTCATGTCAAATTTCATCTTGATTGGTACAGCGGTTTGAGTGTGAAGGGATAACAGACAGACAGAGTTACTTTCGCATTTATAATATTTATTCTATACATGGATAGTATGGATAGTTTTATGTGTATACATATGATATGATTGTGTGAGAATATAATTATGAAGGTACCAATCCCAGTAGTACTATTAAATATTGGAGTACTCTTAAATATCTAAATTCCTTCACGCGATTGACGATATTAGACGCTTCGTATGGTGCGCCCCCTATGCTACATAAAAACAAAAAATAATAATTGACATGTGTTAGATTTTGTAAGGATTCCGTAGCCAAATGGCAAAAAACGGAGCCCTTATGGATTCGTCATGTCTGTCTGTCTGTCTGTCTGTCTGTCCGTCCGTATGTCACAGCCACTTTTTTCCGAAACTAATAGGATTATACTGTTGAAACTTGGTTAGTAGATGTATTCTGTGAACCGCATTAAGGTTCTCACATAAAAAGAGAAAAAAGAACAATAAATTGTGGGGGTTCCCCATACTTAGAACTGAAACTCAAAAATTTTTTTCATCAAGCCATGTCGTGGCAGTCGCGCGGCGCATCTTCAAGCCGCTTAACCAATAGTGCCAAAAAGAGCTGGCAAGAAATTCTATTTAAAGTTATAGTACAATACTTTAATAATCAGTTAACAAGTATACAATATGTATTAAAACCGATCAAAAACTCGCGCACGAAGGGTTCCGTGCTATTATCTATAAAAATTAAATGTTTTTTTTTTATTTTCATATTTGAGTTGATTGAATGAAAGGTAAATTGCGGTTTACGATTTATGACGTATTAAAAAAAACTACTTACTAGATCTCGTTCAAACTAAATTTAGGTGGAAGTTTGCATGGTAATAAATAATAAATAATTTTTTTTTAGTTTTATCATTCTCTTATTTTATAAGTTACAGGGGGGGACACTCATTTTACCACTTTGGAAGTGTCTCTCGCGCAAACTATTCAGTTTAGAAAAAAATGATACTAAAAACCTAAATATCATTTTTGAAGACCTATCTTTAGATACCCCACACGTATCTAAAGACAAAACACAGTTTGATGAAAAAAAATTTTTGAGTTTCAGTTCTAAGTATGGGGAACCCCCACAATTTCCTTTTTTTTTTCTATTTTTATGAAAGAACCTTAATGCGGTTCACAGAATACATCTACTTACCAAGTTTCAACAGTATAGTTCTTTTAGTTTCGGAAAAAAGTGGCTGTGACATACGGACGGACAGACAGACAGACATGACGAATCCATGAGGGTTCCGTTTTTTGCCATTTGGCTACGGTCCCTTAGTCTCATTTATAATCTCACTATGGCACGCAATTCTTGAAAATGGTACGTAATATCTAGTCATCTCCCTCACACGCGCTGCTTTTACCTGGCTTCGTATCTCTCTGTCTGACAAAATGCCAAATAACGATTTCTACACAGATGTACATATATTTGGTTGTGTATATGTCGCAGCCATTTGGTAAAATTAGCCAGTTAATTGGGCGACTAGGCAGATTGTTAAGTTTGGAAAAATTATCATATAACTGAACAGATTATTATTTGAAATTTATTTACTCGCTTCGCTCGCTCCGCATCTACGTTGACACAAGAGAAACGGAACCCAAACCAACTTACATAACTTAAACCGCGCGATTTCTGTTCCTTTCTTTTCTATACTCGACGATCTGACAAGGCGTCCAATTAAATGGCTAATTTACCCAGATGGATACGAAATATATAGAATAATCTGCATGAAGGATGAAACCCAACGCATAATTAATTAATTAACTTATTAATATAAACTATATTTTAAACACTCATGTCGCCGAATGGAGCAGTAGATAATTTATTTCATCAATATTCTGTACTGATTTAAATTTAAATTAGTACCTCAAAGAAACGGTAATTTATTCAGTTAAACGCCTTGCATTCGCTAGTGGGCATAACGAAGCGGTAAATTGTCGAGCTCAAATCCACTAAGATTGTCGCATAGCACCAGGAGCTTTACTAAGCCAACAGAATTGGATAGGAGCTTAAATTTATAGCCAATGTTTCGTCGAGTTGCATTGAGCTTAGTAGTTAACTGATGTGACCACAATTTGAAACCATAAAACGTGTTCAAAAATACAAATTGTTAAGTCAATCTTTGAAATGTTTTGTCTTACAGCATTTTCATAACGGATCGTTTGTCCTACAGGCAACCTACTTTAAAGAAAAGCTCTAAAACAGGAGTTTTAAAATGATAGACGACAGTCTATAAAATTTCTTTTTTAAAGGTGCGTTCCGAATTCTTAGAACAAAATTTTAACTTACAAGTTATTTATTCCTGTCAAACTGCAATAAATTACTACATGACATAAAACAAAACATTATCTTTAACGCAATAGTATCAAAAATTAAACAAAGTTAATTAACGGATCACTAATGTATAATTAGTAAGGACGAACCGCGTTTTGGAGGGTTTCATCATATTTATGTATTGCTGTTGTTGTATTGTTTGATTTTGTAAAATTAAAAAATAACCGTTTGGCACGCAAGCTGATAAGCTGAAAGAAGTTGGCTTTTCTACGCAGATTTAATCAGATTTTAAACGTCAAAGTTCCGAGCCAGTGCCAAATGAAAAAAATATTTATTTCATTATTTGCATCATTTGCCAGAGCTGGCAACTCGTATTGTTGGATATAAAATGTGTAAAGAAATTATTTTTGTATAGCAAAATATTTTTTTTTGCCTCGATACAAGAATGAGAATTCGAATATAAAGTAAGCTTTCCGAGAATTAAGACATTACTTTGCACTGGAAGACTTTAAAACTGTTAAAAAACAAACCGCACCTTTATTCAAAAAACGAAATAACTCAAAATTCACGTTTGACGAGTTTTCGCCATAACGTGAATTAACTTGTCTAGTAGAATACGCTTAGTCTGACAGCTGACTCAAAGCGATTAAAATGACAGAGATAGACGATCGAAGTTCTCTTTTTGATTTACGTATAAGAACAAGTCGATACTGGTAAAGTGATCAAATTTAGTGATATGCCGACTTTTCCCGAGGTAAGATCACACAAAAAAATAAGATAGCGGGGTAAATAGAAATAAGTCGGTATTTTACTGTCAGGTAGTTATTTTTTAATCTTATCTTAGTCATAAAGTGAATTTATTTAACACTAGCTTTTGCCCGCGGCTTCGTCCGCGCTAAATTTGGTCTTCGGCTTATAGTTATTCCTGTGCTAAAATTTAGGCCAATTGGATGCCGGAAAAGTACCGGAAAAAATATTTCCGTGGGAACTCTTGGCCGGGATTTAAAGTATCCTATGTCATTCTCCGTCTCTTTAACAATGCCTGTGCGAAATTTCAACTGAATCATATCCGCGTTAAATTCGGACTTTTATCGCTCTAGGGGATGATTTTCCAAAAACGATAAAACACGTCAATCTTAATTTTCAACCAAAAGGCTTAATACCGGTTTTTACGCATATAGCTTCAAAAATGTCAATTTTACATACAAACTTTCAACCTCCATTTTACTCTCTTAGGGCTGGAATTTTGAAAAATCTTTTCTTAGTGATCGCCTAAGTAATAACAGAAATCTCTGTGCAAAATTTCAAGTCTCTAGGATCAGCAGTTTGGGCTGTGCGTTGATATGTCAGTCAGTCAGAGTCTTCTTTCATATTCTTTGTAGAAACATATGGGGGGAGGCCTATATTTAGCAGTAGACTTCCCCTGGCTGAGAAGAAGAAGAAGGTTAAAAAATAATGGATTTTCATATAAACTTTGGCCCCAATTTCAAGTCATTAATTTTAATTTAATTTAGAAAAATGATTTCTTAGTACATCCCTAATATCTCTTGTTACCTTTTCAGGTGATAAGTAAGTAACGCGCCAAGGAAATAAAAAAAAACATACTCACACAAACATAAACTTATTTACTTTTTATATACATTACTATACTATACTATACTGTACTGCACTGCATTACACTACACCACATTACACCACACCACAACACACCACACCAGACCACTCCACACCACACCACACCACACCACACCACACCACACCACACCACTCCACACCACACCACACCACACCATACATTACTATGCAACACTACGCAACACCTTACAACACTTTACAATAAACATGTCATACTGAGTTTTCACCCGAAAGGCCATGTACCAATTTTCTTCTATTTTAATTAAAAAATAATGTATTTCAATACAAATGTTGCGATACGTTTTTATTCCACCAGGAACTCTTCATCAGTATAAAATGTTGTTTATATCCTATTCCGGTCTCTTAACTAACCTTCTGCCAAATTTCAGCTCAATTGCATAATACTTTACCATGGTATCATTCCCACGGGAACTTCCGGATCGGGATAAAAAGTAGTTTCTATCCTTTTCCTTTTGAAGATAATTATCTTCAACTATCCCTGTGACAGTTACCGCCCAATGAAAATCATGTTTTCCCACGCTAAGTTTGATTATTGCGATAGGATTTCATTCCTATGGGACTTCTCAATCGGGAAAAAAGCCTTATCCTTCTTTGTTCTTTCAACTATCTCTATGCCAAATTTCATCTGAGTCCGATGCAGTGGTGCGACGTGAAAGAGTAACAAAAGTCATAATAAGTTATAATTATTCCCGTAGGAACTTGTAGCCTATGTGTTATGTTAAGATATAAGCTATCTGTATTCCAAATTTTAGCCAAATCGGCTCCATTGTTTGAATTTTTTCATAGAAATTTACAACCCCTATTTTATCCCCTCTAGACCTTAGGGGATTGTTTTCCAAATACGGTGAAACACGTCATTCATACGATTTTCAAACGAAAGGCCTTGTACCAATTTTCATCCATTTTAATTGAAAAATAACAAATTTCCGTACAAACTTTGCGATAGAATTTTTATTCCTACAGGAACTCGTGACCAGTATTTAATATAGCTTATATCCTTTTCCGTCTCTTTAACTAACCTTGTGTCAAAATTCAGCTCAATTGCGTAGTATTTTAATGTGGTTTTATTCGCCAAAATTTTGATTATCGTAAAAGGTCGCAGGTTGAATAAGGATAAAAAGAAGTTTAAATTCTTTTCCGTCTCTTTATCTATCTCTGTGATAAATTACAGCTCAATCATATCGTGTTTTCCCGCGCAAAGTTTAATTATTTAGATAGGTTTTTATTCCCGCTAGACCTCTCGATCGGGAAAAATAGCCTCGTCCTTCATCATTCTTTCAAATTATGCCAAATTTCATCTGAATCGGATGCACTGGTGTGACGCGATGTGAAAGAGTAAGTAAAGTCACATTAAGTTATGATTATTCCCCAAAATGTAGCCTAAGTGTTATGTCAAGATAATTAACTACCTGCACTTTGAATTTCAGCCAAATCGGTTCTGTTGTTTGAAATTTTAATACAAATTTACAACCCCTATTTATCCCCTTAGGGGATGATTTTCCAAAACAAGGGGTGAAACAAGTCATTCTTATTTTAAACCGAAAGGCCATATACCAATTTTCATCCATTTAAGTTTAAAAATGACGGATTTTCATACAAACTTTGAAACCCCGTTTCACCCCTTTAGGGAGTGAATTTTGAAAAAACCTTTCTTATTGCACACCTTTACCTGATATTGAACCTACATACCAAATTTGGAATCTCTAGACCCAGCAGTTTAGGCTGTGCGTTGATATGTCAGTCAGTCAGTTTCTTCTTTTTTATAATTATTCCCCTGGGAATTTGTAAGTATTCCGAGATAAAAAGTAGCCTAAGTTTTATGTCAAGATATAAGCTACCTGCACTTTGAATTTCAGCCAAATCGGTTCTGTTGTTTGAATTTCTTGAATACTTATTTACATCCCCTATTTATCCAATCCTACTTTTCCAAAAACGGTAAAACACGTCATTCTTAGTTTTAACCGAAAGGCCATATACCAATTTTCATCCATTTAACTTAAAAATTGACAGATTTTTAAACAAACTTTGGACCCCGTTTCACCCCTTTAGGGGGTGAATTTTAAAAAATCCTTTCTTATCTCACGTAAACATCATAAAAAGAACCCCTGTGCAAAATTTTAGCTTTCTACGGTCAAGTGTTTGGGCTGGGCGTTGATGAGTCAGTGATGATAGAATCAGGACTTTGAGTTTTATATATATAGATTATTTCACTTTATTAGAAAAGAAGATGTAATTTTTTCGGTAAAATTGCGATTTATTCCAGTTAAGTGTAAATTATATCGTATCGCATTACGACATTATTTCAAGTTAGTGCAGTTTTGTAATCAAACATCTAAGCAAAACTTGAGCGACTAAGTTTTGTGTCAGTATTTTATTATAAATTTATCAAAAATATTGTAATTTTTTGATTCCGACCTGTTTACTATTTAATTTGCTAGATATGATTTTCGTTTTATCTGGAGTTATTTTTCTTTTTAAGTAAAGTCACGAGAATAATTTCGGATTTTTCTGTTTGAACTAAACAAGTAATTATTTATATCTGTTATAATTAAATTAGTAGTAATTAATTATTAATTCTTGCACGTAAATAAGGAATTATAAAATATACTTGTTCCTCGGTTTATAATATCTTCGAGGCATGAAAAATACTAGGCAAGGTTGTGGAAAACACAGCAAAGGATAACAATAATTCTTTATAGGATACTAGACTTTGCCAGCGGCTCCGCCCGCCCTAAATTCGGTTATAGTCGTGAAACTCCTTAATTACACTAATAAAGTTTGCTATAGCAGTAACTATAGTTTGTTTAACTCTATTATAGTTATTCCCGCGGGAACTTTTGAATTGTTTATTTATTATAGAAATCTCAGCTTGGAAACTCAAACCCACTGCAAGCCTATAGAAGTATGGTACCTTTTTATAATAGTGAATTTACCTGGTCTGACACTGAAGATTAGACATTATTAGATTAGAGAACAATACACAACTCAAAACTATTAAAGAAAATAAATATCATCGTCTTCGTCAATCTTTGTCATCATCCTCAACTTCAAGCTAATCCCCTTCTAGCCCATCTTCGTCAAGTTCAGACTAATAATTCGCGTTTATCAGAGCAAGCAAACCCTCGGTCTCTTATTACTATTTTAGACCTGTGACTGTTGATGAAACAGATGATGATGAATTTATTATAAATACGCCTACGCAGCAAGAGTTTCTTGAGAAGACTATATTTAATGATTTAAGAGGAAGACATCAAAACAATAAAACAAAAGAGGCCCCGAATTGCTAGTTTCGATCATGGATCACATTGATTCTATTCCTAAGATTGAATTCTACTATCTACGACCTTCTTCGACAAAGGAATATATTGAAGGTAGCAAAACAATAAAAGATTTATTAAGTGATTTTATAGTAAAATAATGACAGGTTACTAAATATGGAGGTATATATAACATACTATAAAATGTGATCTATAGAACTCTTATTATATTTCTAAAGTTAATAAAAAAAACCATGAAACAATTCCAAAAATAAACCGAAAGAAAATTGTAGCAGGATTAAGAATATCAATGATCGTAAAAATAAAAACACAAATATATATGATAATATATAATTTAGGGCTGTGTTGCAGTGCCCTAAAGGAGACACTTTCTCTTTTTACTAAGTCAAAACCAAATACTACTTTAATTTAACAATAACCGAATTAACACCAAATGAATGTAACGTAGCCTACAAAATGTGCACTGCTATCTAAACGTGGTGCTATAAAGATTGGTTCATGTGTATGGGCATAGGCATTTAAAAGCTTTAAGTGATGAAAACAATAGTGAAATGGAGGTAATATTCTATTCGGACAATTACTGAGGGCAGAACGAAAATAATTATATAACATTTATGTTTACATAAAAAAAAACATTTAACATAAAGAGCATCACGCATACATTTTTAATAAGAGGTCACATCCAGCACGATGCTGATATTGTACCTACATAGCCTTATCGAGAAAAAAATAAAAAAACTTTATACCTGGTTCAAATTTTTGCACGAAATTATGATACAATTGTGCCGCCAATACAGATGTACAAAGCGTTGATTGCAATAAAATTAAAAATAAGTAAGGAAAACCCTGCATTTTTTTAATTAAATATCATACTAAGATGACAACTTCTAGGAATTTAATGTGAGGCACAAAATAAAGAAAATGAAATTCATAACAGACAGCACTACAAGCTGGAGGATAAATATTGGCATCAACAAGAAATAACTGCAAATAAGAAAAAAGATTTGAAAGAGCTTATTTTAAAGGGATTGATCCCTTTATTTTATGCAGGGATTTATAAATCTATATTATAAGTTTTCTAAGACATACGTAATTTAATTTAGATCTAATTGTTAAGTTGATTTCTTTGATAAGTTTTGATATATTTAAAGCCTGATTACAATAAGTCTCAAGCTTTTACTTAATGTTTAGTTTTTATTTCTGTTAATTGTAAACCTTAGCGAAGAATTTAAAAATATTTTGGTTTATGCTTTCATATAATTTATTATCTTTGATTAGGTGAATATACTATAATATTTCTAGTTGTTTGTTTATAAAGTTTTTGTGTCTAATGAAACCGTTAAATTGATAATAATTAAATAAAGAACTCATTTCTTTAAGATTGAAAAAAAAAAATATTTTTGAATTAAAAATAAAAAAGAAACAATAAGAAATATTTCTCCGGCAGTTGATAATTTTTAGGTAAAAATTGCAGAAAATCTAAATAGTTCACCTACTTGAAAGGTGATTTTAATATAAAACTGCAACATCTACAATTACTACATCTGTATCTAAATTATTTCATTACAAATTTTATTGAAAAGTGAAATAAATACGAACTTTTTTTTAAATGATTATTTAAGTGTCTTCCTGATATAAAATTTGATAATTTTGTAGGAACATATATAACAGTTCAATGCACACACTGCCTATCTCTACTTTTCGAATTGATCTAAACCATTTTTTATATTTTTTTTTGATGAATTTAAATCGTCTTTGTAAACATGTCAAACTTTAAATGCGTTTTCCCCCATAATTGAAATTTGGAGTTATTTTGTTTTGTGAATAAAGGTGCGAAACGTTCGCGACTCGGTGGTCAAAAATCAAAACTGCAGTCGCTATATTGAAATGGTGTGAACTTACAACGACACTAGCGACCAAACACCCAAGGTCAGAGGGGCAGAAAAGTTTGTTTCATTATACATTGTATTAAAAAACGTACATTGGCGCTGTTAGTTTGCTAATGTAAATAAAATATAGAAAGTTCCAACGTTTCTTAATCGTTTATGGTAAGCCGATTATTTCAGGAATTATATATTACATACATATATACCAAGGTATTGCGAGACCAGTGTCTCGGTACGGTGTAATTTACGGGTTAAGTATTTTTGTAAGTAATGCGTGATGTTAGGATATTTAAAATCAAAGCGAGTGTTTCTTCACACAATTCACACAAAGGTGTATATTATAGCTACTCGAGAGCTTACGCAATCAGACGTACTTACCTATACTTTTTCGAATCGAGTTTTTTCCCAAAAAAATCGGCTAATTCTGCAGCAAAACATTGTATTACAAACTGAGCAATGTATGTTACGGGTTTCGAATATTCATCTGGTATAGCCAGCTTAGCTACTATGGAAATGAAATCAATTAAGTTGGTGGTACTTACCCATGTTTCTTTAACAAATTGACTTAATCAATTGAGATGAGAAAGACCATCTTCTTTATTATTCTTATGCCAAAACATAATTAATAGAAATAAATGGTGTACCCACTTCATACACATGCAGTGTCTGCGTTAAGTCGACAGTGACATTAGCTTAAACTTAAGTCGACAGTGACATGAACTAAAACTTAACTCGACAGTGACATTATCTTAAGATAGATAATATATTACATTTGTGACTTTAAAGAGTTATACCCAACTTAAAGTAATTCTACTCCTACCAAAGTCCTACTAAACTCCAAGAATTACGCCGTCTACTAAGGTCGTCTGCTATTTGTGATCAATTTACTTGTGAAACATAATATACTTATTGCATCACAGACCTTCATCATGTTTCAGAAACAGTGGTAAAACGCTTGTTTGTCATTTATTTCGACCTTAAGAGGATACACTTCGCGGCGCCTCGCAGCGGGCTTCATACAAGCTAATTTCTCACTTATTTTTGACACTTGCTGACCAAACACCACAAAATTATGAAGACATGTTTGAGTAATAAATATCTAGGTCTACAGTGTGCCAATTTTCTATCAAATTTTATAGTTCAAAAGATATACAGGATTCTAGTTTTTGATACAAATGGTTTTAAAAAGATTTCTAGTTAATAGAACGTTTTACAAGATTTTGGAAAAACCACAGACCTAGGTATTCGGCTTGGGATTATGACTTAGAAATTTTACAGTGATTGATCAGTAAATGTCAAAAACAAATGAGGAATTCGTTTGTATAAAGCCTGCTGCGAGGCGCCGCAAAGTGTATTTTCTTAAAGATCATATTTTGTTAGTAATATATAAGAAAACACTAGTCCAATGTAAGTAAACTTAAAAGTACCTTAATCTAGACCTTATATCTAACACAGCCCTGATTTGTCAGCACGTGATCCATACTACAGTGGTTCAGGTACTGACAATCCAGCCTGTCAGCAAAAGCCCTCAGGACGCCACTGGGACTATGCCTAACCCCAGGGATGTGCACCGCTTCCGCATAATTGAGTAAAATCAATAACATGAGCATCGGCGAACAATAATAAGTGGAAGTTTAATAATAATAAGATTGTGTCTCTTCCACTTCTTCTAAATACCTATCAGGTATCCCTGACCTGTTACAATACTTACATTAATATAATTTGAAGTACTGGTTGAACATTATTACTTTACCCTACGATGACACAGTCTAGACTCTAGACACAATCAAGTTAACATTTACATAGGTATTTTTATCCATTGTCTAGTATCCATTTATACAACAATCTCTCCTTGGTTTGATACTAGATGGCGCTGTGTGTAATGTCCAAGAACATTTATTTATTTACCTTATACTTAATGGCTTTAGGTCCAAAAGAACAAACAGAAGAATATACTATTTATTAGCAGTTTAAGTATGTTTGTGTACATGGTTAAATTGTTATTAGATATATTACCATAAGTATTCCAGTAATCACTTAAATTACGAAAATATGGAAGCAGTCAGATCTGTGAATTGACGAGAAATAGAACAAGAATCGGGCAAGTGCGAGTTGGACTCGCGCACCGAGTGTTCCGTACCTACCACCAATTATTTAAATAACACAATATTAAACATTTAATAACACAAACAAAAAAATGTGCCACTAAGCGGTCACCCATCCAAGTACTGACCAAGCACGCCGTTTAACTTTGAATATCGTTTCCAACAAATTTGTTACTGTTTCTCTTAATAATAAGCTAGATGGCGTTGTACCGGTAATTTAAAACAGTAATTGCTCGGGCCCTTCTCACACTTGGCTAGTAAACTTGTTATTTTTGTTATACTTCAGAGTTCATACTATTTACTACAAGTTTGAAATTTGTCTGTCTTTCTGTTTTAACGATAGAACAAAAACAACAAAATTGTGTTTATTGTGTGGGAAACCCCTTAAGTTTTAACTTTTTTTTTTTTATTTGTTGCATATTCCTCCACTATGATACTCTGTGAAAAAATCAGACTTCTTCTTATTTCGGTCTAAAAGATAGTCTTTTAATTGACAGACAAACGGATAGACAAACAGACAGCGTAGTCTTAGTAATAGGGCTCTGTTGGCACCGTCTGGGTACGAAACCCTTAAAAAAGAAGGACTGTCAAGTAATTAAGGTTGTTGATCATTCCAGCATTAGCTTACAGCAAATTTAAAGCTTCAACTGGAAACTGCAGTTGCAGTTTGTCTAGAATATCTGAAAAAATCCTGGGTTCATAATTAATGTGATGAGATGACATCCCACGTTTTTACCAATCATAATTCCTAAAAAATCCAATCCATCAGGCATATTGTGAGAGATACAATGACCAACTTTATTGTTAATTTACTGACAGAATAAGAGCGTTATCGACGGTTACAGATTACGTCATTTTGAAGATAATATAAATATATGTTACCAGAAAGGTATAAAACGTAAATATTGTAACAAATTTAGGAAATGTAATAATTATTTGTCAAAGGTTGTTTAAAAAGTCACGTTGCAAACAATCAATTTTTACTTAAAATTGATATCAATTTATTCGTATATTTTAGATTTTTTATTCAAAATTCTTAGTGAAAATAAAACAATCTTTATAAATGTAAATAGTTTTGTAATAAATATGAGAAATTAGCCGTACATGGATACTGAAAATACCAACTTGACATGTCCAGCAGAAATCTCGACAAACAATGTGCAATGTCCATTTTGCTCAAAATATTAAAAAAAAAATGGATTTAAACGTCATATACGAGCCACCCATAACTGCCAATCGCTATCACAGCCAAATATCCATACTGATACAGACATCGCACCTGGAGGAGGCTTTTGGATCACCTTTTCTTAATGGGATAAGTTCGAAGACAGATATATGGCAAAGGCGTTGGGACAAAGTATGTTCTCTTCATGGTAAGCTTTACGATCTTCCTTCAAACACTACCAGTAGAAAATTTATTCATACATTAGCTGATGAAATTGAATTCTTAAGCAAGTTGGAATTTCCTTCAGAACACGCATTAGTCTTTATTGCTGTAATATTACAGAGAGAAAAAAATGTAAGAAAAGCTAAAGATATAACCAGATTACTCGATCGTCGTCTCAAATTGTGGATTGATGAAAAATTTGAAGTTCTCATTACAGAATCCATAAAAGCAGATAATTCTCTTCGAAATTTATATAGTCATAAGCAAGATATAAATGAGCAGACAACAAAAATTTTTACACGCCTTATTTTAAGAGGAAAAATACATGAAACAGTAAATTAGCTATTAACAAAAGATACAAGCAAAAGTCTTTGTCCTAATGATGAAGTAGATGTATCAGGAAAAACTGTCTATGACATTTTGAATGAAAAGCACCCCATACAAAGCACTCCAGAAAAGTACTCTGCTGACCTAAACTTGCACGCTTTCACAGTTCTGGGTAAGTTTAACACGATATTTCAAGCGGAATGTGTAAGTATAATCCAGGCTGAAAAGGACATGGCGACGGACTTTGTAATCAGAATTCTCTCGGACAGCGCTGCTGTCCTAAGAGCTCTCGATGGTAACTCAGTCAATTCAGGACTACTATTTGAATGCCACCAAGCTCTACAGGTTATATCACTCAGTAATACCCTTACAGTGGGTTGGATAAAGGGCCACAGTGGATCATTAGGCAACGATGCGGTTGATGATCTAGCCAAAATCGGGTCAAGCTCGACGCCGATAGTGCCAGAGCAAATCATACCCATACCGTTCAACCAGCTGCGGTCTTGGCTTAGACAGCACACACACCAACAACATCAATCAGAATGGGTGGGTGGTACAGGTTGTCGACAGGCCAAGGACTCAACACCCAATCTAAACCCCAGACTAACTAAGACCCTGCTACGGATGAACAGGGATAACCTAAGATTGGTAGTAGGGACCTTGACTGGTCACTGCTCGCTTAACCGACATCTATTTCTTTTAGGTGTCACCAACAGCCCCCTCTGCAGAGCATGCATGGGGGCCGAAAAAACGCCGTCCCACGTAATGTTACATTGTGCTGGGGTGGAAGACAACTACTGGTTCTGAAGTCACCGAAGCTTGTCCTCAATTGCAACTTTTCAGTGGATTAAGCAGTGGTATAGAAGGAGCCATTCATGCTATAAATGACATATTTCAGGAAGAATGCCAACCAGGTCGAAATTGGGGAATGCTCCTCGTTGACGCAAATAATGCCTTTAACAATGTAAATAGACAACTAGCCCTCTGGCAAGCAAGAATACATTGGCCACATTGTGCTCGTTTTTTATATAACACATATAATGGTCATGCAGAGCTCGTGATGCGTGATTTTGACATGAGACTATATAGCAAAGAAGGTGTGACCCAAGAAGACCCTCTGGCCATACCATTATATGCTCTTGCAACGCTACATATCATTAAACAACTTAAAAATAAACAAATTTTTAAACAATGTTGGTATGCAGATGATTCATCAGCCCAAGGTAAACTAGAAAACTTACATCAATGGTGGGACAAATTAAGTAATAAGGGACCAGTCTATGGATATTTGCCCCAAGGTAAGAAATCATTTCGTATCGTATCTGAGGCAGATATACAATTAGCTAACCATATTTTCAAAGGAACAAACTTATCAATCGTAACTGGATTACGCTTCTTAGGTCGTTACATTGGTAAAGGAAAGGAAGATTTTATTAAAAAGAATATAACAAAATGGATCTCGGTGATAGAAAAGTTAACACAAGACTGCAAAGATTCACCTCAGGCTGCTTATACGGCCCTCTCAAAAGCAGTTCAATTTCAATGGTCATTCTTACAAAGAGTTTTCAATAATGTCAATGAATATTTTACCACACACACAATACACAAAAATTTCTTGCCGACCATGTTTGGAGGAGATGTTACACTAATTGAAGCAAACTTACTTTCGTTACCTATCAACAAAAGTGGTTTAGCAATATCTGATCCAACATGATTAGCTTAAACTACGAAACATCCAAAAAAGGTTGTGGAATTGTTTAATCTGCTCTAAAAGAGAAAAAACATTTAGACCTAAATCTACATCATAAATCTTTGAGGGATGCACTTAAAATAAGCTACAAAGAGAAAGGCACCCTTGATGACAAACTTCTTGAAACTGTTCTTGCCAAACTCTCACCTATTAATAAAAGAGCCATAGAAAGATGTATTTCAAAAAAAATGAAAACTAAATCATCTAACTGGCTTTCTGTTATACCAACTAGGAAAGACCATTTTGATTTATCTTCAATGGAATTTAGAGATGCTTTGGCATTACGATACCATCGAATACCAGTTTCCATGCCAAAACTATGTGATGGCTGCGGTAATAATGACTTCAATGTAGACCATGCACTATGATGCAAAACTGGAGGTCTGATCACAAGGCGTCACAATGAAATAAGAGACCTCTTCTGTGAACTTTGCCAACACGCATGGGGAAATGTAGTTAAAGAACCAATCATAAATGAAGGAGACAATGAACTGCGTGGTGACTTTGCCTGTCGTGGTGTATGGAATACTCAGAGGGAGGCGTTTTTCGATATACGTGTTGTAGACAACGACGCTCCTTCTTACATTTCACATACCGTTGCTTCAGTCCTTAGATCTGCTGAAAAAGAAAAACAAAACAAATATTCTAATGCCTGTGAAATGCGACATGCCACTTTCACGCCGCTCGTAACTTCAGTTGACGGAGTGTTTGCTCCACAAATGTCTTCATTTACAAAACACCTCGGATAAGCCATTGCTCACCGTTGGAATCGGTCATTAAGCACAGTGATGGGATGGCTAGGGCTCGAATAACAGTATCTATAGTCCGAGCTACCAGCATGTGCATTCGTGGCACTCGTCACAAATGGAAACCCGCGGCGAAGTTATTTGGTTTCGATGATGATGCAGCCTTGCCATATTCTGATTTTTAGCCTATATTTATTTATTTTATTGATATTTTTTAAATGTAACCTTAGTGGAATATCGATGTGTACTGTGTGTTGTAAATAAATAATTATATATTTAATACATACATATGCAACAACAAAGTGAACAAACAATGTACTTAAGAAATTAAGGGAAAACTTCGTCATTTTGTAAATGACATAAACTTATATATATACATAGGTTACCAGAAAGTTATGAAACGTAAATATTGTGTCCAATTTAGAAAATGTGTAAAGATTATTTGTCACAGGTTGTTTCATACATACATGTCCACAATAAAGTGAACAAACAATGTACTTGAGAAATTAAGGAAAAACTGTTTTATACGTGCCGGGATCAAACCTGCGCTACCTCTGAATGTGAAGCAGAAACTGAAAGCATTAGGCCACTACCGACCGACATCAGACTAGTTAATTAATATTTAAACTTAATTTTATTTTTGCGGCCAAGCAGATAAAAGCGTTTTTTTTTAATCACTCTCCGTATTTATTAATCAGAGTATTTCAATCATATTATAAAAAGTAGGATCTGCTAAATACATTCCTAAGCTGTATGTCGTTTAGGAAATGTATAGAATTTCTAGAAAAAGTGTATTTTATCTAACAAAAAAAATATTTCACACATTTTCTGCCAAATTCAGCCATTAAATACTTTTCCTAGGAATTGTATATAATGACGAATTACGTTTATTTACTTTAACATATCTATACATTAATAGCAATATATAAAATATATTAAACAATATTATACTAATTCATTCCGAAGTCGGTTACTGAGTAAGTAATATGACTCGTGCTAATCGTCTCTGTTTATGTGATGTCTTTATCTTTTTTGATGTCTAAGCAATTATAAGAATTAAACATTTTTTTTATAAAACAATAACTTTGTATGTACCAAAATTGACTTACGTAGCTTTAAAAGTATTCTGATTAATTAATTAAGAGTTTGAAACCAAAAATAAAAATCAAATATTCTTTGGAATAAGCTATCTATTTAATATGGTAAAATTATAGTATTTATGTTGTAATTTCAGATAATGGGGCAGATGTTGGTCCCACTGTTGCTCGGTTTGATGGCCGTTGCCGCGACGCCGACGGTAGCAGCACCGACAGTAGCAGCTCCGACGGACGAGTGTACTGTGCAAATTAATGGAGTTCCATATAAACAAGAAGTTATTTTTAAAAAGTATTATTTTGAATTTCCAAGTAAGTTTGCTTACGACAGAAATACCAATACATTGTATTTTAATTACTTCTACGAAAAAACACACATGTTTCAGTCTATGAAAATCAATTTAGACTCAAAAGAATACAGTCAAATAGATGAGTTAACTGGTATTTGCAGTTTTGCTGTTGATCACGAACATGACAGAGTCTTTGCTGGATGTTTGAGAGCAAATGATGAAAAACTGGGCGGCTTGTACCAGTATGATAGTAACGTAGGACAGTTTGTACCTATCAATGAAGAAAAGGACATTCGATTTGTTTATTTCAAAGATACTTTGTATTATGCACTAGGGACATCCAATTTGATTTATAAAGTTTCTGTCAGGAATAATAGAAAAATAGTGGATAAAGGCAATTATACTGTAAAACAATTAGTTATAGACAAGGATAATAGCAAGATATTTTTAACGCCTAATGGAGTTTATATACAAAAATCGGGAACGACAGCAATGGTTTTGTATGAAGAATCAAGCACAATAAGCGTACTTGCGAACGACCTGTACGGGAACACATATGCGTGCGACTCCTACTATGACAAAATATTTGTCTTAAACAAATCCAGCGCTACAATGAGTGAAGTGACTGACGCAAACTGGTGTCACGGGTTAGCGTTCGATAAACATAACATCATATATACGGACCGGGAAACAAATAAAATTGTACGCCTTTTGAAATGTTAACATACTGTACATTATGTTTACTTCAATAAAAATATGAGTTAATGTTAAAAAACTTTATATTTTTAATGTTTTTATTTATAATTTTTATTATGATTTAAATGTTTACTTAGCAGACTAGAAGATTTAATGTGTCAAACCATAGATATTTGAACAAGAATTTATAAATTAAAGGGATAATGAAAACGATGGCAAATACGAACCGAAACACAACACATACACATACACTACCTGCCAACCTTTGATAAGATGCCCGTTGTCACAAATATAATTGCTATGTTACAAAACTAATACAACAATTTATTGTTATCTGTTCTTAATATTTCTTTAACTATTGTTTTAAATATAAATAATGATATCACGGCCTCGGATTAACAAAACATTGTTATCGTCACAAATTAACAGTTATGTAACGATTCTTTGAATGTCGTTTGTTAGGGTTCCGTACTTAGCGTAACAAAGGGTAATTAGCAGAACCCTATTACTAAGATTTTGCTGTCCGTCCGTACCTCCGTCCGTCCGTCCGTCTGTCACCAGGCTGTATCTCATGAACTGTGATAGTTAGACAGTTGAAATTTTCACAGAAGATGTATTTCTGTTGCCGCTATAACAAGAAATACTGAAAAACAGAATAAAATAAATATTAAAGGCGACTCCCATACTACAAACGTCATTTTTTTGCGCGATTTTGCTCGATATTGATATCGACAACAGGTAGACGCTTAAAATATTCACAGAATATTTAGTTATATAGTCACTTTAAAAATAAATAATAAAATTAAATAAAACAAATATTTAAGAGGGGCTCCAATACAACAAACCTAATTTTTTTTTGCCGTTTTATAGATAATGGTACGAAACCCTTGGTGCGTGAGTTCGATTCTCACTTGGCCGATTTTTATTCTATTTTAGTCTGAACTAGTAATTGCCCGCGACTCCGTCTGCAATAAAATCGCGATAGATAAAATTTATTTCTCTGCATTCGGTTCCATTCCTGTTTCTGTTCCCAACCGAAATATGAACTTTGAAAAAGCATTTGATAAAATAAAAACCCCAATACTAACCCCATAGGCCTCGCCCTATCCCACTATTTTTATTAAATCTTTAACCTCAACAGCAAACAAGTCCTCAACATCAGAGAAGAAACGGTGGACTATCATAACTATGTTTTCTAGCACATTTAAGCCCCTTAATCCGTACCTGTCGAAAAATCCTTTCTTAGTGGATGTCTACAATCTACTCTACCTGCCAAAGGCAACCGTTTTTGCAGGCTCACTAATTTTCCGTCATTGAAAGATTTTATTTCTTTACAAAAATAAATATTAATTTATTAGGATAACTTGAAAACGCATATTTATGTCTAACCAACAATTATTTTTATTTTAAATAACAATTATTAAAATCAACAATATAAAAAAAATGTTTTTAATTTTATATTCCCTTGTGCGCGTAGAAAGTAGCCTTTTAATATGAAAGCTTTACTTCAATTGCCACTAAGGTTGCCAACTATACTGTTTTGAACAGTATTATACTGTCTTTCACTAAATTATACTTTTTACTGTCGAACAAAAATAAAGTATACAAAATACTGTTTACATTTATTTAGTCAGAGGGCGTTCACTGCTCAATGCACTGCAGCCACAAACAAATCACAGTTTCTGAACGAATCCGTCAATGTTAAATATTACTGTCATTCGTTTGTTTAGCATTGGTATCAAAAATATCAAAATTTTAGTATCATATGTGACAAAGTGTCATTCGTTCGTTTACGATATTTTTGTTATGTTTGTCACTTGCCACCGAAAAATGAAATTTAGACCCATGTCGGGAGGTGAGATTTCTGTGTTAGTCTGTCACACTGCCTATATTCATTGTTTATGGTAGTGTGTGTGTTTTATCGTAGTGTGTGTACGTCAACCGTTCGTTTAGCAAGTTTTGTAACCAAAAATTTTATTAGTTACGTTTCAAAGCTACACGAACGGGAGTGTAATAGAGCATCTATTAATTGAATAAAAAATTAGCTCCTCATTTATTTTAATTTTAGTTATAATTGTGATGAGGCATATAAAGTTTTTAAAAAAGATTGTAAATTAGTAAGTTGTGCGAGAAGCTCTAAAAAATATGTATTTAAAACAATAAATAAATAAAATACTGTTCATTGTTCTAAAATACTGTTTAATATTCTTCATAGACCTGAATATACTTTATTTCTAGTAAAAAAAGTTGGCAACCCTACTTGCCACCGTACGTAGAGGTTTATTCTCCTTACTCTGTATCTAACATTTTTCGTACAAGTCATAACTACACTCGCTAGCGACGATAGATTGGGCAAACGTAGGCATTGTACTAAATATCTCAGATTTCTAGTTGTATTTCGTGCATGAGCCTATCGCCGTCTCGGGCACAAACCAGAGTTGGGATAACTATACAGTTTACAAACTGTAACAATATCGGTTGACTTTTACCGAAAAATTAAACCGTAGACCTGCAATACGCGACACTCGGTCCGCTTTTTTATTACAACCCTTATATTGGTGTCAACTGTTTGTTTGTTAGTTTGGTTCAAATCTTGAAATCTTAATTTTAATCACTTCCCGATTAGCGAGAACACTCAAATTTTTAGGGAAGCTCAGAACAGAACTTTACTCAGAAATACTGCGAAAAGCGTACACTAAGTAACCAATTAACACTTTTTCATTCTGTGAAATTCAGATAAATTATCAGTATTGTGAAATGGCATTTTCACCACCGCACCGTAACAATACTTTATTGCATCGTCATATCTATTTTGTTCTTATTAAAGTTAGTTTAATATTTCTGAATTAGGTCGGAAGAAACGCTTAGTTGTTTGAATGAGACAAAAAAATATCTTAAACTTGGTAAAATTAAAATTGTTTCAACTACTAGTTAGTTCTCTGCGGTGTTATATATATATGTATATGTCGAAATTACAAGCGCACCGCTTTCTGTTGGAGGGTTATACTAATTCAGAAAACTCTCCTAATACTGCACAACAACAAAATTTCATCAGTGCGCGAGTCTGACTTTTTATTTCCGGGCCGGTTTTTTTTCATACAAACCACAAACCTCGTCCTGACAATTAATCACAAATCATTGGAGCTGTTCTCTAGTGAGCAAATTGGCAATTGATTTACATGTATGTAATATCAAACTAAATTAAATCACGGAACCTTCTGCATTTCATTTAATAGTAATTCAGCAATGCTTAGTTAGTATTGCTATTTAGTTTTAATTTATTTAGATATCTATGTAGTTAGTAAAAAAAAAAGATAATACTTTAAATTATTTACCGTAAAATGTTGTAGGATAAACTCAAAAGCCACATCATTGTTGTGGAAACAAATTTTAATTAAGGTTTAATGAAATTTAGACGAACTCTCCGCGTAACACAATCAGCTTACAGGTTGTTACTGAGTTACTGTTACTCGTTATCAAGTTGGTATTCGGAATAAATTATGTAAAATTTAAAACTTCAAAGTTGTTCAAGGATAAAATCGAAAATAAAACGGGATGTGGGTTTTAGGTGACACGTGTAATGATCTAATAAACATTAATAGAAAAAAAAAACATATGAGCTATACAATTGCTGTCATCATGGCTTTGCTATTTAATAGGGTCAGGCATTTCAACAAAAGTTGTATCAAAAGTAATAATAATTTAACATTAGGTGTACTGCAGTAGTGTAACGTTATTTCGGCCAATACTTTAAAGGATTGATTTATTTTAGTGGAGCTACATAGGCAGTGACCAAAGATTTCCACTTACTACGACCCTGGCTCTTTCCACACGCATCAATACTTCTACACACGTTCGATGGTTTAAATTACCTTCTCCTGACCTCGCCATTACTGAAAATGGACTAAATATGATCGATATCTACCGATCCGTCTATGTCGCCTTTCAAATTTCGCCTCATGAATTTGTTTTGTGCATTTTATTTCCTTACCTCTCTGACCGAGCGATGTAATTTTTTGACTTTCGTTATATTTCTGACCGAGCGATGTAATTTTTTGACTTTCGTTATATTTCTGACCGAGCGATGTAATTATGGACCCTAGAGTGCAGAAGCTTTAATTTAATGTATTTTTAGTAAAATATAAAATTAAAGTTTAACGACTTTTGCGTGCGCTTCGTTAAAGATTATCGTCGTAAGAAACCTTCAACAACTCCTTGATTCGCTTGTAAACAGAGATATTTGCTGCTGTTTTTGTTTTCTCGCGGCACTAATTCGACTCACACTTGACGTTTTTCTAAGCAGCTTCTTCCCATCTTTTCATAAAACTTCTATAAAAGCGGCTTACTGGTCTTGTCCGCTTATCAGATTTGCACTTGACAGCTTTAAATAGCCTGTCTTTTTCCAAAGTGCAAGCTCATCACAAAAAGACAAATTCATCAAGATAAATTCAGTGGTTTAGCAGTGAAATAAACATAAATGGACAAACAGATAGAGTGACGTTCAGTTTCATTATGTGTACAGATAAGGATACCTATACAAGATATAGAATATATATAGAAGTCAATGACACATACTTCTTTTCCTTTTTTCAGACACTTTGAAGTGTGCATAATGTCTCTAACATTTCTTGAAACATAGACCTATGTAATAGGGATAAAAAGACATCCTGAAATGATGTCCGGATGTGTGACGGATGCGAGGTGCGGGGTGCGGGGTGCGGGGACTACACACAGTCGTCTCAGTAAGCTCGTAATAGCGACAAGGGCCATTAACTTAAATCTGCATCTTTTGTCACGTTCTCTAAGTAATTCCTGTGAAGGGCTTGAGTTGTCAATATAATCCTTTTCTAAAGTCAAAAAGATGAGGAGAATTATGGTTTTTGACATAAATTCGATGAAACGTCTTTGAACTGAAGTCGAAGGGGGTATTTTTTAAAAAGTAGCGACACACAAATTACGTACTTTTGGCGCTTTATCTCAAAAACTAAAAGAGATACAGCAAGGTTAGACATATCACCTCAAATTTAGTTATTTCAACTTGCCAAAACAAGATAACTGAGAGTCGTCCTTTGAGTTCTTTGAAGGGAAGAGTAGTCTCTTTTCCAAAAAAAGGCTACGAAAATGAACGGGTAATGAGCCCACAGTAACTATCTGTCTGTCAACTGTCGGACCTTTAAGATACTCATAGATCGAAGACATTATTAAAAGAATATGTGTTATTACGGGAGAACTCCTAACCAATTATAAAAAAAAAGAAAATGTAAAAAGTTAAGGGGAGTATTCAAGCCACGTGTTCAGTGAGACACGACCCACATTGTCATGTCATGTATTGTTTTTTCATATCGATGGTTTCGAGCGACCGTGGCAATATTTTATACAAACTAAATACATTAAATATTATTCAACATTTTTTTTATCTGTATTTTTTATTTATGGCGGACAAAAATACATAAATAGACCTCATATCTAATAAAAAGGATATTACAACTATGAAATTATGAGTCAAGTAAAATTGCTTGAGGTTTGTGTATATGGTTTGTGGGGGTGGTAATATAAACGTTTTTAGGGGCTGGCACTTGTTTTTTACATAGCAATTGTAAATTAGAATAAACTTATTGCCTAATATGGCCTTTAGTGTGTTCCTTGCCTGAGACCTATTATTTCGCACTAGTAGAGGTGAAAAGTTGTATGTTTCACACAAGAGCAAATTATTTTAGGTCTTATGCTTTTAAATCTCTGATCGCTGTTCTCAGTAGTCTATATAACAATTACTCGCTGTGCTTGGTAGTTTATATTAAAATCACACGTTAGACTACTTTGCTGGCTCGGGATTTAAAGTTGGCACTCTTCACAAAAAACAAATTTGCCCACCTATTGAACAAATAACAATTTCACCGATTTTCATTAAAACAAAAATCAGCAGAAAGTAAGAGATTTACTAAACACGTGCGAATGAGCAAAAGTGAAACGACTGTTGTGATGTCCACTGTGAAAGTATCCAAACGACTGTTGTGATGTCCACTGTGAAAGTATCCAAACGACTGTTGTGATGTCCACTGTGAAAGTAACCAAACGACTGTTGTGATGTCCACTGTGAAAGTAACCAAACGACTGTTGTGATGTCCACTGTGAAAGTATCCAAACGACTGTTGTGATGTCCACTGTGAAAGTAACCAAACGACTGTTGTGATGTCCACTGTGAAAGTAACCAAACGACTGTTGTGATGTCCACTGTGAAAGTAACCAAACGACTGTTGTGATGTCCACTGTGAAAGTAACCAAATTTTTCGATTGAAAATAAGGTCCTTTATTTGTATTTTCTTCATAAGACATCAAAAAATAAATATTACGTTTTGAAAGAATTCGGACTTGTTTGAAACACAAAAAAAAACATTTTGACCGTTTTTCATGAAAAAGAAATTGAAAATGGGAATAACGGTTTTTTGCATTTTTCTCGATAATTTTGAGAAGAAGGTTTAGATTTTTTTACTATGTACAACTTTACATTTTAATTTTTTCGTTAGGATGCATAGGTTAGCCGCAAATCGCAAAAACGAGTACCAACCCCTAAAAACGTACATATTACCCCACCCCTCTTCCGGAACTTTCGTCTATTCGAGTCTCGACTATTGCTCCTACGTTACTTACATCATCAACTTCAATTTTCAGATCACTCGTATGATGCTAAGATTTTTTTTTTACAATATTTTGAGCGGTTTGGCCCTGGTCTATAATTATTTAATTCATGTCAAATATATTTTGTGTAGTCTTATATTTTATTTCAAAACTTACGCTTTAGCTTGAAGCTGGTGAGAAAGTTATTAAGACACAAAACATTGTTGAAAAACGGAAATGCTGAATTTTTAAAACATTATAGATATATTTCTTTTTAAAACAAAGGCGGGTGGGCTGTGTCTGAGCCACATACGCTTAACTTTGGAGATTCGTGAATTTGATGCCGCATTTAAATTTGTGTTGAAAAGAACCCGATTTGCACTTGACCAGTTTTAATTATTTGTTGTTTTACAATAGAGCTTAGGTATACCATAACCGTTCTAAGTTTAAAGTTGGAAGTTTGTATACGTTAACGTTTTTACGATTACGATTCTCTTGTACAGAGAGTAATGGAGACCTTAAATGTCTACATATTTTTAATTATTAATTAAAAATATCCCCCATAAAATAACACATGTGATACAAAAAAAATCTTACCCTTGAAGGTTGGATAGACAGATAGACATCCAAACAGACAGGCATACAAGCAGACAAACAGACAGGTTTACAAGCAGACAAACAGACAGGCATACAAGCAGACAAACAGACAGGTTTACAAGCACACAAACAGACAGACATACAAGCAGACAAGCAGACAGGCATATAAGAAGACAAACAGACAGGCTTACTAGCAGACAAACAGACAGGCTTACTAGCAGACAAACAGACAGGCTTACTAGCAGACAAACAGACAGGCATATAAGCAGACAAACAGACAGGCTTACTAGCAGACAAACAGACAGGCTTACTAGCAGACAAACAGACAGGCAAACAAGAATTTCCATGCACCCTCCGGTCTGATTGCAAAATTTTCTTCGTGAATTAATATCGGTTCATTCTCTCATCAGATGTGGTGTTCAGTCGCATATGACCCGTGTGGATTTCTTTGAAATTGTCTTGATTTTTATTTCGTTCCTATAACTAATGATATTTATATACAATTAAGTAATAAACGCCTTCTCTATCGTTTGGATCTCGTTAAGAGTCGATTTACTTCTAATAGAGTAAGAGGGCGTTTTAGCGAAACATACTGATAAATCTCTATATTTTAGACACTTCTTTCAAGGTCTCTTCTCTTCAAAGAAGGACTTTTGGGTACCCTTTTTGGCGCCTTACTTTGATACATCTCGTTTTAAAGATCTAAGGCGCCAGAAGTACAAAATTTACGTGTTACGCCTTTTTTCAAAATGGTGCGTGTTAGCCGTTTAGAGACGTTTCACTAAATTCACGTCAAATCAAGACAATCAAATAAACGCTTCTGTAAGTATTTTACGCAAACAAAAAGCACAAAACGTAAAATCACAATCAAACACAGTGATCTTACAATAATTGCATCGCAACAAAAGAAGTCGTTAAGAGCTCTTTTGAGCCGAAATATTTTCCCTCTGAATAAATATGTATTATTTTGATAGTCGGCACGGTACTTGACCCCTAGAGAATTTGGGCATGCGCCCTTACGTAAACAGTAAACGAATTACCAATCTTACCAACGTGTTTTTCGGGTTCCGTACCTCAAAAGAAAAAAGGAACCCTTATAGGATCACTTTGTTGACCCTTTTTCTCAGGAACGCGTGAAGATATCAAGTTGAAATTAATATCAAATACTTAGGACTTCCACCACACCACACCCAGGAAACCTTCGAATATTTATATGTTTCAGGTTTACAATGATTAGATTTATTGAGTTCCCGATTTCGACACAGTTGCATGTTCATCTTCCAGGGTGAACCGCTTATAGTTCCTCAGTTCACCTCTGAAGATAGCGCTAATTAGCTAACTATTAAATAGCGAGCTCCCTATGCCAAAATATTGGATACACACTCCAATCGTGTTTAAATAAAAAAGATTTTAATATTCTCTAAGTATTTGAAATGGTAATACAATGAAATATCTGTAATCCAAATCGTGTTTTTTTATATTTTTTTATAAAAAAATTTAGTTTACTGATCTTTTAATTTAAAAACAAAACATTTTTCAAAACAACAGTAAGCAAACCTTTAAGCACGATATAGCTTAAGATAACGCGACATCCACTTACAGCAAACGGAGATGAATATCTTTAATGCGTTCACATTTATGTCTGTCTCGGCTTTAGTGCACAGCCAGCACATTTAGTGCACATGTTTCGGAGCATTAGGTTTTATATTTATGCATATGAGCTCCACATTATGAGATCTTTTTTTGAAATAAATAAATACATCTACATCTAAATACTAATAAAATAGCACTTACTCCCTTCTTTTCTAACCACCGGATGTAAAATGAGGGTAGGCCGTGCCTCATCAGTGGAACTGGCTAGGATTATGAAAATCTAAAAAATCTTGGAAAAAAGTAAACTCGGCTCAGTATTCTTGTATTGCCCAGTATTATGTACGGGCCAATTATTTATTGGCCTTCGACTTCAGAGAGAAGAAAACATTTAGCTCCATGGTTCATGTGCGTAAGGTGTAATTTTTACTTTTTTATGAGTTTTTAGAGGCAGTGTATTTTTTTTAATTTTTAGACCTACCTAGACGTATATATAGATATCAAATCAAATCAAACAATATTTATTTGAACAGGTTTGTACTGAAACGCTAAGTAGGTAATATAAATAAGTTAGTAAGCTATTAAAAACAAAGTCAAACATTTTTTTTTTTTATGTAGCATATGAGGCACCATGTGAAGCATTAAATATCGTCAATCGTGTGAATAAAATCATATGTTTAAACATACATATACTTAAAACTAGCCATGAACATAATATTATAAATGTGAAAGTATCTCTGTCTGTTTCCTCTTCACGCTTAAACCGCTGTACCGATCAAGATGAAAGGCATGGAGATAGTTTGAGTCCCGGAAAAGGACACAAGCTACTTTGTATGAAGCCCGCTGCGAGTCGCCGCGAAGTATATCCGCTTAAGCTTAGAAACCTTTAAATGAGGTACTAATATAGTATGTTTACTTTCAAGACATTTCAATTTTCAAGAATATTGCTGAACTCACTTAATAACTTAAGTGAGTTCAGCCTTTTTTGAATAAAATCGGATAAAGTTTTCAGTGACAAAATAAAATGTAGTTTAAATCAAAATCACTTAGGAGTATTAGTATCAACTTCGAAACAAAACACCGCCAAAAAACTTTCTACCCCTTTCTAACCCCGTTAGGGGATAAATTTCAATAAAATACAAATCACGTTTTCCATCAATTCTGTTGAAAAAGATCTATGCAAAATTTGAAGTAGATTGGACCAACGCTTCACGTTGTCCCATAACTTTGCCCCTTTTTATTCCCTTAGGGGTAGAATTTAGGAAAATCCTTTCCTATCGGATGCCTACGTCATACAAAGAACGTGTGTTTCTCCAAGTTTCAGGTCTCTACGATGAGCGGTTTAGGCTGTGCGTTGATCCGTCAGTCATTCAGGACAAAGTATTTTATATGTTTAAATAATCTCCCTAGGTGGTGTTGCAAATGCCCACAAGCTACGGTAACCGCTTGGCATAAGGGCCGTCTACTTGTTTGCTACCTTAGTATTATATCGGCTCGTAATTGGCTCGTAATTTTGAAACCGGTTAAAAATGAAACAAACAGATTTCATTATTAAAACGGACACGTCCTACAAAAAGCCGATTACAAAATTCGACCCGATTCAATTGTTGAATCTACAAAAAATAGTTCGTGTGCAAACATTGTAATCCTAAACTTTACAGAGCGAAGGTAACATTAAGGTTATTTTAGTACAATTTACAATTTATATATAACTTTCATAAAGACTGTTTTAGCGAGAATTTCGTATAATTAACGAACATAAGGTACCTTAAACACATGTTCAGCGTAAAGTTACATATTATTAAGACGATCCCAGTAATTTAGTTATTAAAGATATACGAGACGAATAACAAAATGCCGCGCATGGTAAATATGGTAACTAATTTATGAAGGGTTTATACCCTTCGTCTTATAACAGATATACTTGCTCATTTGTCTTTTGTCTCAGTTGTCTGTACTTGCGTGGTACTCGTTTTAGAATTTTGGTGAGAGCACTTTTTTTTTTTTTATACCACTAAGGTGGCAAACAAGCCTACGGTCCGCCTGATGGACGCTTGCAACACCAGGGGCATCACTCGCGCGTTGCCGATCCTTCAGAAATCTAATAACTTCTTTTTTGAAGAACCCCATACTGTAGTCCTTAGAGAAAACCTTGGCAGGGAGCTCATTCCACAACCCAAGCGTTCGCGGGAGACTGGTCAATTTCTGCGAATTAGAAAGTAGCAACTTTCGACAACAGCATTAAAATTATACTGATCTATACTCGTCGAGCGTCAAGCTGACAAGGTAAAATAGTTTGATAAATAAGTGTACGAAACTTAAGGACCAGAAAGATCTTAAACCACATTATTACTGATGATGTAAAATGGATTCTTTACACCAATGAAGCGCCATCTTCTAAGTAAAATAAGAATTCTGTCAATAACTCGAAACAATAATGAAAAAGAGCGCCAAATGCGCGAGCTCATTCTGCAGAACCATACAGTCTCTTAGCTGCAAGAGCATCATACCTATCATTCATACCTAATTACCAATCCCTGCCTTAAATGACTTTTTTTTACTGAATTTAGAAATTTTTCACAACACTAAAGAACAGTAGCAGTAGACACAAAATGTTAGTGAAGCAGTTTGTGGCCTCCCACTTAGACGACTTCTACAAAAGGGGGAATCAATAAATGTAATACAATTACTAATAATAAAATAATAGTCTATACTTGAAATAATAATATGGTTTCAAATTTTGCATAAATATTATGTGTTACAAATATGTATCTAGTGTGTGCCGCGCTCGTTAGCTATGCGCTTGGTGACAGCTATATATCTAGTGTGGATATATCTCGTTAGCTACATAATGTGGCGGAAAGGGTGCCTTGTTTAGCAATTAGAGTAAATTGAACCTCACTGAAATTTGAAGGGTAAAGTAATTTTAGGTTTGCCTCTGTGTTGTTATTAATGAATCAAATTTTGTTTATAGCCTTGTATTTGTGCATTCAAATGTTAGTTTGATTAATCTTGGTAATTTTGATAAATTTTTGATTATAGTACTTTTTAACTTGCATATCAATTTCAAAAAAATGAGTTCCCGTTCTAGGACTACTTTGACTCCTGTGCTTACTTTTTTTAATTTCACGGAAATTTAATGTCAGTTTTATTTTTCTTTTATATTATCCGAAAATAATGTGTGTGACTGAGCGTAATATCTGATACGTTTGTATTACTATTGCGAGTACAGCCTATACTGATACTAAACATATTACTAGGAGTGTTAGCGACGGACCACACGAAACACATAAATAAGGATAGGATAGGATAGGATATAAGGATTAAAATGTAAACATGTTTAAATAAGGATTTTTTGATAAATAAAGTCGTATTGACACAATAGGGTAGCTCTAAAACGATACGTAAAATAATAAGTTAGTAAGTTGTAAGGTTTGTGAATTATATGATAAATAAATAATAATAAGTTGTAACGTTGCAAGTGACGAAAAATAAAGTCACAACAACTAGGATAGAAGTATGTCGTTGCAATGTGAGATAGAGTACATAAGGTTTGCTCAACTATGTACATTTTAAGTAAGAAGGTTAAATAAATAGTAAGACATATAAGAAATAACGTAGAAATAACTTAAGGAAGCGCATGTATTTCGTAAATAATATCTCGTGTAAACTTAGTAACTATAGGTAATGTCAGTAAGGATTAAATATGTAGGATTGTCAAAAATAAAATATACTATGTAAATAGTTTAGGCGTAAATAACATGTAGTGTAAGATATGTACTCAAGCAGAGTTGAGTTAAATTCTTAATAATTCTTAATAATACGTAAATAGTTAAAATCTATCAGTGTAAAATTTGTATTTGTATTTGTAATTGTATGAAAAGTAAGAGCGTGAATTTTTACAAAATAAGCAATACGTTGTGGATTACGCTCTTAACCTTTTGCTTAGTTCAACAAACTCCCGCGCACTTTGCCGTGGAGCTACTAGGCCGGGCGTGAATTTTGAAATTATAAGCAATACGCTTGCGAGACGCCCTTTGCATTTTTTGGCTCTTAAAGCCACAGTTTGTGAGATATCTGTATGAATTCTATTTCATAATGTTTGTAAAATTAATATCTATCTGTAGGAAGTAATTGTAATGTAGAGAAAATTCATTTTTATATTTTAAAATAACAAAAACATGTACCTCCATACAAACGAGTTGTAGACAAGGACAGCAAGAATTGTAAGAGTAGTCTAGCTATAGTTTACAACCGTAACGGTAATTTTATGGCCTGCCGCTTTGTTCGAAATTGTTTAAAACTCGAGCGATCCAGCGGTCATCGTCATTCCCGATTCGACTCTTGTGTTGTGCGGTCGTGTTTTCGAGCGTCAAGTGCTCTTAGTGTGCTCCGTGCAGTGGTGACTCAGCTGGTGCGCATTCCTGTGTGGTGTTTTGCCTCAGCGCTGACGACCTCGAATTGTTGTTTGGTTTATTGCCCGCAATTCCTGGAAAATCGGCCTGAGTGTTGAAGCGCTGCTCGGCAGTGTGTATTGGCTGGGAAATTGCTTCTCGGCCCGCGCTGAGTGTGTTTGTGCGTTCTTCAACGCGCCCATAACCGAGTGTTTATCGAAGCGATGCTGTGCGTTCTTGTGCGTGAGTGTGTGTTCTCGTAGTCGCGGAACTACTACGCATAGCGGTGACCCTCGCTTGCCTCTTTGACTGTTACCGGTTCGCCCGGTCTGAGTCCGGCTTTGTGTTAAATCGCTAGCGTAGTATTTCCGCTTCAGCGGTTCGCCGCTCCGTGCATTCTCGCGTTTTAAGTGTCGATTGCGTTTTAGTTTGTAGAAATCCAGTTCCGAGTGCTCAAGGGCTGGTGGGTGAGATCGTATAGCTCTTTTCAGAGTTGCGGTCTACCTAAAAGTTTCTCGTTTATAAACGTCTCGTTGCTGGGGGGAAACCTAACGGTGACAACGTAACCCCGGCCGTAGGAGTAGGAGTTAGGTACACACCAGGCAATCCGTAGCACTGCGGGGCGCCTGGCCACATTTAGGTATTCTTGCTCCTCGCCAGCAATGGTGGGGAGTCACTAGGCACACAAAAAATCTACACCTCGGTCACTCCCGCGATGGCCGAGCAACTCATCGGCTTGTCCCCGGACCAGCTAGGGGCAATCGTGCAAAATCTTGTTCGCGATCGCCCAGAGCTGGCCCACGCCATCTTCACGGCGTTGGGGCCTGCCCTCACTGCGTCCAGCACAATCGCGCCCTCCCCGTCCGTCTCATCGCGTTCGACTCCGCGCTCTCGCTCGCGCAATCGCTCGCGCTCTCTCTCCCGCGAACCCCGCAATCGCGACCCGCGTCTCGCTCGCCGCGCTCTTCGGGCCCCTGCGCCCATTCGCCCTCCCACTCCGGTAGCCGATGAGACCCCTTCTCGGTCTCTCGCTACCCCGCCCCCCGCAACCTCCGAAACCGCACCCCGGTCTCCAGCAGCCGTAATGTCCGCTGAGTCGGCGTTGTCTGAGGACGACGAAGGCTTCAAAGTGGTTGGCCTGGGAACCAAAAAGGGTAAAAAACGGAAGAAGTCCGCCAAGTCTAAAAAGGCTTCGGCGGCATCCGCTCAGGAGTCTTCTACTCCTCCTCCCTCCGACTCTGAGGCTAAACGCCTCAAAGCGCCTAGCGCTTCCGCGTCCCCGTCCCCGTCCACCTCGGCGGCCAGCCCTGAGCTAGCCGCCATGGACACAACCCCCCCCGCCGCCACCTCTTCGCAGTCCGACTGTCCCACTTCGGGACGGAAGGAAAAATCTCCGCCGCCCATCGTCATCAAAGACAAGGGGGCCTGGCCGAACATTGCTAACGCTATGAAGGCCAAGCGTATCAATTATACGCACGCCCGCAATGATGCCGAGCGCGGCATCAAAGTGCAGGTCCCGACACCGTCAGATTTCCGAAATCTGACGGCCTTCCTCACGGCTCAAAAATATGAGTACCACACGTACTCATTGGCCGAGGAACGCGTTTTAAGGGCAGTCGTAAGGGGAGTCCCTAGGGAATTCTCCACCACGACTGTCCAGGACGACTTAATCGTCCAAGGCCTCCCCGTACGGGAAGTACATCGTATGTACAATGGCCGAAATAAGTCCGAGTGCTACGACATGGTGCTCGTTGTACTAGACCTAACAAAAGAAGGCAAAGCCATCTTTAACATCAAAGATGTTTGCAGCCTCAAAGGCATCAGGGTCGAGACTCCGCACAAGCGGTCGAACCCGAGTCAATGCCACCGATGCCAGCTATATGGCCACGCGCAGCGCAACTGCAGACGCAGACCGCGCTGCGTCAAATGTTTACGCGATCACGCCACTCCGGACTGTGATCGCGATCGCTCAAACGCATCCGACCCGGTCGCTTGCGTACTCTGTGGGAGTGAAGGCCACCCAGCGAATTACCGCGGGTGCCCCAAAGCTCCCAAACAGAGCTCGCGTAAACCCCATCAGGGTAAATCGCGCCCATCCGCCCCCCGCCAACAGGCTCCGCTCGTGCCTGCCCCCCTCCCGGCTGTCAACGCCTGGAGCGACAGACAAACTTTTGTCTGCTCTCCCCGGGCCCGTCTCAGTTACGGGCATTCCCTACCCCGCCCCTCTGATGTCCCGGGACATCCCGCGTCCAGCGCCCATGAGAAGTGCACCCGCACCTCTCGCGCATACGCGCCTTGCCCCCCCGCGCCCCTCTTTCGCGCTGCCCTGCAATGCCGTTCATACGGCCGAGCAGCAGCAGCACCTCGGCATTCTCGCCGAGATTTCTTGGGCCTTCGACGCGGCCAATTTCGAGATCGTGTTCGCCGAATACGAACAGATCACCGATTTCTCTCAAATGCTCGGCTTCATGGCTAAGCATCGCGATTTCTTCGCCGCCCTCCGCAGGGTAGCTCCAAAACCGTAGAATCAAAATGGATTGCACAACCGCGCGCGAAAAACCCCGGTCCGTCTCCATAGGCTATTTTAACGCCAACGGTCTCCGCAACCAAAGAGAGGAATTATCGCAATTCCTCTCGTCCCAAAAACCGGACGTCTTCCTCATCCAGGAAACGTTCCTAAAGCCCGCTGTCCGTACCCCTTCAATCGCGAACTATCGTACCGTCCGTAATGATAGAACTGCCTCCAATCTCGGAGGCACTCTCATCTATTACAGGCGCTCCCTGCATTGCTCCCCTATCGATCCTCCACCGCTTACGAATTTAGAAGCATCCGTCTGCCGCTTAGCGATGACCGGCCATCAGCCGATCATCATTGCATCGGTTTATCTCTCTCCCCTAAAAGACTTGCTCGAGAGCGACCTTCAGTCGCTCTTAAGTTTAGGCGACGCCGTCATTCTTGCCGGCGACCTAAATTGCAAGCATCGCCGCTGGAACTCTTCTGTAACTTCACAAAGAGGCAGACTCCTCGACGATTTAGTTGACAGACTAAACTTTGACATCATCGCTCCCATGACGCCCACTTACTTTCCCCACAATACTCGGTTTAACCCCGACGTACTCGACATAGCACTTCTAAAGAATGTAAGGCTAAGCTTTCGCTCTATAGAGGTGCTTGACGAACTTGACTCGGACCACCGCCCTGTCGTCCTCCGATTAGGTTTCCCTTCGGACTCTCCTCCCGACACTAGAACCGTGACGGACTGGGATAAATTTGGGCAATTGCTCGAAAATCCCAGCTCGCCACATCTAGATCGCGTTCCCAACGTTATCTCATCCGCGACCGATCTTAACGTAGCTATCGACTCACTCACTAGCCACCTGACCGCCACCGTTGGCGAGTGCTCACGACAGGTGCCGGTTGGTGATTATCACCACCTAATCCTGCCTCAGCACATCAGGTCGCTAATGACTGAGCGTAACGCGGCCCGCCGCGTTCGCGACCGCGCTCCCACTATCGAAAATAAAGCTCGCTTCAACGACTTACACCGCCGTGTAAGAACCGCTGTAGCTGAGCTCCGCGCCCAACGTTTCGGTGATCTTATGGAGAACATTTCTCCTTCTCACCAAGCTTATTGGCACTTAGCCAGAGCTCTAAAATCCGAAACCGCAAACTCTCTCCCTCCGTTAACTCGTCCCAACAATAGCGTTCCCGCGTTCAATGACGACGAAAAAGCGGATTGCCTAGCATCCAGCCTCCAAGCCCAATGTGCCTTAAGCACACAGCCTTTCGATCCCGATCACGTGCGCGAGGTAGACGGCGAAGTGGAGCGCAGAACTTCTCTGCCTCCACAAGACCCCCTGCCCCCTGTCACTGTCGACGAAGTCATACAGGTCATCAAAGACCTACGCCCCCGTAAGTCCCCCGGCGCAGACGGTATCTCTAACGATATCCTAAAGCGCCTCACTCTTCCCCTTATCTGCCTCCTAGTAGCGATCTTTAACGCTGCTATGGAACATTGCATCTTTCCATCTCAATGGAAAGATGCAATCGTTATAGGCATCCATAAGCCCGGCAAAGCTCGTACCGAGCCGTCCTCCTATCGCCCTATAAGTTTACTAAAGGCCCTTGGTAAACTCTATGAACGCCTCCTTCTCGCCCGCCTACGGAACTCTATAGTCTCCAGAGGCATTTTAATAGACGAGCAGTTTGGCTTTCGTGCCAAACACTCATGCGTCCATCAAGTCCTCCGCATAACGGAACATATTCTTACTGGCTTCCAGCCAGCATTAGGTAAGACCCGTCACACGGGCGCTGTCTTCTTCGATGTAGCGAAAGCTTTCGACAAAGTCTGGCACAACGGTTTAATTTTTAAACTGTACAACTTTCAGTTGCCAGATCGTCTCGTGCTCATCATACGAGACTATTTGTCGAATCGTAGCTTTCGCTACAGAGTTGAAGGCACTCTCTCCTCCCCCCGCCCCATAGAAGCAGGAGTCCCGCAAGGGTCCGTGCTCGCCCCCGTCTTGTACCTTCTGTACACTAACGATATCCCAAAAACGATAGGTACCCAATTAGCCCTCTATGCGGACGATACCGCTCTCTATACTACCGATAGGCAAGTGAGTCGAATCACTGAGAGACTCCAATCCGCTATCACCGCCCTAGGCGAGTGGTTTCGGAAATGGAGAATCGAGGTGAATCCCGACAAAAGCTCTGCCGTCCTTTTCACCACAGGCAGCCCTCCGCGGCCAACTTCCCTCTCTCTCTTCGGTCGTGCCATTCCCTGGCAAAATAAGACCAAATATCTCGGTGTGACCATGGATAGACGTTTGAACTTCCACGCTCACACCAAAATAGTCAGAGACCGAGCCGCTTTTGTCCTCGGTCGTCTCTATCCCATGATAGGCAAGTATAGTAAGATGTCGCTTAGAAATAAGCTAAATCTATACACAACTTGCATCCGCCCCATACTAGCTTATGCTAGCGTAGTCTTTGCTCTGTCCAAGCGCAATCTCCACAAACTCCAGACCCTCCAAAACCGCTTTCTCAGAGCGGCCTCTGGAGCCTCTTGGTACGTTCGCAATGCGGACCTACACAGAGACTTCGAACTTCCCACGATTCCCCAGTACTTTAAAGACTTGGCAGTCCGCTTTTTCGAGCGTACGCAAAATCACCCGAATAGATTAGTTGTGCAATCCACGACGTACATTCCCCCCGATCGTCCCCGTCGCGGTCGTAAAACTATACTCAGGCGGCCTCGGCACGTACTAACGTCCCCAGATGACGATCTCGCTGTCCGGATAGCGAGATTAGTCTCTACTACGTCGACCCCGAATAGGGCCTCCCTCCAAACACGACGCCGACGTCCCCGGGTTCGTCGGCGCCCACAAGGATACACTAGGTATCAAAGAGTGCCGGGGCGCTTCTCGCCCCCACTCAATCGCAACCGCACCCGCGTAACGGGGAACTCCCCTCCTGGCGGTGACTCACCTTCGGGTTCGAGACTCACGCCGGTCGAAGGGACGCCCCCGAGAGCGACAACCCAAGCCGAGGCTTCCCCCGCGGGAAGTCCTTGAGCGTTGGGCGCTATATGGGCTGAGGCTCCTTCAGAGTCTCGCCCCAAAAGTCCGGTGAAGCAGTAATGGCTGCAACAGCCAACTGCATAGTCAGCTCAGAAAAAAAAAAAAAAAAAAAAAAAAAGGTCATCGTCAGTTCGCAGCAAGAAATCAAGAAAGGAAGAACCAACAATCAAGGAAGAAACTCTGCAAGAAAATAAGTGCTCAATTGAAGGTTCAAGAAAGAAACGCTGCTAGGAAAAAGGAAGAAACTCTGCTAGAAATTAAGTGTAAAATAAGTGCTCTAGTGTAAATAAATTCTTCACAAGAAGACTCAGCTTCACTTCGGCTATTTTATTTTGCGCTCAAGAAATCTTCGTGGTCAGCGGTTCACAAGTGCGACACCCGGCTTCACCCGTCCGGCCCGCAATACGGTCGCCCACAACATACAGTCCACTATAAACACGTCAGTGGCCTAGTCTAGTAGCTAGCTACCGTACGGTTGTCTAATTTCTACGGCGCTTCGTTGTCGTAGCTTCGTTTTAGCAACCGAGGAAGCTAGCCTACGCCCGTCGCCGCTGTGCGTGTTCGTAACAATTTTCTGGTCCTGTCGAGCCGGATTTGGGAAAAAAGAAGCCGTCAACATGCCGACCACAAGATCCGATTCATCGCGTTCCAAGACGACCGAGTCAACCCAGACGAAGACTACTGGAGAGAGCAGCGGTACATCGAGAGATTGGAGCCAGTGCACGCCGACCGAAACTAGTACTGACGTCACCAGTCAGTCTACGAAGACAATAAGGACAGCCCCCCCCAGCACCAGTGCAGAAGAGTCCGGGGAGCTGAATATCGTAGCTGACACCAACAACGCAGTACCAGCCAGGCCTGCATTGCCACCGCCTGCACCGCTGCCCAAAGAAAAGGGTACAACGAATGGTCAAGTCCAAAGGAGGAACCGTGACATCGAAACGCAGTCCGTCCGCTCAAATAAGAGAAGACAAGCGGAGGCTCGTGCTAGAATGGAGCTGGCTCGTAAAGAAGTTGAGCTGGCTCAAGCCAAACTAAAGCTAGCAGAAGTGGAAGCCGAGTCCGAAGAAGAAGAAGAAATTGAGATCTTCGAAAGGACCCATGAAGTGGAGGAATGGCTTGTCCAAACTGAAGAGAGGCAGGACAAGCGAAGACATCATCACGAAAGGCCAGCTCCAACCAAAGAAAAGAAGAGCGACATCCAAGAGCTGGCCCAAGCTATCGCTAAGCTCACCGAAAAGGCTCCAGACACAGCAGCAGCATCCAGATTCACCGAACTTCCATACTTCAATGGCAATTGTGAAGAATGGCTGGCTTTTAGAAGGTCATTTGAGGATACAGCTCCATCCTTGTCCAACGTGCAGAATCTGGCACGTTTACGAAGGGCAGTCCAAGGAAAGGCAAGGGAAGCTGTACAAAGCCTGCTATTCACCGCCGAAGATCCGAAGGAAGTTATGACGGGACTGGAAGCAAGATTCGGAAGACCTGGAGCCCTGGCCTTAGCTGAGCTAGAAAAAATGAAGAGTCTACCAAGGGTCAATGAAAACCCAAGCGACATCTGCCAGTTTGCAAGCCGGGTCCGAAATGCAGTAGCAAGCATCAAAGCACTGAAAAAGAGTCAATACCTCAGCTCTCCTGAAACATTGAAGAGCCTAACTGAAAAGATGCCGTCTTCTATGAAGTTCCGTTGGTTTGCGTACCATCGAGAAAGAAGGGATGAAGAGATGCCTGAGCTCATCCTACTGGACGCATTCCTCGGACTAGAAGCCGACATCTGTGGGGACTTTGCTCCACCTGAAGAGCTGAGGAGGACTTACAAGGCGGTTCCACCACAACCAAGGAAGCCCTGGGAACCCACAAGCGTACCGAAGAGAAATTGGGAACCAGAGCACAAACCAATAAACAACGTACGGGAGCCGCCTCAAGAAAGGAAGAAAATCGCCTGTACGGGATGCGAAGGCGATCATTACTTGCTTGACTGCAAAACTTTTAAAGAGGCTGACCTGAATGGAAAATGGGACATAGCGAAGAAAACAAGGACATGCTTCAAATGCCTACGCTTCCGGCACTCAAGGTTGAATTGCAAGGCGCCGGTATGCAAGAAGTGCGGCAGATGGCATCACACGTCCCTCCATTCAGAGAAGCCGCCAAACAGAGCAGAAGCACCAGGCACCAGTCAGTGTTACCAACTGGGCCAGCAAGAAGGAGAAGAAGCTGAAGAAAAAATCGCTTCAATCCATACAACAATAAGTAACGAAAAGGTCTACTTAAAAATAATGCCAGTAGACGTATATGGACCGAAGGGGCATGCCAGGGTCTTGGCGCTTCTGGACGAGGGCTCAACGGTGTCACTATTGGACTCAAAGGTTGCTGAACAAATCGGAGTCAATGGGAAGAAAGAGACTCTGACAATAGAAACCGTTGGCGGAAAAATAATTAAGAAAAATAGCTCCGAACGTCTGAAAATTAAAATTAAAGGGGCCTACAGAAGAGACAAGAGGGCAATAGAGCTCCGAACAATGGAGGACCTTAAGCTGTCGCAACAGAAGGTGGCAATAGAGGACATCCGTAACTGCCAGCATTTAAGCGCCATTAAAGATCAGCTGGTCTACGATAAAGAAGAGCCCAAGCTTCTAATCGGGCAAGACAACTGGGGACTCATAGTGACAAGAAGATTAAAGAAGGGAAAGAAGACTGAGCCCGTAGCCTCACTCACCAGTCTCGGGTGGGTGCTACATGGCTGTGACGCTGCTTCAACAGTAGCAGTGCATTTTGTCAACCACTGTCGCATCTCGAACGAAGAGGAGATCAATGAGATCGTTCGAGACTTCTTCAAATTAGAGTCCCTGGGGATCGAAGCCAAGCTGCCGAGCCATGACAGCGACAGAAGAGCCCTGGAAGTCCTGGAGAAGACAACAAAGAAATTGCCTGATGGGCAATACGAAACTGGGCTTCTGTGGAAGAAAGAAGATGAAGTTCTTCCAAACAACTGCAAGCAAGCCTTCAGGAGATTGGAAATCGTTGAAAAGAAGCTGAATCAAAACAAAGAGTTGAAAAAGGAATATAAGATCCAAATGACCAATCTCCTCGCAAAGGGGTACGCAGAGAAGGCACCGTGTAACGGCACTGATGGAAGAACATTCTATCTTCCACACTTCGCTGTCGAACACCCAGTAAAAAAGAAGCCCAGAATCGTCTTCGATGCAGCAGCCAAGTTCCAGGGAAAGAGCTTAAATGATGCTCTCCTGCCCGGTCCAGATCTACTCCAATCACTATTTGGAGTATTGCTGCGCTTTAGAGAGGGGCCAATTGCAATAATGGCCGACATCCAAGACATGTTCCTCCGCATTAAAATAAGACAAGAAGACAGGTACAGTCTGAGGTTCCTTTGGCGCGGAGAAGAAAGAAAAGAGAAGCCAGAGGAGTATAGAATGACTTCTGTCATTTTTGGTGCTGCCTCATCACCAGCCACGGCAATCTACGTAATGAACAAGAATGCCGAAGAGTACCAGGAGACCCGCCCAGCAGCAGTCAAGGCAATAAAAGAAAATCACTACATGGATGACTATCTTCAAAGCTTCCAGTCTGTCGAGGAAGCAAGAAGAGTATCGGCAGAAATTAAGGATATCCATGAGCGGGCGAGTTTCCACTTGAAGGGATGGGCAAGCAATAATCCAGAAGTGCTCAAGGGATGTAAGCGACTCACCGATCACCTCTGGAGAAGGTGGATCAAGGAGTACCTGCCGACGCTGATGCCGAGAAAAATCAGCGGAAGGACTACGAGCGACCCAGAGGAAGGCGACGTGGTACTCATTGTGGATGCAAACCTGCCACGAAACTCATGGCCACGTGGCAAGGTGCTGAAGGCGTACCCAGGACCAGACGGAAGAGTGAGGATCCTGGACATCCAGACGAATGGAGGAGTGCTGCGCCGCCCGAGTCGCCGTGTCGTCGTGTTGGTTCCAGCTACATCGTCGCCGCAACAGGATGGAGTGCTTCGCACTGCGGGGGAGAATGTTAGCGACGGACCACACGAAACACATAAATAAGGATAGGATAGGATAGGATATAAGGATTAAAATGTAAACATGTTTAAATAAGGATTTTTTGATAAATAAAGTCGTATTGACACAATAGGGTAGCTCTAAAACGATACGTAAAATAATAAGTTAGTAAGTTGTAAGGTTTGTGAATTATATGATAAATAAATAATAATAAGTTGTAACGTTGCAAGTGACGAAAAATAAAGTCACAACAACTAGGATAGAAGTATGTCGTTGCAATGTGAGATAGAGTACATAAGGTTTGCTCAACTATGTACATTTTAAGTAAGAAGGTTAAATAAATAGTAAGACATATAAGAAATAACGTAGAAATAACTTAAGGAAGCGCATGTATTTCGTAAATAATATCTCGTGTAAACTTAGTAACTATAGGTAATGTCAGTAAGGATTAAATATGTAGGATTGTCAAAAATAAAATATACTATGTAAATAGTTTAGGCGTAAATAACATGTAGTGTAAGATATGTACTCAAGCAGAGTTGAGTTAAATTCTTAATAATTCTTAATAATACGTAAATAGTTAAAATCTATCAGTGTAAAATTTGTATTTGTATTTGTAATTGTATGAAAAGTAAGAGCGTGAATTTTTACAAAATAAGCAATACGTTGTGGATTACGCTCTTAACCTTTTGCTTAGTTCAACAAACTCCCGCGCACTTTGCCGTGGAGCTACTAGGCCGGGCGTGAATTTTGAAATTATAAGCAATACGCTTGCGAGACGCCCTTTGCATTTTTTGGCTCTTAAAGCCACAGTTTGTGAGATATCTGTATGAATTCTATTTCATAATGTTTGTAAAATTAATATCTATCTGTAGGAAGTAATTGTAATGTAGAGAAAATTCATTTTTATATTTTAAAATAACAAAAACATGTACCTCCATACAAACGAGTTGTAGACAAGGACAGCAAGAATTGTAAGAGTAGTCTAGCTATAGTTTACAACCGTAACGGTAATTTTATGGCCTGCCGCTTTGTTCGAAATTGTTTAAAACTCGAGCGATCCAGCGGTCATCGTCAGTTCGCAGCAAGAAATCAAGAAAGGAAGAACCAACAATCAAGGAAGAAACTCTGCAAGAAAATAAGTGCTCAATTGAAGGTTCAAGAAAGAAACGCTGCTAGGAAAAAGGAAGAAACTCTGCTAGAAATTAAGTGTAAAATAAGTGCTCTAGTGTAAATAAATTCTTCACAAGAAGACTCAGCTTCACTTCGGCTATTTTATTTTGCGCTCAAGAAATCTTCGTGGTCAGCGGTTCACAAGTGCGACACCCGGCTTCACCCGTCCGGCCCGCAATACGGTCGCCCACAACATACAGTCCACTATAAACACGTCAGTGGCCTAGTCTAGTAGCTAGCTACCGTACGGTTGTCTAATTTCTACGGCGCTTCGTTGTCGTAGCTTCGTTTTAGCAACCGAGGAAGCTAGCCTACGCCCGTCGCCGCTGTGCGTGTTCGTAACAAGGAGGTTATTTGCCAATTTGTACTTGATGGGCGACCCCGAAGATATTAAAAGCAACTTTCGCGCTGTCGCCTATTAGTCCTGAAGGCGGAAAGCATCATGTTGTCAGCCTTGTTTTATGTCATTTATAGTAATAAAAGGGAATCTTACAGGACATTTAATTATTAATTTAATTATTTTTGCTTTCCGACTTTGTTAGGGAAATCAATTACTTTACCTATATTAGGTAAATATATTTCACAGAAATACAAAATATACTTGCATTCTTTTTAGTGTGATTTGTATGCCTATAAATATGTAAGGATGACTGTAAATATCTCCTAAACCAAATAAATGAGGTCTCAACAAGTTTAAATTAACAACGCTAAGTTATAACTCTTCTTTAAAATAACCGTAAATTTTGCTTGTAATTTCGATGTCATCTACTCGTATCTAACATTATGACGAATGAATGAATTATGAATATTATGAAGTATTTAGATCTGTATTCCAAACGCATGAAATTTATACTCTTAATGCCCATATCGCACACACATTTATACTCTTTATGCCCATATCGCACACACATTTATACTCTTTATGCCCATATCGCACACACATTTATACTCTTTATGCCCATATCGCGCACACATTTGTCCTTATTCCGTATAAAAAGTATTCAAACTCAAAACTCAAACTCAAAGTTTTGTTATTTAACTAGACTTTTAAACAGCACTTTTGAATCGTTATCTTTATTAATAATTTTATTTACTTTACCACCGGTTCGGAATGATTTACTACCGAGAAGAACTGACAATAAACTCAGCAGTTAATCTTTATATTTTTTGAACTTCATATTAAAATACAATATCGCCTTACACTAGGTAATAACATAATATACAATGTTTAACTTTAAAAAATATTACATATGCACCATAATTAATTAAGTTCTAATTCTTCGAAGCATTTTTATCATAATTATATTCATGAAGTTCGTAATATTTTTTTCATTAAACTATCATTGACACATATTTTAAATTTATTTGAGGTAAATTTACCACATGTTCTGGAATTTTATTGTAAAAAAATATATACTTTGTATTCCAAAACAGCTATGTAAACTATTCGTCCCTTGCACAGGTTGCGACGATAGGCTCACCACCTCTCACGCTGGTCCTCTACCGAATAGAGGACCAGAGCCCGAAACAAAAACTAAGGGCCACGATAGAGTTAAATGCAAGCGAAGTACATGAATGCAAATCGATAATGCAGGCAGATGTCCAGCAATTAAATTGCAATATTACTAGCACAACGATATCGATGTCTTCTTCTTCCACCTTCCATCATTTAACAACCACAAAATGCTGCTCAGTCTGTGGTTGGTGTTTTTCTTCGGCTTGAGATAGTCTGTCATCATGGTCACAGTATACAAATAAAGGTTTCAGAAAAACACTTAAAATTTAAAAGAGAGAAAACTATAAAAGAGATCCTATAACTACAGAAATAACGGTTATGATATTGAGCTCTGACGAGGCACTTCAGCAATCATCTTTGAGGTTTAACGAAATCGTAACTGAACTCGAATACTTTTCCAAACGAAAATACGACACACGGCCTGCACATCTTTACAGCCAAGCAATAATGAAAAATTGTTTTCATTGATTTTGAGTTGAGTAGCATTATTGACTTAAAAATCTATATTATTACTATTATTAGCTGTCAGCCAAATTTTTAAAAAATATACTAAATTAGTTAAAAATTACATTTTAATAACAGAATATTATGCACGACCAGAAATACGGTTTTCCAAAAGGTAAATCGACTATAGACGCAGGGGTAAATTGATATCACATATTATGGATGCAAAGAAAAACTGTCAAGACGTCATAGGAATATTTTTCGATTTGTCCAAGGCGTTTGACTGTGTTAATCATCAAACTCTCCAAAGCAAACTTAGGTACTACGGTGTGCGAGCAATAGCGCAAAAGCTTATTTCGTCCTATTAAGTAAATCGCCTTCTAAAAGTGGAAACAAATTGTGCAGTGTCATCAGGTGTGTTAGTCAATATAAGCGTGCCTCAGGGGTCTATTTTAGGTCCTTTCCTTTTTTTAAACGTAAACAATCTTTCATATGCAGTAAAAGATCTATGTGACACCCTATTATTCGCGGACGAAACATATTTGATTAAGACTTGATAAAAAAAATCCGGACTTTGCAAGAATAAACAACATATTATCCATTATTCTTGAGTGGTTCTCTGCAAATAATCTCTTTCAAATGGAAGTAAAACAAAATGCCTTAGTTTGTTTTTGACTATACAAAGCTTCTCTCCCACAATTGAAATTGGGAAATGACTTCTTGAAGGTAGTTGATGCAACAACATTTTTAGGAATTACCGTTTAGCAAACAACTTGTGTTGCAAACTAAGCTCTGCCGTATATGCAATAAAAAAAATCGGCAGTTAACAAATGTTAAAGCAGCGCGCTTAGTCTAATTCGCTTACTTCCATAACATAATGTCATCTGGTATTTTACTTTGGGGTGCAGCCGCTGATTAACATTCGAGCTTTATTTTGCAGAAAATAACAATACGTTTTATGTATCAGATGAATGCACGTAAGTCTCTAAGCTAACAGTTAAAAAAAGTTAATGTTTGTTATGACCATACCATCTCCATACATATATGCCAATATAATGTATGTATGAGAAATTTAAATTTCAATTAAAATTTAATTTAATTTAATTTAATTTAATTTAATTTAATTTAATTTAATTTAATTTAATTTAATTTAATTTAATTTAATTTAATTTAATTTAATTTAATTTAATTTAATTTAATTTAATTTAATTTAATTTAATTTAATTTAATTTAATTTAATTTAATTTAATTTAATTTAATTTAATTTAATTTAATTTAATTTAATTTAATTTAATTTAATTTAATTTAATTTAATTTAATTTAATTTAATTTAATTTAATTTAATTTAATTTAATTTAATTTAATTTAATTTAATTTAATTTAATTTAATTTAATTTAATTTAATTTAATTTAATTTAATTTAATTTAATTTAATTTAATTTAATTTAAATTTGTTTACAAAGCGAGGGGTTATCCGCGGCCTAAATACAAGAAACAGAGATAAATTAGTGCTGCCTGTTCGTAGATTACATAAGACACACAAAAAGACATTTATCAGAAATGGCATCATTTTTTTTAATAAAATCCAAAGAAAATCACTAATCTTACTGACAGCAAATGCAAGAAAAATATAAAACTTTTTTTAATTAGAAAAGCCTACACACACTACACAGTTGTAAAATACATATAGGACAAGGATGTTTGGAAAGAACAACCAGATTTGCACATAATAATTTATGAATTGTTTTATTTTTACTGTTAATTTATGAATTTCAATTTTCATTTTTACATAAGTTTTAAATTTAGGGTTATTTTTTTTATTTATTATTAATTGTTTATTTGTTGTTATGAAATTTACATTCCTATTGTGACCTACTTGAAAAACAATGTAGAAAAATTATAAATTATTAGAAATTCCATTAAATTCAAATGGTGAAGCAAGTAATACGAGCACTTGTTTCATTACAAGATTTTTGTACTGAAAGTGTGTCAACTAATTCTCGCTCCATACCAGTGAAGTCAACGCGAGAAAGAAAGTGCATTTCGCAATGCCTACATCATACCCCATCATCTTGGTGACCTTATCCACCACATTATCAGATAAGGTGTGTGGAAGTGAGTAGCTTAATAACTAAGTGTAGTAAGATCAGCAGCTTATAAGGAAGCGGATGGGCGTGGATGGCTCAGGACCGGCCGTTGTGGAGACATATGGGGAGGCGTAGGTTCAGCAGTGTACGTCTTTCGGCAGAAACTAACGAAACGAACGAAAGGTAATAAAAAATTTTAATAAAGATAATCGGTGTATTTAGATTTTTTGCAACAATACTTCACTCTTGAGATGATTTTTGTAGTCGTTTTTACGTTTATTCCAGAAATTGACCAAGCAATTAAATAAGATAATTTTTTCTTAAAATATAATTTCGCAAAATAAAAATTAAAAAGCTACTAATCACATCACGAATTTGCAAAGTAAAAGTGGCGCGTGAAACCATTGATCTACTGCCCGCTTTGCATTTCACCGCTTGCGACCGGTCGCGCGACCAAACGTTCGCGCGAACGTAATCAAACATTTTGGTCGTCAGTTAGGATTGGTAAGGACACTTCTTCACATCACAGATAATAGTATATGGCTTCATCTATGTTTGATTTTGCGGTCGTACGACCAAAAGTCGCACGAACTTGCGAAAGTCGCATTGTATGTATTAGGAGCGCGCATCACGATTTGTTTCTTTGCGACACGATTTTAAAATCAGGGCTGTAAAATGTCGCAGAAAATTCACTACGCGCACTGTGATTAAAAAGTCGTCAGATAGTTTATACTTGACATGGACTTCGTACAAGTTGCTTGTCTTGCCCCCTTTTATCTAAGTACCTTTTAAATTGAATTAAAATGTATTGTGTTATCAAAGTCAATTTTAGCGTAAAATGGAAGACAAGTAGTCGACTTACCGTTACCCTATTTGGTCGTATATGGCGGCCATTATAAAGTCCCTCATAAACGAGGAGCAATTTATAATAAATTAAAAGCTAGAAGTCAAACGACTCGCTTTCTGCCTTCGTGAAACAGGTTTGTAATCTGGTAATATTACAATCGCTGGCACGTAATTTTCATTTGCATGGATATTCCCAATGATAAATCTATTGGGAATTACATAGAAGCGTGGACTGCCCTTTTATATTTTAATGAGTAAGAAAATAAAGTGTAATAATGTTTTAAACGTGTAAACATAAGGATGAGTCGCTTTACTAGTTCGCCGAGGTGTTTGACCGTTTTTTTTCTGGCACGGATTTTTTTGATTGTTTTTCGAGAAAATCATGATATTTGAGATTGTTTTAATATAAGAAATCTATTTACTGCAAAATTTGCTTAACGTAAAAATGCGTGCAGATATTGTAATTTTTTCAAAAAAAGTAAACTCGAAAGTTGTTCCAACACTGATGTATGTAAATGAATGTTGGGTATGGCAAAAGAAGCTTGAAAGTAGAATTAATGCCGTGGAGATGAGAGCATTGAGAAGTATGTGTGGTTTGACTCTAAATGACAGGATAAAAATAGTGTGATACGAGAGCGTTGCGGTGTGAAAGAAAGTGTGGTGACAAAGATTGAGAAAGGTATGTTTAGGTGGTTTGGACATGTTGAAAGAATGAACGAAAATAGATACACTAAACAGATTTATGAATCTGAAGCAATTGGTAGGGTCTGTAGAGGTAGACCTCGGCAAACGTATGTAGATCAAATTGAGTACATTCTCAGAAAAGGCCAGGTCAGAAGTACTCGGAACCGTAGGAAATGTATGAAAGCATTGATGCGTATAGATGAGGCAAGAGAGGTATGCCAGGATCGTAGTAAGTGGCAGTCTTTGGTCTCTGCCTACCCCTCTGGGAAACAGGCGTGATGTTATGTATGTATGTATGTATGTAAACCCGAAATACTGTTTTTACGTACACAGCAAAACTAAATCCATTGCCGAAGTGATTTTGATTTGGAACAAATCGGTGTCCGACAACAATAACTGTTTAGGCCACAGGGGTCATCTGTGACCGCGAGGTAGGCTAAAATTTAAAGTGCTTACTTGTGGTGTCGTTCATTTTAATCACAATTGAACAGTGTTTTCACTTCTGCTTTATGCAATGCGAAACGAACATCACTTTACTAGTTTACTTCCTTCTATTTAGTAGCTCAGCTGGGTATGACCGGCATCTGTGAGCGAGTATCTCCTTGTTCAACTACTACACAAGTTTTACAAGCTGGAAGCTGGAATAGCAATAGTTCGCAATGTGGATAAAAAACTATTGAGTTAATATATAACCATTTCGCTATAACCTAGTAAATAAAATGGCAGTTTTACTCTTCGTGAGTTACCGTATATTATATCTTCTAACTAATAATTTGTAGCACTCAGTCAGACCGCACCCTAAATACTGAGTTTCAATCATTGGCTTCACCACATACCTAGGTACGACGTCGATATTATCGCATGCGTTAGGATCAAAACAAAAAACTGCGAATCGACGCGATGCGAATTTGCAACGCAGATGGCTTCGATGAGAATTGCTGCGATGCGATTTTGTGTGGCAAGGCGTCTCGGTTATATGACTTGTGTAAGCACACCATCGGCGATCGTCAACCGTACTGAACGTATTTTTTACTACAAACACCTTTATACATCAATAGGAGAACATGCAGCTGTAAATGGATACTTACTTTATTCGTTTCTTATACAGTATTTGTGTTACTTGGAATAATTATTAGATATGGAAACAATAGGAAGGTAAATGTTATTGCTAATTAGCTATAGGCTATAATTACAGATATTTTTTTTTCTTATAAATCAGTTCAAAATATGCGGTTTAAATAAACTAAGCACGCTTAAAGTCGGGGCGCCGTATCTATATCTATAAAGAAAAAAAGAATTCGTCAATACTGGACCCGTCCTTTTACAGCTGAAAGTTATATCAAAGGTTTATTTTAGGCGATTTAATTATCGCAGTGCGTGCGAGTCTATACAACTACACATGTTTCAATTTACTTTTGCGACAATCTCATCGCAAGCCGTCGCGGCAAATTATGACAAATTACAATTTTAAAATCGCTGCGATTTTCATGTCGAATACTCGCGCACTGCCATTTCAAATCTATATGTTTATATTTCTGCGGCACAATTATCGAACGACGTAAAATCGTGATGCGCGCTCGGCCTAAGACTTTATTTCTATCGAATTATTTGTGATATTATTCACGAGCGTTTAATTTTCACTTAATGTTAAATATAAAAAAAATGAGAGAGTATTACAAAATTTTAAAACAGTTTACTACGCTGAGAAGATATGATTAACTTAACAGCAGTGTGTAGAGATAAAACTTTGAGCCGATTGCGTGCATGCTTCCTCGAAAGATGGCGGGTTCTAGTTTCTGACGATGTAACTTTGTGATTGTAACGCTTATTGCTCGAAAGAGTTTTGTTTACTTTTGCGTGTTATAATATCGAAGTCTAAGATCTTGCCGAGATTCGACTTGCCACTGTTATCTGGATGTTTGTGCGGCCTTTATTTATGAATATGAGTGCTGAAGTTTCAGGACTAACGTATTTCATATAAAAATAAGTTAGATCAGCATCAGGAGATAATATTCGACGACGTGACGTAAGTGCGTAAGTAACGTAAGTTTCAACTACAGTTACCTACAACTACAAACATTTTTACAAACTAACCTAAACACATTAATCTGCAGACATAAGGTCTACCCATATAAGTTGCTTGGCAACGCTTTAAATGATTACAGTCATACATTTTACAGTCTATAATGCCTTTTTGCGGACAAAAACTTCTACAATCGCAGAAAATTACTAGCCTACAATGTAGAGAGACAAATCTGTAAAAATTATCATTAAAAGTACTAAATGTAAGATATTAATAGAATATCGCCAAAAAAACCGTGATAGCGAAATCCGCCAAAGAACAAATGTTACTGAAGTGAAGTACCAGGCTACACTGTGGAAACATAATTGAGAGAAGCCTAAGATAAGCACTGGTATCTTAAGAAAAAGGAATAGACAGTGGAACGTAGAAATATCTACAACTAAAAAAAGTTGCACATATATTTTTGTAAGTTACATACTAAATTCAAATATTTATGTTTGGCCACATGTGCGAAACTTTCTGTATAGTGTATTATTCCATTATTAGAGTTATGAATTCTGGGTTCATAACATTTGTATTTATTTGCTATGAAGATAAGTAACATTCAGTTATGAAACAAAATTGTATAAGTAAAAGATATAATCTTATTTTATGATCGATCGTAAATTTTTTCTATTGGAAAAAGCGAGATCTTCCGCTAGGTTTCACATTATTGCAAGTAAAAATAAATGTTTAATGTTATGCAAAAATAACTTTAGCTCCAAAATATTGCACGCTTGAATTTTATAGATAGAACGAGAGACAAATATTTTGCACTTTAAACTTGATATTTAAACACAAAACTATTGTTTCCATTATGTTTCAGTGGTTAAAAAATTTCGTAAAATTTACTCTTCTCTATGCGTATGTCATAAATACTATATATACTTATTCTTGCGTCTTCGTCAGCGTGGACTTTTCAATAATAGAAAGCTTTTTGACTGTTTATAACTTACCTAAAAATATCGCTATTCTGTTGCAAATTTTCATACCCTTGAAGTGATCCAGAATATGTGGTATAATGTGGTGGGGACCACAGGGGGTTGGCATGCTAATTTAAGTTTTAAGAGGAAAGGTTAATTAAAGATCAATTTTATCAAAAATAAATAGAAATTAGCTTATAATTTATACCAATCGAATACTCTTAATAATTAGACAGGAATAAATTTTGAGTTAATTTTTAGCTCGGATGTCCTCACTGGTCTTCCCTTAATATGTCTAGGCCTACATTACAAAACAATTACTCGTTAAATCCGACCCATTCGTAAAGCAGCATTGTAGTTTTTAACGTTGAGCACATTTGTTCACGTGGAAGTAGAATAAACAAGAAATAAACCGGCGTAGGAAATCCTAGACGGTATATCGCGTGATGATTGCGGCCCTCTTTTTTTACACGTCGCGTGTAGAAACAGGCCGTGTACTGTCCCCGAAGATAAAGAAAAAGTAATATCATTCTGCCAAACAGGAGTCTGCGGGATCGCTGAGCACAAGGAACAGCACCTGGTCTCATACGCGGCGTCCATCTCGTAATAAGTGCCTTATTTAGATTGAGGGAACTGAAACTAACAATGTCGGAATATTGTTTATGTTCATTTTAGTCCAATGAGGTCCTTTAAGGAATTTCCATTATGAAATCTCTTAAGGGCTGTGTTAGGGATGTGGGTTCCCTAGGGACTTCCTTTATGAAGTATTTTGGGGGATCATAGTGAGGACATTTGATAAGTTTGAATCTATAGCGCGTTCTTAACAATCGGGGAGCTAGGCATGTAGTGTATCCAAGCCGTTAATAGAGAATTGTAGTAATCTGGACCCCACCACACGGTGTTGACATGCTATTTTAAGTTTTAAGAGAGCAGGTAAATTAAAAATCAAGTTTAGCAATAATAAATATAAATTAGATTAATCACCTTCATACTTCATACCAATCGAATACTCCTAATAAGTAGATAGAAGTAAGGTCCTTGGAGTATGAAGTTAGTGAGTGGTTCGGATATCCTCACCGGTCTTCTATTAATGTGTTTAGACCAACGTGACAATCGCGGTAGAATCCTAAAACCATCACCACAAAAAATAATTACTCGTTAAATCTGACCGATTCTTAAAGTAGCAGATACCAGGTGGTTAAACTATATGAAGAGTATCGTTCGATTATTCTTAGTAACCTGATACAAACGCGGTAGGGTAGGAGAGGGATAGTGGGGTAGACTCAGCGCCGTTCACGACGCGACTCCATTATGTAGACAAATCGAATCCATGTAGTCGAGCCAAAGGAAAAGTGGGAATCTTGATCAACGGATAAAGAAATTAGTAGAATCGGTTTACGCTTTCGATTTAATTATTCGATTATTACTATAAAGTAACTGGCCACTAAATGCGAAGCACGTATGTACACGTGGAAGTAAAATAAAGAAGAAATTAACTGGCGCCACAGTTCCTAGACGGGGTAGCGTGTTCAGGCCGCGTCTATCGTGGGGGAGGGGAAAACGATTATAAGCGATTGGCGTCAGTTGCGGCACCCTTTTTCACTGACATCGCGGCGTGAACACTCGGGTTCCTAATTTGAAGAAATCTAATACCGTCGCCGTGTATAACCTTGGAACTGCTTCGCAGAGATAAATTTACAGCAAGTGTTTTTTGTGAGGACTGAGACTAGCAATGTCAGTTATTATTGATGGTTTTGTACGTTGGGATTTTTTGAGGGATTTTCTTTATACAATTATGTTAAGACAGTGTAAAGGGGTTAGGTTGTCGCGTCTTAAAAGGGGTAAAGGGTTGGTAGGGGTAGACTTAAGATGAAAGACCTTCTGGGTTGGGTTTTGTCCGAGATGCCAGGTGTGATTTTGGGGAAACCTACAGATACAAATTAAAATGAGAGTTAATTTGCTGACATTGTTGGTTATGTACTCTCTAATGAAAAGGGGCTGACGATTTTTGTAGAGAACCTAATGGAGTAAAAGGTTTCTGCAGGGATCGGCGCCTTCTGACATGATGTCGTTGGTTTTGTGTTACTTTGTGGGAGAAAAACCCGTAATTAAGCACTGCTTTTATTAGAGAGGAAGCTAATTAAGTCTAAGGTTAAGGCTAGGTTATAAAGCTACGGGGGAACGATGAATTGTCATCAGGCCAACGGCGATAGACGTTAAGGCCCAGTGAAGTAGGTTCCCCTTAAACAGCCGATAGTACAGGTCTGGCTGATTTCGATTTTTGAGGTGTTTTAGAATAGATAATCCTTGTGTAGAGCCTGCCCTGTATATATATGTATATTCTTATTAAAGAAAACCCTACGCGAGCCCTGGGTAGCAATCCCTCGCACTGATCGGATTCGGAGGTGAAGGGATTTACCCATACGACTCGGTAGGATAATCCTTTGTATAGACCCTGTCCTGTATTCCTATTAAAGAAAACCCTACCCGATTCGGTAGGTGCCTATTAAAGTTATACGATTCTGTTGCATGTATTTGACTATTGTGTTAAAGATATCTCTATAATTGTTAGCTAATATCGTAATAATTTTATTCCGAATTCCTGCTGCTTTGCAGTATGATGACCCCCAAAAGCAAGCAGAGATCCTTGGTAGGTAGAGGTAGGCGAGGATGGGCAGCCTCAGTAGGGGTTCTTCAAGCGGGGTCTGATTTGTTATAAGATTAGTGAAAATCGGGGCTTAATGTTAGGAATAGGCTAGGTTAACTGCAGGCCTCGAGAATCTAAGGGTGTGAGGAGGGGGCTGACTAAACCTAGATCTAAGTTGGCTCCATTTCCACCCTTCACCGGCGACGAGTGAGGAAGCTGAACTGGCAGGAAGATCTGACCCGGATCTAAAGGAAATATATATATATAATTCGTATAGTTTATGTGTCATGTCATTAATCTATTAAGATAAAGAAGTTATTTGAGTGATATTTAATTAGCAAAATTGTTTGGGTGAGATCCGGGTTAGATTCCGTTTAGGTAATGGGTGGCTAAAATTTAATGTGGGATTTTTAACCCAATCTCCTTAAGGAACTCGTAAATAAATAAAAACCTCCACTCTACCCATTGCTGCGACGGTTAGATTTAGAAACCTAATTATTATTGTGTTCACATTTAAATATTTGTTTCCTGTGTAAAAATAAACGTAAACCTCCCATGTCTTTTATGGCCGCGACATTAATCTAACGAGTCTAATTTTAATTAAACTATCTAGGCGTTATTTTATCGTTTTATACTGTTTAAATTGTGTCTTTGACTGAACCATTTAAGATGGAAATGATAGAAAAGCAACCTTGACCAAACTTTATTAACAGGCTATGAGGTGACGCTAGTGGGTCAGGATTTGTTCTATTCTTCTCCATGAATCACCCTGTTGAGAAACGTATTAGTATAACCAAACACAATTCTCTAACTGACGAGGCTCGGAATTGTTGTATGGATGGCCGAAACGTTAAGTTCTAAACACTCAGAAAAGGGTAAACCCTTTCTTGATCCGGCTAATGTGTTAGGTCCTGAGTGTGGATATGTCTCCCTTACAAACTACCTTAAACATACTTATTGTGTATATTTACCACATAACTATATATGTAATTGCCCACCTATTTTATTATTTCTTTGTGAACCTAGCTTACACGGAGTATGTTTCGAGTGAGTATAGCCTTCCAGGACTAGCGGTGGTTTAAACCTAAGGGGTCTCGGGTTTGGATCGCCCCGACCTTAGTTTGTATTCAAATAATAAAGAAACGTTCCCCTTAGTTCCGTAGTTAGTCACAGTAGTATGGTTAAACATATGGTCGCCTGGTTGTTTGCCACCTCCGCAGTGTGATAAATGTAGGAGGGGAGCAAGCCCTACTTACCTATCCTAAAGAACAGTTTGGGGTACAATGTACGAAAGGTCGATGTACAACCACCTACTCAATTACCAAACGACAGAAAAGGGCGAAGTCACAAGGTAAGCTAGTCTGATTAAACCTATCTACTAGTCTGTCCAGAGTTGGCTGTTATATGCCTTCTTGTTAAACGCCTTGGGCGTTAGTCAGATAATAGGCACGGTACATTTGATAAGCCGCTTAAGGCTGGACGGTACCCAAGGTCTTTAGGGCTGTTCAAAATCAAATTATAAATTATTAATTTTCAATATTCATTTCGGCGATAAGGTAGGAACAGTCTAGTGTATAAGTTAGGCGAACTTTAGGCTTCGACTCGATTTTATAGTATTGATTTCCATAAACTCTTACATCCACATGTAGATAATCGCCATAGATTGTGATCATAAACCCAATTCTAGACTTAATAGCGAAATTCGTATCGACCGGGTTGCGAGATACTAAAACAAAACCGGACCAACATATATTAGTCTAAGACGGTCGAGCAGTACCTACGTTTAGACTCCACATGCGCGGAGAGCGAATTTGCGATTTCTGCGCATACCGCGGCCCCCTTTTCCCCTCCGGGACGACAGCTGAGCGTTTCGACGCACAGGAAAATCTGAAAATTTATTTTTTAATCGACCAAACTGATAATTCTGGGGCGGGCCCAGCGATTCTGGATAGAACAACTAACGAACCCTTAAGGAATGGTAGTATATGGGACGATTCCCAGTTAGGGTTACACGTAGGCGACCCGGAAACTATGATTAGTAGATTTAGATAGAATTCCATACTAAAATGTCTTTGTCAACCGCGCCCTCTATAAGGCCGTCTCGATATTTCCAAGATTATTAGATAGCTAGCTAGGATATCGATCTGTTAAGTAGTTCTACGATTGGCACACAGATGGCGTTGGTTACAGTGGTTAAATAATAATTATGAAGGCATGTGAACTTCCAGGTACGGTTAGAGCAAATCCATTACTTTACTTAAGGGGTAGGCTGTAGTTGCATTTCAGGTTTACGTTTATACCTAATTCGTTAGTTCGTCTTTACGGTGATTCTTCATATATTATTATAAGATTATAAAGTCAGCTAAGGGAAGCTAGTAAGGATAGCGGTAGGCTCTTTATATACTTAGATTGTCTATCCGCCTTTGGGGTGGCTTCTCAGATACCATTACGGTTTTATAATTTCACTTAAGGGGTCGTTAACGGGTTGTCAACAGATTATTTATGCAAATACTAAACCTGTAGGTCCGTCCGTAGGTGCACTTTCAAGTGTTATTATGATGGTTTTGTAATTTACTTAAGGGGTAGCCAGCGAGTATATTCGTGTTTTATCTGTATATATTCAATCTGTTAGTTCATCTGTACGGTGACTTCTCATATTACATTACAATTTTATAACTTCACTTAAGGGATCGATAGCGAGTCTGCTAATAATTTATCTATGTACTTAATAGGTCCGTCTGTCTCTTTAATGATTTCTATATACTGTTATTAGTTCATACCTTTACTTAAGGGGAAGCCAGTGAGTTTATTAGAGGACTTTTATATGTCTAAGGGTTCTTCTTTAAGGTGATTTTCATACATTACTATAAGGTTACAACTTTAATTAAGGGGAAGCTAGTGAGGTTGTTGGTAGATTATATACATTTCTAAGGGTTCTTCCTAGGGCGAGCTTCATACATTACTATGAGGTTACAATTCTACGTAAGGGGAAGCTAGCGAGTTTATTGATGAATTACTTACCTTTTAAGAGTTCTTCCTTAAGGCGATTCTCATATATTACTATAAGATTACGACTTCACTTAAGGGGTACGCGGTCTTGGGGTTTCATCTTTATAGTGAGATTTCATATACTATCATAAAGTTTATCTTTATGACCTATCGTGTTCAAGGGGTAACCGCGATATTACGAGGTAGGTTCGGAGTTGTGAGGAGGTAGCTAGACTAGTGAGTAGGGCGGCGCAGTCTTAGGTACTCCAACCACGGGTCTACGTTAGGATAACAAACCACATATATATTTAATTAGGAACTCAATTTTAGTAATTTAAATTCTTGTCTAACGCTAATTAGGACGTAGGGACTCAGCGGTTAAGGATGAGTTATTGACCAATGTCTTTAATGTAGGCATAAAGTAAGATTAGGGTTTTGATTTTATTCCTTCATATCTGGGACTGACTGAACCCATACCTCTTAAGGTCTTGGGTTATTATCGGTCACAACGAGGGGTCCAAATTGACGATTACTCCATTAGACGATCACAGCCAAATAATAATATTAATTTTCTTTCATAATAATAATAACTCTACCTTAATAATAACATTAATAAGGTCATACAAATATCATTAACATCTTTAATAATAATAAAGGCAAACAATAATATGTTAGGATTACGTACGTCCATTACGTATTCAAGTTGACGTTCACGCCATTATACTCCACTTTAAGTTTAGATAAAAATAAAATAAAATTTTATTTTTTGAAAGGGGTTACTACAGGCATCAGTAGCATTAATTTCACGTTGATTGAAAATAAGGAGCTGCTACTCCGATTTCTGTCATCTCCCATAGTAATATTCCCGATGCCTGTTATTCCCTATTGTAGTAATCCTACTCCATCCTGGGAAGCAACTCAGCAACTTGATCGGATTCGAGTTCGCAGGCACCTTTCTATTCTGATTCCTGTAATTCCCTATTATAGTAATCCTATCCCTTTGCCTGTAATTTCTGATTGTAGTAACCCTACCCCATCCTGGGAAGCAACTCAGCACCTTAATCGGAATCGAGTTCGCAGGCACCTATCTACTCTGATTCCTGTAATTCCCTATTATAGTAATCCTATCCCGATGCCTGTAATTTCCTATTGTAGTATTCCTACCCCATCCTGGGAAGCAACTCAGCAACTTGATCGGATTCGAGTTCGCAGGGACCTTCCTACTTTGATTCCTGTAATTCTCTATTAGTCCTTACTTATTTTGCTTGGCATTGACATTAATTCTTCAAAGGCGCTGCTTACTTCAGTGAAAGATTTTCAAGTGTCTTAAGCCGCTCTTTTTTCCCTTGCTCGTAAAAGATTACACCGTATCACACCCAGTCAAAGTAAGAAAATTTAGCAAATACTTCCATTAGGACACATCTATTTTTTTACCATACGCACTTGGCAAAAAACAGCCGTGTTGACGTTGTTTGGGATACCTACTAACCTGACAGCTTAAAGGCTGTAATGAAAGAGAAGAGAGGACGACGTACGAGAAAAAAAGTGGCACCTACACATGTAATGCCCAAGAAATGGGAAGGATTTCTACAAGTGTGTGAAAACCGAACTTTTTTCATTCTTGTCACGGCAACTAGTTCTTCTAGATACTCCATAAAAAGAAATCTATGCGACACATAGGACTGAAGTCTTTTGTTCTACTGCTGCCTCAAATTTGAGTCATCTGGCTCCTTGTACACAGGAAGTGGCTAACTCTCGAATATTCTTAAATGTGGCAGATGCACTACAAAAAGGGTTTCGAAGGGTTTTAATACTCACCGTTGACACTCGTGTATTAGTACTAGCTGTAGCTTAAAGAATTAATGTCAATGTCAAGCGAAATAAGTGAGGACTCAATTCTACGAAGATTTGGTTTGTATTATTGATGTACTATAACTGCATAAGTGAAGCTTTGACGTCGATGAGGGTAGAAAACAACTTTGCACCCAAAAGTCCTCAGCCATCGAGAAAATGCCCCAAAGAAGAGCAGCACTTTTCCAACATATAAAACACGCTTCCTACCAGGCCTTTACTCAGAATCAAGCAATAGTTAAGGCTGCGGAGTTGCCTGAACCTTCTGGTTAAGGATAGACAAAGGACACAGATGAATGGCAGCCACTTTGGACCACGCTCCCGAGGCAACAAAGCTTCATTTGCGGAGTTAATTCAGTGCAGTAGTAATAAAGGATGTAATGAAGCCGCACTTAAATGTACAGCACTTAGCTTCTGTGCCGGCGAGTGTTAATCATTTCTTATATGTATAAGAAATGATTAACCTATTGTTAACATTACGTTTTTTCTATTTTACGTGAAGTTATTAAAATTATAAAGTTGCAAAAAAGCCAGTGTGGGTGTTGAGATACTAAGTCGTTCGAAAACTCTTGTCATGCATCACAAGACACCTATTTTAACACCAAGGTACCTACTAACCCCAAGCAGGGCTAACCATTTGTCGTCAAAAATGTCAACAAAGTTTCGTTTGTTTGTATAATGGGAAGGGCTAAATAAGTTAGTAGGTATGTCTGTTAGTTGTTATAATACTTAACAATGAATTGTCAGTAGGTATATGATATTAAATCAGAAAGCACATTATTCGTCTATATAGTTGCATACAATACTTATTATAGTTTCACACTAAATCAGAAACAGTAATTTGTTTGGTTTTTGACAAATGATATAGTTCCGCTCTAAATGTGGTTATCGACGCGCGATCATTGCGTTAACTCTTTAATTATAATAATTAAGTTTAGTATAGCAAGCTATTTTATAGCTGTTGCTATAGTTCGTTTAAGCTCGGTTATAATTATTCCCGCGGGAACTTTTAGATTTTTCGGGATAAAAACTATCCTATGTAAAGACATATGATAGTTGGAGTCCCAGGTAACGCCTCGGGACTCAAACTATCTCCATAGCAAATTTCATCTAAATCTGTTTGGTGGTTTTAGCGTGAAGAGGTTACAGACAAACACACAAACAGACATACAGAGTTATTTTCGCAATTATAATACAAGATTGGATTAAAACCCTACATTGACTACTTTACTCACAACTAAATCTTACATTGAGTTAGCTCGCGCTAGCCCATCCAATCTAACCTTACTATAATTTTTTTCTTAGATACCTTATTAATTATAATGCCATGATGCAATACGCATCTTGTATTGTATTGTAAAATGCCAGCTCTGTGCACGCACACAGTGAAACACTTGAGTAATATAACATTTTACCTGTCAAGAATTTCATTTCAGCCACGAAGCAAGCGATGTATAAAGCGCCTTTAAAATCTTCTGGGAATAACCGAACCGCCAACCATAAACTGTTATAGGATACTTTCTTAGGGTTGCCTCTTATATTAAAATCACTTTAACATTTTGTCACTATTTTAATACTTCATAATTGTCAATCTGTTTCTTTACATAATCAATATTTATTTATTTATTATATGTGTAGTATATATACTATAAAATTTCGAATTTGGTGTATGTTAAGATAAACCGGTGTATCTTATTATACACCAATTTTTCTGGTGTATGCCCGAAATATTTTAGGTATATAGACTAAATTTGACGTTCACCGGTGCATGGTGTACGTCAAATTTAGTAGGCAGCTTACAGATGTTGACACTGCTCGCTTGGTCTACTTTAGCTATTTCCATTCCGTCATGTCTTATGGCATTTTGCTTTGGGGTAAGGCAGCTGATATTGATACAGTCTTTATTTTGCAAAAGAGAGCAGTACGGTCAATTTATGAATTAGGACCTCGAATTTCTCTTAGGGAACTATTCAGGGAAATTGATATTTTAACTGTTCCTTGCCAATATATCTTTGCTTGTATAATGTATGTACGCCAAAATTGTCACTTATTTGCAAAAAATAGTGACCTCCACAGTGTTAATACAAGGAATAAGGATAAATTGGTAGTTCCAAAATGTCGTCTTCAGAAGGTACATAGCTCTTTCGCAATACAAAGTATATTTTTCTACAATAAAATTCCAGAACATGTGGTTAATTTACCCTCAAATAAATTTAAAATATATGTCAAAGATATTTTAATGAAAAAAAGCTATTACAAAGTTGATGAATACATAAATGATAAAAATGCTTGGAAAAATAAGAACTTAATTGATTTGTATTGGGGCATTTGAAATACTATTTTTTTTAAATTTAAAACATTGTATATTATGTTATTACCTAGTGTAAGGCTATATTGTATTTTTATATGATGTATAAAAGATTAACTAGTGAGTTTATTGCCGTTGCTGCTCGGTAGTAAAGCATTGCGAACCTTCCAATCTTCTCCTCTTATATTTTGTTCCTTTACTACACACATTGTAACTAGTACAATCGAAGTTTTATTGGAGTTGCTTGAGTGTGTCATGCTCTCTCAAAGTGTCTCTGCGGTGGTGGCGTGTGTGTCGGGTCGTTACGTTCCCTAAAAAATGGTTGAGCGAAGCGATGGCTGATTCATGTGTCATACTCGTGAACGGGTGCCGCCTGTGGAGGCTGGTCTGCTCTTGCAAACTTCTTGGTATTCTTAGTATTTAGTCTTACTTTTTTGTTTTGTTTATTAATACTGTAAGACATTGATTATTTCTTAGTGATGAATACATAAACTGTCTTTTGTTTATATTAGATACTTTTTTATGTTGTGCTTGTGCTTTATATTTCATGTTTTTTTATGTTTGTAATAGAAAGTGTCCTTTTATGATAGGGAGGGCATTTTCCAATATTTTAATTGGACGCTGTAAAAGAAAGGGAGAAAAGAAATGCCCTTGCTGAGTTTCTTGCCGGTTCTTCTCAGTACAAGGTCTCCCGCCCTGTAGACTTACGAACCGATGGCGTAGTGACATTCATAAGTGCTCAATTATTGTAGCCTAATCTGAATAAAATTATATTGAATTGAATTGAATTGAACATGTTAATACACACCAACATGATTTGGTTAATCTTAAATACAAAATTTTTTGTAATATATAAATTATTAATAATTATTCCTTACTCATATACTTATAAAAGCCTGCCTGTTTGTTAAGCCTTCCAGTAGTAAAAGAGCGTCCAATAGAATCAATAAGCGGGAGAATAGCAGAATAGACTGAGAAGGATAATAGATTAATTTTATTCTGACCGAGAGTTCCCATGGGATTTTTATACACTGATGGTAGTGGTATACTATTGCCTCACAACACACCAGAGTTATGGGGAGACTTTATTTTGATACAAAAATACCTTGTGGGAAAGGGTAAGGAGTTAGGGAAAGGGTAAGGAGGTAAGATTTTGCCGTCGATGATGATCATATTTCTTTTTTATGTAAAATGTGATTCTTTGTTTTAATTTTTTAGTGAGTTGAGTCATAACGTGTGACGGTGATCATTAAAGAGATTTCATTTTAATGAGTCTCATAGCTATAATCACAAAATACAATAACGGATATGACACTGACATCCTAAAATTAAACAAACAAGTACAAACGTGGTGTGTGTTATTATTCCCCGGTGTAAGACCAAAGCAATACTCTAAAAGAAAAAAGACATCCTTTCACCAGTTAACTTGGTACTTTCAACAAACGCTGATGCATCTTAAGATTCGTAACATTTCGGAAATTCACAATAACAATTACGAGTATAATAGATGGCCTGGCGGACGGAAGGCAGAACGCCTTTAAAGTAAATGCGTTGTAGCGCCATCTAGTAGCGACTTAGAACAAAGAGTTAGCTATAATATAGGTTCGGCTCCAGGTGGGTTATTATATGAGTGCTGAACCGAGGGGCATGGGTTCGATTCCCGAACAAGTCAAACGTTTATTATTTGTGATTGTCTTGAGACTGAGTGTTTGCTATGTATAATATGTACTTATATATTTTAAAAGTAGTATATGTATATACCTATATGTATTCGTTTCCGTTGTCTTGATAGCCATAGCACAAGCTTTGCTTAGTTTGGTACCAGAGGCTTTGTGTGTGATTTCCAAAATATTTATTATCTATATATTGTGGAAATTTCATTGAAATCGGTTTGTTAGTTTAGAAGTTCATCGTAGACAAACAACGTGACACGAAATTTATATACATAAGGATAAACAAGAACAGTCTAAAATTCTGGGCCTAGAAACGAGAAATTTTGCACAGAGTTTCCGTAGGCGAGCCCTAATAAAGAATTTTGCAAAATTCTTTCTCTAAGGGGGTAAAATGGGGTTAAAGTTTTTATGGAAATCAGTTATGTTTTGGAGCTAAGTACAAAAAGCATTAAAATTGGTAGAGGTTGCAAATTAAGATTGACATATTTTACAGTTTCTGGAAAACCATCCCATGGGGGTAAAATAGGGATTGTTTTTAGTCTTCTTAGTTTATGATGTTAAAACATTGTACCCTTATATTATTACAAACTAATCAATTATGAAAATGAGTACTTGATTATTTTTGGACTTAGTTTTATAGAATCGTATTTTAAAGTCTCTTATTAAGTCGAAGAGACATTTTCTTGTGTTCTATTTAGGTACTCCTCATGAGTATTCTCACAATGTCCGTGTTGTCCAGGAACTGGATTGCCTCGACGTTTACATTATTATGAAGTCTATGCTTAAAGTCTTTCGAATAGTTATAAATAATTTTATTGACAAACTCTATATTGAGGTCTCGGTAAAGATCGTCGTTTTTTACCCACCAGGATGCATTCATTATTCCCCTGAGAACCTTATTTTGAAATCTTTGGATGATTATTATATTTTTAAGTACAACTCCACAGCTGTAGGTATACTATAGGTCCATATAAGCATTGAACTTGTTTTTGCGTGATTCCGATTTTTCATATTGTTTTTATCTTGTTACTAGCTGGCCCGGCAGACGTTCTGCCCTTAAAGTTGATGCGCTGTAACACCATCAGTGTGCCTAGTGTGAGTTTTTACCGCTACTAACGCGTTGGCGGCAACGAAATACATTTATGGAAATGAAGGAGCGCCTCTACGGGACGCGTTTCGATACTATTTTTTCTCATAAGACTTTTAATGAATATGAATATGAAAACTTTTAGTGAAGCACACTGTTATAACCAAGGGATATCTATTAGCCACGGCTACACCCGTGGGAATTTCTATTAGATACTTACCCAATCCGGACATTAATGAGGATAAACTAACTTACACCGCCATTCGTTAGAAGTGTACGGAACCCGGACATGTTTACTTCTGTCGATAAACTAACTTAAATCGCCATCTGTTAGAAATTTATGTAACTCTTAGACAGCGCACGCCATGTTAAGCTCCCAGTCGGCATGTATGTATAAAGATGTATTGTTTATATACCTACATATGTCAAGTTAATTTGTATTTAAACTCTTATTGCGCGAGTCCGACTCGCACTTGACACTGTCCGACTCACACTTGACCCTTTTTTTCATTCTCAGAAACCTTCCCCGGCGTGCGCATAAGAACTTACTAAAATTTCATTAAAATTGGTTTACCCTTAGTGAGCGAGTCTGACTCGCACTTAACCGTTTTTTTTCTTTCATAAAAACCTTGCCCAAAAACAACAAAAAAAAAAACGAGTTGCACTCCGGGAGTGCCGGCAGAAGTGAAAACCTTTACACACGATTCGCGCTTAACACTCAAATATGTCACAAGACATGTCTTTGACATTGTCAAGAAATAATAATGTTTGTTTATTTACTTTTTTGACGTAGTATATTTGACATCGCAATCTGTAATAGAATTAAAATTCCATATCCAACCTCCCTGTATACATAATCGCGAATACTAAAAATATACACAAAATACGGTCATTTTCATCGCATATTGTGACACAAATAAATCAAAACCTTTCACATAGGAGACTCGATCTCATTATGAAAGAGCTATCTACGTATTATAACGTTTTTTATTTGTAAAAAAGTTTACGCGGACAAAGCCCCTGACGGGAGCTAAACGTGTAAATAGATAAATACGAGTATTAAATGTACACACATGTTTGTTTTCAATTTTCTTTACGGACGAACAGACGGACAGACCATTAAATACGCATATACATAAAGAAAAGTAAATCACTTACAAACTTACTCAACCACGAAAGAATCATAGGAAAAAAAAAAAGGGGGGGGGGGGGATTTGACGTTAAGCCATCGAAATATGTAAGCGGTAAGGCACATTTTATATATACGATTTATATACCACGAGAAAAACACATTTTATAGATAAAAAAAAAAAAAAAAAATAATAGGCGTGGCATTACGGTTTCCGTCTTAGGAATTTCCACGATTAGGACACGTGACCTGACGCGAGTTTATCATTTTTTACCCATACCAAAAAAAGTGCACAACGCCGCTAAAGAAGTTTTCACTTCAAAAATTCCAGAATTAGTTCAGCCGTTATCGAGTTTTTCTTAGTGTACGAGTCCGACTCGCGCTTGACCGTTTTTTTTTCATAAGAACCTTCTCCTGACAATAACAAACACAACAGAAAAAGAGTTAGCATAATCGGTCTAGCCGTTCACGCGTGGTGGCGTGACCAAGGGAAATAGGGATTCATTTTTATATATATAAAATAATAATAATAATAGAAGATAGATTAATAAATACTGAACAGTACTCATACTTTTCGTTATTTAAGTTACTATGGTATCGATTTTTATTCATTTAACTCTATTTTCCTTTTTATTTTTCAATCCTGGATTTTATTAACTGCTTCTTGAACCTTCTCAGCTGCTTCTACATAAGATTTTCCTATTGCAATAGTATGTATTATTTTATAATTCATATTATACTGGACCGGACTGCAGGACCGGACCTAATATATAATATAGTGTATTAAAATTAGATACGTATATATAGAATACCTAATTTAGGTACTCGTTAATCTTCATTTTAATTGATCGAGATCGGGTCACGCAAGTGGTAAATCATTGGATGGCCATGTTCCAGGTTTGATTCACGGTAAATCTAACTATTGTATTAGAGTATGAAAAGTGTAAAGTTATCTTAAATCTATTTTGTGTCCGATACGTTAATAGGTTTACCACCCTCGCATGTTTTTTCGTAGTGGACTTTGACCTGAAGAATGTACCACGAGAAAGACCGGCCACTAAGGTAAATAACGATGAATTGAAGTCATGGTTGAAGCCAATTCGTGTTAAACTGTCAAAGAATATGCAGCATGTTTTAACGTTAGCATACTCACAGTATTGACTTACTTGCAGCAAATCGATACATTAACAAAACATGAAAAATGGGTGCTTGATGAATTGACTGATATGCAGAGAGCAGCAAGCGTTCAAGCTTGTTTTGCCTCTTTCTCTCTTTCTTTTCGTCCCGTTTGATTGATTTTTATTTTAATTACGAATCGGCAATTTTATACTTGAACGCTACGTTAAACAAGAATAAGCTTAACAGCCAATACCTTTTTACAAAAACTCATGTTTTACGCAATTTTGATGCTTTACTCTACTCTCTTTTAATTCTGTTACATAAAATAAATGCAAAATACCTTTCAATTAATTAATTTTCGAAAACAAACGTGAGTCAGGAAGCGACGGACACCCCGTACCGTACCTACCGCACGACTTTGTACAGTTTTTTATATTGCTAATGCAATGCATAAAGTGACAACCCTGTTAGTTAATATCCTCTAGACGATTCTGACAGATGGCGCAAATATCCGAGGCGACTTTTTATAGGTCCTGCGCGATGAAATTGTTGCCAACTTCGGCATTGTTATAACGTAATATTATAACGAAATCAAAGTGTTATTTTGTTTTGTTACATTTTTTTATTTTCTTAACAAAATTAAATAAAGTTTTATAAGGGGGCATAAACGTAAACTTTTTGTACTTTTTGAATAAAATGTAGTATACATTTTAACCCAGTTAAAGGTTATTGACACAGGTCTATTTATTGACATATTAGATTTCGCGAGGGTACATTAAACATTACATGTATATAAAAAAACGGGTTGCACTCCGGAAGTGACGGCAGAAGTGAAAACATACAACCTGGATATAACATTTTAACATGTGTAATCCGCACTTTAATCTTTTCATCAACCCAATTATCTCTTACTTTTTATTCTACCTATAGAGTTTAAAATTTTTTACCCATCACAAAAAAGTGCAGGGGGCTTATTGGGAACAGTCTCGACTTACTCGAGAGTTTTGCCCTCTCTCGACTCTGGAGGTCTCGATATCGATAACACTGTGGTATTATGAAACAGCTTTTTCGATACATTCTTACCCTCGATTACTCCAGACTACGCAGAATGAGTCTCGAATGAGGAACTAAATGCTGTCGTTAAGTAAGATGGCAATGATTTAAGTACCTAAAAGGTTTCTTCTAGGAATAATGCAGAATGTTTTAATCTCGTCTGTATTATAGAATAGGTATTTTTTTTAATTAACAGTGTGGTCTGATGTTAGGTTCACAACATTTAGCTTAGCCTTAATATTTTGTATTTGCAGGCAGTGGTCTTGTCAGACTAACTAATTTAGGAAATGCATGATGAACAGAACAGTCGGATGCAGAAAGCATAAATGTGTAACAAATAAATAACTGCGTCTCGTATATGACAATGACAATTTTGTCTGCCGTATGTGCAAAGCAATTAATTGGTTCAATCCAGTGCCATTATGTATCTTTCAACTTCCATGCCGCAACTATACTTAGTGACAGTGTAGATAGATATAACTTGTGCCTCTGGCTGACCGTTATGATAAACCAATCGTCAGCATTAGTTAACATTAAACGAAGTTTTATATGAAACTGAAGACGGAGCGGTGTATCAATTTTAAGGGGTATCCCAAAAGTGATTATTTTGACTCGGTAGACAGTACTGGATGTTACCCAGATGGCAAAAGAATGCAATGTTTATATTTTAATGTTGAAGTTGAAATCTTTACACTACCGTAGAAGCATTTGAGCTTTACTTATCCATCAGTAACTGTTCAACTGATCGACTGTTAAAAAGTAAAGTTTATATGGTTATGGTTTTACCTACAGGTAATGTGTTTAAGCCTGTTCTTTGAAATTTGTAAATGAATTGAACAACTTTAATAAGTCTAATTTGCAATTTACTTTTAGTCTGCTCTTGTGATTATCGCTTGGTAAAGTTGATTTTCTAACTATTTTGAATGTATGTTTGACACACAATGTTTACACTGAAAGGCATGATTTTCAACCCTATCTATGACAGAGTAAAGAATTTGATATAAGAGCTGAATAAATTATGAGTCAGGCAAACTACTTTTTCAATGTTTTACGTTATGTTTTGTAACACACACTTAGTGCATAATATTAGTAATTTTTTAACATTATCTAATAAATGTGCTGCTTTGTAACACAATAAAATAACTGTTAGTCATTCTTGAAATGTGGTAAATATTCACTAACAATATAGGAATAACAAGATATGTTGTTTGTTCTGTTAAATAATTAAACTGTTTTGATTTTTCTACTTTTAATTACAAATTTTTGTTATTTATTTACACCAATATGTCTAGTGGTCTTGATTTTTGAATGACACCTTGTGAAATACAACTTCATACACCGGCAATAAAAACCTGCAACGAATGAAAGTTATTAGATAAAACAAGCATAATAACGAAGTAAACTTTATCTGTATGATAAAGTCTAAAAGTAAAATACACTATGCTCAAGTTATCATCTAAAATGGCATCAAAAAACTTGCTTTCCATTGGTAATTGGTTTGAAGAGCGATTTGGCCTACCTATTGCCATTTGAGCTTGCATGTGCCTTAGTGAATGTGCCCAAGATTTCAAGACCATGTACATAACTAGCATAATTCATTACTGGCAACACACACTGGTTGCTGATTATCAACTTTAATATTTTAAACAACTAAATATTGGAATCTGCTAAAAATATATCAAGCCTAATTCAACAAGTCTTCTGCCTCTTATAAGAATGTAATAAAAGAAACACCTTATGTTATAGCTACACATATATTATGTTATAGCTACACATATATTATGTTATAGCTACACATATATTATGTTATAGCTACACATATATTATGTTATAGCTATACATATATTATGTTATAGCTACACATATATTATGTTATAGCTACACATATATTATGTTATAGCTACACATATATTATGTTATAGCTATACATATATTATATTATAGCTACACATATATTATGTTATAGCTACACATATATTATGTTATAGCTACACATATATTATGTTATAGCTACACATATGTTATAGCTACACATATATTATGTTATAGCTACACATATGTTATAGCTACACATATATTATGTTATAGCTACACATATGTTATAGCTACACATATATTATGTTATAGCTACACATATATTATGTTATAGCTACACATATGTTATAGCTACACATATATTATGTTATAGCTACACATATGTTATAGCTACACATATATTATGTTATAGCTACACATATATTTAGCTTGAGATGTAACTGTATTTACCTATTGGTAGCATTCAAGGATTTTCAATGAAGTTAACGAGCAGTCTAAGTAACAGAACTATGAAATTTGGAAAAAACGGGCTTTTTAAAGATAAATAGTTTAGAAAATATACTACAGAGATGATTTTAGGATGCACATAGTAGGCCGCCATGTTTGCAATACAGTCACTGTCGACATCTAGTATAAGAAATGAAAAAAATTACTTTCAATACTAAACATAATTTACCTATTGTTTAAATATACTCGATGGACATCACATTCATAATATGTTTATGATGATAATCATAAACTGTAACAAAAGTCAGGAATAGGTAATTAAAACTGCCTCTCATGTTTTAGGTTAGTTTAATTACTGTTAGGTAAAAAAATTTTTAATTACAGTTTGCTAAAGGAAGGTAAACTATGTTTTACATTCATTCTTTTTATATCCTGCGTAGTTATTTTTAGCCTTAATCACAATTGATGAACAAAAATTTTCGTTGTCAGATTTTTCATCCATTCCGTTTCTGAAGGTACAAACTTGCCTTTTTTAGTCACAAATATAGGTAGGTAGTTTATTAATAAGATTTCACGGTTTTAAAATATAAAAGTCAATTATATATAACTTTTCTGCAGAAACTTCTCAGCACACTTTTTACTCTCGCTTGAATTTAAAAAGTACCGAAAAGGTGCGTTCATAATACCGATTATTTTGATTTAGTAGGAACTAACACTTCACCTCTCGAGTAATTTGCTCGAGACTTCGATTAGGCGATATCACGAGAAATTCAAATTGCGGAATGTTATCCAGAGTCGAGAGGCGAGATATTCTTCCATACATTTTGCTCCCGAGAAAGCAAGACCCGAGACTCCAGACTTTTCCCAATAAGCCCCCTTATCTAAGAGCAATCTCTACGTGGCTATCTTTGGGAAGAGGGAAGAAAAAGTCTAGGTGGTGTAAGGTAAAGGAAATATTAAAAATAGAAAATCAAAACCGTCCAAGTGCATGTTGTACACTCATTGTTAGGGTTCCGTAGAATGCGAATTATTGCGAATAACTGAATGACATGATCGGATTGTGCTTAAACCATTTTTTTTTAGTTCATTACTTGCAGAGATTACCCATATTATACTCTATTTCTTGTTTCATATCTATCAATATTACAAAACTTAGGGTATTTGGCAGAGCAAACGTTTTGTAAAAGAGGTTTCCAACGGATACAGGTTGATATCTTCGAGCACTTATCCATCACAAATAAAAACCACTTTCTGTCCTAAAAACTAGAAATTTGGCATTTAGTGGGTCTAAAAGATGGGTAATATAGACCCATATAATAAATCAATAAAAAAAATCAAATATTCATTTCTTTTAATTGCAATACAAATTTACGGAACTAACATAGACATAGGTACTCGTAAGTTCTATTTATGTAAATCTTGATGCAAGTGACCTGAGCTAATAGTCAGCACCCCTTCTTCATACACGTAGTCTACTCCAGAAATCGCAGTTAAATACGTAGGCAGGTTTCTATGGTACACAAATCGTCGTTCACTTCCATCCTCCAGCTGGCGCACAGCTGTCACCGTCAAGTTCCCGCTATGGTGTTGCACATGGATGTCCTTTGATATGAAAAACCTGGCATCAGGAGCATTATTTTGTACCGATTATTTTCAATACCTTCAGTGAACATGCTGCTTGGGAAATGCAAGTAAAAAGCTTGCGTTTTTTTTCCAATTTTAAAAAAACCTCCAAAATACTTCAGGGTTGTCAAAAGAAAATGAGCCATATATTCATTGCGTTGCGCGTGCGCTACGGCAAGGATTGTTACAAAAATAATTATAGACATGGTGTCAACCGTCTTCGTCGGATGTTAAATGAACTATGACAATTTTTGCGAACTCTCGACACACATTCAATTTACAAACAAAAAGCACACTCTACTGCAATTGAACTTAGCACAGAAGACAAGGCGAGAACGCACCTCTGTGACACGGCTAAAATCATTGTCTTCTACATTAATTGCTCAAATCGTATTTATCTCTAGGGCTAAATTTCTGGTGAAAAGTAATGAGCTTGAAAGAACTTTTTAACAGTGTGAAAATTAAAAATTAAAAAAAAGAATATTAAATTTAAATATTTTCAAAATTGCTTTCTTGAGGTTATATATGAGGATACAACTTATCATATGAGGTATATTTTATAGAAATTTACGCACCCATCTTCTATCTGGAGGTGGGCTCCAACTTGGTATGTTTCAAAAATACTTTTTGGATTTTAGCTGTGTAAGTAAGTAAGCACCTATGTACCAAACGGCCATCATTTTTCTTGCTTAAACCTACTATTGCGTGACAGGTGGTGAGCCATCGCCATACGTTTAGGGCTATACTATGTCCCATAACTTAAAAATATCAGGTTTATAGTAAATTAAGTTGTAAAATTGAATACCTGAGATAGAATAATATTAGGGGTATATTCTAGACCTAGTAAATTAGGGCTAGACACGGGAGTCTTTCTGAACGACGTCATGCTGTTTTTATTGCAATCTTTATTTAAAAAAACGTTAACTTTATTTGTTTACAGGACAGTTCTACACTTGACATGTGTTGGTTTCAACCTTCAGCGAAATAGAGTATCGTGATTTCTGTTGTTATGTTATAACCATGTTGAAATAATAACCGATGGTAGTAAATGTGTCTTAAGTGGCGACTGGAAGACACGGCATGACGGGTGGACGAATGACCTGGTTAGAGCCCAAAAAAATAACTGGATGTAGGTAACTGCGTAGTTTCTGTATGTCAAGCGATGCATGTTCCGAATGAGATGAAACATCAACATGTTGCAATACAACGTTTTTTATAGGTAAGGTAAGTTTTTATAGTTATTAAACACAGTGATGTGTATTTCCTAAATTGTTGAAACCTTAACATAAACCAAAACAGCCAAAACCTTCTCGAAAAACCCGGTAAAGCCTTTTCCTTGCAAAATATACATCATAGAGAGGAAGTTACCCAAGAACCTAATTGCACTTTTAAAGCCCTATTCAATGACATCCCAAACAATGGTACGTAAAAAAAAACAGTTTATGGTTTATATATATGGATGATAAGTCTGACATACGGACGGACACGATGAAACAATAGAGTTCTGTTTTAGCCATTTGGCAACGAAACACTAAAAAGGGCAACATATTTGAGCTGCACCACACACGTCGTATTGCCAGTTTGCCCTCTGTGTAGTTCAAACTTTAGTAAAACAACTTCATCAAATAATTGTTTATGTAAGAGTTCTCCAATGACCAGACATGTAAATAAACCTAAGCGTGTTGTGTTTTTTAGAGTAAGCTATAATACGAGTATAATAGCTACTACTACCAACTCGTTCTGTGACAATAGGTACCTATATGTGCCTTGAATAGTTTTTGAAAGAAATGCATGTGTGATTGCCCGGCAATTTATATCTGTTTACTGGTTTATCTGTCTTCCAACACAGCACTCAAAATCAACTAAACGATTTTTGATAAAACTTTCAATGTCATCTGTAAGTCTACCTACGATACGTAAAGGTAAATTTTTAAGACTAATCTATCTAACTATTGTAAGTGCAATGTAATGATATCTGTAAATTCCGAATAGTTCCAATTTTTAGCATTTTGTCTCCTTCGTCGCCTACACACTTGAGTGTTCAAACCACCATTTTTTTAATTTTACAGTAAAGACCTTTTTTGTAAATAGTATAGTGACAGAAGGTTTTCTGGAGTTAACCATTTAAGCCATGCTTTCATTTGATCAATCAAATTTGTAAACACAGAATCACAAATTTTGAAACTTAAAAATACACGTAATTTGATAATATAAATTATGAAATACTACGAACACGTTTGTAATAATAGTGCTACGAACACTAGTTTTTAAATTCGGAAATTACGAATATGGAGTTATATGATAATACTGTTTTGGATGTTGCACAGTATTTAATTAAAAATATTTGTGCTGTTTATATAAGTCAATGGTTGTTTTTCTTAAACTACCATTTTGAGATACAGGCTGTTCAACGAAATGAAACCTCTTCAATGTTTTATTACTATACACAGATACAGAGTTGAACACACAGACATGACATTCTTTTGCTAAAAAACTAAATCCAACATTACCTACATTACAACCAAAAGTTGCAACAAAGATTATCTGCTTATAGGTAAGTACATGTTTCCATTAAATACTTGCTAAATTTAATTTGAAATTCTTTAAAAGCTTTCTTAAAATTAGAAATCTCTTAACAAGAAAGCCCCTTTTAATAAAAAACCGTAAGAGATTTTCTGCACCGTAAAAATAAAAAGAGTTGGTAATTAATTACCGCTTTGTTAGCCCTTCATATTTTAAGATATAAGATAACCTGTTCTTTGTTTGTTTCTGGGTGGGTGAAGCAGGTGCATACTTGAAATTTACACTTAAAGTATTTGAGAAGGATTAAGGTTGTATTAACTTTTGTATCAGACTTACTTTGAAGCTCGGGTAAAGGTTATTGATGTCTGTGGGCTCCTAAGTTTGTTGTTTTTTTTTTTGATAATGTTAATGCCTCTAGAAATTTACTGTTGGAAACATCAGTTTCCTGAAGTTTGTTTCAATCTAGGTTGAACAGAAAAAAACTTAGTAGTACTTAGTAGGTACTTTAAGTAAAAAAAAAACTGAGATTCAATCAACATAATTAAAGGTTCATCGTATTTTTTATACCACTTAGGTGGCAAATTAGCGGACCACAGCTTAATGGTAAGCGGCCACGGCAGCCAATGAACGCCTGCAGCACCTGGGGCATCACTCGCGCGTTGCCCACCCTTCAAATATCTAATAGCTTCTTTCTGAAGAACCCCATACTGTAGTCCTTAGAGAAAACCTTGGCTGGGATGACCATTCCACAAGCCAAGCGTTTGCGGGAGAAAGTTTCTCTGTAACCGCACTGTAACCAAAATGGTCACCATATAGGTTTTAAAGTGTGAGGATGAATCTCCCAATGGCAAACGGTGCAAAAGTAGAAAGTAGCCGTAGGTATCATTTCGAACAATTCGCCCTTAAGTCTCTCCTCAGAATTAAGAGCTCGATACGGCAAGTAAGTTTGGGTTCGTCAACAATTCTCACAGCTCATCGTTAAACGGAGTCAAAAGCGCAGAGATGGCAGCAGTACTACATATGGGGCCAAACTTGTGAATTGTAAAGCAGCAACCTTTGCCCCGACGTGAAGTACTGCTTCGCTTTGTTGAGTACACCAAGTTTTTTGGACGCCAGTTTCACCTTGTTTTGCCAAAGATCTTGGAACTGAACATCGCTGGAGATTTCAACACCAAGGATCCCAATGCTCTTGGAGATGGAGAAGAAGTGTTCTGGAATTGTAGGACCTCGGTAAATGGGGTTTTCTTAGCGGTGAACGCGCAGACCTGTGTCTTCGTAGGCTTGAATCGGACAAAGTTTTCCCGTCCCGTCAGAAACCGTGGACAGAGCGGTTTCGATTTGAGACACAAGTTTTCGGAGCTTTTCCTCCACATCGGAACGAGGGATGTTTGCAATGCCCGTGTAATAAGCGTCTCCAGTACTGTTATCTGCATAGCAATGTATGTTTTTGATCATCATGTCATTGATGTGCAGTAGAAACAGCTTAGCAGACAGCCTGTGGGACACCAGCATTGATGTCCATGCTATCAGAGCAACTACCATCAACTACGGCTCGTATGCCTCTGAACCCTCGGGCACTCCGTAAGATGGCAACTTCTTTAGGAGACCCCGGTGCCAGACCGAATTAAACGCCTTTGCTGTGTCCAGGCTACATGCCAATGGCTCTCAATGGCTAATTCCCATAGGTGTGTGAGATACACTAGAAGGTCATCAGTCGAGCGACCGTGGCGAAAGCCATATTGACAGTCGCTGACCAGGTCGTGTTTTTCTATGTATGTTAGAATCTGTGATTGATCACACGCTCCATCACGTTGGAGAGGAGTGGTAATAGCGGTTGTCCTGTAATTCGATGGATCTGATCTATCGCCCTTTTTGGGCACCCGTTGCACATTCGCAGTCTTCCATGAAGTCGAAAATCGCCTAGTACGGTAGGGTCGCACGAAGAAGCGCGTAAGTACAGAACACAATTAAGGAGCACACTGTTAAGGCACCACTGCTGGTATACCCTCTGGCCCACTTGACTTACGAACTATCCAGAGAAAGCAACGATCGCCGGACCTCCCGCTGTGTAATTCTGGTTCACTGCTGGACATAAGGCTCTCCATGTTACACCACTACTTAATTATATTTTATAAAAAAAACACGTCAATATAGTTGCGTAGTATGGCCGCTTCACCACCTATCTCAAGAGCGCTGAAACCAGTGGGTCGCAAAGGGGGAATATAATTCCGGACCATTTTTTCAATCCCGGCTAGCTATCTAAATCCCGGGACTAGCCTAAAAGCTACCGGCGACTAAAAATTAGAATATAAATAAAAGTGTGCAGTTTTAAGAACACTAATTATTATTAATTGAAATGTTTAGATTTTCTTTACTTGTTTTTTGTTACTATTGTATAAGAGACACAGTCAGTTAAGATGCAAAATAGTTTTTTGTTAATATTTAAAAATGATAAAGTACTAAAAGATTTTATTGACAAAAAAACACAAACATCGAAACTAAGTTAAAAATTTATTTTAGTTATAACAACATAGTTAACATTCTAGAAAAATCAATATTACATTTTTTTAATCAAACATATAAAACAGAAATTTAATGCTTTCAGAAATTAAGAATTTTAGTTCAAATGTAGCAGAAAATATTCTTTTAGATTCATTTTTGAAAAAGATATTGTTATGAAGTATTTGGCGTTTTTTCAGGATAGTGCCTATAATTCAGGATTCAGGATATTTCCTATAATCTTAGTAATACTTTTTTGTTTTACCTGTCTAACCTCTTCTTTAGTTTGTATATGTGTTTTCAAAACTGTATGTCAGGATTTTTTGTTGAAATAATAAAAGTTTTTTTGCATTGTGGTTTGGTGGTGGTATTGAGACTTCGTCGGTATTGTTCTGTCAGTTGATTGCAGCCTATTGAGCCACCACACCTGGATGTGAATTAACATAAATGTTCCCAGGTGCTGATGATCCCTTATAGTAATTTTAGAAATCACGAGCCACTATTCAGTTTCAAACATATTTTTGCATCATTCTGAAAATCCCCGGGTTATGGTTTTTTAATCCCAGCATTTCGGGACCAGAAAAGGGTACGACATCCCTCGTCGCAAACGACGCACCACACTCTTGATCGGCTTATATCAACATCAGTTCACTTTAAAACTCACTCAGGTATATACGAAGAGTAGCTCGATACATGTGATTCCTTCCGCCTGCGACCTTTCGTCACATAAAGTTCTCTTGTGGCGTCAAAAAAACCAACCAGTAGCCACAATGAAAAAGGAAAGGGCACATTTTTTTGACCTGCCTAAATATAAAGGGTTTTCCAATAAGAAGTTTCATTTTTAATACCCTGCTATTTGGTCAGCTATTAACTTTGAAGCTGTCACCTTTTGACATTTGACAAGTAAAAACTACGCCATTTAATCATTAAAAATGGTACGATACACGTTTCAACAATGCACTTAAATTGTTAAAATTACAATTACAATCGCAATCTTGCAATAAAAGTTTCCTGACCGTGTTATATCTCGAAGAGGAGATCACAGTTGTATTAGGTTTGGAAGCAAAAAGAAACACTTGTTGACGATTTCATTAATTTGGTATTTATTATAGTCTTTTAGAAGGTGTGTAAACGTGGTCTTTCTAATAGAGCACAGCTAAGACTAACTTCAGAATAAAATATAATCAAACTCTTTACTTATTACAAATAGGCCTTTGTCATAGTTCCTATTACGTATGAACGAGAAAGACTCCCATACTATTAGTTAAAGAGGTATAGATTTATTTTTGTTATATTCCAACACGCCCCCTCAAAAATAATTTTTACATGAAAATAATCCACAAAATCACAATCACAATAATAGAACCTACACCTTCTTTTATCTGGGAAACAATCAATTTGGTCCCACATTTGTTGCGCAGGATTAGGGAAACCCAGAAAACCTAATCAGACCAATTCACCTCTAGTAAGTATTCTTATCTATACTTATATTAATATACTACAATGTCACCACTCCAAGTTCCTCTCTCATTGTAGAAAAACACAATGTAGGTAAAGATTTCGTCAGATTGTCAGCCAACTGGTTATCTGTGGGAACATAAATTAGTTTAATAACATTTTGCTCTACCTGTTCTCTAGAAAAATTATATTTAATATCAATATGTTTCGATCGCTTGTGACTGGTAGGGTTATTTGCAATGCTTATACAACCATTATTGTCCTTATGAATAGAAAAGGCACTTATTATTTTAATGTTTAAACTAGTTACTAATGACTTTAACCATAAAACTTCTTTAACAGCTTCAAACAATGCCATATATTCAGCTTCTGTTGAGGACACGGCAACCGTTGTTTGCCTTTTGGTTTGCCAGCTTATTGTGCATTGTTCAAATAATTTAAACAAATACCCTGTAGTACTTTTTCTGTCTATTTCATTACTTCCCCAATAGGAATCAACAAAGCCAATCAGTAAATCGTTATACTCACAACGAATGTAAGTCAACTTAAGATTCTTTGTTCCTTTCAAGTAACGTAAAACCCTTTTTAACAATAACCAAAGTGAATGATTGTTTTTGTTAGCATATCGACTTCAGAGGTACATAACAAAGCTTAAGTCAGAACGAGTGCAGACCATTATATACATTAAACACCCGATAACACTTTTACAAGGGGCCTTTGTTTCATCATTGGAACTTAAGGTGTCGTAATTCACTTTACTTTCTAAGGGAGTACTCGTCGTTTTGCAGTCACTCATATTAAATTTATTTGACTGTTGCTATATACATACTCTGATCTAAAGTGACTTTATTTTGGTACCTTTCAACTTTAATTCCTAAGAAATTCTTTTAAATCTACCATTTTAAATTAATTTATTAAGTAGTTTTTGAAACTATTCATGGTATTTATATTTGCAGTTGAAATCATAAGGTCATCTACGTAAAGTATTACATAAATGTTTCTCTGAATGTCACCTGCATTTAGAATTTATATATACAACGGTCAGCTGATGAGTATTGAAAACCCTTTTCAATTAAAGCTTGTTCGAATAATTGAAACCAGCATCGTGCCGATTGCTTTAACCCAGACTTGTTGAGTTTACAAACTTGATTATCAATTTTGTGAATTCCATGCGGAATTTTCATGTAAATATCTTACTTTAATTTTCCATTTAAAAATGCCGGTTTAACATCCATATGGTGGACAAGCAAATTGAATTGATTTGCAATAGCTAAAATGAGTCTAAAACTTGAAATTCTCGCTACTAGTGCGAAAGTTTAATTATAATAAATTAAATATTCTTGACTAAAACCGCGAGCAACTATAGTCGTATTTTTAATTAGACGAAGCCAACTGACAGTAGCTAGTACTGTTTCATCAAAAACTGACATCAAAATAAACGACAGTTGATATCCTCTAATTAAAAATACGACTATAGACGAGCTTTATATTTATGGGGTTTTCCAAATTCATCAATTTTAATTGTAAATACCCATTTACAATCGACAATATTTTATTTTCGAGTTTAGGTACAAATGTCCAGGTTTCATTTTCAATAAGTGATTTAATTTCCTCTTTCATGGCATTTTCCCACAAAACTTTATCATCCCTGGATTCAATCTCTTTATATGAAGTAGGTATTTTACATACTAGAGATTTTGCATACATCAAATAATTAACAGAAATATCGTCATTGCTTTCACGACACAGTGGGCAAGTTTTTAATTCGCTCACTACTTCGTAAATCACAAGAAGTCGTTTCGGTTACGGACGAAGTAGTCAATTTATTCTCAAATGAACAGCATTCTGAATGCACATCTGTTTCACATACAGATTTATTAGACGGTAGATCTAATGACACAGGTATTTTGTTGTAAGACAACAACTCGTTAGATTTACAAATTCTTTTGTCATTCCCAGTGTTTTCCGACTCTGTTTCTGTAGACTTTAAATGCCTACTTGTCAAAAAAAATAATTTCGTCAACAATCAAATCTCTACCATTCGGTTCATAACCGACCATATATTGGTCCTTTTAAAGACTTTTCATCAAATTTTGTTTTTCTAGATTTATTAACAAAATAAACAGTTGAACCAAAAATCTTTAGGTATTTCAATTGCGGATTTTTACTGTGCCACGATTCAAATGGTGTGTTATCTAATTTCAGTGCCTTAGTGGGGCTTATATTTATTAAATACGTAGCTGTGAGCACACCTTCCTCCCAGAACGTTTTGTCTAACTTAGCACCAGACACCATGGCGCGACTTCGTTCTGTTATCGTTCTTATCATTCTTTTAGTCATACCATTCAAAAAAGGGGTATGAGGCACTGTCAAATGGTAGGAAATACCTTTTTGCAAACAGTACTCTTTCATTTCATTTGATAAATATTCACCACCGTTGTCACAATATAAATGGACTAATTTCGAACCAAAACGAGCTTCACACTTAGAAACATAATCTTTAAACATAGCAAAAACGTCTGATTTATGGGCGATTAAATATGTCACACAGAAGTGTGTGTACTCATCTACAAAAATCACAAAGTCGTTATTGTCGTCAAGTGTTGTAGGGGTGATGGGACCACACACATCTGAATGCACATTGAATAGAGGTCGCTTAATAAATTTTGACTTTAACTTATTAAATGGTAAACATGATTGTTTTCCATTTATGCAAGCTTCACACAAATTATCATTTGGTGCAATATTATTTATTTGCTCTATATCAGAAGACATTTGCTTACTTTTTATTTGCAAAAACTTAGGCTTTGCAATGTGGCCTAATCTTTGATGCCATAAATCATAACTATTATTTTCGACCTTATTTGATAAGCCCACAGTATTTAAAGCACATTTATCAAACATAAATTTTATGCAAATTAAATTGTTTAATGACTCACCCTTTATTACCATCTTACCACCCTCGTTGAATATCTTTACTTCGCCATCTTAAGCGAAAACAATGGCCATACCATCTTGTTGCGTTTTCTTGACTGCAAGTTGTACGGAATATCAGGACAAAATAAAACATCCCTTAGCATACCCTTTATACCTAAATTGGTGGTCACCGGTAGGTTTTCTTTCTTAGTGACTGAAATTTTCAATGGTTTTTTAGCTCCACGAAGTTTTGTGCCAAGTCTTCGTTATTTATCATGTGATCTAAGGCTCCAGAGTCCATAATGAAAGATATGCTATTTTTATTGTCATGGTCATTACTGTAACTTTCGACCATAAAAGCAAATCCTGAACAACTAGGATTTTCAGTTTCTGTACTTTTTGCTATTTGTACTGTTTTTAAGTTTTCAGAGCGTTGTTTGGCCTTATTATTAAATTAGCAGTTTTTCTGCATATGACCTTTTCTCCCACAGAAATAGCATTTTAAAATTCTAAGTTTATCAGATTTTGATTTAAACGTTGATATAAAACGTGTCCCGGAAGTGTTTTCAGACCCTTTAGAATTTTTATAATGACGTGGTTTCTGATATATATTGGAATTTCTGATTTCCGCTTGTAGAACCTTCATACTTCTATCACGTCTTTCATGAATTAATTTCATTTCATGGTCAAGAAGTCGCGTTTTAACAAAAGTCAAAGTTAGATTTTCCTCTGCCAGAGTTTCTATTGCAGTTATTACAGCGTCGTAACTGCTTGGTAAAGTCATAAAAAGGTGTGTAACTTTATCAACCTCCTCCAATGTTGTACCAGCAGCTATTAATTCGCATATTAAATCGTCAAATCTTCTAAAGTGATTTATGAGTGGGTTATCACCTTCTAACTTCAAATTTAATCATTGTTTTCTTAATGCCAATTGAGTTGCTATGCTTTTTCTTTCATAAATTGAATCCAACTTTGAGAATATTTCTTTTGCATTTATATCTTCACTTGTAAGACCTAGTAAAGAATCAGATAAATAATCTATAATAGTTTTCTTTGCAATCTTTAGTTTTTTGTTCCACGCCTCGTTCAGTTCCGTTGGAGCTTCGGTATCTACCACTTGAAGCACTTTAAGTTCATTCAATAAGTTACGCATTCAAAGCTTCCAAATACTATATTTTTTACCATCGAACGGTTTTATATTCCTTTTTAATTTTAAGTTGTCCATTTTTATTTAAACACAAAAATATTATGTGACTATTAACTTAATACTTTCAATAAAAGTTTAATTGTTTGCACACTTCATTAAATTTTCTTTATTTATTATTATATTTCTTTATTAATTAATTTTCAATGTCTATATTTTAATTCACTGCGCCCATAACACATAAGTTTGCAAGCAAAAAGAAACACTTGTTGACGATTTAATTAACTTGGTATTTATTATCGTCTTTTAGAAGATGTGTAAACGTGGCCTTTCTAATAGAGCACAGCTAAGACTAACTTCAGAATATAATATAATCAAACTCTTTACTTATTATAACAAATAGGCCTTTGTTCATAGTTTGACCTATTACGTATGAACGAGAAAGACTCTCATACTATTAGTTAAAGAGGGATAGAATTATTTTTGTTATATTCTAACAAATTGACCGCCGAGATCTTGTGATTTAATGACTTTTCTTTGGGGACACGTGAAAGATTAGGGGGCTTATTGGGAACAGTCTCGACTTACTCGAGAGTTTTGCCTTCTCTCGACTCTGGAGTTCTCTATATCCACAAAACTATGGCAATATGAAACGGCTTTTTCGATACATTTTTACCCTCGACTTCTCCGTACTACGTAAAATTAGTTTTGAATGTTGAACTAAATGCTGTCGTTAAGTAAGATGTCAATGATTTAACTACCTAAAAGGTAACTTCTTGAAATTATTCATAATGTTTTTTTTTCTCGTCTGTTTTATAGAATATACAACATGTACAATATACGAATTTTTTATAATTGCGGCACTGGGGTACTGAATTACGACACAATAATATCTGATTTGGGGTATACTTCCAAAGTGTGTTCTGAGTCTGATGTTAGGGTCACAACACTGTAGCTTTAATATTTTGTATTTGCAGGCAGAGGTCTCGTCAGACTTAGGACCAATTTAGGATGTAGAAAGCAAAAATGTGTAACAATGGAAATAACTGCGTCTTAAGAAACCTTTGTGGATTATATGACAATGACAATTTTGTCTGCCCTATGTGCAAAGCAATTAGTTGGTTCAATCCACTTATGTATCTTTCAACTTCCATGCTAAAACTATACTTAGTGACAGCGTAGATAGATGTACGTTGTGGCTCTGGCTGACCGTTATGTTAAACAGTTCAAAAATCAGCGACAGTTAACATTAAACAAAGTTTATGAAACTGAAGACACAGTGGTGTATCAACCTTAAGAGGCATCCCAAATGTAAATATTTTTACTCGGTAGACAGTACTGAATGTAACCCAGATGGCAAAAGAATGTAATGTGTATATTTTAATGTTGAAATATTTGCACTACCATAGACGCATTTGAGCTTTACTTATCTATGAGTGACTGTTCAACTGTTAAAAAGTAAAGTTTATTTGGTTATGGTCATACTTATAACTAATGTGTTTAAGCCTGTACTTTGAAATTTGTAAATGAATTGAACAAATTTAATAAGTCTATATTACAATTTACTTTTAGTTTCTGCTGTTGTAATTATCGCTTGTTAAAGTTCATTTTCCAATCGTTTTGAATGTGCGTTTGACACACATTGTTAACACTGACAGGAGTTATTTTCAACCATATCTTTGACAGAGTAAAGAATTTAATATAACACCTGTATAAATTATGAGTCAGGCATACCAAAACTACTTTTTCAACTTCTACGTTGTGTTTTGTAACACCCTAAGTGTATAAAATTAGCAATTTTCTAAAATTACCTGATAAATGTGCTGCTTTATAATTTACTTAAATAACTGTTAGCCAAACTTGAAATGTGATAAATATGTACCAACAATATAGGAATAGTAAGTTATGTTGTTTGTTCTGTGAAATAAAAAAACAGTTTTGATTTTTCTACTTTTATTTACACAATTTCGTTAATTATGCACCCCTTATATGTCTGGCGGTCTTGATTCTTTGAATGACACGTTGCAAAATACAACTTCATACACCAGCAACCCTGCAACGAATGAAAGTTATTAGATAAAACAAGCATAATAAGAAAGTAAACTTTGTCTGTGTGAAATGACAGAGTCTAATAGTGAAATACAATATGCTGAAAGTTGTGATCTAAAATGGCATTACAAAATGTGCGATGCATCATACAAAATATATTGAACACTTTCCACTGACTGTTAATTTGGTCTGCAATTAGAGTAAAGTTTTTGACGTGGCGTGGCGTCATCATCCCAGCAAATAGGTACATTGTCCTACAGGTATCCACACTATGAAATTTGGCAAATACAGACTATTCAAAGATAAATGGTTTAAAAAATATACTACAAAGATAATTTTAGGATACACATAGTGGGCCGCCATGTATGCAATAGAGACATAGTCGACATCTAGTATTATAAATGAAAAAATTACTTTCATTTCTAAAAATAATTTATTGTATTGCTATTAAAGATTAATATACATCTTCGTGAAAATATTTTGACAGTACATCAACACTAACTTAAACAAAATGTGATATAATTACATCAATTTACAATAAATGTACACATTTTACTCAAACTACTGGTTAGTAATAAGGATTGTTTCTTGTGATTTTTCTGATAAATGTCAAATGGGCATTTTTACATGTAATTTTACCTACATACATTACCAACAACTTTAACAAGAGTAGCCTCAAGCTGATGTCACAGTACTATAAGAGATAACATGCTCACCTTTGCCACTATCTATTCTAATATGCTGATGGTCGACATAGCTTCAAACAATTGCTACACATATTTGGAAACATAAGTAGTAAGGTGGGTATTTGATTATTTGTTTGAGCTTATAATTACCTACTCAGGCATTATTTATTTGGAAAAATGTTTGAAGCAATGTCAGGAACTGGCTGAGCATCGGATTGATAACTGATTATGAGTTAATAGAAATAAAAAAATAAGTAAATAAAACTACTACCCATATGTGGATCACAGGCGCTTTTTAATGTTGTTAATGAATCTTTGTGGAATAGTAGCATATAAGCAGCATTTCTAATATACTCGATGGACATCACATAACTAATACGGTTATTATCATTAACTGTAAAAAAAGTAAGGAATAGGTAATTAAAACTACCTTTCATGTTTCAGGTTAGGTTAACTACTGTTAGGTAAAAAAAAACGAGTTGCACTCCGGGAGTGCCGGCAGAAGTGAAAACCTTTACACACGATTCGCGCTTAACACTCAAATATGTCACAAGACATGTCTTTGACATTGTCAAGAAATAATAATGTTTGTTTATTTACTTTTTTGACGTAGTATATTTGACATCGCAATCTGTCATAGAATTAAAATTCCATATCCAACCTCCCTGTACTACTCATAATCGCGAATACTAAAAATAAAAATTATAATAGGCGTGGCACTACGGTTTCCGTCTTACGAATTTCCACGATTAGGACACGTGACCTGACGCGAGTTTATCATTTTTTACCCATACCAAAAAAAGTGCACAACGCCGCTAAAGAAGTTTTCACTTCAAAAATATTATATAAATTACTTACTTTGCTAAAGGAAGGTAAACTATGTTTTGCATTTATTCCTTATAACCTGCGTTGTTATTTTTAGCCTTAATCACAAATTATGAACAAAGTTTTCGTTGTCAGATTTTTCATCTATTCCGTTTCTAAAGGTACGACTTGCCTTTTTTAGTCACAAATATAGGTAGGTAGTTTATTTAAAATATAAAAACTCAAGTAAATATGACTTTTCTACGGAAAATTTGCTTCTCGGCACACGTTTTTGTCTCGCTTGAATTCGTGACAACAAGTGTTACTTGACGTGCAATGGAAAGGGAAGGGAAAAGGTATGTTCATAATACCGACTATTTTAATTTAGAAGGAACTGAACTTCAGCTCTCGAGTTATTTGCTCGAGACCTCGACTAGGCGATATCACAAGAAATTCACTAGCTTTTATATTGCGGAATGTTATCCAGAGTCGAGAGGCGAGGTATTCTTCCATATATTTTGCTCCCGAGAACGCAGGACCCGAGTACTTCAGATTTTTCCCAAAAAGCCCCCAGGTCTATGTCAACGCTCCACAGTCGACCTTAAAGATGGAATTCGCGAAGTTATCGAAGACTATAAAAGCCGCAAAATGTGCGAATTGGTCATAGAAAATTTCATGAAAAGGATATGGTGCTGCAAGCGTAGCCATGGCAGCCATTTGGCTGATTTCGTTTTCTAAGTTAATGACATACCTTCCTCTTTACAATGAAATAAACATTCATTGGTATCTCTAAAAAAATACCCGTTTTTTAAATATAAAAAATTAAACCTCTTATTAGAAAACCCTTTATCATACACATTGTTTTGTATTTTATTTTAATATTATTATTGTATTTTAATTAGTTATTCTAAAAATATAGATAGATAAATAAAATTAATTGAATATATTGACATAAGAAAATTATAGACGTAACATCTATATTTGTATGATAGCTTTAATTTGCTTTATCATAAATTTATTTTAAATATGTCTCTTTGTCCATAAACATCTGCATCTGTTCGTAATAAAGACAGAAATCAATCAAAGGCCAACTCGTTACAGACACAAACTCTACTTGCCACTCCAAAGATTATCATATATCAAAACAATGTTTTCTGTATGGCAGTAAAAATATATAATAAGCTACCTGAAAATATTAAAGACTAGATTTTACAGCGCCCCGCCTGCCCTAAATTTGGTTATCGACGTGGAAGTCCTTAATTAACTCATTGGTTATTATACTTATGGTAACTAACTACTGGAACTATCTGAAAACGGCAGAATATGCTGAACCTATTCCAAATTATATTTTTTTTTGTCATCTTTGTATTCAGCATATTCTAGCAAATAGTTTTTTCTATTCTATTCTAATACTTTTATTATCTCATCTATAATTTCTTTAATATAGATGTTAATCTTTACTTGGTGGACATATCAGAATTATATTTTTTTCTAAGCCTTTATTAAACGCTTGTTTTTATATTTTATCGCTCACGTTTACAATCGCTCTTTTATAAAATGAAATTTAAACAAAAAAAATTAAACAACTTCAAAAACGTATCAAAAGTAAAACGTAGGATATAAACATATAAATATAGACTTTTATTATAATTTGGTTCCCAAAACCAAAATAACTTATTTGTTAATAATATTAATGTTGTCTGCCTGTTCAGTTGCCTTATGAATCAAACAAATTAAAAAAAAGTAACTTCGTTCGTTTATACATTGAAAGTGCAAGTCCAGTTTTTTTTTTTTTTGTTTGACATTGCATATAGGATAAAGGTTGAACAAATGAAACGCAGTATTGCGCTAAAAAAAATGGTATAGATATAATTTAAAATACTTCTGAACTTTACTAAATCACATATTTGCTTAGCTGCAAAAGCAAGTAGTTTGAATAAAAAAAAATAACCTCGTAATATTAAAGCGATAAATATTAATTATTACCTAAAGGCTATATTATTCATAGAATCCCAAACATAAATCAGCAGGCGGATTAACCTCCCTTTGTAAATCATGCTAAAACTATTTATGGGGCAGGTTGTTGTAGCCGCAGCCACTAAAAAAATTACAATAAAAAATAATTGCTGATCCCAGCCAAACAAGTATTACTAGAACATTACTTTAATTCGTAGTCTATTTTTTTAATTCCTAGTCACAGTTTTACATTGATAACTAAAATGGTTTTTTTTACTAAAACGGGTGAAGAAATTTCTCTGCCGGAGAAGCCTAGGGAATGCGTATAAAAATTTAAATTAATATAATTTTTACTAGCCATCAGGGACTCGAAAAGTTCTAAGAATTTGTGAGTGCCAAGAAATAGTAGGCCCAGATGTACTTTTGCCCGCGGCGTGGGATTTCTACGGCAAGCCCTTTTAATATCAAGAAAAAGTACTAAAGGAAGATAAGATAAACAACTGATTCTTGTAAATATCACTTCAAATCCTTAAAAATGTGACGTTACCCTCACTTTACATTTACGAAATTGCTATACTTGTAGGATAGAGTACAGACTTGTTCACAAGTGCCTCACAATTACGCAATAGAACCTTGCGGAATAGCAATAGTTTACGTACAGCTGCCGCCATGACTTCTCTAACGCAGAAAAGTGTCCTTATATGGCTCTAAAAATATTTCAATAACTACAAGATAGTACCTAGTACCTACAAGATTTATTTATAGAGAAATGCTACTTTTAAAAAAATAACTGTATTTATATAATTAAACAGGAAAACATTCGTATGCCTCTTAACAAGACAACATAGCGTATGAAATTTCAAAATTGTATCATCTATTATGTATTTACCTATCTTGACAAAAGAGAGTCCACATGGAATTTTTGGATTTCCCGGGAGAAGCCCATGTCCTTTTCGTCCCTTCAACAATCTCTAGTCAAAACATTAGTTCACTTGGTTGTTTGTGACGTAGCGACAAATAAACAATAATAAACAGACTTTCACAAATATAAATTGTATGTTGATTTAAACGCAACCTTATTCTTTTGTGTTGTATAACTAGCAATTGTTCGCAACTTCGTTCCCGACGACACAAATTTTTTGACACAAAGAGTCGCGCCACAACTAAATGGATGTACTAATTTATAATCGTTCCCGTATATGCTGCTAAAAGATCTCTTTTATGTTTGCTTAAAAACATATACACAAGATAAGACATATTTTAATAAAACACCTTTCTGTAAATCTTCCTAAGAGTTGATGCAAAGACGTAGGAATTATAAGGCTGTGACATACGGACGGACGGACACAACGAAACTATAAGGATTCCGTTTTTGCTATTCGGCTACGCTTTGGGCTATTATAGAAAGTTATAATTGTTACACTTTAAAAGGACTTTTGTAACACATTTCAAATACATCGTTTCTGTGATACCCAAAATTTAGTTATATTACAGTCATAAATATCAATGTTATAATGCTTAGGGCTGTAACCCGGTGGTCCCAGATCCCAAGCATACGAGTTATTCGTGAAGCAAGGGTGTTGTCATCGCAATCATAACGTATCATTAAAACATCCCCTATTAACTATTAATAACTATAACTATAGTGACCGGCCAGTCAAAGAATGCGTACCTGACACCTGTCAATTCGTCATGACTAGTGATGTACAATAAATAACATTAATAATATTTAGTAACGTTATTTATTGCATTAATTATGCATATTAATTCAATTTAATTTATATGTTGTTATTTTTTATAGGAATTATATTTCAATATATTCAATAAATATTCACAATGTAAATAAATTTTTAATAAATCAATTAATTGAATTGAATCGTAATTTCTGAATGTAACGAAGGGAAAAAATAAAAATGCTTTATTTATTCGAAAATGTATATAATGAAATACATAGTTTTAAGCCTTTAACAATGAAGACTATGTGAAACAATTTAATCTTCCAATTCGCTTGAGGAGTCGCTGTCATCTTCACTAACGTGTATAATCATATTATTGTCAATCATAGTATCTATACGGATATCGCGGTCAAAGTCATCAAATATAATCTTTTTAGTTTCTTCAACCACCTTCATCCAGTCATCTCTTGTGACTCTTTCGCATGCTTCTTTTAAAAGCATCTTCATCTTTTTTATGTCATACGGTGGAGAAGTATTATGACGGGCTGCATTACCTTTAATTTGAGCCCAAATTAGCTCAATGGCATTGTACTGGCAGTGGTACGGGGGAATTCGGAGAACGCGATGACCGTTCTCCAGAGCCAACTCATTTATTTCATATCGAACATTTGTCGGCTTATGGTCATTGACTAATTTCATCAGCTCTGTTTTTAGCATTGATATATTTGCATCAATGCCACTATTTTGCAGCCAAGCCACCAATTCCTCTTTTCTATTAGCTTGGGTAGGTGCTTTATTTTTTTGCACCGAATAATGGGGCGTTATCCATTAATATAACTGAAGGCTCTGGCAGGCCTGGTAGCAACACATCCTGGAACCACTCCTTAAATGAAGCCGCATTAATTTCTTCGTGGTAGTCAGTAGTGGTTTTTGACTCAAATGCCAGTAAACCATTTTTCACGAAACCATACTTCGCACAACCAGCGTGGCATATTATAAGCCGTGCTCCTTTACCCATTGGCACTTTCGACGTTGACGCTTGAGTGTTATCTGTCCAAGAACGACAAAGCGTGTGATTGGTGTTCAGCCATGTCTTGTCGATGAAAACGAAATTGTCCCAATTATTGATTTGTCGCTTCTCTTAAAAAAGTAATTATTTTTAAAATTATGTCATTTCTTTCTAAAAGAATTTTCCTTTTGTCTGTTTTTTATATTGAAATCCAATATCTGTCAAAATTTTAGATAAAGCAGTTTTGCCTCCCCTAAATAAATCAGCGACTTTTAAAGATGCTAGAAGCATCGACCTATTAAGGAACTCATTCCTGGAATAATAACCAAATATATGATTCCTTATTGCATCGGCGTTAAAGCTATCAATGTCTGTTATAGGTTTAGTTCTGCGTTTCTTTTTTGGTGTTCGTAAAATATTTTCTTCGATGCCAGATGAGCCGAACTTTTCTTTATTAATATTTGTTATCGTCCGTTTGCTCACTCAAGTGCCTGAGAGATGCGTTCTTGGACCTGGTCGACAGGAATTAAAGGTCCGCCATTTTGTCTTTCACGCTCAAAGTGTTCTTGTAGCTTGATGATTAGTTCACGAGTTTCACTTTTCAATGTTTGACCGCGTTTTGGCATTGTTATTATGTCAGCGGAGGTCAGTATATCAAGAAGAACAGTCAAAATAACAACAATAACAGTCACGAGAAAATACACAACGAGAAACACTGGAGAACGTAGTTGTCACATCACTGTAAAAACAAACAGTTGACATACACCTTCAAACAGCGGCGCTTGACGTGGTTTTTTATACGTCCATGTTTAAAAACTATTGTTTTTATATTTGTTAATTAAGTAATTGTAATATTTTTAGCCCAAAATTAATACATTTATTGTAAGTTGACATAAATATTCTAATTTTAATGTTATCACTCGTTAATAAGGTAAGTAAAAGATTTAAAATTTTGCCGTAAATTGTACGCCAGTTCAAAGTTACATCGCCCAGTCGATCACGATCTCTCAGGAACGAATTCTTTGAGCGGCCGGACTGTAACGTCATTTATCTCGAATTGCAGCCAGGGTGGTAGCGGAAAGAGCCGCTACTGTGATTTGTTTGACTTTGTTTTCTATCTATCTATTATGGTGTATACAATAATAAAACTGTAAAATTACTTTATTTGTTAACAATAATTGCCGTTTCGACCCTCAGTGGCTCAGTTCTCGAACCAATTACTTTGCAGGAATATCTGCCCATGAATTTGCTCTGACCTACGGATTCTCTCAGCTGGTACTTTCTTCAACGAGAATACCAGATTTAGAGGACTATACGAGCTCCTTACTGGACCTTCTGCTGACTACACGTCCGGATGGATATTCCATCTCCGTGGATACGCCTCTGGGCTCCTCGGACCACTGTCTCGTTCAGACTCATATTTCATGCACACAACCCGATCCATCTAGGCTAACTAATTCGCGTCGTGTGTGACCCACACATAAGTCGGAAAACTGGGATGGATTGCGAGAATTTTATGTGTCGTATCCGTGAAGGCAACTCTGCTTTAGCTCAGAAGATCCTGAGGTCTGCGCAGCCGCAGTCACTGAGACAATCCTCGCTGGTATGGAATGTTTCATTCCTAACCTGTGGGTAGCTGCCGGCGTCAAAAAACAGCCATGGTTTAATCGGTCTTGCAGAGAAGCTAAAATTCCTTAGCAAACTACGTATGAGACCACGGCTCGTAATAATAAGGATCCGAATATTTTTGAGTTAAAACGCAAATTAAATGCTGCCTCGAGGTTCAGTAAGAAAGCAACTGCCAGAGCTAAATTCCAATTCGGCGGCAAAATAGGTGGGCGACTTGCGAGCTATCCCGCTGGGAGTCGTGCTTTCTGGTTTCTTGCTAAAGCTGCCAAGGGGAACTTCTGCCAGCAACCACTGCGAAAGACCGATGGTGACTTGGCCCATAGTACAAAGCCGATCTATGAGGCACTCTCTTTGCTTCCAACTCGAAGATTTATGACGAAGGCGCTGTACCACCTAGTATACCGTGGTGCGGTAAGACCATGCCAAAAATCTCCATAACACAGCGGGAGGTCCGGCGGGCTTTGCTTTCTCTACACTTTTATAATTCGAGTGGGCCAGACGGTAAACCAGCAATGGTGCTTAAGTAGTGTGATCCTGAGTTATGTCCTGTTCTCGCATGTTTCTTCGCGCTTGCCTACCATACTAGGCAATTTACGTCTTCATGGAAGAATGTGCACCCGGTGCCCAAAAAGGGCGATAGATCAGATCCATCGAATTACAGGCTTATCGCTATTACCTCTCTCCTCTCCAATGGAGCGTGTGATCAACACAAAATAGAGTGAGATCATTTTTTAGTCTTCCTAAATGTTTCAATAGCCAAATTATTATAATATTAGCATACATTTTGAACAATACCATATATTTTATTACTCAGAACTATGAAAAAGATACTTATAACCTATATATAATGCTTATGGCACTGCCAAATGTTTATTTTTACGAGTAATAAAAACATTACGAAGAGTGCGCCTATGCGGAGACGTAAGCAAAGAGACACGCGTAAATTGTGCGAAAAATAAAAAAAAACATCGTTTATAAAAAAAAATATTATTTTATCATTATTTATAAGTTATCAGAAAACTAGTTTGACCATATTTAGATATTGTTATCCTGGTCATCATTTTTAGAATATCTACAAAATAGCCTTTCGTTTTAAACATTCAACAAAAAATGTGTGCAAAACAAGGTTTTTTTGAAAAATATATGTATCAAGTAAAATGTCAAAAATCGTGTTACGACTTTGAAGTGATTAAAGATTAAAGTTCAAGATTCCTGTGACTAAATATTAAACTTATAAATAACATACGAACTGAAATCTAGTTAGACAAGCATGACCAATTCGACAGATACGGACCCATAAAAGTAAATATTCCAGGAAATATAATAAAATGAAAACCATTACAGCTAAACGGTAAAAAAAACTATTTGACAATATGAATTCTAATAGACTAATATATCCTATTTAACGATTGTTGTGGCTTTTTCTAATGCTAAAGAAGCTTTAATTCAAACAACAGAAAACTGCCACAACAAGTGGTTTTAACAAAATTCAAAAAATATGTAAAGAACTAAAAAATGCAAAAGTACTTCCTCAAGCGCAATACATTTTTAACTATTTCATTAGCTAACTAACTAACTAACTCACAAAGCTTAAAAATATATTTCTCAATCGAAGCAAGACTTAACTGCATCAACTTTTTGTATAAACAAAAAAAGGTCTAGTAAAGGAAAAAACATTACCCGAGTAACGAAATTTATCTATATCAATAATGCTCGACAGGTTCCACTTGGATGTAAAGGTAAATTGTTTAGAAGATCGAGTGATTGAATCGAAATTGATTGAACCAGAAATTGACTCTAGTACGGAAAAATGTAATTTAATGAACTTTTTATAGAGATCAAATTTAAACAGGTCGTTCCTTAGAGAAAGATAATAATATTTCACCTATAGATAAAAATTTTACTTAAATATCGTAATTTATTGTACCGTACATATAACCGTACTGTTATTTTGGTTTTGAAAATAAAATATATTTGTAAACTGCCATACTATAATTTATATTAAATTTATATTGTCAAACTACATATCTACTTGCTTACGCAATTTTCTAAAAACAAGTGCACAGAACACAAATCCTTTTTTTCCGGTAAGACAGACGACGTCTTGGCGCTTTCAGTCAAAGAAAGGTTTAGTTGAAGAGGAAATGGAATTGGTACCTTAGTTCTGCGGGAGACCCTGGAAAATCGGTTTCGCAAACGGCTGAGATTGACACGAGTGCTAATGTCAAAAGTAATTTATTAAATGGTAATCATCTTTGAAAACTAATAACGCAGCTACGTTAAGGTCTAAGATGAATTATTTTTTTATCACATGTATTTAAAAAGAGCTGGTTGATTCATCGTAAACTTTGTAACTGATGTAAAAGTTTACGATGAATCTCTTTCCGCATTATTTTTACACATAATAAAAAACATTTTACGAGCAACTGCATTGAAATAGTAGATTGTATCACGAGGGATCAAAATAATATTTTTTCGGCGAGGAAATATTTTGAATTCGGAGTGGAGTGAAGGATTCTAGAGACAAATCCTAAGCACAGGAAGGGATACTAAGGTAGAATCCGCAGCGCAGCGAGGGATTTAAAGGACGGCGCACGAGGTAAAATAATTTTGCGACCAAGTGATATACTCTACTTTTTATCACCCTCTATAACAAAAGAGGCAAGTGTAAATTATAAATAAAAATAGGAGGTACATTTAGGTATTTATTTTTATTATCTCTACTTGAGGAAAACTAACTTTTTTTTTAAATGTCATCAATCATCATAAATACGAATTTGAGTATACAATTACAAAGGCGGAATGCATTTCACTCGGTTTTTACTTTTTTTATTTGGTACGCGCGTGTCCATTCATATTTACTATACAGCTAGTTTTTTGGTTATACAATAAACTTAAAACTCTTTTTATAAGTATGTATAACTTCTCATAAGCGCTATCTACACTCTTTTGCAAAAAAACGGGCACTTAAGGAAATTTACCTGATTCATCTGGGCCTAATAATTGGTATCGTGTGTGGCATTCTAAGTCGGCAGATAAGAATTGATTGCGTGAATTTAATGCATCGTACCCGTAGAGGCAGCTCTGCTTTAGCTCGGAAGATCCTGACATTTGCGCAGCCGCAGTCACTGAGACATTTCTTGCTGGTATGGTATGGATTCCTAACCCGCGAATAACTAAATCGTGTCCTGTTCTCGCACACGCTACTTTGGGCTTTTCTATTACACCAAGCAATTTTCCATCTTAATGGCAGACTGCGAAACTGCACCCGGGGCGCGACTTTACTAAATGTAACTTGTGGACAGGTTTTTGGTCGGGTATAGTTAGAACTAAGTTGATTAAGGAGATAACGTTTTGTTATTACCTACTACTAAATAGCTGTAAAATAACAATATTAGCAGTAATTTCATACTAGGACGAACTCAAAAACCGTTATTTTAAAATATTTTTTTTTTCTTAAGATTAGTGTCAACATTAGTGTCTTTTGAAAAAACCTGTATTATTTAGGATTAGGCACATTTATATTAATATTAGCAGTAATATTTATTTATTTGTAGTTTTCACCAAACGCCTCGACGACCGACGACTGACTGACGTAGTGTAAACCGGTATTTTTGCAAAATATATAATACAAATCATTACAATATATATATTTAAATATAAACTTTTGTGCTTCTTTTTTAGCCTTTTAACTTTCATATTTTTAGGAAATCACAGACATAGGTAATCGGCTTGGGATTATGATTAAGAATTTCACAGTTATTGATCAGTAAATGTCAAAAACAAATGAGAATTTCGTTTGTATGAACCCTGCTGCAAGGCGCCGCGAATCGTATCCTCTCAAGTCCCTTATTTAGGCTCTTTTTGCCTCGTTTATTATTCAAATGAGCCTCAGGAACCCTTGCTAAAATATTGGACAAGCAATAAAATAAAAAAAAATTAGTTAAATTGCAAGTACTGCACCAGCAACTTATCTTAAAATATATTTTTGAGCCTTTGAAAAGAACAGTTTTTATCGATAAAAAACAAACCGCTACACCTATTTTGCTCTTTTCAGATCTAAGTTATGACGTGGCGTATCGATTGATATGGTCACAAAAAACATTTATTTCGGGGTTCTTGAAAATGGATTCCAACAATGAGAGAAAGAGTGTAGCAAAATTTCTACACGAAATATTATTTATATTTTTATTTACTTGAAGTTCAGTATAAACCATTCTAACCAATGTATAAAACCCGTATTTCTATTCAATTTAACTCCTAAGGGAAAATGGGGGAGGCCTTGGTTCCACAGTGAACGTCTTCCGGCTTAGACGAACGAAGGGAAGATAATGGGTGAGAAGGTTTGAATGGGAAATAATATTTCTAAGTAAAACTTGAAACTGCGTGTATCTTTATGCTTCTTAACATATTTATCAGCTAGTATTGATAAATATAAATAAAAGTTATTTGCCTGCACTGGTTCGAGTCTGCTATGAAGATATTTCTTTATCTTGAAGTTATAAAACTGATGATACAATATTTAAATGCAATTATTTACTGTTTAGTTTATAACAACAAGAATGCTTGCTCATAAATGACCCGTCGTAAACACAAGCTGCGCTTATAAAATAATCTCTGCCTTCAAAGAGCGATATAAATCAAACAAACTAGTTAATTAAGGCGCCCTTGGCAGTAATTGCCAACAAAATTGGCAATATCCACGTAGAAGAAGAGATTTTAATGAGAATCCTAAGAATTCTCGACGTCAATGGCTTTTATTAACATCATAAGTTTTTCCTTCAATCGGTCTTTATGCCTTGTAATATTTTTTGTGTTTCGTGTTAGGTTATTTAGGCCAGGTAGGAATCGTTTAGACTTTTGATCACGCTTCATACCAAAAACTGCTGCACAACAAACAGTCCCACAGCTACAAAGCAAGCTCTTAGCTATTAACCCTACTAACTAAACGTTGCGCCAACTAATTCCTACTATTTGTATAACATAGACAACTTCTCCGTCTACGAAAAGTTAATATTCAGACTAGCTGATTTTTCTAAAAGAGGTATTTAATATTGTATTGTGTGATGGAATGAAGGCGTGGATGGGATTAGCAGATCAAAGAATTCTTGCCTTATATTTTTTTTTAGGGTTCCGTACTCAAAGGGTAATTAGCGGAACCCTATTACTAAGACTCCGCTGTCCGTCCGCCCGTCCGTCCGTCACCAGGCTGTATATTATGAACCGTGATAGTTAGACAGTTGAAATTTTTACAGAAGATGTATTTCTGTAGCCGCTATAATAACAAATACTAAGAAATAGAATAAAATAAATATTTAAGAGGGCTCTCATACAACAAACGTGATCTTTTGCTCGATTTTGCTCGATATTGATATCGACAACTGGTAGACGCTAAAAATATTCACAGAGTATTTAGTTATAAAGTCACTTTAAAAAATAATTAAACTAAAGTAAAACAAATATTTAAGTGGGGCTTCCATACCCTTTTTGAGCAACTCGCCAGATTCGCAACTCTCCAGAATCTCAACTCGCCAGATTCGCAACTCGCCAGATTCTCAACTCGCCAGATTCTCAACTCGCCAGATTCTCAACTCACCAACAAACGTGATTTTTTTGCCGTTTTTTAAGATAACTAAACTTTGTCCGCGGCTCCGCCCGTCCTAAATTTTTATTTATGGGATTTTAACGTCAACACCTGAATTGTACTAAAGAAGTTGGTTAGCTGCAGCTATGGTACGGTCGTGGAATTCGGTTACAGTTATTCCGCGGGAACTTTTGAATTTTCTGGGGTGAAAAAAGCCTATATCCTATTCCTGGACCTAACCTATATGTGTGCCAAGTTTCATCCAAATCCATCTAGTGGTTGAAGCGTGATTGAGTAACAAACAACCAAACATCCAAACTTTCGCATTATAATATTAATGGGTTAGCTGGTAATTAATCAATTTTGCCAGCGGCTCCGCTCGCCCTAAATTTGGTTATCGGCGTGGCACTCCTTCATTATACTAATGAAGTTTGCTATAGCTGCAGCTATAGTTTGTTTAAGCGTAGTAATAGTTATTTCCGCGGGAGCATTTGAAATTTTATCAGCTATCTCCATGCCAAATATCTTCAAAATTGGTCCAGCCGTTTTAGCGTGAAGAAGTAACATATATACTCACAAACTTTTGCCTTTGTAATATTATAGCTGTAACAAACAAATTTTATTACTTTCGTTAATACAGCACAGAATAGATAACCCAAAAAAATCGAAGTCGCTCTTCTAATTACTATCATCTCCTTCCCGAAGGCAACGATCGCTATATATAAACCACCAGTGAAAAACTAGTTACAAACTAAGCCGTTCGCGAAACCAATTTCTCAGTGTTCCAATTTGGCAGTTCAGGGGACGTGGCGAAAGCTCCAGACGTCCATTCAATTTGTTCTTCCAATCGAACTTCCTGAAACTACCAGCTATCAAGCTGCACTCGTTATCACTTGATTAAATTTTATGTGCACCTTTGTTCATAGAATGTTTAGTTAGGCTATTAAGTTTGTTTTGTTCGTAAAGATGTGATGAAAAAATAAACGACCTTGTTGCACTACCAAAATAAAACTACAGTAGTTTGAGAAAGAATGTAGTTAAAACTTGTTTTAAATTTGTAATTTTTTAAAGTTGATCTGAGTAACTTTTTTTAACCTCGCTTTGTACGAGGTTTTTTATTTCAATTAACTTGCTTTCAGTCAATTTATTTCTGGACTGTACAAATTTCGGTTAGAAACGGTCCGAGGTCACAATATTGTTTGAAGTTTTAACGAGTCGACGCAAATAGAAAAACGAACGTAAACATTTTATTGCAAAAAAAATATTTATTCGCATAAAAATCCATAGCAGAAAAAATTGTAGTCCAGCTGAATCAGACGAAAAATTGCCAAAATATGCAAATAAATTCCATTGAAATGAAACATACATATCTTAAATTGTAGGTTTTTTTATCTGCCGAACATAAAATTTTACTTCCTATTTAAAACGAGAGGGTAGGTATACAATGTATATATACATATTATTTGTTTTTTATTTTGTTTTTCGCATATACTCCAAAACTTTGCATTTTAAAGAAAGAATACAAAAGCCAATAGTTGTAGGTCTAAAAATTTCCGATCGATATACGTTTTTAGATATCCTTATTAATGTCTGATTATCCCGCTAGGCTCGCAAATAACTATTTATAACATATAAATATATATTTCGCATTGTAGTTACTTGAAAACTGTGTATTTTATAGAAAAATTAAAGTTTATTAAGAAATAGTTTATAACAGTTATTAATATCTGAATATTAAAACTAAAGATACGTTCAAATTCGGTTTTAGTTGGTAGGTACTCAAACATACATACTATGTCTGTAGGACATTATAGGATTGTTCAAGAACGAAATAATTTACTGTTTCAAAGGGTCGCCAACTCACGAGTAATGCCCCCGGATGACGTTGCAAGAGTTCATAGGCTACGATGACCACTTCAGGCAGACCGTCTGCTTGTGTACCACCTTACTGGTATATAAAATCGGCTCGCAACCGGAAAAGATATCGGGTAAATAAGATCCGCGCGTCTTTCTCTATGGATTGGTATCAACAAAAACAGAATTATTTATCAAAACCGACCGGCAAACATGCATCTGTCCAATTTACAATCGAGAAATTTATTATCTGTTCCAGAGGAGGTAAATTTATGGAATTTAAATACGCCTTTTGAATTTTGTTTGTTTAATTTAATTTAATTAATCCTCGTATAAAAATAAGTTTGTTAGTATTTCACGTAGTTTTAAAAATGATATGGACCTAAAATCGAAACGTACGTATTAGCTTGATACCTAACTAGATATCTAACGAAAACATAATAGACAATAGATTGTAGTAAACAATAAACGAGATGTTTGTTTCTCCATCATGAAACTTTGCGAATTCCTAAATAAATATGATTCCCGGCGGTACAATGGTACTTTCAAAACTTTCTAAATATTTAGTCAAATTGCAAACATCGTTGCGTAACTCAGTTGCCTTGTATTATTCTCATTGTACCTTTAGGAACAATATTGTAAACAAATTGTTGCCAGAAGCTTCAGTCAATCTACTGTACTGTACTGTGTTGTACTGTACTGTACAAACTGTCGCGCTAAATCTACTGTACTGTACAAACTGTACAATCTCTTACCCTTTTCTGTAATTAACCGTAACTGTAACAGTGAATTTTGCAGGAAAAAATAAGTGTGCACGAGAGTTTAATAGTAAGAAAGTTTACAAATTTAAGTTTTGTAAAACTTTTTATTGTTATCTATCTATGGTTTATTTGTAAGTTGTCGTTTTGTGTGGCTCACCTATATTAGTTAAATTAGGTCAGAAATGATAGAAGACTGGAAAAAAAATTGACGGCCTATAAGTATACCCCTTCTCGTTTATGAAGTCCTATCGGTAATTTATACGTGTGCGTGTTTGTTTGTATGAATGCTTAATGTCCCCCTTACCATACATACAAATAAACGAATTACATTAAAAAAATGTTTTTATTACGTGGATTTCGGGTATAAGGACTATGAAGGGATCACTCTAATTTTGTCGTTATATCCGGAAATGGTTACAGTGAATTTGCGTCTAGCAGCCATACTTTTTCAAAAGTTTACTAAACCCAGTTTTTACTCAGAATATCACTTTGTAACTTTTAACTCCGAAACGTACACCCTTAGCTGATATCTATAAACAAAAGGTAAAGGTCACCACAGTTGCTGACCATATGTGTGGATATAAGCAAAAGATAAGCACTGCTTGTAAAAGAACAGCGTTCATCCAAAGTCGCTATAGCCACATGAATTTTGTACTAAAGTATGATTTAAATTTAAGAGACTTAGATATAGCGCCGCTATAGCTAAATGGTCGCTACAACCAAGGACGTAATAAATGAAATCCACGTGCATTTTAAAATTAATATCTAAATGCCTATATCTCTGTCACAATTTTTTTTTACTATAATTTATTATGCTGTGTCAGGTATGCCAGACAAGGCATGGACGGGCGTATAAGACATTTTTGTTAGGGTATCTTGTTGGAGGACAAAACATAAATAAACAGGTAACAAATAAAATAAAAAATCAAATGTTTTTTGAACCTATCTATCCAAACTTTTTTTATCTTATAAATGCAAAGTGAGTTTGTTTGTTTGTTAAGCTTTACGCTGTATCGATTATGATGAATTTTGGTATAAAGGTAGATGGGATCTTGGAGACATTTATAAGCTACTTTTTCTCGCTAAAAGGGGGTGGGTTGAGAAATGGGTAAACTTTGTATGAACTTTTTATTACGCCGTCTGATTTGCTTTTAAAATTTACAGAATTATTGTTAATAGTTTTTAAGATGGTCATTTCTGTACCGATCGACAACCAGATTTTAATGACAAAATCAACAATAACGCGAGCGAAGCCGCGGGTAAAAGCTAGTACGTATATAAAATTGGAAACATATCATATAACATATCCGACCTGTTTGGCGTAAGAGATTGAATCAGCATTCTAGCTAGCTTTTATTACTACCTGGAGATTTTTTAAGAAAGAATTATGCGTACAGTCAAAATAAATAATGTAAGATGGTATACAAGGTGAAAACTAAATGGTGCAGTGGTAATACGTTGGGCTATTATATCGAAGGTCCCGGATACGATTCTGAGTTGGGCTATCCAATATTATTACAATTTGAATGTGTACTGTAAAAATGTTTTTGCTACTAGTATTTACAAGTTGTTATAAGTTTGTTGATAAGGTTAGACATTTATATGAAAATAATGTAATATTGAATTAATCTGAAAGGTGCTACAAAAAATAAAATAAAATAAATTAAGAATAAAATAGTTTCAAGAATTAGAATAAAAATTAAAATTGAAAAAAAATATAATTAAAAAATATAGATTAAATACTATCCACTTACCAACTTTAAAGTCTTATAGACTTACTGCAAATAATCTTCGAATCAGAGGGAGCTACCCCCTCACTCAACAGTAATCCCTTTGATTACTTCTTCAAATTTTTAATTTTATTTCATCAATAATAATTAAAAAAAATTATGTGTAAGTAATTTAATATGTATTGTGTATATATATGTATGTAAAAGTATTCATAAAACAAAAACAAGTATAGTGTATCTATTTATTTATAATTTTATATAAATACAATGAATATTTTAGAATTCCTGTAAATTTAACATGCCTCAACAACCATTTATAGGTTTCCTGAAATATTTTCTGATTTGTAAATTTTTTATTGTTATCTGAAAATCGTCTTCCTAAAAAGATCCCGACATCTTGGGCTCTCCTGCACACCATACTCAAGGTTAATTTTGGACTAAACCACTTGTCCAGCCCATTTTGAACTATTCTAGCGACCTAAGTCCACTAATTTAGTCTTTAGATTTCAAACCCACAAAATCTAGCATTCAGAAAGACAATCCAATTCGCCGAATGACACATATTCACATGTTCATTTCTTACTTCTCTTTTAACCCTTTTTTCTTCATCACTCTCTTCAACTCGTTTCAGTAACTATAAATATAGGTATAGGTATTTATAAATTATATTTTATGAAAATCTTTATAAAAATCTGCAAATTTATGTATTTTATTGTTAATATTTCTCTTTATTATTTTCAAATTTTTTATTTGATATTTATTATCTGAAAATAAAATTTCCTAGTCTGCCATTCTTATCTCGTGATAATATTATCAAATTTCAATAGTTTCATGAAGATTCATATCTGACCTATTAGTATAGCTTAGCACACAAACAGTTTTACATGTAGGGTAATCCACTAAAATTATTAAGAATGAGATATATCTCTTCAAACCCTAAAGAAATCAACAATATTATTGAGGAGTCCCAGGTGAATATTTCTATGTTGTATAAGTGTTATTCCACAAGTACCAGTTTTACGTAACCAGTACTATAGCACGGACGCTAAGCAGGAAGAATTTCGTTATTTGTCGTCGCAGTCGCACAGATGCGATGACCTCTCTCATAGAGGAGCGCAACGGCAATAATTATGCGCGTGCAACGGAGACATATAGTGACGGGTCATTGAACGAAATTCTTCCTGCTTAGCTTCCGTGCTGTAACATGAAATTCTGAGTTCTAGTTTAAAAACACGTTCCGCCATACTCGCGCCGTCTTGCTGCCGAACATTAAATGCCTCGTATTTGTTTTATACCTAAAACATCTCAAATTCAAGAATACTTAATAAAGTTAAAATTTTTAGTACTTTGAAAAAAAAAATATTAACAACAATAACTCAAATTGATATTATTTCATTAAAATAAATATGAAAATATAACATCTATGTTACATATTCCAATACTATTTATTAGATATGATGTACTCATATAATAAGAAAGATTAATATAAATTGAATTCCAAATTTTATTACAGAAAATATATTGATTTATTTGTCTATAGGTATTTCATTTGAAGATGTAGAAAATAAGATTTTTTTGTTGTTTGATTTCTCATTTCTGGATGTTAAAAAGTGAGATTTAATATAGTTGTAAATATGTAAGAAAACAATGTCTGTATAATTTTTATACATAACTCAACAAGAAGTAACATTCAATAACATCTCACTAAATGATTATAAGTAGATTTATGTTTTTAGATACCTTTAAAATATGTAGAAAAGTGAGATTTCAAAAAACATTTGAAGTTATTGTGAGAAATCATCGTCTCTTTCTAATATAGATACATATACATGTATTGCTCACGAAGAAAAAGCATTTTATATACATCTCACTAAAAATAAATAAATCATCTTAGGTATCTAGTAATGTCGTGATTTGCAATATAGTATGTTTTAGTTTGAATTTCTAGCAAAAGTATTACAAATACTTACTCTCATATTTTCTTGTACCTAAAGTAGTTTTCAAATACTCTAGAACCTAAATCCATTTCTCTAAAAACAACAATGTACAGTCTCAGCTAGTCTTCAGACAATTTTCTCTGACTCATCCTTGAACTGCTTCGTAGATCCTTAATCTTATTGTTTGTTAAAAATTGATAGGTACACGTCGTTACCTCTCTATCTAATTCATAACACCATAAACCTTCGAAGGTTTATACCTACTTCTCCTAAATTTACCTTTTGGTAAATCGAAAGCAAACGAAGACTGAAAAACTCGTGAAACACGATGACTTGAATAATAACAACTTCTTACACTTTGTATATGCTTATTGTGTTAAAGTGTATAAAAAAAATGAAATTTTAATAAGTAGAGCTTCTCAGATAATTAAACAAATACTTCTATTTGCTAATAAAATCACTATATAAAAAAAAAACTGTTGATTATCAGATTTCGGACCTCGTTGTTCTATATAGCTCAAACCAAATTCGCCTGTCAATTTAAAAAAATTATGATTTCAAGAGTCCTAGCGACTTTTTGTGGTAAGACTATTGAAATCCTTGAAACAAAAAAAATGCAAAACTCAGTTTCGCTTCATTTCTTTAAAAGCGTTAAGATTTTTTTCATACAGTGATGTTAACAATCCCGTTATGTTGTCGCAGCCTTCTATTATGTAGAATTTAAAAATATTCAATTAAATCCAATATTTTTCTCTCAAAATACCTTTGAATTTTACTCTATTTCTACAAACAAACTATTCAAGTATATTTTTACTTAATTTATTTCTATTTTTTATTATGTTTTAAGAAATGAATTACTTATTATTCATTTAATCTCTTGGTAGTGTATTTCAAACATTAGATTACGTCATTATAAAACATTTACAGTTAATAATTTAAATTTTCTAACTTTCATTTAAGAAAAAGCAAGAAAACTGCAATTTTCTTGAATTCACCATAGACAACTCACATTTATTTTTTATATTCAATCTTCAAAACTTTAATTATACATCAACTAATAAACATGATATTTTCTAACAAAAATTTTATACAATATATTAGTTTAATTTGATGCTAACCCTATTCACCAACACATTTGTGGTCTTAATATCGGCTTTAAGCTAAAATTTTAAACACGTCAAAACTTATCGAATTTATTGCTAAAAGAAAAACAAAAGACTATTTTAGTTCAGTTTTGTTTTTTAACTTTTAATTTTAATTTTAATTTGAACTTAATTTTTATGAGAATATGAATTATGTAACTTCTTTCTAATGGTTATGGTAATTTTGCCCGTTGCCTTCGACTAAACCTGGAAAATAGTTTTATATTTCTTGCTATTTTCTTTTAATACGTCATTTCCAAGACAAACAATGAAGGACACATTTTGGTTTTTTACAAGCACAAAGTTACTGTGAGAGAAACCACCAGTATAACTTGAACTCTGGACTTTTTATATGCATTTCTAAGTTCGAGTGCCTAACAAACTGTGTGAAAAGAGCATTTTTAAAACAAGTTAATTTTTCTATGCTATTATCTAATATAATATATATATCTAATATTTTAGTTGGATGCATTTTTTTCGTACTGATAAGACAATTAATATACTCATTATTTTTAACTTATGATGTACAACGTCTCCATTTAACATAGTAAAAATTGATTTACTACAGTACCTAGAGTTCTTTTAACTTTGATTTCTGCCAAGTGGCGATACGGATATGGCGACGTAAGGCTCACCACACCACCTCGCATTTGTGGGACGAAGCACTATCGGTGAAACGGGGATGACACCTACATACGTTCGTTATTTCCCTGTTAACCGCTTTAGTAATAAGTGTCATGATGGTAAGCAATTAAAATAGATACGTGTGGATTTATTAAATAGGAAACTTACTCTTTCAACCAGTTTCAACCAGTTTTACGCAATTAAAAACTATTATCTAACTAGTTAGCAAGACCGAGCTGTTGCGATAGTGGAACCCTCTACAGAACACAGTGCAATGCAATTATAATAAACCGCAGATTTAGTTAACGAAGTTGTAACAAGGTGTTACATTATTATGTAGAACCAACTTAATTAGATTTAATTTTGGTTCTCAAAATAACTAATTCTCACTTAATTATTTGACAGCAATTTACTATTTATGACACAGTTCAATCTAGATTAGACAGAACACCAGGTACAATAAGTACACTGCGCATCACAATATGCGGACTTAAAAGGGGTCCGACTATTATTACTCGCTAACTTGTACAGCCTTACTTACTTAACTGTGGCATAAATCGACCTTTTAACATCGTTATATATGATAAACTACTGCCGTGGCAAACAATAGTAATTATTTGTTCAACAAGTGGGCAAAGTTGTTTTTTTGTGAAGTGTTCCAACTAGCTACGTGATTCAATTCTAGACTACTTCGCTAGCTCGGGATTTAAAGGCACGAGACCTAAGATAATTTGCTCTCGTATGAAACATACAACTTTTACTTTTACCAGTGCGAAAAAATAGGTCTTTGACAAGAAACACACTGAAGGCCATATTAAGCAATGAGTTTGTTCTAATTTACAAATACTACCTACTATATACTCTGATCCTATCAAAAAATAAACAAAATATAGGTACTAACTATTCTTTTTAAGAACCTTGACAGTCGCCAATTATTGATCAATTCGTATGCTTTAAGAGGGCGATATAGGCCAGAAAGCTAATTTCTGTAATACTTACGTTGTGTATGTAAATGTTTTTAAAATCATTACACAATTTCATATATATTAGATATATTTGTTATATACTTCCTTAGTAAATTATTCCATAAAGACGCCTTGAAATTAATTAGTATGGAATTTAACGTTTTAACCGTTTTGTAGTCACATTTTTTTAGTTTTTGCTACCACTTAGAGTCAGTGCACTAGGTAACAAGCTATTCTAATTATTTAATCAACTTTCATTACAATAAAATGCAATACACGCTTTAAAAATTTGCCCAAGTGTTGAAACAATGGTTTCTTCCAGATTTTTTATTGCATTCAATACAATGGTGCTATAGTTCAGCCACAAAATTTGCACAAAAACGGCGTATTTACGCGGTCTAGCCTTACGATCTACGCGGAATTCTCAAAAAAGGTCTATTTGACTTATTCTAGATTGAAGAAGTGGCACTAATTACAGAGTTGAAAAAAATACATAGGCTAGAGAAAAACATAATCTAAACAAACAATCGAACAGTATTTCGAAAAAAGACATCAGAATTTAAGAAAAAAATCGCATTAAAGGCTTCAAAATAAGTTAACTTGTCGAAGATCTCGATAATTTGTAAGGGAATCATATTATTTTTTTAATGCAATGGAAAGATATTTTTATACATTCTCCATAGAATCGAACAGAATTTTGATACAGTGTCTACTTTTTTTTTAATAAAATAAAATCCTAAATACGAGCGAAATTATTCCATGCAATATAAAAGTTATACAGGCTTGATTTGCAAAATTCAACCTTATGTGAGTACGCGTGAACTGACTAGCTTGCTTTTGTTCTTCAGTCTACGGCCTGCGGTCGTAGTTAGAAGTTGTGTCTTGGCCGCTCGATCTCTCACTGCAGTGATGCGTATGTTTTGCGTTACGTCGTGCTAGGTACAGTGTTTTGTTTTTAAGCTTTTAGGTATTTGGTGCAACTGCGGCTTATTGTGAGAGGACACTTAGTTTTTTAGGACGTCTAAAATTAATACTTTTAATTTATTTTACGTGCTTACTCGTATCTACTAGTAATATATTATTATTTGTGTATAGTGTTTACTACAAACATTTATTAGACACGAATTTAGTCGTAACTTTTTGACGTGACAACGTCTTATAAATTGGTTTGCCGGGTGACACTTCAAGAAACTGCGTTACGCTCCGCTCACGTTATGCGCTCACAATGAGAGCGAGTGAGAGGCACGCGCCCGCCTAAGAGCGAGAGAGACAGACATAAAATCATTGTCACGTAAAACTTTCGCCCGTATACCGACTTTACAGGCAACCAGTTTTTTTTATTCATTTTTATTAAGTTTAGTATAATAATAACAATGGGTAACGAACAAGAATTTTTTTTACGAAAAATATGTAACAGAAGACGAAATCAGAAGACTAAAAAACATAAGGGCCATACATACATAGTACCTATTTATTGATTTGTATTTTCGCATTTTTACAATAAATGTAGGTAGAGGTACAGGTTTACAGCACTTTGCTGATCCGCATAGCTTAGGTACTAGCCGACAGATAAAGCGGCGATGGAGACTCAATCAGTAAAGTGTGGTAGATAGGTACTTACATTTTTTTATACCACTAAGGTGGCAAACAAGCACACGGTCCGCCTGATGGTAAGCGGTCACAGTGGCCTATGGACACTTGCAACACCAGAATGCAGTTTTGTGAAATGTTAAGTAAATTTTAATTATACCCACACATTTAATCTAATATAATATTATAAAGAGGTAAAATTTGTTTGTTGTCACGTATAAGTCCACGTACTGCAGGCTACAGAGGACTCTGCTCTGCCACCTATTGAATCGATTGTAAAAATTATGTAACATTAGAAACTAACACCATTCCATAGTAACATAGGCTATATCAATTGTTGATAAATGTTTTAATTTGACCAAGTTTTATGTAAAAATAAAAAAAAAAAGTCGTAAGAAAGAAAAGAACTATTTATTCCTTTACGTTGCAAGGAAGCAATGAGGTAAACTGATTTTTCACTAAGTCACAGGGATAACTGAAAGGATTTTATAATATATAAAAACCCTTTTTATTCCAAATAGTTGCCACGAAAATATATGTTTATGTTGTTGTACTTTTTAGGGTTCCGTACCCAAAGGGTAAAAACGGGACCCTATCACTAAGACTCCGCTGTCCGTCTGTCTGTCTGTTACCAGGCTGTTCTCATGAACCGTGATAGCTAGACAGTTGAAATTTTGACACATTATGTATTTCTGTTGCCGCTATAACAATTAATACTAAAAACAGAATAAAATATACAACAAACGTGGCTTTTTTGCCGTTTTTTGCTTAATATTAATAACGGTAACACGGCTTAATATATTCACAGAATATTTGAATATTTAGTTGTATATTCAATTTAAAAATGATTAAACATCATATTTAAGCAAAGATATTTACATAATTATATGTATTAAAATTTGTTATAATTATTACTGTAAATTTTTGACGATAAATATATAGTCAACATATTTTATAATTATTTTCAAAGTAGGATCGCCATCTGTCGTGCAATAGCAAACAATTGTCATGACAGGGCCGTAATTAGAATTCAATTCTTTACATTACCTACAATTTTGAAAGTACAAAGTATGAGTTATAGGTACCTACATTCTATTGATATAAATATATGTTTGCGTTGTTACCTAATTTTCAAGATTTTAAATAGCGCTCCAGATTTCCATCGAAGATAATTTAAAACAGCAATGGATTCAAAAAATTAACAAACTGGATTGGACTCCAACAAAAAATACAAGAATTTGTTCTTGCCATTTTAAAGATGAAGACTTCGTTGTGACTAAAAAAGGGTCAGAGTAACTAAAAAGGGGCGCAAGGGAAAAAATGACCGGACTTTCGGATTTTTGTTTTAAAATAAAACACTGGATTTTTCTGAAAATTTCTGAGAATTTAACACATTGTTTTATTATTTAATTTCTAAGTACGTGCCTGTTGGGGTCCTACACTAGAGCACTCTAGTGACGAGTATAAACACTAGTAGCATTACTATTGTAGATGAAGCCAGTTGTTATTGCTATTGACCGGTAGGTGGATATAGGGGCGCATGAGGGGCGCCAATGTACTCCTCACCCCCGCATTCTGTCACGCATTCATTGTAGGCAAAAGTTTATTACGGCAACTCCTCTCTGTTTTTGCTCCGTGATCGGGCCCGTGATTTGTGTGTTTTACCGCTTGTACAATGAGATGTGTTCTGAGGAAGTGTTCGAAATGATGCCCACGGCTACTTTCTTATAGCACTGCTCGCCATGCGATTTTTTTAATAGTGAACGAACTGAACCATTCCTAGCTTTCATTCAAAACTACAAGAGTTCTAAGTTCTACAAGATGCTGTTCTGAGCCTAGAGAATAAATCATTATTGTGTTTTAAAGTCTATGATATAATGATCAGCCTTACCAATAAATTAAAACAAAGAATCGAGGACTCGTTTTTTTTGTTTCACGTGCAGTAATCTAATAAAAGAGTTATCGCCTGAGACAGGCGCGTCGATAAAGTCTGATTGTTGTGCGTGGTACAAAAATATTCCAAAGTACTTAAGTGACTCGATATGACTTCCGAAACACTAAAATGGCAATATTTCCTATATATCTGAACCTTTGTCTCTGCGAAATGATATTTTGACATATCAATCGGTCGTTGAAATAATAGAAAACTCTAATATTGTTAAATTTTTCGAAATGGACAATGTTTATGAAGAACTGTCCAATTTGAAAGCTTTATTGCAAGCAGCAGTGCAAAATAAAGATCAAACTACAACCGAAAAATGGAGTAACATTTTGCAAAAGTAAATTAATATTTTGTGGTCCCAAACGAATATTTAGAACATGTTAAACCAAAAGTTCAGATAAAATCCAATTTAAACTTATCTTACCATGACTTTTATAAGTATAAAATTAAACAATAAGATAGGTACTACTGAAAGCAGTGAAGTCAAATGTTAAATATAAGTTTAAGAAAGAATAGATTATCATAATTTGATTATTTAACACTTTACTTCACTTCACTTCATTAGCTAATTTTGCTATAATTTTTTTAAATAAAGACTTTTGAGGTCCTATATTGTTGTTATACGGTCTGTTTTGGAAGCCATGATCCCGATTTTTTTCAGCTCCTGTTCCGATTTTTAGATGTCTACACCTGGCAACCCTACCTACAACTGATATCAGTTTCAATCCCAATCCAGTTTCAATCCAATTTCGTGGCAAGCTTAAACTCGATCTCTATCGGTACTCCTAAACCAAATTGCGATTCGATTGAAATTGGGATTGCACACATTTCAGAATCACAAATCACAAAATATAAAAATAATACTGATACTAATAAAAATTATAGTGAAAGTTAAATCTTCGTAGCGAAAGTTTTTTTTTTTTTTAATATTATAATGGGCTTGCACGGTCTTAGCAGACCATTTATGCATTTGCCAGAGTCAAAGTCAGTTATATTATATCGTATCGTGGCGCGGGCGTTACCGCGCGTCCTCTTTTTCAAGTCCCAAGATTGGGCGAGAGATTTGGTGTGTATCCTCAGACATTGAGCGTCATGTCCTGCTTATTTCTTCATAATTCACTATTCATGAGCCTTCGCTGCACAAGTCTTAATACGCTTTCGTAAAACATTGCTAAAATATATACATCGAAAGTCACTAAATGAATTCAGACAAATTAAACAGAAAAAAACACCACTCCTTCTTAAGATTCGCGCCAAAACTCAGCGATAGTTTTTTTTTTTTTAATATTATAATGGGCTCGCACGGTCCTAGCAGACCATTTATGCATTTGCCAGAGTCAAAGTCAATTATATTATATCGTATCGTGGCGCGGGCGTTACCGCGCGTCCTCGTTTTCAAGTCCCAAGATTGGGCGGGAGATTTGGTGTGGATCCTCAGACATTGCGCGTCATGTCCTGCTTATTTCTTCATAATTCACTATTCATGAGCCTTCGCTGCACTATTCTTAACACGCTTTCGTAAAACTTTGCTAAAATATATACATCGAAAGTCACTAAATGAATTTAGAAAAATTAATCAGAAAAAAACACCACTCCTTCTTAAGATTCGCGCCAAAACTCTCAGCGATAGTTTTGTTTTGTTGATTTAGAATTTTTTCACAGATCATCGTTCCTTATTTCACTCTCGATCCGATGGCTCAAAGAGTACCGATTCTTAATATTTGTATAGGATTTTAGTTCCAAAATTGGCCACCAAATTCCATTCTCGATTGAGCGCTGCAACAACGTTCAAGAGTACCAATTTAGTAGATTTCTCGACCGCAGTAGGATTTTACGATTGCAACTGATACCTCCTGTGCTAGTCACGCCTCAAAAAACAAAATCCGCGCGACGGAAAGCGACATTGAACTCTGCCAGTACTCTACGTTTTTAAAGAGCTCCGCTTTTATTTGGTCATATAAAAAAGGCTAAGGTTTCTATCTCTTGCAACAGATCTATGCGCATGATTTGCAGGATGTTTTTCCTAATATTTGTATTGCCCAGCGAATTTACTCAACGCTTCCTACTACATCCGTAAGCTGTGAGCGAAGTTTTAACTAATTAAAACAACCTATAAGTGGTGGGGAAAGTAGTGGCAGAATTTGTATGGAAAATAATATATTTTTGATCTTTAATACAATAAATGACATTTTTCTCAATTTTTAAATTGCAACCCCCAAGGGAATAAAACTGTTTGAGCATTTATGTGAGGGATTGGGAAATATCATTATTACACTCAAATTTATACGAAACTTGGTATCGGCTTCTTAACACCAAAATAAAACACTTTTTTCGTCATTTTTCAAAATTTAGTCCCTGAGGTGATATAGAGGTGTGAAAAATTATTAAACACCGTCAAATTCAACCCACACGGAGGTTAAGAGTAAATTTGGATGGAAAACAATATTTTTGATCAAATTTGCTTAAAACTTAGCTGATGCTATTTAACACTGACATATATATTTCCTAATTTTCAAAATTCAGCCCCTAAGGGAAGAAATGGTTATTGTCTGATAAAAACTATTTCCATTGTTAATTTATTTCAAACTAAATACGTATGCTTTTACCCAAATATTAAACCAATAATATTAATAGTTCCAAATTCAGCCAATATTTTTATAGAGAAATTTTATTCAAAATTTATGTAAATTTTCTATTTTTCTACAAAGAAATTAATAAAACATGTATTTATGTATGTCAAAAGAATTATAAAGTTAGTTGGGAATATAATATTTTTATACTTATTACTTAAAACTCAGTATCACTGCTCTTACACACTAAATCAAACACGTATTTAGGTGTTTTTCAAAATTGGACCCCTCAGGATAGAGATAGGGGTGAAAAGTTTGTATAAGAGTTAAATATTACAGTCAATTCAATAGAAACATGGTTTATGCTTCTTATAAATTCTTACAAACGACGTGTTTCGGGGTGCTAAGAAACATCAGGAAAAAACTCCGTAAAATTTCACTTATTTGAGGGTCAAATTCACTTGCAACTGTTCATTACCACAATTTAAAAAACATGAATTTCAAGGTTCTTAAAAATGGATTCCCCAAGGAGAAAAAGGGAGTGACAAAATTTCTACAGGAAATAATATTTTCATCATAAAATTAATTTGGAGTTCAAAATGAAACTCTCTAAACAATAAATAAAATACGTATTTCTGTGTTTTTCTAAATTCAAACCCCAAGAAAAGACAAGTGTAGAGAAAGTTTGTGTATTTAGTGTTTTTCAGATTTCAATTCTTTAGGGGAGAATGGATGTGGCAAAATGTGTACAGGAAATAATTATTTTTTTTCATTTACTCGAAGTTCAGTATAAACATTTCTAACCAATAGATAAAACACGTATTTCTATTCAATATAACTCCTAAGGGAAGATCGGGGAGGCCTTGGTTCCGCAGTGAACTTCTTCCGGCCAAGACGAACGAAGGGAAGATAATGGGTGAGAAAGTTTAAATGGGAAAAAAATATTTCTAAGTAAACCTTGAAGTTGGGTCTGTCTATATAATTATAAATGTATATAAGTTATGAATTTTGAGGGTTAATTTTACTGTAGGTAATGTTGTCACTTTTAAAATTTTAAGGAGGTAAAAGGTGGGAAACTTTACAGTATGTTCATTAAAGAGCTGTGCAATCTTATAGTCTATGCGAGCGAAGCCGCTGACGGAAAGCTAGTTAATTATAAATAAGAAAAGACAGAGAAAATCACAGCCACAAGATATAAAACTTAATCAACATATACCCAATACATATCCTGCAGACGACAGGAAATAAATGAGGCGATGTCACTGACGATTTTCCATACGAGAGGGTATGAATAAAGAATGAGCACTTATTTTAATTTGTTCTTTGTGAATAAGTCTAGATAAAACGTAAAATAAACTGTAAAACTGATACAAGTTAAGATAAAATATTTAGTAAAACAAAAATTAAGCCGCCTTTAAAACGCTACTTATTTATAAAAATCGTTCCCAATGCGAGTCGAACTTGCGCACCGTCAGTGTCGTTTCACCATTTACGTAAAGTTACGGACATAAAAAAGACGAAAAGTGTGCCCGACATTGCTTCACTTTAAATATCGTTTACAAATGTGTTACTTTATCTCTTATTAATCGCTAGATGGCGCTGATATGGTAATTGGAAATGGTAATTGCTCGAAAGCCTCTCAAGGTTGGCCGGTTTTTCGGCTTCTGTACCCTAAGGGTAAAAAAAGGGACCCTATTACTAAGACTCTGCAGTCTGTTCGTCCGTCGGTCACCAGGCGGTATCTCATGAACCGTGATAGTTAGACAGTTGAAATTATTACATATGATGTATTTCTGATGCCGTTATAACAACACATACTAAAAAACAGAATAAAATAAATATTTAAGGGGGCTCCCATTAAACTAACGTGATTTTTTTGCTCTATGATGATAACGGCAACAGGTTGACGCGTGAAATATTCACAAAATATTTAGTTAATATTTACTTTAAAAATAAATGATGAAATTAAAATAAATCAAACTTTTAAGGGGGGCTCCCATAAAACAAGCGTTTTTTGCTTTTTGTTGCGTTTACATCGTTTACGTCATACACCTCTTCATAATTATTTAAAAACTGGACAAAGCTTTGCTGAACTTATCTTAACTAAAAAAAGTACATTGTTCACCAAGGGGTGAAAGTGATTGATTAGGATTACTGATCGTCTTTCATCTCGAGTGATAAGTAGTGCTTTACACTACAAATGCGAGGATAATAAAATATAATTAATTAAAGTTTTAATTTACTTAACAAATATTAATTCACTTTTAAAAAACATAGATGGCGCTGTACCGAATAATTACAAGCTATGGTTATGTTTTCTGTTGTTTGTAGATAGTGGTTTATTTTTTTTTAAATAAAATTGGTTCGCTTTTATAATCAGAGATGGCACTGTACTAAATAAAAAGAAGCTATCTGTTTCGTCAGCTTTTAAATAAAAAGTGCTTTTTAATTTTACTGTCTTCGGAATCATTCCCGATTCGACTCTCGTGTTGTGCGGTCGTGTTTTCGAGCGTCAAGTGCTCTTAGTGTGCTCCGTGCAGTGGTGACTCAGCTGGTGCGCATTCCTGTGTGGTGTTTTGCCTCAGCGCTGACGACCTCGAATTGTTGTTTGGTTTATTGCCCGCAATTCCTGGAAAATCGGCCTGAGTGTTGAAGCGCTGCTCGGCAGTGTGTATTGGCTGGGAAATTGCTTCTCGGCCCGCGCTGAGTGTGTTTGTGCGTTCTTCAACGCGCCCATAACCGAGTGTTTATCGAAGCGATACTGTGCGTTTTTGTGCGTGAGTGTGTGTTCTCGTAGTCGCGGAACTACTACGCATAGCGGTGACCCTCGCTTGCCTCTTTGACTGTTACCGGTTCGCCCGGTCTGAGTCCGGCTTTGTGTTAAATCGCTAGCGTAGTATTTCCGCTTCAGCGGTTCGCCGCTCCGTGCATTCTCGCGTTTTAAGTGTCGATTGCGTTTTAGTTTGTAGAAATCCAGTTCCGAGTGCTCAAGGGCTGGTGGGTGAGATCGTATAGCTCTTTTCAGAGTTGCGGTCTACCTAAAAGTTTCTCGTTCATAAACGTCTCTTTGCTGGGGGGAAACCTAACGGTGACAACGTAACCCCGGCCGTAGGAGTAGGAGTTAGGTACACACCAGGCAATCCGTAGCACTGCGGGGCGCCTGGCCACATTTAGGTATTCTTGCTCCTCGCCAGCAATGGTGGGGAGTCACTAGGTACTCAAAAGCGACACCTCGGCTACTCCCGCGCGATGGCCGATATACTCACCGGCATGTCCCGGGACCAAATAGGGGCGTTCATAAGGGCATGCCTTCGTGAACACTCAGATTTGGTCCAATCCTGCATTTCAGAGGATGTGGCTGCCCACATTGCGTACGACAAGTCGATACCCTCCCTGTTGTCGCCGCGTTCCACGTTTCGCTCGCTCTCTCGCTCGCACACTCGTTCGCGCTCTCTCTCCCGCGAATCCCGCCATCGCGACCCGCGTGTCGCTCGCCGCGCTCTTCGGGCCCCTGTGCCCAATCGCCCCCCCACTCCGGTAGCCGATGAGACCCCTTCTCGGTCTCTCGCTACCCCGCCCCCCGCAACCTCCGAAACCGCACCCCGGTCTCCAGCAGCCGTAATGTCCGCTGAGTCGGCGTTGTCTGAGGACGACGAAGGCTTCAAAGTGGTTGGCCTGGGGACCAAAAAAGGTAAAAAGCGGAAGAAGTCCGCCAAGTCCAAAAAGGCTTCGGCGGCATCCGCCCTGGAGTCTTCTACTCCTCCCCACTCCGATTCCGAGGCTAAGCGCCTCAAAGCGCCTAGCGCTTCCGCGTCCCCGTCCCCGTCCACCTCGGCGGCCAGCCCTGAGCTAGCCGCCATGGACACAACGCCCCCCGCCGCCACCTCTTCGCAGTCCGCCTGTCCCACTTCGGGACGGACGGAAAAAACTCCGCCGCCCATTGGCATCAAAGACAAAGGGGCCTGGCCAAATATAGCGAACGCTATGAAGGCCAAGCGGATAAACTATACGCACGCCCGAAATGATGCCGAGCGCGGCATCAAAGTGCAGGTCCCGACACCGTCAGATTTCCGAAATCTGACGGCCTTCCTCACGGCTCAAAAATATGAGTACCACACGTACTCATTGGCCGAGGAGCGCGTTTTAAGGGCAGTCATAAGGGGAGTCCCTAGGGAATTCTCCACCAAGACCGTCCAGGACGACTTAATCGTCCAAGGCCTCCCCGTACGGGAAGTACATCGTATGTACAATGGCCGAAATAAGTCCGAGTGCTACGACATGGTGCTCGTAGTACTAGACCTGACAAAAGAAGGCAAAGCCATCTTTAACATCAAAGATGTTTGCAGCCTCAAAGGCATCAGGGTCGAGACTCCGCACAAGCGGTCGAACCCGAGTCAATGCCACCGATGCCAGCTATATGGCCACGCGCAGCGCAACTGCAGACGCAGACCGCGCTGCGTCAAATGTTTACGCGATCACGCCACTCCGGACTGTGATCGCGATCGCTCTAACACATCCGACCCGGTCGCTTGCGTACTCTGTGGCAGTGAAGGCCACCCAGCGAATTACCGCGGGTGCCCCAAAGCTCCCAAACAGAGCTCGCGTAAACCCAAACAGGGTAAATCGCGTCCCCCCGCCCCCCGCCAACAGGCTCCGCTCGTGCCTGCCCCCCTCCCGGCTGTCAACGCCTGGAGCCGTCCTCCAGCGCTAGTTGTCGCGTCCCAATCTAAGGAGACAGACAAACTATTGTCTACTCTCCCCGGGCCCGTCTCAGTTACGGGTATTCCCTACCCCGCCCCTCTTATGTCCCGGGACATTCCGCGTCCAGCGCCTATGAGAAGTGCACCCGCACCTCTCGCGCATACGCGCCTTGCCCCCCCGCGCCCCTCTTTCGCGCTGCCCTGCAACGCCGTTCACACGGCCGAGCAGCAGCAGCACCTCGGCATTCTCGCCGAGATTTCTTGGGCCTTCGACGCGGCCAATTTCGAGATCGTGTACGCCGAATACGTACAGATCACCGATTTCACCCAAATGCTCAGCTTCATGGCTAAGCATCGCGATTTCTTCGCTACCCTGCGCAGGGTAACTCCAAAACCTTAAAACCAAAATGGATTGCACAACCGCGCGCGAAAAACCCCGGTCCGTCTCCATAGGCTATTTTAACGCCAACGGTCTCCGCAACCAAAGAGAGGAATTATCGCAATTCCTCTCGTCCCAAAAACCGGACGTCTTCCTCATCCAGGAAACGTTCCTAAAGCCCGCTTTCCGTACCCCTTCGATCGCGAACTATCGCACCGCCCGTAATGATAGAACTTCGTCCAATCTCGGAGGCACTCTCATCTATTACAGGCGCTCCCTGCATTGCTCCCCTATCGATCCTCCACCTAGAAGCATCCGTCTGCCGCTTAGCGATGACCGGCCATCAGCCGATCATCATTGCATCGGTTTATCTCTCTCCCCTAAAAGACTTGCTCGAGAGCGACCTTCAGTCGCTCTTAAATTTAGGCGACGCCGTCATTCTTGCCGGCGACCTAAATTGCAAGCATCGCCGCTGGAACTCTTCTGTAACTTCACGGAGAGGCAGACTCCTTGACGATTTAGTTGACAGACTAAACTTTGACATCATCGCTCCCATGACGCCCACTTTCTTTCCCCACAATACTAGGAACAACCCCGACGTACTGGACATAGCACTTCTAAAGAATGTAAGGCTAAGCTTTCGTTCTATAGAGGTGCTTGACGAACTTGACTCGGACCACCGCCCTGTCGTCCTCCGATTAGGTTTCCCTTCGGACTCTCCTCCCGACACTAGAACCGTGACGGACTGGGAAAAATTGGGGTAATTGCTCGAAAATCCCAGCTCGCCATATCTAGACCGCGTTCCCGACGTAATCTCATCCGCGACCGATCTTAACGTAGGTATCGACTCACTCACTAGCCACCTGACCGCCACCGTTGGCGAGTGCTCACGACAAGTGCCGGTTGGTGATTATCACCACCTAATCCTGCCTCAGCACATCAGGTCGCTAATGACTGAGCGTAATGCGGCCCGCCGCGCTCGCGATCGCGCTCCCACTATCGATAATAAAGCTCGCTTCAACGACTTACACCGCCGTGTAAGAACCGCTGTAGCTGAGCTCCGCGCCCAACGTTTCGGTGATCTTATGGAGAACATTTCTCCCTCTCACCAAGCTTATTGGCACTTAGCCAGAGCTCTAAAATCCGAAACCGCGAACTCTCTCCCTCCGTTATCTCGTCCCAACAACGTTCCCGCGTTCAACGACGACGAAAAAGCGGATTGCCTAGCGTCTAGCCTCCAAGCCCAATGTGCCTTAAGCACACAGCCCTTCGATCCCGACCACGTGCGCGAGGTAGACGGCGAAGTGGAGCGCAGAACTTCTCTGCCTCCACAAGACCCCCTGCCCCCTGTCACTGTCGACGAAGTGGTACAGGTCATCAAAGACCTACGCCCCCGTAAGGCCCCCGGTGCTGACGGTATCTCTAACGATATCCTAAAGCGCCTCACTCTTCCCCTTATCTGCCTCCTAGTAGCGATCTTTAACGCTGCTATGGAACATTGCATCTTTCCTTCTCAATGGAAAGATGCAATTGTTATAGGCATCCATAAGCCAGGTTAAGCTCGTACCGAGCCGTCCTCCTATCGCCCCATAAGTTTACTTAAGGCCCTTGGTAAACTCTATGAACGCCTCCTCCTTGCTCGCCTACGGAACGCTATAGTTTCCAGAGGCATTTTAATAGATGAGCAGTTCGGCTTTCGTGCCAAACACTCATGCGTCCATCAAGTCCTCCGCATAACGGAACATATTCTTACAGGCTTTCAGCCAGCGTTAGGTAAGACCCGTCACACGGGCGCTGTCTTCTTCGATGTAGCGAAAGCTTTCGACAAAGTCTGGCACAACGGTTTAATTTTTAAACTGTACAACTTTCAGTTGCCGGATCGTCTCGTGCTCATCATACGAGACTATTTGTCGAATCGTAGCTTTCGCTACAAAGTCGAAGGCACTCTCTCTTCCCCCCGTCCCATAGAAGCAGGAGTCCCGCAAGGATCCGTGCTCGCCCCCATCTTGTACCTTCTGTACACTAACGATATCCCTAAAACGATAGGTACCCAACTAGCCCTCTTTGCGGACGATACCGCTATCTATACCACAGATAGGCAAGTGAGTCGAATCACTGAGAGACTCCAACCCGCTATCACCGCCCTAGGCGAGTGGTTTCGGAAATGGAGAATCGAGGTGAATCCCGACAAAAGCTCTGCCGTTCTTTTTACCCTAGGCCGCCCTCCGCGGCCTTCTCCCCTTTCTCTTTTCGGTCGTGCCATTCCCTGGCAAAATAAGACCAAATATCTCGGTGTGACCATGGATAGTCGTTTGAACTTCCAAGCTCACACCAAAATAGTCAGAGACCGAGCCGCTTTTGTACTCGGTCGTCTCTATCCCATGATAGGCAAGTATAGTAAGATGTCGCTTAGAAATAAGCTAAATCTTTACACAACTTGTATCCGCCCCATACTAGCTTATGCTAGCGTAGCCTATGCGCTGTCCAAGCGCAATCTCCACAAACTCCAGACCCTCCAAAACCGCTTTCTCAGAGCGGCCTCTGGAGCCTCTTGGTACGTTCGCAATGCGGACCTACACAGAGACTTCGAACTTCCCACGATTCCCCAATACTTTAAAGACTTGGCAGTCCGCTTTTTCGAGCGTACGCAAAATCACCCGAATCGTTTAATTGTGCAATCCACAACGTATCGTCCCCCCGATCGACCCGGTGACGGTCGTAGAACTATTGTTAGGCGGCCTCGGCACGTACTAACGTCCCCAGATGACGATCTCGCTGTCCGGATAGCGAGATTAGTCTCTACGACCTCCCCGAATAGGGCCTCCCTCCAAACACGACGCCGACGTCCCCGGGTTCGTCGGCGCCCACAAGGATACACTAGGTATCAAAGAGTGCCGGGGCGCTTCTCGCCCCCACTCAATCGCAATCGTACCCGCGTAACGGGGAACTCCCCTCCTGGCGGTGACTCACCTTCGGGTGATGACTCACGCCGGTCGAAGGGACGCCCCCGAGAGCGAGAACCCAAGCCGAGGCTTCCCCCGCGGGGAGCCCTTGAGCGTTGGGCGCTATATGGCCTGAGGCTCCTTCAGAGTCTCGCCCCAAAAGTCCGGTGAAGCAGTAATGGCTGCAACAGCCAACTGCATAGTCAGCTCAGAAAAAAAAAAAAAAAAAAAAAAAACTGTCTTCCCTTTAAACGGTTAAGAAAGTAATAATCTCTGCAAACACGTACTTTCAACCCTATCTTTGACTATGCTAAAGATTTGTTTTTTGGTTTTGAACGCTTTGTTCTTACAAGTGGTGTTTGTTGTTTTTAATATTTTACTTTAAAAACGAAGTTTAGCTATATTTTGTTTCAGAATATAGTTTCGTCACCGCTAAGCCACTTATGTAGGTGTAATAAATCGTAATATGATTATATAAACGCTTATGGGCAGCGGCGACCACTTATCACCAGGCGGGCCGTAAGCATGTTTGCTACCTCAGTAGTGTAAAAAAACATTCGGAACATAGCTGCCATCAGTCAGTCGGTACCCATTATAATTCTAACTAGATCAGCTTAATCCAGCTCTGCCAAAGTGGTACTCTTCTTCCCAATAGTTAGTAGTCGGGACCCAGAGTGATGGTGGTGGTTTATTTTTTTTATTTATTCACATTTACATTAACATATAGTACATTACAATAATTGGATAAAATTACATTTAAGCACTAACGTAGGTTACATCAAAATTTTCTGTGGCGGTAAATGGCAGGTAACAGGCAGGTAAATGGCAGGTAAGAAGTAAGTGGTAGGTGGCAGGTAAGTGGTAAGTGGCAGACAGACACCTGTTGTGTTCTGTATTAGCATTTATTATTGTGTGTGTTGAAAATAATATTATTATTTAAATTAGTCTATTAAAAAACCGTTTCATGGGGTGTCTTCAAAATTGCTTTACATAATTCTAGATTCCAGGACTTGGTTTTTTACTTTTCAGTTTTTTTGCAGCCGGGTTTATTGTATTAACGTCATTCATGAAAGGTTACCTAATACCTTTTTAAATTAATATTTTTGTAAAATAGTAATTTTTGGCGCAGGATTGATTGGTCTAAAGACGAGGATAAAAAGGCAACAGCTGAATTTCTTATATCAGATTTAATAAGTCGATACAATAGCTATGCAAGCAACACAACCCCTCACCTCATGTTTTACCGCTTTCACATGTCCAGCTATCGGCATGCCTTGTGCGGGCAAAATAAACGATGCCTTGTAACAACATGTGCGCTTACGCGCCAAGGCAAAGACAAGTTATATCAAATAAAACATTAACTTTACTACATATATAGATAATAAACAGACAAATAAGAAACTTACGTTCCTAAACTTAGCCTACAAATATCAGTTATATAATAGGTAGGTCAGTCCGCACGAGATCTCTATTTAAACTGTACGACCAAATAATACCTAACTTATACCTATTATTACACTTATGTAGTTACTCTAGCTTATGCCTTAAGATCACTTCATAGAGCATTCGATTTATCAGAGTATATTATATAATAATGTTTACGTACCGTATAGTATAAGTTAGTAACTATGTATTTCTTCTGTAAGTAGAGTATGTATTTTGTAAATGGCGTATTAGACATTCCTTTATGACCGAATTTTCTTTTTGGTTACATCAAGGATTCATTATATTGGTTTTCGTAAAAATAACTTTAAGTGTGCGCTAAGCTTCTTTAAACTTACTTAAAAAATAAATTATCAACATCATTTTATCCAAGTTTATAAATAATTTATTATTAGGTGCTAGGCCTTTCTAGCTGGTTCTAATCATTTAAAATAATTTATCAAACAACACTTTTTACCTATATAACCCAATAGACTTTTGTAATTTATGCTACTAAAATTACTTTTTAATTAAATTCTCCATTGCTGACTTCACAAATAAGGGGCAAGTTAAGATATGAACACTGTAAAGAATCCATCGTATTCCTTTTATCCCTAAAGTTTTTTTCATGTGATAAAGTTATAGCTTAAGGCAGTTTTATATTTTCTTCTTCCATTTTTCATTGCCTTTCTGATTCTCTAAAAAAAACTATTTTATATTCCTCCAGGTAACGCGATTTTTTCGAAGTGAATCAACGTGTACGATATTATATAAATCTTAACCTATTTTCAATATTACTGTCCGTTGTTTGTAAAATTCTGGGGCTACAGATTTTTTTGAAATTTAATCAGTATCTTCATTGGCAGACATTTTGATATAAAGTATTTCAGAAAACAAAACTGTAAGGTATTGTCAATTTGACAGCAGATTTAACTCTGATATTCAATGACATGTGTTCCCCACTAACAATTTAATTCGTCGCCCTGCAGTGAAAACCTCGAAAACCACAAGAACGACCTTATACATATACGAGGTTTTCACTGCAGAGCGACTATTTGTACATATACCTGGCGCTTTATGAAGAAATCGGCCTTTCCCAATTAACGCTAAAACCACTTTTTTATTAAATCATTGCGAGAAATTAAAATTCAATAATTATTTATTTATTAAGCAAACGGTACTCACATACAAATGTATGTATAAAGGAAACAAGAACCATTTAATACAGTTGCATAATGTACAGTTTAACTTATCTCAATTAAGAAATTTATTCATGAGAAACTTAGTTTTAACAATTTACTTTAAAAGTAAAATAATATATGTTGTTATACATATGCACACAATAGAAAAACAAGAGAATGAGAGGAAGGTAGATATAGTGCAACAAACTTTTCTGACCCGGTGGTAATAAATCAAAACTTCAATGGCCATATTGAAATAGTATGAACTTACAACGGCACTAGCGATCAAACACCTAAGAAAAATTTACTCAAAATCAAAAATACATAGTATACTATGTGTTTTGTACAGTTGCTATCGGGGTCGCGCCTTACGCACGAAACGCTAGGTTATGAAATCAACCTGTTTTGTTTCTGGCAACACTCTAATATAGTCATCAGTCTGCAGAATAATGACTAAAAAAATTGTGTGCCTTTATTTTCTAATTCGAATTTACGAAAAGTCAAATTACACTTATGGTATATTGTGTTATCGACTACTTAAAATAACTTGTTTTTGTGTATTAAAAAAGTACTGTGCCAGTGATGCAATAGGAAACTGTCGGACGACCAAACAAACAAGATAGGTTAACCTTTATACTTATTTATTGTTTTAAGTTCCTATTTCTATGTCTTCTAATGTTTAAGACATAAATAAGGGCTCCCTTAGGTCCTCTTAGAAGACATTAGGACAGACAGACGTTGTCCATATATAGGTGCTACAAAAGCACAACTTGAGGTAAGTCGCCTTGTAGTAATTTGGGTTTTTTGTACCTGTCATCCTTGACAAAACAATTCTGGTAGCGAGCGAGGTTATCGACCTACATTTGGTTTACCTCTTTACTATTCCTGTACCTACACCTCATATTTGTTCAAATTGATTTTCCCAACCCAAGTAACATTTGATATTGTTTTTAACTAGTCTTACCACTGGGTTGGCATTCACAAAAACATTCTGGTTATAGAGAAATAAGGAGAATATATTAAAGAATAATACCTATATATTTTATTCAAAATTATAACTTATAGTTATGTCATATTTTAAAGTATTTCAAATATACGAAAATAAACTTTTATTTAGGGAAGGCTTTTAATAAATAAATACCACCGCCTAGAAGCTTGGCCACTTTAATCAACTGGAAACTTTCAGGATCGGCCACTGAGCTTCTGAATAATGGAGTCAAGTCATACCGCAAACTTAGTTAACGAACGACGTTTGCGGTTCGTGACAGTTAAATTTGATCCGTCTTATACGTACAACAGCAGTGATTATTAGTAAATATTTGTAACATTGTACAAGAGCCCGTATATTAAAGACTAGATTTTGCCAGCGGCTCCGCCCGCCCTAAATTCGGCTATCGGCGTCAAACTCCCTAATTAACTCCATAATAATGAAGTATGCTATAGCTGCAGCTTTAGTTCATTTAAGCATGGTTATAGTTATTTCCGCGGGAACTCATGAATTTTTCGGGATAAGAAGTAGTAGTGTTAATCCAAGGTGTCAGCTACCTCCATACCAAATTTCATCAAAATTAGTCCAGCCGTTTGAGCGCGAAAAAGTAACAAATATACAAACACACTCACAAACTTTCGCTTTTATAATATTAGTATGATGTCATTTATTACGACTAAAATGGCTACCGCAACCTTCCATATACGACAACAGAGCCATTTAGGGTACCGTAAGGGGTGTTCTTAATACCATAAACGACTTCGCCCGCGTGAACTTTTAAAGAAAAAGACAGCTTTTAACTGCTTTCGAATACCTACCATAATATCAGAATGGACATACAAATTTTCACCCGCTATTTTGCCGTCTAGGGAAAATTTTGTTAAAAACGTGTAACACGTCAATTTTTATTTTTAACCTAAAGGCCAAATAAAAAAATATTGGTATGTAGAATATATATATATATATATATATATATATATATGTATATATAAATACTGTACATGTCTGCTCTGATATATTAAACCAACATAATTTCCTTGAGATGACAAGAAACAAATGAGTCGATGTCACTTGCAATTTTCCATACGAGTTGCCTCGAACAGAGCATGTTCCGCTCGATATAGGATCCTGTCACTTTTATGTGTCTTCCATTATAAAAATATATGGCAAATTCAATGCCAATAAAAAAATGGCATTCTGTGCAAAAATGTTAGCGATGTGGTTAATATTTCAGTATTCAAATCATAAAATTAAAATAACATACTCTTTAATTTATTATACTAGTAAATGTATGTTTGTTTACCGATAACACGCCAACGCCCACGCCAACACCCACACTAAGAAATCTACTTTTTAACTTTTAAATTAAGTTGGTGAGTTATTCCTATGGTAACTAGGTTTATCGTCAGAATACCTACAACAAAAATATTGGCAAGTAAACATTTCACTTGAAATATTGAATTGCATATGTTTTCAATTACACACAGTTTTTCTTAAAATTTAAACCGTTGTAACTGATTTCAAAAAAGGAGTGGGTTCGAGAATTTTTTTTCATTTAAAACGTTTACTTTCCAGGTATTCCCATATTAATGTAGTAAATTTTAAATTTAAACTTTTGGAGAAAAAGAAAATTGATTTTAATTTGTAACTGGTAAAAATGCCTTTTATGTTGATGAGTGTATAAAATTTTGTTACGGGTATGGATTTTTTTAGTACGAGAAAAAGAAGCAATTCGTCACTCAAAAGTAAAAAATAAAAACTTTTTTAACAACCGGCTTCGAATAAATGCACTTAAAAAATATAAATAAATACTCGTTTCCAAACAAGTAATTAATATACTTTTTAGTGCATTTTTTTTAATCCGGTTCTTTTCTTTTGTTAAAAAGTTTTTATTTTTATAATCTTTATTTGAAAATGTATGATGAAACGTAGAAACCTAGTTTCCTTAATTATTTAGGTACACCACTTTAAAAAATCGTGTAAATCGGATTAGGTTTGAAGGAGGAGGAGATCCTCTTTGTATCTTTCTTGTTCTTTTGAACTGGTATGAAGCTTACATTTTCACAAAAAGTGCTATTAGATGTTGAAGCCGCTTTATGACGCTTTTAAAGTATTAAAAATGGTTGTTACGTGAGTTGTACGATATATTATCGAATACAGTGTAATCAATTCTTGCGCCATTTTATTTTAATCTTATTTAAAAAAACAATGTTAGGTACATGCAGTAAGTTACCTCTGTGAATCATAGTGTATTTTCTGTATCTGTATTTTTCCATATTCTCTGAATCCATATTTCTATTTGACTACACAAAATACGTACGAACCGATAACTAACTCATGTGTTTATATAGTAACAGACCAATTTAAATTCGGTTATGCCGTAGAATTGTAGATAACATTGAGGATTGTTTGAAGTACAACAAATTTTGGAAACAGTTTGAAACTAATTTCACGCTTGGACTGGGGTCTAAACGTAAAGGGTATGTAACTGAAGCTCTAGTTTGAAATGTAGTCAGATAGGCGTATATCTAGATTTACTTTGTATTTCAGTTTGAGGAGATCGCAGTTTAGGCAAAACTTATATAACAAAGACGCTTTCCATAGATGTATAACAGATATAGTCAATGATCGCTAACATTCTCAGTACAAAGAGGTAACTACTAACTTAAGCTAAGTTACGTAATATGATCCTTAGAGTACATATGGAGACGGCTTTGGTAGTATCTACTATTACTTATATACTGATCCAGGTATTTTTAGGTTGACAAGGACAGTTAAAAATATACATAGGTACTTGTGACACAGTTATTTGATTTAGAGACTACTAGCTTTTGCCAGCGGCTCCGCCCGCTGTTTATTTGGTTATCGGCGCGGGATTCTTATGGCAACTCCTTGATTATACTAATGCAGTTTGTTATAGCCAACTATAGCTGCAGTTATGATTCGTTCGTGGAATTCTGTAATGGTTTTTCCCACGGATACTTTTAAATTTTCCTGGATAAAAAGTCTTTGTCCTTCCCCGTATCTTAAACTATCTCTGTGCAAATTTCAGCTCAATGTGATGCTCCGTTGCGGTAGGATTGAGTAACAAACGTTATTGTTATTCCCGCGGATATTTTTCAATTTTCTGAGATAAAAAATAGACTTTGTCCTATTCCAGGACCTAGCCTATATGTGTTCTAAGTTTCATCCCGATCCATCCAGTTTTTGAAGCTTGATTGAGTAACAAACAACCAAACATACAAACTTTCGCATTTGTAAAATTAATGAGATAACTGGTAATTAATAAATTTTCCAGCGGCTCCACCCACCCTATATTTGGTTCTCTATAGTAGACAAATGTTTGTATGTACATTAAAACGAGTAATTTACAAATAGGTAACATCAGGAATTCTAAAAAGTCGAAGTGGACAAGATTCACAAATCTAATTTTTTTGGTTAATTTTCTCTACTAAATTTGCAAAACCAATGCTGCTATATTATGATATCATAGCTACGTGTGAAGCAGACTTTAACTATTTTATTGCAACAATAAAATCTTTGTAATTAGATACAAATATGTTCCGTTGTCACATTTTAGTATTCCACGGAACGCTGAGAACAAATATAAATTCAGCAGACGTTCGTGATCGGAACAAATATCGCACAAATACGAATCCATTGACCTGTGACTAGGGAGCACTAGGACGACCCAAAATACGTGTAACGTTATCCTACATAAATAACTTGATGTTCACATATTCCTGCGCAATGTGCAAATCATTAGACAAAACATATTCGAGTCATGGTAATTTTACTAAACATCGATTTCTATTAATTAAATGATTGTGTAGGGTGTACCGTGTGCCGTGTGACTCGAGCTGTTTTTACTGAAAAGATAATCTTTTACATGATAAAATTGTTACCATATTAAAACATAATTTTTATACAACAATAACTAAGGATTATTCATAGTTAAAAAACTTAAAAAAAAAAACTGGTTGCCTGTAAAGTCGGTATACGTGCGAAAGTTTTACGTGACAATGATTTTATGTCTGTCTCTCTCGCTCTTAGGCGGGCGCGTGCCTCTCACTCGCTCTCATTGTGAGCGCATAACGTGAGCGGAGCGTAACGCAGTTTCTTGAAGTGTCACCCGGCAAACCAATTTATAAGACGTTGTCACGTCAAAAAAATCAGTCTTGTTTAAATGGCCAACTAAGTTGTAGACGAAAGTTGTTAGTGGAAATCCTTCAATTTGTAGTTAAAATAAATAAAAGAAAAAATTGTTTGCGATATAAATCATAAAATGTAAATTAAAAACATACACAAACTTTCCAAATAAAAGGAAATTGAACCTAATCTTCGATTATAATCATGTTTTGATTTAACAAAAATGTTAAATCACAGTTTAGAATTTCCAAAATATTGGACAATACTAGAGACGAGTAGGATTTTCATTGGAACAGAAATAAAAGCTTTTTAAACAAAATAACAATTGATTACATCAACAGAACTAAAGACAATATATTAATATGTATTAAAATTTACGAAAAGGCACAAAATACTATAAAGGCATTGGTATTTTGGTAACACTTGCTAAAACAAAACCGTTTGCTAGCGATTTACTTCTTTGTGCTTACTTATAAAATGATGCTAATAGATTACGGCGACATTTAAAACTGCATTCAAGGTATTTTCAAATCAGTGCATATCATAATATTGTATTATGCTCATTCAATAATCTGAGATTTGACGCCTTTCGAGTACCTATATAAAATGCACACATATGTAGTTCGACATAGAACTGCGACGGCAGGTTTGGAAATACCATAATTATTTTATAAAAATCCTAATAACTTAATATCATAATAATAAGTCATATTTTTTGGGAAAAACTTAGAACCTTTAAGTAAGGTAAGTATTTAGTTAGGTTTTCAGTGCAGTTGAATGCCAAAAATGTGACAAATGAATAACACTGCTCTTGCTAATCCGGGTCAAACTGAGCTACTGCTTGATTTTACCATTTTCGATTGTCTGTCCGTCCTTATGACACAGTTATTTGATTTAGAGACTACTAGCTTTTGCCAGCGGCTCCGCTCGCTCTTTATTTGGTTATCGGCGCGGGATTCTTATGGCAACTCCTTGATTATACTAATGCAGTTTGTTATAGCCAACTATAGCTGCAGTCATGATTCGTTCGTGGAATTCTGTAATGGTTTTTCCCACGGGAACTTTTAAATTTTCCTGGATTAAAAGTCTTTGTTCTTCCCCGTATTTGTAATATTATTGAGATAACTGGTAATTAATAAATTTTCCAGCGGCTCCACCCAGGGCGGGTGATATTTGGTTATCGGCGTGGGATTCTTACGTCAACTCCTTAATTTTACTAATGAAGTTCGCTATATCAAGTTTTGGTTCGTTTAAAACTATACTATGTCCTTTCCGGAAACTCAGACTATCTTCATACCAAATTTCATTTAACTCAGTTCAACAGTTTTAGCGTGAAGAGGTAAACGACAGACAGACAAACAGAGTTTCTTTCACATATATAATACTAATATGAATTAGAGACTAGAAGTCTGAGATTTAGTACGTGTTCCAACTATAAAAATATGTAAATGAATATCAATATTTAAAAAAAAAAATTATACTTCTATCCGTATTTAAAGTGTGAATAAAATTATTAGGCTTTACCTTACCCAGTTTTATTAACATTAATAATATTTTAAGACTATACGAATTTAGTATTTGTTGTAGCCATAACACATCTACAGCACTACTCAATATTATTGGGGCATGGAAAATGGTCACTTAACTGTACAGGGGTTGATTGCTCATGTCAACGGTATACTATGGTACTATACTATGGTATTATGGTATTATTCTCTAAACTTCAATAGATCGATTCCTCACCTGAGACGCCGCTAGGCAGTGCGTGGGTAAGAGTGCGTTCCGCAGAGTAAGATTTTACTCCGCTATATTGTTTTCGCGTTTCATAAATTTAGTCAGAGTCACAATTTTTTTTTTTATTTATTTGCAGAAGACCTTCTAGTTGCATATTCAAGCTGCGGCTAGTGATATTAACGATGATGTGTCTAAATAGAATAGGGACCTAAAAAGTATAAGCGATTGGTCTGGCAAATTCAGTGTCCTATAAATAATACTAAGCAGTTCTTTTTAACTTCAGAAACACTTGCACGGAATCATTTATACTATTTATACTGTAGTCTTCGTAAATATCACCACATCTCCAGTTTTAGAACTTAACTTCACTGGCATGTTTAAGAATTCAAATGCGAACAATTTATATTTCCACCTTTGGTTGGACAAAGTCACTTTTTGACCCTAAAGCCTGGATATACATAGCAGGAATGCATATTTTACATTTATCTGTCACAATTAAAGAAAATGTAATTGGTTGCCCTAAAAAAGCAATCTAATTTACAGAATAAGAAATAAACTACTCAAGTGAAGAATACTATGACGATAAAAGCCGTAAACTTAGTAGACTAAGTAACCTTAAAGGTAGTCAGCCTAACAGCTTTAGCACTAGTTCGCGTAGTAAAACCTTTTCGTTTACGGTCTCCACATTAAATTCAGAAATGTTTGTTTACGCAGTAGAACCTTTTTGGCGTAATGAACTCTTATATACCAGTTCACATAGCATGGTGCGTAGCATTGTTTCATTTTGTTTTTTGTTATCGCGCAATAAGAGTAAACCGATTAAAATGAAATTTTTATAAGTTGGAATGCACACGCCGGGGAAGGTTTCTGAGAAATAAAAGGGTTAAGTGCGAGTCGGACTGGGCCATGTGCGAGTCGATCTCGCGCAATAAGGGTTATCCGGTTGCAAAAAATTTTGATAAGTTGTATGTTTCTAAGTAATCCGACTCGCACTTTTTGGTTTAGTGCGAGTCAAACAGGGTCAAGTGCGAGTCGGACTCGCACATAGAGGGTAAACCGATTGTAATGAAATTTTGCTAAGTTGTTATGCACACGCCGGAGAAAGTTTCTGAATTAGTACAACCATTTCACAATAGGTTGGTGCGGCAGTTGTTTTAAAAAAAGAAACAACGTTCGCTGGGTCAGCTAGACATAGTATAAACCTTTAGACACAAAGCTTCAATGGGGCCCACACATAGATTAGCAAATAGACTAAGTTATGCAGCACTTGCGGTAAAAAGATTCTTCAACTTACGGACTAAGTTACTGTCCGGTTAAAAATACTTCAGCTACAATAAGATATCCACAATAACCTTTTTTTTTTGCTTTGGCTGGCGATATTACTGATATATGAAAAGTCGTGTCATCACCATTTTTCTGGTCGTCGCGTGTACTTTCTGAACGTCCGCCCTAAGTACGAGTACCTATGTTGTTGATCGGAAAATGATTGTTGTTGAGTAAGGAAATAAAAGACTATTCATTTTCCTCTCTCTTCACTATAGTCTTAGTACTTTTTGATTTATTTCCTAGGGAGGCACTTAATGGAGTAAGGAAATGAAAGACAATTAATTTTCACTCTGCTCTCTATTCAATATCATCATATAGCTTTTTGATTTATTTCCTAGGGAGTTAATAGATTGCACATGTCTACCTTATATCACAATATAGTAATAGGTACAAAAAATAAAGATGTCTACAAAGGAATATGTTTCCCCCCGATGTTCCGGTGTGAATAAAAGGAAAATCTACTAAAAGCGTTAGTTATTTTGCTCCATTTATAACAATAACGCGTCAGAAATACAGAAGATATTTTGTTGTTCTTGGCTATGAACAAACATAAAGGTTTTCCGGATGGTTATAAGGATCTTTGCGTTCTTCAATATATAAAGAGAAATAAAGTAAAAAAGTTGTTAATAATGTACAACCTAATTCAATATATTTACTTTTTTGGCTTCGTACAAACTTTTATTTTCGAAAAATGCCTTCATTAGAGCGCGACTTAGTCCTGCTAACTTAATAATCGGCAGTCAGATAGTTTGTTTCCTTTTATATGTGTGTTTTTAGGGTTCTGTACTGAAAAGGCAAAACGGAACCCCATTTTAGTCACTGCCCTTTGTCTGTCCGTCCTTCAGTATGAGTATGTGATGTCAAGGGTTCTTACCTAATATTTAGATATTGATCCGACACAGAATGTCAATTCAGAATTTTTTTTTTTTCATTTTCTGAGATCGGTATGAAAATGGCTCGTGTTTTAGAGGTATAGAATCGCCTTAAGGGGCGCATATATATGAAAAGGCAATAAGCAAGCTGATTGAGAAGGATACAAATATGTTTTTTATTATTTATTAAAGATAACTTTAATGACAAAATCATGAGGCATGAAGATAATAGTTATTGTTACTCAGTCTGCAGAATAAACAAAACTATTGAGGAATACTACTTGAAATTGCTAAAAATTATGTCAGTAGGAAAATAATACGATTCTAACAAACAAATACTGAAAGTGGTGATTACAATGTATTGCATTTGTATTGTCAACCAAACATTTTTTTTAAATTTCCATAGTACGGAATCCTTGGTGCGCAAGTCCAACTCGCATTTAGCCGATTGCCTTATGATTCCGATTCCATAGATTCTGATGAAATTGCAAATAGGTGTCTGATGTGATCTGCCATACAATGTTCTAATGAAATTAGGAAAAAAATAAGGGTAGCTCTCCATACATTCAGTTGAGATTAAATAGGTATTTTAAAATGCATTTGATGATTTTTAAGTAACTTTTACCATAAACGTTGTAGTTAGTTAGAGTATTCGTTGCTTACTGATTTAGCTACTTATTTAAATTCCTTATAAAGTAAATCTTTCGTCACAAAATAGATCATAATAGGTACTAAGGACATCGATGAATATTTACATGATGTACGATGTACATGTAAATGATGTACGACATACACGTACATGATGTACGGTGACTAAAGCAAGAATTTCGTTGTCGTCGGATTTGTCGTCGCACTCGCACAGATGCGATGACCTTTGTCAGAGAGGAGCGCAACGGCAATAATTATGCGCGTGCAACAGAGACAAATAGTGACCGTCATTGAACGAAATTCTGCCTGCTTAGCGTCCGTGCTATAGTAATAAATTAGTTTTGAAAGTTCTTCAATTTATTTCTTCATTCCTTTTAAAAAGTACCCACGAGTGCCAATTTAAGTAATTCATAAGCAATTTTTAGTAACGATTTCGATTCCGTTTTCTTTTAAGTGCTACAGCCATGTAGATTTCTCAAACACCGTATCATTTTCCTTATCTAAGTGTGAAGAGTCATTTCGAGCACAAACTTGAATATGTTACATTTTATATCATGAAAATAAATGGAATTTAACCTTGTTATAACTGTAATGTTAAGTGTTATAACAAGTTATAACTGCACATTAAGTTAAACTCCTTTTCGTTATTGCTCTTTTACGATACCCGATTTCAGTTTGATGACGTAACTTTGTAGCTAACGTTGTTACCTCCCTCTATCTCTAGACATTGTACCTCTCAGATACGTTACTGTTATAATAACATATTTCCACTTAAAATTTACAATAAACGAAGATAAGAATATAAACCAAAAACTCTAAGATAAGAAATAATCAGATGTTCTTAATGCTGTTTGATTAGTTAAGTGGCGCCTTGTTGACATTATGACTTTAAACGCATTGAATAGGTGAACAGAACGCACCTTAATAATATACATTCAAATTACTTAGCTACTTAATTAAGACATCAGGTATTTGTTCACAAGGCACTTTAGCACGAAATTATTAACTTCGTAAATTTAAGGGTTGCGTACCCAGGGGGTCTGTCTCTGTATATCACATCACACTAATATTATAAAGGCGAAAGTTTGTGACTCTATACTTATGTTCGTTGCTTTTCCGCTTAAACGGCTACACCAATTTTAATGAAAATTGGAATGGAAGTAGCTGACACACTTGATTAACACATAGGCTTCTAACTGAGCTTACTTCATTTGTATAATTAAGGAGTTCCACGCCGATAACCGAATCTAGGGAAGCAGAGCCGTAGGCAAAATTCATTGATTACCAGCTATAAATGAGAAAATTTAGATGTTTGGTGGTTTATAACTCAATCACGCTTCACCCACTGGATGGATCGGTAACCGTTGAACCTATTTAGATGAAATTTGGTATGGAGATAGTTTCAGTCCCGGGGAAGGACATAGGACATTTTATTCCGGAAAATTCAGATGTTCCTGCGGGAATAACTATAAGGTTTATTACTCAATGAGCATCCAATTGAGCTGAAATTTTGCAAGGAGATAGTTAAAGATACGGAGAAATACAAAGGCTACCTTTCATCCCAGGAAATTCAAAAGTTCCCGCGGGACTAACTATAATTTTGTCCGAACAAAACGAAGTTGCAGCTATAGCTTATAACTAGCGGTACACTTTTGTTTTTATTTGTGTTCGTAAATTACGAGTATATCATGGTACAGAACCTACAGTACGCAAATCCGACTCACGCTTGCCATATTTTTATGTCTGTTTTTGTTTTGGCCTAAGATTTTATTCAGCAGAAAATATCTCGTACGTAAACAAAACATTTCTGAATTAGTGACGACATCGTAAACTAAAACTTTATTACTCGGTATTGCACTAAAACTTACGGAATAAATCAAAACAGCCAAAGCTAGTATTGTGTTATACCTAAATGAACAATACAATGTATGTAAGTAAGTACCTACCTAAAGGATGTGTCAATAATAGTGCACGAATTAACAAACTTTTGGCTATAAATTCTCATGAATCTCTTTTATTCACCATTACCATTTTATTCATACTTAATTTACGTTCATGTTATTATTGGAAAATTTCAGACCTTTTTTGTAGATTTTTGACAATGTTATTAAAGATACCATTTCAAAGATTCTTAATAAAATGAGTGGTCCAATGATAACACCTTAGTGCTCAATGCTAGCAAAACAGAGGAACAAAATATATGATCCTTGGATCGAAGCCGCAAAGGGACAGAATCCTGGCCTTAGCACCTAATGTATCCATAGTGGGTACTCAAATTGTTAAAGTGGAGAAAGCGCGTAATCTTGGGGTCTTAATGGACGAGGATCTGAATTTTGAAAGTCACATTGTCGAATTATGTCAGAGGGCTTTTTATCGACTTACGATGGCATGAGGGTTGTACGTTGGAAGATGGGTCGACCATAAGTTTGGAATGCCACGTGCGTCGATACCCTTGCACCTTCCTGGTACAGCTTCTGTGGCGAGAGCTGCCGCCGCTGCTGCTGAAAACGTAGGAAATAGTTATATTTTTGAGCCATTTGCGGTTGCGGTACCTTGGGGCCATGGTCGCCGGGGACTCATCTTTTGTTTAAATAAATTTCTAAACGTTTGGTCGATGTGTCTCACAACAGAAGGGCTGGCAGTAATTTCTGAAAAATAATTTCAATTGCAATTCAACTTGGAACAAGTTTTTTATTTATAGTTTTTTATTAAGTAAATTATTAGTTTTTAATTTAATTTTAATTTTATAACAAAGATAATCATGTATACTTACTTTAATTAATTGTATCTAATATACCATAAATGTCTTCCATAAATAAAACATACACACAAGAATGAGCTGGTCTCTGGAATAACAACAGTTATTCTTGTATCATTGCAAATCATGCTTTATCCACGATAGATACAATTGAATAAATATGTGGTAATTTTCATACAGACGTATAAAACGGGGTGTAGTCACATAAATAAATCTTACGTAGTAGAGATATTGCGTAAGCCGGTCGGTTTTGTGAAAAGGATAAGCCTTTTACAATATTCAAAATTATGGTGGCGATAAGAACCCCATAAAATATCGGATCTATACTAAATAAGTGCCTAGTATAATTTTATAGCAATACCGATTTTTTTCTTTTACAAAAATTCTTAGTTAGAGCCGCAGACAATGGGCTTGGGTGGCTCAGAACCTACCGTTTTGGAGACACATAAGGGAGGCCTACGTTCAGCAGTGGACAACGACAGTGCTATCATTGATTTTTTTCAGATCTTATACCTTCAGGTTTGAAAAAATCATTTTTTGTTAATTTTATAGAACTAACAATTTAAAAAGTTTTAAAAAAGAGTTTCCTTTTTGCTTTTTATGTTTGTTTTTCTTGAAAGAAACTTGTCAATTCCAAATCCATCCATCAATCCAAATCGCACGAATTTAATTTAATTACAGACTATTTAAACTTGCCTGAGAAAACATTAATAATAATATACATCCTAATTCCAGAGACAAAAACCTTACAAATGAAGATATTTCTGAACTTTATTATTTATGGAAGTTCATTACAAAGAGGCGATGATATGTTATAAAAAATCGGCCAAGTGCGAGTCGGACTCGCGCACGAAGGGTTCCGTACCATTATCTATAAAAACGGCAAAAAAATCACGTTTGTTGTATGGGAAGCCCCCTTAAATATTTGTTTTATTTTTAGTATGTTATCATTTTATTTTTCTATTATTACTCATCGTACCTTCTTCATATAAGTAACTTTTAATGGAATTTGTACCAAAAATTCACTTTTCCAAGTACATGTTATAACTTGATCGACTATTACTCGTTAGCCGTAAGTTTTCCTTTTAAATTCATTATATGCACTACCACCGTAATTTTCTTTACAAATCCAAATACTATACTTTCGCTGAGTCACTTGACTCTTACAAAAATTAGTGCTTTGAAGCTCAATGTTTCGCAAACGGAGCCCTAAATCCAACGATACCCCACACGATGGTGTAAACGAAAAAAAAAAATTACGTCCCCACTTCACGTGTAGGGGAGGGACCCTAAAAAAATTTTTTATAAAGATATTATTCTACCACTTTGTCGGCTTGATCAATGTGTATATCGGTGCCAAATTGCAGCTTTCTCGTATTAGTAATTTTTGAACTAAGCCGCGGACAGACAGACGGACGGACATGGCGAAACTATAAGGGTTCCTTGTTGACTACGGAACCATAAAAAGGGCAATGACGATTCACGTCATCTCGGACATCTAAAATCTCACATCTGTTATAAAAACATAATATTGAATAAAACATCTGTCCAATTTTTTTTTTATTCAATTATGTTTTTCAAACACTTTCGGCTCGTCAAAGTTATGAAATACTATTTTTTGAAAGCTTCCACCCACCCTCCGGTTCACAATGTTGATTTCTACCGACAAATTCGTTTATTCCCCATCGACCAACTGAATTTCGTGCGTTTTTTTCCCCACGGCTCAACTAGTTGACATACATAAACTTAAACAATGAAATAAGTTGTTAGAAACACTTTTGTATCATCAATGTTATTAAATATTACTTTTTATGTATTGATCCCACTAACCCTCTCTCTGGTTCACAATGTGGGTTTCCACCGAGAAAAATCCGGCAAGAAACTTGATAGTTATTTAAAAAAAAAAAACATTTGGCTAACAACATAACTAGTACAAATTGTCATAAAAAAGATACAAATACAATCTTCAAAATTTTAAATAAAAAAAATAATTTTAGGTTTTTATTTCATTTTAATTTGGTTAAACTATGCGTCCTCTAATTGAGTACTTCAATCCCATAGACTTTTATTAATTACATAGTCTAAAATGTTGTAGTATGTTTTTTCACAAAGTTGTTGTTTGACAAAAGAATTAAATTTACTTAATTGATAGCTTTTTCTTGTAAAAGTGTATACATTGCCCTATAAAAGAATTACTAATCTTGGGTAGACGTGTTATCATGAAACGGCTTATTTTACTTCTATAATTTACTTTGTCAACGTCACTTTACTTGCTGAAACTATTAATATGTTTATGAACATACAAAAGATTTACATATACTACTCAGTCAAGAAAGTGCCGGTAAAAGATCAATAATACACAAAGTTTAGTTAGTTATTCATTCAAATTTATTTTATCGCCTTCAAAGTATGCTCCTTCAGAAACGATATCTTACGTCAACGAATAATCGAATCATTAAAACATTTGGAAAACGCTTTTTCTGAAATTGAATTCAGTTCTCGCCGCAAATTCTTCACGATGTTGTAATTTACGTTACGGAAAAAAAATTGTCGGCTGGAGCCATATCAGGTGAATAAGGTGATTGCTTGATGGTATTTGTTGAGTTTTTGGTGAAAAAATCGTTGACAATGATGGCCATGTGGGAACGTGCATTATCATGGTGTAAAATCCAAGAATTTTCTTTCCAAAAATCTGTCTTTCTTCGTCGAATTTGCTCTCTTAAACTCCGCATTATGCCCAAAAAATATTTTTATTTACAGTTTGACTTCCCGGCAAATATTCCGAGTGTACAACACCGCAACAGTTTTCTTTTGATCGACTTTGGCGTGGTTTTTTCGGTTTCGATTACGTTGGAAGGCGCCACTTCCTTGTTGACTAGTTTGCATGTGAAACTCGTAAGTGCGTTTCGGAATTGACTCGTTCTAGCATGTTCTCAGGGACTTTTATGCGATTGAGTTTTTGGAGAAAACTCAAGTCTTTAGGGACTACCCGAGCGGCAAGTGTGTTTTCAAGCAAGTGTGTGACAGTTTTCAGTTTTAAGTGGCACCGAACACGAACTTCCATTTGCGATGGACACAACAACATTGTGAACCGGCGGGAAGGTGGGAGGGTTCAAAAAATATATTTTATAGCTTTGACGATTCAAAAGTGATTGTAAAATCCTTATTTGAATAAACCATTTTGACTTTGAATTTGACTTTAATGCAAAATTTAAGATAAACTCTTTGTTCGATGTTTTTGTCACACAAGATATGGTCTAACTAAAAACAGAACTGTATTTGATCTAAAAAACAGATGCAACTCAAACTCCGCGCCAAAATGGCAAACAGTTCTATCTAACAACAACAACAAAAAATTTAATTTGGAACCATAAACAAATCATCCATTCCCGATACTTCTTTGACAGAATGCTATATGTACTGCGACGCTAAAGTTCAAATATTTACTTCCCTAAAACTATCCCTAAGATATATCCTAGATTCTAATTTGTAAATGGCACAGATTGCCCGTTTTTGTAACACAAATATTGTATATAGATCAGCAGCGCGACCCTAAAATAAGATACCGTATGTCAAAATTGCTAAAATATACAATTTTTGCATTGACGACATTGGTATGGTACCAAATGAAAGATGTTAATGAGCACACTACACGTCCTTAATTCGCTTATCGGCATGAAATTTCTACGGCAACTACTTAATTATAGTAAAACTAGCAAGTGACACTTGAGTTTTTCAGTAGCCTATGTTTCACCTTGCCAAATTTCATTGAAATCGGTTCAGCGGCTTAGCCGTAAAAAGGTAACAAACAGAAATACATACAGAAAGAGATGCTATGGATATAAATGACATCAACATAAAATAAATATGGCGGCCATAATTTGTTAATCACTTAAGAAAATTAGCAAAAATAAAACATTTGAGAAAAATGTATCTTGTATGGTACAAAACATTTTTTTTTGGCAAACAAGCATATGGCCTGCCTGGTGCTATGTAGGTAACAAAGCCTATAGATGCTTGCAATACCAGGGCCAATAATCAGGCGTTGTCGACGATTTGACAACCATATTAGAACCGTACTAGGAAGAAAAAAGTATCATTTCGGGTAGAGCCCGTCAGAGGAGACGGATTGAGTCGGTTATATAATAAATGGATTCGACTGATATTCATTATGTACTATATGAACATTTATTATTAGTTAATGTAGGTATCAATTCAGCAACCGCGGCCTAGGCCACGACGGATGGCGCACACGCGCCAGCTGCCGCCTTAGAAAAGGCCTCGGGCGGAGGGCTCTTGGAAGACGAAAGGGATGTGGTCAGAGGGGGGGCATGCCGAGCCATGTGTTCCTGGCACGGCATCTCAAAGGCGTGGAAGGGCAGCACCGCTTGTTTGTATGCAATCGAGCGAGTTCTGCCAATAGAGCAAAGGTAACGCTGCTGGTGGAGTCGCGGATGCATTCTTGAGTTCCCGTGGCTTCGCCGTAGAGGTGCGAGAAGGAAAACCGTTGGTTTTGGTCGGTAAGAGTCCGAAATAACGTTACCTAACGCTACAAAATTCTACGACTTGTTTTTTGGTTTTAATTTTTTGAGCAGGTTTTCTATTTTTTATAATTATTTTTGAAGTGAAAACTTCTTTAGCGGCGCTGTGCACTTTTTTTGTGATGGGTAAAAACTGTTAAACTCGCGTCAGGTCACGTGTCCTGATCGAAAATTCGTAAGATGTCACTCGCGTTAGGACACGTGACCTTTATTTACATTAGGTTAGTTTTTATTTTTAGTATATGGCGATTATGAGTAGTACAGGGAGGTTGGATATGGGATTTTAATTCTATGACAGATTGAGCTGTCAAATATACAACGTCAAAAAAGTAAATAAACAAAAATTATTATTTTTAATATATAAATATGGAGAAGAAGTGATGGGAAGTAAATAGCGAGTATGTATTCACTTCTGCGCGCACTCCCGGAGTGCAACCCGTTTTTTTTTATGATTATTTTTTATGATAGTGTTCACTAACAGCACAGTAGCAGGCAGGATGCTGCCCTATGCATTGAGGATTAGAATTCTCTTCTAATATAGCTAAATGTTTTTGTCTTATTGTGAACTACGCGAAATATGTATTACATTTTCGTAGAGATCGTAAACATTGATGAAATACGATATGGTTAGGAAGACGTCGCATAACTTTGGGAATATTCATTTCTCACTACCTAAAGCTGTTTTTAAAGTATTCGGAAATATACAAAAACTTCTATGGCTGACACATTTTTCTTGATAATGTTTCAATAAAATCGGAAATAGTGTTAAAATAGTGTTTAGGTTACCTATTATTACCAAAACTTGTTAATCCGTGACCTAGATTCAAATTATTATTTTTTATATCAACTCGACCTATTATGCTTATTAAACAGGGATAAGGCAAAAGTCTACAAAGAGTACCTACGTAAGCAATGATGATGATGATGATGAAAAGGTCTTAATATCCCATTGCAGCTTGATAAGGAGCGAGACTGTATTGCCGTTGACGAGTGCAAAACAGACTCGATTCGACATAAACAATCATCAAATTGTACTTTTTTGTTGCGAGTATCGGGACTCAAACCTTTGACTCGGCACTCCAACTACTGCATCACTTTAGGCAACAAATAATCAGATTCGATTCAACAATATATTTGCACTAGAAGGTAGTGTAGTAACTGAATCGTACATTGGGCACACCTTGCATGTGGTGCCACTTGCACCACGTGATTAGTGGCTGGGCCGACTACTGACATGCGAAGTGGGTGAACACATAACCGTCACAGGCGGGCGCGACTCCAGATAATGGTAAAGAGTGGCTGCTCTACACCAAGTGCTCTGTGGTTAGGGAAATGAAATCAAAAATTTTGTCTGGAATTATCATTATTCTATCTAGTCAAGTTAACGAGCCTTTTTATTACAAGTTATTTATTTTTAATGTTTTTCACGTTGTATGTAGAAATTGTGTGGCTTTACGCACCCTAATAAGTCGGATAATAATATAATTATTTGGTATAGCAACACTTAGAAAAAAAAATCTGACACTACATTTTTGTTCAAATTGTTTGGAAAACAGAGAGTGATTTTCTTTTGATTTTTATTTCATAATATATATATATATATATATATATATATAATAATATGACCAATCGCATTTGGAAATTTTATAGTTCCAACTAAACATTTGAATATTACATCGACAAAAAACCGAAAAAACCGAGATTTCCAACGTGCGGTCACGTGCTAGCGCCTATCGTACGTGGAACTGCGTCTTTTTCTATGCTTTAATAATATAATATGCATTTGTACACTCTGGTCAAACCGGCACGATTTTTCTAGGGTATAGGGTATAACCTTGAGTAATTTATACCATATAATACTTGAAACTTTGATTTTTTTGTTTGGAATTAAACGTTTTTAAATTTTTTTACGTAGTAGTAGTTTAATTAATTCACCTAGGTGCAATAACTATACTATTCGTGAATATTATTCACCTGAGTAGTAAGTATTCTAAAGGTAAACTTAATTCGCCTAATTCACCTGGGTGCACAAGGTACACTTACAAGTAAATTTTATTCACTTATTTATGTGGTACATAACATAATTTTAAACAAAGGTACGCTGACCACATGAATATTTAAAAAGTGTATGATTATTGACATTATTAAAACAGTTACACTGTGACAAGATATTTTTATTTCTTGCTTAATTTGCCTGTTGTGGCCTTTTTATTTACAAATTTTAATGTTACCAACTAAACTCAACCAACTTCACTAAATACATTCATAGAAGTCGATGGGTGGTGTTATAGCATGATGGTCGACCATATTTTAGAAAGAAAAAAGAAACAAATCTGGTGCCAATTGGTGGCGATGCTGTTATTAGTTATTATTATTAGTTAGTTACACGTTCTGCTTAACACCTTTTCCAAAGCTAATAAGTTCCATTTTATTCCAAGAGTTATCTATTTAGTTATAGTTTATCTAGTTTTTTTTAACGTATATGTAGTCTTTTTCACTTTAACAACTGTCATCCAAAATAAAGATCTTGATGAGATCTATCGGTTCTGTAAATAAACTACTAGTCTACGATCAATAGTTACGGAGATATAGATAGAGATATGTAGCTGCAACACCAAACTGCATTCATGGATTTTGTTATCATGCTTTCTGAATGCCTGCCACTAAAACAAATTTAAAAGTCTTCATTTCCGGCAAAAAGAAAATATGTTGCGATTTTACTATCCAAATGAATCCTCCAGGAAATCATTATTGGTTAGGAAGGAGATCTATATGGGAAAAAAAATGTAAATTAATCCCCCAGGGTATTTTAGCTGGGGACCCTGGACGAAGGCTTTTTGCTGGGTAAATAAATTTTACTTAAAAATAAAGATTGAACTTTTTATGACATATATATAGTCTATAGAATAGTGATTAAAGTCTACATATACATATACTTCATATATAGTATACTTAATGCACTTAGGTGAATTAAGTGAACTACGCCAGTAGGCATATTTTTTGACTTTTTGGTATAACTTATAGCCAATGCACTAGATAATAGCTAATTCTAATTATTTTACCAACTTTTATTACAATATTACGACAAAGTATTGAAGCTACAGTGACTTTCAGATTTTTCTTAGCATTTATTTCAATAAATTAAAATCACTTTTTTTTAGCCCTTCACATGGTTTAGTTTTTGAACAAAATTTGCACGAAAACGACGTATAAATGCGATCTAGCCTATATCTAAGCCTAAAATAAAAAAAATACAGTTTATCGTATAATCGATAATTTTTTTGAACTGACCTAAGAGTGATTTCCTGCCGGGGGCTCGCAAAGTTCGATTTTCGAAACTGAGTATGTATGGAACTTTAAAACTTTTTATTGCAGGTAACTACTAATGGTGTTATTCCTAACACCATTCGGGAAAAGTAACGAAAATTTGTATTTTTTTTTTTACTCACTAGGCAATCCCCTACTGTTTTCTGGAACTCTTTAATTATAACTATAGAATGTTTATACAATTGCCGTATTCAATAACGTAATAACTGGACAATCAAGCTTCGTTTGATTGGTACAGCCAACTGTCGTATATTCAGGGATAATACCCATCTAGATAAACTTAGAAACTCAAACAAAATATAAAATCGTGAAAGGCATTTTTGACCTACCAAGAAAATTTATTAGTATTACGGTGTCTATTTGAAGGTAATATGTATGTACCAGGAAGTCAATTGAAATTCATAATTTAGAAGTTCTTAAACTCTCGAAATATTATCTACGTGAATTCGATCTCATGAATTTAAAATAGCCACGATAAACTTTATATGAAAATACCTGAAAAATATCTCCAAAGTTGCGACGACAGCCGAAAACAAACTTAATGTCGTGCGGAGACGTCGGCGGCGGCGGGGACGGGGACGGGGACGGGGGAGCACGTCGCGAATATGAATAAAACATATCTGTCCCGCTCACAACTTTGTGAATATTTATTATTCTTCTTGGCTATAAGTATAATTTTCAGCGCCTTACGTGCCTTTTTCAATGTTGTTGAATACTTTTAACGTCTCTTGGCCCAGCGACGACAGTTTACAAGGTTTAATATGTTAACAATAGTCCTTCAATTACTATGTTGTATTCATATCCGATATAGCATATACCTCTAAACATGTGTGAATAGCGGCGGCGGTAAAACTTGTAACATGCATAGATAAAACACATACATATATGAGAAACAAAGACACAAGTATCTTATTTAAAAGAATGTTAGATAAACCACGTAAACCCAGCTTAAATAAACCTATATATCAAATAAAACGTGCTAAGATTTATAATTCGGGGTGTGATATAAACAATCCAGTCTGACAAAGAATGTACAATTATATAAAAGCAAAATATATTATTAATATTAGCATATCTAGTAGCAACCAAACAGAACATGGCAAACATGTCCATAGTCACTTTCATATTCCTCTTATGTGTTAAAAATATTTATCCTGATGAATATAATCCACCGAGCACATTGAAAGACTTCTGGCCAAAATTTTCCGAACAACTTCAACAACTCGGGGACGAAATAGAAGACATTTACTTACATTTCCCGAGTGGTTTGATCAGCGAAGGTATTGAAGATGAGCAGTACCAAATCCAACTCTTCGTACCAGGGTTCTTTTTGAACGACATTGAAGTACAGTACGATGGAAGCAACTTGACGGTGACGGCAGTGCGGTATTCCGATTCTATAAGTGAGAGGAAACTTACGTTATGTCGTACTTTACCGTCATATGTAACTGCTATAGGTAGTGGTGATTATGTTTATGAACATGGTATATTGAGCATTACACCTTCACTTACAAACCAAGATTCGATGAGTGTGGATACGACAGAAGAACCCTACAGTTGGAACTAACGTCCTTAAAACTCTCTGATTTAAAAGTAGACGATAAATGATTTGCATATTCTCTGGCTACAGCTCAAACGCGCCACAGTCGACAACTAACAAACGCGCAACAGTCGACAACTAACAAACGCGCCACAGTCGACAACTAACAAACGCACCACAGTCGACAACTAACAAACGCGCCGTAATCGACAACTAACAAACGCGCTACAGTTGACAACTAACAAATGCGCTACAGTTGACAACTAAAAAATGCGCCATAGTCGACAAGTAACAAACGCGCCACAGTCGACAACTAACAAACGCGCCACAGTCGACAACTATGAACTTTGCTCGTTAACAGCAGAAATGGCAATAATAATTAGTTTATGTGTCTTTGCATTCCCTACATGTCTGCATTAATAACAAATTTTTCAACTTTATGAAACGTCCATTGTATATATCACATTACTAATATAGCTATTTGATACTAAAGTAAACAGTTCCAGGAATAGCGATTTTTTTTTTGTTTTAATTATTTATATCTACATCTGTGATATAGCTTCTGAAAATGTTGAATATCTGCATCTGTAAAATAGCTTCTGAAAATATTGAATAACTGTACCTGTGATTATCCTACTAATATTATAAATGTGAAAGTTTGTGTGTCTGGATGGATGTTCGTTACTCAATCACGCTTCATCCATTGGACGGATCGGGATAAAACTTGGCATACATATAGGTTAGGTCCTGGAATAGCATATAGGCTACTTTTTATCCCTAAAAATGCAAAAGTTCCTGCGGGAATAACTATAACAGAGTTAAACGAACTATTGCTGCACCTATATCATGCTATAGCAATTCATAAGTATAACCAATTAATTAATTAATTAGAGTTAATTGAGGAGTTCCACGCCGATAACCGAATTTAGGACGGGTGGAGCCGCTGGCAAAATATAGTAGCTACAAAAATTTTTTAAACTAACAACTTTTACGTTTGGAAAATAGCTTCTTTAACTACCTTTTACATGTTATACATTGTATATTATTATAGGTATTGTACATGTTGCATATGTCCTAAATATTTATCTGCCTGGAATATTTTTTCCACGACAAATGCATATAATACAAGGTTTTAAATATTTCCAATACCTATAACCTTATATAGACCTTCTCAAAATATTTTGTAAGGTCTTAAATCAAGTCAATGTTTTGATACTCCCCGTAAACATGCTCAGTTTATACACAGCAGGGTTATCTTCAACGGTGATATCGCGACCTCAATCCGTTTTGAGAATACAACATTCATTGCAGACCAAGCACTCACGCGATAACAATGTGCCGCTTGGGCTTGGCGTTGGTTCTCATCGCACTTCTCTATTTAGCTGATGCCAGGCGCTGTTCCCACAGCCACAGCTCTCGACATTGCGATAGACACCGGCATCACCATGAGCGAAACATTTTTGAAGAAATAGCAGACGACCTCATTGCTGTCGAAAGAAAACTTCAAAACTTCTGTAACGATAATGGAAACTTTAATGCCACAGAAATTTATGGATCAGACGACTACAGGATCAAAATACCTGTTCAATACTTAGCTGAAGATAATATTGAGGCTAAGGTTAAAGGCAGAGTTTTGCACATAAGTGCATCTCAGGAAGAGATGCAAGGAGAAAAGAGAAAGCCACAAAAGAAGAAGACGGTGCAATATATTAGTATACTGCCACAAAATGTTGTCACCGCATACCCAGCTGCCTGGTACCTTAGTGAAAATGAGCTAAGTATTGTTTTTCCATACAAAGTAAAACTCAACGATGAAGCTAGCAGACCGTGTGATGTTAATATATTAGAAGGTGTCGTGCTACTGTCCAAGGCTGACGATCAGTCTCCTGTGTCAGTGCCACAGGTGGATGAGGAGAAAGACATACAACTAAATGTTATACCGTAGATAGTACTGTAACATAGTTTTAATTTACGTTAGAAGAAAAAAAACAGTTACCTACTAATGAGTTTCTTTATATGTGACAAAAAAAATGCCTATTATTTCCTTATTATAATGTAAACAGATAAAATAAATGCAATAATGTTTTGAAATATTTGTTAAATACTACATCTGACGCACCGAATATGCATGGCATGGTAGTCAATCTCAACTAGCACAGGAATAGACAGGACAAGACCCAAACTAAAATATATCCACAAACATATGTATATACATACATTGGGTGTGACAACGATACGAGTCGAAATTGGATTTTTTTTAAATTGTGAACGCATTCTTGTGATTCATGCGGATTGCTTGCGATATATCTTTTTAAATCACCGTCTGTATATTTCAAAAATTGTATTGTTTGTCGATCTAGATCTTAGTTGGTATGTAAGTTATAAGTTTAATATTTTAACCAAAGATTACTTATTTTAACACAGATAACTTAGACTCTTAACCTTTAATCGCTCAAACGTGAAAAAACTATTCTTGAAATTTGTTTTTTTGAAAAAACCTTGTTTTGCAGTTATTTTGCGTTGGATATTTACTGTCACCGCCACACTAGGCATGCTATGCATGGGTGCACTGTTGTATTTTTATTATTTATCATGATAAACCAAGACGTACGCCATAGTGACGGATACCTATTATGATTCCAAAGATAGGTACCAACCCTGTGACAGCCAGACGGAAAATAGCCAAATAGACAGACATATGAAGTGGGTAAGCTTGCTATTGCTACTTATTCCTGATTATGAGGTAATTGCACAGAGTGATACAAAATATTATTGTGCGTCATCCGACGATGACTACTCAACTTTACATTACTCAGACGAGGCATAGGTAGTTATTCGAATAACAAACAATTAAAAGTCAAATGGTAACCTAATATTGATAGTATTATTTTATACTGGAAACTAAAATACAATTCATGTTGGTTTGTCAGTAAGAAAAAATGTATTTTCTATGTTAAAAGGAACGTCCTTTTTTTAGAGAAGATAGCGAAAAAAAAGGTGCCAATTAACCTTAGTATTATTGTAATCCGACCGTAAAATTGTGAAACTATCAGTTATTTAATCCAAATGTGATTTAAATGTAAGTTTAACATAACATTGCGACTGGGCTGCCTAGCAAAATAGTTTTTCATCGATTATTGCACTTATTATGTATTCACGTGATTTTTACATCAAATAAAGATGCTGTCCTCCGTAATACGAAACAGAAAAAGGTTCCGACCGGAATGTTTCCACTCTATAAACTTAGGTACAATAAACTCCTCGCAATACGAAAAAAAATCTGCCGATAGCCGCAATAATAGTGCTCGGAACACGGAGGAGAAATGTCGCTACGCGGTTAATAGATAAGGGTTTTTTTTATTTTTACTGATATGCCTCCAACTTGTATACTTTTAGTAAACTTCTAGGCTAATAATTCCTTTCAAATACTTTTAAATTCAAATTCAAAGCGCGTACCAAATCTGATGCGTTACGTATTTGAATGCGCACCGCAACTCGCCGCGCTGCAGTGCGCCCGGCCTTAGACTGTTGAGTTGTCATTTTTTTTTTCTGAACTGAACAGTTGTCTGTTGCAGCCATTACTGCTTCACCGGACTTTTTGGGGCGAAACTCTGAAGGAGCCTCAGCCCATATAGCGCCCAACGCTCAAGGGCTCCCCGCGGGGGAAGCCTCGGTTTGGATTATCGCTCCCCATCGCCCGGCGTGAGCCTCGAACCCGAAGCGTCCCGGCACACGTTTACACGTAATATTAGCAATATTTTTTTGGAATTTTGGGGTGATATGGGGGTAGGTACCTTTACCGATTTTAAATACAATAAAGATAAAACAAAACGCTAATATTAATGAAAAAAAATGTTTTTACTTTCCATATGTTAACGGTACAATGCTGTATTTATTACAAATACTTAATGAGAATAATTCCCCAAAAGCTAGGAAAAAAAATGAAGGCAGTACGCTGTCACTGACGTTGTCTACAAAAAATGTTATTAACAAACTACAATAACTACCAGCTACAATAAACAAGCCACGATAAATCTTCAGACCATCATGTTCCAGAGACAGAGGTGATCAGTGATATCTCATTTTCAAATTAATTTCGAAACTGGCCAATTACCTATCTCTAAAGGATATTTGAATATAAGTTATTAAAAAAACCAATGGAAAAGGGCGAATATGGAACTGAAAGAACAGATTAAAGAATGTCTTCGTAGATTTTTTTTAGATATCAATACATTCGTAGGTTGAGTTTCTGGGATGGAGTTGGGACGTGGCTCCTTTTTTGTTGGGATTTTAGATAACTCAATTAAACACTTTTTTTAGAATTCAAATAATAACTGAATTACCGAATTTCCTTTGTTAAGAGATTTTTGGAAAACCCACATTCGGTGCTGGTAGCGGTTTCAGGTTTTCGAAAATAATATTAAGGGCAAATAAACGATTAGACGACAAGTCGGTTGCACGTATCGTATCGGCACAGGTATACGGAGCGTGAACGTGAGTTTTTGCTTGTGAGGTTACTTTTCGACTGGCTTGGACGCAGTGCAGTGTTGCCAACAGTTGGCAACGCGTTAAAATTTACCCAGAAGAGAATTTCAAAATTCCCTTTAAAAACCCTAAATGTATTATAGCAAGGTTTTTCTATAGTAAAATTGTTTGATAGATAGTGTCATGCCGGTGACTATGATAGGTTGCACCCGAGAATTATTCAAATGTAGAATTTGTAAGAGAGACAGTCTCTCGAAGTTACGTTAGTTCTTGATAAACCTGCTGTTATTCCATTTTTACCGCTGTTAGGGTTAATAACAACTCTGAGCCCCTAAAAACCCTCCAAAGGAAACCTGCTCCTAAAAACCCCTCTTTTAACATTTTTACCCCCTAAATTTAGGGAGCAAACCCCAAAGTTGTTATCACTGCTTGTGTGAGAGACCCTCAGGATGATGCGATCCAGGAACCTATGCTCGACGATTCTTAATAGAATACGACAAGTTAACAAATACATATATTACCTCAAGAAGGACTGAGGGATCAGCAATCCTGAAAAAACGTGCCGTTTCGACCAGTGTACAAAGACATATAACACTATTGAAGCATACGAATAAGCACAGTTCCACGTACGATAGGCGCTAGCACGTGACCGCACGTTGAAAATATCGATACTGTAGGATTTTTGTCGGTATAAAGTTTAAATATTTATTAAGAACTATGAAATTAGCGAAATCTAGTCTATTAGTCATATTAATATATATTTTATGAAATAAGAAACAAGAGAATACTAGTATCACTCTTAATTTTCCGAACAATTTGAAGTAAAGCCCAAAAATATAGTGTCAGATTTTTTTTTCTAACTGTTTACTTATCCAAATTATCATAATATTAGTACACCCACTTGTCGTTCCATTTTATTTTCTTCTGCTTCCGTTTCCTACTTTGATCCTTCCGTGACCAGAAGCTTTATTCATCTAGTTTCCTCACGATTCTCCTCTTTTCGCTCCTTTTCATCAAATACAAAAAAGTAGGTAAATGTGTGCATGCAATGAGTACCTAATAGTGTGGACCCACGCACACGAAGTCAACACAGTAAATGGTTTAAATAATATTAGTAATTGGTCTTCTCGATATTTTAATAGGTTATTATAAGTATCTTGGTAAAGAAGGATCCAGCTTTACCAACATCGGGTTGTAAAAGTTACAGCATATTTTCCGATCATTCTCAATTGAGTAGATAATCTGTAATCAGCCGCATTCTATTTTCAGTTTAAGCACACAAACAACAAAAAATCGAGTTAATTTTAGTTTAGTTCAACAATCTCAAATTTGTTTCTCGTATCATTTCTCTATAAGTAGCAATTTATAAAAACTGGCAAAATTGCGGTCTGGCTCGCGGATTACAGGTTGCGAGTTGCGTTGCAACTACACAACAAAATAATATTCTAAAATTGCTTGAGCCCATGGTTGCACCTACCCTAAATTCGGTTATCGCTGTAAGATTTCAACGGCAACTACTCAATTATAAAAAATAAATGACTCACAATTGACGTTTTCATGTAGCCTATGTCCTTCCCCGGGACTCAAACTATCTTTATGCCAAATTTCATCTTAATTGGTACAGCAGTCTAAGCGTGAATAGGTAACAGACAGGCAGACAGACAGACAGAGTTACTTTCGCATTTATAATATTAGTATGGATTTTGCGCAAGATTACAATATTTTTTTTTTTTAACAATCGAATTTCTTTTGGTAATACAAATATTTCGTGAAGATATCGTAACTGTTTGTTCGTTTATATTGTTTATTAAGCAGGCAACATCTACTTCGATTGTTTCATGGCAGAAGGGCACTTGTGCACGACATATTCAAAGTGCTACGGCGAGTAATGGCTACAGATACGTAAAATTATGGTGAAATACTAAAAAAATAGACAGTTTTTGTGCTATATTACGTAAAAGATTGGCCTCCCTATTATACGGGGTCCGTGGCACCCCCAACTCTCTTCTCAAGCCAATCATTGAAAGTGATCAGTGTCCCATTTTAAGATATTGGTACTAGTATAGTATTATATAATCTGTGATATTGGAATCTATTGCATGTTGTTTCCAGACCAGCATTTGTAATACTAGCCGTATAAGCTAATAAGATCTAGTACTTATTATTGTCATTAATTAATATCTGAACTTATGAACTACTTACATACAATATAAGTGTATACTAACAATATATGGATAAAAAATCTAAAATAAATGAATTATTATTATTATTTATTTATCAATAGTACTATATCTATTGCTGTTCAAAAAACAAAGTCCCTTTAAAGGTTAGACAAACAAACAGACAACGTAGGCATAAAATAGGTTCCCATCAGTGTAGTACATAATAATAAATAGTAGGTAGTTCATAAGTTGAAGGGAATAAAGTCAGTGTTTGTCCGAGCTCCGTGTGTTTCACTCAGTACATGGTGGCAGCGGTGATTAATAAAAATAGTAATTGGATTACGGTAAAAATTTCAGTGTAAAAACTACGAAACAATGATGGAGCACCCACGTCCGCCTGCGGAATTACGTATCGAAGGCAGTCAGTCCGGCTACGCGAGCCGACACGTGGACAAAATGGTGGACACAATTCTCCGTGTTTCTAAAGGCGTCAGGAGTCAGCAAGGAATCTACGGACGTGCAAGCAAGCTTGTTGATAAACCTCATTGGAGCAGAAGGCTACGAAATTTACTCTACGTTAACATTTGACAAAGAAGAAAGTGCAGAAGATCTTAATTGTTTAAAAAAAAAGTTTGACTCGTATTTCGGGGCGAAACCAAATATAACAATGTTAAGATTTAAATTTTTTACACATCAACAGGACGACGGGTTGACTATTAATCAATACCTAACTGAACTTAAAATGTTAAGCCGAGGTTGTGAGTTTCAACAACTAGGCGATGACCTGATACGCGATCGAATTGTGTGTGGAGTGTCGAGCCATGTGGTAAGAAACCGCTTGTTACGCACGGAGGATTTGACGTTAGAAAAAGCTGTACAAATATGTGAAACCGCTGAAATGTCTAAATAGGAAAATGCAAATGGAGTGCGAGTCGGCCCGGGCGTGGCGCTCGCGTCCCTGTGACGGGCCGCGGCCGCCACAGCGCAGCCTCAGCGCAGCCAGCTGCGGGCTCAGCGCCAGCGACGCACAGTGGGGTATTTCAATGTAAAAACTGGTCATAATACCTTTTCTGCAAGTTGTTAGGTTAGTAGAGTATCTTACATCGTTAGAAAGAGAAAGAAACAAAGCATTCGATAACAATAGAATCAAATACCAGAAGCTAAAATCGGCCCGCACCGCTCAGTCCGGATTCACCGTTCATTCATTGTGTTCGTGTACGATATCCAGGTGCTTAAAAATTGTGTTTAAACAATCAACTGTGATTTTTTCAAAATACATATTTGTTAAAAAGTTTGTGATGGATTCTATGGAGCCAGGTATGTTCTAGGTTTTAATTTATTATTTCACGAATAGGTGTCAAATAAAATCTGTCTGGCTTGGCCACAATGTCACCAGTAAAACAAATTACTAATTTTTCAAAATCCGAAAGTTATTGGGAGTTTTAAATCTGTTCTTAACTTTATTAAGGTTTAAATTCTATTTTGTATCAAGCTCTAACAAATGTTGATTAGGTATCAACTTCAATTAACCGCCTATTTGCGCCTATTTTTTTTAAATAAAATACTTAATGTAACCTTACAAAAAAATATGTACTACTTAATAATATATGAATTTGATTCTAGGCCGCTCTGGACTAAAGTCTATGACTCGAAATCAGTTGTAAGATCTGATGGAAGGGGCGACTATTGACAAGAAACTTGATTTTATGGAAAATAAGATTCTCTGTGACTATGACAATGCCGAGCAGAAATCTAATGTGAAACATAAATTATCAAATTTTAAGTACCAATTCAAGAAAAGGTGGCGCGCAGCGCATAAAACAAAGGTGGTGTTTGAAAAGAACAATAAAGACTGGCTTAACGGAATTATACTGCTACCTGATGCAAACACTGGAAGCAACAAAACCATATCTTTTGAGGCACAAGCAGGTAGTAATTACCTTTTTAATTCCGTTTTTTAAATGTGATGTTGAGACTTTTTTGCATGAGTTTTTTTTTTTTTTGTTTAGCTATTACTTCTGGTCCCGGTCGTCCACGGAAATTATTTCTAGAATCAAGCGAGAGGACAAAACGCCGGAAAACAGAAGATCTACGAAGCTCAAACGAATTAGCTAAATTAGCATACGCGACACAAATGAAAATGCGGGAAACTGGCAAAGCTGATGCTTCCCGGGTCATGAAAGAACTTCAAAAGACACCAACAAGAGCTAAAAAATATAAGGAAGCCTATCTTAGCAGTAAAGAACCACAACGTCAACTCTCTATCTTAAGAACGTTCTCGATGATAGCCGATGCGAACCTTTCGAGAGATGGATACAATGCTGTACGGGACACAAACAAAAGCTACTATCCGTGTTACTCTGTGTTACAAAAGGCAAAAAAGGAGATTTATCCTCCTGAAGAGGCTTACAGGGTGACCGCTACCTGTGCTGAAGTTAAATTACAAGCCTTGATGGATATCACAGCTAAAAGATTACTTATGCACTTAGGAGAAGATTTATAGAATAACTTGAGTGACAAAGAAAAAAAAACAATTGTTTTGGTCTCTAAGTGGGGCTGTGACGGCTCCCAACAAGCCCAATTTAAAATGAAATTTGAAAACGACATTGAGTCAGACGCCAACATTTTTCAATCCTCAATGGTTCCTCTACAGTTGATTTGCGGACAAAACAAACGAATTATTTGGAAAAATGACACACCTTCATCACCTCGATTTTGCCGGCCAATACGACTGAGATTCCTTCATGAAACTTCAGATATCACTAAAGAAGAAATTTCTTATATAAATCAACAAATTAAGGATTTAATAAAAACAAATTACAGGGATACACATATCAAGCACAAAATGGTCCTCACTATGGTAGATGGTAAAGTGTGCAACGCAGCAACCCACACCAAATCCACCATGAAATGCTACTTGTGCGGTGCTACATCCACAGAATTTAATGATCTGACAAAATCAAGACCTGTACAAAAAGAAAATTTATCATTTGGTCTTTCGTTGCTACATGCTCGTATTCGATTTTTTGAAAGCCTGATGCATGTAGCTTACAAATTACCAATAAAAAAATGGAACAAAAGATTGACTGCAGAAGAAAAAGCAATTGTTAAAACTACACAAAAAAAAATTCAAGAAAAATTTAAAAATGAATTGGGTCTTTTAGTTGACATGCCTAAAACCAATTTTGGGTCAACTAACGATGGAAATACGAGTCGAAGGTTTTTCCACGAATACGAAAAATCTGCTCAAATAACAGGCATCGACCAAAACTTAATTTATCGCTTAAAAACAATATTAGATGCTTTGTGTAGTGGATATAAGATAAATATAGAAAAATTTGAATCCTATGCAAAGGAAACCGAAAAACTGTATGTCAGTCTGTACAGTTTTCACCCACATTCACCCACCATGCACAAAGTGTTACGCCATGGTGCCCAAGTGATTCAAGAAGCCATGCTTCCTATTGGTCAATTGTCTGAAGAGGCAGCAGAAGCGCGTAACAAGCACATACGAGAATTTCGCTTAAGCTTTTCACGCAAATTTTCACGAGAGGCCTGTAACATGGATGTCATCAACCGCCTGCTGTTCACTTCAGATCCACTTATATCGGGTATAAGAAGAAAACCGAAAAATAAATTGAAAACTTATAACAGCGACGTGTCGGAATTATTGTCACCCAGTGAATCTATAAACGAAAAAATAGAATTAAGTTCCGATACTGATTCTGAATAAAATTTTAATATACTGTATTTATTTGTGTTTTATTGTCAAGTTAGTTACTTAGTCAACGGAATATTGTCTTATAATAATACACTGAAATATAAAATTATTGAAAAAAAATATTGGCCAACTTTTTGGTCCAAATACCCCACTGTGCGACGCTTACGGGCGCAGCGCGGCGCAGTCGCCGAGTTTCACGACCTGCGTGCCCGCGATGCGGTAACATATTTTGTCAACAGGAACAGAACTGACAGGCGGCTAAATGTTCAACCTGTAATATGTCCTGCGAGAAGAATTCCATTAGGTATGCGCGACAAATTGTATAACGAAATAAAAAGAATCGAAAAATTAGGTGTGGTCCGCAAAGTTGATCATCCTACAGAGTGGGTAAACCCCATAGTTATTGTAGCTAAAAAAATGGTAATAGTAGGCTGTGCTTAGATCCACGTATTTTAAATTGTGCAGTGCGCCGAGCTCATTACTCAATGCCGACGGTCAGTGAGCTGGCGGCGCAGCTACAAGGGGCGTGTTGTTTCAGTGTACTGGGTGCTCGCTGTGGGTTCTGGATGTTGCAGCTAGATAATGCTAGTGCCGACCTTTGCACGTTCAGTACAAGCTTTGGTAGGTATCAGTTTTTAAGATTACCTTATGGAATCAATTCAGCACCGGAAATTTTTCATGCAAAGGTAAGACAATTGCTAGAAGATTTAGAAGGCACAGAGTCGTTCAGTGACGACATAATTGTATGGGGCAAAGATAAAACAGAACACGACAGCAGGTTGGAGCGATTATTACAAAGGGCACGTGAAATAGGAATGAGGTTCAACAAAGAAAAAGGTAAGTTTGGTGTCAAAGAGATCATTTGAGCATGTATTTGATGAACAATGGATGAGACCAGACGGTTCCAAAGTACAAGCTATTACAAAGATGCAGTGGATCGGAAAGGGCTAGAAAGGTTTTTAGGGATGGTAAACTATTTATCCAAATTCATACCTAACTATTCAGAATCAGTAGCGGTATTGAGGGGTTTGTTGAGAAAAGATTCTGAATGGTTATGGGATAAACAACATTAGGAAGCTGTAAAAAGCCTTAAAGAAAAAATATCTTTGGCTCCTGTACTGGCTCTATATTCGCAGGATCTGCCGATAGTATTGTCTGTAGACGCAAGTGCGGTAGCGCTAGGCGCGGCACTGCTGCAGGGTGGGCGGCCGGTCGAGTTCGCGTCGCTCACGCTCACCGACACCCAGCGTCGATACGCACAAATTGAGAAAGAAATGTTGGCTATCGTGTATCGGGAGGCAGGACGTAACAGTACAAACGGACCACAAGCCACTTGAGGCTATTTTCAAAAAACCGTTGTCAGCAGTGCCTGTGCCTGTGCGACTGCAGCGCATGATGATGCGCATTCAGGGGTATATTTATGGGCTCGTGATAATGAGTCTGCAATATACATACACTCCAGGTAAATTTATGTATATTGCAGACACATTATCACGAGCCCCTTTGCCTGATTTGTTGAGCGAACATATCAATGAGGAATTAGAGGCACAAGCCTGATTTCTGTTAGAACACGTACCATTTAGTGATAATAAGTTACAGCTAGTTAAAGATCATATTTTGCAAGATAAGGAGTCTCAATTGATAGTCAAATACATTGTCAAATACCTATGCAGTGGATGTGAATGTTCGCATGTCCTGGCCGTATCAAAACTTTGCAGTACATCGACGGCATAATATTAAAAAATAATTTATTGTTCATACCTTTATCACTGCGTAGCGACATGCTAGGTCGGATTCATGAAGGTCACCTTGGCATTGAGCGTTATAAAAGGCGAGCGCGGGACGTTATGTTTTGGCCGGGCATGTCCCATGACGTAGAGCGCACCGTGCGCGCCTGCGAGCCGTGCGCACTGCTAGCGCCGCGACCCAACCCTCAACCTTTAATGGTACATTCAGTCCCTAGTCTTCCCTGGTATAAACTAGGTTATGATATTTTTGAGTATAAAAATAAATATTACTTGATACTAGTCGATTATTTCTCGAACTTTGTGGAAGTTAATGAATTAAATTCAATAGGTAGCAGGTCAGTAATTATCGCGATGAAGGCACAATTTGCAAGACACGGAATACCCAAAGAGCTTGGAACAGATAATGGCCCTGCATATACTTCAAGAGAGTTTAAAAAGTTTACTTCTGAACGGGAGATTTCTCATACTACCTACATCTTCGCCCCTATACGCTCAGTCTAACGTCAAAAATGAACGGTCTATACGTACTATAAAAAATTTACTGAAAAGATGCAGTAATGTAGGCCACGATTATTATTTAAGCTCGTTGAACTTTAGAACGACCCCACGGAATAATGTAGACTCCCCGGCACAAATGCTTATGGGCAGAAGGTTAAAAACACGCTTACCCGAACCCGTACATGATCAATTGTTAGCAGAAACGGTAAACAACAATAATAACTATAGAGCAATAACGGACGATAAAATAAAACAAAAACGATACTATGATAAACGCGCAACATCTCTTCCGGAATTAAATGACGGAGATAAAGTTGTCGTCGCGGATGGCAGTAGACGCGAAATTATGAAAGTACATGAAAAGGCCCAGGAACCTCGTTATTTTATCTTACAAGATGCCATGGGGCGCAAATATCATCGTAATAGGCGCCATATTATTCGCAGACAGTCTAGCGAACATATTAAATTCGAACGTCCGCAGTATGAGGAACTCGATGCGACTCCGGACCCGGCGCGAGCGCAGCGACGGACGGAGCTGACGAGGCTCGCGTGTCGCCTGCTGAATTTACAAAAAGTGAATCTAAGCACATATCTTTTTCTGCCCCTAAACCGGGTACCATAACTAGAAGCAAAACAAAAAACTTGAGGAATACCTACCTAAATAATTATACATGTTCAATTGATATATAAAAAAAAAGAAGAAATGTTTATATAATTATAGGTAAGTATTTAGCTGCTACATACAATATTTAATTTTTAATTTATTTTTTTTTAGTCAAAAGATAGTTTTTTGTTCAACTGCCACTAAGCACAAATAATATATATACTTAAAATATGTCTAATGTTTTCCTTTACTAGTTAAGTCCTTATGTACGGTTGCATTGTATGTATTCAAATATATTTAAACTTTATAGTATTTAAGAGGAAAGATGTAGTACATAATAATAAATAGTAGGTAGATCATAAGTTGAAGGCAATAAAGTCAGTGTTTGTCCGAGCTCCGTGTGTTTTACTTACTACAATCAGCACCTCAATGTTTCAACAATCTAAAGTTCTGCTGACATAAGTAACTCCGCAAACTTATTGATGCTTTCTGTGGGTATTGTATGTGGTTCAAGTTCAAGAGGTTATACTAACGTTTTCTACAAAGTTTGGGTATTTCATATACTGTATAAATCACTGTAAACTGTTCGTTAGTAAGCAGACTGCTGATATCCAAACTAGTGATTTAATAATAAGAAATATAGACTCTCTATATACAAACTCATTCTTGGACTCACCTTTGTCTACTAATTAATATTGTTACAAAGTGATTCCATAACATATACACAACATGAAAACAGCGATAATTCAGCTACCACAGACCACAGTCGTTCAACGGTCTGATTAATAGAGGTAATTATGTCGCTAATCAGCAGTTAGCAGTCTGTTGCCACCCTTACCACTTGTCTGAATATGAAAATCACTCACTACTCGAAAGTTGCAACAAAAGTATGAAAAAATGTTTACAATAAATGTAAGAAGATTCCTATCTCCTGCCATGGCCTGCTCAAAAACCAGACACGTTTGATATCACCAGATATATCTTACTATAGAATGTCAGCAACATAACTTCAAGTCTAGTCGCATGATATATCTAGTCATGTCAGAATGTCGACTGAAATTACTGCGAAAAATAACGAGACTTGCTAAAGTGCAACTGAAATATCGACCGTATTTTGGGTGGTTGAGGTTTCAAACAATATTCAATTCAATATTCAATATCATTTATTTAATTTAGGCTACAATAATTGAGCACTTATGAATGTCACTACGCCATCGGTTCGTAAGTCTATAGGGCGGGACACCTTGTACAGAGAAGAACCGGCAAGAAACTCAGCAAGGGCATTAGGGCTAATAGTAGCATATGTGTAATTTATTATTGTACTTATTATACATATTGTAACTCCCCCCTACTTAAATTAAATATATAAATGATAATGAAATGTTATAGGAAACATCGAAGCCTTAGCCCCACTATCACTTAAATTCTGGACTGAAGTTAAAGAGGAAGCTAAATTTGCATTACTTATAATTATGAACTGGCTTCTTTAAGCTAAATCTAAACGTATTGTACTGTAAAAACACACTTAGAATTAGAACCTAATAACTGTTTCTTTTTCCATTAAACAACTGTAATTATTAGTGTACCCTATAGTAAATACTTATAATTTGAAAGCTAGATTTTTTACCAATAGCCGTGTATACGGCTCAAAACTTTTTCCTAAGTACAGGATTATGCTATTTTGGAGACAGAGACTATGTACTCTCAAGCTATTACCTATACTTACTATCCTAATGTATCATAAGTACTAAATAGATTATAATATTTGTAATTCTTTTTTCTGCTCAATAAACGTTATTATTATTATAATTCTAAACATAATCCTAAGTAGTAGGGAGGTACGGGAACTGGCTCAACTTTGAGGGGCCTCTGAGGGCGTTTTTGGGGGCCCGCGAAAAAGCTCTCTACACACTCGCGGATCATATGTGAATCAACTTTATTCGCCGTCTAATTGATTTAATTCGCGATCCAATTCGCGTATGGATCAATTTAATTCGCGATCTAATTATTTTAATTCGCGGTCCAACTATTTTAATTCGCGTGTGGATCAACTTTATTCGCGGTCTCATTATTTTAATTCGCGGTTCTATGAAATGTTCTGCGTGCATTGTCAACAATGGTTTTTAACAACAATAGATAATTCATTATTTAGTTTGGTTGCTTCAGTTTCTTTTATCTACGTCGCCCTGAGGTTTAATTTTTTGTAAGTCTCTGTGGGTAGCAACGATTTCCGGTAATAATGAATTGTAATAACAATAAGACGTTGATTTATTTCTTAAATGCCGTGGGAGGTCCCTGCTAACAGGTTGATACATGTTTTACTACGAAGAGGCGTCATCTTTAGAAATTTTTTCAATTAAAATTATTTATTTAAGCTCTGTGACAAGCAAATACAGCTACTTTCAATGCCAATATGGATTGTGATAACAAAAGATAACTTATTGTTTGGTGTCCTTTATTTTGAACTTAAGCTTTAAAATTAAGACGACAGATTATTTCTTCAATGCACTTCCGAGGAGGTCTGTTAACAATTAGACACATGTTATCTATAGAAATATTTTCTATTAAAAATATTTATTTAAGCTCTTCGTCATGCAAACATTCCGATACCAGGTACTTACAATGCCAATATGAATTGAGTGATAACAATAGATGGCTTATTGTTTAGTTTTTTTTTTCCGACGTTGATTCATATCGTGTGAGGTCTCTGTCATATCCTGTTGGAACACGCAAAGACATGTAGGCTATAACCATATATATATAAGGAACCACAGTAAAATTCACACTGCAGTCTTATTCGTGAGTTTCAAAGTTATACCTACAGTGTTTTGTGTTCATATTCCATCAAATGGAGGTAAGTTTAATTACTTAATTTTCTCGATAGTGTATGTTTTATTGTTTTTTCATAATGTATGTGTGTAATTGTTTTATTATTGTCCTGTTTGGTCAAATGGTTAGTGCAGCTAACTGCGGAGCCAAGGGTCACGGGTTCGAATCCCACAAGGAGCAGGTGTTTTTTGTGATGATTAAACATTTGTTACCGAATCATGGATGTTGTTTATATGTAGTCTATGTACTGATATTCTATGGTTGTTGTTTCTGGTTACCATAACACAAGTTTAATACTTAGCTTGGGGTCGGAACCATCTATGTGTATACGTTTATGTATATTATTTTATAACGGTATTACATAATTAGCGTCTAACCAATAGTTAAAGTACTGAGTTCCAATATTATTATTTTTTTTCTCTTATGTGCTTGTAACAGCAATTAATGTGTGTTAGTATATTATTCAATCGAATCAAATAGTGAAGTTTGTTTGTTTATTGTTCTTTAACCCAGCAATAGAGATTATTAGCACTATAAGGAAATTTTATTAATACAATTTTATTAATTTCATTTTTATTAACTTATTGTTTTATAATTTTTATTGTTCCAGCCTTTATCCCCGGAAAATTATACGTTAAAAAATTATTACTTTCCTTTGGATATGAGTCAAGAAGAAACTAAAGACTGTACTATTCAAAAAAATTTGAAAAGCACAACAAAGCGGAATATCAAAAGTATTGACGCATTTTTTGAAAATCCTAAGAAAAGAAAATCTCAAGCAAAGTCTTCGTGTGTCAGTCAAGGCAATGAAAATGGAATCTCTTATATTTCTACCAATAATGACGACACAACGTCTGCAAGTCACCTATTAAAAATTGAAATATATAATATGAAAAAGATAAAGGACATACCAGCTGAAGAGCATTGGAAATACGCAGACTTAAAAGTTAAATATTATACACAATCACATGACGACCAGCATTATCTAAGTACCCGGGATTCCATATATAATATTACAAAACAAATAGCAATGAACTGTGATTGTAAAAAGTTCTTCATTGAAACTAAAGATAAGCGGGGATATTAATTTCATTCATTCATTTACAACTTCTTAACATTACTTAACAGAGAACGCCAAAGCTTAAAAACAACAATAGATTTACCCCCACGCTTCATTCAATAACAAGTAGCCATTGTCAGAGTCAGTGTATTTAAAGACGGGCAAAAGACTTCTAGTCAATATTTTCTCACCAGCAAACACCATGGATGTGTTCAAAGATCGTGAATACGACAAGGATTTGCTTAACATGTGTTTTGAAGCGGAAAGAAAATATTTGTTACTCAATAGTGGTTACTCACTTCCGATATCACAACCATACGAGGAACGTAAAATTAATATTTTGACGGTGATGGACCAGTTGGAGCAAGAAAGACTTGAAAAGGAAATGTGCATTTCATACACACAAGAAGATTTATCACCATCTTTCTATAGTCCTCAAGATTATGTTTAGCTTAAGAATGTAAAACACTGTTTATTAAATAAATAAATGTTGAATTAAAAATATCGTTTTTTTATGTAATAAGTTTCCAACAAATAAAACACATAAATTCATAAATCTATAAGTTTATTTTAAAAAAATTGCTTTATAAAGTGCTCTTAAAATTAGATCATTATACAGAGTGTTATTTGAAAAAATGTTTACAAAATCCATCATAGAAATACCAATAGATCTCATAAATAGATACACTAAACAATATTCACCACAAACTGATGTATAATAATTTTGTATCATTTTTGCATTAAAAAAATATTTTTTAGCGTTCCTTTGCATAAATATTTTATGATATCCAGTTGGTTTTCGGCCATATGAATCGAAATATTCACCGAAACCATTTTTGTCTATGTGAATAGCAATCCAATGAGATCCTGGTTTAGTGTCAGGATCTAAGTTACTTACAATATATGATGGATACGAAATGAAAACGGGCATGCGATTTGAAGCAAAAACATTGCATTCTGCTAATGGATTAATTTTTTTTAATAATTTACGTATTTCATAAGTATCCATTACACCTCTCGTAACTACAAAAGTTATTTTCAGAATGAATAAAATAATAGCTTTAGAACAATATATATGTTTTTTTAACTATTATAATCTACACTTACATCACGATTTTTATTAATTTCTATAATGTTGTCAAATTCTGCATATATAATACAATTTACTGTAGTTTTTAAAGAGTTTTCGAAGCGGACTTCCAATCTAACACTTCCATGTCTTATTAGATTCCAATGCGATTGTGAATTGGATGAAAGATCTGGGGTTAAATCAAAGGCTAATAAACAGTATCCATTGGCAAATTCTTCTCTAGATATATCATTACCTTCATTCAAAAAATGAATACCAGTTCCCGAATATAAAGTGTGATATGCTGATGTAAATAAACTGCTATCAAATGAAGGTTGCAATGTTTTAGAAGGTATTTGTTGGCCATCTACATATAAGCTAAACATATTTAAATTAAAGTTTTGAAAATTATATGGGTTCATATTAAAACTTCCATTAAAGGCTGAATTATTTACAAAACCAACTATACATCTTTTGGGAACTTGACCTAAAAAAATATTATCAAGTGTTTTTCCTTGGATTCCTGAAGGTAACAGTAGTATAATATTGGGCACTCTAGACCACCTCCGTGTCATCAGGCTCACTCCGTTCGCCTGCACTCCGGTGGCTTAGCGTGCCCAATATTATGTTTTTGAGATCAGTCATCGTTCGCCTTTTGAAACACGTTGTCCTTAACACGATTACAGAGAGCCCGTGGTAAGATCACTCTGTGAACCGTGTATATCCTAAACCTTTCAGTTGGAAGACCCGTGGTAAGTTCTTCCTGGGGTGCCCGTGGTAAGATCAACCCCACCGAAAGGAATTCCTAACACGTTCAACTTGGAGCCCATGGTAAGATCACCTTATTGAACGCGATACCTAAAACACGATTACAGAGAGCCCGTGGTAAGATCACTCTGTGAACCGTGTATATCCTAAACCTTTCAGTTGGAAGACCCGTGGTAAGTTCTTCCTGGGGTGCCCGTGGTAAGATCAACCCCACCGAAAGGAATTCCTAACGCGTTCAACTTGGAGCCCATGGTAAGATCACCTTATTGAACGCGATACCTAAAACACGATTACAGAGAGCCCGTGGTAAGATCACTCTGTGAACCGTGTATATCCTTAACCTTTCAGTTGGAAGACCCGTGGTAAGTTCTTCCTGGGGTGCCCGTGGTAAGATCAACCCCACCGAAAGGAATTCCTAACACGTTCCACTTGGAGCCTATGGTAAGATCACCTTATTGAACGCGACACCTAAAACACGATTACAGAGAGCCCGTGGTAAGATCACTCTGTGAACCGTGTATATCCTAAACCTTTCAGTTGGAAGACCCGTGGTAAGTTCTTCCTGGGGTGCCCGTGGTAAGATCAACCCCACCGAAAGGAATTCCTAACACGTTCGACTTGGAGCCCATGGTAAGATCACCTTATTGAACGCGATACCTAAAACACGATTACAGAGAGCCCGTGGTAAGATCACTCTGTGAACCGTGTATATCCTAAACCTTTCAGTTGGAAGACCCGTGGTAAGTTCTTCCTGGGGTGCCCGTGGTAAGATCAACCCCACCGAAAGGAATTCCTAACACGTTCAACTTGGAGCCCATGGTAAGATCACCTTATTGAACGCGACACCTAAAACACGATTACAGAGAGCCCGTGGTAAGATCACTCTGTGAACCGTGTATGTCCTAAACCTTTCAGTTGGAAGACCCGTGGTAAGTTCTTCCTGGGGTGCCCGTGGTAAGATCAACCCCACCGAAAGGAATTCCTAACACGTTCAACTTGGAGCCCATGGTAAGATCACCTTATTGAACGCGATACCTAAAACACGATTACAGAGAGCCCGTGGTAAGATCACTCTGTGAACCGTGTATATCCTAAACCTTTCAGTTGGAAGACCCGTGGTAAGTTCTTCCTGGGGTGCCCGTGGTAAGATCAACCCCACCGAAAGGAATTCCTAACACGTTCAACTTGGAGCCCATGGTAAGATCACCTTATTGAACGTGATACCTAAACACGATTACAGAGAGCCCGTGGTAAGATCACTCTGTAAACCGTGTATATTCTAAACCTTTCAGTTGGAAGACCCGTGGTAAGTTCTTCCTGGGGTGCCCGTGGTAAGATCAACCCCACCGAAAGGAATTCCTAACACGTTCAACTTGGAGCCCATGGTAAGATCACCTTATTGAACGCGACACCTAAAACACGATTACAGAGAGCCCGTGGTAAGATCACTCTGTGAACCGTGTATATCCTAAACCTTTCAGTTGGAAGACCCGTGGTAAGTTCTTCCTGGGGAGCCCGTGGTAAGATCAACCCCGCTGAAAGGAATTCCTAACACAATCGCAATTGGTTGACAGACCCATGGTAAGATTCCGCCCGGGGAGCCCGTGGTAAGATCACCCCACGCCAACCGCGATTGTTTAATGTTCCAAATTAGTGAACAGATCGAACGATCGAATTCATAATAAATAAAAGAAAAAAATTAAAAAAAAAAAAAAAATCACCTTTACCTTTTGAAAAACCAAATACCTTTTACCATTTACCTTTTACCATTTTACCATAGAAGAATTACCTGCAGGTGTATAAAAAATAAAACAATGTTGGAAATAAAACAATGTGGAAATATCTACAGCTCAATCAAAGTTCATTACTGCTTTGAGTGAACTATAGAGTTTTGGTAGGATAGGTTTTTTTTAATTTGAACAGGTTACAAAAGTAAATACTTTTCTTTATAGTGTAGTGAAGTCTGGTCTGGTAAGAAGCATAGTACCTGCGAACAATAAAATATATTAGCACTGACAAGGTTCTTTTACAGTTATTAAAAATATTGAAAACCAGCGAGTTACCTGAATGTCCCATGTAGGTACTTGGGTCTTAAATACTTGAAAGCTGACAGTTCTTAAAGTCGCAGCACTGTCTTCTCTGTAAACAATTTAAAAAAATATAATTATTATAGTTTTACGGTGTTTTTCTATACAAATTTTATACCTTGAACACAGGTACCTACAGTTTTGACTAATAAAAAGGAAACTAGCAGTAAGATAACAGGGATTTTTATTTTTAAGATGAAATAATAAATTAGATTAAGGCATTGAATCCGTACTAAGGAAGATCTAGTGCAGATCTAAAAAAAATATAAAAAAAAATAAACTGTTGCATTAATTAAATATAAATAAAATCATGATAATTGCAACAGTGTTATAATACTGAGAGCTGAGCTGAGCAAAAACCATTGTGAAAACGTTAATTACATGTCTAATAATTTTATCAGCATATTTTTTATTTTATCCTAATATAATCAGAATATTTCCAATGAGCAATAAAATGTTACATTAAAAAAATCTCTATTTACTTGACAAAATGAACAACTAAAAATTATATATTATTTATTTTTAATTTTACAATAAATAAATAAGTAACACACTTTACTTACAGTATATAAATAAGTAAGTACTGCTTGATCACTTTTCTTGATTTTGGTAATTGCACTTTCACTAATTAAAGTTTTGAGACGTGTTCACAGCGCTACAAGTTTCTATGAGAAATGAGTTATAATAATTATTATAGAAATAATTCTCACGGTTTGCTTATACTCCGACCAATGAATCTTGAACACTTCGGAATTTAGAGCAATTCAATCGTGTTTAGTATACGTTTTAACACCAGTATCTTATTGTTTTGTAGTATAATATCTAGGTTATATTAATATATTCTCACATACTTACAAATATGAGTGATTAATTTAACTGAAAAAAAAACAATTTGTTTTCACATTCATTGAGAAAATAAGTTTTATTATTTTTAAGCAAATTTTATATTATGCAAAATTTTAGATGATTTGTTCATAATAGCGAATTTAGGTTATTTGTCCCTACCACAGAAGCAAAGCCTTCGTTAGATAAAGGAGGCTTAGGCTATTGGCCACCGCACCGGCCGGCCGCAAATTGGTGGATTAATTTAAGTACATAAATATATTATAAATACATTTTAGTTAATATAGTTCTATGTGGGTTCGTAACCGATTTGTCTTTTTTATAATTTGGTATTTCATTAATGTAATATTTTAAAGTATCATGTATAGTTCAGCGACAAATACATAAACAAAGAGCCTTGCAAGCATAAAATAGTATCACGAACATAATATGAGAAGTTCATCTATTGCGAAATGTTACAGTCAAGTTAAAAAACATACGATAGTAAATATATCCGTATTGCTTATTTTTATATAAAGTTTTTGTAATCTTTGTTGTATAGCGAGTCATATAAGAAAAGTACTACTTAGTGTTTTTTTCCCTCTTTTTATGAAAAAAATCATACAACGTCTCAAAATTAAATTATTGAAGTTATAAGTACAATAACTAACGAATCCAGTTTTCGAAAACATAAGTTTAAATCTAAGTTTTTGTTTATGATTTTTAAGTGTGGTATTTTGCCGAAATATGTGTTGAGAGGGGTGCAATTCGCGAAGCATTAATTTTATTTGACAATTAGTATTTTATAATATATGAAGGAGTTAATAAAGGATAATTTTAATAAGAAATGTAACTTAGATTTTTAACCATTTGGTCAAATGTCTACAGTGCGACATTTTCAACATTTTACCGCGACCTAATATCAATTTACTACACATCCTTTGACGCAAGGCGACAAAGAATACCTAAGCGTGATAATTGCAAAGTATGCAATATTATTGATTTAGGGTTCGATTGGGTTCAATTTAAAAAAATCAAACGGTACATTTTATCTAGTCATGAGCTGTTTGAGTAAAATTGAAAACTTCGTTATAGACGTTATTAACTTTAGACATATTTCAATTTTAAACAACTGAATAGTATAGAGAAGGTATAAAGTTATGTGTTAAGATGATTTTTAATGTTTGTCTATGTGTAATTACATCTGCAGGAATTATTTGTAATTATTACCTAGTACATGTCAAATTATTTCAAACCTCTAATGATAAAAAATAGGAGTTTTAAAAGGTAGATATCGTAGTAATAAAAATTAGGTGTTGTTATGACTCGCTCTTGACCGGTTTTTCTATTTTTGCTGACGAATCTATATTCAATAGCTTATAAGCTCACACAGGCTACAAGTAATTACATATTTTTTTGAAAATTTGTGCATTAAATACAGTTGCTTCCGGTGTTAAATCCAGTTATTCTGATATTGAAAAATGTAAGTAAGTACCTACTTATAACAAAAAATTTTTTTTGTTTTTAAATGTTTTTTTCTTATAGTTGATTTTATTATTTCTATTTATTTCACAGGTCTGACTCAGAGTTCGAATCCAGCCAAGAAATCCTTGCGGTGGCGCCTACACCTCCGGTGTCTTCTAGAAAACTCTGCACATCCTCAATCGGTGCAAAAGCAGTGAAACCCAAAAACATCGCCTCATCCCGTAAGCGCCTTACATCGGATACGCTAAACGAAAAGACAAGGTACTTATATAGTTGTGTTTCTATTTTAAAAATCTTTTGCTAAACTTAATGTAAAATTTGAAATAGGTATACATATACTTTACCTTTTCTGTGGTGTTTGCTTTGTAGTAGCACGAGCGATGATGTGACGTATGTGATGATTCATCATATCATAACGCGTGCAGGCAAATACATGTTTGATGATCGTATATAATTTGTATAATAGATTGTTATCAAAATAGATTATTTTTTTAAAATGTTTTTATTATTTGTTATATTAAATTGTTTTTATGATAGTACCTATTCATTACCGATTGATAGAATGTGACCCTTATTACGCAACCATAAATAATGCTATTTTATTTTATTTCTTTTTGCACCACCAAGGTGGCAAACAAGCTTACGGTCCACCTAATCTTAAGTAGTTACTTCATGTCAATAAGAAGATAACTTTATTTGTTGTTTTGTTCCCAGTTCAAAAAAGAAGAACCGAAAAGACCTCTTCACAATTTTAAATTTTGAGGAAAAAGCATCGAGCAGCAAGAAGAGTGTTCACAGTACAACATCCTCTTTTACATCGCGCGTTTCAACAGGTCAGACTCGTCGCGTTGGGAACTTTCAAGGAGACTTCTTCATTGATTTGAAGATTTACAACACGGGTGACGTTCAGGACGCTCCACCAGAGGAACGGTACAAGAAAGCCCTCGCAGCGGTAAAGCTACAGTGTGAGAGCTCTTCCAATGAATGGGGGGCTATACAGGAATTTCTCGCTATAGCCTTCAACTTGTTTAAGGATAGTGAGCCTACGCATTTTAATAATAAGTTAAAATTTACCTAAAAAATATATTAACAATGGATTTATCTACATTATTTTATTTTTGAACTCACGCATTATACATTAAATATTCATGAGGTTAATATAAGTATTTCATAACAACTTTCTGATATTTTGGTTTTCGTTAATTCATTAAAAAATGCCTTTCTGTTCTGTTTGTAGCGTATCTGTCAATAATAAGTCATGGACTGGTCACGTAAGGAGCAATACTCATAAAAAAAATGATAAAACTCAACGCCATAGCGATGGGGTTGAAATTATTAGCTCGGCGTTTCGTCGACGCATTATTTCCTATAGACTAGTGGCTTTTGAACCTATTCCAAATAATTTATCTATGTTTTTAAACTCTCTTCGTAGTAAAATAATGTTACTTTTGAGTGAAAACTTACAAAAACATACCTGTCTAAAGGTAAATTTGGAGTTATTTTCAATTTTTGTTTTGTTTAAAAATAACAAGCAAGAAATTAAGTCCTTCAGTACAAAAAACATACCAATTTATTATAATTACGATTTTAATAAGTTTTTTTCAAAAGTTGTTAATACTTTAACAAAGAAAGTTGAAGAGTTTGAGCAACGTGAAAGCGGTTGGGCCTTCCTAAGTGCTTCACATTTGGAGGTAAATGTAAACCGTTACCAACCGTTGCGGGGTGGGGAGGGGTCCACATTTATACAACTGCCGAGAGTCATAAAGAATAAAAAGGCTTGTCTTAACATTCAGAATAACGATGAGTTTTGTTTTTTATGGAGTGTTATGGCAAACCTTTACCCAGCAAAATATCATTCTGAAAGAGTAACATCTTATCCTCATTTTCGTGATGTTTTGAACATAGATGGCATGTCTTTTCCCGTTACGTTTACAGATATCCACATTTTTGAAAAAAATAATCCACAGCTTAAATTCATAATTTTTGGTTTGCAAAACAATAAGACCATAACGGGACCATTGTATAAGTCTGAAAATATAAGTAATAAAAAAATCATACATTTGTTGTTTTTTGAAAATAATGGTAAATCGCATTACTGTCTCATTAAGGATTTGTCACGGCTTGTTCGTAAACAAATAACAAACCATCACGGGAAACTGTATTTTTGCGACACGTGTTTAGTATTTTTTAAAACACAAATCGAAGTTGATAATCACGTTTGTGGTGGAATAGTGACTTTATTACCGGAAAAGGGTTCAGTAATCAAATTCAAAAATTATGACCGTAAACAAAATGTCCCCGTCGTAATTTACGCGGACATGGAAACTTTATTGAAGCCGTGCTATAAAGAACCATCAGGCACTTCGAATACAGAAACGTTACAACATCATATTCCAGCAGCGTTTGCTTATCAAATTGTTTGTACAGCGGACCCGAACCATAATCGATATGTGTCTTACCGCGGCGTTGACTGTATTGAAACATTTATCGATTATCTTTATAGAGACGCGCGTAAAATACACCAAATTCTATCTCAAAATGTTCCTATTATTTTTAATGAAAATGATGCAAAAGATTTTAAAAATGCTACCCTTTGCCATATTTGCCGGAATTTTTTATTTGGTGACAAAGTGAAAGATCATTGTCATATATCAGGCCGTTATCGTGGTGCAGCTCATAACTATTGTAATTTACAATACAAAATTCCCAAATTTGTACCGATATTTTTCCACAATCTGGCAGGCTATGACAGCCATCTGTTTATCAAAAATCTAGGAGAAGCTCCAGGAGCGATAAAAATCATTCCTAAAACTAAAGAGAACTATATCTCATTTACTAAATTCATTCCAGTTTCCGATGAAGAATTCATTCAGCTACGATTTGTAGATTCTTATAAATTTTTAGGCACCAGTTTAGAAAAGTTGGCTAAAACTTTAAAAAAAGAACATTTTATACATCTTCGTAGATGTTTTTTAAATCCAACTCAATTCGATTTAGTTACACGTAAAGGAGTTTATCCTTACGAATATATGGATAAATGGGATCGTTACAATGAACAGAAACTTCCTAAAAAAGAATGTTTTTACAGTTCTCTTACTAATGAAACTATTTCGGATGAGGATTACGAACACGCGCAAACAGTTTGGCGCGCATTTGATATTTTAAATCTCGGTCAGTACACTGATTTATATTTGCAAATTGATGTGCTTTTGCTGACGGATATTTTCGAAAATTTTAGGCAAACATGCAAACGTCACTATCTTCTCGATCCAGCATATTACTTAACAGCAAGTAGCTTATCATGGGATAGCATGCTTTTTAAAACAGGTGTCGAGCTTGAACTCATTGGAGATTTAGAAATAATTAGAATGATTCAAGCCGGTATAAGGGGCGGTGTTTGTATGTGTTCGCACAGATATGCAGAAGCTAACAATAAACACGTTTTACACTATGATCCTTTGTTAACTGACTCATATATAGTCTACATAGATTGTAATAATCTTTATGGATACAGCATGTGCCAAGCTTTGCCTTTTTCAAACTTTCGTTTTTTGAGTCAATCTGAAATAGTTAATTTTAATGTTAACAATGTATCAAATGATGCTGATTACGGGTTTATACTCGAAGTCGATTTGATTTATCCTAAAGAATTGCATGGAAAACATAACGAGTTACCGTTTTGTCCAGAAAAAAGTATTCCTCCCGGAGGGAAAACTTCTAAACTTATTCCGAATTTATTCGACAAATATTTTTACGTAATTCACTATGTGAATTTAAAAACTTGTATAAAACACGGTTTAATCCTTGAAAAAGTGCATCGCGTTATTACGTTTAGGCAGAGCTCTTACCTAAAACAATACATCGATCTAAATACAAGTTTAAGACAAAACGCAAAATCGGAATTTGAACAAGACTTTTTTAAATTGTTAAACAATAGTATCTTTGGTAAAACATTAGAAAACAACGAACGAAGGGTTAAGGTACAGTTAGTGAATCAATGGTCTGACACCCAAAATAAAACTAAAAAGAAAAATAGCGCAGACAAATTAATAGCAAGTCCGAGTTTTCATAGTGTTTCAGTCTTTACTGAAAATTTGGTTGCTATACAAACCAAGCCTGAACAGATAATTTTAGATAAGCCTCTATACATAGGGTTTACAGTGCTCGAGCTATCTAAAGCTCACATGTACGATTTTCATTACTCTATTGTTCAACCATTTTATGGTAAACGCGTACGCATGTGCTATACTGATACAGACAGTTTCATATATCACATAAAAACACATGACTTTTATAAAGACCTAAAAAAACATTTTATACAGTACTTCGATACTAGCAATTATGGTTTACAAAATGACTATGACTTGCCACTAATAAATAAAAAAGTTCCAGGTCTTTTTAAAGACGAAATGGGAGGGGATATTATTACAAAGTTTGTAGGCCTACGTTCTAAATTGTACTGCGTTAAAACTGCAAACAGTATTATTAAAAAAGCTAAAGGTGTAAAGACATGTGTTGTACGAAATTTAAGTTTTTCAAATTATAGAAAAACATTGTTTAAAGGCGGTGTCATAAAAAAAAATAATATTTTATTCAAATCTATAAAACACGAAGTGTTCACGCGTAGCGTTAAAAAGATTGCCTTGTCAAGCAACGACGATAAGCGATTGGTGTCAGGAGATAAAGTGTCTACGACAGCATGGGGTCACGTGTCTATTTTAGGGGTATAAGTTACTTGTCAACCATATGTGTCTTAAAACATACATACGAATATAACGGTCTACAGTTAATAATTGCACTATGGGGCGACATCGATTTCAAACCAAAAGTCAAGATATTGCAAAGTGATTGTGAAATAGTAACATTAACCTCAAGTGATTTTGGTTATATTAAAAATATTCTAAATTTAAATACTTGTGATATGCATGAATTATATGTCTTTTTATACTGTGTAAAACTGTGTGATTACGAAATTGTTACAAAAGTACTAGGTATCTTAAAAAAATTTTACCGTTGTATGTGTATATATTTCGATTATCTTTTAAGTTTAGATGAATATGTGTCTGAATGCATTACACGTTTTAAAAAAATTATTAAACAAGACACACTTTCTTCCGTTGAAAACATTTACTATAGACTATTGTGTAATTGTAATACCGAGTCTTTGGTTGAAAATGAAATAGTGACTATTGGGTTTGATTATTTTTTACCTTTTGTAATTTTCAACTTATAAATATTTTAAAAAATTGTTTAATAATTGTATAGTGCATGATTATTGAAAATAAATTTATGTATGTAGAATTTGTATTTTTTATTTATTTTCTACCACTATACTTGGAAGATACCATTATACCTGCTATTAGTCTATCTAGAGCAACAATTAACCAGTCCAGACATGATTTTTAATGACGCATGCGTATTACGTTGCATTGTTGCATAGCGTGCGAGCGCGGGGAGCGGGGCGCGTTGTCTAGTATATGGTGCATGGCATATGCCTAGCTCTTAGCTCATTACGTTCTTCGCGTTAAGTGCGGTCACATCTATATCAGTATACACGAAATCATGTCTGAAGTTCGATCAAAGCAAGCTAGTATGGTGGCAGTTATGGACTCAAAAATACCAAAGTATTTAGTAAAAGTTGAAATTTTTGATGCAGTTGATAAAGCAAATGATGTGCATTTACGATCACGTATTAAAACTCAATATATAGTTTATGATGAAAAGGATAATATTCTATACAAGGCATCCCAATTAATATACCAAATAACGTCTGAGCTAGGAGAGCGCAACGAAAATCTGTGCAACGTAAATCTTTTCAGGTATGTAGATATGTTTTTATATAATAGCTAATTTTTACTTCTCCTTACTTTTAAGTCTTTGAAATGGTATTATTTCCTTTTACAGAAGCAATACACTAATCATTTTTTGTTTTGTTACAGATAATAACGCTTTGTTTCATGTCAAGACAAGATACGGATGTCAAAATAGCCTGCGCTGCGACAATATCTTAGTAGATAAATATGAAATCTATTTAGAAATATAAAATGTACAAATTGAAAATAAAAAAGTATATTTAAAAAAAGTGTATTATTTAAAGTCTCACTCACATTTCATTATTAGCATTTTACTCTGTAGATGTCCACCCCATAGTTAAAATTATCCTTTCACATTACCTTTCTTGTATCCGTTTCATAAATATAATAAAATTATAAGTGATGGATTGGTTAAGGTTCAAAAATAATACAAAAAAATATTAAACTATTTATTTATTTAGTAAACAAGTAAAAAATTTACACATTTTCAAAGTACCATTTCTTAATACATAAAACATTTTTTAAAGCGCATTCTTTTTTATGATTTTTACAACTTGTTACAGAACCTACACTACTATATTTATCGTACAGATTACCAAAGCTAGGACAACCTATCTCCTCAATATTTGAAGACTGACACTTTTCACAGAGTAAATTAATCCATTTTTTCTTTTCGTCTCCTTTCGTTATGACTTCCTTATTTTTCAAAAATGATTTCATTAGTCTTAAGAATTTATAATAATCTATGTAACCTTCGCTCCAATAGATACCTCTGTTTCGTTCAATCCATGATACTGTTTTCTTTTCTTCATCAGTTAATTTCGTGTACGGGTAAGGAGGCTTAATCAAAAATACCCGAGTGTTGTTATATTTGTCAGAAATTGCAAATTCTTTTATGATAAAATCATTTTTGTAATTTTTAAATCCTTGAACATCGACAAAATAAGAATTCATGATATTTTACGAACGATGTTACTTAAAGGTTTATATTCAACTATACAATCGTTTAGTATTAAACAGTAAGCAGATGTCTGATCAGGAATTTCTACATCACTTTCTAACTCTAATCGAATGTTTACTACAGGCCCACTCTTTAGTGATTCTGGCTGACGAGCACAATCAATGACAAATAGCGGCGCTTTTTCTTTAAATTCTTTCGTGCTTAGCAACGGTTCAGCTCTACGACCATAATAAGACTGTTGAAACTTAACGTATTGTTCATATATTAAAACAAATCTATCTTCAGAAAAGTTTGCATTTAGACATTCATAAGGAAAATATGTTGAATTCAGAAAAACTTTAACATCACGTAAATTACAATGATCAAAGTGCGACATATCTTTCAAAGCATCATTTTTTCTACCAGTTTGCAAGCCTACAATAACATATCTAGGTTTTTCTATTTGAGATGAAGTTTTGATGGTCCAGGTATGCTTGGTGGTTTTAGCTAACGTATTTTCATATAGGTCCCAATTTCTAAACGTTAATTGAATGGTGCGATCCTTTTCTAATAGTTTAAGAAAATTTATTCGTTCTCGGTCGGAGACCTTAATATGCGGAACACGCCAGATTATTTTATGTATTTCAATATCGTCTATAACTTCTCCAGTATTTAATTTGACCGCGTTTAGATTTGTGTTACTGCGCAACATGACAAGTTCATGTTTACAATTAATTACAACTTTCTTGTAATCCTCAGCAAAACCTAAAATATTGCTCAACGGTATAGATGCTGAAAATCTTCCACCATGCATATTTTTTGTACCATCAATGTCCCAACCCCAAGCTTTTGAAATTTTTGATTCAGTTTCATTCATTGATAATAAACTTTTCATTGTTGTGGTAACGCCAGCATTTTTCACTTTATCAATTTCGACTCCATTTAATTCATATCGAATATCTTGAAATAAATATAGAAGGGGATTGTTTGTAAATTGAACACTAGATACTTTTTCTTTTGTATCTCTTTTTATTACATTTACTATTCCTTCTAAGTACAAGGTACTTGCGGAGGGCAATATGTATACATCTTGCTGATTAATCGGAATTCTAATTTCATCGTTTTTGTTAAAACTTGTGACATAAGGTTTATACGAATGAGTTTCGATAGCCTCGATAGAATTATCGTGAACAGGAGGATTGATAATGTTTAAAATACTCATTTTAATAGGCCAACTAATTTTAAAAAGTTTATGTTTTCAACGCTTAATTTTTTTTTCTTGGTATGTGTTGTTTTACGAACACCACTATTATTACTACGCGTTTTAACTGGACGTTGTTCGTTTTTATAGTAATCAATCATTTCTTCTTGATATGTAAATACAACTGAATTTCTTCACCTCTTAAATTTATCAAGTTATTCTTTATATCCAATATTCTTATGTCTATATTGTTAATGGTATTCCTATTTACAGGAAAATAAATAATGTTTTTTGGTATTTCTATTATTCTATAACCTGGAGGAACATTCGGAGAAAACTCGTGGATGATGTGACTGGAAACTCCGTTTATGTATGAACCACTGACTATGTCACATTCGACTCTGATCACAGTTGTTGATAAAATGTTAACTGGAAAGCGGGACTCGTGCAATTTATTAGCTTTTAACAATACTTCACCAAAACCTAACAGGTTACCAAGTGATGACCGTTTTTCAAAATGAATATCTTTAGTACAAAATATTGTTGTCTTTAAAGTGTTATTGTTACAATATAATTTTAAGTCACATTTTTTTATTTTCGATTTTAAATAGTCACAAATATCTTGAAGTTCGTATGCACCTTCAGGGATTTCTATTAGTTCATTAGTCCCATAATGAAATTTATTATTTCTGCCATCAATATTCGGTAAGGAATTAAATGTAGATAAATGTAGCAAGGCACACTCATATTCACCATCAAGTTGTAATGTAGGAAAATAGTTCGTCGTCAGAACAGAGGTGTTACCTGTTATAGACAGCGTGAAGGACATATTGCTATTGGTAACAGCAGAACTAATCAGTCCGAATTTATACTACCGTTTTTACCTTTATCGTACATTGTTTCCAGAAATTGTGCAAAAACTTTAAACATAGATGTCCGCAATTATATGAATTAAATTTTTGGAACTTTGTGTAATTGTAAGTTATATTGTTTGTGTCTAAATATTTTACTAATTCAATCGGTGGTTTTAAATCTCCAAAACTGTCAAAATACTGACAATATTTATCAATCTTTGCATAGGCTACCCAATGAGTTCCTTGATTCTTGTAACTATCCAAATTAACTATGCCACATTCAACTTTTTTCACCTTTCCAGGTAATCTGTCTTTCATATATACTCCTCTAAACTCTGGTATTTTTGTTTTTTTGGCATGTTCTAAGATGTCATAATTTGTAAGTGCTCTCTCAGGCAGCCTGGTTCTCAGTTTTTTGATGAATTCAAAAATATGCCATTGCCTTTTTTATATGGTTTAATATACAATCCTTTACCTAATGCTACAGATTCCATAATTTTATTATGTCGTTCAGACTCCTTAAAATTTTGTTGAGCCATTTTATAATCATTTATTGATTTAGCTATACCTGCCGCACCTCCAGCTAAACTACCTAAGGCTGACAGCCCCGCAAATATTGGGATCAAAGGTAGAATGCCTCCTGATTTCGGAAGTGGTATAATACGTGGTAAGTGCACACGGCATTTTTTAGGAAATAATTTCTTGGCTGCTAAATATGCATATTTAATAGCAGTATTACTATCTTTATGTTTAAATTTCTTAATTTTTGATCGTATTTTGGATATAATTTTTTTGAACTTCTTGACTCCTGCACCTGTTTTAATTTTGGCTTTCATAACTTTGCTAACAAGCCATGATGCAAGTTTTTCACCTTTTCCAGAGTCTTTTGATTTGAGACGTTTTCTTGCCATATTTAGTAATTGATTATCTGCTTTGTGCCGGTTCGACAGATCTGAGAAATTAGAGTATGCAATATCGTGATGCATACAAGCTTCATCTAATTTGTTTACCCCCTTATCACCCTTTAATAACCGTTCTCTTAGTCGTGTTCCCGGACCGCAATAGTTATATCCTGGTAAATGTAACTCAAAAGGAAGATTATTAATTAAATTATTTACAAGTCCTTCTCCTTTCATTTCTGAAAAGAAAGTGATAAGTACCGAAAACTGTAGATAGTATAAGTACGTTAAATTATTTAACAAGTTCATTTCTTCTAATCCAGCAATTTTCGTTATCATTAAGACCCAACCATTTAACAAACAACTTATCTCTGTTTTTTCTAATAACTTTTTCTACTAAATACACGTTAGGACAGTTTGTTTTTTGAAGTTCTTGCTCATAAAATGATCCCATTATTATTTGTTTTTTGCAATCTTCAATAAGATAAGTTGGTGGGTTAGTCTTATTAACTTTTCTAATAACAAAAAGTTCAGTAGTCCAGTTAGGAGTATATCCCTTTTGAAATATTGTTTTATATTTACTAATGCGAACAATATCTCCTACTTGAAATTTATTTTTATACGACGTAAATGACTGTTTCTGGGACTTGTTGATATTATTTAAAACCATCATTTCATTTTCTTTGTCAACTTCGCATGGTTTATATTGGGTGATGCGATGTTTGGTATTATTATATGAAAGCATAACGTCTTTTATAGTATTTCCAATCCATCTTTTATTTCCATTGAAAGTAAAACATTTAAATAACTGATTTTTAATAGTTTTAATCAGTCTTTCGACAATAGAAGCTTTTTTAACTGAATATGATGAATAATGATTTATTTTAAAAGCATTCATAACTTTTTTGAAAGATTCATTGTAAAATTCTGAACCCATATCAGTTTGTAAATTATTTGGACAACGACCACTTAAACGTAAAATGTTTTCAAAGGCTGTACTGACCTCTTTCTTACTTTTCGTTTTTAATGGTACAGACCAAGCATACTTCGAAAAACAATCAATAATAATCAAAATAAAACTGTAGCACTTATTATATTTTTTAAGATTATTAAAATCTATGAGATCTGCTTGCCATAAATCATCAATCCTTCTTAAAATAACGTGACGCCGAGGAAAATTTTTTCGTGCTGGTTTGTGGATTTCATTTACCACTTGATGTTTGCTCATTTTTAATCTTAATTACTATTTTATCCAAGTAGTCTTTCGTACAAAACCTTTCTTCAAACTGTTTTAAATACATTTTTATATCGGTTTTTAAAGTTTCTGTAAGAGTTTCAAAATCTTTCTTGCTACAAAAATTTTTACATGTGTGATCTACATATTCCTTGTTGACAGCATCATCAGACTTTATAGGTGACTTCACACCTACTAGTCTTGCTGATTGTAAGTCAAAACTCCCACTATCTGACTTTAACAGTGCTTTATCAGCAAATTCAAATATTTCTGAAAAACGCATTCTTTTATGCACATGGTGACCAAATTTATCAATATTCATTATGAAATATAGAACGTTGCTTTTATGTTGAAAGGTAAACGTAAAGTAATAAAAACCAATACATATTTATCTAATTTATAATACCACTTTCTCGCAATTCTTCTATAATAGATATTATTTCGTTATCCAAACCCGAATTTCCAGCATTTCTAGAAGCTGTCAATAACTTTAGTCTATCAACTAATTCATTAGGATCGTCCCAGTAAACATAATCAGTATTCTTTTTTAATCTTTTCATCAATGGCAACCCTTGTCCGACAAAATCTTCGTCAATATTGTCATCAGTACTGACGGATTGTTTTCGTAATTTGAACAATGGTTTTATAACAGTTAGATATTTTCGTCCTTTGTTTGATTTTAATGGCTTATGGGGATCAAAGTCCCTACGATGAGCATTTGTGTTCAGAAGCATTGATTTATAATTTTGCAAATCTTCACTTGTCACTAAATCTAAATCAGGCATTTTCTTGAAAAGTAACTCTACCAACCCTGGTGTAGAACTATATACTCTTCCAGCAACTGAAATCTCTCTATCGGTAACATTTATGCGAACTGATCCCATCATAAGTTTTCCGCGCTCTCTTCGAACACCGAAGGGGACATCGCAAAAGGCTTCTGAAGATAGGGACCATGATGATGTATTCTGTTCAGGAGTTGATACTGATTCAATTGTTTTAAAGGATTCATCGCCCTCATCGGAAATGTTATTAATGTCGGAACTATCGTCTTCATCAGATGAGCGTTTAGGTGTTGAGACCATAGAATTTCTATTTACAACAGTTTTATCCATTATTGTTGATTGCGGAGATGCATTGATACCAATTATATTATTATAACTATTTTCTAATGTATCATTAGCTAAATTTAGTTTTTCACTCCCTATCATTTTATTAAGCGGATTGATGATAGGTTTGAAAACTGTTTGTAAAATTTCATGGTTATCAGTCTCCATTGTACGCATATTTTTTACTTTCCGCTTAACTGCTTCCGCTGCTTTTACGATTTGTGTTTTTAATTCCTTTTCCATATTAATGTTGTCTGTATACTTATATATTATATCTCTCAATAGTTTACGTATATAACCTTCAATAGTAAGTAGCAATGAAATAATGAATATAAAATACAATTTTATAGACATTTATAATATCACTAATCAAATATTACAAAGGTATCAAATTTTTTTCTATAACACCCGTTACTTTTTGAACAATCTTTGTTTATAACTAGATAGTTATACGCTTCACTCCATATTTTGGAACACATTTCACGAAATTCAATCCACTTCATATCTGTGTTGACGTGCTCATCATATATGTGTCTTAAGTTGATATCATCCTGCTTAAATAAAACTAAAAGATTTGCATTGTCTCGAATAAGCTGTTTAGGAATTTTGCTATACGTTTGATTTAAATAAAAACAATCTATATTCTTATGACGACCCATAGCAAAATAATCTCGAATGTTTGTTTGACTTTCGCATGCTACGTCATCAAATATTATTACCGAATTCGGTTTTGCGTCCTGAGGACTAAGCACATCTTCATTATCACTGTATTTTGCGTAAGACACGGCTGGAACAAGATGCAAAACTCTTTCTAAGAAGACATATTTCGGTTGATGAAGTGTTTTCGAATAGACATATACGTTTTTAAAACGTAAACCATTTTGATGTAATAGAAGACCGATAACCAAATTAGTTTTTCCACTATTTGACGGTCCACAAATTATACAACGAACGGTATCAGGTAAGAGATTTCCATGGCGATGAGTTGTGTTTATAGTATCTGGACAAATTTTGTCGAGCTGCAGGGATTGACTTTGTTTAACAAACTTCATTGTGAACTAAATCAACAGAGCATTTTGCCTTGAATGACATTAATGAAAGCACTCTTTTCGTTTTATAGCAGAAAATAACAAAACAACTCCAGTCACTCAAGGTAAACAGAAGATCTCAAAAACATAATATTGGGCACGCTAAGCCACCGGAGTGCAGGCGAACGGAGTGAGCCTGATGACACGGAGGTGGTCTAGAGTGCCCAATATTATACTACTGGTAACGTCATAACCTTGACTTCCGCACGCGTTATAGGGTATTTGGCAGTAGTGTTGGCTAAAACTTTTTGATGAGCTAATAACACAGAAGGACTTATCCTAGCCCTTCTTATTAAAAGTGTTGCATCATTGATTTGCACTTTTAACTTTAAATCTGTACTAGATGACATTAAGTTAAATGATTCTTTGGTACGTACTAATTTAATACGTAATTCAACACCGTTTATCAAAAATTTGTCTTGATTAAATATATCACCATGTAAATGACCAATCAATTCAACTTCCTTGCTATCTTTCGTAAACTGCTGTCTCTTGGTGTAGCCTTCATTGCTTTCATCAGCAGAATCCATTTTGTTTGAGGTATCTTTATACCACAAACCACATGTAAGATGAGATTTTTTTGCAGCAGGACCATAATTTAATAAAGTTTCAATATAAGAACGATAGGCATAGGTGTTGTTTGGTGGGGAAACAAGCTTTTGATTTAGATAAACATCCATTTGATTAAAAAGAGAATGTAACCAGTTATTAACTGGGGCAACACTTGTCGCTGCAGTTAATACAGTTGAATCATGATTTAAAACTCTAACTTTTAATTGGAGTAATGTATTAGATAAGTCAATATAGTCTTCTCCTGTACCAGGAACTTGAAATTCTATGGGACCTTCATCACTCAAAGATGAAATCGGTTTATAATGAATCCACTGACCATTCTCTATGCTTGTTTGTGTTGTTGGTAATGCAAATAAATCTAATTCAGACTTAGCACATTCACATGAAGTATTATGTAAGAACGACATTATTATTTGTTTGATTTAAGAAAAAATATCACAACTATTCTTGTTAAAAACTTTTTTAGTAGTTCTTCTTTTCGTTGCTTTCAGAGCAATGGCTGATCGTTTATTAAGTCTCTTGTTTTTATACCCTGATCCAGTCATAATGCTATCAATTTTACTATCTGCTTTCCGTTTTAAATTACTTGTTGCATCTTTCATGCGAGATTTAATAGAATCATTCATAGGTTGTGCATTCATCATATCAGACAGGAGACCTACACCCATATTCAATGCTTCTTTACTGACTGCCTTTGCTCCACTCGATAGCAACGGAAGTACAGATCTAAACAATCCCCCTAAAAAGCTTCCGATTCCATGGCCTCGTTGATATGGGACACCTTTGTAAATGATCCCCACTCCTGAACCAGCTTGATGAGAATAATAACTTTCATATGGGCAAATACTATGATTACGATTATGAGAATTCATCTTATTCGTTTAAAATGAAGTTTAGCACACGCAGTTCCAAATTGAAATGGTATTGTTGCACCTGTGTTTGTCCTTATATCTATTTCTATAGTATCAAACTCACGACGCATAACAGGTATATAGTGAGCTGGTGTAAACACATTCATTTTATAACCACCGTAAATATATTTTGTTGGGTCTAATGGAACTATTCGTAATAGTGATGTCATTACATCACCCACAATTTGAGGTTGCACAATATCAGAGTACAAAAAAAGTTGTGAAGGCAATCCTAAAAACAAATTAACAGGACGTTTAGCTATGTTGTTTGCAATTAAATTAGTTTTTGGTCCAAAACCAAGTTGAAGACTTAGCTGTGGTGACATCCTTAAAGATAAAATGTTTTTATTTTGGGGTGTTAAAGAAAAGAGTTTTGATGTCTCATCAAAACGAAACTTTATACAATCTTTTAAAAGAGGATTACCGTTAAGGGCATTTAGAAGCTGATCAATGTCATCATATGTTGTAGCGGGTATGTGGGTTTTATATTCTGCAACACTTTCAATGTTGTCGACCAATATTTTTTTTCTAAGATATAGAACATTTTCATGTTCTCTGACATTTAAAATACTAAAAGGGTAGTGAAATTCAACTAGTCCTACCAGCCACTCCCCTTCTAATTTAACTGTTTTAGGAAGCTTCGTCAAAAAGTTTGTTGTTGTATTGTTTGGGAAATAGGTCATTGAACTGTTACTTAACAGAGTCAAATAAAAGCTTTCTTGACTCATATTAATTCAATGTTAGATGCTGGAATCCAGGTATTGAATTTTGATGGATAACCTTTCCACTTGACCAACACTTCTTTTCTGCCTCTAATATACCTAAAACTTATGATTTTATCTATTTTGTGCTTAAGGGTGGGGTCGTATAAAACTTTTTGTAGTTCTTTAGCATAAAATGTACCTGATATTGATTCTCCTTCTAAATCATTAAGTGTATAAACTTTATAAGGCGACCTATGAATAATTGATGATATAACAAATACTTCATCACTCCAATTAGTTTCATAGCCTTTTTGAAATATATGTTTATGCTTAGTTATTCTTACATGGTCACCAATTTGAAACTTAGGAAGCTCTGGATATATATTTTGGTTTTTATTTTTCCTGTCATATAAATTAGACCAAACAGTCATAATATTACTAGAATTGACGTCACATGGACACATTTTTATACTCGAGTGGTAACTGTGATTATATGAATACATCAAATCTTGCAAAATATCTACATATCTATATGTATTTTTGTGAGTGAAATAACGCCACGTTTTGAAGTAGTTTTCGTTGTGTAGTAATTTATGTTTTTACTCTTAAAATACCTTCTAACATCTTTTGCAACGAATTCACTACCCTTATCAGATTGTATATGTTTTGGAGTTGCGTTAGCTTCTGTAAATATACTTTCAAAGCATTGTATTGTAGTTTCTGAATTCTTTTTTTTCATACATCTTGCAAAAGCATATTTACTAAAGACATCAATGACACAGATAATATATTTATAATTATCGTTATATTGACTATAGGTTCGCATATCGCTTAAATCAACTTGCCAAAGGTCGTTATAGTTAGATAAAATGTATTTATTTCTAGAAAACTTTCTCTGAACAGGTCTATGTAAAGTATATGTTTCTTGCGCCTGTAACCATTTTTTTACTTCTTTTTTATTCATCTTTCCATCCATAGCTTGGGTTAACTTATCAATACTACTATAACCAGCTGGATTAGAAACATCATAATATATTTTGTCTATATCTAATACGGTGTCCATCTTTCCCAGTCAATTTTCTTGCTTTTTATATCTTTTAAAGACGTTCTCGGTGTTTCACTACTGGGCGTAGCATGTTTTTCAGGGGGAGAAGTTTCTTTAAATTTCTCTATATGTAGTTTCTTAACATACTCCAATGTTGTAGGATTACCGATACAATATAAAGGTAAACTTATATCAGTTAATAACTGAGAAAATTCTTCCCACCCCCTCGGTTTTGGACGTTTTAGCTGACGTAAGGTATCATTAATCAAATCTACAATATTGGTCCCAGGTATAACCTGCTCATTTATAGTGATTCTCCCTTGTGTATCCCATTTGACTTTATCATTATTTTCTATCAACGTTTTAATTAGCAGTTCACCTTTTTTTTTAAATGTCCTTGGAATTAATCTCATTAAATAAAAATAAGAATAGGGCTTATTGTAAACTACGTCCCTCTCTTTGGATGGTGACTGTGTAAGTAATGGTTCAGCTTTAATCTCTTCTTCTTTATATTTTTCTGTTAATTCACTGTCATCCGACACCAAAGGCAATTTTAGTGGTTGTCTTTCTTCACCAGTAAAATACAAATATCTTTGTAATGTTTGTGAATAGAGCTTCCACTTCTCACGGTCTTCTAATTTCCTACTAAGAATATCCCGCATTTCCTTATCTAGTCGCGACAAGGAATCTTCAGGAATAATTTCTCTACGTTTGAGCCTTTCTAAGACGTTAGGTTCAATTAATAACATCTTTTTAGCGTTCTCCATTTTCTTATATGACAGAATTGAGCAAAGAACTAAGAACTGCACCCAAAATTACAGGTAAGAATGCACCACCTTTCTGTATAATTATCTTTTTTCTGAATTTATTTCTTCCTTTAGAAACTAATTTCCTGAGAACCACTTTGTGTTTTTTTAATTTAGACTTTTCTTGCTCCTTTAAAGGAATTTTACCATTTAAAACATTAAAAATACATTCACAGAGACAGTTTATTTCTTGTTCGTTACAACTTTTTAATAGTGCCTCACAATACTTTGGTTTAAGTGTATGTAAAGCTTTTAATAATTCTTTATGTGCCTTAACTCGTCTCATTATTATTAATTATTAAAAACATTTGTTTAAATAAATTTTGATAAAATAACTGCCTATAATACTGTTGACACTAAACAATTTAAATTCAGGGACCTCAGTGAATATCTCTTCGTTTTTTTATTTGTTTTTTCTTTTAAATTAATTTTTTCTGCTAAAATAAAATTAAGCTGTTTACAAATATTGTTTAATTCTTCTTTACTAGTTGTTTCTTGTAAAGTTTTGCAATACTTTCGTTTCAATACTTTTAATATTACACTAAATGAATTATTATTACACGTTGTTACGGTTCCGTGCATGATGTTGAACTAATTGATATTTGATCCTTCATATTACATTTAAATCCTTTTTTTGGTATGTAAACAGTACAAAAAATATTATTGAGTGGAAATATATTACTTTTAAAGCGATACATGTCATTTGTTTTTTGTTTTAGATCTATCATCAAATAACCATGCGGATCACTAGTGGCATCTTTATAGGCTTCCTCTACAAATTTGGAATTATCAGGAAAAACTTGTCGTGCTAAATGGCGTATTTGAGTTCTGTCCCGAGGATTTTTGAAATAAATTATATAAGAAGAGTTTAGTGAAATATCACGTTGACCTTTACCTTGATGAAATAAATTTTGAGTTATATAGAAAACGCTTAAATTTCTGTGATGGCTCCCTTTAGTAAAAATATCAACAACTCGTCCATCCGATTCTCGCATTAGGTCATCTATAACCAGTAATTGAGGTTCATTACCATCAAACATATTTAAATCTGGAATTCCTTGAGTGTATATAACATTACTAATATTATACAGTGGCTGCATTTCATCGTAACACCAAAATATATGCTTAAAATCTGTGTCACATATTTTTTTAGCGCAGTTTATAAAATTTGTAACAAAATTAGATTTTCCACATCCACTCGGACCTGCTACTATAGCTGTAAAAGGGTGTGAGAAATGAAACATCGTTTTTTTTAATACGTGTTAGCTTCATAAGGATTTTAAGTCAAATGTCATTTGTTCACATTGAACATTAGTTTTAAATAAAATACAGTAATACTATAAAAATCATTTATTAAATATTTTAAATAGTAAAATGTAAAGTTGACAAAACAAATAATTAGGGTTCCTTTTTCTTTTTTTTTTATTAAATTAAAACAGTTTAATTCAGGCACAGAGAAAACCAATATACATTGTTAGACATGACTCATCAATACAAAATTAAAACAGTTTAATTCAGGCACAGAGAAAACCAATATACATTGTTAGACATGACTCATCAATACAAAATTAAAACAGTTTAATTCAGGCACAGAGAAAACCAATATACATTGTTAGACATGACTCATCAATACAAAATTAAAACAGTTTAATTCAGGCACAGAGAAAACCAATATAAATTGTTATACATAACTTATCAATACAAAATTAAAATTAAAATCAAGTCAAATTAGATGAAAATGAACATAACAGTTCAAATTAAAATTAAATAATATTTTAACATAATACAAAAATAATTTTACAACTTCTTTACATTTCTTAAACAATAATATATTTTTTAATGAAACACAGTACTTTTTAATTAGATTTATAAAAAAAATAGTTTTACAAAAAACAATTCAGAAAGTTTTTACATTATTTTCTAACTAAACATTTTTTAAGCTATAATGACCCCATGCCAGAGTATCGGTAGAATTTGGTTTTATATACCTTTTGCTATCATTGTAAGATAAAGAAACTTTATTACATTTTTGAGTAAAAATTATATGTTTAATAGATTTAAACCGAAGCATTTTACAAATTTCATTAGTATTATTAAATAAACAATTTTTGTAATTGTCAATTTTAAAGTTTTTGACAATGCTTTTGTTTACACCCTTTGCTTTAGCAACAAATTTATCTTCCACGTCAATCGCATACATTTTTGAGCGTAGTCCTACAAACTCTCTAAATATTTTACCATTATTTTCATCTTTAAATAATCCTAATTTTTTTTTATTTAACAAAGGTATACCATATTTATTGTTAATTTCATAGTCTGAGGTGTCGAAATGTATGGCAACATCTGATTTAATATCGGAATAAAAGTTTTTTGTAAATACTTGATAAACTAAACTATCTGTATCTGTGTAAAGTAGTTTTAACCTATTCTGAAACTTCACGTTCATATATTCGTAATGGAACTCATACATTAGCGTTTTTGATATATCTAAAACACAAAAACCTAAATAAATTGGTTTGTTATATAACATTTTTACCTTTTTTAATTGTATAGCAACTAATGACTCTGAAAAGATAGATAAACTATGAAATTCAGGTCTTGCTAGCAGTGATTGAGCACCTTGAACATTTCCGCGATTCTCCCAATGAGTCACCAGCTTTACATTTACTCTTTTTTCAATATTTTCCATAGTTTTACCGAAAACAGAGTTATTCATTAATTTATAAAAATCCTTTTGAAACTCAGAAACCGCCGATGCACGCAGGTTAGTATTTAAATCAATGTATTTTTTTAACCAATCACTTTGTTTAAATTTTAAAATTCTATGCACTTTTAGTAATTTTAGTCCAGTTTGTAAACATTGTTTTAAATTTCGATAATGTATTATGTAGTTATTTTTATTGTTTAAATTTAGAACTAATTTTTTTTCTTTTGTGTTACCAATACATATCTGATCAGGACAAAATGGAAAATCTGAATGTAAGTCATGTAAATGATCTGGATATTCTAAATCTACTTCCAATATATAACCATATTCTGAGTTATCAGGCACTTGAAAATTAGTATTTATGTCAACCCATTCAAACTCACTCGTCGGAAGGTATTGTGACATAGCCCAACCATATAGATTATTAGCATCAAGGTAAATTAAATAAGAAGAAGGTAAGTCACTATTATAATTGTCCATAAAAATATTGTTAGCTTTTGCATAACGGTTACTACATTGAGAAACCCCACCTCTTATTCCTTTTTGGATAAAAGCAAGTTTATCAAAATCTGTTAAAAGTTCTAACTTTTGTTGAGTATGTTTTAACATGGAATCCCAACTCAATCCAGGTGCAGTATAATACTGTGCAGCATCAAGACCATATGTTTCAAGACATAAATTTCGAAAGTTTTCAAACACATCAGCTAATAATAATACATCAGTTTTTAAATACAGATTAGAATAATCTAACATATTTTTACAGTTAAAATGATTCCAAACATCATTTGCATGTGCATAGTCCTCGTCAGATACATGCTCGTTATTCAAGGAACTAAAAAAAAATTCTTTTGTTGGTAGTGTCGTGTTTTGTAATTTTTCATAGGATGTCATAAACTCATAGGGATAAATGCCTTTACGTGTTAAACGGATGAAATCTTCGTTATTTGAAAAATTTTTACTAAGTTCATGAAATTGATTTGTATCAAGATTTTTTGCTAACTGAGAAAGACTACAAGACATGAATTTGAAAGAATCTACAAACCTTAATTTCATAGTATAATTATTTATTTGAATGCACTTTGAAAATGATATGTATTTTTCTTTATTTTGAGGTATTATTTCTATTGCTCCGTCTACACTGTTCAGCGCATGTACTATAAAGTGACTATCATAATTACTCAAGTTATGCAAAAAAATTGGAACGAATCGCGGGACTTTATAATTTGAAGAGCAAATCGAATGAGCTATTCCTCTATATAAACCCGTGTGTGTGTCATAATCTATAACAGACTCATTATTTAAATCTTTTTCACAAATGTAACAGGTTTTACTTTCTAATATATTTCTCTCATTCTCGACCGATAACGGTTGAGGACTTTTATGGAAACTGTTTTTTTTAGCAATTTGTTTTAAATCATCTACTAGAGACTGCATAAAAACCTTAGCACAGTCCTTTCCAGTATAGGTCCTATAAGTAGACAGACTATTATCGTACGAACATTTAATATAATAACCGAAGCTATATACTTCATGTTTTTGAATATTATTACTAAACGATTTGTTTGGGTCATTATCACAACTATGAATTGGTAATAAAAGGGCTTCAAAATCAGCATAAATGACAAATGGAATTTTCAATTTTCTATCAAATTTATCAAATGACAATATATTATTTAAAATTGGTTCACCAAACCACATCTTTTTTTTGGGAAGTGAATTAGGTAAATCGGTTTTAATGTGATTACAATCAAACCTTTGATGGTTAGTTAATTCATTTTGATTTCTAAATATTAACAAGCACCCGTCACAAATATGAACAGCTTCATTTTTTGATGAAATTTGTTTACTCACTAATCTAGATAAATTTTTAATGTAACAATAATGATAATTAGAACCGGTATTAATTAAAAGTAGATTAATGTGTTTTTGTTTTCGACACTTTGTAAAATGAAGCGGTCCTACTATTTTATTTTTTTTATTATTTGCATCGTACTCTAAACCAAAGACATTAATACTTACATCATTTAAATTTTCAAATTTATTTATATCCTTCAATTTAACGGGAAATGGAATATTATTAAAATTTAATTTATTTTGGTGACTAAAATATGAACAGACTCTATCAGCGTTATTATTTACTGGATATAAGGCTGAAAGCACAGCCCATTGAAAACATTGGTGGTCATAATTTTTCACATTAATTACCGCTTTTTTGTGTTTAATATCTAATGGTAAATCTATATACGATGAACCACGTAAGGGATTAAATTTATTAACATTCATATCTATATGTTTAATTGCACGTAAGCTCCAGCCGCTATCTTTTTTTTTCAAAATTGGAAATCTTATTTGTTATCTCATTAATAATCATTGAAAATATTATTTCAAAATCATCTCCACGACAATACACATAGTTAAAAGTTTGGAAATCGAAAGTATTTTTTAAGTTTTTTGTTGGTTGTATAAAATCAGCATTTAAATTAAAATTTACTTTTATGACGGTTAATTGATTAATGCAATCACTTATTAACTGAAACAAAGTTTCTTTAATACCTTGGAGAAACGAGTCAGGCGTCTCGAATTCTACCTGGGCTACAGTTTGTTTTGGGGTTATTCTATAGGTTAATATGCGTGCTCCAAATGCAGTTTCAATTAAATGAACATTTGAAAACTTTTCATGACATATTATTACATTGTTTTTATGGGAATTACTTTTTAAATGACTAGTAAAATGTTTTTTGTGGATAAAAACTTTACATTGGGGGCATTCAATCTTATCAATATTTGAACTTACATCTAAAAGAAAAGTAGACGATGCAGCTGCTGATGATGTCGATGGTACTGCTTCAGGGCCACCCCTTGATGTAGTCGCTTGTGGTTCTGATGTACGAAGTCGTTTTTCCAGTACATTTTCTCCATCTAGAGCAATTTTTCTTTTTCTACCAACTTGGCTGTAAACAATAGAAAAAAAAAACACAATTATTATAAAAAATAAAACAGAAATATATAATTAGAAATTTAGAACATTATAAATAAGTCACATAAAAAAACCATCTCACGTTTATTTACTATTTTTACAAGAGGTGCAATATGATATGACCGGTAATAATCCGTCAATTTCATCACCCCCACTGATTAAATGCGTATTACATGGCGTATAATACGGTTTAAAGTCTGGATCCTCAATCATTGATTTAGAAAGTTTGCCATTTATAAACCAAAATCTAATATAACGATGGAATCTACTTAAAATAATTGCTTTGTCGAGTAAAATTATTTCCTCACTAGTAAGCGACCACATTTTGTTAAACTAACAGTAACAATAATCTCAAACCAAAATACATTCTTTTATATGATCCACCCCTCCAATGCTATACAATAAGTTGTTACAAATAAAACAAGTCGAGACAAGACAGCTAGTAAACCCAAATACTTACAATGTCTGTTCTTGTTTGTTGCACTGGTGATTTTTTTCTTCGTGTAGACATATTTTATAGAGCAATTGATCGTATTCATCAATGAGTTTTCTTTCTTCCTGTATACAAAGTTCATACAGTTGTTGGTCGAAGTAATCGTTTTGTAAATCTGAAGCGTCCATGATGATGTTAGTTTGTATAAGAGTATTGAAAGTGAACGAGGTATCGCTTAAATATAACGTGTAGCCTAAGTACCTGTGGACGAAGGCGTGAGAAATCTATTGTTGTTTTTAAGCTTTGGCGTTCTCTGTTAAGTAATGTTAAGAAGTTGTAAATGAATGAATGAAATTAATATCCCCGCTTATCTTTAGTTTCAATGAAGAACTTTTTACAATCACAGTTCATTGCTATTTGTTTTGTAATATTATATATGGAATCCCGGGTACTTAGATAATGCTGGTCGTCATGTGATTGTGTATAATATTTAACTTTTAAGTCTGCGTATTTCCAATGCTCTTCAGCTGGTATGTCCTTTATCTTTTTCATATTATATATTTCAATTTTTAATAGGTGACTTGCAGACGTTGTGTCGTCATTATTGGTAGAAATATAAGAGATTCCATTTTCATTGCCTTGACTGACACACGAAGACTTTGCTTGAGATTTTCTTTTCTTAGGATTTTCAAAAAATGCGTCAATACTTTTGATATTCCGCTTTGTTGTGCTTTTCAAATTTTTTTGAATAGTACAGTCTTTAGTTTCTTCTTGACTCATATCCAAAGGAAAGTAATAATTTTTTAACGTATAATTTTCCGGGGATAAAGGCTGGAACAATAAAAATTATAAAACAATAAGTTAATAAAAATGAAATTAATAAAATTGTATTAATAAAATTTCCTTATAGTGCTAATAATCTCTATTGCTGGGTTAAAGAACAATAAACAAACAAACTTCACTATTTGATTCGATTGAATAATATACTAACACACATTAATTGCTGTTACAAGCACATAAGAGAAAAAAAATAATAATATTGGAACTCAGTACTTTAACTATTGGTTAGACGCTAATTATGTAATACCGTTATAAAATAATATACATAAACGTATACACATAGATGGTTCCGACCCCAAGCTAAGTATTAAACTTGTGTTATGGTAACCAGAAACAACAACCATAGAATATCAGTACATAGACTACATATAAACAACATCCATGATTCGGTAACAAATGTTTAATCATCACAAAAAACACCTGCTCCTTGTGGGATTCGAACCCGTGACCCTTGGCTCCGCAGTTAGCTGCACTAACCATTTGACCAAACAGGACAATAATAAAACAATTACACACATACATTATGAAAAAACAATAAAACATACACTATCGAGAAAATTAAGTAATTAAACTTACCTCCATTTGATGGAATATGAACACAAAACACTGTAGGTATAACTTTGAAACTCACGAATAAGACTGCAGTGTGAATTTTACTGTGGTTCCTTATATATATATGGTTATAGCCTACATGTCTTTGCGTGTTCCAACAGGATATGACAGAGACCTCACACGATATGAATCAACGTCGGAAAAAACAAACTAAACAATAAGCCATCTATTGTTATCACTCAATTCATATTGGCATTGTAAGTACCTGGTATCGGAATGTTTGCATGACGAAGAGCTTAAATAAATATTTTTAATAGAAAATATTTCTATAGATAACATGTGTCTAATTGTTAACAGACCTCCTCGGAAGTGCATTGAAGAAATAATCTGTCGTCTTAATTTTAAAGCTTAAGTTCAAAATAAAGGACACCAAACAATAAGTTATCTTTTGTTATCACAATCCATATTGGCATTGAAAGTAGCTGTATTTGCTTGTCACAGAGCTTAAATAAATAATTTTAATTGAAAAAATTTCTAAAGATGACGCCTCTTCGTAGTAAAACATGTATCAACCTGTTAGCAGGGACCTCCCACGGCATTTAAGAAATAAATCAACGTCTTATTGTTATTACAATTCATTATTACCGGAAATCGTTGCTACCCACAGAGACTTACAAAAAATTAAACCTCAGGGCGACGTAGATAAAAGAAACTGAAACAACCAAACTAAATAATGAATTATCTATTGTTGTTAAAAACCATTGTTGACAATGCACGCAGAACATTTCATAGAACCGCGAATTAAAATAATGAGACCGCGAATAAAGTTGATCCACACGCGAATTAAAATAGTTGGACCGCGAATTAAAATAATTAGATCGCGAATTAAATTGATCCATACGCGAATTTAAATAATTGGATCGCGAATTAAATTAATTAGACGGCGAATAAAGTTGATTCACATATGATCCGCGAGTGTGTAGAGAGCTTTTTCGCGGGCCCCCAAGAACGCCCGCAGAGGCCCCTCAAAGTTGAGCCAGTTCCCGTACCTCCCTACTACTATCCTAATGTTTGATAGTCTGTTGGTTTGTTATTGTTTAGCTTCACAACAAAGCAACTAACTAAGCTGATTTTGGCACATAAATTGTTGGAGAAACAGAAAAGAAAAACAGTCTAGTACATACTATATGGACGTTCTCTCGGCGCAATTTGGGTGCACTTTACTTTTCTTTCAATGCTATAAATATCGTATTGGGAGCTAAATAATGAATGTGGAGTAAAGGCAATTCTGTGTACCATTAATCGATACATTTGAACTATAATAGTCATTAAATTGCTTTCACACAACTCAATAATGTTAAAACATCTATTTGATTGCAACGAATCAGCTCTATGGTCATTTACTTGAGCCATGTAACACTTATCAGTAGCCACTACAAGGTTTAATAATTCAACAGATGTGAAACATAAAGACAAATAAGTGTATTTTTTCGTATTTCTAATTTAATGACTTAGTGAACAGTAAGCTGATTTATTACTTTTCACTATTCCATGTAATAGACGACGTTCAAAGTGTAACTTAAGTAGGGGTAATGTGTATCGAGGATTGATTGTCTCATGTGTGGAGGCGAGGGCGAGACAAACACGTCATCTATCCACTGTGCTCGTGTGGTGCTACTGTTATCAGACCTCGTACCCACTGTTTATGTTGAAACTGCACTGCCAGAGCGCTACGCAAATACCCGGCAGATAATACATGTACCTAACCTTTTGTTTAAAAAAGTAATTAAAGAAATTCCAAGCCTTTCCAGGAAAAACCTATAAAACACCACTTAACAAGTAACAACATTCTTAAATTATATATATCGATGTGTACAAAGGGTACTTAAAGAAATGAGCCCAAAACATGGTAATAGGTATCTATGTCTTGACTAGGAAAATCTGTCTTCCCGGCAGCAGAGCCAAGAGCGTGACAGGAGCGACCGCTCTTGACACATCTTCTGACATACTTACTTGCGTCATAATTCAACTGAAAGTTTCCGAAATCTCTATCGTAATCATATCATCACATCAGCCTATTTTGTTCTCTGCTGGATATAAACCTCGCTCTATCCATAGAAACGGCTAGGAGTGCTAGAACTTGTACATAGGAATTCATGCTGACACTTGCAACGGCAAGAATCGTCTTCTTATAATTCACAAAAGAATCCTTAAAAACTACAGCTTTGTAGAAGCATCTTAAATATTGCTCAACGCCTTTAATACCTGCCAGTATTCCGACTATGTACTTGCGTAGGCAAACGCTGGAGGGCTTGCGGGAAACTGAGCGGCAGGATTGGTGAGCTCAATCTCATTCAGCTTGCGCTGTCTGTTCGGAAGGGTTTTTTTTTCTGAACTGTCTATGCAGTTGGCTGTTGCAGCCATTACTGCTTCATCGGGCTTTTTTGGGGCGAGACTCGGAGGGAGCGTTTGCCTATGAAACTGGGAACGTCGGCGTCGTGTGAGGGGGGTAGGCCCTATTAGGGAAGGTCGTTGACATCAATCTCGCTATCCGGATAGCGAGATCGTCATCTGGGGCCGTTAGTACGAGCCGAGGCCGCCTAACAATTGTTTTTCGACCGTGCCGAGGTCGATCGGGGGGTTGATAAGTTGTTGATTGCACAATGAATCGATTCGGGTGATTTTTTATACGCTCAAAAAGCCGACTGCCAGGTCTTTGAGATATTGCTGAATCGTGGGGAGCTCAAAGTCCCTGTGTAGGTCCGCATTACGCACGCACCAGGAGGCTCCGGAGGCCGCTTTGAAAAAGCGGTTTTGCGGAGTGGAGATTGTGTTTGGATAACGCATAGACGACGCTAGCATATGCTAGTATGGGGCGAGTGCAGGTGACGTCAAAATGTCAGCTTATTTCTAAGCGACATCTTACTGTACTTGCCTATCATGGGATATAGACGACCGAGGACAAAAGCGGCTCGGTCTCTAACAATTTTTGGTGTAATCGCGGAAGTTCAAACGCCTTTCTAGGGTCACACCGAGACATTTGGTCTTGTTTTGCCAAGGATTCACACGGTCAGAAGATGGTCGCAGAGGGCGGCCTTTGGTGACCATCTCTAGTGGTGGCAGAGCTTTTGTCGGGATTCACTTCGATTCTCCAGTTCCGAAACCATTCGCCTAGGGCGGTGATTGCGGATTGGAGTCTCTTAGTAATTCGACTCACTTGCCTATCAGTGATATAAATAGTGGTATCGTCTGCAAAGTGGCTAGTTGGGTCCTATCGTTTTAGGGATATCGTTTGTACAGAAGACAGAAGATACAAGATAGGGGCGAGCACGGACCCTTGCGGGACTCCTGCTTGTATGGAACGTGGGGAAGAGAGAGTTTCTTCGACTTTATAGGGAAAGCTGCTGTTCGACAAATAGTCTCGTATAATGAGCACGAGACGGTCTGGCAACTGATAGTTATACAGTTTATACATTAAACCGTTGTGCCGGACAGAAGAAGAAATTAAACCGTTGTGCCGGAAGAAGACAGCGCCCGTGTAACAGGGCTTACCTAATACTGGTTGGAAGCCAGTGAGAACATGTTCCTCGATGCGGAAGACTTGGTAGTTTGCTTTCAAAAAAAAATCGGTTTATAAGTTTTTTTGGTTATTCGCATTCTCATTCTATGGAACCTTAACTCAATGCGTGTATATACGTATACGCCCGCATGCAATCGGCCGCTTTTTTTAACCGACTACAAAAAACCAAGTTTATCAATAAGACCCGTATATATGTAATATTGTAAGAATTGCGCTATATTCATATTTTAACCATGGAAGCCCATAAAAGCAAACAGGTGTGCCAAATTTCATATGTGTATTTATGTATGTTTGTCTACATATTTCTCAGAAAATTATAGCCGGAATTTATAATTATTTTTTGTCAAATAAGATATGGCCTGTTAGGGTCGGCTCAGACCGAGACGCGACGTGAAGAGGCTTGAAGATGCAACAAGCGACTCAAGATACCTCGAGATGCGCATCCCAAGACCACTTCGCGTTTCGTAGTGACAGGGGACGCCGCGCTGCACCGCGCGGCACATCTTCACGTCGCTTGGTGACTTTGTCTCATAATAGGGCCATTGTACGTAGGTAACCAATATCTATCATTAGTTACTCATACCATCCCAGTTCCATCCAAAAGTTAAGGAGGCATCTGATGTTATTCAGCGCCTCTCTCATGGTTTGTGGATTCTTAAGGAGCTTTGTCCGTTGGTCGCTCACGCTTTTGCAATAAAGAACCACGTGAGACGGTGTCTCCTCGGCTTCCATAAAGCCCCTGCATAGAGGACTGTCAGTAACGCCGATATTTAAAAAGTGCCTGTTTAGCGGGCAGTGACCTGTTATTATGCCAACTATGTAGCGTAGGTTTTTCCTGCTAAGTTTTAACAATTTGTGCGACAGATTTGCGTCCAAGGATGTAAGAACATTCTTGGTTTATTTGCAGTCTGTCTGTTCTGCCCACTGTTTGTTGTGTTGTTGTAAGGTTCTGTCACGTAACCATGAATTTTTCTTTTGTCTGTTTTTTATATTGAAATCCAATATTTGTCAAAATTTTAAATGAAGCAGTTTTGCCTCCTTGAGTCGTGCATGAGTGATTCTGCCGTCCCGTTTCCAGAGCCCTACTTTCTCAAGTCGTATGGCTGCAGCGGCAGCTTTTTGTTGTATAACAAGATGAAGGGGTGTGAGGTTGAGAATGACTTCTAATGCTGTCGTGGGAGTCGTTTTCATACTGCCTGTGGTTGCTAGGCAGGCAAGAAGCTGCAGGCTTTGTAGTTTATTTTTTACTGTGCTTAACTGAGTTCGGGGCCACCAAACTACTGCACCATATGTTATCATGGGTCGTATTATGGCTGTATAAAGCCATAGTATTACAGGGCTTAAGGCCCCATTTCTTGCCTGTTAGTGCTCTGCATTGCCAGAAGGTTGTACATGCCCTGGTTATTTTTGTGCTTAGATGCTTACACCAATTTAGTTTGTTGTCTAAAATTACCCCAAGGTATTTGACTTCACTTGAAAGGGTAAGCTCAATGTCAAATAGTTTTGGCATGGTAGTTATTTGAATTTCCCTTTTATTTGTGAAAAGGACTAATTCTGTTTTGTTGGGGTTTACCGTCAGTTCATGGTGGTGACACCACTCTTCCATGATTCTGAGGGCTAGTTGCATGCGAGTGCAGATAATATTTTCTGAGTTGCCTTTGATTAGAATGGTAATGTCATCCGCGTAACCTACTGTGTAGTAGCATCTATCGTTAAGACGTTTCAGCAGATCGTCCACCACAATGTTCCACAGTAAAGTAGAGAGTACTCCTCCTTGTGGGCAGCCTTTGGCCACAATGCCTCTCGTGGTGGTGTTAACTGTAAACTGTACTGCTCTTAGCTTCAGAAGTTGATCAATCCACCCACTGATGGTTTGTTCGACTCCAAATCTACTAAGAGAGCGGCTGATGCTGTTGAATTTCGTTTTGTCGAACGCTCCTTCGATGTCAATGAAAGCGCCTAGTGTCATTAGCTTATCAGAGAGGGCTGCTTCTATAGTTCCTACGACAGCGTGTAGGGCTGATTCTGTCGATCTACCCTTTCTATAAGCATGTTGTTGGCGGTGCATTGGCATGCGCGTTAGTGCACCCTCCCTTAGATATCTATCTATCTGTTAGGAGGTCATGCTGAAGACTCAGATTTACCTGGTTTTGGTAAAAATATGACCTTGACTTCTCTCCACTGGCGAGGTGTATAGTTGTGAGCTATCGAAGCTCTAAATATATCAACTAGATGTGGTACAGGTGTTGTTTGTCCCCATTTCAAGAGTGCTGGAAATATGTTGTCCAGGCCAGCAGATTTGAAGGGTTGGAAGCTTTCGATTGCCCACACAACTCGGTCTGCAGTGACTATGGATTTGGCTATATTCCAGACTGTAGGGGTTGGTTCTCTGTGTTCCACATTTTCCCAGTTTGGGTTGTCAGTGACTACAACATCCTGGAAAGTGTGTTTCGATAAGCACCTCGCTTATCTCGCTATCAGAGGTCGCATAGCTACCATCCTGTTTTTTTATTGAGCCCAGAGTTCTGTTATTATCTTGTGATAATATTTTTTTCACTCTAGCTGCTTCATTGGTGGAATTGATGTTGTCGCAGAACCGCCGCCAGGATTCACCTTTGCGATATCTTATTCGTTTCTTGTAATGATACTGGGCTTGTTTATATCGTTCCCAGTCTATTTCAGTTCTTGTGTTTTTGGCTCGATTAAAGAGTCTTTTCAGATTGAGTTTGAGTCACTCTAGTTCTGGCCCCCACCAGTGAGACTTTCCCCCTATGATTGGTGTTGTAGGGGTGCAGGCTTGCTGGTAGCTGTGTTGGATACACGTGGTTAGTGTGTTTATATTATGTTCTATGTTGTCAGTGCTGTTGGTCATGTCTTTAAAGGTGATTATATCTACCTCATATTAAAGAAGGGTCTTGTACCTCGCAACGTCCGTCTTACGTGGGTTACGTTTTGGTTGCTCGTCCTTCTCATGCACTTGTATGGTATAACAGATTCTCCTGTGGTCTGCAAAGGATGGTTCAGCGGAGACGTGCCAGTTTGACACAAGATCCGTTGCTCCATCGGATGCGAGAGTTACATCTACTATGGTCTGATATCTGGAATTAACAAAAGTGGGCTTCGATCCATTGTTAATTATAGAAAGGTTAGTTAAGAATATATACTCTGTTAGAGACTCACCTCGTTGGTTCGGTGTTGGGCTCCCCCATAGAGGGTGGTGGGCATTTGAGTCAGCTGATATTATAATGTCCCAGCCATGGTCTTCGCAGTGTTGCACTGGTTCGGTCAGCTCCTTAGACGGTATCACCTCATCTCCGGGCATGTAGACAGAGAACTAGCGTTTGTTTGTCCGTTCCTGTATCAAGCCTTACAGCTGTAAGGTCTCTGGAACAGAAATTGGTTAGTAGCAAGGCTGGTATTGATCTGGGTATGTATTTGCATGTTCTCGGCTGATTAGCCGAGATTTTGTGTAGTAACTTACCCCCGATGTTGTTAAGACCGCATATGTTATTTCCTCTAATCCACGGCTCCTGGATTAGGGCTATGGTCTTCTTGTCAACCTCCAGCAGTCTGCGCAGGGTAGCCGCTGGAATTTGCTTGTGCTGGAGGTTAGTTTGGATCACGCTAATCTGATAGGGACCCGAGAATTTGACTGTCCAACGACTACCCATCAGACGACGTGTGGTCGTAGGCGCCTATGTTTGGTATAGGAGCTGCGTGTGTGTCCATAGGTGCGTGTTCTGTGGAAGCTAAGGCTGAGGTAGTTGGGTTGCTAGGTGGTAGTGTGTGGCCAGTAGCCTTAGCTCCGTTCGTGTTGGGTTCATCTGGGGATTCTGTGTCCGCCGAATCACCTCCACCTCCAACAGTGCTGAATCTGATGTACACACTGCCGGAGATGAAGGCGACTCGTCTATCCCTTTCCAGAATTTTCGCCACCCTGGATTCTGGAATGCCCAGGGTCAGAAAGATACCCTTCTCCTGCATGGTTGCGCCGTACAATTGCCATTATTTTACATTGTACCATGGGTTCTGCGCGGTCAGCAGGCAATGGGTCCTCGTTAGGTCGACACCAGTAGATTTCGGAAGCCACAGCGATGCGCGGACTCGCTTTGCTATATCTGACTGTCGGATGACGGTCAGTTTGCTGTCCGAGATTGGTGACTGTAGGGTGGCTTCAGTGTTTTTGAGCCAAGTTAGGAGTCATCATTCTCACACCACATTTTTAGTACGCCTTCTGCTATGATAGGTTTCCCTCTAAATGCGGGTGCGAATGGTGGCTCGTTATCTGTCGGTGAAGCAAGCGCTGCTTCAATAATCCTCTCTTCGATGGAGAGTTCGAGCTGCTGTGCTTGCTCCACCGTCAGGTCAATGGCAGGCGTGGCAGCAATAGCTATGAGCAGGTTTTACTCGCATCGGCATAGCTAGTTGCTGTCTTCCTCGGTGTCAGATCCAGCTTGGTGCGTTTCGGCCCGTCACTTGGCAACAAGGTTTCATCGGGGCGCTCCCTCTTCGCCTTTGCAGGCGGTGCGGGGTGTCCCAATTGCACAGGTCGATTCGCTGCATAGCGTGATCCGCGCTTGTTAGGTCCGCGATTCCGTTTTTTCTTCGGACTTGTTGTGGTCGCGATTGGTTGGGTTGACCTTGAGGTGTCCCTAGCTCGCTTCAGGAGTCCGCTTTGAGGAGCCTCAGACGTCACCCCTCCCAGTGCTCCGCACTGTCCAGTCGTGCTTGCGTTAGCCGTCATCATAAGCCCGCCCACTGACTGTGTGGTTCCTGCACGCCCGTTGTGGCTGCGTTCCTCACTGAGCGCGTCGCAACTGGTCGAGGGCTTCGGCCAAGTCAACCTCGTAGCGGCATCAGAGAGAGCATCGGTCAGAGCTGGGTCCTCTTGTCGGGTCTCCCCTTCAGTCGCGTTGGTTTGCTGTGCACTCTGGTCAGCATTGGTCTTAGAAGGCTCGCTGTTTCCCGGTTGCACAGTGTTGTTTTTGAGCGCCGTCCCCGGTGATGGCGGCGCCCGTTGCGTTTTCTCCCGCCAGGGGCTGCTGGCTTGGCGGAGTTGACGATGGCATTTCTGCGTTCATCTGCTCGACGCGGTGCAAGCTGCCTGGAGGCATAAGAAGTTATTTCTGCGCTGGGCATAGCGTTAGCTAGCTCGCGCAGGTTTATTGTGTGGATTTGTGAAGTTTTGCTCCCCCCCAGAATACGTGGAGCAGCCTGAGCCCCCAAACCTGAGCCCCCGAGCCTGAGCTCAAAGGTTCAGGAAGGGATTCTCCAGCGTGGTACCCTTCTGGGGCAGTTTTCTTTTATAATTCACATCCATTTTAAAAAAATTCTGTCAATTTTGGTGTGTATTGTGTGTGTGGTGAGTGATGTTGGTGTGATATAGTGGGTTGACTAGTGTGTGGGTGTATGTATGTATTGCTGTGTGTGTGTGTGTGTGTGTGTGGGTTTGTGCGTTAGGAAAGGTGTGTGTGCATGTGTGTATGTATGTGCATGTGTATGTATGTAGGACTGCATTTCCAAGTATGCCCGCTTTGCAGCTCATAGGCTCCTTGATAAATGTAGGCCAGTGCTCTCCCCATTTATTCGGACTTGGGACCGGCACAGCCGGCGCATACAGCACAAGTGCGTACACCTCTGCACGGGGTTGGGTTGTGATAGATATAATCAAGATCTTTATTTTTGATGACAGTTGTCAAACTAAAAACTGCTTTATCTTCGTAACTTTTGATCGTAGACTAGTAGTTTCTTTACAGAAGTGATAGATCTCATCCAGATCTTTATTTCGGATGGCAGCTGACAAACTAGAAACGGCTTTATCTTCGTAACTTTTGATCGTAGACTAGTAGTTTCTTTACAGAAGTGATAGATCTCATCCAGATCTTTATTTCGGATGACAGCTGTTAAACTAGAAACGGCTTTATCTTCGTAACTTTTGATCATAAACTAGTAGTTTCTTTACAGAAGTGATAGATCTCATCAAGATCTTTATTTCGGATGACAGCTGTCAAACTAGAAACTGCTTTATCTCCGAAACTTTTGATCGTAGACTAGTAGTTTCTTTACATAAGTGATAGATCTCATCAAGATCTTCATTTCGGATGACAGCTGTCAAACCAGAAACGGCTTTACCTCTGTAACTTTTGGTCACAGACTAGTAGTTTCTTCACAGAAGTGATAGATCTCATCAAGATCTTTATTTCTTCAGAAACTCCTAGCGTGTACAAATCACTAGACTACTTATAATTCCGGACGATTATAACTTCTCTAAGGAATAACTATACCTAAGTTCCACCTGGAAGACCATTAGCTACTGCTGTGGCTTAAGTACTATGTTCTGAAGCTATGAGTGTCAAAGTACTTATTTAGGTACGAGACAGAAAGCCAGAGCATAAATGGAATTTCATATCTTAAGAAATATTTTTTACATTGCACACAAGAAACGGCTTTATCTTCGTAACTTTTGATCGTAGACTAGTAGTTTCTTTACAGAAGTGATAGATCTCATCCAGATCTTTATTTCGGATGACAGCTGTTAAACTAGAAACGGCTTTATCTTCGTAACTTTTGATCATAAACTAGTAGTTTCTTTACAGAAGTGATAGATCTCATCAAGATCTTTATTTCTTCAGAAACTCCTAGCGTGTACAAATCACTAGACTACTTATAATTCCGGACGATTATAACTTCTCTAAGGAATAACTATACCTAAGTTCCACCTGGAAGACCATTAGCTACTGCTGTGGCTTAAGTACTATGTTCTGAAGCTATGAGTGTCAAAGTACTTATTTAGGTACGAGACAGAAAGCCAGAGCATAAATGGAATTTCATATCTTAAGAAATATTTTTTACATTGCACACAAGATGACCAAAATCGGTGTAAGTCGGTTAAAACGTTAGGAAGCTAAAAAAGTAGCCCAGTCTGAAGACAATCATAAATGTTCATCACATAAATTTTTGTTTTGTGCGGAAATCAAGCTGTTTTAGTTCGTTGGTTCTAGTTCTTATAATATAAATCAAAATAATATTCGTTCGAGACTCCCTGAAGAAAACATTTCATAAATGCCATATCCATGGCTACATCATCAATATAAACAAATATTTTCATAGCAAAGGCAAAAGTTTAACTTTGAGCCAAGACTTGAACCTGCAATCCTTAGTCTGTGTAAGCGCTCTGCCGTTTGAGCTATCAAAGCAGAATTCTTGCCAATGAAATTCCTAACTACATCTTTGAACGTCATAGACACACAATTACAAGGGAACTTATGTTTTGCTCGTATAAAATAAATCTTACAAATTACAAGTTTTTCATGAACCTAATAACAATATAAATACATATACACAGGGATAGTCTATCTTCGTTTGACACCTAGTCGCCTAGTCTAGTCGTCATCGTAGTTACAATAACTTTGATTAATGTCTCAAAAATATAAAATTTTCGTTTAAGGCCTCATATATAAGACTAGCTGACCCGGCAAACGTTTCTTTTTTTTAAAACATCTGCCACACCAACCTAATAGGGTTGTACTAATTTAGAAACCTTCCCCGTCGTGTGAATAACAACCTACTAAAATTTTATTACCATCGGTTAACCCTTATTGCGCGAGTCCTACTTGCACTTGACCCTGTCCGACTCGCACTTGACCCTTTCTTTTTATTCCAGAAACCTTCCCTGGCGTGTGCATAACAATTTACCAAAATTTCATCACAAGCGGTTAATCCTTCACTTGACCCTGTTCGACTCGCACTTGACCCTTTTTTTTCTCAGAAACTTTCCCCGGCGTGTACATAACAACTTACCAAAATTTCATTACCATACCAAATTTATTACAATTGATTTAACCTTATGCGCGAGTCCGACTCGCACTTGATCCTTTCGGAAAATCCTTTCGTATCCGATGCATACGTTATACGAAGAACACACCCTCCAAGTTTCAGGTGATTTAGGCAGTGCGTTGATCCGTCAGTCAGTCATTCAGCATTATATATATATAGATTGGTTCATAAGGTTATATTTTAATTTATGTAGTAAAAAAGTGGATTTCATAAAGTTTAATAATAATTGGACCTAAGTATGAGAAGATTAGTAATTTTATAGTTAACAAAAATCTTATCTTTATACGCCAAATTTATCGATATGGATTTATCGACAGAGCCTCCTCCCTAACACTTTACAAACTGACAACGCCTATTTGATCGTGATTGTCTAAGACGCTCGGCTCTTTCAAAACGGCGAATGTATTGTGGCGACAGCGGTTCCAGTACTGTTTGAGTAACATAACACTTCAAATGACTTATAATGTTCTGTGGTAGAGCCGATCACGACATTTATTTTTCTATTAGTATTTTGGTCAGATTGACATTAAAAAATTCGTTATATCCATTTGAAGGGAATGTCTAATTCGAATAATTCAAAAATTGATCTACAGTTATTGAAACAGTCTTTAAATAAGTATACCTTTGTAAGGTATGTATGACATGGTCTGATTTTGTTTGGTATTTCTTTTTACTTTTTAAATGTGAAAAAGAAGTTTTAGTGAAATAACTTTTATAGATATTGATGTGTTCTTTAAAATTGTAGAACATTTTTTTGTTTTGTCATCAATAGTTTCCGCAGCGCATGCGATGAAAGAAATTTTATGGCAATTATTTTTACACCTTGGGGTAGGTATCCCTACTAGGTTCCCTAATTTTTCCTACTCATAAATATAGCCTATGTTACACAGGAATAATCTAGCATTCTAATGATGAAAGAATTTTTAAAAACGGGTGCAGTAGTTTATTCATTTTAAACACTCAAAACTAGAAACTAACAAAAATACAAATCTTTCATCTTTATAGTATTAGTATAGACAAATACGCTTATTGTGTTAGACGAAAGCAATACTAAAAATTTACTGCAAACACGGAATTTTCTAATCAGAAACATACTTTTTTATTATAAACGACGCCTTTAATTATAAAGTCATAAATAACTCTTGCCAAATTTAAAATGTCCATCATTAGCGGGCTGGGCGTTGATAAGACAATCAGGACATTTCATTTTAAATATATAGATTGTTAGGAGATAATTACCAAAAACGTGAATCCCGTTGTTTCAATTTTATACCAAAAAGTAAAATATTAATGAATAATAATGGATTTTTATATTAATCACCAACCTCTACATCACCCCTAGGGGGTGGTTTTTAAAAAATGCCTGACATGTCATTTTTTTGTTTTCACCTCAAATTTCGAATACCAATTTTTATAGTTTTATTTGCAAATCCAACGGAATATTTTACAAACTTGCGGAAGAATTTTCAAAAACAGCATAGCTAGTCATTCATAATTTTAAAATTTTCAGAAAAACTTCCAACCACTTTTTCATCGCCTTGGGGGTTGAATTAGGAAAAAAAAAATTCTTAAACGACAAATGTGTATGCTTAGCGGCTTTGGCTGGGCGATAATGAGTCAGTCGGGTCGTTGCCTTTTATATAAGTAGATAGATTTGACATTGAAAAGGGTCTGACTTTTACAAAACACTGAAATATTTATTTAATTTATAGTATTGAATAGCATGTATACAAATTTATAAGTAATTTTGACGGTCAAAATAATCATTCTTATAAAATCTTTGCCACCGTCTTTCGCCTCCTTAGTGGTTGAATTTTGAAAAACACGGAAAGATGTGATACGTTAACTGCACTGAAGAGCAAACTGCAAAAGAAGTTTCAAGTTGATTAGCGAATATACACATTATTTCCCAAACAAACTTTGCCACGCTTATTTACCCAATTGGGGGTTTAATTTTTCATTTTCGAAAAACGATAAATCTGTTATATCTTCTATGGGATGATTTTTCAAAAACAAGGAAATGTATTTCTTATTTTTTAGAAAAAAGGTTAAATACCAATTTTCATAGATCTAACTCAAAAGGTGACGGACTTTCATACAAACTGTCAACCCCTTTTTTACCCCCTTAGGAGTCGAATTTTGCAAAATCCATTCTTAAACGACGTGTTCATTAGATAACAAACTCCTTACCCAAATTTAAAATTTCTATCCTTAGCAGTTTGCGCTGAGCGTTGATGAGTCAGTCGGGACGTTGCCTATTATATATAGATTGAAACATTTGTGTTACTTAAACATGGAAAAAAATATTTTAGTTTCGTAGCTTTTAAAAGTTAGGTTGAGGCCGCATTCGCCGGACACAAAATATGATTACCATTTAACTAAACACGTAACTTGGACTGCCCGGTAGCTCTTCCAGTATTATTACCTATCACTGCGGCTTAATTAGTTAAGTAATACCTTTTCGTACTGCACAACGAGGATTCCGTACCACAGCAGACTCGCACTTGACCAGTTTTTATAATTTGTTATGTTACTTAAACTAGACTCCAAAAAGTACCACATGGACCGGTCCACAAGGAAAAAGAAACGTAGGAAGAGTACAGTAAGCGACACATCAACCTAACCTTAATGGACTTTGATCCCAAGGCGCAACGCAGCGAAAAAGTTGTGGAAAAGAAAGATGGTCGTAATTTATTATTTCGTCTCACACTGGCTGCTCATATGTTCGCAAACGCAGCTACGTTCAGTCTCTTTCCTACGATTTGTCGATAGCGAAACGTTTTAGTTATATGTATGATTTTGTGGGTAGCTCGATTTGTCGCCTACTGTACAAAAAAGATGGGTGGACGACAAAAAAGGGTAGCGGGAAATAACTGGATTTCATAAAACATTTCAGACTTTTTTCTACTTTCTAGTAACCTAGTGTTAAAGATAGAGACCTTTACAGCGTGAACTAAGTGATATGGCTCCATTGGCACCCTTTGGATACGTAACCTTAATAAGGTCTTATGACTCTAGAAAAAACCAAACGTTGTTACTTTGGTACAATACGAAAGCAAGTATATAATTAAACTGTATGCAAGAGATAAGAAGCTCCACAAAGCGTTGATAAGCACACTGCGAGCCCGGTCTGGCACTAACACAGTCCACGTCACTGTTCGCGCCAGAGAGATAACCTCTAAACTTACTATTTTGACTGTTTATTTTAAATTCTGTATACTTATGATTGACGTATTTTGTTGCTTGAACTGAACTTTTGTTAACTCACAATAAAAATTCGCGATCATCTTATTTAGTTATTTAAATTTAAAATACTATAATATACGGTAATTCTACAGATTAAGTTATTAGCGAATTGAATTTTCAACGCAAGGGAAAGGGAGCGAGGGATGCTATAGAATCGAGTATAATAAATATAGTATATAGTCGTGCAGAGTTGAAACAAAAACATCGAATTCCTCTATATTATTGATATTTCCATATAATTTATGTACAGATCAACTGTCATAACAGCCTGATTTCAAATTTCATTACCCATCTTTTAATAACAAATTGAGTGTTAACCATTTGAATAGCCGACTGCGAATTTACAATTTTAATGCGCACAACGTTAATTTACTAAATCATCCGTCACATAAACGAGTCCCTTCGTATAGATTCTTGACTTTTTTTACAGAATATTATCTTAGCTAGAAAAAGGGTTGCTACTTCCTTCACATCCACAGTGCCATAGCTTCGCATCGCACAATACTCCTGGGCGGCTATATCATAGACCCTCCTGCACTGTATTGTGACCATGCCTCATATTATAACTATTACTTATCATTATAGCTAGACAAAGGGTAACTACTACCTTCACCACTACAATACCATAGCTGCACATCGCACAATACTCCTGGGCCACTCGTGCCCTGTATTGTATCGACAGCTTATATCATTTTTTTTTTCTGATCTGACAATGCAGCCATTACTGCTTCACCAGGCTTTTTTTGGGGCGAGACTCTGAAGGAGCCTCAGCCCATACAGCGCCTTACGCTCAAGGGCTCCCCGCGGGGGGAGCCTCGGCTTGGGTTGTCGCTCTCAGGGGCGTCCCTTCGACCGGCGTGAGCCTCGAACCCGAAGGCGAGTCACCGCCAGCAGGGGAGTTCCCCGTTACGCGGGTGCGGTTGCGATTGAGTGGGGGCAAGAAGCGCCCCGGCAATCTTTGATACCTCGTGTATCCGTTTGGGCGCCGACGAACCTGGGGACGTCGGCGTCGTGTTTGGAGGGAGGCCCTATTGGGGGAGGTCGTTGAGACTAATCTCGCTATCCGGATAGTCATCTGGGGCCGTTAGTACGGGCCGAGGCCGCCTAACTATAGTTTTACGACCATGCCGAGGTCGATCGGGGGGATGTTACGTTGTGTATTGCACAATTAGTCGATTCGGGCGATTTTGTGTACGCTTGAAAAAGCGGACTGCCAGATCTTTGAAATATTGGGGAACCGTGGGGAGTTCGAAATCTCTGTGTAGGTCCGCATTGCAGACGTACCAAGAGACTCCGGAGGCCGCTCTGAGAAAGCGGTTTTGGAGGGTCTGAAGTTTATGGAGATTGCGCTTGGATAACGCAAAGACTACGCTAGCATAAGCTAGTATGGGGCGGATGCAAGTTGTGTAAAGATTCAGCTTATTTCTAAGCGATATCTTACTGTACTTGCCTATCATGGGATAAAGACGACCGAGGACAAAAGCGGCTCGGTCTCTAAGTATTTTGGTGTGATCGCGGAAGTTCATTCTATCCAGGGTCACACCGAGATATATGGTCTTATTTTGCCAGGGAATGGCACGACCGAAGAGTGAGAGGGGAGAGGGCCTCGGAGGGCGGCCTACGGTAAAGAGGACGGCAGAGCTTTTGTCGGGATTCACTTCGATTCTCCATTTCCGAAACCCTTTGCCTAGGGCGGTGATAGCGGTTTGGAGTCTCTTAGTGATTCGACTCACTTGCCTATCAGTGGTATAGATAGCGGCATCGTCCGCAATGATATAATTATTAACACTCTAATTATCAATATCTCAATCACAAATATTCTAATCAGTCTAATCATCAATATTATTATTATCAATCAATATGCTCATCAGAAATATCAATCTCATTGGCGTAAGATCGTGAGGGTCTGTAGTGCGCATGGGCGTGCCACAGGGTTCAATCTTGGGTCCTTTCCTGTTTCTTGTCTGTATAAATGATCTACCTAGCTATGTAAACAGTGTCCATGAAATCGTATTGTTTGCTGATGACACATCTCTTTTATTTTAAGTAAAACGCCAGCAAACCAATTACGACAAAGTAAACAATGCTATTTCCAAAGTCGTAAATTGGTTCACTGTCAATAATCTTTTGCTTAATGAGAAAAATACCAAATGTATTAAATTTACGTTACTTAATGTGAGACAGGTTGACACAAACATTGTTGTAAAGGTCGTGAAACTGGACATAGTGGACACTAATAAATTCCTAGAAATAACACTCGGTTCTAAGCTACAATGGGGCTCCACATTAGTGGATTGGTGAACAGGCTTAGCTCTGCTATTTATGCTTTCAAAAAGATTCGAAACCTCACTGATGTTAAAACTGCACGTTTAGTCATTCTTCACACAGTCTAATGTGTTACGGGAAACTTACTTACCCCCACTTACTGTGGGGAAACGCTGCTGTTATCAACATTATTTTTGTTTTGCAGAAGCGAGCTGTTCGGGCAATTTACAAACTGAGACTAGTGAATCACTTAGAATAAGATTTAAAGAAATTAATATTAATACAAATTTAAAAATATAATGTTTGTTAAGAAAAATATGACCCTATTTTAAAAAAAAAATCTAATGTAAATACAAGCAATAAAGATAAACTTGCAAATCATGTAAGCAAATTCAAAAAGTTATTAAATATTTTAAAGGTCAATGTATACACTTCTACAATGTTACCTGTAGACATTCAAAATTTACATTTGGAACCCTTCAAAACTATTACAAAACAAAAATTGACTTAAAAAGGGTATTACAAAATTTCCGAAGATATGGAGGTTAGAGATCGTTGGGTAAAACCTGATAACTTTGCAGGCTGCTTCACATACTTAATAACTTAGAATTAAACATCAAATCAGATAGATGATGAAATCCCTATATTGTAGTAGTCTAAGGGTACCTCTATATTATAGATACCATATTTAATATTTTGAAAAGAATAACAGCTGAGTTTTTCGCCGGTCCTTCTTAGTAGATTTCGAACATTTCAAAAAGATGGTAAAGTCATAACTAATTAGGAAATTTGACGATTTGAAAGTGTTTATAAAAATCGTACTTGAATAAAGAGCTATTTGATTTGATTTGATTTGAAATAAATGACGAATGTTACATTTTATGCACGCAGAAGTGTAGTTAATAAATGGTAAAGTTAGGCATAAAAAAATTAAACGTAAAACTGAATGTCCTCTTTCCATTAGTCATAATACCTACTCGTTGGGGATTTACAAGTATCTTAAGTTCATAGGGTAATGATAATTCTAGAAACCACAGAAGGCAGACAAAAACATCTTAATATAAACAAGTACTTGTACAAGTTTTATTTAATACTTTGGAATTAAGTTTGTTGTTAATATTAAGAAAACAAAAGGTTATAGTGTTCAGAGGTATTATTAGTTTTAGTTCTTCTTTTTAGGGTTCCGTAGTCAACCAGAAAACCTTAGTTATTGTTTGGCCATGTCTGTCCGTCTTAGAGCAAGGTTTACCGTAATTCCGTATTTATTAATAATTTATGTAGCACGAGATTGGCCGATAATAATCTGTACCTATAAGCATATTATATTTAATTTTTATTTGTTTTGTCTTGCTAAGCTACTACTTCTACTTGAGCGGCTAACTTCCCACCTGTTTTAATTTTATATTTCTTTGATTGTTCTCTATTTACCTGAACGTGTCATTCGATTGCCATGAATCTTTAGTCCACACAGTGGCTGCGCCAAACGTTTGAAAATAGTTGGTGCGTGTGTCGGTTTAAGTAAATGAGAAAATTTCAAAGTATTTTTTTTTAGATAAACATGATGTAGAGGTACTCAGTTTATTAAAACAATAAACTTGCAACACATTTTATCCGGTGCCGCCGCTCGCGCTCGCTACTTTGATCTTACCGACACAAGTTAGACACACTACCATATACTAACAGTAAGCGAAGTTCTTTGTCTCAGCGCCAAATGCCGACAATCGGCTAAAACCTAAAATGTGTCAGGGTTATCGCACAAGAAATGCATGAACGTTTTTGCATATTAAAATGTGTGTATGCTCAAATGAATGCATGTGTTTGTGCCTAGTACCTACAGTAAAATATTACCAGGGGTATCACTCGCGCGTTGCCGACCCTTCAAAAATTAAATAACTACTTTCTTGAAGAAACTCATATTGTAGTCCTTAGAAAAAACCTTGGCATCCCTGCCTACTCATTCCACAACCCAAGCGTACGTTATTTTATTTATTTTGTAAATTAATGTAAATATTTTTTTCCATACTATATTTAACATTTAGTAACGTGTATTATGTCTTAAGCATATCTATAATTATAATAACACACTTTTTTGTTTTTATTAATATTTATATTAAATTCTAGTTCCAAGTTGCACCTACTCTTAAATCTTATTCTACTAGATTTCCTCTACCCAAAGGTTGTCTGGAAGAAATCGCTAAATAGCGATAAGACCGCCTCAATTGTACTCTACGAATCAACTGTATTTACTACTTTTAATTATTTTTTGTGCAATAAAGTATTTACTTCTACTACTACTACGTGGGAGGAAGTTTCTCTGAAACCGCACTGTACCCGACCATTTCGGGTCTAAAGTGTGAGATTGAATTCCTTGCCGATGGCGAGTGGATCGATAGTAGAAAGTAGCCGTAGGCATCATTTCGAACAATTCCTCTAAACACATCCTATTGTACAAGCGGTTGAACAGACACAGGTAGGCAAAGTCTCTCGTCAGACGTAAGGGCTCAATACGGCAAGTGAGTTGAAATCATCAACAATGCCAGGTGCCAGAGATGGCAGCAGTACTCCATATGGGGCTAAATTTGCGACTTGTAAAGTAACAACCTTTACCCCGACGTGAGGTACTGCTTCGCTCTGTTGAGTACACCAAGTTTTTTTGACGCCAGCTTCACCTTGTCTTGCAAATGATCTCGGAACTTAACATCGCTGGAGATTTGAACACCAAGGATCCCCATGCTCTTGGAGATGAAGACGGGAGTGTTCACCACAGTGAATGGGGTTTTCTTAGGGGTGAACGCGCAGACTTGTGTCTTTGTGGAGTTGAATCGGACTAAGTTTTGCCGTCCCCAGTCAGAGACCTTGGACAGAGTTGTATCGATTTGAGACACAAGTTCTCCACGCTTTTCCTCCACAACGTAACGAGAGTTGCTTGCACGACCCCTGTAATAAGCTGCAACTACCGTCAACTGCGGCTCGTATGCGTCTTTCGTCCGTTCTTTTCAGCTAGCCAACCATTTGCACAACCACTGGGGCACTCCGTAAAATGGCAACTTGGGTACCAGTTACGATCAAACGCCTTCGCTATGTCCAGGCTACATGCCATTGCCTCCCCCTGATTCTCAATGGCTAGTGCCCATTCAAATTCAAACAATTTTTGGATTCTTACGGAACACTTACTAAAGCCCGTTACACACGTAGCTTACCTGTATACATACATATATGTAAAAATACATCCATACAAAACTAAAATATATAAAAATGTGTGTGGTAAATCAAAATTTACTATAGTAAAAATATCGTTATATAACTTGCTATAGTTCATAAACTTGTAAATTACCTTTTAGTTCACAACCTTGTCTATGTTTTTTTCCTATAAATTTCATACCTAAGTTATATGTATGCGGATTAATTGGGATAAATACTTTGTAGTATCACATTTCTGATTATTAATCATGTACGAAAATATAATATAGTTATTATTTTACATCGTTCAAGTACCTACACGACGGCGCCGAGCCTGGAAATCTTAGGAAGATAATGTAACTGAATTTGAAATGGTTATATGAATTATGCCGACAAACAGGAAAAAATAAAATCTAGGGTATCTAGGTATGATTACCTACACGTAAAGTATCTAAGGATGATTTTTTTCTCTTCCATCCTATGGTGAAGGGTGGTGATGGAGGAGGGTGCAATTATGGGCAACGAGAGCCTCAGGCAATTTCTCGCCTATTTGAGTGAGAAATTCCCTTAGGTCCTCCAGAGCTTTAAAGCCTTCGAAAAGGCATTTTTCTAAAATACATAAGCTTCCAAAGTGGAAAATTATGTATGGGGGGATACCATCGATATGAAAAAGGGGATGCACTTTTTTAAATTTTAGACTAAGTTTAGTTTAAGTTTTAACTTTTAGACCGTGGGTTTTAGAAAAGCAAAGTTCAAGTCTGGCTCGCGCCATATGTAAATAGTTCTTTCATCATGAGATCAAGTAGCACAGGTTTATGCCTTAATTATCAGTTTTAGGATTTTTCCTATATTTATGATGTAACATCTTGCTTTTTGCCAAATTTGACTGACCCTAGGTCTACGGGTTACGGGTAGGTCCCCAGAGGTTTTGATTTATTTGTGTCACAATAGATAACAAAAATACTTTGCCCTTTTTTTGCATTGACTTAGAAACCTGATTTTTTTTTAAACTTTTAGTGACCGTAAGCTTTACTATTTGATATTAATTTCAATTTAATGCAGTTAAGGGTCTTAACATACAGACAAATTTTTATTAATGTGTTATAACTACAAATTTACGAATTTTTGCCTAATAAGTAAGACTTTGCTTCGTGTCAAATTTCATGATTCTAGGACAACAATATGCGACAAATATGGCCATATTTATTAAAGTGGCTTAGAAACTTTATTTTATTTCAGTTTCTAGGGACCTATTATTTGTTATCAATTTAAACTTCATACCTTTACGCATTCCTGAGACAGGACAGGAAAACGGTCATGGCAGACAGACAGACGGACATAAAAGTGATCCTATAGGGGTCCCTTTTTTTCGTTTGAGGTACGGGACAACGGGACCCTAAAAAAATCACAATATCGCTTGCTTGCAACTAGAACGTGTTAAAGCAAAAAATAAGATTTTACAGAAATCGCAGTTGAAAGTTTAAAATGCCTGTAAATTATTTCTTTTTAAGTTAAGAAGCTAAATATGTTCTGTAAAGTTAGTTGTCAAGTATTGAAGATTTTGTAAATCCACAATTTTGAAGTATATTATATAAAATAAAACGAGAAAAACACACTCTTTCACACTTTGAAAACTAACACAATTTCTGCTTAACATTATTATATAACACGTTTAATATGAAATTTTTATAACACTTTTAATATTTTTATGTATGAAATCTTTATCACAAATGTAAAAATTTTACCTTAAAACAGTAGCAACATAACTTTTAAACGACTAAACTTGAGAACAATAGTCTATCAGTACCTAGTTTGCTTAAAACTATTATCACAATAATTAGTAGATGCAATTAATTGCTTCAATACTAAGTTTTTTTTAAATACATCTAGCCAAAAAAGTTATGAAACATCGAAAACCTAAGATAAACAATTAGATGAAAATATCAAATAAATCCTTATCAAGGGATAAACCTCAAGAAATATAATTATAATAATAAAATTATAATAAATGATATTTATCACAGTGAGATATATGCACATAACATAATAATATAAAATGACATAGTTAATTATTAATAAAACTTTATAAAAACATAAACTACAAAGCTCCAAAAAATGGTCATTACATTTTTATTTAATAACTCCATGATGTCGGTTTTTTTGCGTTCATGTATTTTTATTAGTATTAGACTCGTAAGCTTTTGACACGACTACATCAACCTCCTTTCTTCTCTTGATAATTCCAGCTTTTGTAAACTCTTCTTTCGAATATGATGTTTTAAAACATATAACCTTGGTTCATCTAACAAAAGCGTTACAATTTTCATGCTACTAATCTTAATAGGGTTATTTTCTTTATCTTTTTGAAGTTCTACACCCATTTGTTACTTCCAATCGGTAAAGTCAGCAAAACACAGTCCTGTAACTTTGAACGGCTCACTCTTCTTTCTTGCTGCTTTGATAGCCCCGATAAACTTAGTTACTCTTTGCTCAATTTAAGAATGCGCAGAATCGCCTTTATTTTGAGAATGACCTTTAATTAAATATTTATGGGTAATAGATCTTATATTTATTAAGTTTTGAAGAGCAAACAAGTATATGACCGTTTTTGTGCAAACTTTGTGGATAAACTATAGCATCATAAATTTTTTTACCCGTCCAGCTCAGTAGTCAGTATAAAAAACCATATTGTTCCTATTTGTGTCGTAAATTCCATTAGAATATTTGTATATACAAGTCCCTATTTCGTTAACACCTCTTTTCGCATGAGATTCATCTCATACGTAACATTAGACACCGTTTGTATGCAGATCATAAACAGTTAAATTTAGAACGTTAAATTTCGACTTATTATAAAATATGGAAACATCTCCTTTAGGACAGTGATGCACGGCTTGAAGATCATAAACCGCAACTTTGAAAGTCTTATTAGCTTTATGTTATGCTTTTTCTTTACGCAACTATTCTTTTTCTCTTTGATGTGCTTCATACTTTTCTCTTATTGTTTCTTTGTCTTCTCTTCTTTTATTTATTTCACACAGCTCTCATTTTTTTGGGTGAAACGGAAGAGATATTGAAATCTTGCGAGCGTAAGCGACAAAACATAATATAATTTCCGAAAGAAATGTTTCTTTTATTACACAGTTCCACATAATTGCTATGAAGGTCAGCCACGGACTTGCTTCCATCTAAATAAAGCCATTTAGAGTTTGTTTTTGTGTAATGAGCTTCGATTTTAGGTATATCTTCAATGAACTTTTTTATATTGGTATTAATAGCTTCATCAACTTTCGGTTGATTACCGTGACTGCCTCTTTACTCTAGAAATATTAGTTCAATTATTTTTCTTCTACAAAATAAGTAGGTAGGTGCAATAAAGGTCTAAAATTTATTTCTAAATGTTACCAAAAATAGTTGGCACACTCTTAGTTCATTGTCGGCAGTAATAAAGAAAAACGCAACGTTTTTGGTGTGCTTAGACTCGCAATGGTTACCCTCAAAATCTACTTTAACGCAAAGGGTTTTAGCTATAACTATCTCGACAAAATTTGCTATAAAACTCCATTGGTGTTCTATACTTCCTAGTTGCCAATAATCTTCGTTTAGTGCTTTTCTTTGAATTTCTGTTATTTTTGTTCCACTCTTATATTTACACGTTTCTTTACAGGGTTCTTTAATTCAACATTCCAACATTAGTTTTTTGTTTTGCTAGATTTCTATGGTTTTCCTAGGTTACGCATCCGATAAGCGATATTTTTCTTCTAATTAGCTATATTATTCTGCCTTTTTTTTCCTCTCTTAGTTGGAGATGACAAGTCATTGTTGCATGGTACGAGAATTTCGGGCGGTATAGTTAATTCCGAAGTGGTACTCATATAGCCTCTAATGCTATTAAGATCTATGGACAGAGAAACCTGATTTTTATTGAATTGGTGTATGTCCATTGATTGAGGCTGAGGTAAAGCATTGGTTGGTTCTAGTTGATCAAAGTTCTCATCTTTATCGGAGCTATTTTTATGTTCTTGTGTATCCAGCTTATAATCAGGATCTCTCAATGAGTCATCGCTATCTTCGTAATAAGATGAAGAGCTTGAGGAACTGCTGCTGCTACTTGTTGATAACGATCTGGCTTCACCTTGACATATATTTCTAGGGCCATATATACAGCCATATATACGGCTTGATTTTATATATTTTCTTTTTCAGCGTCATTAGCGTCTTAATTATATTTTTTTGATCGTGATCGAATCTGCAAATGAAAGAATAAGAATAATACATATGATTCATTAATGATCATAACAACGTGAAGTATTTTATATTTGACCCTAGGATTAGGTTATAGTTTGCAAGTAACTCAATTAAGAAAAGCTTAACAGATTTATATTCTACTTCTACAATGAGTCACGTCAATATATTACTGTGCACAAATGCGACTTTTACAAGAACAATGTAATAATTAAGACCGTTTTTGTGCAAACTTTGTGAATAAACTATATGCTATAGTTTTTTAAAGGATTGAAAAAAAAAAATATTATAAAACTTGCTTTTCTTTAGTGCATTACCTTACTGAATAATTTTCATTTATTGTATTTAATGCAATAAAAAATCTGGAAGTGACCATTGTTTCAACACTTGTGCAAATATTAAAGCGTGTAATGCATTTGTTTGCAATGAAAGTTATTTAAATAATAAGAATAGCTTGTTAGTCCATATGTCTAGTCCATTAAATTGTAGCAAAAAGTCAAAAAATGTGACTACAAAACGGTAAAAACGTAAATTCCATACAAAAAATTAAAAGTTTCAAGTTGTCATTACGGTATAAATTACTTAAGAAGTATTTAACATATATATCTCATAGTCATGTATATGACATTATCTAATAATTTATAGTGCATTTACATACACAACGTAAGAATTACAGAAATTAGCTTTCAGGCCTATATCGCCCTCTTAAAACAAATATTGTGATTTTCGTATTTCCATAATAATGTATTACCTGCAAATATTACACTTTAAAATTAAATATTATAAGAATATATCTACTTACCTTTGCAACAAAAACGTAATAAAGTCCCGTTGACACGTTTTTGATGAATGAACGGAGCACCTTTGCCCTCTTAACGAAAACTCTAAGATGGAGCGATGTTGCAATTCACTAGCGAGGAAGTCCTTTCATACTAAGGTCATTGATTAAACAAAAATTATCGCGTTTTTACATATATGCAGGCGCTTCGCCAGTTTAGTTCTATATTTTTTACAAAATTATTAGAAACAGTTATTGTAGCCAAAGGTTGCCCACAAGGAGGAGTGCTCTCTCCACTGCTGTGGAACATTGTGGTGGACGACCTGTTAAAACGTCTTAACGACAGATGCTACTACACAGTTGGCTACGAAGACGACGTCACCATTCTGATCAAAGGTAACTCAGAAAACATTATCTGCACTCGCATGCAAATAGCCCTCAGAAGCATGGAAGAATGGTGTAACCACCATGAGCTGACGGTAAACCCCAGCAAAACAGAATTAAAACTTTCACAAACAAAAGGAAAATTCAAATGACAACCATGCCAAAACTATTTGACATTGATTTCGAGCGAATTTAAATACCTTGAGGTAATTTTTGACAACAAGCTCTCTTTTCTTTCTTGGAGTAAGCATCTTAGCACAAAAATAACCAAGGCATACACAACCTTCTGGCAATGCAGAAGACTAATACGCAAGAAATGGGGCCTTAAGCCATCCATGACCCTATGGCTTTATACAGCCATAATACGACCCATGTCAACGTATGGTGCAGTAGTTTGGTGTACCCGACCTCAGTTAAGCACAGTAAAATACAAATTACAAAGCCTGCCATGCCTTGCCTGCTTGGCAACCACAGACGGTATGAAAACGACCCCCACGACAGCACTTAATCTCAGACCCCTTCATCTTGTTGTATAATTGTATAATGCCATACGACTTGAGAAAGTAGGGCTCTGAAAACGGGTCAACAGAATCACCCATGCACGTCTCAAGGAGGCAGTAGGCAAATAGCTTCCAATGATAGAGGCGGCATGTGACATCATCCCAAAAACATTTGTCTTCAACAAAAGATACCGCATCCAGCTTCATGAGGAAGAAAATGATAGCTCTGGTATGCATGAAATTAGGATATACACTAATGGCTCTAATACAGAGTCTGTAACGGGCGCGGGAGTGTTCAACATATCAACGATCTAGGGTGCACTCAACACCATCTTCCAGGCAGAATGTGTCGGTATTACCCGAGCTGCAACAGCGGTTCTGTCTAGAGACATAAGCGATGCATCGATACGCATCATCTCTGAGCTACAAGCTCTCAATAACAACCGCATCAACAGTGGACTAATCCTGGAGTGTCACTGTGAACTGCAAAAAATTTCATTGAAGACCCGAGCTACTCTTCAAGGGATACGTGGTCACAGTGGGTCTCTAGGCAATGATGCGGAAGATCAGTTGGCAAAGAGAGGATTGGGAAAACGATAATGGGACCAGAACCAATCGTACCGATACCATTTACACAATTCAGAACGTAGTTATTTGATAGAACCTTCCAACTACACAACAAACAGTGAGCAGAACAAATCTGTCGCACAAGTTGTTACAACTTAGTAAAAAAAACCTACGCTACATAGTTGGCATAATAACAGGTCACTGCCCGCTAAACAAACACTTTTTCAATATCGGCTTTACCGACAGTCCTCTATGCAGGGGATGCACGGAAGCCGAGGAAACAGCTTCTCACGTGGTTCTAAATTGCAAAAGCGTGAGCGACCAACAGACAAAGCACCTTAAGAATCCACAAACCATGAGAGAGGCGCCGAATCACATCAGATGCCTCCATGATTTCTAGACGGAGCTAGGATGATATGAGTAACCAATGACCGGTTACCTACGTACAATCGCCCTATCATGAGGCTGTGCGGGTAACATAAGTTCAACTAACTAACTAACTATGAGAAACAGTCTTGGGCCTGCAAATTTCCTCGTCTGTCTCAGCACAATCAACGATTAAGACGACGCTAATATCCTAAAACAGTCTATCTTACTTGTTCTAGTTTGAAGAAGTACATAATACAAATCACAGAAAAATACAGAGGTTGGGGAAAGAACTAATTAAAAAGAAAAATTAAGTTTACTTGTCTTAGATTTCGATATTTTCTCAGGGAACCCAATGTTTCCAATTCTTTAATTAGGTATTGTTTTATATAAAAGAATAATCGGCTAGAATTTCGATATAAAGGTGTATTAAAAACATAAAAAAACAGCCAAAAGCGTAAGCGCTCTACACGTAAGGGACACAAAACGTGACGTGCAAAGTTTAACCTTATGAAAGCATGCTTAAGATGGTTTTTGCTTTTTTATATACTTGACTTACTCAACTGTCGTCCGTCGTCCTCTTAAGACTGCTAACGCTTGGATCAGAATCAACCGGATAAGGTCATATGACGTACCGTAATTTAAACAGATGGTTTCCAATAATAAGGTCTTGGTCAACATGGGTGTGTTTTGTTATTGAAAAATAATTCTAAGAAACGATAGATAACCAAAAGCCGTCAGTATAACCCCGAAGAAAATAATAAAATAATAGTATAAATCTGCACAGTACAAGTATAACCCCGGAGAAACAAGGTAGCCGTCAACTAGTATTAACCTAGAGAGCCCGGAGGAACACAGCAGCCTTAAACTAGTATGAACCCTAAGAAACCAGGCCTTGTAAATATTATAATACTACGTTGTTCCCGATTATAAGGCTGCTTGGTTTCTGAGGGTTTATAGTAGTTTACGGCTGTCTGGGTTCTCTGGGATAATACTAGTTGCAGGCTACCTTGTTTCTCCGGGGTTATACTAGTTTAAGGCTGCCCAGTTCAAGCTAAGTAATGCTGAACTTGAAGAAACGATGCTTCCAAACAGAAACTAGGTTACTGCAAATATTAGGAAGATATTAATACCGCAATTTAGATTCCAAAGTGACCAATTTCGGTCATAATATACGCAATTTAAAAAACTCAATTTTATTACAAAATAGTATGGCGATTCACATAAACACCTTTCTACGAAATTTCATCAGGAATTATTAAGCTATGACATACGGACACGAAGTTTTAGCATTTGGCTACGGAACCCTAAATACAGTAAGTACAGTATTTCAAATTCACTTATATGTTACATTTTTGAAGTGTTCGTTTACATTGGATTAGGTTTTGTATCGGTCACAATAATGTATGGATAAGTGGAATTCAAAAGTTTACAGTACTCGTACGTAATAGCAGAAAAGCATTGTTGGTATCCGACGGCAAGTAGAAGTGCTTTTTTAATTTGAAGTGGATTTTAAATTTAAATTTTTACATCGATAATACAAGGAACTAAAAGTTTACCTATATAGTTGAATTTTTTGTAAATAAAAAAATAATTTTCAAATAAAGAACTACCTTCGCGCAGGTATCTATCACCTATTTAACGAAGGAAGATATTAAATAAAAAAGCAAGTAGCTATATACAACATTTATTTATTAAAACAATCTTACAATCTAGTAGCGCGCGGGCACGAACTCGTACTCGTTGTTGACGTCCACGGCGTACGTGGTTGCTTCCACGGAACTCCTGGTCGGGATCTCATTCGTCTTCAACTCCCTATCTCTGTCTCCTCTGGTAGTCTCGATATCACCGTTGACGTCATCTTTGCTCGTACCCTCTGAGTCTATCTCTTCTCGGCTCCTCTGTGGATCATAAGTAGTAACAGACGCAGATGGCTCAGTCGACTTCTCCTCTACCTGCCCAATAACTGGGAAGACAATCGACAAAACGTCGTTTTCAAAAGTCCAAGTGCCCGTCAAGTTCAAATTCGTAGGCAGAGATCTCAGATCGAGGTAATTATTCTCGCTGCCTTGTGGATTTTTGTGGACGGCTTGAACCATCAAGAAACCTTCGCGAGCCTTAACCACAATGTCTTTTTCTTCGAACCCGGACAAGGTGATGGTAATTTTGTATTGGTTGCCGTCAAGACCTTCGCTAGAGACGCTGCTAGGGAAGCGCTTATAGAAATCTTGCAGCATATCGTCAAATTTCTTAAGTTCGACGGATAATTCAGACCAGAACCTTCTTGTATCGAAGATGTCATCGTCGAAGTATCTCTCTTGGAGTCCGAAGCCCCTGTTGTGTTGAAACGGCGGCGGAGGCGGTGGTAACTGACGGTGGTAGTACTGCGGGGCTGCAGCGGCAACCGCCAGAACGCCCAAGAAAATTGTGATCATGCTTAGTTACTTCTTCGTCTAAAGCTTCTTGCTTACTGCCCGCGGCGGGGAGGAGCGAGCTATTTATACGTCCGGATGCGGGGTCATAGTTTATCATCACAACACTATCTGTACATTCTGGAGCGAAAATAATGTCTGGTTATAAAGAAAAGGTCGTGTCTTTAGAATTGTCACTAATTTCTTATTTTCTTATATATGAACTCTATATTAAGGGTGTAAGTACTATTTTATTTTGGTAGACTGTTTTCTTGCCATTGTAAATAGTAATTAGGACGTATGCACACTTAAGATGCAATACTATATTTCATAACTTTATACCTTGAAATAAAATTAAATAAAAAAAACCGTGTCATGTCTAAAAGTGAACTAAAAAGTAAAAACATGTTTTATGTATAAGGTCTGCTACATAATCAAAGAAAGTCTGTTAATAAAGGAGCAACTGGCAAATCGAAGATACTCGCAACTCGTCCAAATTAATTTCGATTGAAATTATATTACAGTATAAAAATATTGTAATCGAAAATTACTAAAAACTACTGTGGCGGAACATATCTAAATTTACTTTATGATCAAAAAATTTATACTTACTAATATTATAAATGCGAAAGTAACACTGTCTGTCTGTCCGTTTGTTACCTCTTCACCCTTAAACCACTGTACAAATTAAGATAAAATTTGGCATAGAGATTGCCTAAGTCCCGTGAAAGGACATAGGGTACTTGAAAAAGTCAAGTGTGAGTCGGTTTTCTCCTACGTATAATTCTTCTGAACGTGTGTTTGTCATCTAACTCCTCCTAAACGGCTGGAACGATTTGGGTGTAATTTTGTCCGAATATTTCAATGGTTTCCTGGATGGTTTAAAAATGAATTTGGACCCGATAGGCGGCACTGCAGTTGGTATATCACTGATGTCTTAAACGGTAGGGAAGATTAGAATGATAATTTTTGCGTACGTTCGAGTGGGTCCCTGCAAGGTTTGAAGTCACAAATGGACCCGGTAGTGGCGCTGCAGTTGATGTGTCACTTATCTCCTAAACGACAGGGAATATTTGAAGATAGAACAGTTATAATTTACGCCAGTAACTTTTGCCAATAGAATTCGTTAAATCTGAGATTTAATAGAGTTTTGACATTTTGCTGGTCCGAAAGTATATAAAAGAAGTGTTGAATTACTTTTTTTTTACGAGTTTTGGTACGAGTTGGCTAGCACTCACCGCATATTTTTTCATCCTGCAATATTCAACAAAAATACTTTTTCTGTCCATTTCCTGATCAATACGGATTTCACAGCTAGCACGAATATTATCCTGGTTGACAGTGAAGAACTTGGTGATTTTAAGAAACGAAAACGACGTACCACTAGCTCTAGTTTTTTTTTACTATAAGGAACCATAAACCAAATCTAAGTTCTCTGCAGTTTTTCACTAGATCGTTAACCAGCAGACAGATAAGTCGTCCAGCTGCCATCGACTAAGGCTTTTTTTTACTTCTTCTTCTTCTTCTTTTTAAATACAACAATTTTAAATGATACTACTTTTTTCTTATTTTCTTTCTGTCTTACGTGCCTCTGAAATCGAACCTATAAATCGATGGAGGAAGGCCGTAACAGTAGTAAAAGCCATATTCACGGTCGGTGTGTTGGTCACACACTCCATTATCTTAAGGAGGAGAGAGGTTATAGCGATTGACCTGTAATTCGATGGATTTGATCTATCGCCCTTTTGCCACCGGGTGCACATTCACAGTCTTCCATGAAGACAAATATTGCCTTGTGTAGTAGGAAAGCGCGAAGAGGCGTGAGTACAGGACATAACTCAGGAGCGCACTGCTCGAGGCAGCATTTAATTTGCGTTATTATTTCGAGCCGTGGTCCAAGTCTTATACGCAGTTTGCTTGAGAATTTTAGCTTTTTTACAAGAACGATTAAACTACGGTCCTTTTTTGACACCGGCAGCTACTTGCGGGTTATTTTTTGTATCGTACCAGCAAATGTATTTCTACTGCGGCAGAATCGTACCTACCAGGTACCACCCAGTAGGTTATAATAATAAAAAATATCGCAATGATAGTATCTCATTAAGCCCGGTACACACACACGTAGCTATAATATATATAATTATTTATATAACTATTTGTAAAGTTATATCGTAATTAGCTGACCTGGCAGACGTTATACTGCACTTTCCGTTGCTTTTGCGCTCTAGCGCCATTGCCGACCCCACCACCACGTCGTATCGCTCGCTCACCTGCGCTATTAGTTCATTTTCACTGAGCGTCCTTTTTGAGAATTTCTTTTTGCTTGGGTCTTATCAAAGAAAAATATAATTGTATATAAATTTTCTTGTCAAGTTTAAATATCACAGCGGCACAGCGCCGGGTCCAGCGAACGACAAAACATGTCGCTCGCGGGCTAGGACGTGTAAAAAGAAGGTTGTGAATTCGATCCGTTTGTATATAAATATTGTTAGAATTGGAAATATTTATACATAAATATTGTTAGGATTGCAAATATCTATATATGTATACTAGATTTTCGCGCGCGGCTTCGCTCGCATGTACTTTAAGATTTGTAGAGTTTTTTTAATTAACACCCCCATATTGTCACTTCCCCAGGATTTGTAATTCAAAAGTTTCTTCCTAAAAAGATGCTTAAACATAAAATGAAACCGTACTTTAAATTCATTATTTTTATCCATAGCGATTTGAGTTATGGGCGATCATGGTACTGGAATTAATAAAAAACATGTTATGTGCTATGCTCTTAGAAGTTAAATTTAAAAATCTTTAAATTAGTCAAATATAACAAATCAATCATAATATAATTTCATATTCTTCATCACAATGAACGAAACAAGTATGTCATACTTTTTCAAAAATTATGCCCTAAACGGGAGAGTTTGCATAGTTTATAGTAAATAATATATAGTAAATAATATTTTTAATATCAAATTTACATATATATTTATATATATATATAAAAGGCAATGTCCCAACCCAATTGATGAGTCCATGATCGCCCAGCCCACACCGCTTAGCATACGAATTTGAAATTCAAACAAAGGGTTTATAATGTTTTATATTGGAGGCGTCGTTTAAGAAAGGATTTTTCGAAATTCAACCCCAAAGAAGGTGAAATAGTGTTTAAAAATTAAAAATGGAGGGTTTCACGTTTTTGGTAATCATTCTATACCTATCTATACATAAAAAAGCAATCTTCCAAATGACTCATCATCGCCAAGCTCAAACCACTGAGGACGGAAATTTGAAGGTCTTGACTTTATAACTTAACGCGTTATTTGAAAATAAGGGGTAAGGGGGAACGGGAATAACAGCTCATCCGACCCAAATGACTGCCGAAAAGAGCCACCACTATGGTGTAGGAATGATGATTACAAGAAGAACTATCAAAATTCGTGACCAACTTTGTCCCATACTTAGATAGAATCATGTTACAATTCAATGCCAAACCCTTTAATTTTTTTTATTTCAAATCTATACTCCAACTGCTCAAAATTCGAATGAAGACATTGAACATTTTTACAAAAAGGTAGAAGTCATGGAAACTATCTTATCATAAGAAATAGTCATGGTTCTAGGCGAAATGAATGCAAAATTTGGAAAAGGAGTAGTTCGGAAAACAGTAGATAGCTATATCCTAGGAGAAAGCAACGAAAGAGGCGATCGGCTACTACAGTTCTGCATTGAAAATAACATAATGATATACAATAAATGGCACAAACACCTACGTAGAACACTGTACACATGGACCTCTCCCCAGAATACAGCTGAACACATCGTCAGAAACCAAATTGATTATATTATGATACAATCTCGTTTCAGAAACACAGTAATTAATGTTAAAACCTACCCAGGTGCTGACATCGGTTCCGATCACCATTCTCTAGTGGCAAAATTAAATCTGAAACTAAAAATTTTAAACATAACAAGTAATTAAAAAAAGTAAATGTAGATAAACTTAAAGATTCACATTTAAAATATGGAACTAGAAAAACACTAAACCAAAAAATCAATTCCATTAAAGAGACCAACATAGACATTTGAGGAGCGCTACCTAGCGATGGTGAAACAAGTTGATGGTCGAATTAAGTAAAATACATGTTGTTCAGTCGATGATCGTATATTGACTGAATTTATATTATTACAAAAGTTACAAATTCTATCTGACTGACAAAGCGTAGCGTGATTTACGTTACTCATGCGACCTAATTAGACGGTCCACGTAAGGAAGTGCATTTCGCAATGCCTACATGATGCACAGTAATGACATACAAAGTAATTGGGAGCTACTTAAAGAAACATTTTTAACAACAGCAAAACTTGTTTAGGATGTAAGAGAAAAACAAAATTAGAACGGACAGACATAATAGACGAAATACTACCCTTATGAAAAAAGACAATTTAAAGAAATAGATAAACAAATATAAGCAAATAGACAACCAAATCCGAACGAAAATCAGAGAATCTAGAGATAGATATCTGAATAAATGCTGTGCAGAAATAGAAGAGCTAGAAAATGGGAAGGATAGTTTTAACTTGCACAAGAAAGTAAGGGAGTTCACTAAAACACACAGAAAAAAGTGACAGGGAACCTCACAAACGATCAAAACAAACTGGTTACTGATAAAGAACAACAGTGCAAGACATGGGAACTATACATTGAGCGACTGTTTGGTGATAAAAAGGCAGACTTCATCATTGATGAGATAGATGAACAGGACCTACCTTGCTTACAGCAGAAATAGAAAAGGCAGTAGCATCTGTTCGGAAAAGAATGGCCGGACCGGTGACGGGTTAAATAGGGTCGTCGTGCCTAGTGCGCAACGGTCAGTCGTCTAAAACTCATAGCTATGTAAGGTAACGTCGCCCGGCGTGCAAATCTATATATAAGTCCGATGATACTTAAAATACAGTGGGAATCGGCCCACTGTCGGTGGTTTAGATAAGACAGTTTTAGAACTGAGTGCTGATATTGCTTCTTGGTGCTGTGGACATTAAGTTAAGTGTCATCGTTCGGAGCCCCAAGTTTAGAAGCGGGAGAGGACTTCGGGAGAATCCGTTAGGAGGGACTTCGGAATCTCGCTCGTCATCTACCACAGAGCTCCCCCTCGAGCGAACACTACAAAACAAGACAAGTACAAACACCACACGACACCAACACAAGCATCTGCAAAAGGGGAACCAATCATAAGGGGAAGAAGATACAACTGGAAGTACGTAATTTTCCTAGTCAAGGCCCAATTGTGGCCCAAAATCATTAACAACATTGATGAAAAACGGAATAGCAATTTGAGCAGATGGTATACATGCAGAAATATTAAAATTATTAGATGATGTCACCATGCATTTGTTAGTTTAAGTCTATAATGACATTTACGCAAAGGGACAGCTTTCGTAAGATTAAATCAACATTCCTTCTACTGCCTCAGCAAGCAAACATGAGAATTCACAGTAAAATTGACAAGAAAATTTCGGCAAATCAGTTTGGATTTAGAAACTGATTAGGAACAAGAGAAGCTTTGGTGGCAGTAAAGGTTCCGATACAGCTTGAAATTCAGCAACGACGTTTATGCATGATTTATTGATTTTGAAAAGGCATTTGACAATGTGAAACATGAAAGATTAATGCTAATACTGGAGCAAAACGGAAGTCGACTGCAAAGATCAGCGCATTATCATGAACCTGTACCGGAACACCAAAGTAAGAGCATCAAGCACAAGGGAAGTAAATATCCTGAAAGGAGCAAGACAAGGCTGGATCCTATCACAATTGCTGTTCAACCTTTATTCGAAAGCCATATTCCAAGAAGCTTTCAAGCTTTAAGGTGAACGATCGATATTACTATACGGTGTTGAAAGCTGGACCATTAATAAGAGAATAGGGGCTAAAGTTAATGCATTCAAAATGTGGCTATATCGTAGAATGTTAAAAATTTCATGGAGAGACAAAGTGACTAATAGAAGTTTTGAAGATAATAAAGAAGAACCTAGAACTTTTGAATACAGTGAAAAGAGAAAAATTACATATTTTGGACATATCTACAGACACAATAAATATCATCTAATTAGAAAAATACTGCAAGGCAAAATGGATGGCAAAATAAGAAGAGAAAGATCCTTCTTTTTGGCTATCCTGGACCAAAAATATACGACAGTAATCAACCATAAAATATATTTTTTATGTCCTCTGAAATTCAACTTCAAAGCGGTGAAAAATAGTGCAAAGTTTATATGCGAAATAATATTGTTACGGTAAAATTTCCTCGAAAATTAGTATTATTATACTATAAAATATATATTTTTTTTATTATAAACAATTATTTTAGTATATCAATAAAATAAAATCAATGAAATACGTACTTCGGTTTTTTTTAATTAAATCGGAGAGAAGGGTAAGAAATTTCGAAGTTTGAATAGAATTAAATAATTGCTTGCTTTTCAATAGAAATATTGAAAAACGCGTTTTCGGGTGTTTCAAAATTCAATATCTGTAGGGAGCACCAAGTTTGTGAGGTTTTGTGAAATATATAATATCCAAAAGTCGGTGGTGGCCGAGGGATTTCGATTTCACTTTGCGTCCTGGGTATTTTTCTTAATTTTTCAAGTCCATTGATTATTCACACCACTGGCTTTTCGGTGAAGGAAAACACCGTGAAGAAACCTGCATACGTAAAAAAAGACGTATGTAGGACCACAATCGCCCGGGGTGGGGCGTGCCCGAACAGTGAAAACTTCCTCCCGCGAACGCTTGGGTTGTGGAATAAGCTCCCTGCCAAGGTTTTCTCTAAGGACTACAGTATGGGGTTCTTCAAGAAAGAAGTTGGATTTTTGCAGGGTCGGCAACGCGCGAGTGTTACCCCTAGTGTTACAGGTGTCCATAGGCTACGGTGACCGCTTACCATAGGCGGACCGTAAACTTGATTACCAACCTAAAAAAAAAAGTGTGGACTTATGAGGCTGATAAGGATACTGCGTGAGAAAAATTAATGAATACTGGCCAACACAATTCATAAAACACTTATTTCGGGTTTTTTATATAGAACCCGTAAGAAGTTAAAAAGGTGGTAGTAGTGGTAATACAAAACGTAGATATTTTGTTGTTTCTTAAAATCCTGCGGGTAGAAAGGGAATCAGAGAGTTTGTCTAGGATAAAATAATTCTATTGTCAATTTATTTTAAATTTGGGTAAATGTGCTTTTTAAAACAATTAAAACACGATGTGTTTTAGGGTTTCTAAAAATTCAGAAAATGGATATATTTTTAATATGAACTCTACTTAAAGTTAGGTGTTTAACAAAATTGTTGAAACATAATGTATTTCATGGTCATTAATACTTTAACTCCTAAGGAGATGGCAAACATTAGTTTGGAAAAATTAATAATTAAGTATTTTTTATGATAAAAGTTACTTAAAATCAGGTTATTAATGCTATCCAACACAATTATTAATCAAAAATGTCTTTCGGGGCTTTTAAAATTTAATCCTTAAGAATTAATTGTGTAGAAGTAGTCATCTCAATGCTCAACTTTATCTTAAACTTGCATACACACATGTTCTGCAACACAATGGATGAAACATGTCCATAGCGGAGAAAGGGGATGGCAAAGTTTGTGAGCAAAAAACACAAAGTACTGCCTGAATCATCGTCATCAAATTACTAAGGATACATTTACATTAATTATAAGCGGTTTTCCATATTTTTCAAGCTCCTCTGCTAAACTAAATAGGCATATATTTGACATGCATGTACATTTGTACAACTTGACTCTTCGTCATAGCGATGCAATTTTATATTTTGACATTATAATTTAAGATTGACACCGGCTGGTATGTCCATGCCTATGAAATGTAAACGAGAAATGGCTACGTTATTAGCTTCTAATATACATTATTTAGATTTAAGTAGTATTAAGGAGTCTATTGATCTCTCTAGCGTTAGTGTTATGTCTTATAGTGCTGATGTTATTAGCTGCACCCAGTCAGTTCCTATTTTAGATCATACTTTAAACTGAGTCCTTTGACAACAGACAATGCCTTTTTTTTAATATTGTTCATCAAAATTTCGTGAAAAGTCATTTCTGGCACGGAATTGGAAATAGAATTATTTTTAAAAAGTCATTATATACATATGTTGTGTGTAACTGAGCATTGGCTAAGTAAACATGAATTAATGTTTAGTTTCCCCAATCATTATTTGTCCAGTGCCTTTATTCGAAAAAATGCTATTCGAAGGGGTTCATTAATAATTGTTAATTATAATATACAGTGTAAAGACCGTAAGGATATAGTTGGCCTCTCACTTGAACGCATAATAGAATTGTCTTGTATAGAACTTAAGAATTATACTATGTGTGTATCGCCCCCTTCTGCAAAATATAATTTTTTTGAGCCTGTAATGGAACAAGTTCTAAAAAAAATTTGTCATTCTAAAAAGTCAGTTATTGTTTGTGGTGACTTTAATATTGATCTTTTAGAGAGTTCCCAAACGAGAGATAGATTTTGACTTAAATTATTTGTTTCTGGAACCAACTAGAATTACATCGATTTCAGCTACATGTTTCGATAATATTTTCTGTAACGTTGGAGTAAAAGATAAATCTATTATTAATAATTTGCCATCCGATCACTGTGGTCAAATAATAAAAATTCTACACAACTATAAAAAAAAATCTCAACTAGTAACTTGTAGACCTGTGACCACTGCTCGATTACACAATTTTAAAGCAAATATTGAAAAGAAAATTCCATTTTTACATTTCATGCATGATAATGCTAATAATCTTTATATATTTTTTTTTTTGATTTCTTAAGTAATGAGTTCGAGCAAGTGTTTAAAGTAAAAACTTTTAGGCCAAATGATAAAATGAAATTCAAGGTCTGGGCTACTGAAGGAATACACCGAAGTCGAACTAAGTTGTATGAGTTGTATGAAATGAAACAATATAACCACAGTCCCACACTCACCAACTTTGTCAAAATGTATTCAAAAATATTTAAAATAGTGTGCAGGGTTGCAAAATCAATACATTTAAGTAATAAAATTAAAAATTATGATAATAAAATAAAGGCCACATGGAATGTAATAAATAGTGAAATAGGAAAAATTAAACCGCGTGACAACCATTATTCACTTACTGTAAATTCAAAAAGAATTGATTCAGATCTTGATGTTGCTAACTCTTTTGAGAAATATTTTACTGAAATGCCTACAATTACAACTATTGCATTAAATTCCTCTCCATTAGAATCAGAGTTATTTTTAAAATGTAATGTAAATAAATGCAAGCCTATATTTAAATTTGAGCATGTTACCTCTGAAGACATCATAAAGACATTTAAATTACTAACTCAGAAAAAACCTATGGGTATATCAATTAAAGTCCTTAGCGGAATTATTGATATTAAAGCACCAATCTTAGCCATAATATTTAATAAGTGTGTTGACGAAGGGATATTCCCAGACTTAATGAAATATAGTAAAATAATACCACTTTTTAAAAGTGAAAGTAAAGATGATCCTATTATTTTTAGACCTATCTCTATACTGCCTGCCTTAAGCAAAATTTTTGAAAAACTTATGTTCAATTAGATGCTTAAACATTTTAACTTAAATGGATTACTTCATCCACAACAGTTTGGTTTTACAAAAGGGCGTTACACAATTGACGCAAGTGTTGCCCTTGGGAACAGTCACAAAATGCTATTGGTATCTTCTGTGATCTATCAAAGGCAATCGACTGCGTGCACCATGAAACTCTTACACGAAAACTGAGACGATATGGGATTGCAGACTTGGCTCTTGAGCTTGTCCGCTCATATTTGAGTAGTAGAATGCAGAAGGTTCAAATCAATGAAGTAAAATCCAATGGCTCAGAAGTAAAATTAGGAGTTCCTCAAGGTTCTATTTTAGGTCCTTTTCTATTTTTAATTTACATAAATGACTTGCCTTTCTTTGTAGAGATTGTACTATTTGCCGATGACACTTCTCTTTTATTTAAAGTTGACAGAAATAAAACTAATTTTGACAACGTAAGTAGTGCGCTTTCTCAGGTTCTTCAGTGGTTTACGGCAAATAACTTACATCTTAATGCGAAAAAGACTAAGTGTTTAAAATTTATGATGCCAAATGTCAGAAACATAAGTACAAAATTATCCCTAAAAGGAGAAGAAATAGAATTATTAGGCTCAACAATGTTTCTAGGTATTACATTAGACAATAGGCTACAGTGGAACCCTCACATTTCAGTTCTTGCAGGAAAACTTAGTTTAGCTGCCTATGCAGTTACGAAAGTTAGGCAGCTTACAGATGTTGACACTACTCGCTTGGTCTACTTTAGCTATTTCCATTCCGTCATGTCTTGTGTCATTTTGCTTTGTGGTAAGGCAGCTGATATTGATACAGTCTTTATTTTGCAAAAGAGAGCAGTACGGTCAATATATAAATTAGGACCTCGAATTTCTCTCAGGGAACTATTTAGGGAAAATAATATTTTAACTGTTCCTTGCCAATATATCTTCGCTTGTGTAATGTATGTACGCAAAAATTGACACTTATTTGCTGAAAATAGTGACCTACTCAGTGTTAATACAAGGAATAAGGATAAATTGGTGGTTCCAAAATGTCGTCTTCGGAAGGTACATAGCTCTTTCGCAATACAAAGTATATTTTTCTACAATAAAATTCCAGAACATGTGGTACATTTACCCTCAAATAAATTTAAAATATATGTCAAAGATAGTTGAATGAAAAAAAGCTATTACAAAATTGATGAATGAATACATAAATGATAAAAATGCTTGGAAAAATTAGAATTTGATTGATTTGTATTTGTATTGGGGCATTTGAAATATTTTTTAAATTAAAACATTGTATATTATGTTACTACCTAGTGTTAGGCTATATTGTATTTTTATATGATGTATAAAAGATTAACTGCTGAGTTTATCGCCGGTTATTCTAGGCAGTAAAGCATTACGAACCTTCCATTCTACTCCTCTTATATTTTGTTCCTTTACTACACACATTGTAACTAGTACAATCGAAGTTATATTGGAGTTTCTTGAGTGTGTCATGCTCTATCAAATTGTTTCTGTGGTGGTGGCGTGTGTGTCGGGTCGTTACGATCCCTAAAACATGGTTGAGCTAAGCGATGGCTGATTCATGTGTCATACTCGTGAACGGGTGCCGCCTGTGGAGGCTGGTCTGCTCTTGCAAACTTCTTTGTATACTTGTATTTAGTCTTACTTAATGTTTTGTTTATCAATACTGTAAGACATTGATTATTAGTGATAAATACATAAACTGTCTTTTTTTTATATTTCATAATTAAATACTTTTATGTTGTGCTTATGCATTTCATGTTTTTTTATGTTTGTAATGGAAAGTGTCCTTCTATGATAGGGAGGGCATTTTTCAACATTTTAAGTGGACGCGGAGTTTCTTGCTGTTTCTTCTCAGTACAAGGTCTCCCGCCCTACAGACTTACGAACCGATGGCGTAGTGACATTCATAAGTGCTCAATTATTGTAGCCTAAATCGAATAAATGTAATTGAATTTGAATTTTAATACATATATAATATACAAAATACATATATAATAATTTGAATTTGAAGACATATTTAGATTTTTGAAGCACAGATTGATTTTAGATTGTAAGCATATTTTAAAAAAGATGTTTTGAAAATCATCCCTAAGGACGCGAACCGCGTGCAGCTGCAAAGCAATAAAATAACTTTAGGCTTAAAGTTTACGAAAATTTTGCAGGAAATGATGTGATACATTTGTTTTTATGTAAACAAATGTATCACATCATTCCCTACAAAATTTGATGATTGGAAGTTTTTCTAAAATTCTACTTCTAAGAGCATAAAGGGCAATTATTTTGTTGAATGATATCATTGCCCAGCGGCTCGATTCCGTAAATTGACAGCTAACAATTCTCGTTTGAAATCCATAGAAATAAGATATACATTGCGCATTTGAAATGACGTGTGAAATTCATCGATTGTGGCGAAACCGCAATATATATCTTATTTCTTTCAAAAAAGGTTAGCAATCTTTTACGGAATCGACCCGCTGCTGAACTCACTACTTTAAAGATAAAAATGATAAATTTCTAGTACGGTTTCAATATATAAGTTTTTAAATTTACGCGTTCCATTCCTAATTTAAAAATAATAAAACGGGATTAAACGCGTCATTTGGCAATCTACCCGTGACCAAGGCTGGTGTAACCCAGCCGAAACGTCGTTTTCATTATGTTGTAAGCATCACATTAGAAGAAAAAAAATCGAATTTCAAACCCTGAGGAGGTGACAATAAGGGATACATTCAACAGTTTGTTGATTAAGACAAACTGCACTAATCTCAAGAGATATGCCAGCGAAGCCACGGGTGGAAAGATAGCATTATATATGTGTGTTAAGAACAAGGACATGACTCGGGCATTGGCGACCCCTTTAAAGTCTAAATTTAAAATCGATTGGATATATAAAAGTGACCCATAATATCCCTTCATCAAAATATCATTCAAATAATTTGATACAAATTTTTAAATCGACTGGACTTGTGGAAGTTGCTCATATACCTTTATCCACTATAAAAGAGCTGACAACCTTCAAAGAGCTGCACGGATTTTCTTAAATCATCTAAAAACACACTCGATCAAATCACCTTACAAACAAAAAACACTGACTGAATATTGATTCATCTGTTTGGGCGCTACAATTCTACAGACAGATAAACAGACACACACGTCAAAAAATAACACTCCTTTGTTTTCGTCGGAATTAAAGAAATGACCGCTTTTAACAAAAATGCAATGTACGACTCACAGATATATGTACCTATTCTAAAAACAAGACTTAATTACTAACCTATGACTAAATTGAATTTCTTGATTATTAAGATTTTTAAAATACGCTTTGTACGAAAAGATAATTCAAAATATATTATGGCGGCACGGAGGTGCTATTTGGCTGGATTGTGTGATACGCGCCTTACAATCTATAAATATAGCTTAGCTTGGTATCGCCTGTGCTGTAGCATAATCTTAAACAAATGAAATATTAAATGGAAAATATAATGAGACTTAATTTTATTATTCATTGTTTTACATAATATTTCCAAGAAATTTTAATACACTTTCATGCGTAATCTGTATAACATAAAAGACAATGTCCTGACTTCTGACTGACTCATCAACGCCCAGCCCAAACCACTTAGGATAAAAATTTGAAATTTGGGGAAGTTTTTTATTTATATTGAATACACGACGTATTCAATATATATAATAACGGATTTTGCAAAATTCTTCTTCTAAGAGGATAAAACAGGGGTTGGCATTTTGTAAGGAAGTCCGTAATTTTTTGAGTTAAATCTATGAAAATTGGTATTCAACCTTCTGACTAAAAATGATACATTTCCCTTCTTTTGAAAAATCATCCCACCAGAGATATAACAGGCGATAAAACTTTGTATGGGAATTCGGTTATTTTTCTTAATAAAGCCATGAAAATTAGTAAATTCATATTAAGTAGCAAATAAAGAATGACGTATTTTATGATTGTTTGAATTTCAACCCGCAAGTGGGTAAATAAGCGTAGCAAAGGTTGTATGGGAAATAATGTGTTTATTCGCAAACCAACTCGAAACTTCTCGTGCAGCATGCTCCTTACTGCAGTTAACGGATCACATATTTCTGAGTTTTTCAAAATTCAACCCCAAAGGAGGCGAAAGACGGTGGTAAAGATTGTATGAGAATGATTATTTGAAGTGTCAAAATTACTCATAACTTTGTATACGTGCTATTCAACACTAAAAATGAAATAAACATTTCAGTGTTTTGTAAAACTCAGGCCCTAAGGGGGAAAAACGGGGGGGAGGAGTTTGTATGATAAGCAATATTTTTGATGTTAAATTTACTTATAAAGAGGTATGCATATTTTTCAACACAATTAATGTCACAAGAACTTCAGTATTTTCCAAATCTCAGGGCCTATAATTTTAATGTCAAATCTGTCTACATATAATTATAAAAGGCGACTATCCGACTTACTCATTATCGCCCAGCCAAATCCACATTTACACATTTGAAATTTGGATCAAGAGCTAGTTTTATATTTAGTCATTTAAGAAAATATTTTGTATAATTCAACCCGCAGGGGGATGAAAAAGTGGTTGAAAGTAAGTATGAAAATTCGTAATTTTTCAACCTATGAATGACAAGCTATGACAGCATTTTTGAACAATTATCTACAAGTAGGTAAAATATTCCGTTGGTTTTGCAAATAAAACCATAAAACTTGTTCTTTGAAATTTACGTTGAAAATAAAGAATGATGTGTCGCCTATTTTTCAAAAACTATCTCCTAAGAATCTCCTAGATGTTTAAGATTAGTATAAAAATGCAGTTAAATCCATAATAATCGGTATTTCACTCTTTAGTTGAAAATTTAAACAACGGTATTCACGTTTTTGGTGATTATCTCCTACCAATCTATATAATATGTAAAAGGCAATGTCCTGACTGACTTATCAACGCCCAGCCCAAACCGCTTTAGAAGGACACTTTAAATTTGGTGAAAGTTATGACTTTATAATTAATTAAGGCGTCATTTAAGAACTTATTTTTCGAGATTCAATCCTTAAAGGGGTGAAACGGTGGGCGACGTTCGGGGAAAATAATAATTCTATTGTCAATTGTTATCGTTCAGTAACACAATTAATTTATTTAATATTTGTTTTAGGATTTTTCAAAAATTAGCCCCCAGGGGGAAAAAGTGGGTGACAAAGCTTGAATTAAAATATTGTTTTTTATCCAAATTATATGAAACTAAATATATGTATTTGAATTAATTCACGGTTATTAAACGGTCTTTTTAAAAGTTTTTAAAATTTCAACTCTTAAGGAAAAGAGGGCACAGCAAGTACTCGCTCGAATGACCAGCCTGAACTGGGGAAGTACCTACACCTAACAGAAAACCGCGGCCATAGTAACACTAACATTGGTTAGTGTTGTGTTCCTCTCTCTTCGAGGATTCGCTGCGCGGACAGCGGAGGACCGATGGTGCTTGTTGCTGTACCACCTGCTATACCGTGGGGCGGCAAGACCATGCCTTCATAACACAGCAGGAGGTCCGGCGGGCGTTGCTTTTTCTAGACGTTCATAAATCGAATGGGCCAGACGGTATACCAGCAGTGGTGCTTAAGCAGTGTGCTCCTGAGTTATTTCCTGTACTCACGCGCCTCTTCGCGCTTTCCTACCACACTAGGCAATTCTTCATGGAAGACTGCGAATGTGCACCCGGTGCCTTAAAAGGGCACTCAGATCCATCGAATTACAGGTCTATCGCTATTACCTCTTCTCACCTTTCCAAGGTGATGGAGCGAGTGATCAACACACCGCTCCTAAGTTACCTAAAAGAACACGACCTGGTCAGTGACCGTCAATATGGCTTTCGCTACTGTCGCTCGACTGGTGATTTTCTAGTGTGTCTAACAGACTGATGGGCACTAGCCATTGAGAGTCAGGCTGAGGCATTGGCATGTAGCCTGGACATAGCGAAGGCGTTCGATCGGGTCTGGCACCGGGGTCTTCTATCGAAGTTGCCATCTTACAGAGTGCCCGAGGGTTTGTGCAAATGGGTGGCTAGCTTTTTGTCCGTCAGACACATACGAACCGTAGTTGACGGTACTTGCTCTGATAACAAGGGCATTAATGCTGGTGTCCCGCAAGGCTCTGTGCTGTCTCCTACGCTGTTTCTACTGCATAGCAATGACATGTTGGACATCAACAACATGCATTGCTATGCAGATGGAGATGCTTATTACACGGGTCTAGGAAACATCTCTTGTTCCGTTGTAAAGGAAAACCGCGAAGAACTTGTGTCTCAAATCGAGACCACACTGTCTAAGGTCTCTGACTGGGGACGGATTAACTTGGTCCGATTCAACCCTACAAAGACACAAGTTTGCGCGTTCGCCGCTAAGAAAACTCCATTCACTGTGGTCCTACAATTCCAGAACACTCCCCTCTCCATCTCCAAGAGCATTGGGATCCTTGGTGTTGACATCTCCAGCGATGTTCAGTTCCGAGATTATTTGAAAGACAAGGCGTCCAAAAAACTATAATTACTCAACAGAGCGAGGCAGTTCTTCACGTCGGGGCAGAGGCTGCTGCTTAACAAGTCGCAAGTTCAGCTGAATGAGCTCCCTGCCAAGGTTTTCTCCAAGGACTACAGTATGGAGTTCTTCAAGAAAGAAGTTATTAGATTTCTGAAGGGTCGCAACGCGCGAGTGATGCCTGGTGTTACAAGCGTCCATACGCCACGCTAACCGCTTGCCACCAGGCGGACCGTGTGCTTGTTTGCCACCTTAGTGCTTAAAAATAAAGAAAAAAAAACAATGTATTTCATGGACGTCAAAATCCGGAATTAATGCTATCCAACACAAATCATCAAACATGTCTTTCAGGGTTTTTAAAATTCAATCTTTAAGGGGGAGAAGGGCAGTTGGCAGTTTTCTGGGATAATAAATAATGTCTTGATGATCAACTTCACCTTAAACTTGGTAAACATACATACATGTTCTTCAACAAAACATGTTCAATGCAGAGAAAGATAGTGGCAAAGTTTGTATGTAAAAAAAAACAAAATACTGACTTAACCATCATCACCGAATGGCAAAGGATAGAAATATTGGATTTGCAGCACGGATTGATTTTGTGTTGTTCATCGTTCAAGCATCGTTAAAAAAAGATGTTTTGTAAATCAAGGGAGTGAGCCGCGTGCAGCTGCGAAGCAATAATATAACTTTACGGTCAAATGAAAATACGAAAATTTTGTAGGAATGATGTGTTATGTTAGTTTAATTTAAGGATTAAATGAAACTTCTAAGAGCATGAAAGCGCATTACATGTTTTTTATTAATAAGGTACCATGATCGCCCGTAACTCAAATCACTAAGGATAACAATAATGAATTTAGAGTACGAGTATAGTAGTAAAGGAGTAGAGTAGTAGTAGAGTAGAGTATGAAGTGAAAATATGGGGTACAGTTTACAGTTTGTTAATTAAAAAAACTATATAATTCTTAAAATATATGCAAGCGAAGTCACGGACGAAGAGCTAGTTATCTATAGAATAGTATCATCTATCTGTAACATGTCTTGTAACTCGTAACATTGTAAAGTTGTTATCACCTTTCTATCACACGTAAAAAAATTGTTGAAGTTCTCATTTTTGTGACTTTTGTATGTTGAAGAGTTTAACTCCAATTTACAATGGACACCTACGAATTACATTTTACTGGAACCGAATCATATTCCCAAAACTTTTTTAGAACCACTAAATGCGCGCATCACGATTGTTCTGTCCATTTGAGTTACGAGTACGCATGCAACGCATTTATTGCACATGCTTAGCAGGTAGAGCCGTCGATGCGCTTTTAAAATAGTGATCGGCCATTATCTTTGTTTACATATTGGTGAATAGGATGATTCAATGCCGATATAGTCTGGTCAAAAAACGCAGCTCGTAACAACTAGTCAGGTTTTCACTACTGATTTTCTCTTTCTCAGCTTATTTTTTTTTAATATAAGGCGTAGTAAGTACTGAACTAGCGCCGCCAAAAGATATTCTTCATTTCCTCTTTGTACAAAACGCATTTCGAAAGTGTCACGAAACAGTTACTTAGAACTAGTGACAATCTATTTTTAGAACGTTACTAATTGTATACCTAGAGTATACCTGTGAGTTGTAGATACCGTTTCCGCTAAAAACGGTCATTTTTAGCAGAAACGCTATCTAGGTAGTCACTGCGCCTTAATTATTCTCTGTAATATACATATTTTTAGTTTATGATAATGAGCAAAATTTAAACATTATATGTAAATAATTAACATTTTAATCAAAAACATTAAAGACTTTAAATATCAATTTAAAAAAATGGACGTGGGCTGTGACGGAACCACGGACGTGGGCTATGACGGTACCACGGACGTGGGCTGTGACGGTACCACGGACGTGGGCTGTGACGGAACTACGGACGTGGGCAGTGACGGTACCACGGACGTGGGCTGTGACGGAACCACGGACGTGGGCTGTGACGGTACCACGGACGTGGGCTGTGACGGTACCACGGACGTGGGCTGTGACGGTACCACGGACGTGGGCTGTGACGGTACCACGGACGTGGGCTGTGACGGTACCTCGGACGCTTAGTTACGGAAATACGTGAATATGATGATGATCTCTGCAGATGTGAGCAGATGTTTAGTCGCAAATGAGGGGTTCTTCCGCAACTGTTTTGACCACAAGGAATTATGTTTCCTGGTAGTCAAACAAGTCAAAAAATCCTCCCTGAACCGTGTGGATTTCTCAGACTTTTTTTTTTTTCGAAATCGGTCATAGATTTTTTTTCGTTATCATTTGTAGCTTGTTTCCAGTCTGTTGTCCTGCTCACACACATGCTTCTAGAGTTATAATCCGCTTTAGCAAAATAATGAATCTTGACAAAACGATTGTAGAAAATAATAATAAATTAGAATTACAACAAAGGTACCTTTGGTCAAACCTTTATTAAACTAAAATAAACTAAAACGAATGCAACAACATTCTTTATGTGTCTCGCGCCTGCTTCCTGACAGCTCCCGTCTGGATTATTGGCACAACACGCTCATTGGAACTCTGAGCACGTTGTAGTGGCGCCGTCACCGTCAACACTCCATCAGAAGACAATCTGGACTTGACAGCGTCTACGTTACAGCCTTCAGGCAGAGCATACCGCCGACAGAACCGTCTCGACACCCACCCATGGTCGTCCTTCTTCTCCTCGTGCCTACCTTCCACTACCACAAACCTATCCACTGTCTTAACATCTATTTCCTCCGGCGCAAAATGGTGAACATCCAAACTGATCTGAAATTTACTGTTGTCCGACCTTATTGAACCAAGTTCTCGCGACAGTCTAGTCCATGGGCGAAGGAAATCGCCAGACATTAAAGTAGGAACGTCGTCTTCTTCAAGTCCCCAATTCAGCTGAGAATTCACAAGGTTAAAAGGGCTGCGGTCAAGAAAATATGGAAGGAGTGACATGACGGATTATTCAAGTAAAATCGAAATTAATGCGTCAAAATATATTATTACTCTTGCAGGAATTCTTACCAAAGATAACATAATCGCTTACTTTCAATGTCACGTTGATTATAACTTAGTAGCCAGTGCTAGAAATATGTAACAAAAAAGTTTTTACGTTTTATAACAATTTACATACATAAAAAGGTTTAACATAGTAGTTTTAATAAATATGAATTGGAAGAAGAATCTACTTATACATATAATAAAACTAGTACTGTTATTTTACTGTGTATTACTTTTGTTCTATCAAAATGACAAAAGGCAGCGAAAGGAAGGGGGTAAAAGTAAAATTATAGAAGCCAAAAGAGAACGAAGCAGTGTGACCAGATTTAGCGGGATCTTGTGATTTTCATGGATCCAGATGTGTTTCATTCCTTTATTGCTTAATAAATATTTGACCTGCATGTTTGCTATTTTGTATGTGTGTTAAGCCTCCCCAATTGACTAGAATCTTTATTTTTTCATATTTAAACATATGATTCTTGAAATACATTTTTGTCTTTCACTGTCCCATCATAAAGCTAAACCGCCTTGCATCGCAGGTGAATCAAAAACTTAAAATTATGGCATTAAGGTTGGCAGGCCATATACAAAGGAAAAAATCAGATACTAACAAAAACAAAAGAAATCAGAAATATTGCCTAAAGATGATAAATATACAAAAAAATAGTACGTCTTATTGAATCGTATTTATTATACGATTAATACCTATATCGAAATAAAAATAATGTAACTTTACATGCACGAATTTAGAACCGCCTGAAATATTATTAAATTACTTATTTCTTAATTCAACACCACTTCTCAAGGAACTTTTACGGGCAAATAATACTAATCATTATTTAATTCTTATACTATAGTAAAGTCAAATTTTTACTTTCCAGATTTTATGTAAAGATATATAAATAATATTATATAAATAAAGTAAAGTATCAAGTATTTTAGAGGTTTTAACAAACCAGGCCGCACTTTAGTCAATTAAAATCTGTTCAGCCTTGGAAAAAGAGAGCGGAAAGAACAGAAGAAGAGAAAAGGAGAAAAAAGGGTCGAATGGAAGAGAAAAAGTGAAATGAGCGGAAGAGAGCGCTAAAGAAGAAAAGGAATTTTGCATTAGCATATTTTGATTGTAATTGCGTTTTGGCACGTGCTACATCTATTTTGAGTGCATATCACTATAGCATACTATTGCAAAAACGAAAGCGAAATACATGGCAAATACATAACCCTTATAATTACATAATGCCCGTCTGTATGCGATTCCTCCGCCTTTGCATCGATTCTGTTGAAATTACAGAAAAGTGTAACATCTGTGGTGTATCGTATGTGGTGTGTCGTGTACATTAATCGTCATACAGTTTTGTAATTATATTGAAAACGAAATGAGGATAGCTCTGCACACTCGTATATTTATTTGTGGAATGAAAAAGGGCATCTTATCATCGATTAGTGAATAAAACTCACTTTTACTCACTGAGTGAATAAATACATTGTTTTAATTGTTATTGTGGTTATTTTATGTAATTGTTCACTTATCACGCGATGATAATTACCGAATGTGTACCAAAATGTGATAGTAGTACTTTTTATTTTCTCGCAGCCAATGGTAAAAATTAGAGTATACAACACGTGAAAACAAATCACGTCCTTTGTACCGGAGACGCTTATTACACGGGTCGAGCAAGCATACCTCGTTCCGTTGTGGAGGAAAACTGTGAAGAACTTGCGTCTCAAATCGAAATCACTCTGTCCAAGGTCTCTGACTGGGGACGGGAAAACTTGGTCCGATTCAACCTATTTTATGACTAAAATAAAAAAAAAAAAAATTTTAAACTTGCTTTTCCTATAACATTAGAATCATATAAAAATTCAATCTAACCGAAAATTGTACTAAAAGGTAAAATTTTAAAACACTCCTCATTTTTACGCCGATGGATAGTTCCCACGTCAATAGATTTTGTACAGGGCAGTTCAGGGCACAGCTTATAGTTTAGTAACTAAAGGAAGTATATCTCATAAAACAAATTTATTTTCTTTGTCAAAATGACAACCGTACATTTTTTTATCGGAGTCGCGGTTTGAGCAGCGCTGAAGGTATTCATTTTGTCGTCTTCGGGAAACTTTGGGTATTATTGCTTATTCTTATGCTTACATCTTTACCACCCCTTTGGGGATAAGTGATTAAATCAAATGAAACTAAAAATAACAAGACATAGATTAATCCTTTATCTTTGAAGATAAGTTTGTTTTTATTGAAAATTACTATTTTTAATACTATGAATATGGTGCGTGACACGTGTTAACATACAGATTTAGTGCTGTTAAGGCTAGGGTATAGGCTAGACCGCGAAAATACGCCGTTTTTGTGCAAATTTTGTGGCTAAACTATAGCATTTAAAGCATTGAAAAAAATATATGTTATAAAACTTGATTTTGTCTAGTGCATTGCCTTACTGAATGATTTTCGTTTCTTGTATTTAATGCAGTAAAAATCTGGAAGTGACCGTTATTTCAACACTTGTGCAAATTTTTAAGCGTGTTTTGCATTTGCTTGTTATGAAAGTTGGTTAAATAATTAGAATAACTTGTTATCTAGTGCATAGACTCTAAGTTGTGGCGAAAAGTCAAAAAATCTGACTACAAAACGGTAATAACTTTAAATTCCATACAAAAAATTTAAAGTTTCAAGGCGTCATTACGAAATTACTTAAGAAGTTACTTAAGAAGTATATAACATACATATCTCATAGTAATGTATATGACATTATCTAATGGTTTATAGTACATTTACATATACAACGTTAGAATTACAGAAATTAGCTTTCTGGCCTATATCGCCCTCTTAAAATACGATTCGTTAGCTATATAGTAATTATTACAACACTCGTAATAGAATATCGATTTCCTCATAAATACAAATAATTTTTTTGTTTTGTTAGTTGAAAAACAACTAAAATAATAAAAAGTTAAAGTTTTGTAATTTTTAGCGATCTGCCAGTAACGCTTTCCTGCTCCGGTCGACAAAAAAAAAATACAATAACCATATAAAGACGCTATAGCCACTCGACACTAGGGACAAGTGATAGGGTCAGGTTAGTTATAAATGTTGTAAAACGTAAATACTCCCATTATTGTATCGTATTATTGTTACATACTATTAGGGTCAAAGATGACTTATACGTTTAAGTCATTTTTAATCATGGAATTGTTTGCCTCGACATGCTTGACAGTCTCTAAAGGGCAAAAGAGTTCTCAAAAAAAGTCCAAGTCAAACCCTAGACTATAATGCCAAGCCTATAGGTACTAGGTATAGGTTATTTTTATGAATTTCATTTTATAAAATATTTTATGAAATAGAGGTGCAAGCTATCCGCTCGTGAATTTTTTTTTTTTTATTTATATTTTATTAATATAATATATTGCGAAATTTCATTAATTATGAAAATCAATATCTGCGCCATCTAGCGGTTAGTAGCGAAACTATAATGTATTTAGGTTATCCATAAACAACAATTAGGGCTGCCTACGAAGAACATAGTTCAACACAGCTTTGGGTAGATGACGTTACAAACTATTTTTTAAATACCATATTAAATTCAAATAGAAATAGAAAATTTGCATTTTATTTGTTGACTAGACCGTGGACTGGACAAGAAGCTTCAGGCTTGCGGTCTACTTAGAACAATTTAGGACCTAGGTCCTTAACTTTTTAAAATCTTTATCAAATGCTAAGAGGATTTAGCACTTAAAATTAGCATCTAAAAGTTCGCATAGTGATCAAAATTCAACCGAAATTAGGTAAGCAGATGTCTAGTTTATAGGTATTTAAAATGTCAAACAGCTAAAACCGTTTCATTAAAAATCATTAGATTATGAGGTACCTCAGTGCCTAGAATATGATTAGCTCAAGCACAAATACCAATGATTACATATACGTCTGCCATCACTGACAAATGTTTACAAATACAAATTTTCATGTAAATACCTAATCGGTTACGGGATTGTGATCAAAGATATATATACCTGAAAATTGTGATAACCTATATACTCGTAGGTACTGTGTCTATGTGTTTTCAACAGCAACAAAAAAGCTATGGATCTCGATTTATTTAGCAGTATTTTTTTTGAAATATTGCAAATTCTAAAAACAACTGTTTTCTGTTATGTTCAGTCGGAGTGTTGGCATATCGATGAGCTACGCTGCTACGCAAACGTAGGTCGGTACCTACCTGTATGATGTTTTGTGTTACGTATTGTGTTACTGTATGATAATATATATTTAATAACCTGATATACATTATTATATAAAACCCATTAGATCCATGACCGATCCTAGTCTCCCAACCGAGAATACCAACACCAACAGTTTCGGGATCCCTGCTGAGGGCCTAATATGAAATTTAAAAGCAGGCCAATAATTGAACTGCCCTGCAAATTCGTACCATGAAGGTCTGAAACCCTGGTCAAAATCAGGTCAATGCTGAGCAGTTCAATAGCATTTCACCTCGAATTACTAAACGTATTTGTACCTACAGGCGTACTATCAACTTATAAAAACCGGCCAAGTGCGAGTTTGACTCGCGCACAAAAGGTTCCGTACCATTCTCTTTAAAAATGGCAAAAAAACACGTTTGTTGTATAAGAGCCCCCTTAAATATTTTGTTTTTCGGTTTTATATATGCGTTGTTATAGCGGCAAAAGAAATACATCATCTGTGAAAATTTCAACCGTCTTACTATCACGGTTCATGAGATACAGGCTGTACAGACGGACAGACGGACGAACAGCAAAGTCTTAGTAATAGGGTCCCGTTTGGTACGCTTTGGGAACAGAACCTTAAAAACATAATAAAAACCGGCCAAGTGTTAGTGATAGTGCCTCCGATTGCTTGCACCAACCCAAAATATCTGCACAAACTGTGCAAACAGACTGCGCAGTAAAATCGTTGTCGTGTATACCGGCCATATCAGTGCTATCGCTCGCGAAAGGCCGGTATACACGACAACGATTTACCGTAGCAGTCAAATGATTGCGCAGTCCGTTTGCGCAGTTTATCGAACGAACATAGTGTGTCCACACGTCTACGATATCTTCGTGGATCGTCAGTTTTCCGCAGAAACTCAGACGATATCGTATATATCGACGATACTTAGGATAACCTAGTATTTCCTATTTAGTCCTAAATAAAAATGTTTTTATATCCAGAATGGCGTCTCAAATTAGGTACTTACTTAAATGTAACTTAGGTTCGAGTAGATCAGGCTCAATCAGATTGAAAATATTATGTTTTGCAACAGTCGCCGCCTCGACATGCATGCCTGAGCCAGAACGCGGTTGCCAGCTGCACAGCAACACTGCGTGCATTACCAAGCAAATTAGCGTTCCCTAGGATTTTTTTTTATTTTATAACTTTTACTAATTTTTTTTAAAATAAAAAAAATATTTTTTCTATGGCGGTCCACACCATAGAGTAGAATATATATACTGAAAGTCCACACCACGCCAATATGATATTTCGCTTACACAGCGAAACAAGCTTTGACACGCCACCCATATACGTGTCCTCGCTAGTTACCGCCGCGCTACCGTCCCCAAGGAGTAGTACCAATACTAGTATCCGCTCACCGAGAGCATACTGTACCTATTTCTATTCAGCTCTTTACTGAATATACGATTTAATTAACCCAAGTACTACCGCTTTATTCCTGCACCCTTGCCAACCTATCTTCACCGCATTAATCAGCTTTGGCCACCACACGCCAAAGTGCCCTTCGGCGCGCACTAGAATTTTTCTATCGGAAAGACAGTAGGAACACATACTTTTATTAAAAATTTTTACCTCATTGTACCTACTAATAAAATATGCCCATATTTTGTCATTGGACATATTCATTTTACCTTCTGGGAGGCGATTTAAATAAAATGTTTCTTTTAAAAAACAATAATCATTATACAATTCATCATTATTGATGTCATTAGACATGTTCAATTTTTCTATTAGATCCAAGAGCTCATTCCATGAGAGCAAAGTCTCCTTTTTTAGTCAAAATTGGGAGAGCACTTTTATATCAGGAGTTCTCACTGAAATCAAATCGTTCTTTTAAGTACTTAATAGCTCGTTTGAAAAACTGTTCTGCTTCTTTATAAAATTGATCCTTTTCAGCATCTGATACTCTATTTAATATGGATATGCTTTACTGCCATAGAATTTATCCTGCATTCGACTTTTGAGCTGGCTCCATAGCTTTCTCATTACAGCAGCATATGTCTAGGACAGTACATTTCATACGTTCCGTCATTTTTCAATGCCAATACTGCCGTGTGGAGCTCCAGCATAAAATTGTGTACAAAATTTAAATACAATTAACAAATTCCTTTATAGTAACATTCATCGACCCCTTCAGTATTATCAAAAGAAGTAGAAGTCAGACTTTTAGACACAACATACCATATTCCCTTCAACATTCATCTTCACCTTTTAACAAGAAGTACTGTTTTACAGCTGCCAGTCATGAAGTGATTGTTCTAAAGCAGGCATAAGAAGCGACAGCCATATTGTTGGGACATGACGAAGAAGGTTTGACGAACATGCTTTTAGGTTCTCGGATTTTGTAGAAGTTGAGCTGAACTCGACGCGGAAAGTAGAAACTCCGACGCTCGGAGCGGCAACGTTTCGCTTGACGAAAATTCGGAACTTAAAATTATTGTTTTATAAAATGAAGTTGTTTTTCGGGAGATTTTTTACTTTGACGGTAGTCGGGAGGATATACAAAATTCGGGAGAATCCCGCCAAATCCCGACCATCTGGCAAACCTAGTTACGGGTTTATGGTTTGTTTAAACGTGTTCAAAACAACAATAATTTTGTATTACCTTGACCGTGTCAAAACATATTTTTTGTATTTATACGAATAGGTTTTAGTTAATAATTTAAGTTAATACTCTGAAACATATTCGGGTACAATAAAGTGTAACATCTTTACTCAGCAATCAATTTTAAGAGATGAAACAACTGTGCAAGTTTGTACCAAATGCAGGCATGTCTTGCATGACTTAAAAAATAAACGAAGAAGAAATCGAAAGACTAGATAGTTAGAACAATTATATTTACCTTCCTACCATTTGTTTGTTGTAATAAATATTGTTATTTAAACAGATTTTATTTATAGAACTGCAAGGTAATTAATACGGTATTTCTGGGATTAAAACAAGGTATTTTTAGCTTAAAACGGTAACGGTACGCTATTTTTATCCTGGTAACACAGTAATTTTATTTTATTACATGGAGACACTGAGTACAGACATACAACCTAAGACCCATACAACACATATTAAATGCAGTGTTGCCAGATCAGAGGATTTCCCCCTTGATTTAGGGGTTCCTCAACAGAGTTAGGGGCAGAATAGGGAAAAGAATATTTACAATACAGTTTTTTGCTATTGTTTATCACGTTCCTGACCTGATGTTTCGTATTGATCTTTTTTCACCATCTTTTATTACTCGAGAGTACAAGTCAGCAGTCAGTCGACCGGTCGACTGATGCTGCCGCCGCGAGAAAATGACGGTGAGAATAGTAAGTTTACAAGAGAGTCAACTTCATGGAAACTTCATGGCCTGGCGATAAAATTTATCGATACTATGATTCTGATGGCAATGGCCCATGCCACCATCCGCTTGGTGAGGGCATCCTAGAAGATTTCTGGGGGGAAATAAAATTAGTCTAGGGGTAGGTCGCCGAGACCATCTGGCAACACTGATTAAATGGCCTGTTGTGGCGTAGTATCCCTATCAGCGTTGCCAACTTAGTGGATTCACCACTAGATCTGGTGGTTTGGGACCCCCTGCTGGTGGAGAAAATTAGTATCTGGTGGCGAGTGGATTTTTTAGTGGGCAATTTTTAGGTTGATAGTTTTCAAAAATAAGGAAAAATTTTGCCAAATAAAGACAATATTGCACTCGGTAATTATAGTTACCTACTCATCACATATCCCTACAATAAATAAAAATAATATGGTACCAACTACCATTGATTATTATCCTCGTGAACCATAGATGTAGAAATGCCGTGAACTCAGTCCCGTAGCTCGCTAGATAAAGACTAGGACCACAAATTATTAGATTATATTTATATAAGACAGACTTCTAGATAAAGGAGACCGAGAATGTAGATCGACAAACGTAACTTTGAGTTACTAATCAAGTTTAATTATCTGGTTTTAAAACTATATTTACTTGTTATTTCGCAAATATTTTATATTATGAAAATATGCCGAAACCATAGAGCACGCGATAGCTTCGGGAATCGTGGCTTCAAGATGCTTCTGGCTTCAAGTAATTTTTCTTGTTTTTACAAAATTTACGATCATTAAATATTGACTTAAAATTCCTATATTTTTCATTGAAAATTTGTTTTTATACAAATTCATAATTTAGTGGTTTTTTTGTGGTTTCCTATCAAACGCTAAAAAATCTGGTGGTTTTCGGTGGTTTCAGGACCTGCATCTTGTGGGCTTGCAAAAAGTTTGCTGGCAACAGTGATCCCTATTAAGTTTGAGGTCGCGGTCGTAGCGGTATACATTGACATAAACAAAAAAAAATGTTTTTATCAATGGCGGTATAAAGCTTTGAAGTCGCGTTAGCAACGCTTTGTGTTTGAGTAAAGTTTGCTTTTAAGTTATTATTAGTGACTTTATTTTCGCCATTTTGTTGGGTAATATTTTTTTTTATACTTTTTATACTTTAACATTTTTTATAAAATTGTATTCAGCTCCGCGCACGCTAATTCCGTTACTTACCAGCGGCGTTTGCTATATAAATTGCTATTTCTAATAGCGGTTGTAGCTTTAAAAAATTATAGTTTAAATGTTTTGTAGAAGTTATAAATGTTTTATAGATGCGTGCCTTTTTATTGTCTGTGTTGTGATGCCAAATATAAATTGTTTATGGCTATGTTGCACACACAGTATGCCTTGTCAAAAACTAAACAAAAAACGTTAAATTTTTAATACCAAATTCCCAGGGATTCAGAAAATAAATGAAAAAAAAAAATCTTTTACAGGGCCCCTATTTGTACACCCTAAACTTAACCAAATCAAGCCAAAATACGTGAAAATAATCCAAGTCCGGTTTTTTTTCCCTTGCGCCCCTTTTAGTTAGAAGTTAAGTACTCTGACGAAGAAAAACAATACAAACAAAAATATTTGACAAGAACCTCATTTATTTTCGCTTTGCACACTCGCACACAATTTGCACTTAAAAAAAAATTTAACACAACCACTTTCAAATAAATGCAATTTATTGTTAAAGATAATAAATCCACCAATATGTAAAACACAAACACAAGTTTGTTCTTAAATTAAACTCAGAAGTTAACCATAATTACTCTGAGAGTGAACCTTGTAAACGAAAAGATCTTGATCACTCTTCATGCTTATCTTCAACCTGCTTTTTAACTGGCCCAGTCTGAATAATTGGTACATTCCTTTCATTCGCATTCTTAAGGGGAGTTTTTAATGGTGCTGTTATCGACAAAATACCATCAGAGGACAGTTTTGAGTTCACCAAGTCAGGATTAACTTCTTTTGGTAAAGCGTATTTCCGCACAAAACTCCTGGATATAAATCCATGTTCATCTTGTTTTTCTTCATGTTTAGCTTCAACTACCAAAAAACCATCGACAGTTTTCACAGATATCTCTTCAGGAGCAAAATGTTGAACGTCCAAATTAACTTGAAACTTGTCTTTTTCCAACTTAATGGTGGATCCTGTATCCCTCTGCGCTGCCTGGAGATTTCGCCAAGATCTGTAGTAGTCTCTATTTGGTTGAGGAACTGCAATTATTGTCAGTTCATCATGAGGCGACAACCCTAATCCGAAATGTTGATCCAAAAGATGGCGAGGGCGTTGCCGCGGTCGCTCGTAATCCATAAAAAACGGAGAGTAATGGAACGACATTTTTACTTTCGATTAAATTATTATTCGATCACAACAAAATATATTTGGAATGGATCCGGAAGCTATATTTACTAATAAATCAAATAAATCGCTTGAGATCTTCACTACTTTGCGTTGAGAAAAACACTAGCGCTGTGGTATCGTTGAACTGTTTTATATCTGACAGAAGCGCCATCTAGCATGGTCCGGAAATATCTAGAAGCCATCAGTTTTCCAGAACGTCCACGTCGCGAATATTCTATCGACGGACGCTTGACGTCAGTCAGATATTATCAACTTATTTTAACATTATTATTTTATTAAAATTATATTCATTTTTATTTGAGTTGTCTGATCCATTTAAATCTATGTGTAAAATTATTAATATATTACATTTTTATATGAAAAATGTCTACTACGATCGCTGTTTTATTTTTATACATTTATTTTAATGACGCAAACAAGACAGTTATAGACATTATCAAATTTCTCTTTGTACAAAGTGCATTAAAAATGTACTACAGAAATGAATGAAACCAATTATAATTACTATTACTAGAACGAATTTACGATCTCTAAAAGTAGCCACTTTTAGTGAAAAAATCTAGCTTGAACTTACAGATATAAGTAGGTGTTTGAGGGACAATAAAATCAGTAGCTTTTTTTCTCAAATTCACGTCATAAAAGCAGCCTGTGGCTGAACCGTTCGCTAGTATAGGTAGGTGAAGCGCCACTAGCGAGTTAGCAGGATCACATAGCCCTTTATTTGTAACACTAACACCCAATATTACTATTCAACAATACGTTGGAAAATAGTGGCATTTTAGAAGCACAAATACTAACACCAAAAAAAAAGGGCTTTTTTTATTTTATTTGTATCATAATTTTTAAACAATTCCAATAAAAGGTATAATCTTTTTAAAAAATGTTTATGATCCCTGATTGTCGGCTACAACGTACAAAATAAGTTTTACTACTCGTCAATAGATGGCGCTACTAATGTTTTAAGTTAACGTTTAGTTATCTCACAAAATCGGCAGAACGACAACATGCAGACCATAACAATAAAAAAATGTTTTGTTTGACAGCGAATTGTGCTATATTTTGTGCTGGTATGGTATACAGAGGCGGGATGTAGTTCCTATGCTATTGAAATTTGCTCTGTGTAGCCTATGTTTTTTCTCGGGACTCGAACTATCTCCATGAAATTTTATCTTAATCGGTATCGGCGGTTTAAGGGGTGAAAAGGTAGCAGACAGAGACAGAACTTTTGCATTTATAATATTAATATAAATAACGATAAAACAAATATAGGAACGAATAAAAAGATTTTTTAGTTTATAAGAATTTAACAAACATAGATAATTATTTTGTCCCTATAATTTCCATAACTCGGCGCCCGGCCTGTTTCTTTCAGGATAACAGAAGTTACCTACATATCACTATTGTACGCAATTGCAGATTATAACACGTAATGATGATAATTTTTATTACTATCACGGTGTTCTTATCCGTGGACAGAAGAGGTCATTTGCGCAAGATGCCTAATGAATGATCAATATTTTCGTTTAACCGGTAATTACTATACTTTTTTTCTAATTTTTCTATCTAACAATTCGGACTTTTACGAACATTCATTTAACAAATTAAGCTGAATCGGTCATTTTTTTCTCAAGTTATGCGCTTACATTTATCAACGAACAGCAATTTATTTTTATTTATAAAGATGATAGATACGTAAGATTCCTTAACTTAGTATTAAAATCACAAACACAATATTAAATCAATAACAATCACCCCAACGCAACGTGACCAAGCACTACTAGGGCCTAGGATAACCAAAGGGACGTTCGCCACCCCTCGTCACCCCTCGTCACCCCTCTCTAGCTCATGTTGCGTTTTCTCACAAGAAATCTGCACTACAAACAATAAACTCTCTACTTGGGTGGGAATACCTGCTTCAGTCTAGACCGGCTTCTGACTACACTTGCTTGATTGTTGTCTTGTTCATACCCACGCTATTATCTATCGCTCTCTCTTTCTATACAGATGACATTGAATCGTGCCCTCACGTCAGTCATTCGCCCCGTACGCACTCGTTCGTCGTATCTACTTAGTATCAGATGCAGAGTTATTTTGTTTTGAAATATTAATTATGATGTGTTTAGCTATATAATTTAACACCCTAATGGCACCTTCGTCGAATCTGGTATTGAAAGCTGATATAGATTATCAGGGATCTATTTGTACTCTAAGAAATAACGTAACCAAAAATTTAAAATGCCAGAGAAAGAAGATAACAGCAGTATTTTAATAGAAAAACATGATGTGAGATTCTCAATGGTTCACTATCTGACTAGTGTTGAACCTATAGAGCTCAAGGCATAACTCTGCCAGTGTATCATCCTGATTTAAATCCTATAAAGCACATCCTTTGGGAAAGACAGTGACTTAAACTTAGATAGTATAATGAAAATAGTTAAAGAAAAAATAACTTCTGTGTCGAATGAGGAATGGAAACACGCGTGTAGGTCTGCTGAGGCGGAGGAAAATAATCTAAAAGCTGTTGATAAAGTGATCTGAAAAAACTTGTAAGAATGCTGAGGAGCAATTTGATGATGAAAGTGAGGGGACCGAAGAAAATGAATGTGATCGAGATTCGTCAGACAGTGACTAGGTTTATTGAACCTGAATCACGGTCGCGAATTCAACGAGAGCTTAGAACGCACCGCGATATAAGATTAAGACATTGTTTAGATGTCTATTTGTCTAAATGGTGACCAACAATAAACTCTTTTTTGTACCAGTGGTTTTTTTTTATATTTGTTTTATTTTAAATTAAATCATTTGGGTTTTGTTGATCACATAAAAATATTTGTATATTTTTTGCAATTACAAACTTACATTTGCGATTAAAACATTGACCGTAAAGTAGACTAATTTACGAAAAAAAAATTCTCACTACAAAGTTAAATTGAAAACGCCGTACATTGTCACATCAAATGTTATACATACATAATATGTGAATTTGGCACCCGAAAATCTAAAATACCTAGTTCAGGTTCAGGGATCCATAACGTCAGCTCTCGAACCCACTGATTTGCTTATTAGTAATAAAAATTTAAAAATTAATGTTTACAATATATTGATGCATTATTAAAGCAGAAAAGATATAAAACAAAAAACGTATGTGCAAAGGCTCATAAATTAATCTTTAGCTTTTTAAAAGAAAGTTTTTAACTGTTATCGGTTTTTCTAAATTTCAAGTTTCTACACCTAGTGGTTTGGCCTGTCCGTTGAAAACAGAAAGGTAATGGATATATTGCAGCATCAATAAATAATATTTGATCTAGAAATTGGTCGTTTTTTATTAAGTATGTTTCAGGGAATTCAAAAAAATTAAAAAACAGTTTCTTAGTTTGTTTTCCAAAATTTTGAAATATTCGGCTCCACAGTGGCCGTTTTCGGTAACTTTCGAGTTAAGATATATATCTCTGAATGAGTTATCCAAATAAAATCTATAATACTGGCAAGTGGTCTGTGACTGGTACATACACCGAAATTTTCTTAAAATAACATCTCATTAGTCTATTACATACTTTTAGGGATAAAGGGATAAAACGTTTTTCTGGTCTCAAACAGTTACCTGGTAGTGTCAACAGGTAAGAACAAGCCCGACAATGCCCGAAAACATGCTTCTGGCAGTTGTTTAGGCTACTACGGTAAAAGCTCCGCTTAACGTCAGTCCCGTATCCTTGTTTGCCACCTTAGTAGTACAAATAAATATGTATTATTTTCAGAGCGATTATTTTTATTTTTACGTTTCATATGTATCTATCTTTTTATAGTAAAAACCCAAAAAGGGCTGACTAGCTAGACGGTCAATAATTATCTCAACTCAAAAGATTTACAGGATGGAAAGAAAAGGCGGTCACTGGAGATAAGGGTTATTTTTAATATTGGTGATAGAATGGTTCACTGAAAGTCGTAATATTGGTGATAAAATGTTTATTTTATTTTTTAAAGCTGCATTCAAAGATTTTTGATAAATCGTCTGTTTAAGCCGAAACGATTAATTTCACGGGTTCGATACCCGTGAAGGAAGAGAAAAAAAAACGGCCTGTATTTCATAACTTTGTTCCTAAATCTTATAAAAAATTTTTGTTATTATTTTCTATTGAGTGAACTTACAGGAATTGTGTCGTGAATTTAATCGTGTCGTAATACGGTTAAAAATATTATATGATATTTGTATTTATATGTGTTTTTGTATGTGTGTTTTTAGGCTTCCGTACCCAAGGGGTAATTAGCGGAACCCTATTACTAAGGCTCCGCTGTCCGATCGTCCGTCCGTCGGTCCGTCCGTCCGTCGGTCCGTCCGTCCGTCCGTCCGTCCGTCTCTCACCAGGCAGTATCTCATGAACCGTGATAGCTAGACCGTTGAAATTTTCACAGAAGATGTATTTCTGTTGCCGCTATAACAACAAATAATAAAAAATAGAATAAAATAAATATTTAAGGTGGCTCCCATACAACAAATGTGATATTTTTGCCATTTTTATAGAAAATGGTACGGAACCCTTCGTGCGCGAGTCCGACTCGCACTTGGCCGATTTTTTTTCTACTTTGCATAAATAAGGATTCTCGTAAAAATCTTGAAAATTTTGCAGTTTTTTTACGAAACTGTACCGAAGTAACTTCTTATATAGGCACCTAGATTATACGAATACATACATACTATATACGAATATGGACTAGATATATATATATATATATATATATATATATATATATATATATATATATATATATATATATATATATATATATATATATATATATAGATTATATGATTTACTATACACCAAGATTTTTAGGCAGGATTGCGTAAATAAGGAACTTTACTATAAAAATAAGTAGTACCTAAGGATTCAGAAAAGTAAATACTTATAATTGGTAGATAATATTTATGTATATGTATTAAAACGTTAATAAATGTTTGTTTATCTGTGCACGAGGACTACTGCCGACAAACTGCACAGCAGTTTGGCAGACGAAACTTATATAACCATGTATATTTGTTGAAATAAATAAATAAATAAAAAAGACAAACTGGTTTCTCGTATACGAGACTCGGGTTATTTATCACGCCTATCAAGGATCGACCCATAGTATGGGATAAATCATTAGACAACTATAAAAAAAAAGATTTTCTCGCATAGACGTCGTGTGATCGGTTTTCAGAGTTGCCATACAAATTTGGTTGTCTCTACGTGTGAATGTAGCCTTACGAATTAGATGTCCTCCGGATCTAAGAACGTAAAACTTTTTTTAAAAGGTATACTGTTTCTCATTTTGAGCCAGTTATACGTTGAATACGTGAATTGTTATATTTAGATATAATCTAGCTTAACATGTTCAATCTTATACGATTATTTTTAGTTTAAGATACAATACTATTTAGAAAAATTCGCCATGTGCGAGTCGGACACGCCAACAAAGGGTTCCGTACCATTATCTATAAAAAACGGCGAAAAAATCACGATTGTTGTATGGGAGCCCCCTGAAATATAACAGAAATACATCATCTGTGAAAATTTCAACTGTCTTACTATCACGGTTCTCATGAGATACAGCCTGTTGACAGACGGACGAACAGAGTGCGGAGTCTTAGTAATAGGGTCCCGTTTTTTACCCTTTGAGTACCGAACCCTAAAATGATGCTCATGAATAACCCACTCGAAAGGATCGAAAATATAGGTATTTATTTCTTCTCTTATGTCATATCTTCGATTTCTATCAAGTGGCTATTTATCAAAAATCTTGAAATGCAGGTTTACTTATTTGAGCAAAAAAAAGTAATGTTTCCTTTCAGTGAAATTTGGCTAATTTATTAGAAAACATTCCAAATACTTACAATTCATCAATTTGATTTAATGACCTTTCCTTTCCACACTGTTTACTTAACGTATAAAATCTAGGTATGAATAACAAGAACTGCTCACATTTTGCAACCGGCTGCCCTTGACAGTCCTCGAGATTTGCTGCCACCTAAAAATAACTCTTATGTTTACAAAATAACGTAAAAAATAATTATACTAACGAGACCTTTTATATACCCTAATAGCCTAAATACGAAATAAAATATTTCTTAGAAAATAAAAATCTTTCTGCGTAGTTGGCCAAAACAAATCTTTAAACTGCCACATACAATAGATAGTATAGGAATTAATACGTAGGCTATTTCGTTTGGCAACATAGATATAGAATGTTACTGGCAGCCAGACACGGCGGCACCCATCGATAGAAGGACTTTCTATATCTATGGCGGCACCGGCAACCTGCGCGGGACGACACGTCATGCGCGCGCATTCTAAATGCAAGCGATGACGAAACAAACATTCAACAAGCAGTTAATTCAACAGTCGGCACGGTTTTCGACACTCAAAAATGTCTCTGTTGCCATTCTTGCTGGACTTGGAGCGCTCTAGGCGTCTTTACGATCAAGAGTTCGGGTTAGTTCTAACTCCAGAGGACGTCCTTACGAATGCTTCACCACTCCAGAGCAACAATTACTACCGCCCTTGGAAGCTGTTGTCCACCATTTTGCGCGATACCGGTTCAACGATAAAAACAGATATAGACAAATTTCAGATCAATTTAGATGTGCAACATTTTTCTCCTGAAGATATATCTGTAAAAACAGTGGATGGGTTCTTGGTGGTCGATGGTCGTCACGAGGAGAAACAGGATGAGCATGGATGGGTATCCAGGCAGTTCTGTCGCCGGTACACCTTGCCGGAGGGATGCAACCTTGATGCCGTGGAGTCTCGCTTGTCTTCTGATGGTGTTCTGACGGTGACAGCGCCCCGGTACCGTCGGGCAGCTGTGAACGAACGCATAGTGCCCATCATCCAAACGGGACCAGTGAAGAAACGTATTGATGGATGCGGTGAAGGAGAAAAGCCTGTCGAAAACAGAGAGTAACTCAGTCCTACATAAATATAATAACTACGATCTACGCTGGTCAAACAAAGAAAACTAGACAATTAAAATTACCACGATAAAGGTAAACCATTCGTTCAAAAACTTAATCCGACTATTGTATTGAACCAAACCTTCAGTGGAACCAGCAGACTGCAAGGAATTTATCCGGATAAGGTACTCACAGACTGTAAAGGTTTATGGGAACAAAACATTGAGAACTATTGCTTGATGTAGCGAAAATCGTAGTGCTTGTAAGAGCGACCCATTGACTAGTATTATTCACTCTCTCTCTTGTGTAAATTTTATAATTTTTTATTTATTGTAGGTACCTAACTAAATAATGAAATGTAAAACGAAATAGAATTTCATTTTAGGACTATGGTTCCTATATGATGCAAATACAATATTGTTAAGTACCTGAATGATTTTTTCTTTATGTTCCAACGTAGACATCAAAATTTACACTAATATCATCATAAAGAGGTAAACTTTGTATGTTTGGATGTAGGATGTTATCTCCAAAATGAATTATCCGATTTCTTAAATTCTTTTATTAATATTTAGAATGGACCTATGGTATACATAAGCTGCATATTAGAAATCTCACGAAGATAAGCTAATTCGACGGGAAAAAGCTACCTAGTCAGAAGGCGTTTAAGGTTTCATATACTTACAATTTTTAAGAATTGGCTATTAGCAACAAAATGCATTGTCGGGAAAAATCTAAAAATCGACCAAGTGCGAGTCAGACTCGCGCACGAAGGGTTCCGTACCATTAAAATCACGTTTGTTGTATCGAAGGGCCACTTAAATATTTGTTTTATTTTAATTTAATAATTTATTTTGAAGTGAAAAAATTACTTAATATTTTGTGAATATTTCAAGTGTCTACCTGTTGCCGTTATCAATATCGAGCAAAAAATCACGTTTATTGTATAGGACCCCCCTTTAATATTTATTTTATTCTGTTTTTTAGTATTTGTTGATATAGCGACAAAACATTGTCTATGAAAATTTCAAATGTAAATCTGGTGACAGACAGATAGACGGACGGACAGCGGAGTCTTAGTAATATGGGCCCGTTTTTTACCCTTTGGGTACGGAACCCTAAAAATCTCTAGGATATTAGGTACTAGCGTCATATTCATCATACGCCATACAGCCACGAGTGAACCTTAGCCTGGTAAGTATAATCACTAGCCGTTGCGTGAGGCAGCGTTGTGACACGTTAAGTTTGACAAGCAGACGAATAACTAGTTTTAAAATTATATTAAAGAAAAAATGTCTCTTGTGTCTTATCTTTACAACGTCGCAAGGCCGTTGAAACTGATGGAGAGAGTATTCTATCTTAGTTATATTATATATTAGTATGCCTATAGTTAAAGATTTGCACAACGTATGCATTCAGTGCCTACCATCTATCTACCTACTACTACGAATAGTAGGGTGAATGACCCATATATAAGCCCCTAACTTTTTTTCTCGACTTTAAATGGTTACTAAGTTCTCATAATAAATAATAACCTAAGACTCTTACTCGGTACTTGTAGCTTAAACTGTTGAGTTTGCATTATTATCCATAAAAATGACAAAATACTAGTAAAACTATTAAACTATTCAAAAAACATGTTTTTATGATTTTTGTGATATTTTCCTAATATCAGCCGGCTTGTATGTTTTTTTTTTTTTTTTTTTTTTTTTTTTTATATACCACTGAGGTGGCAAACAAGCCTACGGCCCGCCTGATTGTAAGCGGTCACCGTAGCCTATGGACGCTTGCAACACCAGGGGCATCACTCGCGCGTTGCCAACCCTAATAACTTCTTTTTTGAAGAACCCCTTACTGTAGTCCTTAGAGAAAACCTTGGCAATATAATAACAGCCTCATGCGTACCAAACATAAGCCTAGCATTTTTTCGTGATTTTAGATGCTTACGCTCTGTATGTATCTTACGATGTAATATTTTTACCGTACTTTCAGGCCATGTGATTCGTTGCTAGTGGTCAAGGGAAAATTCATACTTCTACTAGCTTTTATTCGCTACTTCGCCTGCGTGGGATTCTTACGTGAATTTCTGATTTAACATCGTTAAAAAGTATTCTATGTTAGTCTCTGTTCTTCCATCTACCCTTTACCGAAAATCAAGTTGACCCTTGCATCGTCGACATATATAAAGCCTCCTAAGTCCAGATATATTGCATTACAAGCAGTTTTGCGGTGAAAGGCTCACCCCTTGACATGTAGGACTAAAGGTCAAAAGAAACAAGCCCCTAAATAATAATGTGGGTGCGTGTCCAACCACTGGTTATAAAAGCCGTAGAGGTTTAAAGATAAAAATATAACTTAAACAAAATAATGGAAAAGACTTATGGCTATGATTGTACTCTACAATTAATTTGTTATTATTTTAGTTAATGAATGACGAAATAGTCATATGAAAGCTAAGGAAGACGTTACTTAAAGTAAATCTATAGTAGATAAACATAATTTAACATGTTATAAATAATTTTAATTACAAAAAAGTACAATCGCAAAGAAAAATGGATATTTTAGTAAAAACTATAAGTAGTAGCTGATATTTGGAACAGTTTCGGTACCAAAGTTCAGCCACTCCGGCTGATATATGGCACTCCATACAAACTAATAGACCAAACGTCAGCCCTCTATTAAATTCTAAATTCAAGGGAAAATTTACTTGATTTTTCTTATTAACTGTGTGGAATATTCATGAAAAGTGTACACAGCTGACATTTAGTGCAGTAGTGACGAGAAGTAGGTACCAGAAAATGGCAACAGCACAATAACTTTATACATAACGTTATCTACCGGTGAATTATATCGTTACGTTTTTATAACAGTTTTGTTACTATAACGTTATGATAGCGCTATAACAAAACATGGATAGATTATGACGATACACAACACAATATAGCGCTATATTTTAAAACGTTATTAAGGTCTGCACGCCCTATTAGCTTAAATTTTTATGAGCTTTGCGCCCGCTGATGCTACACCATAACTTACCGGGCGCATGCACGAAATAGCCGAATGCCCTTCGTTCGCTTTAGACTACTTTGGACGTTATGAATTTAGTTTGTTTTTTTACAGTGTTCATTAAAATCTGTCTGATATAAAAAACACATTAAATTTTTGGACAGTTTATTATAAAAATCTTTAAATAAGTAAAACAAACTATCTAGTAGTAGGTTCCAACTTACTTATTTATACACATACACACTACATAGGTACAAGGATTTGACAAAAAATAATTATCACAAATGATTAGCACATATCAGTCTCATAAAACAAAAAAATTATAGCAAAACTTCCAATTGTTTTACACATTATTTTCTTTAACAGCGTTAGATTCATTTTCCTTTGGCACACAAGGTGAAGATCCAATTTGATTACCAACGGGCCCCGTATGAGTTACCGGCACTATACGTTCACCCGTCGAAGGCATTCGAAGAATTTTAGGAGCTGTTACAGTAAGAACACCATCTGAAGACAAACTAGACTGAACTGTATCCGGCAAACACCCCTGAGGCAAGGCGTATCTCCTCACAAAATGCCTTGACACGTATCCATGCTCGTCCAGCTTCTCCTCATGTTTACCTTCTATTACCACATGTTTGTCGATGACTTTAACTTTTAAATCCTCAGGAGAAAAGTGCTGTACGTCCACGTTTACTTGGAATTTTTCATCGTCAGCGATTATGTTTGAGTGAGTCTTTGAAGCCATGTGGTTCATTGTAGCAGCCAGCTCTTCCATTGGTTTAACCAGGTCCTGCAATGGCTGCAGCATACTGTTCCAGGGGTTGAAAATATCTCGAGGCACCAACTGATTTAACGGTGAGTGTCTAAAGAAATCCTCTGCTGGATAGAATTCTCTCTCCATCAATTTCAATGGCCTTGCGACGTCGTAAAGATGAGATACAAGAGACATTTTTTCTGTAATACAAATCTTAAACCTTGTTCTCCGTCTGCTTATCAAACTTAACCTTTTAATACTGCCTGCATTTGGCGCCAAACACAGTATTTATAGAGACCGTGAACAACAACGCCACCTCTAATCGAGCACTTGAACTTTTGAGAAAGTTCGAGAACCTTTAATTTGAAAAGCCTAGAATGCTCGGTGTTCGAAAAATCAACTGTGAAATGTAGAATATTCGGCGAAAAGTGCCATCTAGTGGTCAGTAGCATTACTTCAACTATTTTACACAAAGTTGATTTAATAACTATTCACTAGATGTCGCCTTACTTATAAAGCTTTCACTAGCTGCGCCGTCATTAAAAACCTATTGACTAATGACGCCAATTAGTTTTTTCAATTCCCTTTTGTACAAAGCGAATTTAAAAAATATGCTAAAGAAATATAGGCACGCATCACAGATTCTGGTTATGTTTAGTTGTGGCCTAGGCTTGTATAGTGCTTTTCTCAAACATGCGTGTAAAAAACTAATTACCTAGGTATATAGGCAATAATAAAATTAGTGCAAGAATCAAGATATGGTCGCATGTCGTAGCATGTTTAAGAAAAAGCTATTTTTGGGACGTGTTTTATTGTTATTGGATTAATATCTGAGTAGCAGATAGCATATCTGGTAAAAGTGACCGTTTGTACCTAATATAAGTATGATATCTACAACTTACGAGATATATTCTGAAAACCAATTTTTCAATAATAGCTTGCAACTAGTTATATTATATTTCTGTAGAAGTACATTTTTTAATTTTGCTTTGTTCAAATAAGAAATCATTAATGACAATTGGTGGCGCTGGTGGACGTCAGGAGCCCTCACAGATAGGGTTACCATCTGACAGGCGTTCGCCGCATTTGACAGGCATTTTACGGTTTAGACAGGCGTGCGGCCGCCGCTAAGCTCAGACAGGCATTTCTGAATTTCGCGGGTCTCAATAGATTAAATACATATTCCAATACTAGCTTAAAAACATCATTCACACTCCGAAGTTGGTAAGAACATAACTTACGCTCGGACTAGAACCAAATCTGTACCCAACTATTTTAAGACATACCTACAGTTTTTTTTTACTATAGACAGGCATTTTTCTGAATAATCAGGCTTTTTGTGTACCCTCAACAGGCATCCTCCCTGACATGGATGGTAACCCTACTCACAGATCACTTCCACTCACTTTCACTGTGGAGTGTGGGAACCCTCTCAATGGTAACAATAACTGATTTGACTCCCCAATTATAATTGCATACCTAATTAATTATATTACATAATATGAAATATGATTTAAACTTAAGTACGATACGACAAAGAGCACATAAAATTGCAAATCCGCAAAAAACAAGTATTTTTTAAATAATATGTTGAAGAAAGTTGCTGGAAACAAGTTTCTTGTAAAAACTATAACAACAATACTACCTACCTTTTCCCTTTAAGAGTAAAATTTTTAAAAAAACCCCGAAACATATCGTTTATCAAATCTTTTAAAAAGCATTAACATTAAGTTTAAAGTAGGTAAGTATTTTGATATTAGAAATAGTTTATCCAAAACAAACTTTGTGACCAAATCAAAACATGTAAATTTTAAGAGCTTCAATTATATTCAAAGTTTCATGAAGGTGTTTGACCTTAAAAATATTATATTCCATAAAATCTTTGTTCCCCTGTTTGGTCTTACGGATCGAATTATAAACACGACAAAATAAGAGTAATTTAATTATATTGAAGAATATTGAAGAAAAGAATATTTCCTGGCCCCATAAAAACTTTGTCACCCCTTTTCCTCTTAGAATTTGAATTTTGCAAAAACTCCTGAAACACATGGTTCATGATTTTTTTTTAAAACACATAAACCAAGTTTTAAGAAAATTTATAATAGAAACAAAATAAACTTTGTCACCCCCTTTCAGCCCTTGAAGGCTGAATATTTGAAAAATCCCGAAACACGTGTATTATCAATTGTAGTATACTTATTTTCTTTTAAATCTCTTAGTACAAATGTTATTTTTCTTAGGAACTTTGTCTACCCTTTTATTCCTTTAGGGGCGGTATTGCCAAAAATCCGTTCTTAAATGACGCCTTCAATATAAAATTTACCTATTTCAAATTTCCATCCTTAGTGGTTTCGGTTGGGCGTTGGTGAATCAATTAAGACATTGCCTTTAATACTAATACTAGCTTTCCGCCCGCGGCTTCGCACGAATATACTTTAAGATTTGTTCAGTTTTTTAATCAACAAACTGTAAAATGTACTCCTTATTGTCACCTCAGAGTGTACTCCTCAGAGATTGAAATTCATTTTTTTTTTAAACGATGTTTACAATTTTACAACATTCAGCAAAAAGACAGCGATTTAAGCTAAGCTTAGAAGTCAGTCAATAAAAAATTGCTATACCGTTTAATACATGCATGGAGTTGAATTTTGGAAAAAATTCTTGCAGAAACAAACGTATCACATAATTCCCTACAAAATTTTCGTAAAATTAGAACGTAAGTTATATTATTGCTTCGCACTTGCACACGTGGTTCTACTCCTTAGGGTTTGATTTTCAAAACGTATTTTTCAACGATGCCTACAATACAAAATCAACCCGAGCTCCAAATCCCAAATTGTATCATTAGCAATTTTTTGACGATGATAGTCAGCACTTTGTCTTTTTGCACACAAACTTTGCCACCCCCTTTCTCCGCTTTGGACATGTTTTATTCATTGTGTTGCAAATCATGTTTGTTTAAGAAATTTAAGAATAAGAACATATGTTTCCAAACAAACTGCCGACTGCCATTAGACCATAAAAATATTATTTACATTATAAACTATGTCATCCTCTGTCTCCCATCGAGAGTTAAATTTTGAAAAACATCGAAATACGTGTTTTGTTAATTGTGTTGTAGAGCATTGATACTGAGCTGAAATAATTTATCTTGAAGTTATTATATAAATTGTATATTATATAAATAGGATAGGATAGCATATATATCCGCGGGGAGAGCCTCGGCTTGGGTTGTCGCTCTTGGGTTCGCCCCTACGACCAGCGTGAGCCTCGAAACCGAAGGTGAGTCAGCGCCAGGGGGGGAGTTCCCCGTTACGCGGTTGCGGTTGCGTTTGCGATTGAGTGGGGGCGAGAAGCGCCCCGGCCCTCTTTGATACCTCGTATACGAGGTAGGTCCGTGCGTTCGCCGGCTATTCGGATAGCGAGATCGTCGTCTAGGGCGTTAGTACGTGCCGAGGCCACCTACCAATAATTTTTCGACCGTGCCGTGGTCGGAAGGGGAGATGAGACTATTTGTGACGAAGAGCATTTATATTGAGTTATAATTAGACCATAAAATTATTGTTTACATTATAAACTAAGTCATCCCCTTCCTCCCGTTAAGGGTTCAATTTTGAAAAAAAACGAAATACATGTTTTGTTAATTATGATGTAAAGCATTAATACTGAGTTTATTTTGAAGTTATTATTTTCCATACAAACTTTCCCACCCATTATTCCACCTCCTCGTTCACGTTGAATGTTGAAAAAATTCCCAGAAAATGTTTTAAACTTTATATAAGAGAGCATCAATACCAAGCCCTAAGTAAATCTGACCGATAAAATGATATTTCCGATATAAATGTTCCCACCATTTTAGCCTCTTACGGGTTTATATAAAAACCCGAAATAAGTTTTTTATGAATTGTGTTAATACTAAATTATGTTAATTTGACTATATCATGAATTTCTCTCATTCTATTTATTCATGAAAAACTTGCAGGCTTTCGAAAACGAATTATACATAGTTTTTTTCTTGTTGTCCAGATCTACAGGTACTTTGTGGTCGCGATCTTCGTGAAGCAGGAGGTGGAGTGGCTGAAGTTCACCTCGTACAACCCGAATCGTTCTCTGTAACAATTTACAAGTATCATGATGACACAAAACTCAACTTGTTTTTTCATTAATAAACAAAAAACAGACAATAAATAAATAACATTAGAAGAAAAAAAACATAATGAAACATTTTTTTATAATTGCCTCTTATTTTTTGCTGCCCGGTCAGCTAGTTTAGTTTATATATATTTTATGAAATAAGAAACAAAAGAATATCACTCTTAGTTTTCCAAAAGAATTTGAATTTAAGCCCAGAAACAGTGTAAGATTTTTTTTCTAAATATTTTAATAGCCAAATAATTATTATATTAGCAAATTCACTTAATTAAGGTTTGATCTATAACATATACCAAAACATGTAACAAAATCAATCAAATTCTTGCAAACTTAATTCGTTTGGGTATGCCATCACCTTCAAAAAGGAATAATTGCAATCTGACTTCTAGTTCCTACGAAATAAATACCAGGATAAAACGACGGCGGAATCATAAGGCTGTGTAATTTATATCTACATGACGAAACTTTAAGGAATCATAAATTTGTTTGATATAAACCTATATGACGAAACTTTAAGAAATCATAAGGCTGTGTGATATATATCTACATGACGATACTTGTAGGAAACATAAGGCTGTGTGATATATACCTACATAACAAAACTTTAAGGAATCATATGGCTGTGTAATATAAACCTGCATGACGAACCTATAAAGAACATAATGCTGTGTGATAAACAGAACTCCATGACGAAACTATAAGGAATAATAAGCCAGTGTGATATATATATACATAGCGAAACTTTAAGGAATCATAAGGCTGTGTTATATATACCTTCATGACGGAACTATAATTAAGGAATCATAAGGCTGGGTGTGATATACCTCACTGCCGAAACTATAAAAATCAGTTTTTGCCATTGGGCTACGGAACATACAATATAGAAAATGATTTAGTTCGTTACTTAACGATTGTAGATAGTCTAATAGTCTAGCACTTAGCACCCGTCCTGCGTGACTGCGGCGTGGAGGTTCCGCAGGTAGCTTTCCAGGTAGTCAACCCTGGCCTCGTCGTGCAGTCCTGCTGGAGACGACACGCCGTTCTCTGGTACCACTACGCGAGTGTTATTGTAGTTCACCCGGATCCAGATCAGGATTCTCCGCAGTCCCCAAGGTGTAACCTTCGAAAAAAACTCACATTTACGGCGGCCCAATCTCTAAAACTCAAACTTAAAGGAGTGCAGTATAAGGTTCTTCAAGGAAGCAGTGATTAGATTTTTGAAGTGTTTTTTTTAAACCACTAAGGTGAAAAACAACCTACCGTCCGCCTGACCGACCCTTTAAAAATGTAATCACTTCTTTTTATAGGATCCCATACTGCAGTCTTAGAGCAGACCTTGGCATGGAGCTTATTCCACAACCTAAGTGGTCGCAGTGCAGGTTCTAAGGTATGAGGAGGAATTTTCTGCCGATGGCGAGCAGTTTTAGGGTAGAAAGTAGGCATCATTCAGAACAACCCCTCAGATCACAGGCCATTATACAAGTGGTGGAACACACACAGTGACGCAACTCTCTCCTCAGACTTAAGGATTTGATACGTTATGTGTTTAACAACAAACGACAATTCTCTCAGCTTGCCATTTCACCGAGTTAAAAGGGCAAAGCTGGTATTGGTGGTATGGGCTGGCAGCGGTACTTTATATGGGGCCACTCTGTGCCATAGGCTACGGTGACCGCTTTACATCAGGCGTCGGAAGCTTGTTCATCACCTTGGTGGTACAAAAAACATAACCCTTTGGAGTTCTGTATCTCCACTATATGATTAAAAGGTATAGTGGGACTTCTGTGTCATTCCGTTTGTTTGTATGTTATAGCTGCTTTTCTGAGTACAAACATAAGCTATTTATCAGCTTAAAATTTAGTGCAGTTGTAGAATGTCTGAGTGATGACGTTAAAACTTGATCCGATTCTACGTAACCAAGATACAGGATTGCGCATTCACCGCAAAAGATACACCATTTACTGTAGTCCCTCAGTACCAAAACACTCTTTTCCATTACTCTCATTGAAATCTTTGAATTGTCATCTCCAATGATGCTCCGTTTCAAGATCACGTAGAAGATAAGTTCAAAAAACTAGGTGTACTCAACAGAAGAAAGAATTAAACAGTTACATGGAACACATTTGGGCGGGATACCTTGAGCGTAGCCTTCTTAACTCGGTTTAAAGACCACCACCACTCGCCATCGACACGAAATTTATCCTTACAGCATATAACCTGAATAATCACGTACAGTGCTATTTCAGAGGAACTTCCTGACACAAGCGCTTGGGTTGTGAATTGAGTTCCGTGTTGAGGTTTTCTCTAGACTAAAGTGTGGGGTTCTTCAAAATTGAGTTATTTTTAAGGGTCACGTAAGCACTAGCTGGAGTAACCCCAGGTGATGCAAGCGTTAACTACAGTAACCGGCTCAACATCAGGCATCATTTTTAAAAACATTAATAAAAACGATCAATGAAGATTATATTTAGGCAAGTTTTTGAATTAAGGTGCTAGCTAGTGCTGGGTTCAACTATCAACCTATTCACTCATTTGTGATTCTAAGCCTTAATTCAAGTTACGATCTACGTTATTCGGTTGTTTATTGTTATACTTACAACGCTAAGCAGCAATGAAGGTCAATCACTTTTAATGTTTTATTATCAGTGGGCTAGAATGTTGGATGGGATTTAGGTGCTTTAAATATTTTGGTATGATAAATAATATAAGGTTAAGTTAAAGTAAGAGCGAAGTAGGACTTAGGAATTGTAAGATACGTACCCTCAACCAAGCCGAGCTGGTTTTGGGCCATTCTGGTCTCTGACTAAGAAGGCTCCCTACGTCATTATAATAAAACAGCTTCTTATTTGCCATCACGTTTTCACGGGACGCCAAGTTTGTGGAGTAATGATTTAAACCAAGAAAGTCTGCGGATCCTCGTATGTTCTGAACTTCAGCTGGAGTGAATACAAGCAGCCGGGACCAGGAGAAGCCTTGCCGTTTGGAATTATTGTCAATTCTGTGGCGCATGATCGGAGGATAGTTGCCTCTTTTAGAAAAGATCGGATGAGCAAACCAGCCGAGCTGAAATAAGGCGGAGGTACTTCCCCATTTCAGGCTGCTCAATCGAGCGAGTACTTGCTATGGCCTGCTTCCTTATGATCTGCAATACGTTTTCATATTCGAGGATTTAAAAACAAATGCGGTCCACCTGATCGAGGAAAAGAATACTAATATCCTATCAGATTCTAGGTTAAATTTTAAAATCGAGGCTTTGTTTACGATAAGAAAATCATCAGACGTGACTGAGTGCAAAATTTTATGAAACTCGGTTTAGTCAGCTGCAAAAAACGGGAATGAAAGTTTTGCAAGTCACTCACATGGAATGCGCTTCAATAAAATGGAAATAAATATAATTTGTAATCTAAATAATTGTAATATAAGTAATTTTATATTTAAGGAACTTACAAAAACTATTTTTATGTTATTTATATACTTACATGAGGTTTGATACTTCACCTGCCAGTTATTATGTAGAATGTATATTATAAGACTCAAAAGAGGTAGACAATAAAAGGTTTTAAATACTAGCAAAATAATAGATACATAGAAGGTTTGTCGCATTGACGACGTTTTTACGCGCACATATTTTTTCGAACAATCACGAGGAAAAATCCCAAAATTGTATTACCTTGTCACAAAAAAGTAGAAAAACAATGTAAGCCAGCTGTCAAAACAATACCTACTAAAACAAAAGAGAGTAAAACTTAAATGTACAGTACAACAAACCTGTCTGAACCAGTGTATGGTCGCCAGTTGATTTTTGACCGAGGTCGGAAAAGTTTGTTGCACTACACAGACGAACAAACTTATCTGAGATCTGTCAGTTTAAGGAACTATCATTTTTGGGTTATTAATCTTTGGAAATTGTGACGTCATGTTGAATGCCCAGGGGCTATTCGGATATCAAAGTTAATATTTGTGTTGCAATACCATTCGTTCGGAAACTTTTTTGTCATGACAACAATTTTAAAAGTCGTTTTAAACATTCTTTTACTAATGGGAACGTACACTATTTCTGAGAAACATTTTAAGTAGCAATTAAACATCAGGGTGACTTGGGTTTTGCCTTAGATAACTACAGGGATGTAGCAGTAATAAGGATTCTTTAAATCCCGATTGAGAGCACTCTTGGAAATAGTTTCCCACGGGTAACTCTGCCGGTAACTTCTGTCTGACTTCGCAACGGTTAACAATGATTAAATATTTTGCGCTGGAGTGACAGAAAAAAACATAGAAAACTTTATCCCAGTTTATCAATGTTCCCCTTCTGATGATCGAATTCGGCGCGGGAAAAGGCTAGTGTACATTAAAATAAAAACCAAATTAGGTATAATGCTTGCCTTAGCTCAGCCATTATACGTTCTACAGCAGGGGCAATGGACACTCCGTAAAGAAGGAGACTCAGGCCGTACCGACACAGTGCGGATGGCATTTCAAGCCGTCCATTGTGACAGTCAGGATCGCCGGAAAGAAAGCTCAGAAAAATAAGCTACTGGGCGTCACTCCGAGTACTGACCACGCCCTCCTCTTTGACTCTTTCTAAGCTCCAAAAAATGAACTTATAATATATATATATATATATATATATAACATGTAAAGTACTCGATATTTTACCCCGTTTTCTTAATAGGTATTCTAAATCAAACTTATCATTGACATTAACGCATTATAGGATTTTTTTAGTAAAACTATAATATTAGCACAAAATACAAGACTAAAATCTTCAGTTCAAACCATTTGTAAAACCACTATCAAAGGAGTTAGCTAAAATATAACACTTTTATAACTATTATTTTTAGTGGACCTGTAATACTTCAAATCGCAAAAAAATGACAACTGTTCTATTTTTAGTAAGGTGGGTGGACCATGGAAGGCCATGCTCCTTGAAGGCCATATATAAAAAAGTCATAGTTATAGTTATAGTCATGTGATGACAATTTTTTCCACTGACACTAAGCTCCATAAAACTAAAGAAAACAGACGCGGCAGCGATTCGGCTTTCGTCGTCGACGTTAAAATTGTAATTCGCGCGAGTACTGTCGAGGTTGTTTTCCTCAGTACCAGTTGCTAAGAGTACCTACCAATTTTGTGAATTCACAATCGATGAAGGTTTAAAATGGCATAACCATATAGAAAACCTATGCTCCAAACTTAAGTCGGGGTACTTTATTATATCCCGACTATCTGGCACTTGATCTTCAAACAATATTTTAAAACCCTATTACGGCTACATTAATTCGACTCTAGTATATGGCATTGTTTTGTGGGGATTAGCTGCAAATAGATCAGAATCAGCCCTATCTTATACAAAAAAAGATAGTCCGAACAATGGCAAAAGTTCCCTTTGACCCATCTGCACGATAGTTCTTTGTGAAGTTTGGTATCCTTACACTTCCTTCGATATATATTTGACAGCTAGCAAAATATGTCAACCAGGAACCAAAGTCAGTTTAGCTAGCGTTTTTGGGTTGGTCAGAGACCTACAAATCGTCGCGAGCAGAAATTGAAAGTGACTGGATATCGCTTACCAAAACCCGAAATTACTATTCTTGGTGTAGGACCACGAATCTATAATACCGGAATTCATTAAGCAAACCAAAAGTGTTCCGAGTTTTGAATATAAACTAAAACTATGGCTAATTAAGAAGGAATACTATTCTGTTAAGGAATATTTAAATGACCAGTCTCCTTAATTATTGCCCTAGCTATTATTTATGATAGTTCTTTTTATTTAATTTTTATATTTTACATTTAGTGTATTATAATTTGAATTACCATACTATTATTATTGTCAATGCTTTTATGTTTTTATTATAGTTTTTTATGATTTTTACTGATAACGGTTGTCTAAATTTATAATTTATTATTGTTTGACTGGCGTGTGTGTATGTGTGCTTAATACAGAATAAATGAATAATAAGGTCATTGGTACATACTATTGAAAATAAATCTCTTTTATAATGCACGATCCTATCAATATTTATTTAGGTGTAAATTACATTATTCTTTCTACCTACTTCTTCGTGTGTACTATGTGAATACATATACATAATAATAAAAATATGGTTAACACTGCGAAGAAGTCGGGTAAAATGTAATGTATGTACCTGGTAAGCCCAGTGGGCAGAATCTTTGTCCAGGATATGGAGAACTGGTAGAAGTCCACACCGAGGTCTCGGACAAGTTTTATGTCTGCAAGTGTGAATGGTGTACTTCTGTACGTAAGTGCTGCTGAATTGTTTTTAGTAGATTTGCAAGATTATAAAATTTTATCATAAACATAGACAGTAGTAGGTAAGTGTTGACTGACATACATCCAGCGGTACACGAGGGCATGTCACCAGTTGTAATCTAAATCCCGGTCATCTCGACTAGCTTTAATCCGCGGCTCAGCCCACGCTAAATTTGTTTATCTGCGTATATTATATATCTATATATTGTATATCTTCTACAGAAACTCCTTGATTTGCTAAAGCTGTAGCTATAGGAAATCTTTTATAATTATTCCTGGGGCAACTCTTAAATTTTCCGGAATAAAACGTAAGCCTTTGTCTTAACTAAGGGTGTAAGCTATCTTCATCCCAAAATGAGTAGGATGACGCAAGACGATGCAGCGATCGCAGTACAAACGGGTAAAGGTTTAAGTTAATATTAGAGTAGTAGTAGGTACCTTACCTTGAGAACTGAAGTCCCCGCCCGTTAGATGCGACGCCGCCGCTACTCCGAACACTAAGTCTTGCGGAAAACATAACTTGGAGTCCGTTCTTGCGTAGGCTCTGCAATGAAACCTTATTATGGGCCTGCATAATTCTTGGTTAGTACCTATATGATTTCTATAAGTTTAAAATACGGTTCTGGAGTCAAAGGGTGTAAACTAGGGCATGAATATCGGAATCTCGGAATATCGTAACTCCGGAAGCTCGGAAAGCTAGGTCTGATATTAAAATACCGATACTGAGCAGATTAATATCGTAACATCGAAAGCAGTCAAATTTTCTATTAAATTTAAATAAGATGCAAACTCAACCAGCCCACGCTCAGCTCTGCGTGTAATGTAATGTTGTCTCACTTACTCCTTATTAAACAGCTAAAGAGCTACAGAACGCCATTACAGCCAACGTATTGTGTCTCTCGGTTGCTTGTGGACTCTCATGCTCTCTTTTTGAAAGTCCCTTAATGTTTACTTCATGCATCTGAATATTTTTAAAGTGTTATTCGAAGTTTAGCATACGATAAATGGAATAAACACTTTATCATTTTTAAGAATACTCAATCAAGTTTCTTTCGAAGAAACATGTACATAATTTTATTAGTAAATAAGTACTTTTATTTCATTTGATAAATACTGTTTTTATTTTATGTTAGTTAATTTTAAGTTTTTTTATTTTTTTTGTAGAATACAGGAGTTTCTACAAAACGTTAGTTTTCTGGAAGATAGATAAAGAATAAAGAATTAATACTTTTATTATCTTGTTTACTTGTTTTTAGTAATTGATTGTTTTATTTAAGTTAATTCTGAGTTTATTCTTAATACAGTAGTAGGTAAAAATGAGAAATATGTCTATGATTTTTGACATAGTATATACTATAAGTACTTTAACACTTTGCAAGTAAAACATAAAATATTTTTTTACAATATTGTCGAGTAGTCTGATTTAGAAATAAGAATTTGTTCATGGGGCGAGCGCACCCGAGTGATGTAAGGTCGGTAGGTCACATCACCAATCATCATCAAGCATCTAATCTAACTTTATATCAAATATTTGCAATTCTGATATTAGTATCGGAATACTATTCGTTGTATATACTATATATATCGTATTCTGATATTTAAAATCTAATATGGCCACGGTATGAAACTTAGTTCTTATCTGTGCCTACTGATAACAAACGTAGCGATGGTTCCACACTTAATTGAAATTTTAAAAGTTTCTTTAATAACTTGAAAACAAAAATTTTAAAAGATAAGAGTTTTTAACTTAGATAGTAAGTTCTACAACAACAACAATTTCCATATTAAGTATTTCTTTTAAGTTTTAAACAGTGACATACAGGCAGACGGACAGTCTCTAAACCCTCACCATGCATGAGGGCAAAAAGGCTTCTTTACTATTTTCGTATAGAAAGTTTTCTTTACTATTTTGGTATAGAATTTTAACAATTAAATAGATAGATAGGTAAGTACCTGAAAATTAATGCTGTAACCAGGAGACCAACACGTCTAACGCAAAGTAAATCTTTTCACTTATCATTGTTTTAACCAAACGTGGATATACGATCCATTGACCAGGCTGCAACATGGACACGACAACTGAACTTTGTACTGTCTGCTGAGTGAGAGTGAGATCAGTAGAGATATTTAGGAAACAATAAAAGAAATTATTTATAAACAATTTTTCATTTTTCAATGTACAATCGGAGAAACAACCACTTGTACATTTTTGTGGTTCGGTATAACGATTTATCTCCTTAAATCTGTTACATTAGTTACTTTCTTTTATTTATTTCCAAAATTTAATAAACGGACGGAATTGCCAACAGAAGATTAACATACAATTTTGTGTTTTATAAAATGTATGGAGGTCGTAGCCTAAGAGTGTACTTAGCGTGGCTCTGATAATAAACAACAAATTATCGGACAGCTTATAAAATAATGTATAAATTATTTTAAATTTTTCGCAGGGCTGATGTCTGGAAAGATTCGTTTTCTCATGATAAGACCTTTTGTTCTTTTATTTTAGGAGTTCTCGCCAGCCTTCATACGTCCCCACTGTTGGGGCACGGCCTGCCCTCATAACCGAGGGTGATTTGGGCCATGATTCACACGCGGGCCTAGTACGGATTGTGGACTTTACATACGTCTTTTTTTTTCTTGACGTATGCAGGATTCCTCACGATGTTTTCCTTTACCGAAAAGCCAGTGGTGTGAATAAATAAGTCAGTGTACTTAAGAAATTAAGAAAAGACATATTGGTAAACGCCGACCCGGGGTCGGAACCTCCGCCACTTAGGACGTGAAGTGAAAGTTAAACCCCTCGACCACCACCGACTTACGACCGACCTTTTTAAGAGTTATCATTCCAAAATTATTGATATCAAAGAAAAAAACGTATAAAGTATCGAGTGCCTAATACAAAATCTATTAATAGGTTTAAATTTTGCGACGAAATGATTCGAATGTTTTCAATATTTTATAAAGGAAGATAAACTTCCCGCTCGGTGCGAAATACCCCTAGTTCGCTCGTGGTTAAAAAAAGTATATTGAGCCTGGTGAGAGATTTATGCACGACTACAGTACTAAACTTATCAGCGACATCTTTAATTATTCACTTGTAAACGCATTACTCCACCTAGCGACAACACGACACATTTTTTTCCTTCCGTCCATTTAGATTGTACACAACTCATTACCACATTATTATAACATCACATTGGTGTGCGGCTGTTAGAACTTATTACTACAATTTTATCAACTAAATTTCCATACAAATTAAAAATTTTGAAAATGGCGGTAAATATTGATGTTACGGTGTTGCTCGGAGTTCCGAGCTTCCTTGAAAATTTTGCACTCATTTTCTCTCGATTGACCAAGTTTGGACTGCTCAAGACCTTTCGCAGTACCTGCTGAGTCTATTTGTACAGCTGTATTTCATGTTATTCTTTTTGTTTACCTATTTTATATATTAACTGTATTTATGGCCGATATCTGCTGCTATACTAAGGCATCAAAATTCGGGACCGAAATCACTAGGTACTTTTAATTTTGTACTGGACTCTGTTAAGCGTAGTGTAGTATGTTCGAAACGAATAAGTTGAGCCACCTGCATTCTGTGCGAGGCCATCACTTGTCGTCAGTCTATCTATTGGGGTGGGAGGCCATCCCACACAGTGTTTTCCAAAGAGCGGTCTGAACACTAAATCTTAACCGTCCTTTTAGGTCGTAGATAAATTCTACGAGCTATGTTGGCAACTTAAGTTCTTGTTATAGTTTCCTCGTTCGAATCTTGTTAAAAATATTACTTTTTATACTTAATGCAAACTGTTTAAATTGTGGGCAACAGGAATCTCGTCATCTTTGACTCCTATACCTATGTTTGTACATTAACATGCAAATCGTTAGCATTACAAAACTTTTACTTACCGACCTACTTAAATCACCTAAAAGTGTAAGTTCATTATCAGGGCGTATAACGAATTAGATCTCAATTTTTTTTATGAACGGTGTCTCTATAACTTTTGCATTTTGCACCGACCGAAGTGGGTTAAAAATTAGTTAGTGGGTTTATTTGAAAAAAAATTTAGTCGTGAAGAAAAGGGTGTCTTAGGTAACTTCCAAAAATCTATAAAACACTTATAAATATTAAAGCCTTTGATAATAAATACACAAAATAATTGAGAACGATATATTTTTTATTCCACGACTATAATTTACAGCGAGGGTAATCATAAACAAAGTAGGTAGTGCAATGATAATATCAATACAAGACAAGATACTCAAAATAAATAAGTAATATTTTATAGGTTTACTAAACACCGGTGGTCATTATATTACGGTTTAATGATTAATAGTTTGTAATAATAGTTTAGATGATTGAAAGTTAAAGGTCATAGTACGATGTATTCATATAATTACTATCTCTTATTGTAACAGGGTTCCTCGGCGTTTGTATGTTTGTTCGCTTGTTCGTATGTGGCAAGTTTGTATGTGGTAAGTTTGTATGTTTGTTCGTATGTGGCAAGTTAGATAGACGATAACTTTCAGTATAGTTATCAGAACCAAATAAAACCATCTCCGTCTGCATTACAGTTATAACGAGTCTTGATCTTTTCGCTGCTCCTTAGAGGCCGTCCATTAATCACGTGAGGCTCGAAAGGGGGGGGGGGGAGGGGGTCCGGCTAAAATCACGAAATATCACAAGGGGGGAGGGGGGGGGGGTGTAGTAAGATTATCACGTGTATTTATTTTTTCGTCAAAATTCTAATAATTGTAAGGGGGAGGGGGGGTTAAAAAATGCTAAAAAAAATATCACGTGATTAATGGACGGCCCCTTACACTGTGCTCGCGGACCATCAGCTCGTGCAGCTGATTTTGAAGTCAACCTAAATAATCGGCGCTAGGATAAGATCTCTTGACTTTTGTCTCTCTGTTGTGTAAGCGTAATGCATATATCTTTACACATAAATTACACTGACGGCACCAGTTTTCTATATCTAGAATCGCTGACGTATTACTACAAGAATCTTCTTTATTACCTGATGCCCACCGGATACCCCATCATGAGCGTGCCAAAGACGAGAAGCTATTTTCTTCTTTAGTAACTTTGTCATACTCTTTTTTGTCACCCACAGAGGCTGAATTTTGAAGAATCCGAAATGTGTTTTTAATAATTGTGTCCAAGTTTAAAATAAATTTAATGCTAAAAAGTTTCCATATAAGCTATTTTCTCCACCTTAGAGGTTGAGTTTTGGAGAAAACCGTTCTTAAATGACGCCTTCGATTTAAATACAATCCTAACTTTAAATCATTATTATCCTAAGAGGTTTGGGCTGGGTTATGAGTCAGTCAAGACATTGCCTCTTATATATGTTACATACTAATTGACCTGAACCCTTTCGTTGCTGCTTTCCCCCGCCGCTTCGCTATTACTTTGTTTTCGCTTAGGGTACTTTTGACTTTTTTATTTTCGCTCGGCTACTAAGGATCAGAGAGTGATGTAAAATAGCCTTCCTAAAAATTGAGCAATCCGAGTAGTAGTAGTAGTGTAGTAATAGAAGTAGTTCCGCGTTTAACGCGTTCAAATAGAAGTAGTTCCGCGTTTAACGCGTTCAAATAAACAAACCATTTAGCTTCATCATATTAGTATCTATAGATAGATAGAATATAATATATCTACGGACAGATAACAACTACCTCCACTTCAGTTGACTGACGGTCTAATCTTGTTGTCAGTTATTGCTTTTTTATTTTTGTCTTTAATAATATATCAAACAAAGAAAATGTTGGATACACGTGAATACTACATGATATCAACATAAAAGACGATAAACCACCCTAGGCTTATTCGGGAACTCTATTTGAAACAAATAGGATTTTGATTTTTGTTGAAATACCGGCCATGATGCACACGGTTACTCCCTTCCATCGAACCGTAAGTTTAGTTAGAGATGCTTTCTCTCGCTAACACTTCCCAAGTAACACAATAAAGCTGTTAAATAGATGTACAACAGAATTTGCTCCATACCAAACCTGTATAAAAAGGCTGTAAGAAGTCTGTATAAGCGCTTAGCCAGCTCTTATAAGTCCAATTTGGGCCCCAAATTATACAGACTTTGGTTTTAGAGTGACTGTTTTGTAGCATTACAACTGTTTTATAACGGAATGTTAAGTGCTTGATAAAGGCTGACAAATCTGCTTTTGACCTAAAATACCCAACCCAGTCTGAGTTATTTATAAGCGTAAAATACTAGCGTCTGCAAATGTTGTTTGATTATTTACGCTGTTTAGATTTCCAACTAAAGTTATTCAGTATTAAGTTAAAAGTTTTTGTAATGGTTGTCGACGTGCAGGAAAAATTATAATTGGGAATGAAATTTTTGCATCTCTTTCAGTAGATAATTGTGAAATGTGGTTGCGGATATCAGTTGATTGTGAAAGTATATACATATTTTTATTGATATTTCACGCGCCCACGATATAGGAGCTATTTAATTGTATAAATATATTAAAATACGATGAAATCAATACATATTTCTGTATTTTCTCAAGGATATTCTTAGTTTTAGTAAACGATTTCGGTAAAAATAAAGGAGCGCATCAAGTAAAATAGACTAATAAAAATTAAATCGTAATATTATGGAAATAAAAGCAAAATTTACTCACAAGCTTTAGACATTTCTTACATACGTTGAAGTGTTTTCAGTTTGATTACACTTGAAAAAGGTTTTTTTTAAAAACTTGCTTTTCTTAAAACATTAGAATCATATAAAAAATCAATCTAACCAAAAAGCAAGGCGTGTGCTACACTAATATTTGACGTGCTAGAGTTTTAGAGGATATTATTTGAGAGTTTATCAAGTGATTGTATGTAAGTACGCACGCCTTGCTTTTCTTGCAGTCGTACGTGGATATAAATAAAAATTATATTCATTTTGAAAAATAATTTTTTACTTTTTAGTACAATTTTTGGTTAGATTCTAATGTTTTAAGAAAAGCAAGTTTTTAAAAAATCTTTTTTTACTTTTTTTTATTTTATCAATTTTAGTGATAATTTAATTGATATTTTATAGTTTATTGCCCAAGTTTCATTGGTTGGGTGATGAGAACTTGGAGAACGATATTAATTTTTCACTTAATTTTTCACGTTCCACCCTAATGTCCACCTTCAGGTGCACTTTCTGCATATGTCAAGAGGTGATAACATTAAAATGAACATCAAATCATGATCTGCGACCTTCAAAACCCCCGGATACCCATTTTGATGATTTTTTAATTTTTCTCCTCCACCTCTAGGTTGTACCCCTGGTACAACTCTCGGAGGGGGCTGTTGGTCAAAGTAACCATGGAATATTGTATTGTCATCCGAGCTTAGTAAGTATGCAAAATTTCATCGAAGGTTGATAACAGGAAGTATGTTTAATTAAGCTTGCAAGATTCCACCACAAGATGGAAAAAAAAAATGAAAAGGGAAGCATTGTGAGTTAAATGAAAGCAAGTAAAAACAGCTTTAGGGCAGTTTGTTGCCGTATAAATTACTTTCTTAAGGGGATGGGCCGCATCGCAGCGTTAAGAGGGTATGTAGTAATGGTAAAAGCATTAGGAACGATAAAACACGTGCTAATATACAGCTTATTAGGGTCTCGCTAGTAAAACTTGACTATTTACATTATTGGTGATATTTCTTTATTTTTTTTTGCACTTTCCGTTTAAAACCACCAGTTCTTTTAATTTTTCTTCAAGATTTACGATACATTTGCAGAGTTCGCAAAAATAACTTAAGAAACTAATAAATAGTAGGGCTAATAAAGTAATATATTGACGTGACAACGTCTTATAAATTGGTTTGCCGGGTGACACTTCAAGAAACTGCGTTACGCTCCGCTCACGTTATGCGCTCACAATGAGAGCGAGTGAGAGGCACGCGGCATGGTTAGCCCGCCTAAGAGCGAGAGAGACAGACATAAAAAGTGAAAGGCACAAGTTGTCACGATTCCGGACGGTTGTCCGACACTAATTTTTATTAGCTAAAAATAAGGGCTTATTACAACCATTGGCTTTTTAAAATACTTCTCTGTACTTTACTATATAGCTAAAGGCCTTAGGGACCTTTTATGAAGGATAAGGAGGAAAGGCTTTACAAATTATTTTATCAATGCTTACGTACAGCTGGCATCAAAAGAGCATTAACTTCTACCTTTAAATAGTTATAACTCTTTAAAATGGTCTTATATATTGGAGAGTTTTATAAGAGAAGTTTGCAAAGCTTTTCAAAGGATTGTTGCTGTAACAAATTCGTATATAAGGCTACAGGTATTGCAGAATACCTAAAGCTGCAACAAATGTTGTAAAGGAGAATATATTAATTCTTTATTACAACTCATTGCTTAGCAATACATTGATCTAGAGCAGTATAAAATTATTAAGTTTGTTAAATTCTTTTAAACAAAATATATTATTCCCTCCTTTTCTTTGACTCCCTCGCAGCCTAGTTGGTAGTGTGGCCGACTGCTACGCTGGGGGTGTGGGTTTGATTCCCGCACTGGACAAACATTCATGTTATAAAAGATGTGTGTTTGTCCTGAGTCTGGGTGTATTTATGTATGATATGTATGTATTTACAAAAAAAAAACCAATATATATATATGTATCTGTATCGGTTGTCTGGTATCCATAACACAAGCTTTGCTTACTTTGGGGCCAGACGGTGCTGTGTGTAATGTCCAAAAATATTTTTTTATTATTTTATTTTCGGAAACCGTTATGTTTCTTTTGTTAGACTTGGAGGCATAAACTGGTTTTTGGTTTTTTTATTATACAGAGTTTGTGTTACTTGGGTTACTAGTAGGTTGTGGAATGAGCTCTTTGCTGTTAATTTTTCTAGGATCTGCAGTACGGGTTCTTCAAAAAGGAAGTAATTAGATTTCTAAAGTGTCGGCAAAGGAGCTAACCGTTATTTAGTTTAAAAATACTGACTTTACATCCAAAACAATAATTCCAATTAGTCGTCCATCAAAGATGTCTCATAGAATAACGTGAGTCAGGCACAAAATTACTTTACTTTCGTTATAGTATAAAACCATTTGGGATTTGGATCCTATTTAGGGATCCATTTGCGAGGTTTTTAGGTTTTTAAAGTGCTGTTACAATACAGTGCCCCCTGCCAGCTAAATGGCTGTTTAGGATAAAAGAAAAAAATCACGGCAACATAGTTCAAGTGCTTCGTCTTAACGATAGTTCAAAATGAAGAATCAATCTTCTTCACGCCTGTTAAAGTAACTCGGGAAGTAAGAAAATGTAAACCACAAAAAGCCACAGGAGTGGCAGTGGAGTGGATTGTCTTTGAAACCACGAGTGACAGGCGGTAGTATAGCGGCGGGGTGGCATTATGAGCGCCATTATGTAAGGCCTAGACTACACGACAGTGCTGTCTGATTCTCGATTGTAGGAAAATATTTTTTATTTACTTATTTCGTTCGACCATAGTCACCCCGACGCGTCTGTTTGTCTGTCTGAATGCCATAAACTCAAGAATTACCGAACGTATTTTTATGCGGAGTAATTATTAAGAAAAGATTTAGTTTATAATTTATAATTTTATAATACGTCCGTTAAAGTAAACACGTGCTAGACAAGTTATTCAGCGCCTCTCTCATGGTTTGTGGATTCTTAAGGAGCCTTGTCCGTTGGTCGCTCACGCTTTTGCAATGTAGAACCACGTGAGAAGGTGTCTCCTCGGCTTCCATGCAGCCCCTGCATAGAGGACTGTCGGTAACGTCGATATTGAAAAAGTGTTTGTTCAGCGGGCAGTGACCTTATGCCAACTAAGTAGCGTAGATTTTTCCTACTTAGTTGTAACAGACTAGCGTCCAAGGTGTGAGAACATTTTTGGCTTGTCTGCAGTCCGTTTGTTCTGCCCACTGTTTGTTGTGTAGTTGTAAGATTCTGTCACATAACCACGTTTTGAGTTGTGTAAAAGGTATCGGTACGATTGGTTCGGGTCCCAATATTTTAGTGCCCGATCCTCTCTTTGCCAACTGATCTGCCGCACCATTGCCTAGAGACCCACTATGACCACGTATCCATTGAAGAGTAAACCGGTTCTTCAATGCAATTCTTTGCAGTTCACAGTGGCACTCTAGGATTAATCCACTGTTGATGCGGTTGTTATTGAGAGCTTATAGCACAGTGGCACTGTCGGAGATGATCCGTATTGATGCATCGCTTATGTCTCTAGACAGGACCGCTGTTGCAGCTCGGGTAATCCCGACACATTCTGCCTGGAAGATGGTGTTGAGTGCATCCAAGGTCGTTGATATGTTGATGTTCAGGTCATGGGAGAACCCTCCCGCGCCCGTTTCAGACTCTGTCTTAGAGCCGTCAGTGTAGATCCTAACTTCATGCATGCCAGAGCTATCCTTTTCTTCCTCATGAAGCTGGATGCGGTAAATTTTTTTTTAAGACAAAAGTTTTTGAGATGATATCAGATGTCGCCTCTATCATTGGAAGCTCGTTGCCTACTGCCTCTTTGAGACGTGCATGAGTGATTCTGTTGTCCCGTTTCCAGAGCCCTACTTTCTCAAGTCGTATGGCTGCAGCAGCAGCTTCTTGTTGTATAACAAGGTGAAGGGGTCTGAGATTAAGAATGACCTCTAGTGCTGTCGTAGGAGTCGTTTTCATACCGCCTGTGGTTGCCAAGCAGGCAAGGCGTTGCAGGCTCTGTAGTTTGTTTTTTACTGTGCTTAACTGAGTTCGGGGCCACCAAACTACTGCACCGTACGTTAACATGGGTCGTATTATGGCTGTATAAAGCCATAGCGTTATGGATGGCTTAAGGCCTCATTTCTTGCCTATTAGTCTTCTGCATTGCCAGAAGGTTGTACATGCCTTGGTTATTTTTGTGCTTAGATGCTTACTCCAATTCAGCTCCAATTCGCTCGAAAGGGTAAGCTCAATGTCAAATAGTTTTGGCATGGTAGTCATTTGAATTTTCCTTTTGTTTGTAAAAAGGACCAATTCTGTCTTGTTGGGGTTTACCGGCAGCTCATGGTGGTTACACCATTCTTCTATGACTCTGAGGGCTAGTTGCATGCGACTGCAGATAATGTTTTCTGAATTGCCTTTGATAAGAATGGTGATGTCGCCTGCGTAACCAACTGTGTAGTAGCATCTGTCGTTAAGACGTTTCAGCAGGTCGTCCACCACAATATTCCACAGCAGTGGAGAGAGCGCTCCTCCCTGTGGGCAGCCTTTGGCTAAATGCCTCTTGTAGTGGTGTTAACTGTGAATTGTACTGCTCTTAGCTTCAGAAGTCGATCAATACACCCACTGATGGTTTTCTCAACTCCAAATCTACTAAGAGAGCGACTGATGCTGTTGAATTTCGTTTTGTCGAACGCTCCTTTTATGTCAATGAAAGCGCCTAGTGTCATTAGCTTATCAGAGAGGGCAGTTTCTATAGCTCCTACCACAGCGTGTAGGGCTGATTCTATTGATCTGCCCTTCCTATAAGCATGTTGTTGGCGGTGCAATGGCATGCGCGTTAGTGCACCTTCCCTTATATATCTATCGGTTAGCCTCTCCAAATTCTTCAGCATGAAGAAAGTCAGACTAATTGGCCTGTAAGATTTCGCCTGAGTGTAGTCAAATTTACCTGGTTTTGGTAAGAATATAACCTTGACTTCTCTCCATTGGCAAGGTATGTAGTTGTGAGCTATAGAAGATCTATATATATCAACTAGATGTGGCACAAGTGTTGTTTGTCCCCATTTCAAAAGTGCTGGGAATATGTTGTTCAGGCCGGCAGATTTAAAGGTTTGGAAGCTTTCAGTTGCCCACCCAACTCGGTCTGCAGTGACCATGGATTCGGCTATTTTCCAGTCTGTGGGGGTTTGTTCTTTGTGTTGGTCATGTCTTTAAAGGTGATTATATCTACCTCATGTTGAAGAAGGGTCATGTACCTCGCAACGTCCGTCTTACGGGGGTTACGTTTTGGTTGCTGGTCCTTCTCATGCACTTGAATTGTATAGCAGATTCCCCTGTGGTCTGCAAAGGATTGCTCAGCCGAGACTTGCCAATTTGACACAAACTCTGCTGCTCCGGCTGATGCGAGAGTTACATCTACTATGGTCTGGTATCTGGAACTAACAAAAGTGGGCTCCGAGCCGTTGTTAATTATAGATAGGTTGGTTGGGAATAAATACTCTGTTAAAGACTCACCTCTTTGGTTCGCTGTTGGACTCCCCCATAGAGGGTGGTGAGCATTTGCATCAGCTGATATTATGATGTGCCACCCATGGTCCTCGCAGTGTTGTACTAGTTCAGTCAGCTCCTTAGACGGTATTACCTCATCTCCGGGCATAGCACTAGCGGTTGTTTATGCATTCCTGTGTCAAGCCTTACAGCTGTAAGGTATCTGGAACAGAAATTGGTTAGTAGCAAGGCTGGTATTGATCTGGGTATGTAAATACATGTTCTCGGTTGACTAACTGAGATTTTGTGTAGCAACTTAGCCCCGATTTTTTTAAGACCGCATATGTTATTTCCTCTAATCCACGGCTCCTGGATTAGGGCAATGGTCTTCTGGTCAACCTCCAGCAGTCTGCGCAGGGTAACCGCTGCAATTTGCTTATGCTGGAGGTTGGTTTGGATCACGCTAATCTGATAGGGACCCGAGAATTTTGCTATCTAACGACTCCCCATCAGACGACGTGTGGTCATCGGCGCTATGTTTTGTGTGAAAGCTACATGTGTCCATAGGTGCGTGTTCTGTGGCAGCTAGGGCTGAGGTAGTAAGGTTGGCAGGTGGTTGTGTGTGGCCAGTAGCCTTAGCTCCGTTTGTGTTGAGTTCGTCTAGGGATTCTGCGTCCGCCGAATCATCTCCACCTCCAACAGTGCTTAACTAAAAAGTTCGGTCGGTCACTGGGTCATCGACGTCCGCGGCACTAATATACTGATACTAATACACTTAAATACTGATTGTGGAAAAAAAACAATTCAAATAAAAAAAAATCCAATACAATGGCAATAGTGAAAATAAAGTAAAAGACGAGTGTAATTCTGACTCGCGCACAGGCGGTTCCGTATAAACTTGTATGTAAATAGTTCGTCCGGCACGGAAATCGGGTCTCGAAGATTTTTAAGTTTACCCCCCCACAATCTGATTATAGGAAAAACTTATTTTTGTACTCGAAAAAATGTTTTGCCATACATCGATTTACGCCACGGTCATTTCTTAAAATGCAATTGTAAGTTAGTTATTGATAAAAATATTTTTTATGTGATACAACTACAATTTGGATTTTTGGACTTTGCCCTTACTATGCTGTGAGACCTTGCTTGTTGCCAAATTTCATGAATCTTGATCAACGGGATTTGATTTATTCTTGGTTTTGGTTTATTGTAGCGTGTCAAAATACGCAAATTATTGATTGCGTCGACTTAGAATTTTTTTTTACAATTCTAAGAAAGCGTAGACCGTAGTAAGTATTTGATACTAAATTAAACTTGTTACTAATATGGGTTCCTGAGAAAAATGGAAAGTGACAGACAGACATACAGATATATATTTCATGAGTGATTTAACTACAAATAAGTATTTTTTTTTTATTTCTTCCTCTGCTTGCACTTGAAGCTAGGTAGGTATTGCTTCATGCCAAATCTTATGATTCTAAGTCAACGGGATCAACCCTATAGGTTTTGATTTATTAGCAAGTGTTAAAATATAGGCACCGCAAAAATAGCCGTTTTTTTTATTGCACCAATTCAGCAGTTTAAGTTTTATATAGCTAAGAGAACGTTAACTTTAGTATTTTATATTAATTGCAACTTCCTAAAAAACGACAGACACGCAGAAAGACAGCCAGTCGGAAAGACAAACAGACAGACATTTAGACATACAGACAAAAAAGTGAGCCTATAAGGGTTCTTTTTTAGTGGTACAAAACTCTACAAAATAATAATAATAAAAACATTCAACGGATAAACCTGCATAATTATCTAGGTGCAGTTGTTTTTTAATGTAACACAAAAAAAAACAATATTAATTACATATTAACAACGATATTTCTATATATGCATATAAATAAAAGTAATGGGCCTTTGTGCATAAAAATCACAATCAGCTTGTAGTTAGAAGGTTCACTCCACTTTTTATGTATACACTGTTCAATGTTCAGTGTGCACTCTGTAACGGACATACAAGTGTAGATATATAAAAAACATAATATGAAAAATAATCACGTTCAAGTTTTTTTATTAATTTGGGTGCTGTTTGAAAGGTATGTTTATTCTTTAATGTGTATAAATGACTTGTGATTTTTTATATTTTATACTGGCTGTGCCCGCGACTTTGTCCGCGCGAAATGTTCAAGTAGTTTAATACCGGATGTAAGTGACATCGTAGTGAAAACTGATACTATTGAAATTTTTACCGGTTTTTTCTTTAGGTTGATTCTTAGGGTTCCGTATCTCAAAAGCAAAAACGCAACCCTTATACAATCTCTTTGTTCGTCTGTCTGTCAAGACCATTTCTCTGTTGTGCGCTTCGTCTTAACAAGTTTAAATTATTATTTTGAAATTCACTAATAAATCAAAACTATAGGATACTTGTTGTTGACCTAGAATCATGAACTTTAGCAAAAAGCAAGTCTCACAGCACAAGTGAAGAAATTTTTTTTTTTTTAATTCATAATTAAATCACACACGAAACATATCTGTCTGTCTCTTATGTCTCTTTTATTAGGTACGAGTAAAGGTACTAAGTTTAATTTATTACCAAATACTAAGTTCTACGGTCCCTTAGAGCTGTAAATAAAAATAAAGAATTTGTATTTTAAAAACTTTTATTACTTACTTTTTAATAAAAAGAACTAAGAAGTTAAAAATAATTTAATTCTAATAAGACATATACCATTTATAGGTACATTATATACCATTTCTTTAAATAAAAGCGCGTTACACCTTTTTTATTTCTCTTGTAGTCAAAATGCCCAAATTTGATGGGTGCGCATATCGATATTACCAAGGACCAAAGTACTCATCAAGACGAATCAAACAAGCCCAAACTCGATGCGGTTGCGCCGTTTTTTTACGGAGATCCTAAGGCCACCTTCCAGCTTCATATCAAACCCTGGTTACCATTAAGACCAAAGTACTCGTCAAGACAAGTCAAACGAGTCCAAACTAGATGGGGTTGCGTCGTTTTATAACAGAGCTCCTATGGCCACCTTCTACCTCCATCATCAGATCAGCTCCATGTCATAATAATATTGCATTTTCACGCGATATACATATGCGTACAAAATTTCAACTTAATCGAAAACCGGGAAGTGTAGCAAATGTTACTTGTAAGATTTGATTACAGACAGACAACGGACAAGTGAAAGTAAATAAAAGCCTGTAAAAAGACAAGCTTCTAAGTCAATGTATTTAAAAAATACGGCCACGTTTGCCGTTGACCTGGAATCAAAAAATTTGGCAAATAGCAATGTCTCACAGGACAAGTAGGTAGAGAGAAATATCGACTAATATATCACATAAAACATACCTGTCTGCCTGTCAGGACCCTCTTTGTCAGAAATGCTTGTGGGCATCAAGTTCATTTTGATATAAATTGGATACAAACGTTTATGGTCCCTTCGAGTTGTAAAAAAATTAAGCTTCTAGGAGAACGCAATAAATAACAGCTATTTATATAATATTATTATGTTACTCTAACAATAAATCAAAACAGAAAAACCTATAAGTAGATACTTACTGTTAACCTACAATCAATTAATGGGCAAAGACCTTGAACCATTTGACCACGTAGACAGAGGGAGAGTTGTTGGTGTCGTTTCGAAAATTCAGTAGTTTTTGTGAAATTTTGTGCTCAAAAAAAAAATGCAATAAAAATTTTAAATAAATGTTTCTCATGTTATAAATTTAATCTGTAGCTTATTTTTACAGCACGAGAAGCGTGCGAGGTAAATAAAAGCTGTACCTTACCCCACGATTGCTCTGTCTAGACACCTTCGATGGCCGACTGAATAAAATGATTTATTTAGTATGTGGTAGCACTTGGTGCATCATGGTGTGCGTAGTGCGGTCGTTGTGTCGTAGCACATTGTGAGGTCGTTGCGTCGTAGAACATTGTGAGGTCGTTGCGTCGTAGCACATAGTTAGGTCCGTGAGCAAAATAAGTGCCAAGTGCATAATAAATTAACTACCTATTATATACTATTTTTTAATGATTTTAATTTAATTAATAATAAATAAATATAAAATACCCCCATACCCCAGCATGCCTGCAATGTATTTTATTACACCATTGCCGGTACGATTTTGTTCTGAATAAAAAATACTTCGCGTGTTCCTTTTACAGTTTCGATTCCAAAGGGTGCCTAAACTGAGCCTATACTTTCTTGCTGTCTGTCTGTCCGTCCGTCCGTCTCACTCACTCGATTATTTCTAAACCATACATTATATCAAAATAATGATAATTGATTCTGAAAATGCTTCACGAGACCTATCCAATGGAAAGGAATGATTGTTTATAAAATTAACTAGATTTATCCTAAAATGTGATTTTTTCAATTTCCATACATTAAGTAAATATTTTATTATTTAGATACGTACAAAAAAAGATACTATACAGCATAATCTTATTAATATGTATCTGTATCAATAAATTGTGACCGATAGTAGACACACGTGTCTCCGCTCGACTCGTTTACACTGTACTTTCACTATTATGAAATAATATCTAAATAAACTTGAACTAGCTGTATAAATTTAATTTTGCCTCGATATGACGTATATTTTTAGGACGGTTTAAGGGTACCGTACCCAAAGGGTACAAAACGGGACCCTATAACCTACCAAGACTTCGCTGTCCGTCTGCCACCAGGTTGTATTTATATACCAAGATAGTTACACAGTTATAATTTTCACAGATAATGTATTTTTGTTGCCGTTGTTGTTGTATTATATAACAACAAATACTGAAAAACAGAATAAAATAAATATTTAAGAAGACCCCGTAAAACAAACGTGATTTTTTTGCCGTTTTTATAGATCATGGATAACAGCATTAAGTAGACGCTTGATATATGCACAGAATATTTATTAGAAATAAATAATTAAATAAAAATATAACAAATACTAAAGGGAGGCTCTCATACAAAAAACGTGATTTTTTTGTCATTTTTATAGATAATGGTACGAAACCCTTTGTGGCATATCTGCTAAAAACGGTAACTTTTAGCAAATATGTTATGTACAACTTATATTTTTAAAATTCGCTTTGTACAAAGAAGAAATTAATAATATTCATTGGCGGCGCTAATTAGCAAGCCTTATTAGGGTGGCTTATTACAGTCGAATGGCCACTAACTTAACGTCTGCCAATTTGCACTGAATCAGACTATATCATAAGCCTGTGCCTGTGCCCCTGTAATCGGGACAAACAAACCTGTAGGCTGTAGCAACAATACCTGGACTGAGCCTACGGTTGCATACGGTTTTGCTATGAGGTCTTCCCGACAGTTCAAGCGTACCTCTACATTATTATTCCTTTATAAGCCTTTAATAAGATTGTAATGTTATTACATTCAACGGCACAGCTCGCCATCGTACATGTACCTACATAAGCACCTACGTATAAACGAAGTTTGCTACAGGAAGTTACATCACATTTGAATGTACGAGAAACTTCTAGAACAAGAGCGGCGAGTGAATGAAACTTACGACGTGTAGACCAATCAAATTCTCCACAAGTGAAATTTTGAAATTCCCAGAATTTTTGACTCGGCCCATCGGCGAACTCGAAATTGCAAGCGGCCATTGATTGGTCAACCAAATACGCGTCACATAGCGGAAGTAGTGACTGACACACACATAGAAGCGAACCCTCCTATAAAAATCATCGCAGGCTAGGACAGTATTTTTGAAATCGTCGTCGGAGAAAGAAAAATAGAAGAAAGGGGCCTCACTCTGCCCAAATGAAAAATCAGAGGTCAACAAACTTGGAAGGATCAGCTGGCCATACCGGTCAGTGACCCGATACTTCGTACCTAAGCAATATCAGCTGGCGGCGAAGGACAGCGACCCCGAGTTCCAGGCGCAACCCTGATCAGCTAGCTATGGTAGCAAGGACCATGGGCTCAGACATCCACGTTGCCTGGGTGGCAATTCTCCGATTCGTCACGACGATATATCATTCAATCCTAGGCTGACCTATATCTCCAATATAAAGTGCCTTTAGCTATTCAGTGCCATTAGGTAGTGAATAGAAAAAAAGGTAATAAACCATTGTAAAGTGTTAAGTTAATCTAGGTCTTATAATAGAATTATATTTTAGATAAATTTGTTATTAGGAAAACATTTAATAAATATTATTGCACCTAAAGAATATTTTTATAAAGTGTCTGTTTCAAAATACTAGCAACTTGAATAAAGGCGAGAATCGAACCCACTATTATCTCATTCCTATATTCAAATTTGACGGCCAAGGGGTTGAGTCATGCTGACTAAGTGATAGCTAGCCGAGGCTTAGGTTCGAATCCCAAACTGAACCGTTACAAGATGTCAATTAGAATATGCTATACCAATTTGGAATCCTATATATCAAAAATACACAAGTTAACAAGTTCAAAAGACTAGTTGCCAATGTTATAAATACCTATCATTCTTGATTTGTGATTGTGACATAAAAAAATGTATTTCCTTCTTGTACATACTTAATTTAAATTAGTATAATTGATAATTGTATCGAGTAACACATTGAATCAAATCTGTGGATAACGTTGTGGGTTTCATAATAATTAATCTGTTATATTTTTGATATTAATTATTAAGAATGATTGTGAATGCTGTTTGTTGTCCCTAATAAGGAAAATAAAAATAAAATAAAATTTGCGTTCGTAGTTTGTGTGGTGGCACGTATCAAACCCTCGGTGCATGAGTGCGACTCGTACTAGATGTTTTTTTTAGGGTTCCGTACCCAAAGGGTAGCGGAACCCTATTACTAAGACTCCGCTGTCCGTCCGTCCGTCCGTCTGTCACCAGGCTGTATCTCATGAACCGTGATAATTAGACAGTTGAAATTTTTACAGCAGATGTATTTCTTTTGCTGCTATGACAACAAATCCTAAAAAACAGAATAAAATTGATTCCCATTCAACAAACGTGATTTTTTTGCTCGATATTGATAACGTCAACAGGTAAACGCTTAATATATTCACAGAATATTTAGTTATATAGTCACTTTAAAAATAACTAAATAATGAAAATAAAACAAATATTTAAGGGGGGCTCCAATACAACAAACGTGAATTTTTTGCCGTTTTTGTACGGAACACCTCGTGCGCGGCTCCGACTCGCACTTGGCTGACTTTTTTTAAAATTTTTAGTTTATTTGTCGCCAGATCAATATGTGGTTCCTGCTCCGATCTGTGTTTCCCCAAAGACTTCAAGTTCGGCGTGGCGACGTCTGCTCACCAGGTGGAGGGGGCGTGGAATCAGTCAGGTGTGAAACAAACATATATGTATTTATAGTCTGTTTATTTGTTTGTTTGTTATTGTTTAGCTAATTCTCTCGAGATCTAGTAAACAATTTCTCGAAAAGTGAAATGTACTTCTATAAATTTTGCTTCTGAGAACGCGAGACCCGACTACTTCAGACTTTTTTGCAATAAACTCCATGATTAGTGGCACGAGTTAGAGTTAGAGAAACGAGATAAGAGATGCAATGAAAATTCAAAAAATCTGATCTAAATTACAGTTTGAAGTTGGTGTCTATCTCTTTAACAGAACAGATCTCTTTAACAGAACAGATCTCTTTAACAGAACAGATCTCTTTAACAGAACAGATCTCTCTAACACGCTACACTTGCACGACACCAACTTCAAACATTTATTGAAATCATTATTTTTACCTTTTTAGTACAATTTTTCGTAGTCGGTTTGTGTTTTTGTTAAAAAGTTTTTATTTTTTACTTTTAAGTGACCTTATTTTCTCGTACACAAAAAAAAACGATTTGAGTATGCATATAAAAATTTGAAGAGTTCCCTCTATTTCTCCAGGATCCTATCATTATATTACCATATTACCTAATGACCATGATACCAGCTGTAAAGTATATCCTTTTATTAAAAGAAGAAAGATAGGGACGACGACAGAACGAACGGAGTAGGTATATGCGTTTAGGTTGGAAGTTTGTTTATGTGCTAAAAAAACTACTAGACCGATAAAGATGTGATTTGTTGCATGACATAGGTATCAACTCAGAGCAGGTGCTTAGTAATGTTTTGCGGATATACGCCAACAGGGGGCACTACAGAAGATGTGTTGAATATAATACATGACCAAATTTTATCCGGTTAGATATAATGTATTACATAGGTACACCTTAGCGCAGGTTGTCTGTTATGTTTTACGGTTATAGACTACCAGAGGGCGCTGCACTAAATGTGTTTGGTTTTAAAACACTTGCGTTGATTTCGAGTTTTTAACTGTCTTAAAAATAGGAGGAGGATATATTTTCACTGCTTTTTTTTATGTATGTTCACCGATATCTCGATCAATGTGGACCGATTTAAAAAAAAAATTATACGAAAGAGTATGATCCTGACATAGTCCCGTTGTTACCAAGTGAGGATCTAATGATACAATCACAGGGAAATCGAGAGAATAAGACTGTTTCTTAGGCACTTTCAGGTGATTTTTAACCTACTTCTTTTATTATAGGCACACTTGAAGCAATCTAGAGATCGACCATCTAAAGACTGCGCAGCCGAACATTCTCCGTTTACGGAGACGCAGACATCTTGCCCGGCCGATACATCATACCTGATTTATCCCGGCTACAAATTCGAGCACAATTTCGTGAGTCGTGCCGGTGTATGTATGTTCGTCCGGGTGGATATCTGTCTGTCGCCGACTTTATTTATTTATTTATTTACATTTATTACTTAAAGTGCTTACAGCGTGAACCAAAACGCACTATGAGTTAGAATTATTAAATACAATAATAATACAGTTACAATTACAATTAAATTATTAGAAGAGAAAAAAAATAAAAAATAATAATTAATAGGCATGTTAATAGGTACATTAAATTCAAATCATTGTAATATCATTATAGTTAAGAAAAATGGATAGTAAACTTTTGGGTATGTCATTCATTAGATTAAATACATTTATTAAATTACTTTAATGTTGCGTAGCATTCCAAAATACATCGAACTATTTAATTAAACCTACTATTAAATATATCGACATTTGGTCTTTGAGAAATCAGGGCATTGATCAAGGTAAGAGCTCTGTAGGTAGGTGCGTGAGCCGCACTGTGAGTACGAACTGGTGCGGGCGCGAACAAACGTCGGGAGCGCAGTACGGCGCGGCGATCGGGCGTCGCCAACGAGCATAGTGCCAGAGTCTCGGGACAGTGTACCTCGCCGTTAAGTAGCCGGTAATAGTGCACCAGCAAATTTATTTTTCTTCTGAGCTCTAGAGTGTTCAGGCCCACCATACCCGTTACAAAAAGAGATGGATACAAATAAGCATAGTACCCATAAATTTTTTTATATAAAAAGCGTGCGAATTTTCTTTGAAAGCGCTCTATCATAATGCTATACGTCACCTCGTGAGGGTCCCAAACTATTGAGTTATGTTCGAGTATGCTTCTTACATATGCGTTATATAGTATAAGAAGCACGCGCACATCACTAAACTGAGTACTTTGCCTCAAAACAAATCCCAGTGATTTCGATGCTCGGAGGCAAATATCTAAAATGTGGTCATTAAATGTGAGCTCCGCATCCACTAATAATCCAAGTTCCTGGATCTGCGAAACTCGAGTGAGAGTTTCGTCACCGATTGAGTAGAGGTGGCGGTAAGGTGAACGCAAACGGGCAAAAGTCATAACCTTACATTTGGAGAAGTTAAATTCTAAGTGATTTGATTCACACCATTGAGCTACAGCATCAATGTCTCGCTGGAGAGATGCGCAGTCAGACGGGTTTTTTATTCTGAAGACAAGTTCTGGGCCTACTAATTGGCGTCGTGTGTGGCATTATAAGTCGGCAGACTGGGATGGATTGCGAGAATTTTATGCATCGTACCCGTGGAGGCAGATCTGCTATAGCTCAGAAGATCCTGACGTCTGCACAGCCGCAGTCACTGAGACAATCCTCGCTGGTATGGAATGTTTCATTCCTAACCTGCGAGTAGCTGCCGGCGTCAAAAAACGACCGTGGTTTAATAGGTCTTGCAGAGAAGCTTAAATTCTTAAGCAAACTGCGTATGAGGCTTGGACCACGGCTCGTAATAATAAGGATCCAAATATTTCTGAGTTAAAACGCAAATTAAATGCTGCCTCGAGGTTCAGTAAGAAAGCAACTGCCAGAGCAAAATTCCAATTCATCGGCAAAATAGGTGGGCGACTTGCGAGCTATCCTTCTGGGAATCGTGCTTTCTGGTCGCTTGCTAAAGCTGCCGAGGATAACTTCTGCAAGTCGTCGTTACCACCACTGCGAAAGACCGATGGTGACTTGGCCCACAGTGCAAAAGAGAAAGCCGATCTATTGGGCAGTCTCTTTGCCTCTAACTCGAATGTGAACGACGAAGGCGCTGTACCACCTACTTTACCGTGGTGCGGTAAGACCATGCCGGAAATCTCTATAACACAGCGCGAGGTGCGGCGGGCGTTGCTTTCCCTAGACGTTCATAAGTCGAGTGGGCCAGACGGCATACCAGCAGTGGTGCTTAAGCAGTGTGCTCCTGAGTTATGTCCTGTACTCACGCGCCTCTTCACGCTTTCCTACCACACTAGGCAATTTCCGTCTTCATGGAAGACTGCGAATGTGCACCCGGTGCCCAAAAAGGGCGATAGATCAGATCCATCGAATTACAGGCCTATCGCTATAACCTCTCTCCTCTCCAAGGTGATGAAGCGTGTGATCAACACACAGCTTTTGAGATACCTAGAAAAACACGACCTGATCAGTGACCGTCAATATGGCTTTCGCCACGGTCGCTTAACTGGTGACCTTCTAGTGTATCTCACACACCGATGGGCACTAGCCATTGAGAGTCAGGGGGAGGCATTGGCATGTAGCCTAGACATAGCGAAGGCGTTCGATCGGATCTGGCACCGAGGTCTTCTGTCGAAGTTGCCATCTTACGGAGTGCCCAAGGGTTTGTGCAAATGGGTGGCTAGCTTTTTGTCCGGCAGAAGCATACGAGCCGTAGTTGACGGTAGTTGCTCTGATAGCATGGACATTAATGCTGGTGTCCCGCAAGGCTCTGTGCTGTCTCCTACGCTGTTTCTACTGCACATCAATGATATGTTGGACATCAACAACATACATTGCTATGCAGATTGGGATCCTTGGCGTTGACATCTCCAGCGATGTTCAGTTCCGAGATCATTTGCTAAACAAGGTAAAGCTGGCGTCCAAAAAACTTGGTGTACTCAACAGAGCGAAGCAGTACTTCACGTCGGGGCAAAGGTTGCTAATTTACAAGTCGCAAGTCCGGCCCCATATGGAGTACTGCTGCCATCTCTGGGCGGGTGCACCCGGATACCAGCTTGGCCCTTTTGACTCGGTTCAACGACGGGCTGTGAGAATTGTCGACGATCCCAAACTCACTTGCGGTATCGAGCCCTTAAGTCTGAGGAGAGACTTTGCCTCCCTGTGTGTGTTCTACCGCTTGTACAATGGATTGTATTCTGAGGAATTGTTCGAAATGATGCCCACGGCTACTTTCTACCATCGCACCGCTTGCCATCGACAGGGAATATCATTCTCACACTTTGGAACCGAAATGGTCGCGTACAGTGCGGTTTCAGAGAAACTTCCTCCCGCGAACGCTTGGGTTGTGGAATGAGCTCCCTGCCAAGGTTTTCTCTAAGGACTACAGTATGGGGTTCTTCAAAAAAGAAGTTATTAGATTTCTGAAGGGTCGGCAACGCGCGAGTGATGCCCCTGGTGTTGCAAGCGTCCATAGGCTACGGTGACCGCTTACCATCAGGCGGACCGTAGGCTTGTTTGCCACCTTAGTGGTATTAAAAAAAAAAAAAATTTTAGGTCGTCAGCAAACATAAGGCACTCAGCAGATTTGACAACTTCGGGGAAGTCATTAATCATTATTAAAAATTGAGTCGGGCCAAGGATACTGCCTTGGGTTACTCCTGAGTGAGTGACATACGGGTCAGAAATTACACCTGGAAGCTGAACATATTGTACTCTATTGCGAAAGTAGTCCGCAAATAGTTTTAACAATTTCGGGGTAAACCCTATCGCTAAAAGCTTTTGGAGTAATATGTCATTATCTACCCGGTCGAATGCCTTCTGAAAGTCAAAATAGGCTACGTCAACTTGCATTTTTTGATCCATTGCTGCTTCGACGTAGTCGACAAAATGGATAAGGTTTGTTGCTGTTGACCTGCCGCTTTGAAAACCGTGTTGACAGTCGCTTAGATTTGCTTAAACTTGCCGTACTATGTAATTGTTCAGAATAGACTCAAATACCTTTCCAGGGACTGATGGTACAGAGATTGGCCTATAATCTTCAACCCTAGATCTGGCACTTTTTTTCGGTATAGGAATCACTCTAGACGTTTTCCAAGCCGCAGGATACAATGAGTGCTTTAAAGAGAGATTAAATACATGAAGAAGAGGTTTCTCAAATACGGAAATACAGTCTTTCAGAACAAAGGGAGGTGCGCCATCGGGACCAACTGAGGAATGTGGTTTCAGTCGCTTAACTGCACATCGGATGTCATTCAATGTTATACTGTCAATGTGAACACTTATCGAGTTCTTACTAGAACTAGCTTGCCTTTGAGTACTATCAGTATCAAGCATTGGAATATCTGCGCGAAAAACAGATTGGAAATATTCCTGGAAGGCGTTTGCTGCCTCGGCACCTGTAACAGTTTTATCGTTATATACGAATTCATTACAAGTCGTGCGTTTTTTACGATTTTCTTTTATATAGTTCCAAAAAAGTGTTGGGTCTTTGAGTAACTTCTGTTCAGTTTGTCTTAAATATAAAGAATAGGCAGTATCTATTTGTTTTTTTACTTTAGTCCGGTAATAACAGAACATCTCATAGTTAAACCTTTTTTTTTCTGCTTTGTATTTCTTAAGATGGAAATATTTATACCGTATATCTTGTATTGTATCAGATATAAACCAATGTGGATATGAGTACATGTTGTTACTCACATTCCGCACTTTTTTGGAACGCATTTTTCTAAAATAGAATAAAGTTTATCGTAAAACAATTCAACAGCAATGTTTACGTCATTCGCGGCACAGATGTCATTCCATTTTGAGGAAAATATTTCACTATAAAGAATGCTAAAATCGGCTTTTCGAAAATTCCACTCATATACGGTAGATGTCTGTGGTGACTGCAGTAGTGACTGTAGTAGTGGCGGTCAAAGTGCGAGAAAGAAAAAGAAACGCTTACCTCAAGAGGTGGGTGATAAGCATCTGGACTCACAAGAGGCTCGACATTACCACTACACGAACTTGATCATCACCTAGATTGCTCAAAACCAAATCCAATGTACTGCCAAATGTATTTAAAACCGTATTGTGCTGTTTCAATTTACAATATTGGGTCATGCAGTTGAATTGAGACCTGACACCTTCGGAGCAAGAATTTAAATTAGAATCGCCTATAATGACTATTTCCATATCACCATATTTAGAAACAACGTTTTCAATTAATGAGAAAGTGTCTAAGTAATTTTTCTCGCTATGATTTGGAGGTATATAAATGGTGGAGCCGGCTCATCAAGCCCTTTCATTTGATACCGCACACGGTGGGTTTCTGAAATAAAAAAATTTAATCCCATACAAAAAATTGATGACATCATAACCCCTAAGGGAAATATTTTGAGGAACTGCGGCTCAAAATTATTGTTTTGCCCAAAAGTACCTGTGTCCCAAACGGCTAAACTCTACATCAATTTGCGGTTTTCGAGCGAAATTGCCGTTGTACACCTGCCACTACTAGACGTTCATAAGTCACCTGGGCCAGACGGTATACAAGCAGTCGTGCTTAAGTTTAGTTCTGTACTCACGCACCTCTTCGTGCTTTCTTTTAAAACCATTCAATAAGGGTGATCATCTTCTGATACAAGTGTCTACAGACATCATATACAAAACATAGTACCTAATCCAGTATACGCCATTTTTTTTAGTTTTAAATTTTTGACTGTAGGTATATATTTATTTTATTTTCACTACTAACTTTTTTACCATTTTTATTTTCTGAGTGTCAATAAATGGATTTCTTTCTTTATTCTATATTACCAGGCAAAGGGGAGAGTATATGGGATCGATTCAATCACCAGTATCCAGAACGGATCTTAGACCACTCAAACGGTGACGTCGCCGCAGACTCTTACCATCGTCCCCGAAAAGATGTCAAGCTGGTCAAGGATTTGAAAGCTCATTTCTACCGGTTTTCCATATCATGGCCGAGAATATTGCCTACGGGATATCGAAAGTAAGTTGTGCTTGGAGTCGATCTTTTCTTATTTATAGCTTTACTATTTCAACAACAAACACGTTAGTTAAAACAGTATAAGAAATAATTGATACACAGATTCTATATGTAAAGTTACTACACCTACTGCTGCTTCTCTAACTAGGTCATCAGTCCACCTCACAGGAGGCCGTACCACGCAAGTCAAGAAAATTTCTTACCTATCGGTTCAACGAGCGACATGACCTGCCCATTGCTGCTTCGGTTTGCTATTTGACCTGCGTCGGTAACTTTAGTTCTTCGGTGAATCTTATTATTCCAGGTTTTTCACGCAACGAAACATCCAAACTATTGATAAAAAATGTATACGAGAAGCGTTAATTATAGAAGAAGTTGTTTCAGAAAAGGAGAGTTTCACGAGGGCGTCATTTAATTACAAAGGAGAAAACAAGAGTGTCACTTTGTACCCTGTTTTATTGTGTTAAAGTTCAGGGATATCTTCAAACCCAAATAAACTATTTTTAGTATGGTTGTTAGTTTGTACCACAGATTATATAATACTATACTAGTGTTTTTTCATAGCATTGCAGGATAGCTTTTCCTGTGGATAAAGTATTCTTTCACTGTTCTTAAATCTAAGGTGCAACTAACAAAGTTGCGATACTCTGTGGGTTAAAAAAACAATATTGGATTTTACGCGGCTAAAAGCTCCACTTTTAATAGAATTCGGTAGATTCATTTTTAAATAAAAACATGTCTTGCAACCTGGAAAAGCCAATGGGCGTGGAGCTAGTCGTGATAGACCACGTATCTATAAGTTAGTGTCGTGTGATAGATCACATAACTATAAGAGGACTTTTGACGTTTGGAGTTTCGACGAGTGTTAAACGTTAGTCCTTTTTATAGTAAAATTAATCAAGACGGTGTCCGCTACTATACGCTGCTGTTGGATGAGCTGGATCGAAGAAACATCTCAGCGCTGGTGACCATGTACCATTGGGACCTGCCGCAGCAGTTAGAGGATATCGGAGGCTGGACCAACCCGCTCATAGTGGACTATTTTTCAGACTACGCCAGAGTAAGAATCCGTTATAATGCATAGGCCAAGTTAATAGCTTGAATCATCTCGTCTCAGTATTCAACTGGTACCAAGTTAACCTGTATTAATGGTTTCTCAACATATAGTCTGGTCAACATGTACCTTTTTGGGTGAAATTTTTGTATAGTCTCCGAAAATTACGATCAAGGTGTCATTCGATTCGGAATATTATGTAGAAAGTTTAAGAAAAAGTTCCAAAAGGGGCCGATGAAAATTGCAAAAGTTATTAACAATTTAAAAAAAAAAAAGTAGGTGTTTGTTTTTTTTTGAATATCTCAAAAACTATCAAAGATATTCGAAATTTGAAAAAAGATCTGAAAAGAGGAGGAAATTTCCTAAAAAAAGGTCCTACCTCCCGGAACTGTATCTTTAATATTTATAATTTTTATGGAGCCCTGAAAATAGCGCTAAAAGCGGGTAGTCTGGCTTCCGCTCGCGATTTGTCATTCGGACACGGTAACAATAAAAATCATTTTAATATATTAAATATGAATATTAAGGAATAAAAAAAATTTAGTACTATTGGGATATATAAATGAACAATAATCCGTAGGCGAAAAATTTTTATCCCCATTTTTCCATTAGTTATGCATTAGTTAATTAACTACTTTTTCTGAATAGAATGTTAACAGAAAAAACCTGATTATTATTAAACTACAACCCTAGGATTTTTTTCACTTCGTGGAGTTATTCTTAAAAGGCATTAAAATAGATCCCCGTTGGAAAAATTTAAAAATGTTAATTTTCCACTTTTTTATTAACAATCGAAAACATAAAAAAATTAAAAACTGCATAAAAGTTATTAAAAAAATTTTGTTTTTCAAATATTTCAAATTTTATGATTTCTAACGGTTAAAAGTTACATGAAAATATTTTTTTTTAATTTTTTACCGCGATTGTTTAAATAATTGTTATAAACAAATGCATTGTTTATAAGATAATCAACAAATTTTTTTTCCTAATCTACTTGTTGATATAAATTATGATTTTTAAGAAAAAAATTATTCCTTAAAAAAATTTATTTATTGCTATAAAATGCATTTCTTAATTAACAATCGTTTTTTACCACTAAATATAAATATTAAGGAACCATTTTTTCTCTAAAAATCATAAATTCTATTGTTCTTAAATATTCTGGAAAAAAAATTTTTTTTTTTTCATTTTTTATTTGTTTATTTAATAAACAATTTGTTATAAACAAATGGATTTTCTTACTTTATTTTTTTTTTAATTCGTAATTTAATTATAAAAACAGCTATGTATTATTTTTTATGAAAAAATTTTTTTATCTATTTTTTATATAACTTTTAATATTTTTATGTCCTGAAATTTGCCTTTTTATCTCGCTATTTTTCTTTTATAATTGGTATAACTTTTAAACTATTATATATACGACAATTATACTTCAAGTCGTTTTTATTCACTATAAATTAATGAACAATTTAAGCTTTTAACTTCAGCTCTAGCTCTATTATTTATGTTAATTATTGACAATTGTTTATAAAAAATAAACCGAAAAAATTCTAAAATAATATTAAGAATCTTAGTATGGAAAGATTGATAAAAGAACACTCGTTAAAATGTAATTAACATAATGGAAAAGTTTTAAAATTTTTCGGGAAAAGTCTATGCAAATACGATTGTAATCAATTTTTAATAACAGCAAATTAGTAAAATGCAAGTCATCAAAGGCTCATAATTATAAATTTATGAACATTTAACCACGTTATGGAATAGAAAAACAAGAAAAACAAATTTCGGTTTATTTTTTATAAACAATTGTCAATAATTAACATAAATAATAGAGCTAGAGCTGAAGTTAAAAGCTTAAATTGTTCATTAATTTATAGTGAATAAAAACGACTTGAAGTATAATTGTCGTATATATAATAGTTTAAAAGTTATACCAATTATAAAAGAAAAAGAGCGAGATAAAAAGGCAAATTTCAGGACATAAAAATATTAAAAGTTATATAAAAAATAGATAAAAAAATTTTTTCATAAAAAATAATACATAGCTGTTTTTATAATTAAATTACGAATTAAAAAAAAAATAAAGTAAGAAAATCCATTTGTTTATAACAAATTGTTTATTAAATAAACAAATAAAAAATGAAAAAAAAAAAATTTTTTTTCCAGAATATTTAAGAACAATAGAATTTATGATTTTTAGAGAAAAAATGGTTCCTTAATATTTATATTTAGTGGTAAAAAACGATTTTTAATTAAGAAATGCATTTTATAGCAATAAATAAATTTTTTTAAGGAATAATTTTTTTCTTAAAAATCATAATTTATATCAACAAGTAGATTAGTAAAAAAAATTTGTTGATTATCTTATAAACAATGCATTTGTTTATAACAATTATTTAAACAATCGCGGTAAAAAATTAAAAAAAAATATTTTCATGTAACTTTTAACCGTTAGAAATCATAAAATTTGAAATATTTGAAAAACAAAATTTTTTTAATAACTTTTATGCAGTTTTTAATTTTTTTATGTTTTCGATTGTTAATAAAAAAGTGGAAAATTAACATTTTTAAATTTTTCCAACGGGGATCTATTTTAATGCCTTTTAAGAATAACTCCACGAAGTGAAAAAAATCCTAGGGTTGTAGTTTAATAATAATCAGGTTTTTTCTGTTAACATTCTATTCAGAAAAAGTAGTTAATTAACTAATGCATAACTAATGGAAAAATGGGGATAAAAATTTTTCGCCTACGGATTATTGTTCATTTATATATCCCAATAGTACTAAATTTTTTTTATTCCTTAATATTCATATTTAATATATTAAAATGATTTTTATTGTTACCGTGTCCGAATGACAAATCGCGAGCGGAAGCCAGACTACCCGCTTTTAGCGCTATTTTCAGGGCTCCGTAAAAATTATAAATATTAAAGATACAGTTCCGGGAGGTAGGACCTTTTTTTAGGAAATTTCCTCCTCTTTTCAGATCTTTTTTCAAATTTCGAATATCTTTGATAGTTTTTGAGATATTCAAAAAAAAACAAACACCTACTTTTTTTTTTTTTAAATTGTTAATAACTTTTGCAATTTTCATCGGCCCCTTTTGGAACTTTTTCTTAAACTTTCTACATAATATTCCGAATCGAATGACACCTTGATCGTAATTTTCGGAGACTATACAAAAATTTCACCCAAAAAGGTACATGTTGACCAGACTAATAACCATTTTTACCTCCTTGATGAGTTGGAATTTCTCTTTTTCTCTTAGATACTTGCTCTTTGGTAGGCAGTAGCATTTTTAAAGAGTGAAAATATTGTAATATTTTTTTACCATTAAGGTGGCAAACAAGCTCACAGTCGCAAGCAACACCAGGAGCATTACTCCTTAGAGAAAACCTCGACAGGGACCTAATTATACAACTTAAACGTTCGCGGGGGAAAGCTCCTCTGAAACCGCATTGTGCGCAACTATTTAGGTTCTTAGGTGTGGGGATGCAATGAAAGTAGCCGTGGGAAATATTTTGATATTTTTATTCTAGTACACATCCCAGTTATGTAAGTGGAAGAACTCACACAGGTAGGCAAACGCTGTCCTCCTGACTTAAAGGTTTGATGCGGCTCGTGAGATTGGTATCGTGGTCAATTATCTCTACTCGTCGTTGAACCGAGTCAAATGGGCGAAGCTGGTATCCAAGCGCACTCAGCTTAAAGATGGCAGCAGTATTCCATGTGGGGATCATACTCTACACTTAGTTGAGGTGATTATTTAAACAATGTTCCTTTTATATTTATCGATATCTCTTATTTTTTAGGTCTTGTTCGAGTTATTCGGCAACAGAGTGCGGCACTGGCTGACAATCAACGAGCCGTGGACATTCTGCGAGGTAGGGTACGATGTCGGATCGTTGGCTCCAGGTGTGACCACCAGCAGTGGGATAAAGTCTTACCTGTGTGGGCACCACGTGCTGCGTGCACACGCAGCGGTCTACCGTATGTACGACAAGGAATACCGACACCAACAGAGAGGTGAATCAATAATGCTAAAAATATACTGTTTAATTTTACAATAGGAAGTCTGACTGTGGAAATATGAAATAATGAATAACTCTGGGTTATAAATAAATAACAAATTTGAATTGTCTTCTGATTTTTAAATGTTTAAACGTAATGTTTTTACATATTAACGAAAGAGAGAAAGTAAATCTAGCTTTTCCAATGAACCTAAATGTCTTGGAGTAATCAGAGACCACAATATGAACTGGAGCAAGCATCTAAACACGAAAGTAACCAGAGCGCACACAATTTTCTGACAATGTAGAAGACTTATAGGCAACAAATGAAGCCTCAAGTCATCAATAACCATGGCTCTATGGTCATAATTTGAGCCATGGTAACGTTTGATACAGTAGTCTGGTGGTGGTCCTCGAACTCAACTAAATACTGTTAAAAATAAATTACAAAGCCTGCAACGGCTGGCCTGATTAGCAAATACAGGTTGTAAAAAATGGCTCCTACGCCAGCATAAGAGGCCATACTGAATCTTAACTGGTTATACTGTGTTCTATATAATGTCACTCTAGAATGACGTCACAGAAGATGCCGCTGACATCACCATTCAACAGGTTAATTAATTGGCAACGTCATCAGTGAATTGTTTGGTTTCAGGTGTAATAGGTTTAGCTATAAACTCGGTGTGGGTAGAGCCGGCTTCGGCTTCTAAAGAAGACCAAGAGGCGGCAGAAACTGCCATACAATTTTATGTAAGTGACAAAAAAAAAATTACAATTATTAGCATTGGAATTCCAATAATTGAGTCTTATTAACTCTGTCTCTCCTTTTTAGTTTGGTTGGTTTGCTCATCCTATTTTCTCCAAAGAAGGTGACTATCCTTCAGTAATGCGCCAGGTTATCGATGAGAAATCGAAACTCCAGAATTTCACGCGGTCCCGGCTACCCACCTTCACCAAAGAGGAGGTGGAAACTATCCGCGGATCCGCTGACTTCATGGGCCTCAACCACTACACCACATCAATGGCAAAGCATCGTAATGGTACTGTTGCTAAGGAACAATCTTATTCTGACGATATGGGAGTTCAAATATTTAAGGATCCTAAATGGAAAAAGACTAACTCTACATGGTTATCGGTTAGTTTCAATATCTGATTACGTAAATATAAGACATATCAGCAACTTATTATTTTATAAATCTTAAAAGTGATGTTAAATAGTCTAGCTTTAATTGACTCCCAGCAAATATTCTGCAACGTTGAAATATCCAAAGTTCTAAGTTACCCAGTTGGTTTATATTCAATTTAATGGCTTCAAGTACCTACTTTAAATTATGTACTCAATTATGAAGAATTAACCCCGAGAAAATGTATAAAATAAATATAATGTTTTATTACAGAATATGTACATATATTATTAGGAGTAATTTATTTGTAATAACATTATGAAACGTATTAACTTAAAAATACTTGCGTGGTAAAACTACATTCTTAGTCTTTCTGTTGCATTAATTTAAAGTTTAATTTTAATGTTAATGCAAAGCTGAACGTTAAGGGGCTAACATAAGTGAAAGTGGCGCCCTCCCTGCATTTTTTAAATTTCCATTAAATACAAACTCATGTTCAAAAAAGTGCTCAAATTAAAAGTTTTATGTTCAAGTAAGCAATTTTTAGAAAGTTTTATTTGCTAGATATCATTGATGTGCAGGCTGGAAAGTTGCCACTTTTAGCATAAATGAACTTTCTAGCCTGCACATGCATGATATATAGCGACTTAAACTTTCTCAAAATAGCTTACTTGTACTTTAAACTTTTAATTTGAGCACTTTTTCAAAATTCCTTAGGTGATGAATACAAATTGAAAAATGTAATGGGGGCGCCACTTTCACTTATGTTAGCCCTATAATGTTTTTCATCGCCATGAACACGGCAACCAACATTTTAAATTCATTACATTTCTTTAAATAATACATAAATAAGACAGTTCCAAAATATATTTAAATTATTAATTACCATCAAAACGTATGTGTTTCGTTTCGCCCAAAAAAACAAATTACACTTGACATTTTCTAGTAGCCTACGTCCTTACTCGGGAATCAAAATATTTCCATGAAAAAAATTAATTTTAATAGGTTCAGCTGTTTTAAGCGTAAAGAGGGAACAGACAGACAGACTTAGTTACTTTCGCATTTATAATATTAGTATAGATTGTATATTGTCTTCTCACTCTCTACTTTCTATGCTGATTGCAAGAAGAAAATAGAGTTTGCTTTAATCTTTTTCGTAATCTTGAACAAAATCACGTTAAATAACTATACGAAATATGACGAAACACTTACCGGCACTGTAACAGTCCTGGAACCTTATTGGGAACAGCCTCGAGCTATTCGGACTCTGTTATTAGAGAAAAAGTATGCAAGTATATTCACAGGTTTCGTGAGGTAAGTCAGAATCCCATACATTTTTATCGAATAGCTCGAGGCTGTTCCCAATGAGGCCCCTTGAGTCTAATACTACGCCAGCCTCGTGCGGATTACCAAGGGTCTACGCAAAAGAGCTGTATAGTACAGTACCGTAAAATTAGTTTTATGTTGATGCCTAACCGTTTTGTTTAAAGGATGTTCCTTGGGGATTCAGAAAAACATTAAACTGGATAAAAGAAGCGTATAACAATCCGTCAGTGCTGGTCACAGAAAACGGTGTATCGTACGAACGCGGTTTGGAGGATCCCAACAGAATGGAGTACATCAGGAACTATCTCCGGAGCCTGCACGCGGCGGTCACTCAGGACGGCTGTCGGGTCTCCGGGTACACGTACTGGAGTCTGATGGACAACTATGAGTGGTCCAATGGTTACACGTTAGTTTCTTTAGATATTTATGACCAGTAGACCATGACAAAATAATTAGTACTATAAATGGAAACTTCATAGGATATACCACTTCGATAGCAAACAAGCTTGCGGTCCGCCTGGTGGTAAGCGGTCACTGCAGGCTATGGACGCTTGCAACACCTGGGATATCACTCGTGCATTGCTGACCCTTCATATATTTATTAACTTCTTTCTTGAAGAACCCCACAGGCCCATAGAGTCCATAGGCTACGGTTACCGCTTACCGTCAGGCGGACCGTAGGCTTGTTTGCCACCTTAGTGGTATAAAATAAAACTGTAGTCCTTAGAAAAAACCTTGGCAGGGAGCTCATTCCACAACCGCCGCGAGGGCAGGAAGTTTCTTTTAAACCACACTGGTTGTGCACAAGGAAGGGAGCGATCGCCGTTCTTCGGACAGTTACTAAACAACATCACCAAATGTGTTTTTTTTGTCTCTACCGGGTTTGAACATGTTTCTTCTAACACGATGGGTAGAAGATACACTGCCACTTCTTTTCTATTAATTATATTTATTTTTTCAGTCAATGTTTTGGTCTGTACCACGTGGACTACAACAGCTCCGAGCGCACCCGCACCCCGCGCCTCTCCGCTGCCTACTTCAAAGCTGTGGCCGACACCGGCTGCATCCCAGACTCTTGGCCTGGACTACACTAGTCTAACTGTTATCTAAAGTTAGCCTACTTTTTGTTCAAGTTCCTATTAAATGTTAAAATATTAAAATAGTCACATGTTATTGGAAGATGGGCTGTTGTCATAAAATAAAATAAAAATAATAAAAGACTTCTATTCTTTCTATTACTAAGGTGGAAAACAAGTTCATGATCCACATGATGTTAAGCCTTCACCCCAGCCTACTTTGTTTCTTAAGTGTTAACAGAAAGACCAAGAGAAAACTTTCTGAGTCGCACTACTGAGTAGCAAAGAATTTTTTTTAAGCAATAAAATAACGTTCTACGAGAACATAACGGGCACTATATTTAAAGAACTTCATAAACATTTGGCAAACAGATCTTCTCGAAGCAAGTTATCCAAGTACTAATCATATTTTTTTTTTGGTTACGAACTTGGCTACTATTAATCAATACTATCGCGTGTCTCATCACTAATATATCAGATAATAGTTGATTGCGTATTTAGGGTGGCAAGGAGAAAATTACTAACGAGAAGCTATTTATAAGCCTAAGGCCGAATGCTTTAATAGCTCGAGTTTGTAATTTTCGTACTTAGGAGGTCATTGGTCCCACCCGTAACAGTGTTACACACAATGTTTTTCATCACACTTGCGAGTAAAAATAAAAAAATAAGGTGAATAAATAGATAAACTCACCAAAACCCAATTGAAATGGCGGGAATATAAGAAGAGGTTACAAGTACCTAATTTAAGGTCATAGCACCTGATTTAGCTGCATGTGATGTCACTGTATACGAGTAAGGCTAAAAGAACTCACGTTGCGGTTAGCACCCGCGCCGCTGTTTTATTTTGAAACTCACGAGACGCTCTGTGCGGTTACACAGCCGCCGCGGTAACGATTATCGCCCGCCAAGTTTGTATCCTACTGATCCACGTAAATATTTAAAATACTATTTTACTTCCGTCCATTTTCAGAAAGTGTATCCTGACATCACATATATATACACATATATATATATATGTGATATATATATTACATGTATATATGTATCCCAACCTACAGTTTGCCTCATAGTGAAAAAAGTTTTAGCAATATTAGCTAAATATTGACTAAATATGTATGTTTTTTACTACGAGAAAAGCTTAATAATATAAAACACAACTATTAACGACTGGGTGCGTATAGAAATCTACCCTGTGGTATTAATCACAGTAAGGCATATCGTGTTGCAAGCGTCCATAGGCCACGGTGACCGCTTACCATCAGGCGGACCGTGTGCTTGTTTTCCACATTAGTGGTATAAAAAAAATAAAAAAATATCGCAACCGACATGCATGGTTTTCAGTAAATGTATTGTTGTATGTATTGTATATATATGTATAAATTAATTATATTATTTGCACATTAGTATGGTCTGAACATAGATATAGGATGTAACAGATACACAATGTCAGTTTAGTGATGATACCAAAAAAAAATTGCGTAAGTGTTAGTAACTGACTTTGTGTGGGTTGAGAATAGTGTTGTCTGCGTACACTATCGACATTGTGCTTTATCGATATATTCATGCCTGTTCTCCATTTTTATGGTAAAGATACCTCTGTGTAAAAATTTATTAGAATTGATGCAAATGCGGCGGAATTATAAGGCTATGACAAACGGGCGGACATGACGAGTTTACAAGGGTCCGTTTTTGCCATTTGGCTACAGAACCCAATAAAAAAAGACTATTAACCACGTGCGCTCAAGTAATATTTGTAAGAAAAATTATTAAAATTAAATTACTCTGGATGTTGATAAATAATTTCGGGAAAAAGTATCGATATACTGATACTTTGACGTCATCGTTTTGTCAAGCCCTAGCGTAATCAAACATTTTACAATTTTACTTAAAATAATTTGAATTAGAACCATTCTATATGTAATAATACCACGATTTACAAAGCAATATAATAACGTAAAAACTGTTTTCTGAGCCAATTTTTAACAGAAATGCGACAAAATACGGTTTGAAAAAAAATACGTGAGAATTTCGTATTTACCTGTGAAAAGTATGATTGTTCGGGTTATTTCTTCCTGTGACGGAACAATTAGGTTTTCAACAAGACACTATACCTAAGCACTAAACTTTTAAGTCCTTTATTGTAAGGATTGACCTAATAATCAACTAAACCCGTAATGTCAACAAAACAAACAAGTTACTATGGGTTTCTAATCGAAAAATAATGGACATATTAGATATGGTTATCTGTCTCTTTTTCTCTTGTGCAGCGTTCATGTAATGAGTATATCTCTTTTCCTCGCTGTGTTAGTCTTTAGCGAAAAGCGTAGCGAAAAAATCCTAGGTTTGTGTTAAGCGTTAAGAGGTAACAGATAGGCAGACAGACAGACAGAGTTACTTGGTTATTTGGGTTGTAAGAATTTAAAAACCTTCGCTAAAGTGAGGACAAGGGGGCGTCCATTATTACGTAAGGCGATTTTAACGATTTTACGACCCCGCTCCTCCTTCAGTGAGATGTCGTGAGATTTGGCGTGAAACCCTTTCCCCCATCCGAATCTCATTTCAAAATTGTATCTTTAGTGTAAATACGTTAGTCTGTGGTTGATTGCGTTGGATATGTTTAAAAAAAACATACCTTGCTACTTTGTGACGTTCGCATAGCCGCAATAATTATATAATTGTGTAGGATTTAGCCATATTTTAGTGACCAGTTTTCTTAATTCTACACTGATTGCGTGAAAAATAAAATGTCGCAATATCGGTCGAGCCGTTCTCGAGTAATACTCAGATCGTAATGCCTGTATGTAATTATAAGTATGTATGTATGTATAGTTATTGGTATGTGTCAATATCCACAGTCCTTTGGTAATGCAATCGAGAGAAAATGTTTTTTATGCTGTTGTGCCCAAGGCGCATTGTATAATCAACCAGGAAGGGGAAACTATTACTAAATACTGTAAAAATGCCAGAAAAGAACATTACATTAAACATGCAAAAAAAAAACACTCTAAATTTTAACTTAAGAAATATTAACTACCATAATAGGTATCACTGTTTTTTTTTCCTTGCAATCGAAATAAATGAAGAGTGTATAACTTGGTCATAATAGCCACTACTGCTACTGCTACGATTAACTATGAGCGCCGGTTTTCGATACGATCCGAGTCAATTGTGCTAGTACTAAAATAAAAATATTGTGCAGTTCCATTCAAGATATATAGTACTGAACTTGCATATGTAGTATCAACAAGGTACAGGATTATCTGCGACTGAGAAATAAACCAAAAAACAATCTTCGAGAATGATGTTTTTGGCACATTGTTAGATTACCACGCCACCTTTAAACATCTTCGTATAGCATTCAAACTTCACGGGAAGCAGAATAATTCTTGCTATAAAAGCTCTCTCGGCATTATTTAGAGGTGTACATTTTATTTATCTGACGTGAACATTTTTGAAAATACAATTTTTGTAGCCTTTTGCCGCACACTGGTTACATTTATATAAAAGCGCGCGGATATTTGTATATAATAATATGTTTGTGCCTTTTTTCTTAGTTGTATTTCTCGATGCATGTATATGTTTTGGCTGTACAGCTAAATGTCGTTGCCTAGTTTTTTTATTTATCTCACTAATTCGATGCGTATGTCAGTTTTTTATTGCAGCATTTTGAAACATAAGTAGATAAAATACAGTTTATCATCTAACTAAGAACTATGAAATATCCATTCCCCTTTTTTTACACAGTTCGGAGTAACCGTTTGTTCCGTGAATTTCTACCGCCTTTCCCGTCTCATAAAACCATACATTCCGATTCCCCGTACAGACTATTGCATGGACCCTTGTCGCACACGACGACGCCGAGTAAGCCTCGCTACACTCGGCATGTTTATCGTCGGGACGCCTTTAGACGTCTCGATGTCGCCGCCTCAACGCGTGCGCCGCCAACCGCCGCAGAACGCAGCCCCCCGCGCCCGATCCGAGCGGCCGCCGATGCTACACGACGAGTCGCTCGCCAGTCCAGAACGCACCGCGCTCCATATAAGCCGCACCCGCCTTATATCAATTTTTGAAGTAAGTGTTGACTCTGCAATCCAAAAATGTACGAGCGGGAGCGGTCGGCTTTTAGAGACAAACAACACTTACTTCAAAAATTGATATAAGGCGGGTGCGGCTTATATGGAGCGCGGTGCGTTCTGGACTGGCGAGCGACTCGTCGTGTAGCATCGGCGGCCGCTCGGATCGGGCGCGGGGGGCTGCGTGCTGCGGCGGTTGGCGGCGCACGCGTTGAGGCGGCGACATCGAGACGTCTAAAGGCGTCCCGACGATAAACATGCCGAGTGTAGCGAGGCTTACTCGGCGTCGTCGTGTGCGACAAGGGTCCATGCAATAGTCGGTACGGGGAATCGGAATGTATGGTTTTATGAGACGGGAAAGGCGGTAGAAATTCACGGAACATCCTCCGGGCGGCGGGAAAGAATAAAAGGTTAGGTGTCGACCGGTAGGCGGGACAATTTAACTACTGGCCTAACTAAAAGTCCTCCTTGGGCCTTAAGAGTAACGGATCGGACGTTACCATCCTTCGCGGTATGAAGGTTAATTACGCGGCCACGTCTCCAGAGGAGAGGTGGGACATTATCATCCTTGATAAGTACAAGGTCACCAAGTTGTATTGGTTCAGTGGACTTAAACCACTTGGAGCGCGGTTGTAATGTTGTCAAATACTCAAACTGCCATCGGTGCCAGCAGGCTTGAGTTATTTGCTGAAGGCTTTGATAACGGGACAAAGCAGAGGTTTTCGTATCAGACCAATGCGGCTCAGGCGGCGCTAATAACGGTTGTTGGATTAAAAAATGACCTGGAGTGAGGAACTCTAAGTCTCCGGGATCATCGGACATCGGAACGAGCGGGCGTGAATTTAAGATCGCTTCAATACGGCAAAATACAGTAGAAAGTTCCTCAAATGTAAGGATTCGGTCACCGATTTCGCGTTTTAACAACGATTTGGCACTTTTAACAGCGGCTTCAAAAATACCTCCCATATGAGGCGCGGCGGGCGGATTAAACTTCCACTGAACGTTACGTTTACGGAACTCGTCATGAAGCACGGTTTCATTGTCCAGCAAAAACTTATTAACTTCGGTTAAATATTTGTTAGCGGCAACAAAATTAGTTCCTCGATTGGAACGCATTAAAGCGGGTAGTCCACGGCGACTTACAAAGCGGGTGAAAGCGGCAATAAAGGCGTCTACGGATAGGCTTGCGACGGCCTCTAAATGTACTGCCTTAGTGGCAAGACAAACAAAAACACATAAATATGCCTTTACGGAGCGAGCGGAGCGGAGTAAGCTTGACTTTACAAGGTAAGGACCTGCAAAGTCGGTCGCGGTACCAGCAAAGACACGTGATACTTGCACGCGATCAATAGGCAAATCGCTCATTAGCGGTGGCTGTGAAATAGCACTAAAGCGGTGGCATGTGACACAACGGTGCAATACTCTAGACACTTGACGTCGTATAGAAGTGATCCAAAATTCCTGTCTTAGGACAGCAATTAAAGCATTAGGTGCGGCATGACAGTGTTGTCTGTGATAGTGTTCGATGAGTAGGTATGTAAACCGGTGCTCCTTAGGTAAAAGCATCGGGTGTCGGGTATCATAACACAACAGTGATTGTTTGAGGCGACCTCCTACGCGTATAATGTTATCGGTATCGATAAATAAATCGAGTTTTTGTAACGATGTGCTTTACCCTTTTGTATAAGTGGTATCTCGGAAACAAAGGCGGTAGATTGTACAAATTTAACAAAAAATTGTTTAGCGGCGCGTGTTTCATCCACGGTTAGGTATTTTAAACGAACACGGTGTTCATGTTTTGATTTAACGTTGTGAATAAATCTAAGTACGTACGCGGTAATATTTATTAACTTTGTGTATGAGCTAATGCGGTTTAATAATGTTTCTGGCCACGAATCATCGGACTGTGAGAGAGCTATTGAGTGAGCTACGGCTCTTTTCATTCCGGGTATGGATTGACTCGGGCGAGTTATTAATTTGTGCGGCCAATCGGTAGATGGCCATGTCAGCCACGGTGGTGACCACCACAGCTTGTGATCAACAAGCTTTTGAGCGGTAATGCCGCGGGAAGCGCAGTCAGAGGGATTATATTCAGATGGGATATGACGCCAATCTAAGATACGCTTAGACTGTTGTATATCGCGGACACGGTTGCCTTCAAAGGTTTGAAGCAGGTGAGGCTCGGTTTGAAGCCAGGCCAGAACAATTGAGCTGTCAGTCCAAGCGTGCAGTGAATCAATACGCGTTGTTCGCTCATGGGTTTCGGCGGCGTGATTCAAGAGCTTTGTGACTAAATGAGCGGCGCTCAGCTCAAGTTTTGGTATCGTCTGACTTGATTTAATAGGCGCGACCTTGGACTTCGACATGATTAGGCGAACCTGGACCTGACCATGCGAGTCTTCAGTGCGTAGGTAAATACAAGCGGCGTACCCGGTTTCAGATGCGTCCCCGAACCCGTGAAGCGAGTTGGAAACAGCATTTGGTATTACGGCACAACGCGGTATTTGTAGGTGACGTTAATGCAATAGGTCGACCATCATGGCCTCCCATAAAGCGGTGAGCGGTGGACTGAGTGGGTCATCCCACTGTACGCCGTCCATAAATAGGGCCTGTAGGAAGGACTTAAAACGGATGACAACGGGACCGCAATAACCACACGGGTCGTATAAACGGGCTATTGTGCTTAGTACGGAACGTTTTGTCGCGGCATGTTTAGACGGTAAATTTAATTTATATGAGAATGTATCAGTAGTAGGGTTCCATTGGATGCCTAGGACTTTAATAAAATTCTGCGGGTCTGTATCGTCCAATTGGTACGATTGTTCACAATGGTCTTGCGGAAGGTCACTTAATACACGCGGGTCGTTTGATGCCCACTTACGCAACTGGTATCCGGCGGTATTCATCAGTTTTACTAACTCGGATTTTAATGTGGTCACTTGTTCTATCGTGTCGGCACCGGTAAGAATGTCGTCGACAAAGATATCGTGACGTATGACGTCAGCTGCGGCAGAGTTAGGGTGAGCGGATTCCCACTCCTCGCTCAGCTGGTTCAGCGTGCGGATCGCGATGAAGGGGCTTGAGCGGAGTCCGTAGGTATTTGTGGCCAATTCGTAGACCTTAAGCGGATCGGACGGCTTTTCGCGCCAAAATATCAGTTGGTATCTGCGGTCATCCGGGTGTACTAACGTCATGCGGAACATCATTTTCACATCGGTGACGAAAACTACTTGATGTAAACGGAAGTTCAACAAAATTTTAGTGATGTCGGTTTAAAGCGGTTCGCCGGTGTGAAGACATTGGTTTAATGAAACACCGTTTGACGTTTTTGCAGAACCGTCAAAGACAACGCGGATTTTATCGGATTCTCGTTTAAATATTCCGTGATGCGGTATAAAATAGTGTTCGCGGTCAACGTCAAAGGATGACTCCGTCATGTGACCGAGACGTAAATACTCAGACATGAATTCACGGTATTTTTGTGCGAAGTCGGGATTACGGGCCATTTTACGTTCTAAGGCGTCAAAACGTTTTAAAGCGAGCGGTCGGGATTCACCTAAGGTAGGCCTGTCGGTTAATAGCGGTAAACGCACGATAAATTTACCGTCGGTACCTCTGACCGTGGTCGAGCGGTACAGCTCTTCACAAGCGGCGTGTAACGGATTCGGTACCGGGTGAGTAGGTACTTCTTCTACCTTCCAAAACCGTTGGATAGCTTCGGTCAAAGTAACACTAACAGCTCGTATCGCGTTAGGTGATAAATCGGTATCTGGATTTGAATAAAACTCGGTAAGCGGTACAGGCAAAGTCGGGAAATTTAGTTGTTCAGTAATGTTGACAGAACAATCAGACGGACAGATAGGTACGGTATTAAATTCAGTAGGCGGTACATGTTTAGGTAAACAATCGGTTTTATTCGGTATCTTAAGAATAGGTTTAGGTAGGTATTTTTGCAAATACTTGCTCGGTAACGCACCCATTAGTGTATAGCCAAAGATTGTGTTACAACACGTTAAGTTTATGTCGGGTAGTTTAATATTTTCGTCACAAAAAATATAATTTAGCAAGTCGGTACCAACGACAAGGTCAACATCGCCTGGTTTATGAAACATGTTATCGGCTAATCTTATGTTTCGTGGTAATTTATTTAAAACAGTTTGTTTGTTAAAATGGGAATTCGGTAGCTGAGCGGTCAATTCATCTAGAACTAGTGCCTTAGTACTAATTAAAGGCAGGTCGGAGTAAATAGGTTTTATTACTATCGTAGATAGGTAATTAGTGGCAGAGACAAGTTTGTTGCCTATACCTACTAACGATATATTTGTAGGGTGTCGATGCAATTTCAACTTAGATAATAAACGGTCGGTAATAGTAGTCACTGAGGCTCCAGTGTCTAGTAAGGCTCTGGCGATAAAGTACTGGCCTTTTGAGTCGCGGATATGAACCCATGCGGTTGGATTCAGCGGGTGTGAGCGGCGCGGTGTTGCATCGACCCCTCGACATCTTCATTGCCTAGGGTTACCCAAGCGAAGGCGACGGAAGGCTTCCTGGGCCTGGTTATAGCGTTCGCTTCTGCGGTGAGGCGGACCTGGGCCATAGTGGAGGTACGGGGCATCGGCCGGTATCTCCTCTAGGTCTAACAGTTCGGAACGCGGTGTGTGTAGATGTGGTGTGTCAGAGTACGGTGAGTGAGCAGCGCGGGTTGAAGCGGTTGTTGTTGAGTGAGCGGCGCGGGATGAAGAAGCGGGTCCCGTCTGCGGTGACGGGGTTCTCTCCCGATGGATGGGTTGAGGTGCGAATGTCACACGTCTTTGACGTGTGTGTCTAGGTGACGCACGTGGTGACGTCGGCGGTGACGTACGTGGTGACGTCGGCGGTGACGTACGCGGTGATGTACGTTGTGAAGTGCGCATGTGTGTGGTGTAGGTAGTGTGTGGTGGTTTGGTTTGGGACCTCCAGGCAGTTGATTGCTGCCGCGGGTTTGTTTCAGTGCAGATCATGGTGTTGTGGTCTGTAGTATTGCACAGTCGGCACCTGCCCCCGGTTAGGCAGTCAGCAATGTCATGGTCACGTAAGCAACGCGCACACTTTTTATTAGTTTGAGCCCATCCTCGGCGTTGGACTGGACTCAACCTTAAAAATTGGTCACACCGTAGTAGGGTGTGACGGCAACCGCGACAATAATTGCACCCAGTAGTCCACTGTGTGCGTCTACTGTCGAAAGCGGTGTGGTCAGGCGTTCGGTACGCCGCGGGGTCGGTTTGAGCGGGAGCGGTTTGAGCGGTAGCGGTACGAGCGGGAGCGGTATATTCCTGTTGAACAGACACATGTGCCGATCGGATTCGGCCTGGCTGCGGTGTCACTTGTCGGTGTGAGTCAGTTGTCGGACGGGACGGTGGGTTCGTAATTTGGATGAGCCGGCATTGCTCATCGAGTAGCTCCATTAGTTGGTCGAACGTCGGTAAGTGTTTAGTCACGGCGGAGCCATATTTGGACTCATAAGCGGTTCTTATTCGGTTCGGCAGTTTTTTAAGTGCTATCCGAAGCAAAATATATGACCAACTATCGGTCGGTAATCCTAGTTGCTTGAGCGCGCGGGTGGCTTCAAGCAACGGATCGTACAAATTGGTCCTCAATCCTTGTCCACTGCTGGGTATAGGTGGCAAGTCTAGGATTTGATCGACATAAGTGTCGATCAACTCGCGGTTGTTGTGGTACCGATCTCGTAAGATGGACCACACGGTATCATAGTTGGCCTCGTCAACCGGCAGATGACGTACCAATGCGGCTGCGTCACCAGTTAAGCTGGCCCGCAGATAGTAATGTTTTTGGGCCACTGGGAGCCCCGACTTCTGATGGACCAGTGACAGGAAAAGGTCTTGGTACGTCAACCACTCGCTAATATTACCGTTAAATTTCGGTAGGACAATGGGCGGTAGGTAAGCGGAGCTACTTGTGGACGGCATCGGTTCGGTAGGTTTCAATTGTTCGGGTTTCGGGGATGGGTCGGTCGCGGAATCGATCTCGAACATGTGGCCGTTCATCAGGCTGTACTTTTCGCGGAACGTTTCATCCTCGATCCCGGAGGCCACGATTTCGAAATATGCCTCGGTGGCAATTTTATAGTGAGACTCGTAGTGTCGCTTGAGTACACTGGCCGAGACGGAAGGCTCATTGTCCTTAAATTTGTTATAAATGTCCGCGAGGACATGGGATTTAGCGGTGAAAGTGGCAACGGGGGTCGGGACTTTAGCGGTAACGGACATATTTAAAATTAGTGAAATTAATGAAAAAACAGACAAATTAATGAAATAAAGGCGGGTAGGAAGTACGATATAGGAGTACCTTTTGCACGTATTCCAATGGTCACACACGATGTTTCTTCAACTTTAGCACTCTGTCCTTTTTATCACTTACGATCCCAATCTCGGTCTGGGAGCGCCAAAAATGTGCGAGCGGGAGCGGTCGGCTTTTAGAGACAAACAACACTTACTTCAAAAATTGATATAAGGCGGGGGCCTACTACTATGCCACCTACTACCACTACTGCATTAAACTCTTCTATAACGTTGGCTGAGATTATACAGTTACCTTACCTCTGAGAAGGCAATTTAAATATTAGGGTAATGTCTTAATTGTCAGAGTAACTTTTCTGCTTTTGCGCTCTTCCACCCAGCAGTTTTGAGCACTCTACAGAACCCTCTCATCGACAGTTCTTTTCCTATGTGACCCGTTCCTTGAGTCCTTGCAGTGGAACGCTGGCTGGTAAGACGCTGGAACGGAACGGAACGGAACGGAATTGTCAGAGTAACTTTTCTGCTAGTTTCTAATGTAAAATATGAGAGCCCTAGATTTATTTTCTCTACAAGCAATCTAAGAGACAAACCGCTTTTGACTTCTTTTCAACACCGCCTAAATTAACTTACCCGTTTTACAAGCTTTTATTAAACTTGCCTTGTTAGTATGGGTCACATCTGGTAACTAAATTTGAAACAGTTATCCGTAACCGATCCAGCTGAAATTTTGCATACGTTTAGTTTGGATTACAATGCATGGCTAGCTAAGGGGCGTCATTGTAAACGATGCCGTAACGTAACTAGTCCATAAGTTTAAAGCGCGATAAAGCGCTCGCAACGCTTCGAGTGTTCAAATGAAATAAGGATCTCCTCATTGTTTCCGAAAGAAACTCAAGTCATCTACATAGCTTGCACATCTAGTAAAACAGAGGGTTGGTCACGTCTACAGGAGACCACGTGCCGAAGGACACTCGCTTATCCGATGGACCAATGACCTTAAAACAGTGGCTGGCGGTGGCTGGCCGTTTAGGAAAGGCGAGTCAAGAAAGCTTATGACCAGCAGTGGACCGAAACAAGCCAATATGATGATGACAATTAATCATGAAAAAGCAAATACGCTTTTAGGAAAGGTAATAATTACTGCGTCTTCATCGTAGGTATGTGTAATAGTAAAAACTTAATGTTTGAAATATAATTGTGTGTTATCGTCGTTTTTTTGGTATGGGTAAAAAATGATAAACTTGCGTCAGGTCACGTGTCCTGATCGTGAAAAATCGTAAGACGGATGGAGAGTAGACAGCTAGCGTGGCGTAGGAGAGGGAGTATCCCCCTCTCTTTCTACGGCGCAGCGAAAATGTATGCCTGCGCCTGCTGTTTCGTTTAGGCGGCGTAAGGCGCTTGCGCGAATGGTCGTGTGTGTTTATGTTACAGCGTTCTACGCGCATCCATGGATGGTGACAGCTGATGGCTCGACCGTCTGTGTAGTGGCCATGCTGCTGTGTATTCGTAAAATTCGTGTATATAAAGTGTTTAAAATATGGAAATTGAACAAAATGCATCTTTGTCTTTGTAAAATACGGAAACCGTAATAATTATAATTTTTATTTTTAGTATTCGCGATTATGAGTAGTACAGGGAGGTTGGATATGGAATTTTAATTCTATGACAGATTGCGATGTCAAATTTACTACGTCAAAAAAGTAAATAAACAAACATTATTATTTCTTGACAATGTCAAAGACATGTCTTGTGACATATTTGAGTATTAAGCGCGAATCGTGTTTTAAAGGTTTTCACTTCTGCTGGCACTCCCGGAGTGCAACTCGTTCTTTTTTTTAATTTGCATATTGGGTTGCAATAAAGACACGGATTAATGAATCTTCGGAACGTCAGAATTACACCCGACCTTATCTGCCCAGCCTCACCGAAGAAACAATTGAAGATGATCCGCGGCTCCTATTTTGTGGTTGGCTTTAACTCTACCAGTATGGTGTGCTGAAGGTTATGGTCAATTCATTTGGGTTTTCTTGTGTTTTAATGTCTTGTCAAAATAGTTTCTTCGAAAAATGATATGCCAATTGATCACAAGGTATTATAATCCTCATCATCATCATCATATCAGGCCATTGACGTCCACTGCTGGACATAGGTGTCATCTAACTTTCTCCACAGCGTGCGACTATGTGCCGCCTGTAACCAACGGCTACCCGCTACCTTTACAAGGTCATCTGCCCATCTAGCGGGGGGCCGTCCCACGCTGCACTTTCCGGTTCGTGTTCGCCACTCGAGAACCTTCTTCCCCCATCGGCCATCGGCCATCGGTTCTTCGAGCTATGCGGCCTGCCCATTGCCACTTCAGCTTTGCGATTCGGTGAGCTATGTCGGCGACTTTAGTTCTCCTACGGATTTCCTCATTCCTGATTCGATCACGTAGAAAAACTCCGAGCATAGCTCTTTCCATCGCCCGTTGTGTGACCTTGAGCTTTTAAGGCCCATAGTTAGCGGCCACGTCTCAGTGCCGTAAGTCATCACTGGCAACACACACTGGTTGAAGACTTTTGTCTTCAAGCATTGGGGTATTCAGGACGAGATAATAGTACGCAGTTTTCCGAACCCTGCCCAACCGAGTTGGATTCGGCGATTAAACTTCTTCTCGAAATTGGATACCGATGATCAATACGGCATCTCTGTAGAGCCTGTAGCACTGCCCATGTTTCCACCGAATCGAAGGCTTTCTCATAGTCCACAAACGCTAAGCAAAGGGGTCGATTATACTCTTCTGACTTCTGTATAATCTGCCGCAGCGTATGTATGTGGTCTACGGTACTATAGCATCTTCAGTACTATAGCCGGCTTGTTCGGGAGGCTGGAATTTGTCGAACTTGCGAGCGAGACGGTTCGTAATTACTCTTGAAAACAGCTTATAAACATGACTCAGAAGCGTGATGGGTCTGTAATTCTTAAGAAGTGTATTGTCACCTTTTTTGAAGGAAAGCACCACCACGCCTCTATGCCATGCCTGCGGCGAAGTACCTTAGAGTATGACGGTGTTAAAAAGCTTCTGAAGGTCTTTTAGTACCGGTTTTCCACCCGCTTTCAGAAGATCATCACCCGGGGCCTTATTGTTTTTAAGCTGTTTAAGAGCCATACTAATCTCGTACAAGCTGACGTCCGGGATGTCCTCGGTATAGTGTCGAGTTAGTCTAACTCTGGGGTCTTTAGCTGGACTGCCAACTGGTTTCGATGTCGACGTGTATAACTGTCAATAGAATTTCTTGATCTCCTCCAAGACCTCTGGTCCGGACGAAACAATGCTACCGTCCTCCGTCTTCAGCCTTGCCAGACGACTTCGCCCAATAGCCAGATCTCTCGCGAACACTTTGGAACCTTTGTTCCGTTCTATTGCCTCCTCAGTACGTGTATTAAAGTAGCGTTTGTCGCGTGATTTTGAGATGTCTGAGAGTCTTTTTGTTCTATTTGTACGGTGGGTTTTAAAGTTTTATTCCTAGTTTATAATCCTGCTGACCCAATTTTAACATATTCTAAAATACTTGTACTTTCTTTTTGATACAGATTGTTCCATGGAGTTTTAGGAAAGTACTAAATTGAATCAAAAATTCATACAACAATCTTACAGCACTGATAACGATGGAGTGTCAAATCATTTAGATCTGCAAGACATAAAGCGGGCGGAGTACATCGAGGGCTACCTGAAGAGTATGCACGCACCGTAACACAGGACGGTTGCTGGGTCAACGTTTATACACATTGGAGTCTGCTTGATGACTTCGAATGGTTGAAGGATTTTTTGTAATGAGTGTATTTCCTTATATGTATGTTTGATGGCCTTGCCTGGCCCTAAGCCAATATTTTCACTTACGGATATCTGCATTATGTTATCTGATATGCAGAGTTCCTCATCAAATTTACTTTGTTCACTAATTCATACAAGAGTCACACATCAAAGTATCTGACCCACGAAGGTCCATGATCTGGCCAGATGCATGGAATCATAGCAATGCGTAAGTGTGACAGGTTAAGACGAATCTAGCGCTATCTCGCTCTATTAGCCTTGATCGGAGATGATGTTTAAAAGAAAACACTCAATGTAGAGCCTAATATCCCTTTTGCGTACGAGAAAAAAATAAAATAAAACCAGTAATTTATACGCGTAGGTGTGTAACACAACACAAAGATCACAACAACTGTTATTTTCAAATTGTAACTACTTTTTATTCTAGTTGATGTGAGTCCAACTTTCCCGTGAGCGCTTTCGTCGGTACTAAGTGTACTTCAGAAGCCCCCAGCGCACCCGCACCCTGCGTCTCTCTATCCCACGTACTGCCGAACCGTGGCTGACACCGGCTGCATTCCAGACTCCTGGCCTGGACTACACTGCATTAAACTAGTGATTTAAAGAGTAATTAAAGATATTGCCCAGTCTATTTTTACAATAAATTTCTTCTTCTTCTTTACACTGTAATTCTAGGAAAAACTAGCGCCACATAGTGTATTGTTTGAAGTATAATAAGATATAGACTAGCGAATGTTTGCAATATCTATTTTTTGTACTAACAATTATCAGCGCCATCTGTTATTACCTTTTATAACGTGAAACTATTATGCACATTCTTCTTAAACCTGAAATCACGATGTATTGGCAAGGCCTTGCCTTTGTTGCTAATTTTTTTTGAGTATGTCTAAGCCATTTTTTGTAATGTTTTTTGTTTATCTTAAGTACGATAGTGGAGTCAGAAAGTAATAGTGAGTGAAGATAATTCAGAGCTAATCTTTGCAAGAAAGGACAAAATAACTTTTATATGTAATTGTATTATTGTCAGTATTGTCCCGCACGTACCTACTCGTGTCGCGCTTGTTGTGCTGCTACTGTGTGCTTTTATCAAGTTCAGTAAACTCATTCGTTGTTACCCATAGACTTCGAGTATTGTAATCTCTTCTATCGACTGCGTAATAGCTTCACAAAATTCTCTTTTCGCTTTCTATCAACGTTCGTCATTTTGTTTGTTGATGTTTATTAAAACAAGTAACTAAGCTTTGCTTGGCTTCGTCTTTGCCACACTTTAGCGGTCAATTTTTAGCTGTGAAGCTAGCTATATAGGAAATGCTCTGTCCAGTTATCTATATGTATATGTTGTTACCTAACTAAATATAGTACCTATAGCTTTGTTCTAAATTATATTATCCTATCACATTTTAGGATGTCAGTATAATCATGGAGGAAAAGCAATTATTTTATGACTTCCATTTTTATTTATTTTATTTTTTAATTGGAGTAAAAGTTTTTCTTAAACCAAACCAGCCGGAGTTGTGTTTTCTTTAGTTTTAAATCAAAACTTAACACATTTGATATGTTGAGGTGGACAAAATTTTAATAATTTAATAATTGATAAATTATTTAAATCTTATGAAAAATATTAGTCTTAGTAACTTCCTATATAACTATCTATTGTTACAGATCAAATATCCTAGATTTGTATATGTGAGTATACCTAACTTCTACAGAAGCATAATGAAATGAAATTTCAAAAAATGACCAATATCTGCAAGTACCTAGCATAGTAGGTCTATATTTCCCCAAACATACCGGTTGTTGTTTATAATCTTTAGTTATTTTCCGGCGTTATCATCAGCCGCAGCACATTAGTTGTTCAATTGCCGCGTATAACATGTTCATTAAATATTTTATAAAAGAAATTAAAATGTGTAATTGGAATGTGGTTTTGTTAACAGTTTCAATGGCGCTTCACAGGTGAAAGTGACTTTTAAGTGTTGTTACTTTTATGCCATGAAATTGAACATTTAACATTTATTGCAACATATATGGTTCCAGATCAGGTGCTGTATTTGGCTCTAAGCTATGTTTTCCTAAAAACTTCGTGTTTGGTGTTGCGACCGCGGCCTATCAGACCGAAGGCGCTTGGAACGTTTCAGGTCAATATTTTTTTTTATTTTTATTTCCAGAGATTAATAATATGACAAAAATATGATTATCTTTACGAATGTATGTATTTTATGTACCTACTCAAAAACTGTGACGTGTGGTTTCGTCTCGAAGTCTGCCTTACATTTTTTTCGTTACCACTAGCTCAATCTGATGAAGGAAAACATTGTGAGGAAACCTTCATACGCCGAAAAATCGTACTCAAAGTCCACAATCCGCATTGGGCCTGCATAATAGGTAGGCTGGTGCCCCAACAGTGGAGACGTATGAAGGCTCGTTACGTCACATAGCGCGCATAGTGCGTAAATAATGCCATGACACCTCGCCTTACCTCTTACTTACATACAACCTATTACCTTGCAATCTTTGCTGCATTTATTTTCGTATTGAAATTTCGTGAGTGGATGCATAATAAGTAATGAGAACTACATTAGGAGCTAATTAGCCTAATACGTGAAGCATGCTTTTTATTAAGTATAGTTTTTTTTATCAGTTTGTATTGTATTAATTTCTCTTTACTTTAACAGCTTTTTCGAAACATACAATGTAGAGCTTTTATATAAATATGTGAGGTAAAGTCTATATTATTAAATGAAATTAAAATGCCTCCTATTTGTAGCCACTGTGAGTAGTACTGAAGATCTCCGCACGCCGTACGTTCAACTGCGTAGAACTTGCTACGAGAAATACCTATATCTCATTATTCTAAAATTTGCAAAAAACTGACTTTTTTTCGCAGTCTTCGTTGTCTGCCTATTAAGATCCTTTTACATAGGACGTAGCGTGGATGTATCTAGTTAATACTAATATCAAATACTTAGTTCTACAATCTGTAAAAAAATTTAGCTTCTAAGTTAACGAAATAAAAAAATACAGCTATTTCCAAATTTTACACTTCATGCTGATTTAAAATAGAAAAGCGGGAGACCTTGTACTGAGAAGAACCGGCAATAAACTTAGCAAGGGTATTTCTTTTCTCCCTTTCTCATACAGCATCCAATTAAAAATACTTATTAGAAAATGACCTCCCTATCATAGAAGGACACTTTCCATTACAAACATAAAAAAAACATGAAATATAGAGCACAAGCACAACATAAAAAAAGTATCTAATTGCAAAGTATAAAAAAAGACAGTTTATGTATTCATCACTTAGAAATAATCAATGTCACCAGTGATATAAATCAATGTGTGTGTGTACTGATGACGAAAACAAAAAAGTAAGACTAAATACTAAGAATAGAAAGAAGTTTGCAAGAGCAGACCAGCCTTCACAGGCGGCACCCGTTCACGAGTATGACACATGAATCAGCCATCGCTTCGCTCAACCATGCTTATGCATAATAGCCTAAATGCTATTCCAGGACCTAACCTATATGTATGCTAAGTTTTATCCCGATCCGTCCAGTGGTTGAAGCATGATTGAGTAACAAACATCCATCCAGACATACAAACTTTCACATTTATAATATTAGTAGGATAGGAAAATCTGGCTTACATAGTCAAAGTCAAGGGTAAATGTTCATACTTAATTCTAAAGATGTTTAGAGTTCCGTAGTCAACAAGGAACCCTTATAGTTTCTCGTTGTCTGACTATGTGTCTGTCCGCGGCTTAGATGAGAGAATATCAGTACTAAAAAACTATAATTGGTAACCTCCTCTACTCTAAAATGGGGATGATTTTTGTTTTTTTCGTTAGATAGGTAATTCAAAAATATTGGGGTTTTGTAAAAAATATTTTTTGATTCAAATATCCGTTTGTAAAAAAATATAAGAGTAAAACATTTAAATTAATGCCAAGGAAATCAGGAAAATATATATTCTTATTATAAGTAGTTTCATTTTATATGACTTAGCTGTCGTTAAAACTCAAGATTCAGATAACAGAAGTGACACTTCACCTACAGCATTTTCGACGGCACAAGTCATATAAAATTTTAATGAGTAAAAGATACGCCAGATTTAAGCTAAAATAACTCGTGTTCCACCTTTTTGACTTGGCTGTTTATAGATTTCACTACTTTTTATAGACAAACCATTTCAATCAAGACTTGGCACGTCTTTTAAAGCAAGTCTTTGTTGGTATATAATGTACTTAGAGAAGTAAAAATTAAGTACAAATTCCATTGAAACTTACTTAGATGAAGCTGTTAGTTGTGTAAAACAGTTAGTAAATATTAGTTTATTAACCATGAAATTGTGGAAAAATCATTATCAATAATAATTTCTAAATTATTAATAATGTTCACGTTTGATTAACGCATCGGAGCGGGGGGTCAAACCTAATAGGTTTACAAGTTTTTCAAATAACCGCAATAATCCCCATTCTACGGAACCCTAACTTAATATGTGTGAGTGTCGTCACTTCGCCGGTTTTTTAAGATACATTACAATAATGAAACAATACTAACCTTTGTATTTATCAATAGGTGCCTACGCTAAATATCGTTTATTAAGTACTAAAAACACACAAACACAGGTAAGGGAGAGAGTATCTGGGACCGGTACACGCACGAGCATCCCGAGTTGGTGTTTGACCATTCCAACGGGGATGTAGCCACCGACTCTTACCACCTGTTCAAAGAAGATGTGAAGATGGTGAAGGATCTCGGAGTGCAATTCTACCGCTTCTCTGTATCCTGGCCGCGGATACTACCAGATGGGTACATCAAGTAAGTACACGTTGGAGTGTACTACTCCTACGAGTAGCACCGTCATTACAATTTTTATGGTCTCGTAGCCAAAAACGAACTCCTATTGTATCATCATGTTTGTCCATCTGCTCTTTTAACGTTATTTAGGGTTCCGTAGCTGGATGGTGAAAACCGAACCATAAAAGAATCGTTTTCGTTTGATGGTTTTTAGGGTTCCGCAGCCCAATGGTAAAAACCAAACTTGTAATTTCTTCTTAGTTGTCTATTTTCTCGTTTAACGATTTGAGGGTCTGTGGCCAAACCCCAGAAACGAAACCATGTCTAGACAGACGATATTTTATGCAATTAAATATCAAAAAATTTAATAAAAAAATGCTTAAAATTAAATCAAAATTATATTTGTTGCAATATATTATTTTATTTATAGTTTTATGCTTAGAGCTCTTTTAAATTGATAATGTCATTGATAATATCTGCATAAAAAAAACTGATACCCTAGGGATATGTAATGTTCACGTTGTTACGCTACACTCGACCGATAACCAGTCTCTCACCGAATAAGAGAAAGCTTATGTTTCTTTATTGGTTGTGTTGACAACACTGCAACTTTAACAAGAAGTTTAATTACAGTGTAATAAATCAAGATGGCATTCAATTTTACAAGAAACTATTAGAGGAACTCCGCAGTCATAACGTTACCCCAGTAGTGACGATGTACCACTGGGATCTGCCACAGAGTCTGCAGGAGATAGGTGGCTGGACCAACCCGCTAATAGCTGAATATTTTGTCGATTATGCCAGGGTAAGAATTGATATTTTTCGGCCTATTGTAAATTTGACATAGACCGGAGGTGTTCAGCTTTGTACTTAATAGTTAAAATATAATAGTTGACAAAAACCCTCAATTTATTTCAAGATCATTTGTCACCGACAGTCCTTCAGTACCCCCTCATAAAGCTTACAGTTAATAATATGTTCCAGAAACGATACTAAACGCTCTAAATGTATCTTATGACTATTTACTTATTTTTATTTACTACTAATACTTATTTATTTATATTTAGTAGAATTTTGAAATAAGCTCAGTACGTAGAGAGGAAATAGATAATATCTAATGGCGGCGTTAGTCAGCTGCTATAGGGCCCTTATAGAAATACCACATTGTTGAGTTTTACAAACATTGTAATTGTTCTTTGCGTGTTATGGGAATATAAAATAATCTGTTAATTACAACGAGTACCGATGGATACCACATAAGACTACTGGGGGTCCATCCTAGAGGTTATTAGACTTTTAAAGGGTTACTATAGTGATTGTTAAACTATGATGGGAACCAAACTGAGCAAACGAACACGCCTAAGACATGTCAAGAATTGCAAGCCAGGATAGGAATGGGTTATTACTTTTAATTTTCTAAGTGTACCTGACAGTTGACCCTTCGAAGAACTAAGTACAATTTATTGACTGTGTAAGTGAAATCAGCCGTAGTATATTGAAAACACTAATATCGCGTCTGTTGAAGTCTTTTTGTCAATCTTTTAATAAGTGCAGTCTGTGGGAGAACTATGCGCAGAAAACAATCAACCCCCTGCGTATTCAATATGATAACGCGTTCAGGATGTTGTTGGGGCTGCCGCGGTACTGCAGCGCATCAGGCATGTTAGCAGAGTCACACACTGATGGTTTTTCATGTTCTCTCAAAATGTGTCTGCGGTGGTGGCATGTGCGTCGGGTCGTTACGTTCCCTAAAACATGGTTGAGCGAAGCGATAACTGATTCATGTGTCATACTTGTGAACGGGTGCCGCCTGTGGAGGCTAGTCTGCTCTTGCAAACTTCTTTGTATTCTTAGTATATATATATATGTTACTTTAAATCCCGGCACAGAATAATTGAAGACTTTTAACGTATCATATGGTGCCCCCCCTACGCAATCTGAAAAACAATAGGCAATTGAAATATTCCCTAAATTTTGATTTTTTTTTTAAATCAAACTATTTCCATTGTAAATCTTGTTTATTAAGTGTTTCAATACAAAACATGTATTTATTAGTTGATACAATATAAACCAAAAAAACCAAAATCATGACAAACAGCATAGAACAGATCATAAGGTAAAAGAAAAAACTATAGAATATGTCCACAGTTCCACATATACCTAGGCAAACAAATATCGTTTTTGAAAACGCACAATGAAGATGAAATTTAAAGAAGAACAAACATAGCCTGGAAGAAATTTTGGTCACTCAAAGAAATTCTAAAAGGAGACTACTCGATAAACCTTAGAAAAACCTAAGAAAACGGTATTAGACTCCTGCACACTGCCGTGTCTACTGTATGGCTGCCAAACTTGGACATACACGACAAAAGCAAATCAAAGGATCACAACAACACAAAGAGCTATGGAGAGAAGTATCTTTAACATAAGAAAGATACAAAAAGTCAGGAGCAAAGCGATCAGACAAAAAACAAAGAGAACAGATGCCCTCACACAGGCTCTAAAATTGAAATGGCAGTGGGCAGGTCACGTATCGAGATACACAGACAACAGGTGGACAATCACTACCACAAGGTGGAAAGGGCCAATCGGCAAAAGAAGAGTAGGGCGATCGATAAGACGATGGGCGGACGATATAACCGAACTAATAGGTAAGGAAAGTGGAAAGGACTGGAGGAGACCTTCACCCGAGGAGGGGTCCATATCCAATAGCAAATACTAACTCTTACTAACATTTAGAAAATAAGCAAAACACTACCTGAAAACTAACTAAACACTAACAAACAAATACCAACATTAGAAATGGAAATAAGGATAAGGAAATATAGGCTTTTTTATTTTAATTTTATTTATTTATTACACTATAATATTATGTTTCGTTTGTGATATTACAAAGATTACCTATTAGACGCACGCAATAAAACAGTATTGTAATTAGTTTGTAAAGCTAGTTGTAGTTAATTTACTTGACGATTCGTTCTTAGAATTTCCATTTGAATAAAAACATTTTGATTTGATTTGATTTGATTGATTTCATGCCATTTTAAGAAAAAGAGCAGCTTCGATACTAAGCCGTGCCTGGGGCAGCACCAATAATATCCTAAGATGCTGCTATTGCCAATAATATGGGATAGACTGCCCAATATTGTGGCGGTGGCTCAGCTTCACGTTATGTAATCTTTTGTAATTATTACTATTATTTTTTCTACTAATATAGTTTTTAAGTTGTTTCTTGTTCTTAATTACAATTCTTCAGCCCTTCGTCATGTCCGGCCTCAGACTGCACAGCAGAAATCTTATTTTTTGGTGGCTTCGTGGCTCAGCAGGTAATGACCTGCCTGCTGAACCAGGGACGAAGGCTCGATCACCGCACAAGACAAACATTTATATTTTTTTTTAGTGTGGGTTTTCTTTTTTTTTACGAAAGAAACCTATTTATATGTATTTGTATCTGTTGTTTTGTATTCATAGTATAAGCATTGCCTAGGTTGGGGCCAGATGGCGCTGTGTACTGTGTAATGTCCAAAAATTATTTATTATCTGTTATTTTTGTTTTTTTTTTCTATATTGTAACCTATATTATCACGATGGCCTGGTTTTTGTCATAGTTTGCTAAAGTGATATAGAAGGACATATAGTTTAGCAGGAAAAGGCGTGTATCATATTATATTTCTCAGGTTCTGTTTGAATTCTTCGGAGATGGTGTGAAGACCTGGGTGACTATAAACGAACCCTGGTCGTTCTGCGTGGACGGCTACGGCGGGCAGGATGCGCCGGGTGCGGGCTCCAGCGGGATCGAGACGTACCTCTGCGCACACAACGTGCTGCGAGCACATGCGATGGTCTACCACATGTTCAATACTGAATTTCGCCAAAAACAAAGAGGTTTGGCAATCAAATATATACATACCTAGAGTTTGCAAATTGAGAATGGGTTGGTTGGTCTACAATACTTTTTTGAAGCCACATTCAAGAGAACACTTAAATCGTGAGAAAAATAACTGTAATACGTGATTTTAAATATCCTAAATCATGTCTAACAGAAGTGCTAGAAATATGCACGCCAATGAATAAAGCCAAAGTACTTAGTACTTAGATATAGCTAAAAAGTAAAATAAACATAATTTCCTTTGTTATTCTAGAAATAAGGAACGAAGAAATAACGCTTTGTCGCAATTTAAATCATGTTCATTGCGTTTTTTAGGTAGAGTAGGCATTACCGTGGATTCGCCGTGGATGGAGCCAGCTTCTCAGTCAAAGGAGGATATAGAGGCAGCAGAAACTGCCATTCAGTTTTTTGTAAGTAATATACGTAAGGTCGTAGTTTCTAGTTGTCCGAGACATAAAATAAAGAACAGTCTAAGGTTATAAAATATTTTGACTTTACATCAGCTACAAAAATAAAATATTGAATATATCTATTTGTAATAACGAGTAGATATACAGCTGGTAACCCTGCAGCAATTTCATCCAAAAAGTCGAAATTAAATTTGTATTATTTTACAGCTCGGGTGGTATCTTCATCCTCTTTGTTCTAAAGATGGTGACTATCCGCCTATCATGAGGAAGCGTATTGATGAAAAGTCTAAGCGTCAGAAGTTCCCCCGATCTCGTCTGCCCAGTTTCACAAAAGATGAACTGAAGATGATCCGCGGCTCTTTTGACTTCGTTGGCTTCAATCACTATACCACGAGTATGGTGAGGGCCCGCCCTGGTGAACACCTACACAGAAAGCCGACGTATTACGACGATATTGTTGCCGAACTCTTCGTAAATCCAGAATGGCCAAAGTCTAATTCTACATGGTTAAGGGTTAGTGTAAAATGTAATTTTTCACACAACAAGTTAGCAAAATGAACCAAATTCTTGCCTGTGATTTTGTGCACCAATTGTAATACAATTACCGTTTGAAACCTATAGAGTACCACCTCGTTATAAACTGCCTGCCTGATTCTTCTACTGTTCATGCTGTCTAGCGTACTGTGTAAGATGTTAGCACTTCTCCTGCCTGAGTCAAAATCTTTTACTGTTCATGCCATTCATTTTATTAGTCTGTCGTCTTTTATCCTGCCCGAACCAAATTCTTCTATTATTATTAATAAGATCCATCTTTCATCTGCTAGAATGTTTGCAAATTGAACAGCTCGACCCTTATGTTCACACTGTTCAAGCGATCCACCCTATAAGCTGCTGAAACTCATCCAGCCCAAAGGTTTTTTTCCCATTATTCCTCTGCTTGATTCTTTCACTATTCATACAAGCCATCTCTTTGATGAATGTTTAAATTCTGCCATTACAGAAACTTTTCTTCAGTTTTCATTAAGGTTAAAAATTCCAGGCACGCAGTCGTTATTATACTATTAAAACTATTTTCTATCTTTGAAAAAACATTTTTTTTTTATTTACAGGTTGTACCGTGGGGTTTCAGAAAAGTACTTAATTGGATCAAAAACTCGTACAACAATCCTATAGTATTGATCACAGAGAACGGGGTGTCGACATATCCAGGTACGCAAGACATAAAGCGTGTGGAGTACATCGAGGGCTACCTGAAGAGTCTGCACGCCGCCGTCACGCAAGATGGTTGCCGGGTCGTCGGATATACACACTGGAGTCTGCTTGACAACTTTGAATGGATGAGAGGATTTTCGTAAGTAAATTGTTCTCTCTATTTTTTTTTTAATCTATTTACATTATAGACCTTTAAAAGAACCTCTTATGGACGATTATTACAATTGCAAGGTTTTCACAAATGGCGCCAAGCGCAAGAGTGTATCTATGTCGCGCCAAGCGCAAGAGTGTATCTATGTCGCGCCAAGCGCAAGAGTGTATCTATGTCGCGCCAAGCGCAAGAGTGTATCTATGTCGCGCCAAGCGCAAGAGTGTATCTATGTCGCGCCAAGCGCAAGAGTGTATCTATGTCGCGCCAAGCGCAAGAGTGTATCTATGTCGCGCCAAGCGCAAGAGTGTATCTATGTCGCGCCAAGCGCAAGAGTGTATCTATGTCGCGCCAAGCGCAAGAGTGTATCTATGTCGCGCCAAGCGCAAGAGTGTATCTATGTCGCGCCAAGCGCAAGAGTGTATCTATGTCGCCACAAGTGACGTGTGACTGGCGACTCATCCAACATGGCCGATGCTAGTCTCAAAGAGAGTTGATGATGCATAACTTAAGCTTGTGTTGTGAGAGGTTAAATTACCTTGCAGCCCAACTCTCAGACTATAACAAAACTGTCAATAAGCATGAAATACATGGAATAACCAATTCATATTAGGTCCTTAAATTTTCAGTGAGCGTTTTGGTCTGTACGAAGTAGACTACAGCAGCCCACAGCGCACACGCACGCCGCGTTCCTCTGCCGCGTACTTCCGAGCTGTGGCTTCCACCGGCTGCCTGCCAGACTCTTGGGTCTCTGCACTAAACATCGTGGAAGACACTTAAGAACACTTTATTGTGACTTTATAACAATCGTAAAAAGTAATAAAAAGAAATATCTAAACAAACTGTGGATGTATAGTACTTAATATATTCCATATAAATTCTTTAAATGCGAATGTAAGTGTTTTGTACCAGTAGTTGCTAACTAAACGCACTCTGTGGTTGCAAGTTTCATAGTCTGTAAAAATATAACCTATTTTAGAAACATAAAATTTGTGCTTATTTTACTTAAATTAAATACGAATAACGCTTATACTTAAATAAAACTGCGTTAGTTTGTTATTGTTGTAAATGTGCCAGTGGCAATTAAGTGAGGATCACGCATTAGAAGGGAAGTTAAATTTTATACTTTAATTTAAGATTTCAGATCCTTAGGTCCCTTTGAAGGACATTAGTACAGACAGATGTGGTCCAAGTAGATAGATCAACAGAACCAAATTGAGGTAAGCAATATTTGGGTTAATAGCAAAGGTTTCGTTTTCCCGTCACTTTAGACAAAAAAATACATTGGAAGCAGATCGTGTTTACCGACCTACCTATTGTTTTCCTTTGAACTTTTTGTTGTACCTACATACATATTAAATTTGTTCTAACCTGAACTTTACTGATTTTGGCACTTTTCTAACCCAGAGTAATATTTTGATATTGTTTTTAACAATTCTTGCTATTGGGTTGGCATACATAAATTCGTAACACTTTATTATATATTGTGTAAGTTTTAAGTATTTTTGTTTTCTTTTTTGTATTTAATAGTATCTATACCTATAATAAAATGGTAGGAAATTCAAAACTGTACATTGAATTTTTTTAAAAGAATACTTGGGGTGTGATCCACAATCGATACCGAAGCCAAAAATATAGTTTTTAGAATTGTTGTCTGTTTGTCTGTATGTATGTTCGGGATAAACTCAATCGGGATGGATTTACTTCAAATTTGGCACGAATATTATTAAGAAGTCGGGTCAACATATAGGCTACATATTATCACGCTATCACCTACGGGTAACAAGCAGTAAACTTTTATTTCTTCAACGCATTCTGTAACAACGTGTAATCTAACGACGCATATTAGACTTGCTTCTTAATTATTAATTATTCTACTCACATATAGCCATTTATTTTATGTTAAAAAATCGTGTAAAGTCATAACTTAGATGTGTTATAATTTTTCACCATATAAAAATGTTTCCTGTTTGCTAACTAGATGGCGTTGGCGTCGAATTAGATCGCGCTATGGTTTCGTTCACAAAAAGTGATGTTATAGTATAGAGTTCACGCAGACGACGTCACGGGCAGCAGCTAGTATTTTAAAAACTGTTCATTCGTTGTTTAAATTGTTGCTTTAAAGTTTAGTTAAGTTAAATAGTAAATAAATTTCTTTGTTTATTTATATAAAGTGGTATATAAAAAGGTTTTCTATCGAGCCTGCAGCCTTGATCACGAGGCAAAACAAAAACGATGCCCTACTTCATCGGTATGAGCAGCTTGATGATAGGATAATCATTATTTGTGATGCATATGAGCAAGCCATTGTGGGCTTGAAGGAGAAATATGTAAACAAGCTTACCGCAGATACCAGGCTAAGGACCTTTCTGACCAGATTGTTATTAGAGTAGCACAGATTCGTCAGGCTGAGGCTAAGACAAATGGGAAAACTCTGTAATGGCCACTCAGGGGGTTACTTCTTCCTTGCCAAATTTAGACCTGCTTAAATTTTATGGCAATTTAGCAGAGTAGCGTTCGTTCATAAATAGGTTTAACGGTTTGGTTCACAATTGGTCTGATCTTACTGATTCACAAAAGTTCTCCTATTTACTGGGATCATCTGCTGGAAAACCTTATGACATGATCCGGCATTTGTCTCAGCACGATACTGCCCGAGATTTATTGTTAAGGCGCAGTTCAGTGCTTTCGGGAAGTAGAAGAACCTCAACTCCTCGGTCTGATCCGGCTTATGAAAAGTGTAAGGCCCATTACTACTCCCCTCCTGTCCGAACTGAACTAGCCACTCCAGGATGCTAGCTAAAAAACGGTTAATTTCCATAAAGAGGCTTATAAGGCGTGATCAAGTTTTCCGTAAGAATGTAATGTAATGTATGTTTGTTTCTGATCTTGACTGGACAAGTGAGGAACACTTCTTCATTCCTGACCATGCGGTATTTAAGGGGGGGAGAGGGGGGGGGGGGGGTGAGTCGTCGTTGATGGTTCGGCTCCTAGTTCAAACGAAGTGTCTTAATCAGTGTCTTCACTCGGGACCCAAAACGTGTTAACTTTCCTCATGCTGTTTGAGTTTTATCTAGCGACTATCTGCACGGGAGCCTTTACAATTAAGTAGGCACTGATTCTCCGCGATGAGACTTAAACTTTGCACATTCTTAATGACATTTTTGCTATGTGCTTGTTTACTCACACACTTGTATGATTTGTACTATATGTACTATTTTTTGTATTTTTTTAAGGGTTCTGTGTGTGTGTTTTTATTCGGTCGTACAGAACCCTAAAGATCAAGTTACCTAACTTTGAAAAGCTGCGACGTAAACAAATACGATAAGAGCTATCAGTTCCTACAACGCCCTGGGTCTGGGCCTGGGTTCACCTATTTCGCATTTTACGGTTTCATTTCAGCATATGAGTGACATAAATGATTAGCTTGCTTGCTTCAAGAATGTGATAGTGAAAATATGTTTGTGTTATGGCCAAGTTTAGAGAAAAGTATTTTTTCTATGACGCTCTAGGTTTACAAATTTAATATGAAGTTGAATTAGATAACTCGGTAGTTCTTAAGAATGTTTGTCTGCATGTCCACTGTATGTGATAGTGATGCTACCATAATAATAACGAAAAAATATATTTATATACGACGGCTACGACGATGGTGGCGTTGGGTTTACTGATTTCAAATGAGGTTTAATTGCATGACTAGTTGTCAGGATCGATTGGATTGCTTGATTCTTGTGTGTTGGGAAGGGAGCCTGTCGCTGCAACGCTGCTTCTGATATCATTACCAAGAATGTGAACTCACGTCAATGTTGGGACAATACATTCATTTTGTAGCATCAGTTGGCCGCAATTCTAAAAAAAACAAATGCATTGATCTTAGTAAAGTAGAAAAAGGCGTGCGTATAGTGTTAGGTTTTAACTATTAGATAGTATATCGTTTACGTTCCTAGATATACCAAATAAATGTATGAACTCTAAACAGTTTTCCTAGTGTATGTATTTTATGCTTTTTACCTCAAAGAACTATTATAATACTAGCTATTCTTAAAATTGGAGTGGGCCGCAGCCAGATGCATAGATCGCCGCATGCGGCACACCGGCCCGTGGGCCGCTCAGCTGTTAGACTTTATCCTACTCAATATTATAAATGTGAAAGTAAAAATAAAAAAATCTGGATGTATGTTGGTTACTCTTTAACTGGCCAATGACTGAACGGATCGTTAAGAAAATTAGCACAGATATTCGTTACCACCAAGATTAACATATTCATCCATCAATTATTAATTATTTTTTGGGTTGTGCGCCCATACTCCATAGGCAGCTTTCAGTTCTGACTTTTGCAGTTCTTGTTAAGGACCAACTTCAATATGCCTCAGCCTTTTTTTTGTCCCCACTATAGGGGGCACAAGCCAAAAAAAGGAAAAAGGAGGCTTAGGTCACAGTCCATTGTGGCCCAGTGCGAATTTGCATAGTCGTTGTCGACCTAATAGCCACTCTTGACTGAGACTGTCAGAATGTTGAAGTCACTCATAGCGCCTTGGCGTAACGATGACAGATCAACACAGCCAGAACCCTGTGAAAAAAGGAGCTCAGAAAAATTACCACTGGGAGTTTCCTACTGAAGCTGTCACCATCCAACATCTGACCACACTCAACATGGCTAAACTTTACATAGGTAGCTCAGCAAATAACGCCATCTTGATTCCGAAACGGTAGTAACTAGTTGAAACCTTGTAGTTTACCGACTTCAAAAAACTGATATGATATCCTATTTTTGACCAATAAAGCATTCCGGCCAAGCTGCTGTAAAAATTACCTTCATTCAATATTCTACTGTATAATGTTCTCAATTATCATGGAATAAATAATAGTAGTCATTATCTAATGTTTATTTACAATAGCCGACATTCAAGTAAGTAGGTACATAAAGAGAGGTTATTTGTGTACTTACTATATGCAAGTGAAGTAGAGTGCGCTTGTGTAGTCATTACTTATTGTTAGTGACCTCTTGTCATTAGGTCGGAGTTATCACCAAGACACTTTGCTCTCAACCACAGTCAATCAGAGAAAAGGAGAAAACTGTGCATAACATACCTTCATGCAAGTGCACAAATGACCTAAGCTTAAAAGCTGTCGTGAGTATATGAATGGTCCCCTTAGACCTTACAACTTACACCTTACACCTTTCACCGTACACGATTTCATCGTCCGAATGTGAGCCTAAGAGATGCCTGATTTCAAGATAAGTACTAACAGAATTCATTAGTGCGAGGCACGCTGCGTGCCGCCGGGATCGTGTATCTAATAAGAATGAACAATTAGCTATAAATTACAAAAGTTTGAATAAAACACTGCAGGTTGTAAAGTTTTGCGAATGAGTTTACTGTAAAGATGTTTAACTGTGAATTAAATTGCTCATGTAATATAACTGTAGTGTTGCTGCACTGTCCCTATCACGTTACACAACATGGTAAACAGATTGTATAACGCACTTATCCACTTGTTAATTTTGCTGACGATCGCTCGGTAAGTATAAAAATAATAATATATTAAGTTAAAAAACTGTCTGCCTTAGGACAAACAAGAAGAATACACAAGACTGTAAAAAAGGAGCATTATTTTTCCAGTGGTGCACGAAATGATCCCAATGCATACTCTCGTAAAATTCTGGTTTTTGCTGGTGTTTTTGTTTTCTTTAATTATCATTTTTTTTTACATCCATTTTGACAATAAATTATATTTGTTTAGTAAAAAAAACTAACTTTGTTTAGTACCTTCCTTCTTACCTTAAAAGTGTTCAGTACCTTTCTTCATACCTTAAAGGTGTTCAGTACCTTTCGCCTTACCTTCAAGGTGTTCCGAACAAGCAATATAATCTGATATAGTGGATACCCTAGTATAGAAAATATTGAAAAATTCGCCAAATAAAATTTTTCATTGGGCCACATTTGACGTAAGATCTGTTGGCGATTTTTCAGTCGCGTCTGGCTGGTCAATTTTAACCGACGCTGTCCTGACCAGCGTTATCAGTCAGATCGGTATACTTGAGGCACTAAAAAATTATCTTCGGTCAATTGCGTACTGGTAGATTCTTATTTTTCTTTTTTGCTGTAGCAGATCTTCCATCGGATGTGGGCCAACGTTGAAGTCCTATGTCCCTTATTTGTTACATGCCGGATACAAAGATTGTGGTTCACTGGCTGGAAGTCTTTATTTTTAGTAACACAAAAGTAAAAAGAAACAGTAAATGAAGACGTGTTCTCTCTCTTTATCCTCTTAACATTCTGTTGAAAACAACAGGAACCATTAAAAATCAATAGGTGTAGAAACAGAGTTGCAAATTAATTTAACCAAAACAATAATTAAACCGACGCTTCTGTTATCACATTATAATATGAAGTACTAGCGGCCCGTCCCGGCTTCGCACAGGTGGGTATTTTGGGATAAACGTAGAGTAAATGTATCTTTATGCATGACTTTTTTTTTCAAATTACAATTTTTATTTTTATCCATAAAACTATTGTTATTCTCAAAGTTATTTTCTCTGAAAAAAGTCAAAATATTCAATGTCGGTTGCGTCAATCAAGGCGTTTATTTTTCTATTAGAACTTTGCCATTTTTAAATTCGTAATATCTTTTGAAAGGAATGGCCGATTTGAATAATTCAAAGAGTAATCTCTTACATGTATTGAAACAGTCTTGAATACGAAATTTGGATAAGAATTAATACAAAGGTATGCTTATTTCTATAAACTATTTAAATGTAAAAAAGCAGTTATAGTGACATAAGTACAATGGTTATATTTTACCATATGTCCTATGGTATCGCGGAAGTTTTTTATAGATACTAATATGTTCTTTAATACTGTAGAACATTTTTTTGTTCTATCATCAATAGTTTCCGCAGCGCATACGTTGAAAGACATTTTATGGCAATTTCTTTTCACCTTGGGTAACATTATTGAAGTTTTAGAGTAGGGATCCTTAATTTTTCCTAGTAATAAATATAGCCTATGTTACTCAGGGATAACGAGCACTATAATAGTGAAAAAACTTTTAAAATCGGTCCAGTAGTTTTTGAGTTTATTCGTTACACCTTACCAAAATACAAATCTTCCCTCTTTATAATATTAAATTCTAAATGATGATTTCTGTCAATGTTTGATACTATTAAAATTGCAGATTCGATGCAAGCGCAGAGTCCAGGCTTTGTTTCCCGCAGAACTTTACGTTCGGTGTGGCCACCTCTGGATACCGGGTAGAAGGAGCATGGACTCAGACAGGCAGGTATCTTTGAATATGACTAACGCTAGTAAAAGAATATATAAACAACTTTACCTACTCATTAATTTAAGGTTTTGTTGCTAACTGGTATATCAGTGCTGATATAAGTATATCAGTGCCATAATCATAGGTGTACCTACTAAGGAACATCCTCAATCCTCATAGGTGTCCCAAGGAACATCCTCAATGTTAATTCACATAGACAGTCCAAGGTGATCCTTTCCGTTTCTGTTTTTCGTTGTGCGACCAGGAATCGGAATCGGAATCGGAATAAATACGAAAGGAAGCCGTTGTTTAGTTACGCAAATTCCTACATCAATTTAATTTTCCTTTTAATAACAGTTTATTAGCGTACGTCATCGGATAAAGTTTGTTGCAAACTGTATTTACACCTCTTCAGTGCCGGATTGAGAAGACACTTTAATCTTTCGAGGTACTTACTCCTGTTTGTAGAATCAGAAAATGTATAAACTGAAAAAGCCTTTTCACAATCGACTTTTGACTTGTGTGGGAATAGAGAATGCAAATCTCGCGAGATTGGGGCTCAAGCTACATCTCGCAAGTTTATGAATAACAATACTGCGAGATCTCACCAATTTCGAAATCTCGCGACTCTCGCGAGATTGCAGTTTTGTGTGTTTTTTTTGCAAATAATCACAATATAAGATAAACATTTATTTTTATGATTTTTTTCAATAGACATTTATGCATCAAACATTGTTTGACGTACCTACGCTACGTATCAATCAAATAACAAATGAAAACATTGTTTCTTCTAATATCAAACAAATATCTTTTAGTAATAAAACAGTTCTTTTATGACAAACAAAACAACGAGAAGTCAAAAAAAAAAAAAAATATTATCTAAGTTGAGTTGACTATTAAACTGAGATATTATTATCAATTAAATAAAACTATATCTACTTAGTAGATCTATTAGATATTACAGATTAATTAACTAAATATACCAATTAGTCAGACTATTAGAAATTACAGATTATTTAGCAAAATATACCAATGAAATGAAAGATTTGTTTGTCAGTCCACGCTTCGAATAAGACGTTTTTATGCTCGAGTGCAATCTCGTTAAACTCGCAAGATCTCGCCCTATTTTCGTCGGAATTTGGGAATTATACGAATTATCCCAAATAATATTTTACACATGCGACTTGGTATAAGTTTTTTAAAACACTGAAGCCGTGTGTAGTTTAATAAATCTTTGTTCTCAAAATTAAGACTTAGGTAGACACTAATTACTTAAGAAATTTGCAATTCTATGACAGGTAAGGGTGAAAGCATTGGGCATCAACACACGCACGAATATCCTGAGCTGATACTTGACCACGCCAACGAAGACATGGACGCTGACACTTATCGTCTCTTAAAAGATGATGTTGACATGGTCACTAAGCTAGGAGCACAGTTCTTTCGTTTCTCCATTTCCTGGTCAAGGCTACTACCTACTGGGTTCAGCAAGTGAGCATTCTTTACAGTTGTACCACAGTATAAAAGTAATGCGTGGACTATATTTTTATGATTGTAAATTGTAATTATAATTGAAATCTAATATTGCACGCCTCATAAGCGGAGCGGTGAGGTAGTGCTCTACTCTCGACATGTTGTCGTTGACAAAAAACCCAGTCTTTCGAAACTTAAATGACGTTTTTTTTTTTTTTAATATAACACTTACAGGATAATATGAGTGCACTAATATGAACTTAAATAATCTGTCTAGCACATATGGTACATTTTATAAACAATTAATTTGTTTTATATAATAAATAATAACATTAAAACTAATCATTCTTGGACGTCCGTGAGTCTTTGTTTATGTGACCATGTAGGTATGTGGCAGAGAAATTGGTCGAAAAATTCATCTTACCGGAATACTTTTGTTTTTAATATATAAAGTATTACACTGTGCTGATTCCTAGTTAATATTAGCGTTCTAAGTACTGTCGTTTAATTATAATTTTTAAAAAACTAATATACCACTGTATACTGTATATCTATATATATATTTTTATATATATATTTTTTCCTCACCTTATTTGTTATTTTATTTTAAAAAACTTGAGATTTTGTTTTAAATTTTTTTTTTTAAATGTGAATGACCGCTATGAGGCGTGCACTTTTGGATTTTCAAAATTTTTATTCCTATTATTGAACTATCATAATAAAAAAAACTACACAATAATATCTGCTGGCTTTTCAGAGATTTAGTAAAGCGGGACCAGCTGGCTTCATATCATCAATATATTTGTTACCATCACGCAAATATCGTAAACGTTGAAACATATCTTAGTTTTTTACCCCGCCCCGTGTAGTGAAGTGAACCAGGCTGATCTGCACTACTACCGCGAGCTGCTGGAGAAGTTACGCCGGCGCAGAGTTCACGCCGTGGTTACTATCCACCACCTTGACATGCCGCAGAGCCTGCAGGATTTGGGAGGGTGGACCAATCCTGCCGTCGCGGACTATTTCGTCGACTACGCGAGGGTATATAATTTCAAACTGTAACCTTATCCGTACATAACGTTATGTAACCGAGGTAAATCTTAAGTATGAAAGTTGTTTGTTTGCGGTTTTAATTTAAGTAAAAATCATTGTCAACAGTGCTTGTACATGTAAAAAAAAAGGAAAATCGAGCTTGTTTTTTTTTTCTTTCATACCACTAAGTTGGTAAACAAGCTTACGGTCCGCCTGATGGTAAGCGGTCCCCGTAGCCTATGAACGCTTGCAACACCAGGGGTATCACTTGCGCGTTGCCGACCCTTAATCTAATAACTTCTTTTTGAAGAACTCCATATTGTAGTCCTTGCAGAAAACTTTGGCAGGAAGCTCATTCCACAACTTAAGCGTTCGCGGGAGGAAGTTTGACCACAGATATCCACTTACAACGATCCTGGCACACTTCTTTTGGGTGAATGCTTTCGTACAAGTTTCTCAATATAAGGTCATCTTTTCACACCTGCTCCTCTTAGAATATTTTAATATTTAATAGAATATTTTATTAGAATATTTTAGAATATATATTATATAATTATCCTTTCTCCTCTTAGAATATTTTATTAATATAATATCTCAAAATTTATTCATGATACGTTCGACATGTTCTACCTCTAATGACTATAGTGATCATTCCCTTTACTTTATTTTATTCCACAACATATATTATACATGCATGGTTCGTTTGCGATACTAATATTCACTTCAATACATCAATGTTGAAAATATTTAAAATTTTCTTTTTACTTTTCTGTTCTAAAGTCATATTTACGTACTAGATCCTGTTCGAAGCTTTCGGAGACAAAGTTTCCACCTGGCTGACGTTTAGTGACCCCCTGTCCATCTGTCTGTCGAGGTACGGTGGGCGGGGGGCGCTAGGCGCGGCAGCTACCGGCTGGGAGAGCTACCTGTGTGGACACAACGTGCTGCGGGCGCACGGGATGGTTTACCGCATGTACAAGCAGATTTACTTCCCTACACAAAAGGGTTAGTGACAAAACAAGTCTTTCTCCAAATGAGTTTTTATGCCAGTAGTGCCGCAGCACCACATTTTGCTTTTGGTTATACAAATTGTGTTTTAACTTCACAGTAACCTATCCACTCACAGAAACCTATCCACTCACATTAACCTATCCACTCACAGTAACCTATCCACTCACAGTAACCCTTTCCACTCACAGCACCTTATCCACTCACAGCACCCTATCCACTCACAGCACCCTATGCACTCTAAGTAACCTATCCACTCACAGTACCTATCCACTCACTGTAATAAGAAGATAAGTCTATTCAAGAATTGACAGCTATAGAAATCAGTTTTTTACTGACAGGACAGTAAATATTAACAATATTACAGTATAAGTAATTTACTTGCAGCACACTAAGTACTTTGGTATAGGTAATAGCCAATATCCATGGCAGTGGAAATAATTCAACTTGATAGTTAATTAATAACTCAAAAAAACCTTGAGCTGTTCGTTTCAAAACCACATTTTTGATGAAAACACGAACTAAAAGTTATTTAAGCCCCAAAAATAAATGAAATTGACATGTTGAATAAAACTTATAACCATAGTCCGCGGCACAAGTATACATATAAAACCTATACTACTCCGGCACAACAAGATGTTATTCTACGTACTTGGCTAAGAAAAGAGGTAAAAATAAGTACGTGATTTCGTGTTCACCTGTAAGCTTCCTAGTAAGTGGTAATTCTTTTACGTACTTTTATCTACCTATGATTGGAGAATCAAGTCAGCTAGGGCAGTCTAGGTACCCTAACAGCTAGGGCAGTCTAGGTACCCTAACAGCTAGGGCAGTCTAGGTACCCTAACAGCTAGGGCAGTCTAGCTACCTTTATTTTTAAACTTTTAAGGTTCTTATGATTGGCATTCAGATTTTGAAAAAAAAAAACACATTTCCCGTTCATTTTGTAAAGATATTTTAATAATAATCAGTCGTTTTAGGTACTAACAGAAAACAAAACTAACATCCATCATCATGTTCCAGGCCTAAGCCCATCTACTTGGGGTCGGCTCTCCGTGACTTTTTTTCCTATGGCCACGGACTTGTTAATATTTGTGTCTGTTAGGTGTTTTTCCTCCTTAGTCAGCTAAGTCGTCTTCCACGACCTCGCTTCGTCGTTGACAGAGCTAGTCATATTTACCTAACTTAAACAAAACTAACATTGATAACGTATTATGTGATTTAAATTAAGTGGTAGTTGTGTGAAATGCTTTTGTATTTTGCTGACTGAAACTTTGGTTTTTTTAGTTTCAAATGACTTTTAATGTCTATTGATCGAGTAATAATTCACAGAATAATAAATTATACACTGCTCTTGGAACAGGTTCTTTGTCACTCTGCTGAATAGAAATATTTACCTTTGGAACACGAAACCATAAATTGAACACGAGATGTCCCGCAGGTCGCGTAGGCCTCGCGGTGGAGGCTACGTGGATAGAGGGAGCGACCACCTTGCACGAAGACCGCGTCGCTGCACACCTTGCCAGACAGTTTCATGTTAGAAACCTATTTATAAAGATTTTTAGGACACCATCGGACTTTTTCCTTAATTTTTCACGACCACAAACAAAATTAACCACTGTCAGCTACTTAGCTGCTGAGGACTTCTACGTTTGTTGCAACTTCCGTCAATCACTATTTAGCCTAAAGACCAGCAGCATAGCCGAATGTGTATTGGCGGACGTTGTCTAACTACTGGTCACTCGAGTGACTGATGATTTGGCCTAACGACTGTGTGACTAACGGTTAATTTGCTCTCCAAGCACTAAGGAGCTCAGAAAAGTAGAACGGTCACTCATCTAATGGCTGTCCATGCCCCACGTTGTCGAAATATAACTGGGTCACGAACTCTAGCGACTTACAGCTGTCAAACAACTCAACTCAACTCAAAGTCGCTAGTGTGCAGCCACGAAATAGTTAAAGGTGCAGTGGCCGAAACCAGGTCAATACGTTACACTCTAGCCTTTGACAAAGAAGTCAACTCGTCCAAAGGTAACCTTTTAAATTTTTCATTTATATATCCCTTGTCTAAATCCAGGTAGGCTGGTTCACGCATCCTATTTTCTATATCCTTTATCAAATTCCAGGTAGGCTGGTTCACGCATCCTATTTTCTCCAAAAGCGGCGACTATCCTCCCATTATGCGCAAACGAATAGACAACATGTCCAAACGTCAAAAACTCTCTCGCTCTCGGCTTCCCACCTTCACCGTGGAAGAGCTAGACATCATACGAGGCTCGTCCGACTTCTTAGGGCTGAGCCACTTTACCACCAACCTAGCAAGTCCCCGGGAGCAGAGGCAGCTGTGTAACTTCCCATCGTTTGAAGAAGATATGGGAGTTGTGTTCAGTCAGAAACCCGAGTGGCCGAAAAGTAAATCTGAATGGCAGAAAGTAAGTAATTTTACATAATCATTCAAACCGGTGCCTGAGCTGCGTACACTTACAAAATTATTTATTAAAAAAAAACAAAAAAATCTCGATCAATCTCATTAGATCCAATGTGTAAAATCCATCATCGATCTAGTGGGATCTTTTATTCTCAGTATATCTGTTTTTTTATAAACTGGATCTGATGAGAATTTTTATTGCCAATAGATCTATTTAAAAAATAATGTTAAAATAAATCTAATCTATCTATCTAATGATAATTCATGTCTCACTAGATAGAATGTTATTACAATTAATTTAAAAACAAATAAGGTTTGAAAAAATATGTAATTAAAGAAAATGATACCTAATTATGAACGAAAATGATACTAAATTATTAACGAAAATGATACTTAATTATTAACGAAAATGATACCTAATTATTAACGTAAATGATACAACATTATTATATTTGAGCTCCCGAAGCGTTGTGGAACCGCCCTGCGCAACCTAAACTGAGCCAACTTGACCTGGGGCGAAAATAATAATAATAATAAAATTCATTATTGCACTAGGGTTTGTACACAGGCGAACTTAATGTCTAATGGCATTTTCTAACAAGTAACCTTACATAATGTAGACATTAATAAAGGGGTACAGTGTTTGGTCTAATAGATGTGAGTAGAAATGATAGATCTCATCAAGATCTTTATTTCAAATGACAGCAGTCAAACTAGAAAGGTATATATCTCGGTAACTATTGATCGTAGACTAGTAGTTTCTCCACAGCAATGATAGTTCTCATCAAGATCTTTATTTCTATAACTTTATTAAAATAACTACACGTGTAAAATCAATAGTTTTTAATTACTTGTTTGTAATTTTACGGATTGATAGACAGACGAGACTTTATAATATTTATAATATAAGTATTAGTATTGATCCTCCTTTTATAAAGTCGGTTAATTTTTAGTACTGAATCAATAATATCTCTTATATGGGTACTGTAGGGGTTACGACCTCTTGTTGAATGTAAAGGAAGTAAATAGGCTAGCGAACGTTTTTACGCAGCAAATACTTCGTAGTGGTTTTAAGGAAACATAATAGATGGTGTCAGTGCGTTTTTAAATAAAAACAATCGGAATTTCGAGCTTGTCATTATTTTGTTATTAATTGACATTCAAGTGAAAAATATAGATTGGACAAGTCTATATAAATTTGGAGGGTCGATTCCTGTCTCTATCAGGGAGCCCTAGAATTGGTAGAATGGCTTTACATTGCCAGTGGACGTAAAGTAAGATACTCCAGTATCCAAAATATTCCAAGCATCGCCACCATCGCGATTTAATGTCCTAATGTATATGTTATCCAATGTATCGACACGACGACCCGACGCCTATTGAAGGATGGCCTAATCGAAGAAGATGTGTTGCAGATAAGTTTAATATTGTATAATAATTCTCCTAGGTAGTAGATGAAAAAAAGGATGTATACTCTTGTGGCGATTGAAAAGAACATCTGAATACAGAAAAGAACTCCCGATGTTGTCTTTTTATTAGCAGAGATCCCGATACCTAAATAGAAATAGGTAGAAGCAGCATATTTTCGCCCCCGCACGCTGCAGTACCTACAGACCATTCGCGAACTTCCTCGTTATTTAAAGTTGATAAAAATAAGAATATGACAGGGGGGATACGTGTCCCTATAATAGTATAAGAAAGCAAGTTCCGTTATCTCACCAGCCTAGGGGAGACAACAGTACATTTAAAATCCTGATGGCTCCCCCAGGGGAACCATCAGGGGGGACACGTGACCGACACCAAATTTTTTATCAGATCCACAACTGAATCTAGTGAGAAAGAAATTCCTTAGTAGTCCCACACTTTTAAATCTGGATTTGGGTAGCGGATCTAGCGAGACAAATACTTCTCAGCAGATACACATTTTCGAGAATGGATCTATTGAGAAAATAATATCTCACTAGATACATGATGGATCTAGTGAGATTGATCCAAAAATCTGACTGCTAAGAAACTGTAAAGCAAAATAACAAGTCTTGAAATCTCAAATTTTGTTCAACAATATTGAAGCCACCATGTGAAGTGGTATCTTAATCCATAAAAACCATAAACTTATAGTAAATGCTAATACGGAACATAATGACTCAATTGGGACCTATATTGGAAAGCAAAGGGTTATATCAGTATCGAGTTATACTGGGTTCCGAATTACATAATACGTACATACAAACAAACATAGTGATACCCCTGGTGTTGCAAGCGTCCATAGGCTACGGTAACCGCCCTGTACAGGCGGACCGTACGATTGTTTGCCACCTAACTGGTATAAAAAAAATACATAGACCCGAAAAACACTACCCTCCTTTTAGCAGTCGGGTAAAAAGACAATCCGTTCGAGTGATGAAGTTTGTCCCAAAGCGAGAAGGCACCAACAAGAAGCAACAGCCAGGACGTATTAAGGCTGGTAAGGAAGGAAGAAGCAGAAACCACTTAGACCGTTACCCTTGTCTTACAATAATAGCCTTCAATAATCACAAGAAATAAAAGCTAGGTAGTAGAATAAAATCATTTCCATGGATACTTCGCTTTTTTCTTTAGGTACCAGCTAAGCAGTAAACATCTTGAAATATTTTGAACCTCAAAATTAAATTCTATATATAGAACTGAGAAATAAAACTTATTGGATTTCGATGGATTAATCTTTTCTTAAGCGTATGTTATTTAGTTATAGCAACACTTAATTGTAGGTAATCGTTAATTTTTTTTAGTCACACGTCTTTACTGTTAAATGCTACATAACAATATATATAAAAAAAATACGGTTAAGATACATAATAATAGATATCTAATTTCAATCATTTTTCTTTCTTTTAAAATCAATTATTGAGCTGTATCCTTTTTGGAACCAGGTTGTGCCCTGGGGTTTTAGAAGAGTACTGAACTGGATCAAAGACACTTACGACAACCCCGCAGTACTGGTGGTGGCTAACCTTAATGACAAAATTGACCTTAAGAGAGTCCAATATCTAGAGAGCTACCTGCGGAACCTTCACGCCGCAGTTACGCAGGACGGGTGCCGAGTGATGGGGTTCACTTACTGGAGTCTGATGGACAACTTTAAAGGGCCGTCAAAATCGACGTAAGTTTATTAGATGAAAATATCGAATAGGCCCGTTTACAATTTTCAATTGGGGCTTGGAAAAAGATTATTTCAAGTCCGACTGAAAGTTCCAGAGATCGTTAACTCTATAGCTTTATATATTTGTACTAGCTGACCTCGCACTCCATCCCCTGTCCCATCGCTCGCTTCCGCTTTTACTCCGTTTTCACTTAGGGTTGTTTCTTATTTTTTTTATTTTTGCTCGACTCCTAACAGCCATAGCGTAATGTTTAATAGCCTATAACCTTCCCCAACCATTGGGCTATCAAATGCAAAATGAATTTTTGAAATCCGACGGATAGTTTCAGAGATGACTGCGTTCACATAAAAAAAACTGGTACTAGATAAAATATCCAAAACAAATACTTTATATTTTTTTAGGGTTCTGTAAGTCTGAATAAGGAGACGGAGCCCTTTCAAGTCCCAATTCCCGTATATTTACAGTGGGATGGTTTATTTATAGTGGAAGTGAGTGTGTGTGTGTGTCTAGTGTAGAGCATCACAAAATTATATATAGTCCTATGCTTGGTGTTATGTGCTCTGTAAGTATGTGTGTATGTCGTATGTTTGGTTTCAGAGAGCGATTTGGACTGTACGAAATGGACTCGACCAGTCCCAACCTCCTGCGCTCGGCTCGTCTCTCGGCCGACTACTTCAAGCAGCTCGCCACCACCGGATGTTTGCGAGACTCCTCATATTTAATATACTATGTAGAAAATTGTGTCATTTGTTTTTATTTACACAATTTGTTTATTGCAACATCTTACACAATCATATACTCTGGCATATGAGTCATATCAATATGCCAAAGGATATAGGAAACGGTAAAGTGCACAGAGAAATACGAGGTATGAGTAACGATCGGTATTTTTTTGCCCAAAATGGAAATTCTACATTTTTTATAGGGTGTTATTGTTCCCTAGTAGTTACCTAGTACGGTTGTTAACGTTAGCGTCGGACCTTCTAGAGGGTCATTGGTTTGAGTATTTAGTTTTGTTCATTGTAGCATGAAAAAAATCCTGTAAATATTATGCGAGTTTGTTTGTCTGTCTGTTTGTTACTTCATAAGTCAATCATACTTGGAGAGATTAAGATGAAATTTGGTATAAAAAATATTTACTCCCTGGGAAGGACATAGATAGTTTTTATCCCAATATCCCGAATTAAGGAGTTTCACGCCGATAACCAAATTAACGGCGGATGGAGCCGCTGGCAAAATTCATTAATTACCATATAATGAGAAAATTTGGATGTTTGGTTGTTTGTAACTCCATCATGCTATAACTACTGGATGGATCGGGATGAAACTTGGCACACATAGAGGTTAGGCCCGGAATATTTATGATTAATATATTATGGACACAGGTTATTTTTCATATTGGAGCACTCAATTGAGCTGAAATTTGCACAGAGATAGTTGTAGATACGGAGGAGAAAGGCTTCTTTTTATGTTTCCACAGAAGTTACTATAATAAATTTTTACGAACGAACCATAGCTGCAGCTATATCTTGCTATAACAAACTTCTTTAGTATAATCAAGGAGTTGCCATAAGAATCCTACGCCACCGTAAAACCAAATTTAGGGCGGGCGGAGCCAAGGACAAGAGCTAGTTAACACATAAAATTTAGTAGATTCCGTGCTTAAAGGAGTATGTTTCTAAATACTTAAATTAATTTTATAATTTAGACGAAAAGAAACCGAACAGGTGTGAGCCAAATGTCGCAGAAAATGTTTTTCATAGGATCCTTAGAACCTTCACATTGTTAATCTTTACAACTATTATAACACAGGAACCAAGAGAAAAGCAATATTTTCAATAGCAATACCTTATCTTTAAATATAGAAAATAGAAATTACTAAAATCAATTGATTTTTCACAAAATATATATTTTCATTAAAATCGAAAATACATTCAGTTCGTAGACAATTTTTTTCGCTTAAATCTATTAATATTTGGAAGACTCTCGTCTAAGGAAACTAAATTTACTCATTATTTAGACACAAATAATCACTAAAATTTATAATTAATATTTCTGATCCCTGTTTTTCTTTAATCACAAGTTCAGCACAAAAACTTCCATACATTTTATTCAAAATTGATCAACTCCATACGTAATACGATACGTACCTATGTAAGTGCTTTTCCGTGCGTTATGAATTTTGATACAAATACAACATACAATATACAACGCATATACTCAGCGCTATTCTATAGAATAACTGTTGAAAAATAGACCGGATTTAATTTGACCGCTACTTTTGTGTTTTTTTTTTAATTAAACGGGCAATACCTGTGGAAATGTATTGAAAACAACTAACAGACAGCTTTGTGATGATAACTTTACCACTTTCACTGTAATACAGCCAAGCATACATATTGACACTTAATACACTTAACATGCACCAATTAATCCTATATTAGTAACTTAATATACTTTGATAAAATACCTATCAGCATTAAAGGAACATGTGTCGTAACGAATAGGTGCTTAAGACATTTGTAATGCAACATTTTTCTTTGTTTTTTTTTACCTCAACAGATAAATCATAAGGTCTGCGAAACATTAACTTCTAATGTGCTTAATAATATATAATAACGTACATTTTTTTAAATATTCTATACCATTACCTTAGTAGAAACTTAATGTTTTTGGACAAATTCCTAGCACCAACATGACATTATGTTACAAGATATACCTTACTGTAAATTATTGAGGGATTAACAATTGAAAAAACGATTTCCCTACAAATCAACTGAATTCCTATGTGAGTATACATTTACTTTATAATTTATTTTAAACAAGTACCTACCTGATACAAATAATAAAGTTTTACCAGTTTTATTAACTACCCTGTAGAATAATATACTGAAAGACACAAACGTGTGAGTTACGTGTTTCTATTTTATGACATCAATAATATTAAGTTGCCTACTTTATTAACATTTTTAAAACTCAACAAGGCCATACGAACCTGTATTGGTGATTTGTTGCTGCCAATAATATTTTTTTTTTTTATAACTAAGTCAATAAATTTTTATTAACTGTAGATCAGGTATTATAAGTCCGGAAAAGATTTTAATAAAATACTGACTTGAAATTCTTTACTACAACCGCGCTCTAGCGAAAAATTATCGTAACTTAAAATGCGTGCTACTCTCCGCTAGATGGCGGCGAATCAATCTTAATGATATCCATGATGAAATTATAATATGTGCTCTAAATAGCACTGCATAAATAATACAGTAATTTAATACATAGGCATAGCTGAAGGCCGACCAAAATAATATTTTTCTAATTAAACTAATCTATGTACCTAAGAAATTTGCGCATAAACCATTCATTTTCAGCCTGTATTGTTACGAGGCCCGACATTATAATGTAAATTATACTTAAAAGAAGTAATATCGATGAAATATTTGAAATAGACTTGAATAATATTTATATTCAATGAAAAATCATGCATAACTGATGGCCAAAAATATGATTTCAGATAGATATGTCCAATTGAATACATTTCCAAAACGTTTGGACGCGACGTCAACAGTTTTCAAGTGGTTTGTTTTCATAATGAAAGATGTTTTGTAACTCAGATCTCTTCTTTTAGTTTTTCTTTCTCTTCTCGATATTTTCTTAGCTTTGACTTTCAATCGGGTTCTCGATTGTTCATTGTATCAGATTCACTGTCTTCGTTTTTTATGCTTAAAGTTTCCTCACTCTGATAATGTCTATTTTCTTTGTTACTTTTAGAATTTTCATCTTTTTTTATTTTATGATCTACTTTTTGATTTTCTGGACATCTTTTCTCAGATTCTTGAACGCTTTCACTAGATTCTTTAATTTTTAAGAGCTGGATATTTTCTTTGCTTTCTAAATGTGAGAGGTTTCTAGTTATCACCCCATTACCTCCATTTTTCTCTGCATTTTCTCTATTTACAAAGTTCCCTAACTTTTGACCTATGCAACAAAAGTATTAATCTTAACTTAAAATATACTGATTATTATTTAAAACTGGGGAGTTTTGGTATATATTTGGTACTAGCAAAATGTATCACTAAAGAGACTATTTAAATTGCAGATATCATATTTTTTATGGATTTCAAATACATTTACTAGCAAAAATATGTCAAAATGTCTTAAACTTAGCGTATTTTAATTTGTATAGATTTTTGTTTAGTTTATAAAACAATTTTGTTGCAGTATTTTAAACATTGCAAGTTTTAAACACTACAGTAACACTACATGACGCAAACAAATCTACCTCAAACGCTTCTACATATAACTATGTACTTTGTAATAGCATAAAATATTTATTTTACAGTATAATTTAACAAAAAATACGTAAATACATGATTTGAAAATCTGAAATGATCTATTTCAAAATATTTTCTAAAACACATAATAAATAAATATATAAAATGGAACAAAGTGTAAATACTTTGTTAACAAAAAAAGTAACATTTACGATGTCACTCCATTGAGTAAGACTAAAAAGAAATAATCTCATCACTCAATAGCTGAATGTATAAAAAGTTTATTCTTACTCATTATGGAGAAAACAATTCATAATTTTAAATACATATCAAAATACCTTTTTAAGTTCGCGACAAATTTTCAGAAGAACCGTTACTTCAAAAATATAAGTAACCATTTTTTCCCTCCATAATTCATAAAATTACCAAAGCTACCAATTTCTAGTTATTTTCAAGCCTGTGGCATTTTACATTGGTTACAATCCTCCATTCCGTCACTGAACTCCTCAATCTGGAGCGTCATTTCGAAAAAGTTATACTTTTCGTGGACCAGCCGCGTCGCTTGCTCCAAGATCTGTTGCGGGCTGACGCCGGTGCCTGGGGACAAGGGAAAATACAATAAATAATAAAAATAGCAAAAAATATAACTAAGTTAAGCTAAATCATTCCCCCGCTTAGTATTTGTATAAATATAAAAAAAAGAAACTGACTGATTGATTCAATGATATATCAATGAGAAACTTCCTCCCGCGAACGCTTTGGTTGTGGAATGAGCTCTATGCCAAGGTTTTCTGCAAGGACTACAGTATGGGGTTCTTCAAGAAAGAAGTTATTAGATTTCTGAAGGGTCGGCAACGCGCGAGTGATGCCCCAGGTGTCGCAAGCGTCTATGGGCCATGGTGACTGCTTACCATGAGGCGGGCCGTAAGCTTGTTTGCCACCTTAGTGGTATAAAAAAAAAAAAAAATCGCAAAGCACAAGCTGTATAGAAACTTAAAATTTGGCATATGGGTTCCTTACTTGACTTGAAAGTCACGAGTAAGTGCTAGTAAATATCTAAACAACTAACTTCTGCGTATTATATTGTATCTTATACTTATAGTATACAAACAACACTGTAATCTGTAATCAGATCAGTGACTCCTGTTACCACATATTTGAAAAATTATACTATAACTAGCTGACCGGGCACACGTTGTCCTGCATGATACCGACTGCAGCGCCATCTGCCGGGCTGATTTGTGAATCTAAACCATCCAGGGCGCCACCCAAACGCATACCAAATACAAATCATTCAAATCGGTCCAGCCGTTTAGGAGGAGTACAGTGACATACACACGTACAGTAGAATTATATTAATAAAGATTGCCTAATTATAATAACTACATTACTAACAAGCTAATAAAATATGCAAGGCGGAGTTGTATGCACGAGGCCCTGTTGTGTATAAAGCATTTTAACTTTTCTTCACTTATTTCGTTATAAAATTTAAGGTTTTTTTCATACATCTGACAGATAAACTTATCATCGACTTACGGATAACTATCTATCAGTATAGTCCACCAATCCGCACTTGACCATGGTAAACTATGGCCTTCTCCAAGGTGAGGCCTGTGCTCGGGTCCCTGCATTGGGTCGAAGCAAACAAAAAAACAATCTATAGTATACTCACGTATAGCGAGATGCGCAGAGAGAGCGGTCTTGTCGAGCGAGAGCGCCCACATGCGGAGGTTGTGCACCCGGACGACGCCCGGCAGTGCGAGGAAAGTGTTCGCCACCTCCTGTGTTGTCATACATCTTGGGTTATTAGAGAAAAGGCAGGAGACCCAAAATTAAAATAACAGACTATTATTATTATTAGAATGGTTATAAAGTATTGCCAGACTATCCTGAATTTATTTTCTATGTATAAAAGCGTAGTATTTTATATTTTTTGAGTGAGTGATTGGTTTATCTAATATTTACAATACCTGAAAATCAATTCCTCTGGGAGACGCCTCCATCAACACAAGAAGTGCGTCTTTGATAATGTTGAAAGTGGTTATCAGGACCAATACGGAGAACAGGAATGTGCAGATTGGGTCCACCAGCACCCACGTAGGCTGAAACACAACAAGTTACAATGATAAAACTTGGGTCCTTGGAGCGTATTTTGACCGTGGTCAGACAGTTGACATATTAAAACGTTAAAACTCAATTAGAAAGTGAAGTTAATATATAAACAGCAACGCATGAGGATTAAGAATTGACTGGTTAGAAAATAATTCAACAGAACTTAACTCATATTAACCTGAAAGTAAGTATACTATCTATTGAATTTTCAAGTTTTACATCTTAATTACAAACAAAAAGGTTTAAAAATGCCGAAAGTATGTAAGTATTCGACTGCCAAATTTTAAAATTGAGATGGAGATAAAAAAACGCCAAACATTCTGCTCTTTAGCAATGTGTACCTTAAAGTATATGACGATGGCCGCGACGAAGACTCCGAAGCTCTGCAGGAAGTCCCCGAGCACGTGTATGTACGCGGCGCGCACGTTGATGTTCTCGGTCTGCGGCTCGTGCTCGTGCTGGTGCGAACTGGAGCTTTCTACGTCGGACTCGCTCGCACGCTGCTTCTGCTACACAATAGTATTACTCAGGTATAGTTCAGGGAAAATGTTTTTTTTTTCTTACAAATTCAAGACATAATTTTTTTTAATGTTTATTTACATTTATGTGTAATATACATATATGTGGTATTTTGTGTGAAAACTTGTTGCCAATTTTGTAGGTAGTGACATACGTATGACCCCGTTGAGGTAGTGACATATTTGAGTGATCCCGTTGCTCCAGACATTTTGATAAAAAAAGAGGATAGTTTTGACAGTCCTCTATTACTACTACCACATAATATTCAAAACACTAGGTAATTCAAATTTGTAGTATTTCACATAAATAACCTTATTTTATGAACATTTAGCGGCTTGTCATTGTAACTTTAACCAGTCATTTTTGGCTGGTTATTGTTAACGTTAAAGTTATAACGTAATTTTACAATTTTCAGACGGTACACACTATTTTTCGTCTAACCGAATATTTTCTTATCGTTGAAGTTAGTTGGTGAAACCCGGCCTTAGTAAACAAGGTCAGGACTTTATGGTAGATGCATTAACACTTCTTAATCGAGGCCTTTAAAATTTTGCTGAGTGGCTAAAGGTGTGTGAGTACACGGTCATACCACCAGAGTTTTTCAAATAGGTCCAAATTTTGTGATCAATCTCTAGTAAGTCCCAATTAGTTCTTTAGCTAGTCCTAACTACTAATATACCGATTTTGCTCCATTTCTCTTAAGTGGCTTCGACTTTATCTGTAACAGGGCGACCGGAGGGACTTTAACTTTAACGTTCATATTATTTAAAAGTCGCAAACCATATTCTCGATTTTTGAATGTGGAAAATGTAAAATATACGCAAATTAATAATTTTTTTTATCTATCTGTACTAGTAGTATGTAGTCAAATGACCTTATTGTTGAGCACCGGGTTGGCTCCGCCGTGCGAGTGTCCGTGCCCGCCGCCGCCATGGCTGTGTCCGTGCTGGTGTAACACTAGACCCATTCTGAGGAAAAACATCGACAACATAGACAATCAAGTGTGTCAATCAAAGTGAAAATTAAAAATATCTATATTTAAATACTCCCTTCAAGGCTCAATAGTCTAATGTTATTATTGTCGGTTTCTACTGAGAAGAGCCAGCAAGAAACTCGGCAGTTACTCATTTTTAAAAAGTACTCACATCAGGTTGACGCCGACTCCAACCGCTGATGTGATGAGCATCACCGTTGCGTCGATCTCGAACTCCCGGTAGATCACGCGCTGCACCGCCATGTACACCAGCACTGCCGTTACTACCCATATAAGGAGTACCGATGTCAAAGCTCCGATAACTTCAGCTCTGTACCATCCGAAAGGCATCCTGGAAAATTTATATCGTGCTCAGTGGGTTGCAATGGCATACATTTAATAAACAATATTTTTACCAGTTTGTAACTAAACTAAACTAAACGTAAGGCCAAAAGCTTTTTATTTGTTTGTAAATACTACATTACATGTGCAATACACCTATTTGTTTGTAAATACTACATTACATGTACAATACACCTATTTGTTTGTAAATACTACATTACATGTACAATACACCTATTTGTTTGTAAATACTACATTACATGTACAATACACCTATTTGTTTGTAAATACTACATTACATGTACAATACACTTATTTGTTTGTAAATACTACATTACATGTACAATACACCTATTTGTTTGTAAATACTACATTTCATGTACAATACACCTATTTGTTTGTAAATACTACATTACATGTGCAATACACCTATTTGTTTGTAAATACTACATTACATGTACAATACACCTATTTGTTTGTAAATACTACATTTCATGTACAATACACCTATTTGTTTGTAAATACTACATTACATGTACAATACACTTATTTGTTTGTAAATACTACATTACATGTACAATACACCTATTTGTTTGTAAATACTACATTTCATGTACAATACACCTATTTGTTTGTAAATACTACATTACATGTGCAATACACCTATTTGTTTGTAAATACTACATTACATGTACAATACACCTATTTGTTTGTAAATACTACATTACATGGACAATACACCTATTTGTTTGTAAATACTACATTACATGTACAATACACCTATTTGTTTGTAAATACTACATTACATGGACAATACACCTATTTGTTTGTAAATACTACATTACATGTACAATACACCTATTTGTTTGTAAATACTACATTACATGGACAATACACCTATTTGTTTGTAAATACTACATTACATGTACAATACACCTATTTGTTTGTAAATACTACATTACATGGACAATACACCTATTTGTTTGTAAATACTACATTACATGTACAATACACCTATTTGAACGTTAATATGTGATGTGTATTGTAGCATGAAGTAGCCTTTTATCTGCCATTGTATAGTAAAAAAATCACTTATTTACTAGTTTTTTAAAAAAATATTACACTTTTACTATGATACTGAGCTGAAAATAGTTTGTGACTGATATCGAAAAAGGCAATTTATTTAATCATGTACTAGTCTATTCGAATTTATCTTCTATTGGCGGAAAGAAAGGCGCACTATATATATAGAACGATAAACATTTTGCTAATCAAAATGAGTTACTTTTACTATAATATTTCGCTATTTACCATAGTCGCAAAAAATATACATTCATTAAATGACAGTAAATTATTTAAGATCCAAAGTTTTTGCTGAATTCATACATTTCATTTATTAAGTTTAAGGACGAATATACTTCTTGCGACTATGATAATTACCGATATAAAATATGATAATAACTTGAGTAGAGGCATGTTTATATTTAGTGTAACACAGTTTGTATGCAAAAAAAATTGCTCGGATTTACCTTAACTCACTCTTTATGTTTTAATAGTCCCTTGACATGTAACTCTACATACTGGTAGGCAATCTATGGATCCATGAGCCATAATACATATAATATAACCTGTTACAAACGACACCACCGAGGCAGTTGAATCGTAATTTAGACTGATTACAACTAGAGCAATGCTTTATTCCTAAACAATCATCAACTCCGGTGGAAGATGTTTACTATTGGAAGTAAGCCACCCTTATATATCTCCACTATAGCGGAATTACCGTTTCAGGTTTTCCGAATCTGGTAAACGACCAGAGGTTGCAAGAAACTATGGAAGTTTCCAGATACCCACTCTTAGTTCTCTGAAACTTACAAGGTTTCAAATATAGAAACTGTAGAATCATTTTTACGAATGGCATGAAGTGTCGTGCTACACTACTGCAATTGTCTCCTTTGCGTGGAGTGAAAATTTTCTTCTTATAGTTATTTTCAACAACACTTAACTTATTATTTTAATAATAATATTATCTTAACCTACAACTAAAGTTTCTCCAAGACCGTTAAGGTTTTCTATTAATTCTATATTGTGTTGTGTATTAGTGAAACTCATGTAAGTAATTAATAAATGTATTTTCTTTACTCACAGAACAACGTTTGTCTATTTACCCTACGGCTCTTGGCCGTTACTACAGGAACTTTGTAGAAGGTTGCCCTTCGCAATCGCTCTCTTGGCCATCGCGTGTCCTCTCTCGAGGGACGTCCGCACTGAAGAGGAATCTGGGAGTCTCTCTATACTCCAAATCCTCGGCCTGAGCGTCAGAAGAGTCTCGACCTGAGCAACATTACTCACCTAACCGTCGGGGCGAGCATCAGCCACGTGCGGCATAGCACTGTGCCTGCTCAGCAAGGCCCTGGGCTAACCTTACTCACCACACGTCCTTAGTTTCCCTAAAAGTCTGTCCTGTCCGCGTAAACCTACTCTGGCGGCGGATACCTACTAAATGTGGACGTCGTGGGAGGCATAATCGATCGGGCTCTAGGTCGATGAATCTGATTGTACTTTCTGTCATAATATATATTTTGCAAACCTTCTATCTAGAAATCTGTGTAGGCAGCTAGCATAGCAAGCATAGCTTTCTGTATAGATAGGTAGTTTCTAATATTGTAAAATAGATATCTCTAATTTCTTTATATTAAGGGTTACGAATCACCTTATGTGATTGCATTACTACTAGTATACATTATAACTTTCCTTGACCTTGAAAAGTGATTTTTTTTACTTGCCTCTGAACCCACTCTACCTGAATCTTTCTCTCTTGAGGACCTAGCCGGTGCATCGGTAACAAAATCTTACTTTTTGTTATACCACAGCGGCCGATCTTGAGCCGTCTTCGTCCGGTGACTTACTCTAACCAAGTCGTTTGCCCACCAGGTAGAATGCCGTAGAACTAGAACCTATTTTCCCCATAGGTCATGGGCTCGACACGTAACGTAGCCTGCAAATGCCACTGCTATTCAAGCTATTTTTATGACTTAGTTTCTTTACTGGGTTTCCTTATTACGGATTTTATAACGAAAAAACACCTAGCACACGAGTAGCTGTTTCTATAGCTGACTGAGCAAGTTTGAGATTATATATGAGGCTCTCCCGTAAGAGACCACCTTCATGTAACGTAAATTATCACTTAATTTAAACTTAATAAAATACAGGGAATCAAATGAATGTTCATCAAAAAGCAACATACCTTCTTGTGGCCGGTCGGCTCGCCATCCAGATGGAGAACAGGGATATCATGAAGCTGGCGAAGTCTGTGAGGAGATGCGCCGCATCTGTGGCTATGGCAAGGCTGTTCGAGATGTAACCCCCTGTAAACATACAACGTGTAGTTTCAAACATCCATATCCGGAACTGTGGTCTCTGTTGCAATCATTAACCTTAGTCCAATTGACTCATTAATTTAGAAACTCAAGACAAGATCAGTCGATACGTAGTATGAGGCTCCACTATCAGGTCCATCTTTTGACTAATACTAACCTTGTGACCTTTACAAATCTACCAAAGTGCTATTGAATTTTAGAAAATATCCACCCACGCTTATTTTGGTTATCTGCGTGGGATATCTACGGCAATTCCTAAATTAAAGTAAGAGGCAAGCTATGAGGTATCTGTTGTTCGTCCATTCCCTTCTGTATGTATGTATGTATTCTCCGTCACATCACCTACTCGTAGTCTATGTTCTATCCCGAATTTTAGCTTAATTTGATGGTCCGTTGCGTCGCGACGTGAAGAAAGGGCGACGAAAAAAACAAACAAACCCACCTTCGCATTTTTATTATTATGGATTGGAGTCATTTTTATTTTACGCAAGGCTTCAAAAATAATTTAAACACTACCTATCATGCGCATTCTTAACTTTATTTTATAAAACAAAAACACTTACACACACACGCACCTTCACCTTTGGTAAAGATTTGGTCATCATACGATCAAAGACTCATTCATAAGTCATTTGGCAAGTTGGGCAACACACAAAAAAATCAACTTTCGATTTTAAATTAAACAGTTTTGTTATTAATATTAACTTCGCCCTATTACATAATCATGCTAAATTCCAATCTAAGCGATGGACACAGCATGAGTAGATATTTGTTTTGTTTGATAAAAAAAACGCAAAGATAATGAGGTCGATGCTCCACTCACCTAGTTTCTGTATCGCTGCACAGTATACATATAAACAGTAAGTAAAAATGAAATATAATATTTTACTTTCCACTGTACATCTGTTTATGCAAGGTCCTGTTTTAAAAATTTCAGTCGTCTTAAGACTGTGATATAGGCTAGATCGCGTATATACGTCGTTTTCGTGCAGATACTATAGAAATGTTATAAAACTTGCTTTAGTGCATTACCCTTCTATATGATTTTATTGTATTTAATGCAATAAAAAAACACTTGTGCAAATTTTTGAAGCGTGTATTGCATTTGCTTGTAATGAAAGTTGGTTAAATAATTAAAATAGCTTGTTATCTAGTACATTGACTATAAGTTGTACCAAAAAGTCAAAAATGTAACTACAAAACGGTAAAAACGTTAAATTCCGTACAAAAAAAAAAAGTTTCAAGGCGTTATATCATAAATTACTTAAGAGGCATTTAACAAATATTTCTTATAGTAATGTATATGACACGATGTAATTACCTAAGAGACACAACACAACAAAAAGCCCGATGAAGCAGTAATAGTTGCATCAGCCAACTGCAGTAGTCAGTCAGAAAAAAAATGATTAATTTTTAGTACATTTACATGCACATCGATAATATTACAGATGTTAGATTTTTAGCCTATATCGCCCTCTTAAATTTGTCTATTGGAGTATTGCGCAAAAACTGCTAAGAGATTTCAATTCGGTTGTAATTATTTTATAGTTCAGGGTGGAATTATGTCATTGTTAGGCTTTGATTTTAATAAAATAACTGGGTTGAGTAAATAAAATTATAAATACTCACTAACAAATTTTTTTGCCTGAGACATGGACCTATTATATATATGATACATTTGCAAGCGGGAGGAAATTTACAATAATAACAAGACAAATAGTTTATTTGGTAACCATATTTTTCACGCTACTGTTTCAATAATTTTACTGTGATGCCAGTTGGCGCTCACCTTGTGTCAACAAGGTCATCAACTAAGGACAAAAACCGGTCAAGTGCATATCGTACACGTTAGGTTAGGGTTCCGTAAAATAAGAGTTATTACAGATATTTTAAAAACGCGTGAAACGATCGTGTTCAAAACAGTTTTGGTGAAAAGGAATTATAAAGCTGTATTATTGATTTTTTGAAAATTTAAAAGTGGTTCAAAACTTAAAGGGACACTACTTTACTTAATAACTCGCAAAGGGTGTACCTGCGAGAAAAAAATACTTCAGAACCTTAAATGCATATTTGAAGACCCATCTAACGATAGGAATCCACACAAATGGGTGCGAGGAAAAAATATCATCTATTAGTTTGATGTATACCGTTTTTGTAAAATTTGTAACAATCGACCCTCAGATGGCGGAAAAATAAGGATGTGAATAAGGACAGACGAACAGACATGATGAAACATAATAGCTCTGTTTTTGACTTTTGGATACGGAACCCTAACAACATTTAGTCATCATAACATAATAATTACTACACAGTTTCTGCTCCGGTTCATTTAATAACTCCAATTTAATAACTGTCTAGCTAAGGTTGTCGGTCACTGGATCATTTAATAAATCCATGTCTACCTAAGGGTGTCGGTTGCTGGATCATTTAATAACTCCATGTTTACTAAAGGCTGTCGGTCGCTGGATCATTTAATAAATCCATGTCTACTTAAGGCTGTCGGTCGCTGGATCATTTAATAAATCTATGTCTACCTAAGGCTGTCGGTCACTGGATCAAGATATACAAGAATCCCAATAAAAGTTGAATAAAATGTCTACAAAGTACAAGTATATTAATAGATGTGTTAGTTTGTTTGTATGTTCGTAATATGTAAAGTTATTGATTATGAAAAAATTTCAAAAGAAAATTCATTGTTATAAAGCTACGAGTACATTGTTGCAAATTAATAAATAAGCAAAAAGATAACAAATTTGCGGTCTTATCGCTAATAATCTCTTGCAAACAACCTTTGGGTAGAGGACAATTTATAGGAAATTTGAGTAGTATGTGCTAACTGAATAAATATAAGTTACGGATTAAAACCTAACATTATGAAATATAATAATATATACATTTATAGAAATAGCTAAATAATAAATTTTCTTAAAGTTTTTGCTTGTTTGTCGTCGAAAGGTAAAGCGTTCCATAGTCTTATGGCAGTGACGGTGAACGAGTCATTATATGTTTGAATTAATATACCTAGACTATGTTTAATTCTTAACATTTTAGGGTTCCGTAATAAGCAAAGACGAAGTCAGTATAACAATATTAATTCCTTGATATTTAACTGTCCAGTACGAAGGTACTGTTTGAAGGTATGTTGGCATATGACAGCAGTCATATAAGCCAAGTCAGAGATCCTTATGGCCGAGGGTAACTCTGGCAGTGAATTCGCCACTAGCTCGATAACGTCTGCCAATTCGGACTGCACCAGCGTAGTGGCTTATGGCCTAGGCCTCACTAATCGAAAGTATGGCCTGTGCCCCAGTGGCGGGAATAAACTGCGGCTGAGGCAATAACTCAGGTATAAAGCTTCTCATGCTTTAAAGAAAATTCTTCTGTCGACCTTAATGATTGATGTAAGATGTCAGCTACCCACTGTACGTAGGTCTTACCAAAAACATTCCAGACCCTGACCAGTATACTCAAATCAGTAAATATCTTTAGCTTTTAAAATGATTATGACTTTACGGTTCCAATCCTAAATAGAGATAACCAGTAGCTAATACAAACCCACATCATAATGTAAGGGGACATCCTCATATCACAAACCACTGTAGACCTGTGTGATAATCTGGCAGTGAGCCCATCGCTACAACACTGTTTCTGACACAGTGTATTTGGACCGAATTAGATTTTACTTTCCATCGCTTTATGTGGTTGGGGAAATGCAATGTATAATGCATTATTTACGATATACCGCGATGGCGAGTATTCTATTACTTAGTCGCTCTTTAAAATCCTCTTTCCCCAATGTTCATTAGTTCGTAGAATTGAAGGACCTTTTTCTTCTAATTTCCATTCCTACTTACTCATTTTTGACTGATATCTCCGTAACTCCGTGACCGAACCTGACTTACCTCTTATAGTTCGTTAATACCTTACCTATGTTTAACAAATAAAAACTTTTTGAGAATTTAGAGCGGGTGGAACCGCCGGCAAAAGCTAATTGCAAATATAGGCGTTCTGACATAGGAATAGGGGTCTGCTTTTTCTTTTTTTTTCATATGGAGAATGATAATGTCACATGCCAGAGGGTTTGCGGATCATGTTTATTATCATGACGCAAGACTTCCCAAGGGCAAGGTATAATAGTAGGCAGTGCAATGCAATATATGATTAATATAAAGAACCTACATGTTCAGATAGTATGTTTAAACAGCATTAGGTATTACTAAGCTTGAGATGGTAAAATCGAAAAATAATCATTTACTGTAAGCAACCCGGTAAGTACTTGCCTCGTGTTAGTGTGTAAGTAATTAAAGAAACATTTTTTTCGGTTCAGCAGCTGTAACTCATTAAAAGTGTAGGTACTGGTACTGGTGCGTTGAAAATTGATTCTACGGCGATGAAAGACTCAACGCAAGTTACCAACTAGCAGGCGAGCACTACAAATGCAATCAAATTGGTATAATTACAATTTAAACATAGTCTTATAATGAGTCGAAATCTCAAACCGTCATAAAAAATCGCAAAAAAATTAATCTAAGATTTATTTTTATTATATGGGTACCTACATTTCAAACTGTAAATAATGTAATGTAATATGTTCTTTTTAAATTAAATTTCACATACAATTTAATTAAATTATTATATTTTCTAGTTCCGCTAATTGTTTCGCCAATTGAACGAAACGAGCTTTCATGACAGTATAAAGAAGTAAAGTTCAATAAAAATCTACTAATTCGACGTTGTTAAAAACTTTTTACAAATACAGATTTTTTGAAGTCCATTAGGATATGGGATTTAGAGTCATAAGGATCGTAGTCAGTCAATGGTCGCCTAGGGGATTCGATTTCTACTCGCCTAATAAGGGGCGTAGGTTTTATTCAGTGCGGCGCGCGGCGTGTACCTTTCTAAATTCGTGTAAGTCTTAAAAAAGACGTATGTGAAGTCCACAAGTCGCAATGAGGACGTGTCCACATGGTCTAAATCACCCTTGGTGAGGGTAAGCCGTAGCCGAACAGTAAGGACGTATGAGGTTCGTAAGAGGGATGAGGATCTTGCAAGAAATAACAGGCGGAAGTAGACAATACACTCGTCTATTCGATACCACCATGCAGATATTTACAGAGGGATAGAATCGCAGTAAGGGGAAGATAACGCTAATGACCATACTTAAGAGGATACACATGGCGGCGCCTCGCAGCGGGCTTCAAACGAACGAATTCCTCATTTGTTTTTGACATTTACTGATCAATCACTGTGAAATTTCTTAGTCATAATCCCAAGCCGAATACCTAGGTCTGTGGTTTTTCCAAAATCTTGGAAAAGGTTTTATTAACTAGAATCCTGTTTAACTTTTGAACTATAAAATTTGATAGAAAACTGGCACACTGCAGACCTAGCTATTTTTTACTAGAACATGTCTTCAAATTTTCATGAGTATGTAGCCCGCTGCGAGGCGCCGCGACGTGTATCCTCTTAATTATAATAAAGTATACTTGAAGCTAAAACTATTTTAAGCGTGGTTACATAAGGCTGAATTTTGCATATCATGTTTTCTGTTACTTACGCACAGCGCGGTCTTTGGGCTGCTAATTATTAAAAAACTAGGCTGTGCATAGAAATTCTAGGCTAAACTGATTTTGAAGCATTTTTTGTATTTTTTTATGATTTACTTTCTTAATTCCTTAGTTTTATTTTTAATTCCGTTCGATTTTTCTTTCTTGGTGTGTTTGCCCAACTTCTATACATTTAGTAGTTAGTGTGTGCCACTTCGCCAAACTAGAACAACATCTAACATAAAAAAAGTAGAAGTGACTTGTAGATTTTCCCCCAAAATTACAACTCAACTTAAATATCACAGGTCATAAGAACATTCCCATGTCCTGACTATTGCACTAAATTTGGAAAATCTAACATTGCACGCCTCATAGCGGTTATTCAAATTTAAAAAAAATATATAGATATACAGTATACAGTGGTATATTAGTTTTTAATAAATTATAATTAAACGACAGTACTTAGAACGCTAATATTAACTAGGAATCAGCACAGTGTAATACTTTATATATTAAAAACAAAAGTATTCCGGTAAGATGAATTTTTCGACCAATTTCTCTGCCACATACATGATCACATAAACACAGACTCACGGACGTCCAAGAATGATTAGTTTTAATGTTATTATTTATTATATTAAACAAATTAATTGTTTATAAAATGTACCATATGTGCTAGATAGATTATTTAACTTCATATTAGTGCACTCATATTATCCTGTAAGTGTTATATTAAAAAAAAAAACGTCATTTAAGTTTCGAAAGACTGGGTTTTTTGACATGTCGAGAGTAGAGCACTACCTCACCGCTCCGCTTATGAGACGTGCAATAGACAATTAATAGCAAGCGTATATTTGAAGCGTTTATTATTGTTTTTTATCATTTTTTATAACTAATTTGACGTATAAAATTATTTTTATTATATATTTGACATTGAGCTACCTTTATAGAAATATATATTTTTTTTGATTTAATACAATAATTTTGCTTTATTTTAAATTATCACATTTATAATTTACTTGTTAGTTTTATATAATTTGACATTTGTTATTAAATTCAATTTCTTTTTGACATATCTACTTAATTTACTCATTATTTACTATTTATTTTGTAAAACAAAATTAATATTATGATATATTAGAATGATTGAATGCTGTGCTAACCTTTTATTATGGACACACTCAAATTGTAACCCTTGCTGTAGAATTTCGATCGATGTCAATAAATATAATACAAATAAAAAAAATATCAATATTTTTCATGTACCACCCAAAAATTTTATTTACAAAATAAATAAATAAATAAACAAACTCAAGTAAATGGAACTATGTTTAAAAGGTATAAAGCTACTTACCGACAATTTCACCGATCATAAAGATGACACACAGCACGCTGGCTATTATGAGTTTTCTCCGAGCTTTCTTGTCTATGTCTTCGTTCCGGGATCTGTGACAGTGCCCTGAACCAAAATAGTCTTAATTCATTACAAAAATAGACAGGATTTTTTAACTGTGAGAAAGAGAGGAAGAGAAAGAGATAGAGAGATATAGTTAAAAAAATACTACATAACTTATAGAGATATAGATAAATTATACAAGAAATAAGTTATTTATTTTTGACTAAATTATTATGTAATTAGGACTTAAAGGCTTTTCGGAAATAAAGAAGTTAGTAAATCAAGATTATTAAATTTTTTATTTGGGTCTTTGCAAACCTAACTATATATACAATCATATCGTGTTTTGTTTAAAAATAAAGCTTGTAAAAAAAAATATGGTTAAAATCAGTTTCTAAAAAACTGCTACCATTACATAGTTCTGACAATACCATTGATTAGGAAAACACTTGGGCACATGGTAATTTATTTGTAATTGTCCCCAATATTTAAATTTTTTTTGTGTAAATTTGAGAAATGTATCATTAATGCCTATCAAATATTAAGTAAATTATTTTGTAGCTTCTACCTACATTTATTTATTTATTCTTTTAGCACAAACAAAAGTTTATAGTGGCGAGCTTAATGCCAGTTAATTGTAAAAAAAAAGCATTCTCTACCAGCTGACCACAAGCTAAATAGACAGTGTTAATAGCGGTGTTAAATAAATTTAGGCTAAATTAACAAGGAGATAAGTAAAAAAAGAACAAAGAGTTAAAACTAAACCTATGCTAATTCTAATACTATAATGGTTGTAGAGATAGATTGGGCCATTAATTTTTACATGTTTATGAGATAAATGTACTAAATACAACACATAAATATATAAATACTTATATACAAAATAAGGTCACTAGGAGCCCGAGACTGGACACAGAAACGTTTTATCTTGTAACTGTTTATGATAAAGTTCTTTTAACTTCTCTTTGCAGACATGTGTAAATTTAGAACTGCAGGTTTGCGCTCCAGAGCCCTATAGCATGGATAGTATAAGGATTGAAAACAATCCCAGAACGATGACGAGGCGTAACAAGGAGAAGGCTGTCAGAAAAAAGAAGTGATCGGTCGTGCAAAGAACCAAGACATTGAAACCTAGATTTTAAATGAAATGTAGAGTTCCGAAATGCAGTACGGACGTGCCGGTTTTGACCGGATTCCATTAAAAGCTGTAAGTCGGATTGACCGGTCGCCTTCGTCGGAAAAATGGAGGACGTCGCTCAAATCGCGGCCACTCAACAATGGGCGGCGACAACCTCGCACTCGTCGCGTGATTTTAAACGAATGTGAAATCGTATAGTCGTATTTTCGTAGACCGAAAGTATAACGAATACAATTGATAATAAGGCGGTAAAATTTGTTAAGGGGATCTGAGTGTAAGTCTGGATAACACAGATCACAATCATCAAGGAGCGGCAATATGTGTCTGTACCAATAGAAGTTTGGATTTGGTTGAAAGGAAATTGCGGTATCTGTACAGACAACGTCGAGAATTGGTAACGTTCCGTCTTTTTTGAATGAGGTATCGAAATGTAAGCCAAGGTCCTTAACATTCGCAGAGTATAGGACAATAGTGTTGTTATAAAACATACGTGGTACGTGTTTATATGCATATATAAGTCGAATTTAGACATTTGTCGAGAACTACCTACAATTATTGAAACGAACGGCAAGGGTGGACTGTATAATTTTCTTCGCGGGGACATAAAGTAAATCACTTCTTCTTGTGAGGGTGCACAGCGCGCTCTTCTTAAAATTGTTCGCGTCTCGACGAACGGTGGATGCGTGAGTGAGTAGTCGTACGTGGACATCTTCTTTTACCCCTGTCGGGTAAAAAGAGGTACGGGTGTCGGGGTAAGAACTAATGTTTTACCCCATGACCCGGGCGAGTCTCGAGGGTGAGCGCACCCTCGGTGATTGTTTAAAGAGGGCCTACTTTTCAGGCCCTCTGTCGGCATTATAGTGGCCACTTAGAAAGCGGCGAAGAAAGAAATAAACAAAAAGACCAAAATAAAATAAAACCAGGGAATAAATAAAACAAAAATAAAAAGAAATGTGAAAAAATTTCGAGAAAGTACGAAAAATCTAAAGAGCAAAAATGATAATAGTAAAAACAATTTGAGCAATTTGACAATACAAAAACTAAGCAAGAGGCTTAGTTTTTTAGTGGAATTAGCTCCCTAGGGAGAGGTCGGCCCTCCGGTGGACGGGCATGTAATGGCGCAATGCCCCTTAGGTGAGGATGCGCACTGTTGTCCGCCATGTCAAACAGCCGGGCGGCCAGTCTGGCGATAAACTCACCTATCGGCTCTGCCTTAGTGTCCCTAGCAATTGTGTCGTTGCGGACGTAACGCGGAGCGCCCGTTATTATCCTTAGCGACTTGTTTTGCACAACTTGGATCTTTTTCTTTTTAGTGGCGGATAGCAATGCGTACCAAGCCGGCGCGGCGTACGTCAAACGGGACCTAACATAGAGCTTGTATAGCCGGACTTTGGTTTTAAGCGGCAGGTCAGATGAAAATAGTGGCCTTAAGGCCGCCCTGGCGCCGACCGCTCTGGCTGTCGCATGCTCGACCATTTTGGTCATGCGCAACCTGCGGTCGATAAAGCAGCCAAGGTATTTCACACTGCTCTGCCACTCAATTACCTGTCCGCGGAATACAAGCTCTTTAGGTAATAGTCTCTGTTGGCCGGTTAAGATGGCTGCCGTTTTTGAGGCGTTTACTGCTATCCTCCACTTGTCAAGCCAGCACGGGAGGATATCCAATAATCGCTGCATTTTAGCGGCGGCTAAGTGGGACTTACGGGATGAGCTCATGTACGCGCTGTCGTCAGCATACAATGCTAAGGTGACGTCCTGTGTGCCTGGCGATAGACCGCTATCGCTAAGCGTAGGAATGTCATTGGTGAAAAGTGCATACAACAGAGGGGAAAGGCAACTGCCTTGTGGGACCCCCGCTGTAATGGTCTTAATAGGGGAGTTTTTATTGTCAACCGAAACATAGAAACTCCGCCCCTCCAGAAAGGAGGCTATTATACGCCCGAACATGGGGGGTAAATTGGTCTCAGAGAGTTTGAACAATAAGCCGGCGTGCCATACACGATCAAAGGCCTTCTCTATATCGAGAAAGACCCCAACCGTGTACCTGCCCTTGTTCATTTCAAAGGCCATATGGTGTAAGACGCGAGTAAGCTGAAGAGTGGTGCTATGATTACTTCTAAAGCCAAACTGTTCTGGCCTTAGACTGATAAAAGGTGATATCCTTTTCAATAAAAGACGTTCGAACAGTTTGGCTATGTTAGAAAGTAAAGTGATCGGGCGATAATGCTCTGGTTTCTGGCGGCTCTTGCCAGGCTTCGGTATGACAATAATTTTGCCTGTCCTCCAGGCCGTGGGAAAGAAACCTGTGCGCAGGATTCCGTTAAAAATACGGGTTAAGGCCACAAGACCTTTCCTGGGCAACATTAATAGGGCCGTGTTCGGAATTCCGTCAGGGCCGGGGGATTTCTTTTTATTTAAAAAAGATATGAATTTTTTGACCTCCTTAGGGGAGATAAAATCATCGCCTCTAAGTGGGTCAATATGACTGGTAAGGATCTGTTGTATACGCTCCTCAACCAATGTTGTGTGGGCGTGGTCGACAATGGGATTGGGCCTAAATTGGTCCTCGAAATGGTCCGCCAGTAAACCCGCGCGTTCCTCAGCTGAGTACAGACGGTTACCTAGCGTGTCTACAAGGGGGTGTATGGGTGCAGGGGTGTTGGTCATACAGCGAGCTAAACGATATAGAGCGGTATCGTTGTCGCTGGCCTTTGAGATTGTGTTATCCCAAGACCATTTCCGATAAGTTGAAATTTGGTTCGATAGCTCAGTACCTAACTTATTTAACTCTTTTTTAATTGTTGGGCAACGAGTTCGGCACCACAGTCTACGAAGCTCTCGCTTTTGGCTAAGTTTACTACGGAGATGTGCCGGTAATAAACTTTTCCCCGAGGTTGACTTGGCAGACGTGGTGCACTGAGCAAGTGCGGAGGAGATAGCAAAAGTAAGTGCCTGAGTGGCTGTTTCCACTTCCTGTGGGGTAGACAGGCCACCGGGAGGGAGTTTGAATGAGTTCAGTAATTCTTGATATTTTGTCCAGTCCGTGAAGTTTTTCATTGGTGGTAAAGGTTTATCCCTAATAGAAACTCCGAGGACCAGTAAGATGGGAAGGTGTTGCGAATCGATATCATGGAGTGTTTCTAAAGAGATGGGCCAATTGATATTACGGGCTAGTGCTATGTCTAGTACGTCTGGTTGAAATAAGTCCTGAGAGGGATAATGAGTGGGGGAGCCGGGACCAATTACAACGTAATTGTGCGCCGCGGCATCGATTTTCAAATCTCTACCTTCATTGGATGAAATTCTTGACCCCCATTGTCGGTGTTTGGCGTTGAGATCGCCGAGTATAAGTGTGGGCGTGTCATCGGACATAATATTTTTTATATCGCCGGAAATGAAAGGCACCTTAGGTGGTTTGTAGGCGGCAAAAACCTTAAGTTCGGTGTTACCGACTTTAAGTTTAATGCCTATCGCTCTGGTTGAAACAAAGCTTGGCAGGGGTAAACTTTCGTGGACAATGTCTCTACGAATCAACACTGCTGTGCCCCTGTAAGCGATGTTATTTATGATATTTATTTCGTCCCGCCTGTAGACGAAATAGTTAGGTAGACAAAAATGTTGCTCAGGTCGCAACTTGGTTTCGCCCAGCAGCACAATATGTATATCATGCTGTTGGACTAGCAACCTGAGATCATCGGTCTTACCTCTTACCCCCCCTGGATTCCAGTATACAATCCTTAGATTGAAGAGAATTCCTGGACCAGGAGGTGGGTAAGCTGCTGTAGGCCGCGCAGTAGTGCGGGCAGCGGATTTTGACCGTCTGCGATGGCCTCGATAGCTGCATTAAGTGCGGCGATGGACGCTCTGGCAATGTTAAGAGACAATGGCGAGACACAGTGAGCTGGCGCAACATAAGGTGCGCGACCCCTGGGGGGTAGTGCGGGGGTGGTAGCAGCTGAAGGAAAGCTTACCTTACGCTGAAAAACTGTGGACGGGGCTAGCGTACGTGCGGGGATGAGGGGTTGAGGGGGTGGGGGGGGTTTAAATTGGATGGGCGGGGCTTGCGTTTGGTCGGGAGGGGCGGCAGCAACGATGGGGGGGGCAACAAACGGCGGTGGCGCCAACTGTGCCTCGACTGAGGGAACTAAAGCAGGCGTACCTTCTTGTTGTTGCGTTAGCGACTTCCCTCTACCTTTGCGACCTCTCTTCGTTCGTTTTTTGCGAGGGGGTTGTGTTCTGTCCGACGGGGGGTTGGCGGGGGGCATAAGGGTTGGACCCTGATTACGATCGTACTCTTGTGTCCCCAGTACTGGCAGGGGTAACGGTGCTTCTTTCCGTGGGGGTGGTTGTTTCGGGGCGGCGGGGGCACTTTTCACCCCCATCTTACGCGCCTCCCTCTTATATATTGGGCACGACTTGTCATTTGCCGCATGCTCTCTTTTGCAGTTAGCACACGTTGGGGTGGCTTCTCTGTCGCGCTTGCAGTCCGCCGTGGGGTGGCCCTCTCCGCAGCGCACGCATCGGATCGGACGGTGACAATTGGCCGATGAGTGGCCGAAGGCTTGGCACCTGTGGCACTGCGCCGGCCCGGGCTTCGCTTTCCACGCAGTGATTGTTACACCGGACATACTTAGGAGCTCCGTTATGTTATAAATATTTTGGAGCTCTTTTGGGTCGTACCTTTCTAGTAGTTGGCCGAAGTAAATGCAGACGGGGCGGCCTCTCGCCCCCGGGATTTGTCGTATGTGCGACAGAGGGAAGCCAAGTGCTGCCATTTCTTCAGATAATTCCCCCAACGGTGCGTCTATGGGGAGGCCTTTTATGGCTATTTTCTGTGGCCTCTCGTTGTCAAGGCTGTAACAGTACCATGACACTGTACTGTCTGTCTTGGAGAGCTCGTCGATATAGGCCGCCACCACCCTATATTCGTCCGGCGATTGTGGTATAAATCGCACGCCTTTGCCAAACGGGCGTGCGTGCGGCGCGTGCTTTAAGAGGGAGCGCAGCTTTTTTAAATGAACCGACCATTGCGGCAAATTCTCAACAATGATCGGTGGGTACCTGGCTTTCTCCTTAGGCTTTTCGGGCTGGGCAGGTGTAGGCTGGGCCGGAGTGGCCGACACTTGCGCGTAGGACTGGCCGGTAGTTTGCGGTGAATTAGTGTCCATATCCATTTGAGCGACAACATCGGTCGCTGCTGCTTGCGGCGGTGTCGGTGCTGCGGCGGGTACAATCGTGTCTTGGCTAAGGCTGTTGGGGGCGGTTATCATCTCTCTGGCTGCCGCGCGGGCTTGCTCAGCGGGGTTTTTAGTTGGGCTTAGTGAGAAGGGACGTACCTCACGACCCGTTGTCCTACGTGGGTCGCTTGTTGATGATTTAATGGCGATCGACGGCGGGTGGGCACGCGGTGGCGGATTGAATGGCGTCGATGGTGACATCAATGAGGCGTCGCGGGATGCCGACGCCGGTGGGGCGTGTAAAACTATATCTGCGTTAGCCGCAGGGCCGGCTGTTACCTTACGTGGCGTGACGCCGTCCGATGGAGGAGAGGCCTGGATGGGAGACAGTATGGCGGGGAGTTCCTCATCTTGAAAATACTCATACTCGTCACCTGTCTCCGAAGTGGCGTAGCTCGTGGTGCCCGAGCGGGCTGAGACCATAGACGCAGCCGACGGCGGGCGCGGCGGTGGAAAGGCTGCGGCGAAAGTGCCGTCGGCGGCAGTAACCTGTCCCGTAAAAAGATTACGGGCCACTATAGCCGGTGGCTGAGAACGCGACCATACCTGTCGCTTCCTTACTCCCCGACCCCTATTGGGGGGTTGGCGGAACGGTGGGGGTGGCATCTATAGGGATGACGACGGCAACGCTAACATTCCTCGAATAGGCACGCACGGAGGCGGCCGGACCCAGAGCAAGTAAGAAAAAACACTTACTCAATCCAAATTGCCTACCGAGGGAGAGCGAGACAGCAGTCTGAAGCCTTCTTGCTCGCACACGCTGAGCGATGACGCTTCGGCTCGAACGAGCACCCGCAACACACAAAACGCACACAACGCAAACCGTCTACAAACAAAAGGCAGAATGAACAGTTCTTAGGAGCAAATACAGAAAGAAACGGAAAGAAACAAGAAACTCCAAGCGAACGGTCGTTCTGAGTGAGATGTATTGTATGATGATGTATGAGTGAGTAGTCCCGGCGGCCGCGAGCTTAGGGGGGTAAGTCGGTCTCAGAAAGCTTAATCATTAGGCTGGCGTGCCAAACACGATCAAAGGCCTTCTCAATGTCGAGAAAGACTTCGACCTGCCTTTGTTCAGCTTATATATGGTTTTGGACACGAGTAAGATAAAGAGTGGTGCTATGATTACTTCTAAAAGCAAACTGTTCTGGCCTTAGATTGATAAAAGTTGGTAAAAGTGAGTAGGCCCGGCGGCCGCGAGCTTAGCTACCTTGTAGCAAAACTTTGAGGAAGCTTACGCTGTGCTTTTTATTTATTTTCGCTTTCGATACAAACTTTGGTTATGATCTAGCGCTTTAACTTTAATTACAGGCATAAGGTTAAAGCGACATACATGAGAGTAGACAGAAATGTAGTACAAAGCATGAGCATTCGAATGATATAAGTTACATCTTATTGTGAGCTTTTGCAATACAAAGTTATAAGGAGTAAGAGAATAGTTTGAAAGTTTTACATTTTTAGCCGTTTGCTAACTCGTTTTCTTTTTAAATCTATAGTGAATTATGCTAATATAGTAATCTCTAGTTATAAGCTACAATCATAAAAAGGTTTTACACAATAAAAAGTAGAAAAATATAAAAAAGTTGTAAAAGTACAAAAATGGCATTTTTTCCTTTATCATAGCGCAAAAGCTATGTTTTATGCTTATAAGCTTTTTCATATATTGTCAGTGTATATACATACAGAAATGACTCTGATTTAGAAACATTATAGTACATGCATTACGCAATTTTTGTATACTTTCTGTTGATGTAGTCGTTTTGTACTTTTGTTACAATTTTAAAGTACGTTGTATGGCGTCTGAATGCAAATATATGAATACAAAACGAATGTGTTAACCTACCTTACTATGAATTACGATGCTACAGAGCTATTTACAACAATCTCCACCTCGTGCGCAAGCACCAAATCTTCAATCTACCGCTGATATAACGATGAGACGGGAGACTAGACGGCGTATGGATCCAGCTGCTGTTCTAACTATTGTAACTCGTACTCGTCCATCTGGACCAGGATACACTTTTGTAACTTCACCGCGGGGCCATGAGCCTCTAAATTTCTTTTACAGTGCCGTTTTTACAGATTGCACGAGTCGTTCCCACGCACCACCACGTTCGGCCCCCGCAAAGCATGCACCGTTGTCCTGTATATTACGGTCGGGGTACCGCGGCGTGCCATCATTCGGCGTAAGCTCATTATCATAGAGGAGGCAGAAAGAGATGCAGCCAACTCTAAATGTATTGCTCGTGTGGTGAGGCACGTGTAGAGTGCGCCCCACCGCTTCTCATGTCTGCGCCCGATTGTAACTTGCATCGGCCCAAAATAATCAACTGCGGTTGAGGTAAATGGCGGTTGGTTTTGGGTTAGCCTTTCTGACGGTAAGTCGCCTATAGGGATCTTTGAGGGTCTACCTTTGTAGGTCCTCCACCATTGGTTTTATTAGTTACATAGCGTATAGCGCTTCGCAATCCTATTATATGATATCTTTGCTGCAATTCATTCATAACTGTTTGATAATTGCCGTGGTTGTAGGTTCCATGAATGTGTTGCAACATAACTTTGTGAATTCTTCTTTGGCATGTAAGACTGGCAATTTTTCTTTGTCTGTCACTCGACTGTCTAAACAAACAATACTGTTTTTGTCTATTGTTACTGCCAGCTTGTAAAATGGTGACATCTTTGCTATGGTCTCCGCCCAGCCTCTAGATGCGCGATGTCTTCTATAACGAGTTATGCTGACTTCTGCGTATAAGCAATAACTCTGCAAGTCTGACGTGCTTCTGTGTTAGGTCAGGGTTCACATATTTGTCGTGTGGCTTGATTTTGAATACCTCTGCGGCGAGAATAACAGGCAGTGGTGCGCAACAGTTTTGGGTATTTAGAAAAACGTTCGACCCCAGGTAAGTAGTCACAAATATTATGCCTAACCGTTACGTGAACCTGCTTGACATCTCTTTCTACGCTTGTTGGTATTGATGGCTCCTGGACCTGCTTCTCTTTTGGCCAGGTCGAGGGGTCGCCCATAATGAACTCAGGGCCACAAAACCATCTGTGATTCGCATCGAAATTGGATGGTATGCCTTTTGTTGCGTCGCCCGCAACGTTTTGTGCACTGGGTAGCCAGTGCCAGTCTATTGGCACTGTCACTCTCCACTATTTTTATTTGTAAAAACATCTCTCTTATATCGGCAACTTCACCTATGCGACCTTCTCGAAAGCGTACTAAAGCACCGAATAGTGCTCATTTTCCAACAATCACGGATGTTCAGCTTGACCTGAGTACACTCGTGGTCGTCGACACGGTTTCCACCTACTCTTTCTAAAGATGCTCTGCCACTCAATTACCTGCCCGCGGAATACAAGCTCTTTAGGTAATAGTCTCCACTTGTCAAGCCAGCACGGGAGGATGTCCAATAATCGCTGCATTTTAGCGGCAGCATTAGCAGCATTATCCGCCCGCACATGGGGGGTAAGTCGGTCTCAGAAAGCTTAATCATTAGGCTGGCGTGCCAAACACGATCAAAGGCCTTCTCAATGTCGAGAAAGACTTCGACCTGCCTTTGTTCAGCTTATATATGGTTTTGGACACGAGTAAGATAAAGAGTGGTGCTATGATTACTTCTAAAAGCAAACTGTTCTGGCCTTAGATTGATAAAAGTTGGTAAAAGTGAGTAGGCCCGGCGGCCGCGAGCTTAGCTACCTTGTAGCAAAACTTTGAGGAAGCTTACGCTGTGCTTTTTATTTATTTTCGCTTTCGATACAAACTTTGGTTATGATCTAGCGCTTTAACTTTAATTACAGGCATAAGGTTAAAGCGACATACATGAGAGTAGACAGAAATGTAGTACAAAGCATGAGCATTCGAATGATATAAGTTACATCTTATTGTGAGCTTTTGCAATACAAAGTTATAAGGAGTAAGAGAATAGTTTGAAAGTTTTACATTTTTAGCCGTTTGCTAACTCGTTTTCTTTTTAAATCTATAGTGAATTATGCTAATATAGTAATCTCTAGTTATAAGCTACAATCATAAAAAGGTTTTACACAATAAAAAGTAGAAAAATATAAAAAAGTTGTAAAAGTACAAAAATGGCATTTTTTCCTTCATCCTAGCGCAAAAGCTATGTTTTATGCTTATAAGCTTTTTCATATATTGTCAGTGTATATACATACAGAAATAAAACTGATTTATACACATTATAGTACATGCATATCGTAATTATTGTAAAATTACCCGAGACAAAATGACGTCGTACATATCACCACGAGTTGTATACTTTCTATTGATGTAGTCGTTTTGTACTTTTGTTACAATTTTTAAGTACGTTGTATGGCGTCTGAATGCAAATATATGAATACAAAATTAATGTGTTACCTAACTATGAATTACAATGCTACAGAGCTATTTACATTAATTGTACTCTATTTATTAGCATTTACTTACACTCCAAAGCGTGTCCATCAACTCAATGTTGATCGGGCGTGCAAGTAGTAACGTCAAGGTCATCGACTTTACTTTGAATATAGAGCTACAAGTCGTCCGCATAAAAATGGTAAGAACAGCCAAGACTAGGGAATTGATGTTAAGAATGACCTTCTAAATAGAATGAAAAACAAGGTAGAAGAGAGTTTTACCACCTTGAGATAGGAGGCCAAGTATACGTACCTATTGCAATGCAAAAAAATATCCTTTGCACTTATGGTTAATACGCGTAACTTTTTCTATGAATCCAATTCAGAAAGGCGATCGAAGGTTTATTATATCTGATACAAAGCCTAGCCTCGCTTCTGGTGGCGTTAGAGCCACGGTTCCCAACTTAGGGGTTTTCCCCCCAGATTTAGGGGGTTATTAAGTGAGATGGGATTTTTTCAGGGGTATGAAATTTTTAGGGGTGTTTTCAGCTGGGGCTTATCTCGCTCAAAGGATTAGCATTACCATTCAGCGAGGTAACGCCGCCAGCGTCTTAGGAACTATGCCTCAAGATACAACTTTGGAAGTGGTTTTCTTTTAGTATTTTCTTTGTCAATGTATTACTACTTTGTATAAGTTAATTAAGGAGTGTACATAATTGATTATAGTAGAGAAGTTTAGATTATTTTTATTATATTTTTTTATTTAGTTTTAACGTAGTATTTTTGATTGGTTAGAAATTGAATTTTGTAAAATGTTTGTTTTAAATATTTAGATAATTAGAAAGAAAGTAAGATTTACAAAGAAAAAGGGGGGGGGGGGGTAATTAAGGTCTTAGCACCCGCTTTATCTGCTCGTAATGACAATGTTTACGACTAAGTATGATGAAAAATAACATTATTTAGAAACAATCCATAGCTCTGGTAATCGTGTTCCGTTCGTTCACGCGGGAAGTAATAATGAATAACAAGGTTTTGGTGACAAACATATAATTTAGCTTTGCTAATTAAGGTTTCTATACTAGATTGTATAACAATACAGCACATTAGTATTTGTATGCAATCTTGAATCAACAATATAAATGAAAAATAAATTATATGAATAATAAATAAATATTTAAAGTAAGAGAATTTATCAAAAATGTATATTTACATTTGAAATATTTTGACAGTTTTGAAATGTTATGTTTAATGAACTATTGTTAAAAAGAGTAGAGAATAAGGACGCAGTTCACATTTTTTTTTTATTAGAAATTGTTCATGACTCATTACAACCACCGGTGTGAAGTTAGCAGCCAAATTTAGCAGCCATTATAATCCGACCAAATTAAAGAGTCTGAAAAACCAACATAAAAATCAGGTAAAACAACTTATAGTTATAAGAAATATATAGTATATACAGTATATTTCGCTTAAAAAATAAAAAAAAAAACACTTGTGCCCAGCCGAAATGGCTGATAGACACGAAAATCAAATTTTAATAACATTAATTGGTAGTGCTCATTCAGCGGTAAAAACTAAGGTCTAGTCGATCGACTGACGTGATGTGACTGTATTTATTTTATGTAGATTTTAATAATCTATCAGAATAAATGCATTAAAATTACTTAGGCAGGGGACTAGGATACTACAGAAGCTAAAAACCAAAAAGATATTTTTTTTGGCTGCTGTCCAATTTGACATCGATCTCGATTGAGTGACACGTTGCCATTATATATACGCAAAAGTTTATTCAGACTCCAAAAATAGATATTTTCCAGGTCTTGAGAAGAGGCGTATAGAACAAAAACTGAGAAAACACATAGGAACAAAATATCAAACAAGTTTTGTACCGCAATAGTTTGGCTGCTGGTAAAAAAGTAAAAGTTTTTCAGATATCAATAGATCAATATACAACCAATCTAAATATGGTTTGGGGTTACTTATAATATGTAATATTCATTTGTGAGCATTTTTTCCTACAAGTAGGTAACAAACGTCAACCCATTAAAGTTTATCGTTGAAAAAAAAGTCCTAGACGATCGACTGACGTCATGTGATCACTTTTATTTTGTGTGTTAGTTACAGACGTACTAAAAAAAATACATTAAAATCACTTAGGCAGGGGACTACAGTATCAGGGACTGGGAAAACTGAAAACAGCAATTAATTTTGGCTGATATCGAATATTTTATTTTGTTTTAATATTTCACCCAATTATTCTAAGTTTTCATCAAATAAATATTTATATGGTGAACCCTTACGTCACAAAAAAACACTTGTGCGAAGATCAAATGGCTGATAGGCACAAAAAAAATTTTTTAATAACATTAATTGGTAGTGCTCATTCAGCGGTAAAAACTAAGGTCAAGTCGATCGACTGACGTGATGTGACTGTATTTATTTTATGTATATTTTAATAATCTATCAGAATAAATGCATTAAAATTACTTAGGCAGGGGACTAGGATACTACAGAAGCTAAAAACCAAAAAGATATTTTTTTTGGCTGCTGTCCAATTTGACATCGATCTCGATTGAGTGACACGTTGCCATTATATATACGCAAAAGTTTATTCAGACTCCAAAAATAGATATTTTCCAGGTCTTGAGAAGAGGCGTATAGAACAAAAACTGAGAAAACACATAGGAACAAAATATCAAACAAGTTTTGTACCGCAATAGTTTGGCTGCTGGTAAAAAAGTAAAAGTTTTTGAACAACTGACATGTTCATCTATTTTTTTTTCATAGATCAATATACAACCAATCTAAACTTATGGTTTGGGGTTACTTATAATATATAACATTCATTTGTGAGCATTTTTTCCAACAAGTAGGTAACAAACGTCAACCCATTAAAGTTTATCGTTGAAAAAAAAGTCCTAGACGATCGACTGACGTCATGTGATCACTTTTATTTTGTGTGTTAGTTACAGACGTACTAAAAAAAATACATTAAAATCACTTAGGCAGGGGACTACAGTATCAGGGACTGGGAAAACTGAAAACAGCAATTAATTTTGGCTGGTATCGAATATTTTATTTTGTTTTAATATTTCACCCAATTATTCTAAGTTTTCATCAAATAAATATTTATATGGTGAACCCTTACGTCACAAAAAAACACTTGTGCGAAGATCAAATGGCTGATAGGCACAAAAAAAAATTTTTAATAACATTAATTGGTAGTGCTCATTCAGCGTTAAAAACTAAGGTCTAGTCGATCGACTGACGTGATGTGAATGTATTTATTTTATGTATATTTTAATAATCTATCAGAATAAATGCATTAAAATTACTTAGGCAGGGGAGTAGGATACTACAGAAGCTAAAAACCAAAAAGATATTTTTTTGGCTGCTGTCCAATTTGACATCGATCTCGATTGAGTGACACGTTGCCATTATATATCACAAATATATAATGGCAACGTGTATATGTCAAATTGGACAGCAGCCAAAAAAATATCTTTTTGGTTTTTAGCTTCTGTAGTATCCTAGTCCCCTGCCTAAGTAATTTTAATGCATTTATTCTGATAGATTATTAAAATATACATAAAATAAATACAGTCACATCACGTCAGTCGATCGACTAGACCTTAGTTTTTACCGCTGAATGAGCACTGCCAATTAATGTTATTAAAATTTGATTTTCGTGTCTATCAGCCATTTCGGCTGGGCACAAGCGTTTTTTTTTTATTTTTTAATCGAAATATACTGTATATACTATATATTTCTTATAACTATAAGTTGTTTTACCTGATTTTTATGTTGGTTTTTCAGACTCTTTAATTTGGTCGGATTATAATGGCTGCTAAATTTGGCTGCTAACTTCACACCGGTATCACAACCCGCTTCGTGCTCCCGCTTAATGGCAAACCAATCAACGTTTTTAGAAGTGATGGATAAAAATCGTTTTTATCACATCTAATAAAATAGAGCTGGTTGGTTCTTCGTAAATAGAGACTAAAGTAGCTTTTTGATCCCTAGGGACTAAAGTGACTTCAATGTTAGTTAATGTTCCAATCACCAAAGAGATCAATCACATACATTGTATGAACAAGAAACTGGATATATGATAAAACATACAATTCGCACGCGGACAAAATAAAATGTGAAAACATAAAAAACGCACGAAATGCATTTCGCCTTCGTAATAGTTTTCTCAATTTTGGATTTATGCGTTGAGATAGATAGAGTTGTGATAATGAAACTATTATATTAATTCCAGATAATATTGTATCGGACGGTAAAAATGTGATACATAAATTTGTAATATATCTACAACTGTATGATACTAATTAAACAGTTACGATGCACTTCCAGAATGGTACACATAAAAACATTAGCCTCTTATTGTTTCTATGTTATGTCTTATTGTTGCTGGGGTTTTAAATAAGACTTACTGATCTTGGTTTTGTATTTTTCCAACAAAGTAAATACAAGGCCTATTTTGGGCGACATTTTATTTAAATAGAACTCACTGATCTTGGTTTTGTATTTTTCCAACATAGTAATCAATACAAGACCAATTTTGGGCGACATTTTATTTCTGAGATTTTTCGTAGGTTTTTTCCACTCGCATAACGGTAGACGGTAGACGGTTATAGGAACCTCACTTCCTGTAAGTATCTTATATGATACGTGCACGTGATTACAATAGTGTTGATATAAATTCAACACTCCATCTATTCTCCGAAGAATTTGCTTACACGATTTGCCACTTTGATGATTTACTTATGTCAAACATGGTTCACTGAAAGTGTTGTGATATTATTTTATTTGTTGGAGTTTACTCCTTAAGAATCGATTTGCATATATAAGGAGCCCGGTATGAGAAAAATGTGAGGAGTAAAATCTATCGATGAATGACCTCGTTACGTTTTTGGTGCGCATCCTATGTCGCGCAACTTTCTAATTTGGTTGTGAGTGTAGGGTATAGGGACATGTGCATAGGGTATACTGCAAAGCGACTATACCTATATGTTATTGGGTTTGTTTATTTCTATCAGTGTCGACATTTTTATATTGCTGTTTTTATTATAAATATCAATAATTAATATTGTTATTGTGAAGTTTTAATCGTTATCATTGTGTTCCGCTAAAGTGAACTGAAGGTATTTTCAAATAACTATGGCAGAAAGAGGTGTAGATGATATTGCCGGAACATCTAAAAAACACGTGGCTGCAAGGTACGTTGCAATTCATGTATTATATGTATGAGCATGTGCAATTTGTATTTATTAAATATTTTAATAATTATCGAGCGCATCCACATAAAATAGAAAATTTCTAACCTAACCAAAAATTAATTTTTTTGTCGATGTCTATAAATTCTTACACGTTATTATGATTTATTTTATAAATAATTTTTGAATATTAACAATTGTAGTCAATAATTCGATAATATTATCAGAAAAATCGACAATATTTTTTCATTATAATAATGTTTTTATAAAATTTCCTTTTGAAAGGTTATTTTTTAGCTTATTTAAATAATTTTCATGTACTATTTATTATTGTACGTAAAAGATTTAGTGACATAATTATCTTTTTATAACCATTTTTGTTAATTATTGAGATAATATTATATATTTTAAATAAAAAAATAATTATAATAATTTTAAAAAAATGTTTATGAAAACCTTTTTTTATCAATTTTCTTTTTAAAGTTAATTAAAAATTTTATAATTATGCATTTATAAATTTTCTAATTTTTTTTTAAATTTTTTTACTAGGAAAAAATCTAAACCTCCAAAAACTCCAGCCGAGAGACAGCGAGCTTACCGATTAAGAAAAAAATTAATGAAGGAAGCCCAAAATATTCTGGCAATCAACCAACCCTCAGGGTCCGTCGCACCCGTGCACATCTGAAATTGACTATTGTAATAAGTTTAATGTAAAATATTTCGTCGATTAGTTATAATAAATGTATATGAAATGAATAAATATATATTTATATATGTATAGTAAACTCCAGTCGTGCGTCGGAGCTGACACACACAATTTTTTTTTTTTTTGTTCGATTTACTTTATAAAATCATTCAGTTACTTCTTAATCAGTATTGATGTTAACATGTTTTAATTTCGCATTAATACATTTTCTTAGACGCAAAAATACATATTTCATAGTGGGTAACTAACTCTACTTTTTGATACTCAACTAACAAAATTTGGTCGTGTAAGGGTTGAGACAACGTTTAAGTCGCAACCTAGGGTTGGACTGTTTTGGTTGTATAACAATAAGTACCAGGAAGACCGACCTTCGCTCGTTTTTTCGGTGTTTGTAACTCTTAGTACCTACAGTTTTAGGGTACCGTAAAATAAGCGAAAGCCCATAGCACACAGACATCGGTAAAACCATTAAATAATCCAAATGTTTTTAACAATAACTTATATGACCTTTTAAAAAATATAAGTTATTTAATGATTATTAATCTGAACATTTGTCTTTTAAACATAGACTAAAAGTCGTGTAAGTATTGTCAAAAGTTTTTAAACAAAACGTGCATATGACAATACGTTATTTTTTTAATTTATTATTATTATTTATATTATTATTACTATTTATAGTCTTATAAAAGGAATAATTGTACGTTCATCTTGTAAGTTGTTCAACTGTCAGAAAGTCTTAAGGTAGTCGTTACGATGACCATGGTCATATATTTCTCGTTTAAACGACAAAGAGTTGCATAAAAAAGATTCTTAAAGGTCACCGCTGCGAATGTTATAAGGTGATTATATAATTTGATCGTGTAAACGTTTTATGGACTGAATTAAATGACTAAGGTATTATACAACTAAACGTTTGTATAAAATACTGTCACACAATTCCTTGAAATTTGAGATACCACTAGATGACCTCTATATAACCAAATGTTATTTAGTGTCTTTATTAAAGGACAACTTTGCTTGTTAGGGTAATTTACAAAAAAAAAACTTAATATAAAGTTTTTGCCCATCAGTTTCTTGAAAATTTTGAGAGGAAACAGAAACAATGAATAACCGACGCAAAGCAGTATATGTAATTAAAAATTCTAAGACGTGATTATTTCAAAATCTGGTAATTTGAAAAAGTTATGTGGCAGGCAAAAGTTATTATTAAAAAATCGGCCAAGTGCGAGTCGGACTCGCGCACGAAGGGTTCCGCACCATTATCTATAAAAACGGCAAGCAAATCACGTTTGTTGTATGGGAGTTTTATATTTCCAACATTTGGATTTTAAAAATTCGTTTTTCAAGAAGAGTAAATTGAGGATATCTTATGACGGCGCAAGTTAGCTGCTATATATCCTTTAATGGCTTAGGGCGGGCGCACACTTAACGGCTTAAGGCGGGCGCACACTTAATGGCTTAGAGCGGGCGCACACTTAGACATTGAACTTTCTTTATACTAAATAAATAAAGAAAAATTTATTGACTACATGTCAACAATAGCGTACTATACGTAGCAAGGTCGTAGCTAAACGCTGTTTACTTCAAGGAATATGATAAGTGTAGGAAAGAAATGTCCTGTGTGAGTGAATCGTTACAAGGCCGACATGTATTTTGAGGTCTAATACTCACGGTCGGAGTCGGTGATGCTGCCGTGCCGCCTCTCGGTCTCGTGGCCGTCGGCGCTGGTCTCGATGACCGCACAGCATCCCTGCGAGGGGTTCCCGTGCACGCAGAAGATCACCCTGCGACCCCGCCCGGGACTCTCTGTGCCATACGACGACTTTATGTCCTTGAATCTAGAACAGCAAAACATTAACAATCTATATTACATACGCATAACATTAACAATCCACATCACACACGCAAAACATTAACAATACATACATAGGTAGGTACGCAAAATATTAACAATCTATATTACATAGGTAGGTACGCAAAACAACAATCTATACTACACACGCAAAACATTAACAATCTATATTATATAGGTAGGTACGCAAAACAACAATCTATACTACACACGCAAAACATTAACAATCTATATTACATAGGTAGGTACGCAAAACATTAACAATCTCTATTACATAGTCAGTAAAGTTTGCCAAAACGCGCCTTGTCGCGTCAGGCCAACCCAATCAGTAGTGTACAAATGTGACAAAGTAAGGTGAATATGCTAAACTCCGCTCCTCAAGGTTTTTCAAATTTGAATATCTGTTGCTCCCACAATTATGGTCTCAGAAATATCGTTGATACAGTTTAAGATAGATTGATTAATGTCTCTGACAAAAGTGGTTAGATTAACGTAGTTTTGTGAAAAAAAGGGCATATCAGCCTTATTTTTCCCTATTTCTAAATAAAGCAACCCAATTTGTACCGATGAATGATTTTTAATTTTGTAATTGATATTGATACTTTTATAAAAAAATTTGTGCGCCTTCCTCAAGTTGTGATAATGAAACTATTATATTAATTCCAGATAATATTGTATCGGGAGATAAAAATGTGATACATAAATTTGTGATATATCTACAACTGTAACAGATGATACTAATTAAACAGTAACGATGCACTTTCATAATGGTACACATGAAAATATTAATCCTTACTAATATTATAAATGTGAAAGTGTATTTGTTTGTTTGTTTTTTAAAATATCGAAAAAATTGAAAGAAATGACTCCCTCGCAGCCTAGTTGGTAGTGTGATGGACTGCCGTGCAGAGGGTTCGATTCCCGCACTGGACAAACATTTATGTGTTAAACATTTGTGTTTGTCTTGAGTCTGGGTGTACTTATGTATGTGTATGTATTTACAAAAAAAAAAGTAATATATATGTATTTATATCCGTTGTCTGGTACCCATAACACAAGCTTTGCTTACTTTGGGGCTAGACGGCGCTGTGTGTAATGTCCAAAAATATTTATTATTATTATTATTATTATTATAATTGCCATTAAAACTGATAAAAAATTATAGAATTATCGTGTCAAAAAAGAAGTGACAAAAAAGGCCTGCAAATAAGTAAGTAAGACATTATATTTTAAATCTATTACTAGTAAACTTAAAATCATGAAAAATAGCTTCTTACCTATGTAGATAAGCTAAAATTCGTGTCATAACTCGGTTTTGGCGCGGTTTTCTATTACGTGCACTCACTAACAGCCTCGGTAACAAACTTATGCTCGTTGCTTAAATTATCATTGACATAGCGTGGTTAATAGTGATGTTCTCTTACTAACTAGTATATATCGAATATATCTCATAGTAATGCATATGACATTGTGTAATGATTTTTAGTACATTTACATGCACATCATTAACATAAGCTTTCTGGTCTACATCGTATCTTATATTCGTATGCTTGTTGATTCTATTCGTATTTTATTTGTAAATCAAAACATTATTTATAATAAATGTAAAGCAAAAACGTGCACTAGGCAGAAAGAACTCCATTGCTATAATGAAGGCAAAAATATATATTTTGACATCTTAACCGTGTGTGGTGCCTAGCTGTAGTATATTATACTAGCTTTTGCCAGCCGCTACGCTACGTTATAGGCGTGGGATTCTTAAATCAACTTTTTAATTATACTAAAGAAGTTTGTTACAGCCAGCTCCCAACAAATATTTTGGCGAAACATATAACTTTATTTAGAACCTAAAGGCATATTAAGACGCTACCACGGTCGCGTTTATGTGTAAAAACAGTCACAAAGAGGACGCGGGCGCATGTGCGTGCGTGTTGACTGTTTAGGGGACGACGACGACGACGACGATGATGATGACACTTGCCTTACAAAAATTAGCACTTTAAAGCTAAATATTTCGCAAATGGATCCCTGATAGAAACCAAGTTCACAATATAAAAAAATAGTGGCACTTCGGAAGTTCCGACAGAAGTCAAAACTAAAATTTTTTTACTCTTTTTCTTTAAAAAGAAAAAGACTAGAATTCTTCTTCTTTTACAGTAGAGTAGAGAAAAGAGACAGCTGACGTGTACATAACCCTTTTACATCCTATAACTTTAAACGAGCATTTCTTATTATTTTTAGTTGTATCTGCATTGGCGATTTAAAAAAAAGAACAATTAAATAAATAAAACAAAAAGAGTCTTAGGCACGGCCGGTATTTAAGTGCTGACAACAGTCATTCAGACAACACGCGCTCGATTCGATGTTGCGCCGAGCGCGGCGGCTAGTCCAATGCGTCATTTGAACGTAACTATTGTTATCAATTTAAGAAGAATAGTCTTTAGAATGTTATTATTATATTTTTCTATAAATATACATTGTTCATTTACTTATATTCTATACCTGTTTTACAGAAGTACCTACTTTATATAAGTAACTTTTAATGGAATTTGTACGAAAATTTCACTTTTCCAAGTACATTTTATAACTTGGTCGACTATTACTCGTTACCCTGTAAAGTGTTCTTACCCGCGATAGTTTTCCTATTAAATTCATTATATGCACTACAACCGTAATTTTTTGACGTGACAACGTCTTATAAATTGGTTTGCCGGGTGACACTTCAAGAAACTGCGTTACGCTCCGCTCACGTTATGCGCTCACAATGAGAGCGAGTGAGAGGCACGCGGCATGGTTAGCCCGCCTAAGAGCGAGAGAGACAGACATAAAAAGTGAAAGGCACAAGTTGTCACGTTACAATGTTAATAATATTACGATTAATAGCAATGGTTTTTTCATTTCCAATTACTATAATTTCGCTGGTAGACGGGGGGGGGGGGGGGGGGAGACGACACTTGACTTTAACAAAAATTAGTACTTTAAAGCTAAATGTTTTGCAAACGGAGCCCTAAAGTATGACAAGCCAAAATTATGTTAAAAGTTTTCCATAACAGTTTGAACCTCTTTTCTAATTAAATCAGTCGTTAAATAATTTCAGAATCACTTGATGAACTCATTTTATTAGGCATTAAATTTAATTCACTTCAACTTCCTTACTTTAAATCCGTTTTTTCAGTAGTATTACACCACAAAGGTATAACTAGGTTTCGGTATAAAAATGTGCTTTCTCTTTGGGATTCTCTATTTTTTTATGTGTATAGTGTGTGTTATGTAGTTATTAAGTTTTGTATGGACGATTTAGAAAACTGTAATGTCTATATAAAATAAAATATTGCGAATAAAAATAAACATCACAAACAAAAAATCTACAACTAAGTTAAGAGTAAATATAACTAGTATTAATCGAAGTGTGAAATAGGTGACTTTGCCCAATGTGACTGAATTTTTCTGTTTACTTTTCGGCCCTAGCGTCGACATTGGCTACTTTCCACCCGCTTTTTAAATAATACATAGTTTACTTTCAGAGTATGAGCGATGAAAAACCTCTTTTTACCCCCGCACCCCCTTCCCGTTAAATTCAGCTGTTTTAATTATTTTTCCCGTGTTGTATATATTTTCTACGCGAGAAGGACTTGCAACGATTTTTTTCCAAAAATCATTTATTGTGGAGCTATTAAGCCTGGACTATATTGTTATTCCCGCAGGAACTTTTGAATTTTTCGGGATAAAAACTATCCTATGGCCTGCCCCAGAACTCAATTTATCTAAATGCCAAATTTCATCAAAATCGCTTCAGCGGTTTAAGCATGAAGAGGTTACAGACAGACAGACAGACAGATAGGTAGATAGAGACACAGAGTTACTTTTGAATTAATAATTATTATTATGGATAGTACGGATTACCTATGGCGCAACATATTTTGGCATATAAATATATGTATATTACAGTAAGGCTCCGTGTGTGATGCACTTACGATGGCGTGTCGCGGCGCGTGGTCCATCATATTCAAGAAGAATATTTGTCAGCTAAAGGTTTTAAATACCTGAATAAAACCGTGTACTTATTCTCAGATCTATCGAAGATCTATTTATAACACTAAAGACATGCACTTGTACTAACATCACACTTATGTTACTATTTATACAAAATCAAAGAAAGATGACTGGATGTATTCCGCAACAGCTGTGTCAGCTTTTGTAGGTGCTAGGCTAGGTGCATAGGTGCATAGCGCAGAGCCGAGCACAAACAAGGTGAATTAAATACGTATAAAGATATTGAAATGAACTTATTTGCGTATTGTCCTTCTTTGTACATATATTGTTTTTGATACATTAAATAAATTTAACTATATATATAAACGAGTAAAATTTGTAGACGCAAGTTTGCATATACCTCCCTACTAGGTTTAACGGCTACAGAATCTTTTTTAAGTGTATTAGGTTGCTATGGTGTTTTCACAAGCAAATTGTTTTTAATTTATGCGTGATCTAGGGTTGCCAACCTTACCCTAAAATAGAGTATTGTACTCTATTTCATGCAGGCGTAAGTGCTCTTTATAATTCATAACACAAATGAAGTACGATAAAATACTGGATTTACGTATGTAAACTATGTTTTTTTTTAATGTTGTCAAGGTTGCATGACTTGGTTGGATGGTACGAGTAAATAGTACCATTGCTTTCGGGATCAAACGACTAACAAATCACATATCAACTTTCATATTTTTGAACCAAAGTTCAAACATTTGACTTCTATCACAAAATTTGACGTGTCAGACGACAACAGTGATGTGACGCAAAAAGTGAAAAATAAATCTATTTCAAAAATTGAGATAAATTATTCAATTGATCACAATTTCTTTTTTTAAGTTTAGTAAGCCAAGTCAGGGGATAAAACTAGCACTAGTCAAAAAGAAAAAGCATGTATTTCATTTACTTTGTTCCACAAAAACATGTTTACGTAAATTCGTAATACGTTTACGTAATAACTATTATTGATATATGCCACAGAACACATAGCTATACCTACCTGAAATAAAATTGGAAAAAGCCTTATCTTTTTTAAGTAAACAAAATAGAAAATCTATCGGTGAGGGCGACTTTTGCTTCAATTGAAAAATATTTTCGTACCTACTTTGCTCTTCTATATCCGATGTGAAAAACATTTTGTTGACAAAAACTTGTTTATATCCTTTAAAGTCAATCACTTATGTTATACTTATGTTATACTTGTAACATAACTTGCAATAACACAAAATCTTTTCACTTTAATTTTTAAAACAGACCAAGTAACAAAACAAACAACAAAGAAAACATTAGCGTGTTTGCTCGTGGCTTCTCGGTTAACAAATAAAAGCAAAGGTAAAATTAATTAAATGCCCAATTCGCCACAGATCGACTCGTGTTCTACTTACAATCAAAGCACCATTATAAAACCTTACCTTATCGGCCGTGAAGGTATTTTTTTATTTAATGAGGCGTTGGCAACCCTAACTAAATGCGCGAATTTCAGGGTAATTATCTTAGCATTTTCTTCTTAACAATCTGTTTTTAGTAAAATTTAATTTGAGCAAAAGAAAAATAAATATGTGCATTTACCTACCTGCCTACAATTTGAATGAAATTTTATCTGTTGACAATGGTGATATTTAATTTAACGCAAGCGAAGCTGTGAGCGCATGCTAGTCATATAACTGATGAGGAAAAGACACTTATTAAAAATAACATCGAAAGTTACAGATAAGTTACATAACTTTAAATAAATCTAAAACGCGCCAGTGAAGTTTTCCCGTGTTGTGTGAACTCGGCCTGTAGAGTGAACTAAGTCATAGGCCAGAGCCTTATCGTTATCGCCCTTTACGTTTACATAAGACTGAAGTGCAATCGGCCACGAACAATATTAATTTTATAAACAGTTTAAATATTGATTAATCAAGGCCTACTTCTAAAATTGTGTCAATAAGATAATCCAAGTATTCGTTTGACTGTGCCATTGGTGCCAACCAATACATACATTAGGCATTATGCAATGTACTTATAACAATTAATTATTGATTGCATGTACATACTTTAATGGCGTTATAAATGGACTATAGTAAATCTATGTTGTATAGTTCTGCTGACGAAAGTTTTTTTTTCGTTTGAACGCGTTAATCTCTGGAACTGCTGGTCGGATTTGAAATATTTTTTTTGCATTTAATAGGGGAAGTTTTATAGCTCAAGGAAGGAATAGCGCGGTCGAGCGATGTGCCGGGGGAAAGGGGGTGGGGGGAACGGAAAGGGCAGAACAACGTCTGTCAGGTCTGCTAGTCTATATACGAGGGTCATTCAATAAATACTTAGCTTACAAACGAAGAACGAAAATTTTGTAAAAGTGGCAATTTATTTTTCCACATTATCTCCTTTTAGCTCAATACACTTGTCCCAGCGATGCTCTAACTTTTTTAACGCGTCCAAAAAATCATTCGACCCAAATCTATTCCCGGTGAGTGACTTTTTCAGGTTTGGAAACAAACAGGGGCCAAATCTGGAGAATACGGTGGATGGGGCAGCAATTCATAGCGCAATTCGACCAATTTGGCTACGACGGCGGCGGATGTGTGAGCCGGCGCGTTGTCGTGTTGGAAAAGCTCTTTTTTCTTTGCCTACAGTCTAAGCTATCTCGAAAGCCTTCAATCAGCGGTCTGCCAATAGGAGATCGTGGTTTTTTTCCGATTTCCTCCGTAGTAGCCGTTTTCGGGGCACCAGGGCGTGGCTAATCAAAAACCGACGTACGGCCACGAACATACACGTTGAACCAATTCTTGACGATCGCCTTCGCAGGAGAAGTGTCTTAGTACACAGCATCCAAGCGATCTTTCATTTCCAATTTTGTACATCCACTTTTGTTTGCAAATAAAGAATGACGTGTTTCAGTATTTTTGAAGTGAAAACTTGTGGCAACACTAAAAAGCTGTAAATAAAAAAATAATAATAAATAAATAATAAAAAAACCTGACTGCAGAAACATTAAGAACTATACAGAAATTAAAACATACTTAATATTTAACTATAAGCAGACGAGACCCATTTCAATGCAGGTCTGCTTATAGTTAAATAATTAGTATATTTTAATTTCTGTTTAGTTCATTACGATTTCCAGTTGGGATTTTTTACTATTTATTTATTTATTATTATTATTTTTAAATATAAAAAACAAAATAAAAATTCAGAGAACTTCAAAGATTGCAAATGAATTGTGGTTGGTGTGTGTTGGTGTACTCAACAGAGCGAAGCAGTACTTCACGTCGGGGCAAAGGTTGCTGCTTTACAAGTCGCAAGTCCGGCCCCTTATGGAGTACTGCTGCCATCTCTGGGCGGGTGCACCCGGATACCAGCTTGACCCTTTTGACTCGGTTCAACGACGGGCTGTGAGAATTGTCGACGATCCCAAACTCACTTGCGGTATCGAGCCCTAAGTCTGAGGAGAAACTTTGCCTCCTTGTGTGTGTTCTACCGCTTGTACAATGGGTTATGTTCTGAGGAATTGTTCGAAATGATGCCTACGGCTACTTTCTACCATCGCACCGCTCGCCATCGGCAGGGAATTCATTCTCACACTTTAGAACCGAAATGGTCGCGTACAGTGCGGTTTCAGAGAAACTTCCTCCCGCGAACGCTTAGGTTGTGGAATGAGCTCCCTGCCAAGGTTTACTCTAAGGACTACAGTATGGGGTTCTTCAAAAAAGAAGTTATTAGATTTCTGAAGGGTCAGCAACGCGCGAGTGATGCCCTAGGTGTTGCAAGCGTCCATAGGCTACGGTGACTGCTTACCATCAGGCGGACCGTAGGCTTGTTTGCCATCTTAGTAGTATAAAAAAAAAAAATTGTATGAAAAAAATTTACGGTTTACCCACGATATAAGAAAACTTAGCCTTCAAGAACACTGTATTTTTGTTATAGCACTCAATATATATTACCGTAAACACTCATGTTGTTTTAGCTACTTAGGAATGTCACATCATCAGATCAGATAAGTATTACCCCAAAGACAAATATTTGCTTTAAAAATAAACACTTCCTGTTAATCCATTCATACGTGTTTCGCAAGAAGTTTAAAATGTTTCGACATACTTACAACACAAATAAATAAGATACTCAGATGAAATAATAGTAACTTGCTGCTAAAAAGTAAAATTAAATTAAAAAAATTGCTCGACTGCTAATAAACTGAAAAGTAAATAGATAACAACTTAAATAAAAGATTTATTTAGCGATATTAAAGACACCATGTGAAACGGTTTTCTTGATAGGTACCCACATGAACTAATGCGGAATATTAGCTCAGAGAGCTGTAGAGAGAGTATTGCGGGGTGGTTTTTGCGTGATAAAATCCGGAACGAAGAGATTAGCGGAAGGACCAAAGTTCTCGAAATAGTGCAAGTAGTTGAGGAACTAGTGACAGAGGACAGGACGTATAACCATTGGGTTATCACGGCGGAGTGGCGACCACGGATCAGACGATGCGAGTGGGACGGAATAGATGACTTGATCAAAGCCGCAGAAAGCCGATGGGCGCGGATGGCTCACGGCCGACCGTTCCCGCGTTGTAGAGGCATATTATATGGACCGAAACAATGACGACCGACGGTGCAAAACATAGCGACCATAACAGTCGAGAGTCAGACGGAACCCAATATTGGGAAGAAAGAATTAGGAATTCAGGTTAGAGCCATTAGTAAGGCATACAGATTCGGTACCGATTTTTTGGTTTCTGAAACCCGGTCGTATTCAGGAATAGGACAGGGTTTAGGGCAAACACAGTTCCAGTGCATTATTTCATAAATTAGTTTAAATTTTAACGAAAATATTATGCAGGAACCCATACCCATACCACGGCGACGACTTAAAATGACGACGACGGCGACCAGCTCGTATTTAAATATAAGGCCACGCTCTTTTTGTTAGAAATTTAAACAATATACTTACCGATTGAAATAATTGTTTTTCTACTTTAATAAGTACAAAATAAAATGTTTTTTAGAATATTTTTAGCGTTAAATACGAAACTTAAGCAAACTTAAACTAAAGTGTCTGATAAACAAATACAAAAGTATGCTTGTCATTTTATAAATATGTACTCCAACTGCTGATTTCACACATTACTATTTTTCGTTATGCGGCCCCTTAAATGTAAACCACGATAACGTGTTATGCAAATCATGTAAGAAAACCCCGCTGTAAACTGACGTAAGCAAAGTAGATTCAAGGATTTTCAATAAGTTCAGAATAAGGAATATAACGTACTTATAAGTAACTTTATTTATCGATGGCGGAACGCTTCCGGCGCGGCGCCTGATAACAAACTGTAATAAGTACCTACCAATAAATTTATTTCAATAAAATTTTTAAGCCGGCCTTCAATTGACACCAAAAAACCGACCAAGATTTTCGAAAATTAGAAATGTGTGTAAAGAAGTGAAAGGCATTGGAGAGGTATTTTTTACAAATGTCGGCGGCCGATCGTAAAATCCGGCAGATCACGAAATTCCTAGGCAGATCGTAAATTATTGAATATAGATTATCATATAACTGAACAGATTATTATATGAAGCTTGGCTGAATGGCTTTGCGCGCTCCGCATCTACGTTTACAAAATAGAAATTGAACCTAACCTATCATACATGACTTATACAGTTCAATTTCTGTTCTTTTCGTTTCCATACTTTACGATCTGCCGGATTTTACGATCGGCCGCCGACATAATATAAAATTCATTATACGGGTAGAACTGTATGATGTATCGGAACCAATAGAAGGAGAGATAGCAAAATTATAAAGCTGTGACAAGCGACCGGACATACGGACAGACAGACTCCAGAAAACTATACAAAAGGAATGTTAGAATTCAACAACTACCGTATTATATGAATTAAATGTTCTCAGTCTTCTAATTTACGTCATCAATAAATTTCATGTAAGTATTCCCATAACAACTTTCTTCGTGTGTGGGTTCCGTAAAAGGTCAACTGTATTGAGGAACAAAGTTATCTTTGCCGTTACACAACTGTTGTCCTAATGCATCGACATAGGTAGCGGTTAGTTTACCAACTGCAAATAAGAAAAAAAAAAAAAAAAAAAAAAAAAAAGTACGGTTTTCAGATTTTTTTGCCTTATGTGCGCTACATGGCATTGCTTCTTGCCAAATTTCATGATTCCTAGGTAAACGGAAAGTACCCCATAGGTTTTGATTTATTTGTGTCACAATGTGCGACCAAAAATGACCGTATTTTGGGCATATTTTTTTATTGCATTGACTTAGAAACTTGATTTTTTTACAACTTAAAGTTTAGTATTTGATATTTCAACTTGATACTCCACGTGTTCTTGGGTGAAAGGGTCTTTTCAGACATACTGAGAAACCTTTATTTTTTAATGTGTTATAACTACAAATTAATAAAATCTAGGAAAACGAGAAGTACCTACTATTCCCACATAGGTTTTGATTTATTTGTAAATGCCAAAATATTCGACAAAACCAGCAGTATTTTTTTATTGCGTGCACTTAGAATCTTGATATTGTACAGCTTTAAAGGATCGTAGACTGTAGTATTTGATATTCCTGAGAAAAAAGGTCTTGACAGACAGACAGACCGAAAGACGGACGGACAACAAAGTGTTCCTATAAGGATCCCTTTTTTCTCTTTAAGGTACGGACGGCTAAAAATACCTTACGGTCTGGGGGATTAAATGGCTTCGTATTAAATTCCAATAGAACGTCACATTATTAAAACGCTTACTGTATAAAATACTGCTGTCCTTTTCAATTGAACAAGTACAATCATAATCGATATCGTGAAAAAACTATACTAGACATTCACAGTCGATTAAAAATATGTTTACTATTTTAGATAAGACAGGAGATCTAGCCGAGTGAGTAGAATCGAGTGTACCGTATGATTGCACTGTCCCCGATGAGCACCATTGTAATGTAAAGGTTCCGTTCGATAACACAACATTTTTTCTATCGATTATCTTGTTTGAACAGATAATTGACTGACAAACTCTTTCGAAAGTGATCTTTAATATGTGAAACATATTAGGTATGGTTGTAATGATAACTATTACTTACTTTATAAGTACAAAATTGCCGTGTCGTCATGAAACATTAAAATCGTTTTTTTGTAAGATAAAATATATATATTTCATGAAAGTATCTACCGTCGGTCGATACCTGCATTATTATGTTTTTCTCTGTAAATTTTTTCTCTGAAACCTGACCCTATACAGGCTTAATTTTTATTCAAACAGGCCAGTGAGTTAAAACGGCAATTTCATATTTAAACCCCAAAACTATCACAAAGAGGTAAAGGCATAAAGGGTTTTATATAGTTTTTTTACACAATCAAGGTGGCAAACGACTTACGGCCCGCCTGATGGAAAGCGAATATTCAATATTCACTAACCATCAGGCATGCCGTAAGTAAGCCTATGAAACTTGCAACACCAGGGGCATTACTCACGCGTTATGGACCGTTTAAAAATGTAATCATATCATATCAAGAACCCCATGCACCTCTAGAGGCAACCTCAGCACAGAGCTCATAGCACAACCTAAGTACCTCTGTTACCACACTGTGCGTTATCATTGTGTAGGTGTGAGCATAGATTGTCGATGGTAGAAAGGAGCCGTGGGAATCATTTTAAATCATTCCACAGAACACACACAACCCATTATACAAGAGGTATACAGAATACAAATACGTAAGAGACTATATAAATTCGGAATTCAAACGATAACATAAAGAACATACCTATACATATATTATTTTTATACATGTATATTAATATTGTATTTCTTAATTCTATGAAGATTTTGTAGGTTTATAAGATTGATGTACTAGGACTTTATAAGTCACTTGAAGTTGTATATATATGTATATACAACGCCTTCTTCATTTCTACAAATAACACCTATCTTCTAAATGATCCAGAAACAATACTTACATCAGCAATGGTTCGTTAACATCAGTCATCTTGCTCACTTATCACTGATCACAAACTATCCAATCACTCTCAGTTCCCACGGGAATTGCCCACGTGGCGGTAGACCACGTTCCAATAACGATGTTGCGTCGCCACAATCAGACTGTCACAGTCATAGGTACGAGCGGGTCTAGCGCAGACTCTTATCAGTATTACCTATAAGTCGCTCCTTTAATTTACTTGTAGATAACACGACAGTGTACAAACAACTACTGTGCGATAAACTAACTGTTACCAGTCCTCCCGCAATCTGTGTACTTGGGATTTTTATTAACCTACCTACCGGACACCGCCGGGTCTTTGCTGTGGGTTGTAATATATCAATACTGGTAATTTCAATTGACGTAAAGCACAAAACCCGACTTTACAGAAGAGCTAAAATAAGGTTTTTTTTTTTAGATTTAAATTCATTACGCTTGTGTTTTTAACGTTATAAAAAAGTTATGTGCACAAAATATACCTAAAATCTTGAGATGCAGACGATGAAATATTAAGTATTAAGTCTAGTTTGTTATTTTAGAATATAGATGTGCCTTACATCTAAGAAAATTCATTAAAATGTTCTTTACGTCCAGTTATGAGACTCAGATTCATTGTGGGCGTGAAGCATGATTGAAAATATAATAGCTAATTAAAAGAAATATATATAATCTTATATTTTGAATTAAAGAACTTTATCTAAACTTTATTTGTTGATAAGGCGGTGTGGCATAGCCTACAAGTCATGTGTACTCAAGGGATTTAAAATGGATAACTAACAAATAAAAGAATAATCTAAGTAATAAATAGACACTTGTTTTTTAAATATCTTAACATTCTAGGATAGGCAATAATCAGCGTAGGTTTTATCAAGTAACGTTGTGTTAAGAGCAACGCTGCTCTTAACACTCAACTATTAAAATTAAATAAAGTAGGTAGGTATTGAGACGTACAGTAGGTTAGTATGTACTATATTAATGACTGATAATAATGTAGTGTCTTGATCAAATTTAGTAGGTATTTTTGTTACTATTATATGTATGTATGTTTTATTAAAGTTTAGATAGTTTTATAATCACAGAGACCAGAAAAAAATCGACAAAACAGTTTTTTACTAATTATTTACTAAATCTGGGTATTATTTGGTCTTTGCACTTGTGAACATGAAGCAGCACGGTACTTAACATAAAAATATCTTTATCTTAGGATTTACAACGAATGTTCATTGCATCGCAACTCTGTGACTGTTCAAAGTGTTCCTAATCCATCGTGTGGGGTACGTCTACCTCATCCTTTTTTGATTTAGGGCTCTGTTTGCGAAACATTTAGATGTAAAGTACTAATTTTTGTTAGAGTCAAGTGTATGTGTGTATGTGTCCCCCCCCTCTGACGCATTGGACAGGCCGGCGCACTTGGCGCAATATCGAATCGAGCGTGTGACAGGCAGCTGCGCTCATAAGCACGCATGTTATTTGGATGTCTTGAAGACGAAGAACACCTAGATAAGTTTGCAATTTTCGCTTTGAAAGTTCAGTTTTTAATGATTTGATTTGATTATAATTTATAAAACTTTAATTTCAATACTACTACAACTTGGCCCTTATAAATAAGTTTTAGTTAATTATATAGATAATGGTACGGAACCCTTCGTGCGCGAGTCCGACTTGCAATTTGCCGATTTTTAGGATATTTAAAAAGCTATAGTTTTTCAATGTACGTTTTTTCGTATCAGCAGTAATTTAATTTAAAATTTAAATTAAAGAAGAAACAAACAGTATGTAAAAAATAAATATTTTTTCTCTTTACACATGTACATTTTTTCGTATCAGAAATAATTTCCTAAATATAAGTAAAAACTAAAAAAGGGTACCTTTTTTCCAAGATGGCAGCGCGAGCGCAACAGCTATCGGTGGGGACTTTTAGTATGTTCAACTGGAGGTCTTAATGAACATGCACATCAAAATTCAAAACTCTACCAATTTATGTCTTTTTAGCCCAAAAATGTATTTATTTTACTGTATTACAAATACACCGCGTGAATAGTAGATGAATGTTCGAATCAACAGGAAAATATAATGCGCTAAACAAAAACATTAAAACAAAATTAGGTACTTATATAAAGAATCAATTTAAACAAATTAATCTATACGCTAATTACAACTTTTCTGGTCAACCTCAATGTTTTCAATAAATTACAAATACTGTGGCAAATAAGGCATTAAATTAAAACGTTTTTTGTAGACCGCTAATAATATACTTAGTACTTGTGATCTCCTTAATTCAGCACTCTTCCTTTTAAAACCAATTATGCAATTGCAAATTCTTAGTGCCATCGAATAATACACTACAGAGTGCTTTACAGCCAGGTAAATGATCAATCGGAGAACGAAATAACACTACAGAGTGCTTCGTTCAGCCACGTAAATGGTCAATCGGAGAACGAAACCACACTACAGAGTGCTTCGTTCAGCCACGTAAATGGTCAATCGGAGAACGAAACCACACTACAGAGTGCTTCGTTCAGCCACGTAAATGGTCAATCGGAGAACGAAACCACACTACAGAGTGCTTCGTTCAGCCACGTAAATGGTCAATCGGAGAACGAAACCACACTACAGAGTGCTGAGTGGCTTCTTGACAAATAACAATGGCAGCCTACAGACTATTTTTAGTGCCACTTACAGACTTCGCGAATTCTAAGTAAATGTGTGATTTTAAAATATTTAAATCAGTATAATAAAAATTATACACAGGTCTACACCTTTTACTTAAATAAAATAACCTGAAAACGGCCGAGACTATGAACTTGTGGCCAGGCTATATTGGCCTAGCTCTCAACAGCCTTTCGGTCTTTAATAACGTGACAACGTGAGTCATTAACCGTAAGGAAATCTAGGATAGTGTTCATCTGCCATCTTCTTTATCTTAAGGTTTGATATTTAGACAAATAAATTGTTGAGATAGGAGCCTACTATACTCCTAACTCCTTGCACAAAAGTGTCAAGAAGGCTACAGCGGAACTTCGTCAAAGCCGTCACGAAAAGGTGATGTAAGGGATCGCGCCCAGCCACCAGGTTTACTGGAGCCATGCGAGGGCCCTGAAATCGGATACTTTTAAGGCCATGCCTCCCTTAGAACGTCCAAATAAATCCCCTGCGTTTGACTATGACAAAAGGCGGAATGCCTTGCCCATAGCTTAGGGTCGCAATGTTTTCTCAGCATGCAACCGACGTTGTTAATAGGTCATTAAGGGCCTGGATTAGTCGGTGTTAATGATCAAGTTTTAGTTTTAATATAAATAGTTATAGTAGTAAATTTTTCAACGCGGTGATGTGGAACTGCAATTTTCTGCAATGCAGAGAATAAGCCAGGGCAAAAACTCACTAAGGCGTCGTCTTATAGGCCGATTAAATACAGTATTAATTGAACGTCTTAGGAAAACTTTATACCGTTTACTACTACTAGCGCGACTATATAGTTCATGGCCCTCTCAGGAACTCCTCATTAAGGAGCAGTTCGGTTTTAGGGCAAAACATTCTAACGGCCAACAAGTGCACCACATCACGGAGCACATTTAAAAACTCAACCCCAATAGGTAAATCTATACTTACTGGCCAACCGGAGAGCTATTTTTTGACTTGGCAAAAGTAACTATATAATTAAATAAACAAACTTTTTTTTTTATATATATTTATGTTTTATATTTCTTATTTCCTAGGAAATGTATTTAAATCCTTAACTATACACATTTCCGGTGACATAGACACAGCACGATGATATTCGTAGACAGGCCGTCCTCGCACAAAATAGTCCAGCGATAAGATAACGCTAAGGATATCTTATTATTAATTTTAATATAGTTATCTATAAAATTTGGAATTACACAAGGCTAAATACCGTAACAGAATTAATTCGCCGTAATCTGCAAAGTTTTCACTTTGCATTTTATGATTTTGACTTTAAAACCGGTCAAAAGCATGTCGTCGGACCATACATGGGCCATACTCAATGCAGGGTTCCGTAGCCGTCACTATGAGTACATACAATCGTACAGTTGAGTCTAAAAATAACCTTAACTTGGTCGGCTATATCTCGTAAAGTGAAAAGTTGACTTTAGTTTGTCGTGCTATAACGAGAAAAGGTGCTTGGTCGTCAGCGAGTCTACTTTGTAGAAAATGTGCTCGTCAGCGAGTCTTACTTTGTAGAGAATGTGCTCGTCAGCGATTCTACTTTGTAGAAAATGTGCTCGTCAGCGAGTCCACTTTGTACCAAATGAGCTCATTGAGCTAAGATTTTTTTCTCCTGGAAGTAGAATGCCAAATGCCAATAATATTTTTAAATAAAATTTAAATTAAAAGAAGCCTCCAAGCTCGGCCTTCGAACTCATTCTCAACCTCAAGTTGCCTGTTTTGCGACCACTGAAATAAGCATGCGGCTGCCATGTCAATGGTCCCCGGTTCGATTCCCGGTAAGAGGTAACCATTTTGTTATAATTTGTTAGTTTTAAAGTATTCTCGACTCTGGTTTGTGCCCAGCACGGCAATAGGCTCACCACCTATAACGTTTGTGGGACTGAATACCATCAGTGATAAGTAAATGTTACAGACATACATTTGTATCGAGATGGTATTTTTTATTTATAACTAGGTAACTAATAACAGCAAGCATGTATGAAGGTCTACGTCGGTAAGTTTCTACGTCGATCGGTTCTTTCGAAAACGCCTTTGACGGTCAGCAAGTCAGTCGAGTAATCTTATAAGGGTTTCGTTTTATCCTTTGAACCACCACCCTAAAAATAAAATAAAATCATTATTTAACCAAAACAGGCCATATTAGACAATAATATTTACGAACTCAATCATATATCAAGAAAAATGTGGGAAAAGCAGCGGAACTAAGGTGTGCGAGCGGCCTAACGTCATGAGTACAGAGGCACATAGAACTGCGATGTGCAAGCGGCCTAAGGTCATGCGTACAGTGGCCCACTGATAAGACAGTATTTACACCATTATAATAGCATCCCACTAGCCGGTATCAGATAAGCCATAAGTATCTACAACTTCAACTAAATTGACAATTGTGCACTCTTAATACAATTTTCCTATCCGGTCGCCTTTACAAGTTTTAACAAGTAATCGAAACCGATACCAGGGTTTAACTATTTCTTGCACGTTTAAAAAATTGGTATAGGTATAAAAAATAAATCAAGAACGCACTCATCGGTTTCCAGACTTCGATATTCACACCGTCCCGTACCCGAACATTTAGTATAAGTGTGTTTGCTTGATTCTTTTAGGTTGGTACTTACCAGAGATCGTACAAAATACATACAGACACGGATTACAAACGATCCCAAACACACAAGCAGTATCAAACCTTTGAGTCTGAGTAGACTGCCTTTCTATCGCTTGTATAATGGGTTGCTTTCTTGGTAATTTATACCATAATGATGCATTGAAAATCCATTTTTTATATGAAATTTAACGTTATTACTGTTTTGTAATCACATTTTTGGACTTTTTGCTAAAACTTTTTATTCGATTTTTATTACAACTAAATGCAAGATACACTTTTAAAATTTGCACAAGGGTTAAAACAAAAATTTACAAGTGTTAATACACTAGACAAAAGCAAGCAATTTTTTCAACCCTTCAGGTTCAATGGTTTTGCTAAAAAAATTGCACAAATATGTATTAGTAGGTACACTGACGATTTTGAAAGAAAGTTTAAATCGCGGCACTTAAGTTGAACCTGCACAGTAACACATTTTCATTTCATTAGTACATTTGTCTGTTCTGTACCTGCGCAGACGACCGCCAATTTGGTTCAACTTATGTGCCGGGAAGTATTCCTTCTGATAGTGTGCCTGCCGGTCGTGCTGAAGATCCTATCGAGGTTCTTGCTCTTCTCGGTAGAAATCAATATTGTGAACCGGATTTCAAAAAATAGTATTTTATAACTTTGACGATCCTCTAAGCTGACATTGTTTAACTTTTACATCCTATATCTATGGTTCCGAGTCCCATTACTCCATTTACATTTAAAGAGATTTTTGAGTCTTAATTATTCAGGATTACCTTAATCCATACTTTATAATCTCCTCCTAGATTATTTATTTATTAATTTTTCTCCTAGACTATTTATTTATTAATTTTCCTTATAGATTTTTTGTGAGAAGTTCCACTATTAATAATTTTTTGTGAAATGTACGATTGAATCAGGATGTTGTGTCCGAGAGCATTCTTCGATTACGCGATCGCAAATCGCATCTACTGACCTTCGGTATGAAAAATTTTCAAATAGTTACGAGTATGACACCAATACACAGTCAATGCTTAGAAGTGGCCAATCTGCATTGATATGCTTCTTACTCTATTTCACATGATTAAAATAACATTATAAATAATTGTCTAAGGACATACTCTGATAGAGTCAAACCAAGATAAGTAGAAAAATGTGATACTGATATTAATATATTAACTATGTCATTACATAGTAAGATTTCTATTTACCGCTTAAACTTTTTTATTTAGTAATGAATTATCTCTAAACCCTCATCTTCTGTCCTGTTAATATTAATAAAGAATGTAGAAAACAATTGGAAGTTGTGGTTCTATAAATTCATTCACAGGGTCATTTACAAATTCGATCATAAGCAAAGTCGAATGTTAAAACTAGTATGAATGTAAAATCAACAGAAAACTTAGAAACTTAGACCGTAGACAACTACTCAGTGGATACATACTGTTATGTTTCACTGAAATATTTAATTTAAACCTATTGAATTTATAACTAACTATCCAGTAAACCTACTCAATTGAATGAATTTGTACAATGTTTAATAGACAAAAGACTTATAATAAAATGCACATTAGAAAATGGACACAATGTCACATTGTCACTTTAATAAGTCAAGGCTTTTCTGTGCAATATAGAGAATAAATTATACAAGTATTAATCAATAGATATAATGCATAAAGACTTAAGTCTGTATACAAATTATAAGTTACTCACATTAATTTTAAAGGTGCCACATTCTACAAATACTTAGACACTTTAAAGGTGTTTATGAATTCCACTTATATTTACGACCAGCTGTTATGCTTAGCTTTGAATTTAGTTTTTCTTTAATAATGTAGTGTCACATAACCTATAACTATCTCCAGGTTTTTAAACCATGTATTTTTTGGGTGGCAAATTGTAGCAAACCAACCAAAACGACACACTGATATCAGTGTTTAGAATATATTTTAGTGGCATAGCCATAAAATTTGTGTTTAGTTTTATCGCTTTTTAAGTAATTTGTTAACAATAAACACTCATTATGCTGTCATAACAATCAATAATATATAATCATTTAATCTTGGTGATAACAGATACTTATAAAAGCCCAATCTCCGTATCAGGTAATGACAACCAATTTATTCACGACCCATGAATAAATCATTTACTAACCAAACAAGATTATGGAAATAGAAGTATGTATGTAAATAAATACTTGTTAGCCCAAATAAATATCTTTTACATAATATTTGCATGTTATTTCCAATGTTTAGAAATATGTATGCTTTACTTGCATAAGGACCAAACAACCAATACACACAAATACCGATAACAACAAGCTCTAATACTCAAAAGCACTAAACGTAAAAAGACTTATATGCCAATACATAAATAGACCAATACTCAATAGAACCAAAACGCAATATGACTAAGAGAAATACAAAATTAGACCCATAAGAAAAAATCAACATAGATGGAAATGTAGCTGTATGTTTTTTAAACAAATGCTCATGACACAGTTACCTGGTATTTGAAACCATGCTAAGAGAAAGTCATAAATATTAACTGTTTACATAATATGACTAACATATTTGAAATTTCATAATTACATACTGGGTGAGCATATACATACCTACTCAATGTTACCTACTTCAATGGAACATGAAACTGAACTTTGGTTTCAAGTGATGAAGGTAGCTGGAAGACATCATCTCAGGCAGAACAGTGGCCATTTTATTGAATGGTAAATATTAAAATCTGATGACCAAGTTTAAGAATGACATTAGATCATAATGACATATCACAATACAAAATAATTGTGATTATTAAGCAATATTTATTTTACTATTTATTGATTTTTGTTTAGTAATTTTTCTGAAGGGTAGTTGATTCTTAAGCTTGGTAGGAGTAATTCTTAAAAAATTAAAAAGGTATAAACCCTAAATTGTTTTCTTTTTGTACACTTGCTTTCTACTCACAACCTGCTTTTGTAATAGTTTCAAGCTAGTTTTGCTTTTTTCCTAATGGCAAACAATATGTGATATGTGGCACTGTCCGACATGACATCTTGAAGCAAGTCCGATGATGTATGGAGAGTGGCCATTGGTTTTTGTAGTTCACATTATCCTTAAGTAATTTTTGTAGGGCTTTTAGGAGATTAATAAAAATCAAGTTACAACTAGTTGAGCACCATGTCTAAGAGTTGTAGCGTGATATAATGATAAATTACTATGAACTGACATGTAAAAGATTATAAGTCTTCCAGTGATAAGTATATTCAAACAAGAAGAAAAATTCTTTAGCTTTATCATATTAGCTCTGATATTTTTTTGTGAAATTCCTATGCAATTTTAATACATATTGATTATCAGTTACTTACTAAAAAACTTTACGTGTTGCTATATATCTGCTTAATATAGATGTTATATCTAGTACATAAAAAGATTATAATACTAACACAATTATTATTTTATTTATTTCATTTAGCAGACATATACATACATTAAAAAACCAGCCAAGTGGGAGTCTGGCTCGTGCACCAAAAATTCCCTAAAAACTTATTATATGTAGATAGCTCTTCCATCATGAGATCAAGTCTCCTAGATCAACGGGAAGTACCCCATATATTTAGATTTATTAGTGTCACAATATGCCATAAAAATGACCGAATTTTAGGCATATTTTTTTTCACATTGACTTGGAACCTTGATTTTCTTCAACATTAAGTGCCCATAGACTTTACTATTTGATATTCATTTGAACTTGATACCTCCACGTGTTTTTAAGTAAAAGGTTCATGACAGACAGACAACCAATTTTTTTTAAATGTGTTATATCTGTAAACTTACAAATTTCGGATTTTTTGCTATGTTTGTGATGTAAGACCTTGCTGCATATCAAATTTCATGATTCTAAGACCATGGGAAGTATACCATAGGTCTTAATTTGTTTGTGAATGCTAAAATATGTGACAAAAATAGCCATATTTTTTTACTGAGTTGACTCAGAACCTGGATTTTTTTACAGCTTCAAGGGACTGTAGACTTTAGTATTTAGTATTAATTTCAACATAATACCTTCACGCATTCCTGACAAAAAGGGTGTTGCCAGACAGAGAGACAGACGAACAACAAAGTGATCCTATAAGGGTTCCTTTTCCTCTTTTAAGGTACGGAACCATAAGAAGGCAAAGTAGTTGCAGATATTTAGGTTTTCTTTACTGTTACTGTTATCAATGCTGGGTAATATACAGTAATGTTAATGTAAAATAAAAAAGTAAGTTTATAATCAAAAAATACTTAAAAGGTAATGGAATGGAATGCCAGATGTAAATATGACAATGGATGGTGGATTAAAAAGGTTTATTTAAGAAATCAGTGATATAGGAAACAAACAATTAATACAACAACGGCAAAAATACAAAACTATAAGCATATTAAATGATATAAGCAAAGTGGAATGTAATGTAAATTTTGGCTCAAAGTACTTGCATTTTGCAGAAAATAAGTTTACATTATTTTACTGTAGCCACAGTTTAATATTATAAGACATGTGTGGCAAGATAATACTTAATATGTAGGAAGGATTAAGATTATGTCATACCTATGGATGTTCCAGACTTGTATACCGACATGTCCTCAACATAGTCAATAACAGAACTACCTATATTAAAAATAATTGTTTATAGGATAAGGTGGTATCAAATAAATAAACCTTAAAAAAAATTAATAATTAATATTATGGTGCTTGCACTGCATAAAAAACTTAAATAACTTGTCAAACGATAGCATTGTTTGGTACTTACAGTTATAGTATTTCTTTAAATAACCATAACATAAACAGATAGTGTTACAATAAATTCAATTAGCTAAGTACCTTACATATCTGAATCCTTATCTTATCTAGATACTATGCTTAGTTCATTGACTTTAATCTGAGTGTAACATAATCTAGCCAAAATAATAAACATGAACTTACCCATTAAGACCGGCTTGAGTTCCTTGGTCCATAATCCTGTTTTGGACAAGACAGCCTGGTGTTTCTGACTTGTCTGATACGTGGTTAGATTCAACATCTTCCAGAATAGCAGCCCTATCAGCATTCGTTTTATTTAGCTTGTCACTTGATAAACTTTTTGATCTATACCTGCCGTTTATAGGATTAAGACCCTTATCTATAAAAGTACCACTCAAACCGTTCACTTTGGTATCATTTTGAAATTTCTCGTTAATAATATTAGATGACATCTCGCAGCAAACAAATCAAAACGTCAAACTTGTGAAAAGTGAATCTGTCAAACTCAGCTGTTTGCGACCGACCATAGACCACGTCCCGCCGCGGTTCAACTGTCGCTCGAACGCAGAAACCAAACGTTTTGCTACCGTGAAACAAAACAAAGTTACTCGAGCTAATTTAAAACGTCATTGCCCCCTATTATGTCACGCGGAGATGCCTTGGTATTGAAATTAAACGAATAATATGCGGGTGAAGTGTTGCGTATTTTTCATTGAAGAAAAAGTTGTTGTTAGGTAGATACATTCAATGATACTATAGCAAAAAGATTAAATCTATTATTTATTGCTATGGTAACTACTAACTTCACTTGCCATATTTAATTGAACTAATTACTGTAGCAAAACAATTTTCAGATAGATAGGGTGAATGATCCATATAGGGTGAATGCTCCTATTACCAGCCTCCTCCCAAATATCAGCCGGGCAAGTAACATGCCCTATCTTCACCTATGGTCTATTTTTTAAAAGAATATATATTTCCGACGTAATCTTCCAATCATCGTTCCTAACCCTAAGTTCTTTTAATATCCATTTCACAGATTTTTGTGCCAATACACGCAAATTTTAACAAAAACGCGTGATTTTTCTGGACACTTAGTAAGCGATATTTCACTTACATTGATGCTTAGGTATATCTTTATAGTTTAAGGGAACAAGTATGAATATTTTGTACAGTTAATTAGAAAAATTAAGAAAACATTCTCCTGGATTTAGAATTTAATAGAGGGCTGACGTTTGGTCCGTTTGTTTGTATGGAGTGCCATATATCAGCCGGGGTGGCTGAAATTTGGTACCGGAACTGTTCAAATATCAGCCACCACTTTTATTTTTTTACTCAATAAACGATTTTTGTTTGTGATTGTACTTTTTCGTGCTTGACATTATTTATAACATGTAAAAATATGTTTATCTAGTATAACTTTACTTTATAAATAGCTTTCATATGACTATATCGTCATTTATTAACTAAAATAATAACAAATTAATTGTGAAGTACAATTACAACCATAAGTCTTCTTTTCCACTATTTTGTTTAAGTTATTTGTATAGTGATACTTGTAGTAATTGATATAATAACTATGCTTTTCGTTTTTTATCTTTATACCTTTACGGTTTTTATCTCCATATATTTATATATAATATCATTATTTGAGGATTGTTTATTTTCACCAACTACTTTAGTCCTACATGACAGGGGGTGAGCCTAGCACCGTAACACTACTTGTAATGTTTATATCTGAACTTCGCAAAAACTAACACAAAATACTTTTTAACTCTGTTAAATCAGAGGTTCACGTAAGAATCACACGCAGGTGAAGTAGCGGATGAAAGCTAGTAGTAGTACCTATGAATTTTCTTTGCCACTAGCAACTAATCACATGGCCTAAATGTATGGTAAAAATATTTCTATCAAATCTTAGAGCATAAGCATTCTAACGTAAACCTCTGATTTAACATCGTTAAAAAGTATTCTATATTAGTCTTTGTTCCTTCATCTACCCTTTACCGAAAATCAAGTTGACCCTTGCATCGTCGACATATATAAAGCCTCCTAAGATGGGATATCACAAGAAGTGTTGTAATAATAAGCTCAGCCCCTATAAGTAGTTGGTGAAAAGACACAATCTCCTAAATAATGATGTGGGTGCGTGTCGAACGTGGGTCCTAGGGATAAAAACAGTAAAGGTACAAAAATCGGCCAAGTGCGAGTCGGACTCGCGCTCGAAGGGTTCCATACCATTATCTATAAAAACGGCAAAACATTTGTTTTATTTTAATTTAATTATTTATGTTAAAAGTAAATATATAACTAGATATTCTGTGAATATTTTAAAAGTCTACCTGTTGCCGTTATCAATATCGAGCAAAAACGAGAAAAATAATCACGTCTGTTGTATGGGAGCCCCCTTAAATGTTTATTTTATTCTGTTTTTTTAGTATTTTTTGGTATATAGCGGCAAAAGTCTTAGTAATAAGGTCCCGTTTTTTACCCTTTGGGTACATAACCCTAAAATCGAAAAGCATAGTATCGTCAATTACTACAAGTCTCACTATACAAATACCTTAAACAAAATAATGGATAAGACTTATGGTTGTGATTGTACTTCACAATTAATTTATTATTATTTTAGTTTATAATTGACGATATAGTCATATGAAAGCTAAGGAACCTGTTCTTAAGTAAATCTATACTAGATAAACATAATTTAACATCATATAAATAATGTTGAGCACGAAAAAGTACAATCGCAAATATTTTAGTACAAAAAAAAATGTGGTGGCTGATATTTGGAACAGTTCCGGTACCAAAGTTTAGCCACCCCGGCTGATATATGGCACTCCATGCAAACAAATGGACCAAACGTCAGCCCTCTATTAAATTCTAAATCCCGAGGGAATTTACTTAATTTTTCTTATTAACTGTGTCAAATATTCATACTTGTTCCCTTAAATTACAAAGATATATCTAAGCGTCAAAGTAAGTGAAATATCGCTTACTAAGTGTCCAGCAAAATCGCGCGTTTTTCTTTAAAATTGCATGTATCGGCACAACCATCCGTGAAATGGAGATTGAAAAAACTCTAACAAAGATTACGTCGGAAACATATATTCTTTTAAAAAATAGACTATAGTTTAAGATAGGACATGTCACTTCTTATTTATTACAGAAAAAAGCACACCCGGCTGATATTTGGGAGGAAGCTGATCATAGGAGCAGTTACCCTACCTACCTTCACTTAAATAACAAAAAGTGTTCGTTCCTGACGATATTATATTAACAGACATAGATACATTTTCTATAGATTATAAAAAACTTACGTACATTACATTGGAAGTACCGAATCATTAATTTCATCAAAAAATTGTGGTGCTTGTACCTAGTTAATGCATAGGTTACCTAATTTACCATACCTTATTACCTTTTTCTTACCATACCTTATTCCCTGCCATAGATTTGCTTTTTTTTCATTTTATTCGGACTAGTTAATGACTTTGAAAAATTAATTTGATTTACTAATTACTTTTACTTTACTAATTAATTTGAAAAACGTAATAAAAATACTTGTAAACCCAATAATAGTGTAGGTATATATTAAAAGAGGTAGATATCGTATGTTATGCACGCAAAAACTGAGGCGGTGAAAATATTTGTTTCATGTCACGCGTTAGTTACTGGGACAGTTCCCGGTGGGCGGTAAACTCCGAACCCGAACGAGGTGACAAAAACTGCAACATTTGAATCACAAATTTTATTCGTGCGTTGACTCTGGAATCTACATAATATGATGTGTATGTCCGCGTAGGTTATCCGTAGCGTCGTGTTTTAAGATTATTATTCTCACGTTGTGCGGTGTGCGGTGTCTTGCCGAGGACGATTGCCCTCAACCACACGTGTCCTGCTTCCAAACAGATTGATCTATTGCACCACGCATTCCTGCCTCCATGTTCGTTTCCGATATCTGACATTGTTTATAAATTACATTAGACATTAGGATTACCAGTTGCTAATATAACAAGTACTCAATATTATTTTGGTTTTATCAATAACTAGGTAAAATGAAATGTTTTTCTTATTTCTGTCATAAATATATAGGTACTTACATCAGTTATGTTTTAATTTTGTCATTTGGCAGAAAATTAGAGCACGTACCTACATAGAGACGTAAAGACAAATACGATGACATTTTGGCATGATTCCGCCGAAAACCCTTTTAACCGATTTCAAAAAACATTAATAAATAAATAATAAAAAAATTCGACTGCAGAAATATTAAGAACTAAACAAAATGAAAATATTTAACTTTACGCAGACTAAACTCATTTTAAGCGAGCCTTCCCGAAAATAATCGTTATACAGAAATAGGTATTTTACAATGTGCCAACTAAAGTTTTCAAATGCGCGAAAACATTTTTTATTACATTCAGCGAAAGGACGTATTTTTATTTGTGGAAAACGCATTATTTTATTTAAGTAGGTAATTTATTAAAAATAAGTAATTTAAATTTAATTGTTGCAAGCATCTATAGGCTGCGGTTACCGCTTACCATCAGGCGGGCCGCAAGCTTGTATGCCACCCTAGTGTTATACAAAAAATCTAAAAATACTTTCACTAATAAAAAGCTACACTATTCCTAACTAACAGGCTTTTCTTAAAAAAGTTCGAAATATCAATAATTGTTAGTCAAGCCGAAAGAAAAAAACGATTATTCTTTCACATTGCTATGATGCATAAAAATAACCTAATATTTAGCGTAATTTTTTTTCTTGAAATCATTAAAGTCAAAAAGTTAACCTAAACTAAAAAATACTTCACATTCTCATAGTAATGTTAAATGTGTTTTTAATTTTATTGTTTTCCAGTGGTGAGGGTGAGTTCCTTACAAAGATGCTCACAACAATCATTTTAACATTCGAGGGCGCTCAAATACCAATAATATAATAATAAAAGTTGGAAACTGCTGCAAAGTAAGATTTTACCTTTTTTTACATTTCTTAACTTTGTGTTATTCACCGCATACATTATTAACAATACATTAAAAACTACATAATTATAAAAATGTAAAAAATCTATTACTGCTGATTAAAGATTTAAGAAAGAGTAGTTTTTGTTCGTTCGTTAGTTCAGATTGACTAAACAAACACCCAATTAACTGTTATGCAGTGCTGAATAGCTTGCCAAAACTAAAAATTTGGCATCAGCATATAAATTATTGAATACAAATCATAAATTGGTTTTTGTTCAGATATCCACGTAAGAAGCAAAAAAAAACGGAAGAAAAACACGTTGAAAGAAGATTAATTAATGACTCTTATTTTATTCAACGAGATACTGGCCTTTAGCAATTACGAATCTTTACGTTGCGTTCGACAACATTGCCTTAGTGGGTGGAAAGCAGATAGGGCTTTTTCGAGCTTTTGCTAAATAATACAGTATTTTTTTTTGTTGTTCATTTATAATATTGTTTTTAGTCATTCATACCGTTTACTTACAATTTTGGTATTGTAACTAAATAAACTATGGTAATAAACCAAAAACTAATGCATTAGTATTGTATTGTACTCAAGGTTGGTATAATTCCATACTAATAAAGATTGTTAAAATAAAATCTTGTCTATATTTGAATCAAATGCATGTTTCTATGATCCAACCTTTTATATAAATTTTAATTTGATTTTTATACGTACCTATCCTAATCGTAAATAGCACATATTTGTGAAAGTCTGTTTATATTTCTTATTTACCCTATCTAGGCTAATTCGACTCGCACTTTTTATTTTTTAAGTAGCTATGTTCTCCTCTTATCAAGTTTTATTATAATCGGCTCAGAGGTTCAGCCTAACTGAAAAAGAAACACTTTTGCATTTATGATATTAATCTGTGCAAGCGTCAAAAATTTAAACACATAGAAATCATCATGTGCATGTATGAGTGTGAAATAGCGTTGTCGCAAAAAAAGTGCCGGTTTTTCGATTTATTCCTCATTCTCAAATCAAAGCAAAAGGTACTTCCTTCCAAAAATCAAATATATCCCAAGTTCTAAACTTAAAAATATTCTAAGACTAAATTATTTATTTAAGAATAATATGAAAATACCTGTTGTGATAAACTAATACCCAGTCTAAATATTCTATGGTACTGTCACAGAAGTGCTGCGCACTTCCGTTCAGTGGATAAGTTTTCGTAAAGAACTACAGGAGAGGGGGGATAAGTGGGGAAAGGGGAATCGCATTTGCTCAAGACTATTGAAATGGAGAACGCTCTTAAGGTATCTACTATATTGTGAGCAATCAGTAGGTAGGTACTTACACTATGTGAACTTGCATTGAAATGAGTCCGGTCTGCTTATATGAAATATTTAGTATGTTTTAATTTAATTTCAGTTTTCAAATTTAAATTCTCAATTCGTCTGTATGTTTTTTTTTAATTCGAACGAGCAAAGTGCATCAAGCTGTGTAGCTCAACGAATATTTAAAATTGTATAAATCACATATTGGGTAGTCGCAATACAAGCCGTGACAGGTATTATAATAAGAAAGGAAGTACCTTATAAACTTATTTACCAACAAGGTTCCATTTTTAATAAAGTGGGCCCAATAACATGCGATGCGTTAAATAAACATGCAATATTGAACTTGGTGGCGGGACTTCTAATTACAATTTAATTAGGATACACGAGTGTGATAGAGATATTAACTCGGGTCCAAAGTTGTGATTGCAGTAAGAAAATGGAACGGTCGATGGCGCGTGTAACATTATTTTGATTATTGCATAGTTTTTAACCCTAAAAGTAATTGCATTTCTTACATTGTAGTTGTTGCTCGTATATATTTATTCGTTACAAATTCAATAATCTTCATAATATTTTTATTAATATAATTACTTACCTAATTAAATGTGGTAGATAGTTGGGTCATTTGGCTGGTTTTCGTCCTATTAGTGGAGTTGCCATCTTTGAAACGTGAAAAGAATATTATCTTCTACTCCAAATTCAATTAATTGGATCCGAATTTGTTACCAATATACTCTTGTTTAAATTTAAAAACAGTAGAACAGTACGAACAGTAAGAAGTAGTTATGTTCACTGTTTTTTTAATGAAAAATGTTAAAGCCAAAAGTATGCAAAACGCTAAATTTCGTGCAAAAAAAAATAGTTTTCGCCCAATCCTTAATCAGTTTTCGACTACAACTAAATATTAAAGTTCATATCCATGCAACACCTACAAGTGGTCGAAAATTAAAAGTCTAATAGCGTAATTATACAGAAGTAATCCTTCAAAGATTATAGAAAAAAAAAATTTTTGTTGTCTTACATAGTTTACTGAATTGATGAATTAATTACAAACTTTACTTCATTCTTTTGGTTTTCGTCCAACTGGTCGTTTTTTAGATATATGTAAATTAGTAACTCATCTCCTAAACTTTTATTAGTTAATTGTAAACTATGCTTCATTTTTAAGTCTGTTTTCGTTCAATATGTCTTTAATAACTGCTACAAACAAAAATCAAAACTTAACAACATTAATACAACTATAAAAACGTACCCTAAAGTTACCTCGTCACGCTATTTTTTTCGCTACACTGACATTGATTTGGCGTTGTGAAAACAAGTAGACGATTTATTCCGACACACACCTTTTTGAATATTTTTTGGAGTCGCTATTTGTTTTTGTTGGTTATTAGGCACTCATCATGTTGAAACATGCTTTTTCATTTATTTTTATATTATTGTTTTACGCTTTTCTTTGAAACAGTACCGTCCAATGGACGAAAACCAAAGCTGGACGACTAACCAGCGAAATGAACCTACATTTAAAAAATAATTTAAATTAGACATTCAAGAGGCAACATTACCTATGTTTGTCAGTGATGATATTATTATATTATGTATATGTATATATATATATAGGTACGCTATGATCATGTAGACTAACATAGGTAACATACGTTCGCAGCGTTACTTAAGTAAATTTTGAAACCACATATTTTGATCCAGACTAGATTTAAGTTGGCATTGTGTTTTACTTTAATTTTATAAGAATTGAGACCTGAAATTTAACTTTTCCAAATAACGTCGAAATGCGATAACATAAAATTGTATGGAAGAATAAAAACCGTTTCAAAAAAAAAATCAGCTACTTTGTCTTTGCTCAGCCAAAGAATTAAAAACGGTCAAAGTTTCAATGAAGACGGATAAACATTTTTTTTATTCAGGAGAAAAAAGGTTCAATATTAATGATGTCCTGTAGTTTCATCTGCCAAAAGGTGTCAAAAGATTTAATGTTCCAATATTTAGCACCTACGTATATTTGACAATAACAACAAAAGGTCGAGCTAACTATCAGCGCGGTATCGGTGGTTGACCACAACTGTACCTAACTAACAGTGGGAAGGCAAATATCAGCCTCTGATTACTTCAATACTCACGAATGGGTGACGCGACTACACGATAGATACTTAAATATGTACTAGTTAAAGTAAATTAAATATTTAATAGTATCATCTACTTTTAGTATGGGACCAACTCTGAGAACGCGAGAACAAATCAATTCATTCAAAATCCAAAAATTTAATACTTAAAATTCGATCAAAGTGTATGAAAGAGCTGATTTTTCTTTCGTTACCAGAGCTCGTCCCAAAGTAAAAGTGTTTTCATATTGACGAGTTCAAGAAGATCCATTGATTCTATGAACAGTGGTTTCTAAGTGACGTTAATGACGTAAACATACATGCCATCCTACATAGCGCTAGGGCTTCAGGAGTTGCAAGAAGCGGATTATAATAACATTACATTACGTGGAAATACATTATGTGAGAGGGTGCGATTGTGTAGTGTTTACAAACGCGCCACGTCGCGTTGCCCCGCGGCGACAACGCGGCCGGCTCGCAAACATCTAGCGATGACAAAATAACACTGTCTCTCAGAATTTATCCACAATATTTAATTTGAATCCAAAATACTTTCTCTTGGATTTTGAACTGCTTTCCATGAACACTTATGTTGTGGAATGAGTTCCCTGCCAAGGTTTTCTTAAGGGACTTCAGTATGACATTTTTGCCACCTTAGTCGTATTCTAAAAATGCATACACACGAAGCTGAGTCTTTTCACCTCCAGTTTTACTCGACTAACTCACATTCAATGCAAGGGCGGATCCAGAAGTCTTTCTCGGAGGGGGCACATACATATATAATCCCATGAAAAGCAAAATAAGGTACGATTTTAGAGGAAGATTTTGTTTAATAAACAAAATTGCCAACAATTCTTAAACACAGTTTTACATTTCCAAACGTTAAAGACCAATTATATAATCTTTATATTATTAGATCCAATAGTCTTTTTTATGTTTTGCAAAACGTTTGTAAATGTTCACAGAAATTTCTCTATGAATGTGTAATAAGAATAGGTCATTCAGACGGTCTTCAGACATCCTTGATCTTAACCAGGTTTTTGCCCTTCTAAAAGTTGAAAAAGTACGTTCTGAAGTTGCAACGCTCAGAGGGATGGTGGCTTACACAAGAAGTAGACTTTATACTGTAAGAAGTTGTCGAAGCTGTAAAAAAAGATGTCAATGTCACATTTCTTCAGCACTTCGAGAACATTATGTGGCATTTTGGAGGATTTTGCATCTTGACTAGTATGTGTCCAAAGTTCAAACCAACTGTTAGGCAGACAGCTTTTATACAGACTTGATAGAATAGACAGTACGACATTACCACTCCTATAGGCATGCTTTGCGTTGAGAAAAGTAAAATGTTTTATACATTGGGCCCGTAGGTAGGGCATGTTATATAAGGTTTTTAATTCCGATATTAGATTTCAATATCAGAATTCCGATACTAATATTGGAATTGCAAATATTCAAGTTAGATTGGATACGGAAATGAAGACATTTTAAACCATTTTTTTGTTAAATTCAACATTAGTAACACAATACTACCACTTTGGTGATTAAACTATGACAAAAAACATGAAATGGACCGTGCGCTTGCTTGCCACCTGTGGTATAAAAAAAACAAAATTTAATGACGGATATTCAAAAATAATTTCATGAAAGATATTCAAAAACTAATTTGACGTATTATGTGACTTATTCGTATGTTACAGTATTATTCGTTGGAAGCTTTACCCATAAGAGCTACGTCGGGCAGGCGAAGGACCGGGTGTGTAAGTGTTCATTAGAAAAGGCCTATTTCCAACAGTGGACTGCTATAAGATGGTTGATGATCAGTGATGTGACTTACCCGTCTCGTCACGCGGCTTATATCACGTCGAGTGCGCTCGCCCCAAGAACAAAATCTTATTTCTAAATCAGACTACAAAAAAAAAATTGTAAGAAATATGTTTATGTTGAACTGACATCTGTTATAGTACTTATAGTATGTAGAATGTTAAAAATCATACACATGTTTCTCGTTATTATCTAATGCTAATTAATTAAAAAATAAACTCAGAATAAACTTTATAAAACAATCAATAATTTAAAAAAAACATGATAATAAAACTATTAATACTATATTATTAATCTATCTCTTAGAAAACGAACGTTTCATAAAAACTCCTGCACTCCTACTTTTATTCTACTACTCAAATAAAACAGCTTAAAATCAATTAAGATATGTAAAATAATCCTTATTAGCCTCATACGTTCCCACTGTTGGGACGTGATTTTTGCCACAGTCCAGACGCGGGCCCAGTGCGGATTGTGGACTTTTTGACATATGCAGGCGTGAATAATCAATGTACTTGAGAAATTAAGAAAAAGAGTAATTGGAACAGGCGGGGCTCGAACCTCCGCTAATCAGGACTCAAGGTGAATTCGAAACATCTGGGCCACCACTGATAAATAATAAATAGTCGGAATCAAATGAAATAAAACTACTTATTGATTAAAAAAAAATTATGTACATATTTCTTCGAGAGAAACTTGATTGTATTAGTATTTAAAAAAAGTTAAGATATTTATTTGATTTATCTAACTTGGAACGAAACTTCAAAAATATTCAATTGACAAAAAACACTACTTGGCAAAACTGATATAAGATACGTGCATGCCTGTATCGGATACGCTCATTTTTCAGGGAATTTATGTCGTTATTATAATTTTGAAAAATACAAAATAGACAAGGCCCTCTTATTTTTCAGATATCTCTATTTCCATCTCAAGTTCTTGGTTATCTTACACCTTGTATTGTAGCGGTTGGTTCGCTGTTTTCATCGAAAGAAACTCTCATCAATTCAGTCTTTGTTTCTGTGACCACTCAGTACAAACAGAATTGCATCATATTAGAGGTTTTTAAGTTGCTTACAATTGCATTTTACCTATATTTATTCACTTGTTGATTTGGAAAATGTGTTGTCCTCAAAAGCCAGTAGAATCTTTCAGAATTATGAACGTAGTGTAATGACTATTATTGATATTAATAGTCGTGTTTTTTTATTTGGCTTCGCAAGTTTATTGCGAGACTTGAGTTGATTAAGTGTTTTGTGCGTCTCGCTTGCTTGCACGAGAGTATTAAGAGTCCCTTAATGTTTACTTCGTGCAACCTGACTTCACATTGAGCGACTTCCGAACTTTATCAAATTTTTGAGCCCGACTTAATGGCGTTCTGTAACTCTTTAGCTGGGCACTTGACTCTAACAAAAATTAGTACTATAAAGCTAAATGTTTCGCAAATCGCCTTAAATCAAAAAATGATCTTTGCATACCGACAATGTTTGTGGAATTCCTATCCAACGATGTCCGTCCGTCCGTCCGTCTGTCTGTCCGCGGCTTAGTTCAAAAACTACTAATGCGAGAAAGCTGCATTTTGGCAGGGATATACACATTGATCAAGCCGACAAAGCGGTAGAATAAAATCTTTGAAAAAAAATGTTTTAGGGTACCATCCCTACACGTGAAGAAGGGCCGTAATTTTTTTTCTCGTCTATCCCATGGTGGGGACAGACGGACGGTTATTTGTTGACTACGGAACCCTCAAAAATGATCTAAAATATTAAAGAACATATCAATACCTACAAAAAATCTTTGCGATACCATATGTCCAACTATTGTAGTTATGTCACTATAACTTTTATGCCCTGGACTCATGAAATTTGATACGTAGCAAGGTCTTACATCACAAATAACGGATGAAACAATGTTAAATACTAACATCTCAATAAGTTTGTAAGAGTTATATTGCTGCAAAGTTCATTTATGAACTTTCATACGTTTTCATTGCAGTTACATCAATTATTTGTTTCGATGAGGTTCTTAAGTAACAATAAGATGCAAGTAACTGTCATGTTTCAGCTATGTCAAGTCTGCAACTTGCAAATATGCGGTATATAAACTTACCAAAACTTGCCGTAAGTTTCATGCTTAGCGGGTAACTTACTTTCGATCGATATCTACTGCAAGTTGCAACACTCAAACGTTGTCTTGCTTTTTACACTATATCACAGATTATATTATACTATACTAGTACTATATCTACACTCTATCCCTAACTGAAATTTCTTACTTAAAATATTTTTATCGGATACGAATACGGTTTTGAATATTTTTTTATTTCGGATACGATTACGAACTCCATAACATCCTTGTTTTTTACTCATAGAATTTATGTAGAACTAGAGTTTACCGAAGGCTCCGCCCGCCCTAAATTCGGTTATCGGCGTGGAACTCCTTCATTAACTCCAATTAATTAATTTCTTATAAAAATGAATTGCTATAGCATGTTATAGGTGCAGCAATAGTTCGTTTAACTCTGTTATAGTTATTCCCGCAGGAACTTTTGAAATTTTAAGGATAAAAAGTAGCCTATATGCTATTCCAGGACCTAACCTATATGTATGCCAAGTTTTATCCCGATCCGTCTAGTGATTGAAGCGTGATGGAGTAACAAACATCCAGCCAGACATATTAACTTTCACATTAATAATATTAGTAGGATAGGATAATAATGTTTTTTTTAATTTAAACTAATTTTCTCCATAATAGTCACAAGGAACTTAAACTAGACTGTGACATACGGATGGACGGATAGACATGACGATAATATCGAATATTCTTTCTGTATAAAATTATTTTATTCTGTTTGATTCTGATAATATCCATTCTGATGTTGGTCAGGACCGGAAGCATCACCAGCATCATCAGTCTCAGCAGACCGGAATAAATTGATTAGACAAAGCATTTCCCTTTCCGTGTTAGAGCCGCGGTGTCACAGTTGTTTCACTGTTGGTTACTTACTGTTTTTGTCGATAAAACTTCCGCCGTTTGGAGGCTGCATCTTTTCACTGAAAAAAGTCAACAAAACGTAATTACTTTTAAATATACAATACGATGGATTCTTTTAAAGATACAACTCGATGGGTTCTTTTAGCAGGTTTCTTTTTTAGTATGTGGTTGTAGGTGTTTTATTCCGTGGCCTAGTTTTATTTAGATCATGGCCTGTCATGGAGTTCCTGATTATTTTCCCGTGTTAGAAACAAAAAATCTTAGAAGCTGCATACGTAATGTTAGTTTTATTGCTTTACATTTAGATCATCAAGGTTTTTGTGTGACATTATTGTTATAAAATGGGCTATAGTTAGGTTAACAGAATGTCAGTGTTAGTAGATCAAATAAGTATATAGAAGACTGGTAGACCGGGAGACAGTGACACAAAATATTGGGTGATTTGTACCAGTATGGCGGTTCTTCAGGGGTTAGTTAGTTAGTCTACGTAATGACGAAAAGAAAAATGATGGTCATAGCGCTGGTACCGGCGACCCAGTCGCGTGGGCGTTAGTTGAACGTGTCGGATGAATTAAGAGTGTCGAACGATTTGTTCCATAAAAATCTTTGTATTTTCCGATAGTCCATAATAAAAAAGTAGGCGGTAGCGTAATGCCATACTTCTCCGGTGTGACTTACAGCCCGCCATACCGACGCGAACACATTAATTTTAAAAAAAACTTATTAACTATTTTTTATTTTGCAAAACGATTTGTACCACCTTGAATTTTTTTTCAACAGTTTCTGTCTGATCATAAATAGAATTTCTCTGACCGCAACCAATACGTTAAACTTAAAGGCTACTGTTCCGATTTTTATGAAACCACTTCAGGAATTAGGCCAAGAAGGACGCTTGGACCTACACAATTTCTTATTTTTATAAACGACTTACCAAAGGTTATCACTGCGGCTAAATGCTCTATGTTTGCTGACGATCTAAAGCTTTTTCTTAGTATTCACAATTCGACTGACTGCTGACTGCTCACTATTGCAGGGCGATATCGACAGTGTAGCTGACTGGAGCCATAGGAATCATTTAGAGTTTAATACCTCTAATTGTAAAGTGATGACTTTTTCTCGTTCTCACTCTCCGAACTCTGTCAGCTACACAGTGGGTACCACCTCATTGACACGCGTCACTCAGATTAGAGATCTCGGTCTACTAATGGTCTCAAGCCTTACATTTAGAGACCATATTATTGCAATTTGAGATAAAGTCTCTTAAGCGTTAGGGTACGTTATGAGGCAGACTGCGTGCTTTAGAGTCAGCGCACCAATACTGGTACTGTACAATGCATACGTCCGCAGCATATTAGAATATAATGCAATCATCTGGGACCCACATGAGGCTAAGTATAACCTCATAGTGAAAAGAGTCCAGAAAAAATTTGCTCGATTTCTATATAAAAAAAAATTATGGGTATTATCCGTACCTGTTCCCTTCTCTGTTCGTGGGGGGAATGCTTGGAGTGGACACCCTAGAGTTAAGGTGTAAGATGGCACTCCTTGAGCACATCTACCTTGTTTTTCATAACACGATAGACAGCCCAAGCGTGCTAGAGTATTGTGGCGTGGTGGTACCAAGGGTTGGTCAGCTGGGTCCTATGCGTCGCGCGCGGCCCCTGCTCACGGCGCCTCCGGCCCGCACCGAACACGCCCGACACTCTCCCATCCTCCAGGCCTGCCGCTTGCTCAACGCTTTGATCTCTCAGTACCCCGATACTGATATTTTTTTTACGAAATATGCAACATTTATGGCATTAGTATATAAGTTTTTAAATGTTATGTGAGTGATGCAGGTGTATGCTGAAATAAATAAACTATAGACTATAGTAAAAAGACAAAGACGAGTAGAATGTCACCACTTTGACTATATTGGCAACAATAGGATGTAGGTAGAACCCATAGTGCTTTCTGTTATCTGTAATCTGTTGTCGATACATGGTTTCGATAAAAAATGTTGATACATAGGTAATTGATATTCCAGAAGTATGTTACTTGATTTGTCCTACTGCAAAAATGAAGAAACAATGAAATTGAATATGCCTACAGGGTAAGATATGGGTTTTAGAAGGACAAAAGTATACTTTTTATCTAGCGCGATAATGTACCTAGTTCTATGCATATTTCTGATATTTTAGATTAAGCAAATATATTATTAACTAGCTTAGTAACTAGCTTTTTCCCGCGGTTTCTAATAGAAATTAACCTTTTTTGACACATTTTTATAACTGGCTTTCATATCATAGATAGATAGATGCCTGGTTTGGATTTTGCAATCGATTCAAACAAATCCCAATAAGCTAGATACTTGAAGCTTTAAACATAGCTTGAAACTAGATGACAAAGCACTTTTACCTAGCTTTCTAGTCTGTTTCCTGTTTTCTTGTCTGTTTAGTAAAAGTTTTACAATTGAGTTCTTACATTTTTAGAATATGAGTCATAAAACCTATCAAGAATTTTTCCTACACATGACTAAAAAGCAGGAAATAATAATATTTTTTTACATATAATTCTAGCTTCTGCCCGCGAGTTTGTCCACGTAAGCTTATAAAGAAAAAAGACAGCTTTTGACTGTTTACGATTTTACGAAATTTCATATTTAACCTTAAGCCCAAATACCAAGTTTAGTGCCTACAGCTTCAAAAATGACGGATTTCCATACACACTTCCAACTCCTATTTTATCCTTTTAGACGGTGAATTTTGCATAATTCTTTCCTAATGCTCGCGTATGCAAAACTTCAAGCTAAATGCTAAAAAATATTTGAATTCTCATACAAATTTTCATCTCCTATTTTCCCCTTACGAGGATAATTATATAGAAACGGTGAAACGTCAGTCGTAATTTCCAACCTTAAGCTAAATAACAATTTTTTGCATTTAGCTTGAATAATGACGGATTTTTATAAAAACGTCAAATCTCTATTTAAATGTTGTAAAATCCTTTCATAGTACTCGCCTATGTTAAAACTGGATCCTCGTTGCAAAATTTTAAGTCTAGGCACAAAAATATCGAAATTCTTATATTTAACCCATTCCCTATTTAACCCTTGGGCAATGATTTATTTATAAACAGTGAAATATGAAATACTTAATTTTTGTTCAAAAGTGACGGATTTCCATACAAACTTCCAACCCCTATTTTACCCCCTTAGGGATTGATTTTTGCAAAATCATTTCTTAGCTCTTGCAAACGTAATAACATTAACCTTTCTGCAAAATTTCAAGTCTCTAGACGCAGTAGTTTGGACTGTGCGTCAATATATTAGTCGTTCAGTTTACTGTTATATATATGTATAGAAGACGATATACAACGATTCTAACTTTGATTATTAACCTGTCTAATAATCAAAGATTTTTAAAATGGACTAACAGGTATGGTAAAATATTTTTTTCGCGCCACACACATTTCTAACATATTACAGATTTTTGTTCTAAAATTCCAAAATAAATGTTAGAACTTTATAAATATATTCAAATAAATTGTCTGAAACAGTATAGGTTTAGATTTTTTTATATATCCGCAATTATTCTCAATCTACGGAACCCTAAGTTAATGCGTGTACGATACGCAATTGGCCAGTTTTTTTGGTTTAAATCTTACAAGAAAGTCTGTAGCCTGTTATCTGGCAAAATTTTCGTAAAAAAGTAATTTTAAGGGTTTCGTCGTAATCTGGAACATGTAAAGCGGGGGGGATGTGTCGGAGCCACGGCCGCTTTACTTCGGAGATTCGTGAATTTGATGTCGCAAGTGCAAGTCGGATTAGCGCCCCGAGGGTTCTGTATTGTACGGTTTTTTTTTATTTATTGTTGTACTACAGAGCTTACACTATAATCGCTTTAGTTTTAAGCTTGTTTGTTTGTGTAACCGTTTTGATGTCGCGAGTTTTTGTAAGAAAAATCTTCCGTCTAAAATATAGATAAAAAAACCCTTAAATGGTCGGAGAGTCAAAATTACAACCAGACAGACAGGCAGACAAGTAGACAGGCAGACAGTTGGGTTTGTTACCTAACACCTGTTGCTAAAGATAAGTAATTGATATAAGTAGTTAAAGTCGGATAAAACACACTTTAATCAATAATACAAAAATTAGCAAACGATAAAAAAGAATAGGTTAAAGGCTAAAATTTGCTGTGACACGCTACAGTGTTCAAACGTTTGGGAACGAATTTTTAAATAAGTGGTTTGTTTTATAAATTTCCGTACACCCCCTGGTCTCATTTCTATGCAGATGTGATCGCGGGAGTTCAGTCGCACAGGGCCCGTAAGGATTATGCAACCTTTTTTTTCGAAAACAGTTGTTTTTTTTCCTTCCTGTAATTCATGATATTTATCAATAATTAGGTATTTATTTTATAATACCCATTATGGGTAGGAAACAAGTTTGAAGGAACTTGTTTAGAGTCAATCTAAATTCTAAACCATACTTTCAGAGTTTTAAGCTTTAAGCCATTTTAGCCAAATAAGAAATCTCGACTGACCAATTTAAGACACTTCTTGCAAGGCCTTCCTCAAAGTTCTCAAAGTACAAAAAGTGGAAAATTTTGAAAAGGTTTAAGTTAAATATAAAACCTAAAAAATAGTAAAAATCGCTTTAAAACCTAAAAATACAGTACTTACATGTATCTATAGGCAGAAAAGACACTCTAAACTAAGTGGTTTACTTTATTTGTTTCGACGTAGGGTGTGACTTGGATTTTTGGAACCTACAACGTTATAAGTAAATGTATGTAGATAAAGGTAAATCTGAAATAAATCATTTGAATCAAATATCTCAAAGTATTGTAGCTACTCATTATATAAACATAGAACAGAAACAGAAAGGGTGTAATTCTCGTTCTAATTGATTTTTCTAATGCCTTCAACACAGTTGACCATGTCATCTTACTTTCCATTCTCAAAAAGATCAATTTCTCACCTACAGTTCTAAATTGGTTTTCTTCTTATATCTGTGGCCGCCAACAATCAGTGCGTTCCAGTCAGGCCACCTCAAACTGGTGTGACCTTGTTTCTGGCGTGCCTCAGGGTGGAATACTTTCACCTCTTCTCTTTTCTATATTTATCAACCAAATCTCATCCATACTAAACTGTCCTTACCATCTGTATGCTGACGATCTGCAGCTATATGTACAAGCCAAAATTGAAGTTATCACTCCAGCCATACAAGAAATCAACAGTGTGCTAAGTCGCATTAGAGAATGGTCGAGACTTTATGGAGTTGTAGTCAATCCGTCAAAATGTCAAACCATAATTATCGGCAGCACTCGTCAGACTATCAAAATTGATTATAATATTTTGCCACCTGTTTTATTTGATGGGGCAACTAGGGCTTCATACCGATCCTCATCTGAAATGGAACGTCCAAATAAAAGAAGTCTGCCGTAAAGTAAAGTAACTAGTGCATTGCGGCAATTTTATACGTTTAGGAATTTTCTACCAACAAGTACAAAACATGTTACCACTCATTGATTATGCGGACGTGTGTTACCCTGACTTACATTCTGATTTCCTTAATAAACTGGATCGACTTCAAAATAACTGTATACGTTTCATCTTCGGCATACGTACATATGACCACATTTCCTATTTTCGCAAACAACTTAAATGGTTGCCGATACGCCAACGCAGAAGTGCTAGAATTCTCAATACCCTCTACTCCATTCTAAACGATCCTTTATCCCCAAGCTATTTGAAGTCTCGATTCCAGTTTATCAGCTCTCTTCACGAACGTTCACTTCACTCTTCTCAAACTCTTCTTCTGTCCACTCTTCGTCACCGCACGGGTTTCGTCTCAAATTCTTACACCGTCCAGGCAATAGGACTCTGGAACGCGCTTCCTACAGAAATTCACAGAGCACAGAGTAAAAACTTGTTTAAGCTTAAAGTCAAAGAATTTTATCTTAAACAGATTACAGATGAAAACTGACTCTCCAACCATCCACAATTAAGATGTTCGGTATGTGACATATTTGATTATGTATATATTTATATATGTATATATAAACTTATATATTATTTATATTTGTATATGCTAATCTTTGTATTTTTATGTATCTATAACTTTAATGTTATATTATACTTAAATATATTTTCTATGTGTTTATGTATAGGTTATTTTATTATTATTTTAAATACATTTAAATTAATATTTACACCGCAAACAGTTTCTCTGTTTAGCCCTATGGTTGGCTGGTAGAAAATGCTATATAGCATTAAGCCCGCCATGTACACCAATGTGTTCAGAAGTGTAAATAAATCAATAAATAACAGAATAGGGGAAGGTGAGTACTGTGTACATCACCAGAAAGTCTAAAACTCTCTAAAAGGGTATCATAACAGGATTCAAGACAAAGTTTATTACTCTCTCGTTGAACATAAACCCAGCCGCTGATTTGTTGCCACTTCTTTTGTTTAAAAAATGTTTTTTTTAAAGTATGGAATTTTTAGCTTAGCCCTGTGTCAAATGCTTACAGTTTCATAACACTAACTGGGGATGCCTTATCATAACTTGTTCGGGAACAACCTATTTCCCGAGAACCCTGAAACGATACTTAATTCTAAGCATTCATAATTTTCATTACGTGACTTGTGCTAAAATAAAATATAGGCTACTTGCGACCGCACCTGACTTGACTAGGCTTGGGAAAATAATATGATAATGAGTAGGTATATTTATTTATGCATGATCAAAAAAAAACCGGTTAAGTGCGAGTTGGATTCGTGTGTAGCTTTGTTTAATTAAGATTTTCCGAAATTAGGCCTTTGATTACATAAAACTGGGTTTTGTTTGCATAGGAATGTGTTCTTCTTTATAAGTTTGTGTCTGTGTAGCAAATTCAACTTCTAGGGACTTATGCAGTCCTGGTACATCAATCTTATAAACACACAAATCTTCATAGAAAAATATACATAGGTATGTGTGTGAATATCATCGATATGAAATTATAATATCGATGGTGTATATTAATATAATTTAGAGATGTTTTATGAAATTGCTACTAAATAGTTTCAGGCACTATCTAAAAATTGATTTTTATAAGTACAGTACTAATATGCTTCTGTGAAATTGCTAATAAATACTAGTTTAAGACACTTTCTAATAATTAATACACACTGCACTTGCCACAGCGCTGTCTATAAAATTGTAGCGTATGGGCTACAGTTCACTTAGTAAGTGGCTGAACGAAACAATCATTTCATCTGAGACAGACATGACTTTTGTTTATAGGACAAAATCCTATGAAGTTGCTACTAAATAGTTTTAGGCACTTACTGTATATTATTTGTTTATAAGATAAGTTAGTTTTATTTTATTACAATAAGAATTTAATTTACATAATAGTGCGCTAAAAGGTACATATTTGATGCCGTATAAATACTGTTTATCTTACCCTTTGAACTTGACCTACTTACATCTTGATGGGTGTTCGCGCCCTTGTCAAGTACGTGACAATACTGAGGTCACCTTGCACAATACGGTCGCCCTATAATAGGGCATGCGCATCTTGTGGCATACCATAACAACTGGCATACGTGAATAAAATATGACAACGTCAACGTAGGGTGCTTGCATAAAGCAACAGGTTCCCGGTACAGACAAGACAGTACGGGTCGGTATGGATCGGTATAGGCAAACTGCCTTCATTTTACCCGATGCGCTCTCACATAAAGAAACCGGTTGACCCGTGTCGGTAGCAAATAGTAGTACCTGTTCATACGGGTTGAAGCATTTAGCGGTGTAAGATACACTAAGGTACACACTGTCAACAAAATAGATGTGGATATAGAAATTTTGATAGTGTTTGACAAGCCAGCTTTTGACTGATTTCTAAAATAAATGTAAAGTTTAAAAACCGGACAAGTTCGAGCCGGACTCGCGCACGAAGGGTTCCGTACCATTATCTGAAAAAACGGCATAAAAAATTACGTTTATTGTATAGGAGCCACCCTAAACTATTTGTTTTATTTTAATTTAATTATTTATTTTTAAAGTTAATATATAACTTAATATTCTGTGAATATTTCATGCGTCTACCTGTTGCCATATTTAGCCCCCTAAAATATTTATTTTATTCTGTGTTTTAGTATTTGTTATTGTAGCGGCAACAGAAATACATCATAACACATAAATGTGAAATGAGAGCCAAGTTCAATATTATGATACGCAACCTATTTGTTTGTTGTATATTACTATACTCAATCAAAGAATATGCAATCGAATGGAATAGGCAGCTTCCATCGGGAGGCATTGGAATAATTCAGTGTAAGGTAAGTGTGTTACCCACCCGTAATTCTGTTGTACGACTCATTGTACAAAAGATATTTATTTAAGACGATTACGGAACAAATTACCTGTTATCTATTGAATTCTCAAGAAAAACAATTTGTTACCAATAAGTTCTCATTCTCAAACTCATTCAGAGTTAGGTATACATACCTAATTATAACTCTTATAACTATACTAAAATTATTATTAATTTTTGATTTAAACTATTGCCTATACCATACGTACTTACTAAAAGAATTGTAATAATAATATAACCACAAATATATAAGTATTTATTAAGTAGCATAAATCGCAACCTTATAGGTCAGATATCGAGGGACAAGCGGACAGCAAGGCGGCGGCGGCGCGGCGCTCGCTTATGAGCGCGGCTGCCACTCGCTCGGACACGTTCGCGTCAAGGTTCGCGCCCCCACTCCGCTGCTCCGACGTCGCTCCGCGCGCCGTGTACCGAAATGCTTATTATTTAATTATTTATAAGTAATGGTCTTACACTATTGACTATTCCCCCGACCGACCTCGGCACGTACTAACGGTCCTAGATGACGATGTCGCTATCCGGATAGCGAGATTAGTCTCAAATATCCCCCCCAATAGGGCCTCCCTCCAAACACTACGCCGACGTCCCCTGGTTCGTCGGCGCCTACAAGGATAGACGAGGTATCAAAGAGTGCAGGGGCGCTTCTCGCCACCACTCAATCGCAACCGCACCCGCGTAACGGGGAACTCCCCTCCTGGCGAGACTCACGCCGGTCGAAGAGACGCCCCCGAGAGCGATAACCCAAACCGAGGCTCCCCCCACGGGGAGCCTTTGAGCGTTGGGCGCTATACGGGCTGAGGCTACTCCAGAGTCTCGCCCAAAAAAGGCCGGTGAAGCAGTAATGGCTGCAACAGCCAACTGCATAGTCAATCAGAATTAAAAAAAAAAAACTATTGATGTGCGCTAAATATTGAAACAAGAATTAATACTAAATCCTAGTTAATAACGTAATTAATACGAAAGTCGACTATACTCTTAGTTATAAGTACTAAAACGGAAATATAATAATAGCGTAAGAGCTTGAAATAACTGACAGTGAAAGTGACAAAGTGTCCAGAGGAAAAAATGTGACTTACAGCGTCAAGCGTCAATTTTTTTTAATTGAAATATATTAGTTAATATTAAAAATATTATTATGAAAATGCATAACTTAAAAAAAAAAATTTTTCTAAGTATCAAAAAGTGCTATCATATTATAACTTCGCATGTAGGTATAAAATGGGGTTGCGATCAGACCCATTCCAATCGACAGGCGGTACGTATACAAACAATCTGTTGAAGTTACAATAGTCTAAAGTGCCGGGTTTTAATTGATAGCTTTTTATGAAAAACGCGATTTTTTTCTACACGATCACAATACTTCCTTCACGACATAGGAGTTCGAAATAAAAAAATATGGTCCAGGTTGGACCACGTCAAAAGGTTAGATCAAATCGAAAGGTATCATCGAGAATTCTCGCCAACACAGATTTTTTAGTAAAAAAACTTAGAGCTAGTGGTTAGTGGCAACACTGCTGAATGTTCTTAAAACCACCAAACAGTTTTTCAGTTGTTGCTGGGTTAAAAAACTGTATATTTCCAAAATATCGATATATCACAGATATTATGTCGACTTGCGGACAACACTAATTTTAGTTCTATAGACTTTCGTATTTGCCTTCAGCGCTAAAATGGCGTTATTTAAGTAGGCACAAAAAACGTTTGACAGCAGCCAGTCCAGTGGGTAGTAGTAGAGGTCAATGGTAGAGGTCAGTGACTCTTAGGTATATGTTAACTGACACTACAATTCATCAAATAGTGCAACAAACTTTTCTAACTCGGTGGTCAAAAATCAAAACTTGAAATAGTGGACTTACAACGATACCAGCGACCAAATACCTAAGGTCCGAAGGTCAGAAACGTTTTTTGCACTGAAAAAAACTTTTTAAATTTAACATCTATGGAAATGAATGTCACTTATAAAGTGACACAAACGACAACGTCAAAATGGTTTTCCACACGTCTTCCTACAGACTACCATAAAGTTTCTATTGTTAAACCATCTCACATCAAAAAAGTTTAAGTAAAATACATCTATGCTTAGACAAAAGACCTCTACGAGCTACAACACCAACATTACCGCAGACGTGATTATCCTGGGTTACAGCTTACCCGGAATAGTCACCGCGCACAAACTTAAGAAAAGATTTGGAAATTCTATGGACATAGTAGTCCTCGACCTGGGTCGCCGCAGCGCTTTGTCCAAATGCAACGTCTCTTTCCTCCAGGAGTATGTCGACGATACGGACATCGTACTGGAGACACGAAGGGACCACTTTGACAACATCGCTAGGCGCTATTTAACTAAATTTGCCCATGAATTCGATATTCACCTACCGGAGTCTATCCTCGTGTCAGAATCGCAGGAGTCTCCGTTGTACAAACTCTTTGAGCACAGGAACGGCAGCACCGCACAAAGTAAAAAAGATTACCACGAATTTGGATACCTTAACTTTGTTGAAAGGTTTGAACTCAACCAATATCAAAATTTGCTTGAGCATAGCTTACAAGATCTGTTTCAATCTGTAACCATTAACTTGGACTTGGAAAGAGAATTACTTCGCTATTATGATCAAACGACAATGGAGCAACATATTTGTGAATCTCTAGTTTTTTCCACTCCTAGAGAGATTATGAGAACAATGGTGAAGTTGGTATGCGGAGCACCTTCAGATACAGTGTCAGTACTTTTTTATTTACACCAATGTTTCAGAACGAACGGTTGCAAAAATCATTTAGGTGGGGACAATATTAGGTTCCGAGAGAAGCTGGTGGGATACTGCCGCCGCCGCATCACCAACCAGCTGCAACAGAGCGTGGCCGACATAACTGTGCCCGCCGAGAGTATCAAAGAAATTCTTACGTATTCCAACGAAAAATTAATTTTGAAAACCATGACAGGGGAAGAAACTTACGTTTGTAATTTGTTAGCTATGGCTTTGCGCCCTGACGAACTTAGCAACATCAAAGTAGAAGATGATCTACTTTCTGAAACTGAAGCTGCTATCGTCGGCGCCATGAAACCAGGAAGAACAAAAAAGTTTATGGTAAAGTATGCAGACAATTTTTGGCAAAGGCAAGGCTATAGCGGGGAGATTTTAAGCGTTCGTGGACCGATCTTCTGGGCTATGGAAAATCCAAGGTTGTCTACCACAGGTAGTGTAGAAAAGCACGCCACCTTGATAGGTTACCTTAAAGCAAGAGAAGACGACGGTGATTTCAAAGACGCCGTGGTGCAGCAACTGGTAAACATTTTCGGTCCAGAAGCTTCAGATCCCGTTGTCTATAAAGAAACTGATGTAGCAGATGTGTTCGTGCCACGCTGCGGAGATTGTGTCGCCTTATGGAAATGGAAGAATTGGGGTCAAAAAAGAAATTTGGTTTGGGGCGCCCTGGATATATTCGGCGAGGGAGATGTGGCTGCCGCTTTAGAGGCAGGCCATAAAGCTTACATCAATTTACTGACTTTCCTTCGTCCCCAGGCCCAGACCTTTGAAGATGTGATAGAGCTAAGTCCTCCGACGGTTTTTGACGAAAGGACATTTCTGAGTCCACTCGGTACTGTAAACTACAAGACCACCTTCCGCATGGCAGTCTTCGCCACCGCAGTTGTTGTCGTTTACAAATTCTTACGGTATTATTTGCGAAGATGAAATCAGACCTATGCGTAGCATTCTAATTTATTTTTTGTATGAACAAGTATTAGAACCTATTTAATTATGTGTAAACTAATATATTCCGTATAAATGTTTCTAGTTTGTTTATAAATACAAAAAGTACTTCACTTAGCTTGCATAGACTCCTTGGGATGTACCCCAGGAAAAATATGTTATTGGCTTGAATTAGAGTATTTTATAAACCTTAAAAAAAAACTTATAGTTCGTATAGGTTTATTTTTTTTTTATCAAATGTATACTGCAACATATAATTGAGAATTTCCTACTGAAAAAAGTTCCTGCAGAAATAACAGTAACCAAATTCCACGTGAGGCGTTTTGATTTTGCCATTTCGGAGGCGGAGGTTCGAGCCTGGCTTGTACCAATCTTTTTTTTTCGTTTAATGCAGATAGCACTACCAGCCGCACTACTGGTAGTGCTGTTTACAAATGCTAGCACTACCATGGCACCGTTCAAATGTTTTATAGTACAATCGAGGAAAAAATTACAAAAAGAAACCGGCCAAGTGCGAGAAGAAGTTCCGTACGATCTATGAAGATGACGTGTGTTTGTATTTCGATGCATTGACGACGAAAAGATAGTTTTTCCCCACCGACCAACTGAACGGCACAACAAGTGTGGTCGGTGGGATATGTCGAGCATTTATTGTCGTTTTAATTTTTTATTTTCAATATTATAATGACAGCTGTCAAATTTGAAAAATGATCGATCTCATCAAGATCTTCATTTAAGATGACAGCTGTTAAACTAGAAAAGGCTTTATCTCTGTAACTTTTCATCTTAGATTAGCAGTTTCTTTGCAGAAATAATAGATCTCACCAAGATCTTTATTTTTGATGACAGCTTTCAAACTAGAAAGAGCTATATCTCCCGAACTTTTGATCTTAGACTAGCAGTTTCCTTGGAGAAATGATAGATCTCATCAAGATCTTTATTTCAGATGACAGCTGTCAAACTAAAAACAGCATTGTCTCCGAATCTCCGAAACATGTTATCCGAATTTAATATTGATGAGATCTATCATTTCAGTTTGACAGGTGTCATCGAAAATAAAGACCTTGATGAGATCTATCATTTCTGCAAGGAAGGTGCTAGTCTTAGATCAATAGTTAGGGAGATATAGCTCTTTCTAGTTTGACAGCTGTCATCAAAAATAATGATCTTGATGAGATCTATCATTTCTCCAAGGAAACTGCTAGTCTAAGATCAATAGTTGGGGAGGTATAGCCCTTTCAAGTTTGACAGCTGTCATCAGAAATAAATAATAATTAAAAATTTAGTTAAAAAAATTAAAAAAATTCAAAAGTGATTAACTTTAGACCGCTTTTCTACCATGCGAACTTTGCGGTAACGAGACAAATTTTTCGTCGTCGATAACTGCCTAATCCTTAACCGAAAAAACCATCAAACAAATCAAGCCTTGCACACTGCGTATAATAAGGATTTTTGTTTACGACTGTACTTTAAAATATTTGAATGTCTGGGAGTGTTTTTTTTACCAGTAGTGCGGCTGGTAGTGCTATCTGCAATAAACGTTTTTTTTTTTGATTATTCACTCCACTGGCTTTTCGGTGAAGAAAATCGTCGCGAGGAAATAGTTTAGTCCACAATCCGCACTTAACGTTTAAACCTTATACCAACATAGGGTTATAGTTTGTAAGTACTTTCGGCCATTTTGTTTTTTCCTAAAAAAAATTTTTTCACTTTGTAATATAAAACCTAATTATTTTAACAATGATACGATGATGCCTTTGCCAACAACACCGGAAATGCCTAATCACCGTTGGATTTTTACGGGAATTATTATACCATGAATAAAAAAATATTTTTGGTTATTCTCCATTTTATTTAATATTATGTTATATTTCCATTCAAAAATCTAGTTAAATCTTGATTCGAATAAAAATATTCTTGGAGCTCTTCAGTCCCTCGACCAATTTCTGTGCTAAAAATCATGTCAACCCGTCTCGCTTCGTTTCAACATGAAGGAATAAGAAGTAAGAATAAAGAACTCGAAAATAGAAGGGCAGTTATTTTCTACTTGTTTGATTTACATGTTGATTATGTTTTCGAACAAAAACTTATTTTGTCAGTATAAAATAAAGCTTGTGTTACCAACTGCAACTGCAACTCAAGAAGAGTGTAGTTTTTCATCAGTGACATAATAATTATTTGAGGCAGTTCAATCGTTTCAGAGATTATCTCTACATGCAGACAAACAAACAAATAAACAAACACATATAACTTCTTTATAATGTACAAGTAATAAGTATAATTAAATACGCGGTAGTAATTAATTTATTGTTTTGATTATTTGAACAATAACTAGTCACTTTATATTTAGAACAATCATTATTTTTAATATACCGATACATTACAAGGAAAATTAATGCAAAATGAAGCATTCAAAAATATACGTATTTGTAATTGATTTACTTGAATACTAATCGCGAATACGTGGCATTTTACTGGTTTAGTTTCAAAATGTTTAGGGTGTTTTGAGGTCAGCTATTTATTCCGGGGCCTCCGAATTAAAAAATATTCAAAATAGTAAAACTATTGAAGTTACGTCAAAGCAAACACTGCCAAATCAAAGTCGTACATCAATCTATACTAATATTATAAAGAGGAAAGATTTGATTGTTTGTTTGTTTGTATTGAATAGGCTCCGAAACTACTGGAACGATTTGAAAAATTCTTTTACCATTAGAAGCCGACATTATCCCTGATAAACATAGGCTACCGCGGGAAATGCTTCATTCCCACGGGAAAACGGGTAATAGGACAACGGGTAGTAAGAATTATTCTTCCGTACTTATCTTTTTCACATATCTTCTAAACGGCTGAATCGATTGGGTTGAAATTTTATATGCGTATTTCAATAGTTTCCTGAATGATATTTAAAAATACAATTGGACTCGGTAGGTGGCGCTGCTTTCGGTATGTCAACTACTAGACGGCTTGACCGATTGGGTTGAAATTTTGTAGGCGTGTTTCCATGGTGTCACACACACAAATGTATTTGACAATTAATGAGGAAAGATTTGATTGTTTGTTTTTTTTCTATAATTGAGGAGTTGCTGTAAGAACCAACGCCGATAACGAAATTTAGGGCGGGCGAAGCCGCTGGCAAAAGCTAGTAGTTAATAAAGTGTGAGGCCACAACCTTAAACTAATTAATATTTATTTATGTATATTTATATACTTAGTTCAAGATATCGGAAGTTATCTACCGATGTGACAGCGCTTCCGTCGATAAATTCGCTAAGTAAGTAATTCGTGTCGCGCTCTATCTAATCGATTAGCTATCAGCAGGTACTTACTATTGTCAATTCCGGAAAACAAATCGACACCCGTAATACTATAAAATTATAAATTAACGTAAACGACATTTTGACCAAAATTAGATACCCGCAAATACCCATTCAATTGACAAGTTCATTGAAAATATTTATAGTTTTCAAAAAAATTTCCCTATTTCCACAATTTTTCCTTAGCTTGGACAGAATTTTCAAACTTTAAGTGACGCATCAATAAATTTATAAGCTTTCATTCAATTAGCGGATACACTATTTTTAAGCCGGCTTTACTTTTAGATACGTCAATTTTAAAAGTCCAATCCTGACTTATCTTTTATAGTTCGCCAGGAACTAGCAATGGACGTTTACAAGCGGGCGTATATATTAGATTTGGTAATTGAACCCGACCAGGGTTGCCAACTCAATGGATTTTGCACTAGATCTGATGGTTTCACTTAGCTTGTAGCGGACAAAGGTTTTAGTGGCTAGTGAATTTTTCTAGTGGTTTTTGTAGGTTGTTTCAGTTAGTGGTAAGGTACAACATTTAACCACTCTAGCAGGGTTTTCATATGTACAGGTAAGAACTCGAACGTTTAATTTACAAGTGTATATTTTTTGATGTTTAGGCAACACAGAACAAAGGTGGTGGTTTTCAGGAATTCTCGGCATAATAGGTGGGAAAGTGCTCTATGGTCTAAAAAAATATTCAAACCAAAATACTCAGAACGCGCCCCGACCAGTGGGTATATTATCTTACATTCTGGCGACTGGTAATGCAATTTAAACTCAATAACGGTGTCATAATCACTACTTCAACCATTATTGGGTTCACCATGGGTTCAGCCTGAGCCCCGCCTACGTCACAGTATGAGGGGGAAGCGTCCTCTTCCCCACCGCAGCGCCTTACTACACTTTTGTCACGATTTTTCGAAATAATGAAGGTCATTCCAAATTCTAAGTACTTTGATTAAACAAAGCGAAATTAATGAGAGTTGATACCCAAAGTTCTTTTGAATGCTGGACTAAAATATTTTCGTTTCTAATGCAGCGTTTGGATTTTTTTTTTTAATTATTAGGTTTCTATAAATTGACTTTAAAGTCCATTTTGATTATGGTCTTTAAAGGTTTATGTTTTGTTAACAAAATTAAACTTTAATTTTGTAAAGTAAATATTTTCGTTTCTAATTGCAGCCTTTGGATTTTTTTTTAATTAATAGGTTTCTATAAATTGACTTTAAAGTCCATTTTGATTATGGTCTTTAAAGGTTTATGTTTTGTTAACAAATTTAAACTTTAATTTTGTAAAGTAAATATTTTCGTTTCTAATGCAGCCTTTGGTTTTTTTTTTAATTATTAGGTTTCTATAAATTGACTTTAAAGTCCATTTTGATTATGGTCTTTAAAGGTTTATGTTTTGTTAACAAAATTAAACTTTAATTTTGTAAAGTAAATATTTTCGTTTCTAATGCAGCGTTTGGATTTTTTTTTTAATTATTAGGTTTCTATAAATTGACTTTAAAGTCCATTTTGATTATGGTCTTTAAAGGTTTATGTTTTGTTAACAAAATTAAACTTTAATTTTGTAAAGTAAATATTTTCGTTTCTAATGCAGCCTTTGGTTTTTTTTTTTAATTATTAGGTTTCTATAAATTGACTTTAAAGTCCATTTTGATTATGGTCTTTAAAGGTTTATGTTTTGTTAACAAAATTAAACTTTAATTTTGTAAAGTAAATATTTTCGTTTCTAATGCAACCTTTGGATTTTTTTTTTAATTATTAGGTTTCTATAAATTGACTTTAAAGTCCATTTTGATTATGGTCTTTAAAGGTTTATGTTTTGTTAACAAAATTAAACTTTAATTTTGTAAAGTAAATATTTTCGTTTCTAATGCAGCCTTTGGATTTTTTTTTTAATTATTAGGTTTCTATAAATTGACTTTAAAGTCCATTTTGATTATGGTCTTTAAAGGTTTATGTTTTGTTAACAAAATTAAACTTTAATTTTGTAAAGTAAATATTTTCGTTTCTAATGCAACCTTTGGATTTTTTTTTAATTATTAGGTTTCTATAAATTGACTTTAAAGTCCATTTTGATTATGGTCTTTAAAGGTTTATGTTTTGTTAACAAAATTAAACTTAAATTTTGTAAAGTAAATATTTTCGTTTCTAATGCAGCGTTTGGATTTTTTTTTTAATTATTAGGTTTCTATAAATTGACTTTAAAGTCCATTTTGATTATGGTCTTTAAAGGTTTATGTTTTGTTAAAAAAATTAAACTTTAATTTTGTAAAGTAAATATTTTCGTTTCTAATGCAGCCTTTGGATTTTTTTTTTTAATTATTAGGTTTCTATAAATTGACTTTAAAATCCATTTTGATTATGGTCTTTAAAGGTTTATGTTTTGTTAACAAAATTAAACTTTAATTTTGTAAAGTAAATTACAATAATTGTTGTTTTATTTCCGAAAAATAGTTAAAAGTTTTTGTCTGGCATTATAGGTTAATGCTTTTATGGTGGTTTGAGGGATCGCCAAATTAAGTGGTTTCTGATGGGTTACGAAATGGTAACGACACGACATTTTGTGAGTTCGGTAAAATAAAGTTAGCATCAGGCAGTAACGGTCAAAAATATTGCGTTTGTGGACCCATTTCTGCTATTTACAAAAAATACGGGTAGTGTTATTATATTTTATTTGATATTTTATTACGAAAATGTTCGTTTTCAGACATTTTTTTAATACCACTAAGGTGGCAAATGAGATTACGGTCCGACTGATGGTAAGCTGTTGCCGCAGCCTATGGATACTTGCAACACTTATGTGTTGTTGACCCCTTCAAATATCTAATTAGTCTTCAGAAAAGTAATCCGTGGAGAAAACCTTGGCAGGGAGCTCATTCCACAACCGAGGAAGTTTCTCTGAAATCGCGCTGTACGTGACCATTTAGGTTCGTAGGTGTGAGGATGAATTTCCTGCCGATGGCGAGCGGTGCAATAGCAAAAAGTAGCCGTGGGCATCATTTCGATCAATTCCTCAGAACACATCCCATTATACAAGCAGTAGAACACACACAGAGAGGCAGAATCTCTTCTCATACATAAGGGTTCAATACAGCTTGTGAGTTTATGATCTTCAACGATTCTCTCAGCCCATCTTTGAACCGAGTCAAACGAGCCAAGCTGGTATCCGGGTGCACCCGCATTGAGATGGCAGTAGTAGGTACTACGAATGCGGCCAGTTTGCGACTTGTCAGCAGCAACCTTTGTCCCGGAGGTGAAGTACTGCTCTGCTCTGTTGAGTACTCCAAGTTTTTTGGACGACAGCTTCACCTTGTCTTGTAAATGATCTCGGAACTAAACGTTGCTGAGGATTTCAACACCAAGAATTCCAGTGCTATGATATTGTATGATATTGTATACTATTTTTGAGAAATAAACTTTGAAAAAAAATTGAATTTGCTCTTGGAGACTGTTAGGGGTGTCTTCTGGCATTGTAGGAAGTGAATTTTTAACGGCGAACGCGCAGAACTTCGTCTTATAAGAGTTGAATCGAACAAAGTTTTTCCATCCCCAGTCAAAGACCTTGGACAAAGTGGTCTCGATTTGAGACACAAGTTCTCCACGCTTTTCCTCCACATCGGAATGAGGGATGTTTGCACGGCCCATGTATTAAGCGTTTCCAGTACTGTCACCTGCATAGCAATGTATGTTGTTGATGGACAACACTTAATACCTTTAAACGAGCAATTCTTGTATATATATAATTTGAATCTCGGAAACGGCTCCAACGATTTTCATGAAATTTAGTATACAGAGGGTTCCGGGGGCGATAAATCAACCCAGCTAGGTTTCATTTTTAGAAAACGTCGTTTTATCTGTGGTTTCAGGCAATGATAAACTAAAAAATATGACCCTTCCTGACATCTATTGGCGAGTAGTAATACTTTTATTTTTACCGATACAGTAACACTAAAGCTACTTGACAAAAGATGGCGTTGTTGAAAAAAACGAGCAAAGCTTGGTCTTCCGGGTAGTGTCATTAAAGATGGCGTTGTTGAAAAAAAACGAGCAAAGCTTGGTCTTCCGGGTACTGTCATTGATATGCAGCCAAAGCAGACACTTAATCAAATGTCGCAACATGTCTTTATTAAAAAACCCGGCCAAGTAGGTGAAATTAGAGTTCAGTAGAGAATCTGAAGAATGATAATATATCTACATATCTGACATTAGTGTTAACAAATTTTTATGTAAGTATTTAAGCCTGGACCAGACGGTCGAAAGCATGGCCCTCTGCAGAGATAACCTCTTTCCCCTTTGCCCATTTCTGCCGTCTGGGTGTCTGTTTTTCGGTTTGACTTTCAACGACCTCTGCAGACGGGCGTGCCATCCCGACCGCTGTCAGCGGTCCCGTTGGCAGCCGTGTAGCCGCCTGTTTTCAACCGACGCATGACAGTAGCACTGCAACAGTCAGTAAGTGTGCATGCGCGCTCAAAGAGAATATAATACACTACGTTTTCGCGCGCTGTTAATATGGCCGAGCAAAACAAAGAACGGGATGTGTTAACAGATGTAATAGATTTATATAAAGACCTCCCGCGCTCCCTCTTCAACAAAATCAGTTCAGTGATTTAGCCGTTACAACGTCTGAACGACAAACAGAATGGGAAATAGGTATAAAAATGGTATTGGATACAAGTTTTCATCCCCTATTTTGCCCTTTAGGGGATGATTTTCCAAAAACGGTGAAACAATTAATCTTAATTTTCAACTTTAAGGCCAAATAACAAGTTGAATGCATAACATCTAGCTTCAAAAATGCGCGTTTTAACTGTGGACTCACCACCACGCCCCAGTCGTGGTACCACAGGTCATTATTTTTCCCCATAGTACCATTGCACTAGAGATTGAATTATTTTATTCAATTTGGTCGTTCCAGTCGGGTAAGTGTAACTATAATGACGGACTTCTATACAAACTTCGAACCCCTACTTTAACCCCTTAGGGGATGATTTTGTGCTGTGCGTTGATATATCAGTCAGAAGGTCAATCAGTAAGTCGTCAGCTTGGTTTTCTTTGCAAAATAAAAACTATGGCTTGACTTATATTTCACCATAAAAAATTATCATGTCAGCAAGAGGCAGAACAGGTACTTATATGTTATTTGTTTAATAATGGTTAGAAACTATATCACATATAAGATATACCTACCTATGTCAGACATCCAATAGTAGGTACCGAACTTTTTTTTTTATTTCGAAAGTATAGACGCCGTTTTGTTCGACGTGCTTTCAGTCCGCGAGGCCGTGTAGCCAGCCCTCCCAACGGCGTTTTCATACGACCTTGAAGCAAGGTCACCTCTGTGGAAAAGCTTGTTGACGACCGTATTTTTCTTCAAATGTTTATAACTTGCGTTTAGATAGTAAAATTTATTAACTTTGGTAGCTAGTGACTAGCAAAGTATGCACCTAAGAGAAAATAGGTATTTAGAAACTAAATATTTAGTTATATATACACTTTAAAAATAAATAATTAAAATAAAAAAAAAAAAATTTAAGGGGGCACCCATATAACAAACGAGATTTTTTTGCCATTTTTATAGATAACGGTACGGAACCCTTCGTGCGCGAGTCCGACTCGCGATTGGCCGGTTTTTTATAATAATCACGTACTCATCGTACGTTACGTCATAAAATTAACCTATATTAAATTCAAAACAAAAAAAATCGGGTTCTAACACGAGCGGACTAGCCGGTGCGTTGATGAATCAGTCGGTCAGCCAGTAGGACAAGTCTTTTACACATATAATCTAGATATAGGTATATACATATAAATTGAACTTTGAAGTTGTCGGTCCGACGCTCGTCATGGCCGCGCCCCTGACTTAATTACAGTCGGGTCACTAACACTTGATAGCAACGTGTATAACTCGACTACTTCACATTGTTCTCTGCAAAATGGTTACCTACAAAGACCAGTGATACAAAGGTAATTTGAAGAAAATGAAATATATTATCATATAACTAAAATATTATATTAAATAAAATAAACAGTGTTTGCTATACACCTTCATAGTTCAATATTAACATGTTCATTAAATTTGCTTGTACTACTAAACAAATAAAATAATAAACTAGATTTAGAAAGGGTCGTACATATTCTTCGACTAATTGGTTAATAAAATTTTATCAACTACATTATGTTAATAAAAATGTGGGTTTTCCAATAAGAAAAAAATAAGCAAATGTTAAATAAATTATTTTAATAACAGATTATCATTAGGAATATAATCTAGCGATCTGAGTATTATTTGTTTTTTCTTAAACCAAGTTAATAGTTAAATTTAATATGTTCACAATGACAAAGAAAAGTGTTTGTTAATGTTTAAATGATCTTAGGTATGAAGGTTAAAGCATTTTTTACTTATAAAAATAAAAGCCGCCCGCCCTAAACATGGTTATCGTGGTGGGATACCTACGGCAGCTCCTTGATAAGTTATAGTTTTTGTCGCAGGAATTCTGACATGTTCCGGGATTAAAATATGGGCCTTTATGTCTCCGTCTCTTCAACTATCTCTGAATCAAATAACAGCCCAATTGAATGCATGTTACAGCGTGATTAAGTGACAAACAAACTTACTTTAACTTTTATAATATGAATAGAAGTACGTGTTATCTTTTGTTTTGCCTAAAAATTATAATAACGTATATTATTTTTGCAATGCCTTTTATGTACCTATTCCATATCAATATTACTTACATTCTACCTACGTAACTGTGGTTTCTTAGAAATCAACATTTTCAACTCTTGCATGATTGATTGGTGACAAATGTACACTCGGAAAGTTTCTTATCGCTTGCTCTTTTCTTCGGCATAGTTTAAAAACTGAAGGTTGTGTACAGTAAGTTTGCATGGTGTGCATTTATTTCTGGACTTTAGTGTAGGAGCTCCCAGCTGGGCTACTTTGTGATACACAACGTCTGTGCTGAGAGTGTGTGTATGTATATTAAAACAATTAACGCTCATGCATTCTGTGGTGGTACGGAACTCTCAGTGCCCAAGTCTGACTCGCATTTGGCCGGTTTTATTTTAGTTGAGAAATTCCGGCTACCGTTAGTCATTATTTATGTTGAAAGAGGTTTTTCAATGTTTCATTCAACCGTGTCAAGTGCAGTAGCAAACACAAACAAAGCTGGTATTCTTTTGTATAACTAATAAAATAGTTATGGTAAATTAACTTTCATTACGTAAAGAAAATTAATGAGAGTTATACTTACATGTTTCATGATTGCATTTTATACAATTTATTTTATTTACGACTGAATGAATTTGTAATTTGGAATTAAGGTTCAAGGATGTCAAGAAAACTGCAGACACGTGGACAAGACAAACGTTAACTCAGTCAGCTGTTTGTGGCAACCTGGTTTGGAGACTCCGGACTCAGGAATGGTCTTCCACTCCAAAGATTAAATTCGCGCGCCCCCGGCCTATTTGCCTTGCTTCGGACGGATGATAAACACATGACAATGTTTTCAATACCTAACTACTATCTAGCGGTCCTATCCTCAGTGGCTAGAATTGAACATCACATACGATCCCTTGGTCGTCGGTCCCAAGAAGGTCCATCTCCTCAGCTGTTCTCTTAGCGAGCCAAGCTGAAGCGAATCGTTGCAATGCCCTACAATACCATGCACACCAAGTCTACGTGGCCCATCGGTCCGAGATTCACATCTTTTGCTTTTCCAAATATAAGTAAAAGGTCTCTTTGGCGTGTAAATAGCAACATTTTATAGGTAAGACCCTGGTGATATGTGAAAAGCAACCGTTTATAATTAAGACCCTGGTGATATGTCCTTCTTGTATGTTGCAGCCGGTGGCCGGGTTCTGAAATAAAATCCCATGTGTGGAAAGAATTATAGGTAACTAGACTTTGCCAGCGACTCAGCCCGCCCTGAATTCGGTTATCGGCGTGGAACTTCGTTATTATCTCCCTAATTATACTAATGAAGTTCGCTATAGTAAGATATAGCTACATCTATTGCTCTTTAAATTTTGTTATAGTTATTCCCGCGGGAACTTTTGAATTTTTTGGTATAAAAAGTAGCCTATATGCTATTCCGGACCTAACCTATGTGTATGCCAAGTTTCATCCCGATGCGTTTAGTGGTTAAAGCGTGATTGAGTAACAAACATCCTTCCAGACATACAAACTTTCACATTTATAATATTAGTAGGATTTCTAGATGTGATGATGCGTAAAAGAGGAAATTGAAGGAATACATACATGTTTTATTTTTATAACTAGTCGCTTCTCTTAATTTTTCCCGTTCTGTAAGGTTATAACGAAAAGTCTTGAATACACCTAACTCTTGGATTCGGTAGTAAAATGTCTCGAGAGGTAAAACCTACTTGCATACATTTTATTTTCAAATTCCTGAATCTGGAGTGATCGAAACACTTAGCAATGAGCTCCATAAAATTACTCAAAATGGACTGTACTAGTTAATTTCCATTTATTTGCTAAATTCAACTTTAAATTTTGGGTAACAAATGTTTAAGAGGTAGTTGAAATAATAAAGTCTAGACTAAAATGGACTCTGGCCGGAGTTACTGACACATCTGTCATCATCACTGGTATTGTTGAGAAAAATTTGTAATGGAGAAAACATATCAGTCAACCAAATACTTATCATCTACCATGACCGTGCGGCTAGATACAGAGATATCTTAACGGAGCGTTACGATCGATGACAAACAAGATAACGGAGTGTAACGCACGCAAATCCGTTATATTACTCTTATGTACTTAGGGACTTTGTATAGGTAGATAGACAAAGCTGCTGAGCGACGCGACGATAAAGGGAGATGAACTGGTTCGTTGGCGTGCAGTTGGAAACGCCTATGTGTGTCCGCAATAGTAGAAGTTGGATTATATGGCGATGATAAAAGAGAAAACTAACTAACTGATAGATACATCAACGGTTATTCTTTTATTCGATGGTTCTTAAAACCTAACAAACAATGGCTGTTTTTTTGTATTTCGATTCCATTCGGATCAACCTTTTTCTGCATAGAGCTTCTGGATGGCCGAATGCGAATGAAGAAGTGAAGATCTGATCTTGGAATCTGGACTTTAGTTCAGAAATGTGATGTTTTTGTTTGTTTGAATCTTGTAAAGAAGCCTGTTGGTAGTTTATGTGGTAAATAAAAAATAAAAATAGTAAACATTTCAGAAAACGATAGTCCTCTTACAGTCACATGCTGAAAAATTATATTTTTCCTATCTTTGTATCCGTTGTGTGGTATCCATAGTACGAGCTATACTGAGTTTAGAACCAGATAACGCTGTGTGTAATATCAAGAAATATTTATTTATTTATTATTGAATAGTTTGAAGTTGTTTTTCATACTAGGATCTACCCATATGACGTAATATTAGACGCCCATTACCCCCGACACACCTTTTTGCAGATTGTACGAAAACACCATCTTTATAATGAATGTTTGCTCCTCATTTAAAAGTATTACCTACGTTATTTCGGGATGGTACTATACATTTTTATGTAGTCCTAATATCTTATTTGTTCCGACCCCGTTTTTATTTTTTCTATATAAGTCTTGCGTACGCCAATCGACAATAGAAAATTAGGACTAAGTATATAGGCTCAGATTACTGATGTCTGTTGTTTACATTAACAAAAAAGAAAGACGGAACATTACAAGAAAAAACTACCCATAAAGTTTCTATTTCAGGCATTTGGCTACAGAACCCTACAAGGAGTCGGCTGTCTGTACACAGGAGGCGCACAAAATTAGGTACATTAAATTGAAAGCCAGACGCCCACACAGTACGAAACAAGACACCACACAGTTGTCTCACCGATACCCGACCCGACACGTTAGTAACAAAGGCGACTACGTTTATGTTTAACTGTCGCGATCCTCGTTTATCTTTTTTTAGGTCTCAGACCAAAGGTAAGAATGTCATTGACCTTAACCCACCAACAGATGCCCTTTTGCAAAGCACAAGTGTAATGATTACGCGCTGCATAGTAACAGAATAACTCAAAAGTTGTGAATGATAGAGAAATAATAACATCAGTTCGATAGCAGCAATCAAAGATCAAAATAGGCCGCAGAACTGCTCATAGTGACACCACGGCAGATGGCGCGGCCTGATAAGGCCTGATTCCCGGCCGTGAGCCGCAACTCGCTCCGACGACGAGAAGCAAGACGTGACGGAGCGCACGTACGCCACCCTCTCAATACGCGGCTCCACTCCACCGCACGATACGGTACGACAACTATCTAACTACTAATTATGCTCGACTTTACCTGCTTTGACTTCTGAATTTAAATGTAACGGGTCTAGTTAACATTGTAATACAAAAAAAAAACCACCGGGCTTTTGGGGCGAGACTCTGAAGGAGCCCATATAGCTCAAGGGCAGCCTCGGCTTGGGTTGTCGCCACGAGGGAAGTTCCCCGCTACGCGTTTGCAAGTGAGTGGGGGCGAGAAGCACCCCAGCACTCTTTAGGTTTTATACAGTAACTCCTTAATTATAGCATAAAAAATACAGTAAAAAACCTTCGTGGAATTTATTTATAGTTGTTTCTGCAGGATCTTTTGATTTTTTTCAAAATAAAATCCTATATCCTGTCCTATAAGTAGCCTATGTCACTATCTATGTCTTTCACTATTATTCATCTGTCTTCGTGCCAAATGCAGCTAATTACATGCTTCGTTGTGATCAGGTATGGATAAATAAATCACTATCATTTTATTTATAATCCCGTGTCGCCAATGCGAATGAAAACCCACATTTATCTCGTAACGACAGCGCGCGAAACTAGTTGTTCCCATTCACCGCATTTCGCGCAAGGCGGCGAATTTGCAATGCCTGGCGATTATTACGAGAAGGTATCGGATTTCCGTCACAGACACCGCTGGCGCCTCCGTCTATCGCATTCTTTGATTAACTGTGCAGAAAAAATGGTACCGTAGTTTATTTACAGTACAAATAAATATAAAGAAATGAGGTAATGACGTTTTTGACCTCAGAGCGTGTACGTAGAAAGTGACGTAGAAAAGACATCAACGAGCACGTGACACGTAGCTGTTCGCTTATCAGAACGTAAATAACACTGGTCTACAAAAAATAACTTTGCGTACCTTTTAAATGAATACTGTGCTTTTACACTATTTTGTGTTCATTTAGTACGAATATACTAATGAAATTTTGAAATTAGCTTAGATTACTGGACGTAATGAAAATTGTACATTTAACACCGAAAATCTGTCGCAAAAAATGAAAAAAACTTAAAAACATTCACGATTTAAGTAGTACCCGACATCGTGGACGTCAAATGAAAACGTATTTTAAATTTTTACTGAGATATATTACTTGATATTTAGAAATCCCACATCCTTATCAGCCTCATACGTCCCCACTTTTGGGGGACGGCCTACCTAATGTCACATCAAAGTTGATATTATTCAAGAAGCTTTTTCAGTTCATCAGTTCTTATTTCTAAAATTAGATTCTGGGAATCGAAAACTACAGATTTACTATAATTTTATATACAAGGCAATTTTGATATAGAACAGTGTAATTGATGAATCTGCATGTATTGAGTAAGTTTAATTGCAATGTGTAATGCAAATTAAATGTTGAATCCATGTATATAAATATTTTTGGACATTACACACAGCGCCATCTGACCCCAAAGTTAGCAAAGCTTGGGTTTTAGGTACCGGAGAATATAAATATATTACTTTTTTTTGTAAATACATACACCCAGAATTGAGATAAACACAAATGTTAAAAACATTTATGAATAAATAAATTTTTATCCAGTGCGGGAATTAAACCTACACCCCAGCAGCACAGCAGACTACCAACTAGACTGCGAGGAAGCAAAAGCAATTCACATCAGACATAAAGTAAAAAATTCAACAAATAAAATAAAAACTACATGGAACATAATAAATAATGAAACTGGTAAAGCTAGAAATTCTTGTCAGGACTTTGAGTTGATTGTAGATGATGCTAGTTTTAAAACAAATTCTGAGGTAGCAGTTGCCTTTGAACAGTTTTTTAGGAATATTCCATTCAAAACAAAAGAACATCTAAACTAAAGTCCAATCTTAGCAGAAAAATTATTAAAAACTAGTGTTCCTGAATGTAACGTTCCCTTTGTATTTAAAAACATTAGTCCTACGTATATCATTAATACATTTAAAACATTAGAAATTAAAAACACCACAGACCTTTGGGGACTATAGTGACTTTTAGGACTTTCTGTAAAAACTATAAATTCAATAATTCATGTTATAGCACAACCCTGAGCCATAATTTTTAATAGTTGTGTTGATAGTGGTGTGTTTCCTGATGAGATAAAACTTAGCAAAGTTATACCTCTTTTTAAATCAGGTAGTTCAACAGATCCTAATAATTTTCGGCCTATTTCAATACTACCTATACTCAGTAAAGTTTTTGAAAAAATCATACTTTGTCAAATGTTAAGCCATTTCTGTATTAATGAGCTACTTAGTAGTAAACAGTTTGGCTTTATGAAAGGCCGTTCCACAACCGATGCAGAAGTGGCACTATTAAAAAATATATATAACGCCTGGGAGGATTCGCATGACGCCCTTGGAGTGTTTTGTGATTTATCTAAGGCATTTGACTGTGTTCAACATGAAAATCTCATCAGGAAGCTACATCACTATGGTATTAGAGGCAAAGCTCTCGACCTTTTGACATCCTATGTGAGTAGGAGAGTACAGAAAATAGATGTCAACGGTGAAAGATCTCCGGGATCAGCAGTTACTATGGGAGTCCCTCAGGGCTCAATTTTAGGTCCTTTTCTATTTTTTATTAACATTAATGATCTCCCATATCATGTAAAAAACCATGAAATTGTCTTATTTGCTGATGACACCTCTTTGCTTTTTAAAGTTAAGAGACGACAGACATATTCTAATGAATTAAATAATGCCCTTTCTAAAATTGTAAATTGGTTTAACGCTAATAATTTGTTACTTAATGAAAAAAAAACCAAATGTGTTAAATTTACATTACCAAATGTTAGTCAGAGACAGACATTTATTAATATTAATGGCGAGCAATTAGAACTTATTAGTTCAACAGTCTTTTTTGGCATTACGCTGGACTCCAAACTTCAATGGGGTCCTCATATTCATAACCTAGCCAAAAAACTTAGCTCTGCTGTGTATGCGATCAAGAAAATAAGACAATTGACCGATGTCGACACTGCGAAAATAGTATATTTTAGCTATTTCCATAGTTCATTGACATATGGTATCCTATTGTGGGGTAGCGCTGCTGATATAAATACAATATTTGTGTTAAAAAAAAAGGCAATTCGTGCTATTTATAAATTACGATCTAGGATATCTCTGAGGGATAGGTTTAGGGAAGTAAAAATTTTAACTTTAGTGTCGCAGTACATTAATGAAAATCTTTTATATGTACATAAAAATATCAATAGTTTCAGCAAGAAAAGTGACATTCACAAAGTAAATACTAGAAGTAAAAATAAGCTGTTGGTGCATGATACACGTCTACACAAAATAAGTAACTCTTTTATGGGGCAATGTGTACACTTTTACAACAAAGTTCCCAATAAAATTCAAAATCTATCAATAAGTAAATTTAAATCTTTTATCAAGCAGGTACTTTGTAAGAAGGCATACTACAATATTTCAGACTATGTAAATGATAAAAATCCTTGGGACTGATGATGCTCAATTACAGGATGCATAGGTAAACCAAATTAAAAAGGGAATAACATAAAATTGTACGGCTAAAATTTTTATTATTTAAAACATTAATTGTATTTTTAGTTTATTTGTATTATTGATAGTGTTTTTAAAAGAGTAACTATCGAGTTTCGTGCCGGATTCTTCTCGGTAGAAATCAACAACATTGTGAACCGGCGGGAAGGTGGGTGGGTTCAAAAAATAATATTTTATAACTTTGACGATTCAAAAGTGATTGTAAAATCCTTATTTGAATAAACCATTTTGACTTTGACTTTGGTAATTGTACATTTAGCTGAAAGTCAGTTTTACGGTATTTGAAAAATCATTCCCTAGGAGTAAATACGGGAATGACTTTAATACAGGAATTCCACTGCTTAAACCACAGGAAACTAGCTAGCACTTACATAAGATGAATAAATTATATGTTGTCCACAAAGATATGCCTACACTAAAATAATTACGCATAATATTACCCCTTTGGTTTATATACTGTGTATCCAGTTAATGATAATCCCCTATTTAAATAATAATAATAATAAAAAGATACCATCACAACAATTTACTAAAGAGGTGGTCAGAGATATTACGAAGTATGCTCATAATATCCACGTATCACTATAGGTATTCTTTCCCAATATAGCTGTCGCAGTCGTGATACCGGGCAGACACCAGCGTCGAGACAAATTTACAATTTACAGATTATAGAAATATTGGTTGCTCTTACAGGGAATTGAATCTAGGTCCCTCGACATGGTGGCCTAACGTTCGACCACTGCGGCTGTAGCACTCAGTATTCGTATATGATTTATGATACAGTTATACATACAAACATACATTTTAATAAACGGTCATTGTGTTTTAAAATGTTATAACAAAATCCTGAGAAAGTTTCCATGGTTCCCAAAAATGAAGTTTACAATATTTCGAAAGTATTCTGAATGATTTCAGTAAACCTGCTCTATTCAAGGCTCGGAACATCAGTGATTGGTGATTGTTGTCGCAGTCTATTGTTTAAAAGACAACTGTAACGATGACGGCGCAAAACCAAATCGGCGAAGTGAAGTCAGCATGATAGAGCTTTAAGATAACACAGGTAGGTTTTTCCTACGTTTTTCTTAAACAAATATTGTTTCAAAGAAATTAGGGGTTTTATGTAGAATCTAGGCTTCATTAATATAACGCATTTCTAGAGTTTGCAATGTCAGTACCTACATTTAATATATATAAATGTATTCTATAAAATATACAAAGTGTGTATTCTATAAAATTTTAATATAGTATTTTGGAAGTATGATAGATAGACCTTTGTAGTACCTTGTGAGCTGCTAAATTAGTCAAACAAGGAAAACAACCATGTCCATCTGTCAGTCCGGTATATATGTCGCAGCCATCTGGTTAAATTAGCCAGTTAATTGGACGCCTAGGCAGATCGTCAAGTATGGAAAATAAAAGAACAGAAATCTCACTATATATTGGGTTAGGTTCAGTTTCTCTTGTGTTAACGTAGATGCGGAGCGCTCCAGTCAAGTTTCGTATAAAAATCTGTTTAGTTATATAATAATTTCTTTCCATACTTAACGATCTACCTAGGCGCCGAATTAACTGACTAATTTAACCAGATGTCTGTGACATTATATATCATAGTTCTTATACTTAGAAGCTATATCCCAGTACCATTACACATAGCATGTTGCGGGGGTTACGAGAGGTACCAGACTAAATTGTAACTGCTGCTGACCGCAATGAAGTTAATTAGTAGGTAGTTTTGAAGGCACAAATTTATTTTATAAATGATTTATATAATAATACTTGCTGTGAAATAGTAAGAACCTATCAAAGGGAGTATGTCATTCTGTCCCAGGTCTTTTTATTTTACCGTTAATAACTTGAAAGCTGGTAATTTAAGCCCAACATATTATATATAAAGTCAGTTTCATATTATATATAAAGTCAGATTATATATTAGTTTAGATACACTGCATCATGGTTCCGGCGATTTTGTGGCGATAATCTCACCCCCTGTCACGTGCTACGTGTAACGCAGAACTAAAGTGGTAGATGTCAAGAGGCTGTTCCACACATTATGATGTGGGTGTGTGTCCAGCTGCTGCTCAGGGATAAGCACCGTAAAGATATCTACATACAAATTGGGTAAACCACTATATATTTATATGAAAAAAGCATTTTGGGCTGCTATATATATGAATATCTGTGAACGGTAGATAGTAAGTCTACCTATGTGGGTGTTCTGGACTTGCAGACACTGGACTTCCGGATCGCTGTCTCTACACCTGATCTCCACTGTCGTCGGACTCCTTTGTCCTCAGCTTTACGAGCTATATGTGGCCTGTTCATTTCCACTTCAGCTTACGAATCTTTTGAACTTTATCTGTTTTCGATACATGTCAAATATTAGAAAAAAAAGAGGGATGAACTGTGTCGGAGCCACTGCCAATAAGCTTCGGAGATTCGTAAATTGCCCTTATGAATGCCTAAGCCCTCCCCCAATGGCAGTTCCGGAGGGGCCGAGCCCAGACAATATTGGGCGGTGTTACTGGTAGTACTGGGTTACTGTGAATTCTGGGTTTACGTTCTAGGGAATATGCCTCATCTTACCGTACTTATTTTATTTTTCGGGATCTAAGTCTCCACAAATACAACAATCTGCGTGTCTACTATGTAGGACACTACGTGGGACTTTATAAGCTCCTGGTTATTTATATTGTGTTTATAGCGTTACAACTCTACGAGCGTATTTCCAGAGCAAAGATATAGTCGGGATTATGATTGGCCGGTGTAGTGCCTTTCGTTACCTTTATTGGCAGAGCACTTACACGGACTGTTGTTGTGACAGTTAGTTGCAGGTTCAAGTACTTGCCCAACGCATTTTTTCTATATTTTTTTTTATTTAAATTAATGATGTATTTATGGAAATGGCTAGTATGATATATTTTTTTCGAAGACACCAACCTTGTGGGAATCAGTAAAACTCCACATAAAGATAAGTCTCTCAAATTTTACGTCGCAATATAGATGTGTTGCAAAATTATATGAAACAGATATGTTCGTCAAACGTCTTCGATAAACTTGGCAGATTCGGAACGATATGGCGCCGCCATTTGCGTGTCGATGGACACTGACCCATCATAAATATTAATAAACAGACAGTCATTGGTATACGAACTTTGGTCCGGTAAATATTTAATTTATGACTACTCGATTATTGGCTGTGTTACGTTTATTGTTTTTTTAACCGACTTCGAAATAAGGAGGTTATTAATTCGACCTTTATATATTTTATATTGTTAGAATTGTACAATATTCATTATGGTACTCTATGTGGGCTTCTAAACACAGGTGCGAAAATTCATAGGTGTATGTGTATTTGTATATATGTATGTATTTATGTTTGTCCACATAAAACCAGCTTTTGTTGTTTTTTTTATTGAACTATTTACTGTATAACTTAGGGAACAGTGCAAGTTCCTTTAAAATCGGTTTAATAGTTTTTAAGCTAACCAATCGCTATATAAACACGTCGCCAGTTAACGTTAACGCATTGGTTTAACGGCGCAATTCTGAGCGAAGCGGATTCTAAGTTGTGTATGTTACCCGGTATCTTACCGATGGTGAGCCGATTTTATTTCTCTAAAGTGCAAAACAAGCAGACGACCCACCTAATGTCCTAAAGCGGTCACCGTAGCTTGTGAATGTTTGCGTCCAGGACCATTACTCGCGCATCGGTGACCCTCTAAAAATCGATCTCTACTTTAAAAACCCCATCGGTACTTTTTCAACTTCAAGACAAGCCGTATCAAATGTAAGAAGAGAGTTTGCCTCTATCCTCCATGCGTGCGTGCGTGCGTGTGTGCGCGCGTGTGTGTGTGTGTGTGTGTGTGTGTGTGTGTGTGTGTGTGTGTGTGTGCGTGTGTGTGTGTGTGTGTACTACCACTTATAGATGTGTTTTGAGGAGTCTTTTAAAATGATGACCACGTCTACTTTCTAAAATAACCTTAAATATATTTATACTAGCTTTTGCCAGCGGCTCAACCCGCGCTGAATTTGATTATCAGCGTGCGATTTTTATGGTTTAATCCTTGATTACTAAAGAAGTTGGTTAAAGCAAGTTTGACTATCGTTAGTTCACATTGAACTCGGATATGGTTACTTCCACCTCTGACTCCGTATCTTAAACAATCTCTGTGCAAAATTTCAGCTCAATTGCATGCTCCATTGCATTATTGCATATTTATAATCTATACATATAAAATTGCTTTGTCCTGAATGACTGACGGATCAAGGCACAGCCTAAACCGCGGATCATAGAGACATGAAATTTGGAAGGTGTGTTCTTTGTATGACGTAGGCATCCGAAAAGGAAGGATTTTCCGAAATTCTACCTTCTAAGGGAGTGAAAAAGGGGGTAAAGTTTGTATGGGACAACGTGATTCCTTGGTCCAATCAATTCAAAATTTTGCATAAACCTTTTTAACAGAATTGATGAAAGACATGTTTCGTATTTTATTCAAATTCATCCCCTAACTTAACGGGGTTAAAAAGGGGTAGAAAGTTATTTGGCGGTGATTTGCTTTGAAGTTGATATCAATACCCTTTAGTACTTTTGATTTAAATTACATTTTATTTTGATACATGTTTAAATACTGAATCCGATTTTATTCAAAAAAGGTTGAACTCACTTTAAAACATAAGCAAATAGTCTTTAAAATTGGAATGTCTCAAATGTCACCGTACTATATTAATACCTCATTTGAAGGTTTCTAAGCTTTTTAGGTGATTGATTTTGTGTATAATAATACTTATAGTTTTCTTTTTTTACCTATCTTTTATACATATGAAATACTTTGTCCTGAATGACTGACGGATCAACGCACAGCCTTAACCGCTGATCGTAGAGACCTGAAACTTGGTGGGTGCGTTCTTTGTATGACGTAGGCATCCGATAAGAAAATATTTTTTTGAGAGGGTCAAGCGCGAGTCGGACTTGCGCAATAAGGGTTAACCGATTGTATTGAAATTTTAGTAAGTTGTTATGCACACGCCGGGGAAGGTTTCTGAATTAGTACAACCCTTTCTGAATAGTTTGGAGCGGCAGTTGTTTTAAAAATACAAAAAAACCAACGATCGCCGGGTCAGCTAGTATTAGTATATAGGTATTATAGATGACATAACAATAATTGCTTGCTGCTTGCCAAATTCTGATAAATATACGGTCAACAAAGTGATCCTATTTTTTCTTCTGAGGTACATAACCCTAAAAATAAACACCTCGGGCAACGTTTTCCTTAAAAACACTTATTTTTTTATATGATACTAGCTGGTTTCCGGCGCGGTTTAAATGTTCCAGTCGTTTTAAGTGGTGGAACCCCCCCACTTAAACACATCATTGCAAATAAATGTATTTACACAAATTTTTAGTGATTTGATTATTTTAATTAACTGGATTCTTATACATTGTTCTTTTTCATTTTTTTACCCGACTAACCCAGAAGGCGGGTAATGTTTTTCGTACGTATGTATGTATGTGGATATGTCTTCGATTGTGACCTAAGTGGCTAGACCGATTTCGATGAATGAGGTCTCAAATGAAGGGTATTCATCAATCTTGTGTGTTATATGATACATAAAATAGTCAAACACGAGTAAAAAATTAAATAGCTGTTAATTTCAGACAGTAGGTGCTAGGTTGTGGGTAGTAGGAACAGATTGCTCAAACTACTCATAACTTATCTTAAAATGAGCTCTGTCTGCTTAAAGTTAAACTTTTGGTATGTTTTTAGGTGCTATTATTTATCCCTAGGGGGTGATTATTTTAAAAAGATGATAGCCGTAGTTCTTGGTTTTTTATACGGAGTTTAATATCTTTTTTGATAAAGATTCATAGTAACATTTACACGTACCATCATAACAACAAAATCGGTCACATAAAATAAGTATCATTACTCAAAACTAAATTATCACACGGAAACGTAACAAAAGCTGGTTTCAATAATAAAAGATTAGAAGAAATAAATCAATTTGAAACATGTAACTGGCAACCGCACCTTCGTACATTAAATAAATTGATTACACAAATAAATTATAATCAAAATATAATTTTAACATAATCAAAACTATTAATTATTTTGTCATCAAGTACTCTTTTTATAATTGCGATATTTATTTATGTGTCCGTACATCTGTCTGACGTCTAGTGAAGTAGGTAAATACTTCGGCATTCAAATACCTTAAGGTTAAAATGAGTGTGTTATATTTATCTTTTATACAATACTAGACGTAACCCGCGGTTTTACCCGCAGAAAAACTTATTAGGTACCATGGGAGCTCTCGATCGAGACTAAAGTATTTGTCCTTCTTCTTCCCTGAAGAAGAACGACAAATACTTCTTCCTTCCACAACAAAGACCTTCTTCCTTTCTTCCCTTACCTTAATTCAAGAACATGCCCCTAACAATGTCGAAGAGCATTCGGTTCCATGGTGTTGACATCTCCAGCGACGCACAGTTTCAAAATCATTTAGAGGACAAGTTGAAGCTGGCGTCCAAATAACTTGCTGTACTCAACAGGGCGATTAGTAATTCACTCCGTGGCAAAGGTTAAGTCGCAAGTCCAGCCCCACATGCTGTAGATATTGCTGCTACCTCAGTGTGGGTGCAGCCGGATACTAGCTAGGTCCTTTTAATTTGGTTTATTGACGAGCTAAGGGAATTGGCTTCGATCACAAACTCACACGTCATATCGAACCCTTATGTCTGAGGAGTGTTTGCCTCCCTATATTTGTACTACCACTCATATAATTGGCTGTGTTCCTTGCACCGCTCTCCATCGGCAGGGAAATTTATCCTCAGACCTTAGAACCTAAATAGTCACGCAGAGTGCTGTTTCGGAGGAACTTCCTCCCGCAGATGCGTAGATTGTAAAATGAGCTCCCTGTTAAGGTTTCTTCCAGGAACTATAGTTTGGGATTCTTTAAAGAAGAAGTAATTGGATTTCGAAAGGGTTGGTAACGTGCAAGTAAAACCTCTGGTGTGGAAGGTTGCATCAGACGGACCATAAACTTGTTTGTGGGTTAAGTTTTTTATTAATAGGAAGCAAACAATAAAATAATGCGGATATATTCTCAAAATTGCGTTTATAATATAAACCTTGGCTTTTATAAACTACTAGGTCAAATAAAATTAGCAAATGTCTTGATTACAGCAACAACTCGGCAATGAAATGATAAATGATGTTGATAATGACTTAGCACACACTTTGAAACACACACACACACCCACACACATGTATACACATGTAGCTATAATAATAAGGATACCCAATGTAAAGTTAGGAACGACGCGACGTCGCTACCGTCTATCACAATGGCCCAGTTTACATAGATCTTTTGTGTTCCAGCGTCGAAAACATAATTTTGTTTCACTTCAAACGTATACAAGCCGTCAATCGATTACGATTAATGAAAATAACATTTCGCAAACTCAATATTTGGCCTTAACGGTAGACACTTTTTTTTATACCACTAAGGTGGCAAACAAGCTTACGGTCCGCCTGATGGTAAGCGGTCACCGTAGCCTATGGACGCTTGCAACACCAAGGGTATCACTCGCGCGTTGCCGACCTTTCAAAATTCCAATAACTTCTTTCTTGAAGAGCCCCATACTGTAGTCCTTAGAAAAAACTTTGGCAGGTTTTTCGCATTACACACTGTTTGTACAGTAAATAAGTTTTGTTGTCGCAGTGACTTGTTGTTTATTGCACGTCTAGTCAGATATGTCCTACGGTAAACATGAACGCGACTACGGTAATCGTACGGAAACGACCGCAGGCACGATGTTTCCTGTACTTGGAATTTTACTGGATAAACCACAGATAAACAGATATATTGTTAATAAATAAAAAGGACATAATTTTTTACGCACATTTTAAAAATGAGTAGGTTTTAAATACTTCTTGAGCTACCAATGTTTTCTGCCATTATGTTAAACAGAAGTACCTAGATTTTTATGGCAGAAAACAAATAAGCCTGCTTAGCTATTTCAGTCATTTCCTGGCACAGAGCAAGTATGGGGCCATTCAAGTATTACGTAAGCAGAATTTCAGTAACTTTATAATTGTAGCAGACAAATCCCGACAGTTGAATAACGCGCGCGGTGATTCCAGTACGTCGATTCTTTCTAACTTAACCATAATAATATATAGTTATTTGGTTGGCCATATGTGTTTGCCTTAGATAATAATAATAATAATAATAGCCTTTATTCAGACAAGTTACATAAAAAAGAATTTTTATCACACTTTTTATCATGCATCAACTCCCTGTCTGTATGTCACTTATTGACAAAGGCCTCCTCCAACTGTCGCCATTTCTTTTTGTCCTTAGCTACTCTTGTCCATATGTTGCCTGCTATGGCTTTGATATCAATCCACCGTCTAAATGGTCTACCTCGTTTTCTTTTCTTGTTACTTGTGTACTAGTTCATGACTAATTTTGACCATTTTTCACTTCCTCTGATTGTATGACCTGACCACTTCTACTTTAACTTTTTTATTGTTTTTATGACATCTTTTGTTCTTGTTTGTTTCTTAATGGTTGCAATTTTTATTCCATCGGACAGTCTTTTCCCTATCATACTTCTTTCCATAGAGTTTTATTTCAAGCTTCTTATTGTGAATTTTTGTGAGCGCCCAAGTTTAGCAACCACAAGAATGTGTTTGTATTAATATCTACTAAATTTGAAAAAATCTAAGAAAATAAAATAAATAAATATTGCTGACATATTCACCATTCACACCACCCCACCCACCATGTCATAAAAAATAAGCAAAGCAAAGTCCCCTTCTTTAGTGCTAACGTAATACTTTGGTATTACTAAATCTTGTAGACGGTAATATAAATAGGTACATAATTTGGTCGAAAAGCATTACATTACTCGGACTATAATTTAATATAAAAATAGAAACATTACAAACTTACTAAATATTGGCTGGTGCTTTCAGGTATCAGAAAAGATCTATGAGTATGAGTCGTAAGTAAAACTTTGTGATACAAAGTTTGCAGGTTTGTGTTTACTGCAAGTGTAGGGAAACAAGGTAGGTCAACTGGAGCACCTACTATTAGTTACCTCAGCTATGACAGATACTAAATTTTTCACATAAACCTTACTGGACGATCATGTTTTAACTATATGCAAAAACTAAAGGAAATCTGTAAGGTTCTTACAAGTTTACGAACTATTCAATTAACTTTAATGTACGAAGACGACGTTATCTCCTTAATAAACATTTGTTCTCGCGTACTTTGACATAAGAGACATACTTAAAAGGGCGATATAGGCCAGAAAGCTAATTTCTGTAATTCTAACGTTGTGTATGTAAATACACTATAAATCATAATGTCATATACATTACTATGAGATATATGTGTTAAATACTTCTTAAGTAATTTATACCGTAATAAGGCCTTGAAACTTTTAATTTTTTATATGGAATTTAACGTTATTACCGTTTTTTGGTCACATCTTTGACTTTTTGCTACAACTTACAGTTAATGCACTAGATAAAAAGCTATTCAAATTGTTTAACCAACTTTCATTACAAGCAAATGCAAAACACGCTTTAAAAATTTGCACAAGTAATGAAACAATGGTCACTTCCAGATTTTAAATTTTAAATACAATAAATGAAATTTATTCAGTAAGGTAATGCACTAGACAAAAGCAAGTTTTATAACATAAATTTTTTTCAATCCTTTAGATGCTATAGTTTAGCCACAAAATTTGCACAAAAACGGCGTATTTTCGCGGTCTAGCCTTAAGTCTAGCCTATACCGCAGCCTTAACATACAAGTACACAAAGGCTCTTTTAACGCGGTTCAACGACGAGCTGAGAGAATTGTCGAAGATCCCAAACTCGAACCATTGATCTTATGTACCTAATAAAAAATATGCCTGGATGAGGAGAGACTTAGCCTCACTGTGTGTGTTCTACCGTTAGTATAACGTTCTGTTGTGTTGTCTTTTGTGGAATTGTTTAAAATTATGCTCTCGGGTACTTACTATCATCGCACCGTCATCGTCGCCATCAGGTGGAAATTCATACTCACACCTTAGAACCGAAATAATCACACCCTGTAGGGTTTCGGAGGTTCTTCCGCACCCGAACGCTTAGACTGTGGAATCGAAGCTCTTTTCCAAGTTTTTCTCTAGAGATTACAGAAAGGTTATAAGGTTCTTCAAAAAGGGAGTGATTGGACAAGGCAGATAAAGAATTGGCAACGCGCTAGTAATAACCCTGGCGTTTTGGTGTAGCCCAAGGGCGTAGCCAGCTTTTGAGCTAGGGCAGACTAGGTATAAAATGTTGTTTTCATACGGCAAAATGGCATTGTAAGCACTTTACTTCATTTTTATTCATATGGTAAAACTCCATAGGCGTGGAGCTACTTCTGCTCTTGACTTTGATACATGACATTTTGAACCTATTTTTCAAAAAAAACACGATAATAGAGCTTCATATAAACACTTTCAACCGTTGACAAGTTTTTTAGAAATCTACTAATCAATATTTCATTATCTAATCTAATCTAATCATCTTATAATTCAATTTTGCATGACAAAAAGTAAGAAAGGACTAGAAGAGGATAACCAATAAATAATACATACATACATGCATCTATTTTCTTTCATTCTTTCATTCATACCTTTCTTAATTTTTGTCACCATACTTTCTTTCACGCCGCAACGTTCTCGTATCACACTATTTTTTATCCTGTCATTTAGAGTCAAACCACACATACTTCTCAATGATCTTATCAGTAGTAGGGAGGTACGGGAACTGGCTCAACTTTGAGGGGCCTCTGAGGGCGTTTTTGCCTCGCGGATCATATGTGAATCAACTTTATTCGCCGTCTAATTAATTTAATTCGCGATCCAATTATTTTAATTCGCGTGTGGATCAATTTTATTCGCGATCTAATTATTTAAATTCGCGTATGGATCAATTTAATTCGCGATCTAATTATTTTAATTCGCGGTCCAACTATTTTAATTCGCGTGTGGATCAACTTTATTCGCGGTCTCATTATTTTAATTCGCGGTTCTATGAAATGTTCTGCGTGCATTGTCAACAATGGTTTTTAACAACAATAGATAATTCATTATTTAGTTTGGTTGTTTCAGTTTCTTTTATCTACGTCGCCCTGAGGTTTAATTTTTTGTAAGTCTCTGTGGGTAGCAACGATTTCCGGTAATAATGAATTGTAATAACAATAAGACGTTGATTTATTTCTTAAATGCCGTGGGAGGTCCCTGCTAACAGGTTGATACATGTTTTACTACGAAGAGGCGTCATCTTTAGAAATTTTTTCAATTAAAATTATTTATTTAAGCTCTGTGACAAGCAAATACAGCTACTTTCAATGCCAATATGGATTGTGATAACAAAAGATAACTTATTGTTTGGTGTCCTTTATTTTGAACTTAAGCTTTAAAATTAAGACGACAGATTATTTCTTCAATGCACTTCCGAGGAGGTCTGTTAACAATTAGACACATGTTATCTATAGAAATATTTTCTATTAAAAATATTTATTTAAGCTCTTCGTCATGCAAACATTCCGATACCAGGTACTTACAATGCCAATATGAATTGAGTGATAACAATAGATGGCTTATTGTTTAGTTTTTTTTTTCCGACGTTGATTCATATCGTGTGAGGTCTCTGTCATATCCTGTTGGAACACGCAAAGACATGTAGGCTATAACCATATATATATAAGGAACCACAGTAAAATTCACACTGCAGTCTTATTCGTGAGTTTCAAAGTTATACCTACAGTGTTTTGTGTTCATATTCCATCAAATGGAGGTAAGTTTAATTACTTAATTTTCTCGATAGTGTATGTTTTATTGTTTTTTCATAATGTATGTGTGTAATTGTTTTATTATTGTCCTGTTTGGTCAAATGGTTAGTGCAGCTAACTGCGGAGCCAAGGGTCACGGGTTCGAATCCCACAAGGAGCAGGTGTTTTTTGTGATGATTAAACATTTGTTACCGAATCATGGATGTTGTTTATATGTAGTCTATGTACTGATATTCTATGGTTGTTGTTTCTGGTTACCATAACACAAGTTTAATACTTAGCTTGGGGTCGGAACCATCTATGTGTATACGTTTATGTATATTATTTTATAACGGTATTACATAATTAGCGTCTAACCAATAGTTAAAGTACTGAGTTCCAATATTATTATTTTTTTTCTCTTATGTGCTTGTAACAGCAATTAATGTGTGTTAGTATATTATTCAATCGAATCAAATAGTGAAGTTTGTTTGTTTATTGTTCTTTAACCCAGCAATAGAGATTATTAGCACTATAAGGAAATTTTATTAATACAATTTTATTAATTTCATTTTTATTAACTTATTGTTTTATAATTTTTATTGTTCCAGCCTTTATCCCCGGAAAATTATACGTTAAAAAATTATTACTTTCCTTTGGATATGAGTCAAGAAGAAACTAAAGACTGTACTATTCAAAAAAATTTGAAAAGCACAACAAAGCGGAATATCAAAAGTATTGACGCATTTTTTGAAAATCCTAAGAAAAGAAAATCTCAAGCAAAGTCTTCGTGTGTCAGTCAAGGCAATGAAAATGGAATCTCTTATATTTCTACCAATAATGACGACACAACGTCTGCAAGTCACCTATTAAAAATTGAAATATATAATATGAAAAAGATAAAGGACATACCAGCTGAAGAGCATTGGAAATACGCAGACTTAAAAGTTAAATATTATACACAATCACATGACGACCAGCATTATCTAAGTACCCGGGATTCCATATATTATTTACAAAACAAATAGCAATGAACTGTGATTGTAAAAAGTTCTTCATTGAAACTAAAGATAAGCGGGGATATTAATTTCATTCATTCATTTACAACTTCTTAACATTACTTAACAGAGAACGCCAAAGCTTAAAAACAACAATAGATTTACCCCCACGCTTCATTCAATAACAAGTAGCCATTGTCAGAGTCAGTGTATTTAAAGACGGGCAAAAGACTTCTAGTCAATATTTTCTCACCAGCAAACACCATGGATGTGTTCAAAGATCGTGAATACGACAAGGATTTGCTTAACATGTGTTTTGAAGCGGAAAGAAAATATTTGTTACTCAATAGTGGTTACTCACTTCCGATATCACAACCATACGAGGAACGTAAAATTAATATTTTGACGGTGATGGACCAGTTGGAGCAAGAAAGACTTGAAAAGGAAATGTGCATTTCATACACACAAGAAGATTTATCACCATCTTTCTATAGTCCTCAAGATTATGTTTAGCTTAAGAATGTAAAACACTGTTTATTAAATAAATAAATGTTGAATTAAAAATATCGTTTTTTTATGTAATAAGTTTCCAACAAATAAAACACATAAATTCATAAATCTATAAGTTTATTTTAAAAAAATTGCTTTATAAAGTGCTCTTAAAATTAGATCATTATACAGAGTGTTATTTGAAAAAATGTTTACAAAATCCATCATAGAAATACCAATAGATCTCATAAATAGATACACTAAACAATATTCACCACAAACTGATGTATAATAATTTTGTATCATTTTTGCATTAAAAAAATATTTTTTAGCGTTCCTTTGCATAAATATTTTATGATATCCAGTTGGTTTTCGGCCATATGAATCGAAATATTCACCGAAACCATTTTTGTCTATGTGAATAGCAATCCAATGAGATCCTGGTTTAGTGTCAGGATCTAAGTTACTTACAATATATGATGGATACGAAATGAAAACGGGCATGCGATTTGAAGCAAAAACATTGCATTCTGCTAATGGATTAATTTTTTTTAATAATTTACGTATTTCATAAGTATCCATTACACCTCTCGTAACTACAAAAGTTATTTTCAGAATGAATAAAATAATAGCTTTAGAACAATATATATGTTTTTTTAACTATTATAATCTACACTTACATCACGATTTTTATTAATTTTTATAATGTTGTCAAATTCTGCATATATAATACAATTTACTGTAGTTTTTAAAGAGTTTTCGAAGCGGACTTCCAATCTAACACTTCCATGTCTTATTAGATTCCAATGCGCTTGTGAATTGGATGAAAGATCTGGGGTTAAATCAAAGGCTAATAAACAGTATCCATTGGCAAATTCTTCTCTAGATATATCATTACCTTCATTCAAAAAATGAATACCAGTTCCCGAATATAAAGTGTGATATGCTGATGTAAATAAACTGCTATCAAATGAAGGTTGCAATGTTTTAGAAGGTATTTGTTGGCCATCTACATATAAGCTAAACATATTTAAATTAAAGTTTTGAAAATTATATGGGTTCATATTAAAACTTCCATTAAAGGCTGAATTATTTACAAAACCAACTATACATCTTTTGGGAACTTGACCTAAAAAAATATTATCAAGTGTTTTTCCTTGGATTCCTGAAGGTAACGTCATAACCTTGACTTCCGCACGCGTTATAGGGTATTTGGCAGTAGTGTTGGCTAAAACTTTTTGATGAGCTAATAACACAGAAGGACTTATCCTAGCCCTTCTTATTAAAAGTGTTGCATCATTGATTTGCACTTTTAACTTTAAATCTGTACTAGATGACATTAAGTTAAATGATTCTTTGGTACGTACTAATTTAATACGTAATTCAACACCGTTTATCAAAAATTTGTCTTGATTAAATATATCACCATGTAAATGACCAATCAATTCAACTTCCTTGCTATCTTTCGTAAACTGCTGTCTCTTGGTGTAGCCTTCATTGCTTTCATCAGCAGAATCCATTTTGTTTGAGGTATCTTTATACCACAAACCACATGTAAGATGAGATTTTTTTGCAGCAGGACCATAATTTAATAAAGTTTCAATATAAGAACGATAGGCATAGGTGTTGTTTGGTGGGGAAACAAGCTTTTGATTTAGATAAACATCCATTTGATTAAAAAGAGAATGTAACCAGTTATTAACTGGGGCAACACTTGTCGCTGCAGTTAATACAGTTGAATCATGATTTAAAACTCTAACTTTTAATTGGAGTAATGTATTAGAAAAGTCAATATAGTCTTCTCCTGTACCAGGAACTTGAAATTCTATGGGACCTTCATCACTCAAAGATGAAATCGGTTTATAATGAATCCACTGACCATTCTCTATGCTTGTTTGTGTTGTTGGTAATGCAAATAAATCTAATTCAGACTTAGCACATTCACATGAAGTATTATGTAAGAACGACATTATTATTTGTTTGATTTAAGAAAAAATATCACAACTATTCTTGTTAAAAACTTTTTTAGTAGTTCTTCTTTTCGTTGCTTTCAGAGCAATGGCTGATCGTTTATTACGTCTCTTGTTTTTATACCCTGATCCAGTCATAATGCTATCAATTTTACTATCTGCTTTCCGTTTTAAATTACTTGTTGCATCTTTCATGCGAGATTTAATAGAATCATTCATAGGTTGTGCATTCATCATATCAGACAGGAGACCTACACCCATATTCAATGCTTCTTTACTGACTGCCTTTGCTCCACTCGATAGCAACGGAAGTACAGATCTAAACAATCCCCCTAAAAAGCTTCCGATTCCATGGCCTCGTTGATATGGGACACCTTTGTAAATGATCCCCACTCCTGAACCAGCTTGATGAGAATAATAACTTTCATATGGGCAAATACTATGATTACGATTATGAGAATTCATCTTATTCGTTTAAAATGAAGTTTAGCACACGCAGTTCCAAATTGAAATGGTATTGTTGCACCTGTGTTTGTCCTTATATCTATTTCTATAGTATCAAACTCACGACGCATAACAGGTATATAGTGAGCTGGTGTAAACACATTCATTTTATAACCACCGTAAATATATTTTGTTGGGTCTAATGGAACTATTCGTAATAGTGATGTCATTACATCACCCACAATTTGAGGTTGCACAATATCAGAGTACAAAAAAAGTTGTGAAGGCAATCCTAAAAACAAATTAACAGGACGTTTAGCTATGTTGTTTGCAATTAAATTAGTTTTTGGTCCAAAACCAAGTTGAAGACTTAGCTGTGGTGACATCCTTAAAGATAAAATGTTTTTATTTTGGGGTGTTAAAGAAAAGAGTTTTGATGTCTCATCAAAACGAAACTTTATACAATCTTTTAAAAGAGGATTACCGTTAAGGGCATTTAGAAGCTGATCAATGTCATCATATGTTGTAGCGGGTATGTGGGTTTTATATTCTGCAACACTTTCAATGTTGTCGACCAATATTTTTTTTCTAAGATATAGAACATTTTCATGTTCTCTGACATTTAAAATACTAAAAGGGTAGTGAAATTCAACTAGTCCTACCAGCCTCTCCCCTTCTAATTTAACTGTTTTAGGAAGCTTCGTCAAAAAGTTTGTTGTTGTATTGTTTGGGAAATAGGTCATTGAACTGTTACTTAACAGAGTCAAATAAAAGCTTTCTTGACTCATATTAATTCAATGTTAGATGCTGGAATCCAGGTATTGAATTTTGATGGATAACCTTTCCACTTGACCAACACTTCTTTTCTGCCTCTAATATACCTAAAACTTATGATTTTATCTATTTTGTGCTTAAGGGTGGGGTCGTATAAAACTTTTTGTAGTTCTTTAGCATAAAATGTACCTGATATTGATTCTCCTTCTAAATCATTAAGTGTATAAACTTTATAAGGCGACCTATGAATAATTGATGATATAACAAATACTTCATCACTCCAATTAGTTTCATAGCCTTTTTGAAATATATGTTTATGCTTAGTTATTCTTACATGGTCACCAATTTGAAACTTAGGAAGCTCTGGATATATATTTTGGTTTTTATTTTTCCTGTCATATAAATTAGACCAAACAGTCATAATATTACTAGAATTGACGTCACATGGACACATTTTTATACTCGAGTGGTAACTGTGATTATATGAATACATCAAATCTTGCAAAATATCTACATATCTATATGTATTTTTGTGAGTGAAATAACGCCACATTTTCATCTTAAGAGTTCTTTGAAATCTTTCTACAATACTTGCTTTAATATCTGGATTATTCGTTGTGTAGTAATTTATGTTTTTACTCTTAAAATACCTTCTAACATCTTTTGCAACGAATTCACTACCCTTATCAGATTGTATATGTTTTGGAGTTGCGTTAGCTTCTGTAAATATACTTTCAAAGCATTGTATTGTAGTTTCTGAATTCTTTTTTTTCATACATCTTGCAAAAGCATATTTACTAAAGACATCAATGACACAGATAATATATTTATAATTATCGTTATATTGACTATAGGTTCGCATATCGCTTAAATCAACTTGCCAAAGGTCGTTATAGTTAGATAAAATGTATTTATTTCTAGAAAACTTTCTCTGAACAGGTCTATGTAAAGTATATGTTTCTTGCGCCTGTAACCATTTTTTTACTTCTTTTTTATTCATCTTTCCATCCATAGCTTGGGTTAACTTATCAATACTACTATAACCAGCTGGATTAGAAACATCATAATATATTTTGTCTATATCTAATACGGTGTCCATCTTTCCCAGTCAATTTTCTTGCTTTTTATATCTTTTAAAGACGTTCTCGGTGTTTCACTACTGGGCGTAGCATGTTTTTCAGGGGGAGAAGTTTCTTTAAATTTCTCTATATGTAGTTTCTTAACATACTCCAATGTTGTAGGATTACCGATACAATATAAAGGTAAACTTATATCAGTTAATAACTGAGAAAATTCTTCCCACCCCCTCGGTTTTGGACGTTTTAGCTGACGTAAGGTATCATTAATCAAATCTACAATATTGGTCCCAGGTATAACCTGCTCATTTATAGTGATTCTCCCTTGTGTATCCCATTTGACTTTATCATTATTTTCTATCAACGTTTTAATTAGCAGTTTACCCCTTTTTTTCTATGTCCTTGGAATTAATCTCATTAAATAAAAATAAGAATAGGGCTTATTGTAAACTACGTCCCTCTCTTTGGATGGTGACTGTGTAAGTAATGGTTCAGCTTTAATCTCTTCTTCTTTATATTTTTCTGTTAATTCACTGTCATCCGACACCAAAGGCAATTTTAGTGGTTGTCTTTCTTCACCAGTAAAATACAAATATCTTTGTAATGTTTGTGAATAGAGCTTCCACTTCTCACGGTCTTCTAATTTCCTACTAAGAATATCCCGCATTTCCTTATCTAGTCGCGACAAGGAATCTTCAGGAATAATTTCTCTACGTTTGAGCCTTTCTAAGACGTTAGGTTCAATTAATAACATCTTTTTAGCGTTCTCCATTTTCTTATATGACAGAATTGAGCAAAGAACTAAGAACTGCACCCAAAATTACAGGTAAGAATGCACCACCTTTCTGTATAATTATCTTTTTTCTGAATTTATTTCTTCCTTTAAAAACTAATTTCCTGAGAACCACTTTGTGTTTTTTTAATTTAGACTTTTCTTGCTCCTTTAAAGGAATTTTACCATTTAAAACATTAAAAATACATTCACAGAGACAGTTTATTTCTTGTTCCTTACAACTTTTTAATAGTGCCTCACAATACTTTGGTTTAAGTGTATGTAAAGCTTTTAATAATTCTTTATGTGCCTTAACTCGTCTCATTATTATTAATTATTAAAAACATTTGTTTAAATAAATTTTGATAAAATAACTGCCTATAATACTGTTGACACTAAACAATTTAAATTCAGGGACCTCAGTGAATATCTCTTCGTTTTTTTATTTGATTTTTCTTTTAAATTAATTTTTTCTGCTAAAATAAAATTAAGCTGTTTACAAATATTGTTTAATTCTTCTTTACTAGTTGTTTCTTGTAAAGTTTTGCAATACTTTCGTTTCAATACTTTTAATATTACACTAAATGAATTATTATTACACGTTGTTACGGTTCCGTGCATGATGTTGAACTAATTGATATTTGATCCTTCATATTACATTTAAATCCTTTTTTTGGTATGTAAACAGTACAAAAAATATTATTGAGTGGAAATATATTACTTTTAAAGCGATACATGTCATTTGTTTTTTGTTTTAGATCTATCATCAAATAACCATGCGGATCACTAGTGGCATCTTTATAGGCTTCCTCTACAAATTTGGAATTATCAGGAAAAACTTGTCGTGCTAAATGGCGTATTTGAGTTCTGTCCCGAGGATTTTTGAAATAAATTATATAAGAAGAGTTTAGTGAAATATCACGTTGACCTTTACCTTGATGAAATAAATTTTGAGTTATATAGAAATCGCTTAAATTTCTGTGATGGCTCCCTTTAGTAAAAATATCAACAACTCGTCCATCCGATTCTCGCATTAGGTCATCTATAACCAGTAATTGAGGTTCATTACCATCAAACATATTTAAATCTGGAATTCCTTGAGTGTATATAACATTACTAATATTATACAGTAGCTGCATTTCATCGTAACACCAAAATATATGCTTAAAATCTGTGTCACATATTTTTTTAGCGCAGTTTATAAAATTTGTAACAAAATTAGATTTTCCACATCCACTCGGACCTGCTACTATAGCTGTAAAAGGGTGTGAGAAATGAAACATCGTTTTTTTTAATACGTGTTAGCTTCATAAGGATTTTAAGTCAAATGTCATTTGTTCACATTGAACATTAGTTTTAAATAAAATACAGTAATACTATAAAAATCATTTATTAAATATTTTAAATAGTAAAATGTAAAGTTGACAAAACAAATAATTAGGGTTCCTTTTTCTTTTTTTTTTATTAAATTAAAACAGTTTAATTCAGGCACAGAGAAAACCAATATACATTGTTAGACATGACTCATCAATACAAAATTAAAACAGTTTAATTCAGGCACAGAGAAAACCAATATACATTGTTAGACATGACTCATCAATACAAAATTAAAACAGTTTAATTCAGGCACAGAGAAAACCAATATACATTGTTAGACATGACTCATCAATACAAAATTAAAACAGTTTAATTCAGGCACAGAGAAAACCAATATAAATTGTTATACATAACTTATCAATACAAAATTAAAATTAAAATCAAGTCAAATTAGATGAAAATGAACATAACAGTTCAAATTAAAATTAAATAATATTTTAACATAATACAAAAATAATTTTACAACTTCTTTACATTTCTTAAACAATAATATATTTTTTAATGAAACACAGTACTTTTTAATTAGATTTATAAAAAAAATAGTTTTACAAAAAACAATTCAGAAAGTTTTTACATTATTTTCTAACTAAACATTTTTTAAGCTATAATGACCCCATGCCAGAGTATCGGTAGAATTTGGTTTTATATACCTTTTGCTATCATTGTAAGATAAAGAAACTTTATTACATTTTTGAGTAAAAATTATATGTTTAATAGATTTAAACCGAAGCATTTTACAAATTTCATTAGTATTATTAAATAAACAATTTTTGTAATTGTCAATTTTAAAGTTTTTGACAATGCTTTTGTTTACACCCTTTGCTTTAGCAACAAATTTATCTTCCACGTCAATCGCATACATTTTTGAGCGTAGTCCTACAAACTCTCTAAATATTTTACCATTATTTTCATCTTTAAATAATCCTAATTTTTTTTTATTTAACAAAGGTATACCATATTTATTGTTAATTTCATAGTCTGAGGTGTCGAAATGTATGGCAACATCTGATTTAATATCGGAATAAAAGTTTTTTGTAAATACTTGATAAACTAAACTATCTGTATCTGTGTAAAGTAGTTTTAACCTATTCTGAAACTTCACGTTCATATATTCGTAATGGAACTCATACATTAGCGTTTTTGATATATCTAAAATACAAAAACCTAAATAAATTGGTTTGTTATATAACATTTTTACCTTTTTTAATTGTATAGCAACTAATGACTCTGAAAAGATAGATAAACTATGAAATTCAGGTCTTGCTAGCAGTGATTGAGCACCTTGAACATTTCCGCGATTCTCCCAATGAGTCACCAGCTTTACATTTACTCTTTTTTCAATATTTTCCATAGTTTTACCGAAAACAGAGTTATTCATTAATTTATAAAAATCCTTTTGAAACTCAGAAACCGCCGATGCACGCAGGTTAGTATTTAAATCAATGTATTTTTTTAACCAATCACTTTGTTTAAATTTTAAAATTCTATGCACTTTTAGTAATTTTAGTCCAGTTTGTAAACATTGTTTTAAATTTCGATAATGTATTATGTAGTTATTTTTATTGTTTAAATTTAGAACTAATTTTTTTTCTTTTGTGTTACCAATACATATCTGATCAGGACAAAATGGAAAATCTGAATGTAAGTCATGTAAATGATCTGGATATTCTAAATCTACTTCCAATATATAACCATATTCTGAGTTATCAGGCACTTGAAAATTAGTATTTATGTCAACCCATTCAAACTCACTCGTCGGAAGGTATTGTGACATAGCCCAACCATATAGATTATTAGCATCAAGGTAAATTAAATAAGAAGAAGGTAAGTCACTATTATAATTGTCCATAAAAATATTGTTAGCTTTTGCATAACGGTTACTACATTGAGAAACCCCACCTCTTATTCCTTTTTGGATAAAAGCAAGTTTATCAAAATCTGTTAAAAGTTCTAACTTTTGTTGAGTATGTTTTAACATGGAATCCCAACTCAATCCAGGTGCAGTATAATACTGTGCAGCATCAAGACCATATGTTTCAAGACATAAATTTCGAAAGTTTTCAAACACATCAGCTAATAATAATACATCAGTTTTTAAATACAGATTAGAATAATCTAACATATTTTTACAGTTAAAATGATTCCAAACATCATTTGCATGTGCATAGTCCTCGTCAGATACATGCTCGTTATTCAAGGAACTAAAAAAAAATCTTTTGTTGGTAGTGTCGTGTTTTGTAATTTTTCATAGGATGTCATAAACTCATAGGGATAAATGCCTTTACGTGTTAAACGGATGAAATCTTCGTTATTTGAAAAATTTTTACTAAGTTCATGAAATTGATTTGTATCAAGATTTTTTGCTAACTGAGAAAGACTACAAGACATGAATTTGAAAGAATCTACAAACCTTAATTTCATAGTATAATTATTTATTTGAATGCACTTTGAAAATGATATGTATTTTTCTTTATTTTGAGGTATTATTTCTATTGCTCCGTCTACACTGTTCAGCGCATGTACTATAAAGTGACTATCATAATTACTCAAGTTATGCAAAAAAATTGGAACGAATCGCGGGACTTTATAATTTGAAGAGCAAATCGAATGAGCTATTCCTCTATATAAACCCGTGTGTGTGTCATAATCTATAACAGACTCATTATTTAAATCTTTTTCACAAATGTAACAGGTTTTACTTTCTAATATATTTCTCTCATTCTCGACCGATAACGGTTGAGGACTTTTATGGAAACTGTTTTTTTTAGCAATTTGTTTCAAATCATCTACTAGAGACTGCATAAAAACCTTAGCACAGTCCTTTCCAGTATAGGTCCTATAAGTAGACAGACTATTATCGTACGAACATTTAATATAATAACCGAAGCTATATACTTCATGTTTTTGAATATTATTACTAAACGATTTGTTTGGGTCATTATCACAACTATGAATTGGTAATAAAAGGGCTTCAAAATCAGCATAAATGACAAATGGAATTTTCAATTTTCTATCAAATTTATCAAATGACAATATATTATTTAAAATTGGTTCACCAAACCACATCTTTTTTTTGGGAAGTGAATTAGGTAAATCGGTTTTAATGTGATTACAATCAAACCTTTGATGGTTAGTTAATTCATTTTGATTTCTAAATATTAACAAGCACCCGTCACAAATATGAACAGCTTCATTTTTTGATGAAATTTGTTTACTCACTAATCTAGATAAATTTTTAATGTAACAATAATGATAATTAGAACCGGTATTAATTAAAAGTAGATTAATGTGTTTTTGTTTTCGACACTTTGTAAAATGAAGCGGTCCTACTATTTTATTTTTTTTATTATTTGCATCGTACTCTAAACCAAAGACATTAATACTTACATCATTTAAATTTTCAAATTTATTTATATCCTTCAATTTAACGGGAAATGGAATATTATTAAAATTTAATTTATTTTGGTGACTAAAATATGAACAGACTCTATCAGCGTTATTATTTACTGGATATAAGGCTGAAAGCACAGCCCATTGAAAACATTGGTGGTCATAATTTTTCACATTAATTACCGCTTTTTTGTGTTTAATATCTAATGGTAAATCTATATACGATGAACCACGTAAGGGATTAAATTTATTAACATTCATATCTATATGTTTAATTGCACGTAAGCTCCAGCCGCTATCTTTTTTTTCAAAATTGGAAATCTTATTTGTTATCTCATTAATAATCATTGAAAATATTATTTCAAAATCATCTCCACGACAATACACATAGTTAAAAGTTTGGAAATCGAAAGTATTTTTTAAGTTTTTTGTTGGTTGTATAAAATCAGCATTTAAATTAAAATTTACTTTTATGACGGTTAATTGATTAATGCAATCACTTATTAACTGAAACAAAGTTTCTTTAATACCTTGGAGAAACGAGTCAGGCGTCTCGAATTCTACCTGGGCTACAGTTTGTTTTGGGGTTATTCTATAGGTTAATATGCGTGCTCCAAATGCAGTTTCAATTAAATGAACATTTGAAAACTTTTCATGACATATTATTACATTGTTTTTATGGGAATTACTTTTTAAATGACTAGTAAAATGTTTTTTGTGGATAAAAACTTTACATTGGGGGCATTCAATCTTATCAATATTTGAACTTACATCTAAAAGAAAAGTAGACGATGCAGCTGCTGATGATGTCGATGGTACTGCTTCAGGGCCACCCCTTGATGTAGTCGCTTGTGGTTCTGATGTACGAAGTCGTTTTTCCAGTACATTTTCTCCATCTAGAGCAATTTTTCTTTTTCCACCAACTTGGCTGTAAACAATAGAAAAAAAAAACACAATTATTATAAAAAATAAAACAGAAATATATAATTAGAAATTTAGAACATTATAAATAAGTCACATAAAAAAACCATCTCACGTTTATTTACTATTTTTACAAGAGGTGCAATATGCTATGACCGGTAATAATCCGTCAATTTCATCACCCCCACTGATTAAATGCGTATTACATGGTGTATAATACGGTTTAAAGTCTGGATCCTCAATCATTGATTTAGAAAGTTTGCCATTTATAAACCAAAATCTAATATAACGATGGAATCTACTTAAAATAATTGCTTTGTCGAGTAAAATTATTTCCTCACTAGTAAGCGACCACATTTTGTTAAACTAACAGTAACAATAATCTCAAACCAAAATACATTCTTTTATATGATCCACCCCTCCAATGCTATACAATAAGTTGTTACAAATAAAACAAGTCGAGACAAGACAGCTAGTAAACCCAAATACTTACAATGTCTGTTCTTGTTTGTTGCACTGGTGATTTTTTTCTTCGTGTAGACATATTTTATAGAGCAATTGATCGTATTCATCAATGAGTTTTCTTTCTTCCTGTATACAAAGTTCATACAGTTGTTGGTCGAAGTAATCGTTTTGTAAATCTGAAGCGTCCATGATGATGTTAGTTTGTATAAGAGTATTGAAAGTGAACGAGGTATCGCTTAAATATAACTTGTAGCCTAAGTACCTGTGGACGAAGGCGTGAGAAATCTATTGTTGTTTTTAAGCTTTGGCGTTCTCTGTTAAGTAATGTTAAGAAGTTGTAAATGAATGAATGAAATTAATATCCCCGCTTATCTTTAGTTTCAATGAAGAACTTTTTACAATCACAGTTCATTGCTATTTGTTTTGTAATATTATATATGGAATCCCGGGTACTTAGATAATGCTGGTCGTCATGTGATTGTGTATAATATTTAACTTTTAAGTCTGCGTATTTCCAATGCTCTTCAGCTGGTATGTCCTTTATCTTTTTCATATTATATATTTCAATTTTTAATAGGTGACTTGCAGACGTTGTGTCGTCATTATTGGTAGAAATATAAGAGATTCCATTTTCATTGCCTTGACTGACACACGAAGACTTTGCTTGAGATTTTCTTTTCTTAGGATTTTCAAAAAATGCGTCAATACTTTTGATATTCCGCTTTGTTGTGCTTTTCAATTTTTTTTGAATAGTACAGTCTTTAGTTTCTTCTTGACTCATATCCAAAGGAAAGTAATAATTTTTTAACGTATAATTTTCCGGGGATAAAGGCTGGAACAATAAAAATTATAAAACAATAAGTTAATAAAAATGAAATTAATAAAATTGTATTAATAAAATTTCCTTATAGTGCTAATAATCTCTATTGCTGGGTTAAAGAACAATAAACAAACAAACTTCACTATTTGATTCGATTGAATAATATACTAACACACATTAATTGCTGTTACAAGCACATAAGAGAAAAAAAATAATAATATTGGAACTCAGTACTTTAACTATTGGTTAGACGCTAATTATGTAATACCGTTATAAAATAATATACATAAACGTATACACATAGATGGTTCCGACCCCAAGCTAAGTATTAAACTTGTGTTATGGTAACCAGAAACAACAACCATAGAATATCAGTACATAGACTACATATAAACAACATCCATGATTCGGTAACAAATGTTTAATCATCACAAAAAACACCTGCTCCTTGTGGGATTCGAACCCGTGACCCTTGGCTCCGCAGTTAGCTGCACTAACCATTTGACCAAACAGGACAATAATAAAACAATTACACACATACATTATGAAAAAACAATAAAACATACACTATCGAGAAAATTAAGTAATTAAACTTACCTCCATTTGATGGAATATGAACACAAAACACTGTAGGTATAACTTTGAAACTCACGAATAAGACTGCAGTGTGAATTTTACTGTGGTTCCTTATATATATATGGTTATAGCCTACATGTCTTTGCGTGTTCCAACAGGATATGACAGAGACCTCACACGATATGAATCAACGTCGGAAAAAAAAAACTAAACAATAAGCCATCTATTGTTATCACTCAATTCATATTGGCATTGTAAGTACCTGGTATCGGAATGTTTGCATGACGAAGAGCTTAAATAAATATTTTTAAAAGAAAATATTTCTATAGATAACATGTGTCTAATTGTTAACAGACCTCCTCGGAAGTGCATTGAAGAAATAATCTGTCGTCTTAATTTTAAAGCTTAAGTTCAAAATAAAGGACACCAAACAATAAGTTATCTTTTGTTATCACAATCCATATTGGCATTGAAAGTAGCTGTATTTGCTTGTCACAGAGCTTAAATAAATAATTTTAATTGAAAAAAATTCTAAAGATGACGCCTCTTCGTAGTAAAACATGTATCAACCTGTTAGCAGGGACCTCCCACGGCATTTAAGAAATAAATCAACGTCTTATTGTTATTACAATTCATTATTACTGGAAATCGTTGCTACCCACAGAGACTTACAAAAAATTAAACCTCAGGGCGACGTAGATAAAAGAAACTGAAACAACCAAACTAAATAATGAATTATCTATTGTTGTTAAAAACCATTGTTGACAATGCACGCAGAACATTTCATAGAACCGCGAATTAAAATAATGAGACCGCGAATAAAGTTGATCCACACGCGAATTAAAATAGTTGGACCGCGAATTAAAATAATTAGATCGCGAATTAAATTGATCCATACGCGAATTTAAATAATTAGATCGCGAATAAAATTGATCCACACGCGAATTAAAATAATTGGATCACGAATTAAATTAATTAGACGGCGAATAAAGTTGATTCACAAATGATCCGCGAGTGTGTAGAGAGCTTTTTCGCGGGCCCCCAAAAACGCCCTCAGAGGCCCCTCAAAGTTGAGCCAGTTCCCGTACCTCCCTACTACTCTTATCTCCAGGGCATTAATTCTACTTTCGTGCTTCTTTTGCCATAACCAACATTCACTTCCATACATCAGTGTTGGAACCAACACACCCTCATCTACAGCGCAACGTGCCTTTTCCGACAATTTTTGACAGCTCATAAAGGTGTACACCGCCTCATTTACCTGATTTTCCGCGTGAGTAAACGCTCTTTCAATGTCTTTCAATGTCACCTTCACATTTTCCGTCTCTGGTAAACAAAGATGCTAAGTATACGAATTCTGGAACTTGTTCTGCTTTCTTCCCTTCTGCCGTAATATTGCATTCTGTTAGAGTATTATTCCTTTCAAAAACCATAACTTTCGTTTTATTTACATTAACATTCATTCCATTCTTTTTAAATGACTCATACCGTTACCATTTCCTGTAACTCCTCTGCTGCCGATGCAAGAATGACCTGATCATGGGCCTTGATTAGTAACTCATTCATTCTTATACCACATTATTTCTCTTTCAAATCTCCAAGACAGTTACCCATGAATAGATTGAACAACCAAGGTGACGCCACAAATCCCTGTCAAACACCTTTTTCGATGTTAAACCACTCTGTATGGGCCCCAAATATTCTGACACAAGCACTAGAATCCCGGTAAAGAGATTTCAGTGCTGGAATCAAGTTGCTGCTCACCACATACATGGACAATGCTGACCACAACTCATTCCTCTTCACTCTATCATAGGCTTTTTCCAGGTCCACGAAAGCGCAGTAGACTTTTTGACTTTTTGCCAAACATTTTTCTACTACGTTTCGCAAGGAAAATACCTGATCCATGCACCCCATTCCTTTTCAAAATCCTGCTTGCACACCCCATATTTAACCTTCCGTTTCTTCCCTAACTCTATCAATCAAAACTTTCGCATATAATTTACCAACGACGCTAAGGAGACTAATCCCTCGGTAGTTTTTGCAATCTTGATGCGACCCTTTTCCTTTATACAACGATACGATTACGGCTTTGCACCAGTCTTTAGGCACATTACCGCTCCTCCAACAAAGGTTAAAAAGGCGGTGCAGCTGACTCACACCTACTCCCTGACCTGCTTTTAGCATCTCAGTATAAATCCTGTCATATCCAGCTGCCTTTCCTGATTTCATACCCTTCAATGCTTTCACTATCTCTTCTATGCTTATTTCCTCTTCATCCATGAATCCACTAGTATCCACCGTTAGTAATTGTGCATCGTCTTTTTCTAACAAACTTTCAAAATAATCTTACCATACTTTCAGCACCCATTTTTCTCCTTTTACAATACTGCCATCCTGATTTCCGGATTTTCCTCGAGCTGCTCTAATGGACTTCCAGACAACTTTTTTATTTTTCTAGAAATCATGAGATAACCGTATGTCAAAAACATCTTTCTCTTCCTCTTGCTCTTTCTTTCGGTTAACAACTTCTTTCACTATACCGTTTAGTTTCTTATATTCTTTTCGAGCCTTTTTCACTTCTTCATTCGTTGCTTTTTGCATTCTTTCATTAGCTTTAGCAGAAAACTAATCCTTCCATGCTTTTTTCTTTGCACACACTGTTTTTTGTACTTCATCATCCCACCACACATTTTTAACCTTTTTGACATTTCCTCTGTTAGCAACTCCACATACTTCAGTTGCCATACACCAATAAATAATGTATGTCAAAATTGGGTAGAATACAAAACAAGGATAATAGCAAAATAAATTAGTTACCTAGTAAATTTTTCTAACTAAGTAAACTAAGTAAGTAAATGTAAGTACTCAGACTAAAGTAGTTATTCATTGAGTCAAACGATAGACCTTCCTCTTCAGCTCGAACAACTATAATTATCAATTATAAATATGTCTATTTCTACTTGTATCTTTAAGTTAGAATGTACGTACCAATGCATACTTGAAAGTTCATCTTATAAACTTTTCGCCTGATATCATCTCTTAGTAAAAGTTCACTGACACTTGCAACAATAGCCTCATGCCAGGTCTTGAAAGATAAGCACTAATGGCTGTGGATTCTGGATGTGGAAGGGAGATCATGAAGGTGATAGTGGACATTCGGAAGTAGAGATTCCGTAAGTAAAGGTTTCAACCGTAGTCATACTGAAGAAAATAATCTTGTAAACCGTTATGTCCAAAAAACGTATGTGTCCTCACGTTTTCATGGCTACGTTTTGCGTCTCTTGACCCGCAATTTTTTTCCGACGTTGCAAAGCCTCTCGAAAACTACCTCGTATTTTCACGTGACGTACGGAGTTTGACTGTGTGTTTTGTAGTACTATATGGTTCCACAGCCTAAACAAAATTAAATTTTTCGGCTGCGACAGTACGTTAGTACAATTACTTATTTTGTAATACTAGCGAGGTTATTTCAATACCTGTACCTACTTCTTCTACTTACTTCTTCGTACTTACTAACATAAATAATGCCGATGTTTTTAGGTTCGTTTCAGCCGGAAGACGTCCTCTCCTGAACGTAGGCCTCCATATGTTTTCCCAACGGCTGGTCCTGAGCCGCCCTTTTCCATCCGCTTTCTGCGGCTCTGAACAGGTCGTCTGCCCACCTAGTAGGAGACACTCCCACGCTGCGTCTTCCGAACGGTAGTCGCCAACGAGAACGACAAGCTATGTGGCCTGCCCATTGCCGCTTCAGCTTGCTAGGTGTTTGAGCCATGTCGGTAACTTTGGTTCTTCGGCGAATTTCCTCGTTTCGGATTCTATCGCGCAAAAAAACACCAAGCATAGCTCTTTCCATAGCACGCTGAGCGACTCTGAGCTTATTTAAGAGGCCAACAGTAAGAGACCATGTTTCTGTACCTTAAGTTATCACTGGCAACACACATTGAATTTTTTTTTTAGGTACAGTGCATTTATTATTTAAAAGCGCATTTATTTCTAAAAGTTTAAAAAGTCGGCCAAGTGTCAGGATCACACACACATTAAGTAAGAGTTCTGTAAAACGATATTGTTTGCGAATATGTAAAAAACAACCTCCGATTTAAGAGGGCGATATAGGCCGGAAAGCTAATTTCTGTAATTCTAACGTTGTGTATGTAAATGTACTATAAATTATTAGATAATGTCTATGATATATATATATATATATATATATATATATGTTATATACTTCTTAAGTAATGTATACCGTAATGACGCCTTTAAATTAATTAAACTTTAAATTTTTTGTATGGAATTTAACGTTATTACCGTTTTGTAGTCACATTTTTTGACTTTTCGCTACAACTTAGAGTCTATGCACTAGATAACAAGCTATTCTAATTATTTAACCAACTTTCATTACAAGCAAATGCAAAACACGCTTTAAAAATTTGCACAAGTGTTAAAACAATGGTCACTTCCTGATTTTTATAGCATTAAATACAATAAATGAAAATCATTCAGTAAGGTAATGCACTAGACAAAAGCAAGTTTTATAACATATATTTTTTTCAAAGCTGATGCGCTGAAGATCCTATAGTTTAGCCACAAAATTTGCACAAAAACGGCGTATTTTCGCGGTCTAGCCTTAATGTCTTATCAAACTCTATTACTGTGATTATTTTTTAAGATTAAACTGGCGGTTAGCAAAGTATGGAAGGAATACAAACTTTATAACTTCGGAAACTAAAATATGCCTGAGGGAAAACTATAGTTACTTTAAATGATTTATTGAAAATCTCACACGAGCTTAGAGGTTTCATACAACTATAACTGCAGTTAGAATACTTTTGATATTTATTAATTTATAAATAATTAAAGAAATATTAATAAAATAACGGTCTAAAACGGTCTAACTAACGAATAACAACACGAAAATGATATTAAACTATGACATTTAAATTGTTTGTTTTATTAAAATCACTAAATAATATAATAACCTATCTAAAAATTTTAATTTTTTTTTATGCAACTTAATGTAGTAGTGCTAGTAAGTATACTTATACAGGTGAATCCCTACTATCTGGATCACATAAAACCAGGAGTATTCCGTATAATCTAAAATCCGGATAATCGATTTAAAAGCCAAATCAAACAATATGTATGTCATGTATGTATTTAACTTTAAATCAATTTTTATTATGTATGTATGTAACGGGTTTAAGATCCGTCTTTTAGACAATACGATATAAAAAAAATGCGAGCTATAACGATAATAAATTACATAGTACTGTACGAGTATGTAATGTCAATTTCATTATGAAATCAGAATTCTTTTAAATGTCTGATATTGTAGAAGTTCCTGCAACATATATTTTGTTAACTTACTGACAGATTCACCATTCTTTATAAGGTGCGTTTAGTTCACTGCTTCAATTCGTTCAATGCCATAATTCAGCCAAGTTAAAAATACATAAATTCTGTATGGTATGGCACACTTCAAATTTTGGCTCATTCGCTTTTGTTGGATAATTGTCACTAAACGCATAATGTACATTATGTCGGTGAACAAAACGCCACTATACTCTCAATTATTTTCACTAAGAGTTTGTTTTTCAGAGAAAACACTACTTTTTTTTCGCTTTGAGAAAGAGTAATTAAGGGCTTGTTTAGTTTAAAAAGACTCCGCTGGGCGGTATGTCTTTATAAAATCATCAGCCGCCACTTATATTATTAGAAACCTGGACAGTAATGTTCCTACTATTATATACCGTTAGATGTAACCACGGAAAATAAGGATGTTTTCTCTAAAGAAACAGCTGGTTACGGTGCATTCCATTTAAGATCCCGGAACCACCCTTGACGCACGGACGTTGGCCACCGAGGGGGTTTTTGTAAATACAAATCACACATAACCCAATTTCTTACCCCAGTAGTCCAAACGGACCAAATGAAGATACCTATCTTTAGGACCTTCTCCCCCGATACAAAAAGAAGTAAGTAGGTCGGTACTAGACAGAAGAAAAGTAATACGACGATAGAAATCAAGAACGTGGTCATCAGCAGCACCAGCAGCACAGAGTAGGTATGGTCATATATTGATGATAAAATGTGTTGTATGGAAACACTATGCAGACTGAAGATCGATGGGTCCCTTTTTCTTATCAGGCAATGTTCTTGCTTACATTTGTGTCTCCACTCGTACATATAAGTACATAGTCAAAGCCGATTGTAAATATTTTTCCATATGATAGTGAAGCGAGGAAAAAATAATGGGTAGTTACTGCTATGGAAAAAGAGATAAAAGAGGTGAAAAATTACTTCAGTTTTGTTGGGAAAATAAACTATATATCACAAATACTCTATTTAAAAAAAATACTAACAATATGTGGACATGGATCTCACCGAAACAAACAAAAAGCCAAATAGACTACATATTAACGAATAAGAAGGAGAAAATATCAAATCTAGAAGTTATAAGCAGACTAATGTTCCCCAGTGACCACCGTCTTATAAGAAGCACTTTGAAAATGTCATCTGTAAAGAAGAGTAGAGCAAATTTTAATAATACTAAAACTCAGTTTAGTATAGCAGAAAACAACAAGCAGTTCATAGAAGCCTTGAGTATAAACAGTAAGAAAATAGAAATAGAAAAAATGAAAATGTAGAGTCCTCCTACAACAAGATTAAAGAATTAATAATTACTAGTTTAGACCACATTCAGAAAACACAACAAACAAAACATGACACCACTCCTAAGTATTTAAAAAATCTTATCTCAAGAAGAAATGAATTAATAAAGAAAAGAAACTTAACTGAAGAAGAAAAAAACGAACGTACCTACCTCTACAAAAATATTTATAGGCTAATGAAAAAAGAACGCACAGAACGTAGACTAAAAACGATTGAAACCCATCTCAAAACATCAGGAAGCTTAAAAAAGGGTCTCAAAACACTTAATACCACCAAAAAATGGATTCCTAGTCTAAAAAATGACTCAACTAACAATATGACATTTTCAAGATCAAAAATAATAGAAATAGCCTCAACTTTTTATAAGAATCTATACAAATCAAAAGACACAGACTTGGATAATTTACCATTCAACCAAAATTCTCTTAAACTTGATAGATTTTCTACGCATGAGGTAATGAAAAAAATTAACTGCTTAAAGCCCGACAAAAGTAATGGACCTGATCGCATCCCTAATGAAGCAATAAAAGCAGGTAAATTTATATTAGCACCACTCATAACCAACTTATTCAATAAAATCCTTGACGACAGAACAATACCTGAACAGTGGGCAAAATCTGTTATTATTTTACTCTACAAAAAAGGAGACCCTGCCGATATTGGAAACTACCGACCAATCAGCTTACAGCCAAATATGTATAAATTATTTGCTTCATGTCTCGAGGAACGCTTGGCGCTGCTTACAGATAAATGCCAGCCGCCAGAACAAGCTGGATTCAGAAAAAACTTTTCTACAATAGATCACATTCACACTTTAAGCCTAATTATAGAAAAATATACAGAATACAATAGGCCACTCTACTTATGTTTTATTGACTACGCCAAAGCTTTCGACTCGATATCTCACAATAGCATATGGAAAGCTCTACAAGAGTGCGAAACACCGTCAGAAACTATAGATCTTCTAAAAGACATTTATACAAAAAGCAAAAGTCGTGTAAAATTAGAAAAACAGGGCCCCGAAATAAACATATGCAGAGGCGTCAGACAAGGTGACCCCCTGTCACCAAGAATTTTCATAACTGTTCTCCAAAATGTAATGAAAACTTTAAACTGGGAGAGAAAAGGTATCAACATAAATGGAGAATGTCTCAGTAATCTTCGGTTTGCTGACGACATTATACTTTTTTCTGAAACAGCATTACAATTGGAGATTATGATTAACGAACTACAGAAAGTAAGTAGTGCAATCGGCCTAGAACTAAATACTACTAAGACTAAAGTCATGACAAACCATCTCACAAAACCAATATATGTTAATAACTATGTATTAGAGTATGTCCAAAACTACGTATATCTAGGCAAACAAGTATCATTCTCAACGTCTAGTCACCAAAATGAACTAAACAGACGTATTAATATAACCTGGAATAAATTCTGGAGCAATAAGGAAATCTTAAAATCTAAACTCCCAGTAAAACTTAAGAAAAAAATTCTGGACTCATGTTTACTACCGTGCCTGACATACGGATGCCAAACCTGGATATTTAACCAAAACACAAAGAATAAAATACAAGTATGTCAGAGAGCAATGGAACGTAGCATACTAAACATACGTAAAAAAGATAAAAAAAGAAACTTAGACATAAGAAAAACAACTAATGTTATAGATGCTTTAGAACATTCTAAGAGACTAAAATGGAAATGGACAGGTCATGTAGCACGCATGGATAGAAATAAATGGACTCAAAAAATAACTACTTGGGCAGGACCACCAAATAAAAGGAAAAGAGGTAGACCGAAGGAAACATGGATGAATGAAATACACAGAATTGCCGGTCAAAACTGGATCACGAAAGCACAAGACAGAAAGCTGTGGAGTAAAATGGAGGAGGCCTTTACCCGTTGAGGGGTTCTTAATGAATAAAGTTTTAAGTAATAAAAATATATATATATATAACTAAAACAAGCATGGTAATATAATAATTTTAATAATTTTATCATTTAAGTAAAATATTGTAAACTACTAGATTCTAAACGTGTTCATTATGGAAATAAATGAGGCTATAATAATAATAATAATAATGATAGTGAAGCAATAAACTGCACTACAAAGGTGATTTTCCTTATTGAAGTATGATTACAAAAATAACAAGTAAGGTATTCACAGATTAATCAACTAAAAATCTTGAGAAAAGATTCTGTTCGAATTGATTTTCGTTAAAAGTATTTATAAAGTTTTATTATTGTGTTTTGTGTATATTACAAGTTCACGTGTTTTAAAAGTTTGATAAGACATCAATTTTTCAACTTACAAAGTTATCTTTAGGTAGAAATCTTAATTATGCATTTTTAAAGGGTGTCAGCGATGGGTTGATGACGAAACCCCATATTTATTTATACAATAAGATGTGCGAAAAAAAAATTTTGATAAATTAATTTGGGCGTTTGAATTTGAAAAATGAGTGTTTTGTTTGATTTTAAACTACCTACGTTATTATTTTAGAAATCTGTAATTAATCAATTATGAAGTTATAAAATAACTACCAATTATAAAGTCCAAAAATAATATCGAAAAAGTGATATATGTTTTATTTGTTATTTAACTGAAAGGGATACATGAGTGACAGCTCACTCGGGATGTAGTATGGTAATCGATCTTACTTGGGTACTCACTGCTTTACATGATATTGAACCCGGGACCTTCGATGTTAAAGGCACCTCTTTTGTCGCGGTGACGATTTTATCTGCAGTTTTTGATTAGTACCTTTTAATGTTTTAGAAGGCAAAAAGAGGAGGAAAAATATTGCTTCGATCTTGAGTTGGAACAGACAAAGTTAGGTGACGTAAGGAAAATAAAGTAACACAAGTTCGTGATGAAGCCGACTACTTTCTAAACCAATGTTGACTCAAGTGAGATCGACTATGACGTCTTGGGAAATTATCTTCTTGTTAAGGTTTTAGGGGCAGAGTATAGGTAATATAATGAGGTCAAGATATGTCTACAATAAAAAACATTCTAACCGCAACCAAATCGGAAACGTAAGGGGAGTCACCGTGTCGTGGCCAGTAGGGTTACCTTCGATGATTATTCATTCTCGCTGTAATTTGGCATCAAATAATACCGTATTTTGAAGCCGAAAAATCAAATGGGATCATTTATTACTTATACTAGCATTTGCCCGCGGCTCCAGCCGCCCTAAATTTGGTTATCGGCGTGGGATTCTTACGTTAACTCCTTAATTATACTAAAATAGTATGTTATAGCAAGCTATGGCTGTAGCTATAGTTCATTCAAGTGAAATTCGATTATAGTGGCTTCCACGGGAACTTTTGTTATTTTGCGGCAAAAACTATTCCAGGACCTAATCTATATGTGTTCCAAGTTTCATCTCGATCCGTCCAGTGGTTACTTAATAGAGCTGCAAAAAAGATACGAAAACATAAATGTTAATTTATCAAACGTTTTCTAAAATTACTGCATTCTCATCAGTCCGGCTTCCTTCTTGCTGAATAAAAGGATGTGTGTGTTTGATCTGTATTATTTATTTATGTACATATTAATGTTTTATTTATTAATGACGACTCTATTATTATACTCTATTTAATGTACTTTCAACCACTAATCAAGGATAAATGCTTATGCATTTATACATTTTTAAAGTAATATTTGGAATTTTTATTAAAATTTATTAAATTTGCCGTTGCTCTCGGCCCGTGCGTTACTTCTGAATAGGCTTCATCTGAAAATCAGCGCTGCGTGTCATTATGGCTCGCAGCCTGTGCTGAGATGGAGACCTGTTTGGCACACCTCAATGACACACACGCTAGTTTAAGCTTTCATTTTTTTATTTGTTTCCTTTTTTTATAGTGTTGTTTGTTTATTTCAATAATTATGTACTTTTTTATTTATGTGTCATTCTGTGTGAGCTAAATAAAGTCATTTCATTTCATTTCATTGGTTGAAGCGTGATTGAGTAACAAACATCCATCCAGACATACAAACTTTCACATTTATAATATTAGTAGGATTCATCTTCCGTATTTTGTGTCCGCAAAAATAAAATATTAACTAAATAATATTTTCTATCTAAAAAAAATATTAAAAAAATATTTAAAAAGGAAATTAAATTTATACCAATAACAACTAAACAGATTGAATCATTTAAATCTAACTTATTGCATAAACTTCCGGATTTACTTTATAATGGCAACCCAAATGAAATGAACAATACGGTTCTTGACACTATTACTAAAGAGTATAATAAAATATTTATGAATATTTTTTTTTTTTTTTTTTTTTTTATACCACTAAGGTGGCAAACAAGCTTACGGCCCGCCTGATGGTAAGCGGTCACCGTAGCCTATGGACGCTTGCAACACCAGGGGTATCACTTGCGCGTTGCCGACCCTTCAGAAATCTAATAACTTCTTTCTTGAAGAACTCCATACTGTAGTCCTTGCAGAAAACCTTGGCAGGGAGCTCTTTCCACAACTTAAGCGTTCGCGGGAGGAAGTTTCTCTGAAACCGCACTGTACGCGACCATTTAGGTTCTAAAGTGTGAGAATGAATTCCCTGCCGATGGCGAGCGGTGCGATGGTAGAAAGTAGCCGTGGGCATCATTTCGAACAATTCCTCAGAACACAACCCATTGTACAAGCGGTAGAACACACACAGTGAGGCAAAGTCTCTCCTCAGACTTAAGGGCTCGATACCGCAAGTGAGTTTGGGATCGTCGACAATTCTCACAGCCCGTCGTTGAACCGAGTCAAAAGGGTCAAGCTGGTATCCGGGTGCACCTGCCCAGAGATGGCAGCAGTACTCCATATGGGGCCGAACTTGCGACTTGTAAAGTAACAACCTTTGCCCCGACGTGAAGTACTGCTTCGCTCTGTTGAGTACACCAAGTTTTTTGGACGCCAGCTTTACCTTATCTTGTAAATGATCTCGGAACTGAACATCGCTGGAGATGTCGACACCAAGGATCCCAATGCTCTTGGAGATGGAGAGGGGAGTGTTCTGGAATTGTGGGACCACAGTGAATGGAGTTTTCTTAGCGGTGAACGCGCACACTTGTGTCTTTGTAGGGTTGAATCGGACCAAGTTTACCCGTCCCCAGTCAGAGACCTGGGACAGTGTGGTCTCGATTTGAGATACAAGTTCTCCGCGGTTTTCCTCCACAAGGGAACGAGGGATGTTTGCACGACCCGTGTAAAAAGTGTCTCCAGTACTGTCATCTGCATAGCAATGTATGTTGTTGATGTCCAACATGTCATTGATATGCAGTTGAAACAGCGTAGGAGACAGCACAGAGCCTTGCGGGACACCAGCATTAATGTCCATGCTATCAGAGCAACTACCGTCAACTACGGTTCGTATGCGTCTGCCGGACAAAAAGCTAGCCACCCATTTGCACAAACCCTCGGGCACTCCGTAAGATGGCAACTTCGATAGAAGACCGCGGTGCCAGACCCGATCGAACGCCTTCGCTATGTCCAGGCTACATGCCAATGCCTCCCCCTGACTCTCAATGGCTAGTGCCCATCGGTGTGTGAGATACACTAGAAGGTCACCAGTCGAGCGACCGTGGCGAAAGCCATATTGACGGTCACTGACCAGATCGTGTACTTCTAGGTATCTTAGAAGCTGTGTGTTGATCACACGCTCCATCACCTTAGAGAGGAGAGAGGTAATAGCGATAGGCCTGTAATTCGATGGATCTGATCTATCGCCCTTTTTGGGCACCGGGTGCACATTCGCAGTCTTCCATGTAGACGGAAATTGCCTAGAGTGGTAGGAAAGCGCGAAGAGGCGCGTGAGTACAGGACATAACTCAGGAGCACACTGCTTAAGCACCACTGCTGGTATACCGTCTGGCCCACTCGACTTATGAACGTCTAGAGAAAGCAACGCCCGCACCTCCCGCTGCGTTATGGAGATTTCCGGCATGGACTTACCGCACCACGGTATAGTAGGTGGTACAGCGCCTTCATCGTTCATATTCGAGTTCGAGGCAAAGAGACTGCCCAGTAGATCGGCTTTCTCTTTAGCACTATACTTTACTTATATACTTTATTTGCACATAAAAATAACAAAACAAGAAAAGTAAGTAGACAAATAAGGTACAAATAGGCGGCCTTATCGCTAAAGAGCGATCTCAACCAGGCAAACCTTGGTGTAGAGGAAATAATAAATGAGAGGTGGTGCGGTAGTGAAAAAAAAAAATTTAAAATAAAAAAGAACAGACAATTACATATACATGCAACATAAATACTAACATAAATATTATCTATATATATATATATATATATATATATATATATATACACATATAATATGTATATATATTCATAAATATATACCTATATTATAAATACATACACAGTATAGTAAATACATCAAAATGAAGATTATATTAACCAGGTGTATTAAAATAAGAGTTTTAGTTTGAAAGAAAATGTTCCTTAACATGTTTTTTAAAAATAGCGATTGACTGTGAACTTCTGATATTTAGTGGAAGGGAGTTCCACAGCTGTATAGCTTGCACAGTGAATGAGTGGCTGTAGTAGTTGGTGTTATGTGCAGGTGTTTTTAAAAGTAAGCTAGTCGAAGGGCGAAGTGTAAGTGTAGATGAAGAAATAAATTGAAAACATTCTTTCAAATAATGAGGAATCAACTCCTCATTACTGACTGAACAGTACGTTATAAAGAAGTGTGAGAATATGGATATTCCGGCGAAGACGAATTGGGAGCCACTTGAGCTGAGCACGAAATTGAGAGACATGATCATATTTGCGTAATCCAAATATAAATCGAATACAGAGATTTTGGAGTCGCTCAAGTTTGTTTAATTGCTCCTCGGTGAGATTGATATAGCAAGCATCAGCATAATCAAGAATAGGAAGAAGTAAAGATTGTGCAAGCGTAACTTTGGTGGGAATAGGTAACAGATTACGCAACCGTCGCATTGACCCAATAGAGGGGAAAGTTTTACGACTTTTTCGGTAAGGGAATAATGAAAGCATTTTTTCATTGCGCGGGGAAGGTACTGGAGGATATAGGTGCATTAAGGGTGTAAGTGATGACGGGTACAACTATGTCAAGGACGGGAATGATCATCTTACGGCTAATACAATCACTACCAACAGCACTGGATGCAATGGACAAAATACTCTTCTTTACATCACAATCATTGAATTGACTAAAAGAAAAAGGAGGTAAGTCAGGAGTTGGGATCGCTGAAAGTTGATTAAGCGTATGCGCCTTTTTGTTGCAATCCATGGCAACAACAGAAGAGAAATTAAGATTAAGTTGATTAATGTTGAAATTATCAAAAGATGTTTTTTCTTGAATTTTACCAATTCCTAAAGACTTAGAAATTTCCATATTTTTCTTGGATCACCATTTGTAACAGAATTATGAATGTGGCGTCGTTGTGAATCTCTACACACTGTATTGCAGCGATTTCTCAGAACTTTATATTGTTCGAGATTAACAGGAGAGGGATATAATTTGTTTTTAGCCTTGGCAAGATCGCGTTTTTTTTTGCAATATACGTATTTCGTCTGTAAGCCAAGGTGCAGGATAATGTTTAACTTTTAATGGTCTTTCTAGCGCATGTGTCTCGTATAATCATGTTAGTAAAGTATTAATAACACAGACTTGTTCATCAACTGTGTTTGCATTTAATACAGAACTCCAGTCCGTATTCAAAGCATCTTTACGTAATTGCTCAACGTCCATCCCAGCAAAGTTGCGCTGCAGAAGTATTCTTGATTTTAACTTAGGAGGGCGAATTTTGTAAGACAGGTACAGTAAGTCGTGGTATGAGAAGGCATCAGCTGAAAATTGACCATTTTATACCAAATTACTGCAATAAAGAAACTTATTTCCAGTCGCTTTAGTTTTAGTGAATGGGCTACCCCAGGTATATATAAAATTAAAATTATTATTATTAAATTGTATGAATTATATAATGAAGAACATATAATAATAGCCAAATATTTAGGGAATATGTAAAAAAATACTCAAAAACCTTTAAAAAGTTTTTGTTGTTGCAAGATCAATTCACCTCAGACATAAAGTAAAAAAAATCAACAAATAAACTAAAAACTACATTACAAACTTAATAAATAATGAAACTGGTAAAGCTAATCCTTGTCAGGGCTTTGAGTTGATTGTAGATTATACTAGTTAAAAAACAAATTCTGAGGTAGCAGTTGTCTTTGAATTTTTTTTTAGCAATATTCCATTTAAAACAACTGAACATCTTAACTTAGGTTTAATTTTAGCAGATAAATTAATAAAAACTAATGTTTCTGAAAGTAAAGTTCCCTTTGTATTTAAAAACTACGGATATCATTAATACATTTAAAACATTAGAAATAAAAAACACCACAGAGCTTTGGGAACTTTCTGTAAAAACTATAAACTCAATAATTCATGTTATAGCGCAACCATTAGCCATAATTTTTAATAGTTGTGTTGATAGTGGTGTGTTTCCGGATGAGATGAAACTTAGCAAAGTTATACCTCTTCTAAAATCAGGTAGTTCAACAGATCCTTATAATTTTCGGCCTATTTCAATACTACCTGTACTCAGAAAAGTTTATTTGCTGATGACACCTCTTTACTTTTTAAAGTTAAGAGACGACAGACACGATGATATCTTATATATATATATATATGAGGAGAAAGGAGATAAATAATGCCCTTTCTTAAATTGTAAATTGGTATAACGCTAATAATTTGTTACTTAATGAGCAAAAAACCAAATGTGGAAATTTAACACATGTTAGTTAATAAGACATTAGCCAGAAGAAATAAGAAGAAGGAAGAAGTTGTATTTCAAGATAATTAAAGTTTAACTAACAGTTTGTTATATTAAGAGATCTCATCAAGTTAAGAATAAGCCTTCAAAGTTGTAACTAAAACAAATTTGGAATTTTTTTTTTTATTGTTGGTATTAAAAAACAACGATAGAAAAGTGAGATAAAACTGATTATGAATTTATGATTGAATAATAAATGTTTCATTGCTGTTTATATAATATATTAAAGTTGATAAATCCGTCTATTGTAAGTTATTTATTGTAATTTGATTTGCTCATGAAATACGAATACTATACGAGTTAATAATAGCTATACGTAAATTATATAATTATTTCAGAGTTTTTTTTATTAATAGAGCGTCATACATCAAACTAAAAATACCTGTCACGAGCATGCTTATTGTATCTTTATGGTTCCGTAGCCGTTACAACGTTGTTTAAGTAATTTGTCAGCTGTTGTTTTTGACAGTAATTTCAGTAGTATCCTACAGATTTTTTGTCTAAAATAGTGGTACATAGATTTATCAAATATATTCTCAGTTACGTACGATTTTGATAGCCCTATTACTATTATAGCAGGTACTCGGATGCGATACTTCGACTTCCAGCTATATAGCATATGCATGGCCATAACATGATCCGAGGAATGTTTTTTTTTCTAAAAACATTAATATTTAGGGCTATTTATGGGCTATTTTCAATTAAATATAGCTTTATTATTGTTTCTATGAAATAATACCTAAAGATATATTGTTTGGATTCTAAAATCAAAAAGCTAAAAGGCCAAAAGCCAAAAATTATAACACTTCTGTAACAATAAAATTTTTAGTTAGCACTGAATGTTGTAAGGAGCGGTATTACAAAACAAATTGTATTGGTACATCTAAAATTGTGTGAAACGCTTATTCCTACCTACACAACAATAATAATAAAAATGCATCTTCAAAATACACTTGTCGAGGTATATATATAAAAAAAATCAAATATTTGATTCAAAATAAGCCCTAATTTGTACTTAGGAGCTTTTGAGGTCGTTGATAAGATAAGATGGCCAAACAGGTCTCCGCGGTACCTGGGTTTACCTTCGTGGCTTTACTTTTACTCGGGGGTTTTTTGGGGTCGCTATCACGATAGTATTGGGGATATTATTTATAGAGGATAAAATTTCTATTATTGAATTCAGATATTTTTGTAAGCCATAAACAGTCAAAATATTTCTCAACTTTTGTCATATGTCTAACCGGACAAAAACGCGGGAATAAACTAGTATATTTTAAATGTTGTGCATTTAATAAGATTTTTCGATTATCAGTATGACAGCTATAATATATAATATATTTGTAAGCTAAAAATCCGGTATGGTACTTGTAATATTCTCCCTGTGCAGTCCAAAGTTCATTGTCCTATTCTTAGCAACGTTGCTTCTGAGTCGTACACGTGCTATAGGGATTTGTTAGTTAGTTAGTTAATTGGACTTATGTCTTACGCACTTAGCCTCATGATAGGGCCATTGTACGTAGGTAACCGGTAATTGGTTACACATACCATCCCAGCTCCGTCCAGAAATCAAGAAGGCATCTGATGTTATTCAGTGCCTCTCTCATGGTCTGTAGATTCTTAAGGAGCCATGTCCGTTGGTCGCTTACGCTTTTGCAATGTAGAACCACGTGAGAAAGTGTCTCCTCGGCTTCCATGCAGCCCCTGCATAGAGGACTGTCGTTAACGCCGATATTGAAAAAGTGTTTGTTCAGCGGGCAGTGACCTGTTATAATGCCAACTATGTAGCGTAGGTTTTTCCTACTAAGTTGTAACAGCTTGTGCGACAGATTAGCGTCCAAGGATGTGAGAACATTCTTGGTTTGTCTGCAGTCCGTTTGCTCTGCCCACTGTTTGTTGTGTAGTTGTAAGGTTCTGTCACGTAACCACGTTTTGAATTGGATAAAAGGTATCGGTACGATTGGTTCGGGTCCTAATATTTTAGTGCCCGATCCTCTCTTTGCCAACTGATCTGCCGCATCATTGCACCCACTATGACCACGTATCCATTAAAGAGTAACCCGGTTCTTCAATGCAATTTTTTGCAGTTCACAATGACACTCCAGGCTTAGTCCACTGTTGATGCGGTTGTTATTCAGAGCTTGTAGCACAGCGACACTGTCGGAAATTATGCGTATCGATGCATCGCTTATGTCTCTAGACAGGACCGCTGTTGCAGCTCGGGTAATCCCAACACATTCTACCTGGAAGATGGTGTTAAGTGCACCCAAGGTCGTTGATATGTTGATGTTCAGGTCATGGGAGAACACTCCCGCGCCCGTTCCAGACTCTGTTTTAGAGCCATCAGTGTAGATCCTAACTTTATGCATGCCAGAGCTATCCATTTCTTCCGCATGAAGCTGGATGCGGTATCTTTTGTCGAAGACAAAGGTTTTTGGGATGATGTCACATGTCACCTCTATCATTGAAAGCTCGTTGCCTACTGCCTCCTTGAGACGTGCATGAGTGATTCTGTTGTCCCTTTTCCAGAGCCCTACTTTCTCAAGTCGTATGGCTGCAGCAGCAGCTTCTTCTTGTATGACAAGGTGAAGGGGTCTAAGATTAAGAATGAACTCTAGTGCTGTCGTAGGGGTCGTTTTTATACCGCCTGTGGTTGCCAAGCAGGCAAGGCGTTGCAAGCTTTGTAGTTTATTTTTTACTGTGCTTAACTGAGTTCAAGGCCACCAAACTACTGCACCATACGTTAACATTTTCCTCATCTCCGGGCATGTACACCGAGACTAGTACTAGCGTTTGTTTGTTTGTACCTGTTTCAAGCCTTACAGCAGTAAGGTCTCTGGAACAGAAATTGGTTAGTAGCAAAGCTGGTATTGATCTGGGTATATGCATGTTCTCGGTTGACGAGCTGTGATTTTGTATGGCAACTTACCCCCGATGTTGTTAAGACCGCATATGTTATTTCCTCTTATCCATGGCTCCTGAATTAGGACTATAGTCTTCTGGTCAACCTCAAGCAGTCTGCGTAGGGTAGCCGCTGCAATTTGCTTATGCTGGAGGTTGGTTTAGATCACGCTAATCTGATAGGGACCCGAGAATTTTGCTATCCAACGACTCCCCATCAGACGACGTATGGTCGTCGGCGCCTATGTTTTGCTGCATGTGTGTCCATAGATGCATGTTCTGTGGAAGCTAGGGCTGTATAGTGTATTGCCAGTAGCCTTAGCTCCGTTTGGTTTGGGTTCGTCTGGGGATTCTGCGTCCGCCGAATCACCTCCACCTCCGACAGTGCTAAATCTGATGTACACACTGCCGGAGATAAAGGCGACTCGTCTTTCCTTTTCCAGAATCTTCGCCACCTCGGATTCTTGAATGCACAGGGACAGGAAGATGCCCTTCTCCTGCATGGTTGCGCCGTACAATTGCCATGATTTTACATCGTACCACGGACTCTGCGCGGTCAGCAGGCGATGGGTTATCGGTAGGTCGACACCAATAGATTTGGGTAGCCACAGCGAAGGCGCCCGTTGCGATTTTTCACCCTGGGCTGCTAGCACATACAGTACATCTGCTCGACGCGGTGCAAGCTGCCAGAGATTATCTCGGAGCTGGGCATAGCATTAGTTAGCGCGCGCAGGTTTATTGTCTTGTTTTGTGAAATTTTGCTCCCCCCAGAATACGCGGAGTAGCCTGAGTCCCCGAGCCTGAGCTCAAAGGTTCAGGAAGGGATTCTCCAGTGTCGTGGACGCTGGTACCCTCCTGGGGCAGTTTTTTTTAAGTTCACATTCATTTTTATGTTTTCTGGTTTGGGTATGGTGTGTATTGTGTCTGTGGCCGAGTGATGTTGGTGTAACGTAGTGTGTTAAATAATGTGTAGGTAGGGTATATGTGTATGTATGTATGTATGTATGCTGTGTGTGTGTGTGTATGTGTGCGTGCGTTTGCGCGTATGTGTGGCTTGTGCGTTAGGAAAGTGTGTGAGTGTGTTTATGTTTGTGTATGTGGACTGCATTTCCAAGTATGCCCGCTTTACAGCTCATAGGCTCCTTGATAAATGTAGGCCAGGGCCCTCGCCATTTGTTCGGACTTGGGACCGGCACCGTCCAGCGTATACAGCACAAGTGCGTACACCTCTGCACGGGGTTGGGTTATAGGGAATTGTTATTCAAACCATAAATTTTTACATTTTATTATTGTCGTTTAAAGATAAGCTATAAAATATTTCTATATTACCTTTCAAATGACCAACATAATCAAGTATTGGCAAGCTCTTTTATATCTGGGGGTACCGGTATAAAACTTGACCGTATCCCACCTGGCATGATGTAATTGGTATGATGCACACCACTTGAACGTATCCTACCTGGCATGATGTACAACCCTTGACCGTATCCCACCTGGCATGGTGTACCTACAACACTTGACCGTATCCCACCTGGCATGATGTACAACAATTGACCGTATCCCTCCTGGCATGATGTAATTGGCATGATGCACACCACTTGAACGTATCCTACCTGGCATGATGTACAACCCTTGACCGTATCCCACCTGGCATGGTGTACCTACAACACTTGACCGTATCCCACCTGGCATGATGTACAGAACGCTAGGCTCATTAATTCATAGACGTTACTTATTGTATTATATTAATTATATTAACTGCTAAACGAAGACTTATTCTAATGATTAACCATCACTTTGTACATACTTACAACGGCATCGGCTGAAGACTTTCGTCTTCAACCTATGTACTGATATTCTTTTCTTCATTACCGTAAAGTTATATAATGGCTTCGCAGCTCCATGCGGTTCACTCCCTTGATTTTCAAAACATCTTTTTAGGGTTCCGTATCCTAAGGGTAATTAGCGGAACCCTATTACTAAGACTCCGCTGTCCGTCCGTCCGTCCGTCTGTCACCAGGCTGTATCTCATGAACCGTGATAGTTAGAGAGTTGAAATTTTCACAGAAGATGTATTTCTGTTGCCGCTATGACGCCAAACACTAAAAAATAGAATAAAATAAATATTTAAGGGGACGCCCATACACCAAACGCGATTTGTTTGCTCGATTTTGCTCGATATTGATAACGGCAACAGGTAGGCGCTTGAAATATTAACAGAAAATTCTGTTATATAGTCACTTTACAAATAAATAATTAAATTAAAATAGAATAATATGTTAGGGGGGCTTCCATACAACAAAGGTAATTTTTTGCCATTTTTATAGATAATGGTACGGAACCCTTCGTGCCCGCGTCCGACTCGCACTAGACCGATTTTGTAACGATTCTTGAACGATGAAAAAACAAAATCAACCCGCGCTCTAAATACCAAATTTCTATCTTTACCCATTCCGTAATAATGGTTCAGTCAGTACTTTGTTTTTTTTTGCATAAAAACTTTGCCACTTCCTTTCTCGCTGTGGACATGTTTCATTAATTGTGTTGAAGAACATGTATGTATGTTTACCAAGCTTTAGGTAAAGTTGATCATAAAGACATTATTATTCTAGCAAACTGCCTACTTCCCTTCTCCCCCTTAAGGATTGAATTTTAAAAACCCTGAAATACATGTTTTATGAATTGTGTTGGATAGAATTAATTCCGGATTTTAACGTCCATTACAAACATTATGTTTCATCAATTGTGTTGAAAAACATGTACACATAGCATTAGGTAGAATTGACTATTAAATATATCATTTCCTATACAAAATTTGCTACATCTTTTCTCCTCATATTGACTGAATTTTCAGTTTTTTAACAGTCTCGAAAAGCATATTTATCCAAATTTCAAGTTCATTGACGATAGAAACATTTTACCCCAGACGAACTCTCTGATTCCCTGTTACCCATAGAAGTTGAATTTTAAGAACAAGTACAAGTGTTTACCTACGTGTTTGTGACAAATTAATATTAAATTACAATAAAATTTGACCATATAAATATTATTTCTATTATAAACCGTGTCCATGACATTATTAGTTGTGCTGGAGAACATTAAAACTGAGGTTGGACTCAATTTATCTAGAAGTCATTATTTTCTATACAAATTTTGCCACTATTTTATCACTATTTTAAGGGTTCAACCCAAAAATTTTGAAAAAATGTACTTGAACTTAACAATTTTAAAAATTGTGTAAGAAAGCATCAATAGGAAGTCCTAAATAAATTTGACCGATAAAATGATATTTCCCATACAATTTTTGCCACCTTTTTTACCCTCTTACGGGTTTTTAAACCCAAAATACGTGTTTAATGAAGTGTGCTAGCAAGAATTAATACCAAATTAATATAATATATTAAACAAAACCACACAAACATCGAAACACGCTATCTGCCCTTAGAGGTTAAATTATAAAACGCGTTTTTAAATATTTATATTGAAATCTTAATACCTCAAGTTCAAAATTTCTTATCACTTTCTTCCTTTATCGATTGTATCATAAAAAAACATATTTATTGATTGTGCTAAAGAGCAATTACACAATTTTTTAAGGAAATTTTACCCTAACAATATTATTTTCCATATATATTTCCATCCCCCCGACCGACCACGGCACGGTCGAAAAACTATTGTTAGGCGGCCTCGACACGTACTGGGTACCTCCCGTAATAGGGAGGCTGTCGAGGCACGACGCCGACGTCCCCGCGTAACGGATTCCTTCAGAGCCTCGCCCCAAAAGCCCGGTGGACACATTTGAATTTTTATATGTTACAATTTTATGTTGAATAAACGTCGTTTATTAACCGTGAATAAAATCATATATACGAGTATTAAGTTTCAAGTATGGTTGCACAAAGAATGAAAGAAAGAATGAATGAGATTGACTTTATCATGTCGACGGAAAAGCAAGTGTTCAATGATGTTGTGGATCACAGAGACCACACGGTCAAAACCGGGAGTGATCACCGTATGGTAAGAGGCACATTGAACCTCAACATAAGGCTTGCTAGGTCTTGACTGATGAAGTCTACGCTCCCACAACCATTCAAATCCAAAACCCAGAAAACTTTCAGCTCCAACTCAAAAATCGCTTTGAATGCTTAAAGGAAGACGCATCAGTGGACGATACCAACGACATGTTTGTGGAAACTGTCCTTACGGTTGGGTCTAAGTTCTTTAAAACCTACCGTACAAATAGAACAAAAAGACTCTCGGACCAGACTCTAAGACTTATAGACGAGAGACGAAAACTTAGGCTGCAGTCTTCAGATGATGCAGTGTCATATCGGCGGCGTAATAGACAGATCTCAAAATCACTTGCACGCGACAAACGCCACTTTAATACATTGCGTATTGAGGAGGCAATAGAACGGAACAAAGGTTTCAAAGTGTTCGCGAGAGATCTGGCTATTGGGCGAAGCCGTCTTCAACGGAGGACGGCAGCATTGTTTCGTCTGGACCAGAAGTCTTGAAGGAGATCGAGAAATTCTACGGACAGTTATACACGTCGACATCGAAACCAGTTGGCAGTCCAGCTAAAGACCCTAGAGCTATACTAACTCGACACTATACCGAGGACATCCCGGACGTCAGCTTGTACGAGATTAGTATGGCTCTTAGACAGCTTAAAAACAATAAGGCCCCGGGTGTGATGATGGAGTTACGACTGAGCTTCTGAAAGCGGGTGGAAAACCGGTACTAAAATTCCTTCAGAAGCTCTTTAACACCGTCATACTCGAAGGTACTTCGCCGCAGGCATGTCATAGAGGCGTGGTGGTGCTTTTCTTCAAAAAAGGTGACAATACGCTTCTGAGCCATGTTTATAAGCTGTTTTCAAGAGTAATTACGAACCGTCTCGCTCGCAAGTTCGACGACTTCCAGCCTCCCGAACAAGCCGGTTTCCGAAGAGGCTATAGTACCGTAGACCACATACATACGCTACGGCAGATTATACAGAAGTCAGAAGAGTATAATCGGCCCCTTTGCTTAGCGTTTGTGGACTATGAGAAAGCCTTCGATTCGGTGGAAACATGGGCAGTGCTACAGGCTCTACAGAGATGCCGCATTGATCATCGGTATATCGAGGTGCTAAATTGCTTGTACGATAAAATCTTGAAGAACCGATGGCCGATGGGGGAAGAAGGATCTCGAGTGGCGGCCACGAACCGAAAAGCGCAGCGTGGGACGGCCCCCCGCTAGACGGACAGATGACCTCGTAAAGGTAGCGGGGAGCCGTTGGTTACAGGCGGCACAGAGTCGCACGCTGTGGAAAAAGTTAGGTGAGGCCTATGTCCAGCAGTGGACGTCAAGGGGCTGATGTGATGATGATATTGAATTAAAAACAATATTTTAATTTCTCCAAATTTAAAATGTCCGTCTTTAGCGGTTTGGGCTGGGCATTGATTATTCAGTCAGGACATTGCCTTTTACATATTATATAGGTTGATATGAGATAATTACAAAAACTTGAATCCCGTTGTGAAGTACCAAATATTATGGATTTAGCTGAATTTTCATACTAATCTCCAACCTATATATCACCCCTACGAGGTAGTTTTTAAAAAATGGGCGACATGTCATTTTTTATTTTTAACTTAAATTTCGAAAACCAATTTTTATGGTTTTATTTGCGAAACCAACGGAATGTGGTTTGTCAGACAGGTGATTTGTCAAAAACACCATAGCTTGTTATCATAGTTTTAAAAATGACAATTATTTTTATAGATACTTCTAACCATTTTTTCATCTCCCAGGAAGTTGAACATAAAATATTTCCTTAAACAACTTAATATGAAATTGACTATTGATCCAAATGAGTCAGTCGGGTTGATGCCTTTTATAATTATATGTAGATAGTTTTACATTAAATCCTTTTCTTTCCTAAAGGATCTGAGTTTTACAAAATACTGAAGTTCTTGTGACATTTATTGTGTTGAAGAATATGATTCCCAAGTTATAAGTAAACATCAAAAATAATTCTTCTCATACAGAATCATCCACCCCTTTTCTTCCCCTTAGGGTTTTACAAAACACAGAAATATTTATTTCATTTATTGTGTTGAATAGCATGTATACAAAGTTATAAGTAATTTTGTCAGTTAAAATAATCATTCTTATCCAATATTTGCCACCCCTTTTGCTTTAGGGGTTGAATTTTGAAATACTCAGAAATATGTGATCTGTTAACTGCACTGAAGAGCAAACTGCAAGAGAAGTTTCAAGTTGATTTCCGAATAAAAACATTACACATTTCCCATACAAACTTTGCCACGCTTATTTACCCACTGTGGGATGGAATTTTGAAAAATGATAAAACATGTCATTCTCTTTTTGCTACTTAATATGAATATACTAATTTTCTTAGCTTTATTTAAAAAAATAACCGCATTTATAAACAAAGTTTTATAGACTGTTACCTCCTTTAGGATGATATTTCAAAAACAGGGTAATTAATCATTCTTAATTTTTAGTCAAACGGTTGAATACCAATTTCATAGATTTAACTCCAAAAATGACGGACTTTCATACAAACTGCCAACCCCTTTTTTACGTCCTTAGAAGTCAAATTTTGCAAAATCTGTTCTTAAACGACGTATTCAATATTTAACAAACTCCTTCTCCAAATTTCTATCCTCAGTGGGTTCAGCTGAGCGTTGATGAGTCAGCCACGACATTGCCTTTTATATATATAGATGGAGTGCTACGGGCACAGAGAGATATAGGAGGTACGACGACGAATACCCATTCCAATTTTAAAAATTAAACGGGATTAAAAGCGTCGTTATTTACCTTTTTCCCGACGTTCCCCTTAGTCACAAGCAGACTGGCAATGCCTGGCATCTTCGGCTTCGAGTGGAGGCGCCCTGTTGAACTACCCTCACTTTGTCTTTATATTTGTCATAATCACTACACACAACACTAACGGTGTCCTCGGGTGCGTTCGTTGGTGAAACTGGAGAGCTGTATTTTCCTATGACTGTATTCCATGCAGGCGACAGTTTGTATCCATCCTCACGATTGAAATTCTTATGCTTTTTTATTTCAATCGCTTCCCGTACTAATCTACAGTAATATTGGCGATCGGTGGACAAAAACTTAGGCTGGTGGAGCTCAATCCAGTGGTTAGAATTTGAGTTAATCAGATGTTCTGCTATAACTGTTTTTGTCGTCTGACAATTCTTTACAGCAGCAAAATGTTTTGTCGACCCTGTCCGCAATTGCGCGTTTGTCTGGCTAATGTAAGAACTGCCGCAGCTGTAGTCAATTTTATAGACACCTGGTGTTTGGTACGGGATTATGTCCTTTGGCGTGCTCACCAGTTTGTGCGAACATACACGAGTACAGTCTTTATGGAGAATTTATTCAAAAGCGGTCCAATTTTATCCGTTACTCCATTGATATAGGGCATGAATGCTGGCTGTCTGCTAACCTCTAGATTCTTCGTACGTGTACTACGGCGAACTGAACTTCTTCAACTCGTTTTTAACCTGTTTCTCTTGAGTGCCTCCTGAACGTGTGCCAGCTCAGTATCTAAATGTTCAGGGTCACAAAGGTCATGAGCTCTGTTAGTCAGAGACGTCACAACTGATCGTAGGTAACGTATTTTGTTATGAATGGAGTTATAGGAAGAGTTAAAGGTATTTTGCCAAATAACGACGCGGTTAATCCCGTTTTAATTTTAAATTAGTAATGGAACGCAAAAATTTAAAAACTTAGAGTACCCATTCGTCAGATAACCTTTGTTTAAAAAAAAAAAAAAACTTTCACAAAGTGGCCACTATAATGCCGACAGAGGGCCTGAAAAGTAGGCCCTCTTTAAACAATCACCGAGGGTGCGCTCACCCTCGAGACTTGCCCGGGTCATGGGGTAAAACGTCAGTCCTTACCCCGACACCCGTACCTCCTTTACCCGACAGGGTAAGTAGATGTCCACGTTTCAGATAACCTTTGTTTAAAAATCATAGTGAATACGTGAGATGTTTTTTGCAGAACTTTTAAGAAGTATATACCCATTACATTGGTTGTCTTACATAATGGGTATATACACTTCTTAAAAGTGAGATGAGATCACGTTTATAATTATTTTACTATTGATGTAATTGTTAAAACAAGTGATGCAATACCTAATTAACACTTATTCTAAGATCCGCAGAAGTTTGTAGAAAAATGATCTGTCCTTACTGTGGAGTGTGGTTCCTGTAGTCCTCATTTACACTTAGCGAGTTCATTGTAATTTTATTCATCGAATAACAACTTTGTCACAAATAAGTGTAAACGTTAACGCCAATTTCTTAAGAACAATTTTATTTTTCCATCAAATTTGGAACGTTAGTTCATTGGAGCCAAATGACAAGTTGTTGAATAAGCCGTCAAATGTCTTGGCAGCAGGGGCAAAGGCCTGTCTTTGAAGAAAAGAGGCTAAGATTATAGTCCACCACGCTGGCCCAAGTTGGCGGACTAAGTTGTACAATAGCCACTTGACTGTCTGTCTGTCGACTATCCATGTTATGGAAACTTTTTAGGTACTGGCTGTGCATAAAGATTAAAATTTAATATAACAATAGTTTTATTTGGGCGTTTACGTAATTAGATTGACTCGTCCTGCGACAGGACATACAGCAGATAAGGGGAACCAAAATTCATAGTGAATTTCGAGAAATTAAGGCCTGCCCCATTAAAACCTATGAGTAAGAAAATTAATAAGCAAGCGGCTCCTTCAGCATTACAGTGGGTACAGTAAAAGAAAAAGACTTTGAAGAGGAGATACAGAGCTCAGAAAAGTATCGCAGTACGTTTTCATTACAAGAAAAAGTTACTACAAGATCAAGTTACAACATTTTACACGTCAATTGCGATTAGGACAAACCAAGTTGGCACTACAGATAACCGCGACTAGAGCTGCCTAATTTTAATTGTGAAGTAAAGCAGGGGCTTGTGTTATAGTCTCAGTTAAAAAAAATCATCTGCAAGAAGATAGATAAAGATGGCAAAATCCAGTATTTAGTTCAAAGCATGGAGGAAGGGTGTTAAGGAACTGGTACAAGGATTTCCGCCAACTGAAGAGAATTATCTTTAAGTGATTGAACGACTTAAGGCGAGACAAACTTGACAAGGAGAGCAAACTGGTACAAAGATTTCCGCCAACCGAAGAGAATTATCTTAAAGTGATTAAACGACTTAAGGCGAGGCAAACTTGACAAGGAGAGCAAACTTGAGTTGCGTTGCTGAGTAACAGAGCCTGTAATAATAGAAAATGCGATGCAAACAATTTCAGTTTTCGTCTTACTAGGAATCTAATGAGCGCTGAGTTGTGGTGTAAAGCTCCTTTTTTAAAAAAGATGAAAAACTAACAAAAACAAGCTTGTTATCTTTGGCCCAGAGTTGATCCCATAGGATCCATGTGTCCAACAAAGTCAAAGTGTGCCTGTGCCAAAGATATTAATTCAATAATGCTGGGAAAATCACATTTATTGGGACAAAGAACTCCCAAAGGATATTGAAAAGCTGGCTAACGAGTGGATACGTCAGATAAAAGTATTTGAAGACTGACATATACCACGACGTATAAGTGAAGTGGTCACGCGATCGACATGGTTATCCGACTAGAGCTTCCTCTTATCTTATTCAATGTCCTCGTACTCACACAGCTGCATTTCGAGGTAGTTTTAAGTTTGCGGCTTCTAGGTGCTGGAACGACTTACCACCGCCATTTCACAATATACAAAGTCTAAGCAACTTTAAAAAGAAACTTACAGACTATTTATTTAATTTACAAAAGGAAACGTAAACTGTATTATACGGAATCCAAAATAAATATATATATATATAATTTATAATATATACTAGGAAGTAAGTACAGCTATTATTAAATAATATTTATATCGTATTTTCTCTATATCAATCTATGTAATCCATATTTAAGTTAAATTAATTTCATTAGTACATTAATATTTAGTGTTAAGATACCTATTACGAATCACCTGTTGCGTTTTTATCTTCGTCCGTGCATTACTAACCGGTTACCCTGAAAACCAGCGCTGTGATTTCTCACAGCATATGCTGAGCGGAAACCGATTTGACGTCACACTGCAACACTAAGGTACCTATACTAGTTTTATATTATGTGTTCGCATTTTGTTAATAAGGTGTTGTTTTGTGAATCAAATAAATTTTATTCTATTCTATTCTATTCTATAAGTCATGTGTTCCTGGAGCAGAGTGAAAGTAAAACTTGACATGTCTTCAGTAATGCTAGCCAGTCTTCATATGCAGGATGTAGTATGTGCACAGCTTATTCTGGTAAAGGCAAAGATAGTACCAATAAAATCTATCACGATACATAGACTTGAACTAATAGCAGCATTATTGGCTACTCGACTAGCATTAGAAGTAAAAGATACACTTCTATTAAATTGCATGTAGTATTTCTGAACTGATTCTAGTATCGTGTTTGCATGTCTTAAGCGTACTAATGGTCTAAATGTCTTTGTGCAAAATAGGGTAAAGGAGATAATCATACACGTACAAATATTAAAGACTGGCACCACGTACCTGGAGATTAAAACCCAGGAGACTTACCTAGCAGAGGGGTTAATGCGGTGTAGTTTTTACACAGCAAATGGTGGGAAGGTCCAAGTTGGCTGCTGAATCCTCCAAATACCAGGCCGAAGCAAAAGAAGTTTACATAAAAGGGCTGCTTGTTAATTCAGGATGATGTGTTTTCTGACAGACTGTTTTATTATAGTCAATAGACGAAGATCATTAGAACTGTTGGGTGGTTTATTTTTAACTCGCACAAAAATAAATCATTGAGAACTAGAGGAGTTTAAACAGCGATAGAGTCATTAAAGCAGAAAAGAAACTGTTTCTGTTGATTCAGAATGAAAGCTTTAAAGATGTTGATGACCTAAGGAAAACGGGATGGGAAAACTTGGTATGATTCAACCCTACAAAGACACAAGTTCGCCGTTCACGGATAAGAAAACCCCATTTACTGTGGTCCCACAATTCCAGAACACTCCCCTCTCCATCTCCAAGAGCATTCAGATCCTTGGTGTTGACATCTCAAGCCATGTTCAGTTCCGAGATCATTTGCAAGACAAGGTGAAGCTTGCGTCCAAAAAACTTAGTGTACTCAACAGAGCGAAGTGGTACTACACGTCGGGGCGAAGGTGGCTGCTTTACAAGTCGCAAGTTCGAATTCATAAGTAATACTGCTGCCATCTCTGGGCGGGTGCAGCCGGATATCAGCTTAGTCCTTTGACTCGGTTCAACGACGGGCTGTAGGAATTGTCGACGATCCCAAACTCACTTGCCGTATCGAGCCCTTAAGTCTGAGGTGAGACTTTGCCTCACTGTGTGTGTTCTTCCGCTTGTACAATGGGATGTGTTCTGAGGAATTGTTCGAAATGATGCCCAGGGATACTTTCTACCATCGCACCGCTCGCCAACGGCACGGAATTCATTCTCACACTTTAGAACCAAAAAAGTGCGGTTTCAAAGAAACTTCTTCCCGCGTACGCTTGGGTTATGGAATGAGCTCCCTGCCAAGGTTTCTCCAAGGACATATGGGGTTCTTCAAGAAACAAGTTGTTGGATTTTTGAAGTTACACCCCTGGTATTACAAGCGTCCATAGGCTACGGTGACCGCTTACCATCAGGCGGACCGTAAGCTAGATTGCCACCTTAGTGGTATTCAAAAAAAAAGTTTTATAAATGAGCAGGGATAATGACGGTTTGATTAGAGTGAAAACTCGACTTACAATGAGCAGTTTCTTAAATAATTTATAGCTCCTATTTATTTCCAAGTAAGTCATGGTGAAATATGAGCATGACCGTTTACACATCGGAATACAATCTTTAATATCGGTACTCCGCGAAAGTAGGTGGATATTCGGGTTACGCGGTTAAGTGGAAAAGATAGTGAGGGCGTGCATAAAGTGCAAACGTTTTAAAGCTCAGGCTTGTGTAGTACCTCCCCTACCAACTAATCGTGTACAGTGTGGTAATCCGTTTTATAACATCGGTACTGATCTGAATCAAAAGCGCTGGATAGTATTATTTGCGTGCGCATCGTCCTATGCACATTGAGGTTGTAACTTAACAAATGCTATCTTTTGGCAACAGCCAGGACTGAAGTTTACAACTATGTAGGCCAAATAGTCAGTATGGAAATAGCTGTCCCGACCACTTATTGGTTAGGTCTGCCTGGTCTTACTTTAGCTTGCTAAATATTCAAGCTATGTCGGTGATTTTGGTTCTTTGACGGATTCCTTATTACGGATTTTACTAAGCAGACATCTAGCATAGCTCTCTTCCTAGCTAGTTCAACGATTTAGGAGGCAACCAAAGTAAAAGACGAAGTTTCTGTAAGTCATCACTGTAAACATACGCTGATTGTAAACTTTTGTGTTTGGTATTTTGGATAAAAGTTGTCCCTGAAAGTCACATTGGGTTCATCGATTAACCCATTACAAACTATACCTAGTAAGGCGTTCGTTATTATCATTTCTTTTTTAAGCCCGCCTATTAAAACTCGGCTTAGGTTTTGAGTCCTCGGGCCAATGTCTTCTGCGATTCTACCATAATCACTATATAAGATCTATAGAGCACTTTAACTGATGTCAGAGTAGCGACAATAAACGATTTTTCTTATATACAAGGAGCTTGTTGCAAGAAGTCTGGATTTCTATGGTCTCGCGTTTTCTGGGGCAAAATGTACGAAAGTACAATTTCTATCCTAGGGCCGAGACCCCTCAGACTTTTCGTAATTAACTTACTGTATCTACGAAAATCCTTTTAAGGTGCTCTTTAACTGAAGTAGCCCAGGCGCACAAAGTGTTGAATAAGGAAAGTCTCGTGTTTGTACTTTGTAAAATAAACTGATTTGACTTTGAAAGGCACAGTTATGAAAGTGCTTGTCCGCATTATTGCAGAAGGAATATTTTTAAAATATTTTATGTCTGATATTTCATTATGTATATAGTGTCCGCACTGTGGGGTCAACAATTAAATCTAAAGTAACAATATATCAGAGGATCAGGTCATCATTCGTGAGTACTTTACTTTGTTTGTGCATTTCAGTCATTTTAGTTTCAAGAATATGGAACAAAACGATGTGAATATATTTACTATCTTAATAATAATCATAACAATCTGTTTATGTCCGCCGAGCCGAGCCGAGCCGAGCCGAGCCGAGCCGTTATACCGTCTAAATTTTGAGCGAATGGTCCGATTGCGATGAATTCCGGTATTTAGTAACAATGACAGACTTCTTTTATTAACTTCTCTTGAGAAGTTATTGGAATAGGTCCGAAAATCTAAATCGAAAATTTTGTGTTTTCTTTACGTTTCAATATTGGAGAATCATTTGCAATCATTTTTAGAGTGATGTCTGTGTGTGTGTGTGTGTGTTCCTTCCTCAATAACTACTGGGCCGAATCGCTCTGATGACATATCAATCGATACGCCACGTCATGACTTAGATCTGAAAGGAGTCTGAAATAAATCGGTCCAGCGGTTCGTTTTTTATCCGTAAAAACTGACATTTTTATGCACGCAACATAAATTTCATGTATAATTTCATGTATCGAGGGGTAGTAAAGGGTTTTCGAGGGTGCTAATTTCGAATTTTTTATCAATTTTTTAAAACTCAAAATGGCGGATCCAATATGACGTAATTTTTTTTTTGTAAAAGAATTTTTCTCAAGAGAAGTTGCATGTACGGTACTTGCTGCCGAACCAATTTTTTTTTTAAGGTTAAATTTATCGTGTATAAAAATATCGGACAAGTGTGGCACAGTCCCGCGCACCGATGTGTAAGAAGTTGTTTAATTTTATGACTTGGTTATTTGAGCTATAAATTAATGCTCGAGAAAACAGAAGTCAAAAAAGTAATATGATGTCCTATTTTTGAAAAATTTCAAGAACTGACTTCTATAACATTTTCATCGGCTCTTGTCGTATATAATTAAACAACATTTAATAAGAATATAATTTATAATTTAATTGCCTTGTCATTAATTAAAATTTTTAGGCTCATATAATTAAGAACAGTAGATTTTAATGAATGAAATTTTACGAGTAAAAGGTAGGCCGATTTTAGCCCAAATCACACGTTTTATTATATCAACCTCCTAGACTTGGCTATTTATGAGATTTCACTAATATTCATAAACAAATTATCTCAATAAAGACTGGACACGTTTATTACATTATTTTTTTTGTTTATCTATAATGAACTGATTGTAAAGGACAAACATGGCGTCGTTTATTTTTCTACGTGAACCTAAAAAAAAAATTCTAACTTTTTTTACGATAGAATATGACGATTGATTCACGTAATATAGAGAGAGAGACGGGTAAGTTACAATTACGTATCGATTGACGACCTCCAGGGTAGACGAGCGGGAAGGCACCGATTACTCGAATGCGAAACCCTGAATGAACCTGGCCTTACCAACTCCTTTTTCAATACATTCAATTTTAAACCATAACTGAAAGTAAATAAGCTTAGTGTGCTGTAAAACACTTTGAGAGTTAGGGTTGTGCAATTTTATGAGTGAGTTTAGTATTCGCAATAGGTGCAGCGACCTGTCTTCTGATCACGTAGGCACCCTACATACTACATACCAATGTACCGGAATACCAGTAATAGAGTAAATTAAATTAAAGTTTATGCGTATGCTAAATTCATCGTAAAGCATTAATGGGGCTATAAATAACAACTCTTGTAATTGAAGATGGCGTTTTTGTAAGATATGTTTTGAATTCTGATATTCCGTTTTGTTAACGGTCTACGTGCATTTGTTGTTTCCAGCACAAGGTTTTCAACTTCCGTGTAATATGGCTATAAATGGTAGTGTTCAGGCTCGGCCCTGTTCACTCTTATAAGTATGTTTAATGTTTACTTAGGTACCTACGTCGATCTGGGACATGACAGGTATTTGGTTTATGTATACTTAAAGATAGACTTCGGAGATACAAATGTTGCGAAAAAGATTGCAAAAGACAATGCAGCAACACTTGAATTGTTTTACTATCGGTTTTTCCATCCCTGTGATAGTTAACAAAGTGATGTTTTTTATCTTTACAACTTTTAAGGATTACGTACCTAGAAATAGGAACTTTTACAGGATCACTTTGTTGTCCGTTTGTTGTCTGGCTGTCAAGACCCGTTTTCTCAGAAACGCGTTTTGCTTTCTTAGTGCTTGCCTACGTTATAACAGGATCCTTTGCGCAAAGTTTCAAGTTACTAAACCCAGTAGTATAGTTTGGGCTGTGCGTTGATATATCCGTCAGTCAGTTACTTTTATACATACGTATAAATTTAATTACTAGAGTAATAGGTACTGTAGAAGGCCTATTAGGTATACTGAAGTAGGGCAAACCATTCGTAAATAAGATTCGTACCAAAAATCGGCAGAGCGTTAGGTATACTTTTTGAATATAGAGTAATTTTAAATTCGGACAACTGAAAAGACAAAAAGAATCTTCAAGGAGGCTTTTCGTTTACATTCTTTTGATAAGAGTTTGATAGACCTGCAGATGGCCATGTTACAATTTCAATGTAAAGTAAGATATAAAGTATCAGCATCAGGAAGTGCGCTATTTGAGTGCATTCACCCATATACAATTAGTATATATCTATGTGGATGTCGAGGTTGGATGTCACGTTCCGAAAGAAAGACATCAGTGCTCCCACCAAAGAGCTTTAGACTATCCCCGTGTGGATGTTAGGAGTGCCAGGTGTCACGTCTAGAGCTTCGCCCAAGTTTCAGAATTGACGAAAACGAAGAACGAAAAACGAGCGTTGAGACTGGCTGCTCAGGCTCCAGACTGACCATCAAATTGAGCAGTTTCGACTAGTATACAGTCACTCACCCTACTTAATTACGTTACTCACTTCCAGCCATATATTTATTGGGCTATAATCTATGTAATAGCCCGGACGTGGGCAATAATGTCAGAAAAACCACAGAGCGAGAAATGCTAAGCGCCCTGAAGAGCGCTTTCATGTCAGTAAAGTGGTTATTGTGTATAAATTAGATGTAAAAATAACCCTTTATATTCGCAGTGCCTAAATATATAAAAAAAGATATACAATATACTTATTATAAAAATGCCAGCCAGTGTGCACTTGGCGAAGAACGAATAGATCAGGTCCATCAAATTACAGGGTTATCGCTATTACCTCTCTCTTTTCCAAGGATATCTCTGTCGACTGCTGTGCAGATTAAGGTATATATATTTTTGAAAATTCACATTTTTTATAAAACAAATGTGTGTCCCTACGCGATCACCCATCCAATGGCTGATCTTTAAATATCGTATCCAATCAATAAAATCCAATCCTGATGTTGCTGAACTTTAAATATCGTATCCAATCAATAAATGTGTTAATTTTTCTCCTAATAATTGCTAGATGGCGCTGATTGGATGGTAAAGGTTCGGACCCGTCTAACACTTGGCCGGTTTTGATTATTCACTGTTATACTTTAGACACCACGACATGTTTGAAGCTGGAATTTATAATGGTTTTTCGATAGAGAAAATACTTTACTTTTTTTTTACATATTTACCCTTTTTTTTCTGAACTGAGAATGCAGTTGGCTGTTGCAGCCATTACTGCTTCACCGGGCTTTTTGAGGTGAGACTCTGAAGGAGCCTCAGCCCATATAGCGCCCAACGCTCAAAGACTCCCCACGGGGGCAGCCTCGGCTTGGGTTGTCGCTCTCGGGGGCGTCGCTTCGACCGGCGTGAGCTTCGAACCCAAAGGTGTCACCGCCAGAAGGGGAGTTCCCCGTTACGCGGGTGCGGTTGCGATTGAGTGGGGGCACTCTTTGATACCGTTGATTGTATCCGTTCGGGCGCCGACGAACCCGGGGATGTCGGCGTTGTGTGAGGGGCGAGGCCCTATTCGGACAGCGAGATCGTCATCTGGGGCCGTTAGTACGTGCCGAGGCCGCCTAACTATAGTTTTACGATCATGCCGAGGTCGGTCGGGGGGATGATACGTTGTGGATTGCACAATTAGTCGATTCGGGTGATTTTGTGTACGCTCGAAAAAGCGGACTGCCAGGTCTTTGAAATATTGGGAATCGTAAGGAGCTCGAAGTCCCTGTGTAGGTCCGCATTGCGGACGTACCAAGAGGCTCCGGAGTAACACCCATATATTCGTTATAACAGGAACCTCTGTGCAAGCCTCTAGACAAGCTACTACAGCTTGGGCATTGTATCAGTCAATCATTTTAGTCTTTTATGTATCACCATCTTAATGAGAGTTCCGTAGCCAAATGGCAAAAAACGGAACCATTATAGATTCGTCATGTCTGTCTATCTGTCCGTCCGTATGTCATAGTCACTTTTTTCCGAAACTGTAAGAACTATACTGTTGAAACTTGGTAGGTAGATGAATTCTGTGAACCGCATTAAGATTTTCACACAAAAATAATAAATTTTTGGGGTTCCCCATACTTAGAACTGAAACTCAAAAAATTTTTTTCATCAAACCCATACGTGTGGGTAATCTATGGATAGGTCTTGAGGAAATGATATTGAGGTTTCTAGAATATTTTTTTTCTAAACTGAATAGTTTGCGCGACAGATACTTCCAAAGTGGTAAAATGTGTGTAACTTCTAAAATAAGAGAATGATAAAACTAAAAAAAAATATATGATGTACATTACCATGCAAACTTCTACCGAAAATTAATAATTATAAATTAATTCATTCAATCAACTTAAATATAAAAATATTGCCAAAAAAATATTGAAAATATTTGTTTGTGTTTGTTGATTACATAAATGGTGGTAGGTACGGAACCCTCGGTGCGCGAGTCCAACTCGCACTTGGCCGGTTTTTTTTTCACCTTGGAGTCAAATACCGATCTTTACATTTAGCTTAAAAAATACTAGATTCCATACAAACTTCCAATCCACGTTTTATCGCGCCTCAATGGCTTAAATTTTGCAAAAGCCTTTCTTCGCCTACGCTATGCCATAAACCTGTGTCCAATATTTCAAGACTCTAGACACAAAAATATTGGGCTTCTCATAAAAATTTCATCACCTATTTTGCCCTCAAGGAATGGTTTTCCAAAAACGGCTATTCCTGTCAATCAATTTTTTTATCCTGGCAAAATACCAAGTTTATTGCATGTAGCTTAAAAACTGACAATTTATGACAGATAGCAATCCTTTCTTAGAGTCATAACAGAAACGTCTGTACAAAATTAAAGTTCCTAGACACAGTAGTAGTTTGGCTGTTCGTTGATATATCACTTTTCTCTTTTATACATTATTATAAAGAAATAAAAATGACTAATAAAAAGTATAACAATAACGAGGATATTTTATCTTCGTTTATTCTTGCTTTTCTTTGCGACAGGCCGCGCACCAAGTTACTAGTTACAAGTATAGAGAGCTTTATAAGCTAGTACTTACAGCTTATGCAACATTAATATGAATTAAAATGGAAATTTAGGAATTCTTCGACAGATTTTTTTTTGTAAACCATGTAATATACAAATAATAATATTTCTGCCAATTTCAAAAATCAAATAATGTTTAGCGAAATAAGATTTACTTCAGTAATAAGTGGATTAGGGAAGTGAGGAGATGCACTCTAACAGTTTATAAAGAAAAAAGTTTTTAATATAAAATACAACTAATACATATTAATAATGTACCACTACAGACAGTTTCGAGACATGGAAGGTAAAATACGTATTTTGCTGACGTAGATACTTTAGATATACTTTAGATATATGGTCTAGTTTCTTAAAAGTGAAAGTTTTTTTTTTTTTCTACAAATCACTTTTGTTTTCACTGTTTCAAATCATTGTGTGTTATAATAGATACCTAAGTAGACAGAATCTTAAGCATTCATCTTGAAATTTACTTATTGTGTAAATACCATCACATACAGGTATTATCAAAGTCGTGGAAATCTATTTTAAACTACTTAAATATAAGTACCAGGATTTAAAAAAAAAATATCAATTAAGCTTATAAAGTTCCGAAAAAACAAAACGTCGAGCAACACCGCACAGTCAAAATATTTCCGTAGCCAATAATAGTGTTAAACTAATAAACACTGTCCACCGTCAAACGGTATCGCAGGATACGAGGTCAGAGATAGACAAACAGACTTGTTTGTGCGCAATACTAACCAAAATACTAGAAAATCATCAACATTCAATAAATGAATCATCAAAAGTTTACCTACCTTATTAGCCTGTCTTTAAAATAACTCACTGACTGACTACGCAAGTACGCAGATAACGCGGAGGGAGTGTCCAAAGTACTGACTTGTTTACTAGCAACTTAAATCATCAATATTTTTTGGTATTGATATTTATTATTTTCCTGTTCATACTAATTCGTAGTTATCGATCCTTCCTCGGAAATCTGTCTAGAGGGGACGTGATGCGTCTCGTGCATAACGTTTGGAATGCATACTACACTTTACATAAGTAGCGACATGATGCGTCTCGTGCATATGTTTGGGATGCATACTACACGATACGTAGGTAGCGACGTGATGCATTTCGTGCACACGTTTGAAATGCATACTACACTATAAATAGGTAGCGACGTGATACGTCTCGTGCATAAGTTTGGAATGCATACTACACTATATACAGGTAGCGACGTGATGCATCTCGTGCATACTTTTGAAATGCATACTACACCATACATAGGTAGCGACGTGATGCGTCTCGTGCATATGTTTGGGATGCATACTACACTATACATAGGTAGCGACATGATGCGTCTCGTACATACGTTTGAAATGCATACTACACTATATACAGAAATGTATACTACACTAAACATAGGTAGCGACGTGATGCGACTCGTGCATATGTTTGAAATGCATACTATACTATACATAGGTAGCGACCTGATGCGTCTCGTGCATACGTTTGGAATGCATACTATACTACACTATACATAGGTGGGAGAATAAAATCCATAAATTCTTTGCAGCTTTTTCTTATCTGTTTATCTTTTTATGTCACACACATCTTGCGTGGTGCGCCCCCTATGCTACATAAACACAAAAAAAAAATTACATGTGTTGGACTTTGTTTTTAGTAGCTAACTAACTTATTTATATTACCTTCAAAGTGTTTCAATACATATTGTAAACTTGTTGCTGATTATCAAAGAATTGTATTATTACTTCTTACAAACAGAACTTAATGCCAGCTCTTTTTGGCAGAAATCAACACAGTTTTTGTATTGACGATTCAAAAGTGTTAAATAAATATTGCTTGGGTTTGACTTTTTGTAAGGTTTTGAAGCTAAATTATAAGTCAAAAAGAGACCCTCAGAAATACGTCGTGTCCTTCAGTGTCAGTCCATTGGGTAACAACTTCGCAGTTTTCGATATTTAAATAAGCAGTTAAAAATGTTCATCAAAAAAAAATCATCTTCACTGAAAATAACTCCTTTTTTAAGTAATAAAAGGTTTAATTTATTACCTTCTCTTTACGTAATATGAGGTCAAGAATACCAAGAATCTAAAAACGGGTGAATAACATTTTACCTTTTTTTTCTCACAAAAGATATTCCCTGCGGTTTCACCTAAATAGAATTGGAAATTTACTAATGTTTTTGAAATCGTATTCCGCAGGATGTAGATTCTACACGTAGGTCCTTACTCAAGATAGCTGCCTAATTTATCAAGGTCAGTTTTTTTTTATACCACCAATGTGGCAAACAAGCCCACGGTCCGCCTGATGGTAAGCGGTCACCGTAGCCTATGGACGCTTGCAACATCAGGGGTATCACTCTTGCGTTGCCGACCCTTCTTCAGAAATCAAATAATTTCTTTCTTGAAGAACTTCATACTGTATTCCTTACTGCCTGCTCATTCTACAACTTAAGCGTTCGCGGGAGGAAGTTTCTCTGAAACCGCACTGTTTTTGCCATGAAAAGATAACAAATAGGTAGTAGATAGGCAGGACGTACAGAGAGACACATCTACGAAAAACCACGAGTACTATCGCACTCACAAAAAAGACCTAAAATTACTCAAAGTTGACGTTAATTTGACAAGGAAATAAGGAGAGTCAGCAACAACGAGACCGCAATCTGCCATTTTCGAGTTGGCGCCTGTCAACCGTTTAATTTAATTCTTCACTTTGCTGGACATCATTTTGCCTTCACCTTCGAATAAATTAGTGCCAAGCTCGAAATTGTCTTACAAACTTTAGTTCTGTATTTACAAAATAAATAAATAAATATTTTTGGACATTACACACAGCGCCATCTGGCCCCAAAGTAAGCAGAGCTTGTGTTATGGGTACCGGACAACGGATACAAAGACATATATAATCCTTTTTTTTTGTAAATACATACATATAATACATAAATACTCTCTAGTAGCAGTAGTCCGGTTGTTAGTCCGGTTGACCGAACTACAAATACACCCAGACTCAAGACAAACACAAATGTTTATCACATAAATGTTTGTCTAGTGCGGGAATCGAACGCACACCCTCTGCAGAGTAGTCGGACACACTACCAACTAGGTTGCGAGGGAATCAAATCTACGTAGGTATTGCCTGACTAATTTAAACTTGCCTTTTTTATTCCACTGTACTGCTTACCTACACCCCACCCGATGCGTATTCAGTCTTACCACAGTAAAATAAATAATTCGCACAAGTATTAGTAGCGACACTATCCGGCTAAACGCGCTGAAAGTATACGCTAATATGACCTACAAAAAGTTGTATTGGTTCACGATTACGAAGTATGCTAAAAAAAAATTCTATGTTAATTCACAATCCCGAAGCCTGGAACTGGAACAATTTAATGGTGATCCATTAGTTCAAAGCTTGTTTAAGCTTTTCTATTTACCGTTTTGCAGCCTGCTGCAACTTCGCTTCAAACAAAAATCATTTACTAAGGCAGTCATTGAAATTAGTTAAAAAGGTAGAGTTCAGCTAAAGTCCTCATTTCTCATCGTACATAACACGGATCACTAAAATTTGCACAAACAGGTTGTCAAGCTTTTACCAAAATAACTGATTTTGTGACGAGCGAGGTATGCGAACGGGTAAATGCAAAACAAACCTTTTTGAATTATATAATAAACAAGGATAATAAGAACACAATTAATTTCAGTTAACGACCGTTGTCGGTCGTTGCCAGCGACGTGATATCACCACTACCACGTGATGTCACAAATATAGATTTTCTTTTGACATGTGAGTAGGTTGTGAAATTTTTGCATTTAGCCCGTAATAAAATGTCATCCGCTTGATTACATCTGATAAATTAGAATTAAAATATCGTAAACATCACTAAAACATCCTCTTCCACAGATGAGGTAAAAGTAAGTTTAGTTAGTTATCTAAATATTAAAATTATTTTTATTCGACTTCGTATTTTTTCAGTAGGGGAGATTTTAAGACTGGAGTAAAAGTATTGCCTTTTTTTGCCAAAACTTTTAGTACTCTACATTAGATAATGAGTTTGTTAATATAACACAATATATTCTTATGATGGCTTAACCTTAAGCCTGGTTTTCACCAGTTTAAGTGCTTCAAAATAGCGAATTCGTTCGGCACCTATGAGAAACTACAAAATGTTTTCGATGATTTTCCCCTTTTTACACAACTCTAGGTATACAAATATCCTATAATATATTATCAAATTGGACGGAAATTGAAAAGAAGAAGAAGGTGACCCGCAACATTCAAGCGCTTATCCACCTAGCTCCACACAGAGTAACTTGGAGAGCGCTTGTGAAGCGGACTGTCCACCACGACCTCGACCCTCAGCCATGAGGAAACGACGACGATGAGGAGTACACAATGGAGTATTATTGACAGATCTTTGAAATTTACTATCTTCAAAAGGAATGCCTTCAAGAGAGACAAAACACCAATGCATGTATCGATTGTCACAAAGTAGATAATGGCTCGTCGACCGGGGTTCATTCATCATCAATCCGCCAGATGTCAGGCACTCTTTACGTTATTCTTGAGTTTAAGGACCAACCGAACGGTGTAGAACTTCGTACTGACTTTCCTTGTTCTGTAGAAAAATTTGTTTGCCTTTATTCCATGAGTGCTACCGGCACCGACGTTAACCCATGTGGAGGTGTGAAGATTTCGAACGCGATGCCGAGCAAGTGTGCGGCACCTTCAAATTGTCTGTGTAAATCTACTATAGTATTAAAACTTTGAAATTCATAGAAGCATAGGCATACCAATAGTGGTAAAAGAAACGATCAAAGGAGTTTTCAAATCTAACCCACTTTTAAATCTCAATGGATATACATATGTAACCCTACAAGGAAAAAATAAAATTAAATTGCTTACAGTTCTTCAATCTTCGACTTCACATACTTCACCTCTATTCCAACTTGTTAATTTTTTCGTCATTAGGTATACGTGACTCCGCCAGTCCTCGTCGTGGCGCCAGGGCAGGTATGACAAGGCGCCGTGTACGTCACCGTGACGTCACGCCGACGCGACGCTACGATGCACGCAGCGCGCCCTCTGTTTGCTCTCACTGTTGACACTGGCGAGCGCAACTTCGCAAACAGTGCTGCTTCGTCGCTGATCATAATAATATGCACATTGCCTTAGTAACACGTGGTTATAATTCACTACGTAATGTTCCCGCTGTATTCACTATCTTAGGAAAATCACTACGACTTACATTATTTTCATTTCCACGTATAATTTGGTACAGATAAAGTTTCATCGTCCGCATTGATTAAAATAAAGCGATCTCACTGCAGGGATAAAAAATATGCCTTCACAGTAGTAAATTTATACGTAGTCTAATATTCACCGTTTAAAATTATTTGTTGAATGAACTAAGGATAGGTAGTAGCATCTTTTAATATATACAATATAATTGGGTAGTACAGAGTTAGTAATACAGAGTCATACAGAGTCCTTATGCTACACTTTTTCTTAGATTTCACCATTTCACCATAAGACCTTTTTTAATACGTTTAAATTAGGTTGATCGGTAACATGAATTTTACATACTTCTGATTGTTGTGTCATATGTCTTATGAAAATTGGCAATTAAGTTTGTGGAGTACTGATGATAAATAAAAGAATTATGATACCATCAGTGAGATCGAACAGTGAAACCCGTAGGGCACTAGAACTCCATTATCCACGAAACCACGTATCGTAACTGTGCTTAGCTTTTTTTGAGATGCGCCTTGTGCGTTGACCGAATCTTAACTGAGTTTGGCAAGTTTTTACTTGTTCATTGGAATCTCAAGTTAGGAATCTATTGTCACAAACTTCATAAAGAAAACTAGTGGGCTACCAAGCACACTAAGAATTTTCAAGGGTAAATACTGATGTAGGAAGGGTCTTGTCAACAGCACCATTGGTTTCAATCTCTGAGATCATCTGGATACAGTTTTGATGCGACCAAATGAGTGAGTATGATTCTCGCAAGGATGGCGAAGTAATTAAATAGCATATAAGTATACAATCCCGGCTAGGTGCAGATACGAAACTGCTTAAAGGTGTGGGTTACCATAATAAAGTTATCCGTTTTGTATATAACATAGCCCACAGTACGGTGCCCAAAATAATATTACAGCAAAGTAATTGATAAAATACTATGAAAATCTACAAGTATTAGTAGCATATTAGTCGCCCAGTCATTATTTCTGTAAGCTCACCTATAATTTACATTTACTTATTGATTATGTTTGTTGCCTATTTTATTTTTTATTGAATACAACTAAATAGTTGGCGTAACAATTTTTAGTCGCCTGCAAAATAATTCCTAATTAGAAAAAAAGAAACAGTAACAGTTTAGTTTTGTTTAAATATTTCGATTATTTTAACATACTTGTATACATTAATATACTGTTTTATCAGCCAGTTTTTTTCTCCAACAACCGCAATACACGACATACAAGTAATTAACTATTTACATCTCATGAATATACACACTGAGTATCATGTTGGACCTACTATACAGCGTTTTCCAATGCATTCTGCAAGGTATAATGAGGTCCAATGCATTCATAAAAGAAAGATAAATATAACCCATTGATTTTATGCAACTTATCAATTAGTAATGGTGCACTTTCAAAGGTGGGTACATACAGCCAAATAATGTGCAATGTATTTATTTACGGAAACAAACGTATTTTTAAATGACATATTCAAGAATCTAAATTTGAATTATGTCGCAACCTCTAAAGCGTCTCTTTCCAATATTTTTTTCACATAAAAAAGAAGACTTTACCAGCAACTGTATTGAAAACGTTTCATGTCAATCTGAGTAGTAGTTTTAGTTTGTTAAATGAACATAAAATCTTACTTACTTTTTTTAATTGTAAAAAATTACATTAATAACTTTGTATATTTAGCAAAGTAACTGCAATTCAAACAATAAGGTAAGACCTTAAGCACGGCGGAGATGCAATGTAAGTATTTGGCGGGATATTACAATATCTATTAAAATAATACACACTGGATCAAACTGAAGTGCTCACATAACCAGAGTCAGGTGCAAGTGCACTGCAACATAATGTTCGTGTCAACACAATTGTCGTCGTGGTCCCGGGTGACGACTTCCTTCAGCCGTTCAATCAGGCTACGTTTACTTTGACTGTGACGGTACGGATGCGGTCACATGACAAGATTAGTATGAGTGAGACTCACATGACCGCCGGCTCACCCACATACGCACTTCTTATATCGTAAATACGGTGTTATTTTTAAACATCGCATTGTGAACTAAAATACATGTGGAATGACTAACAAGTGAATTAAGAATAGGGTTAGATAATGAGGGTCATTAAATTTAGTCGTATTATACATTAGTAGTGAGAATCCAGAAAGTTGGACGTCAGACAGGGTGAGTGTGGTGTCGCGAAGGGGATCATGGCTCGATCTCAATGTCCCTCTGAATATTTTCGCAAGTTGAAATTTAGTTATCGACTTGGTTCGGGAAAACTACAAGATGCCTGAAACTTTACCTGCTAATTCATTTACCTGCTAATTGTAACGGCCCAAGATTGATTCCGTAATAAGCATGTTCAAGACCTACATTGCTTATTTGCATCAATCAAAACAAATAATATAGATCATATTTTAGGGGCATCATGCCGGTATAAATGCATTAAAAGTCCACTAATCCACTTCCACTCCTTGGTTCATGGTAAGGACGGTATAAAGAAGTATGATAAAAGACTCTGCGTTAAACGCTTTAAAAGTTGTATCTTTTATCATGTAACTATATCACGTCAAACGATTTCACTTGACCATGATTTACTATTTTATAACCTGGTCGCTTGGATCTATTCGATACCTCCATTGAAAAATTCCAAGTTTTCAAGCGATACTTTCAAAGGCCTTCAAATTATAATATTATGATTTCTTTAGAAACATATAAGTTGGACACCGATTTTAAACTAAGCAAGAGTCTCGAGTCTGCTACATGTTTAAATTTATCTAAGATGTAGTCTTAAGTATTACAATATGTTAACTGATATAAGCATTAGTAATACATTGTACGATTTACTAATCTCCTAGCTCACAGAATGCCTTGACCTACATAGGACTGTCATTAGTTTATCTCTTCCTCGTCTGATAACATACCTAGTGCTGCCGCCGCACCACCGAGCCTACGTGCACCGCTGAAGGTATGCCAATCCACGTTTACTGAGAAGACTTCAAGGGTAAAAGCGGCTCTTATTATCACTGCCAGTTATATAAGGTAAGAATCAGACAAAGGACAAAGAATTACAACTTCTCTGTACCATGACCTCCGTAGCCCAAAGATCACACTTCACTTAATAAAAACTTTGAGCTGTCTAAATGAGGACTAAGGTTGAACTCTTGTTTCTTGTCGGGCGTAGCCATAGTGAGGAAGCTCAGTAGACTAAGAACAGCCGCTGGAATGCCTATCGGCTTCAATTTTACGTTTAAAGCCCATTGGTGAGTTTCAACCCCGTTTCAACTGTCTGATTTGACAGACGTGTCTGGCAATGAGCTTGAAACTGATTTTGAATCCCATTGAGTGAAACTCTACAGTTAGTTTCAATTTCTGATAGTTTGACTCTGTGTAAATGGAAGTGGAGCCTTCAGGCCAGACCGCTCTCAGGTTGGTTGCTTTAATATACTGTTTACAAAAACTATTCAGTGGGTGTAGCTGTGGACGGGCTAGGTGGGCATTTTACTATGTAGTGTGTGTCACCATCGGATATCGTTACGCCATACCTACTGATAGTTGAACCTAATCAGACGTGAACTGATACCTATATCTTAGACAAGCACCTTCTTCTGCCACTTCATGTGGCTAAGCGTAGAACTGAAGCGATTGCAACTTTCGAGTTATCGTTGTTTTTGCCTCAATAATTAACGTGTTACCTATTTCTTGATTTAATTTTAGTAAATCAACCTCTTAATAGACGATATGTGGAGACATATTGTCCATTGGGCCTGAAAAAACAATCATTGCAGCTTAGTTTTAAAGTTTATTTTTTGATCTACCTATTGGGAGGGACACTTCAGTCTTCAAGTATTTTGCTAATGGCTTCTAACGATTTTGCCATTGGAACGATGACGTCACCTAATCGAAGTTAGGTGATGTACTCGCCATTTTGTCTTAGCAGTCCAGAAGTTTGAAGACATCTTCCAACGCAGTGGTTAACAGTTCTAGAGAAATATCGTCTCCCTGTGTAAAACCTTTCTGCAGTTAGATTAGTGTCGTGCCCTGAAATTGTAGTCGGATGTGATTTTCTGTTGTCCAAATTTATAAAAACCTTGATGTTTCGATAGTCACATATCTGCCTGGAGAGACTCTTATATATTAGGTATTCTTAACTTGACTGGATGACACTGAACACATTCAAGCTTTATACAATACTCGCCAGCATGTAACGTGGCAGCCATCTTAGATTTAAAATGTAACAAGAAACTCGTACGTGAAAGTCACTTAAAAAGCCCTTAAAAAGAAGTGCCCCATATTAAGAATCGACACATATGAAAATATAAGTTATTACCTGATACCTATAATGCATCAAACTGCATTAAATAATAATAAATTAATTAGCCTTGTTTAGCTTTGTTATTTTAACTTGCGCGGAAAAAATAAATTATCAAGGCAACACATATTTTTTATGTTTAGACAATTTTTTGTGACGTGCTCATTTCTTTCGGTTCGAGAAAAACCACAGTGTTTCAACTCCTCAACTCCTTATATTAGGAAGGAAGATTGTCCGCTGTACTAGACCGCACAACTAATATACCATTTTAAATTTCACTGACGATTTCGACGCTACAACCCTGTCGGACAGCAACGCACTAACCATTTTTGAAGACATAAGCTAGACGGGCGCGTTTCTGCGTCCTTTCGCCGCGCACCTTACCAAACGATTGCGCTGTGTAGACTTCGATTACTAACTATATAGGATGTTGTAACATCTACTAAGTTTATTAACAAACAATATATACTCGAGTCGCTGATGGTAGCTTGACATTATTCGAACGTGAAAACCATTGACGTAAGCACAGATTCATCTCATGTGAGCCGATTATTGCACGCCTCATAAGCGGAGCGGTGGTGAGGTAGTGCTCTACTCTCGACATGTCAAAAAACCCAGTCTTTCGAAACGTTTTTTTTTTAATATAACTCTTACAGGATAATATGAGTGCACTAATATGAAGTTAAATAATCTGTCTAGCACATATGGTACATTTTATAAACAATTAATTTGTCTAATATAATAAATAATAACATTAAAACTAATCATTCTTGGACGTCCATGAGTCTGTGTTTATGTGACCATGTATGTGGCAGAGAAATTGGTCGAAAAATTCATCTTACCGGAATACTTTTGTTTTTAATATATAAAGTATTACACTGTGCTGATTCCTAGTTAATATTAGCGTTCTAAGTACTGTCGTTTAATTATAATTTATAAAAAACTAATATATATATATTTTATTTTTATTTTATAGTATATTTTTTCCTCACCTTATTTGTTATTTTATTTTAAAAAACTTGAGTTTTTGTTTAAGATTTTTTTTTAAATGTGAATGACCGATATGAGGCGTGCACTTTTGGATTTTCCAAATTTTTATCTACTTATGAAATAATGCGGAGAGTGATGACGTCCTTAAAATAAAAATAATTTCAAATTGTCGTTTCTGTGAACTGGTATTATTTTGGTAACGATACAGTATACAATGTCATAATCTACTATGCATAAAAAATTACAAAGTTGATAAATAAATTTAAATCCTACCTACTGTCCTACTAAAGACGCATCTGTAAAAACTATACAACCTACAGTATGCTAATTGACGTTACTGATACTGAAATGGTAATCTAACGCATTGGCACAAACAGAATCAACAAACAAACAAACGCACTAAGTAGTAGTAAGTACTAGTGTAGTATTACATAGTCTGTGCTAATAGTATTGGCAAGCGGAGAGACAGATGCAGGCATGCAATTTACCCTAGATAACCCAGTGATCCCTTAATAAAATGCTATTTAATGTACTTATCTGATTTAAAATAACAACAATAAACAATAATGGACATCCTTTTTGATAAATTACGATGAGTTAATTAGGGTAATAGGGGAACAGATGAACATGCTAATTATGGATGTAGACAGCCAAAATCATAACCCTTCGTAGTCGGGTAAAAACACTTTCGACAATGTGCCGGCCCTGACAAAAAAGGACTTAAGACTAAAAAAGTAGATAAAGGGTTATCTAACACTTATTATAAATTTTGTAGACACGAAATCTAACTGATACTGGTAATTTTGTATGGAAAATGCGTAGATTACAAACAAAAGCTGAAGGATTTAGCAATAGTTATTTTTTCAGCCGTTTCTCTGACGCTCTCTCTTTGGTTGCTTAGTAGAAACTCGAAGCTGTCACGTTATAATAAGATTGCTGAGACCGATTTGAACATATGTGGACTATAACTGCAGGAATCAGCTTGTGACTTCAGTGTATGTTTAACCCAAAAGAGGCAAAATTATATCATTAAACAAATTTCTCTCCATGGTTTGCTATAAAATGCTGTTATTATTTTCCAAACCAAGCGCATTTTTTAAAAGTTTACCAAACGATGCAAACTTCCTCTAGTAGAAAGTAATCTGCTTTGAAGGGATTTTATCAGAAAATAAGGGGAAGACGTAAGTGCGCGGGAAATCGAAATTTATTTTGAGATCATAGGTACCTTCGGCTAATGTATTTTACTAAGTATTACTCGTATATACAGAGATATGCAGCGTGGAGATGAAAACTTTCCAATGCTTTCGACATTAAAATATACCTAAAAACAAAGTTCCTTATTTCATCATTTTTAGGGTTCAGTACCTAAAGGGTGCCAATTATGAAGCTGTTATGAAGCCTGCCCTGCGACCTTTAAAGGCCATTATCTTTTTTACCTATTAAGATATAATGCCAAAATTTCCAGCAAAATATAAGTTAGTACCGTAGATTTCTCTACAAATAGTAAAAATTGAGGCGGGCCACAAACATCAATGATCTGTGACGAATTTGGACACAGCAAACTGGACCACCTCTTATTCCAGGTTGTTCGGGAACAATGACCCCAACAACCGGTATTGAGACATACGTAACTACTTGTGTTGCAGATGATAGTTATAATGTTATATACTTACATTGGTTCTACTGCAGATATTCAGACAAAGGGCCCGTAAAACTTTTTTGAGAAAATATCATGTTATCACACTTTATTTCATTATTTAAAAACAAACATACTTAATGCTATGAATAATAAAATGCTTATTTGGACTTGTTTAATTTATATTTAGCATTTTCTTTTCTGTAGTGAGATGAAAAACGGATATATATATATATATAATAAGGATCGGTCCAAGGAAACCAGAGTTAGGGGGGAAATGTCTTCAGGTTTATCAGTTTAGACTATTATTTCGAGGCACCACTGCGACAGACAAAACAATATAGCATATAATTACGGCTGCGCATTTGCAAACTTATATTACGCGTTCTAGGGCTGGACTAATTCTAGTATGTAAACTGCGGTGCGGCGAGTTGCGGTGCGTTTTCAGAATTATTACGCATCAGACATAGTATGCAATTTGAATAAAAAAGAATTTTATAGGAATTAATAGCATAAAGCATGTGAGTTGGAGATATGTATTAGTAAAAATTAAAAAAAAACCCGAACCCCTTGTATTTTCTAAATGTATATCGATTAGCCCGCTTGATAAATTTATAATCAATTCAATTTTCCAAATTCTAAACCTCAAAAAAAGTAATACGCAATAAGTACTCAAAAAGATACATTGTTGTACTAAAATTAAATGTACGTCAAACACCAATTATATTGATAATTAAAAAGGGTGAAATAACCGCTGATTATTCTAGTAGATCACCAGTAACCGGGAACGTCAGACTTACCAAGTTAAAAACACATTACCAACTTTACAAAAAACTGAACTTTCATAATTTCTCGCCTTTGACGTAGCGCGTAGCAGCTATGCTACGCCCCAGCACTACGCCATGCGTAAGCGCTACGAAAGCGCGAAGCTTTCACGGCCGCAATGTAACTTTTGTTAGAAACTTATAGTGTCTACAAAAGTTGCTGCAGGTACATAGAGAATTACGGCCACATGAAAGTAGAAAACACGCGCTTTTTTTTGAGTCCTAACAAAGGCTACTTGCAAACGTCAAGTGTGAACCGATTTATTTTCTATAATATTTAATTAATATTTTTTGTATTTAAATTAAAATCCCACACCGATAAAGATTTTGGGGCGGGTGCAACCGCGGGCAACAGCTAGTATCTAATAAAAACCTGCCATGTGTAAGACGGGCTCCAGTCATTACCATCTAAAATTATCGTATCAACGCCATCTAGCGAAAATAGCTTAGATTATTAAGATACTTTACACATTTGTTTATTGGAAACGTTATTCAAAGTTATAGGCAACGTGGGGCTTGGTCAGTCATTGCATCAGGCTTAGCGGCACACTTTTTGATTTTGCTTGTGTTTGTAAGTTACGTAAATGATGATACGAAGTCCGAATCGCACTTAACCGATTTATTAAGGTCAGCTCTTAGTAGAATCTCAGAATTATCAGAATGGAGATAAAAATACCTTGCACATCTTCTATACAATATTTATATTATGCTTAGCTGCTGCTGCCACACCGTACTCCGTCAAGTCATTTACTGCTCTCTGTGCACAACCTAAATACTGACTTTGATGCTCGTAGCTTTAAAAACATTAACCTTTCACTACTTTCAACTAACTACCCCCTTAGTCCGACCGATTATTTATATTAAAACTTAATATAAAATAACCAAACTTAACATTAAAATCCTTATTTAGTGCATTTCTACACTTCATAAGTGATCCACCTCGCGAAATGTTAGCTTCGTTGGTTAAATATTTACAATTTTTATGTAATATTACTAGCTGGATAGGCCACCTAACTACCCTCTTAGTCCGTCCGATTCTTTGTATTAAAGCATAATATAAAATAACCAAACAACTTAACATTAAAATCCTTATTTAGTGCTTTTCTACACTTCTGAGTGATCCATCTCGCGAAATTTAAGCTTCGTTGGTCAAATATTTACAATTTTTATTAATACTACTTGCTGGCCTATCAGACGTCGTTCTGCACTTTCCTTTACTGCCATCCTGTCGCATCCTGTCGCAACCTGTCGCATCGCTAGCCAAAGCTACTACTTCGTTATCGTTTACGGTTTTTTTGACTTTTAACTCGGCTCCTTAGGGTCGTAGCGAGATATTAAATATAACATTCCTCAAAAATTGGGCAATCAAATACAACAGGATTTTTTAAATCTGACCGGTACTTGCAAAGATTAGGGCGTTTAAACATAAAACAAATAAACTCTTTAACTAAGTTATATTATAATAGTATAGAAAAGTATAAAAGTGTAGATTATAGATAAACAACTCGTTGCGTATTTGATATATTTCCGAGGAGAGGAATCTGTTGACGACAACACATCACTTTACTTATCGCGTACTTCTGCGTATCAAAGTTTTGTTATCTGGTTATTTTCAGGTGATGATGAAATGCGTTATTTTTTTATGGTGCAACCTGCACATAGGAAACTGACTGAAAATATCAACAAGTACTTAAACTTGATAAACAAGCAGATACGTAAAAGAATATTTTACAAACAAGGTTTCATCAGAATCATATAAGTGTCTAGTCTATAGTGGGATCCAAACTCGATGGGATAGCTTCGTTTCGTTACAGAGGTCCTATGGCCACCTTCCGGCTCCATCATCAGACCATCTCTATGACATCATTATAATTCATGAGCATCTAATATTCGTATGTATTCAAAATGTCAACTCAATTCAACACCAGGAAGTGCCAAATTTAACTTACAAGATTTGGTTACAGACACGAGAAAAGTAAAAATTAAAAACTGGTAATAGCTGAAAATGCTACTAGTTGTAAATTAAAAAATACCAATGCGATTTCAACATATTTCTAGTTATATATATATATATAAATGCAGGTAGGTTTAAGACTATAAGACACTACACAAAGTTTTGTACCTACATCATAAAATTGAGCTTCCCTAAGGATAGGTCCCTTCATAAAATAATGCTGGACTTCGTCATAATAAAGTCGTAATGTAATGCCTTCATAATATTCATAATAGTTATAAACTTGTGTTTGGCTTATGCTTTAATAATGTCGTTAAACGTTTGGGCCCCTTCAAACGACTTCAAACGACTTCAAACGACTTCAAAAAAAGAGGATCTTAATGCGGTTGTATTTTTTTTTAATGTTTGTTACCACGGAAATCCGTCATTTATTATTATATTATTTTTTTATTTAAAAGAAGTATATTTCTATTTTTATTAAAAATCTCTCTTGATGGTGGGATCCATGAAGATTTGTGGGATCCCTGAAATATTGTTAGTAGTAGACATAGCAATTCTGCGATTTTCAGTAGCAAATCAAGCATTTGCATTTTGAAAGTATCATTTGTTGGAGTGGAACTGATGAAGAAGACCACAGATAGTCACCGGAACTTCTTTATAATACCTATTTAAAGTGAATACGACAAAGCAAATTTAAATTATGCGGATAAAAATGGCACCACCAACCATTTATGTTCAAGTTATTACCAACAAATTTAAGAGTACTACAAACCACAACAAACATTTCGTTTTGCCAGTTGAATGTTACGGCTAAAGTTAGAAGTAAGGAGCGTCTCGTTAACTAACTTTATTTTGTGTTTTGAAAATTAATTAATTAACTATAATCCGAATTCCTCATTCTACTTGCCTCTTCATGGGACTGCGGCTACACTAATGTTTAGCCAGCGAAAGATTAATTAAATCACCGTAGCGTCTCCTCAAAAATTAACTTCAGTAAGTATAGCCTTCTAATCTTAAGTTTAATTTCACACCTATCTTTAGCCGTAACACATATACCTACTCACATTGCCAATAATCGAATAATAAAAATATGAGAGGACACTTTTGGTTAAATTAAAAGGTATAAAATAAATCAATTTATAAGCTTAAAAAAAAAAGGTATTTTGTTTTAAAATAAAATCAAAACTAATTCACTAATATATTGTATGCTTATGCCAACAACGGCTACGTATTAAATATTGAGATCACTATCTAGCTCATACAACATCCCTCGAAACAGCTGTGTAAATAAAAATGTAAAAACAATACCACGGTTGCAAAAAACAGTAGTGTATTAAACACGTGTTCATTAATACTATGTACATAGCAACTTATACATATACATATGTAAAGAAAATCAGAAACTGTTAATTATACAGCAACTCATTTGTTCCGACCATCTTCTATGTTCAACGCATATGTTTTTTTATGTGTATTCACCATTGGTATTAACCTATTTCCCGACAAGGGAGTAACCGATTTGCATAAACTGTAAAATTAGGCTGAATCCCAAGGAATGATCACACATACAAGACGCAGATTGCAACATCTGGACCGGAGGTACGTTAGGTAATGTGGCTCTAAGATTTGCTAATATCAATTAATCGATTAAGTAAAAAAATATTTATTCAAATAAGTTTCTAACAACACTTTTGAATCGAGAAAACAATCTATTTATCTCAAACAAGCTACGATATGCCACCATATCTTGCACAAGCTTCTTTGGGATAAATCGTATTTGCAGTACAGTAGCAGAGAGCCGCCCGCAATATTTTATTAAATAAGATATAATTCTTAAATAAATATGAAATTAGCAAATAGGACGAACTTTTATAAACCCGAACATTGATAACTAAAGAGAAAAAGCTCACCAAGTTTTATTTTAATTTCGCACTGGCACAACAAAAAGAATGCGCCATTAAATTAATTTAAAAAGTAAAAAAGAACGATCGCCCGGTTATGCTGCGTTTGCGGGCCGCGGCAGTTATGTACTATAACAATGCTAATTTTTGTTAAAAAGAGCCGACAAGAAACTCAACTATTTAAGAAATAACAGAATAATTTGTTAATCAACTAACAAGTATACAATCAGTTTCTGAAACACTCAGTAATTAATATAAATAAGTTAGTATACGGATAGGCGATCAGCCACTAAACGGATGGGGATGAAACTTGGTACACCTAGAGATTAGGTCCTGGAATAGCAAATAGGCTACAATTTATCCCGAAAAATTCAAAAGTTCCCGCGGAAATAACTATAACCGAGCTTAAACGAACTATAGCTATAGCCTGCTATAACAAACGTCATTAGTATAATAATTAATGAGTCAATTAAGAAGTTCCACGGCGATAACCAAATTTAGGGCGGGCGGAGCCGCTGGCAAAGTCTAGTAAGTATATAATCGCCTAAAAAAAAAAACTTGTGATGTAACAAAAATTTTTTGGTTTTCAGATTTTTTCCTTTATGTGTGCTTCATGGAATTGCTTATTGCTAATTTTTGGTCAACTGGAAGTACCCCATAAAAAAAAAAAAAATTTTTGGACATTACACACATAGATTGTGATTTATCTCTGTCACAATATGTGACAAAAATAACCGTATTTTGGGCAAATTTTTATTGAATTGACTTAGGAGATTGATTTTTTACAACTTTAAGTGACCGTAGACTTTAGTATTTAAAGTCAATTTCAACTCGATACCTCCACGCGTTCTTGAGTAAAATGGTCTTGTCAGACAGACAAACTTTGTTTAGTGTGTTAAAAGAACAAATTAATAAATTTCGGCTTTTTCATTTTTAATGTAAGACCTAGCATTTTACCGAAATAGGGATTTTAGCGATAGGACAGACTAAAATATAGTATGTTTTATTACTTTTATTGGTTGAAAATGAAGGTTCAATCGACCGATACCTATAACTGACTATCCAGTCAATCCAGCAAAGTGTATTTGATTTCTATTTACAATTTTCTACATATGGGACCGTTTACTATAATTTGCAAGGCAATATTTGTTTGTATATAATATGCTAGTTGTGGTGTGCAATAAAGTATATATCTGTCAGTAAGTACATTTTGTATATTGTTTTATTTGCAAGGCACAAAGCACTGAATAAACAAAAAATTACAGCCTGAAACTGATAGGCGTCGCTGCACTGGCCGCGGCCGCCCCGTGTGCCGCGCGTGACGTAGTCCCTAGGTCACTCACAAGTGGTGGGGATACGATTTGCCCGACTTAACTTATAACTGCCCGCGCGCATCGACGCGCGCCAAACGGTCACAGCCTTCGTACGAGCTCAGAGCAGATAAGAAAAAAAAAACCAAAAAATGTGTAATATGTGCACTCGTGACGTAAATATATCGTCGGTGGAGGACACCCCGCCGCCCAGCGTCCTCCGCCGGATAAAGGAGAAGCATAACCTGAAAACAGACCCTGAAAATGCGGAGAAGCAGAAAGAGGTGGAATTTCAGCCCGATCTTCTTGCCGTTTCCACACAGTTCTCCAAGTTCGCCTACGACTTGGTCAAGCAATGTTTGGACGGGTTCAAGGAAACCAAAGCTTACACGTGAGTGTTTTTACCATCTTTTATCCAAATTGATCTTAAATTAGGTCAGAAACCGTGTGTGTGACGGTGATGTGTTTCTTAAATGCAAAACTCTTTTAAACACTTTCTATTGATAAACAATTTTCGAACCGTTACCACAATACAAAGCATTAAGTAAGTAATGTTAAGAATTATAATTATTAATGTGAGATAGGTTGTACCGGTCGCCGGTCGGTACCTATGTTCGTTTGTTCGTACATATCCTTTTTGTAAAAAGTAATATAATAAAACGATTGTTAGTAAGTCAATTTATGTTAAATTGTTTTTTACTTTCCATCAAATAAGTGATTAACTGATAAGTGATATTTTGGGTTCTATAATATTGACATGATGTGCCAACATATTGCTTTACTAACAAATATTATGCAAATGTTATTACGGCAGTCGATTATCACATAACTTTAAGATTTAAGTAGGTACAGCCTTTATATGTTATAACGTGGCACAAAAAACTCGTCTCACACGTAACTATAATATATATTATATTAATATGCCAAAATATATCCATATAAAACTGAAATATAATAATAACTGCGTGTGTGGGTATGAAAGATCACTATGGAAAATATTTCTTAATGCCAAGCTATAATTTATATTAATTTTAATTAAAGCTCCGTGTATGATGGGCTTTATGCATATAGATGAATGGTTTTATATTTTCGACCCGCACGCTTTAAAATATTACCATGGAAAACAATAAAAAAATCGGCCAAGTGCGAGTCGGACTCGCGCAGAGAGGGTTCCGTACCATTATCTATAAAACGGCAAAAAAATCACGTTTTTTGTATGGGAGCGTCCCTTAAATATTTGTTATATTTTAATTTCATTATTAATGTGACTGTATAACTTAATATTCTGTGAACATTTCAAGCGTCTTCCTGTTGCCGTTATCAATTTCGTACAAAAACGAGCAAAAAAAATCGCGTTTGTTGTATGGGAGCCCCCTTAACTATTAATTTTATTCTGTTTTTTAGAATTTGTTGTTATAGCGGCAACAGAAACACATCTTCTATAAAATTTCAACATTCTATCGCGGTTCATATGATACAGCCTGGTGACAGACGGACAGACGGACGGACAGCGGAGTCTTAGTAATAGGGTTCCGCTAATTACCGTTTGTGTACGGAACTCTAAAAAATCAGTCCACAGTTTGTCTTAAGCGAAGCACCTCGGGTTGCTTTTATTCGACCCCGCACTTTTTCGTTACATTCTCCAACCTAATCTCATTTGAATAACAATTTGGCACGAGTTTGTCTCTATTTTTGCATTCATTATGTCTTACATCTCTGTGTGACATTTTCGTGTCACTTGCAATATTGATATTTCCATCTTAATGACTATTTTTATAAGTTATATGACAACCATAAATAACTGCCATACTGTAATAGTTTGTCATATATTTATGATCTTGAATTTCTAAAGTCATCATTTTAACCCTACTGTAACCTCGATAACAAGTGTAAACAAATTTCATTAAGTAAATCTCCTAGACTTGAATATCAGTAAACAGAAAAGGATTAAAAAAGCAAGTAAATTAACATAAGTATGTATGTATCTATACTAATATTTTGTAAGCTGTTTTATTAGTGGAATCTTTGAGACTACGGGACCTATTTGAAAAATTCTTTAAAGTGTAATTAGACTATGTTTTGATCTGATTAGTTTAGAGTCTCGTTAAACGCACGGAGACGAAGTCGCGACAGACTCCTAGTAACATAGATATAAATTTGTGTGTGGTATAGATAGATATAAAAATTCCGGCACACCTTTACCCGTGGTACAAAAACATCCGTATTATGTCCGTATCCTTCCTTACCAGCCGATACTTTCATAAACCGGCTGTACAACTAGCATTGACTCATATAGACCGAATTTAGCCGAACTAAATGTGAGATATAGAGCAGATGCAGTGTACCGAGGTCGAAACCCTCAGCTGTCCCGCGTTGGCACAGGTCCGGCTTTAGCAAACGAACCGAACACAACCGTACATTGGGTTCCGTGCATAGTTAATTAATGATTAACTTGCTAGATAGTTGAAAAAAACAATCTCACATCAAACTTCCGTGACTATTTGGACCCGTTAGGTAGGTACTGCAGCGATCGTGGGGTGTGTGTTACTAGGTACCTAGTAAGCCCTAAGCTCAGCATTGGGACGTTCTGAATGACACTAACTGGATAACTGCGAAGGGTAATAATTATTATGCCTGAGGGCTAAGAGACAGTATTATAAAAAGAATATGTAACTTGTTAGATTTTTTCAATTCAAAATGTGACAGTATCCTTTACAGCTCCGTGATATCGCGGCGGAGTGTTTACTGCGATATAACGTTCGCTAGTCTTTCTACTTTCTTATATCTTACCGAGAGGCCGTAACCCATACTTCATGGAATACGGAATGCAGTCTTTCCGTCTGCACTAGGCAAATCACATATACTTGTAAAATGCAAAATTCTAGTTACATTGTTTTTTGCATTACACGTAAAAAACTAAATTACCAAATATTGTATAACTTTATATTGTCTTTTTTTCACAATCTTAATTATAACTTAATAATTATTTTAATAATCAAATTGTTTACACAATTAAAAGTAAATCAAATATTTGTGGTAACTTTGTGGTCATGTGTACACAATTTTACTATCAAAGATTAAGTTAACTTGACGACAGTTTGATGTTAGTTGTCGTTAGCCAAGGGAAGTCTATTGTTTACAAAAAATTTCGAAATATCAAGATTTCGCATATTTATACCTACACCAAAACAACTACAATAACCATTCTCTTATTATACTACTGTAGGACTAAGAAAATTACGAGAAATGAAAGATATATTATGATGATAGAAGTGTTCTTAAATTCGTGGTCACTTGGTGTAGGTCATGGATATATACAAATAAGTATTGGTATTTGTCTTATCATATCCGTCCGTATCCTTTTGACCATAATTCATAGGTTTTGCTTTAAATTGTGATGATACCATTTTATTTGCAATCGTTTATTTCAATGCAGTATATTAGTTAACCGAGTCCATTTGATACAAAAAAGACACACATATATATCTATTATTCTTGTCTACTCATATACTTTAGTAATTGCCAAGTGACTGACATACCGCACTTTAATGTTAACAAGGATTCTATACCTATGGTTAAGTACATTTTTTTTAAAGTGTCAAGTTACTATTTTAATTTTGTGAATGCAAACCACTTTTGTTGATAACAGAGGTAATTGCCCACAACCGCAGGAAATATAAAGGAACTTCCTTTTATTTATTTTTTGCCTTCTACACTCTTGGTACCTAATATATATATAATAATATAACTACCTATAACTATAGTAATACCTATTTATCTGTGATATATATTACCTGCGATTTAGTTCGTCCCGTCCCCCATGCAATCTCCTGAGAGAATGACTTCCCAATTGCAACCGAAAATCTATTTACAAATTTTCATGATTTTAAGAGTATATACCTTGGATTTAGAAACTTATAAAAACGGTAAAATATGTCAGTATTAACTTGCAACCAAAAGGTCAAATACCAATTTTAATGGATTTAATTTTCAAATTACAGTTTTTTATACAAACTTCTAACGCCTATTTAGCCGCATTAGACCACTTCTCTTGGTAAATCGATCGTACAACATGAATACAGTATATGGCTCAAGATGCATCTACATTCAACTTAACACTACTTGAAACAACTAAACATAACTAGACACGATTTCTGATTTTATTGTTTCCGGTCGTGTGTGGTTCAAGGGATGCAACCAAAGTCTAAACACACTCGTTTGTAATATGGGAAGCTAAGAAAATGGGGGCAACCTACTTGAGTATAATGTGTCCATTGTCAGTCGTTGCGTGTGTTTGAGTGTGGTATTGCAACAAACATATGTACTTTTAACACCAGTCCTCTATAGTACTTAAAGGCATAACTGAAATCACTACAAAAATTATCAGTTAACTTTTCAAAGGTGCACCAATCGTTATCACTATAACTTCCTGTCTCGCTCACAGCACAGACTTCCATCGTAGAGTGCGGCTACAATGGAAAATGTCGATTGGTCAAAAATTAGCTTTGCATTTGTTAAATACGTCTACCTTGCAGAGTTGCAGGGGCATTCGAAACAATACAATTATTTACTGTTACTTTGTATTGGCCAATATGCACCAAACTGTAGATAAGCATCCGATATCGGTTACCTTGCGACTGTTGCGGAAAGAAAAATACGCATTTCGTTCAACCTTCTGCTAATCAACTTTCTAGTTTACAATCAGTATCACTAATAAATAGTGCAGTTCGATTAAATTTATTTTATTGGCAACAATATTCTAACACGGTAAATTGATTTGACGCTTTCTTTCCTTTCCTTAGCTAATATCTATCATAAATAACTGCTGAAGAATGTGTATTGACTATATCTTTGGAATACTCCTACTTTAATACTGTAAAGCCCATAGATATAAGAAACAAGAGCAGAGCCACAGTATAACAATAACATGTTAGAGCAATGACTGTAATAAATCGAAACTAAGCAATACACTCTATCACATATACCTAGAACTGGGATGGTATGGGTAACCAATGACAGGTATTGGTTACCTACGTACAATGGCCCTATTATGAGGCTAAGTGCGGAAAACATAAGTCCAACTAACTAACTATATACCTAGAACATAATTAAAAGTAAAAACAATTTGTTAGTCTTAATTAAATGTGTGACTTTAAAATAAAAAAAACTATGTTTTTGTTGACAAATGAGATATGTCGAGTAGTGCCATGACTTCCACAGACCACTGTACTCTGCCAAAAACATCTTCAATAAAGAAAATAATTGTTATTCATTAACGACTTTGGGATAATGAGCCATACGCGTGTCCAATATAGTTCCATAGTTTGTAGCTATTCAGATATATAGTTAATATAGTATCAATAGAAATTCAATGTAAAAACATATAAAAAGGGCGTTAGCACCACCCGACAATCAGTCTCACATAGAACAATGTATTGCGTTTCGACAATATCGGTACGGAACGCCAGACTTCTGGCTGTCACCCAAGTCGTATCTAGATCCGAATGTTCTGGTGTCACCCAAACCTTTCTTCCTGTGCTCCGATTGTGTGACACATTGAAGTCATGTGCTGTTCGCTACGTGGACGTCGGCACGTAACTTCAACGAACACTGCTGTTTCTACCTCCGCAGATGTTATTAAAACAATTTCTTTTGTTTAAACGAAAAACGTCTTTAAGTTATTGCAGTAAGGCTGCGTGTTGGTTTCACTTAGTGCTAGCACGTGCCACAGTTCTCACAGTGAGAAAGTTGCACAGTCCGAAGGTAGGGGCCGTGGAGGGGGGGGGAGGTACGTGTAAACTTACCCGTGCCCATGCTGAATGGAGTTGTCAACTGTAAAGTAAACCAAGCTTTTCAATAGGTTTAATAAATATTTTATAAACGTTAATATTTAACTAGCTGTATTTATTTATTATTAAGAAGATAATTTTCCAAAAATGGTGAAAAAAGTTATTTCTAATTTTCAACTGAAAGGCAAGATTTCATGTATTAACGATTAGCTCCAGAAGTGACAGATTTCATACAAACTTCTAATCCCCATGTCTTCCTCAGAGGTTGAATTTCGAAATCTTTCTTCATACAAAGGGAACTTCTGAAAAATGCTATGTTTTTAGCTTCAGTAGGCATTGACGAGTGATGAGTCTGTCAGGACATGGTGCTGATAGACTTGAGCATTTACTTGTAACAGAACATTGAACCTTCGACATTTTCAAATTGTCGAACTGAACAAAGAACAGAGTCAAGCATAGAACCAAACATCGCTACGAACATTTTTAACATAATCACGATCATTCTAGCGAACGCTCTGGTCAAATCTCGTCAAAAGAATATTCTTTTTCTGTAATGTAACATTCTCTAGAATGCTCATTACAAGTGAATGCTAAATTCTATCAGCCCCTTCATACATAGAATATAGATAATAACTTGCCGGCGACAATGTTTGATACATTAAAATATGTGGCTGTTAACCTTTTTTTTATGTCACCTTAAGTCGGCCTAGACTGTAACTGATAAGTATCGGTTGATTGAGTTGAAAGAGTCACAACTCGTCCTTTGCTGAAACCAATCAAAAGGTCTTTTTCAGGTCGATGTCAAACGTGTCAAAAAAATATTATTTAAATACTTAGAAAAATTGATAAAATTAGAGAATGATACTTGTTAGGATCCAGTTATTTTTGTTAATAAAACCGCGTAAATTGTTACATTAGGTCTGGCAAAGTGACTGAAAAAGCCAGTGGTGTGAATAATCAATGTACTTGAGAAATTAAGAAAAAGACTCATTGCTATACACGCCGGATCTCGAACCTCAGGACTCAGGACGCAAAGTAAAATCGAAACCCCTCGGCCACCACCGACTTGCTTGCTATAATACATTTCTTATGATTTTTAGTTATGATAAAGTTAAATATTTCCAATCGATATTGACCAACATTTACCTTTATGCTTTAGATACAAACTTGCAATTAAGAAGTAGAGGTTTAGTAACTTCTGTTGTTAACAGAAAATTGAGGCTTCTACAGTTTCACACACAACGAAGACACACGGAGTCTAAAACTACCATGAGTTGCTTCAAGAAAATGATGTTACGGGGCCGTGACCGTGTTTTTCGGCCGTCTTAGCTTGGGGGCTTAACCCCAGACACAGTACATAGAACTCCTAATAAAAAAAAATATAAGCAACCTATCCGCGACTCCTGGTATAACTCTTTTGACTTCCGTCGTTTTTCTTACCTGGGGCAAAGTACTTAGAATCCACAGCGCGCGCTCTACGTACTGTATCTGGGGCTAAGCCCCCTAGTTAGACGGCCAAAAAACACGGTCACGGCCCCGTAACAGTAATATTAAAACTACATAAAAATAACGGATAATGCACATAATTAGGTACTGTTACTCTTGACACAACTCATCAGCGCTCGATTCAATTTGATCTTCAGATAATTGAGAAGTTCTGATACCTGTATTTTATGTTTCATAATCTCGATCACCGGAGGATAACTTAACTCGAAACGTAGTATGTACCCACAATCAGAATTATTGACGTGAATAACCTAAGTTTATTACTAAAATATATCTAGAAATCCAAAAATTTTGACAGTCAAGCACGTCTTCGCCTACGTATCATATCATACAATGGCCCGCGGTATCACGTCACGTGACGATCAATCTTGTTCCGACGTGATGTCGCTTCGCTGTCGAAATACTTTTGTCGATAAATAACACTAAAGGTTAAAACAAAAAATACTAATACAATACAGCCTAAAAATTCCACAAAATTTTATTAATGTCATTAATATACCTAACTTAAACTCTTTAACAACTATGTTGTTCTAATAGATTGCCAAATCAAAATATTAATACAATTGAAAAAAAAAACTTTGTTTTAAATAATTTTATGGTTAATAATCAAAATGTGTAGAAGTACTGAAATCTCCTTTTCAATTTTTACATTAATTTCAAGCTGGGTTTTTCGTGAACTGAAAACAACGTGAAATTAAATCATTAGTACATACATACATACATAAAATTACCTCTGTGTTACCTTAGATAATAGATTTACTATTCTACTCATCATAGTTTTACTTAAAATTATTATTTACATGGGCAGTAATGCTAAATGCTCATTTTGCATTTGTTTTATCTAAAGATATTGTGTATCAAGTTTCCACTCAATTCTCGCACCTTCGACTCTCACCGGTCACCGTGACCGCTCCATTCAATCCATCCGTCACACACGAGATAAATCCATCAGATAAAATATCTAAGAGTTCTTGAGATTACGTTCGTAAGTACAGTGTTGCTTCTTGCGCAGCTATAAAAATTCCATAAGTATAGGAAAAAACACTTGCAAATTAATTCAAGGTTAATAACAAATGAAATTTTGCTATAAAAATTGTTTTAATAAAACAGGACATTTAGATAAATACTCAAATCTAATTTTGTTTTAACACTTGAAATATACGTACCTCAATATCTCGCTGCAGACTTATATTTCTTTTATTTTATTTTATAGATTTGAGTTGTTAGACGTACTTATAAATAAAACGTTTTTGTGCTATTTGCAAATAATGCGTTCTCTATATAATTGAGGGCGACATTGCTGACGTCTTTCGAATGTTCGCCTTCAGCTCGCTGATTTTGAATGTTTTTTCAGCTTTTGTTGATGATAATGGTTATAATTATTAAACGTGTGACTGATTTTATGAGGCTGTCGTTTTAAACTGTTATAAGGTGACAAATGCGGTGATGAGTTGATGACTGATTAATATTTATAAACTTCACAACGTGTTGTTGTTGGCAATTGGACGGTAAACAAAACTGAGAAAAACTACTCTGAAATTACTTTAAGTCTGTTTGTTTATACTTTTACAATATGTGCAGCTGCAAACTTATTACTTGCCTGCAAATTATATAAGTATCTATCACTTTGTCTTATCTCCCATAGCAATATTAAAAAAACGGTTCTGATAAAAGTACTGGTCGCATTTTGATGTGTTTTTATCTGCTTGATAGTTAATAATCCAAAATAGGTAAGTATAACTACTAACAAATTTTCAGTTACTAAAAGTTAATTACTAAAGATTTTCAAAAAGAAAAATTATATTTATACTCATAATGCAATCATACCTGTTTTTCAAAACGTAACGAGGACGTTGAAAAAATAGAAAAAACCTTAAAACTCTAACTCTAAAAGCTCATGATAATTTTTCAGCTAACAAGTTGATTTATTTGCCTAGTACCGTAGCTGCAGTTGAGAATCACCCGTGCCAGTGTGAACGTTAACTGCAAACTATTGGAAATTTAACCGAATGATATCACTCGACAGAGTAAAAGTGAATTGGAATTGGAATAAACGTTTCGTTGACCGACATAATGTACATAATGCGGTAATCCTACCAAAGAGAAAAGAACCAAGAGTTGTGCTGTGTTATACAGAATCTATGTCTTTTTAACTTGGCAGGATTATGACATTAGATGCATTGAAGCAGTTAACAGAACGCACCTAATATCACTAGCTTAATGCAAAACAAATTCGGCGAATACAATGCAATTGGAAGAACATCAACAAAAGATAGAAAACATTTGACCTAATTTAAGGCACGGTTACACAAGGAATCCGCTTATACTTGTAGTTAACGGCAAAGCCAATTTCTCTAAAGAGCCAATTAAGTAAACAAAAGGAGCCATTAACTATGCAAAATTTAAACGATACTGCGCAATGGCGTGAACATTGTTGCCAGACAGAAGTAATTGGATTTATTTAATTTAGATTTTAAAATTTAGATAAAAATAAAAGTAACAAAAATTAACTTTTAAAAAAATCACTCTATCGCTGTTGGTGTCTCGTTCACGTTGCTGTCGCTTATCACATAGTACAGTAACTGTGGTATAAAAAAAATTAATATTTAGTAAAATAATAAAAGAATATACCGTAATAAAATTTATCTCAGTTACGTTTCAATGTTCCGAATCCAGTAACATTCACGTTTCATTCACCATTTCACGCGTAGTTTTACGTAACCATCACCTGTGCGTCACGTTAAAGGCCTAGTTTTACGTTACTATCACTAGAGCCATACGCTAAGGCGTAGTTTTAGGTTACCATCACTAAAGCTACAGTACACGCGTAGCTTAACGTTATCGTCACCAGAACCATCACGCTATATGCATAGTTTTGCGTTATCATCGCCAAAAGCCATCACACTAGAAATGTAGGTAGTTTAGGAAATAATACGCGGAACTTTATCTGTTACTTTTATGTTAAAGGTTAAGGTAGTAAATAGTGGTTTTCGAATAATATAATACTTGAGTGTTTCATAAAGTACGTACAATATCAATTCTAACACATAAAAGGTACAAAATATTAGGTTTTAGTTATATCCAGAGCAGGGCAGTAAGAGTAAGAGTTGACTATATAAGTTTCACATCGTCTCAATTTCAAATTACAAAAACCTTTTTCCGCAAAATGGGAAATACACATTTGCATATTAATCTTATGGTATTTTGTGTTAAACTGGGCCGACGAATAACTCGTTTGTGTTTGTGTTTGTGCCTACACATTTAAATTATCGATAACAAAATAGTAACATAACTTTTTAGTGTTTTTGTGTTGATATTAACACTTATTCATAATTGGACCTGGACCTGGACCTAGACTTGGACCTGGTTGGTAACGTTGTGGTCGAGTTATAAAAAGAGTGTTTTTGTATGCGATGGGACGGGAAACGTTGTCCCGCGTTCTACTATCCGTTCGTCCGATTGCGATAAAAAGTTTTTCTTAAAATAAATAGATATAGTTGCAGTTTTTGTGTTGTCGGTGTGAATTAAGCGGGTAGGAGGAGGAGGTTAGGGGAGTTGTATAGTACAAGTACAAGTGTAAGATCGCGAAATAACAATCGCCGGGACAGCTACACTTAGATTACCTATAATGTTTATTTCTATGTAATCAACTAAACACACTTCAACTGTTTGTAATTCATGCCGCTATGCTACACTATCCTTCTTGCTCTGCTCCTCGTTCTGCTCCTCGTTTTGCTCCTCGCGCTGCGGCGATGTAGCACTCTCTGCCCACACACACTTCTCTATTCGCGCAAGAATCAATCGCGGTGATCCGTACTAGTTCATTTGCCTCGCGCCCAAAAACCGACAAAACAGGCAGCGGTGGGCATGACGAGGAGCATGACGTGCGGCATGACGATTAACGTGGCCACACTACGTCTCTGCCTCCATTTCTTGCTACTTCCTATAGCACTCGACTAGTGTGCGGCAGGGGCATAATATAAACCTTCCGGCCTGCGTGCAACCAATCAAATCATTTACAAAGTACACGCAAAAATAACTTTTACATATAAATATTAAAATAAGCGTATTTACGCTTTAATCGATGTTCCTTTGACTTCATAGAGCTATCATGAGTTGCTTAGGAAATATTGTCTTCTATGAAAGTACATGACTAGAATAGTTATTTTGGCTCTTCAGTGTATTTTATTTTATATACATATTTCTGAACTGTAAAAAATGCGAAGAAAAAATGAATTTTTAAATTAAGAACATTAAACGTGCGCAAATAAATAAGCTGTTGCAATAAAACGTGTCATTGTACAACCTTCGACGACGTCACTAAATACTGTTATTGACTTTGTTTGTAATAAATACACACATAACAGTTTCTGGTACCTCATTTCGAGTTCATTAATATGTTAGGAAGTGTAAACAGATTCTAATGAGCCCTGAACAAGTTAAGTTAACCATACGAGTGTGTGACGCGGATCTAACACTCGTCAGTCAGTAAAAGGTTCAAAACTTTAACAACCTAAAAAATATCGAAGACGATTAAAAAATTATAAAGTTTACACCTTATTAAAAAAAAATTAACTTAGGTACAAGTGATTAGTTAAATAATAAAATAAGTCTCCTCTCATCTCCATCTTGTCCATTTCCTGAACGAATCAAATGTCACCTCTTATGTTTTTAGCGGCTTCGCCCGCGCTAAATTTCGTTATCGGCGTAGGTTCTTACGGCAGCTCCTCAATTATTGTTAATGGCATAATACATTCTTCATTCGTGTCTGTGAAACCATCGAAATACCCAACCCAATCTGTCAAGCCGTTTAGAAGTTATGTGAAAAAGATAAGTACGGAAAGATAATTCTTACTACCCGTTGTCCTATTACCCGTTTTCCCGTAGGAATGAAGCATTTTCCCGCGGTAAAAAGTAGCCTATGTTTATCAGGGATAATGTCTAGGAGGTTTTCAAATCGGTCCAGTAGTTTTGGAGCCTATTCAATACAAACATACTTACATACAAATCTTTTTTCTTTATAATATTAGTATAGATGACATCTTCAATCTTACCATCCTCGTTGTGTTTGTTAACAATCCAAGTACGTATACCTGCAAAACAACCGATATTTATAAAATAAAAGATAAAACTGATAAATTTCTGCTTATTTTCACTGCGCCATTAAAGTAATGCCATATCACAGTTACTTTATAAAGCCGTATCTCGTAATCATTACGCAGTCATATGTATAGATAAAGTAAAGTAACCCAACGCAAGTTATAGCCATTCGATATTGACCCTCTCAATCAAACAATGCATGATCTATATTATACATTTAATTACTTAAATCCTTACTTTAATTATTATAATTATAAGTACATATTACACACTTACTTCAATTATATATAAGTAGTGCTTATGAAAACTTTGCGTCATTGCTATTAAAATGTCTACTTATATTTGAGGTTATACAGACAAACTTTGTTGAATTATGTTATTAATTTGTTAAAGATGAACTTGATGCTCATTAGCGTTTTCTATCAGTTAATTTTACTTAATACTCAGAAATAAGTGTTGCTGTAACTGAGATGTAGAGAAAAGAAATTAGTACTACACCATTGTACTACAGAACTACGTAAAACATGTGCAAATGGTTTTTATGAATTCGGGAATTTATGCCTACTAACTCACCACACATAGTTATTTTTAAACTACTACTCCCTACTCACCTACTGATTGGGAAAATAATTTCTATGATACATTCGTTCAACATTCAGGTCACAGTCTCTACAATGTATCGATAGTGATGTGATGTATGTAGGTAGGTACTTACTTATAGATAAAATACGGAACCACTCCGCCGCGACTCTGTGTCCCCGTATCTTACGAAACCCTAAACTTTTCATGAAAAAATATAGTTTTGAAATCGGTCTAGAAGTTTCAGAAATTATCCAACACGTACACAACACATAGTCATTTTTAAACAAACTTACACTCTATCTTTATAAATAAAGAATACTAAGTGTATCAATGTATTAGTTTGTAAGTTTGATTATTTATTACTTAATCACACCGCGACGGAGCATTCACTTAGCTAAATGTGGTTCAGTGATAGGTTCAGTGATAGGTATCAACTATAGCTTCTTAAAGGCCCTCTTACAGCTAACTAGGTTTTTTATAGTTTCTAAATAATATATGTGAGTTGTAGTTGGCCTTTCTGCTAAAAGTGGCCGTTTTTAGCAGCATTGAGGATATCTTATAGTGGCGCTAGTTAGCTGCTATAAGCCCCAGTTGTCGTAGGAACCTCGCCGATAACCAAATTTAGAACGGGCGGAGCCGCTGTGTAAAAGCTAGTTGTAATATATGAGAGGAAGAGAATATGAATACATTCAGTAGGTAAAAGGTTGCCGAAGTAAAATTATTAAAATAATAATAATTATTGACAATGAATAAAGTACGTCGACCCAGAGTGTCGGTCGAGTGTCGCGCGCCGTGACCTTGCGACCGACACGTGACGTCACACGACACGACAGCTGTGTTCACCGTTGTTGTTATCTATCTTGTGTATTCAAAGATAATTAAAATATAAAAACGGAAGCATTGAACTAAATATAGTACGTGCATATAAAAAGTTTATGGACGAACACAAATCTACTAGCCTGAAACACACGTAATGTGCAACAAATTTTTCTGACTCGGTGAAGATCAAAACTACAGTCGCCGTATTGAAATAGTGGGAGCTTACACGACACTAGCGACCATACACCGGGTCAGAAAAGTTTGTTGCACTGTAAATACCAGACTGGCGACTACATTATTATCTTTTTATAACTAACACTTACCTTTTGTCGTTTTAAATAAGCTACCTCCATTGTCTTTACATTCATAATAAGTGAAACAGCAACAGTTTCGATTCGATATAGATTTTGAAAATAATTGTCTGCCATCTTTTCCACTAAAGTTTTAACGCTTATCGAAGGTGGGTTATTCAATTGTAATAATTATAATTAACTTGGAGCAAGGATGCGCCGGTATATTGCATCGACCACGTGCGTGCTTGTCTGTAATCTTTACGTGCGTGGCCAGTATTGGGCATTCACTTTATATTTATTTTTCTGCCGCAGAGAGAAGTAATGAAAACTTCGCAATGTGAGCTCGAGCTATGTCAGAATGCGTCAACTGCGTACGCAAACAAAAAAAAAATAATTATCTCGTTGCGTAATGTGTTTCGCAGATTTTTTTTTTTCGAAATGTATGATTCTGTACAAGAAAATTATGTTTCTACACGTTTATGATACTCGTTCATGTAACAATTTTCTTCCATTACGTGTAGCTCACGAAGTTAGCCATTAGCTAAATACCCTATTACTAACAATGTACAGTGCACTTCCACTTCTCAATAAAAAAAAAATAAGAGAATTCACTTTTCAAAACCGAATTCAAGTATTTAAAATATACAAAGAACTTGAGGACATGCCACCAATAAATAATTTGTTTTTTATTTCTTGTCTGAGGGCCATTGCCTCTTATCTTTAGATATCTTTGTAACTGGTAGTCTGCTCCGGCTCCGGCGCCGCAATGCATTATTCATTGTAACGATGTCTCGGTTAAAAAATACGCATTCCATCTTACCTATATGTTAACAAAACTATTTTGACGATTTTACACAATATACACTAAAACAATATGAACTTTCGCTGAGCTACGAGTGAAAACCGTTTATAAAACCTAAACATCCTTGTAAAAACATTGAAAATGTCTTCCAATAACCTAAGTATGTAGGTATCCAACTATTCTTTAATGCAATTTACTAGCGGAAAGATAAAGTTTTAACAAACAATAGGATATATATAAATTTAACATAAACAGTAGGCCCATATTGTTATTTACACAATCAGTATGAGGTTACAATATGTTTAAGTGAATGATTACCTACACATTATTAATAAGATAAATGAAACAATAACCAAACAGTGAAACATTGTAAATGTACGAAATAGAGTTTTACTGCGTTCTTCATCGAAAATTTTAAATCAATGGCCCCTTTACAGAGCTTACTTAATTACTGAAGACATAAATTAACACTTTATGAACAGAAGAAGGCAGCCATACGTCACTAAAAGCTCTACGCGGTTTCTAAGACATAATACCTATATAATATCGCTAAAATAGCTAAATCTAAATAAAATTTTAGCTAGTCGGTTTTATTTAGCGACCATTCGAGGATATAGTCGCTGGACTTACTTCCAACGTGACTAATATTTTTGTAAGATAAGAAATCCTTTTTGCAAATCATCTGTATCTATTCACGTTCCAAAATCTGACAGAAACTGCTTCAAAGTTAAATAATCGAAATCTATCAACATTAGATTTACTGTCCCTAATAAGCAATCAAGTATTGTCCAAAACAAAAAATAGTAAGTTTAGTGCAAATTTAAGAATAATAGTTATCTCGTAGCAAGTTCTACGCGACTGGTCATACACACGTACGTAATGTACGACGCGCGTAGACTTTCAGTAACACGAACAGTCGCATTCAATTGCAAGCATTTTTTTCTAATTTCACTATAAAGACGACCACCAACATTTATAAAAGCTTTTATTTAACTTGCAATGTATGTTTGTTCGGGTGGAATCTTGCTACTTAATTTTGAAGCAGATATCTTCAACCGATTAAGCTGTACTTTTGAATACACGCTTAGTTTGGATGACAATGCACGATAAGCTGTGTAACGTTTTTCTAAATCAAACATGGCGGACCATCGAAGATGGCGGCATAGTTATTTTAAGTGCATTTCTACAATATGAGTATCAAATGAAAGGGCTTGTTGAGAGTACTTAACTCGAAAAATAATTTGACGTCATTCTAAATCCAAAATGGCGGTTATTATTTTTTATAGTATAGTTTTTTTTTATGCACTTCGTGGCGATGAGCGCCGAACGCGCCTAAAGTGGATGTCAAAACTCGAATGAGCATATGTGAGGGTACACTTCTTGTGCGGACGCTTCTGGGTGGCACCGACCTCATAAAATAGTTTGCATATTTTCTTTATATTTTTTAAAAGATAAAACATTTATCTCTCCCTTGTTAGTTATTATTTAAATAAATTACAGTTTTTAACTCGTTTTAATTTTTTCAAATTACTTTTTTAAAATTTCAGTTGTAATTTAAACTACTTACTTCACAATCATTTCAAATCAAATAATTTTTTTGTTAGAGTACCATCTTGCCAGTTTTTGATATTTTCAAAAAGATTGTTTAGCTAAGCCTAACTTCATGCAAACATTGAAACAACATGCATAATGACATGTTTTATAATTACGCTGTTAAGCTAACGTCACGTTCCTCGTGACTGATACACATTTAACTCTCTATCTCAAAAACTACTAAAGCGATTTTGCTGTTCCCTAAATTGGACCATACCTAGTACAACTAAAAAAGATTTATTTAAAATCCGAATTATGGTTTTTGAAATTTGCGTGGACAAACAAACATACACTCATGAAATTTTGCACATATATTTAGAAGCTAGTATAAACTAACATATACAAAAGATGTACAATTTTGACAATATTACATTCATACGGGTCGACTTGATAACCTACTTTTTTGCAGTCGGTTAAAAAAACTCCCGTCACGTATTAGGCTAATTCATATGTTAATCAATTATGAGGACTTGGATGAAAAATATGAAGCAATTCCAAGTAGTAATTAGTAATCTACTTATTTTTAATTAATTAGTAAGTAATTAGGCTAGGTATCATAATATAACTTAACCATCGTCATTGGGCCCTACAAACACAAAATCTCTGCAAGTCATTTCTTTTTCTCCAGTTAAGAAAACAAATACCGTGGGAACTACTCGTAAATTGTTGTGATCAAGTTGTTACTTTTCGCAATAAAACTTATAAAATTGTGTATTGATTTCAAAACAAGGCTATGATTAAATCAATACGAATTTAGAAAAGCTAGTCGTAGGTGAGTCGAGGCACGTTGTCGCGCGCCCCGCGTCGCTCTGTCGATAACGTTACGATATAGCTGTGTCGATAGTAAAATACGCAATGCTGACTGTACAAAGATAACTGATCAATATTTATATTGCTCCATTACACAAACACCCACTCATAAAAGGACTTTCGTAATGATAAGATTTTATATAACTACTACTTCCGCTTCGTTTAGTTTTTTCATTGTTTCCATAGTTTGTATTGGACAAAAGATATAGAGACCCTCGGGTTCCGTACTTTAAGATAGTATTTGTGGTGATAAAAATACTTATATATAAATAATTATAGTCAAAATACTTTTTTATTTATTTATTTTTTATTTATTTATTCGGAAGACCAAAGGCTTAAGCTAATTAAAACAAAACAAAAATAAGTATTAGACGCCAAGGTAGGTCCTCACAATTAGTATCTGCATAACTATAAATTAAGTACGAACATAAAAAAGACAATACCCACTTAAAATATTTCAAAAACTATATAATTACATTTAACATTATACGGAAATCCAAAAAATACAATAACCAAAAATTCTAAAATGCAAATTTAAAAACAAAAAACAAAAAAAAAGATTATATCAAAGAGTAGAATAATATTGATTATATTAAGAGTTAAGTTTAAAAAACTGCTCAGTGAGTATACGCATTACGCTCTCCACGCTCATGTCAAATAAATCTAAGTTTAAGGTTTTGCATAAATTATTAAATTTATTGCAGACGCGCCACATGAAGGAATTTTGTCTATAATTCGTAGTGGCAAAGGGAATAAATAGAAGAGGGTTAGATCTTATAATCACCTTAGGAACATTGAGGTGAATTTTGGCTAAGAGATCCGAACAATCTACCACGCCAGAGGTTATTTTTAACAAATATACAATATCGGCAATTTCACGACGTTTATAGAGGGGCAAAAAATGATGACGCCGACATGTGTCAAGGTAAAATTCAGATTTGAAGTCAAGTTTCAGGCGGTAGCACATATATCTAATGATTTTTTTTTGAATATTTTCTATGCGTGAGATGTAGATGTTATATTTGGGGCTCCAAATTTGAGACGCATATTCAAGATTGCTGCGGACAAAAGTGCAATACAAGATTTTAAAAGTCTTCGCTTTTCTGAAATTATTAGCATTCCGCATCACGAATCCAAGTGCCTTAGAGGCTTTAGATACAATACCGTTAATATGTCCTTCAAAAAGTAACTTGGTGTCATGCTGAACTCCTAAATCACGCACAGTTGATGTGCGCACTAAGATTTTTCCCTTTAGTTTGTAATCAGTAACAAGAGGATTGACCTTACGACTGAATGTGACAGTTGAACATTTAAAAGGATTTAAGTCTAAGCAATTGGCAGTACAGTAGTCTTCAAGCCGAGCTAGGTCAGAGTGAAGGCTAGTTGCATCAGAGACTGACTTAATAGTTTTAAAAATTTTCATATCATCAGCGAAGCACAGTATTAGTGACGAGGACAAACATTTCTCTATGTCATTTATGAATATTATAAAAAGTAATGGACCCAACAAAGAACCTTGAGGGACGCCGCTAGGAATTGTTACCCAGCTTGAAATGTAATTGCTGATTACAACTGCTTGCGACCTATTGTCAAGATACGATGAAAACCATCTTAGAAGATCGCCCCTGATGCCTATGAGCATAAGCTTATATAATAACAATTTGTGGTCAATGCGATCAAAACATTTTGAGTAATCCGTATAGATTACATCTACTTGATAGCCTTGATCCATATTTTTAGTTAAATAGTCATTAAACAATACTAAATTTGATACTGTAGACCGGCCCTTGAGGAAACCATGTTGGGAAGAGCTGAAGGAGTTATTAAGCGCCGCATATAGTTGATTGTAAACTATTCTTTCAAAAATTTTTGCTATAATGCATAATTTTGATATCGGTCTGTAATTAGTTACGTTTGACCTAGATCCTTTCTTATGAACAGGTGTAATAAATGCCGACTTCCAGATAGTAGGAACTTTACATTCCGCAAGGGATTTTTTTAAAAAGTAAGGAAATAGGAAGTGATATAGAGTTTGCAGTGGAAATGAGGAACTGAGCGGGTAAATAGTCCGGTCCAGCTGATTTTGAAGGATCTAGCTTTAAAAGCAATGTTTTCACACTGTCAGCTGTTACTTCAATACGATGTATATCTGAAATTGAATATTCGTTAGCGGTGGAACTAAATTGTTGTGATTGGGAGCTAGCGGAATGGAGAAAAGTGGAATGAAAATATTCAGAAAAGGTTTTACAAATGTCAGGACCTGTATTGACTTGTTTGTTGCCATATTCCAGACAACTTGGAATTGATTGCGATTTAGATCTCTCTTTAATATAGGACCAAAATTTTTTAGGATTATTTTCGATAGAATTTTCAATAGATGTGATGTAGGCATGATAACAGGCTGTTTCTAACGATTTAATTTACTTTTTTACTTTACTTTACTTTTTTCAAATTGTTTCAAAAACAAAGTAAAAAAAAACTGTTGTCAACAAGTGCTTTTTTGTTCAACTTTTTTCAGCAGTCTCGGAAAAATATGAATGAGGTGTCATTCGATTCGGAATCGCGTCTAAATGATTTTCGAAAAAAGTTAAGATCCGCTCGAAAAAATTGCTAAAGCTATAAATAATTTACTGAAAAAAGGGGGGGGGGTTGGTTTTTTGCAAATATCTCAATACTAATCAAGATTTTCGAAATCTAAAAAAAAAATTCGAAGAGAAATTTTCTAAAAAAAATCAAATAATAAGATGAGAAGACCTTTATTCCAAATTCGAAAGTTGGGCCAATCATATAATTTTTTGAATACCAGTATGTGAATTGTAATGGAATTGGGTTTAAGAACCATGCCTTTTAATATAAAGATCGTCTGAATTGAAGTCTAACTTGATAATAATTTGGAAAGCCTCTAGCCAAAGGAAAGGCAATTTGATGGATGAGACAAGCTGACAGACATGAGTTTTGTTTTAACCTTTACTGATAAAGGTTCTAACGGGGTCCTAGAGATGGTTGTTTTTGTCAAAACCAGGCAAATGAGATATTTATTAGAATATGGTCGACAAACTATCTCACACGTAGCGACGTAGTAAATCGTGCAGCATCGTCATAATAGGCGTTTGATTTTGTACATAATAACTACGTGATAATTTACAATGTGTATTTACGTCACAAAGTACATTCAAGCTTCGTGATGAAAATCTTATAGTCGAGAAATTTTAAAATTAGTGTCATATAAGTATCACGTATTCCATGGCATTTATCACTAAACGTCACTTTACTTTATCAACGTAAAAAAAAAAGTATTAATATTATATTGATTGTCTAAACAAAGTAGTTAAAATGTATTCAAAGTGGAGTGAGTAGCTGTATGAGTTACCGCACGTTGCTTTGTCTAGAAGATTTTTGTCGAACTTCTGTATCTTATCCTAACTCAGTGGTCACAGATGCTTAAAACTAATTATAACAAGTTACTATAGATACATATCTGTTTTTGTCAGTAGCACATCATGCTGTCTGCCCTTGTTTGTGGGTATAGGTTATATTTAAAGACACAGACAAACGTGCAGTTTATTCCGTAATATGTTTACATTTAAAACAGACTTTTACTGTTTTACCGTGACCTACACAACATTTTTAACGCAAATAAAACATTATGTATTTGACATGAATAACGTCGATAAGACATTGTCACGTTGCACGAGGACAATATATATACGTACACTTACATACAATGCACTTACACTTTCTCCTGTTACATTACATCGTTACAATACTCAGTTACAAACCGTAGGTACCTTTAAGTACTGGAATAATATTAACTATTAACTAATTAGGTAGATACGGTCAGTTGCAGCACTGCATATAGAGTTTCAAAACAAAATAGAATTGCAGCGAGGCGTAGTCACTCACACACTTCAAGAAATAAAGTAATATGTCTTGTAGAACCTGAGTAATATTAGTTTCTTTTAATATTGTATATAACAATTTCACTAAGTAAATTATCGTATCCGTAGCCTAGTGGATAGACGTATCTGATCTTAATACGTGTACTCAGGGGTTGTTGATTCGAATCTCACCTTATGCCTTTCTTTTTGTTTTTGTTACATTGATGTATTAATTCATATCGTACACTCTGATGGTTTAGTGTGCAAAAGACGGCGAGGCGCAGCACAATGCTATCACTGATTTGGCGTATAATGTCAACGGAGACCACACTGGGAGTATGTATTCTTGACCATAAATACCTTGCTAGAATTTTTTTACTGCTTCCGGACAGTTAAATAACACCGTGAAAGATATTTTTCTTCTTAATTTAATTGTTTATTTTAATTCGTTACAGAGAAATAACAGGGCCAAGGATTAGATATAAGGATGCGCATTTTTTATTAAAAACCTAATGTCGGCCGGAGACTAAGGAGATTGCAGAAATCTTACAATTTGAATCGAATTATTAGTATCCTAAGTTAGGGCTCTTAAAGTTAATTTTGGTAAGGCTTTTGATACCCGATAATTGGATAACCAAAGTTCCGCCGCCTTATAATGTTAGTTATACTATTTTAATAGACTATAAAAATCACGGCCGACATTCATAAGGCTACTAACAACCTAAACTCGGCCACCTTCGCTTGTTTCGATGAAATACAGGTTGTTCAAAATACAAAATCAGTCTATTCATCTAACTGTGTAGAACAATGTGTCTTTAATTATTTGCTATACTTAATACACAATGCTATTTGTTACATTAAAACGCTGATTACTGTTGTAAATTTTTATATATTTTTTTTTTATTATTTATTCGTTAAAATACTCATACAAAACACGGAAATACTTATACAACCTACTGCCCTGCTTACGATTAAGATCATCCTTTACAGGCCCACATTAGGATAAAAGAAAGTCGTAGTTAGGTAAAAATCTGGTCGATATTAGGGAAATTTGCTCGAAAAAACTTTTAACGCTTATAATTTGTTATTACGTAATTTAATTCGTTGATAAATCACTTACAACATAAAGTATAAATGTCGAATAGCCCGACAGTGCCAATTCATCGGTGGAGTTATAGTTATATAGTTACAGGTTCAGGCGTGTTTAAGACTGAAATTTGTATTTTACGTTAAGGTTTCGACATTTGGGCATTATACTCTACCTAATTAGTAAGTGACAAAGTATTAATTTTGTAGGTGTAGGTAAAATCAAAATATTTAGTAGGTACGTACACGTCGCCTCGCGTCAAATCCTATGGCAGCCGGCCCCGGCCATTCACTTCCGAACCCAATGAAAGCATCAATAACGTTTTGAACGCAAAGCTTCCCTTCCTGCCTTTTGCTCTAGATATTGTCTGGATTAAATTAAGCCCTTAACACAAAGATTATACTCAGAATAAAAGAAAACGAGACAAGTTAAGTGAAAGCTAAAATTGAAAATAAATAGGATGCATTAAACTTCATAATTTACTATCGTATTTTTACTTTTTTGTAAAGATTGAGGGGTCGACTGTGTCTAAAATGCCCGGGCCGGTTTTGGGTCCCAGTCCGGCACTGCTTCTACTTAAGTGTAATACATAGTTAGTATAGTGTAGTAGGTGGATAACACGTAACAATAGTTTTTACATCTATGTAAATGTAACGTGCTAAAAAAACATGTCAGCTATTGCGGAAACTCATAAAGTTACGATAATGGTTGTATTGATTGAATGGTACGAGAGATGATCAGTCACAGATCCTGTCTGCCCCACTCTCAAACGAGACGGTTTGGTTTAGTTCGAGTTTTTAGAATTACTATTTATTTGAATTTAACTGATTGCCTATCTTTAGAACTTTTAAATTTAATTGATTATTAAAGCAACATTAGAGATCTCGCAAAGTTGTTTGATGTTTAGTTTATTTAATCACCCATTGATGTTTTTACATAGTTTATGGTGAAGGGCAATATGACTGATGAATATGATTATTACGATGAATCTCCTCACACTCGATGAGTTATTAAATAGTTATTATTTCTATCTGCCGACATCAGGTTCAAGTATCATCAAGAATTGCTTAGTTTAATAATATTTCTTTTATGCAGCTAAAAATGTACTCGACCGTATTCGCCTCGGCACTACAATGGGCACTCGGATACGAGTTTGTAGCTGTGATATGTGTGAAGCCAATACAACCATTCGAATGAATCTTTAACAATCTGTGTTAAGTTGTCTAAATATTGGAAAATCGATCGATTTTACTTTTTACGTTAATGATCATTTAGGAATTTTTATTAACGTTAATTGTTTTTTGAATACGATAATAATAAGAATATTAACTAAGTTACATATACCTGTATTTGAATTAACATCATACCCACGAACGGGCTCCAACGTGTTACTTGGAAAATATTAATGTGCGGTGCGTGTCGAACTCTCTATGTTATAGGAACATCGTCAGACTAGATATCTAGATAACAAAATATACATCCCGACAATGTCATTATAATGCCAAACAAATCATTTTCTTATAAATTTTTAACAAGCTTTGTGCCTTCATATTATTTTGTTTGTATGTTAAATAGTTGAAGCCCAATCTCCTGGTCAATTTAAAGCCAGTTCTTGTTTCGGAAAAGATAAGTGACGCGTACATTTATGTAAACCCAATGAGAGGTTTCGCTTTTTTGCACAACCTCCTTGAAATAGGTAGGTATCAAATGTGAGGGTTGATCAGTTAAAAGAAAACGTATTAGTGTAGGTGCTGCCTGTACTACCTACTTTGTAACAGGGGCACAATATATATACATAAATAATAGCACTGCATGACATCAAATTAAAGGTCCTTAGCTTTCTAAGAAGAATATAAATAAAAAGCTCGTTTTAAATATTATTTTTCAAATTAAAAACTTTTTAAAATTCAATGACAAAACCGAACAACAAAACTTGTTTCATTATTTGTATTATTATGCGTGACTGAATTAAACTAAACTAGATAAGATTTTCTAATTTATAAATATGAAAGATATTAAAAATAAATGTAAAATTCTCTTTTTAGGTCACAGAAAGCGTATCACAGATTTAACGTTAGTATCTTTTACTTCAAATAAGTTTTTAGGAAAATAAATATGGGAAAGATATCCGGAAGATAAGGAAGAGGGGACTGCTGCTATTTTTGTATAAACCAAATGTAGACAGGTCAACATATGTTGGGTCAGCCAGTTTTATGATAAACATGTAGTTGTAAAATGTCAGGTTTCTGTTTAACTTTAACTCACTGAATGTTCCTGTTGCCCCCAGCATCGCGACTCGTACCTCCCAGCCGCTGCACGTGGCCCTGGCGGTGCTCGTGCTGCTCGCGTGGCTCAGCCAGCCTGGCTCCGGGACCAGCTTGCGTGCGTGGCGTGCGCTCTACGTGGGCGCCGTCGCCACGCACCTCGGCTCGCAGATATGGATGACTCTTGTCTCAGGTAACTACCATTACTTACTACTAGATCCTCTCCCCCTTTTCATCTGCGTCAATTTCAGATTATGGCTAGTAGACAAATCTAACATAAGCATATACATAAGTACCTAAGTAACTTTTGTGTGATACATACATCTCAGAAGTATGAATAATCTGAGAAATACTCTTACGTATTTATGTTGTTTCTGGTCAACGATTCAAAAATTATTTATAAGGAATAACTTTTAGTTTCTATGTAATTTCATCAAGCCATTATAGAAACTATCATATAAATCTATTAAGTACCCGCCGCAAGTTATTTATCACGTAATAAAATTTCAGCTCGGATGTTCGCCATAAAAACTATTTACAATAAAAAGCAGTACATAATTGCATTTTAATTGAACATGACTCATTAAATCATTTAAACTATTATGTAGGAATGCCTTTGGCAAAATACATTAAATTTGTGATTTGTTCCTGTTTTTTGGGCTTGCAGCATTAAATTTTCAGTTCGTTATAACATGGTACCTAATTGTATAATGAACGTAATTATAAGTTACAATGTTCTTGATATATTTTCGTGATCGGCACACAAGGTCTTGTGGAGAAGAATTGCAAAATTACTTCAATTTGCTTTCGTCCTATGTAATTTACTTTTCGGCGCCCGACACCACCACACAGCACAACACGACCATGAGTAAGGTCGAACGTCTTAACTCATACAGTTCAATAATAGTGATTCGTCTAATGAATATATTATGTAATGCATTTGTCATTGTCTGGTCCATAACGTGTAATGTCCACGTCTCCAATCATAATTTACAAAATTTACATCGAAAAAAAAGATTAAAAAGTGAGTGCTATGCTGCCAGGATTTAGCAAGGATACCTTACTCCTTATAAACCATAATACCTATGGTTTTAAAGTTAAAATAGGTGATAGTCAATCTAGGCTCTAGCAGCGAAAAAAAATATATTTAGACTATACAATGTTAATTGGCTGAGATTAAAAATAAAATTGAGATTTTATTACAAAACTGTTATTAAATTAAAATAATTTAGTGATGATAAATTTTCACTTTAATTATAACAGACAACAGCCGAGGAAATATACACTCATTATGTCAATAGGGTAGGTAAATGTTGCTCGTACACATAATGGAAAGGTTTTATTACAAGCCGACTAATTTGATAAGTCGCTTCGCGTGATAGTTATTATGATAGCGGTCCTTGTTAACTGCAACAAGGCCGTATAAATAAATCCACCGTGAAGTACAGTTGACAGCGAGACGAGAGACATCTACCGGTTTGTTCCGTGACCCACGAGACGCGGGGTTCAATGATACAATTCGCAAATTGATAGCGAGATCGTTCTAGAGTGACATAATGATGCAGTTCCGTGAGATATTGAAATGACCTCACTCGAATTGAACGATTGAAGACTTTTGCTCGACTCAGCTTGCCGACAACAGAGGCAGTGTTGTCGCAATTTTACTTTATTTGCTCTTTAAAAAGACGAGGTTTTATTTCTCCATCAAATTGTGAACAGATTTCAAAAAATATTTTTTTATTTCAAAGAGTACGTTCCGGAGGTGGCCCGATATTAACGAAGTGGATCTAAATTTAAAATTTTGAAGTAAAAAACATAATTGATGTTAATTTTGTTTAAAATTTTGCAACAAGTATGGATGTTTTTAGCGTACAAGAAAAAAAAAATTCGACACTCAAAAGCAAAAAATAAATACTTTTTAACATAAAAAACAACCGGCTTCATTATCACTAAATAGTTAAACACAGTTTTCGCATATAATTTTTTTGAAAATCTAAAGAAAAAAATTGTTTATTTTGGTCAGTGATAGAAATATTTTAATACCGAATACCTACAACTATTAATACAAATACGTTTATATTTATTGTAACTGTATATTTATTCCCTCTTTACGTTTTATTTAATACTAGCTTCTGCCAGCGGCTTCGCCTGCCCCAAATTTCGTTATCGGCAGGTTATGGAATAAAAACAATCAAATCTTTCCTCTTTAATGGCATTATACATTCGTGTCTGTAAAACCATAGAAATACACATACAACATTTCAACTCAATCGGTCAAGCTGTTTAATAGTTGACATACCAACAGCAGCGCCACCTACCGAGTCCAATTGTATCTTCGAATCATCCAGAAAACCATCGAAATACCCATATAAAATTTCAACCCAATCGGTTCAGCCGTAATTAATTAAGTAATTAGTCTTACTACCCGTTGTCCTATTACCCGTTTTCCCGTAGGAATGAAGCATTATCCCGTGGAAAGAAGTAGTCTATGTTCATCAGGGATAATGTCGGCTTCTAATGGTAAAAGAATTTTTCAAATCAGTCCAGTAGTTTCGGAGCCTATTCAATACAAACAAACAAACAATCGAATATTTCCTCTTTATAATATTAGTATAGATAGTATACATATAATTATCTATTTAATTTATTGTTTATTTATACAAACAAATACATAATTTTTTTTTTTTTTTTTTTATACCACTAAGGTGGCAAACAAGCCTACGGTCCGCCTGATGGTAAGCGGTCACCGTAGCCTATGGACGCTTGCAACACCAGGGGCATCACTCGCGCGTTGCCGACCCTTCAGAAATCTAATAACTTCTTTTTTGAAGAACCCCATACTGTAGTCCTTAGAGAAAACCTTGGCAGGGAGCTCATTCCACAACCCAAGGGTTCGCGGGAGGAAGTTTCTCTGAAACCGCACTGTTCGCGACCATTTTGGTTCCAAAGTGTGAGAATGAATTCCCTGTCGATGGCGAGCGGTGCGATGGTAGAAAGTAGCCGTGGGCATCATTTCGAACAATTCCTCAGAACACAATCCATTGTACAAGCGGTAGAACACACACAGGGAGGCAAAGTCTCTCCTCAGACTTAAGGGCTCAATACCGCAAGTGCGTTTGGGATCGTCGACAATTCTCACAGCCCGTCGTTGAACCGAGTCAAAAGGACCAAGCTGGTATCCGGGTGCACCCGCCCAGAGATGGCAGCAGTACTCCATATGGGGCCGGACTTGCGACTTGTAAAGTAGCAACCTTTGCCCCGGCGTGAAGTACTGCTTCGCTCTGTTGAGTACACCAAGTTTTTTGGACGCCAGCTTTACCTTGTCTAGCAAATGATCTCGGAACTGAACATCGCTGGAGATGTCAACGACAAGGATCCCAATGCTCTTAGAGATGGAGAGGGGAGTGTTCTGGAATTGTGGGACTACAGTGAATGGGGTTTTCTTAGCGGTGAACGCGCAGACTTGTGTCTTTGAAGGGTTGAATCGGACCAAGTTTTCCCGCCCCCAGTCAGAGATCTTGGACAGACAGATCTCGATTTGAGACACAAGTTCTTCACGCTTTTCCTCCACAACGGAACGTGGGATGCTTGCACGGCCCGTGTAATAAGCGTCTCCAGTACTGTCATCTGCATAGCAATGTATGTTGTTGATGTCCAACATATCATTGATGTGCAGTAGAAACAGCGTAGGAGACAGCACAGAGCCTTGCGGGACACCAGCATTTATGTCCATGCTATCAGAGCAACTACCGTCAACTACGGCTCGTATGCTTCTGCCGGACAAAAAGCTAGCCACCCATTTGCACAAACCCTCGGGCACTCCGTAAGAAGGCAACTTCGATAGAAGACCCCGGTGCCAGACCCGATCGAACGCCTTCGCTATGTCTAGGCTACATGCCAATGCCTCCCCCTGACTCTCAATGGCTAGTGCCCATCGGTGTGTGAGATACACTAGAAGGTCACCAGTTGAGCGACCGTGGCGAAAGCCATATTGACGGTCACTGATCAGGTCGTATTTTTCTAGGTATCTCAAAAGCTGTGTGTTGATCACACGCTCCATCACCTTGGAGAGGAGAGAGGTTATAGCGATAGGCCTGTAATTCGATGGATCTGATCTATCGCCCTTTTTGGGCACCGGGTGCACATTTGCAGTCTTCCATGAAGACGGAAATTGCCTAGTGTGGTAGGAAAGCGTGAAGAGGCGCGTGAGTACAGGACATAACTCAGGAGCACACTGCTTAAGCACCACTGCTGGTATGCCGTCTGGCCCACTCGACTTATGAACGTCTAGGGAAAGCAACGCGCGCCGGACCTCGCGCTGTGTTATAGTGATTTCCGGCATGGTCTTACCGCACCACGGTAAAGTAGGTGGTACAGCGCCTTCGTCGTTCACATTCGAGTTAGAGGCAAAGAGACTGCCCAATAGATCGGCTTTCTCTTTTGCACTGTGGGCCAAGTCACCATCGGTCTTTCGCAGTGGTGGTAATGACGACTGGCAGAAGTTCCCCTCGGCAGCTTTAGCAAGCGACCAGAAAGCACGACTCCCAGAAGGATAGCTCGCAAGTCGCCCACCTATTTTGCCGATGAATTGGAATTTTGCTCTGGCAGTTGCTTTCTTACTGAACCTCGAGGCAGCATTTAATTTGCGTTTTAACTCAGAAATATTCGGATCCCTATTATTACGAGCCGTGGTCCAAGCCTCATACGCAGTTTGCTAAAGAATTTTAGCTTCTCTGCAAGGCCTATTAAACCACGGTCGTTTTTTGACGCCGGCAGCTACTCGCAGGTTAGGAATGAAACATTCCATACCAGCGAGGATTGTCTCAGTGACTGCGGCTGCGCAGACGTCAGGATCTTCTGAGCTATAGCAGATCTGCCTCCACGGGTACGATGCATAAAATTCTCGCAATCCATCCCAGTCTGCCGACTTATAATGCCACACACGACGCCAATTAGTTGGCCCAGAAGGATCGGGTTGTGTGCATGACAATCGAGTCCGGATGAGACAGTGGTCCGAGGAGCCAAGAGGCGCATCCACTGAGACGGAGTATCCATCCGGACGTGTAGTCAGCAGAAGGTCCAGTAAGGAGCTTGTATGGTCCTCTATATCTGGTATTCTCGTTGGAGAAAGTACCAGCTGAGAGAATCCATAGGTCAGAGCAAATTCATGAGCAGATATCCCTGCATAGTTATTGGTTCGAGAACTGAGCCACTCACGATGGTGGGCGTTAAAGTCTCCCAAAATAACTACTTCTGCTGTAGGATATTGCTCTAGAACTTTGTCAGTCGTCAAACTCAGGTGCGTGAAGAGTCGAGTTACGTCCGTGTCACCGCTATGAGACCTGTATAGGCACGCATAGATACGAGTGTGGCCCCCATGATCTACGCGCACCCACAATATCGACAGGTCCCTGTCTTCAAGGCTATGAAGTCGGCGACAGCAGATATCCTCCCGGACGAACATACATACACCGGCACGACTCAAAAAATTGTGCTCGAGTTTGTAGCCGGGATAACGAAGGTATGATGTGTCGGCCGGGCAGGATATCTGCGTCTCCGTTAGAAAAAGAATGGTTGGCTGCGCAGTCTCGAGATGGTGATGGACTGCGTTAAGATTTGCGTGAATACCCCTTATGTTGCAAAAATCCACATTATATGTGGATGGAGTAACCGCTGTCAAAACTCTTTTCTTTTTTCTGTTCCTGGCCATTTTTTTTGAAGTAATTTAGACTACGGATGAGGATTCACTGCACAGACAGCTTAGAAGACAAAAAGTTGCGGTACTAAGACTGCCGATGCTCAACACAGATGATACGGTTGCTGGCACGGCGGGCGGAAGGGCCCCTGATCCCCCTCTGTTGTAGTAGCCGGGTCCACTCCGGTCTCCTTCTCCGGCACGACTACTACTTCAGAGACTTTACACAGGTTGGCGGATCAGCCTCCCAGGGCGGAGATTAAGTGATCCCTGGGTTCGGGAACCCGTTCAACCTGCGGGCGGCCAGCGGTCAGCCGTTTCATCAGGTCTCCCTGACCGCCGAACCAGCACGCCGCGTCTACGCCGAGCAATGACAGCAACAAGCACCGTCGGTCCTCCGCTGTCCGCGCAGCGAATCCTCAAAGAGAGAGCTCTGGTAACCTTACTCACCGCCAGGAACACAACACTACTCAATGTTAGTGTTATTGTGGCCGCGGTTTTCTGTAAGGTGGAGGTACTTCCCCAGTTCGGGCCGCTCATTCGAGCAAGTACTCGCTATGCCCCGCTTTATTTGTTCGGGCAGCTTATTCGAGCGAATACTTGCAGTGCCCTACCTCTCTTTACATATTTAAAATCATTAGGGGAAAAGTACACAATGCAGATATACTAGGGCGGCTGAGTTTGTGTGTTCCGGACAAGTACGTGTGGCGGCAACGGCGACCGCGGTTGTTCGCGCCCGTGCGCGGCCGGACCAAATTGGCGAGTGAAGCACCGCTCTCGCGCGCCATTCGCGTCCTCAACCTCATAGCGGATGACATGGTCCAGACCTATTTTGCTGTGCTATAAGTGAATTCACTAGGGTAGCCTTATGGGTAATAATGTAGTGCAATGTCGCATTAGGTATGATACCTGTAATGACTATTGTAAATTTGAAATAAATAAATAAATAAAATAAAATAATAGGAACTACAAACCTGTTCCGGAACTACTGGGCCGACTTTAAAAATTCTGTCCCTGTTTGTTTGAAGTGCTTATTGTTTATGAAAACTTCACGTCAGAGTGAAGTTGTACCAGAAAATTCGAACAGTTTAGTAAGTACGATTTCTGATTTGGTATCGCTAAATCAACTATAATCTCTGATATTTTTTTCAAATGATATCCTTTTATTTTAGGTTTATACAAGGTTAAGATAACACACCTAAACGTTTATCCTTAAGAAGTAGGTAGGTACATATTGACAAGGATTAAGGTGCTATAACAAAACGCGAGCAACGCAAATGTAAACTGTACTACCGTATCACAAACAAACGTTTCCGGCAATTGACTGCCACTTCTTAGTCGAAGGTTATCTGGATTTACAATTGCGAGATAAAAATATTTATTCGGATCGGCTTGTATTTGCAAAATTATCTACATAATTTAAAAACTCTGCTGCTTCAGAGCAAAACACAATAAGGCAATTTCGATTGTAAGTTATACCTTAAAATTTAACAAGTGCACTTAGTTACGTTAATTATTCTGTACTAGCTGTTGCCCGCGGTTTCACCCGCTCGATATTCGATTGTCGGTCTATAATTTCTACGGCTACTCCTCAATTAATAAAAAAACCGACTCAGGCTTGACGTTATCAATTAGCATATGTCCTTTCTCGGGACTCAAACTATCTCCATGGAAAATTTCATCTGAATTGGTACAGCAGTTTAAACGTAAAGAGGTAACAGACAGATAGACAGGCAGGCAGACAGACAGCCGGACAGACGGACGGACAGACAGACAAAGACAGAGTTACTGTCATATTTATAACATTAGAATGGATAGCGGACCCGGCAGACGTTATGTCCTGCTCGGAAAAGTAGCGCCACATTAAATATAAAATTTAAGTTTAACATTTACATTTTTTAAATTTGCGATTACATAATTACTATTACTATTTGGATATTTAACTGTTTACCTGAATGACCTTTATGTCTAAATTATTTAACTCTTTATTTTCTTTCAAATCTTCTGTAGTGGAAGTATTTCTTTAAACCCTCTTGGTTTTAAGCTAGCCCTTTCGATACATTTTTTACGTTCTATGTAATGTGTCGTTTCCAAGCCACAAATTTAAGAATGATTGTAGTTGCGGTATATGATAATAATGGAGTAACTCATTAAATGCAACGAATTTTAAAATCATTGTCGCACATTTAATTTTTGCTGTTGAGGAGAAAATCAATGACACAGTTTTTCAATGATAAAATGACAATGTCTCAATATTTTGCCTCACAGTACTTGTATCTGCCAGTTGCGATGATCTGATTACCTATCAATAAAACTATCGTATAAAACTTTATCAAACATTATCATATTACAGCTTTGTATAGAGCCCTAATGCCGCCGGTTATCAAAAAAATAGGTAATATACTCATGCTTCAAAGGGCATTTGTACGTAAACCAAGTACATATTTACTATTTTTATGTACTATCTATATTTGTTTATTTTTCTAGGTATAGTGCTGTACTTCTCGCTGCCCAGACACGAGTTCGGTCGAGTTCAAACAGTGCTGTTCCCGGTCTACTATCTGTTCAACTCTATCGTCAGTCTGCTGGCGCTCGTCGCCTACTCCAGAACGCAGTTCCTCACCAACTTTGAACACACTTCCTGGCCACAGGTAAGGACAAATGAAATTCTCTCTTTGAGCACCTAACCCCTCTCTTGTGAGTATCTTTACAACAAACCCAGCGTTGTTTTTTTACGATTCGCCCAGAAAACTATAACTTAGACTGATTAATCGAATAAGATGTGAACAAAACTTAGACAGAAACCTAAGTACACAAATTGACAAGAAAGTAAAATAATTCAACGTATTTATTTAGATACCAACTTCGCAAGATAGGTGTCGCACGAGTCGATTTATCAGATAGGAAGTAAAGGACACTTACTAAGATTATTTTAGTAACATGAAGTATATACTCGGTTCCGAGTTACGAGTTACGCACGCTGCGCTGCCAGTCTACAAGGAAGTAGGTACTTACCTATAAGAATACATAAAAAAGCTACTATCTAAAGCAGTAAATTAGCCAAAGGTCATTTTCTTGTTTAAAGGCCAGTCATCAATATCATTAATAGAAAATAAACTCGAGTCGGCGCCGACCGACGCGACGCTCCACCTTGCACTTCTGACTCCATTTCGTTATTGACCTTAATCGAAATACGATCGATCATTAAGAGTATTATGCACACAATCATTTATCATCATTTTGTAAATTAAAACCAGTGGATATTTCGGACGATTCTGTCTTTTATAAACCGCAACGTAACTTCCTAAACTATGGACTCAATAGATATAATACAATATAAACTTTCTAATGATTGATAGCAGTCATCATTTAGAACCGGGCGGGGGGCGCACTAAGTACTCGTACCGTAGAGGAAACAAATACTACGTAACACTATGTACTTTGTTCTTATGTTAGGTCCTCAAATAACAGAAATCTTCTTTGTAAGTTTGCTGTTTTTATTCTCAGAAAACCATTGTTTAAAATGTTTTTGCTCTAAAACAATAACACTTCAAATACTTCTTGCTTCAAATAAGACCGAGTAGAATGCACAATATTCATTACAAAATTGTAAAAATAATTATTTAGAATGCGTGCTAAAATATTCTGACTTAGATATAAGATGAAATGTGTAATATTTTTTATTATTACCGTGCTGTTGCCTACGACTGCAGCACAGGTAAGAGTTATTTATAAATCTGCGGCTCCGTTTGCTTATCAGTATAAGTGAAAATCAATTTTCCGTTCCCAATGTTGTGTGGACAAACAGTCGTTGGTAACCTGTCGCGGTCGCCGCGCTCATCTCTGATGCTTTCCCACTCTTAGCGTGATGTTTGCCGAGATGAGGTAACAAACAAAAATAAACGTAGCTAATTTTCTTTTAAACGATTGCCGGACTACGTCTCTACATAATGACGTACAAACGTAACGGTTGGTTTTATAAACATTAATAAACCTTCACGACTAAAAAGACAACAAATATTTCATAGAAAAAAATAAAATCTTAGAAGAAAAATGTAGGAACGGAAAACTGTCATATCCGCCCCATCGCAAAAAGCTATATGTAGCTACGTCACGTGACTGTGTTAGCTCATGTATTCTTACCGATTTGATGAAAATACTTTTTTGTATTGTAATTTATTTTAACGGCAAAAGAATATTAACATAAAAAATAAACTGTAGATTCAAAACTGAATAAAAACACCTTTAAATGTTTTAGCAGTATCAAAAAAAAGTCCTAAAACGGTTTATGTAACAATTTTAAAAAGGGTTTTTGATGTAAAAATTTAGAAAATTACCTACACGCCGTTCATACAACAAGTACGTCAACTTTAATAAAGGCCATTTGCGGGCAAGAAGCTAGAAAAAGAAAGATAATTTTTAATAAATTATACAAGAAAAATTAAAAAAAAAATTTATTAAAATACAACAAAACTCTCCCTATTTCAGTTATTCCTTCCGAGAAGAACCCGGTCCCCACTTCTTGTAGCTCATTTCACATGTTAGTCACGTTACGTACGCCCTGAGACGACACGTACTGCAATATTATCTAGTTACTTGTAGTGTACTTGGCTTATTTTGTAGTAAAAATGTTGTGGTGTGATGTGTCAGGTGGCGCTGCTGTCGGCAGTGTTCAGTATCGAGGCGCTGGTTCGGGCGCGGCTGGTGCGGCCCATGCTGCGTGCCAAGCACGTCAAAACTCAGATGGAAGAGGCGGCCGGCGGCGGACAAGAGGTCAGTACCCACAATACACTCATACCAACGTAGTCCCTCTCCGTCTAAAGCATGTGGTAAACGAGCACACGTCTGTCTACACACCGAGCAACCAACAAACACAACATGCACAGACTCGAGACAGTATGCTGTGGTATAACAATACAGCCAATACAGTGACTGAAGTATGCTCAAGTAGTGCTCAGCATCGGAGTACTGAAAATTACTGCACTGTATAAACTTTTCACGTATGGAATGATGTACCAAAAACAAGGGAATCAAAATTTAGCCAACCTTTTTTCAAAACGCAGTCCTTAACTTATAAGTTACGATTACATATTTATATTCTAGTTCCTGCCGGTGGGAAATATACATATAAATGTTTTTGTTGAATATAGAGTAGGTACAACAACGTCCATGGACGATGTAAAGTATAATATGTCTGTGGTGTAAAGTTTCTAGGTCACAATTAATAAGCTAACACAAATAAAGAGTTTCAACTCAAACAGTTTTTATAGTCGTACTCTCCGGTATGCTATAGTAATCAGTAATCAGGTATTTATATGACGAAGGCAAAATTGCGAGACACAGGTAATACCTAAACTTTACAGATTTTAAATTGCAATTGTTGTGAGTAAAGTTTTGACTGCAATTTGAGCTAAAAATAAACAAGCACACTATTGCGACGTACACTCGGTAACACGATAAGCACTAAAACTGATTGATTACCTTATATACTTTGACCCGGTCATGTTCCATTTGAGCTATAGTACGCTATCAGACAATGCATAAGAGTGAATCATGCGAGCTGACACTTTGATTATGATGATCATGTTGACTATTGCGACGTTTTTTTTGTTGTCTGGTAATTTTTGAGTGTTTGATTTCTCACCTGATCTGTAAATACTTTACTTTATTACTCTTTAAAAATAAATATGAACAGACCTAAATATTCACAGGTCAATTAACTTATGCCAAAGACTAAATCACTATAAGACGGAAGCCAACTTGCGAGTTCTTGCAATATCGTAATCGTTCTACTTACTGAAAGTCGCAGGTGTGCGTCCGCCGTTGTTTACTCAATAATTACAAGTGTGTTATATGTCCTGATAACGATTTGTTGTCGCCAGGTGGGACGGCTGGTCCTCGGCGAGCTAGCGCACTGCCCGCGCTACCTCCGCGTCCTGAGGACATTCCGCTCGTATCACTCTACCATCGCCATGGGCACCATGATCGCGTTGGGCTGCTCCATTTACTCCACCATGATCATCGTCGACTCAATGTGCCATTAGATCACCAACACCAAACCCAGGGCTCTCGCCTCAAACTCGTGCACTTCACGAATCAAATCTCCGCCTCGAGATCCACGAACGAAAAGAAGACACAGGAAATTAATCATCTATTTATCATTTCATTTACTGCAACATTCTTCTGAATAAACAGGGGCAGGGTTATATATAATAATAAAAAATTTCCATTAGCAAAGCTCTGCATTTTAATGAAGAGGCTGAGTGCGTCTCTTAATTCAAAGTATGCTTTATTTCAATGGTTAAACAGTATTTATGTACGATCAGTACAATTCAAAATAACACAATAACTAAATACTTTAAAATTATTATTGTTAAATTTAGGTATACTGTCTGTACAGATCGATGTCACAAAGAGACTTCCGAAACCTATCGCGTACATATTTAAGAAAGTTGCAAACTCAATCGAATCTCAACAATTATAGTTTATATTAGCTATAACTCCTAATGGTATATAAATACAGGTGAAATAATAAAACTGATTGTTATTTTATTGAGTAAAAACTCTAAATAAACAAGTCAAGTCGTGCAAGATAGTTTAGACAAAGCGACAAATCAAAACAAGAGTGATGTGAGTTTGCATACCGTGGTAACGCTGTTACGGATGTTTAAGGATGCATTTCGCTAATGCAAAATGGGCTGTGAAGTCTCTACTTTTAATAGTAGACACAATGTATATTTTCTGGCAATATTAGGTGTGATATATTTGATGGGTATTAAGGGTTTTCCTAGCGCTGGTCGCACGCATCGTTCTCCAAAGGAACATTGTGAAGCAATTGCTGAATTTATACGAATATTTTAGTAGTTAATTTGATTTAAGGTAGAGTTTGATTGACACGACTAACAAAATGATTTATACGTGCATAACGATTTTTGTTGAACGCAAAAATTTTTATGTTGTTATAACTCACAAATGATGTAATCTTGCCATCTGATCAAATGAAATGTATTAAAAAACAATTTAATGCGCTAACATAAGCGCTTCTTTACTTAATATAGGATCTACCGATAGTGTGATTGCATTCATATTATATATAAATGTATATAATTGTGTATTTTTTATATACACGTACATAAAATGACTTTACAATGTTTTTGGTTTTTCGATTACCAAAGTTTCAATAATTAATCTATAAAAATGTCACTTAAGTAAAGAAGCTGTTTATTCAACGGTGCTGCCACAGATCCAACCATGTGCTGCTTGATTTATAAGAATTTCAAGTATTATTATGCTCTCTAATTTCCTGCAACACTGCCATAAATAAATAAAGCTAAATGTAGTAGTTAGTAGTTTGTACCAATTACGGATTCCCGGCTATAACAAAAATGTTCCTTTATCGCAGGAAGTTAAAGGGCACAAAGTAGATATATTTTTAATTTAAAGTTGTTTTTTGTTATACTTTTCTGATTTGAGAATGTGTAAAATGTAAGTTGTTATTTTGTATGCGACGATATGATCTAGTCACAACAATTTTGTTATGATATACGATCGAAAAGTCGGTGAGTTTGTAATAAGTCGTTGTAGTGAAACCGGAGCTTATCTTGATTTTTCATTGTTGAAAAATTAGTAAGTTCTAAGTATAGATAGTTACAATTTCGATCAAGCAGCTCCTTGATGTTGTGCGGTAAATTTGTTTTAGTTTTAATAGTGCAATTTCATTGTAACATTTATTAACGTGAATTAGAACAGTGATTTGAAATATAGTGTTTTTATTAGACAATGATCTGAAAGTTAATGTAAGTTTGTTATTTATTTGAGGAAACGATGGAGTACTAAAATTATAGAATATGGAATACTAGAAAACACTTTATTTCAGAAACTTCCCAATCCTTCATACCAAGTTTGGACGCCTTTTTAAAATTACCATCGCACAAAACGGCACTATTTTATCATGGACGTCCACCACATCATGATAACGTAGGAAATAAACACAACTTCCATAAGAATAATAATTAATACCAGTATAAAAGTGAATCTCATGTACTTCAAACTTTTCAAACAGAAAAGGAGTCATGGATATCAGTGGAAGGCAGGACGCCAGAAACAATCAGTGTACGTACCTACCACAGGGCTCGGAACCATTTTACGCTAGAAGCGCAGCCGAATAGCGCCAGCGTACCTACATAACAAAAAACGCGCGTCGAATTGAAAACAACCCTTTTTTTTTGAAGTTGGTTAAAATCCTTGGTGGTATATACAGGGCTGTAGCTAGAGTTGAATTTAAGGTAGGGGAGCGGTGGTTTCATTCACGGGTACGGCGCAAGTATTTTTTCTATCTTTCATTATTTTACCTGCTTGTGAGCGTGAGTAATTAAGGTAGATAGTAATTGGGTGGGATCGCGGGAAAACAAGAGCAAAATGGTATTAATTCATAGTACGGAAAAACAATTTATATATTATACCGTAGTTTATGGACTTTTAAGGAAGGGCATTAGTATTTCAAGGTTGGGCAATGCCCCCACAATGCCCCCCTTTAGCTACGGCCCTGGGTATGTACTTGTACTAAAATATATTTAATAGTTACACATGTAAACATTAAAAATATAATTATGACCTCAAATTGTAGGAATCAACATAAGGCCTTACTTTTCCCAAAAAAAAACTAAAAACATTATAGGTTACGTAGTTATCAAAAGAATAATAAACTAAGTAATTATCCAATAATAAATTTATTATTTAAATTTACATAACATATTATTGTGCCAGTAATTTAAAAAGCAAAGATATTTATACATATTAGAAACATATGTGCGACATGACGCTAGCAACTTTTACTTGCGACTTTTATTTTCAGCATGTGTGAGACGGCAGGAATTTCCCTACTAGTAGATTATTAATTATTCTTATAACACTACAATACTATGTCGCAACGATTTCATAGGGAACTTAGTGTAGACGGCCGACAAATCGTTACCGCTCAGGATTTGCCGTTATCGTGGAAGATTATTTAAAAAGCGTCTAAGTATATACAATTCCAAACATTTAGGTCTTCTGCTTTATCGTGACGGCGAAACGTGACGGGCCATGCCGCTGAACAGTAGGGTAAAGGTTGGCTATATAGCTGGTACTTAATGAATTTTACTAGCGGCTCGACCCCCATATGTTATGTTATGGGCGTGGAACACCTGAATTAACTTCTTAATAAATTAAGCCTCATGCGCCTCATGGTAAGTGGCGTACTAAGAGATATCCTTGGCAGGGAGCTGATTCCACAACCCAAGCGTTCGCGGGAGGAAGTTTCTCTGAAACCGCACCATACGCGACCATTTCGGTTCTAAAGTGTGATAATGGATTCCTCAATTCCTCAGAATACATTGTACAAGCTGTAGAACACACACAGGGAGACAAAGTCCCTTCTCAGACTTAAGGGCTCGATACGGCAAGTGAGTTCGGGATCGTCGACAATTCTTACAGCCTGTCGTTGAACCGAGCCACAAGGGCCTAGCTAGTATCCGGGGGCACCCGCCCAGAGATGACAGCAGTACTCCATATGGGGCCGAACTTGTGACTTGTAAAGCAGCAACCTCTGCCTCGACGTGAAGAAGTAACAAACATACTCACAAACCATATTAGTGTGAGTGTGATAGAAAAACAAATCAAAGTCTCTTTTTGACATCGGCAAAATGAAGGTACGGGGGCAATATGGTGATATTATATATGGCAATATGGTGACAAGTTTATTCCAGTGCCCAATCACTTTCATCAGTATCTTAAAAGTCAACTTTGTCACAATTACATTCTTGGTGGTACTATATCATAGTTCATGCACTCTACCCAAACAGCTCCGTTTCTAAGTGCCACCATCTTAGGAGTAGTGAATACAGCAATAATCACAAATGGCACTTATGCTAGATTTTGGCGTTTTCGTTTTCTTGACTCTTAGTAATTTACAGTTTTTTTTTAAGGTCCTGGAGTAGGAGAGTCAGAAGTAATAGACTGGCAATAGGCACTGTGATTAAGTTTAGTTTGACAACGATATTTTCTTCTTCATTGTCCAGTCTGTCTACTATGTGCCTCGTGAAAGTAGAACACGATATGCCATACTCCTTATGCTTCCTATGCTTTGTATACCGACCTTATCTTTAACTACCTTTAGGTACCTCTTTGAAGCATGAAGCGTCATAATTTCATCGTCTATCGCTCTTTATTTTGCGCTTTTTTTGGCCGAAGACTTGTCTCTGTAAGAAAAATCAACAAATACGTAAGGTCATAGGTCAAAAAAATAAATGCCAGCGTTATCTCGTACAAATCGTACTAAAAATAAAACTAATATTAATAATGTAGTATGTTTACTAATATGGTGATATTAACGTATCCATTAATGTCCATTTTTAGGGTTACAAAAAACGGGACCCTATTACTAAGACTCCGCTGTCCGTCCATCCGTCTGTCACCAGGCTGTATCTCATGAACCGTGATAGTTAGATAGTTGAAATTTTCACAGAAGATGTATTACAGTTGCTGCTATATCTACAAATACCATAAAAATCAGTATAAAATAAATATTTAAGGGGGCTCCCATACAACAAACGTGATATTTTGCTGTTTTTATAGATAATGGTACGGAACCCTTTCGTGTGCGAGTCCGACTCGCACTTCACCGATTTTTCTTCACTTATTTGTGCGCGAAACGGGCGAACAACATCTGGTGTTGACAACGGTTCGCGGCCCACTGAAGGGGCACATAATAGACAGCGTGAGTTCAATCAAAAAACGTGATAATTGCTCTGGGCAATATTAGTCTGCTAATATTGCCCAGAGCATTTACCATAGCCATATTGGGTAAAATCAAATTTGTCACTATATTGCCATATACCACCAAATAGCCAACCTTTACCCTAAATTATAAAAGCGTCCATTTAGACAATTAAGGAACAATCACTGTTGAAAGTAAATCTATACTAATATTATAAATGCGAAGTGGGTTTGTTGGTTTATCCTTACTTCACGTCACAATTAGGGTATGAATATTGGAATCTCGGAATATCGAAATCCCGGAATCTCGGAACGTTAATTCCGATATTATAATACCGACACTGAGTAGTCCAATATCGTAATATCGGAATTAGTGAAATATTCTTTTTAAATTTTAAAATAAGTCGTAAACGGTGCCAGCCGGCGCTCCGTTGTACGGGCGATTTCATGTTGTCTCTCTACCTTCTTATTGAGCTGCTAAATAGTTACAGAATGCTATAAAAGCTTTCGTACTTTCTTCCACCAAAGTCCTAGAAACTGTCATACAGCACCCAGTACATTATCCACGAACAGGCACTTTGCTCAAAAAAAATCTTAGCGGGGCCTCGAGTCCCTGAAATCATAGTAAAACTATAAAATATTAGGGCTCAGCGCCGCAGACACTTAACATTTGGGGGCACGAGCACCCTCAGGCACCATAGAGTCGGCGCTTCTGCTAACGAAGCGCGAGGACGAGAGTATTGAAAGGCAAATCTACACTTCGTACAATGTCGCCTCGCCTTGAACGACTTCCGAACTTTGTCAGTTATTGTCCCCGAGTTAAAGGGAGGCAGTCTCTAGATTTGTTAACTGGTGTCGCGAATACGACTTACTACATTATATATAGTATATAGCAGACACAATATTGAAATTCATGTTCAGTAAACCTAAGAAGCAAAAAACTTTATCTTAAATCATATCTCGATTTGCAAAGCTTAATACAAAAGACGACGATTAATAGCAGTAGTACTATTTACCTACCTTTATTATTCTTGAAGTTTCTATTGGCTTCAAAAGGCGACATTTTTTTCAAACTAACCAGTAAAAAAGTATATAATGCGCATGGATATCCTAAACCTCAAATATACAGCAAACCCTGTATGCACTGGAGCTGTCTCAAAAACAAAGACTATGTTGAGGTAGTTTTATTACTTTCCGATTAACGTAACTACCCAACCACTAGAAGGTGTGATATGACTTTTGACCAAGAATTTGAGAAAATCTGAAAAAATGGAAGGCCACTGTGGACGCCAATTTTTACCTTTTTAAAATTATAATAGCTTATAAACTTGTATGCGACACGTTAAGTGTATATATAACATACGGAGCGTTTGTATTTAACATAAGTTTTGCCTTAGTGTTGAAAGTAAGGGTGTTTTGCGTCAGCTGGATATTTTTGATGCATTGTCCGAGTTTGCTTTTGCAGAAATGCTAGAAGTTTAATTGAGTATGCACTATCAAGTTTCTCTCTTAAAAACATATTCATAATGTTAGTAAATAAGTAGATTCGTTCCATTTGTTTCCAATTGTATTTTTTTAAAGATGATTTTGAGTTTTTGTTATTTAATTAGTAGCAGAATAGTAGCAAAGTGGAGGAGTTACTTTGAACGCATTATAAAGACACGAGTTGGTTTTCAAAAAAATAAATAAATAATACAGGATTAGTAGTTTTATTCCCTTGTTAATTTTTTTTTAAGTATTTTAGTGAAGTTATTTCAAAAGGTATTTTGAATTTAGATTTTGTTCATACATTGTGCTATTTTTAAATATATTTATCAAAATTGATTTCAGTATTATGTTTTTTATAGTTTAATCATCACAGAAGTTGTTTTATTTTTATGTTGATTACAAAAAGCAATTAATTTAAAACATCTTGTATCTAATACAACTTTATGAAAGGTATTTGATGTAAGAGATATTCTCATAGTTGATGAGTTTAGTAATGGTTAAGGAGTTATAGGTAAAGTCAATGTCAAAGTCAAAATGGTTTATTCAAATAAGGATTTTACAATCACTTTTGAATCGTCAAAGTTATAAAATATTATTTTTTGAACCCTCCCACCTTCCCGCCGGTTCACAATGTTGTTGATTTGTACCAAGAAGAATCCGGCAAGAAACTCGATAGTTACTCTTTTAAAAACACTATCAATAATACAAATAAACTAAAAATACAATTAATGTTTTAAATAAAAAAATTTTAGCCGTACAATTTTATGTTATTTCCATTTTAATTTGGTTTACCTATGCATCCTGTAATTGAGCATCATCAGTCCCAAGGATTTTTATCATTTACATAGTCTGAAATATTGTAGTATGCCTTTTTACAAAGTACCTGCTTGATAAAAGATTTAAATTTACTTATTGATAGATTTTGAATTTTATTGGGAACTTTGTTGTAAAAGTGTATACATTGCCCCATAAAAGAGTTACTTATTTTGTGTAGACGTGTATCATGCACCAACAGCTTATTTTAACTTCTAGTATTTACATTTAGTAAAATTGTTTATTAGTTAATTAGAAATGGAATAAACATGAAGTACGATGGTTTATAAGGGCTAATGCAAGCCGAAAGTAGGATTTTTTGTGTTATTGCTAGATACTAAAGTAAGTTAGGCAGGTATTGCACTTAGTACATGCATGGTGATGCGCTACCAAGTCTAGTTAAGATGAGTATCTTAATATTGTTTTTAATTTTGAATTGTTGATGAAAAAGTATAAGCTAGTATGAAGGATCATTGTATTTATAGATTGTTTATTAATTTTTTGTGTGCCTTCCTATTCAGAAACATGCAGAAAAGGTGATGCTGAGTTAGGGATTAGCAGTAGGTCGAGACGGGTAGGTTCGATATCGCGATTTGAATTTAGAATCAAATGAACACTGGTTGACGCGAATAAGTTATTGTGCTGCATTACAGTTTTTAATTTGAATTAAAAGCGATAAATGTAAATGGAAGTTAGGAGGACGAGAGATTTTGTTTTATGAGAAAATCTAAAAGATGTGTAAAGTAAAGTAAGGTATAGGTTCAATTGTGATTAGTTTTTGTTTTGCTATATTGAATTGGTGTTAATGTAATTAACGTAGGTTAAAAGGGTATTATAGTGTATAATATTTTCGAAATTTGACTTTAAAAGTCAAAAACTTAAAACTGTTTTGTGTTGGCGTTATTAACGAATTAATTTGAAGGGAAGTTGCCCAACATTGAAACAAGTTAGTGTTCGATAAGGAGGTAGGTAGTGCCATGTCTTTGGATCCTTACCGTGGTTTATCTGGAGGAAAATAAACTAAAAATCCTAAATGGATTCTGATTTAGTTAATTTATCATTTGCATATGGTTTGGCATCGCATGACGAAGTGTCCCGATTTTAGGTTAAAATCAGTAGGGTAATGTAGATTTCCCGCCATTTGTGATTTCGATGGGTAGTTTATAGGTAGCAAATAGAAAATTATACGCAACGAGTTGCTATAATTTTCTGGCCGATCGGTGGGAAATATGTAGAGGTTACGACCTCTTGTTAAGTGTAAAGGAAGTAAATATGCTAGCGAACGCTTTTACGCAGCAAATACTTCGTAGTGTTTTTATGAAAATATAATAGATGGTGTCAGTGTGTTTTAAAATAAAAACAATTGTAATTTAGAGTTTGTCATTATTTTTATATTGATTGACATTCCAGTGAAAAATATAGATCGGACAAGTCTATATAGGTTTGGAGGGCCTATTCCTGTCTCTATCAGGGAGCCCTAGAATTTGTAGAATGGCTTAACATTGCCAGTAGACTTAGGAATAGATACTCCTGTATCCAATATTTATAACGCATCGCCACCATTGCGACTAAATGTAGAAGTTACCAATTGTAATGGAAAGACGACCCGAGGTCCATGGAAGGATGTCCTAATAATCGAAGAAGTACATCAGCTAAGTTATGTTTGTATACTTATTCTCCTAGGTAGAAGTTGTGCCTAAATGATGTTAATTCTTGTGGCAATTTAAAAAGAGCATAATATAGAAAAGATCTCCCAATACCGTATATTTATTAGTAGCAGAGATTCCCGATACCTAAAAAGAAATAGGTAGAAGCAGCTTCTTTACGCCCCCGCACGCTGCAGTACTCACATAAATAAATAGCAGCATAATTCTAACTACTTTTAACAGCAACCTGCAGTAGTCGACCCGCGCCGCGTGCCTAGCGTCATGATTACAGAAAATTCCCTACATGATAAGAACATAAAAACCACGCTCTCTAACCTTTGGCAGCCTCGCTACTCACTAGTCCTAAATGAACTAGCCTCGCATCCCCTGCTGTTTTTAGCTTGACTTTTATCGTGGTTGAGTCGATCATTTTGAAAAGGGCACTTGCATTAAATTCAATAACATTGATTTATTTCATACTTTTAAAATTGCGACCAACAAGCTTAAAAAAACCCATAGAATATGTCACATTCTGGAATGTTTTGATTTTGTAACGAGTGCCCTTTTCGAAATAACCGATTTAACAATGTTAATAGTCAAGATAACATCCTAAGCTAACATTATAAGCTAGGATGCTAAGAAATCCCGGCAGAGATATATCATCAAACGAACTTACCAAGTGAAGTTCGATTATAATTACACGATTCTCTTCATTTGAAGATATAATATTAAACCGGACTTAGAATCTGTTTGCATTTCGTGTAAACAAAAATGACCTTGACACGCGTCTTTCGCTTTGTTAGTCTATGCAACATATACGTAAATACGTATAATATTTCTCATTGTTAATTTGAAATTTTGCAGATTTTAGGTTTAATCAGTGTCGTGATTTGAAAACCAGTTAAATAATGTGACAATAAAGGTAATCATGTAAGTATTTTTTATAAATTATGATTAAATTACCAGAAAAAGTTAACATTAAGTAAAGTTAGGTTATGTTTACAAGATTTGCATAGAAATTTTGAGTCAGGTTTGAAGCAAACCCTTACTTACCGTTGTCACAAACTGTTGTTGTTATCACAAATATAGAAAAAAATCCTAAATTCGTTTATTTCTAGTTATAACACATTAAAAAAAAAATTTGTTCGGTCTGTTTGTCAAGATCCTTTTACTCAAGAATGCGTGTAGGTGTCATGTTATAATTAATATCAAATATTTAAGACTACGATCACTTAAAGTTGTAAAAATATCAAGCTTCTAAGTCAATGTAATAAAAAATTTGCCCAAAATAAGGTCTTTTTTGTCGCATATTGTGACACAAATAAAGCAAAACCTATGGAGTTCCGTTGAACGGGAAGGATAAAATCTAGCAAGAAGTAAGGAAAATTCCAAAAACTGATAATCAAGATGATGGAAACTATGTACTGATTGTACGGAATTCTCAGCCCGCGCGCCAGACTCGCACTTGGCTGGTTTTTTTTATATATGCCTAAATTTGCCTTGCCGGCCCCATCAGCCATCTTATAACTCATTCCTTTACAGATAACAGCAAAACTTTAGAAATACTGGGCAAAGGTAGAGGTGGGTGGGTGATTGTATCTTCGAATGAAGCGAATCGTATAATCAAATTCGAGCTTCAGTTGGTTTGATTAACTATATATTATTACACTTCTTCGCTTTATTCTTCATATATAATATTAACTATAAGATAAGATAAATTTTCTTTATTGCACAATTTGAAATAGAAATACAATAAAAAATCTATAATAAAAAAAAACAAATAGGCGACCTTATCGCTAAAAAACGATCTCTACCAAGCAAACCTTTGGTTAGAGGAAAATACAAAGAGAAGTAGGTGGTGCGGTGACGAGAGAGGTAAGTTGTAATTAGAATAAACATACACAGAATATATAATAAACATCATAAACATGTACATAACATAAATATAATAAACAAAATCCTTACCTAACAGAGTCTCTTTACCTCAATAAGGTAAAGAGACTCTGTCAAGTTTAATTGAAGGTAATAGTTCCAAATTGATGCGTGATATCATTTTTAAACTGCCAATAATAATATTTTTCGACTTGAGAGGATTGATTTGAAGGCCATAAAATGAACTCCACTGAAGTATTTGGTCATGATCAGCATTAATTTTTTCAATGGCTTTATTGATGTCATCAATTGGGGCATGTGTGTAAATTTGGAGATCATCTGCATACAAGTGGAAGAAAGAAGAAAGTTTTTGAGTAATAGTGTTAATGAAGCTGGCAAATAGGAGAGGAGACAACACGCCACCTTGCGGCACACCAGCTGAAGTGGAGCACCAGTCGGAGAATGTAAACTCCAACCGGATGCGTTGCTGGCGCCCATACAAGTAACTGTGAAACCAGTCAATAACTGTTGGAGATATGTTAAGAGAGCGTAAGATGCCCAGCAATATGTCGAAGTCTACTGTGTTGAAGGCATTACTAATATCTAACAGCGACATAACTGTAAGTTGTTTATTATCCATGCCGTCGCTGATATCATTAGTAATTTTGATGAGAGCAGTAACCGTACTATGACCTGGAGGAAAATCAGACTGCAAGGGGTTTAATACATTGTTTTTAGTCAGAAAGGTATTAAGATGTTGTTGAATAAGTCGCTCAAGGACCTTTGATAAGAAAGGTAAAATAGAAATGGGCCTAAAGCCCGCTAATGTACAAGGAATTGCCTTTTTTGGTAACGGAATAATAAAAGCATTTTTCCAAATGGCTGGAAAAGTAATAACTATGTAATAAGTAGTAACTATGTAAATGTTCAGAGAAGAAAGTTTTGCTTTTAACAAGAATTACAACATCCATAATACATATTTATTACGTATACTTATGTGTAATTTTACTATCATTAATTATTTTCCATGTTAATTAGGCAATAATAAGAAGGTTACCTACCTAAATGACGAATTCGACAACGATATAATTATTGAAATAACTTACAATTTAGTAAACGATTAATGTAGCGAACCATGCTACAACATAAATAGCTTGCTTTTTAATTGTAGCAAATGTGTTAAGTACAGGAACTGGTGAAACTTGCCATTCAACAATCCAAATTATTCAGAGGACAGAGGACTATAATCGCCTTCTTCACAAAGTTTTTGTGGACGATGAAGAAGCTTTTAACTATATGACGTAAAGACGTATGCAATGTAGCAGTCTTTCCAGTGGTGCCTTAATATTATCCATCGGAAAATCGAAAGTTAGGAATGTTGGTTTGACTGTGGTAACTTTAAGACCGAGGGATCAATTCAAATGCAAAAGATATAGGTAAGACATTGTTTCTCTGCAACTGTAAACGACTGCTTTGGAAGATATCTTCAAACTTCTGGAGTTGGCCTGTTAAAAAGCTCAGTATCACTCAGCAATCTGTGTCTAGTGATTTTTTTGCACTTTAAAATTTGCACGTTAAAATCTAAGTATATGTAGACTTAAAGTAGGTGTAAGCTTCCAAACAAACTAAAGTCACCGACATAGCTCAAACATTTAGCAAGCCAAAGTGGCAAGTTTGCAGAAATTAAAAGGCTCTAGAATGGCGACTACGAACAGGAAAACACAGATTTAGATAGTCTCCTAGCAGCTGGACTTAATGGAAAAAAGAATGTTGCTTTAAAACGATTCCTTAAATAGGTTCTATTAACGAAACTAAGAAAGAAAAAAACAGTGGTTTTGTTCGTAGTTACTCCTTTGCATTTGCGGCTTTAGAAATAGTTTTATGAAAATTTAATCATTTGAATTTGAGCATGTTTATTATTCATTTTTTTTTTTCTTTACCATATAGATAACGAATTGTTGGAGACTGGCTTAAAGTGAGTATTATTACAAATACTATAATTTGGTTTTATTATAATGTGCAGGTATTATCCGAATACATTCGGATAAAAATATATCCGGATCCGGATACTAAATTGGGCGGATATTATAGTTTCTATTTGTGCAATAAAGAATTTTTAAGTAAAAAAAGAGGAATTAACAATCTCCATAAATAAAGAAGGAAGAAAAGAATCATCATCTGGCAACACTGCACTGTCCAATTGTCAAAGTGACAAATGACAATAATAACCTTACGTGGGTTTTTGTTATTTGTTATTTATATTTTTTACCGTAAATAATGCAATATAAATTATTTCCAGTGGTTATTGCGAAGGTGTCAATAAGTAACAGATGTCACTACAACTATGTTGCTCATAGGTTGTTCAAATAAAAGCAATACAATGAAGTGTAAGTGTAAAAAGGAAATTCAAGCTAAAATGATCATAGATAAGTGTAGAACTGTATTAATATTGTCGAGTGCAGTGTGCACGCTGGCTGTTCTAGTCTCATTACACAAACTATTGAGCTATGAAGTAAGGAACGCCAAACCCTTCTCTCCTATACCCGCTGGCCTTTATGGTAATTACTTGGAGCCATTACCTCAAGATACGGTTCCTCTTCCGCCAAGAAAACGAGATCAAACCAACGACGCAGAAGCAGTTGTGTCTCTGAATGCTGCGTTAGAGATGAAAAAAATGAGAAAGCCAGATAAAGCACTAAAGCTCTTCCAACATGCATTTGCGCTATCTCCTAAGCATGCAGACATCTTGAATCATTATGGTGAATTTCTGGAAGACACAAAAAAAGATGTAGTTAAAGCTGACCAACTCTATACCTTAGCTTTAACTAATTTTCCTGATCACTCTGGAGCATTGAGCAACAGACAACGGACTGCCAGTATTGTTGAAAATTTAGATAGAGAAATGTTACGGAAAATAGATGAAAAGAGAGATGCTTTGTCATCAATACCTGAAAATAACTCTGCTCTTTGTAGAGCTAAGAAAGAAGCATACTTCCAACATATCTATCACACAGTTGGTATTGAAGGTAACACTATGACACTGCAACAAACCAGAAGCATATTAGAAACAAGAATTGCTGTGGAAGGTAAGAGCATTGATGAGCATAATGAAATTCTTGGCTTAGATGCAGCAATGAAGTATATAAATACTACATTGTTGTATCGCATGAGAGATATCACTATGGGTGATATACTGGAAATACATAAGAGAGTGCTTGGCCATGTGGACCCAGTAGAAGGTGGGCAGTTTAGAAGAACTCAGGTGTATGTAGGAGGTCACATACCTCCAGGACCCACAGAGATTCACAAATTAATGCATCAATTTTTGAATTGGTTGAATTCTGAGGATGCTATAGAACTGCACCCAGTGAGGTAGCTACAATTTTATACTTAGTTATCATTCATGTCTTCTATTTTCCATAACTGTTGACACACCTGTCCTTCACTAATAACTTTAACTAATTCACTATAAAAAATACTTATGGTTTGAGTAATGTTACTGCATTTTTGCATTCCAGATATGCAGCTCTAGCCCACTACAAGCTAGTACACATACATCCATTCATTGATGGTAACGGACGCACATCACGCCTTATAATGAACCTGCTGCTAATGCAAGCCGGATACCCACCAATTATTATCCCCAAGCAGCACAGACATCTGTACTATCAGCATCTGCAAACTGCCAATGAAGGGGATGTTAGACCATTTGTTAGGTAAGTTTTTATTTTTGATCTTAAAACTTCAGTTCAGGTTAACTATTTGATGCAGAGAATTATTTAGATAAATGTGTAATAAATGGCACATTGCTACTCTGTTCTCAATACCACTTACCATCAGGCAGCCCGCAAGTTTTTTTACCACCTTAGTGGTATAAACAAAAAACTTGAAATAAAACTCACTCGATTTTTTTTATTATTTAGCAACCATTAATAACTACATAATTATATACTATTTAATATATAATAGGCAAAAATATGTAAGGAATAGTATGCAGACAGATATTATTTAAATGGAACATTCTGTGTTGTGTGCCCCTTAGTTGCCAGTCTGAAGGGAGCCAAGAAACTTGTGTATGAGCTAATTTTGGTGGATGTTTAATAAAAACATAGAATCAAGTTTACCTTTTTTTTTGAATTTTAGGTTTATTGGACAGTGTACAGAAAGGACGTTGAATCTGTACTTATGGGCTACTAGTGAGTACTCGCACATGGTGAGAGCTATTGGAGACCCTCAGATACTAACTGGAGAGGGATTTGATGAAGACCAACTATGACATTGACATAATCTAGGTAGATAATATTTAAATTAGTGGTTGACAATTACCTACTGTATGTTCATTTCCATTCTACATATAGTAGAATTAGAAGGTTTGTTAAATATATGATTATGTATGTGATTTGGATTTAGAAACTCAAAATTTATTTGAAGATGCTTTATTAGGGCTTTTACTAATTACATATTTTTATACATACTCTAATACACAGAACTCATGGGCACCAGCACCATTATTTTCAGGCGGGTGCAATTCAGTATACATTGCATTCATAAACTGATTTTCTTACAATAATATTATAATATTAAAACTGATTACAAAACTTAGTTAACTTTTCTGTAATATTTTTGTTATAACGACCAAATAATTGTACTTAAAATATTTTTTGGATATTTTAGGTGAAAGGAATGCAAATTTCTTGCACTTCCATCTTGGCGCCCATTTAACTCTTATGCTAGTAGGCTACTTAATGATGATCACAAATATTTACTGCTGAGATGCTAATTTGGGTATAGTCTTAATATTTTTTTTTTTTCTGAGCTGTCTACTGCAGTTGGCTGATGCTGCCATTATTGCTTCACGGGACTTTTGGAGCTTTTGGAGTTGAGACAAGTCTCGCTATCCAGATAGTGAGATTGTCGTCTGGGGGCGTTAGTATGTGCGGAGGTCGCCTTACAATAGTTTTTCGACGGTGCTATGGTCTGTCGGGGGGATGGTAGCTTGTGGATTGCACAATTAATCTGTTCGTGTTATTTTGTGTACACTCGAAAAAGCGGTCTTTAAGATATTGGGGAATCGTGGGGAGCTCAAAGTCCCTGTGCAGGTACGCATTCCGGACTAACCAGAAGGCTCTGGAGGCCGCTCTGAGGAGTAAATAAATAATATATTGTTGCTATTATTGCTACTGAAAAAAAAATCATACTTTGGTAACTACAAACAAATAAAACAGATAAAATTGCATGTAGTGTAGTAGAACAACTTTATGCCATACAATTTGTATGATATATATATATTTTTAATGCACTTGTAGCTCTTTGTAATAAATAAAGGTACACTTTGAAAATAAACTAAAACTGAAACTGAATTAAACTCAAATGAGTTAAAATATTTGCTTCAGTTGTACTAACATTTTATATGAATAATTAACTTGAACTATCTAAGTTTTTTGTAGCTTGGTCAATTTCTAAAATTCAGTTCATGCAGTTAAAAAAATTGAATTATTTAAAGAAATTAATATGACCAAAGTTGTGACAGTATTATAAATAAATGGACCTTTATTAAGATCTGCTTTAGGGTAGATGGACTCGGTCAAAAGTTGTCATTCCCGTTTACTTCTTTTAAGTTAAAAGTTATCTGTATCTCTATTATTAGTTCCAAAAACCTAGTCTGTTGAAATTATTTCTCTTACTTTATTAAAATATTGCTATACCCTCTCCAAATATATGGGTATTTCTTTAAACATTCTAGCTTGATCGTCATATTGATGGTCCTATAGTGAAATTTGTATATATTCAATTAAAACTTGTATATATGAAAGTTAAAGATAAAATGGTCCTATGTATGTGAATCAAAAAGGTAGTATTTAGTATTTATTTTTATTTAAATAATATCATAAGATCATTCTCATAAAAAAATATGGTGCATGAATTAATGGATGTGATATAATTGTGCATAAGAATTCATATGTATGTAATCAGTTACGATAGATCTTATTTTAAATTATAGTAAGATACTATCTCATTTCATTAGCTTTATGTAATCGTAAATTATATTGTGAGATAGAAAATTTTGTAAATTGAGTAATACTTATATAAATCTTTAAATTAATACCAGTAACAGTAACACCAGTCATTTTTGATAAATTTCTGTTCTCTTAAGAATGATGTGTCATTGTCTTATTGTCCAAACAATGTTTTGGAATATTTGCATTTCATGGTGTGAGTGGAGGTTCTATTATCAAATGTGACCTGTATTAAACTTAAGGGATTGCTCACAATGTCACATGACATGAACCAGTGTAATGTTATATTTATGTGATGCATATGATGTGAGTCATTTATCTGTATATATTTCTTGTCCTTACTAACCCTGTATCAAAAAATAAACTAACCTAAAGTACAAAAAAACATTACTTTACCTATTTCACTCATTATGCTGACAAATACATGTATCACTTCTTTATCTCAAAATTATGAGAGATATTCATATTTTTTGTAAGTAATTTGACATTTTTACACTTTTGTACTTATTGTATTTTATTTTTTGACAAGATGACTACAAAGTCTGATGATTTTACACAACTAGATTTAGGGAATATGGGCTTTCATTTGGTCATTTTATAATATTTTTTCCAAATACTTCAACAAATACGCCAAGTATTGATAAGTTATCCAGAAAATCAGTAGAAGAGTAGACAAAGTTACCGCATGTGCTCTCTGACGCTACACAACAGTCGCTTACCAATATTTTTGTTTACAGTAACTGTTAGGCAATAGGATTTGATGAGTTGAAAAAAATGTATTAGAAATCTAATAATATAAAAAAGATCTATCTGAATTGATAAATTCATTTATATAAGTTTAGTGCTCAAATTAGGTTTATCTCACTTCGTACCTAGTGCGACAACTATCATCTTGTTAGTTTCGCGAAATCCATTTTGTGATTATGTATCAACAGAAATTATTTTTTTGGTGTGCTGCGAACGTTGCGCCATATTTTGTAAATAGTGTAAGTAATTGTGGTTTTTTATAACATCATTGTATGAACTTTTCCTAAAGGGGTTTCCTACTTCATTAAAATTAGAGACTAAGACGTAATTATTGGAGCAATGATTTCTAAGAAGAGGAATGCGGTTTTGTTTAAAGAGTGCGCAAGTCAATATTTTATTAAAGTTATTACAGTTAATTAAATCAGTAATATTGTAAGAGTTTAAACTCATAAAATTATTTTTTCACTGTAGTAGTAGGGAGGGAAACGTTAAAGTGCGTCAGTGCCGACGAACTGACTTCGGTAGTAAGGGGTACGTGAGTGAGGGTTCCTTAAGTGATACTTAAGAAGAACAAATCAAAGTATTCTATGCAGGGGTTCCAAATTGATATAAAAGTAATAACTTTTCTTTTCAATATGTTAAAGTATCGCCTCAGTAATTTTACGCTCCACTACGGCTTAAAAAAAATGTAGTACTTAGAGTTTAGATAAGTTTGTGTTTAAATTATAAATAACAATGAAATAAAGCTTTACTTTTCATAATTGTATATAGGTATTGTCTGGTCACATCTTAAAAAACAAAGTTATCAAAGTTACATCCTTTGGTTATTTCATAATTACATTAAATTTCAATTAACATCACCAGTTATGTTAAAGTTATTCAAATTGTTTGTGCATATGTAAGTTATAACTCTACCAACTTTAATGTCTTCTAACAAATTGTAATATTTATTTAACAACATTGTCACACTTACCCATCATAAGAACCCTCCTGGTCTTAAAACATTGTATTTTAGCGCTTTAAAATAGTTTAGGTCAGGGGTGGACAAACAGTCGATCGCGAGAGGTTCACAGCTTTATTTTTTTGTTTATTTATTACAATACCGGGAAAACAACGTAAAATTGTGATTAATAAAAACGAAGGTTATCTTATTTTATAAGTGTATAAATAATGTGACTTTCCCCAAAAAGACTGTAGATTTTACATGCGTTTACTTAACCAGATTTTTTTGTCAGTCGCTCGCGTCTTAAATTTTTAGCTGTATTGCCGACAGTCTAAGTTTGCGCACCCCTAGTTTAGGTAGATTGTTATATAGATAGTTGATGTTTTCTGTATATTATAAAATCCAGAGGCTGTCAATATCTAAATTGAATCGGTTTTTTCCAAAACAGCATTTGTCCAAAAGTGGGTTTTTTACAGGAAAAATAAGAACTAATTAGCAAAATATTTTTGGGCATGACTAATGATTATTGTGAATTGAGAACAAATATAATTTGTTTTTTAATTAATAAACAAATAATAAATTTTTCAAATTTCAAAATTACTCTTTTTATAATTGTTTTATTATTTTAAATGTTGGACATGTGCTGTTTGGTAAACAAAGGTAGACATGTGTTATTTAGTCAGTAAATTTAATACTCACACAAAATGGGAGTATGGTCATACTTAAAAATAATGTACTTTTTACAGGGTTGTTTATGAACTCAACAACACATGGTCTTTTGATTGAATGTTTAAATTATTTGAAGGCAGAAGATGTAAGAGATATTATCTGGGATATGCTGATATCCCTGCCTTTGGTTTCTTCTGATATTGCTATTTTAGAATAAAATGATGGCCACCAGTTTTTGAAATCCGAAAAGATCTCACTGTCTCTTAATATATTTACCAAAATCCCTATCACAAAGATTATACAAATGTCCTAGCACAGTGAAGTACCTACTCTACAACGTTTTTGAAATGTCCAGTATCATATCGAATCATTGTTTGATTTTTATTTTGGCCGGTACAGCCATCAGAGAATAATCTTGAATTCTTTACTTTTACTGGTATGTAGTTTTGAATATAATCGTGTAACATGGAGCATACATTATTTACTCCTCTTTTTACTACTCCTTTATGATAAAAATAGGCCACTGATTGCACAGTTTTTAAATTATGAATTAAAAATTCATAACCCAAAGCTGTCGTAGGTAAAATACATCCCCACCACATACTTTAGGTATGTGAGGGCAAATTTTGCATGTAATCATAGCAAAGTCCGACTAAATCATATCTTTGTCGACATAAATATTTAGCGTTCATATTGCTATAAAACTTATTTGCCCTTGCTTTATGCACTTTAAGATTTATCTCGGCCTACTTTTTCACACTATCACTCTCATGTGAGTTTAATATAGTGACATTCAGTTTTTCACATGTAATACACATATCTACCAGTGGTCGACCGAAGTGAAGGTCAAATGTTATTTAAAAATGGTGAAGTACAGGATATATGTAACATTCAGTAGGTACTGTACAGTACTTAGTCTTTAAAATAAGTCTGCACTTGTTTTATTGTCATCCTGGGGTCCAGATAAATGTATGTTTTATTTGAGTATTGACACATGTATGTGCAGGGAAGCATTTTATGTGCTCGAGTGATGTGTATTTCCAAGGTTTTTCCGTTTTGGAACTTTGTTAGCTATTATTTATGCCTGCAAACGTCTTAATTCTTGCTATTTTTATATCATAGGTGTTTAGAAAAGTAGTTTTGCAAACCGTGTGTTTCTCTCCACTGGCAGTAGGTAAATGATATATGAACGTAGCAGACAGGTTTACTTTTCTGTGAATTTACACGTAGGCATTGTCTGGCGATTGTAGTTTTCCCAACAAATGAACATCTTGTTCAACACTTTTCTCATAGGAGTAGAATTTCACAAATTCTGAATTTTGGTCATCAAATGTTTACTTAGAACAGCACTTTTCAAATCCTTTTGCCAAAGGATTTGATAATTTAATAATGTCTTGGTACATAACATCCTGATGAAGATGTGTATACCACTCCTGAGATGCGGGCTATCTTAATTAATTTTAGTTTTTACATATTCTGAGACATGTGGTACACCTTTTTTTGTTTTCTGGAAGTCTTGGAAGCTCTTGCTGATTCTTCAGCGGGGTGTTCAGTTTAAGGATCCATGTACCTACTCCATCCAATCAATAAGAGAATTCACAACAATCAACGAAAATGTCTCATTGATATATTTTTTTTTAGTTTTTCTTATTGATGGGCAGACATACAATTGAGGTAAGGTAGGTGCGACACTCAAAATATCATCGTCCTCGTCTGACAAACCAACTCACTTCTCGTGATACCACTTGCTGCATTCAAACATTGCCTCATAATTAACCTTTTGGTCCTGCATACATCCGTGACACTACCAACTCTCACTATTATCTTTAGTGCTAATATCATCTCTGGTTTCTTTTTTATTTTTGAGGTCTATTTTCTATTTTGTTTTTATCAAATAGGTCTTTGGTGACTGCAGTACTTCTATAATTGATGGCCTTTCTTCTGTTGGTGTCTTTTCAGTATATTTAGCTGGTGAAGGCATGAGCTGCTTTAACACTGTTATTTTAACTTGAGCGAGGGGCACATTATCCTTATCATCGTCGGAACTGCAACTACCGTAAACCATTCTGTAAAACCTTTCAATGTTCTTTTTGGGATATGATCGTTTTTTTGTTCTTGCATTGATGTCGATTGCTCAGGGGTCTCGGGAGTCATGCGAAGTGGCGAATCTTCTACATCAACAGCGTCAGGTACAGGAGCTGGTGCTTCTGTCAATACAGATGGAGCAAATGCTGTTTCCGGAAAAGCCTGCGAATTAAATGGATACATATATTATATTATATATTATACATATATTGGATACAACCTACCTGTAATGTTACTATGTGTCATGCATAGACAGTTGTAAGGATAATATTGAAGCATGACAGATTTATTTATTTTATTTTAATCCTTTATTGTACAAAAAAGAAAACATTATAAGAAATTATAATTCTAGAAAAATCGTACAAAGGTACGCCCTTTGCCAGAAATTTCTTCCCGCAAACTCAGAGAAAGAATAAATTTACAAAAAAAAAGGTGGCAAGGGCTTGTACACTTAGTGAGTTTTTTGACTGAATTTTTCTTTCTCTGATCTGGAACTTAAGGCTCTGGAAGTGAACATCTACGATAAATTTATTTAGCTTTTGAGCCCTGGCCAGGTTCATAAACTGAGCCTTTTTACGTGATATTTCCGGATGTCTCTTCATGAACTTCTTGAACCAATCTTCACCAGCAACTTTATCTTGTGAATTGAAGGGATGCTTGATGTTATTCAGCTCGAAAAATTTGAAGACTAAGCGTCGAAAGTATCATAGGTAATCCTACATCAGCAAACCTCATAATTCTGCTCACAAGATCAGCATTCTGTTCGTCAGTAAGTAATAGTTGTTGATCAAAGAATTTTTTTTGAAACAGCGGGTCTGGAGGTGGTTCCTTATAGTTCTTCAGGGCACTTTGTACCTTTCGGCAGCTAAGCTGCCCACACTATGCTGCTCGGACCGCCGCCACCAGGTCGTCTTTAGACAATGCTCGCTCTCATACTCAACAATTTTCCAATTATATTAATTTTCCAATTTGGATTTTTTAAAGCATTAGTGAATTAACGGGAAGAATGCAATATACAAATGATGTTTTAATTCTCGCAAGGATAACTTTCTTTAAATTCTTATTTTTTGTAAGTATCTAATTATACAAAGCAACCTGCTAAATAAACAGGATACAAAAGACTACCAAATTATACCAATTTTGTATCCAAACATACGTTCTGGTTACCCTGCCGGTGGCAGCGAGTGAGCTAGCGAGCGAGTTAGCTAACTATGAGTGTTACCTCGAGTGACGGCGATTATTTTAAGATGTATTTCTGTTACTTAGGCCTTATCAACCCGACAGGCCATTGCGCGCACCTACCTTACCTATACTTTGCTAACGTAAACGCAGTCATTTCCAAATTAACGTACGTTTGAACCAAAATACAAAGAAATGCAGAAAGCCCACAAACAGCGAAGCCTTTCTTTTGGGAAACAATTAACTCAGTGAACGAACCTGACAAAACTCATACTTTTAGTTTTCGTAGAGCACCAGTCCCGTACAAGAGGTGTTTGGAAACAGAATGCACTAGTGTGGTTTGGTTTCATAAAAAGTTGAACAGTATCAAAAGAAGGGTTTTGCCGCTAAAAGAAATTATAATTTTGTACAAGTGCTGTTTTCGAAACAACCGATTCAATTGTAAAAATAACAATCATAGTTACAATTTTCGGAGCTAATTCCACTAATTGTACCACAGCCTAGACAGCGCCTTTGGTGTTGAAGAAAAATCCGACAGAGTCTAGAGAACGTACTACCATGAAACCTTATAAGGTAATAACATATTCATTTATAATAATGCGATGTAAACAAATAAAATGAGGAATCAGCCAAAGAACTTAAAATTAATAAATTGGCACATGTTATTATATTTACAATATGTACTTGCGCACAAACAATAACTAATAGTTATTAATTAATATATAAGACACTGCATATTAACTGCATTGTAATGGTATAGTATTGGAAATTTGGTTTCTTGTACAAGTGTATGTTTTAGCGTTTTTTTTTTTAAATTTCGCAATATCCTGCCATAAGTTGTGCAATCCCTTCCAAAGAGGACACTTGATTTGCCCTTAGTGTTAATTTTGCAGGCTAAATAAAACATGTAGGTAACTAAAGTTTTTTTGTCACTGTTGACTGTTTACAGCGCATTTAACTAAGCAACCAGTATTCTAGCTGCTATTAGTGTATATTCTGTGATAACAAGCAATTCGATTTCTGTTTAATATCTTACTTATTTAATGTATTATAGTCTTCCTTAATATATTGAAATATCTATACCAAACCAACCTATGTACAACATATTTGTATATAGATAAATCAAGTTCACCTGGTTATCAGAGTTTTTCATTTCTACCTATAAAGTGCGCTATGTCCACTACATTTCGTATTGAGACCTCCATTAGGGATGGCCCGAGAACCATCAGCGGTTTACTGCGCTCCAGCTCAACCGAGGTGTTGTAGAGGATTTTCACAAGAGCCTAATGATCTCTACCGCACCTTCTAGCTTCTGCGTCGATGTAGTTGTGATAAGCGTTAGTCCTTATCAGTATTTCGACAGTGTTGATCCCAGCAATATCGTCTGTCTTAAGGTTTTCGTAAGCAGCCGGGAGCCAGACTCACAATGGTGTATGAATATCTGGCTAGCTTTTTTTTTTAATACCACCAAGGTGACAAACAAGCACACGGTCCGTCTGATGGTAAGCGGTCACCATGGCTTATGGACGCTTGTAACACCAGGAGTATCACTCGCGCGTTGCCGACCCTTCGTTGAACCGAGTCAGAGTGGCCAAGCTGGTATCCGGGTGCACCTGCCCAGAGATAGCAGCAGTACTCCATATGGGCCGAACTTGCGACTGCTGTTCTTATTATACAAAAATGACTTGCCGATGATCACCAAGCACAAGTGTGTGCTTTTTGCAGACGATATATCCGTAAGTTTTTTTTTTTTTTTCTGAACTGACATTGCAGTTGGCTGTTGCAGCCATTACTGCTTCACCGGACTTTATTTGGGCGAGTCTCTGAAGGAGTCTCAGCCCGTATGGCGCCCAACGCTCAAGGGCTCCCCGCTGTCGCTCTCGGAATAATGTTAGATGAGGGTAATAGTATTGACTATGAAAATAACTTGACCTCTACTGTTAATTTAATTTTAGGGTGGCTAAATGAGAATAACTTACAAGCAAATTTGTCAAAAACTAAGTTTGGATACAAATTATAGAAGATTGTATCCAAACTTAAATATAACAGGCAATTGTTAAATGTTGACCAGCACTGTAACTGGAAAAGTCACATCGCTTCTACATGTAAAAGGATTTATAAATTTGTTTATGCTCTTAGAATGTTGCGTAAAACAGTTAGTGAAAATGCTGCGCTTACTGCCTATCTGCCTAATGGCTATGTAGCCTCAGTACTGAGGTACGGCCTTTTACTTTGGGTTAATTCTTGTGATATTAAAAAAGTGTTTGTAACACAAAAGAAATGCATTAGGGCTATATGTGGCGTTGGCCCCTTTGAGTCGTGTAAAAGCCTGTTTAAAAAACTTAGAATTATGACTTTGACATCCCTATACATTTTTGAAGTTATAACTGTTGTTAAAAAGCATCCAAATTTGTTTCCCAAGGTGGTTGATAACAGAACCCGTGACTGTTTCTGTCGGGATCCGACTAAACTCAAATATACTGTGAGCAATACATCTCTCTATGAAAAAATTGTGCGGTAATGTGCATAAAAGTATATAACACTACCAAAACGTTTTCGAAAGTTACCCCTACGTAAACTTCAAATGATATTAAAAAATAAATTAGTTGAAAAAGCTTATTACAAACTGGCTGATTTTTTTAAGGATCGGGAATTCTGATAGCACAGAATAATTACTGAATTGTAATGTTTTTTTTTTTAAATTTTCATAAAAAGTAGGACACTTTTTACTTATTTTGTTTTCCACTGCCAGACGGACGTGATTCTCGTAATTTATAAATGACTTTATCTTAACATGATGTGAGCGAATTGATTGATTTAATTTTATTAGTTGACATTTTTTTTAATTCATTATTGTTATTTATCTACTTTGCCTAATTTATTTATGTGTGAATTTTTATTATAATTTGGCATTTACAAATTAGCCTGCATTTCATAATAATTTATAATCAATAATCTATGTTGCTATTGTATTAAAGGGTAGTGATTTTTGTGTGACTATTGTGAATAATGTAAAATAAGAACTCACTAATAAATTGTACAGTGTAATCATGTATTTGCATGCTGTCTGGCCGAAATATATTTAAACTTGAACTATAACTATCTATCTTTAATGTGACTACCATATTTCTTACAAATAATATATTTTTGATTCTTGTAAAGCAGCAACCTCTGCCCCGACGTGAAGTACTGCCTCTCCAAGTCTCTCCTCAGACTTAAGGGCTCGATACCGCAAGTGAGTTTGGAATCGTCGACAATTCTCACAGCCCGTCGTTGAACCGAGTCAAAAGGGCCAAGCTGGTATCCGGGTGCACCTGCCCAGAGATGGCAGCAGTACTCCATATGGGGCCGAACTTGCGACTTGTAAAGTAACAACCTTTGCCCCGACGTGAAGTACTGCTTCGCTCTGTTGAGTACACCAAGTTTTTTGGATGCAAGCTTCACCTTATCTTGTAAATGATCTCGGAACTGAACATCGCTGGAGATGTCGACACCAAGGATCCCAATGCTCTTGGAGATGGAGCGGGGAGTGTTCTGGAATTGTGGGACTACAGTGAATGGAGTTTTCTTAGCGGTGAACGCGCACACTTGTGTCTTTGTAGGGTTAAATCGGACCAAGTTTACCCGTCCCTAGTCAGAGACCTTGGACAGTGTGGTCTCGATTTGAGTGTGAGAAGTTCTCCGCGGTTTTCCTCCACAACGGAACGAGGGATGTTTGCACGACCCGTGTAATAAGCGTCTCCAGTACCGTCATCTGCATAGCAATGCATGTTGTTGACGTCCAACATGTCATTGATATGCAGTAAAAACAGCGTAGCAGACGTCGTAGAGCCTTGCGAGACACCATTATTAATGTCAATGCTATCAGAGCAACTAACGTCAACTACGATACGCATACGAACGTATGCGTCTGCCAAAAAACAAGAAGCAAAGCAAAGCAAAAAGCTAGCCACCCATTTACACAAACCCTCGGGCAAGCCGTAAGATGGCCACTTCGATAGAAGACCCCGGTGCCAGACCCGATCGAAAGCCTTCGCTATGTCCAGGCTACATGCCAATGCCTCCCCCTGAATCTCAATGGCTAGTGCCCATCAGTGTGTGACTAGAAGGTCATCAGTCAAGCGACCGTGGCGAAAGCCATATTGACGGTCACTGACCAGGTCGTGTTCTTCTAGATATCTTAGAAGCTGTGTGTTGATTACACGCTCCATCACCTTGGAGAGGAGCGAGATAATAGCGATAGGCCTGTAGTTGATGGATCTGATCTATCGCCCTTTTTGGACACCGGCTGCACATTCGCAGTCTTCCATGAAGACGGAAATTGCCTAGTGTGGTAGGAAAGCGCAATGAAGCGCGTGACTACAGGACATAACTCAAGAGCACACTGCTTAAGCACCACTGCTGGTATATCGTCTGGCCCACTCGACTTATGAATGTCTAGAGAAAACAACGCTCGCCGGACTTCACACTGTGTATGGAGATTTCCGGCATGGCCTTACCGCACCACGGTATAGTAGGTGGTACAGCGCCTTTATCGTTCATGTTCGAGTTCGAGGCAAAGAGACTGCCCAGTAGATCGGCTTTCTCTTTAGCATTATGGGCCAAGTTACCATCGGTCTTTCGCAGTGATGGTAACGACGACTGGCAAAAGTTCCATTCGGCACCTATTTTGCCGATGAATTGGAATTTTGCAAGCTTTCCACATAAGAATTTACGCTGGAGCCTGGAGTTATGAATAATAAAAAAAAACACAATCATTTCGATTAATTTATTATAATGTGCGATGTTAAAATATTTTAATATAATAAAGCATCACAACTAAGTCGGTCGCGCTCCTCGCACTCGCACTCGCACTCACTTGTTCATTTGACAGCAACACTCTATCTATACAAAACAACCAGTTCATCTCAAGCAAAACAAACAGAGTTTACAATCTCGATAATATTACAAATTAATAAAAAATAACTATAATAATAATAATAAGAGAGATATCGTTCAGTACAAACATCGCGGCGACGCACCCACTCTGATACAGAGCATTCCTTTAGTTAATTTATTTATTATAATTATTTATTTATTAAGCACTAGGTACCTAACCGTATGTAAGTATATAACATAAAGTAAACCTCGAAGTTAGCGAGAAGCTCTACTTAGGTAATGAAAATATAAGAGGACTATTAGGCAGTTAAGTTACACGCAAATAAATTTCCAAGTTGATTTGATTTAAACAAAAACTTCGCAGAACGTATCATATGATTAGTTATACTAAAGTTTAAAATAAAATTTACACACTGACAAAATTAACATTACATTGCTACAAATTTTTAACATATGTTGATAATATTTAACTTTAAAGCTATATTAATTTTGCCAGAGAGTTGTTAAAAATATTCATTTTATATTAATATACCTACCTAGTCACAAAACATCTCAAATATCATTTTGAGAGTTAAAAAAAAAAGGGTTTTATTTCCAACCCGACCTGTGTCATGAGTTATTTATTTATGTATGTTATCAAAAAACACAAGTTAATTTCCTAAACAATAGCACCAGTAGGCAAGTGGGATTAAATACTTCATTACAAAGTGAAAATGGTAATAGGAAATTTACTTCTACATAGTGGAAAATTACACGCTTCCATTAAAAAGTATGAATTCCTCCTTAAAAATTAAAAAAGACACATAAGTAACGCACATGGTAGGAAAAGTTGCCCGCTGCAAAAGGTCAACTCAAAGGTTATAATGACCGTTGGTTGGTTGGTTTTTTGTTAGTGGTAAATGAACGGCTCAAAACTTTAGCAATCATCTAAAAGTAAAATAAATACATCACAATAAATAAATAAAAACAGACAGTATTTATATTAGGATTTAAAATATATAAATTTCAGTTTTACCATTTTTAAAGCGTCTACAAAGTTATACAATTTTTTATTTTTATATTTCACGTTTCGCAAAACATACGGTTTTCACAGTTCCCATCTTTAAAGAATAAAAATGCTATTATTTGAATTAACACGATACCCTAGATGAAAGTCTCCCGTATACAAACACAACTCCTAATTTTAGTTACTCATAAATTCCAACGAGATCTTTTTTTTTCCATCTAGCTATACTACAGTCAAATTATATTTTAGAGATTTCAGAACAAAACAGTAAATGTACGACTCATGAGATAATAATCGTCCAAACTGAATATTAAAGTGTAATAGTTATAAAAAACGTAGTAGAGTCGCACTCAAGCAATAAAAATAACCTTATGATTTCCCAAAGATCAAAACGATTATTAAAATATAATTTAAACATTTGAGAATATAAAATTGTACTGAATATCATACGAAAATAAAATAAAATCAGGTCAGTTGAAAATAGTATTAATTTCGAGTCTCATGTGTAAGAACAAACTTATTTATTAAACATCCTAATCACTAGAGCAATAACAAGCGCAATATATAGCAATAGAATAATATATTATTTATATAACTGACTCATATCGACTTTAATTTTATAAACATTCACAAATATTTTATTCCAGCAAGACGAGAAACATAGAGAAAATATATATATATATATGTATAAAGTGATTTTAAACAAAAAGAATATTAATTGAAAAAATCCCAATAAGTATGAGAATTGAACGGATTGACAATATTTTCACATTAGCAATCAAATTATGAGAAAGAAATGTGTAGAGAATCCATGCAATGAAAAATACATTATTTAAAATATTTTAGACTTTGGCTTATTGAAACGAGTGACACAGCTAAAATTTGCGGCCAGCGCAGCGCTTTTAACATATACGTAGGTACATCTAACTCAGAAGCTGTTATTCAATAAATTAATTCAAGACAAAATTTCGTATCTCTACATATTCCGTCCCCACAACCGCTTAACAAATCGAAACCCTACCTAGCCATACAAATATTCACTGGATTCTAGTCACTGCATAGAACTTTGTACTTTCCCAATCTCCCATATTTTTTAATATAAACGACATATCTACAATTTAAAAATAGGCCTTTAGCGAAGTTAAATGCATTGAGAAAACTAAAAACAAATCACTTAAAAAAAGGTTAAAGAAAAAATATTAAAGAACAGAACAGTATATCTTTATAAATTAAACACTCCGACTTTAAAAATGTCGATTTATAATTTACAAAAGTTAAGCTCGGCGCACACCGGCACTAGACCGATCGACTCGACCGATTACATCGATCGGCCGACCGATCGTCGGCGCGAGTCTCTTCCACGGCTTCTTTGTGCTTTAAACGCGCTACAATAAACAGTCTATCATTTCCACAACGACGGCTCTCGTTATATTGTATACTAAGCATTATATATAACACTGAATAAGGAAATTATTACTTTATTTAACAACAAAATCGCTGTCACAACATTCGACCGCCATTTTTTCATTCGACAAAAATCAAACGGAACATTATCGCAAGTGATTATTGTTAACTATAATTTCAATGTTTCAATACTGATCATTTGTTTGCTTAATTCCAAAACATTTTAGCAAAAGTTTCTCATTGTTTGAGCTGTCATCCGCCATCTATAAAATAAGCCTGCCTACACAATGTGAGCGCATATTTGAATGCGGCGCGCATGTTGCGTCAATATGATTAAATATATTTATATTTGCTATCACACAAGGAATTCTCATAACATATATTTAAAACTAATTGATCTCCGTAATAGTGAATATTTTCGGCATAATTTTAATGTGCTACGAAATTACGTCCCTTGAATAACAGTTCGGCCTGTTAGATATAAATTAAAAATAAAATATAAAAAAATAAATAATATACAATTCATTATATAAAACTGTAATGACTTTGATTGAGATTTTGTGATGAGAAGGTCACATCCTGCAATATTTTTCAGTGTCAGTGCACGACATGCCTAAGAAAAAAACATTATAAATGCTTGATCTAAAAGGAAAACAAATACTACAAACGTCTTGCGCAAAACGAAATCACGGACAAACACAATAATGCAGGAACTTCTTACAACCATCACAAGTTTCAAACAGAAATGACAACTCTTAAATATTTATGATACATATTTTTCTACAACATTTATATCATAGCCTCATCACCCATAAATCAGCAACAATTCTTCTATCACATTGACGCAACATTTGTGCTTTATTCCTCGCACACACGTGTACGCGAAATCGCCGAGTAAATCTACCGAAAAATCGAGTTCCCCTCGCTTTCCGTCAGATTTATTTGGCAGTAATTAAATAAATGTCCTCTTGTACTAATGTCGCGGCGGCTGCATGCGTCGCGAGATATGCTCCTCCTGCTGCATCTTTGCTCTAAACTCCGCGACAAGGTCTCGCGACTGCACGAGCACCGCTAGCTGTTCGTTCAGGAGCTCCTCCCACTGCGTCGCGTACGCTGAAAAAATTATAAACTGTCAGCCATGTTTTTTGTGCCTAGGTACGTACTTATAATAGTCGAAGCGTTTTAATGTAATAACCAGTAACCTTTGTAAGATTTGTTAAACTTTGTACAAGGTTAGTCAGAAATACTTACACAACGTAAGTCGAAAAGGTAAAGAAAGTTAACATTACTCTTTAAGTTTAATAGTGGCAAAAAAATTTTTTCATTCTAAACACTTTTCTAAAAACAAATATAAATCAGGATTTTCTTTTATAAATCAAGATCTTTTCTCACTTAGAACGAATATTTGTTACTTATTTTGTTATTTTTTTGTTAAATTTACTTTATGTGAAATTGATAAAGGTGCATCTTATAAATCAAATAATAACACCGCAGAGGAAAACCATGACATATTTGTATAAGAAGTGATGTCTAGATTATTGTTTGTGCTAGCAGCTATAATAAGACAGATAGCATTAAAAAAATGTGAAAGGTAAGGTTAAAATAAAATATTGAGCGACCCAACCTGATGAGCGACAGCGTTGGCATTATTTGTTTTAAGTTGTGAGTCATAAGTGTTTGTGGCACTAATGTACAATGTAAAAACTGCGACAATGTTTTTTTTTACACTGATGAGCAGTGAACAAACATTTTAGCACTTAAAAAAAGACATCATCAAAAGGTTCTAATTACCGAATTTTGATATATTTCCTATTTTCACGAATGTTAATTTCTGGATTATGGTGGATGGATCTGGATTAATGTTTACTATTATGACATGAATTTATAAGATTCAGCGCGTTATGTAAAGTATCAAGTTATGAATGAATGTCTGTGTCAGATGTCAATATAGGTGAATACGCAGTACGAGCGCTGCGCGTAGTGGACGGTGGCGTCAAACCTATCATCTTTGTGGTTCGTCGCGAGCCAACGCCGTCGCTCCGTCGGCTGCGCAGCCGCTTGCTGCGGAGATACCACAGCCCTGCAACACCCACACACCATCACACCACACCCTCATACCACACACATACATCATACACACTTTCACAAGTGACTTCGTTAACCTGGTTTCTAGACTGTTGAGATTTTGCTCTCCCCTGAATGAAAATCGGTTCATGTATAATCGACCAAATCGCCGGTAGACCATTTAAGAAAACAATCCTCTGCATCAAGATCAGCGTGGCGCCACGCCCACAATTTTTTTCGCCAGTTACAATAAACAGTTTTGTTTTGTTATTCATTGACCCGTTTATGTTATATTAGGTGTGCGCCAACTTCACGACCACTTGCATTTCGCACCCCGCCCTCCGTTACGAAAGGTGAGTGTGAAATCAATCTTAGATGTGGTTCAGCAAAGCTTTTGTCGATTGTACATTATTTGCACGAGAGCCCCCAATACACACATACATAGATAATATGGGCATGGAGGAAGCAAAATTAATGTCCCAGAATTGTAGCTAAAGACTCTAATTTTAAGTATGTATAAATAAAGGTATATAGTATGAGTGTGGCGTGGGGGGGAGGGGGTACTGACCGTCCTGATCGTAGTCGACGTCTCTGGTGAGCGAGAGTAGCTGTGCGGTGCGCTGTAACGCGTGCTGCAGGTAGTCGGAAATAGCCTTGTGGTTGTCCAACACCTCCTCCTCCGCACGCTGCAGCTCAGAGATCGCCTCGTGGAACGTGTACATCTCCGCAGACATATCGCCTTCCTGCAACAAACAAAAATAAATGGATACACGTACTCACGCTATACAAGCATATCCTTCGAGGAGGTTTAGCCCGTAGTCCACCAAGCTCAGATTCTTGAAATAATAATTCTTCCCTTTTTAGTGCATCTTTTTTTAAAGTCGGTTCTTATTTTTGTTAAAAAGTTTTTATTTATTGTAAGTTCTTATCATGGCGCGTGTGATTGTTCCAACCGTTGTACATGTCGTGTTGTGTGCGAGTATAAAGTACTAACGTTGAGCGATCGCAGCTGCGCGAGGTCGTCGTGTGCGGGCTCCATGTCGACGTCGCGGTCGGTGAGCGGAGACTCCGCGCGCGGCCGGCTCGGGTCAGACGTGCCCAACTCCTTAACCCTATACACAAACAAATATGTAAACGTTACATGTTAAGTGAATCCGAACATTATTTTTGACGTGACAACGTCTTATAAATTGGTTTGCCGGGTGACACTTCAAGAAACTGCGTTACGCTCCGCTCACGTTATGCGCTCACAATGAGAGCGAGTGAGAGGCACGCGCCCGCCTAAGAGCGAGAGAGACAGACATAAAATCATTGTCACGTAAAACTTTCGCCCGTATACCGACTTTACAGGCAACCAGTTTTTCATACAAACTGTGTTACACCTATAGGCTATCGCTACACAAAACGCGTTATTATCATAAAGCGCTATTTGCTATAATCGCAAAATGCAAATTCATTCATTATATGCCCTTGAATTATATTATATATTAACAAAGGTTTTATCGAATTTATTAAATGTTTGAAATCAACAAAAACTTTAGTTATTCCATAAATAACTCACATTTCGTAATTAACTACGCTTTAAGCGACAAAGATGAATAACAATGATATAACATAATATAAAATAATAAACAAGAATATAAAATAAGAAATAACAATAAATAATATAAAATAATAAATAATAATATAAAGGGCGCGTTTTGCAACAAACTGTCATGCGTTCGTTTACGATATTTTTGTTATTTTTGTCACTTTTGCCACCGGAAAATGAAACTTTAGACCCATGTCTGGAGATGGGGTTTTTGTGTTAATCTGTCAAACTGTCTATACATATTCATTGTTTATGGTAGTGAGTGTGTGTTTTATCGTAGTGTGTGTACGTTTTGTAAGTTTTGCAACCAAAATGTTTATAGTTATGGGTATTGACAGATTCGTTATTTTAATGATATCCTAAAAAGTAATTTATACCTGTCTAGCTCCGATCTTTAGCAATACATATTAGTTTTCTTTGTAGAGAGTTTTTGAGTTCGTATATGTGGTATGAGGTAACTCTGTGTTAACTGTACCTGTCAGCATATCGTAGTGTATTAAGTGAATGTTCGCAGGAGGACATGGCGGGTGAGATCATAGCGATCATGCAGGTCTTCGACTTGTCGCCGATGAAGCTGTCACGAAGCACCTGCGTCAACTTGGACACACGGAACGGTAGGTGGTTGCCTTTCTTGCCGAGAGCTCGGATGCACTCTTTAAGCGCCAGCAGCGACTTGTTGATCTCTGCGCCCTCCATCCCTATTAACAAACAAATAATGCGTTAACCAGCCTCGTCGGTATACAAACAAACTACTGGTAGGCTGCAGAGTTAGTGAGGCAACTTGGAAACTTTATTAATTTTTTATATGTTAAAATACAATAAAATGTGCGGGGGAAATATAGTGTAGCGAAGCTAGCCTGGTAACGCACATGTACCTACCCGGACACGAAGTTGATCTGGTGATAGTTTTTTTTTTTTGTACCACTAAGGTGGCAATCAAGCTTATGGTCCGCCTGATGGTAAGCGGTCACCGTATCCTATGGACGCTTGTAACACCAGAGGTATCACTCGCGCGTTGCCGAAAACCAAAAACTTGACCATTATACATGTCTGTAGTAAGTTTTACTTAACTACCCGGTATTCTTTTATAACATTACTGAACTGACTGAGTAGTGTCCAACAGACTCATTATATAAATCTAAAGAAAATAAACATAATTATACATGAATATATTTCAATAAATGTGAATGCAACACAATATTATATATATATCAGTTTTTCAATGTAAATACTTATTTACTTCGGGATGTTACAAATAATTTTTCCAGAATGTTCCGAGCAGACATTGAACAATTGATCTGTTACGTCTGACAGCAAAACTAGCTTCCCATCTATTTGGTTTAAGATAACTCGGTAAAAAGTACAAAACAGGGCAGACTATTTGGCGCACAATGTAGTCACATCACAATGCGCCAAATTTTCCGTCCTGTTTTGTACTTTTTACATAAATATCTTACACTAGTAAGCTAGCTAGTTTTAGTCACAAGATCCACCGTCCGTCTGCTTCATTAGTTTTACTGTCGGGGATCCATCGACCGTCTGCTTTATAACAGAAATTCAAGTTTCAAATTTTATATTAGATTTAAATAGAATGTTATTGTGTATATTGGACACTTGTTAGTTAGTGAATAACTATATTGTTTGTTAAAAATTAATATTAAATTATTTATGTTACAAATATTTCATTACATGCATAGATTCGCAAAACATTGGGAATAGATTAGATAAAAGGTAAGTTCATAGAAAACAATATTTAAGTTTTTATAATATTATAAACTCAAAATGATGTCCGCGAGAAACTTGAAGTCGTCGTTAAGGGTTGAACCAGCGTGAAGTGTTATAATGTATGTACGAGATGAAGTTAGATCATATGTGGATAAAGAACTGGTGTAAGTGGAGTGTAGCCTGTAGCCTGTACCCCAGCTCGTGTCGGCACGTACTTGTCTGTCTGTTCGCGGATGACGTGTCGGCGCCTCGTTCGTTCCCCGCGAGATCGATCAGCGAGAACTTCCCGTGGACGCGGTGCACGCCTGGCGAACGCACGATGATCTGGAACACTGCGTGTGACCGCGACGAGTTCGAGTTCGCAGACGTCTGTAACACACATAGACATATAACATTGCATACTAATCAACTACTAATAACTAAGTTTTATCATTTTTGTCCACTTTACACGATAAAAAATCGCTTTATCTTGAGTAACCACTACAAACTGAAGGACGCGAGGTAGACGGCCCCACCAAGTGGAACGACGAACTAGTTAGAACTGCAAGAAGCCAACTCGATGCCAATAGATCAAGACCAGCCATTGTAGAAACATGAAGAGGCATACATTCAACAGAGATGGTAAAAATGAAGTTGGATAAAGTTATAGCCTCTGGGGGCTAAGTCTAGGTTAGTGACTGCTCGCTTAGATCAGCTTGAACGCGGTCCCAAGTGTGTTTGTCTCACCTGCCCCGAGGTCCGGCACGCGTTCCCGTGCTGGATCAACTTTAGCACGGCGTCCACGTTATCGACCACTGTCTCCGTGAGTCCCACTATCTGCACCTGCTGCTTGCCGTCCTCCAGCACTCGCAGCTTCGCCTTGTCCGCGAGGAGGTCAAACACCTGCAACAACACACTCAAATATTATAATTTTACTAAAAAAAAAACTTTTAATTATTTTAGTTATATATGCCTCAGCATTCATTATCAGTAAAATTTTGCTACGTTGTCCTAACTCAAAACTGTTTTAACTGTGAATAAGAATATATTCCCACGTTACAGTTTATTCTAAGTTTGATCTCATATTTTCTCTACCTTGTCAGTGTTAGTGCTTGCATTAGTTCCCTATCTACCGTTATGTTTTTGCGTTAGTTCCCTTCCCTTGTACATGATTTATTATTCTATGCTTGCACTAATTCCAGTATCTTGTTTGTTACCTTGCCACTTCCTAAAAAAAAGGTGTGATACGTGGCTACGAATAATACGAAAACAATTGTATTACACATTTGTTTTGTGTTCTATACGTTGAGTAATAAAGGAGTGGCGGGACTAACTCCAGAAGGCGGCGGAGAGTGGTCAAACTGCAGAGATTAAATCAAACAAACAAAAAATCAAATCAAAAATAAAGAATCCTGTGCCCTTTCCTTTATAGCCTTCCCTTGTTAATGTATCACGGTAGCTACTTGTGGTTAGTTACCTTTCCGGAGTATATCTCGAAGAACGAGGCGGACACGATGAGGTTGAGCGGCTTGTACTTGGGCGACTTGAGGTACGCGAACACATCGCGCGCCGCCATCGCGTATATACCCTTCTTGCAGTCTTGCGTCTTGCCCTGAACACACACCAACAACGCAATATTAACAACATGACCCAACATACAGAGGCTATGGAACAGTTTTACAATTTAAAACATGTTTAATTATGTGTGCTGTGAGTTACCGGTAAAATAAAAACATGAGTTGATGTCCGAAACTTTATCAATCTAGTTAAGTTCAGCTGATCATAAGCTGTGAACACATTTAATGTTAGACAGTATGGCAACACCACTATTTTTAGATTTACATTACATTATACACTTAAGTCTATGAGGCTGGGTTAAGTTAGGATAGGAATACCACACAAAATAAAATATAGGTGTAAACTTAATCTAAATTTTATTTAAATCATTTACAAAGCCATCATTAAATAGCATTGAAATTCATTCGTTTTCTTCTATTTCAGTTTAATAAAACAATTCTACCCCGAACCGCCTATACTCAAGATAATAAAAATAAAATAATTGTTATTTTATTAATGACAAATATAATCTTTATCATATGGATAGATATAAAACAGCTAGAAAATACGAGTACCATTTGTAAATGGAATCATTTGTACAAACCTGAAGTTCTGACACAATGTGTGTACCTGAAAGTCTCCGCCCATAGTGTGCGTCTTCCCGGACCCAGTCTGACCGTACGCAAAACAAGTCGCCATGCCGCCCTCGAATATTGTCTGTACCAGGGGTTTGGCTGAATATCTATAACCAAATTAGTTACATCATTACAGTGTCACACGCATTCAACATACCGAGACAAAATTACCTTTAACCTTATTTAGCCTTAGTTAGCTATGGTTATTCGGCTAAAAAAAGTTGCAAGTACAAACTCGGGAAAAAGCTAGTTCAAAATAAAAGGTGCTTCACTGATTGCCTGAGATGCCAGTCCATGATGGACTGAGTTAGAAAACCTATTTTTGACCTTAACTAGCTTGATGCCTCTAGCTTTCAACTTAAATGGTTGCATACACAGAGCATGTTGAAACAAAATGCGAACTCAGTTCCAGATGAACGGATGACTTTGTGAATGTTGCCGGGAGCCGACAGTACAGGTGGTATAGTTCTTCAAGCTGTAGAGAAAGTTAGACGAGACCTATGCCCAGAAGTGGACGTCTGTAGGCTAATATTATAATATTAATTTTAAAACAGCTAAATTTAGCAGCTTAATGTTAGGATCCACACTCTATGTCTACGTACTTGTAAACGATCTCGTTGGTGCAGCTGTCGTCGAACGCGTAGTCGAAGCGGAACTTCTGGTTCTCAAGGTACTTGGTAAGGTCCACCTTGTTCTTGGGCTCGTGGACTATCATCTGGTCCTTCGTCGGCACGCTTATCACGTCCACCTAAAACAACATTAAGAAGTTGGTTTAATGCTTTAAGGCAAACTATAAAGGTGTGAGAAGCTTTGAGACAAAATCCAATATATTTTATTTTCAACATAGATTAAATTTGCAAGCTTAATCTTCATTTTTACTATTTTTAATTTCGCTATAATTATATGTATATCGATAATAAAACTTATGAAAATTCTGGAATATAATACACCTACCTTAAAAATTCATCTAAACTAGTACTATTGTAAATACTATGTAAGAGTTTATAAGTAATAGCGGATTCGTATGCGAGATATATTTTCCGCTAAGGTTATAAACAAAAGAAAAGAAAAACTCACCTCTTTCTTATTGAGCTCCTTCTTGTTGAGTGGCCTTTTCCTCACGCAGACTGTGATCTGGTGATCCTCAATGGGCTCGTTCCCCGTCAGGGGTCGGAAGTCGACGCTACTCTGGTACTCTCGGATCATGGCCAGGAATTCCCAGTTGGGGTTCCCAGGGTCGATATTCATAAGCGCCTCCTAGAATTTTTATTAGTTTTATCATAAACGTCACACAAAAGCTGTTTAGAATTATATAGAAAAAGAGATAAATAATTTATATAGCACAAGTGTATATAGTTCTGGGAGAGTTTTTGTAGTGTGCTGAAAATTTAGTAGAGTGAAAATACATAAAAACTTATTTTTAAATATAGTGTAGAAAGAAATAAAAAAATTACAAATAGGAGGAAAATCATTGCAGTATAAGAATGTCATTATATTATGAAAAAAAGGAACTTTTATTTGAGAGAACCTATACCTTCTCCTCCTTAAGTTCCGCCTGCCTCTGTCTCCGCTTCTCCCGGTTCTCCTTGAGCCGCTCAACTTCTTTGACCACATTGGAGCGTCGCACCGCGCCTCCCGCACCGCCACCTGCCCCCGCGGCGCCCACTCCCCCAACCCCACCTCCACCGCCTCCCCCTCCGCCCCCTTGGGGCACAGATACCGTGCTACCCGGCGCGCCACGCACACCCAGGTTTGATGCCTGAAACTATACCAACGAGGAGATTTATAACTAACTTGAATGGACAGTTTATATTTAAGAACTCATCAGTAATAACTACCTATTTAAAAGTACGATAAATATAAAAAAGCCTTTATTACTAAGGACCGCCGTCACCGAAGCTTTTATGCATTTTTACGTTATAACTTTAAATAAATAAACCGGTAAAACAGATCAGTTATGTTATTAATTATTAAATAAAAATGTAAGATAAAATAATTTTATCTTATCTTATCATTTCATCACAATTGGTCCATCCTTTTATAAGAGTGTTCTAGATCATAAACCATATTATAAGTATTTCTAAGTAAATCATCAATTTATACTTTTCATCCGTACTTTTCTTACCAAATGTTTAGGTATAATTAATTAACTATCGAAGTCATATTAGTCATCAAAATGTAGCACGAAGTATATAATTAATCAGACATAATTATTTACTATTTCTAACGTAGTTTTATGCTGTGTAAGACACAAAAAAGATTCTTAAACTGATTGAAATAAAGAAAGACGGAGAATCTTGGTAAATATAACTAAATGAACGTAGCTGCGCTTATTGTTTATGTAGGTGTGTGCGTTTTGTGTGCCGGCCGATCGGCTTACTTTGTGATGCTTTACTTTTTGAACTGAATGCTCAGTCTACCTTTATTCATTAGTCTGAGACAAGAATAGGAAAAGTATGCTAGGAAATGGTAAGGAACAGAGATGCGCCGAATATCAACGATGAACCCATCATACTGGGAAGAATATATTACAGAGCACATGGTATACTTCCACACATTTGATTTTTAATCAAAAAAAACCATAAGAGCAAGGGCAATGGGATTCCAGTTGGAAAACTCCTTTTTTTATTTACAGCCTTGGCATTTAAAGATACTCAATTAGAGGGTACTGATGACCTTGGAATATCAAACAAGCGCCAAGAGAAGAGCTTATCGCTAGGACTTAAATATATTCAAATGAAAATTGACAAATGCAGGATTAAATTGCATTGCCTATTTTAAGTTTTTTAATTTTCGCGTTCCATTACTACTTTAATAAAAGACGGGATGGGTTACACCAGCCTTGGTCACGGGTAGTAACTCAGTCGAAACGTCGGGAAAAGCGTAGTTTGCCAAATAACGACGCGTTTAATCCGGTTTTATTTTTTAAATGCGTTGCTTATATTATTAACATTAAATAAACAATACAACAAAGGGGTAAACGGTACAGGTATACCTGCTTTCTCACACCGTGTTGCGCAACACTCTAACTTCTGTGTGGGAAGGATAGGGTACTACTAATAAATGTAAGTTGTGTCAAATCCGGTCGTCTTCAGATCAGGTACCGTCAGGTATTGTTTCAAGGTTTCGGTTTTGTACAAGTAGCACTGAGATCGTGTACATATGCCGGACGTCGGAAGGAATCCGTCAATAAGCGGCCTTAATATTCGGCGCATCTCTAGGATTGGAAGAAAGGTAGGTGTGTGGGAACCTCTTTAGGGTGGGTTCTGCGGTGCGGGTAGAGCGGCGGCGGCTGCGGCACGGACGCCGCGCTAGGGGTACCGCCCGCGCGCGACCGGCCCGATGACGGCGCCTGTCTCACCGCGAACACAACACAACATTACACAGTACAAAACTTGACTACTTCGCAACACTATCTATACTACATTTTAGAGAACAAGGAAAAGAGAGTTAACGAGATGGGAAAAAAAACAAATGGAACATTAAAATCGGTTCAGTAGTTTGTGCCTGATGTGAACACAGACAAACTGTATCGTACCGTACACCACCCAACCATTTACGGTACAAGGGCGCAAGAGTTGAACCGTATCGCAACAGTGAGTAACACATCGGTGTTATGGTGGAGTCAATCGAACAAACTGGCGATCGCAAGTGCTCTCGTTTGATAACAGCACACAAATTGACAATAAAACCAAAAACGACTTTTTTGCCTACCTAGAAATGTTTTACAGCCCAACGCAAAAGTATTTACACTAGAGGAGACATTATAAAGAAACGACACGTGCGTCGCCGACGAAATACTAGGATACTAACTAGAAGTCACTAGTATCGGGAATATACGCGGGAAGGTCTGTTCCAGCCAGCGACTAAGTGAGCAGCAGCCCATACACTGTACATTTTAAGACAGCGGCGACGTGTGCGAGTGCGGTGTCTCCTCTAGAACGTTATACATGTTGTTCTCAATGTATACATAAACAAAATAGACTCTGTTCTTCTTTTTCAACGTTATAAAAACTCCTCTTTTTAAATCGAAGGTAAAAGTTCTTAGATTACTTATATGTAGCACTGTATCAAAAAATATTAGGTCTTATGACTTCTACATAAATAATCAAGCAGGGACAATTTCGTGGGCACTTAACACCTATGGCAAACGCATTACATCCTGTGTCAATAACATTATAGCGTTAAAAAAGAACAGCATTACTAATCACAATAGATGGTACCAAAAGCAATGTAATAATTTACGGACATACTCAGCTTTTGATGTTGAGGGCTATATGACCAGAGTTGTTACTCTTGAAACCGGACAATAGCTCTCGATTGAGTTTGTATAAAGGAGGACAATAAAGGAATGTGTTGAATCTTTTACGATTGAGCGATTTTGGTTATATTTACGTCTACATCCTAATTTACAACCCACATCCAATTTAAAACGTATAAACTGTTATAATTATACTCTAAAGGGCATTCCCTGGATCACTAAATTGTGAATCAACAGTACAATGTTAATGGGTATGTCACCTGCTGCGTGATTCTGGAGTTAGGCATCTGTTGCGGCTGCGGCGGGTGCTGCGGCGGTGGCACGTTCTCAGTCCCCCGGCGACCCGTCGTGTCTCCGCCGTGCCCGTTAGTGTACGCGCCGCCCGCGTTCGACACTCGCATCTGATTGTTGCGGATTATACGAGACGGTGCTGTAACGTACACACACACCACTCATTTAATAACTAGACAAAATTAAATAGAAAAAAAATAGTTAACACTTTCTTTTTGTTTTTGATTGTTTTGTACCGGAAACTAAATTTGAAGTGTTCAAGCCGCAGAAACACTTGGAAATAAAACTTAACATTAAAAAGCAGATTTTAGTGAATTTTACTTAATGCAAAAACAGAACCAAGCGACACATTACCAACGATATTTGCCGTATACTACATAAGTTAGTTATCTATTAGATTTACATTTGTCCGCACTATATAATATCATCATAGTGTTTCCCCATCACGAGGAAATAAAGAAAAAATATGTAATGCCTTGTTGTGAACTGTATCAACTTTAACAAAGTTAATGATTACCAAACTTTTTCTTGGAAGTAATTAGCTACTTTTAACCCCAACTGCTATCGAAGTGATAATAATGCATTTTTCAAGTAGATTCTGTTTAAAAGTTAATAATTAAGATATAATTTTAATTATTGATTTTGAAACAGAGTACTAAAAAAACAACATCAACACCGTCACTTACACCTAATTACTAGTTAAGGTAATGTTGTGTATAAAGTCAAAATCAACTCGAATGATAAACATAGAAAATAAATAATAACCTTAATAGAAAAACATTTAAGGCATTCATAAATAATCACCAAAAAAAAGATATAATTGTGAAGTAGAAGCTATTTTTGTTTTCATTCTACTATTAAGTCAGTACAGATTATATACCAATACGTTTCAGTACAATTAAGATATATATATATATATATATATATATATATATCCTAGATACATAAATCCATGAATCATGCTACAACGCTGCGCTGCAACTGCGGCAACCCTGACTTGTCGTCGGAAAAAAAAACCTGACAACGAACCTAGGTACAAACTAAGCAAATTGTAAACGCAACTGTGCAACAAAGCGCGAAATGATAAAATACAGTGCATTAATGTGTAGAACATCTTCAATCTCTTACGTGACAAAGGCTTTTCTTCTTCTTTTGCCATCTCGTCCACAGTCAGTTCTGTTTGCTCATACGCTTCAGCTGGAGGGCTTCCCTCGGCCGAATCGGCCACCCGTCTTCGACATCTCAGCCATGAGCAACACATTTGGCAATTTATTCAGTCTGAGCTTTTAATGTATAAAGTAGGTTCTCAGTACGCAGACTATGCAGATCAAATCATTTTTTTTGGATTTTTTCTAGTGTCTTGTAACAGTTTTTGTCCCGAAAGTTAAAGTTTAGCACTTAGATTTTAGTCGAATTATTCAAATATAACGTACTCGCGTGACAGACAGACAGACAGCAATGGCCGCAATCTGCGTCGGCGCAAGGCAATCCTGACTGTGTCGACCGCCATATTAGGAACTGTTTCCGCACTCAAGGCAATGAACCGTGACGCACGTACTCAAAACAGCTCTTAGCGAAGGTGAAATTATATGTCAACCTCGTCTATTTCTTAAACAAAGCTATATTTAACGAGCAATATACATTTGGCACAAACGACGAGTTCCGAGACGGCGAAATTGTCGAGTCACCAAAGATCACTTTCGCGATAAACCTTGAACTAACTGTAGCGAACTAAAGGGAGCACGACCGAAACGATTAAACCACAGATTACCTAATGCCCGTGAATATTCTGTAATCAAGCGAGGAGAGTATTAAAGAATAGTTGAAGCTCCGAAGGTCTAGGACCAAATGATGCCGGGAACCAATTACGCGATTGCGACGAGTGAGCGTGTCGAATTGGAAAATAATAGAGGACCATTTGTTGGAGTTGCGTAGACTTTTGTCCCTCACCTGATGAAAAATGAACTACGAGTGACGTCAAGGTGGCGTCAATCGATGCTATGTCATTAATAGATGGTAACAATGAATCTGTACGAAGAAAACACGTGAAATATCACTTAAATTTCCTCAGTTTTTTGTGCATTATATTAAAGCTATCCAAATATCTGTAATATTTGCATCGTTTAATATTAACTGGAGCACCCATGGCTCCACGCCATGTCAAGAATGCATTAACACCCGTGAAAGTGTGAAAAACAATCATATTAGCCATAAGATATCTCTGTTTAATATACTTAAGCCTAGCGGCCTACACGCCAGATTGTCAGTCCATACTGGATGTCTCAAGCTGCGCTTTCAGGATTAACACCTAAATTACGTATAACCGCGATTGCGATATAGTAAACCAAATTCAAATAAATCAAAGATTAATAAAAAAGTATTGTATTTTTTAAACAACCAAAGGTTAAATGAAAGCTATTACTATAAAGACTATAAAAACTTTTATTTCTCTAACGGTACTAAAGTTCAGTTCAATCAATAAAATAGAAAACAAATATTGTATTATAAAACAGGCGACCGTGAAGTATGGAACCCATTACCAGCGTACTCTTTACGGTCGGCTGGCATGTACGAAATGGCAACCGAACTGGTCGCCGCTGGCACCACGATGTGACCAAACCGAGACTAATGGCGTAAACACACTGCTAATGGCGTGGACGGGATTAGTATTATGAAGGTGAAGGCAAACCGCGTCAAGCGATACTCAAGTCGTAATATACTGTAAAATTGTATTTGAAAGTGTGTGACCAGACCACATAAACGAGTTAAACGATTTAGAAAGGATGATATTTCGGAGTGGTGGTGGTTTGGCCCATAGTGTAGGAACACGCAATGCGATCCAGATTTCTGTTTTTAAGTAAGTAAAGTTTTGAGGATAATGTGGTGAGTATCCTGTAGTAGTGCCGCCGATGCGGACGCCTTGCGCTCCTTGCCATATGACAGCTTTTTGATCTATCGCGCAACTAATCCGCCAAATTATTCGCATAATGTATTACACCTATAATCGTGGCATTAACACATGAATCGACGTTACAAGTATTTGTTGTCCTTGTCAAACAATGAAACTAAAAACAAAGTTGTAAAGAGACGCGCAGTTGAAAATTAGACAATCTCTACCTATGTATTAGAATATCAATAGCAATATGTGAAGCAAATGACTGCTTTGCTTCTAATCTGAGGATCTAACAAATTATAAGGGCATTATATCCTGCAGAATATCCCTTTTATCTTTGTCACTCACTTATTTCGAGTTGTCTAACCTTTCTTTTTTAAAAGCAAGATTTTTGTATAGTTGGCTTGTGACCTTACAATCATGTCTAAAATAAATATAATTGACTCCCTACATACAGTAAGTTCGGCGCGTATTTACACTTGGCCAATTCTATATTAACTCCAAAGTTTCTTTTTAATTTAAAAAATACCTTCCGGTGCATATAACTTGAGTCCTAAAAACTTAGGGTGTCTAGATAAACTAAAAAACTAAGAGTAGACAAAAACACGCAATGAGATAATGTGTGCCTTCACATCGCTCACGTGTTCTCCATCTCATAGACGAGCCGGATTTATAACACGATAATACTATATATATGGGCGTCATCGATCTGTTATAGGCACTTGATTTTGTCTACGGTTTAAAGTTTTGACTTATACATGATCGATTCTAATGTCGCAACAAGCAAGAAAAAAGTCTTGTGGCAAATTTTAACTAGAAATGCCTAGAACAATGATAGTAGATAGACCGTTTTCTAAATTACTGTTGAACACCTATTGGGTAGAACTTGGACCATTCTATTGGGCAAAGAGACCTTATACATAGCTCCAAAATGCAAAGCAAGCTTGAAACATGTATTTAATACCTTCACTTCGTTGAAGTGCTGAAGTTATTCCCTCGCATTTTTCTACGTACATAAATAATTAGATAAGAACCTGACGTTTGATCTGCCTATACCACCAAGATGCTTCAATTGCAACACCAACGTGACGTTGAACAGTCATTGTAATACCAATGCAACTGCTACTGTTACTTTTGCCACATTCTTTTACGTATTTATACGCAAGAAAGTTAATTGCGGAAGTATTGCAAAAATTAGTTTTTGCTCTTTTGTCGACACCCACTTTTCCGTCCCACATATTGCTAAACAATAATTATGTCTGTTTCTTTCCTTTTATATTATTATACAGTCTTAGCGCCGGTTCATTTCTTAATGACAAAAAGGACATTAAAACCTGTTAAGAATAGAACAACTAGTGTTGTAGTTCCCACGTCTAATGTCATGTTCCAGCATAGACTAGATACAAGTGAAGTATAGTATACATGAAGCTAGTGATCCACCTCGGGTCATTACTCCGCGCCCACCGCGACCGCTAGCCGGCGCGGGCCTGATTCACACGACAAGACAAAACGTCGCTAAGGAGCCCCCGATGAACCGCACGTGGGCTGGCTGATGGCTGAGGTCACCACATTGTGGTGTTCCCGGCACGAGTTGAGCTGATGATGGGAGTTCAAGACGATGCTTGTTTATAGTCACAATAACAAAAAAAGACGAAATCTTATTTAAACAAATATGTGCAGCCACTTTAGTAACTTGGTGTCAGCCAGGCTGACAACTGAATCGATCGGCTCGTTATCTACATAATGATGTTTGAACGATACAGACACTTGATCTTACTTTTGTATGTTGGTCTGGTTCCGTATTCCATTGCCAATTGCCAAATGTAACATAACCCTATACCAGAAAAACTGCGCAGTAATGAGTATAAAAGTATACAACAGCCTTCCGAAATTTTTAAGAGAATTAACAGTTAAAAAATTTCAAATAGATTTAAAGAAAATACTTATTGAGAAAAGTTTTTATACTTTGCACGACTTTTTTAAATGTTCCAACGATTAATAATATTATATTTGTTTAACTTGGTATTTTTTTATTTTTTTTTATTTTCAATTTTTGACAGGAAGGTTGTTTTATAATATTAATTGTACATTTGATATTTTGTTCTATAGTTAAGGTTAAATCTGAAATTTGTAAAAGTTCTATTAGTTTTTAGTAGTAATTGTGATGACATATTGAAATATTGACATAAAATGTAATTATAATAAAATAATGCTTAGTTGACATTTGGTTTATAATATAATATGATTTGACTCGAATTAAAATGATGTGGCATTGGAATTAAACTGAAAAATTTATTAGATTTTATTAATACGCCACTGAATATGTTAAAATATGTTCATATATGTAACAATTTGCATGCCAATGTTTTGGCGAAATATGTTTGGACAATCTGTATTTAACATCTGTAATGTACCATATTTCTGGCAAATAAAGACAATTCTAATTCTAATTCTAATTCTAATTCTAATTCTAATGAGTTAATGACAGTAAAGTATAGAAGAGTAATTTCAGAAGATTAGATTTTTCAAAACTAGTTGAATGATAGATCTGTAGCTATTTTAAGTATTTTTAAACAAATAATATATCATTGCTGTGATATTTGAAGCAGCAATATCTTAAGTTAAGACCAATGATATTTAAGTAAAGATACGCTACCCTCATATTGTTCCAAATCTAAATTTGATTCGCTTTTATCAATATAAACGAACAAAACTTAGACGAATGCTATAGATAAAACATAACGTGTAAAACAGAAGGAGATAGCAATATTTAGATAGTGACATGTGACTGAAACAAATTACGACAATTGTTTTCTGCGCCTCAGATTTTGTGTGCTAGTACAATGTGTACCTCTTTTAATACATATACTATCATTGGTTTTAACAATTTTCATTCTAGGCACAGGTTTAACCAATTAATTTGGTTATAATCAATAATAAAAATTGATAATGACCAATATGATATAATCTAGATTCCTAACCCGGTCATACTACAAATAATATATATTATAGTACCTACTTATACACAAAAACAGATAGTAGTATAAATCTGTATATTCCGTGGTGAGAGCGAGCAGAGCCGCAGGCAATGGCTGTTGAAAATAAGCAAGTAAGTGGGAATGGTCAACCTAAGCATAAACAAGTGGTCTTATAAATCTAAATTTACATTAATTTATGAAATACTCCTCCACTAGGTAGTGTATTGTACACATACACAGGCTGATAACGAAAACACTAAAATTCAAAAACAGCCTGGTCATAAGATAAATAGGAGAACAATATCCTTTTGAAGGTAGTTTGTAAGCTAATAGCAAACTTTGCTAAAGAAAAATTTTTGTATAAAAAGGAAACTCCTATCGTCTGGACCATTAATATGCGGCACAGACATCGGCAAACCAATTCCCAAGACGCAATCAACACACAGAGGAAAGCCGTTTTTGATACGCGACAATACAGACCAAATTTCTTTGACAATCACCTACAGACAGACAAAGGGGGTGAACTTACGGCCTACAATTTTAGTTATCCTCCGAGGGGGTTGCAAACGCGACTGAGCGCATTTCTCCGACAACACTGGCATCATGCAGATTGGATACGAAAATAAAAGATTTTTTTTTTATTTGACTAGTTGTATAGATCGAAGGTCAGAGTCACCGCACTATTACGAGTACCATTCGTTTGATTTGAATTTGGAACACCGGTACCAGCCAGTGTTGTGGTACACGGCTGGCGGCACACTGTCCGCGCGCGCCACCCGGCCTACACTTATAACTAACGATGGAAACGCACTCTGACTGACCGCCTCGTGTAAAAAATTCAACACAACCCCGAAACTAATCGACTGTATCAACACACACACGCTATCGCAGTATTTAATAATTATGGCAGCCACGTGAAAAAATGGAAATATGTCTAGGAGCGAGGGTTTATGCGAGGGACGGACTTCCGTTTTTCCTGTCAGAGACATGGAAAGGTCAGGGTCCTAAATGCAAGCACTTATGTAATGCCAAAATGCGTGGCATTCTTCTTACGACACAAACTTTGCATGGAGATCGGTTATAATGTCACTAACTTTGTTACCAAGAAGTAATTAAATTATTATTTAATTCACGAATAAAAAAAAAATCATAGATTATAAAATCCATTTTTTTTTTAAATTTTAAAACGTTCTTTTTGGCATAAAAACTACTTTTTGTATTGTATCATCAAATAGTAAAATCAAAAGCAACTATTATCCTTTGAACTAATAACATGATCAACAACCTCCGACATCAACTACTTCAATTCTGCGAAAACTGAGGTTGATTCAGCTTCCAATTCAGACTACGATAGCCACCACCGTTAAGTCCAAATCCAATAATCTGAATTAGTTTAAAGTAAGTAACTTATAAACTTATGTACGTTTGGACAGGTTCCTGTGGGGTGGGGAACGAGCCGTGGGGGTGGCAGAAACCAATGAATTACGAGAAGGCGCGAGTGCACCGCGCGAGCTAATTGCTTGAGTGCACCACGAAACTAACACTAAGTTATTTTCATTTGACATGCCATTAATATCTACCATTAGACTAGGTCGCCTCAGTTATTAATTTTAATGTAGAATGTATAATTTTTTCCATTTATTGATTGAATGTTCGTAGTTCTCAGTCTATTTTCGAAAATAAAAACGCATTTATAATATAGCGGACCCGGAAAAGTCTGCCCGGAAAAGCAGCGCCACATTAAATATGATATGTTAAATTTAACATTTCCATTTTTTATATTTTACCATTCAATCTTTGCCGTTTAGGAGAAGATCAGTGACAAACCGACTGCAGCGCCACCTACCGGGTCCAATTATATTTTCAAAGCTTGCACCCACTCGAACGTACACAAAAAATATCATTGAAGTCAGCCCTGCCGTTTTGGAGATCAGTGACACACCGACTGCAGCGCCACCTAACGGATCCAATTGTATTTTTAAACCATCCAGGAACCCATTGAAATATTCAGCCAAAATTTCACTTAATCGTGTCAGAAGTTCTTCACGCTATAACCACTGTACCGATTAAGATGAAATTTGGCATGGAGATAGTTTGAGTCCCGGGGAAGGACATAGGCTCATTGAAAACGATTGTTAATTATTAAAATTAAATTTAAAGTATGTTCTCGTTTTGTGAAAACTTGTTTACCAGTCCAGATAAACAGCTTAACTTGGAAAAGGTATATTATAAATAATACACATAAGTTAATTTCTCTTATCCACTATTATTATATTGCTACTAAGCAACATCAACAAAAATCTAATAACTTCTTTCTTGAAGAACTCCACACTGTAGTCTTTAGAAAAAACTTGGCTCCACAACCCGAGCGTTCGCGGGAGGAAGTTCCAATGGTCATTGATTGTTCTATTTTTTTTTCATAGAGGACACACACAAACAACAGACCTCGCTGCAAAGCAAATACACAAGTAATATGGATAATATTGGTTCATATAATGTGTCCAACACACTGAATGGCATTAATGACCACGCCTACCACATAATCAATCAGTCACAAAAGCTCGTGGCCTTCGCAGCTAACGGTCAAGGGCACAGCGGGGTCTTCAGCAATAGAAGCAGAGCTCAAATAGTAAAGCCATTTCAGCTAAACCTCCAATGGGAATGGAAATCGGTTTAGGTCTATTACCATTGCCAGGCGCGAACGTATATACACTCATAGATACATTCATAAATAAAATGGCTACTCATTCCTTTACTCACTTAAAATGGGTCTAATGCTTTTGATGATCTCTATGGTATTAGGATGCATAATAACTCGCATGCAGGATTTACCAAGAATTCTTGAAATTAAACTTTAACTACATAGTCAGTTATTACAATTGAAAAGTACAACTTATCGCATTCTTTAGATAGGTTTTTTTATACCACTAAGGTGCCAAACAAGCTTAGGACCCGCCTGATTGTAAACTGTCACCGCAGCCTATGGACGCTTGCAACACCTGGGGCATCACTCGCACGTTGCTGACCCCTCAAAAATCTAATTGAAGGACCCCATACTGTAGTATAATGAAGGTACTATTAACGGCAATATTTTGGGATATAAAAGACAGGCACCTACTTAAACGGACAATAACCTTCATTTTCTAACAGGATTGGCAGAAGTTAATCAGAAAACTATCGATCTACACACGACTTGTTTAACTCAATAAATATACATTCCAATTGGCAAATCTCCAGATCGGAAGCCCGATGCAAAAACTTCAAGTGTTTAGTTTAGATCAAAACCAGAGCTGCGCAGCCTCGAACTAAAAATATTTCCTTAGCCCCTTTTATGAAGAAGTAAAACTAAGCTCCGCAAAAACAGTTAATGTACTTATTGTTGCTATTGCAGAAGAGTGGGGGTTGATGAAAACCGTAAAACCGTCTGGTTCTCCAGCTGATTGTGACCTAGATTGCTTGCTTTAAATGTTCCTCTGGAACAAAAAGATAAAGTGAACAAGCAATGTATACAAAATAATGTAATTCGAAGCCAATCAGGTATCCAGTCTACCGTTGGCGGGGTGTCGAAGCGGCTGCAGAGTGTGGATATGGGTCAAATAATTAGGACGCGTGATCTTTAGCTGCCAAATCGAAGTTACGCAATGGGAATTGATGGACGCACGAAACTCACGCAACATACGTCCGGTTGGGGCGCCTGTGCCAAATGTCGGCCACTTGTTTCTTGGTCTAGTTTCTACCCTTTGGAAAAAACCTAGTTTATTTGGACGACCTTGGCCTACTGTTAGACTGTTATGGAAAGCAGTTCCAGGTCTTATTCACCTTTCGACATCTGTGTTAATATGACTTCATACATATGATTTACTGACTAATATGAACGGTAAAATTATTGTCTTGTATGTAAATTTGGATTTATTTATTTGGATTATTATTTCATAAATATATATTAGCAATGCACAATGTGTGCAGCCAAGTTTAAAAATGCAACGCTCGCATCTTGTTTTAAGATTAAAATCTTAGAGATAAGAAAAATAAAATTGGCTTATTAAATATTTATAAATACAAATAATAAATGAATAGAGAGGAGTTCGTGGCCCAGTCGCATTCGACTATCAAAAACGATTATCAAATTAAAGCAACCTGAGTGCTCAAGGCGGGCCGCTTATTGACACATTATTCTGAGCTCCTCCGTCCTTCGAAGGTTACGTTAAACCATCGGTCCTGGCTGTTATCATATTATGAGTAAATCAAGTGAGAGGCACAGAGTCAGAGGTGGACAAACGTCCACGAATTCGCATTGGGTCTGCGCGGTGAAAGTCTCCTTCTCCAAGGAGAGGCTAGTGTCCCAGTGGAGCATATAATGGTTGAGGTATAAATGAATATAAAAATTATTAATGACAACGTTCTACTAGTAGTACTATATTCAGCTTCATTAAATATGTCACGAGTCGAGTGCGAGTGAGTACATCGTATTTATTATTTCACGCGTTTACAATAAAAAATAACCTTTGAAAATATTATTGACTTGCGTAAGGCCATTGAGAAAAATTTGTTTTCTTTACGCACGTTTGATCGATTGTTTATTTTTAAAATTATTAAAAAGCAAAATGTAAACACAAACAGTAAGCTTCTAAAAAGAAAACGAGGTGCTGTTCAATAATAAAAAGAAAACGAGGTGCTGTTCAATAATAAAAAGAAAACGAGGTGCTGTTCAATAATAAAAAGAAAACGAGGTGCTGTTCAATAATAAAAAGAAAACGAGGTGCTGTTCAATAAAAAGAAAACGAGGTGCTGTTCAATAATAAAAAGAAAACGAGGTGCTGTTCAATAATAAAAAGAAAACGAGGTGCTGTTCAATAATAAAAAGAAAACGAGGTGCTGTTCAATAATAAAAAGAAAACGAGGTGCTGTTCAATAATAAAAAGAAAACGAGGTGCTGTTCAATAATAAAAAGAAAACGAGGTGCTGTTCAATAATAAAAAGAAAACGAGGTGCTGTTCAATAATAAAAAGAAAACGAGGTGCTGTTCAATAATAAAAAGAAAACGAGGTGCTGTTCAATAATAAAAAGAAAACGAGGTGCTGTTCAATAATAAAAAGAAAACGAGGTGCTGTTCAATAATAAAAATAAAACGAGGTGCTGTTCAATAAAAAGAAAACGAGGTGCTGTTCAATAATAAAAATAAAACGAGGTGCTGTTCAATAATAAAAAGAAAACGAGGTGCTGTTCAATAATAAAAAGAAAACGAGGTGCTGTTCAATAATAAAAATAAAACGAGGTGCTGTTCAATAATAAAAAGAAAACGAGGTGCTGTTCAATAATAAAAAGAAAACGAGGTGCTGTTCAATAATAAAAATAAAACGAGGTGCTGTTCAATAAAAAGAAAACGAGGTGCTGTTCAATAATAAAAATAAAACGAGGTGCTGTTCAATAATAAAAAGAAAACGAGGTGCTGTTCAATAATAAAAAGAAAACGAGGTGCTGTTCAATAATAAAAATAAAACGAGGTGCTGTTCAATAAAAAGAAAACGAGGTGCTGTTCAATAATAAAAAGAAAACGAGGTGCTGTTCAATAATAAAAAGAAAACGAGGTGCTGTTCAATAATAAAAATAAAACGAGGTGCTGTTCAATAAAAAGAAAACGAGGTGCTGTTCAATAATAAAAAGAAAACGAGGTGCTGTTCAATAATAAAAAGAAAACGAGGTGCTGTTCAATAATAAAAATAAAACGAGGTGCTGTTCAATAAAAAGAAAACGAGGTGCTGTTCAATAATAAAAATAAAACGAGGTGCTGTTCAATAATAAAAAGAAAACGAGGTGCTGTTCAATAATAAAAAGAAAACGAGGTGCTGTTCAATAATAAAAAGAAAACGAGGTGCTGTTCAATAAAAAGAAAACGAGGTGCTGTTCAATAATAAAAAGAAAACGAGGTGCTGTTCAATAATAAAAATAAAACGAGGTGCTGTTCAATAAAAAGAAAACGAGGTGCTGTTCAATAATAAAAATAAAACGAGGTGCTGTTCAATAATAAAAAGAAAACGAGGTGCTGTTCAATAAAAAGAAAACGAGGTGCTGTTCAATAATAAAAATAAAACGAGGTGCTGTTCAATAATAAAAAGAAAACGAGGTGCTGTTCAATAATAAAAAGAAAACGAGGTGCTGTTCAATAATAACCGAAAATTTCGATCCACTCTTCTTCACAAATTCGTGGAATTCCATCCATCGATTGACAAATTAAAATATTTTTTAACCGACTTCAAAAAAAGGGAGGAGGTTCACAATTCGGATGTTTGTATATTTTTTTTATGTAACTCCATCAATATAGACGGATTTTTAAAACTCTTTTTTTATTTAAAAGTGTATACTTCCGAGGTGGTCCCATATTAATTAAGTGAATTTAAACTTGAATTTTTGGTCAAAAAAAATAATTGGTGTTAATTTTGAACTGGTGAAACATCTGTTCTGTGTTGGTTTCATACTGAAATTGGGAAAAAAAGCGTGACAATGGATTCTATTACAGAATTTGCGTGACGTATTAAATGGATGGGCCCTTTAAAAACTGTAAAATTATTTTTATTGCACTATATTGATAGAAACAGGGACATTTCTAAGCGAAATTAATTATAGCAGTGTCTGTCCGTGTGTGGTGTGGTGTGGAGTGGTGTTGTGTAGCGACAGTGTGTGCACAACTGCACAGGTGACACGGTCGGAGCACTGACCTCAGTACCCTCGATAACACCACAATCAATATAGTTTATGTTGTTACAAGTGTTAATACATATTAACCATACCTAATGTAATCATATTTTATATAAATCTCCATGAACTTGAACCAAACCATCCATTGTCTCCTTGTCATCCACTGGCATTATTCTTTGTCACCGTCAGGGGTTTAATGATAGCGCTTGATAAGAATTCTGTCAAATTCCTCTTTGTCCGATACGCTATTTCACTACACAGCACAGCTAGGTGCAGATTACCAAGGTTCTACGCCAGCGCCACCATGCAGTAAACAAAGCTGTTTTTAAGTGTACCTTTTTAAGTGTTTTATATTTTTTTAAACCAACAGTATTACGATCGGCAAATTATAAGTTTTAAAATCGCTTTAGTGCGTGTCAGACTTGCTTACAGTCAGTACCTTCATTTACGTAACTTACGAACAAAAACAAAAAGGTGTGCCACTAAGCGGTCACCCATCCAATGACAGACCCAGCCCGACGTTGCTCATGCTTGAATATCGTTTCCAACAAACAAATGTGTTACTGTTTCTCTTAATAATCACTAGAGGGCGCTGAGACGGTAAAACATAGTAATGGCTCGGGTCCGTCTTACACTTGACAGGTTTTTATAATTATTCTTTAGAGCTCACACTATAAAGGCGGAAAGTTTGAATCTTAAATGTATTATAATTTTGCGCTTATTTGCTGTCATTGCAAAATACATGACATATATCCAGCACTTTGTATCTGTATAGGGATGGTAGAAATATATTAGTTTTATTCTAATCCCTGTATTATTAAAAAATCTTTATAGTTTAATTCTCATATAATTTATTTTTATAATTATTTCTTACAATATGTAAATGGGAACGTATGTTTTACTTACCTTTTCATCTATTTTATTTCTCTTTTTTACACTTTTTTGTTTTTTATAAAATATATTTTACATGATACTCCTGTGTTATGCTCGTGGGATTTGTATACATACACTTAGAATGTGGCCCTGACTGAAAATCAGTTAGTTAATTTAAGGCTCACATAAATGCTGAGTCAAAGGCCATTTGATTGGTACGGAGACATCCTCCATTTTTGTTTACTGTTTAGTGTTCTGTTATTTCAAATTTGTGTTCAAATTCTAAATTAGTTATGTTTCTATCAAAGAATATTTTTTTTTTCTTTTCTTAAAATATGTTTCTGCCATAGACCAAAAACAACGAAAACGTGTATCTCGCATGGGGACCTCCCTTAAAATATTAGGGTTCCGTACCCAAAGGGTGCCAACGGAGCCCTATTACTAAGACTACGCTGTTTGTCTGTCTGCCCGTATTAAAAAGCTCTATTTTTTAGACCGAAATAAGTAGAAACCTGAATATTTCACAGTATATGTGTTATAATGGGGTATTATCTAACAAATAATAAAAAGTTAAAATTCAAGGGCGATCAAAACAAATTTTCGATGTTTCTGCTCTATCGTAAAAACAGAAAGACTTACAAACTTCAAACTTGCAGTGAAAAATAGTGTGAACTTTAAAGTATATAAAAATAATAAAAATCAGCCGAATGTAAGATGGGCCCAAGCAATTACTGTTTTAAATTACCGGTGCAGCGCCATCTAGCTTATAATTAAGAGAGACAGTTAACACATTTGTTTGTTGGAAACCATATTCAAATTTAAGCAACGTCGGGATTGGTCAGTACTTGGATGAGTTACTACTTAGCGGCACACTTTTTTTGTTTGTGTTTGTAAATAACGTAAATGGTGGTAGGTACCGATCCCTCGGTGCACGAGTCCTACTCGCACTAGGCCGGTTTTTAAACTTTTTATCATTTTTTAGATAAACCGCTATCATAACATATATTAATTACGAAATTAAATACCGACTTTTCGATAAAAAAATCTAGATTTATAAAATAACTTGATTTTTGTAATAAAATAACATATTTTTTGTTTAGTACTTTTATGTGTTAGGTAAGTAGGTAAATATATAGTTAGTGGTGACCTAGGGGTCGAATTCGCGTCGTTCTTTCTTTTTATTGACATTAAGGTCATTATGACAACCCTATAATGACGATACTTGTAATCGGTATACAAAATATGGTGAGTCACCGCGAGATTGGTCGCGCGACCTCCTTCCGCGGCTTTATCAAATTTAGAGACTATATCAGGTTGACAGATAGACGCCCTACGCGAATTCTCGTGTATATGTATGTCGGTATTGAGAATTTTAACAATTATATACGATTTACTGAGGGTTTGTTTTTCTTAGGTATTGGACTTAAAAAAATGCAAATATTTCCACCCACCTTTCCAACCCCACCCACAATCCACCCCACCAATCGGACTATTCGATTCTATTTAGATAAAATAAAGATAACGACTTTTTAGGGTTTTTCTTCAAATTCTATGGACTTGGAATTGGAATTTGGAATAGCTGTTGAAGTTGCTGGCTTACTTCGATGTTAAGTAAAAAAAAAAACAAAATTATTGGAACAGTTATTATTGGAAATGGCGTCTCAGGTGACTGTGGCTATAGGTTTCCTATCAACAGGCTTCGTGTGGCCATTCCCAAAACAATATGAGACATCGTTTTTTGAAGTTTTCGTGAAATTATACAAAAAATGAGCGTTCCACTCAAACTTAAATAGCCAAATAATCTTCAATCAGGTTGACGGTCTATATTCTACGGGCAAAATAAAATCATAGTTTCAAAAACATTGTTTTAGTTTCAAAAGAAGAATCGGTTAAAATTTATAATAAGTAAGCAAATCACGGTTATTTTAACCATATTGAACTTTAAATGCAACTTACCTAATTTATACCATATAGTTTATCCTTAGCTTATATGTATATGTTGTTGCTTAAAAAGTAATTAGCTACCAAATCTGGAGCCAATAAACTGAAAGAATGTATTGCAGTCTGACAAAAAAAGCTTTCAGTGACAGTGGCAATAGAAACGTGCGATAACTTGAAAGTTGAAAAGTGAGGTAACTAATAAACAAAACCCATACAATAAAATTCTGCAGTCGATATCATATTTATACAGCGCCAACTACAATATGAATTATATTATATTATATTCGCATAGACGGTGTCGCCACACGCCATGTAAAACTCCTCGTATTTCCAGTCCTTTGTGTAACTCCTGCGCTATATTTAAGTAATGAGACATCAACATTAGACAACTTCTGTTTTAGTCTAGCATGATTCATGAATTTAAACTAGACTATAGGTAAAGCTGGGTTCGAAAACAAAGTTTCATTTAAACGATTAACGATCAACTTTTGTTATACAAATAAAAGTAATACACCAGTGTACCTACTGTAAGTTCAACTCAACAATCACTATCCATCGGCCATCGCCCATCGGGCGGTTCTTCATTGGCCGACAAGGACAACCCGCACCGACCCGACACCGAGTGCGACATTCTTCATTCGCCGAAAATCGGCACGACACGATTTATCGGTTGCTGTTTAGAGCTAATAGATACAGGCTCACACGCATTGATATTTCCACGTATTTTTACAATATATACATTACTTCCGTCAGTCCGACCGACTCGATAGGGAGGCTTTCTCTCGATGACATGTATATCGGCAACGACATGTGTGGCCGCGTTCACCAGTTCCTATGTTTTGTTTCGTATCATCCGAAATCAGTGTCGGTGTCGGGCCGGTGCCGTGTCGGTAACGGGCCGGTGCCGTGTCGGCCAATGAAGAACCGGCCAATTAAAGTCCTATGAGATGTAAATATAACAAAATACCTTTTTCATGATATTTTTAAGTGATAGGTGCCAAATTACGACATCCTAACGAAATGTTACTCTGCATACAAAATTTTGTATAAATATATATATATAAATAAATAACTCACCTTTCGTCGCTACCGGGATGGATTGCCGCGTCATGTCCTAAAAACGGAAACAAAAAAATTAACACAGTAATATATATTTAATAAAGAATTTCACTCAACAAACAGGCAAGCAGAAATAAGGTATACATATAACTGAAACCTGAAGCCTAGAGGCTCGAGGCAGATCGATAAGAAAATAATAGAAATAGCAACTATTATAAAAAAGAAGTTAAAATCCCACTACGAGTATACCTAACTAATCAATCATAATAACGTATGCGTAGCCATTTAGCATAAAAAGTTGACCAATACCTATGTAACATTGTTGATTAGTATTTCTAAGGGACGTAGGATTAGCTTTAGCTGACTTCCCCCACTTCAAAAATATTACAAAAAGGTTTGAAACTATCGCAATTACTATTTTTATGAATTTCGAACCTAAGTTGGGGTGACTTTTATATTATTACCATATTTTGTATGTACTCATTAAGAAAAGCAATAAAGTATTGAGTATTGAGGGGTAAGCTACAATATTATTATTTTATTATTTGTTTAATATTTACTAATATACAATATTTTACTGCAAATCTTTCTGGTAGGTGGCACAAAGAATTTGTTTTGTTCTTGCATAAGAAAGCCAGGACAGAAGAGGTCTTTTTCATTTTTTCTTTCTTTTTCATTCGAGATTTCATTTTTATTTGTATAGATAATTTACAATAGACACGTACTGAGATTCACAGATGAAGTTATATATACCGTACGGTACGACATACCTTGGTGTCGACTAGTCTACAACAAAACACCTCATGAATGAGGACTTTTATACATACTTTTGATATTGGCGGGTATAACATTACTTATCACTTTTGTTAGTTTAGACAATTTTTCATTTCAATGGCTTAACGCAGTTGGGTTTGGGTAAAAATAGCTGCTGAACTTATTGGGTAAATATCCATTTTATATTTATGCTAATTGGCTACCACATACGCAAATCATATTTGTATACTATTTATTTACAAATTTTACATATCTATATACAATGTGCAAAATATGAAAATATTTAAAACATCCTAAAAAGTTTAGTCTTATTCATTCTAAAAGTATTAAAAAAGCCTTATTTACAGTTATTGGGGTCAAACTCGAGCAGAATTGCTACAGAGAAAACTTATTACGACGTTACATTGCGGCTTAAATATCGTTACGTTAAGCCCGTTAAAAATCAATAATTTTAACGGTAACGAGCAATGCGTAACCAGATAAATAAAGGGCTGGAGTATCTCTAGCATTCTCTAGAATTTAAATTCCTCAAAATAAGTCTTATAGAGGGGCAATATGCATGAAATCACGAAAGGTATGATGATCTCGTGGCCCAGTTACAATTGTCTCTCCTATCGGAAACAGTGATCAGTCATTGGATGGTTGACCGCTTTAATAGTAACACGTTTATCCAAATTCATCATGCTTTGGAATAGCGTTGATGAGGAACCGACTATGAGGAAGATGCGGATAAGGAAGAATTAAAAATACATGAGGAGGATGTAGATGAGAATGAGAAAGAGGAATAAAAGAATCTTAAAATAAAATTAAAGATAAAAAAGACTAAAAAAACATTTGTACCTAATGAGCTCTAGGTTTTTAAACCCTATGCATGCATGGTTAGGAGAAAAATTGGCTGCTTTATAAGTCGAGACTCTCTTGAAATTCGGAATTGTGTCGACAATTAATACAAAATATACGTGCTGTTGGTTCCGTTTACGAGTTACCGTAACATGTTTAGACAAACAGACAGCAGAGGCAAAACCGTAGTAAAGTAAACTTTAACACACCTAAAAACCGCGGGTCACTGCTAGTTATAAAATAAATATGTATAACATATTAATGTATGCAGCACTCCGGTGCATCCGAGTTCTAAATATAGCTCCATGAAGTCATTATCATGATCATCAACGCTTCATCATTTGGGCACGATACAAAAAAATCTAGCCACGCCCTTCGGATTACTCCGCAAAACATATTCCCTAGAGAACTCTTGATTGCCATAAAATCTATCCAATGCGTTCCCGGACATAGTGCCAAAAAAAACATCAAATTACAAAAGAGCTACACCTTTAACGTTCGATATTTAGACCAGGCTAGGTCAGAAATTAAATACATACAACGATAATATAGTATTATATAGACCAGTACATACAGTCCAGCATTCGTCCTTCTCGAAAGGTTCTGAACATGCAGGTACATTCGAAAGCCATGTAAACTTGATATTACTGCACCTATCCTTAACTTTGACCAATTTAAATCAAAATTCCAACACACAACCTAAGCAAAACCGGCGCACGGGGGCTAAATATTCCGAAAAAGAAATCATGCACGATTATCATGTACTGGGTGGCGAAATGTGTTTTTAAAAATTCAAATATCTAGGTAACTTTCGACTATACAATAACCAACAAAGAATCATGACGATCTATAGATATTTCTGTATTCTGTCACGATTTTTTAAAATCTACATTAAATCACCTTATATAACTTGTACCAATAACGTTCACTTTCTCTTCCTACACCCAACTTCATGCGGGCTGGCTTTTGACATATCTGTTTTTACAATGACAAAGTTTTCTAACTTTATTGATAATATTCTTCCAACCGGGTAAAAAATGACTGCAAAAGAGAGAAGCAGCTACATACATACACTTCTGTTCAGGGTAACTCGATATATCAGTTCTCATAATACGTCTGACGGTTAAACCTTATTCATATTAACACACGGGCTTAAAGAGATATTTGCCTTGTTTAAGGGGCTGCAAGTTATTAGTAATGAAATGTTAAAGCTGCAAGGACTTAGTTACATAGTTCGACACAGGCATAGGAACTTTGCGCGTTGATCTCTTCTTTGGTAGTTTTCCGTCGAAATACAAGAGGTAGTACATGAAGGAGTTTTTCAGAACAGTCCCCGTATAAAAAAGACAGAAATAGTTTTTACAAGGTGGGTTAGGATTCTCTCACCCTACATTTCTAGCAGATAATACAGTCAGTCAGAACCCCAGAAAAAAAACTAAGCGTCTTAACTTTCAATGCCTTACGTGTCCTGTAACACGTCTACCTTCCTTAAAATAAACAACAGTCGTCAGCTGTGACCTATTTACAGCCCAAATAAATAGATACTACAAATAACCGGATCGAATTACAATTACTTTAATTGTCGCTGAGGAAGAAATCATCAAATAATTTTAAGGGCAATTGATAATTCTGGAAGTGACCCCTTGGGTGTAAGTTAATGGCCAATAGATAATGTACCTGTGCCAAGCTAGACTGTAACAGTGAATTTTGAATATAAAATGAGACTATTGGGAAGTGTTTGTAGTGTAATTTTAAAAGATAGATTAAGAAACAGTGTGATAAAAACACTCCAAAACACTCCCTCCCACTCCTGTAGTGACAAAAATTGAGAATCGTTAGGTTGTGCGTATTGTTCGGGAGTGCCAAAAGCATAAATTTAAAAAACAGTACAGAATTCAATTCAGTATAAATTTTCCAAATAACTTTAAACTAAACCAAATAAAGAAAAATCTTATTTCCTTAAAAATGTCATGATATCTCGATCACTAAAATATCTCGCTTACAGGAAATAGTCAAAGGAGTCACTGATTTAAAGAACTATCTAGTATGGAAAACTTTTCTAGCATTTCCAACAAAGTACATTGTACTCTTAATGTGGAAAACGTATTATATATCGCTCGTTACTATGTATCAAAATATATACACACAAACATACTTCACAGACTAAATATTTACACTGTTTAATATTTACAAACAAGTGTGTGTAATGAACGCCTCCGGAAGTTTTGAATTCAATTATGTTACACAGACAAACTGAGATAAAAATCCTACTACATAATAGATACATTATTAAGCGACGTAACAATTTATGGTTAGTTTTGTCGATCGACGGTAAACTTTGTCATTATATAAAGATGCTGAAATTTAAAAGATATAACAGGATTTAGGTACTATTTAGGTTTTCAATTGAGATAAACATACTTTTGCTAATAAAATTGTTTAAATATAGTAAAGATTATCTACTAGTATGTACATATGAATATGTTTGAAGGAACGCAATATTAAATATTTTACATTAACCAAATCTTAATTTATCAAATTAGTCCCTGATCATTCATATACATACATACATACATATACATATTTAAAACGCAAAATGTTGAGTAGGTATTCCGTTTCTTTTTATATATATTATATATTCCAGTCTTTTTAGAAACGATATAATTTATTTATTGTCATATCCTGAAACCAGTTCGTCTATGTACCAATATTATATTTTTAATTCTTCTAAAGTTTATCATTAAACGGGACTCAGTTATTATAAATATTCTACATTCTTGCTTGCCTCAGCTATTATACAGTCCACTGCAAGGGCACAAGGACGCCCCTTGGATAAGGATAACATTATTTTTTTAATTGAATTATACTGATTTTTTATATTTGTATATGTATCAATATATATTAATTCAAAAACATATTAGTAGAAAAAAACATATTTCTACTAATATGTTTTTAAATTAATATACATTAATACATATATAAAAATCAATGTTTTAGAGATACATTTATTCATTACATGCCTAAGATACTTTTACATTTGTAATATATAGTATTTTTTACACAAATGCTTTAAATAAATCCTGCTATTTTTCGCAATAAAATTACCGTAGCAGGAAAACTAAATATTTCACATCTAGTTCGCACTGCGAGGGGATTTATAGTTGGGGATTACTAAAAACAGAAAATGTTAGGATTTAAACGACCTAGACCTGGATAATTTACCAATGTTGAATTTTCCCCATAAGAACTTGCCGAGCCCAAAGATGCCATGGCAAAATGCAATTGGTAAAGTAGGTCGTAGCCAGGCGCAGTTTGTTAGGTGGAATTGCAATTTCCGAGACAACTGCATTCACCGCTATTTCCTGTAGGTTGTAAAATACGGTAATGAGAGTTGTATTGGTTGCAAGGACTATAAGCGATACCGGGCAAAAAGGTATTTCACATGTTAATATCATTACACACAGACTTACAATAGTCACATACAAATACAGACTTAGTAATATCGTATTCTAAATCAAGCATGCCTATTAACAAAATTATACAATAAAAAAACTTCGTAAAAATTTGGAAATGTCTCAGTCATCGAGGATATCGACAATTATATTGCAAAAAATTCAAGTAATAATGGTATAGAAAGTAATATTGTGTCGTTATTACAACCCAAACTTTTACTAAATTAAAATAAATACAGTAATACTAAAACTTAATTCCATTTACAAATAAAAAAGTATGCACAGATAACATCGGTATCGAAGCCTAATATTTACATCAATATAGAGTTGTGTGCAGCAAAAGCCAATGGAAGGGTGTGCAGCTACATTATATTCCTATTTATAAGGAAAATATACTAATATATTAAGTGACTAAATAGACTTCATTGTTATGGAACGCTGTTTAACAGTAGCAATTATGACAAAAGATTTAAACTAATATTTTGTGATTAACATTATTGTACGCTGTCCTGTTACCAACTTTGTATCGCAAAACAAAAATCTGTCCAAAAGTTCACCTTCTCAAAACGGTAATCGTTAGAGATACGAAAATTTCCGTTAAGACACGAATTATCTGGTGTGGGAAGATGAATCAGCGAAGGTCGAAGTAGCGGTGATGTCACCGCCACGTAATTTGTGAACACTATTGGAACATTTAACAGAGAAAGCATTGTTTATATCTACATTAACATTCAATATCGACATAAAAACATGTGCTATTTAAATAATTGCCTCGAATACAATACAGATACTACGCAACTAAAGTGATTGGATAGAGTTTTTGTCATGCCAACGTAATCAGGTTAATCGATTACCGAAATGTTACTTCCGACGTGACAAAAGCAATATCCATACAATACAAAAACACCAGAACAAGCCTCTCTTGTGCAAATCATAGATCGTGGAGCAACGTAAACGTAAAAGGTGAGAAAGAAATAAATAAACAGGAGGGTCGCAAAACCGAAGCGGTCGCGGTACCCCGTCCAGGGTGCGATTGACCAAAATATGTAATGATGGTGGTGGTGTGTATACCGATCGTGAGTTGCGCACGGGCAGCGTGTGTCCGGAGTCTCCGAGGTCTGCGTCGGCGGCGTCTCGCAGGAATCCACCCTCGTCGGAGGAGCTGCCCGACGGATCCTACGTGCAACCAACAGACATCACAACACGCCAGAACTTACTGAACCTTCGAAGCCATCCTCCGACCACTCCGACATTTTACTTAATTAACGTCTAAAGAGCGTCTGCGATGCTCCGGGCCAAGTGGAAAGTGAAACTAGTGGTGATACAATGAGCGTGGAAAATCGATGCAGCCCGGTGTCCGGCGTGCGGCGTGCGTCACACGGCGCCCGTACAAGTTGGAGGTCGCTCGGACAAGTCGAACATCAATCATCGGGTGATCGGCCGCCGGCTTGCACGAACAACTTACATCTTCTACGATGTGTCGGAGCTACCTACTAGTGTGTGTTCCGAGTGAACTAGCGAGCGGCGTTGCCTTGGTTACTGTGCAATTTATGAAAAAATAAACAAGTCACGAATGCCACTAATAGAAAACTATCACCTGCCAGCTGATGATGTATGGGAACATTTCTACATTGTTCATCGAATGCGTCACGCACTTCCGTTCATTATCTAAAGATAAATCTTAGCTCTGTTTAGTAGATTGTTTGTTTGTTTGTTTACACTCACGTTCCACAGACTACCGATGATCTTTATAACTAAATTTATCTAACTACTAAATAGATTTTATCGCTACGTCGGTTTTGAAACGTTCATTTCTAAAATTGATAATGTACGGATCGCCAGGTGCCAGCACTTCATGAGCCAATAAAACATTCGCGTACCGCGGACATGTGAGTGCAACTGTGCCTCGGCGTCCATTGGCAACCTGCTACGCGACCAAACAATGAGAGTGATCGCGGCGTGGTACCGCTGACACCACAAAGGCCCACGCTGATCGATAAACCTACACCAAAACTCCTTTTCTGTATCGTGGCAACAAAAGAATAAACGGAAAAAAAGAGATCAGTTTCGCATAACCTGGCAACGCGTCGCAACGATGAGAACTTTCTATTCGTGACCTACCTAGATAATCTGCTCAAAATGACCTTTAAATTTTAACTGCAGTAAATATTCTGAAAGAGTTAGTTAGTGACCGCAAATGCAGAAAGCAAGGTTGCCGTCGCTGTTAAATTTTAGTGTTTTTACATAATTTGCTAATACGTTCCGGCGTGACTCGTGACTCGTGAGGAAACACGGTGAGGCGAGTGTCAGGATGTTATTAGTGTAGCTCTAATTGTTACATTTAATAATATATGAGTTACTCGTTTCGTCAGTATCGTATGAATACATCTCCATATTATGTTTCGCGAACAGGTGTTAGTGGCATAAAATTACAAATAGTCGGCCTTGCTCGTTTCATTAATTTTAATTAAAGGCCGCGTTACATTACTCTGTTAGACAAAAATACTAGACGGCAGAGGTATCAGGCAAGCATAAGCTTAAATCATGTAGTACTCACCCTGGCTAATTTGTTGGGCATGTGCTGGAGGTGTGAGACATTGTGCCGCGGTCCTGCTAGCTCCGGGTTGAGGGCGAGAATGGAGTCAATCTCCACCTCTTTCCCCTTAGTTTCGCCACGCTCGAACCATTCCACCGTAACTGACCGGGTCTCCAAGTTGACCCCAGACACGATTGCTGAATGTACTCGTCCTGTAAAATAGAGAAAATGTCATTTATAAATTGGAATTGGAAGGTCATAATAATAATTAAAGAATTACTATAACTAGTTAATATGTTTATTGCAATCTATTCGTGTACGGGAAAATCAGAATTGGTTACAACTTTAGCAGTCACCTTAAAGAAGATAAAAATCCAAGAGAGTAACATAGGCTCGACGCATTCATTTAAATTTTAAAGGATAATTCTGACTGCACTGAGATTCCCTTGGCTCTTCAAGAAAGTTCTGCACCTAATATGTATTCTATTTTTTTATTTGATTGATACTCATTACCGACATTGATTTATTTATTTATATATTCTCCTTGCACAAACAAAAGTGTACAATAGCGAGCTGAATGCCATACAGCCTTCTCTACCACCTAACCACAGGCTAAATAGAGTGTGCAAATACTTTAAAATCAACAATTTTTCCATATAAAAAGTAAACGGTATCTGATGGTAAGTTTTACTACTACTGGTCTATAAAATCTTTGCCAAATTACATTTACGATTCAAAGCAGGAAAACAAACCAGTTATCCTAGATAATTTCACCAGGTTATTCGACAAGCTAACTCCCAACTTAAGACACCAGATATCATAATTATTATACGTGACAATATCCGCTGCAGCAAATTTAAGACAAAAGCCTTTAATGTACCCTACCGACGCCGACGTTCACATTCACGGATTCTATAAACAAGTGTTCATCTGCTCAATCAGTGATTCGTCGCGGATTGCTTTTAATGATCGAACCCTACTAGGTTACTAGGTCAACTGTTTTAACTTATGTATGAATCTCATACTCCATTAGCCTATATCAGCCAATGTTGAACATAGATCCTTCCCACAGAACGCTACCACACTCGGTTCTTCGCCTTTTCATCCAGCCACTTTCGACTTTTTTTTTTTTTTAGGTCATCGGTCCACCCGGTTGGGGCCGACCCACGCTGCGCTTACCGATCCGTGTTCTTCACTCGAGAACAAGACTGCCCCAAAACGTCCAATAGTCCTGCGACTGATATGACATGCCCACTGCTACTTCAGCTTGCTTATTTTGTGAGCTACGTCGGTTACTTTAGTTCGTCGGATTTCCTCGTTTCTGATCATATTCTTTAAGGCAACACCAAGCATAGCCCGCGCCATAAGCATAAGCGACTTTTAATTTGTAGATCAGGTCTATTGCCAGTGTCTACGTTTGGAATGGAAACATGGAACAAGCTATACTCGGAACTTCTTCGACGAGAATACGTTCCCCAGTGAGGAATCTAGGCGAGAACCAAGTCACCGCTATAGTTAGCAGTATCAGCAAAATTAAGTGAAGTTAGCTAGCTGGTTATACCTGACGAAAAAGCAAAGGTCGATGTAGCAAACGTGTCCAGAACAGGAAGCCGCATCCCGAGATCAAGTTTGACCTAAAGAAACTGGCCAATAGTGAAAGCCATCAAGTAAAGAGACAAGAAAAATGTGGCGTGTCGCGTCTCATGGAAGACCTTCGAATCCAAAAGTGGACTTTTTACCCACCCATTTCTATTATTACTATCACTTTATTATAAGTTTTTCCTTTACATTGGATTTCAGATGGTTAGTCTATTTCCGGGTATATCATGATTTCTTTTAGTCTCTATTACCCTTCCATTATACCTTAATTATACCAGCGGGCGGACCCCAAGCTTGTTTTCCACCTTCGTGGTATAACAAAAAAAAAGTGTAGTATAACAAAAAAAAAGTGTAGTCGTGTAGCACAATGTCTTTCTGATAGAAAATGCTGTACAGAAGAAAAGTCGTAAAACACCACTGTGTAACTGCAGAAAATATATAAATGAATTATTGTTTATATTTACGACACCCAAAAGGGTGAAAAAGTGGAAGAACCGTCAACTAAAAAAACTGATAAAAGTTTATGTAACACTCGGTTACGTACGCAGTAAAATAATAATTCTAGGCATTCCTAAAAATAGTGGTGTGGTGGTGTACGGTGGCAAGCACACAAACGCAGTGTACCGCTTCCTAGTTGCATGGGTGGTGGGACTGGTGGGTGAGCGACGCGGACGGACAAGGTCGGCGACCTTCGCCTAGCTAGCGCCGCGACCTGACCTGCCTCGCGCACGTGTCACCGGACCGTGACAAAAAGCGGCATGATTATGGTTTTAAACAGCAAATATTTATAATATCTCTTTGTTTGTTGGGTCGGTAGTGCGTAGGTGTACCAGCGGGGTAACTCTAGACGATCGAGTTTAAATAACATATTCTTGATAGTATAATACCTCATTGATTTTTTGGCAAGTGGGGCAAGTGGGCAGTGCGCAATCAAGATCCCCAAGCGTATTTGCAATGTCAAATGACAGTCTTGATAGAAAATTTTTAGATTTAAATTATATTGGAATATGAATTGTTGTAAAGAGTAAGGCTGCTGCTACCCGAAGCAATTATAACAAGTTTTGCGATTTATATACGATGTCATTTAATGAACTAATGCTTTAACAAAAACTAAACACCTCTCACCATTAATTGCAATTGGTAACAAACTAATTGTGCTGTCCAGTAAAACAATGATATCAACGCAAGAGGCTTTCGTAAGGAACTTAAGGTAGTATAAAATATAATAAAATAAAAAACGCTTTTTTACTCCCACTAAACGATAAAAGAGTACTGAACCAAACATCTGATTGTGTAAAGGCATATCTCATATAATTATACCTTTAATAGGATCTGTTTACTTCAGTATATTAAAATCTTTAAATTTGACATAGCGCTTTGTTTCCTTAAGAGGACCACATATACATTATGTGTTTATATATTTGTATATGGGCGTTATAAGGATATAATGATGGGATCCTAGAGAAATCAAAGGAACTCTTCAAATTGCATTGCATTTATAGGCACACTTGAAGCGATTTTTCTTGGTGTACGAAAATAAAGCCAATAGCTCACTTAAAACTAAAAAATAAAATCTTTTTCAACAAAACAACAATCGACTTCAAAGAGATGCACTAAAAGGTAAAAATAATTAATTGAAAAAATACAGTTTGAAGTTGGTGTCGTGCACGCCGTTTTTGTGCAAATTTTGTGGTTAAACTATAGCTTCTAAGGGATTGAAAAAAATATATGTTATAAAACTGGCTTTTGTCTCGTGCATTACCTATCTGAGTGATTTCATTTATTGTATTTAACGCAATGTTGCGAAAATTGGTTAAATAATTAGAATAGCTTTTTATCTAATGCATTGACTCTAAGTTGTAGCAAAAAGTCAATAAAAGTGACTACAAAACGGTAATAACGTTAAATTCCATACAAAAAATTAAAAGTTTCAAGACGTCATTACGGTATAAATTACTTAAGAAGTATATAACAAATATATCTCATAGTAATGTATATGACTTTATCTAATGATTTACAGTGCATTTACATACACAACGGTAGTATTACAGAAATTAGCTTTCTGGCCTATATCGCCCTTTTAAAGAGACAGACACCAACTTCAAACTGTAATTTAGATCAGATTTTTTGAAATATTTTTGTTTTTACCTTTTTAGTTCATCTTTTTGAATTCGGTTGTTGTTTTTGTTTAATAAAGCTTTTACTACAACAAAGCTTTGCGTAAAATCCGAAATTAATTTATTTAAATTATATCTTATTATAATATAAGTTATGAAAATTCTATTACAATGATTTGCTAGCTTTATGATTACTTAACATTTTAAGTGATTAATTATATTTCCACTACATACAAGTAAATAAGGATTTAAGGATAAAAAAAACATGAGGGTCGCAAAAGATGTTTTTAAAATAAATGCAGTAATTTTTTGGTAAAAGAATGTGTAAAGGTACCTATGATATTTTATTTTTCAGTCTGAAACTTGCAATAGGACAGTGGCATCTATTATAAAAACGAGCAGAAAACTGTATATTTGTTTCTGAATAATATTTAATTGTAATCAATATCACTAGTAGTTATAAATATTCAAGTATCAACATCACCATGGTCCAGGGTATAGTATCGTCAAGTAATTACTGGTGATGCATTTAAAACATTTCATGGTCAAACCCATTAGCCATATGTAGGATTGTAGGCTGCAGGGCACTTCCCCATGCCCGGAATGAGGTCGACCCTGCGTCCATACATCACATTAATTAGAAAACTAATTAATGTTTACGTATCTATGATAGGAGTTCAATACAGGGTTTAGTACGACAAGGTTGTAAGACCGGGAGGAAAATGTGTTTTATTAAGCAAACAATGGTCGGTGAAAGTACCGTGTCATCGTAATATTTTATGCTTTCACGTCATGTTATGAATTGAACGAATTTGCTTTGTTGGTTTTGGAGATGATGAAATTACAAACAATTGTGTTGTTCGTACCTATACATATAGGTACACGCACCACACCAGCCTTTATCAATTTAGTTTTCAATACCTAAATAATGTAGACTTTAATATTGCCTTTCTTTTTTTAAAGAAGTTGTGATAAGAAGCTTTTTATACTAAATTAGCGGTTGTAGGGATTGCAATCCCGCAAAACGAGATCCCGCTGCTTTTATTAACCCGCTGGATCCCGCAAATTTGGCACTTAAACATTCGCGTAAATCGTACACAAGTGCGACGTTTCAGTTGTTCATAAATGGCACTGAGCTGCGCCTATGCATGTCTTTCTGTAGGTGACGAGTGTTTTTAGTTAAGAGGATACGATTCCCGGCGCCTCACAGCGGGCTTCATACAAACGAATTTCTCATTTGTTTTTGACATTTACTGATCAATCGCTGTGAAATTGCTTAGTCATAATCCCAAGCCGAATATATATATCTGTGGTTTTCCAAAATTTTGTAAATTTTTAATTAACTAGAAATCTTTTTTGAAACTATTTGTATAAAAAACTAGAATTTATTATACACTTTTAAACTGTTAAAAAGCTATACACTTTTGAATGAATCTTAGAAAACAGATTACTAATAACTTATACTTAATTGATAGAAAAGAAATAATTTCTGTTGCTTTATGTAAGAAATGATTAATAAAAGCTGATTTTTACACAAAATCTGTTGTTTCAATTTTATTTTATAACATAATTTCAAAAATGCGGGATCCCGCGTGATCCCGCTCGGGATTGAGCAATCCCGCATAGCAATCCCGCGGGATTGCAATCCCTAAGCGCCAAGTTGTATAGTCTATAACCTCCTTCAAGCATTGGGCTATAAAATGCAAAAATATTTTTTAAATCCGACTCGAAATTTACAAACATTGTCAAGCAAAGTAATATGTAAGTCTGTTACCAAAATGTAAAGATATTGATCACGCACCAGTTACCATGACAACAATAGGTAAATCAACACGATTAAAGTTAAGGTGCACTTGCGAAGAAAACGGCTAAATATACATACATCGAAATTAATGTTCATCTACTTAGGATTAAATAATAAGGTAAGGTGTATCCAAACATCATTTTTTTCATACAAACTGTGTTACACCTAATATCTTTAACTGTTGACATTTCGCTACTCAAAACGTGTTATTATCATAAAGCGCTATTCACCAAGTCGCAGAACGCATACAGACAATTTCAAATAGCAATATATGAATATAAAGCATTTTAAGCAACAAAATGTGTATAGTTAAAGATATTTAGTGCAAGGTTTTATTGGAAAAATTTGATTCGGATTCACCTTAAGAGGATATTCCTCACCGTACGCTTCATACAAACAAACGACAGAAATTTAGTGGCAGGTGTACAACGGCAATTTCGCTCGCAAATAGATGTAGAGTTTAGCCGTTTGGCACACAGGTACTTTGGGGCAAAACAATAATTTTGAGCCGCAGTTCCTCAAAATATTTCCCTTAGTGTTTTATGGTGTCATCAATTTTTTGTATGGGATTTAAAAAAAATATTTCAGAAACCCATCGTGTGGGGTATCCAATAAAAGGGCTTGATGAGCCGGTTCTAAAAATATACCACACTATTACCTTTGGGCTACTTTTTTTCTTGAAATCCAAAAATTATTTTTAAAACATACCAAGTTTGGGCCCCTCCAGGTAGAAGACGGCTCAGTATTTTTCTCTAAATGATAAATGACCTTAAATGATAGATTGTATCCTCATTTTTGACTCCCTGAAAGCATTTTGGAAAATATTAAAATTTTTGAATTTTTGAATATTGCAATGTGAGACGGTTCCTTAAACTTCAGATCTTTATGAGACTTTATGTGAACTGTACTGTACCCTGCTGCTTCTGTTTACTGGTGTTATTTAAGTGTATTTAAAAATTCAAAAAAAAATATTAAATTTAATATTTTCCAAATTGCTTTCAGGGAGTTAAGAATGAGGATATAAATACCCTACACGATGGTTTTCTGAAATTTTTTTTTTAAATCCCATACAAAAACTTGATGTCATGATGAAAAATATGGACATAAATTTAAATTATTTAATAAACTTCATGGTGTTTGATTAGAAAATATCAAAAATAAGGTCCAAGTTCAATTACGTTTGTGTAGAACGTGCTGCGGACAATATCCTTTTAAAAACATTCTTTTCTGCTGCAAAACCCTAGAAATTGTATTCTTTTCAAAATCAAACGCAACATGTAGGTACTTTCCATTCCGCATGGCTGCTTACAACTTGAGATCCACTAGACCTATTTTCATGCGGCTTTTCAAACAAAATGACACAAAAAAGGTAACGAATATTAATTATATCGTAGACGTCAGACAAGCACAGAATTTGGAAACTGTTCTGCTTATAGGCATAGTATGTGTACATAAAACAACATTCCCTTCATACATACATACAAGGTTCATACAGTTACCTCTTAAATCAAAATATAGTTCCCTACTATATTCTGTCCCTACTATATTCCTACTAGGTTCCGTCGAAAGATAAAAATAAAGTATGTGTGTTCGTTTAAAAACTAATCGTTGCTGTCAATAGGAAATTTAAACACTGTTATTAGTACGTAAGCTCGAAGTAGAAAACCTTTAGAATAATTTCTATTAGGTATGACCTGAAAAAGCTCAATACAGTTGCTCCAAAAAGCACAGCTCACTAAACAACTGTTCCCAAAATAAACCAGTTCACTTGGCGCTGCTAACTACCTACTCGCACAATACAAAAGTGGCCGTACCATCAACAATAGCTGGGACTAGGGCGCGCACAAACTGTTAGCTCCCCAGACTGTGACTGTTGGTACACGCACAACTAATTAAGACATTTTGCAGACACTTTTCTTTACTCTTATTTCATGAACCATCTGATTTCCAGCTGTGTTGCATTATTTTACACCTAAAAGAAGATCCACGATGTTAAGAAGCATCGAATGAATGTCTTCCTTAATGAGTGCTAAAGGATCAAATTTAATGTTTCCACTTCGTGTTATCACCTGGTCAATGGTCATAACGAATTGTTTTTTTTTAACACTATCAGTAGTTGGAAGATATGCTTAGTGCTTACCGATCTGAAAAACACTTTTGACCGCAAGCAATATGCCAATTAACTCAAGTTCCGTTTGCGATATCTATCGTAATCGTTTTAATGGAGCTATGAAAGTATTCATCCCTTTCCCTACTTCATAATTTTCTGAATGTGGAAGTTTCGTTATGAATGTCATGGTATATATGTTTCGTTATGAATGTCATGGTATATATAAGGACAATCTGGACTTGACGATTTCGCTGTGATAAAGGAAAAATAAAGAATTGGCGAAAAGTAAATCTTTCCTAGTATAGTGTCAAATAAGTGGTGTCAAATAAGAGTCCATGCTATACATATATATATAAATGCAAACTATACTGTTTGTCGTTTCCTTACATCGTAACGGAGAAGGATAACTATCAAACTCACAGTTACATATAAAAAATGTTCACAGCTTCCCCAACCTTTTATTTAATTTACGGGGCCAATATAAAAAAATATTAAAACAACAAAAGGAGACCTAGCAAACATTAAAACTTTCCGAAACTAAGAGTAAATGATCTGAAGATCATTGACAAAGCACACATGGCCAAACGCAAAACTATTCAAAACCAACGTAAATAGATCTATCTCAACGTTATAATTTCTATCAAGCACATTAGAGCTCCAGAGATCAAAGAGAATAACGGTGCGAAGGCCATTCACAGTTCAACAAACATCTCTGCTTGAGAGAAAGAGGCGCTACTGTCAGTGAAATATACGATCAAAATGGCATTTAAACAAGTGGAGCAAACATTTATTTCCGCTTTTTACCGGCTGAACAAAAATAAATTCGTTGGCAGTGCATCATTACTTGGCCGCGTGTTGTGTGTGTCAATGACCCGTTACATAGGATGCATTGCTTTAAACTAATAATAGTCCGGTTTGCGTTTCCTTAAACGATTTCGTTGATACGAATTTGAAATTGTATTTCCGCGACATTGATTGCTAACATTTCTGCCGGTAGACGTTTTTCCCACAGCTGGCAGTTGCGTATTCAATCAATAAAGTTTTTGACAGTACGGTAAAAAAAATAGAAAAAGAATTACATATAGCAACTAAAAAAAGTAAAAGTACAAAGGAAACTAGAAGAAATATAACATTATGCAGACAATAAAGAATAATGCGTCACGGTCTCACGCCGCCGCCGCTAGATGGCGTAGTGCGACACCCAGCAATCGTTCTAAACTTAAATAATCAACCTCTCGAATTAGAAAAACCTAATTTATAAAATCTAAGAGTGGGTGAGAAGTAAACACAGATAACTATTCTGCTTTTACCTAGTTTCAACTTAATCCATAGTAATAAATAACCATGCAACACCGCTGCAAATCGGACAGGGACACAACATCCTTATAAGCAATAATGAGGAAAACACATATACTAATACACAAACAAAGTCTCTTTGATTGATATATTTAAGGGCAATTTCCGCTAAGCTGTAAAAAAATTTGAAATTTGCCAAGAAGATTAGCCAAAAAGTTTTTTTTTTCAAACTCAACCCCTGAAAACGTGGAAGGTAAATCGCGCTGCTAGTAGTAACACAGTACACAGTAGCACAGCGACCTAAAGCTATACACACAACTCATTTAAATTTATTAAAAATAGAGGAAAACATTAAGAAACAAACTCATACATTGAAATATTTATTAAGTCGTTCAAAGGCCAATGACTGACCTATATTTGTTTTCTGACGACATTTAGCTACTTGTGACAAACTGTTTTTAAATTGTTATTTATATGTGAAGAAAAATTATGTGTACTAAGCATTAAATTTGTTTTTTTTTCTTATAATTCTTGGATTATTCTTTTAGCTTGTATTTTTTTGCATAAGTATGTTGTTTTGTTGGCGCAATTTTGTAACTTTTCCGGTTCCATACCCACTGTTAAACTGCCACATCCTGGATAAAGTTGCAAAAATCCTTTTTCCGTTTTCACCAAATTTCAAGATACAGAGATTTGTATATTTAGATTATTCGCAATAAGAGAGTGTCATCTCCTCATTGCCAGCTAAACTTCATAGTTTCAAAGATATCATTACAGCGTTTACACTCTGCATCCGAACCGAAATCCGAATCAAATCTAAATAGTAGTAAAGGTAATTCGGATCTAGTACGTAGTCGGAACGACAATTTTGAATTCCGATCGGATGCAGTGCATAAACGGCCTTATTATTAAAATGGTGATGTTAATAAACATAAAACATAACAACAATACGTTGATCGTGTATATAGAAATCAAAACAACTAGAATGAAATCGAGAGAGTGTCAATATAATTAGCGGGAAGTGCGAGCGGCGTGCGGGCAACAAACTACGTGTCATATCGCGCAAAGCCAGAGATCTGGTAATTACTGGTAACAAAGGTCAATAACAGCTTTCTCTGGCTGAGGTCCAACTGCCTCGTCACAATTAACGATCCGACAGAGTGGAAATAGATGTAGGCCTAATTCAAACAGATTTGTGCCTTCACATCTGAGACCATGAAATTATCTGCGTTAGAAAAGACTACCCAACATCAGGGGGAAACACAGATTAGCTGAAAAGAAATTCAATTACCATTACGGTATGTACCTATACGAAACAACCATAAGGTACTTGACTCCTGTAACATTTAATTCACATGTTAGAGACCCTGACACAAAAACAATTAGTTGTGCATGCATTCTGTTATCTCCGTGACTCCGTGTTGATTACGTTATCTTTCCACGTGTTTTCAACGATTTCCTTATTACAAGTAAATATATTTCGTCAAAGAGCGTTCGTATTTCTTGTTGACTGCGTGGCCGCAGATATGGGTTATTTGCTAAAGATTCAAACAGCCACAGTGCAGGCGAAAACGGTATCAAACTCTACAATGTACTGAATTTGTTTTTTTGTAAACTTAAATTGGTATTAAAATTAGTCTTCATATTTGTAGTAACACTGGTTTTTCTTACAGCTAAATGTTATTAATAATTTATGATCTTCGACATACTGGGCTGAGATATGGAATTCCAAAAAAAAGTTGACACCAAATTTCAAACATTTTTAAAGTGAGACATTATGGTAAAAGTTAAATTGTTTCAACAGCAAGACTAGTTGGGAGTTCGTTATCGATTAGTTTAAGATATGCCAATGCCAACATTATTAATTATAAAGTCGGTTAAAAAGTAGTAAACGACAATAACAAGATTATGAGAAACAAAAAGCACAAACCACTGTACCTACTCATATATAAACTACATGCAACTAGTCCACTCGACCAGCCTTGCTACAATGGTAGTTGGCCTCAAGGTGCGTTGCCTTACTTATAAATAAACAGGCAAACCCTAATTGTAGAAAAGTATTTGAACACGACGAATATTTTCGATTTTTCCATCAAAGTAAAGCTAAAGTTTTGTAAAGATGCAACGTGTTGTTTTATGTGTTGTTATATCGACTATGCAAGCAGTATGATATGGTTATTTGTATGCGCACGTAAGAAGGTCGCACCGAGGCACCCGGTGAGTCAGCGCGCAGTAACCGGCTAGACGAGCGGCGCCCGCGCATACTCTTACAGTCAACACGTTTGTTTTACCAACACTAGCCTACTTACTACAACTGCAGCACTGGCTGTAAACCACAGAATAAGTAATGCTACTAACGCTAAGGATACAACACAAATATAAAGAATGCCGCACAAATTACAAGAATATCAGGCTCGTCTTAGCAGTGGCGGATTGAACTTTGACAACACCCTATAAGCACCGAATTGAGCATATCTGACAACCATCTACCCTTATACAGTCCTACCTAGCTCTCAAGAGGCTCAAAATCAACTGAAATGCAAATAAGAGATTTATTATAGTAGCGAATCAAATACTCGCACTCGTATTAATTACAATAATTTTCGCACTACACTACCCATTTATTTTACTACATGAATAATTATGTATTTCAGTGTGTTTATATATTGACTACTTACTATAACTCGCAGACGCCCCACGCGCCTTCATGATAGCTCATCAGATTTCAGCCTTTGCTAATATGTCCAGCCGTAAACGACCGTTCACAGCTGTTTATGAGCTGTTAACATCGCGCATAAAATGATTTCAAATCAAATTATTGCTTTTAAAGATAGGAAATATATATTTTTAGCGATTTGAAAAAAAATAATTAGAAGTAAAAATTACAACTGGAAACAAGAAATACGTAAAAAAAAATTTTCAATCAGTCTTTCATCTGACCCTGGTTATCGTCACACAATACCAAACTCGATGGGGTAGCGTCGTTACAGACAACGCGACAGGTGAAACTAAAAAAAAACTTGTGAAAAGGGTGAGTTTAGAGGATTTTTCCTTCGTTTCTGTAAATTAAAAAGGATTTTAAGTAAAAACATGATAATTCGTATAGCTTGTAGATTACTATGTGTTTTTTATTTTTTCAATTAAATAATTGTCATAAATAAGAGGAAAAATACAGTTACAAACTTGCTCAGTTTTACGCACCTTTGGGAGGATTTTTGGTATCATAATAGAATAAGATTAAATAGCGGAATGCTTAGCAAAGTAAAACATAACCCTACAACCATTATCGGTAAATTTACCACTATTTTATACCGATTATTACTACCTTTTAAACGATACCACTGTTCACTGTCCCTGACACCAACTGCAAATAAAAGGGTGCCATTGAAAGCAATACATCTAGTGATGTAGTACCAATCGATACCTATTCAGAATTTCTGGTACTCTATCGAGTATCGATTACTCCTCAGCGTCGTGTCGTGAGTCGTGACTCGAGTATACAGATACCGCAGATTCTCAAACCGCACAATAGAAAGTTCTACTTTCTTGTGACATTTAAACTTTTCTTTGTAAGTGGATTCTTCACTCAGTACTAACCAAAGAGTGTAAATACTATCTTGATAGATATTTATAATGGCAAGAAGCCTTGACAAACAAGTTTACCCAAAGACGAACAATTGCTGGACATATGGCTAATAAATTTTGAGTCCAGTTTCAAGAAATTGTTTTTAAATACTTTGATGTTTAAGATTGTATGTATGAAGATAGTTATTATCTCTTATATCTTATTCTACGTGCCATATCACTTTTACTCTCTGTCAGCAACTATCGCGTGTTAGAGTTCTTACGGCTGTGACATCGATTTTAGATAATTATTTCTACACTGTCAGAAGCAAATGTCAGTATGCATCGCGGATCGGTGTAAATAAATGAATTTGATAGTAAAATATTTGCGACCCAGGGTCGGGGTTACGTTGGGTTTTTAAACTACTTCATTTTGGAACGTCTCTTAAAAAGAGCAACGCTTTCAGTATTTATAGTTTTATTGGAAGCAATAAAATCATTATGTTGACTCTTACACGAACAATCTGTAGAGCTCGAGCGGCGACAACAACGGATCAGCTGACAGCATGACGGTAAGGAATGCAATCTCTTTCACACGAGTAGAGTAACCAACGAATATTACATACAAGTATCGATTTCAAAAATAAGTATATCATATATCAATCTGGAGTAACGCAGCTTCCAAAAATTAAAACAATTTTCAATATCGGTATTTTGAAGATTAGTCCACAGTTCCACACGTATAGTAGTGTGATTTTAGTTAGTTCTTTAACTTTTAACTTAAGTTAAAAATTCAAACATCCGAATTCAGAACCTCCTCCTTCTTTGAAGTCGGTTAAAAATAAAAAATAATTATAACGGATTTGTCTCCAAATCAGCATGTTGACTGGAAAACTTAATCCCGAAAGATCAAGGTTAATAATGGGTTCCCGTTGATGTCTGACAAAGTCAACATTAAGAAACACAAAGAAGTAAGTAAAAATCTTGCAACCAACCTAAGACGTAGCTACCAATCTTCGTCACTAGTTTTTAAGCTTATTTAACTGTTTTTTTTTCGTTTTAACGGTTCCGTAGCCATATGAATAATTCTATAAGTTTTTCCCTTAAGGGGTTATTGACTTTCAAAGTTGTGTTAACTCCCTCTTTATAACCATTTAAAAAATCACATCTTCCGAATATATATCCGAATCACGGACTTTATAAACACTACCAACAAAAAATGTATTGGACAAAATCGGTACATAAGTATTTTAGGTATGTGCAATAATTCTCATTCTACGGACTACCCTCACTTAATGGGTGAACTACACGCACTTGGCCTATTTTATAATCATGCTTCATCTCATACGGCAACATTACCAAAGTCGAACATACAAGTGGTCTTCAAGTTATGGTAGCTGCAAAATCGGAGGCCAGAAACATGATGACATCAGTAGACGGAACCACCGCCCGCCCACGGCCTGCCTACGCTACTCAGCCTTGCAAAACCCTCTAAAACGACTACAGGACACACTACACGAGAGAAAGCGGTAAGCGACAGCGGAAACCATCATAAAAGGTATGAGGTATGGGAAAGTTTGTCTATAACAAAAAATAAAGCATAGAAAAGAATACTAACCCAAATGGAAACCCTTTTATATTCACACATATTTATAGAATAGAAAGAATACAAAATAAATGTTATCTCTTTGGATTATGGAACTGGTAAAACCGATACTGATTATTCCCAAGCATTAACGCGCCATTAGACGCAAACCATTTCCAATCGCCGGTTGTTGATGCTGTTGACCCTACGTGAAATCGAATAAAAACTTATCCGTGGGAATTTCTGATCAGGATAAAAGTATTCTTTTACCTTCTCAGTGCCTACAGCTACACCAGCGCAAAAATCAAGCCAAGTATATGAACTCATAAGACGTGCAAAAAAGTTACTTCTAAAAAATTACTTTCGTGGGAATTCTCATTCGGGATAAAAAGTATTCTTTATTTTTTTAGGGTCTCTCGGACTATACCAGGACCAAAAAACTTGCTTTTTTCCAACATTCTCTTACGACTTTATTAAATATCAAAACAATTTATAGTTATGCTATGTTACTCGGGGATAATAAAATTATTTTTTGGGTTCCGTACCTCAAAAGGAAAAAATGGAACCTTTATAGGATCACTTTGCTGTCCGTTCGTCTGTCCGTATGTCAAGACCCTTTTTCTCAGGGCGCGTGGAGGTATCAAACTAAAATTTATATCAAATACACAGGTCTACTGTTCCTTGGAGCTGTTTAAAAATCAAACTTCTAAGCCAACGCAATCAAAAGATACAGCCGTTTTTGCGGCTGATTAAATTAAATAATTTTTTAGTTTCATCATAATATTTTTTTTTTAAATAATATACAACAACATATAATAAGTTTGCACAGAACCCTCGGTGCGCGAGCCAGACTCGCACTTGGCCGGTTTTTTTAAATCGGTTCAGTAGTTGCTGAGATTACCCCCTATATAAAAACAAATTTTACCTTTTCATAATATGAGAATACATTACATAATATTGCTTCGTAATTTATATTTTAGAGTACCTCGTAGACGTGAGCAATATGTCACTTTACATTTGTTTGCAGCTCTGTAAGCTCTTCAAAAAATATTTTTAATTCCTAAAAGTTGAAAAGAAAAAAATATTTAACACCTTTCATTCTTCATTTTTAGTATTCTTCATTTTCAGGGTTCATTATGTTTTGGCATGTAGCCTGAACTGGCAATAACTGATCGTTTTCTCCGAATTTGTTAACCGAAAAATCTAAATGAATACACACATAGGCACATACACAATGACGCTTACTCGCATTAGCACGAATAACACACAGGAATAACTATAAACGAATTTCACGTGGACGGGCAACATCTGTAGTTTGCTATATATCTTACTTGCTTAATTTAATTAAGGTCTTGCCGCAGAAATCCTACTCTAATAACCAAAATGAGCGCGAGCGGAGCTGCGAGCAAAATAGAAAATAAACGACATTCGCTGATAAATATGCAAAGTTTTATTGACTACATTCGTGATTTCCGAGCTCCGTCGGATTCTTGAGACGCACATCAAGACGTACTTAATAGTGCGAAGCTCAAACTCTCGAACCCTATCGTAGTCTGCCAGACACTGGTCATGTGCGTCAATTATAAATTTATAATAATTTAACATAATAATTTAACACCGAAGCGCTTGATGACCCGCTTCTGCGCCCGCTATCGCTACAGCTTAATTAATGGGATGCACAATAATAAAGTACACACACGAGCAGGCATATATAATTATTATTTTTTAAGTTTCCAGATAGTTCTGGATAACATTTGACTAATAAAAGTACATATAAATATTTTATTATATTTAATACATTATACAAAGCTCTACTATTGTGATTTTTTTATTCAGATTCAATAAAACACATGGATGATAGGTTTGAGTGATGCACAAAATTTACTTATTTGGACGCAAATGACTCTTAATAATCTCTATTAGACGACACCCCACACAATACAGTCAACAAACGAAAATCAATTGAATTAAAAATATTAACCTATGCATATATAACTGTAAGGCGGTTTCACATAAGACACATGCCTGTATAGTTTCAGAAGATTTAATTAATGGATGACAGAATTACAGTGGCCGGACATAATGAAACAATACCTAAGGTTCCTTTTTTCCATTTGGCAACGGAACCCTAAAAAGTAAGCATTTGTCATGTTCAACATCAGTTAATAGGAACCTGACATTTAGAGTAGTTGAAATGAGATAAACACCCTTGTGGTCGATTGAAAATAAATTTGAGATTAGCGTAGGAGTGTCTGAGGACCAATTGCTTTTTATTTATACATACTCCTTAAATATACAATGTCATAAAACATAACATGCTATATTCTAAACCCATCACCAATCAAAAGAAAAGAATTTTAAAAATGGGTCAATTTTTATCAGTAAGACAATAAAAAAATGTATTGTAACTGTACCGTGTAAAATAACCAATAAAAGACTTGCCAGGGTCTCAAAATTTTTTTATAACATTAAAATAAATAGTTTTAAATTTGTTTAAGTTAACGTTAAAAAGAGATTCGCTTCGTCTCTTTCACACTTTTGCGACAGTTCTCATGCCTCTATGTCCATTGATTATAGAATAACGTATAGAAAGTCTATGGTCTTGAAATAACATGGTAAAATTGTGCCAATTTTGTTGCGAATTTGTGTGGTGATTGGCGATCTATATAATATGTAACGATTAACGATTAATATAAAATACATATTAATCACATATTAGTCGTTAATCGATTGATATAAAATACACGGTAAAAGAATATAAATATATTTCTTAGTATCTTATTAGTTAAATTATACTAAAGGAGGTGAGAAACGGTGAGTCAACGCCACTAAGGAGTACGACAAAGACAAAGTCGTACGTATTACTAACTCGATAATTATGAGCGCAAACCGCTCCACACAATTGAGAATGATGAACAGTGCCGATGAACCGGTGCGCGGTGTGTGCACTCCATGTACACTAGCACAACTCGCATCTGGGTTATGTATGACACTTACGACGATCAATATTTTATAGAACTTAGAATAAAATCTGGTTCAGTTCTTAATTCGTCGTAAAAAAATCATCAGATCCTCGAATAATTACCTGAATTGCTTGTTTGATTAACATGTTAAACCAAAAGTTTGGATGGACATGTGCAAAAGATGTAAAACATAGTGATTGTTTTTCAGCCACTCCTTCAACGTTATTAAAAAAACAAAAACCAAGTATTTAGGGTTCCATACAGAAGGAAATATTGCGGATATCCAAACTTATAAACAGACGTTGTTCTGAACAATATGCGTTGTGTAAAGCTCTACTATTCAGATTTTTAGATCATGCGGTTCAAAAGTTAGTGACACCAATTTTTAAACTTTGGAATTTCCAATTGAGAGAAAAAAATCCTTAGAACCTCAAAAGCATTTCTAAAGCCTTATCAAATGACGACCCAAATGATGAGGTACGCGATTTTTTTTTTTTATATTTTACAATTGATAGCATGAAACCAATCAAATCATTGCATCGCTTCGATTGTTACGGAAAAACACACAGATTATATCAGCTACTTTAACAATAAGGTACAACAACACAAAAGGGGTTTAAAGATTTTCGACCAAAAGTGTGTTGAGACCCTTATAAAAAATAAAGTAGCGGGGATAAAAGTTACACCAATCGTTAGAGGACATTTAAACGTCACTGAGTTATTGATAGTTAAATGTTCCATATAAAAATCAACAAAGTTAGCCACTCTAACTTATTACGCTTTCCACTCTATACGCTATATTGGAGAACAAACGAGACCATTTTTACCAGAGTGCAAGAAAGGGCTATGTTGATATATTTACTGCATGCAAATATCGATGAACTGTGTAATGTTGGTCTAGCAGCCCAGTAGTAAGTTACACAGTTCGATTCAATTAAGTCTATGAGGGACAATATATGATTGATGGTTCATAATAAATAACCTGCAAGGTACCAAGCTCTAACAAACAAATGTATACATACCTATCTTCTTTTACACCCATGAACGATGAATTAAGCGCATGTGTTCTTTTTAACATTAATGTGTAGACCTAAAATTGATATTGATGACGTGGCGATCTGGCGATAATGAACAATTGGACGGTAGTGTTTGTTGGACTAAAGATAGACAAAAAATCGAAAGTTTGGCCTTCAACTTTGCTGTTAGATACAAGCATCCAGATAAACGCCGTAAACCAATCGGCTAAACACGCAGAGAAAAATTATCAAGAAAGAACTTCTTACTTATCGCACCCGAAAACCACAAACATAGCAAAATAAAACTTTGTACTATATTTAAAAACACTATAATCACATTTTTGAACATAGCTGCAACAAGACCAAGAGATGTACTGTAGGCCTGTTTTTAAAATATGCAAACCGTTTTTACTGGGTTCATTTGTGGCGATATGGCGGGGGCGTCGAAGGTTAATGCTTTAAGTTGAACAAAAAAGTTTAAACAAACTGTAAGCTTGTAAAAACACAGGTGTAGAATTATTGAGTTCGTTTCAGCCGGAAGACGTCCACTGCTGTCGGTAGGCCTCCTTCATTATGTCTTCACAACGGCCGTTCCTGAGCCACCTGCGCCCATTCGATTTCTGCGATCTAACCTGTTATTAAGTTTTTGTGTCTTAAATTGTCATCCACCTTCTAAAACGAATAATTTAAAGACACGCGAAAAGCTAACGACAGGGGCACGGTAATATCTACAATTGGTATTACCGTGCCGCTTAGAGTCACCTGCGATTTGCGCAAATGGCGCATAACAATGTTACACCACGCCAATTCCGTCAACTAGGCCAATATTTGTCATTTGCTATTCGACAAAGGAGAGCGGAACCCACGTTGCGCCATGTCATCTAGTTACAAACAAAACGTAGGCAGGTTACGCAGGTTTAAAATCTTAACCCGCAAATTGCTTCACAATGTAAGGGGGTTGTTTTATTTTTTAGCAATTATGATGCATATCGTATTCGTATCTCAGTGAGCTATGAAGAGCTATGCTCTAAGTTTTTTTACGTAACAGAATTCACAATGATGAAATACTTAGAATAACATGAATAAACTTAAGTAGCAATGGGCAGGCAACGTAGGACCGATAAACGATGGAATGAAGGATAGAAGCTTCTAGGGAAAACCTCGACAGGAAACTTATTCGACGACCTAACTTACCCCGTCGCCACAAACACTCTGAGTGCCGTGACAATTAGTGGGGAAAGGCGGTATAGACGTAGTCCGGATCATGTTGACTTTTATTGCCGAAAGTCGGTAGGGAAATGTCAAAAGCGCTTGTCTAGGGCAACATCGCCGCGACGCTAGGAAAATTGACTGTCTGTAGCCGAGTAGTGTGAGGAGCAGTGCGAGTGTGAGAGTCTGGCTGAGGCATGAGCGCTCGTAGGATCGAGCTTCTCCGAAATCTGAAAAGGTTACTAAGGTGTGAAGAATGGACATCCTGCTAATGACAAGTGGTGCGATGAAGGGCGCCGAGGACATCATTTTTAACAATTCCTCAGAACGCAACCTATTACACAAGGGGTAAATCACGCGCAGCCCTCTGTGTCCCAAAGTATCTCCTATAATATTGCCATAGCGTAATATTAATAATTACGCTACGATATTGCTAAGAGATGTTGCTGTTTTTTTAAATATGAATAAGCTCGTCCTAAATATTCTTTTGACCATAACTTTATAACAATAAATAAGTTAGGATAGTCACTGGTATCTTTATGGATTACGCAAAACCGAAAGTAAAATTATATAGGGTCGTCTGTCCGTTTGTGTACAATATATTGAATAAAACACTCCCACTCAAACAACGAATGACATCAGTCGGACTCAGAGCCTAAAGTCGATTTTGTGGTATATAGGTACCAGTACGTTTGAGAGAAACGAGAGTCGGAGCTGAGGCAAGGACAAGGAGCGACGCAACATGGCTCGTGCCCACGTCATGTAAACTGTTACAAAATTATGAGCCTTTATTTAATTTATTATTGGCAAAATGTTTTAATTTAATTTAATTTATTGAATGGTGTTTTTTTTTTAATATTTAGTCCGCAAAGAAGTCAGTTAAAAGGTTATTTTGATAGCATAATATTGTTTTTGTCATCCGTAAAAAAAACTACCAGCTTTACCTGGTCAGCAACTAAATCAAGGATTATCAGAAAATAACTAGATATAGGGTCAGTTTGCTCTTCGTATAAATATATAGAAAATAAATGAATAATTATGGGAAATAAATAATATTATTAAAACAATTATTTAGAAGGAATATAAAATTTATAGATATTACTCTACTTAAAACCCCTTCATCCAGATGCGAAATCTAATATCTGTATCATCCCAGATTTACAGCTTCCGAATTACTTACTACCTACTTAGGTTAATCACACACCTAAGTAGGTAGGAAGTGTCACATGACATTATTTTTCGACGTATTGAAAGCCAGCAGATCACATAATATTTGTGGGTAATTTGTAGTAAAATTATAGTGAAATAATTAATTTTGTAGAGAACATAGTTTTTCAGGAATCGAGTTATCTGCTAGCTTTAGTTGTTTGGGTACTTTTTGACCAGCTTCATTGCTTAATTTGTAGATAATTTGTAATTAAAGAACTAATTTTGTGGAGTCCATAGGTTTCGAGAAATCGATAATGATCTGCTGGCTTGATTTTAAGCCAGCAGATGACATATATTGTTAACTGATAACACAAAATAATTAATTGTACTAAAACGTCGGGGTCAACATAATACCCTGCCCACACAAAGAAAGGCGACCGATTAGAACCTCAGTGCGAATAACAGCACCTACAACCGGGCTGTAATAATGCCGGCTGCTGACGAACAATTACGTAGAACAGTGAAAATTCTTCGTCGGGTATCTCGCACTTTATCCCGTGAAAAGCTTGCATTATAAGAGCGTTTTTTGCACTCGGCACTGAACTTAAGTGACATATCAAATCAAGTAACATAAAGCATACCTAAGTTAGTATTTTACTTAAGACGGAGCCACAATAACTGCGTGTGCTGTAAATGTATTTTTATTATATTTATTGTTAAAGTGAAGTTAGATCAGTAACAGAGTCGGTGTTTAGTTCGAGTGATGTAGTCGCTACTCAGACCGGTTTGTTTGTGTGTCGGTCGGTCACAGCAGCGCTGACGGCGACGACGACGCGCGACGTGGCGAGGAAACCCGCTCTCCGTGACTCACCGTCCTATCAAATTGCGCCCAACCCGCGCTACGAAGTCTGCTACAGATAGCATCTAGCAATCCATTTTATTTGCAATTACAAATTCTTATTATAAGACATTTATAAAATATCAAATGCAATATTTTACCGTTCTCTTTCAAATGATTTTTAATTAACCACTAGCTGTCCCGGCGAACGTTGTTCCGCTGCCGTCCCTCTGTACCCGGCGAAAGTTGGTTTTTACCTATAGTGCCCGAGTCCGGCTCGCACTTGACATATCGAGATAAAAACTATCCTATCTTTTAAGTTGGATCAAATAACAGATATTTACGAAGTTTGATCAAAATCGGTTCAGTAGTTTAGGAGTTCATTGAGGACAAACATTGTGACACGAGATTTATATATATCAAAGAAGATAAGTAATTAACCATAAGACATACGTCATAGAAATGGTGGAGGGACGTCATGCTTAAGGTGCTAATTTTCTGTTCAATACTTAATCCCATTAGGGACACGTTATATTTTAAATTATAATTTAAAATTTGAATTCTTATATATATTTCTAAATGCAGACCTTAACCCATTCATTGCGGTATTAAAAAGTAGGAACTTGCAAGACGCGGCCCGCCTTAGATAAAGAAAATTTTAGATGCCGTTTGGGGTTTTCAGCTCCCGAATAGGAATTCATATTTTTTTAGAGGAGTTACGTTGGACAACCTTACAGTTTGGTTGCAACTTACAAGAGAAACGAGACGATTATGTTTAGGATTTGAAATTTTGAGTTTAAAAGTTTATGTGAAACATTGGTAGAACCTAAAAAACAGTGTGTGTGAATTAAAATTATGGCTGAAAACAGCGAGTAAAAGAATATGATTAAGTTCTTAATGTTTTTTGCAACAAAGGGTCCCCTATTTTTCTAAATATGAAATTCTAAAGTTTTGATACAATTGCCGGTGTTTATAAAACTTTGGCATTTTTTAAAGTAATGATTAATAAAACAACAAAAAGTTGCAGCAATTACTTAATTACTTAGGTATATTAAAACACAGCATTCTTTATTATTTATTATATTACTTTATTAATTATTTTTAATACAAGGAATAAGGATAAATTGGTAGTTCCAAAATGTCATCAGAAGGTACATAGCTCTTTCGCAAAGTACACAAAGTATATTTTTAACAAAATTTTAATAAAATTCCAGACCATGTGATTAATTTACCCTCAAATAAATTAAAAATATATTTCAAAAATAGTTTAATGAAAAAAAGCGAATGAATGATGAATACGTACATGATAAAAATTAGAACTTAATTGATTTGTATTGGGCATTTGAAATATTTTTTAAATTAAAACATTGTATGTTAAATTATTACCTAATGAAAGGCTATATTGTATTTTAATATGAAGTATAAAAGATTAACTGCTGAGTTTCTTGCCGGTTCTGCTCGGTAGTAAATCATTCTGAACCTTCCAATCTTCTCTTATATTTTGTTCCTATACTACACACAATGTAACTAGTAGAATCGTAGTTTTATTGGAGTAGCTTGAGTGTGTCATGCTCTCTCAAAGTGTGTCTGCGGTGGTGGCATGTGCGTCGGGTCGTTACGTTCCCTAAAACATGGTTGAGCGAAGCGATGACTGATTCATACACATGAATACTCGTGAACGGCTGCCGCCTGTGGAGGCTGGTCTGCTCTTGCAAACTTCTTTGTATTCTTAGTATTTAGTCTTAGTTTTTTGTTTTTGTTTATCAATACTGTTAGTAGACATTGATTGATTTATTATTTCTAAGTGATGAATACAGAAACTGACTTTTTTTTTATTTTGCAATTAGATACTTTTTTATGTTGTGCTTGTGCTTTATATTTCATGTTTTTTTATGTTTGTAATGGAAAGTGTCCTTCTTTGATAGGGAGGATCCTTCTATGATTTCCAATATTTTAATTGGACGATGTAAGAGAAAGGGAGATAAGAAATGCCCTAACTGAGTTTCTTGCCGGTTCTTCTCAGTACTAGGTCGCCCGCCCTATAGACTTACGATCCGATGGCGTAGTGACATTCATAAGTGCTCAATTATTGTAGCCTAAATTGAATAAATAATATTGATTGATTGATTTATAACCACTTTCTTCAATAAATTGAATTCAATAAAAATTAAATTCAACATTTGCAACACTTCGTCCGAACTGTGTATAAACAACAACGTCCGTCAATTCTTGCTTTCATCTTCATCTTTAGATGCTGAAGTGTACTCATGGAACTTTTACCTCTTTCTGTTTAGATTGATATTGGGTTATTAAATTCTTAATTCCATTCTTAATTTCTTTCTGGCTGAACCCAAATTCTTTGGCAAATGCTACCAAAGCTGCCGTTCGTCTCTATTTTTATAATATTTTCAGTGTTTTACGAACACTCATGAATGTACAATTCGATAAATTTTATCAAGTCCACTGACCCGAAATTTATTATTTTTTTGTGAAATTTTTAAACGAAAACGCCAAAAAGTTGAATTCAATAATTTGCTTGTTTTTTGTCATCGCAAATACTTCCAATACTTGAATCAACTCGTCATTGACGCATACTAGTTTAGGTTTAGACAGTTCAAAAGTTGAAAGCAATAACTGACAGGCAATAACTGAAAAGGTTGACAAACTTAGTCACTTGTTTTCAAATAGAAAACTTTTACTGTCACCAAAGATATTAACCGGTAGTCAAATCAGTAGGCAGATTCAACACTATTACAACATACTGTTTGTAGAATTAATAAATTGCCGGTTTTCACGAATATTTTTTACATCTTGAATATTTTCTTAAGCTTAGGCACGCAATTGGATGACAGCTAGAAAAGGCTTTATCTCCGAAACTATTGATCGTAGACTAGTAGTTTCTTTACATAAGTGATGGATCTCATCAAGAAAATAAATTGTAATAAATTTAAATAACTCTTAGCATATGTTATAAAATTGCAGTGTAATATATATATATATATTTTTCGCTCCCGTTTTGTATTATTTTAACGATTGTTTCTCTGACAGATTTAAACATTATTGTAAATAGCACTACCAGCAATACGGCTGGTTCTGGTATTTACAATGAAGGTAATTATCTCAGAAAAAATGCGTTAAAAAAAGTATTTGATAAGTGTTTCACATTAAATTTATAAAGAAAGGTATAACTGACAAATGACAAAGAAATAAGTAAAATTTAACTTATTTCATTTGGTGTGACCCTCGTATAGTATTTATCAGGTAAAACTAATTTTAATATTTGGCGTTATAATACTCAACAGAGAAGTTGTTATTCGAATCCGGTCAACGCATAAATTAAATCAATACAATATTTTCTAAACCCTTCTAACCTAAGGATATAAACACTTAATAAAAGATACATAAAAATATTGCTCATTTCTGTAATACGCCAATTGGCGTCCTCTGCAATTTATCAAGATTTTCCGAAACTATCAGTATTTCGTAGGTGTTGCTAGGGATATACCTCTGTCTGACAGAAATTCTTTGAAAAAGTTATTGTGTTGTGTGGCTGAATTTATACATACTTATAATTTGGCGCCGATCGGCGTCTACCGCATTTGGCAAGGAACAAAAAAGACGCCGTTCAGAGTATGTCGCAATGAATGGATTAAGCGCAGTTCTAATGTTTATTTGTAATGAATTAGAAGCAAGTCCATTACACGGAAGTATGTTGCAGTAAAGATTGAGGTGTCTGCCATAGAATGGGGCCCTCGGCGTGGTGACGATGACGTAACCTTGGCGCCCACCAGCGTGCCTAGTGGACTGGTAGTCTCTATCTTGAATAAGTTACTCCATAAAGCTAACGCAAGAAATTTATGTACCTAATTATTGCACTGTGAATTTAAATTGGCAGTATGAACAATGGAAAAAATACAAATGCCTAGGCATTGCTGTTATACTTTTATTCTCTGGGCATGAGCCAATTCTCCTTCCAAAGAATTCTCCTTTTGCTTAAAGCCCATTTGTTTCATCTCCCGTCACTGACCGTCTGGATTATCAATCTATGTTTAATTTTTTAACATCTTGCGATATAACTAAAGCGTTTAATAAAAATTTAATTATTTAAACGAAATATTCCTGTAAAACAGCACGTCGCAGTTGAGCACCCATGAATAACCTTGGCTGGCCAATCAACCAGCGCGCATGGCACAAAGCTGCCCCTATAGATACCTCGCACATCACGGTACTATCGGCTGCGTCTATACGTTACATTACAGTTTTGAAACCAGCCATTTTTATTATTCGGTCTTCATGCTTTGTTGATAACCTTGTAATTTTCACTCTTCTATAACTATTTTGTATTCATGAAAGACTAAGCTTTGAAAGTTTTCGCCTTTTCATATTTCCAGTTTTCTCTGCCAAATATATTCTGCGTTCATTTATCACATAAAGCAACGGCTGAATAAGCAACAAAAAAAGAAGTCAACATGTTTTCTTTTTGAGCCTATAAGTTTTGATCTATGGCAATTGTTGTCATTTCTACATTACTAACACATATAATTCAATTCTTACTTCACCATAAGAATATGGTTAATAATTATTAATAAGGTAGTAAATGTCGTAACTGTTTTATTTTATAATAGCTGCACCCGCGAATGTTGTTAGCTTTAGCTCCCTCTCCTCAATTTTACTCCCTTTTACCCTATCCCGTGTGTAATTCACTCCGAAAACATAAACTGTTGCTAATAATAACTCGACCACAGTGCTACCTTTTGGGTTTCACAAACCTGTCCCGGGATGTGCACAAAAACTTAAAAAAAATTCATTACAAACGGATGAATAGTTATCTTTTCATATATACCTTGTCCTGACTTTTACGAACACGAAAAAAATAAAATCGGTAGAGCCGTTCTCAAGTGATGCTCCGCCATACATGTGACAATTGATTTTTATTTATATAGAATTTGATGCCAAGAGAGTTTTTTGATTTTCAACATAAGCTATACTGGAACATTGTAGAGCAACTAGATTAATCGCAATAAAACTGATAGCACGACTTTCCTGCGACAAGTACACAATGTTTCTATTGTACTTTGTCGATCATCCATTAATTTTCGACATTCGAATGAACAAAATTTTATATAGTTCGTGGAAAGCGTTCTGAAATTATATTAGCATTGTGTTTCTATCCAGGCTACAGCTATTCCATGGTTAAACAATTTTTTAGAATATTAATTGAATTATGTGTCAAAGTGCTGTCAGAAGAATTCATTACGACAGATTCCTTGAGTTTACATTTATATGAGTGCTATGTTCTGTTTCTGACAGCGTAAAGAACTCAGTGTTCTCATTTTTCCATTTATCTTTTTCAACCGGGGCTTTTGCGTTTTCGAACATGGGTCTCCTTTTTTTTCTTTTCTTGGTACATAAAAGTATTATCTGAAATAACGCACTCCATGTACCACGAATTTGGTTGGGACTTGGGATTCGGGCCCATGTTTCGTCGAATATCATTCACTCATCTTTCTATGTCGGTAGATGGACTGCCATGACCGCTCTAAGTTCTTCTGTTTCATTTCTTATTCAAATGTTTAATAAGAAAAAATACTATTAACAACATCCAAGCAAGTCTAAAAAAAAATTGTTCGGTTCATTACTAAATACTTTGACAGTGCCATTAAATCAATTATGCAAGATATTCTTCCAATACTAAACACAAATTCCATAAAATGCGTCAAAGCAAAAATATTAGGAGTATTTTTAATACAAAAAAAATCATCTAACATACTAATAGGTACTCAACCTTAAAATCAATGTCGCTGTAAGTCATGTCCTATTATCAATACACACAAACACACAGACACACCACAAATTCAATTAATAATTCACCACCACCAATTACTTCTCACGAACGTCCCACTGCAAAAAAATTAATAACTGCTACACCATACAAGTCCTAAAATTATTCTATACTCCTTTTCCAACAATAGTATTAAAAAACATGGGATAGATTTGGGTAGTTTAAACTGTTGAAAGCTATTTTCATTCTATTTTTAATTTGTACTCTCTTCCCATCTCTAAGATCCATAGACAACAATGTTTTACATATATTGAATCGGTTAAACTCTGTGGAAATGATTTTTATCAGTACTTCGATTTTGTTCAAAATAATGAAATTAAAAAGATAATTTGAATTGTTTATGAGTGTGTATAAATATTTTGTATGTGTTTGTTATTCGCCAAAAATAAATTTTTAGTAGGAAATATTTAGTGATGGTGACAAAATCTTGTAATTCTGATAGAACGTGGTTTTGTTTACACTATAAGACAAGTAAAAAAAAAATAAGGTTTATATTATTTAGCTTTGATAATAATCTATATAAATAAAAAATAATCCCTATTTCCCTTGGTCACACCCTAACTTTTGAACAACTGAACCAAATTGGATAATTCTTTTTTTGCTTTGTTCGTTAGTGTTAGGGCTAAAAAAAGGGTCAAACCGATTGTAATGAATTTGTACAACCCTTTCACAATAGGTGGCGCGGCAATTGTTTTAAAAAAGAGAAACAAAATTCGCGGGGTCATCTAATGGTAAATAAAACCGAAATATCTACGACTAGTATGTCTTTTTTAATATATACTAAAAAAAATATATTTACCTTCAATTATAAGAAATATAAAATAATAATAATGTAAATATTATAATTTTAGACTAATATCTGCTATGAAAATATAGGTATGTAACCTTTTGACCACTATTAAAATAGGTACATTTCTACCATATTCCCACAACTCGACAAAAAATGTGAAGATATGGAATATGCAAGTTTTTACAAGTAACAGTCGCTAAGTTAAAATATTACCTGCCTACATTGATAGGTGAAGCCAACATTTTAGTTCTTCACTATCAAAAACAGGTAAATTTTCGTGGACCCCGTTACGAATTTTGAACCCCATTTTTTCGTCACGCCAACGTAGACCCCCGTTATTAGTCTCTCGTGGACACCTGGGGGTCCACCTGGACCACTTTGGGAACTACTTGGAAATACCACAATCTTTTTTTTATTTTACTATTTTCTGCTTTTTTGAAAAAAAGAATATCTCACTTAGCATAGTGAGATTTTTTTACAAAAGGTTTAGTCTGAGGTAATAGACTAAATCACGGATTTATATGGAAATTTTCAAATTTTAATATTTTCCATGAAAATTTCTTATTAATACCTAACTATCCATATCCTATTCACATATATTTTTTAACACCTATGTCAAATGTAATGTAAATGCATTTCAATATTAAAAAAATGACAATTTAATCAGTTCAGGAAGTCTTCATTATTTATCTGCGTCACATTCATGAAATAAATAAAAGAAACCCCAAAAAATGCAACTTAGGACAAAAATATTGTAGAAATGCGTGCACAATCGCGGCCGCTACGTCGGGCGAGTAGCGAGCCGTATATGGTGGCTCGCGACAACGCGTCGCAAGGTCGCTCGCCGTCCTCGTTGCCACATATTCACAACACGGTAAACAACTTGACTTCTCAATATTAAAATCAAATTTAAATTGAAAATTAAGCCAAGTGCAAGGGTTCCTTACTCCCACAATTAAATTTATAACTTTTATTCTTTTTTAATAAGAATAATATTTATTTACTGCATCTAATACAAAAATTTACAAGATACAATTTATATCTTCAAGACTACAAACTCATTTAAACTTAGACTTCACTTATCACAATAGTAAGAAGGTCTTTAGTGCTGAAAACTAGTAAAACCTCTAGCACTAGCTCCCATACTAGATAAGATCAAGAACATTAAGGTACAAATATAACAATATTTAGGAACTTACTTTTCATGTGAATATATAACAAAACATTTTCATTAGCTTGGTTTATAGTCTAAGTAATTACTACTTTTATTTTGTACATCTTAAGCTATAATTATGATTTAATCAGAACCTATATAAAACTAACATGTAACATTGTTTGTTTCTTTTCATATGTATATTTTAGATAGTTTTTTTTTAATGTTTGTTAACTAATTGTTACCAGGAAAACTCAAACCATGTGATAGTCTTTATAGTTAAGACATTGGAGCAGATATTGTTAAATCAGATAATGATGTAGCAACTGCATTTGAAAATTGTTTCAAGGATATGAAATCTTCAAAACTTTCAAATATCCTGATCCAAAAAAAGACAGCTGATCATTGGGGTAAATCAGTAAAATCACTTGTTGGTATTATAAACAGTATATATAGCAGTATATATATCTGATCATTAATTTTTAATAAATGTGTAGACGAGGGAGTCTTTCCAGATTTAATGAAACATAGTAAAATCATATCAATCATATTGTTCAAATCTGGAAGTTAAAGTGAACCTACTAACTTTAGACCAATTTCGATATTACCAGCTTTGAGCAAAATTTTCGAGAAAATTATGCTCAATCAATCACTTGGGTATTTTAACATACATCAACTGCTACACAGTCAACAGTTCGGATTTACGAAAGGTAGGTCCACTACTGACGCGGGTGTTGACTTAGTGAAACATATTTTTGGCACATGGGAAAGGTTGCAGAATGCCATTGATATTTTCTGGGACTTGTCTAAGGCATTTGATTGTGTTGAACACAAAACTTATTCGAAAACTAAATCACTACGGCGTTGTAGAGATACGGCTCTTAAACCTATTTTCTTATATTTAAGTGGTTGAACTCAAAAAGTTGAAATCAATGGAGTGAAATCATCTGGATCACCTATTGTGATGGGAGTACCCCAAGGTTCTATACTAGGTTCCTTTTTATATTTAGGTCATATTGACGATCTCATTCTGCCATAATCAAATAACATCACTATGTTATTGGAATAAGTGTGTGAGTAAGTGTGTGTGTGTGAGGGTGTGTGCGTGGGCGTGGGCGTGGGCGTGTGCGTGTGCGTGTGCGTGCGTGTGCGTGTCGCACTTCTTTAGCAAGTAAATTCTCGGTATCATTATAATTTAAACTACTTAGTTACCACATTGTTATTATTTTTTTTTAATTAATATTATTAAATTTATTTTTCACCTTTTTTAGCCTTAATTTTGTTGTATAGATATTTACTTATATAAATATAATGTCTTTCTGCTAAGGTAGTTCTATGTGACATTATAGTACAAGCTTTCTCAGGACATCTTTTCTGGTAGGATATTGAGATGTTTAAACAATAAAAAAAAAATAGTTGTGTGCAAAATTAAAAGTTGTCTAAATAAAATGTCAAAATAAATAAAAAATAATTTAAATTTTTTATGTTTAATTTTTTGGCTTTTCCCACAGAAAATGCTGTGGAACCCTATTTATGATGTTAAATATAAAATAACCTTGTTTTTAAGACAAGTCCCAGAAAATTACAATGGCATTCTGCAACCTTTCCCATGCGCAAAAAATATGTTTCACTAAGTCAACACCCGCGTCAGTAGTGAACCTACCTTTCGTAAATCCGAACTATTGACTGTGTAGCAGTTTATGTATGTTAAAATACCCAAGTAATTGATTGAGCATAATTTTCTCGAAAATCTTGCTCAAAGCTGGTAATATCAAAATTGGTCTAAAGTTAGTAGGTTCACTTTAACTTCCAGATTTGAACAATATGATTCTTATTATATTATGATATGTCTTGTGGTATTAACCATTGTATATTATAAAGTTTATTTTATATTTAACATCATAAATAGGGTTCCACAGCATTTTCAGTGGGAAAAGACAAATAATTAATTAAACATAAAAAATTAAAATTTTTTTTTTTTTTTAAAAATAGGCAGATAAATTTTTGATTAAATTGAAGGATGGAAATCAGGACCCTTTCTCTTACCTTTAACGCCACCATTATTAAAGCAACCTAGAAGAAAACGTGGCGAAACATAATTTTTTTTATCGTGCATTTAGTAAAATTTCAACATGATCAATTCAAAATAAAATTAAAAACAAACAAAAACTGGGGGGAACAATGGTTAATGCTGAAATCGCAAGAAAATAACTGGGGACTGGCGAGACACATGTCAGTATGTGGATTTAATGTTTAAAAATTTAACTTTTAACTGATTTAAATGAGTAAAGGTTCACGCGATGTGTTCTATTAAAAAGACGAAACTCCCCGACGCATCCTGACGGCGTACCTATAACAAACGATATTCTGCCGACGTTGATTTCAGCCACCATGCGGTCCCAAGGCAGCCAAGGCTTAGGTAACGTGGCCAGAACGGACGGATTAAGAGATGGGGGGGAACAGAGGATTCTGAGGAAGGCCTCACCTCATCCGGCTTCACCGTCGCAGCCCATCTAGAGCGCGTTGCATTCCGAGGGGAATGCCGCCACGTCGACACAAGGACATTGGAAGTTGGTGTATCAGTTCTTTAACTCAGTGAAAGTACAGGAGTGATTTTCATGAAAAGAGGGATAACAAGCAAGCTTTGCAACCTCATTTACTACTGAAAAACCTTTAACCTTTTCTCTTGTGTTTTTGTTTCTAATTTTGTTTATTGAGCATTTTTCTTTAAGCCCATGGGTACCAAAGGCCAAGAGAGGTCCGCGAAAGCCATCCGGATGGTGGAGAGGTTCTAGGTATTAAGGGGATGCCTGGAAGCTCACTCGTGTGGTAGCGCCTATTTATTGCTGTTTCCCAGCACGTTTTCTGATAGTGGAGCTAGGAAATTTTTATATGAAATATTATTTAAAAAAGAAATTATATTCTCACACCATCAAACTTCTTGTATAATGAAGGTCCTGGAAGCCTTTTCCTTTGCAGTCCTCCGTGGACTAGATTTTTTTATATAGATCGCTTTGAATATTATCAAATAAAATAACGGATCAATACATACTTAAGCATAACTATTATCCCACAATTTTCAAATTTTATAATTATTATTTTTTTATATTTTTTTTCCACCCTCTACAATATATTCAGGGTTAAAAGACTGTTGTTTAACCAGCATTTTACCACTTTCAAAGCAGCTTCAGGATAACATTTTGTCTCTGACCAGTTTTTAGCATTTATTACAATTACAGTACCATGCGTGTAAGAAAGATATTGCAGTTTGACATACGTAAATTAAAATTCCAATTACTCTCACTGTTTCAGTTCTATCTGAGAGAAAACTGTCAAAAAGTTTTAATAGGAGTCCTCTTACTCCAATATTTTCCATTTTCCATCCAAGAAATGTTTTTATATTTTCTTGATGATCTTCTCCAAGAACTTTGATAAGCTAGTTAAAACTGATATAGGTCTATAATTATTGAATGAATGCTATAGGAAAAACCCCTATAGCATATAGAAATTACTAAGTTCCATATAAATGTTATTGGAGCTGAGATGGCTCTGCGACATTCCTTAAGTAAATTTGCTGAGATGCCGTCCCATCCTGTAGCACAACTTGTTTTTAGGGTTAATATAATTTTATTAACCTCTATGTCATTTGTCATATTTTGGGTTTTATAGAAACATTACGTTAGGTAGTTGATAGTAGTGATGCAACTTTGTGAGTAGTTGTGCCGAAAAAAAAATATAGACAAAAAAAAAATGTCATCCCCCGAAATTGCAAACAACTTTTTTCGGATGTTTCTAATAGGAAAACGTTGGTAGTGGATGGAAGTGCAATTTTCTTCGTTCATAGTAAAACAGTTTAAAAAAAAAAAAAAACATCACAGTAATTGCACAAAAATTACTTTTGCCAGCTGTTTCTTACATAAAAACGTTACTTGTGGATTGTTGTCCTTTTTTTTTTCGTTTGTACTAACTCAAAAATATTAGAAGAAAATATTTAAAAATGACAAACTACAAAATTCTGATTTTTTATTTTGAGCCTTAATGAGCTTGACATTTTCAAAACTCCCTTGCATTTTTGTAACATATTGGCACAAAAATCCCGGTATCTCTTGTAAATTAGTTTTTGACTCAGATTTTCTGGGTTTTTCCTTTACTCTCTCTGTTGTAATCTGTCTCTCTGCCGAATATACCATAACAGACCTGTATGACCTAAGTGACCTCCATGGATTAAGTATATGTTTACGAAATAAATATTTGCAATTTTTTGTCTGCCTTTTAATAATTGTGGAAAGTTCAGTAATGAAAAGATTTGTGGCTGGTTTACCTCTGAGCAATTGTATATATATGGTAAAAATTAAGGTTTTAAATTTCTTGAATAGCAGCAAGGATATCAGTTTGCGTGTGGTTTGGTTTTGAGTCTAATTTGAATTTTGTCATATTAATACATTTGACTGTAGCCATGTGGTTGGACATGGGCTGGGCACATAATCAGAGGAACGGAGAAGTGGTGTAAAACTGTAATGTAATGATGATTGAGGCTATATCAAAATGTAGCAGAAGCCACCTGAAGTAAATGCAGCTTAAGGAGACCTTTGAAAATTATGCACAAACAAATGAAGTTGTTGAAGCAGTTAATAAAACAAATTGATTCAACTGAAATTAGCATATTAGCTATATAGCTCTATTGATAATTTACTCAGCAAATTGTATTAAAAGTAATATAATTGTAATTATCTACTTTGTCTGTATGCAAATTGTTATTAAAGTAAGAGGATTTTTTAAAACAAGAGACAGATTTTACCATTATCTATAAAAACGGCAAAAAAAACACATTTGTTTTAAAGTAGATATGAAACTAAATATTCTGTTAAATAAAATCTCTATTTTATTCTGTTTTTTATTATTTGTTGTTATAGCGGCAACAGAAATACATCATCTGTAAAAATTCAACTGCCTAACTATCACGGTTCATAAGATACAGCCTGGTGACAGAGGAACAGCAAAGTCTTAGTAATAGAGTCCCATTTGTACCTTTTGGGTATGGAACCCTAAAAAAGCAATAAATAATTGCAGTTTCTTGTGTAATAACAATTAAAGTATTAATTATTAAGTATTTTCAGAGTAGTAGCATGTAAATTATGATAGTAGCATGACTCACTGAAAGGCATTACCACTACTGTAATGTACAATAGCAAGTCCCCTATTAATGTGTTTGCTGTCATAGACATCAATGTTACCAGTGAACTGACCATTAGCAATTTGATTCGCTATTATGGATTTCCCTTATATTTTTTGGACTTTTTAACAAAAAAATCATAGTTAATAGAAGAAGTAGCAATAAAGGTTAAAAAAAATCAGGTCTGTATTTGAATGATATGAATATATCCTATTAAAAAAACTTAAAGTGAATTAATATATCCTTAATTATTACTTTAGTAGCAAAAAGGGTCTATTTTTATTCAATTCACATATGTTTTATGAAATTTGCTTTGCCTTCAGGATTTTGATATAAATCAATGATTTAAATATTATTATTATCATTATTTAAAAACAATTGTAAATCAATCAACCCTGCTAATTATAGCCCTGGTTTGTTGACAACATGCACACATTTGATAGTTCTGTAGACCAAAAGGGAATGTGCTCTATGTGACAGGAGGTAGATCTTTCAGTGCCTATTCAATGCATTGGCTGAACTTGCGGTGGAGGTAGAGTAGTGTTTGCTGACATATGGTAAATAAAACATTTATAGGGTAAACTGGCCAATTTTTTTAATTCAGATGTTCGAAATAAGAGTACCACTAGAGATATGCCATCTGTGTTCTGTGTATTTTTACTTAGTACATTAGCTTCCATGCTAGTTCAGTTTTTATGGAGAAGGGAGTGTTATGGAACTGTAGGACCTCAATCCTAGTTGCCAGATTTTAGAGATGGTAACCCTACCCTAATATCCCTATTCATACTTCTGAAGCAGTAACTATGCAAGCGCATGTGTGTAAGAAAATGGTTTACACAAATCAGACAATACTTTGATGAAGATCTTTCTGAAGCCCTCCAGAAGCCCACAGGTGTGCTTAATGCTGACAAAAGCAAAATTTTAGCAGAAAAAAATTTGAAAATATGTATTAAATAGAAAAACAACCTGCAAAGGAAAATATTACAGTTCAGTTTACATTTTCTATCTACTTTGCATTTTAATTTAAAAATATACCTATTATTTTAAGTATTTTTTATAGAGTTGACACAATGAATGTTCTTATGTTATTGTATTCGTTTAATTAGTTGTAAACATATCTAAGTTAAAAAAATTTGTTCCCAGTTTCTAAATTTTGTGGCAAGTTACTACTGAAAAGGTAAGTTTTTTGTTTAAATTAAAAATATCATATGTTGTTTTAGTTTTACATGCCTGTTCCCTGTGTGTGCTCTACTGTACTTGTACATTGGGATGTGTTCTGAGGAATTGTTCAAAATGATGCCCACGGCTACTTTCTACCATCCCACCACTAGACATTGGCAGGGAATTCACTCACACACTTTCGAACGGAAATGGTTGCATAAAGTGCGGTTTCAGAGAAACTTTCTCCCGCTAATGCTTGGGTTGTCGAATAAGCTCACTGCCAAGGTTTTCTCCTAGGACTACAGTATGGGGTTCTTTAAGAAAGAAGTTATTAGATTTCTGAAGGGTAGGCGAGGCGTGAGTGATGCCCCAGGTATTGCAAGTATCATCTGTGACAAACTGTCATGCATTCCTTTACAATATTTTTGTTATTTTTGTCACTTTTGCCACAGAAAAATGAAACTTTAGACCCATGTCTGGAGGTGGGATTTTTGAGTTAATCTGTCAAACTGCCTATACATATTCATTGTTTATGGTAGTGTGTGTCAACCCTTCGTTTTGCAAGTTTTGTAACCAAAAATTTTGTAAGTAATGTTTCAAAGCTACACGAACGGTAGGTGTCAGTGGCAAAACTGGGGTTATCAAAAGTGTGAAAAGTATCATTCGTGGAAACTCTTAATCCCAGACTGATCTCAATCTATAGAAAGTTTTTTTGTGTCTTAAAGAGCGCGTTTGTTCTGGGATTAAGAGTTCCCACAAATGATACTTTTCACACTTTTGATAACACCAGTTTTGCCACTGACACCTACCGTTCATGTAGCTTTGAAACATTACTAACAAAATTTTTGGAGTACTGGAAAAATTTAGATAATTTAAAGACTTTATTACTTGTCTAGAATTTATTCACCTTTATGTAACGTAATCAAATGCTGATTCACTCTGCAGTTATTTGAATTATTTGCCAAGTAAATTCCATAAATGGCAAAAATGCCAAAATATTTACTGCTTGATAAAACATGATTTTACAAAGATAAAATAGAAAGGCACAGAATTTAGTACTCACCATCAGTTCTTTTTATATTGATGTTTATCCCAGACTGGATCTTAATAATACTGTCATCCATGCTTGTACTATTTTAAGCACCACAAACACTATAAAACATTATTTTACCACTGATATATATTATAATAATCTAGTACAAAGAATGAAACTTCATGAAAACCGGTGAAAACTACAAATAAATTTCTACACCCAAATTGACAGTTACATCAAGCTGTTCACTTTCAGTCCGACTAGAACCTTTAAAATTTGTTTCCCAATAGATAAGTTTGTCTTTTCTCACAGCTGTTGACGGAAAATGTAAATAATTTAAAATTTAGTGAGCCTAGTTTTATTGAAATCAAAAATATTCAGAATTGTTTTAAATTATTTCGGTTAAAAACGTGAAATTCCAAAATTAGGAACTGCTCCGTAAAAAAATCTGATTAGTATTGCCAATTTAAAAAATATATATTGGTTAGCCCTCAGTGCTGCCAGCTCCATAAATTTCATTTTCCATTATCATAAGCCTGGCCCAGCGATGCTAGTGTTTTAAGATAGGTTAGCAAATTAGAGCACTAAATGCAAAAGATTCATTCAGTGCATTGACAGTATATAAAATGAACAGAAAAATAAAAAAAATACATTACATACATACTATTAATAATTGCGCTGAGTACATACCTACTAATTTCGATAGTCACACAGGCTTCACGAAGCTAGCACACATGTACTAGAACAATAAAAAAATAGGAGCATTACTACCAAATAGAATTGAACTCTAAAAAATGTTTGCTAAAATATGTTTTATTTGGCAACTAAGGGAATCTGCCTGAATTACAAATAACTGATTTCCTTATATTTTTCGAAAAAATAAATAAAAGCCATAAATGTATGCGAATGCCATTTATGGTTTCGTATGCACAGAAGTTATCTATATGAAACTAGCAGTAATTTAACACAATAGACGATTTAGCTTGTAAATATAAAAATATTCAATACTTTCCATAGGGCGCATGAGTCCGGACTAATAAAGCTAATATAGTTTTCATCCAATAACTGTTTTCAAACCAATTATTTGTTTTATTACAAAACAAATACCAGTACTATTAGGGCATCCAGTGTGAATCAATAAAATGTTTTGACACTGTTTGACTGCTGTTTTTTCTTTTGGATTTTAAGCATTTTTAGAAAAACCACTAGTTTTGAAGTACGCTCGTGCTATCGGTAACTTTCGTCTTGTTTACTTACTTAATTAATAAAAAGAGTCCATACATTTTTGTGTGTAGTTTTATAATCTAGTTTAATTTTGTCAAAAGAGTTACTTAAGTTGTTGTTGTTGAGAAAAAAACACTTGCAATCCAAAAACAATTGACTACGCAGGGATATCTGCTCATAAATTTGCTCTGATCTATGGATTCTCTCAGCTGATACCTTCTCCAATTTGAATACCGGAAATAGAAGACCATACAAGCTTCTTACTGGACCTTCTGCTGACTACACGTCCTAAAGGTTTCTGTCTCTGTGGATGCGCCTCTTGGCTCCTCGGACCACTGTCTTGTTCGAACTCAAGTGTCATCATCGCACACAATCCGATCTATCTGAGCCGAATAATTGGCGTCGTGTGTGGCATTATAAGTCGGCAGACTGGGATGGATTGCATCGTACGGCAGTACTGCTTTAACTTAGAAGATCCTGATATCGCGTAGCCGCAGTCGCTGATATGGAATGTTTTATTCCTAACCTGCGAGTAGCTGCCGGCGTCAAAAAACGACCGTGGTGTAATAGGTCTTACACAGCAGCTAAAATTCTTAAGTTAACTGCATATGAGGTTTTGACCATGGCTCGTAATAATAAAGATCCAAATATTTCTGACTAACAACGCAAATTAAATGCTACCTAGAGGTTCTGTAAGAAAGCAAGTGCCAGAGCTAAATTCCAAATCATCAGGAAAACAGGTGGGTGACTTGCGAGCTATCCCTCTGGGAGCCGTGCTTTCTAGTCGCTTGCTAAAGCTGCCAAAGGCCGAAATATTACTGTATGGTGGTGTAAATAAAAGTTATCTCCCCGACCGACCTCGGTATCTAACTGTCGTTAGGCGGCCTGAGCACGTACGTGAGCCCCAGATGACGGATAGCGAGAAGAACACGACACCAACGTCCCGGGTTCGTCGACTCCCGCAAGGATACACGAGGTATCAAAGAGTGCCGGGGCGCTTCTTACCCCCACTCAATCGCAACTGCTCCCGCGTAACGGGGAACTCCTCTCCTGGCGGTGACCCTCCTTCGGGTTCGAGACTTACGCCGGTCGAAGGGACACCCCCGAGAGCGACAACCCAAGCCGAGGCTTTTGAGCGTTGGGCGCTATATGGGCTAAAGCTCCTTCAGAGTCTCGCGCCAAAAAGCCCGGTGTAGCAGTAATGGCTGCAACAGCCAACTCCATAGTGAGTCAGAAAGAAAATAAAAAAATCAGCCTGCTTAGCGTCAACCCGTACTGGTCAACTGTCACTGGAAAGGATTTGGAAAAATAACAGTTTCCCGGGGAGTAAATCGTTTCAAAATCATTTTATAGTTGACATACACATTTACAATTTACTTTACGGCTCACAACTAGAGAGCGTCGTCAATCGCACACATTTGCTTGGTAACAGTCACTCTATGTTTGACGTAATGTGGAAACAAAGTTGATGACAACTACATTTTTGCCTCAGACAAATTTACTCATTAACACTTTACCAAAACCTGTATATATATATTTATTTAATAAGGTGGTTAATGCATAGCTCAGTGTATAGGTGTTTTCTTTCTTTTTGCATTAAAATCTTACCGATAAGTACTCTTTTGGCTATTGAAAATCCCTTATAATAAACGTAATAGGTAAAACATATCAGCTATTACGAAACAACTAACCAATCAACTCAATGGTTCACTACTGACAGTGATCCACTTCTACTTGTATTTTTATAGATCACACATAAAAATCAAAATAAAGTGTGTTGAAGAAAAGCTGAAGGTGGCTCTTAAGAAGCTCAAGATGTCAAAAGATCTGTGTGATAAATTACTATAAGAACGGGAAGATGCTGAGTAGGATGCAATGAACATTGATTGCGAAATACCACGGGACTCAAAAGTGAAACAGCCAATTTCCATTTAAAATATGTAGATATGCTAGGTCAACGTGACAGTTTGCAGGGCATTATTGTTTTAATCAGTGTACGGCCACCCACGAGCAAGCTTTAAAGCGTATAGTGGAGCTTGAAGAAGAACTTAATTAACTTGAGGGCAAAAAAAAAAAGAGTCTCATGGTAGCTGATGCTCAAATAATGTTTGATGAGCAGGCGATTCACTCACTTACATAAACTGCAACCCTATAACAAAAATTGATCTTACCGAATCAGTTTCTTCCGTACAATGTTACTCCCCAGCAACTGTTTTTAGCCACAAACAATAAAAAATTGCTGCAATTGAACAAATATATAAAAAAGAAAAAAATTAAAAACCGTGGAAATTTCTATAAGTACACACTTTTAAGAAAAGAGAGAATGGAGTTAATTAGTAAATTAAAAGTAGTTTCTATAAATCTTAAACAATACAGGCGTATACATGATAGTGAGTTGTTGTCAAAGCGTTAACTATCTGATATACAAAGTTTGCCGATTTCTATAAATGAAATTAGTAAAAAGTAAAAAAAGTGTAAAAAAAGAATCAAATGAGCATATTTTGGCTTTAAATGAGCTAGTTGCTAGTACAAAATATAATGCAGATAGATTCGATTAACTAGTAAATAATTATGCCTGTGCTTGTGCTCTTTCATCTCAGTCCTCTTCATAACCCAAGCCACAAAATGATTCTAATTTTATCAATGTTTCATCTAGTAACATCCTAGGGCAAAACCTGCTAAGTAATCAGTCCCTAATCACCAGCTGCAAAGCAGAACAATTTAAATCTCAGATAAACTTGGCAAAGGCCTTGGTTTATTCCTTAGCAACCGGTTGTATCATTCAAACATTTGTACACCAGGTGTATCCTTTGGTCAAATTGTTAAAAACATCCCTGTCAGTGAACTAAATAGTACTACAACTATTGTTATATTGTTTGGAGATGGTTTATTATTAAAGAAGAACGACATTGTACAGGTAGTAGGTACTGCAACGTTCATTGGGACCTTACCAGATTATAAGAAGGATACAACGAGAGTCAATATTATTTGTATATATTTTTCTTTGTATATTCTTAAATACTAGAGCGGCTATAAAGAATAAATTCAATTATTTAAATCTAATTAATATACATATTCCCACTTAACTCTATGTTTGGGTGTAGTTCCTGGTGCTCACATAGTCATCACTGTTTTGGTATATCCCTGCTCATGTGTGAGCATACATTTTACAAGCTAAAATATAAGCCTGCCTAATGTAAAATAGTAACTATTCAATTGGACGGCCAGATACTGGGCCTTAACTCCACGGTCTACACTGAATGGAGTTCCTGAAACTCAGCGTCAGCCTCAATGCTAGTCAGCATACGTACTGGTCCCATTGTGGGGCAACGGGACGGTTTTCTGGTGCGCTCCTTACACTCTTCCTATAACCTCGCGGGGCATGCTAACGCTCCTTGGTGAGAGCGACGAGATGGTGATCTTGCCTGAATCCAAACTGTTGCTGTGGATGCGAGACCAGATGGTATCGCACCATATTACTCTAGTTATCACGCGGGATATACCTATCTATTTTTATAAAAACAACGTCTATGCTTTTCCTGATAGTTACTTTATTTGCCCATAGTACAAAACAAAAACATCCATTTCGGATCTAGCATCTGAAACGGGCGTCAAACAATTGAAGACTGAAAAAAATGCATTCGACGCATTTTTTTTTTTGTTTCTGTTCTACTCCAAATTCAAACATTTTACTTTTCTTAATTGTTGTACCTGCGCGAATATCAAACCTTATTTACGAATGGTTTGTATTCTATGTACAAAACGACCTATTTATTGATGCGAGCGGACACTGCCTGCTCCAGTACCTTGTAAGAGTTACACAATAAAACAAGGTGTAAGTTTATAATAAGCGGATTTCGACATTCTTCAAGCTCCACTGCTAAACTAAATAGGCATATATTTGACATGAATGTACATCTGTGCAACTCATAGATATAGAATGTACAAGATCAACCATGCCAAATGAAAAACGAAACAGAAAAAAAATTGCAAATGTGTGAGTGGAATAGTGTTGTCAAACAACACTATCGATAATTTTACCTGCACAAAATTATTGCAAACTAGCGCGCTGGTGCAATTAAATATTACCTATGTCGCGTTTACACTCGCGCCACGCAGCCTTGGAACGCGTTGTCGGACAAAGCAAACTGTTTACACGCTTGTGCTAGTACATGTGCCCAATGACATAGCGTTGAATGCAAGAGTGTAAAGATACCAGTAGAACCTAAACTATTAGGACTATAATCACGTCTTATAGGACATTTAAAAATCTAATCACTTTCTTCTTAAAGAACCTCATAGCGTAGTCCCTCGAGAAAACCTCAGCAGGGAGCTTATTCCACAACTTAAGCGTTCGCGGGAGTAAGTTCCTCTCGAACCGCACTGTTTGTGACCATTTAGGTTACGAATAGTGAGAATGAATTCACTGTCGATGGCGAGCGGAGCGATGGTAGAAAGTAGCTGTGGAAATGATTTCAAACAATTCCTCAAAACACAGAACATATTTTACAAGCGGTAGAACACACACAGGGAGGCAAAATCTCTCCTCAGGCCTAAAGGTTCGATACGACTTGTGAATTTGGGATCATCGACGATTCTTACTGCTCGTCGTTGAACCGAATTAAAATGGCTAAGCTGGTATCCAGGTGCACCCGCCTAGAGATGGCAGTAGGCTGGACTTGTGATTTGTAAAGCAACAACCTTTGCCCTGAGGTGAAGCATCGCTTCGCTCTGTTGAGTACTCCTGGTTTCTTGGACGCCAGCTTCACCTTGGTTTCCAAATGGTCACGAAACTGGATATAGCTGGAGATGTCAACACCAAAGATCCCAATACACTTGGAGATGGTGGTGGTGATGTTGAGTTCTGGAATTGTAGAACCACAGTAAATGGGATTTTCTTAGCGGTGAACGCGCAGAATTGTGTCTTTATTGGGTTGAATCCTGAAACGCTTAACGCCCGCTGGACCTCCTACTGTGTTTTGGAGATTTTTGGCATAGTCTTACAGCATCACGGTAAAGAAGGCGGTACAGCTCCTTCGTTATTGATATTCGAGTTTGAGGCAATGAGACTGCCCACAGTAAATCGGCTTTCTCTATGGGAAAATCGGTTTTTCGCTGTGGTGGTAACGACTACTGACAAAAGTTTCCCTTGGCAGCTTAACAAGAGACCAGAAAGCACGACTCCCAGAGGGATAGCTTGCAAGTCGCCCACCTATTTTGCCGATGAATTGGAACTTAGCTCTGGCGGTTACTTTCTTACTGAACCTCGAGGCAGCATTTAATTTGCGTTTTAACTCAGACGTATTCAGGTCCTTATTGATCGAACCGTGGTCCAAGCCTCATATGCAGTTTGCTTGAGAATTTTAGCTTCTTTACAAGACCTATTAAACCGCGGTCTTTTTTTGACATCGGCAGCTACTCGAGGGTTAGAAATGTAACATTCCATGCCAGCGAAGATTGTCTCAGTGACTGCGGCTGCGCAGATGTCAGGATCTTTGCGCTGAAGCAGAGCTGCCTCCACGGGTACGATGCATAAAAATCCCGCAATCCATCACAATCTGCTGACGTATAGTGTCACACACAACGCCAATTAATTGGCGCAGAGGAAACGGTTAGTGTGCATGACACTTTATTCCGGGCGAGAGAGTGGTCAAAGGAACCAAGAGGCGCATCCACTGAGACGGAATATCAGTTAGGACGTGTAGTTAGCACTCCTAGCCTCTATATCAGGCATGCTCGTTGGAGAAAGTACCAGTTGAGAGAATTTTGTTTGAGTAATTGTAAAGAATAAAAACCAAATTTAATTGATACATCTCAATTTTTTTTATTGAAAGTATCTAAATTTAACAAATTTAAAATTATTTAGTAATAATACTAAAACTATAAGAACATTTAATATAGAAACTATTTGTAAGTAGACTTCTGGTGAACATAACACCGTCATAAAAACCAAGTATTTTATATTATTTTTTATCATGCAACCTCTTACAATTCACCTACACCGTGCGCATACATATTGCATTTCATACTAATTCTATAAATGTGGCTCGAACGGCGTGTACGATGCGGACAAATGTGCGATTAACTTTGGATGGCTATGAATAATTATCTTATTAATATTCTATACATGTGTAATTACATAATTCGATACTGATGCCGTCGGTCGCCACCTTGTCAAGCTCTATGGTAACTCAATGTCTACATATTTTACGCAAAAAACTTTCCAAATCCTCATTTAACAATAAAATGAGGGTACTCAGTAATTCAGCACAAAAAAAAATGCAAGCTATGATTTAAATTGTTTTTTATTTCGTAAAATTCTCAACTCAAACTGATAAAATATGCATATGACAACGATGCAGTAAAAATTATCATAATTTACCTGGGAAATGAGTACTTATTCGAATTATTATCTGTTGTGACTTCACATTTACTCACAGCACAAGACACCATAGTTACCTACAAAATTTAGATAGTTTGTACGTTAATCCAGGATTATTTAAAAAAAAAATGTCCTCTTGTGGTTATATAATTTTATACTTTTTTTATCATAATTTTAATGAACGTGTTTCTATTTATGCCGCAGTTAGAGCTTCAGCGCTATGTAAATTTCTATCGTAACTAAATGATTACATATTTAACACAAAATATCCTCCAAATCTTGATTTAGCAACGAAATATGGTATCAAGTCTATAGAAAAACATGTAAACTACGATTCAAATGGTTTTTTTCGCAGATTTTTCAGCTGTATTAGATGAAATATTCAATCAACAATGCAGTAATTCTGATTATTCCGTCTTGTAAATAAACATTGGCTCACACTAGAAGACAGCTTTTGTATCTAAAAAATATTTTAAATATTATTGACGGAATTCAGAAAGAAAAAAGAAAATTCCAGTCACAGGAAACAAATGACGACCTTACCGGATCTTATCGCGGGAGACATTGACATAGGCACCTATTTTCTTCTGTCTTATTTTGTCTCGGGCTCTATGCACTTAATTTTGATTTCTCGCTTCCACGCTTTATTTGTCTTTTTTTTCTTGTGCGGAGATTGAACCTGCACCCCTTGTTTCCGTAGATAGTCTTCACTACCAACAGAGCCAAGGAGCCGTCAAACGTATATATCTGCCGCAAAAAGAACTCCTAATAGACTTTATTATCGATATCGTTACGCATGACGTCAGTGCTAAGTCAATCTTTATCGTAACTAAATGATTACATATTTTACACAAAATATCCCCCAAATCTTGATTTAGCAATGAAATATGGTATTAAATCAAGAGAATAATATATAAACTACAATTCAAATTCATTTTTACGTTAATTTTTCGTATAAATTCGATAAAATATAATTAAAAACAAAGCAATAAAAAAATCATAAATTACCGGTAAAACGTGTATTTATTCGGATTATTGCGACTTGTAACGTCACATTGGCTCTTAAATCAGATACCAAATTTACAATTTAAATATTCTAAAATATAAATCAAGGATTCAAGCAGGAAAACAGAAAATTCCAATCGCTATAAAATAGACCCGCCGATATCGCCGCTTATCAATGTAATTATTGTCACATTTGGCCATTTTCTTCTATCTCATTTTCTCATGGGCACTATGCACTTAATTTGGATTTTCCGCTCCCACGCTTTATTGGTCTTTTGAACGTAGTGAAAAAATCCTATGTCTATGGTACAACTTGAGTCATCGTCGTCCATTCCCGATTCGACTTTTGTGTTGTGCGGTCGTGTTCTAGAGCGTCAAGTGCTCTCATAGTGCTCCGTGCAGTGGTGACTCAGCTGGTGCGCATTCCTGTGTGGTGTTTTGCCTCAGCGCTGACGACTTCAAATTGTTATTTGGATTATTGCCCGCAATTCTTGGAAAATCGGCCTGAGTGTTGAGCGCTGCTCGGTTGTGTGTATTGGCTGGGAAATTGCTTCTCGGCCCGCTCTGAGTGTGCTTTCGCGCTTTTCAACGCGCCCACAACGCGAAGTTTATCGAAGCGATACTGTGTGTTTTTGTGTGTGAGTGTGTGTTCTCGCAGTCGCGGAACTACAACGCATAGTGGTGACCCTGGCTCGCCTCTTTGACTGATGCTGGTTCGCCCGGCCTGAGTCCGGCTTTGGGTTAGATCGCTAGAGTAGCATTTCCGCTTCAGCGGTTCGCCGCTCCGCGCATTCTCGCGTTTTAAGTGTCGATTGCGTCTAGTTTGTAGAAATCCAGTTCCGAGTGCTCAAGGGCTGGTGGGTGCGATCGTATAGCTCTTTTCAGAGTTGCGGTCTACCTAACGTTTCTTCAATCAAGAAAGAAAGTTCTTCAAGTAATCCGTAGCACTGCGGGGCGCTTGGCCACACTTAGGTATTCTTGCTCCTCGCCAGCAATGGTGGGGAGTCACTAGGTACTCACAAGCTACACCTCGGCCACTCCCGCGATGGCCGAAGTACTCAAAGGCATGTCCCGGGACCAGATAGGGGAGATCATCAAAGCTTGTCTTCGTGATCACTCAGATCTGGTCCAAGCCTGCTCTTCCCAGGCTGTGGCTGCCCTCACAGCGTACGACAAGTCGGTGCCCTCTCTGTGTTCGCCGCCGCGTTCCCCGTCTTGCTCGCGCACACGTTCGCGCTCTCGCTCTCCCCGCACGCGCTCTCTCTGCCGCGACCCCCGCTATCGCGACCCACGTGTCGCTCGCCGCGCTATTCGGGCCCCTGTGCCAAATTGTCCCCCCACTCCGGTAGCTGATGTGACCCTTTCTCGGTCAGTCGCTACCCCGTCCCCCGCAACCTCCGAAACCGCACCCCTGTCTCCGGTAGCCGTAATGTCCGCTGAGTCGGCGTTGTCCTCAAACGAGGACGACGAAGGCTTCAATGTGGTTGGCCTGGGGACAAAAAAGGGGAAAAAGCGGAAGAAAACCGCCAAGTCAAAAATGGGCTTCGGTGACATCCGCTCAGGAGTCTTCTCCTCCTCCCTCCGATTCTGAGGCTAAACGCCTCAAAGCGCCTAGCGCTTCCCCTTCCCCGCCCAACTCGGCGGCCAGCCCTGAGCCAGCCGCCATGGACACAACCCCCGCCGCCACCTCTTCGCAGGCCGGCTGTCCCACTTCGGGTAGGAAGGAAAAAACTCCGGCCCCTGTTGTCATCAAAGACAAAGGGGCCTGGCGAAACATAGCTAACGCTATGAAGGCCAAGCGTATAAACTATACGCACGCCCGCAATGATGCCGAGCGCGGCATCAAAGTGCAGGTGCCGACGCCGACAGATTTCCGAAATCTGAGTACCATACGTACTCGCTGGCCGAAGAACGCGTGCTCAGGCCAGTTATATGGGGAGTCCCTAAGGAATTCTCCGCAAAAACTGTCCAGGACGACTTAATCGTCCAAGGCCTCCCTGTAAGGGAAGTACATCGCATGTACAACGGCCGCAACCGAACTGAGTGCTACGACATGGTGCTCGTAGTCCTAGACCTCACCAAAGAGGGCAAAGCCATCTTTAATATTAAAGATGTGTGCAGCCTCAAGAGCGTCCGGGTCGAGACTCCGCACAAGCGGTCGAACCCAGGACAATGCCACCGATGCCAGTTGTATGGCCACGCACAGCGCAACTGCAATTGCAGACCGCGCTGCGTGAAATGTCTGCGCGATCACGCCACTCCGGACTGTGATCGCGATCGCGTTAACGCATCCAACCCGGTCGCTTGCGTATTCTGTGGGAGCGAAGGCCACCCTGCGAATTGTCGCGGGTGCCCCAAATCTCCCAAACAGAACTCGCGTAAACCCAAACAGGGTAAATCGCGCCCCCCCGCCCCCCGCCAACAGGCTCCGCTCGTGCCTGCTCCCCTCCCTGCTGTCAATGCCTGGAGCCGCCCACTCAATCGCAACCGTACCCGCGTAACGGGGAACTCCCCTCCTGGCGGTGACTCACCTTCGGGTTCGAGACTCACGCCGGTCGAAGGTGATGGTATCCTATTGTGGGGTAGCGCTGCTGATGTGAATACAATATTTTTGTTACAAAAAAGGGCAATTCGTGCTATTTATAAATTAGGATCTAGAATATCTCTGAGGGATAGGTTTAGGGAAGTAAAAATTTTAACTTTAGTGTCGCAGTACATATATGATTTTTTTTATATGTACATAAAAATATTAATAGTTTCAGCAAGAAAAGTGACGTTCACAAAGTAAATACTAGAAGTAAAAATAAGCTATTGGTGCATGATACACGTCTACACAAAATAAGTAACTCTTTTATGGGGCAATGTATACACTTTTACAACAAAGTTCCCAATAAAATTCAAAATATATCAATAAGTAAATTTTAATCTTTTATCAAGCAGGTACTTTGTAAAAAGGCATACTATAATATTTCAGACTATGTAAATGATAAAAATCCTTGGGACTGATGATGCTCAATTACAGGATGCATAGGTAAACCAAATTAAAATGGAAATAACACAAAATTGTACGGCTAAAAACTTTTTTATTTAAAACATTAATTGTTTTTTTAGTTTGTTTGTATTATTGATAGTGTTTTTAAAAGAGTAACTATCATGTTTCTTGCCGGATTCTTCTCGGTAGAAATCAACAACATTGTGAACCGGCGGGAAGGTGGGAGGGTTCAAAAAATAATATTTTATAACTTTGACGATTCAAAAGTGATTGTAAAATCCTTATTTGAATAAACCATTTTGACGTTGACTTTGACTTTAAAGACGCCCCCGAGAGCGACAACCTAAGCCGAGGCTTCCCCCGCGGGGAGCCCTTGAGCGTTGGGCGCTATATGGGCTGAGGCTCCTTCAGAGTCTCGCCCCAAAAGCCCGGTGAAGCAGTAATGGCTGCAACAGCCAACTGCATAGACAGTTCAGAAAAAAAAACAGAGTCATCGTCATAGCGATGCAGTTTTATATTTTGACACAAAAAAAAATATTTATAATTTTAGATTGACACCGGCTGGTATGTCAATGCCTATAAAATGTATACGAGAAATGGCTACTTTATTTTTCTTAACTGACTATGCAGTTGACTGTAGCAGCCATTACTGCTTCACCAGGCTTTTTTGGGCGAGTATCTGAAGGAGCCTCAGCCCTTATAGCGCCCAACGCTCAAGGGCGTAAGTCTCGAACCCTTTGACTTTGACTTTGAAGGTGAGTCACCACCAGGAGGGGAGTTCCCCGTTACGCGGGTGCGGTTGCGAGAAGCACCCCGGCACTTTTGAATACCTCGTACATCCTTGTGGGCGCCGACGAACACGGGGACGTCGGCGTCGTGTTTGGAGGAAGGCCCTATTGGGGGAGGTCGTTGAGACTAATCTCGCTATCCGGATACTACACGTATATGGCCGTCCAATCGGATAGTTGCTATGTTATATTAGGCAGGCTTATATTTTAGCTTGTAAAATGAATGCTCACACATGAGCAGGGTTATACCAAAATAGTGATGACCATGTGAGGACCAGGAACTACGCCCAAACATAGAGTTAAGTGGGAATATGTATATTAATTAGATTTAAATAATTGAATTTATCCTTTATAGCCGCTCTAGTATTTAAGAATATACAAAGAAAAATATATACAAATAATATTGACTCTCGTTGTATCCTTCTTATAATCTGGTAAGGTCCCAATGAACGTTGCAGTACCTACTACCTATACAATGTCGTTCTTCTTTAATAATAAACCATCTGCAAACAATATGACAATAGTTGTAGTACTATTTAGTTCACTGACTGGTATGTTTTTAACAATTTGACCAAAGGATACACCTGGTGTACAAATGTTTGAATGATACAACCGGTTGCTAAGGAATAAACCAAGGCCTATGCCGAGTTTATCTGAAATTAAAATTGTTCTGCTGGGCAGAGATCGTCATTGGCTACGTTGTTAGCATCTAATATACATGATACTATTAAGGAGTTTATTGACCTATCTAGGATTAGTGCTATGTCTTATAGTGCTGATGTTATAAGCTGCACCCAGTAATTTCCTATTTTAGATAATAATTTAAACTTAGTAATTTGACAACAGACAATGCCTGTTTTTTCAATATTGTTCATCAAAATATACTAGGCATGTCTGGCAAGGAATTGGAAATAGAATTATTTTTAAAACGTCATAATATACATACATATGTTGTGTGTAACTGAGAATTGAAAGGGGTTGGTAATGGCGATTTCCGTTGCACTTGTGTTCGTGGTTATTTCGTTACGGAAGGGATTGCAATCGTCTAGGTCAACGCGGATGTGGGAATTAAAATAATATTACATGAGCTTTTTGTTAGGTTTTCATTGTGCTGTTTTCCATTTGTGTTTAAGTTAATATTTTTATTTAGGATTGTTTTTAGGAATAAGGTTAATAACGATTTTAAGCGCAGTGCAAAATTTAAAAGCAATATACACCTACATACACAGTGACAGTATGCTGTTAACTACTTACTCACATGCGCAATTACGAATAAAAGTATTAAATGTGTGTGTAAATATATATGTAAATGTAAATAAAATATTAAGGCATAATTAGTTCTTTCATATAGACATATTACAACATAGCATCTATTAACCAAGCCAACCTCTAATAAATAATATCTCATTAATTATAATTATAACAAAAACAATAAAAAAAATTAGTATAATACAAAATATATCTTAATCCTAATATCATTAACATATAAACTGTATCATCAAAATATTTTTAAAGTATGTAAATAAATATTATAAAGGTGAATAAAACAATATAAAACTATTTTATTACATAACCATGTTAAGACATATTATAATATAATATTTATTTCACCAGCCAACCTCGAATAATTAATTAATTAATATTTACACAACATAATAATTTAGGACACACCGTTTTGCTGTACCTATCTATATCAAGACCGAGGCGTGCAATTTGCGTATATTTAAGTAAGTTACAGGAGAAGGTATTCCATGCTGATTTCACTAACCGTCCATAAGCTTTGTTTTATATATATACTAAAAACGTTAAATAGGTTTTACTAAAATGTAATTATACTATTTTATAAGGTATCATTATAACGCTGTTGGTTTTCGATACTAATAAAAATAAAAATAAGAACTAGAAAACGGGACGTTAAGTATTTGTTTGACAGTTGGAAAATTACTCTACACCCGGCGTCCCAAAACAACTTTTTTAACTTCCTCGTTGCGATTTGGAACGCACCCTTATATTCAGATTATATTCTCTTTGACTCTGAAAAAAAAAAATATTTCTTTGGTTATTGGTTGGTTTTTGTATTATATTTTGAAATTATTTAATTTAATTTTACTGCCTTTGGTGTAATATTATTTACTGTATTTGTAAAAATCTGTTATCAGTATGGACAGTGAATTAAAACTATCGCATAAAGCTAGAAAACGCATAAAAGAAGTTAAAAGGAAAGCTCGACCTGGTAAGATTCATTCTGTATGTCTCCAGAAATTGCGTGGAACGAATGTGTAGTTTTATTTTCAAAGCCTTCAGTAAAAATGCATATTTGCTTATTTAACTTGCCAATTGCTCATTCCTACTGATACAAATGTAAAAGGCATGAAGATGTTTGTAACTCAATCACGTACTCAACGGACGTAGATGAAATTTAGTACACAGGGTAAGCCATACGGAATTAAAAACTACTCTAACACTAAACCATTCAGAATTTTACCACCCCTTCCCTTAGCAGATTAGGGTAAACCTTGATTTTTAATTATATAGACTAAAGTGACATTTCGTGGGTTGCCACCTTATGCTAACGTAAAAATAGTGTTGTACCTGAATGATTCAATCTTTTGTTTAGTTCAACTATTTTTTGATCTATTTTTTTATAATAAATGAGGTTAAAATTAAAAGGTATCTCCCAAGTGTTATGGGGTAGATAAAATAGTCAAGCGCAAGTCGAAAAAAATAAAAACATCTGCTGTGTAATATTATATGTTATATGAATATATTTTTCTCGGGAGTTACTTGAAATCCCATCACAGAGTAATTGAAGACTTTTAACATATCGCATGGTGCCCCCCCTATGCAATCTGAAAAACAATAGGCAATTAGATTAGTACTAAATTTTGATTAATTTTTTTTAATCAAACTATTTACATTGTAAATCTTGTTTATTAGTGTTTTAATACAAAACATGCATTTATTAGTTGATACACTATAATATTATGTTTTATTTGTGATTTTACAAAAATCACCTATTGGACGCACACAATAAAATAGTATTGTAAATAGTTTGTAAAGCTAGTTGTAGTTAATTTACGTGACAATTCGAAAGTGTTCTTAGTAACCCATTTGAATAAAAAGATTTTGATTTGATCTTGATTTAAAAATAAATAATAAAAAAAACCAAAAATAATAAGAACTTAAAAGACATAAACGAGTTCATTTAAAACAAACTAAATATTCAACTATAAGCAGGCGGGACTCAATCAATGCAAGTCCAAAGTGTATTGCTTAAACTATAGTAGTTAGCTTAAAATGAGTTCTGTCTGCTGTCTTTCTTTTTAGTTATTAATGTTTTTGCAGTCGGGTTTTTTTATTTATTCATGCCCATACCTATGCAATAAGTAACATGCTAAACTAACTATTTCCAAAAGTCGTAGTCGGAAGAGATGGAAAAATAAATAAAAACTGAATTTCCTTAATCACTATTGAGTTCTGTTATAAGTCAGTTATACCTGACACAGAATCTTTCGCTTTGTAGTCTATGCAATAGCCATGGGCTAAGTAACTGCGGACAAAGATTGGATATGTCACATATCATTCCGATTAAAGATATGTATCCGCTTCGCATATCCATATCCGCTTAATATATCCCTCGTTTGTTATAGATAGATACTATTTGATATCTATATTATATTTTTCTAACAGATATTCACGCACCCGTCACAAAGCATAAGTGATACTAAAAACTACAAGCTTTTACATGACCTATTATTTTAATTTAAATGTTGTATACTTTTATTTTGAACAATGTTTGAATGTAAAGGTAGCACTTGAGTGGATTTGGTTGCTCGCAAGTGTATTATTGTTATTTTACTATAGCTACGTTTTTAAGTTTCAAAAGTTAAAAGAACTGCCGGTAGAAACTAGAACAGGTGTGCACTAGCCCGAAATATAAAGTTGTAACTATGTCTACATCCCCTTAATCCGGCCTTGGCATTCAAATTCTTTCTTAGTGGATGTCTGGACCCCATAATAAATCAATATGCCAAATTTCAGCTTCATAACTAGGTTAAGAAATTTTTAAAGTAATTGTGAGTCTGTGGTTGGTAGATAGTTTGCTAAATACATGACAGTATTTATTTATATGTATTTAGATTGATTAAGTATAATCAAATACACAGTGACATAGTAATCTGTCATGCAAAATATATGTTTCGATATGTTCGGGAAAAAATTATGACACACCCATTTCGTTAGGGGTTAGCTACCATTCAACGTGGGTTCGTTCAGTGCTTGCTTCAGTCGGTCGTCAGTCTCGCCCTACCGTTCGTGAGGCAACTCGCGCGCACGATTGTCTCGTTAGTCTCGTTGGATTTTAAGTCTCAATAAGAAATTAGAATCGGCCAGCTGTCGCGCAGTTCGCGTTGGTGGATAAGAACATTTTTGGAACATTGGAGTGACATTGTTTTTTGAACTGAGTGGAGTGCTTTTCGAGGTTAAAGACAATTTCGTCATGGTCATCAAGTGCAGTTGAGGAGGAGGTCGTCGAGGAGGCGCGTTACGAGTAACAAACACACAGTAAAATTACATAGTACTCATTGATATATACATACAGAAATTCACCCAGTACTTACTCATTTACTCGCGACTAGCCTAGAACAAACCGTAAGTACTTAAAGATAATTTTTCTTCGCGGCCTAGTTAAGGCCAATTGTAGCGCATTTTTAATAAACAAGCTTGGTAGCTTTGTGTGTGGATTCGGACCACTTTTTGTGACGTATATGTGGGTCGTATTACAAATCATTTGTTAGTTAGGTAATTAAATTTAAAATCCGTGACGTTCGGGTCACGTCATTCAGGTATAGGTAACCGGTCTTATGTTGTCTTATTCGTCGGAAAATAAAATAAGTAGATATTGTTATTGCCGTCGGATATATCGGTATAAATAATTTATGGTTTTGTTAGGGATTGTAATATAACGTATTTATTTGTGTAATTGTGTTGTTGGGGTATTCTAAATTGTAGTTGGGGTTTCTATTTACATTTTATTACGCTACGTTACAGAACTTGGTTGCTGTAACAGAATCAGTTGGTTATTCTTCTGTTTGGTTTTCGATTTTTATTGTGTGTGAAATTTAAAAAAAAAATGACGTCATCGATCAAGGAGCACAAGGCTATCTTAACCAATCTCGTATGATGGTTTTGCTGCGCGGCGGCATTAATCAAAAGGGAGGATAAGTTGTTCGCCTTAAAGCAAAGGGCTGCAGAGTTTCCGACAAGAGTTAGCAAATTGGATCAGGCTTATCAGAGTCTCTTGTCGATAACGGATGACGAAACTATTCTACAGATGACCAATTCCGATTATGATTTTTGTATGTCAGTAGTGGACGAGATTGACGGGGCTGTGTCGACGTTAGAGGCTACCTCACAGCAGGCAAGTAGGAAGGAGGTTTCGGAACAAAAATGCAATGAACGGTTGCCTACCCTGGATATCCCTCATTTTAGCGGGTCATTAAATGAGTGGACTAATTTCATCACCCTTTTTGATAGTATAGTACATCGCCGGACTGACTTACCTGACTCACAAAAATTAAGCTACCTTTTTACGTCTATCAGGCGTGAGCCACTTGGTTTGGTAAAACATTTGGACATCACCAATGTCAATTACAATATAGCCAGGAAGTTATTAGTTAAGCGGTATCAAAATAACCGTCGCATTGCGGATACACATTTAGCTGCCATTTTAGGTATCCCTCAACTGTCATCGGTTAACCAGCTGCGGTCGGACCTGCTTAACCCTATTTTGGTGGCGACAAATGCGTTCAGGGGCCTAAACTCTCCTGTAACGGAGTTGTCATTTTTATTGTAACACATTGTTTTAAACAAATTGCCTAATGAGGGCTCGTTTTAAACAGTTAACGGAGGTGACTCGGCGTCACACATACCTACTTTCGACACTTTAGTGTCGTTTTTGGCGGACCAGAGTAGGAAGCTGGAGAATCTACCCGCCGAGCCACAATCGGGGCCGTTACGATTTTTACCATCTGGACCCCATCAACAACCTCGTCCTAGGACATCGCGAAGTACCGGGTCGTTTTAGTGCCCCAGAATTTTGAAGGTTGAACAGACTGAACGGTGTGGGGTGTGTTACGAACCGGGACACACCATTCGGGATTGCCACTAGTTCAAAAAATCTGGGGTGTCCCGAAAACGATTTCTGACCTATGCTATTATTGTTTAGGGAAGCACCTAGCCGAAGACTGCAGATAATAACTTTTATCTTTATTTAATATTATTATGTAACTACTGCCTGACAATACTGACTCTGACTGAATAATGGCTCTCTTGCGGATGATTACCTAAATATTGTTGCTGCACATGAATTATTACCCGCTCACCGGTTTCCAACTCGTGGATTGAACTGCCTAGATCATGTGCTGCTAAAGTCAAACCACGATGCAATTACGCTTGTGCTGGACTCTTACATTACTGACCATTGTATTGTCCTGTACTACTTTGCTTATACACTAAAACCCAAAATTCACAATCTAATTATCCTGCCCTTATTGCTGATATCAATGGCACCAACTTTTCCAATATCCTGACCAACACTGATGCTGAAACTGCGACCGAGGCATTTGTAGAACTACTATCGCAAAAAATTTACATATACTCAGTTACAAAACAATCCTCATCTAAAAATCATATTACTAAGCCCTGGATAACCCCAGGAGTCCTTAGATGCAAACGACATCGTGATAAACTCCACAAGCGTCACAAATCTTCGCCTAATGACGCTTTGTTAAAACTAACATATAGGAGATACAGAAACTTTTGCAATAACTTGCTGCGTAAACTCAATATGATCAGCTGTTACAAGCTAACAAAAACCCTAAAGCGGTTTGGAAAGTAGTTAAGCGTATAACTGAAATGCATTCCCCCCAACCCCCCAACTTATTACTAATTCATCTGATCCTATAACTTCAATTAATAATGTAAACTACTTCTTTTCTCACATAGGATCAAATTTAGCTGAACAGATCGACGTCTCTAACAATTTCCATAACACAAATTTAAACCCTACGGCTTATACTATACCACAATCTTTTCCAAAGTCTTTTTCCAGTCGACGAAACTGAGGTGGGCAATCACATTTCAGACCTATGTAACAATTGTTCTGTGGGGTGGGATGGCATATCTGCTTCAGTTTTAAAGCTTTGTAGACACACTCTTACTCCTGTCCTTACCTACCTTTACAACCTATGCATCACTTCTGGCACTTTTCCCAAAGTACTGAAAAAAGCTCTGGTTCATCCAGTAATTAAAGGAGGGGATAGACACGTTGTCAATAATTATAGACCAATATAAGTGTTAACTACAATATCTAAAATATTTGAAAAAATCTAAATAAAAGACTATATAGTTACCTTGAGAAGCATAAGATCTTATCTAATAACCAATTTGGCTTTAGACAAGTTCTTTCAACTGAGGATGCTATTCTAAGCCTTACCGATCACATAGCTCAAAAACTCGATAATGATGACAAATGTTTAGGTGTTTTTCTGGATCTGGCAAAGGCTTTTAACATCGTGTCTATCCCACTCCTCCTAACTAAACTAGAGAGAATCAGTGTCAGAGGTGTTACTCTTCAACTTTTACTTAGCTATCTTACGGGCCGTTGCCAGTGTGTTAATGTGGGAAGTTGGACCAGTGCAGAAGAGACCTTATGTCATGGAGTACCTCAAGATAGTGTGCTTGATCCTACTCTCTTCCTTATCTGCTTCAATGATTTGTGCCGGTTATCCCTCGAGAACTGTAAAATAGTAACATACGCTGATGACACTGCTCTGGTTGTCCATGGGAAGTCGTGGGGGGAGGTACACTCTGTTGCTGAAAACGCATTCCGTCACATACCATCCTGGCTTTATAGTAATCTTTTGACTCTTAACATAGCTAACTCCCAAGTTGTTATTTTTACCTTAAAACCTAAATTACAGCCGTCATCCTCCTCCTTTAGTGTCAAAATTCCTTTCTGTTGCACATCTCCCGCAAACAGCAGTCTCTGTAATTGACCTCAAATCAACAGAAGCCCCTGCACTCAATATCTAGGCGTATACATTGACGGTTCTTTAAACTGGGTTCACAACATCCATGTATTAACTAGTAGAATACGTAAAATAATATTAATATTTAAGAAACTAAGATCGTCTGCCAATCAAGCCATTCTAAAAACCGTATACTACTTACTGGCCCAATCTATTCTTACCTATTGTGTCCCAGCCTGGGGTGGTGCCGCCAAAATATTAATACTGCGCTTAGAAAGAGCCCAGCGAATCATACTCTAAGTAATGTTTTATAAGCTTATGCGATTTTCTACTTTTAAATTATACTTGGAATTGCAAGTACTCTCTGTGAGACAATTTTTTGTGCTTCAAACTATTTTGCGTAAACATTTGTCAGTTACCCCTGACAGTATTTTACCTACAGACAGACGGAAACGTAGTACTCGAAATTTACCAACCACGTTACCTCATAAAACATCATTTTTTGAAAAACAGCACCCATTCCTTAGCTGTACTTTGTATAATAAAATACATAAATCTTTTAAATATAGTAGCACTTACGAAATTTAAATGTAAAAAATTACTCATATCTTATTTAGTCAAACTTAACTATGAAGAAACTGAAAGTCTCTTAAAATCCTAAAAAATAATATATAATCAATTTTTCATTATTGTTATTAATACACACCTGATCGCACTCACACATGTCTGCTTCCAAAATCTTCCGATATCTTACACACATATGCACAATCACCAGCCAGCACTCATGCACATGCCCTCGCACATATACTTACACACCTACACTCGCACAGTAACCCAAAACTTCTGTTGTGATATTAATTTAGTTTTGATTAGTGAAAGTTTTTGCCTCATTGTATTTATTATGTAGCTTATAAGTCTGTAATCTATAGCTTACATGTTGCCTGCACACCTCCTAATTTTTTTCTTCCGTCACTGGCTCTCATAACAAAGGATTACTTAGTATGAGAGCCAGAGATATCTTAGCTCGCCTGCTTTTTATTTTTCTCTTAATGTAGTTTATAACCCTAGTTTGTATTCAATATCTAACATATGTCTTTACACCCCTTAATTTTGTTTGTTTGTTTTCTGGCTCTCATAATACAGGACTACCTAGTATGAGAGCCAAAAGTGTCTTAGTTTATCTGCTTTTCAATGCATGTTTATTAAGCTAAGTTGAATTAATGTAACTTGCCTATTTTGAATAAATAAATAAATACCCGGACTTATGTATGCCCATCCGAGAGGCTGGTCCTCGGATGACACATGCAGGTGTGTCTACGGCTCGCACGGGCGGGGGTTCGTCGCCGCCAAATCGCTGCTCCGATTGATCTCGGATCTGTTATAATGGGCCCAGCACACTCTCTCGCCGCTCAGGCGTCTACGGATTCGTCGGTGCAGGTGGGACTCTCGCTCGCTGACTCCCTTCAGCGTTTTTGAGAAATCGAAGAGCCCCCCCGCGGCGTCACGGACTCGACCAGTCGACGACGAGTGCGAGTCGTATTTTCTTGCACATACGGGTCGCCTAAATTCTAGTCGGTTTTTTACTCGACGGCCCTTCTTATCCCCTCGTCCTCACCTGGTTGACTCCTGGAAAATAGCCGAAAAAAGGTTGTTATCCATGGAGCGCCGGATGCGTTGTGATAGAGAATTCCGCACAAAATACGTGGATTTTTATCGCGAATACGAATCTCTCGGTCACATGTCGGTTTCGCAGTTCGAGTGGGAAGGCAACGAACATTATTTAGTTCCACATCACGCCGTCTTTAAAAATGGTAAGATACGGGTGGTGTTCAATGGTTCGGCGCCTACATCTTCAGGTGTATCCTTGAACAACTGCCTGATATCGGGACCAACGCTTCAGGTAAACATTTCGGACATCTTAACAGGTTTTCGTCGCCACCAGGTTGTGATTGTGGCTGACATCTAGATGATGTTCCGTCAGGTCAAGATACACCCTGGAGATAGGCGGTTTGATTTATTTTGTGGAGAGAGGATCCGGCCTCTCCATTGGTGGTTTATGAGCTCAATACCAATACCTACGGGCTTAAGGCGAGCCCGTTTATAGCAGTTCGTTCGTTGCTACATTTGGCTGATCGTGAGCGTATGAATTTCCGCGCGCAGCTGCTGTCTTCCCTTTTGACGCCTACGTCGACGATATTTGTACGGGTGCTTCGTCTGTGGAGGAGGCGTTATGAACTAACTGGCTTGTTACGGGCAATTGGTTATGAACTGAGGAAATGGATTTCTAAGTTCCCTGCCGTCTTTGAAGACTGGCCGTCAGAACACCAGCAGGACCCCACCTCTTCCAATATCCTGAAAATCCTGACTCGCGGTCCTTGGAGTTCAGTATCGGCACGTTCAGGATATCTTCACATACTCGGTTGAACCGTCGGACACAATGAAGAGTTGGACTAAGAGGCTGGTTCTATCCACAGCAGCGCGTGTTTTAAATCCCAATGGTTGGGTGGCTCCTGTAGTCTTTTGGGCCAAATTTTTCCTACAGGAGCTCTGGATTTCTGGTCTCAAACTCAAACTCAAATCAAACTTTATTCATGTAGGTTTCTTAGAACACTTTTGAATCGTCAAGTATAAATTGTTTAGTTATTGAGGAGTTGCCGTTGAAATCCTACACCGATGACCGAATACTAAGAATATAAAGAAGTTTGCAAGAGCAGACCAGCCTCCACAGCGGCTTCCGTTCACAAGTATGACACATGAATCAGCCATCGCTTCGCTCAACCATGTTTTAGGGAACGTAACGACCCGACGCACATGCCACCACCGCAGAACTCAAGTAACTCCAATAAAAATTCGATTGTATTAGTTACAATGTGTGTAGTAAAGGAACAAAATATAAATCTGATTCATAAGGAGATTTACACACACAAGTTTACATTTAACATTACGGGGCGAACACACGTACTCTGAACCTAAAACTGATTAATATTAAAACACGGTGTATCAAAATTGATACTACTAGAAAAAAATGTACATATATGTATAAACTTACATAGGTACAAGTATTATAATATAATAAATATAATATTAATAACCCGCTGCAATCCACCATCGGCCGCCCAGCGCCAGAGAGGTCCAAATGCGAGAGGGCGCATCACACAAACGTGCATACATACCCATATGCATACACATACTCACAGACGTTGTATATCATGAAGTAGCCCAGCTCCCATACGACAGTCCGGAAACAAATGCACACCATTTAACGTACTGTCACTTAGGAAACAAGCCTAAGGGAAGAAGAAGTGACAAGAAACTTCCCGGGTGTACACGTGTTACCATCAATCACGCAGGATCCAGGCCAACCGAATACACAAAATCTGTGCAAATATGTGCAAACACACTTACATGCACACGTCTATGCGCCACACCTACCCCCATCCAGAACCCCCCCAACACCAAGCAGCCGACGGTGGATGACTATCCATGGTGCATCCCCTGATCGTCGTCTCGACTGGGATACCTCGTTGACCGGAGACTTGTTGTCTTATTGGCTACGTTTTTATGAGACACTCGGACCTTCAACATGTCTCCGTGCCTCGGTCGATCTTACCCCCAGGTCGTTATCGGGCCAGTCTTTACGGCTTCTCTGATGCGTCGGAATCCGGTTATGTGGCTGTCGTTTATCTCCGCACCGTTAACAGCAATGGTCATGTCTGCGTCAGTCTGGTGGTCGCAAAGAGTAAGGTTGCACCTTTGCGGACCAAGTTGACGATCCCCAAGCTGGAGTTATCTGGAACTGCATTGTTGACTCGACTGAAGAGCGTCAGGATGCGCTCCTCACCTGTGTTCGACCGGTACGGGCCCAGTCGTTTGGGAAGGAAATTCGTCTTCTCCGTTCAGAGAACGGGAAATTGCGGGGAAGTCTTGCCCGTCTTAATTTGTTTCTGGACGAGTCGGAGTTTTTGCGAGTGGGTGGTAGGCTTCGTAACTCAGAATTGCCCTATGGGGCTCGGCATCCTCTCTTGTTGCCCAAGAGCGGTCATTTTATTGAGTTGCTGATCAGGGACCGCCATATTAGGAACTGTCATGCCGGTCTCAACGCATTGCTGGCTTGTCTGCAACGAGAGTTCTGGATTTTGTCCGCCAGACGAGCAGCTCGGAGCGTCATTTTTAAATGTATCCCTTGTTATAGGTTAAAGGGAACCTTGACTCAGCCACAAATGGGTGACTTGCCGTTCGATCGTGTCCGGCCCGCTCGACCTTTCGCTAAGGTTGGGTTGGATTTCGCGGGTCCGTTTTTGGTGAATACGTCAAGTGTTCGCAATGCCCGACAGGTTAAGGCCTATTTATGCGTCTTCGTCTGTTTGTTTTCCAAGGCTGTGCATCTGGAGCTCGTTTCAGCCTTGTCTACGAAGGCCTTTGTCGCATGTCTGTCATGTTTTCAGTTGCTTCAACAAATTACTATTTACATTTGTTACAGCAACGGGTTCGGTGGACGGATAAAACCAACCCCCCACGCGTCGGAGACCTTGTCCTCTTAAAGGTCTCAAATTTACCGCCCTTGCAATGGCGTTTAGGTCGCATCGTGCAATTATTCCCCGGTTCGGACGGTATCCCGTGGGTCGCAGGATCTTGGTAGGGGATTTAGTACTAAAGCGTGCCGTCGCGACGCTTTCCCGATTGCCAGTTGAATTGATGGCTCTGGCTCGGTTTATCCTTATCCAGACACGGTCTGGCTGGGGCGGGGGTTTGTTTAGGAAAGAATGAACCATCTAGTTGGTATTCGGATCGGTCGAGCTAGTTCATTCTTTGCATACTCTGTGCGCGTGCGCGTGCGTCAGTCAGTCGTCTTAATCTGTGCGCGACGTCGCGGCCGCCGGATACATTATTTTTGGTAATAATTAATTGATTTCGGTTTGCGTGAAACAACCTAGACATACACAAACATATACAGACACCACACCACAGACAAAAACGTTATACAAACAACTGATACCAAAATTGGGTAAGTCCTAATAATTTTTCTTACGGCCTACATGTGGCCTTTGTAGTAAACAGTGGTGTTTTATCAGCAAGTGTCAAAATAAGTGAAAAATTCGTTTGCATCAAGCACGCTAAGAGGCGCTCCGAATAGTTATTCTTTTAAGAGCGTATTTTGAAAAATCATAGTAATAGCATCTGAGAGAAAGTTATGATTTAATTATTCAATTCAATTCAATTCAATATAATTTTATTCAGATTAGGCTACAATAATTGAGCACTTATGAATGTCACTACGCCATCGGTTCGTAAGTCTACAGGGCGGGAGACCTTGTACTGAGAAGAACCGGCAAGAAACTCAGCAAGGGCATTTCTTTTCTCCCTTTCTTTTACAGCGTCCAATTAAAATATTGGAAAATGCCCTCCCTATCATAAAAGGACACTTTCCATTACAAACATAAAAAAAACATGAAATATAAAGCACAAGCACAACATAAAAAGTATCTAATATAAACAAAAGACAGTTTATGTATTCATAAGAAATAATCAATAATTAGTTATTATATGAATACGACTGAATTAAAAATATAAAACTGTTGTTAGGAGTAAGGGTAAAATTAAACAAAACTTATTAACTATGCCAAACATTTAAAGATGAATCTTAGAAAACAGATTACTAATTACTTATACATAATTGATATGTTGCTTAATGTAAGAAATGCTTAATAAAAGTCAATTTTTATACAGAAATCAGCAGTTTCAATTTGATTTTATAACATTATTTCAAAGATGCGGGATCCCGCTTGATCCCGCGCGCGATTGAGTAATCCCGCATATCAATCCCGCGGGATTGAATGATCTATGGGATTGCGATACCTAATTCAAATTTACCGCCTTTGCAATGGCGTTTAGGTCGCATCGTACAATTATTTCCCGGTTCGGACGGTATCCCGCGGGACGCAGAGGCCATGGTAGGGGATTCAGTGCTGAAGCGTGTCGTCGCGACGCTTTCTCGATTGCCAGTAGGTTGATGGCTCTGGCTCGGTTTATCCTCATCCAGACACGGTCTGGCTGGGCCGGGGGTTTGTTCAGGAAAGAATGATGACTCACCCGTTTCGTTCGCGTTAGCTACCATTCATCGTGCGTTCGTTCAGTGCTCGCGTCAGTCGATCGTCAGTCTCGCCCAACCGTTCGTGAGGCAACTCACGCGCAATATTGTCTCGTAAGTCTCGTTGGATTTTTAAATTCTCGATAAGAAATTGGAATCGGCCAGCCAGTTCGCGATGGTGGATAAGAATATTTTTGGAACATTGAAGTGACATTGTTTTTTGAACTGAGTGGAGTGCTTTTCGATGTTAAGGACAATTTCGTCATCGTCATCAAGTGCAGTTGAGGAGAAGGTCGTCGAGGAGGCGCGTTACGAGTAACAAATACACAGTAAAATTACATATTACTCATTCATATATACATACAGAAATTCACCCAGTACTTACTCGTTTGTTCGCGACTAGCATAGAACAAACCGTGAGTACTTAAAGATATTTTTTCTTCGCGGCCTAGTTAAGTCCAATTGTGGCCCATTATTAATAAACACGATCATTATCCGACGGCAAGTGTAAGCTAGTGACTGGGCTTTTTTTATCGATATCTATATAAAATATTTATTTTGATAAAATTTTTAGGAGATGTAACGAATATTTTTTTAAATGGTTTTATTTGAAGTTGTAAATAAACTTCTCATGTATAAACGTTAACACCTGCCAATGATAATATTCTTTTAAAAGCAGGCTCAGTGCTTAGTTTGCCGTACAAACGTAATTTATCAATAATTTTCTATCGACGTAAATTTTTTAATTTTTTTTGGTTTTCTTAATTTATGCTAATAAACCTGAAGAGTTTTTTTGAACTCTCTGAAAAAAGCAGTCGGTTTTCTTTTTGATTTGATAATTACTTGGCTGTAACCTCCCCTATTTGGTTATAGGCTATTAAACCATCACCTTACGACCCTTAGAAGCCGAGCAAAATGAAAAAAAGTCGAAAGTCAAAAACAAACGAACGTCTGCCAGCTACGCCGATTACCAAATTTAGGAATGAAAGAATAAATAGAAAATACTTTGTTATCTGCAAGATATTTTTAAACACAAATTATTTATATTTCATTGAAAAGTACTCGACCACCCTTAAATTAGAAACCTTAGGTAAGGCAGGTCTTGACCTTGTAAATGTTTATTGTGTTATGCCATCCCAAAGTCGTATATCATTCCATTAAATACACTTTATCATTATTTGTATGTTTACACGAAATTAGCCAGTTTAATAGTTACCTATTATGTTAAATAAATTTTTTGGGTACATACCTACCTTGTTTTGTCTCTTGCGTCCCCATTTAGTTACTCTGATCAGATCATAATACGAAATACAACGGACATTCGCTACAACTACCTACTTAGTAACAAAATCTTTAATATAACCTGCGCTTTATTGTATGTACACAAACAAAAATAATGACAACGTTTTTAATCAACTAAAGTAAGTAGGTATGATACATGGAATTTCGATTTGTGGTACTAAGTTCAACCTGCGAAAACCATGCAAATGTAGAAGTAATGTTTATATAGAGAGTTGCAATTTTTTTTCTTGTTTTGCTTAAACGGTAGTGACATTGCTTGTGCAAAGACATACTTGTTTATCAGGCCCGTTTCTCTATACATGTGTGAGTGTGTTTAATAGGCCATATAAAAACACATTATTGTGAGTTTTTGCCAAGGAAAAATGTAACTAAGACTTCTGCTTCTGTCGCCCCCGTCTACAGTATTTTTGGGTGTTCGTCTCTGATAGTTTAGATTAGGGATAATATTGGTTTAAATGATAGTTCCCCAGATCACATATTAGGAGGCTGCTCCAACATTTCATCTTTATAGAATATTCTTTAATTATATATTTAAGTTCATTTAATGATTTTGTAATTTTCAGAATTAGCTGACAAACACCAGTGGACTGCGTTAAAGTATGTCACAAACTTTGAAGAGTTCCAAAAATGTAATGATAATGTTGATAGAATAAGTGAAAATGACATGACCCCAGAACAGTATATAGAAAAGTATGAAAAGATATATAAGCCTGTTGTAATAACAAATGTCCAGACCAACTGGAAAGCCAACCATAAGTGGACCTTAGATAGATTAGCAAAGAAGTATCGTAACCAGAAATTTAAATGTGGAGAAGACAATGAGGGTTACAGCGTTAAGATGAAGATGAAATATTACGTAGAATACATGAAGACATCGCCAGATGACAGTCCGCTTTACATTTTTGACAGCAGCTTTGGTGAACACCCAAGAAGGAAGAAACTTCTTGAAGATTATGAACTTCCTAAATACTTTAGAGACGATTTGTTTAAGCATTGTGGAGAGGAAAGGAGGCCTCCTTATCGATGGTTTGTGATGGGACCTCAACGATCAGGGACTGGGATTCATATAGACCCCCTAGGAACAAGTGCATGGAATGCTTTAGTGTTCGGTCACAAGAGATGGTGTCTGTTTCCAACTCAAACGCCCAGGGAGTTGATTAAGGTGACTGGAGCTATGGGCGGGAAACAGAGAGATGAAGCAATAACTTGGTTTAAGCTCATCTATCCGAAGACGCAGCTTGAATCTTGGCCGCAGGAGTATAAACCGGTATTATTTACCTCTATTTTATCTAGTTTTGCATAGACTATGTAATTTTAGAGCAGAGCATCCATATTGATGGATGAAATGCTAATAATTAAAAAACTAAATAAATGCTTGTAAAAGTAGTTTAGTGGTTCTGCATTGTAAAACTCAGCTCAGTTTCATGGTAAATCTAATTGCTTTCTGCTAATTTTTATTAGAAATATCAATTAATTGTTCATAACCTTCTTATAGGTTTTTTTAAAGAGTTTGCTTATAAACCAAAAAAATGGCCCTTGAGGCCATCCCTGCCGTCCCCTACTAGCAGCTATGCTATCTAGAACTTGCATATTAATTCTAGAAGTATTACAAATGGTTCTGAAAACAGCTTATGACTAGTATTATTTTTCGTTTAGTAAAATTTTTGAAAGACGCTTTGTACGAGCAGGAATTAAAAAATATACAATGACAGCATTAGTGGCCCGTAGGGATATTCTTAAACCGAAGTAGCCGTTCACCCGTCGAAGTGCTCATGCAGTATATGTAGTGTTCCATTAATTAATCAGTCAAACATTCGTTGTACAGTGCAGATTGTCAACATAAGATTTTTATTGTTAATTAATAAGATTCCTTTGTTTATTGTACCTCCATAAATGTAGGGTCTAAAGTATGAAATTGCCGTTGTGTAATTTTTTTTTGTAGTATGATATATATTTATTTAATCAAAGTATGTACCCTCGTTGTCTATACATTTCTGCCATCTGTAAGAATACTATTTAAAAACCTTTCCGATAATTTACTGTGGACCTGGACTCCACAAACTGTGAAAAGGTATTTTGTACTTCTTAGGACTTTTTTTTTCGTGAAAAAAAATGTCCAAATCGCAGAAAAAGTGGAAAACGGTTGGTTCTAGGTCCGGCGAGTATGGAGGATAACGGTTTAATTCTAACTGCAGTTCTTGTAATGTGAAAACTGTTCCACGAGCAGTGTGAGGTCTGGTGTTATCATATGTAGTAATGTGATTTATTTATTTTAAGAGAGGTAGAACACTGCAAGTTCTCGGTCGAATAAGCCACCCGAACAACTAAAGCAGGGCATAGCGAGTACTTGCTCCTATGCACGAGTACCTTACAGAAAACCGCGGCCATAATAACACTAACATTGAGTAGTGTTGTGTTCCTGGCGGTGAGTAAGGTTGCCAGAGCTCTTTGAGGATTCGCTGCGCGGACAGCGTAGGGCCGGCGGTACTTGTTGCTGTCATGCTCGGCGTAGACACGGCGTGTTGGTTCGGCGGTCAGGGAGACCTGATGAAACGGCTGACCGCTGGCCGCCCGCAGGTTAAACGGGTTCCCGAACCCAGGGATCACTTAATCTCCGCCCTGGGAGGCTGATCCGCCAACAGGTGTAAAGTCTCTTAAGTGGTAGTCGTGCCGCAGAAGGAGAACGGAGTGGACCCGGCTACTACAACAGAGGGGGATCAGGGGCCGTTCCGCCCGCCGTGCCAGCAACCGTATTATCTGTGGCGAGCTTCGGCAGTCTTAGAACCGCACCTTTTTTTCTCTAAGCTATCTGTTCAGTGAATCCTCATCCTTAGTCTTAGTAACTTTTTTTTATATATAATGGCCATGAGAACGAAAAAGAATAGAGTTTGCACAGCGGCTACTCCATCCACATATAATGTCGATTTTTGCAACATCAGGGGTATTTACGCAAATCTTAACGCAGTCCACCACCATCTCGAGACTACGCAGCCGACCATTCTTTTTTTAGCGGAGACGCAGATATCCTACCCGGCCATCATGACACATCAACACAATTTTATGAGTCATGCCGGTGTATGTATGTTCGTCCGGGAGGATATCTGCTGTCGCCGCCTTCATAGCCTTGAAGAAAGGGACCTGTCGATATTGTGGGTGCGCGTAGATTACGGCGGCCACACTCGTATCTATGCGTGCCTATACAGATCTCATAGCGGTGACACGGACGTAACTCGACTCTTCACGCACCTAAGTTTGACGACTGACAAAGTTCTAGATCAATATCCCACAGCAGAACTAGTTATTTTGGGAGACTTTAACGCCCACCATCGTGAGTGGCTTAGTTCTCGAATCAATAACTATGCTGGGATATCTGCTCATGAATTTGCTCTGACCTATGGATTCTCTCAGCTGGTACTTTCTCCAAATATTTCTAAGTTAAAACGCAAATTAAATGCTGCCTCGAAGTTCAGTAAGAAAGCAACTGCCAGAGCAAAATTCCAATTCATCGGCAAAGTAGGTATAGGGCGACTTGCGAGCTATCCTTCTGGGAATCGTGCTTTCTGGTCGCTTACCAAAGCTGCCGAAGGGAACTTTTGCCAGTCGTCGTTACCACCACTGCGAAAGACCGATGGTGACTTGGCCCATAGTGCTAAAGAGAAAGCCGATCTACTGGGCAGTCTCTTTGCCTCGAACTCGAACATGAACGATGAAGGCGCTGTACCACCTACTACACCATGGTGCGGTAAGACCATGCCGGAAATCTCCATAACGCAGCGGGAGGTCCGGCGGGCGTTGCTTTCTCTAGACGTTCATAAGTCGAGTGGGCCAGACGGTATACTAGCAGTGGTGCTTAAGCAGTGTGCTCCTGAGTTATGTCCTGTACTCACGCGCCTCTTCGCGCTTTCCTACCACACTAGGCAATTTCCGTCTTCATGGAAGACCGCGAACGTGCACCCGGTGCCCAAAAAGGGCGATAGATCAGATCCATCGAATTACAGGCCTATCGCTATTACCTCTCTCCTCTTCAAGGTGACTGAGCGTGTGATCAACACACAGCTTCTAAGATACCTAGAAGAACACGACCTGGTCACTGATCGTCAATATGGCTTTCGCCACGGTTGCTCGACTGGCGACCTTCTAGTGTATCTAACTCACCGATGGGCACTAGCCATTGAGAGTCAGGGGGAGGCATTGGCATCTAGCCTGGACACAGCGAAGGCGTTTGATCGGGTCAGGCACCGGGGTCTTCTATCGAAGTTGCCATCTTACGGAGTGCCCGAGGGTTTGTGCAAATGGGTGGCTAGCTTTTTGTCCGGCAGACGCTTACGAACCGTAGTTGACGGTAGTTGCTCTGATAGCATGGAGATTAATGCTGGTGTCCCGCAAGGCTCTGTGCTGTCTCCTACGCTGTTTCTACTGCATATCAATGACATGTTGGACATCAACAACATGCATTGCCATGCAGATGACAGAACTGGAGACGCTTTTTACACGGGTCGTGCGAACATCCCTCGTTCCGTTGTAGAGGAAAACCGCGGAGAACTTGTGTCTCAAATGGAGACCACACTATCCAAGGTCTCTGACTGGGGATGGGTAAACTTGGTCCGATTCAACCCTACAAAGACACAAGTGTGCGCGTTCACCGCTAAGAAAACTCCATTCACTGTAGTCCCACAATTCCAGAACACTCCCTTCTCCATCTCCAAGAGCATTGGGATCCTTGGTGTCGACATTTCCAGCGATGTTCATTTCCGTGATCATTTACAAGATAAGGTGAAGCTGGCGTCCAAAAAACTTGGTGTACTCAACAGAGCGAAGCAGTACTTCACGTCGGGGCAAAGGTTGTTACTTTACAAGTCGCAAGTTCGGCCCCATATGGAGTACTGCTGCCATCTCTGGGCGGGTGCACCCGGATACCAGCTTGGCCCTTTTGACTCGGTTCAACGACGGGCTGTGAGAATTATCGACGACTCCAAACTCACTTACGGTATCGAGCCCTTAAGTCTGAGAAGAGACTTTGCCTCCCTGTGTGTGTTCTACCGCTTGTACAATGGGTTGTGTTCTGAGGCATTGTTCGAAATGATGCCCACGGCTACTTTCTACCATCGCACCGCTCGCCAAAGGCAGGGAATTCACTCTCACACTTTAGAACCTAAATGGTCGCGTACAGTGCGTTTACAAAGAAACTTCCTCCCGCGAACGCCTAAGTTGTGGAATGAGCTCCCTGCCAAGGTTTTCTGCAAGAAAGAAGTTATTAGATTTCTGAAGGGTCGGCAACGCGCAAGTGATACCCCTGGTATTGCAAGCGCCCATAGGCTACGGTGACCGCTTACCATCAGGCGGACCGTAAGCTTGTTTGCCACCATAGTGGTATTAAAAAAATAATTGCAAATGAGTCAATATTGTTGGTATGCTAACGACAAATTATGCTGCTATTTCTTTGGTCTATCAAACTACCACGGATCGGCTTCCACTATCACCGATTCATTGTTATTCCTCAGGTCGAAGTTTCCTTTACGAAAGCGGTTAAACCAATTACGCACGTGCGTTTGTTAGCCGTATACTGCTGCGTTAGTGGCTCGTTGGAACTCGTATTCGATTGTACTCTGATTTTGCTGTAAGTTTTCACGTTAAAAGGTAATTGCAAAATTGAGGTTTAATATCTATTAAAAATGGCCAGTACGTTAAAACAGCAATTTCATATGTAAATCCCTATTACTAATGAACCAAGATAGATATATAAGATAGCAAAAACTAAGTTAGGAAAGGTTAATTATTTTTGTTTGTTGGTTACAAGAAATAACATGTAGACTCTGTTTGGTAGGGATACTGTTAAATGACCAGTAATAGAAGTAACAGATACATACATATATTTATGTTATTTAGAGATGAAAATCTAATACCTTTGAATGAGTAATTCTTGTATATATGTACATATATATATATATTTATAATCTGAATCTCGGGAACGGCTCCAACGATTTTCATGAAATTTAGTATCTGGGGGGTTTCGGGGGCGATAAATCAATCCGTGTTTTTAGGCAATGATAAACTGAAAAATATGACTCGTTCTGACATCTATTGGCGAGTAGTAATACTATTATTTTTAACGAAACAGCAACGTTAAAGCTATTTGACAATAGATGGCGGTTGTTCAGCTACTTGACAATAGATGGCGTTGCTAAAAGCTCGGTCCTCCAGGTACTTTTAATTACAAATCAGGTCTTCTGTAGATTATACCCCTTATTTTGGCTAATTTCTTTGTGTATATCTGTTTGTTACTGCTTAGCTTCGTCACAGAGCAAACAATTGAGCTGATTTTTACAGAATTTAGAGATTGTTGAAGGATTCTTGTTATCCTGAAAAACTCAAAATTACAGTAATGACTATAAACAATTTTTTAATACAATCAAGGACTTGTCGTTAAGTCTCACAACAAAATTGAGTGTGGGAAAAGACTAGTTAATATTATTATTAATTAGATTATTAGTTATATTATACTAACTCCATATTTTACTTACAGGTTGAAATACTCCAGAAGCCAGGAGAGACGGTATTTGTGCCAGGGGGCTGGTGGCACGTCGTTCTCAACTTGGATGACACTGTGGCTGTGACACAGAACTTCTGCAGCAAAACAAACTTCCCAGTAGTTTGGCACAAGACAGTCCGTGGCCGTCCTAAGTTGTCTAAAAAATGGATTAAAGTATTAGAGGTAAAGGAACCGGAGTTGTTCAAAATAGCCAGCAGTATTGATTTGAGTCAAGGTACGGGGGTAGCCTCGGATAGTTCTTCAAACAGCAGCTCCTCCAGCAGCGATAGCGACAGCACCTCAACTGGAAGTTCTAGTGAGGAAGACAGTGGACAGGAGAGCATATCAGCACACAAGAAAAAAAGGAGAAGAAAAATGTAAATGTGGTGGTTGGTAGCTTGTCACTCATAGGTTTGTATGAACTAAATGACACGTAATACCTAATTGCTCGTGTTTGAGAGTTATTGAAAAGTGGCTATGAACCTTGACTCTTAAACATATATAAGATTCACTAATTTATACTGTATGTAGTAAGATTAACCTGTAGTAAACTTGCTTGTGTTTAAGCAAACAAGCATACGGCTGGTCTGATGTTTAGCTGATACCGTAGCCTGGGGATAGACGCTTGTAACACCTGAGGTTTAACTTGAGTGTTGCTGACCCCTAAAAACTAAAACAACATGTGACAGGATGAAGAATTGATGATAATCGTGAATTGACGTGATAATGAATAGATCCTTGTTAGCTTCTTCAATTGAGAGAATATTCGCCAAGACGCGCGTTACAGACTTTATAGCTTATACTTTAGTACTCACTGTGATGTAGTATAGTTAGGCTACTAATTCTAAAAAAAAATAATACTAACCGCATGATTTTTTTGTATATTATATTATGACTTTGGTCCTATGAGTCTTTAGATAGTAGATTGCATCACAAAAATATGGTATCTTTAATGAGTTTTTTACTCCTCGGATATAGGTTTAAAATATTGTCGCTTACATACTAAACATTGCGTCACTAATAATACAAAAGTCTGGAGGTCAGTAAAAAATCATATCTATAAGAGTGTCACAATGTCACTTCACAAGACGATATCCGTACGTGCTATAAAGCGTTTGTTGTGTTGCCACACTTTTTTACAGATACGGAATATTTTCGGCAAAATAAATACAAAATTGAAAAAACTCCATGTGCAATAGGGTAGTTGACAAGTTCATCAGATTTTGGCTAAACTAATCACGATTTATGGTAGATACCTATATACGATAAGAACATGACCAAAAAATTTGCTCGATAGGGTAATGTCAATATTTTACAGATATTTATAAATAATTAAAATTAACATTTGCCTGCAGCTCTGCCCGCTCTAAATTGCATAATCGACTTGGGATCCCTTGATAATAGTAAGAAAGTTTGCTATTGCTAGCTATGTTGTAGTGGTAGGAATCAGTAACCGCTATGTCACTCTCGGGCCAAAAGAACTACTTCAAGCCGACACGATGCTCCGGTGCTAAATCAAAGGAGAAGCCAACAAACTTTTGCATTTTTCTTCTCCAGCCTTCGAGCTATCTATGTGCCGAAAATCAATTCAAACTATTCCTCTTTTGCAACGTCAAGGGATGATCCGCCTCATGCAAAAAAATATGTTCTCATGGGTACTCTTCATCAGAGTAAAAAGTATTCTATATCTATCTTTAGTCTGTCGGCTATATTCCGGTACGACGGTAAGAAATAAAAAAGTCAAAATAAGCGTAAAAAATGCGAAAAAAAAAAGATTCCGTGGTAACCCTAAATCATGGTTACTGTCACTCTCAACTCTCACCCATAAACTATCTCTGTGCAAAATATCTCGTCGAGTTGTTGCTTCATTGCTTGGCCAGTATAAAATAAGGAGTAATCCCTATTCATCCCTCCAAATGTTAATATCTAAAAAGAAGTTATTGGAGGAACATTTTCCTTTAAATTTTTTGATGTTTCTAATTTACTTTGGCTTTTCATAATTAAGCTTAAAAATGGAGGTACTTGGAGTAGAAAAATAAAGTCTTTGCAGTGAGTAACACTCTAAAGTGTCTCTTGTAGCTTTGGCTTCTCTTTGTTTCGAAGAACTATTGCTATTATAACTTTTTTAGCACATTATTTAAAAACTTTACACAGATTTTTAATAATTTGCTGCAAGAAGAGCAACATTTTTAACTATAGACCCTGGAAACAATTCAGCACATTGCTCACGCGCAGCACCCTAATAAATTCTTTTTACAAAATTTAAAGATGTCTCTAAAATATTTAGACATATTCCCAACCTTTTTATTATGAGTAAACAATTAAGGCTGTGATATAGGCGAGAACGCAAAAATACGCCGTTTTTGTACAAATTTTGTGGCTGAACTATAGCACCTATAGGATTGAAAAAAAATTATGTTCTAAAACTTGCTTTTGTCTAGTGCATTACCTAAATGAGTGATTTTCATTTATTGTATTTGATGCAATAAAATATCTGGAAGTGACCATTGTTTCAACACTTGTGCAAATTTTTAAAGCGTGTATTGCATTTTATTGTAATGAAAGTTGATTAAATAATTAGAATAGCTTGTTATCAAGTGCATTGACTCTAAGTTGTAGCAAAAACTAAAAAAATGTGACGACAAAACGGTAAAAATGTTAAATCCCAGACAAAAAAATATTTCAAGACGCCATTATGGAATAATTTACTAAGGAAGTATAAAACAAATACAGCTAATAGTAATGTATATGACAATGTGTACTGATTTTATGTTCACATACATATACAACGTTAGTATTACAGAAATTAGCTTTCTCGCCTATATCGCCCTCTTAATAGGGCCTCCATTTTGGTCTTGCTATATACCAACAAGTATTATAGTATATATATATATATATATATACCAATATTGTATACCTGAAAATACTTTAGTTATATTTGCGCTATTTTAAATAAGAATTAATAATGCGCGGCACGTACCCCCGTTATTCCCTAGTGGTGTTTGTAAGTATGTATGTATATATCAGTATCATTAAGCATAAGTTAATGTATAACTTATTTGATTCTTCCCGGATAAGTAACTGGATATATAAATAAAAGGACGAGCATACAATAAGGAGTGGAGTTAGAGCTTAAATGTTATATGTTTATTACATAATTTTTCGTTAGTCGTTTGAAAGGGGCAAAGGCTACATCCTTCTAAAAACCTTTCTCCTATATCAGTCATTTCAGTAGTATAGATACATAGATTTTATAATTGATATGATATTATTTTAATAGGTACTTGGATAACTCGAGCGACGATATGTAGATTATGACGTGATTAAAACTCTAGGTACCTAAAATATTTACTTTAAATGAAATAAAATAAATGCACTGATCATATTAATTGTGATAATGTATTTGCTTTTTATGTATTGTATTGTAATAATTATATGGTATTGTATTAATTGTAAGTCTTGCAGTGATTTTATATACGTATAACTGTATAAGTGTAGCACACTGAATTGTCAAATAAAAATATTAGAATTCAACAAAAAGGTAATAAGTTCTTATATATTAAACTAAGTTTGCCCTTACCGCCACGAGCAGCAGTTAAAAAAATTAAATTAGATAGCGTTTCTTTTAAAATACCTTTAGATATGGTTAAAGCGGCAACAAAATATGTTTATACATACAAACGTAGAACTGGCTCCTTAACCATTTGCCTGACGGAGATGGATTAATTAATTGTGTAAGCAGTGCTAAGTATGAGTTTTAACTATTACTATCTCGTTTGCGTCAACAAATTAAGGGATTGATGCAACGCTCCTCGATTTCTTTTCTCAGGACTTAATCGCGAATACGCGATAGTAAAGTTAAAACTCTCATAAATTTTTATTTGTACGGATATTTATAAATAATTATACTATATACCTTGACTATACCTAAAGCCTGACTTACACTGTGTATTATTAGTGTTAATGATTATTTAATTTTTTACACATGTTTACCTGACTTCAATAACAGGCCAAATACCTATGTTTTTTTTCTTTGTTATTTTAATTTCCAATAAAGTATTATTGCTGTAAAGAAAAAGTTTTCTTTAATTTCATTATGCTGTGTATCTAAAACTTTGTTTTCACGAGTTTATAGGCAATGGATTGATAGATAAAAGAATGAGTAATTGTGATTTTAATTTTATTGTTAGTGAGTTGGTACTTTCACTCTGTGCAATTGTAAGTGAGATGATGTGATGTAGCTAACACATAGGTACTTATTCAAAAGCTTACATTAAATGCAGATGATCTACTTGAGAACACACACACACACACACAGTATGTCAAGTATAAAGCCAGTGGAATCTTAGATTTTGCGCAAAAAAGGTAGGTACTAAAACAATATTATTTTTGAAAAAATCAAACACGCCATATCGTCCTCTAATAATAGAATACGTACCAAACTAAGCAAGACATACTATGAGTACCAGACAACTAATACAAATAAACACATATTAGTATTAGAAAACTGACTTCAGCAAACACAAATGTTCAATAGTTACATAAATATCTGTCCTGTGCGGGGATTGAACCCACGCACCAAAATTTAACTCTTATAGCATATGTTCTGAGCAAGCCACGCATCAACTATTTTATAACAGAAACATAAACCGACTTCAAATCCACTAAAAAGTAAAAAAAAAAACTAAAGCAGATTAATTGACAAAATCTTGAGCTGCATGTTTTATTCGCCTTGAAGTCGATTACCAAAAATTTGTTGTAAGGATAGGTCTAAAAGTTATGCTGGTTTCCAACATTTAGGCAAAGAAACTGTAGCTTAATATTCTGTCGGACTGATTAAGGGGCATTGGTGTTTAAAAGTTTAAACTTTTAATTTAACATATTAAAAAATTATAACATTTAACTTATCTTGTTAAATTCGGCCTTAATTAAGAGGGCGATATAGGCCAAGAAGCTAACTTCTGTAATACTAACGAAGTGCTTGTAAATGTACAAAAAACCTTATTAAAAATCATTCGTAGCAAAACCGCTTAGACGAAACGCTAAAAGTCAACATAAGATTTTGCTACCAAAAGCTTATGAGACGCAAACCGCTAATAATTCTGGTACGAAGTCGTTAGATGCAATGCCCTAGTAGTGAATGGAATTATTTAAAAATTAATAATTATATCAAAGCGTTCGCACTTCGTTACGACTTTTCGCGCGTGGTTTTCTCTTGCCTCTGTAAGAGCAACACGTAACACGAAATCGCCGACAGTGTCGTCGTCACATATAAATGAAAAATTTGTGTGTGTGTAAGTAAATCTTAGCCTAGCAGATGGGTACCCCAAAGTTCAAACAGTTTTGATGGTCCAAGGCTGAACGGACGCACTATACCGCTTGTCATCCTCCAACTAGCAAAGTTGTCCTATAATATAGAGACTAAATAACATTTGGTTATCTAGTGGTATCTCAAATTTCAATGAATTGTGTTATAGTAGTTTATACAAACATTTAGTTGTATAATATTTCATTAATACTTCATTTAGTCATTTAATACAGTCCAGAAAACGTTTACACGATCAAATTATATAATCATCTAATAACAGTCGCAGCGGTGACCTTAAAGGAAACTTTTTAGCAACTTTTTGTCGTTTAAACGAAAAATATATGATCATCGTGTTAATGGTCATCGTTAAACCTACTTTAAGACTTTTTGACAGCTAAACGACTCTAACAAGATGAACGGACACATGTCACAATTATTCCTTTTAAAAGACTAGATATAGGTATTTCAACATGATAATCATATGAAGATCATAAATTAGCCTCTTACATAGTGTATTGTCATATACACGTTTCATAAAAGAACATTTTTATATGTTTAAAAGATAAATATTTAGCTTAATAATAATTAAATAACCTTTAGTTTTAAAAAGGTCATATAAGTTGTTGTTAAAAACATTTTGATTATATAATGGTTTTACCGATTTCTTTTGATTTGGGTTTTCGCTTCTTTTACGGTACTCTAAAAATGGCGGACAATAAAGTAAATAAAGCCGTGTAATAATAATAATAAAAACGTTCATTGCAGACCAGATTTTCCATATAAAGTAACAGAGGTTACAGAATATATACTTACTAAATATAATCAATGCGTAAAAAAAATAAGAATTAAAAACAGAACAAACAAACAGTGCTGTCTCATTTTTGAAAAAAAATAAAATTTTAGTCAGTTCTTTGACAATCTTGTTTTTTCACATGTCAACTCTGGACATGAATGACGCAATACGGAGTCGTTGGATGGCATTGAAACAGTTGATACCTGTTTCTGTAAACATTCTGGAGGCACTGCAAAACCCCATAAGGCGTCGAAAATATACTGCACATGGATCGCATTATAGGACTTAACCGTATATTGAGTTTGGTGCTGACATATGTAAAATGTCTGACAAAACGTTTTATAAAGGGTTTTTTGACGTCAAAAGGCGTTTTAAAAAACTTTCTTGCTATTATATTTCCTACAACTAGATAGTGCTCGTTATTGCCGCTCCATGTCTTTATCATCTTTTCAGTCAGAAGACATGATATGGCCAAGATATTTAAACGAATCAACCATCTTGATAGGCTCTCCTCGTATAAACACACCTGGAACATTGTCTAGTCCCTTCCCTGACCTAAATACCATCATCTCCGTTTTTCTGGTATTTATATACTAAACCGCGGTTGTTAGCGTATTCCTCACACAAGGATATAAGCTTTCTTAACCCTGTAATTGTTGGACTGATCAGGACAATATCGTCAAAAAAACTTAAGTTATTGACATAACGGTCACCAAGCTTAAACCCTATCAGAGTCCTGCTCAGTTCAACAATCAAATAGAAATATGACCTACAGTTATAAGATTTCGTATAATAGTTTGCATCACGACATTAAATCGCTTATTGTAATATAAAAAAATAATAATATAATAATATTGTTTTACTATAATTAGAAGGGGGCATTCAAAAATTGTGAAGAATTCCTCGCAGCCTAGTTGGTAGTGTGACCGGCTATTGTGCAGAGGGTGTAAGTTTGATTCCCGTACTGGACAACCATTTATGTAACAATAATTTGTGTTTGTCTTGAGCCTGGGTGTATTTATTTATAATATGTATGTATGTTTTTACAAAAAAAAGTAATATATATGTATTTGTATCCGTTGTCTGGTATCCATTCAAGTCTAGTTTAGATCTGAAGGCTGGCTATTGGCAATTCCGTATCAGTAAGCAAGATAAAGATAAAACTGGCTTCCATTCGGCATTTATGTTTTCAATACCTTTCGGTATACGAAATGCCTCTGCCACGTCCAACACATGATCGATAGATAGATTGCGTAAGCTTAAGCAACGTGAAACTATTGGCCTATCTGGATGACCTAATTGCGTTTTCGTCGACTTTTGATTCTCAAATGACAGACTTAGAAAATGTTCTTCTTTATTCTCAATCTCAAAGAATACAATCTCACGGTGAACCTCGTAAAGTGCAGGTTCTGTTGCCCAACCATCAAATATTTGGGCCACTATATAACTCCGGGAGGATTTAAAATGGACCCCGAAAAAATTTCGACACTAATAGATCTTCCACCTCCCACAACCCTTTAACAATTAGTTTTGTTCCTGCAGTCATGTTCCTGGTGTCGGCAGTTCATTGAAGGATTCTCAAATGTTCCGGAACCTCTTAGGGGCCATCCATAAATTACGTCACACGTTAAGGGGAAGGAGGGGGTTGACGAAGTGTGACATTGTGTGACAAGGGGGTGGGAGGGATCCTAAATTTCGTGACGTCACATTTTAAAATCTATTAAAATCTAAGTATTTAAAACACGAACTTTAAACTATAACTTTACGAAAACTTCAAAAACATGTATATCTTTGTAAATATAAATACCAATTGTTTTGTCGACTACTGGCTCTACTAGTGCTACGCGCCGACCGCCTAGGCGCCCTTTGATAATTGCCGCCAAACGCATTGCGCCTAGCGGTGATTTCTTTGTTTCTTTTGACAACTGACTTTCGCGGATGAAACGACGTCGATCTTAGTTCTGCTATTTTGTGATTTTACGAAAAAAGTTTAAAATGAACAAAAAAAGTGATTTAGGTAATCTTTACCGTAAACTATATGAAACATACAGTGCAGCTTATGCTGATAAAAAAAAACATATTGTACAAGAAGAAGTTAACAAGTTATGGAAAAGTCTAAAAAGTAATGATGATGTTGAAGGTAAAGTGGAATCTAAAATCAAAGAATTGCAAATAAAAATTACGAGAAAGATAGCGACACTTATGATTTTTTTTTCCAAAATCCCTTCGTCGTCAACATCACAAATACGACTGGAGTTCGAAGGCGTAAAAGTAAGTTTGAATTTTGTAATAACAACCAAACTAAACTGACTAGGTATTGCTGATGTATGTACACAGGGTGGAAACGGTAATTGATAACATTCGATTATTGTTTAAATTCCCTACAAAATAATAATTATTGATTTTTGAACGGCGCGGGCACGCCGGCGCTCACGCTCTTATTATTACCGCTGAGCGCTCAGTGGCTCGAGAATGCCGGCGCTCACGCTCGCCCATTCCACTTTGGACCTTATTTTCATAGTTTTCTCTTTAATTACAGAGAAATACTAAGGAAAAAACGCCAGAAGACACTAAAGATATTTTTATACAATCCAGTGAATGCCAGTTACAACCAATACCTAAACCAAAGCCTAGCCAGAGCGCGTCTAGGAAAAAAAATAGTAGTTCTAGAATCTGATCTCAATAGCATGTTGTTAGCACGCGATACTGGTATAGCTGCAGATGAAGCAATAAAAAGAATAGCAACTTTGAGGAAAGAAATTCAGCAGAATAAAAACATATTGAAGCGAAAGATTAGCGCAGCAGAACGCCAAAAAAAGTCGTGACTCGAAAAAACAAAAAATTTTAGAGCTTTGTGAAAGTAATACCAAATTTGCAGCAGTTTTAAAAATTAGAGATTCTGTTGGTTGGCCTAGAGTAGAAGAAAACCAGTCCGGTATACTTGAAGTCATATAGGAGATTGCAATTTTCGGTGGTGCAGCTGATGATCGACGTCGCACTGAAACTATAAGGTGCTGTAAAACACTGGACGATTTACAAGCCGAAATTTGTAAACAAGGATATAGTATCAGTCGATCAGGGTTATACTTGAGACTTCTTCCCAGACGAGTCAATACAGCGGAAGGAAAGAGACACGTCGTAACTGTTCCTGTTAAACTATGCAAACCAGATTCTATACTACATATAAAACATTAAGATGGCACATTCTGTACCGCTACGATAAGAAACCTTGAATCATTAGCTTCAATTTGAGGTCCAGACTAAGTTTTCTTTTTATCAATGGACGATGAAGCACGCGTGCCATTGGGTATTACAGCAGCAAACGCTCAAGCACCAATATTAATGCACCTTGATTATCGCGTAAAATGATTTCGTGGTCGCGGAAAAACATAAACTGATTCCCTCTGTCTATGCAGGTATTGTAATAAAGAAAGATGGTGAAGGGAAATCTGAAGCTGTAACACACCCTGGCCCTCATACGTAGCAATTCGTAGTGGCAAACATTCTTCAAGTAATGCAGAGACTCATGCCACAGACATTCATAGACTTTCTGAAATGCCTGCTTTCGCAAGGTTTATGAGAACTCGAGAAGGCTTTGTAAAACCTGTATTTATTTTTACTTGCGATGGCGGTCCAGACGAAAATCCACGATACGAGCGAGTTATAGTTTCCGCTATACTACATTTTAAAGATTTTCATTTGGATGCTATTTACATTGCCACAAATGCTCCGGTAAGAAGTGCTTTCAACAGAGTGGAACGACGAATGGCGCCTATTAGTCGCGAACTAACTGGTGTTGTATTAAAACATGACAATTTCGGTTCACATCTAGATGCCAGTAATCGAACTACTGATTTGGAGTTAGAAAAGTGAAACTTTGAGAGTGCAGGCATTGTGCTGGCTAATATTTGGAGCCAATTGATCGTTGATGATTTTCCTGTGGTTGCAGAATACATTGTGCCAACAGATACCACATTAAATATTGAACAGGCTAAAGAATTGAAAAGTAATGCGACTTGGTACGCAAATCATATGCGTGAATCGCAATATTTTTTACAAATAGTAAAATGCGTGGTTGTCCCATGTTGTGGTGTGCGACGATCCAGTCTTTGGCGACTATTGCAAGAGGGGTTCTTTCCACCACCTGTTTTAATTAGTCAGACGTCAAACGGGTACGTAACCACAGAAAAAGATGACTCCAAAGGTAAATTCGCTCCACCATTACTTCAGTAAGCTTTGAATCTCCTAGCGTCATCACACTGGAAGCATATAGTATAGCCGTATATAGCATAGCTATTGCCCTAGTGTCGAAGCATACTTCTTTAAGCGATCATGTGGCATCTGTGGTCTATATTTTGCATCATACAAGGCCAATAATCAACACAAGCCATTACATAAGAGGCAACAAGAAGTTTTACCTATCGCGAAGTTTCGTCCTCAAAGAATTGCTGCTAGACGTGCCAGAGAACTTCTTTGTGTGGATGATGACGATGATGCTTTACGGTTGGATGAAAAAGTTGTTGACACAACTAATGTTCCTGACATTAACAACCCAAACGAGAACGAAGTGGCTGCTATGCCAGTTATAAATAATTTAAAGGAGTGGGTTCAAAGTCCATGGACTGAAGATTATTAAGTTTGTATATTTAATTAATATAATTCTATTAATATTTTTTGGTTTTGTTACTTTCTTTAATTAATATAATCAATCGTTTTTTGTTCTGTTAATTTCTTTAATTAATATAGTCAATCGTTTTTTGTTCTGTTAATTTCTTTGATTCACATAATCAATCGTTTTTTGTTTTGTTAATTACTTTAATATGTATAATTAAAATCGTTTTTGTTTTGTTAATTGTTTGATTTGATTTTAATTTTTTTTTAAATAATTTAAATGGAAATAAAACTAATTTCGGATTTGCAAAATATGTAACGTCACATTAGGGAGGGGGGGAGTCTCATAAATGTGACCAGCTGTGACAAGGACGGGGGAAGGGGCAAAAAATCCTAAAATTCGTGTGATGTAATTTATGGATGGTGAAATTTGGACCTGGACAGAGCAGCAACAAAAGGCTTACGAAGAGCTCACTGCCGCACCGATCCTTCGCCAAAGTGATCAGTCAAAGCCGTACATAATTAAGACAGATGCTAGTGGGTATGCTTTAGGAACAGTTTTAATCCAGTGGGAGGACACAGAGAAGCATCAAGTGGAATATGCTTGCCGCCTATTGACCCCAGGTGAAAGAAATTATTCGACAAAGGTCTAGAAGACGCACAATTAGTAGTCCCCGAGCAAATATTTTACTTGCCTATCGTGATGATCCCTTAGCTGGACACAAAAGAGTTGAGAAGACGTACGCTCGAATCTCGCGTAGTTATATCTAGAAGGGATTGAGGAGATACATAAAATCTTACGTAAAGAACTGCCTTATCTGACAGCAATGCAAACCCTCAAACATGAAGCTGCCTAGCGCTATGAATACGAGCTTCGAAGTAAAACAAGGTATAATTGGCAATCCTCGTAGGAGATGATCATCGTAACTGGCCTAAGAACTTACGGAGCATTCGTTTTGCCATGAATACGGCAGTCTGCTCATCAACAAAATAGAGGCCTGCGTATCTCATTTTTGGCAAAGATTTGAGAACACCTGATGACACCGATCATGATTTGAGGTAGTGGTTTCAGAGAACTTTATACCAGAAATCATTCCAAAGTTGCTGCAAGTCGCTGACACTATGCAAAAAGCAAAAGTGGCTCATAAAATAAAGGAATAAAGGAGAAACAATGCAAGGAATATGTGAATCAATAGCGCAGAGAAAGTCCCATTTACAAATCCGGTGATTTGGGTACTAGCCGATGTTCATGCACTGAGCAATGCGTCTAAAGGACACAGTTCGAAGTTTTCGCCTCAATGAGATGGGCCCTATCTGATAATAGAGATACACGGTCTATCCTCATACAGATTGCCTAACACGAACAAACCTGCTACAGTCATTGGCAGGTTCATGTGTCTGCCCTACGACCGTTCCATAGTGAAAAAATTTAAATATCCTCACCTGCCCAACCGTTGCGTCGACGAGGTCGAACACGAAAGGCGCAGCCGCCACTGGTGCCGGAGAAACCCGGGAAGTGCGGCCGAGGACGATCACGAACGAATAATTAACAAAAATCACCAGCTTCTTCGCCGGGACGTCATCAGAATCTGAGGGGGAGGCTGTAACACCCTTAATAATCACCTAACACAAACTAAAACCATTCCAAGTTAGTTCAACTACTACATACTAGATAGCGCTGCGCTAAATCGCACAAGCGTTTGGTAATATAGAATTATTGATGTTAGGCCAAGTGCCACCGTTGTGTATCATAACTGCCAGTACTTCTTTTCTTACGACTGCTTCCACGTTGTGGAATGTTCTGAGGAATATAATACTACCAAGAACCACAGGGTGCTTCTACAATGTGGAACATGCTCAATCTGCCCGGTTACTCTGTACGTGACCATACTGTTAATAAAAGTTCTCGGGAATCATTCTACAATATATTTTAAAGTTACAATAAAACATAAAGGTAAATTACAATGTATATGTTTTGGTTAGTAAAAAAAGTATTATAACTTTCATGTTAGCTTAGAAAAGTTAATAATCCGATTCAATCTGTATGAAAAGCCGGAAGCGATGATCTAACGCAGTTACACAGCCAAACGCAGTTACTAAATGTATCTTGTTGAGACGCCGCGCTGGTGACGTCACGGAGCAGCTTCTTGTTTGAGAAGCTGCCTAGCGCTATGAATACGAGCTTCGAAGTAAAACAAGGTATAACTGGCAATCCTCGTAGGAGATGATCATCGTAACTGGCCTAAGAACTTACGGAGCATTCGTTTTGCCATGAATACGGCAGTCTGCTCATCAACAAAATAGAGGCCTGCGTATCTCATTTTTGGCAAAGATTTGAGAACACCTGATGACACCGATCATGATTTGAGGTAGTGGTTTCAGAGAACTTTATACCAGAAATCATTCCAAAGTTGCTGCAAGTCGCTGACACTATGCAAAAAGCAAAAGTGGCTCATAAAATAAAGGAATAAAGGAGAAACAATGCAAGGAATATGTGAATCAATAGCGCAGAGAAAGTCCCATTTACAAATCCGGTGATTTGGGTACTAGCCGATGTTCATGCACTGAGCAATGCGTCTAAAGGACACAGTTCGAAGTTTTCGCCTCAATGAGATGGGCCCTATCTGATAATAGAGATACACGGTCTATCCTCATACAGATTGCCTAACACGAACAAACCTGCTACAGTCATTGGCAGGTTCATGTGTCTGCCCTACGACCGTTCCATAGTGAAAAAATTTAAATATCCTCACCTGCCCAACCGTTGCGTCGACGAGGTCGAACACGAAAGGCGCAGCCGCCACTGGTGCCGGAGAAACCCGGGAAGTGCGGCCGAGGACGATCACGAACGAATAATTAACAAAAATCACCAGCTTCTTCGCCGGGACGTCATCAGAATCTGAGGGGGAGGCTGTAACACCCTTAATAATCACCTAACACAAACTAAAACCATTCCAAGTTAGTTCAACTACTACATACTAGATAGCGCTGCGCTAAATCGCACAAGCGTTTGGTAATATAGAATTATTGATGTTAGGCCAAGTGCCACCGTTGTGTATCATAACTGCCAGTACTTCTTTTCTTACGACTGCTTCCACGTTGTGGAATGTTCTGAGGAATATAATACTACCAAGAACCACAGGGTGCTTCTACAATGTGGAACATGCTCAATCTGCCCGGTTACTCTGTACGTGACCATACTGTTAATAAAAGTTCTCGGGAATCATTCTACAATATATTTTAAAGTTACAATAAAACATAAAGGTAAATTACAATGTATATGTTTTGGTTAGTAAAAAAAGTATTATAACTTTCATGTTAGCTTAGAAAAGTTAATAATCCGATTCAATCTGTATGAAAAGCCGGAAGCGATGATCTAACGCAGTTACACAGCCAAACGCAGTTACTAAATGTATCTTGTTGAGACGCCGCGCTGGTGACGTCACGGAGCAGGCTGGATTCGGGTATAGTTTGGAGATCTAATTTTGCAAGTGACCATACCGCTAAATATACCTCACCAAGACACCCTAGCTCGGGTATATTTAGGAGCACTGATTTAAACCAAGCACTACTAAATATACCCTATTTCGACACAATAACTTGCTTGGCCAAATTCAGGTATACTTAGTAGTTACCTGTAATAAACTAATGTACTTAGTAATAATGCAGTACTAAGTATACCCGAACAGAATTCGTCTACTCCAAATAATTTAACAGATTTTAACCAAGAACACGGTTAAGTAAATTTCTCTGTGACAATAATCCTTCTCCTTTGAGATATTTATAAGGCAATACAAAAATTAACAGGGTGCATACTAAATATAAATACAACATCAATTTATTTTTAAAACCAAAAATAAAAATAAATTTTAAGTTTTCATTTCATTCAATTGTCATTAAATTCGTAAAACTATTTGTAGTTATAATTAAGATCATAATGACTTTTATATACACTAGCGTTTTAATACCTACTGCTTACTCCTCCTTCTTTCCTTGTTATAGTGTTAAGTTTTTTTTCGATTTGAACCTTTCTAAGCTATAAAAAACTAGTAAAATATATAATTTTGTTTCTTAATTATTATATTTTAAAATAGCAACATTTATAAAAACTATTGTTCGTATAAATTAAAACGTGCTTGTCTTTTGGTATAATTATAATACTGTTTGCTTTGGTGCTAAGGCGTTCCTTCTGAGCCGCGGTGCAATTTAATAGTAAAACCTCATTTTAGCACCAACTACACGTTCCGTCTGATAATTTTAGTGACGCTATTATTGTTTAAACCAGAGGTTCCCAGACTTTTTTTCTTATAGACCACTTTCAAAATTTAGCTGGTTCCGGTGGACCCCCTGCATCTTCGTTTCTACCATATTTCCAAAACTCAACAAAAAATGTGAAGATTAGATCTAACTATGGAAATTTGCTCTATATCTAAATATGGAATATTCAAGTTTTTACAACAGTCGCTGAGCTTCTTAAAATATTATCTGCCTATATTGATAGGTAAAGTCAAGCCAAAATTTTAGTTCTTCACTATCGGAAGCAAATAAATTTTTGTGGACCTCCGCTTACGAATTGTGAACTCCCATTTTTTTGTCACACCAACGTAGACCCCCTCGAGTCTCCCATGGACCCCTGTGGATCCACCTGGACCATTTGAGAAAGTACTGGTTTAAAGGAAACGCATTTCGCGTCATTTTTGTACAGTTCCGTGTGTGCATATGTCTGAGTATTTTATTTTGATTTTTTGTAGATAATAAAAAAAATTACATTCATTCATAAAGTTCATAATGCGAAAATAAACTTTTCTTTTAAAAAAAACAACGTTTTAACTATTTTTTTCAAAGGATTCGCTTTTACAATTGAAAGCGCAAAATACCCACCACCCGACATGAGTTTTGAAGCAAAATCGCTTAGACGAAATGCTAGAAGTCAACATTATATATTGGTACCAAAAGCATCAAACGCAAACCGCTAACAATTTCGGCTAAACAGTAGTCAGATGAAACAACTTAATAGATTCATGCCTTTTTCAAGTTTACGAGCCACAGTTCAAATTTTACAATCGCATGTTTTGAAATTCTTTGATATTGACGTAATATTGATTGTGGCAGTAAGTTTACAAACAAAGATAAAGTACAAATTGTAAAAATAAATAATTCTGAAGAAGGCGAAACAGATGTCCATTTAGTTATTTTTTTTTTGACTCGTTTAAATTGACAACACTGTTTTCGGCAGCCATTTGTGTTATCATTTTACTAAAGTCTACGTGAAAGATAATCAATCACACAAAATGTTGAGATCAGTCTCAGGATCCTTGGTCAATGTTCTGAAGAAGTCCATAGTTCCAACATCGAGAATTAGTGCAGTTGTTGCCGTGCGTAAATCTCATGGAGGCCCAGTGGAATCCGATGAAGAATTCGATAGGAGGTTAGGTTATAGATTTTGACGTTATGTAATTGAAAATTCTGTCTTCAGTGTAATTCATTGTGTCAGTGTTCAATATTGCACTATGTAGGACTAGATATCAAATGTTCCACTTTTCATACCCTGATAGCAGTCATTATGCTTTTATTTCCTTATTCGCCCGCTCTGCCTTTATGAAAAAAAAGACATGGTAATTGAAGGGGTCAGTGGTCAGATTAACTAACAAGTAGCGCAAGCAGACGAAAAAACTTTATTTAAAAAAAATTGTATTGTTAAACAATTAGATATGTTTTTGCTTTCTATGTATTAATATGACTTGCTACTTCGTAAAATCCGAGGTTGGCTTTTATCATACTTCCTTTCTTCTTCACCTTTGCATCTCAAGATAGAGGTAGTGGCAATTTGGTTTGGTTAAGGCTTGGTTATTCTTAGAAACAGAGATCTGTGTGGTAGGTATATATATGCACTAAAGCTTAAAACCATCATTAAATTTAATTCAAAAGAGTTTGCTTCATAATAGTCAATGAATTACTATCTAATTGATCTTTGAACTCACTTAAGTTGGGTTTATTGTCTATAGTTTTAAGCCATTTTAGAAAAAAAAATACTAGAAGAAAAATGGGTAAAGAAGTAAACCTTCATCAAATAAATTGGCTCCTATAGCAGACAGGAATTTTAAAAACTTGCAGTTAATTGCTGCAAACAGTACAATATTAAGCATGCCATTCTACACCTTATTTTAAGTGCCATGATTTGATTCTTTCTTTTTAGTTGCCATATTTTTACCGTCATAAAATGAACTTTTATGTCAACCATATAGACAATTTCTCTTACATTTTCTAAACATTTGATGACTGATTCTTAATTGATTTTGAATGTATCATAATATTATAGAAAAAAAAACTAGTACTAGTTCTACCTTAGGCATTAAGTTTTTCATGCCTGATTATTGTAAATTTTTTTATGCCTACTTAAATAAATTAAATCATAGTCAGAACTACTGAGAAAACCCAAAGGTCCTTGCCAAAAAATTAGATAATATGGTCTCTTAAAGCATTATGTTATATAATACAATACAAGTAACCCTTAAAGCATAAAATCATACCCTATAAGTGTACTAGAACTGCAATTATTATAAATTATTTTTAAAATTATACACAAGCAGCACAAGATGCTAATGTGTCTATCTAAAGTGATGGAAATGTCATTCCTTTTCACTAAAATTTTATTCACTTTTTTTTTTATACCACTAAGGTGGCAAACAAGCACACGGTCTGCCTGATGGTAAGCTGTGTCACCGTGGCCTATGGACTTAATATGTCATTCTTGTAAGGTCCACACACTTAAAGTCTTTAAACCATTTGTCTAGTTTATTTTTAAAAGAGTTGACTGAATCGGCTGAAACTACACTGTCCAGCAATCTGTTCCAAGTTTCCACAACACAATTACTCAGAAAGTGGTGTGCAACATTGGTCTTTTTGAGTGTCCATGAGAGGTTGCATCCTTCAAGACAAACATGTCACATATGTTAGGTAGGTTGTAATTGCATGTCAGGATTTTATATGTCTTGATTGTATAATTTTGCTAAGATTCTTTGTGTAGGTAATGTCATTTTATATTTTTGTAATATTTGCATTTTTACCCTGCAAACATTGGAGATTAAGACTGTGTTTTAGGCTAGACTGCGTTAATATGCAGTTTTGTGCAAATTTTGTGGCTAAATAATATTGAAAATATATCCTACTAATATTATAAATGTGAAAGTTTGTTTGTCTGTATGGATGGATGGATGTTTGTGACTCTTTAACGCTTCAACGACTGGATGGATTGGGATGAAACTTGGCAAACATAGAGGTTAGGTCCTGGAATAGCATATAGGCTACTTTTTATCCGGAAGTTCCCATGGGAATAACCGAGCTTAAACGAACTATGGCTACAGCTTGATATAGCAAACTTCATTAGTCTAATTAAGGAGTAAATCACAGTATTTTATTTAATCACAGTATTAATACTGTGATTAAATAAAGTAGTCCCACGCCAATTACCAAATTTATGGCGGGCCAAGCCGCCGGCAAAGTCTAGTATGTTATAAAACTTGTCTAGTGCATTACCTAAATGTGTGTTTAATTTATTGTATTGAATGGAATAAAAAATCTAGAAGTAACCATTGTTTCAATACTTGGGCAAATTTTTAAAGCATGTATTGCATTTTATTGTAATGAAAGTTGATTAAATAATTAGAATAGCTTGTTATCTAGTGCATAAGTTGTAGCAAAAAAAAAAAAAGACTACAAAAAGGTAAAAACATTAATACTAGGAAAATTAAGTTTCAAGGCATTATGAAATAATTTACTAAGGAAGTATATAAAAAATATATCTAATAGTAATGTATATGACATTGTTTAATGATTTTTAGTACATTTACATGCACAACGTTAGTATTACAGAAATTAGCTTTCTGGCCTATATGCTCCCTCTTAAGATCAATATTTACTTATTCAGTGCAAGTTATTTTTCCATAAAAAATCTTATTTGAAGAAAAGGATCCCTCCTTACACACAAATGAAATTCTGCAGTAATGACATGTTTTTATTCAAATTTATTCAAATAATTTTGAAAAAATTAATTTTTTAAAATTTACTGGTGACATGATTTTTGTGTAACATAACTAGCCTGAAAGGCCATTGTAGTATCTGGTCTGGCATAGAAATTAAGTATGGTAGCTTAATGCAGTGTTTGAAAACAGTTTAATTACATCATATTAATGGAAAAAATAAAACAAACTAGTATACTCTTAATATATTTTTTTATTAAGAACTAGCCAGTACAAGGTATGTAGTGTCTACAATCTAAAAAACTAGAGTTGAGATCAACATTAACCTACTAAAAAATTAAAATAAACATATTACAACAAAATATTTTTTTCCATAAATTTACATAAATCACTAAACAAATAAAAAAAAATTTTTAATCAAGTGTCATTTCACAATACTGGCAATGGTATAATTTTGGTATTTTTTCAACAATTACTTAATAGTATTGCACACTACGAGCACACATGTTTATCAAATGAGGTACTTTGATTTGCAATTTAACTTAGGAGGACAACTGGCACAGGTTTTTAATTTTAATGGCCTGTTCTTGGGATTTTGATTTATTGTTATGTTGTGAACATGTTTGTACGCACCAAGTAGATTCACTACTCTTGAACATTGTTTACTAGTGGTTGGCACTATATTACTTGCTACTGACTCCCTATGCTTCTTTTTTGGAGATGTGGAAATTTTATTGCAAGTGATAGCTGTAAAAATACTAAAAACACAATACAGCAATTACCTTAAAAGGTTATGTAGGGCGTGAGAGGCCGCTGCCCAACTGTACACCAATGTAACTTTTTTGAATGATTGAGATTTGATTTGGTTTATTTTAGTCTTTTCTGCCAATTTAAGCATTTCATTTGTGCATAGGTGGATGCTTACTTTACCAATTAATATTTACAGAAAATTATATTATTTGCCTTTACAGATATGAAGCATTCTTCAACAGACTAGACATCGATGGTTGGGAGATCCGCAAAGCAATGAATGACCTGTGCGGCATGGACCTTGTACCAGATCCAAAAATCATTGTAGCCGCAATGCATGCCTGCCGACGAGTTAACGATTATGCACTTGCTGTTAGGTTTATTGAGGCTTGCAAAGATAAGTGCGGTGGTAAAGTTAATGAAATCTACCCTTACATTATTCAGGAAATAAAGCCAACACTCACTGAACTTGGTATCGACACACCAGAGGAGCTCGGCTATGATAAACCAGAATTAGCTTTAGAAAATGTTTATGATATGTGAAGTGGTTGGAGTACTAACAAATTAAGAATGTAGTAACATTTGTATTATAGTTTTGTTGTCAGATTATTTTACATAGATTGTGATAAACGCTGTGTTTATGTCTATGCCGTTATATAAATCATCATGCTTTTATCTAATGTATATTATATGTTAGAGTAAAACGTCGGAGATTTCATTTTTATAATTTATTTTCGAATTAATTTGTAAAACAATGTGACAGCCAGGGAGTCATTCCGGAAATAAACATTATTCAATCTTAAATAATTAATTAAGTTTTATTTAATGATCAGTTAACAAAGTAAAATCATTTTTATAAATTTGATCATTTAGACACAGTAAAAAAAAGTGTGAATACAGTTATGACTTTCTGCTTATGATGTTAGTTATAATAGCCCAAATTGGGCACCCAAACTCAAAACTGGTCACCCAAATAAATCGACAAGTGTTACCTTGAGACCCAAATTAGAAATACATGTTTAGAAAAAACCTTGTAGCAGATTTGGGCATGCTATATCTTGATGGAGGAGTTTGTGGCCCGGTGATGCTCGTGTATCGGAAGCAATATGCAAAATTAAGCAACGTCGGGCGTCGTAATTCATTTTATAGGTAACCGTCTAGTAGCCGCTTTTTCGAAGGCTTTCCGTGTTTGGAGGGCATGTAAAACTGTCGATCCTGGCTGTCATATGACAGCATTTGTCTGGTCGTTTGGTGTACTATAACTAAAGCCTCTTTCTTAAAGAAGCAGCCTGTGCCCCTGCAGTGGGCGTATATCGGCTTAAGTGACGAATTATGTTGTTATTTCTTCTTTGTATTTAAACCAATTGTAGATGTTTTTGCCATAAAAATGGTGGGAATAAAGCGCATGTTGTAGGTGTTAAGAAATCACAATAATATGTGTTGTAGGTAATATGAAGCTGCCCCGTCTATTGCATTTAGTGTTATCAACCCTTCTACTGTTAATAATATTGTTTTTTTAATGTTAATTAGATCTGATTGTTAATTTAACTTTAAATCCTGTCACATAATTGAGGACTAGAACGCTGCACATAGTGTGCTTCCAATGCAATCTAAAAAACCATTTTTGAGGTAAAATATGACCTCAATTTTGTTTTTTTTTTAAATTAAACTATTAAAATTGTAAAGCTTGTAGAGTACTTATTGAAAATACAAAATATATATTTCTTAGTTCATGCACCAGAATATTATGTTTCGTTTGTAGTTTTACAAATAGTAACTATTGGATGCTGACAATAAACCAGTTGTAATTAATTTGTAACAGAGGCGGCTCTAGCCTATGTAGCGTCCGTGTGCAATCCATACCCAGGCGCCCTCCATAGTAGACGCGCGGTTAAAATTGCAAAAAAATTAAGTACAAATGGTTGTATTTTAAATGATGTCGGGTAGTAATAGGTACACGACGAGTAAAAAGTATTTTTAGGAACAAATGAGTTACAAAAATAAAAAAAGTCACGGATTTGAATTTTAATTATATACTTACATTAATAAAAATCATATACATACATTGCTATGCTGATGACGGTACTGAAGACGCTTATAGCACGCGCCGTGCAAACATCCCTCGTTGCGAGGAAGTGTCTAAAATCGAGACTATTCTGTGTTCATAGTCAACGTCAAGTCAAGTCAAGGAAAACTTGGTCCGATTGAACCCTACGCGTCTGCGTGCTACAAGTCTGCGCGTACATCATTATATCAGCTTATTTTGGTCGACTGCCGGACATAAGCCTCTATGACACGCCATTTCTTCGCCTTCCGCATCCAGCCACCACCAGCCACTCTTTTGAGGTCGTCGGTTCACCGTCCCACGTTTCGCCTTCCCATACGCGATCTTTACTCTAGGACACGTCTGCTCCATCGGCTATCGGTCCGCCGACTAATGGCCAGCCTACTACCACTATAAGTAAATTGCTCATCCTGCGAGTTATGTCGGAGACTTTAGTTCTCTTCCGGATATCCTCATTTCGGACTCTATCCCTCAGAGACGCTACAAACATAGCTCGCTCCATTGCGCGCTATGCGACTTTGAAGTAGCGCTCGTACAATTCATAAAACCAACATTTGATGCACCCTTGTTTGTATATTGTTTATTGTCCCTAAGGTTGAAAGTTCATATGTAGACAACATTAGCTCGAGACAGGAAAAAAAGCCCAAGGCAAAAGTGGCCTATATACAGTAGTGAGTCAAAACACATTGATGAAGTTGAAAGATACCTACATAATTGTCGATCGAAATTCTTTAACATACATGCATATGTATATATATGCTTACAAACAACACACTACTTGTTGAAAAGCCCTAGTAAATAACATATCTGAATATTATTCAATTCCATCAATATCCATACTAATATAAATGCGGAAGTAACTCAGCGGTGAAGCTGTACCGATTAAGATGAAATTTGGCATGGAGATAGTTTGAGGCTTGAAAACGTCAAGTGTGAGTCGTTTTTTGTCTACAATTGAGGAGTTGCCGTTGAAATCCTACACAGATAACCGAATTTAGGGCGGGTGAAACCGCGGGCAAAAGCTAGTCATAGAAACATATCGCTTTTGGTGAAGTGTTAGCGTAAAGGGCAGCAAATATTACTTTGCCCGGAGCGGCATTATAGCTAGTTTGGGCTCTTCCCTTCATTGTTTAGTTTAGTTATGTGCAAAATTTTTTATGGCAACTAATAATTTAAATATAAAATTTTAACGAAAATAAGGACTTAAAAATCCATAAAAAAGTAAAAAATAAACACCTAAAGCATAGTGACAGATCTTTAGAAGCTACATTTTTTCTTCACCTTAAAGTCGTATGCAAAAATGGTTTTTATTTAAATCGGTAGAAAAATGTCTATTGAAAATAAAACCAAATAACATTCGACAGCCCTAAGCGTATTTTGTGCCAGTCGCCAGTATGCAAGATATACTTAAAGGATGTAGCACGCTGTAGTAACTTTGCTATAGGTATGCGTCCTTTGCAGTAGTTGCTTGTAAGTACAAGTTACGTTCGGTGATCGCACATACCAGTATCTGTAACAGTATGTATAGGTGGTAATACCACTTTTAAAGGAAGATCGACCACCGTCCGCCGCTCTTTAGTGTCGACCTCACCTCCTTTAGTACTAGTTATACCGCTGCTCGTATAACCATTGAGAATCTTTATCAATTATGTACCTGGGGACCGAGCTTTGCTCGTTTTTTTTAACAACGCCATCTATTGTTAAGTAGCTTTAGTGTTGCTGTGTTGGTAAAAATAATAGTATTACTACCCGCCAATAGATGTCAGGAAGTTATATTTTTCAGATTATAATTGCCTGAAAACACGGATGAAACGAAGTTTTCTAAAAATTAAACCCAGCTAGATCGATTTATCGCCCCCGAAACCCCCTGCATAATAAATTTCATGAAAATTTCCGAAATTCAGATTATATACAAGAATTGCTCGTTTAAATGTATTCGATAATGCGAAAGTAACTGCCTGTCTATCTGTTACCTCTCCAGGCTTAAACCGCTGTACCGATTAGGATGAAATTTAGCCTAGGATTTAGAGTCCCGTGGAAGGACAAAGGCTACTTGAAAACGTAAAGTGTGAGTAGTTTTTTTTTCTATAATTGATTAGTTCCCGTTGAAATCCTGCACCGATAACCGAATTTTAGGCGTGTGGAACCGCGAGCAAAAGCTAGTATTATATAACACGCAAACAGCGCGTAAACACGCGACATTTCTTTTTGTAATGTTGGTTGGTAGTTACGAATAACGCGATGTTTGTATAAGTCCAAAGTAGGTATGCCTAACCTATTGTAATAGTACTTACACCTATGTATGTATGGGTTTGCAAATACCCACCCCCTACCTAATCAAAATGTTGGCTATTGCTGTTAATAAAACACAAAAACATACGTAAATACTTTAATGGTTGTAATATTCACACAGTCATACAACACTATTTACATGACACATCTCGCTTAACGAAAAAATAATTGTGCTTCAAACATGGCGCCGGGTGCCCGCCAGGGTTGCCTCAGTCGGCGCACAGCTCAAATAAATAAACAAAAATATAAAACAACACAATAGACTTTGGTTAAAATTAAAAAAAAAGTAATCATTACTTTTGTTACATTATGAAAAATAATAGTACAACTAACTTCGTCCTTTTTGACTAACAAAAAAATATTAGATTACATTTGTAAAATAAATATAGTACATCTTTGGTACCTACGCCAAATTACGTTTAATTTACGACGTAGAAGAGATCGCTGTAGAAAAACAAATACCAATAGTATCTGTATGGTCATATTTTTTTCTCATTTCATTATGACCCTGCACTGAAATATATTACCTAAACCTCTAACTACCTAATATACAAACTATCGTTATTACATCTAAGTAATTTCATCAAATAATTTTACATTTTGAGACAGGTAAAAATAAATAAATGTACATACAAGTACATACGCTAATTGCATTTTCTCAAATTTATTTTGTAACGACTAGAATACATTGCTTACTGACTCGATCACGACTAGAAAGTGTAACAAAAATAAAGTTAAAATTAACATAAACAACATATTAACAACCTACTTTAAAATAAATAAATAATTAGGCTAAAATAAAGGGAATGTACTCTTATTAAAAATAATTTATATTACCTAAAACATAATATTTCTCTGACCATACGCCTTTTGCGTCTTGGGTGCTCATAGTCCGTACAAAATGTAAAGATGTTCATACAGATTCTTACTCAAGCATTTTACAGCTTAAAAAGAGCAATGAAAACCTTTAAACGGTTTTCAAGATGTTTTACAAAGACACAAATTTTTAAACATACTTTTTTTAAGCCCAAAGTGGCTGGTCTTAAAAATGTATTGCACTAAAAATTATTAGACACGCTACAAATGAAAAAAAATCAATAAATAGAAAAATGGCTTTTCCTATACCGATTTTTTTAGATTACTATCCTCTTACAATATTCGGTTCCGATTGGCCTATCGTCTTGGACGCATCATTCATTATACTAATTCTACGTTTAACGTCAAAAGAATTTGGAAAAAGCTCGCGGCCAATTCAAAATTCTTTATATAATAAAATTATACATAGATGAATAGAAAATAAAACTAACAATAAGTAGGTACGTTTGCATTAATTAATTGTTATAGAACACAAAATAATACTTAGAAGGGTGTCTCCACATCTCAACTAATGACAGTTTCATGTATCTAATCGTATAACGTAATCGAGATGTGATTTGATATTAAATCAAACGGACCTTCGAAAACGTAGATTACAGTTAACACTTTTCTTATTCGGTTTCCGCAAAATATAATGTATAATTGCAGTCGAAGGGGCTATCACCACAACTAAAAATGTAACTTTTTTATATATCCAGAGTACTTAATATGTCTTCTGCATACGACTTCTGTCTACTTGAACTTTGATTTATTATAAAAATCTGTTTAATTATTGAGTGTATTTTTCGTTTTCGAAACACCTGACAAATATTTGACAAAATATTAAGTTTTTATAAAATAGTTGTGATTATGGTTATCGAGAACGTAAGCTTCGCCGTTTATATTTTATTATTTCTTTGTATTTTTGGATATCGAATATGGCGTCGGGTGCTGGACCCTTCTTCAGTTTAAGACAAGCATTAACTAGAAATTAGACAAATCGACAATTACATCTAACTTTCTCATGTAACCAGCAGAGACTCTACATCCATAAAAAACTCTTCAAACGATTTATATCTCCCTAAAACGTTTCAACATCTTCACTTAACATTTTGCTGTTTCTATGCATTTTTTATATTTCTAGAAAAAAATATTTACTGTTAGCTCTGAAATCCTCGATATTTTCATATTATATTTTTGTAGTTTTCCGCCAAATACATATGTTGTACCTTTACCTACTTTGTGTGTTGTTTATTTATTTTAAATACATTTGCGTCATTTATAAAACTGTCACATATACAACCGCTGATGGAAGATTCACCGACTACTTCATATATTCGAGACACTACTATTTTCCGGAGACAGTGTACCTTGTGTCGCTCGTCTGTAACACTAAACACTGCCAATCTGCAAACAAACTCTTCCCTCATTAAATTAAAATCTGTAGAATTTACTCCCTCCAGCGACGTGCTATCGCGGGATCGTCACCCTTGGTAACCAGATCTATATTCCGTTCTGCGCTTTTACCCCACATTAGTTAGCGGAAAAAGTTCAGAACGGAACACCCTATATTCCAATACCGTATGAAGAGATTACATGTTGACAGTACATTTGTGTTGGGAGTGTGGTAAGCGGGAGTTTAATTATTTCTGCTCTTAAGGCTGTGTCGACGGAAGAGTAATTACTAGGTATCGTCCATGAGGTCGGGGCAGTCGGGCGGCGGCGGCGATGCGGCCACCAGGGTCAGCAGCTAGGAGTCCGCTACCACCGTTTCGCGCTCCGGTTTCACCTGCTACAAAAACATTAAAAGTAAGAGTAAGCAATACCTGAATATTTGGCAAGTATTACATTGGATCTGTTTTGTTTTGATATAGATTTTGTTGTTCAACAATGAATGTATCGTTAAAAGTCTTCCCGAAAATAAACGTTAATTTTCGAATTTTTGAAATGCTATAAAATAACAAAATATTAGCATATTCTGAGAGAAATATTCTATAAACTTCGAGTGATTATGATTCGATTTAAAACTAAGACACATATGAAAGTGAAGTGAATATTTCAATAAAGTTTGTATTTCTTGGGAAATAATAGTAATAATTTTAATACTTTGGTAGCGGTAGACTGCGCGGGCGACGGGCGGCAGAACGGTTGCGGCCTATATAGTGCAGTCATTGAAGCGTTATTGCTCCGAATTTTTTTACTGTGAACCGATTTGCATGAAATTTTGGAATAAGGCTCATCTTACCCTTAACTTCAAAAGTGAAAATGACCCTGGGGGTGGTTGCCACCCCTTCTCGGTGGCGTTTTTTTTTTCAAAGTAACCTCAGATATCGATAGAAGGCCTAATTTTAAGAAAAAAAAATATACTATTAAGTTTTTCAAAAAACCCATTACTTTTCAAGTTACTGGCAATTGAAAATTCGGTTTTTTTTTCACGTTTTTATCGGTTTTTTGCAAATATCTCCAAAAATATGCATTTTAACGAAAATTTTATGATGACCAAAATTGTAGCAGTTTTATAAAGTGTTCTAAGTGCAATATTAAGCTAGATATTAAAGATCAAAGCCGTTTTTTAATATCTGAAATTTAATCGATGTATTCAATGCCATCTAGCGGCGAGCAGATACATTTTATGCATTCTAATGTAGTTTTGTAGTGCTTGAAATAAGCTTTAAAATGAGCACTGATAAAAGTCTTTTGTACGTAAAATGAGTGAGCTGTAATGAAAATAAGAGGAACATCTAATGGTTTTTTCTTTTAAATCTATGGGTTTCATAAGTGCCATTTTCACCAAAATTAAAATTAATCGTATTTCGTCTAGAATTAACTTAAATATAAAGAGTTTGATAGATTCTAGCAGTTTGGCTGCTTTAGAACACATATTTTTCAAAAAAATCACGATATTAAGAAAAAAAAATTTTCGAATTTTTACAAACACCACCTTCTTTTCATAATATCTCAAAAATAATGAAAGATACGTATAAAAGTATAATAAAAAAATTGTTGTTATTTTTTTCTGTCACACAAAAATTGACAAAGATATGATTGTTTAAAGAGCGCGCGGCAGCGCATTCACAGTCTCTCTCGAGCCCTATATATATATATATATATAATATGGACATATATTTTGGAAACGTAGGCATGAAAATGGTGATTACTCTATAATTAAATTATTTTTAAATGTGTTAATATATATATTTACTGTTTTAATTAAGGTCAGTTTTAAGGGTTGAAAAGCTTAAGAAAATTATAATCATTTTCGAGAATGTGGAATAACATTTAACTCCTTTTCATTATATCAAAAGAAATTTTTTTAAACAATTTTTTATCAAGGGGTTGTTTTTAAGGGCCGAAAGGGGGTTTAAAAATCGATAATTATGATAGAGAACATAAAATATTATTTACTCTATACTTAAATCTTTTAATGTCATACCAAAGGATTTTTTTTTTGATGTTTTTAATTTAGGGGTTGTTTGCAAGGGTTGTAAGGTTTTCAAGGGGTTGAAAATGATTTTATTATGACGTAATTTTGTTAGAAAACACTTTACAGTTTCACCCCTTAATATTAAACACGTTTTCTAGCGATAAAATGGGTCACTGTCAATTTTTTCATTAACGGGTTGTTTACACCCCTTAAAAATAATAGGCGGAGTTCAGATCATTATCATTTTTGAAGTTAAGGGTAAGATGAACCTAATTCCAAAATTTCATGCAAATCAGTTCACAGGAAAAAAATTCGGAGGTAAGACCCTATTTTTCGCTTCAGTAATATGCACTAATATGCTGAGAGCACGTATAGCTTTTTTACTAAAATTTTTAGCTGTGCCGGCAAAGCTTTTAACTGCGTGAAACATTTTATTGTCTAGTATATTGTTTCTTTTTTTGTAATTTTTTTTATTACATTTAGCGAAAGGACGAATTTTTATTTGTGGAAAGAAACATTATTTTTTTTAAGCAGGTACCTACCTTGTTAGATAATTATAGATTTTCTTTTATTTAAGTTAATATTTTTGACCTACATGTTTGTTATTTTTGTAAAAAGATGTATTAGTTTGAATTGTGTATAAGTACCTATCTATTTTCAAATTAGTGTACCTAATATCTATTTCAAACATCTAAAAGGCGTAAATATGCCAAAGCTAAATAAATTGAAGCGATGTCAATACAAAAAGTTAGGAAAATTGTAAAATGTTTATTTTTTTTACCATCGCACCGCTCGCCATCGGCAGGGAATCCATTCTCACACTTTAGAACCTAAATGGTCGCGTACAGTGCGGTTTCAGAGAAACTTCCTCCCGCGAACGCTTAAGTTGTGGAATGAGCTCCCTGCTAAGATATTCTGCAAGGACTACAGTATGGAGTTCTTCAAGAAAGAAGTTATTAGATTTCTGAAGGGTCGGCAACGCGCATGTGATACCCTTGGTGTTGCAAGCGTCCATAGGCTACGGTGACCGCTTACCATCAGGCGGGCCGTAAGCTTGTTTGCCACCTTAGTGGTATAAAAAAAAAAAAAAAAAATTTTAATATTATAGACACATAGATATTGATAAATAAATATTTTTTTGTATAGAAACACCTTAACAATCAGATAATGCAGGAATTAAAAAGAACGACTAATTTTTTACCACTCGAAAAAGGGCATTTAATTCATCGACTAGCTTCTGCCAGCGGCTTCGCCCGCGCTAAATTTCGTTATCGGCGTAGGTTCTTACGGCAGTTTAATTGTAGAAAAAAAAACAAACTATCAAATATTTCCTCCTTAATGGCATAATACAATCGTGTCTTTGAAACCATCGAAATACCCAACCCAATCTGTCAAGCCGTTTAGAAGTAATGTAAAGTAAAGCATAAGTACGGAAGGACAATTCTTACTACCCGTTGTCCTATTACCCGTTTTGCCGTAGGAATGAAGGATTTTCCCGCTGTAAAAAGTAGCCTATGTTCATCAGGGATAATGTCGGCTTCTAATGGTAAAAGAATTTTTAAATCGGTCCAGTAGTTTCGGAGCCTATTCAATACAAACATACTTACATACAAACCTTTCCTCTTTATAATATTTGTATAGATATAGACAACAGTGAACAAAACTCACTTTAACTCACTTAGAAAATAAAACTCACTGAGTGAATAAAAACATTTTTATGATTGTTATTGTGATTGTTTTATGTCATTGTTCTCTTATCACACGGTAATAATTACCGAATATATATAAAAATGTGATAGTAGTACTTTTTAGACTGTATTTCATGAACCGTGATAGTTAGACAGTTGAAATTTTCACAGAAGATGTATTTCTGTTGCCGCTATAACTACAAATACTAAAAAACAGAATAAAATAAATATTTAAGGGGGTTCCCATACAACAAACGTGATTTTTTCGATATTGATAACGGCAACAAGTAGACGCTTGAAATATTAACCGAATATTTAGTTATACATTCACTTTAAAAATAAATAATTAAATTAAAATAAAACAAATATTTTAGGGGTGGTCCCATACAACAATCGTGCTTTTTTTGCTTGTTTTTGCTTGATATTGATAACGGCAATAGGCAGACGCCAAATCTGTCTGTGTGTCTGTTGCCTCTTCACGCTTTAACCGCTGTACTGATTAAGATGAAATTTGGCATGGGAATAGTTTGAGTCCCAAGAAAGGACATAGGCTACTTGAAAACGTCAATTCGGTTTTCTTTTATAATTGAAGAGTTGCTGTTGAAATCTTACAGCGATAACCGTTCTTAAGGCGGGCAAAAGCTAGTAGGCTATAAAATAAAAATACTTTAAAAAATACATAAAATTAATGAAAAAATGCAAAAATCCTAGTTACATTTTTTAAGCGTCTCCGTCTAGCCAGCCTTGGAATCCATAACTATTGGTTTAACCTTAGTATTTTATACTTAACGAAAATTCAATGTTTTATGAAAACACTTATAATAATAATATAAATACATATTATGTATGTATATGTAGAATTTAGGAGAACATTAGTAACGAGAGGCTATTTAGAAGCCTAAGTCTGAAGTCTTTAACAACTCGAGTTTGTGTTTTCTATACCGCCTGTGTTATACACAATGTTTTTCATCACATTTACATATAAAGTGATAAAATAAAGAAACTCACCAAATCACAATTGATATGACGGGAACAGAAGTATAAAAAACAACGCCACTAGCGGTATCTAGAGCTTTTGGCTGAAGTTAAAACTTTTACTATTGTATGTAATTGTTACTTAATAAGTTAATAACACAAGACTGAAAACCACTGTATAAGCACTGTATTGAACCTAAGCGTTAAAATACAATAAGAAGTGCACCTGGTAATGCGTTAGTTGTCGCACTATTTGATTTCACAATCTAAATAACCGTTTTTCAATAATTTAAGTATATAGTACAATAACAGCATTACAGGCATGTAGAAAAAAATATCTTGTCTCAATGCATATACACTATTGTGAGTGACTGGTCGTTAGGTAGGTAGTGTAATACCATCGCCTTGGTGAGCACGGTGGCGTCTTTGAGGCTGAGGACCTGCAGCACCTGCTCCCCGCCCTGCAGCATCACTTGCGCGACGCCGCCCCCCAGCGACAGCGCCTCGAGCGTCTCGCCGTTCTGCTCCACCTGCGGACGCGACTAACACTGTCATGGGCCATGGCCATGCCTGCACTTAGCTCGATACCGATAAATAAATAATTTCAAGATATATATATATATATAACGGGTCAAAATCGCGTATTAGGATGAAACATCTATTGGCGCGCCTTGGCAGTAAAATCGAATGGCATAAATTAATATGTTAATAGGAGTATGTATATAAAATTTAGCCAAGAAATTAAGTATACTATTCAGAAAACCTTCTTGATTTTGTTAGAAGAGCGAATTATGTCCGTACATATTACTGGTTCTGTTTAACGAATAACAATTCTTTGGACATTACTAGTATTGTGAGTAAGTTATACACGAAGAATAAAAATTTCTTTTACATAACCCGGTTCTGTGTAACGAATAAGTTTTTCTTGTACGTTACTGGTTATGTAACTTAGTAATATAATAAGAGTAAGAATTTTCACGGCTATATACCTGCTCTTAAGTTTGCTGAAACGGCGTCAGTGTTTGTGTGCCTGACAACGAAACTGAGATGCGCTGCTAGACTACAGACTCGACACCCACAATTTTTTTTTTATCCAAACTAATTACTGTCAAATAAATATTAACTACCAATCAAATTAAACAATTAAAAAAACAATTATACTTATAAATTATTTAGTTACTTCTTTTACGCTAACTGTTATAAAATTCAAAGCCAAAGCTAAAAAAAACTACACATATCACAATTGTACTTTCTAGTAAAACAAAATAAACAACTATACACACCTCGCAAGCTGGCAACACTCAAACAAACTGAAAATCAGAGCAAATAAAAATAAAACATAACATTAACTTTTTTTGTTTTTAATTGTGTCACTAGCACAAGATTGATTAAAATTATAAACATGCTTGGGATTCAAAATACAACAGGGTCAATGGACACATAAATCTGAAATAAAATTTAAAAAACAAAACAATTGATTGGGAAAAAACACATTATTGACAATCAATTAGAACAAAAGAGTAAATGTTAACATTCGATTTACTATAAATATAATAACGCAATTGTTGTAAGTTAAACTCCAAGCAAAACAAACCACAACAAAATAAAACCATTTAAAACTCAAAACAACAAAACATTTGATAAACTTTCACAAGTCATGCAACAACAATAACACACGACTGGCAAAACAAACAATAATACTGTACAACAAACAAATTAGACATTTTTTAGCGATATTAACTTAACTTGGCTTAAAATCAAAGATTAAAACACGGCAAAAAATAAATGGTAGGTACTTGAAGCCACATCCTCTTTATATAATCCAAGGTATTGCAACTTAGGGCTTATCAATCTTATATCCCTAAGTACTAAAATTGAATAAGACAAAGTACATCTCCATTAGCAGGAGGTCCACTGAATAAACCCTGGACTTACTGGACTATTTTTACAAATTTTCCTTAACCATTCAATGGGCTAGCTCTAGGTCACATACTATATATACATATATTATAAAGCATTCTTAAAAGGATTTTGTAAACGTAAATTTTGTAGCGTGCTTAAAATTGTTGTTTTGTGTGTAGCATTGTTATAATGGGTCCAAGATACAATTAATGTTTATCAGATAACAATAAGTAATATAGACCCATCCATAAAATTACGTAACACAATACATTTTTCCTTGACATTTTTATAATTAAATTTAACCTAAGATGTGTACTCTTTAGTCAATTAGTCGATTCTTGCTAGCGACTTAGTTAAGATTTATATATATAAACAAAAAAATTCTAATGAATATCGTGTTATCTTAATATATATATATATATTATATTGTTTGTATCTATAGCAGCACACTGGTAACCGACTAAAGATGATTTACAAATTTATCTTTCTTCATTCACATCTTGTCCATTGTAAATAATATTATATTTTTACCTACTACTTACTTAGGATCATCCCCCCTTTATTCATATTTTTAGATTCAATTTATTTATTATTATAAATAAGCGTTTACTTAGGTACATCTTTCATTATTTTTGGCGAATAAACATATTAAAAATTAATGACTAGAAATAATAAAAAGAGAGGCCTAGCTTTGCATTTATTACTAAATTATTACTAGCCCACTACTGAATATATATTTAAAAAAAAATGCCATTAAATAAATAAAACTGGTATTTGGTAATAATAATACATTACAATCACTGACAGGGTAACCAAAATTATGTTAATATATGTCATATTCTTACCTACAGAAATAGGTACTTTTTTTTCAAATATGAGTACTTTTCGTCATCTTTCATTTTTAATTCAATTTAAATATAGTGTTAATATCTTTATTAAGAATATAAAAAAGTTTATACCGTTTCATAATATGGCAACCTTCATACTATCCAAAAACAAAAAAAAAAACTTTTAACGTTACTTAAATTTAGCTAGTTACTAAAAAAAAATATTATGCTTCTAGCAATATGTATAGCACTAGGCGAGAGATCAAAAGCGTACTATTAAATTAATATCACAACATTTCAACTAGTCTGTACTAGCCTAGTACAGAACTACTACTACTAGGTAATGGTACGGTATTGTTGCAATAAAAAAAAAAATCTATTCTTTGGTACATACTTGGTAGTGTTTTACACTCAAGTAGACAAAAAGTAAAAATAAATAGTAAAATCAACTCTTTGGTATGGATTCTTATTTGTATCATTAGAAGCCTACTAAACATGTATTGACTTCAGTACAGATTCATGGAGGCACTATGTACAGTTTTAATTAAAGAAAAATAGCCATTTTTAAATAAGAATCACCTCTACTTGTCCATATTTTTTTAACCTAATACTTTGTATTTTCACATACCATAGTATCGTAATCAATGCCTGTTTATTTATTAAAGTAAAGTTAAAAAATCGGTTAACTGAAGTTATGATGTAACTTGATACGTGCGATCCTCTGCACAATATTGGTGACTGCAATTTAATTGAATTTAGTCCCAAGTGAGGTACGGTTAAGCAAACGCAGTCTAGGCGGGGAGGTGGATGCGCCGCAAGTGTCTGACCTGCACGAGCGGTCCTACGCAGACGCCGTCTTGCTGCTGCATGGACGCCACCATCGACTGGTAGACCGACGCGGACACCGGTACAGTGATCACGCCGGATACCGACACAGGGTACCCTGAAACAATAACATTTAAATCAATACAATATATAAAAGGGATTGCTATAGATTTTTAAAAATGGTAAAGTTCATGTGTGACTCAGATAGTTCTGTGTGACGAGAGATTGACTTTGTCGAGTGGCGGCCAATGCTCATGAAATATGGTGAAGTAGGTTGGCAAGGGTGCAGGAATAAAGCGATAGTACTTGGGTAAAGATAATGGTGTATTTAGTAAGAGCTGAATATAATGATGAAGTACAGTATGCTCTCGGTGAGCGGGCACTAATATCCAGAACGGTCGAGCCGCGGTAACTAGTTTGATAGCGTGTCTCAAGGCATTTACTACAAGTTGTCGACTACGTGAGTTGAGGGATTGAATGTGTGTATTTGAGGAATTTAGGCTTCTTGTTGGAGTATGCGTGTTAAGTGTTACGTTGTGTTCGTGTAGACCGACCGTGTCCGTCGTCGCCGGTGAGTATGAGCTGCCCGTCGTGGTTAAGCGTGGCCTCGGCGACCGCGTTCAGATCGACCGCGACCGCAGACTCCCCGTCCAGTGTCTGCACGACGCTCGCGCCGCCCCCCTCGCCACTGTGGATCTGACAACAACAACAACGCACATTTACCACAACCTGCACAATTCATACAAAAACAACCTCTTTCATCTCTATGTATAATACTTTAGCAACATTTGTTATGTGTATACAATCGAGAGGAGGTCGCCGCCCGCACCTCCCTGTTGCATTCGTCTATGGGATACAATATGTAAAGTTTAGCAAAAGTCGGGCGTGGTCAAATATTAGATGGGTGACCGTTAGTGTGTGTGTGAGGGTGTGCGTGCTAGTGTACGTACGACGTGCGCTGTGGTCCCGTCGGGCAGCGTGATGATCGGACTGTTGGGATCCACCTGTATCAGCGACACCGACCCGTCTGGGTTGGTGATAGTCTGCAGCACCGCCGGCGCGTACCCCGACATCTGAACACACACAACAAACACCCAACACAATATTATACACAGTTACAAGAGTCAGTCAGTTACTAAGTCCCGTAAAAACAAATAGATAGGGATCACGTCACACATACAGGCCATGTTACGGTATAATAATTTAAATAGAGTAATATCGAGTCGGGAATAGTTACATTCGATGGGCACCACTAGTATGTCTACACTAAACAACGGGTGTCACCTGTGTTCACTTAGAACTCAATATCTATGACGACGAGTCTCGCACGCTTTGAAACATATTTTGATGCGACTTCCCCAAAGTGTCGAGCCTTTATTTGGTACAATTTTAAAAACTATTTATTTTTATAGAAACCACCTTATGTTGTAGTTACAACAGGTTACAGAAAATGGTGCACGGGCATAGCAAATATAAGCTGCGCATTGGTTTTATTATGTAAATATTTTATTGGTACATCTGTATGTCCATAAAATTCGAAATATCCATGAACTTCGTAATTTTAACACTTTCTATAGTCGCCAACAATACGCGATCGGGCTGCCATCTAAGTACCACATCGCGTCTATTTACTTGTGGAAAGACACCATTTTTGAATTAAAACTTGGAGTTTTTGGGGAAAAGTTGCCATTTGTATAACTTATTTAAGAATACGTAAAACACTACAAAAATTAATCATAGACACGTGCTAAACTAATATTAAAAAATGAAACAAAAAAAAGCTCTGCTCTGTAATTGATTCTTCGCTAAAAATAAAATAAACTTGGTTGTTGTATCGATCGTTAGAATGCTTTCCTCATAGTCAAACCCGTTGAGCGCGTCACGTACATCGACGTCGGCGAGCGCGAGCTGATCGACGCACACCTGGTGCGCGGACAGCACGGCGGCCTGCGAGCTCGAGCCGCGACCCGAGCCGCTCGGCGAGCCGCTCGGCGAACCGACGCTCGACTGCGGCATGCACGCAGATATCTTGCGTACCGAACGTACGTAGCGTACGTGACAATCGAACGTTAGACAAAACCGTCGTTACATTACCGAATCCATTTTGGCAGCAGTTCCAAGGGTGAAAGCGTAGGTAGATAACAAAGAGCAGTTTAGTAAAGGTTAGAAATTATTTTACAAACAAATAAGATTGTTAAGACACTTTTATATAAAATAACAATTCAGATTGACACGAATCTAGGGGCTATATTTGTGAACAACCCCGCAGCTACAACACACCCACTGCAACTCCTGATATGTGTCCATCCACCCAGATAGCAATATACAAATACACAATAAAAAAATTAAACGCTAAATGTCTCTATTACTATTATATTTATATATATCGACAGAAAATTTTATTTATACAGCGATGTTACATGTATGCCCGGCAAGAAACTCTATAGTTACTCTTTTTAAAAAAAATCTTAAAAACTACAAATACAGTCAATGTTTTAAATAAAAAATTTAAGGCGTACAATTTTATGTTATTTCCACTTAAATTTGGTTTACATCCTGTAATTGAGCATCTTCAGTCCCATGGATTTTTATCATTTACATAGTCTGAAATATTGTAGTATGCTTTTTTACAAAGTACTTGTTTAATAAAAGATTTAAATTTGCTTATTGATAGCTTTTGAATATTATTGGAAACTTTGTTGTAAAAGTGTATATGTTGCCTCATTAAAGAGTTACTAATTCTGTGTAGACGTGTATCATGCACCACCAACTTATTTTTACTTCTAGTATTTACTTTGTGAACGTAACTTTTCTTGCTGAAATTATTGATATTTTTAAGTACATATAAAAGATTTTCATATATGTACTGCGACGCTAAAGTTAAAATATTTACTTCCCTAAACCTATTCCTCAGACATATCCTAGATCCTAATTTATAAATAGCACGAATTGCCCGTTTTTGTAACATAAATAAAAATATTGTATTTACATCAGCAACGCTACCCCACAAGATACCATATGTCATTAAACTATGAAAATAGCTGAAATATACTATTTTTGCAGTGTTGATATTGGTCAATTGTCTTATTTCCTTGTTCGCATACACAGCAGAGCTAAGTTATTAGGATTAGTTATGAATATGAGGACCCCATTGGAGTTTGGAGTCCAGCGTTATGCCAAGAATGCCAAAATGTTAAAACATGTTTGTATCTGACTAACATTTGGTTATGTAAATTTAACACATTTGGTTTTTTTCTGATTAAGTAACAAATTATTAGCATTAAACCAATTTACAATTTTAGAAATGGCATTATTTAATTCATTATAATATGTGTTGTCTCTTAACTTTAAAAATCAAAGAGGTGTCATCAGAAAATAAGGCAATGTCATGGTTTTTTACATGATATGGGATATCATTAATGTAAATAAGAAATAGAAAATGACCTTTTGTTAAAAAAAATGTTTGAAATATCTACTATTTAGAACTTATGTGAAAATTAAGAAATTTGTTACATGCAAATAGGATAACCCCACGATCTGTATACAAGATGCAACCACTTCCATTGTGAGCCCCATGTACTTTCCAAGTTAAACTCCATTTTTCAGGTAAAGTTTCTATATATATATAAAAGAGTAGACTGACTGACTAATTGATATATTAAGCCACAGCCTAAACTACTGGGTCTATTGACCAAGGTCCATTTAGGGACTTGAAATTTTGCACTAAGGTTCCTGTTATTACGTAGGCGAGCACTAAAAAAGGATTTTGCCAAGATCATCTCCTAAGAGGGCGAAATAGGGGATGGAAGTTTATATGGAAATCCATAATTTTATGGGCTAAGTGCATAAAACTTGGTATTTATTCTTCAAGTTGAAAATTAGATTTATGTGTTTTACCGTTTTTGGAAAATCCTCCCCTAAAGGGCAGTCTAGATACTTGAAATTTTGCACAAAGGTTTTTGACGTGACAACGTCTTATAAATTGGTTTGCCGGGTGACACTTCAAGAAACTGCGTTACGCTCCGCTCACGTTATGCGCTCACAATGAGAGCGAGTGAGAGGCACGCGCCCGCCTAAGAGCGAGAGAGACAGACATAAAATCATTGTCACGTAAAACTTTCGCCCGTATACCGACTTTACAGGCAACCAGTTTTTTGTTATAATGTACGCGAGCATTATTTTGCGAAAATAATTCCCTAAGTTTGTATGGAAATCCGTTGCGTTTGAAGTTTTGCACAGAACTTGGTGTAACATTTTAAGATAAAAAATTAAAAATGGCATATTTTGCCGATCATGGATAATAGTAAGTACGAGTAAAATAGGGGATTAAAATGTAAGAATTTCGATAGTTTTTTGTCTAGTCTTAAAATTTTGCAACGAGAATCCAGTTATAACGTAGGCGAGCACTAAGAAAAGATTTTACAAAATCATCCCCTAAGAAATAATAGGGGTTGAAAGTTTATATGGAAATCAGTAATTTTTTGAGCTAAATGCATTAAAATGGTAATTGACTAAATTTTAAAATTAAGATTGACGTTTTTTTGTTTTTTGGACAATCATCCTATAGCGTGCTAAATAGGGTATGAAAATTTGTATGACAATTCTTGGAATTATGCACAGAGGTTTCTGTTACAATTAACGTAATTCTGCAAAATTCATGACGAAGTCGCGGGCAACAGCTAGTATTTATCTATAATCTGTATTAGCACAGTGTATTAGTACTAACGGGCTGTGTCTGCGGTTTCTCGTCCTCGTCGGTGAAGGCGGGCAGGAGGTCCTCGCGCCCGTGGTACTTGTAACAGTTGACCACGATCTGTCGTAACGCGTGAGTCCACGACATCTGAAACACACAACACACTTCCTTTACCAAACTACTAACAAACATTTTTCAGGTTACTAATTTTTTGTCTGTGTCCCTATGTAGAGGGTGGGCCTTGTATGTGAAGTTTGTGTAAACAATAAAAAATAATTAAGTAACATATGAAACTGTTACGGCGATGGGCTCACCGGGTGTAACGCAACACCAAAATTGATGATGAAAGGAGGTTCATGATGTGGGTGTGTATTTAGCCGCTGGCGATCTCTTTATGGGGAATAAAAGTCTGAAAAAGATGTAAGGATCTTTATTTTTATTTATCTTTTTTTTAAAAAACAATAAAAAGTGAAAAACTTTATGGATACAATTAAAAATAAATACATTTTACAATTCACTATGTGGTTTAGTGAGTATTATTTTAGTCCGACTAGCAGAATCTCAAACATATTTCTACTTTATTATCTTGTAATTTCGAAAGAAATACAATAAGTAATAAGTGTCTCCCCTTCCATCTACTCCCGTAGTAATATAGATAGTAAAATTGTAAAATTAAGTGGTATACCTTTTGTTTTTCGTCCTCGGAGCGTGCGTCCATGCGTACGTTGGCCCACGGCAGGTCCTTGGGCCACCACGGCGGACGCGTGGACTCGCGCCCCCACCCCGGCTTGCCGCGCACTATACATCACACAACATACTACTTATCTACAAGCCATACACATCCCGGAAGTTAAGCAACACAAAGAAGCCATTTCGATGGCTCACTTTGTAACTGTTACCCAAAAACTTTTAATTGTTCATGACAGTAACGAAATCACCAATTACTTATTTAATTATTATTAATTATTTAAGATCTTTTTTTTTTGATTCCGGATAAAAATACTCGAATCAAAACTGTTATAACAACTAAGCTCCCCATTCCCTATCATGTCTTTAGTACATGTGTAACCACTTTTAAACCAATGTTATCGTTCCTAGTACAATTGACACACAAAATGAACTTACCCATGGAGTACTTTAGCATGAGCGGTATGAACGCGCGCAGCTGGGCCTGCGTCATCTTTTCGACGGGCGTCGGGATGCCGTCGATGATTAGCGGCGGCAGTTCGAAAAGCGAGGGGTCGTCGAGCGCCGCCGGGGTCGCCTGTCCGTTCCCCGCCATGCCGAACTGAACAAACGCATTATACATGCAATAAATAACTATAGTAGGGGACATCACTCACACATCACTATTCAAAAGTGTATTTATTGCACTGTTTCACACGAAATCACGATTTAAAGTGAATATCTATAACTGTGTATAAACGTTTCGCAACACAAAATGCGTTACTATCACACATTCATAAAATACCAGTAAATTTTAAAATAACCAGTTTTGCTGGTTTCATATGTTTTTTCAATTTGATAAAAACTCTGGTCATTTAATGATTTAGTGGCATGTTATGGGATATTGTTACGGACGGCCAACCAACAGTCCACCGGTCATCGATTAGCTGTTAAGATATAGTCATAGGTGTATTGCTGTTTATTTCAGATTCCTTTTACCCTCGGAAGTAAGATGTAGTTAGTTGCCTATAGTCGAAAGTATTATGTTTTTGTATAAAATATTTTTAAATACACATACATTTTTGTCTGTTTTTGGTAAAATGAAAATAAAGTTAGTTTTCTTTTCCCCGTACGTAATCAGTTAGGGCGCGTAAATTTAAATTGGTCATTGTCTTATACATTTTATACCAGTGTTTACCAGCGGCTCCACCCACTTCATCTATCTAATACCTTTAAACAGAAATTCTTGTATATATGTATATATATAATCTGAATCTCGGAAACGTATGCAGGGGGTTTCAGTGACGATAAATCGATCTAGCTAGGTTTCATTTTTAAAAAACGTCGTATTATCCGTGTATTCAGGCAATGATAAACTGAAACATATGACTCTGCCCGACATCTATTGGCGAGTAGTAATAGTATTATTTTACCGACACAGCAACACTAAAGCTACTTGACAATAGATGGCGTAGTTACAAAACGAGCAAAGCTCGGTCTTCCAGGTACTACCCAGTTAAATTGTTAGACAACAGCTAGTATTCAATAATTGTAAGCTTATAAACTTTAAAATGTAATGTACAGTAATTCTTGCTAAAGTGTTGTAAAGCATATTAAATTTTTTCTTAGGTACAGCATATGCAATCATAAATTGGGCTATGTCACACCCTTCAGTACATACTCTACTTTATTGTTTCCTTTTCAGGCAAATACTGTTTCAGAGAAATCTCTGTCGAAAAAACTGATCTCTTATGCGTGTAAAGTTTGAGTACTAATTGCTTTTTAAACATATATAAAAAAAATAATAATAATAACATACCTGTTGCGCCAGTGCATTCTCCAGTTCCTCCATTATCATGCAGCGCAGGTTCTTGACAACATCCTCGAGAGGCTTTGCTCCGAACACTCGGTATGAAGTATTGGGTTTCCCTGGAGTGGCCACCAGGACCACAGCTTGTTGGCCAACGCGGGTCGCGAACTCTTCTATTGTTTGCTGGATAACAGATAAAATGGTTTGCTTTTTTACAATTTGCTGACAAAATACTGAAAAATTTCATAGTTTCAATCAGAAAATACAGACTCATTTCCACACTTTTAGTTGAGCATGTGATATACCTATATTAAAGTCACTCACCCTCAATTTTCTTAAAAGTCTGTTTTGATGACGCTTTCTAACTGAAGGGTTTGTCTCAAAGGAGTGTGGTCTCTTGCGTTTCTTGGACGAAGCTATCGCGGCTGCGGCCGCCATGCCTACTGGCCCTGTCAGATTTTGAGAGATTATAGTGCAATGCAGATCACATGTCGTTCTGAGAATTACAATACAAGGGCAATGGTAAAAAAAGAACAAGAAATTAAAATTTTGTAAAAGTTATCATTCATTTTTAAACATAGTTTACCCCTTGTTTAATACACTAGTGCGTTTTTAAAGCTTTTTGATCTCTTGAATATAAGATTTTAGCAGACCTTCAAAATAGGCATTGGTCCTTGTATGATCTTTTCATTAGAGCATAATCTTTTTAAATTTGAGAACAGAACAAGTCTCTTGGGCTAATCTAAAAAATCTGGGCTAAATCAACTAAAAAATAGTGACTAACTAAAAAAAAAAATTGTGTAACTCATGGAATTTGTTCATGGCAACCGCGTATGTGTGCACTCATCTTGATTCTTAGACATTAGGGCCATTTTTCCATAATATTCGCCAGTAATCGTTATTATCCTTCTCTGGGTAGTTAATGTGAATTGCATAATTGCATAAACAATAAAACTGTGGCCATCACTTTACTGGCTGATTAACCTTTGACCTTTTTTGATGCAGGTTTGGCAGAAGCAATCAGCTTTTGATTGTTGCTTGGTTTCTGATGTGCAATGGTGGATCCTTTTGTCTACACTAATGAAATAACGCATAAATTCACTTTTACCCCATTGAAATAAAGCCAAATCTGCCCCCAAAATGATCACACACATGCATGCATGCATTTTTTTGTGAGTCCATCATCCACAGTGAGTTAAGGCTGCACCGAGCGCACGATAAAGCAAACCTACAAAACTGGCTGAAATCATACTAAATGAGTCTTTCAAAAAAGAAAAAAATTTGCCGAAGTAGATTTTTACAGGTCTTTATCACTCTGCCTAAGGTTATGGTTATAACGGTTTTATCTTGTTGCTAAATGACTCCTGTAATGTTGTTTGTTGTCTTGTACGAAAATAAACATTTTCAAGTACGAAAATAAGTAAAGTGGTTGTTTACCAGCAGCGGCAAGCTGTTTAGTGACCTCGTCACTCATGGCATTCTTGACTAACTCTGCTTCATCATAGGAGCCGGCCGGTGAGGACGCCACCTCGTCATCATCATCAGACCCCCCGCTCAGGCCGCACCCATCCACTTGCGACATATCCTGAACACCAAACAAACAATTTGGGCCTGAATACAAAACAAACCATAAGTATACAAATAAATTATAGTTGTGATTTACAATTTTTCCCTTGCTAAGGAGTACTAGTCATTGCATGAATGTTTGGATTAGCCAGACATTTGCTACAAGATCCTCATCAAATTATCATCATGGGACCACTTTGGAGGTCTATCTAAAAAGAACATCCAAATCAGTCCAAAGATGCCAGAAGTAAGATACAAAAAGTGTAAGTTTTAAAACTGAAACTTAAATATGAAAGCTAAAAACAGCTAATAGTGGATCATAATAAATAGTAGGTAACAAAATACTACTATTTAATTTTAACATAAGTGTGTACGTAGTTGACATAATACTTCTTTAAGTAGTTCATTTCTGTTTAAAATTTTTTGTATCTACTCTGGATTTTTATTTCTTGCCACACCCTAAAACAAACACATGTCTGACACTACACCCATATACATAAGCCAAATAAAATTGATATTACTGTACTATTATAGATATGATTTAAAAAGTTACCTCTTCAACCATATCCATTGACTCTGTGCTAACAGCAGAATTCATTATGTCAAATTGTGAATCTTCAGACTTGTCCATGTGCTGTCAATGATTTTTTTTAAAGCCAAAAATGATTTCAAAATATGTTCAAGACCTGTAACTAAAAGATAAATTTTATTTATTGATTATTTAATTTTGCTAAATTTAGCAGATATGAATGCCTATTGCAATGTCTTTCTTATTTTGAAAAAACAGAAGCAGGAAAAGTTTAACTTATTAGTTCAACTGTACAGAATGTTGCAAAACTGTCCAGAATATCACAAATTTATTTAGGTTTTATTTAAATTCTTCATATTATCTTATGTCACTTTTTTGATGCTTAAGTGGAAAAATTACTTAATTTTTACAGTTGATGTTACTTATTATTTTACTGATAAATTATTTTGAAGGTGACATTCCCATTTTTTACATAAGTATGGAAAAACTAGAAAAGGAATTTTTATTATGGAAAGTATGCTTTTCCACAGAACAATGATGCATCTTTAAAACAACCATGGTGAAAAATAAATATAAATCATAATAAATAAATAAATATTTTTGGACATTACACACATTGCTGTTAACCCCAAAGTTAGCAAAGCTTGTGTTTTGGGTACCAGACAATGGATACAAATACATAAATATTACTTTTTTTTGTAAATACATACATATCATCATGAATACACCTAGACTCTGACAGGCACATTGCTTTAAAAGTTGGCAATATTAATTACAATTTTTAAATGGCAAAAAAATTGTGTTATACCATTTCAAAATGAATAAATTATTGCTATTTTCAATATATAAGGTGCAATTTCTAAAAAAGGCAAAATATTATTTGCATGTGTTGTTTAGAATTGCACTACAGTAGAAATTCAATTACCGGCCCTCAGTTATACAGATTTGCGATTATCTGGACTATCAACTGTGACCAATTATGCAATTATGGTGGAACTGGCATATCGTTATTGTTTAAGTTAGGTATTTCAATGGATACGCGGTCATAGTTGGTCTCGCAATGATGCGGCAGAAGAGTTGGCAAAGAGAGGATCGGGCACTAAAATAATGGGACCCGAACCAATTGTACCGATACCATTCATCCAACATGGTTACGTGACAGAACCGTACAACAACACAACAATCAGTGGGCAGAACAGACGGACTACAAACAAACCAAGAATGTTCTTACATCCTTGGATGCAAATCTGTCGCACAAACTGTTAAAACTTAGCAGGAAAAACCTACGCTACATAGTTGGCATAATAAAAGGTCACTGCCCCCTAAACAGGCACTTTTTCAATATCGGCGTTACCGACAGTCCTCTATGCAGGGGCTGTATGGAAGCGGAGGAGACACCGTCTCACGTGGTTCTTCATTGCAAAGGCGTGAGCAACCAACGGACAAAGCTTCTTAAGAATCCACAAACCATGAGAGAGGCGCTGAATAACATCAGATGCCTCCTTAACTTTTGGATTGAGCTGGGATGGTATGAGTAACCAATGACAGGTATTGGTTACCCACGTACAATGGCCCTATTATGAGGCTAAGTGCGGAAAACATAAGTCCAACTAACTAACTAACTAACGAGGTAGCAATTGTTACTTTGCTAAGAGACAGTCTGATAAACACATAACATCATGTACTACTGCACAAAACCCAAAACCTGCTTTTCTTTATATTTCAATATTCTGAATTGTCCAAATGCCTAGCAACAACAATTAGTCCGGTTAATCAAGTTTCTACTGTTATTTGGTTCTAGTGCTGCAGCTAATTAATTGGAGATAACACATTTTGGAAACAGACCTGGGACCTGGGAGAATTCCTGAGCAGCTATAATTACTCTGAAATTATCAAAACAAGACAGATACTGACTGTGATTAGTAACTCAATCTAGTTCCATGTTATTTATTACATTGCTAATGACACATGTCACTCAGTTTTAAATGTTTTGTGCTCTATTTGTTCTTGGATTTGTTTTGTTTTCTAGTGAACTTGGTTATACCTTGCTGTATTGGACTCAATTGTGAAATGATGAAAATACAACTCAGCAGTTCCTTGGACTATTATATTGAATTAGTGAGTATGGAGTACAAAAATAAAAATTATGAATATGCTGATATGCATCTGGATTGAGGGGAGTGTAGAAGACCAAATGGGCAAAATAGCCCAGAATGGCGGCTCAGCTCTATGCACAGCGATATCCTATGCAAAGAAATCATGGTTTTGGGGTCTTTACTAGACATAATTCCTGTCCTGAATGCAGACTTCCAGGCCAACAAGGAATATGTGAAGACGTTGAAAGCAAGTATTATGAATTCAAATTCAATATATTCTATTCAGTTTAGGCTACAATAATTGAGCACTTATGAATGTCACAACACCATCGGTTCGTAAGTCTATAGGGCGGGAGACCTTGTACTGAGAAGAACCGGCAAGAAACTCAGCAAGGGCGTTTCTTTTCTCTCTTTCTCTTACAGCGTCCAATTAAAATATTGGACAATGTGCTCCCTATCATAAAAGGATACTTTCCCTAACAAACATAAAAAACATGAAATATAAGAATGACACAGGACACTATGTAGAAAATACAGGAGCAATTTAGGAGCAGCAGCAGAATTAGGCCGATGGATTGGACTCCTAGGACCAATTTTTTAGCCATCCAGCTCACCAGGACTAAATGATCTAGATTTTTATTATTTATGTGCCTACAATTTAATTAAAATATAGGAAATAGTTTACTAGTAAAGTTTACTGGTAATGGTGCTGTATAACAGGATTGGGGCTAATGTGTTCACCATGAAATCTCTGTGTTTCCTGCTAAAAGTACTACTGTGTTACCTTGGCCTGCCACAGAAGAATCATAGTAAATTGGACTAGGCAAGGTAATAATAACTCAAGTGGTGAAGGTGAGAGTTACGCATTATACATTATTAAAAAGGGGGGCGTTTAACCTACACCAGGTCTGGACCACTGCAATAAGTTCCCCATTCAGCAGAACACAATAGACTCAAACCCACATGGTTAATTCAAAAGTGCTCAGAAATTGGTCTAATTATGAGCTTAACTTTATCAGAGGATCAAAGATGGCTTCAACTCAGGGGATGATAGTAATCTGTATTATAAATTAAATACTATATGCAAATCTTAAACCAATTTAAATACGAAATTGATTTCTATTGGGTAAAACTTTATGTATTTTTTGTATATTATTTACTTAACCTCGGCCTATCCTTTTTTGTAAAAATATTTTTAACCAAAAGAGAGAAGCATCCTAAACACAAAAAAAAAATACAAAAATTTATAAAAATTGTGTTTTTAGAAATAGACAAAACTTTAAAAACTCTTTCCACCTACTTTTGATTTGAGTCTGGGAATAGGGCAATTCTACTTGATTGATTAAAATTACTTTTACAAAAAAAGGCTAGGTCACCGTAAAGTAAACATTCACATATTATTTTGATAACATACCTACATACATTAATCTTAAGTCCAAAATTCTTAAGATAATATTCCATTTGAATAAGTATTGGTCAGGTCATCTTAGGATTTACTGATTATTAGAAATTCTATAACCTGATCAAAACATTTCATATAGTAGATAATGTATTTAAAGTAAAAATGTGACTACAAGCTAGTAATCATTTTTACAAAGATATCCTACTTATAGTCAAAGAATAAAATTGAAACTCCTAAGAATAGCTTTAGCAACTATATGAAAGTAGAACAAGATTTTCTGATAAGAGTCTATCTACTTAATTCTTTTTTGACCACTTAGTATAGCTAGTAAAGTACAAGGAAACAGTACAGAAAATCAATACTGTTCTAGAGCTCTACACATATTTCTAATTCGGTGAGACAAATGTGGATTATATACTCCATGAATCCATGAAGTTTCCAAGCTAGAATTAGCTGATTAGTGATCCTCCTTCAGTTTTAAAAAACCTAAAATCCAAAATCATACATACAAGTAGGTCGATACCTACAGTAAAGATTGTCGCAATGACGCATTTCTGGGTTAAAATGTTGAATGAAATAGGAAGGTAAGATTTGTTATTAGATAGCGTAGATAAACGACAAACTCTTTTGCGACGGCGTAAAAGGTACACCCAAATGAGTGGCCATCATGAAGGGGAGTTAAATGTTCGAGCAGGCCCAGATAGAATAGAAAGACTACGACTGCGTACGCACCTGCGTGATTTGAAAAACATTTTGCGATCTTTTAGGAATTCTCACAAACTTGCTGTGATGTAACTGGACCAAAACAATACTTTTTGAGACTAATTCACTTCACAGAACACTGTATTTGAAAATTTTGTGTAGTGCGCGGAGGACACCGAAAACTCACAAGTCTCCATTGAATTATCGATCGATAAAAGCAAAAGCTGAACAGTCTAAACTTCATAATAACCACTGACGCCATATTGGAGTCTGCGCGGTGGAAGTTTTGCATGAAAAAGGAAATCACCCCTCGTCCCGAGGGGGTGGAAACCAGTTTTGTAAGAACATAAATTTCAATAAATCAGATATTACTTACAAGTTTGCGAGATACAAAAAATATTAGTTTCATTTAACGTTAGTCGTTTATTTATGGACGTTCAAGGAAAATGACAAGTTTATTTTTGAAAACATCCTGTCCTGTACGTCACGTCTCATACAAAGTAACACCATCTAGTGGCATTTCCCAAAACTAAGAAATTTAAATTTGCCATGGAACATTTTCAGGAATTATATTTTTTTGTGTTTCCCCATGGGTTTTTCTATCACATTTTAGTTAAAAATATATTTTAAAATACCTGTTTGAAAATAAAATAAGTAGGTACTTAATTGTTAAAACTTCGATATCCATTCGTCTGTCGCAAATTCGGATTCAAATTGATTTGCAGGAAAATATTGCAAAAATCTCCTGAATTTAGTAGTAAAATGTAGGGACAGTATATCGGTAAAAATATCTGTAAAGTTGGTACCAGTCAGTGCTCGAATTGAACATACATATTCGCGAACCGGAACGCGTTTAACTTCAAAGCTGCTGATATTTTATATACCATTAAGGCGGCAAACAAGCATACGTCCCGCCTGACGCTAAGCGGTCGCCGCCCCATAAGCACAAAATTGCATTATTAGTTCTCACATTGGGTCCACATCGGTAACTAGCATTTACTTAAGACTTATAGAGTACATTAGAAAAACAACACATACATACAAAAACTGAAAAAAACATTGTAATTGTGTTGTAATGTTGCGAGCATTAATGTGGGTGCAATTGCTATTGTAAGCAATCAATAGCACTATCAACTTTAAATTACAATATAAGCGCCTTTGATTACTAACCTGTCGTTTCCAAGCGCCATATAGAGAAAAATTATAGTTACTTTCGCACATCATGTCCTTATGATGATTTTGTTTATTTGTGGTTTAGGTTTATAAATAAACTAGACGGGGATAGTAAATTAAGTTAGATACCTACGACAGTTTCTAGGGAACACGTGACCCAGCAACAATGGTTATCGGAAACAATATGCGAAGTTAGGCAACGTCGGACGTGTCAGTAATTGTAGGGGTGATCGTTTGGTGGTACATTTGGATAAGAATTTGATGAAACTTCTTTAGGTGCAAACTTTGTAACATACAAATTTGTAAAGCACTACCCGTTTTAAAAGAGTTGTAACACGAAAATTATGTACTTTTTTTCACTATAAAACTAAAAATCGGCCAAGTGCGAGTCGGACTCGCCCACGAACGGTTCTGTACCATTATCTATAAAAATGGCAAATAATTCACGTTTGTTTTATGGGAGCCCCCCTTAAATATTTGTTTTATTTTAATTTAATTATTAATTTTTAAAGTGACTATATAACTAAATATTCTGTGCATATTTTACGCGACTACCTGTTGCCGTTATCAATATCGAGCAAAAAAAATCGGCCGAGTGCGAGTCGGACTCGCGCACGAAGGGTTCCGTACCATTATCTATAAAAAGAGGCAAAAAAAAACACGTTTGTTGTATTTGAGCCCCCCTTAAATATTTGTTGTATTTAAATTAAATTATTTATTTTTAAAGTGACTATAAATTTAAATATTCTGTGAATATTTTAAGCGTCTACCTGTTTATAACCGTGAGCAAAATCGAGCAAAAAACTCCCGTTTGTTGTATGGGAGCCCCCTTACATATATTTTATTCTGTGTTTTATTATTTGTTGTTATAGCGGCAAACGGAAATACATCTTTAGTGAAAATTTCAACTGTTTAACTCACGGTTCATGAGATACGTGCGTGGACGGACGGACACCGGGTTCCGCTAATTTCCCTTCGGGTACGGAACCCTAAAAAAAGGATATATCAAAAGTAAAGTTAGTTTTTCCGGCGTTTTAAAGTTAGTATTTAACCTAGATTCTAGGTTCCTAACCTTTTCAATTTTATCACCCCCATGACCTATTTTGAAAACTCATTATACCCCTATAAAATTTTATCAAAGAAAACACGACAAACATGTAATCAATTAATTACAATCAATTAGATAAAAATTATCATATATCATATCTATCTTAAAAATTTCATTCAAAACCGTTCTGCCATTTTTGCGGGATTGAGTCACAGAATGTTGTCATAATATTAATAAGAAAAATATTATTACATTTTGAATGAAATTTCTAAATCTAATACCTTTAAACGAGCAATTCTTGTATATATGTATATATATATATATATAATCCGAATCTCGGAAACGGCTCCAACGATTTTCATGAAATTTAGTATGCAGGGGGTTTCGGGGGCGATAAATTGATCTAGCTAGGTTTCATTTTCAGAAAATGTCGTTTTATCCGTGTTTTAAGGCAATGATAAACTGAAAAATATGACTCTTTCCGACATCTATTGGCGAGTAGTAATACTTTTATTTTTACTGACACAGCAACAATAAGGCTACTTGATAATAGATGGCGTTGTTAAGCTTCTTGACAATAGATGGCGTTGTTAAATGAACGAGCGTAGCTCGGTCCTTCAGGTACTAGTAGATCAATGATAGTGATTGAAGTGGCAAAGCCCCCCTTGCTCCCCCCCTTCTTACACCCAATACGATGATCTTACACTTCAACTGTCCAAGTTTTCGTCCAACATTCCATGTATACAGGGGTTTTCGTAATTGTTTGAAGATTTTGGGTCATGTTGGTGCGCGATTACTCCATATCTTCCTCATCAGCCCACTGCACTCCATTAGAGGCGCCAAGTTCATACAGGTGCCAAGCACCTAAGGTCGCGCTTATTAACCCAACTAGGGTTAATCCAAGACAAAAACTCGAAAGTTTTGTAATCTGTCCTATGGCTGTGCAATTGCCTTACAAAATTGACATTTAGAAAGTGACAAAGCAAACCTGTAGTGTCTTTTGTTTCAATAGCAACGTCCGCCATTTTGTTTGTTTATATTCATTAAACAAGTTAGAAAGTGACAAGAGACCTTAGTTTCGCTTCGTCTTTGTCACACTTTTGCGACCATTTTATTTTCACATCAGGCTACGTGATGCAGTTCTTTATGTTTATGTGCTAACCCGGATTGTCCCGGATAGCACTGACAGCAGGATAACAAATCATTTACCTACAATGGAGAAGAGACATAAAACTCTAATCTGAGGCGCGTTCATAAGCCAAACTCGGGTTAACCAAGGTAGCCCTGAAAATAGGATAGCATATAGATTTTTAAATGCTTTCTCTATTTAAGTTAAAAGCAGACAGCATTTACCTGGAAAGGCGCATCTGCTGTACACTTTGTACTAGACCCCGCACACTTTCGAAAATTCCTATCAGTTTGGCGGACGTCACCGTACGCTGTACACGTATTTCGTGTTGCAAGATGAGCGAAATAAAAGACCTCATAGTCCAAATAGAAAAATATTCATGCATTTGGAATCTCAATAATGAGAATTATCAGAACAAAGTGTAAATGCTCTTCTTCGGCTCTTCAACCATCTTTGTGCCCTTTAGTTCAATTGGATGCTCCGTTGCGACGTGATTGAGTAACGAAGAACCAAACAGTCTTCCTAATTTATAATATGTTGGTCAGCTTGCTAAATTGAGGGAAGCGGGTTCAATTCCCGCACATGACAAACCCTTATTATTTGTGTTTGTCTTGAGACTGGGTGTTTTTTTATGTATAATATGTATTTCCAAAACAATATATATATATATATATATATATATATATGTATTTGTATCCGTTAATTTTAAACTTTCGCGTTTTTCACTCATTATTATTATAGAACTTACTTGCATCGAGTAAAGACCCGAGTTCTATAATAATAATTTGTATCCGTTGTTTGCTATCCACAACACAAGCTTTGCTTACTTTGGAACCAGACGCCACTGTGTCTAATGTCTAAAAATATTTATTTATTTATTTAATATGAGTAGGTAGGTACTATCTCTATGCCAAATTTCAGCTTAATCGAATAATCAGTTGCGGAGTCATTGAGTGACAAACAAACAATCCTAATAGCTTTGACATTTATAATCATTTGAAGAATAGAAAAAATAGTGCCAGTAACAATAACGTGTCGTCAACCATTCCGTTGTGCGTGCGTAGAAACACATGTGTCGCGGCCGCGGCGGCGTGGTAAGACACAACTGGACACGGAATCGCCGACCGACCAGACCAGTGTGCGGGTTAGTAGATAACATAATAAATAAACATTAGTTAACGTTATTTTGATTAGAATACGGTAAATATTTTAACGTTTTATGTTACAGTAACATAATTAGGGTGTGTTCCAAATCGCAACGAGGAAGTTATAAACGTGGTCTTGGGACGCACGGGGTAGAGTAATTTGCCAACTGTCAAGTTGAATTCTTTACACTGTCATAGGGTATGTTCCAAATCGCAAAGGAGAAGTTAAGAAAGTGGTTTTGGGACGCCCGGGGTAGAGTAATTTTCCAACTGTCAAGTTAAATTCTTTACACTGCCATAAAAAAGGTAGAAATTCACTCCTGTCAGTGTGAAAATTATCTGTCAAACTCCATTTCAAAACTGGTTGATTTTTTAACTTTACCGGGCAATAATTACTCGGCGAGTTTTTGGAACATAGAATTAGGGTGCGTTCTAAATCGCAAAGGAAAAGTTAAGAAAGTGGTCTTGGGACGCCCGGGGTAGAGTAATTTTCCAACTGTCAAATTGAATTCTTTACACTGCCATAAAAAAGGTTGACATTTAATCCTGTCAGTGTAAAAAACAACTGTCAAACCCTGTTTGTCATTCCAAAACTGGTTGAGTTTTTAACTTCACCGGGCGATAATTAGGGTGTTCCTTCTGTGCCGCGTTGCAATTTAATAGTAAGATCTCATTTTAGCACCAACCACCCGTTCCGTCTAAGCGTATCTGATAATTTCAGCGGCGCTGTTATTGTTCAAACGAAACGCGTTTCGCGTGATTTTTTGACAGTTCCGTGTGTGTATATGATTGAGTATTTTATTTTGATTTTTTATTGATAATAACAAGGATATAGACTTCAAAATGCGAAAATAAACTTTTCTTAATAAAAAAAACCTTATAACTATTTTTCTCAAAGGATTCTCTTTCACATTTAACAGCTGACAAAAACTAGAGCAAAATACCCACCTCCCGACGTGGGTTTTTGGTATCAAAATTTTGTAGTAATACCGCTCAGACGCTAAAAGTCAACATTAGATTTTGCATAGCACTTTATAATTTTTGCTACCCAAAGCATGAAACGCAATCCGCTAATAATTTCTGCTAAAAAGTAGTCAGATGGAAAGCCCAGTGGGTTTGAAAAAAATTAGAATATTTAGGGCGTTCCATTTGGCGATTTTTAACACTAAGTAGCGGAATTTTTAACGGTTCGCGTTTCATTAGCTTTTGGTAGCAAAATCTAATGTTGACTTTTAGCGTTTCTTTTGAGCGGTTTTGCTACGAAATGTTGCTACCAAAAACCCATGTCGGGAGGTGGGTAATTTGCGCTACTTTTTGACAGCTGTCAAATGTGAAAGTGAATCCTTTGAGAAAAATACTTACAACGTTGTTTTTTTAGAGAGAATTTTATTTTTGCATTATGAACTATATATGTTTATTATTTTCTACAAAAAAAACAAAATAAAATACTTAAACATATACACACATGAAACTGTCAAATAATGACGCGAAACGCGTTTCGTTTGGACAATAATAACGCCGCTGAAATTATTAGATGCGCTCAGACGGAGCGGGTTGTTGGTGCTAAAATGAGGTTTTACTATTAAATTTTAACGCGGCTCAAAAGGAACGCACTAATTATAGAATGTATAGATTTTTTTGTTTTAGACTGAGTTAGCTCAATATTTTTTTTAATAGAAACCGTTCACTAACATATAATTTCATTTCGTGTTTACTGACATTGGCAAATAGTTGAGTCTTCTGACTTAATTATAGCCAAAACAAAAAATTATTTTTGTAGTTTACCTCAGGTTTTTTGGAAAAAAAAATGCTACTTATGTTCTAATTGACTGCAGGTAATTTTAATTGATTTACACATTGTAATAATTATTAATAGGTATTGTTGATTTGTTTTGTCGTAACCAACAAAAATATGCAATTTTAATAACAAGGTTATCCCTTAAAATAAAATCCCCTGAAGCAGGGGGTGCGGAACCCAGCCAAGTCACAGTTACTCAAGGGGACGCAAGGGAAAAACGTTGCTATGTTGCTCAGCTTTTTTACACCCCAATCAGTCAGAATAACTAAAAGCACCCCGCAAGCACTCCGCAAGGGGAAAAAAAAAGCCAGAAGCCCCCCCATTTTATATAGGATATTTAAATTTTGATGTTAAGCCGAGCCAAAATATATTCTAGTCAAACTTATCAAAGGTGGTGAACAGGGGGAGGGTTCCGCACCCCTCGTTCATGGATGGTGATCCTCTGCTCACCCCGCCCATTTCCAAACTTTTTTCAACGTGCCCATATGTACTTTGGATTCTCCCCAACTCATAATAAAAAGGGGGGTTTCGCACCCGCTCTTCACAGGGGATGCCTACAACTCTCCCTTCACTCTCCCTTTCCTTAAATTTCACAAGCCACAAAGTGTGCAATTTAGTCTGCACAATAAAACATTGGCTCTAGGTGAGCACAAGTGATGTTGAGAAACATTCTTAAATTAACAAATATTTAATCTATTCAAAAATATGTTGCTGTGTTAAAACATATTTAGGAATATAATGACTTGTTTAATTGCAGCAAATGATAAAACATAGAAGCCTAACTGCCCTCCTAACGTAGCAGCAATTTGTTTAAATTAATCATAAATAGTGCATACACTGATATATTTATATACCTATATTGGATTATTCAGAAACGAAACATTGACCATGGCTTACTTTCTACAATCAATTCTAAAACAATTAACCATAAGATTAAAATGAAATAAGCCTGTACTTAAAACATTACATAATTGACGCAATGACCTTTTAACCCGTCAAGCGTCCCCATACTAAGGAAATTATCCGCCCTTGCCGCATACAAATGGACATACACCTAACTTTATTATGTTTATTCCTCTTTATTTATTTTGAGGTATGTTCCCTAATATATACAGTATAAAAAAAAGTAATAAGTTTATGATAAATATAATAAGTAATAATAAATTTATTTTCTAAAAAAATACATAGTTTTTTATATATAGCACATTACCAGGGGTCAAAATGAACTCTAAGCTACTGTTAATAAAATCCAAAATCCAACTCAAAATGGCGCAATATAAATGGCGGCCGGATCAAATTACCATAACAATTTCTGATAAAAAAATATTAACGCACAAAATATTGTCCACCCAAAAATACTAGAACGTAGGACAGGCCATTGGCTTCACTTCTGAATACTTACAATTAGCCTGTCTGATAAAAGTCGTCCTGAAAAAATTCCCCCGCGACACAAGTCGCTTAGGTCCCACTGTGGGACCTTGGACGCGTGACGGGTTAATTTACAAGTGCCGCCGTTTTCGGCAGCTACTCGTAAGTATTTGTGTATTTCTCAGAAATGAGCTGTTACCATGAAGCATGCTTCAAAAAATTATAATTAACTTTGTGTTACTATTTGGTTACTTACTTGTCAAATGTTATGCCTTGAGATTTATTATGATGTATGTTAAACTTTCTGCACTGCTCCACCATACAGTATAAATTGAATTTACTTTCCATCAAAGTAACTAGCTAAAAGGAGGAGTACTTTAGTGACAAATAGGTTGGATTCAATTAAGGATTAGATTTTGTGCAAATTTTGTGGCAAAACTATAACATCTGAAAAAGTAAAAAAAAAAATATTCATAAAACTTGCTTTTGTCTAATGCATTACCCTACTAAGTTCATTTAATTTCATGTATTAAATGCCTAGAAAAAAACTGGTACTTTTTTCCAATGCTTGTGCAAATTTTTAAAGTGTGTAAGTATTTAAAAAAATGTCACTTAAATGGTAAAAATCAGTAAAAACGGTAAATTTCAGGAAGTACATTGTTTATTTAGAGTGTTAAGGAGAAAATTACTAACGAAAGGAAATATAGAAGCCAAAGGCTGAAGTCCGAAGGATTTAATTACTCAAGTTTGTAATTTCCGTATTGCCCATGTTACACACAATATTTTTCATCACATTTGTGAGTAAATAAATAAAAATATAAGGTGAATAGATAAATAAACTCGCTAAAATACAATTGAAATGAAATACAAAGAAAATTGTAATGACACTGTTTACAAGTAAGTGTGATGAAAAAGTATTAGATGTTTCAGGACAAAGTTACAGTATAAATGACTTAAGAGTTACAAGTATACATGTAACCTCTCTAAGTAATGTATATGACATTGTGTAGTGTGTATTGTGTGCGTGTGTTTTTTTCTAGTATGTTTACATGTAACATTGTTAGTATTACAGAAATTAGCTTTCTGGTCTATATTGGCCATATAAGTATAGTAGTTTTTATTAAGATAAATATCAGAACTACTTTTCGTACTACAGCATCCTTTATGGCAGTAGGGCTGTGAAGCGCCTGTAGATTTGACAGAAGCAGGTTGTCTTTCTTGAAATGTGTTCAAACAGTTATGCTGATATACTAATATATAAAGATAATTGATTGAATATGAGAAAGGTAATTGGTGAAACATTATAGTATAACTATTTTAAATTTGTATCTAACCATGCGTTACAATGTGAAACCAGTTGTAATTGTAATAAATAAATATAGCGAACCAAGTATGACAGAGTGTTTTTAAAATCACCATTTTTTTGCTGATAATTTGGGGTGACATTAGCAGTTAAATAACTACTTCTACTGCTATTATGCAATTTAATAACTATGTTAGTAATAGTAGTTAGGGTTTTGTGATTTTTAATTGAGTAATAAATCATACAAATCATGAATTAACTTTATTGTGCGTGGTTGGGAGTTAATAGAATTTGAGTTCGTAAGCATTAAATAAAGCTGATTTCTTGTTTTTTGAATTAATTTGTTTTTTACATTTGCTTAAATTCATACTAGCTGATATCATTACAATAAAATTATACTGAGAAAATATATGAGTTTGAGATCGTCGACAATTCTCACAGTTGTTGAAACGAGTCAAAAGGGCCAAGCTAGTCTAGCTTTAATCAAATTAAGACAAACCTTTTTTTTGCTCCAAGTCTCACAATAATGTAATAATTAGTGATTGGTTTTTACAGTACAATAAATGTATGACAATGTCGCGTTCAAATGTGGTCCTGCAACATTTGAGGAGGGCTCACTCAGTGACCGGAAAGAAAAATCCACATGTAAGTAAATTTTAAAATGATTTGAGATAAAAGATATATTATGCAAATATTACCATCTTAATTTGCAAATTTGCTTGTGCCGATAGTAATTTAAAAAAAATTGCTTGCTTAAGATTTTGCATGACTGGGTTTTATTTCATTGCGCCTATTGTACCCCCTCCTTGTGTTCTCCTGCATTCTGTCTGATAGTATTGGGCATTGTCATGAATTAAAAAAAAAAAAACGAGTTGCACTCCGGGAGTGCCGGCAGAAGTGAAAACCTTTACACACGATTCGCGCTTAACACTCAAATATGTCACAAGACATGTCTTTGACATTGTCAAGAAATAATAATGTTTGTTTATTTACTTTTTTGACGTAGTATATTTGACATCGCAATCTGTCATAGAATTAAAATTCCATATCCAACCTCCCTGTACTACTCATAATCGCGAATACTAAAAATAAAAATTATAATAGGCGTGGCGTAATGCCGTCTTAGGAATTTCCACGATTAGGACACGTGACTTGACGCGAGTTTATCATTTTTTACTCATACCAAAAAAATTGCATAACGCCGCTAAAGAAGTTTTCACTTCAAAAAAGCTGGTATTTATGACTTATTGGACATATATACAACTTTTATATCTACTGTCTATAGTTTGTAATAAATAGCAATATCGCTTCCAGCTGGATGAAATAATCCGCGTGGACCACGCTGGCGAGCTGGGCGCGGATCGCATCTACGCAGGGCAGCACGCCGTGCTGGGTGCGACTAGCGAGGGTCCCACTATCCTGCACATGTGGGAGCAGGAGAAGCGGCACCGGGAGAAGTTTGAACACCTCATCAACCAGTACCGCGTGCGACCCACCATCATGACGCCCCTCTGGAATGTAGCGGGGTTTGCGCTCGGAGCTGGTAAATATTTTTTTCCGAGGTGCAAGGCTTAAATAATTGAATAACTTTATGTGGGTGCAATACAATAACAGGTGCCTTATTGATTTATTAATGTATACAATTATATTTAGTTATGTTGTTTTTTTTATCCATCCTATTATTTTTATTCTTGGATTTAAAATATCATGTAGAAAGACTTTTATTTGCTGCATCTTCATGGAAGAAAATGACTTATTATTAAATAGATACTTGACAATTTGAAGGAAGAACGCAAATATTTGAATAAATCTTTGGTGTATTTTCCTTTTATGTGGTTAAGGCACTGACCTAGGATTTTTACGTTTAAGAAACGGCCTATCGCGTGAACGAAGTACGGATTATGAAAATAACCTTTTGTAAATATCTCTATGTTTCAGGCACTGCGTTATTAGGCAAAGAAGCAGCAATGGCGTGCACAGTGGCCGTAGAGACAGTGATTGTGGAGCATTACAATGACCAGCTCCGAACGCTGATGGAGGACCCTCATGTGGACCAGGACATTCTGCAAGCTATCACCAAATTCCGTGACGAGGAACAGGAGCATCATGATACTGGCATCAACCATGGAGCCGAGCAGGCGCCCTTCTACAAAGCTTTAACTGAAGTCATCAAGTCAGGCTGCAAGGTGGCCATTGCTATTTCAAAACGGATATGATTTTATTGTGTAAATAGTTTTCTATAGTTAATATATTTTAGTTTATTTACTTGGGTTTTGGATTTGTGGATTGAAATAGAATTTAAAAAAAACATAATATATTTTTAAAAAAAAAACAGAAAAGGAAAGGATCAACAGGCTAGTGGCCTTAGCAAATCTAAAAGTATAATTTTTTTAAATTTTACGAAAACAACAAAAACAATCTACTGGCTTGGAGCAAGTGAGTAAAATTATGAGATATAAAACCATTACGGTATAACAGTGAGAGTGGCGTGCGCCTGCGCCTCGTCTATCGCAGTCGTGGCTAAACAGGTGTACTCTCCGGAGTCATCCTCGGTGGCAGAGCTGATGACCAACGAGTTGTCCGCCCCCTTTCTGACGCGCGAGTCCAGCGACAGTGGGAGTCCACTGCGCAGCCATGACGTCACCAGGGTTAAGGAGTAGTCATAGTGGGCGTTGCAACGCAGGGTCACGTATGACCCCACCCTCACTCGCTGATCCGCAGGCTTGTTAGTGATTATCGTGCGCTCTGAAATAATCTTATGTTATGAATAGGGATAAGAACACTACTGTTTGATTTGGATTTGTTTCTGCAATTTTGGTACTGGACGTATATTGAGTTGGTTAAGGAAAATTTTAGTAAGAAAATTACATCATGGGCAATACAAGTTACAGCGTAAAAATCTTAGGTCTGTGCACGTAACAGTGAGATGATTCCAAAAAACAATGCAATAGCAGAAAACTATTGCAAATTCAAAAAACAAAAAAAAACATTCTAAGTGATAGCCGCCGCCGATGCAATTGTTGCCGTTTGTAATGTCTCTGACCTCCATCACCTCTTCAAGGCGATCTAGAAAGAATTTTTCAAAATTAGCTTTTGCCCGCGGTTCTGGCCGCCCTTAATTCGGTTATCGATGTAGGATTTCAACGGCAACTTCACAATTATTGAAAAAAAAACTGACTCACACTTGACGTTTTCAAGTAGCCTACGTCTATGCTTTCCCCGGAACTCAAACTATCTCCATGCCAAATTTGCTCGCGGTTCCACCCGCCCTCAATTTGGTTATCCATGTAGAATTTCAACGGCAACTCCTCAATAATTGAAAAAAAAACTGACTCACACTTTTCAAGTAGCCTTAGCTATGTCCTTCCTCGAGACTCAAAACTATCTGGATGCCAAATTTTATCTTAATCGGTACAGCTTTAGTATCTAAAGGTGTACAAAGTAAATCAACTCGCGCCAAACGGATATAAATCTTTGCGGTAGCGGGTGACTTCCACCAAACAGATTGTAACGCACTCGCCTCGCACTAGCAGCAGCGGCAGTCGTGCGGGCAGCATTCTGCGTTAAAATTTTGTGACCGAGGCTTGTATTGAAGTTTACCTATTTACTGACGCGCCACCGCGCCGCGCTCATCGTACTTTGGTACAGCGGTTTAAGCGTGAAGAGGTAACATTTTTATATTGGTATGGATTTATACCCTAAAAGGGGTAAAATGGGCGTAAGAAGTTTGTGTGAAAATTTGTAATTTTTGTAGGTAAATGCAAAAATAAAGATTACCGCGTTTCACCGTTTTTGGAAAATGATCCCTTAGGTCAAAATAGGGGATGAAATTTGTACGCGAATTTCGATATTTTCTGTAGGTAAAATCAAAAACTTAAAATCCTTTTTAGAGTAACGTACCCAAAGGGTGCTAACGGAGCTCTATTACTAAACCTACGCTAGCTATATTTTACTCTGAAATAGAAGCCTGACATTTTCACAGGATATGTGTTATAATGGCGGATTATCTAACAAAAATATTAAAATTTTATGCAGGGTCTTCATACAAGCAACACGTCCCGTAATACAAAGTATTTCGTAGGAAAAGTTAATATATCTATATAATTAAACAATAAAGTACCTATTTAAGGTATCGATTCTGTAAAAAGTTAGCGTTAATTCTTTGGTCTAAGGGCGATCTGACAATAATCATTACGATCGATCGCTTTAAAAATGCCACTTCATACACGAAACAATTTGTCGTTACGATCGATCATTTACTAGTTTGAAACGGACATAAAGACGTGCTCAAATAATTCAATACGTGCCCTCCTATAAAATGAAAAATGAATTTATTTCCCTTACCTATGTAGCGGTTTGATTCCGCTACAGAAAAAAGGAAGAAAACCTAGAAAAGTGTGGGTTAGTAATGGCTATTAAATCAGTCTTCGCAGGTAAATATTTTAAAAAGGAATTAAGGTTTCATCCAAAAGATTGGCATAACTATATGACAATGACGGAGCCTACGTATCTAAGATTATTGAAACTAGTATTACCTAAAATACAGAAGCGCGAGACAAACATGAGACAAGCTATCAATTTTCAAATTTTGGTTAAGAATTCCAAATTCAAATTTATTATAATTTTAAGCTTGTCTATTTGTGTGTCGAATGTAATAATTCATTTGTTTTCGCGTCATTCAATTTTGCTTTGACATCGTTACGTGCTCAATATGAAAAACATTTAATATCGCATGGCATATAAATGGCATAAGTGCATAGATCGCAACGGTACCTACTTTGATTGATTAAATAAAAAAAAAACCATATGAAACATCAATTTCATATGCACAGAGAGAAAAGATATTGTTCGAATTAAAAAACTGTTTTCTAAAATGCGTAAATACTCAATTTTATTAATTTCAAAATAATATTTCTGGAAATTACAAAACAATATAATTTTAAGAACATTTTATTAATTTGATAAACTAATAACTACAAAATAATTTTACTACTTTCCGAAAATAATAATTTGTATTGCAGAATACAGGATTTTACAAATCCTATAAAACTGTTTTTCGAATTTATGATTAGGGTAATTAATATCTACATATAAAGCTTACTAAAGATTACAAAAAGTTTGATACAAGTGAGAAGATAAAAGACTACTTGTTATAACAGTGAAGGCCAATTAACGTTTACAAACCTTCTAAGAATTAGTGAAGTTTACTAATAACAAACATCATATCGTACCGCTACGAATCAAGGTTGACGTCACGCGTCCTACATCGCGCTATTGAAGTTTCTTTGGTAGTTCAGATATATACAAACCGAATCGCATGTGATGTGGACCAAGGCGTTCTCCAGGCATAACTCCTCACCTGGTGGGGCATTCTCGTTTGCCGCCGCTTCACAGTTGATGACCATGTTCTGATCAAATATTATCTAACAGGTACACGAACCAGATTTATTAACCGGCGTACGCTTCGCATCTTAGCGGTTGATCAGTTGACCTATTGGAGTAAACGCTTATTGTAAGCGTGTTTCGTTATTTCATTCCAATAAATTTTACTTATTTTTAGTAAACAACACTGTTATTCCAACAAGACTAGTTTTATTCCTGTTAGTTAATACAATAAGTAAAACTCATTGGTAATCGTCAGTGTAATTTACTTGTCCTCGGAATTACTATTATTTTAGTAATTATTAGTATTATTTACTTGTAGCTACTAAAGTTTTTTCTCCGGGTGTAAGGACCTAATATTTGCATTATAAATAAATTAAATTAAGTTAACCAGCTTACGTTTAATTTCAAGTGTCCCACTTTCTTCTGCCCTGCTTCGCCGGCCGTTGACGACGCAGGTGTATGTACCAGCGTCCCCGAGCCGCGCGCCGCGTATCAATAAATCACCACCAGAGGAGACTCTCGCCCTGGACATTAATGATATTAGATAATGAAAGCTTAGCCTTTATTTTTTTGATTTATTTTGTGTTACGTAATAATATTTGTGAGCTTATTAAGGCCCCATATACTGCTATACTTGCTACACTAGCACACTAGCTATTAAGGCCCCATATACTGCTATACTTGCTACACTAGCACACTAGCTATAAAGGCCCCATATACTGCTTTACTTGCTACACTAGCACACCAGCTATTAAGGCCCCATATACTGCTATACTTGCTACACTAGCACACTAGCTATTGTTTATTTCTTCTTCGTACGAAGCGTATATTAAAATGTAAAAAAAAAATTGTATTGTTTTGTATTGTTTATAGATAACGTCTGTAAGTTTTGCTTCGGGTTACTGCTAAACTGGCCACCTTTAGCCAATACCCGCATTAAAACTTACTGGGATGTTGCCGTATTTGAGCGTTTTGGAATCGGTATGTACAAATAGTCCAATCAAATTAGAAAATGCAAAAACATTGATTGGTATAGTTTTAAATTTTTGTGTTCATGTTCATTACAACTTCCTAATAAACATGCTATAAATACCCATCGACACCTGTTGCGCTCGCGCTGCCATCTTGGAAAAAGTTACCCTTTTTAGTTTTTTTGCTTATATCTCGGCAATAATATTAGGCTTACGTTCTGTAAAAGCGCTATGTCAAAAATTTCCAGCCAATCATTGCTGTCATAAACGGCTAAGAGTGGAGTAGCTGTCTTTAGAGCTATAATATAAAAATGTGTCAATCAGTGTTAGTCATTTTATGGAAAGTGAGGCATACCTACGCGATGATGATCGGCTGATGGCTGGTCATGGCTATTCGGTATTGATAGCCGTTCGTGGCTATTTGGTAGTATTTATACTTACCAAGTTTCCTTCAACTCAGAGCCGGAGCTTCCTGGTTTTTTGAGCGTACTCAATATCACCCGAATCGATTAATTGTGCAATCCCCAACTTATCATCCCCCGACCGACCTCGGCACGGTTGTTAAACTACCGTTAGGTGGCCTCGGCACGTAATAACGGCCCCAGATGACGATCTCGCTGTCCGGATAGCGAGATTAGTCTCTACGACATCCCCTAATAGGGCCTCTCCCTAACACGACGCCGAAGTCCCCGGGTTCGTCGGCGCCCACAAGGGTATACGAGGTATCAAAGAGTGCCGGGGCGCTTCTCGCTCACACTCAATCGCAACCGCACCCGCGTAACGTGGAACTCCCTTCCTGGCGCTGACTCACCTTCGGGGTTGAGACCTACGCCGGCCGACCTCCCCCCCGCGGGGTGCCCTTGAGCGTTGGGCGCTATATGGGCTGAGGCTTCTTTAGAGTCTCGCCTCAAAAAGCCCGGTGAAGCATTAATGGCTGCAATAGCCAACGGCATTGACAGTTCAGATAAAAAAAATCCTTCAAACACGTAACGACCCAGCCATATACATCATGTCACATAATGCATTTGCCTCTGCCTTCACCTTCCCTTTTTCTCTCTTTCTCAATCTCTCTCCCTTTTGGTAGTTTCACGGAATGAGTCTAAAGAATATTTGAACAATTTTGGAGTAAACAGAAAACAAACGATATAACGGTAGAATACAAACTAATACATAGCGATTACAGCTAAAATAAAAGACATAGAATAATAAAATGTATGAGCCATTTAATAAGCTATAGAATACAATAGAATATCTTTATTTTGCTCAAATTATGGTACAATACAGATACAGATGTTAAGTACATTTTATGTCCTTCATAATTTATCAATTAGTGATATGCAAAATCTTGAGACAAAGAATTCATCAAACTATGTTAGCATTAACATTGCATAACATTCAAAATTTTATTACAATAAAAAACACTCTAAGCAACGGTAAAAGCACAGTATGTTTTAGTAATAGGTACGATAAACAAGTCAACATAATCGGCTAACAAATAATAATATCATAAAAAAATTAGAAAATAAGAATAATAATAATTATGTCAATTTTTTTTTGGCAAAGAAATTCAGTAACCGAATAAAAACATCTGTCTCTTAGCATACAAAATAGTTTCCTTTGAAATAGTGTCAGAGATAATGATCTAATATTATTTGGTAATTTATTAAACACTTTTACTGCCATTGCGTGCCAATTGATGTCTGTTAATTTCTTTTTAAGTCTAGGTAGAGTAGGTACTAACTTATCAGGAAATCTGGTAATAAATTTTAGCGTACTACCACCATAGTTTTCAGGTGTGAAATTTTTTCGTATTAGCAAAAATTGCCGAGATATAAGCAAAAAACTAAAAAAGGGTACCTTTTTCCAAGAAGGCGGCGGGAGCGCAACAGCTATCGATGCAGAATTTTAGTATGTTCACCGGGAGATCTTAATGACCATATATACCAAAATTCAAAACCCTACCAACTAATGTTTTTTTTAAGCCTAAAAATGTATCTAATTTGACTGTACTAAAAGCGTATTTACTATTTATACAACTAAGTCAAATCTCATCTATACATATAAAATACTGTATCCTGAATGACTGATGGATCAACGCACAGCCTAAACCGCTGATCGTAGAGACCTAAAACTTGGAGGGTGTGTTCTTTGTATCACGTAGGCATCCGATAAATAGAAAGGATTTTCCGGAATTCTACCCCTAAGGGGGTGAAAAAGGGGGGCAAAGTTTGTATGGGACAACGTGATTCCTTGGTTCAACCTACTTCAAATTTTGTATAAACTTTTTTAACAGAGTTGATGGAAGACGTGTTTCGTATTTTATTGAAATTCATCCCCTAACGGGGTTAAAAAGGGGTACAAAGTTATTTGGCGGTTATTTGCTTCGAAGTTGATATCAATACTCCTTAGTGCTTTTGATTTAAATTACATTTTTTTTTGACACATGTTTGAAAACTCAATTCGATTTTATTCAGAAAAGGTTGAACTTACTTAAAAACATAAACAACTTCATAGTCCAATCAAATTAGAAAATGAAAAAACATTAATTGCTAGAGTTTTGAATTTTGGTGTCCAAGTTCATTAAGACCTCCCGTTGTGCATACTAAAAGTACCCATCGATACCTGTTGCCCTCGCGCCGCCATCTTGGAAAAAAGGTACCCTTTTTAGTTTTTTGCTTATATCTCGGCAACAATTAATAATACGATAAAATCGTGTGCACAAAAACTATAACTTATTAAATTTCCTTTAAAAAGGTTTGATATATTATTTATGTATCTCTAATACTTTAGCTGTAATCCGACATTGAAAAGTTTTTTTTTTATTTTTGCTATCGATATACAGTTTTGTTTCTGTTTACTGTTCGTAATTATCTTCAAAAACTTATTCCATGGCACTACCTAAAGATAGAAAGACCGACAGAGATGATGACAAATAGAAAAAGAGAGAGAAGGGGAGAGATAATTCAGGGATGGCAGTGCATGATACGACATGATGTGTATAGCTAGCAGGGCGGAGACCATTTGGTGAGTAAGAATAGCCAATAGGCTAGACCGACCAGCCATCAGCCGATCATCGTCGCGTCTGATTCCGATAAAAAAGCACCTATCCTAAGTAGAACAAAGGCAAGGTTCTCGACAAACTGGTAAACAAACTCAATTTAAAATCATGACTGCTACTAACTACGCCGTTTATGACTACCATAGGCTGGGCGTACTCAGCATAGCGTTTCTGATAGAAGTACTGGATGAACTTTGTTCTAGCAATCTCTTGGGTATTATTTCCCTTGGGCCCCAGGTGTACGAAGCTACTGTGACAGACTGTGATAAACTGAGACAAATTCAAGAAAGCTCTTAAAGTAATCAGCTTACCACAACTAGATCAAATTCCTGTTCTCATTAGATCTCTAATATTGATGTGGTCATCGAATTTGTCACCCGTAAGCTACTATTAGCCAGTGCATAAAATAAAAACCAGTTAAGAGCGATCTCAGTGTATGTGGAATGGCTTATAAATGTAACAGCTTAAAAACTGTTGTGTTAGTATTTATTGAACGCTGTCGCCACGTCGAAAAATGGCGCTTCTATGGGTATAAACGTGCTCCGTGAAATCTGTGATGCAGTGCCCCTGTTCTGTTGCCCGAAATCCAAAACGACTTTGGTGAAGAGGTCTATACTTAGTGTCTATGAAATTACGTAACCGTGGTAGTAGTAACCGCTAATAAGGTTTACTCAAAGCGTTTAGTAAACTAAATTATCTATATGACGAGGGCTTAGGACATTTTTACTTTAACTACGTCGCAAAAAATACTTATTTTTATAATAATCAGGGGTAAATTTAATTTGGATAGTCTGTAAAACTTCGTCTGCAACGACAGGAGGTAGAGAGGTAAGCGGCGGGAGAGCGCATCTACTTTTGACCTCACTGTCTACCTCGCGGCCATGATTGGTGTCTACTGGTTTAGTGCTAAGCAAGCATTACGACTCTAAGTTTCTACAGAGCAGTCTGTCTTTTAGTCGTCGTCACAGGGATTAATTTAGTCTTTGAAAGGAGGGCATGGCGCTTAGAGTGTCGACTTCAATAGCTTTATAGCTCCAGTTAGTGGTACTTATACCCACTAAGTGGCCCCCCAAAACACATTCCGGACCAGCCATACACATCATGTCACATAATGCATTTGCCTCTTGGGACCTCTCCCTTTTTCTCTCTTTCTCACCCTCTCATTTCTTTTTCTCTTGGTCGTTTCGCGGAATAAATCTAAAAAATATATTTAAACCATTTTGGAGTAAATATGAAACAAACGGTATATCGGCAGCAAAAAATTAAATAATTTTCCACTTTAACGCCGCATTACAGCTAAAATACCAGAGATACAATAGTAATATGTATGAGCTTTTTTAAAGGATATTTAATAATCTATAGTTTTACATACACATTTTTTCTGTATCAGCAATAATTGCTGAGATATAGACAAAAAACTAAAATAGGGTTCTAAGATGGCGGCGCTAACGCAACAGCTATCGATGGGGACTTTTAGTATGTTCAACGGGAGGTCTTAATAAACAAATACACCAAAATTCAAAACTCTACTAATTAATGTTTTTTTATCCTAAAATGTATCTAATTTGACTGTACTATTCAATACTCTTTAAAATTGGAATGTCTCGAATTTCACCGTACTATATTAGTACCTCATTTCAAGGTTTCTAAGCTTAAAGAGGTTATGCACTTTTTAGGTGTTTGATTCTTTGTGTACAATAATACTTAAAGTTTTCTTTTTCTACCTATCTTATACATATAAAATGCTTTGTCGTAAATGATGACTGACGGATCAAACCACAGCCTAAACCGCTGATCGTAGAGACCTGAAACTTGGTGGGTGTGTTCTTTGTATGACGTAGGCATCCGAGAAGATCCGATCACTCAAGTGCGACTCGGATTCACGCAATAAGGGTAAACCGATTGTAATGAAATTTTGGGAAGTTGTTATGCACACGCCGGGGAATGTTTCTGTGAAAGAAAAAATGGTCAAGTGCGAGTGAGACAGGGTCAAGAGCGAGTCGGACTTGCGTAATAAGGGTAAACCGATAGTAATGAAATTTTAGTAAGATGTTATGCACACGCCGGGGAAGATTTCTGAATTAGTACAACCGTATTAGGTTGTTTTAAAAAAAGGAAACAACGTTAGCCGGTTCAGCTATATTTACATAAAAGAAGAAACTGACTGGCTGACTGACTAATCGATCAATGGACAGCTGGAACCGCATAACATTTTTCACAAACGTTCCTTAAATGACGTAAGTGTGCACTAAGAAGGGATTTTTGGAAATTAATCCCCTAAGGGGGTAAAATATGGGTTGGCAGTTTGCGTGGAAATGGCTAAAACTTAGCTTAAACGTTAAAAATTAAGATTCACGTGATTCACTGTTTTTGAAAAATTATCCCCTAGACGGCAAAATAGGGGATGAAAATGTGTATGGGAATTCCGATGTTATTGTATGTAAAACAGTAAACAGTCAAAAGCTGTTTTTTTAAAAAAAAAGTTAACGCAGACGAAGTCGCAGGAATAAGCTAGTTCGACACTAAATATCATTAAAATCGATGAAAAGATGCATTACAATTACGACTGTTAGACACACAGACAGAAGTTACGAAATTGACAATGTTCAGTTTATACGATTTAGTTACGTACGTAGGGACTCTTATTATTTAGTTACGTACGTAGGGACTCTTATTATTTAGTTACGTACGTAGGGACTCTTATAAAAGTAAAACTCATTTTCGGTAAAAATAAAAATCAGAGCAGGTGGGCTCATGATTAATTTGAAAAGAAGTCAAGTATGATTTTCTCAGAGTAAATTGCTTGTAGGTACTCTACCTGTAACTCGATACGACTCTGCCGTTCCTCTCCCAGGTGAAGGTCAGCGGGGGGGAGCCCTCAGCGCGGCAATGGAGCACTACATCCGACCCATCCACCACCACTACGTTTCCAGGACCTTCTGTTATCTTTACTGGGACACCTAAGATAATTGAACGTCGTTACAGAACGATAATTTCACATCGGACAAAAGCTACCTAGGTAATACCTACTTTAATATGAGAGCCATTGGGAGCTCCTTAACCACATAACCTGCGCAGGAAGTCTATTTAATGTAAGAGCCTGGGTAATCTTATAGGCTTCAGAGTTAAGTTTCAAGGGTCAGATATTCTTTTGTGGTGGAGAACAAGCATACGGTCCGCGTACTTGGTCCTTTGATATTATCTAATCCACTGGCTTTTGAAGAATTCTATACATCCTATATGTCTCTAAAGAAAACCTAGGCAGAGAGCCCATTTTACCACATTAGTGTTCGCGGAAGGAACATTATGAAAGGTCAGAGGTTGCTCAAATGCAGTAAGTTTATATCAAGACAAGTGTACTTTGGTACCTTCTACAGTGAGAATAGCCTTCGCGCGCACCTCGTCGATCCCAGTTTTTGCGACGCACGTATACTCGCCGGAGTCATCTTCAGTTGCATCTTTTATCATAAGTGAGTCATCGGTAGCTTTCTGCAAGCGAGGATTATTGACAAAGTCTATAGGTTCATCGTTGAAAAGCCATGATATTGTTCGTTCAAGAGAATAGTCTCCAAAGGCAGCGCAACGAAATTCGACTGTTGAACCAACCCTGACTAATTGGCTTTTTGGTCTTTCTGTAATTCTAGTACGATCTGAAAGTGAAAAAGAAATATTGTTCTGTGAAATGAAAGTTAATCATCGAAGGTTGTTCATCCATTCAGAGGGCTAGTGTGGGTATTGTTTTTATCTTTACTTACGTTTGATCACCAAAGTTCCAGTTTTAGATACTTCACCGTAAAGGTTCCCTGCATGGCAAGTGTATGTTCCTGCGTCGCTGTAAGTAGCTCTTAACAGTTTTAGATCACCCTCAGGGGTCATTAATGAAGACCTTTAAAAAAAAATTTAAGGTACTTGGTTCACTACTGTAATCACGAGCGAGTGATTCATCCAGCCAGACGGATTGAAGTCTGGGGTCAGATATCATTAAAGAATGACATTCGGATAAATCATTCTTCTATTATGTGTCAGTCAACAACTTTAGAACTTAGTTAACATTTCAAAAACTGCAATAACACATTAGCGGCGGTACTTTCACAAAAATGTACCCTGTTTTGATGCTTACGTTAGTGGGAGTATGTAATTGTGTGCTACTATTTCTCTGTCCTTTGTCCAGGTCACTTTTGGTGCCGGCGATCCAACCACTCGGCACCGTAGTACCACTTCCGAATTCGCCACTGCTACTACATCTCCAGGACCCTCCACTATTTTCGGAAACGTCCCTATGACAACAGATTATTTATAAGGTCAATATTAAACTTCCAGCCATTTCTTACCTCACTAGACGATAGCTTCGTGATCTAAATTTTTATATTTGGTATATTGGAGCGTTTTAACATTTAGGTCTCAATATTAAAAGTGTACAAGGCTTCAGCATTTCTTACACGAAGTGACGAAAGCTTTTATGATTTGATTTTTGGATATGAAACGGACATTGCAGTGCCCCCGCAAGCCTCAATCGCAAGGCAAACTGTCGTACCATTCTGTTGTATTTTCACGCCTCTGTCTAGTAGCACTGGGTTACTGTAGAAGGCTAATCTGTTAATTTTGTAAACTAAGAGTACTCATAGTAACAATTGCAAGTTTATACCTTCATTCGTTTAGAAGTTACTGGGATGCTAAGTAACCAAAATTCGACGCTGACTGAATAATTCATGATCATCAAGTACCTTCTACCAGAACTAATACCTTCCTAATAGAGGGCTTAAATTTTACACAGAGATAGGGTTTAATACTCACATAAAGGGAAAACTATCAAAACAAGGATTTTCAAAGGTCTGAAGTAGGTACCTACCTGATATGTGGAACCCAAAGAGCGCAGACAAACTGTATGAGATATATGTTTGTAGTCTGTACTCTCGTGTAGGCAAGCTTACATATCATTTTTAAAAGTGACCATCCTCCGTGGATTTCATCTTACCAACCTTACCCTGTTCATGTAGAACATCAAAGCTCAAGTATCAGCTACTAAGTACTAACCGCCCTGACCTTTCTTTTTAATGTAAGCGGTCACCCAGAGTATCACTCGTGCGTTGCGCGATATTTAATAACTTCATTCTTGAAGAACTCCACACTGCATTCCTTAGAGAAAAACTAGGCAGTGAGCTCATGCCAAAACCTTAGCGTTTGCGGGAGGTTTCTCTGAAACCGCACTGTACGTGACCATTTAAATTAGGTTCTAAAGTGTTAGGATGTAGTGATAGGCCTGTCGATGGTGAGCGGTGCGATGGAAGAAAATAGCCGTAAGCATCATTTCAAATCATTCCTCAGAACAAATCCCATTGTACAAGCGGTAGAACACACACAGGGAAGCAAATTTACTCTCCAGACTTAAGGGTTTGATACAACTTCTGAGTTTGGGATCGTCGACGATTCTTACAGCCCGTCGTTGACCCGAGTCAAAAGGGCCAAGCTGGTATCCAGGCGCACCCGCCTAGAGATGGCAGCAGTACTTCATATAGGGCCGGAATTTTAAAACAGTAACCTTTGCCTCGAGGTAAATTACTACTTCGCTCTGTTGAGTACTCCATATTTTTTAGATGCCAGCTTCACCTTGTCTTGCAAACGATCTCTGAACTGAACATCGCTGGAGATGTCAATACCAAGGATCCCAATGCTCTTGGAGATGGTGAGGAGGGCGTTCTGGAATGGTGGGACCTCAGTAAATGGGGTTTTCTTAGCGGCGAACGCGCAGACTTTTGTCTTCGTAGGGTTGAATTGGATCAAATTTCTGTCAGGTCCCCAGTCAGAGACCTTGGACAGAGTGGTCTCGAATTAAGACACAAGTTCTTCGCGGTTTTTCTTTAAAACGGAACGAGGGATGGTTGCACGGCCCGTGCAATAAGCGTCTCCAGTACTGTCATCTGCATAGCAATGCATGTTGTTGCTGTGACACATATCATTTATATACAGTAGAAACAGCGTAGGAGACAGCACAGAGCCTTGCGGGACACCAGCATTAATGTCCATGCTATCAGAGCAACTATTGCTCGTATGCGTCTGCCAGACAAAAAGACCCATTTGCACAAACCCTCGGGACACTCCGTAAGATGGCAATTTCGATAAAAGACCCCGGTACCAGACCCTATCCACCGCCTTCGTTATGTCCAAGCTGCATGCCAATGACTCCCCCTGACATAATGGCTAGTGCTTATAGATGTGTGAGATACACTAGAAGGTCACCAGCTGAGTGACCGTGGCGAAAGCCATATTGACGGTCACTGGCCGGGTCGTGTTTTTCTAGGACAGTTTTTCTGGAACAGTCACAAAATGTCATTGGTATCTTCTGTGATCTATCAATTCCAATGCGTGCAACATAAAACTCTTATACGAAAACTGAGCCATTATGGTATTGCAGATTTGGCTCTTGAGCTTATCCGCTCATATTTAAGTAGTAGAATGGTGAAGGTTCAAATCAATGAAGTAAAATCCAATGACTCATAAGTAAAATAGGACTTTCTCAAGGTTCTATTTTAGGTCCTTTTCTATTTTAATTTAAATAAATGACTTGCCTTTCTTTATGGAGAAGCTGTGCAAGATTGTACTATTGACAGAAATAAAACTAATTTTGACGACGTAAGTAGTGCACTTTATCAGGTTCTTTAGTGGTTTATGGCAAATAACTTACTTCTTAATGCGAAAAAGACCGAGTGTTTAATATTTATGATGTCAAATGTCAGTAACATAAGTACAAAATCATCCTTAAACGGAGAAGAAATAGAACTATTTGACTCAACATTGTTCCTAGGTATTAATAGGCTGCAGCGGAACCCTCACATCTCAGTTCTTGCAGGAAACTTAGTTCAGCTGCTTATGCAGTTAGAAAAGTTAGTTTAGTTATTTTAGCTTTTTCCATTCCGTCATGTCTTTTGGCATTTTGGTTTGGGGTAAGTCAGCTGATATTAATACAGTCTTTATTTTGCAAAAGAGGGCAGTGTGGTCAATCTATAAATTAAGACCTTGATCTTCTCTTAGGGAACTATTCAGGGAAATTGATATTTTAACTGTTCCTTGCTAATACATCTTCGCTTGTCTAATGTATGTACGCAAAAATGACACTTATTATTTGCTTAAAATACTAACCTACACAGTGTTAATACAAGGAATAAGGATAGATTGGTAGTTCCAAAATGTCGTCTTCAGAACACACATAGCTCTTTCGCAATACAAAGTATATTGTTCTACAATTAAATTTTAGAACATGTGGTTTATTTACCCTTAAATAAATTTAAAATACTTGTCAAAGATAGTGTAATGAAAAAAGGCTACAAAGTTGATGAATACTTAAATGATAAAAATGCTTGGAAGATTCACAACTTAATTGATTTCTATTTGTATTGGGGCATTTGTATAATTTTTGTAAGTTGCTGAGCTTCTTGCTTGCCGGTTCTTCACGGTAATAAATCATTCTGAACCGGTGGTAATTCCTTTAATTAATAATTGAACTGACGATTTAAAAGTATTGTTTAAAAGTCTATTTGAATAAAAAAGTTTGAGTTTGAGTTAGGTATCTTAGAAGCTGTTGATCACACGCTCCATCACCTTGGAGAGGATATTTTTAGATATAGCCCTTTCTAGTTTGACAACTGTCATCCGAAATCAAGATCTTGATGAGATCTATGACTTCTGTACAGATAATACTAGTCTACGACGATATTTTTGGAGACACAAAAGCGTAATCCTAAAACTTTGGGATTGAGGAGTGGTATTTTCTGTGAGGTGCTGTTGATTGTCCTCATTATTATATTACCACATTGTTATGTGCTACAGTTGTGGTGATTAGTGGTGTGGTGATTAGTGTCGGAATATTAAGTATTGTGATGTGAAGCTGAAGGAGTTTTCGAAGGATCAAAATGTAATATCGACGGTTTGAAAATAATCTGATCGCTCCCAAGTTTAATTTAGTAGCGCAAACTTAAAGTTTTTTCGGAAAAACTTAAGGATCTAAGTGTCAAATTGTCTGTCGGACAAGTTTATTTGTTTGTTTGTTTGTATACACTTTATTGTATAAAAATTAAAAACACAGTAGTTCACTTAAATAAACTATACTACTACTACTTTTTTACTCAGGCGAACTTATTCCTAAAAGGGATTTCTTCAAGTCAACCTAAAATATTCTCACGTCACTTGACTGAGATTTTTACGGAACGTCTATCTGCGGACCGTGAAAGGCATGCATTATAAGGTGAGTGTGAGACTTTTACACATCGTGAATCACGTCTCACTGCAAATCCTGAGTCATGTTCTCTCGCGTAAATCCGGGAAGTTCATCTCACTGCGGACCGTGGACGGCATGCACTGTACGTGAAATTAAATCTCACTTGAGTTTTGTAATTGTACCTCACCATCGTCAGCACGTCAACATATAAAATTTATGCGCGGGCGACGACGCAGACACAGCTATTATTCAAATATATCTTCTTAGATCACATAAAATCTACCGGATTTTTTGTGACCTAAGAAGACTTATCAAGTAAAATTTAACAGAATAGATGGTATGATGGCAGAATTTTAACAGATATGAATATACGGAAGAACAGACGCATATGCGAATTTCCCGGGTCCGGTTTTGCCTACATTCGATCATAATTTTTAATATTATGATCAAATTTAATTCTAATATTTTTTAGCGAATCCCGTAGCGTGAAACCTTGAATAAGTATTTAATGGCAACAGACTCTTTGTCAAACCTTGTGGTATGCTTTCTAAATTTTTGTGTGAGTTTTAAATTTTAAAAAGCGCATTGCCTTTCCTTTGTTACTCAGAACAATTTAAAATAAATGATACATACATATATTATACACTTACTTTGGGCTACTGCTATTGACAATATAGTAAGCAAAAACGATATTTCACTGAGACCCATTTTGTATGAAAAATTTAATAAATTAAAAAGAAAACAACTGTCCACAAGTTACAGTGAGGACTAACACGCACACTCTGATAACGACAGTAGATATAATTTTGACTGTGCGTACAGAAAACCGACGAGTTGGTTGATTTTGTAAGGTTCAAGTTCAGTGATACATTGACCCAGTGTCGTGTTAGCGGGGAGCTGAAGGGGCGCCGCCCTGAGTATGTCAATGTCAGATTATTTTATTATCTAATGCCGAAGCCAAACTTTGCCTCAGATGCAATGTTGCTATGCAGAATATTGCCCTAGATTTATAGATGCCCCTATAAATTACGTGATGCAAAATCCCCCCCCCCTTTAAATTTTTTACTTGGACACACTTTTTGGCACCCACTTGGTATTAAATGGGTGACACATTGGCAGACAATCACTGATCTAATCTACTTGCGCTATTTACTCGTGATGTTTTTGATTTTTCACTGACCCATTAGGTACCTAATGTGATGACCGGCTGAACTGAGCCATTATGGTATTGCAGATTTGGCTCTTGAGCTTATCCGCTCATATTTAAGTAGTAGAATGGTGAAGGTTCAAATCAATGAAGTAAAATCCAATGACTCATAAGTAAAATAGGACTTTCTCAAGGTTCTATTTTAGGTCCTTTTCTATTTTAATTTAAATAAATGACTTGCCTTTCTTTATGGAGAAGCTGTGCAAGATTGTACTATTGACAGAAATAAAACTAATTTTGACGACGTAAGTAGTGCACTTTATCAGGTTCTTTAGTGGTTTATGGCAAATAACTTACTTCTTAATGCGAAAAAGACCGAGTGTTTAATATTTATGATGTCAAATGTCAGTAACATAAGTACAAAATCATCCTTAAACGGAGAAGAAATAGAACTATTTGACTCAACATTGTTCCTAGGTATTAATAGGCTGCAGCGGAACCCTCACATCTCAGTTCTTGCAGGAAACTTAGTTCAGCTGCTTATGCAGTTAGAAAAGTTAGTTTAGTTATTTTAGCTTTTTCCATTCCGTCATGTCTTTTGGCATTTTGGTTTGGGGTAAGTCAGCTGATATTAATACAGTCTTTATTTTGCAAAAGAGGGCAGTGTGGTCAATCTATAAATTAAGACCTTGATCTTCTCTTAGGGAACTATTCAGGGAAATTGATATTTTAACTGTTCCTTGCTAATACATCTTCGCTTGTCTAATGTATGTACGCAAAAATGACACTTATTATTTGCTTAAAATACTAACCTACACAGTGTTAATACAAGGAATAAGGATAGATTGGTAGTTCCAAAATGTCGTCTTCAGAACACACATAGCTCTTTCGCAATACAAAGTATATTGTTCTACAATTAAATTTTAGAACATGTGGTTTATTTACCCTTAAATAAATTTAAAATACTTGTCAAAGATAGTGTAATGAAAAAAGGCTACAAAGTTGATGAATACTTAAATGATAAAAATGCTTGGAAGATTCACAACTTAATTGATTTCTATTTGTATTGGGGCATTTGTATAATTTTTGTAAGTTGCTGAGCTTCTTGCTTGCCGGTTCTTCACGGTAATAAATCATTCTGAACCGGTGGTAATTCCTTTAATTAATAATTGAACTGACGATTTAAAAGTATTGTTTAAAAGTCTATTTGAATAAAAAAGTTTGAGTTTGAGTTAGGTATCTTAGAAGCTGTTGATCACACGCTCCATCACCTTGGAGAGGATATTTTTAGATATAGCCCTTTCTAGTTTGACAACTGTCATCCGAAATCAAGATCTTGATGAGATCTATGACTTCTGTACAGATAATACTAGTCTACGACGATATTTTTGGAGACACAAAAGCGTAATCCTAAAACTTTGGGATTGAGGAGTGGTATTTTCTGTGAGGTGCTGTTGATTGTCCTCATTATTATATTACCACATTGTTATGTGCTACAGTTGTGGTGATTAGTGGTGTGGTGATTAGTGTCGGAATATTAAGTATTGTGATGTGAAGCTGAAGGAGTTTTCGAAGGATCAAAATGTAATATCGACGGTTTGAAAATAATCTGATCGCTCCCAAGTTTAATTTAGTAGCGCAAACTTAAAGTTTTTTCGGAAAAACTTAAGGATCTAAGTGTCAAATTGTCTGTCGGACAAGTTTATTTGTTTGTTTGTTTGTATACACTTTATTGTATAAAAATTAAAAACACAGTAGTTCACTTAAATAAACTATACTACTACTACTTTTTTACTCAGGCGAACTTATTCCTAAAAGGGATTTCTTCAAGTCAACCTAAAATATTCTCACGTCACTTGACTGAGATTTTTACGGAACGTCTATCTGCGGACCGTGAAAGGCATGCATTATAAGGTGAGTGTGAGACTTTTACACATCGTGAATCACGTCTCACTGCAAATCCTGAGTCATGTTCTCTCGCGTAAATCCGGGAAGTTCATCTCACTGCGGACCGTGGACGGCATGCACTGTACGTGAAATTAAATCTCACTTGAGTTTTGTAATTGTACCTCACCATCGTCAGCACGTCAACATATAAAATTTATGCGCGGGCGACGACGCAGACACAGCTATTATTCAAATATATCTTCTTAGATCACATAAAATCTACCGGATTTTTTGTGACCTAAGAAGACTTATCAAGTAAAATTTAACAGAATAGATGGTATGATGGCAGAATTTTAACAGATATGAATATACGGAACAACAGACGCATATGCGAATTTCCCGGGTCCGGTTTTGCCTACATTCGATCATAATTTTTAATATTATGATCAAATTTAATTCTAATATTTTTTAGCGAATCCCGTAGCGTGAAACCTTGAATAAGTATTTAATGGCAACAGACTCTTTGTCAAACCTTGTGGTATGCTTTCTAAATTTTTGTGTGAGTTTTAAATTTTAAAAAGCGCATTGCCTTTCCTTTGTTACTCAGAACAATTTAAAATAAATGATACATACATATATTATACACTTACTTTGGGCTACTGCTATTGACAATATAGTAAGCAAAAACGATATTTCACTGAGACCCATTTTGTATGAAAAATTTAATAAATTAAAAAGAAAACAACTGTCCACAAGTTACAGTGAGGACTAACACGCACACTCTGATAACGACAGTAGATATAATTTTGACTGTGCGTACAGAAAACCGACGAGTTGGTTGATTTTGTAAGGTTCAAGTTCAGTGATACATTGACCCAGTGTCGTGTTAGCGGGGAGCTGAAGGGGCGCCGCCCTGAGTATGTCAATGTCAGATTATTTTATTATCTAATGCCGAAGCCAAACTTTGCCTCAGATGCAATGTTGCTATGCAGAATATTGCCCTAGATTTATAGATGCCCCTATAAATTACGTGATGCAAAATCCCCCCCCCCTTTAAATTTTTTACTTGGACACACTTTTTGGCACCCACTTGGTATTAAATGGGTGACACATTGGCAGACAATCACTGATCTAATCTACTTGCGCTATTTACTCGTGATGTTTTTGATTTTTCACTGACCCATTAGGTACCTAATGTGATGACCGGCTGACAGCGTGACAGCAGGCGCGGTCGCAGCCTTAGATTTTGGGGGGTCAACTAGACTCAAGTAGCGTTTCATGGGCAAACTTTATTAGTAAACCATACATGCCATCACGCTTGTTTTCTGGAAGAGTAGTCAGTTACGAACGGCAGACTTCCACTTGCTACGATCCTTGCACCCTGCTTCCATTATATTCACTTCCGTCAGTGTTTTTAAGCGTTGTCGATTTAAACGTACTCTTTACCTTTTCTAAGAACGGATAAGCGATCTGTTCGATGGGGTCTTTATCGACCCTTCCGTTTAATTTCGTCTCGCTTACTATCAGGCGGACCGTTAGCTTGTTTGCAATCTTAATTGTATGAAAAAAAACCGATTCAGGCATCAAAATGCGTTAACAAATTGCAGATTTCCGGTCAGGTGTACTGAATCCTACCTCTTGCCCCTTTACTTGTATTAAGTTTCCTAGCAGCCGCTTTTGCGTGTCTTTATGTCTTTTTGTCTGCATTTTCCAGTTTAGAACACATTTCCAATTAGAGTTTTTTCCCGAAAATTCGCAAAAATAACTAATTCAAAGAACCATCAATTAGTGATTTTTTTTTATTTCTTAAGATCTGAGCTCTTGTCGGTGTAACTGATATAGAACTTTCCACTTTTTTCTATCTAATGTCTTTCACCTTCTTGTATGACATGAAATCCACTTTCGCTTTTATTTGGCTCATGTAACTCTTTATTGGTCTTCCTCTTTCTCTTTATCCTTCTATCTTTCCCTCTATGATATTTTTTATAAAGCTTTCATGTCTTAAAAGATGGCCAATCATCTTCCCCCTTTTATTTCGTATGCTTTGAATTATCTCTCTATTTTAATTTATTCTTTTCTACTGTACTCCATTTCGTTTGTGACTTTTTCTGTCCAGATAATTCTTTCCATTCTCCAACACCACATCTCAAATGCCTCTATTAGCTCCCTTTCTTTCTGTGTCATTGTCCACGTCTAACACCCATATAAAGCTATACTCTATATATATATATATATGTTTTATCATTTCCTTTTATATATTTTTTGGGTAATTGGGATGTAAATATTTGTTTCTTTCTGTGGAACGCCTGTTTTACTAACGCTATTCTGGATAAAATGTTTCTTGTACATTTAAAATATGTAGTAGTATGGTTGCCCAGATATTTGAAACTGTTTACTTCTTCTTGTACTTAACTTTAACTGTGTATGGAGATCTGGTTTTCTGTTTGTTTCGGCAATCATAGTTTTTGTTTTATGAACGTTGATGCTCAATGAATATTCTTTTAATATATTGTTTATTATATTAAGTAATTCTTGTAGGTCGTTATGTGTTTCTGTACCTACTGCTATGATATGCGCAAATCTTATGAATTGTCAACCTCTTTGTCATTTATTTCCTAAATTTTTTATATTGCTGATTCCATAAAGATATTGAATATGAGTGACGAGAGTGGACAACCCTGTCTTACTTATTAGTAATTAGGATTAAATAAAACCCAGAACTTTTCAAATCTGCCACTTTATAGACATACACTACCTATCATTTTTATCATGAGAAAAGTCATTGGAAAAAATTTGGGGTAGGTTATATTCCTCGGCACCTACCCGTCGCGTCGGGTCAAGTTTGTGTAAATAATTTTGGGGGATCATGACCCCCAGACAGGTGACAGTTTAATTGAGTTCACAAATGACAAACAAGTAATGCCACACCACTTCTCTACCTCCTTTCCTTAGTACATCTCACTAAGTGTGGCGAAGTTAGATGTGTTGGGGGCAAAGGTACCAGAGAGAGTTACCAGACTGAATGTAGCTGAGATACAAATCAATATAGACGTACAGTAACAGTCATTTCAACTTGTTGTTTTCTGTTATGTAATTAGATATAAATGTTCATATTTTAATGACCTAATGAAGATAAAGAGCAAGGTTCACAATTTGCCGATAAATTAAATATATAAAATTATTATGAGGCAAGTGTAAAAAAAATTAATGGCGCTGTGGTTATCTACTACTACTACAATACCGTACCTCGTATACTAAGAATCACCAAAAGTTATTGACAAAGCCATATTATTTCCAACACGCATCACTATACAAGTCTTCAACGCAAAACTGGGCTGGATGAATGACACTTGTCTTATATGATCTTAAAACTGGACGGTCATCATCGCAGCCGCGTTGTAACTAAAGACACCGGCACCTCGATGTAGGTCCCTATCACCTCGATGTAGGTCCCTATCACCAGTCTCAATTTTATGTTTATTTTTTGATTTATTTACGTATCACTGGAAATTGGACATATTTTTAAGTAGTCGTTTTGCAGGATTCATTGGAAAAGTATCCTACAAAATAGAATATATATTTTTTCCTATCTAATGCAATTTTTCCACCTAGGAGCTTTTGCAATACTTACTATGGTGGAACGTTTTTTTTGCTGGAACGTTTTTTTTAGAAGGTTCTGATTCTATGAATATAGTTTGCTACAGCAAGCTCATAGTCTAAGAGGGACATGCATGGATTATTTGTCGCGGAAGGTAAATATTCAGGATTGGTCAAATAAATCCCGTATATAACATCAGCCAGCCAATCGGGGATAGTAGGTGTAGGTGGAGAGACAAGCAACGGCCAGATGTTTTGTCAGAATGTTAGCAATAGTGTTAAAAACAGTGTTCCGAAACAATAGCCAAAAATCTGGGGACACCTGCGACTCAGGCAACCCCCAAGTAGTGGGGTTGATCGAAAAAAAAAACAACGGTTTGGTTCGTGGCTGACATTTTAACAGTACGTTCAGAACAGCATATTGAACGGAAGATTTGAACATCAGCGAGCAATCCGGGGACAATAGCACAGGATATTGTCAGAGTTTTTCCTTTGAGCCAGGTACGCATCATGATTTTTTTGAATGTTAGAAGTATTGTTAAAAACAGTTTGCCAAAATATCGGCCAGAAATCCAGGGACTAACTAACGCTTAGACAAAATTATGATTAGAATAACAAACACCAAACTTTTGTTCAATAAACCATTCAGGAATAAGTTTAACATGTAATTGTACATATCAAAATCAATAGGTATAGGTATTGCTATTTGTTTTCCTAGGAAATTCCCTTATGTTCAAATTTTACGTTCAAAATGCTGTTCTGAATGTACTATACTGAACAGAATATTAAGATGTGTAGGTAACCCTGGCTAGTAGATGCTGGAATGGAACGTAACAGAATATTTAGATGATGTGTAGGTAATAAAATAAACAATGACGTTCTCGTGGGTATCTTCTCTTACACCCCTTCTGGGTGTTGAGGTGCGGGTGTCGGGGGAGGGGAATTTACCTCCCACCATGACCCGGGCAGAAGCTCAGGGGTGCTGGACACTCCCGGTGAAATTTAAAAAGGAGGCCTACTTTTCCTGAGGCGATATTGATAGTGGAAATAAATTGAAAAATGGAACGAGATTAGGCGCCAAAAAATGAAAACAAAACAAGTTAAAAGGACAGAAATGAAAAGTAAAATAAAATAAAAACAAAAACAAAACATAACCAAAAATAAAAGCAAAATAAAAACGAGATAAAAGCAAAATAAAAACGAAAATAAAAACAAAATAAAAGCGAAATAAAAACGAAATAAAAACGAAATAAAAGCGAGTATGACGTTCTAAGTAGCGTCCTTGCTAGCTTGAAAGATAACAATACGTTAAAGTAGCATAGTTAGTTTCATATATGTTTGTCACAATATTATTAGAAATCGAAGCATTATGTGGGCTGAAATTCCTGCCAAACACTTTAAAGCTCGAAAAAGGGAGGAAAATGGTCCAATGAAAAAAATCAAAAGTCTATGAAATTGCCGTTTTGTATCAAAAAGTTAAAGAATAATAATTTTTCCTCAGCATTGACAAGTTAAATACGAACTTAACACAATGATAGGGAAGCTCGCATATCTCCAGCTAGCTGCTCCCACACGATAACACCAGACCCCACACTGCACAACTGACTGTCTTCAATCAAAAGGGCTGGAAATTATGAGATGGAAATTCTCCGTCAACTACCTTACTCACCAGACTTTGCGCCCACAGAATTCTTTTTTTTTTTTAGAATTTAGACATCTTAGTAGGAAAATACTTTCTATACAGCTAAGAGGCTTCGATTAATTTAAGGAGGACGGTTTCCGAGATACCATGGTCCTGCTAGCTTTAGACTAAAGCTAGCGTAACCACCATCGTATCTCCGGACCTATTTCACCTATCAACACGGGGTTTGCACCCTATTTTTTTGCTATTGTTCCACCCGCCCTGAATTCGGTTATCAGTGTCGAATTTCAACGGCAACTCTTCAATTATAGAAAAAAAAAACCGACTCAAACTTGACGTTTTCAAGTAATCTATGTTCTTTCCCGGGACTTAGGTTACTTGAAACGGTCAAGTGTGAGTCGGTATTTTTCTATAATTGAGGAGTTGCTGTTGAAATCCTGCACTGATAACCGAATTCAGGGCGGGTGGAACCGCGGGCAAAAGCTAGTTGTAATATATCACCGACAGCGTTAAAAAAAGGCAAAAAAATAGCAAAACTAAGGTAGCTGTATAGAAAGTATTTTCCTACTAAGATGTCTAAATTCTAAAAAAAAAAAAGAATTCTGTGGGCGCAAAGTCTGGTGAGTAAGGTAGTTGACGGAGAATTTCCATCTCATAATTTCCAGCCCTTTTGATTGAAGACAGTCAGTTGTGCAGTGTGGGGTCTGGTGTTATCGTGTGGGAGCAGCTAGCTGGAGATATGCGAGCTTCCCTATCATTGTGTTAAGTTCGTATTTAACTTGTCAATGCTGAGGAAAAATTATTATTCTTTAACTTTTTGATACAAAACGGCAATTTCATAGACTTTTGATTTTTTTCATTGGACCATTTTCCTCCCTTTTTCGAGCTTTAAAGTGTTTGGCAGGAATTTCAGCCCACATAAGGCTTCGATTTCTAATAATATTGTGACAAACATATATGAAACTAACTATGCTACTTTAACGTATTGTTATCTTTCAAGCTAGCAAGGACGCTACTTAGAACGTCATACTCGCTTTTATTTCGTTTTTATTTCGCTTTTATTTTGTTTTTATTTTCGTTTTTATTTCCCTTTTATCTCGTTTTTATTTTGCTTTTATTTTTTGTTATGTTCTGTTTTTGTTTTTATTTTATTTTACTTTTCATTTCTGTCCTTTTAACTTGTTTTGTTTTCATTTTTGGCGCCTAATCTCGTTCCATTTTTCAATTTATTTCCACTATCAATATCGCCTCAGGCGGTATTACATAGACACCTTCAAGGGGCCTGAAATGTAGGCCTCCTTTTTAAATTTCACCGGGGGTGTCCAGCACCCCTGAGCTTCTGCCCGGGTCATGGTGAGAGGTAAATTCCCCTCCCCCGACACCCGCACCTCAACACCCAGAAGGGGTGTAAGAGAAGATACCCACGAGAACGTCATTGTTTATTTTATTACCTACACATCACACCAAAAAAATAGCAAAAAAATAAGGTGAAAACCCCGTGTCGATAGGTACAATAGGTCCGGAGATACGATGGTGGCTACGCTAGCTTTAGTCTAAAGCTAGCAGGACCATGGTATCTCGGAAACCGGTGGAGCAAAAAAATCAATTGTTTGGCAAATAATTAGCAAAAAAATGTGGTATAAGTGGCATCGTGGCCTTATGACTTGGCTACGCCAGCTTTATAGACACCTTGGAGTGGACCAAGCGGTCACTCAGTGTCCCTCCTATCCACCCTATCATTTGCGTCCCGCCGCCGTCGAGGCAAGTCACGGACAGACCGGTAAGGTGACCCCTCCCCCTCAGGGTTTTGTTGCCTACCGCACCACCGCACAGGTTTGCGTTGTTTCACCTCGGGGTGATCGAAAACACGCTGTCTCCCCCCTTTATGCCCATCGCCCAAGTATTTTTGTATGTGCCAATCACCCTCAGGTCAGCTTACCTGTAGGTATTGTGCGACTAACTTCGGGATTGCCCCTTGCTGATCCTAACTTCCATGTTCCAGGACCTATAGAGCTGCTCTTAGGTGCTGATGTCCTAGGCATGTTGACTTTGGGAGCAGGGAAATTGCTTCCGCCAGGTGGACTGGTCGCGGTTGCGACTGACCTGGGACACATAATAATGGGCCCAGCACAACCACTAGTGCATGTACGCTAGCCCGATCACATGACTTGGGTGGGTCTATTATGGTGGGATTTATTATTTTTAAAATGACTATATAACGAAATATTCTGTGAATATTCAAGCGTCTACCTGTTGCCCTTATCAATATCAAGCAAAAACGAGCAAAAAAATCACATTTGTTGTATAGGAGCCCCCTTAAATATTGATTTTATTCTGTTTTTTAGTATTTGCTGTTACAGCGGCAAATGAAATATATCTTATGTGAAAATTTCAACTGCTTCTATCTACTATCACGGTTCATGAGATACAGCTTGGTGACAGACGGACGGACGGACAGCGGAGTCTTAGTAATAGGGTCCCGTTTTTTACGTGATACTCGCCGGATCCCACAACTTGTATGGGTCTCTCTCTCGCTGAAGCGATTCAGCGGTTTTGGCAAGTAGAAAAGCCCCCAAGTGCATCTCGTCAGAACCCTGAAGACCCGGACTGTGAAGCGTTCTTTCTGAATAACACAGCCAGGCTCTAATCCGGTAATTTTTTGAAAAATTGCTATTTCGTTCCGACAGGCCTCCTTCGGGTCACTCCAGAAATACAAAATAGACTAGCAGCCATGGAGAGACGTATGACCCAAAGTCCAGAATTTAAGCAGAAATATGTAGCATTCATGCGGGAATATTTTGAGCTGGGACACATGTTCGTATCTAGGTTAGATTAGCGGAACCACGAACATTATTTTTTCCCTCACCGTGCGGTTTTTAAAGGTGATAAAATACGTGTCGTATTTGATGGTTCTGCCCCATCTTCTACGGGCGTGTCAATAAATGAGTGTTTGTATACGGGTCAAGCTTCATCGTGATATTGCTGAAGTCATTGAAGTCGACATCATGGGGTCGTAATGATTGCGGACATTAAGATGATATGTAGGCAAACATTCATTCACTGGGATGATAGTAGGTATCAGCTCATTCTTTGGCGAGAACACCCCTTGCATCCAGTCACGGTTTTTGAGCTGAATAATTAGTGACTTCTTAGAGCTGGCTGAGCGTCAGCGGCTTAGTTTCCCTATGACATCTGTACGGGAACCGCCAGTAAAAAAGAGACCTTATTGCTAAATAATGAACTTTTGGAACTTATGAAGGCTGGTGGTTATAAGCTGAGGTCTTGTTCGGTGCCTCTATTCTGAAACGAGCTGTGGCGACCTTGCCCCGTGTCCCTGTTATTTCGGATTCTCTCATTTGAGGAGTCTCATTCCAATTCGATCCGGCTGGGCCAGGGGATTTTTCGATAGAGATAAGCGATGACGCATCGTCCTTTCACTTGGTACGATAGTGACCGTGCGTCGCTTGTGGCCGGTGCAATTAGTTCTAGAATGGTTGAAAACGGTGACACTCGCAACTGCGTACTTAGTATATCCTCGTGATCGATTGGAAATACCAATTCGTGGTATCGACGCGTGCTTGGTGGATATATACATTAAGTGTGAAGTTATTTAATATTTGAAAGGACTGAAGTGCAAGTGTACAAGGGACATTCTGGCTAGTGATCTCGTCGTGTTTGGAAAGTGAAATAGCGTTGCGACGCCCGGGCGACACACTTTTTTTCTGATAATTTACATCTACTCTCTTAGCACTAATATCCTCTAATTTTATATAAGGTAAACTTGTTCCTCGCAAGAGCAAGGCCCCCCAACCTGTTGATAGAATAGACTGACCATCACCCCTTCCTATCGAGACTGGTAGTCACATAAGGTTAGTCAAAACAGGACATTTTTGGTAGCAGCATATTAAGTATCCGGAAGATACAGTCATAGTATCATGACAATCTGAGTTACTGTCATAGAATCAGCGCGGGCTACTGTAATAATATTAACGCAATTTATTGTTATAGTATCAGCACAATCTGACAGTTTTAATACAAACTACTGTCATAGTTTCAACGCGTCCTATTTTCAAAGTATCAATGCAATCTACTGTCATAGTTTTAACGCAATCTAATGTCATTGTATCAACGCAATCTTCTTTCATAGTATTAACGCAATCTATTGTCATAGTATCAACGCAAATCACTGTCATAGCACAAACACAATCTACTGTCATAGTATCAATGCAATCTCCTGTCATAGTAGCAGCGCATTCTAATGTCATTGTATCAACGCAATCTACTGTCATAGTGTTAACACAATAGGTAAACTGTTACAGTATCAACACAACCTATTGTCATAGTATCAACGCAAAAAACTATCATAGTATCAACGCAATCTAATGTCAGTGAATCATCGCAATAAACTGTCAATGTATTGTTATAGTATCGACGTAATCTATTGTCATAGTATTAACGCAATCTACTGTCAAAGTATCAACGCAAATTACTGTCATAGCAAAAACGCAATTTACTGTCATAGTATTAAAGCAATAGGTATACTGTTACAGTATCAACGCAATAAACTATTATAGTATCAACGGAATCTAATGTCATTGTATCAACGCAATCTATTTTCATAGAAATAACGCAATCTACTGTCATAGTATCAACGCAAATTACTGTCATAGCACAAACGCAATCTACTGTCATAGTTTCAACTCAACCTAGTGTCATTGTATCAACGCAATAAACTGTCATATTATAATCACAATCTACTGTCGTAGTTCCAACGCTATCTACTGTCATAATATCAATGCAATTTACTGACATAGTATTAATGCAATTTACTGTCGTAGTTCCAACGCAATCTACTGTCAAAGTATCAGCGCAATCTACTATTATAGTATCAATGCAATTTACTGTCAGAGTTTTTAAAAGAAACTCAAAATTCAAAATCTTTTTATTTCAATGGGTTTCTTTGAACACTTTTGAAGAGTCAAGAGAAATTAACAAGAAATTGCTATACTAACTAATTACAATAGTGGTTTATTGCCAATATCCAATAGTTACTCTTTGTCAAACTACAAACGTCATACAATACTGTCATAGTATCAATGCGATTTAATTAGCCCATTTGTTATTAAGGCTAGTGCTAAAATGAAACAATTTGTATTATTAAAAATTATAATATCTATTATTTTATTTTATATTGCATGTCATAAAATATAATAGCACTTATTAGCTAAATGACTAATTAATTCTTACAAATAATTACTGTACTAAAATAAAATCACATCATTAGCTGATAGACATCTCTACGATCTGAATCTTTCCTCACCGCGGTCTTTTGTACTCCGAATCGGATTCCTCAGATGAACCTGGAAACATTCCAAATTATTTATATACACACACACACACACACACACACATATCACATATGTGTATATATTTATAAATAAATAATCTATGTACATACTAATTCATATTTTTCCTAAAATGGTTGTGGAATAAGTGGTTTTCTTAGAGGACTGCAATATGGGGTTCTTCAAGAAGAAGTTATTAGATTTTTAAAGGGTTGCAACGCGCGAGTGATGCCCCTGGTTTTGCGACGTTAGTATGTTTGCCACCTTAGTCGTATATAAAAAAAAGGGAAAAATAGTGTAACCAGTACATTTTTTTTCTTTCAAAATGTCTATGAATTTATATTTGTAAATTAAATACATTAATAAGCAATTTTCACCTCAGATTTCACCCGTTAAAGAACCTCTTCCTGTGGAAACTTTCTATCAGGTATAAAATAAGTAAGTATGTACTTATCATATGTATCTGTTTTATGATGTAGGTGTGTATTTAGCCACTCGTTACCGCCTCACGGGGAAGTAAAACCTTGACGCTTTACAAACATACGCTATTTCTATAGAGTTAATGGAAATTCTAGTTAATATATCTTACTAGAAGCAATGGCTCGATGGCAGTAGCGGCCGCGCCAGCCGGCCTCGCAGTGACAGGAGCCAGCCCGGCATGTGCCGTGGCGACAGGGCCGGCCGCAGCCCCCGGCGCCTCCACCCCCTCGCCGCCCCACCTCGCAGTGGTCGCCCCCCAGCCCCGCAGGACACCGGCACTTGTTCACCCCCCGGCACTTCCCGCCGCCCAGGCACGGAATCACGCACTTAGCTGTTAACATCCAACAAAACGCTCATCATTGCTTATAAAAAAGGCATATTATTACATTTACCTTATTTTTCTTAAGTAAAACATACGGTTTTTTTTGTTTTAAGCCAATCAAATGTCACATGATTTGCATGAATATCATCAATATTGAGGCTATTTTGAATGTGGTGGTGGATTATGTATATGTGTTTGTTGGATAAAAGATTTTTTATGTAAGTTTTGCTTCTAAAATTTGAGGAAAGTTCACTATTTTTTATTTTCGAAGAATTAGGAATAGTTTATACGTAACGAATTTCTCTGTCAGCAAATAGTATTGTCTAACTTAATAAGGCTACGTATGTTAAATACAGGCAAAAACTTAACTATAATAATTCTTCGAAATTTAGCGAGACTTTAAAAACTGATTGTAGTAATTCTGAATATTCACTTATATTTTGAAAATGGTTCTCAAAACGGTCCTCCTTTGGATTTAAAAAGTTTCGAAATTAAATACTCACAAAATTCACACCGCAACCCATAATAACCCTTAGGGCACTCGCACGTGTCTTTCTGTATGCATTTGCCACCGTTGAGACACTTCTGTGCACAAATACCTGAAATGGATATAAAATTACTAATAATCCTACTGATATTATAAATGTGAAAGTATGTCCGGATGGATGTGAAGTTGCCGCGGTAATAACTATAACAGAGTTAAACGAACTATACCTGCAGCTATAGCTTGCTTTAGCAAACTTCATTAGTAGTAGTAGTAAGGAGTTCCACGCCGATAGCCGAATTAGGGGGGGCGGAGCCGCTGGAAAAGTCTAGTAATTAATATATTTAGAAAAGTTCAACCACAATTCGTTGGGAATGTTAAGCGTTTTTCCCAAGGTGAAACCGGCATGGCACAACCAGTTGAGCCGTGAGGAAAAATCTCGATACTGTTAATTATATTAAATGTGACGGTAGAACCGTTGCTTATAAGAAGATATCAATTTAAGTCTACAAAGTGCAGAAAAATCTTTTTATTAGTACCGAAGATTCAATCTCAGCAATCAGTCTCTATTTATATTTATTTATTTATATAAAAAAACTTAGAGGTTTAAGACTCTTTTTAAAAATATCGTTGTTTACCAAAGGATTAGTACTGTAAACGGTACCCTTTTTGCAGAGTAATTCTGGAGGTGGAAAGCTAATCTCTCGTCTTTGGTCCGAAGCTAAGCACAAACCTCTGCGCGTTTTATATTCATATACAGAACAAAAAGTATACTTCTATTTTACTTGTCAAATCCCCCAAAGGTGATTTAGCAGGCTCACTAAACCTTAGCTTAGATTAGGTTTTAACATCCCGATTACTCCGCGAAATGCTTTAGTTAATAAACTTATTTGGTCCAGTCACAAATTTGCAAGAAGGCATAGTTTTTAAGGTTTCGTACCTGAAAAGGACAAAAAGGACCTGTTATAGGTTCACTTTGTTGTCCATCTGTCTTTCAAGGCACTTTTTTCAGGGACGCGTGACGGTATTACATTGAAATTTAAATCAAATACTAAAGTCTACGGTCACTAAAAGTTTTAAAATATCAAACTTCTAAGTCATTGCAATAAAAAAAAATGCCCAAACTACGGTTATTTTCGTCGCATATATGACAAAAATAAATCAAAACCTATGGAGTTCCCGTAAGCTATGCCTTGTAGCACAAATAAAGGAAAAAATCTGAAAACCGTAAATTTGTTATTAAAATAACAAATTTTTTTTTTGCGATTATAAACTTATTTGCATTTGGTTTTTTTTTTTAATACCATTAAGGTGGCAAACAAGCACACGGTCCGCAAGATGGTAAGCGGTCACCGTGGCCTATGGACGCTTGTAACACCAGGGGTATCAATATCGCGTTGCCGACCCTTCAAAAATCCAATAACTTCTTTCTTGAAGAACTTCATACTGTAGTCCTTAGAGAAAACTTTGGCAGGGAGATATTCTAAACTAATATGGTAAAATGGTTAACTAACCGCAACCTATGTCGATGTATTGCGACAACAGTTGTCCAACGGCAAAGTTAAGTTTGCCCCTCAATACAGTTTACCTTTTACGGTACCCTCGGTGCGCGAGTTCAACTCGCGCTTGACTGGTTTTTTATTTATGATGTACTAGGTACACTACTAATACAATATTATAGTGTTACAAATTATTATATCATTTCATTGCATAATACGTACCGCCCTCACAGTTGCGGCCCTGGTACCCTCGCGGGCAAGAGCAGAGCCCGGGTGCGGTGCAGTTCCCACCGTTCATGCACTGCGGGTAGCAGAGCGCGGTACGACAGTGCTGCCCCATGTACCCCTCGGGGCATTGGCAGATCTTCTGCGCGTTGCACCACCCTTGGTTCGCACATTTCTTGTCGCACTCCGGATCCGGACCTTGAATTTTAAAAATCTATTTGCTATTAAAATTCTATGACCAACTGTACATCAGCATCATCCTAACTAATAATATTATTTAGAGAATGAGTTTGTTTCTATTTATAATAGGTAATCTCCGTTAATACAATGCAGGGTTCTTCAAGAAGAAAGTGATAAGATCTTTAAAGTCGAGATCTTTTGTTATCGAGATCGAGACATACAAATTTGGTCTCGAGAAGCAAAATGTACTTTCATACATTTTGCCGCCAAGAACACGAAATCCGTGCTCTCCAGACTTTTTCGCAAAAAGACCGTAAGTAGAAGCTTTTTTGCCACCTTGGTTGCCTTAAAAAACAACTACTAGCCCAATTTGAATTATTTAGTATACTTGCATTTTCCTCGATGGACATCACGGATAGGTACGTATGTTTTATTCTGTAAAATTAAGGGTTTCCGAAGATAAGGGGACGAAGCACTGAACACAGGTTTAGGTAACAAAGAAGCCACTCAAAAACGGGTAGTTTATATTATGAGCACATTAGTTGTATAAAAATTTGCATCTTCTGCGACTTATTATAGACATTCGACAGCCTCCGACATGAAAAACTTAGTTATAAACTTAAAAGCGTTAGATTTGGCTCTCCAGCATCATACCTAAAAGTAGAACGCAGAATTCTGATCAATGGACAAGTCTACTGACACAGAAGTAAAACTAGTTTCTCAAGAATTCTAGGTCTTTTTCAGTTTTTAGTTTGCATAAATTTATTTGCCTTTCTGTGTAGAAAATCTTTCCTGCCATGTAAAAGGAGCCTTCTCAAGATATATATCTTTGCCTTAACTGATTTACCCTGTTGCGATTGTCGTCGATTAACTGAGTTACCCTGTTGCGATTGTCGTCAATTAACTGATTTACCCTGTTGCGATTGTCGTCGATTAACTGAGTTACCCTGTTGCGATTGTCGTCGATTAACTGATTTACCCTGTTGCGATTGTCGTCGATTAACTGAGTTACCCTGTTGCGATTGTCGTCGATTAACTGAGTTACCCTGTTGCGATTGTCGTCGATTAACTGATTTACTCTGTTGCGATTGTCGTCGATTGCGGACGCAAGAATTTAATAAACCAGTATGGTCAAATGGTACGTAGATAGGTACCTACTTTCCGCAACACCACAAACTTGCTCCACATCACCGCATTGTGGGAAAGGTGTTGATTTATTTGACCTCTCTCTGTTGGTTAGGCACGTGATGATACAACTTTACTAAATTGGTAAAAACCAAATATGAAACGTACATAAATACTCCGAGTGACCAATTACATGAGTAAATAAGGAAAATGTACAACCAGATACATATAATTATTTGTCCTGGCACGGTAAGGCTTCAGCCATTTGGTTTAGTTAAAATCATAGAGAAAATCATCAACCTAACCGTTAGTTTGAAATCAATAACCTAATACTTAGTACAAAAATTCCGTAATATTTTTGTCTATGTCCTTGATATTATACAAGTTTAATTAAGGTAAATATTTGTACTTATTTGATTATTATCCTTTTTTTTGTCTTATTTTGTGTTTAACAGTTGTTGCCTTGGGCGAATGCATTTTACGGCTATATACCTAAAATATATAAAAGCGAAGGTACTACTACACTACTATGTATTTCGAAAGCGGGGAAGCGCAGTCGACAATAGCTAGGCCTCTCGTATTTTTGTTTCGAGTTCGAATCTTGGCTCTCCTTTTCGGCCATAAATTTGGGCTTATGCCACCATTGATTATTTATTCGTAAGTACCAACTACGCTCATACTGTTTTTAGGGTTCCGTACCCGAAGGGTAATTAGGAACCCTATTACTAAGGCTCCGCTGTCCGTCCGTCCGTCCATCTGTCACCAGGCTGAATCTCATGAACCGTGATAGTTATACAGTTGAAATTTTCACAGAAGATGTATTTCTGTTACCGCTATAACAACAAATAATAAAAAAAAGGATAAAATAAATATTTAAGGGGGCTCCCATACAACAAACTTAATTTTTTTGCTCGATTTTGATCGATACTGATATCGGCAACAGGTAGACGCTTCGCGCGTCCGGTTATTTAGTTAATAAGGTTCTTCATACGCCTAAACTCCGTAACGGGACCTTGCGCGTGCGATGGGGTTAAAATATGCACAGAATATTTAGTTATATAGTCACTTTAAAAATTAATAATTAAATTAAAATTAAACAAATATTGAGGGGGTCTCCCATAAAACAAACGCGATTTTTTTGCCATTTTTATAGATAATGGTACGGAACCCTTCGTGCGCGAGTACGACTCGCACTTGGCCGATTTTTTTTTTAAATAGAGATGTACGTGAAGTGCCAGTGCCTTTTGTAGGTATTAATATATCCTATCGGCCTGTCTGTAGCTTTGCTTGTCGGGTGGAAACTACCTAACAAGATGACAACACGACTGTAAATAGAATATAAGAGTAAAAATAAATAAAGCAAGCTTAGTACTAACCTAAAAATGGCAAATGCTGTGAGCAGAGGCACCGTGAGCTGAGCGGCGAGGGGGGGGGGCTCGGCACGCACCGGAAAATAATGCATCGCGTTAGAGATGGCCGGCTGAGGAGGTACAGACAAAGGCTGACCAGTGACCACGCACATTAGTAGTGTATACCCACATTACAGCAATTGACATTTTAGAACAGTACAGAATCCGTAAACAACTGTTTTGACCACAAATCAACTTTATAAAAACTGTATATTTTTTTAATTTAACGAAAAAACATCCTTTACTTATAACATTTAAGAAATCGTTAAAGTAGGAAGGTTATTCATGTAGGTTTTCCCGCGCTATGTTGGGTTACCGGCATGGGATTCCCACAGCAACTGCTTTTTTAGCAAGCTATATTCTTTCACGTGGAAAAATCTAGGTTAAAAATTTATATTACTTTTCCGTCTCTCCATTTGAGCGCTTCTTCAATTGGATGCTCCGTTGTGACTTAAAGACAAACTTACTATTAGCACAACCTAAACATTAACTTCTATGAATACCTAAGCTTCCCTGGTAGTATGTGTGTATGTGCCTAAGATCTAAGACCATATCTACCAATAAGAATTAGTAGGTATTTATTATGACATAGGCTTAAGTACCTTATAGTCAAAACTCTTTAATCTCGGTTGCGTTATTCGCCTTTTTATTTTAGTATTCGCGGATTTTAAAAAAAGGAATATATCTCTTATAACCATATAGCCGTATATGGTATATATCCGTATTCATGGTCCTTCTGTATTACGTTCAGTACAGGTAATATACGTAATATATACCCCTTCGAATAAAGAGCTTTTACTGTATACCTGTTGTCATTTTTAGGAGGCACTATACATACTTAAAGTTATTTAAAATTGTTTTTTTTTTCACTTTGCACCGATCCCGCCAAAACAGAACTATAGAGCCGTAAATATATTGTTAATTGGTTATTGATGGGAGTGTTGGTTGTGTCTGCGTCGCAATCGACAACGGCGACTGAACAGGTCGCCAATAACAATGGAATAATAAAACTGAATGTCAATTGCTGTATTGTTCAGACGCGAAATATGTAAGTTTTAAGTATAATGCACAGCTGTGAGAGGGCATTTAGCTTGCAGAGGCTACCAGTATGTAGATTTATTATTAGTAGCACAAGCGACCGCCTGAGCTGAAAATAGATGAAATGCAATGATTTAAGTGATTTTCAAACGACCCTGGTCATTATGTTTTAAGCGTGGTAGGAAGCTGTATGACATTTGACAGAAATGACATGTAGGGCTGTCGGGGGGGCTGGTTTTTTACTAAAATACTGTTAAAATAATTTATTGACATGGGTGCATCCAGATGTTTAGTTAAGGAAAGGAATTCCTTGTTAATAACCCAATAATAAATAAAGTTTTAAATGGCTTTTTACTTTTCAAACAATGTTTTTTCTGGTCAGGTTTATAGTTTTTTAAGTAGCAAGCAACTGCAGGTGAATTGGATTAGTATTATAATTATGTCAAGTTAGACACGCTGATTAGTGCGCTCATGGTATACAGTCCTAGAACTAGCAGAGAGCATACCATGGTGCCTGGGGCAGCTTTAAGGGGCTCCAAACGCATCCTAAGTTATATTTGTTATTAAGGTTCCTTACCTCGAAAGGAAAAAACGGAACCCTTATAGGATCACTTTGGTGTCCGTCCGTTTGTCAAGACCGTTTTTCACAGGAACGCGTAGAGGTATAAAGCTAAAATTTATATCAAATACTCAGGTCACTGTCCCTTGAAGCTGTGAAAAAATCACATTTCTAAGCCAACGCAATCAAAAGATACAGCCGTTTATGCCGCAAATTTATGCTAATTTTCGAAACTCGCAAGGAATCAAAATCTACAGGGTACTTCCCGTAACGTCTTACAGCACAGATAAAGGAAAAATAGCGAAAACTGTTAATTTTAAGTTACATCATATATAATAAAAATATTTTTAATAATTTGACAGTTACTACCCCTTTCCTCATTAACGCGTAGAGGTATTAAATTGAAATTCATATCAAATACTCAGGTGTATAATACCTTTAATCTGTAACAAAATCAAACTTCTATGTCAACGCAATCAAAAGAAACAGCAATTTAAGCCGCATATTTTCAATCTCGCAACTACTCGCAAGGGAATCAAAACCTAAAGGCTACGTACTTCCAGTCGATTTAGAATCCTGAAATTGAATAAAGGGAAAATTCCGAAAACATTAAAATTTTAATTAAATCACATATTTTTGGTACGGAACCCTCGGTGCGTGAGTCCGACTCGCACATGGCCAGTTTTTTTTATATAATGTTGTACTTTGTCGCCGATTACTTGTGATTTTCGGAAATAGTTAATATAAAACAATAATAATTAGACTACTACTAGTCAGGTGAAGTTAAGGCCAACACGACTTAAATCCTAATTTTTGGTGGACATTTCTGACTAGCAAATTATTAGTGCAATCCATTAACAATTAACATAAATTGACACCATTAAACTCCTTTGATCTACGCATAATTTAGAACACCAACGCCAAAACGATTCTGTAGGTACAAGTAATTTAAAAAATTGTTATAGGTTATAGTCGGCGCGCGCGTTCGACTCGCATTTGACTGGTTTTTTTAACTGGTTTAATTTTTTGCCCTGGCTAGGAAAAATCGTAAATACGGGGCTGATGGTATGAAACTGAACTTGTCAGCGTATATCTGTTTATGTTAATTTGATTTATCACAAAACACTTGCAGTCTACTACTCTACTTAAAAATGTGCAAAAAGGCTTCAGGATTCACTAAACCTACTCCTCTACTCACCACCTTGGATACGCCCATGTTTAATGATATATGTATTAAAAGTAAGCGTTACGCCTACGTTTCGTTCGTTTCGTGACGAGACAATTATGTAAAAGTAATTGTAAAAATATTAAAATTGCTTCTTAGGTATTTAAAAGAAAAACATGTATGGGCAAGTATATATATTATAATATTGTTATGAAGATGTCACAAGTACAAGCGAGTCGTAGGCGCGTAAGTGTTAAAAATGCGTTGGCGATACAATACCTGTCATTTCTAAATACACACCTCTCTGTGCGCATTCCTTCTTTAAGTGTAACCTCAATGGCGTGCCCTTTAGTGGGGTGCCTCGCCCGTTTTTGAGCACTAAACCGATCTCAAATGTAACAACACCGCTCGAGTTGCCCACGCAGGGCAAAAATATACTGAACTCTGTGGAATAAGCACAACACTATTTAAAACAAGTTTTACATACATATAAGTCACAATATATAATAAAGTTGTCGTCACACATTACCTAACAATTATTATAGCGAACATTTTTTGATGAAAAACTAAGGTAAATGCGTCAAATTACACACAAAGTTTGTGATGTAAATTAAGATCCTTTTTTGGCTTTATAATTAAAAATGTATTAATCAATTTTTGCTGCTCTATTTCATTGTTACTTATGTACTATACATATTTCATTGTTACTTATGTACTATACATATTTCATTGTTACTTATGTACTATACATATTTCATTGTTACTTATGTACTATACATATTTCATTGTTACTTATGTACTATACATATTTCATTGTTACTTATGTACTATACATATTTCATTGTTACTTATGTACTATACATATTTCATTGTTACTTATGTACTATACATATTTCATTGTTACTTATGTACTATACATATTTCATTGTTACTTATGTACTATACATATTTTGTAGTCGCACAAATTACTATACTTAAGGTTCCTGCCTCCCTATTTTGTTTTACAGCATTTTTAGTAATTTAAAATTAGTTTACCTTTCGGACTTTTAGGCACCCGTCCTTGCGTTTTGATGGATAGTATCGGCGGCTTTAGTATTTTGGGGTCAGAAGAAGTGAGGGTGTCGAAGTGATAGAAGTACTTCTTGGAAGTCATCCAGGTAAAGTTAACATACCCCACCTCTGAGGGGATGATGGGAAGCTTGTTTGAAAAGTTAGGGTCCAGGACGTACGGAGATATATGTCCGTTCATTATTGCGAATACTTGCATCGGTATGCCTGTAACATATAATAAGTACCAAGTTACGTCAGAAAACACCACCGAAGCATAGCGTAATAACTACTACGGTATAACAGTTTCTTGATAGCCTCTTTTAAAAATGGTATGAAAATTGTAGGAAACTTATGCGCTTCGGCACTGATCTAATAAACATCTACTACCCCGATATTATAAACTTCTGCTACACCGATCTTATAAACTTCTACAACACCGATCTTCTAAACGTCTGCTACACCGATCTTATAAACTTCTACAACACGGGCTTATAAACTTCTACTACACCGATATTTTAAACTTCTACTATATCGATCTTATAAACTTCTGGAACACCAATCTCATAAACTTCTACAACACGGATCTTATAAACTTCCAGTACAGCTATCTTACAAATATTTTAGGCAAAGATACCCAGAACATATTTTCTTGGCATTCGAGTTTATGGAAAAGAAAACACCTAGTTCAATGTTCAATGGAGATTTATTATTTACTTTTTAGTGGGGCCAACAAAAAAATGTGATTCCCGTTTTGGTAATTCCGGACAAAATGTTTTTCTAGTGACTGCGGTGTCAGTCCGTTTGAAAAACTACTGTACCTACCTGCGCATTAAAATATGATGAAACTAGCACTGTTGCATATGTTGAATGGTACCTTATCCCTTAAAAAAATAATTATTAAAAAGTTTCTGACAAATACGAAAACAAACATAGAGGAGGCCGAGTACAAATGTAACGGCGGGTCGAAAGTAACAAACGCTCTGTAGATTTGTCAAAAGGGCTAATCGCTGCCCGCAGCCATTGAGGGTTAATTTGTAACACTTCCCATGCCTGAGATCGGTTTCCACACATATCTCAGGTTTGTGTGTTGTATTAAAAGACGAAATGTTTTTTTACGCCCTGAAAGTACGATTTTTTTACTTTTATTAATTTAGGGTTTACGTAGGGTTGAGATGCTGGAATGTCAATGGATTTGCAAGGTAATAATATTTTATCATAATAATGAATTTCCGCAAAGAAACGTCTGATTCTATCAATAAGGGTTGAGATGGGTATATCTTTGTGGAATTTTTTTTTTGATTCTTCATTAGTTTGCTGGTACATGATTATAATTGTTTTATGTAAAGCACATTAAGTTTTTAGGTTATTACAAGATTATTTACAAATAATTGAGTGGATATGAAAGTCACATTAGACATTACAACACTTACATAACTTTTTTATTTTCTTAGATTAAGATAAACAAAGAATTGCGATGCTGTTCGTAAAGTCTAAAAAAACCGCCTATGGCAATTTTAATAAAAGAACGTTATAGCACTAATAAGAAAACTGAATGTTAGCCATATCACATTAATTATATTTATTAAACTATCTGCTGTTAGTACTTGTACTGGTCTTTCTAATAGAAACTTTTGATGGTTATCGCAACAGCGATGTTTAAGCTTCTATCCAATTTCAACAAAATTGTCACAGCTAATTAGATCATATAAGCCCAAATGACAATCGCCCAATTAACAGGTTACAGCGACAAGGATATTCTGGGTGCACGAAACTCAGGACACTTTGTAGAAAGATATCGAGAAGGGGGGGCTACGTTTAACAGTAGACGTCTACAAGCTGAGATAATGATGAAGCGAAAAGTGGATGTGAGAAATATCTTACAAAAAAATATTGTTCCTTTTCTGTTACGTGTGATAAAATGCATTACTTTGTGCTTATTATTATTAATAAAAACAAACAATTTTTTTTTTTCTTTATCTCAAGATATTATAGTGTTACTATTTTACCCGGTCTCCCCTACACACACATACAAACAAACATACAAGCACCTATGAAATTGGGCATATCTGTTAAGACAATGAATATATGAATATTCTGTAATTCTAACAATATTACATAAATACGGTTCGAATAAATTACTTCCTTTCTTTATGAAGTCGGTTAATAAATAGAAATAAGCTATTATTGATTCAGGCTCACCTGTCTTCAGGGAGTCAACTCAAACAATTTAATAAAGAACTGTAGGCGTTTGAAGAAAACATATCATACAGACGGATTGATACAAGCCATATCTTTGACTTAATCTTTAATTTAAACCAATATCTTATTTTTATAGCAAAGATCCATTCAACATTTTGGCTTGAAGCCAGGCATTACTATTTTCATAAGACTTACCTACTTGTAATCATATCATAATATTCATATCATCATCTCTGGCGGTTAACCTGAGAATGTAGTGATATGACACTCAATAACTGGCACTGATGAATTTACACAGACCGCTGTTCGAACGAGATAGATTCATCGGTTGTCCATAGTCGAAGTCTTCTACTGGGAGTACTCCCATCGAAGAGAGTACTTATTCGCTACTATAACAGGGGCCTATTTCACGATGCTATATACTATGCAATCTGCACTCTTCATTGTTTAGATTAAACGTGGTGCAAAATGAAGTTAGCAAATGACTGATATGAAAACTGATTGATGAGTGGCATTTCCGGCGCGAAGAGTTTACAGAGAACTTCGTGGAATGGGCCAGGGGCCTATTTAAGTTTGCCTCAGCGTAGATAGTGCGTGTAACGAAGTTTTTCCGAAACTATACTGACCGCTGAACATGCGCACTTGTCGTTCGTCGATCCAGAGCGAGATGTCGGAGTAAGGGTGCCGCGGGTCCTTGGGCTCCCGTCGGCCGGCGCTCAACGTCGTCAGCGAGAGACCCAGGGCTAGTGTCGCACACACGCGCGCACACACACTCTCCGACACCCACATCCTGATTCACATAAACAATTTATTTATTTTATATTTTTGTCACTTTTTTAAAAATTAGGAGATTCCTAATTCGTCTGTATTTTTGGGGTTCCGTAGCCAAATGATAAAAATGGAATTCTGTCTGTTGAATTCCCTTATAATTCTGCCATCTTTTCCTAGATTCTGATGAAATTCTGCAGAAAGTGTCTTACTATTTCATGGCCAATCGCCATACAACAATGAAATGATTTTTTTTTAAAACGTTATTCCATACTACCAGCATATGTGTAATAAACTCTAATAGTACTTTTACTCGACCTTTCTACGGTCCAATGATGAGGCCCTCGTGCCTGGGAAAACTTAACTTCAGAGGTAAATAACTTGCCAAATTTACATTGTAGGAAATAAAATACATAGGGAAAAACCTCGAATGCACTTTAAAAAAAAAGTATTCACGGCGTTTCGCAGCTCTATTAGATTTTGACATTTATTTATCTAGTGATATTATGATATTAGTATTGTGATTTGTGCATGTGAGGATTTCAGATCATGTATCCATGCATATTCCAAAGAGCTAGCAATTTTTCGGGCATAAACCATAGCGGAAACATATAAAAAAAAATATAAGTATTTTTTTTCAGACTGAGAAAAATTACCCAGGGTTATAGAGACACGCAATTTTACTTATAGAAGACGATATGTAATACCTATAATTTTTTAAAAATACCTATAGATGTACCTGTCACAGTATAATTAATTATTTGTGTTATCACACCTTAATAATGAGTACGGGATCGCAGGTATTGTAAATAGAACGGGTGTGTAACATGCGTGTAATTTGTTTGGTGGCTGTACAGAATCGACCTCGGCCCGGGCCCGTGTCCTACAAAAAAGGAAAAGAAAACAAAATTATCACAGTTAACATAATTGATTGGGACCGTTTGGGACGTGCTTACACAAAGGAATTATCGTGAGAAACGGACAACGCAAGTAAAAAAAAATGGTCAAGTGTAAGACCGAGTTTGAGGTGAGAGTTCTCAACCATAACAGTGTCTACGTTTTACAACATATTGCGCTTGAAAACGTATGAAATAAAAAAAAAATGTGTGAAAAAAAAGTGGTAACAGAATTTTTCAGAATCGGGTCCTGAATAAAGTTTTCTGTCAAAACCAGTTTATGATTGCTAATTATTCGAGATAGATCTCCGAAGCACCGTGTATAGTCGAACATTCTATTCGAGCGTGGCTACAAAGAAAAAGAAACAATCTTGAAGATTTAGAATTGGATATATGGATCAACGAATAAGAGTAATTATAAAAATTACTAATCTAGTTGAAGATAATTATGTCACATTGTTTATGAACGTCTATCTTCACGGTTTAATTCCCCAGAAGGGGGTAACCAGTGACCGAATTCACACCCACATCATAAAGTCACCCTCATTTTAGTACTACGTGATTGATGGGAAGCTTTGAGTATTTAGAGGCTATCGGCGCAAGTGGCCTTATAAACAGATGTCCCATAAGGCTATCGGCGCAAGTGGCCTTATTAACAGATGTCCCATAAGGCTATCGGCGCAAGTGGCCTTATAAACAGATGTCCCATAAGTCGTGAATTAGCTACTTTTAAGTAATAAATAGTAAAATGAAAGACAAGGGACAGGATATTGTACGTTTCATTGCCATGTTTTGAAGAATATAAAATGTATGGCAAATTGTCCACAAAAAATCCAATACCTACGAACATTTTTTTACAGTTTAAATTTTCAAATCTATAAAGATAGCAAGTAAGTTACAGTAAGTAAGAAAGTAAAAATAAAATAAAAAAAAATGTTATAAAGTTTGACCTCTCACTTATTTAAACGGAACCCCAATAGCTGACAACTCCATTAAATATCCCCTGTCAAAAAGTAATGTCTACTACTTTTTTCGTCGCTCCCGCTGTTAAATTATACTCACAAAAGGTGTTAAAAAAAGAAGAGACCAATTGGTGAGCCAGGAGAAGTAGCCAACCAGTTCCTCTATTTTATCTATGAGGTTACTTAGTGTGGCACGATTATAAAAGGCATTATTTACACTATTTATGGTTATTGTTGGTCTGTCTACATATGTGTTATAGTTCTTACACCTACATACATAGTTTATTTTTTAATATTAAAATTATACTTCACCAAATAATTGGTACATACATACGTAAGAGAGATGGCAACAAATTAATGAATATGTGTGAGCAATTCAGCCGTTTTCAGTAACATTTTTGATTCCTCAATTCGCTTCCGGTTCGTTGATCTAAACTAATATTTTTTATGTGCAAGGGATTTTGTTTCTTAGCCCTTCCTTCATTCACAACGGAGCATAGTTGAAGAGAAGTCAGACAGTTTATAGTCTGTAGTTTATAGTAAGCTTATTTACTATTTATAATTAGGAAGTTGATGTAGAAATACCAAGCCGATAACCGAATATAGCGCGGGCGGAGTTGTGGACAAAAGCTAATGTTTTATAAAACTTTTAAGAGCAAACAAGTAAGAGCGAGCAAGTAAGGGTGCCGCGGGTCCTTGGGCTCCCGTCGCCCGGCGCTCAACGTCGTCAGCGAGAGACCCAGGGCTAGTGTCGCACACACGCGCGCACACACACTCTCCGACACCCACATCCTGATTCACATAAACAATTTATTTATTTTATATTTTTGTCACTTTTTTAAAAATTAGGAGATTCCTAATTCGTCTGTATTTTTGGGGTTCCGTAGCCAAATGATAAAAATGGAATTCTGTCTGTTGAATTCCCTTATAATTCTGCCATCTTTTCCTAGATTCTGATGAAATTCTGCAGAAAGTGTCTTACTATTTCATGGCCAATCGCCATACAACAATGAAATGATTTTTTTTTAAAACGTTATTCCATACTACCAGCATATGTGTAATAAACTCTAATAGTACTTTTACTCGACCTTTCTACGGTCCAATGATGAGGCCCTCGTGCCTGGGAAAACTTAACTTCAGAGGTAAATAACTTGCCAAATTTACATTGTAGGAAATAAAATACATAGGGAAAAACCTCGAATGCACTTTAAAAAAAAAGTATTCACGGCGTTTCGCAGCTCTATTAGATTTTGACATTTATTTATCTAGTGATATTATGATATTAGTATTGTGATTTGTGCATGTGAGGATTTCAGATCATGTATCCATGCATATTCCAAAGAGCTAGCAATTTTTCGGGCATAAACCATAGCGGAAACATATAAAAAAAAATATAAGTATTTTTTTTCAGACTGAGAAAAATTACCCAGGGTTATAGAGACACGCAATTTTACTTATAGAAGACGATATGTAATACCTATAATTTTTTAAAAATACCTATAGATGTACCTGTCACAGTATAATTAATTATTTGTGTTATCACACCTTAATAATGAGTACGGGATCGCAGGTATTGTAAATAGAACGGGTGTGTAACATGCGTGTAATTTGTTTGGTGGCTGTACAGAATCGACCTCGGCCCGGGCCCGTGTCCTACAAAAAAGGAAAAGAAAACAAAATTATCACAGTTAACATAATTGATTGGGACCGTTTGGGACGTGCTTACACAAAGAAATTATCGTGAGAAACGGACAACGCAAGTAAAAAAAAATGGTCAAGTGTAAGACCGAGTTTGAGGTGAGAGTTCTCAACCATAACAGTGTCTACGTTTTACAACATATTGCGCTTGAAAACGTATGAAATAAAAAAAAAATGTGTGAAAAAAAAGTGGTAACAGAATTTTTCAGAATCGGGTCCTGAATAAAGTTTTCTGTCAAAACCAGTTTATGATTGCTAATTATTCGAGATAGATCTCCGAAGCACCGTGTATAGTCGAACATTCTATTCGAGCGTGGCTACAAAGAAAAAGAAACAATCTTGAAGATTTAGAATTGGATATATGGATCAACGAATAAGAGTAATTATAAAAATTACTAATCTAGTTGAAGATAATTATGTCACATTGTTTATGAACGTCTATCTTCACGGTTTAATTCCCCAGAAGGGGGTAACCAGTGACCGAATTCACACCCACATCATAAAGTCACCCTCATTTTAGTACTACGTGATTGATGGGAAGCTTTGAGTATTTAGAGGCTATCGGCGCAAGTGGCCTTATAAACAGATGTCCCATAAGGCTATCGGCGCAAGTGGCCTTATTAACAGATGTCCCATAAGGCTATCGGCGCAAGTGGCCTTATAAACAGATGTCCCATAAGTCGTGAATTAGCTACTTTTAAGTAATAAATAGTAAAATGAAAGACAAGGGACAGGATATTGTACGTTTCATTGCCATGTTTTGAAGAATATAAAATGTATGGCAAATTGTCCACAAAAAATCCAATACCTACGAACATTTTTTTACAGTTTAAATTTTCAAATCTATAAAGATAGCAAGTAAGTTACAGTAAGTAAGAAAGTAAAAATAAAATAAAAAAAAATGTTATAAAGTTTGACCTCTCACTTATTTAAACGGAACCCCAATAGCTGACAACTCCATTAAATATCCCCTGTCAAAAAGTAATGTCTACTACTTTTTTCGTCGCTCCCGCTGTTAAATTATACTCACAAAAGGTGTTAAAAAAAGAAGAGACCAATTGGTGAGCCAGGAGAAGTAGCCAACCAGTTCCTCTATTTTATCTATGAGGTTACTTAGTGTGGCACGATTATAAAAGGCATTATTTACACTATTTATGGTTATTGTTGGTCTGTCTACATATGTGTTATAGTTCTTACACCTACATACATAGTTTATTTTTTAATATTAAAATTATACTTCACCAAATAATTGGTACATACATACGTAAGAGAGATGGCAACAAATTAATGAATATGTGTGAGCAATTCAGCCGTTTTCAGTAACATTTTTGATTCCTCAATTCGCTTCCGGTTCGTTGATCTAAACTAATATTTTTTATGTGCAAGGGATTTTGTTTCTTAGCCCTTCCTTCATTCACAACGGAGCATAGTTGAAGAGAAGTCAGACAGTTTATAGTCTGTAGTTTATAGTAAGCTTATTTACTATTTATAATTAGGAAGTTGATGTAGAAATACCAAGCCGATAACCGAATATAGCGCGGGCGGAGTTGTGGACAAAAGCTAATGTTTTATAAAACTTTTAAGAGCAAACAAAATACTTTAGTTATAGTCGTATCGTTTGCCTCAGGAAATTATAAAAGAATTTTTTTACATCCCAAGCATTTTAGTGGATAATATGCGTACCTATATACAAAAGTATATTCCAAAAGCACTATTACTTTACTCTGCCCCATTCCCCCCTACTTTGCACATAATCTTTACTCTTGTAACAAGACAGAGAGAGCAAAGACAAGTATTTTTCTAAAGTTATATAATGTTAGTGATATCGACAGTCAGTAGCGGATCCAAGATTTGTTTTTTGTTGTTTTTAGAAAAAAAAATGTATGAGTATTTTTGATATTTGAAGATTTTAACGATATTGTATTCGATAATCGATTTGTACAAAAATAGTCTTGACAAAATAGAGATATCGGTATGCAAAAATCGCACAGCTGAAAATTTGCAAAGGTCTATTGTTTATATTAAACCTTATATATGAATATAATATTATTATCACATAATAAGTAAGTCATACTTATATACAGAACCGACGACGTTGTCCTGCCTGAACGATGACTTACTTGCTATTAGCGTGTCGAGCAAAGTTTTTCGATACATGCATTATTGATGAATAATCTTAAAAAATAACTTATAACTTGACCGGTTGTAAATCTAAACCATTCTACTCGAACACGCACAATAAATGTCATTAAAATCGGTGCAGCTGTTTAGGAGGAGTTCAGTGACATACAAACATACAGAGGAATCCATACTAATATTATAAATGCTAGAGTAACTCTGTCTGTTACTTCTCTTTCACGCTTAAACGGCTTACCGATTAAGATGAAATTTGACATGGAGATAGTTTTAGTCCCGAAAAAGAACATATTATGCTGCTTTAAAACGTCAAGTTTGAGGCGGTTTTTAGGGTTCCGTATTTCAAAAGGAAAAAAGGAACCCTTATAGGATCACTTTGTTGCATGAATGTCTGTCGGTCAAGACCTTTTTTCTCTACGGTCACGTAAAGTTGTAAAAAAATAATCTTCTAAGTCAATGCAATAAATAATACGCCCTAACTACGGTTATTTTCGTCGCATATTGTGACACAAATAAATCAAAACCTATGGGGTAGGTATTTCCCGTTAAGCTAAAATTATGAAATTTGGCAAGAAGCAATGCTATGTAGCACACATAAAGGAAAAAATCTAAAAATCGTAAATTGTGACGTCTCAATTATTTTTTGCAAAAAATTGCAATGGTTAAAAACATTGTTTATATTAGCTAATTTTACCATGATCCACTATAAAAAGTGCATATTTGAGTTACGCACGTAGAGGGTTCCACACATAAATAGATATCCATAGTAATATTATAAATGGGAAAGTAACTCTATCTGTCTGTTACCTCATCACGCCAAAACTACTGTACGAATTAAGATGAAATTTGGCATGGAGATAGTCCCGGGAAAAGAAATAGGCTACTTGAAAACGTCAAGCGTGAGTCATTTTTTTCTATAATTAAGGAATTGTCGTTGAAATCCTACACCGATATCCGAATTTAGGGCCGGTGAAACCGCGGGCAACTGCTAGTTTAGATATCTATATACTTATATCTATATTGAGCATTGTTTTGTTTTTCTTTTGATTTTAACCAATTAAATTAAGCTGTTTCTGCGTGTTGTCTGACACACAGAAAAGTCTCTACTTTTTTTTTTTGTTAATAGAGATGAAGCTATTGCTGTGGGAACTCTCGATCAGGGTAAAATTGGTCCCTATCCCTATGCCAAAAATCAAGTAAATTGTAAGTACCGTTACACTTTCGAGTAGGTGTAGTATCCCGCTGTAAAATTTATTCTGTGGGAACTCGTCTCCAGCTATCCGCCAGCTGTCCCCGCGCCAAATATTCGACCATTCGCTTCGTAATTTCATTCCAACTATGGATATTTTCAACCAAATACTTATGTTATCCAAAACAAAACATATATAGCTTATGTCCACCCTAAAAGTACAATCCAAATATTGGAGAAAGGATGTTTGAAATCGAATGATTCGTTTCAGAGATTCCCTACATCCAAACTTACAAACTTTAGCTTTTTATAATATAAGAGTAGAAAACAAAAGAAACTTGGTTGAAGACTCTGTAATAAAATCAACAGTAACCAAAATTAATTGTATCGTAGACAATCTTTATAATCAACAACGTAGGTAGGTATACATACGTACAGAGATACAGTGTCATACACAAAAAAATGGGATCACAATTATTGTATCGTACATCTCAGGAAAATATCAATGCTTGTAAGTTGCTTGTAAATAACCCAATTGTAAGATACATCAGCGCCGTGTTATCGCTTCTTGCTTCACTAGATACCGGCAAATTAATTATTTTTACATTCAAGATAACCTATAATTATAATTGGCGAATAGATAACCGACAGTTACGGCATGTAAACAACCAATAAATTAGCTTGTAGGTATTTTTGCTTTGATTTAAGAGCGTAAACAATTTATTTGATATATTTTATACTAGTATGCCTTCCAAAACAGCCCTACATTTTTGAGGGTTTCGTATCGAAATGGTTATAAGGAAAACTTATAGTGAGCCTTCAATGTTCGACTCTCTGTATGTCGCAGTTGTTTTTCTAAGCAACTACGAAAACTGTCGACTTCAATTTGATAGAATAATTTTAGAACTTGGTTGCCGCGTTCGTTGGTCTTCAGACAATCTACATTATCATATTTGATGACCTAAGTACCTTCTACTTTTGATAATATTAATCAGTCTAGTGATCGACAGTGGCAATATACCTAGGTAAAATTTGTACGTTCGAATATAGGAGGTAATGTCTAAAACCACTCATCCGATTTCAAAAATTATTTCACCGATATTTAGATTGGACTTTTAGGTAGTTTTCTGGGGCTTTTTGGGGCGACCAACGTCGCAACTAAAATGCGCAAGTAGCGTAGATTTTAATACGATCGTATTTTTGCATAAAAAGAAATAAAATACCTACGCGTCTGACTGAATTGAACTGAGCGTTTGTTCCAGCGCTGAATACAACAATAAGATTTAAAAGGGTAGGTTAAAGTTTGTATGGGACGGGAAAACAGATATCGCGTGGGTAGAGTACCGCAGGGGAGCAGCCTGTATAAAAATATTTTTATTTGAATTGGCTAGCCAATAGTAGACGTCTCTATATCAGTAAATCCTTAGAGGTTTATAATACTGGTCAGGTGCGAGCATAGACACGAGCGGGCATCAAGCAAATCTGCTTTTTTAAAGTAAGGCACCATCTAAAAAACCCGCCAAGTGCGAGTCTGGCTCGCGCACCGAGGTTTCCGTACCTACAAACAAACTTATCAATTGTATTCATCATGAGATCAAGGCTTCTAGGTCATCGGGAAGTACCCCATAGGTTATGATTTATTTGTGAATAACTGATTACCTAAATATGCGTCAAAAAATTTGTTGGCCGTGTTTCTTATTGCGTTGACATAGAAGATTGATTTTTTTTACAGCTTCAAGGGACCGTAGACCTTAGTATTTGATAGTATATGATAGATATTAATTTCAACTTGATACCTCTAAGCGTTGTTAAATAAAAGGGTCTTGACAGACAGGCAGACATTTTTTTTTAAATGTGTTGTATCTACAACTTGACAAATTTAGGATTATTTTCTATATTTGTGATAAGTATAAGACCTTGCTTCATGTCAAATTTTATGACTCTAGGACCACGGGAAGTACCCTATAGGTTTCGATAACCTATAACTGAATACCTAAATATGCGTCAAAAAATTTGTTGGCCGTATTTTTTATTGCGTTGACATAGAAGATTGATTTTTTTTACAGCTTCAAGGGACCGTAGACCTTAGTATTTGATAATAATTTCAACGAGATACCTTTATGCGTTTCTGTGAAAACGGGTCTTGACAGACAGACAGACAACAAAGTGATCCTATTAGGGTTCCTTTTTTCTTTTAAGCTACGGAATCCTAAAACACAGCATTTTTTTTGGGTCACAGTTTAAAAAAACAAAAATTTGAATTACCGTTAAGAGACAGATTATTTTTATCCTAATTTTTTCATAGAAATATAAAAAATGCAAATAAAATCTGTGGCACGCGGTCAGTTGGTCTCGGTGTAACGGTAGTTATATTACTGTCGTACACAAATGCGCGTTATAAGACGTTATTTGGCGGTCTAATCTTCTTACTTAAGATAACCCCGCCCTTTCTGTTCAAATTAGGCAAAATCGATTAAAAGATGACGAAATTATAAGGTTGCAACATACGGACGGACGGACGGGCATGTTGAAACTACATAAGAGTCTAAAAGAAAAGTGTCCGTCGGGGGGCACACTTTAAGCTCCAGACCTTGTTGTATGGAAAGTAGTGCCATCTTATACAACAGCGAAGAAAACTATCGGCTACAAAGTACATCAAAAATACGTTAAGGCCGCTACTGTGTCTGTTTTATCGACACATCTTACATTTTTTGTTTTCTAGAGTAATGTTGCCAAAAAATCAAAACTTTCCACATTTTAAACCAAATCAAAATCGTGGTTAGAATAATTAGTGTTCTTAGCGCTGTTTTGCTGTATTAGAATTTCAAATTAACTATAGACTGAGTTTGTTGCGAAGATGATGTATACATAGAAAACTACGAATAGCCATAGGCATTAAAATTGTTCTATTTACTAAATGTAAACAAATGAAATGGTTGATCACTTGGCTTTGACAGTGCATTCACTGCTCTACCTCTATAGTTTTTGCAGTCAATGCATTGAATGAGTACCGGAAGAGTCACCATATTGCCTACTTAGTGCAATTTAATTTTTACTCATTAAACTATTGAATGCCTGCATAGAGAGCACAGAACGTATTTAATGTGCGTACTATTTATTAATGTGCGAATTTGTATTAAATTTTAACAACTGTAAAGCGATATTAATTACATTACTAGCTATGTTTTGTTTATATGCACAAAATACGTTGAATGCGTTAAGTCAGTTAAAATGTCAATCGAAGATCAAATCGCTACTAAATTAAAACCGTATACATGAACCGGGAACAAATACCGGACACTGCTGCTGCAGTATAAAAGTAAACACCTACATACATAGTTGATATAAAACTGTAATATTGTCCTCTTTCATAAATTGAAATTAAATTTTTTACTCACCTTTAAACTGCCAATCTATAAATTTATTTGATAAACATTCTCAAGTACCATGAAGTCTTTGGTGTGCCTACGATTTTGAAATGACTTCCTATTTCGAAATCATGTCAAATATTCAAAAAGATCATATTACTCATACTGCACTATATGTCCCCTAAGACCTCTAAAAATCTCATGTAAAAAAAATCTACATTATGCGAAAAAAATATACATTATAAGAAAATTACTATAATAAATAAATAACTAAATTCTAATTTTACGAATTTCGTTGTGGTTCCATAATTTGAAAAGAAAAACGGATCCCTTAAAAATCATTGAAATGTCTGCTTGCATCTTTAAATTAAAATTTGTCAACCAAAAATAACTAAACACTGATAATCAAAGAGAATATAATACTACATATTTTTCTTTAAGTAATGCTGTTTCTTGCAATTGGCTAAAATTGTTTTGCTAAAAAATATAATAGAAAATTGATGACTGACAGATTTTATGATAAAAATTTATTTGAAAGTGTTTTTGCTGTTCTGTTATCTCAGTGTTAGTTTTGATTGTTATTGTTAAGTTCCTTATTTCATTTCTCTATTAAGTTTGTTTGATACGTATAACTTTTGTGACTTGTTAGCTTAATTTGTGGTTTATAATTGTTTTGTTTGTAGACATTGAAAGCTTCTGCATTTTGTTGTGTCTTATGTTATTTTGTCAAATAAGTATTGAAAATATTAGGGCTTCTTTAGGTTTAAGTTTTTAATAAATTGCATTAGTAACTTTTTTATTTTTATTCCATTTTCTAGTACAGACCAACTTAGTTTAAGAGATTAGAAAACACAAAAGTACCTAAGTACTTTTAGTTAGAAGGTTTTTAGATAGCACAATTTTAATATCATTATGTAGGTACCAATTTTACGTAAATGTAAGTATGGATTCTAAGCCTTTTTTGAAACTGAAATATAAATATATATATATATATATATATATATATATATATATATATATATATATATATATTTATATATATATATATATAACTGATATAGCTATCTTGAAATAAAACCGTCAATAATCAAAATAATTGGACGAATTAAGCAGAAAGGACTCAACCCACAAAAGATCACTTATGAGATATATGAGAGCGTATACGCACACACACACACACACACATATAAAGCTAGTTCATCGCCGTGTTGATAGATGACGTTAGTTTTCATCTAACCATTTTAGGCCGCAAGGCAAGAGGGCACTCTTTTGCTTTTGGTATAATTACTATCCTCTGTGGTTTCCGTTTTTGCCATTTGACTACATACGAAAACTTAAAAAAATTTGGTTATTAAAAATAATTACATTTACTTTTTATGTGTAAACCTAGCACCTATTTTAAGCTTGTATTAAGCTAGATTTATTTATACCTACCTAGTGTTTATACAAGCACAACTCAACAACGTTTTCAGTATCGTTTTCGCAAAGCGACATCCTGCGGCGTCCTGCGATAACGGAGTGCGAATGACCTACGTTTAGTAATAAACCTAACTCAGACACTCCGTCTGTTGCTGGACACTGCACGTTGGCACCAAGCTGGCGTCATACACGTGTGGAGACAGTTTGTCAGGGGAATTGTTTCAAATCAGAGTAAAGGTAGGAAGTTTTTATGGTTCCACTGATAAATGACGTGAGCAGAACGTCCGATGTCACAGCCTTTCCATGGAACAATCACATCACAGCCATTTCATATTTCCATCGATTCTAATGAAATATACCGAAAGGTGTCTCAAGGATACAGTTACATATTGGTATTCACTTCCTTAGAATTATTTCTCAAAAAAATGTCAACGATAAGAAAAGCAACGATAAACTACTCCTCCGATCTGAATAAAATAAAATCTAATTTAAAGACCTGCCTTTAGAGAAACCAGAAAACATATAAGTTTGTGTCAACATAGTCACTTGGCGGATTCTAAAAGTTCAATATACTTAGTAGATTGTTGTTGTGTACTACCCAAGTAACACCGAATCGCTGTACATATATCAGCTATCAAGGGCGTAGCCAGCTTTTGGGCTAGGTGGGGGCAGACGTGGCACAAAATGTTGTTTTCATGCGGCAAAAATGGCATTGTAGGCACTTTACTCCATGATTATTCATATGGTAAAACTCTATAGGCTTGGAGCTGCTTCTGCTCTTGATTTTGATACATGACATTTTGGTCCTATGTTCAATACGAGAGATAACAACCAGTTGAAAAATTATTGCCAGATCTGGCCACGTTTATAAGTTATTTTGAGGGTCATTATCACGAAAAGATTGGAAATCTTCTTGCCTTTCGAACTATTGAACGAGTTTAGGGGGGTTACGGCACCATAGCACATCCAAGCAGTGAGGCAGACTATACAGAAGTCGAGTTCGTCGAGGTGTTTGAGATGTCTGTGTGATTCGACAACGAAATCAGTTTTACAAGTTATTCAGCTAATGGCTTTTTAATTAGTCCCAAAATCAGAGTTATAGCAGCCATGGGCGTAGCCAGGTTCGGGTAGGGGGGGCAGCCCGCCCCCCCCTGCCGGGCATGGGTTGGCATATTTTCGGGATAATTCAATCATTAAAAAATGCACCTATTCGGATTGCCCGAATTTTTTACTGCTACTACACTTCACAATCTTCCAACAGTTGTTCGTTCAACCTTCCACATGTAGGCAGTTCTAGAGTGTTTTGATGTTACCTCGAGTTGGCGCGTCATTGCTTAAGTAGTGATTTTGTGCGGTCGCCACTACAGGATCTTCTAAAGGTGAGTACAGATTATTTGCAGCACAACATGCAATGCAGCACGAACGTATGTGGACACGTCAAAAACGGCCATTCCCGACAGTATTCAGCGCGCACGCAATGGAACCGTTTCATTTTGAAGTGACTATATTGGTGTTTCAATTATTTAACACAACTTAACAGTCAACTGTTAGGCGAACCTTTTTCGAGTAGAGAGGTAGTTCCTCAGTAATTGATGATTTTAGATCGTCTTGAAACGCCATCGCTTTATTTATTATCTACTAGCACTTGCCCGCGGTTCCACTCGCCCGAAATTCGGTTATGGCTGTAGGATTTCAACGGCAGCTCCTTAATTTTAGAAAAAAGACGTTTTGAAGTGCTATGTCCGACAAATAGACAGACAGAGTTACTTTTGCATTTATAATATCAGTATGGACTACTTTAGAGCACTGCTGTATGGACGACGTAAACACGTGACGAAGCTTTCTAAATCCTGCCCAACCTAAATGGACCCTCCTGCAACTTTCCTTTCCTTTTTTCCCAACTGCACTATAATATTATCGTCAGAAAATTGTAGGTGTAAGATAATTCGCTGTTTACATTTACTTATACATTGTCCTTTCCAGTTATCAAGACTTAAAGACATCCGTGCGATTGTAAACAGTTTCGAAGACATGACTTTTACTCTTTTTGTAGCTAGATAGGTCATTTTTTACTATTTTTTAAAACTGATATCGTTGTCGAATTACCCAGACATCTCAAACACCTCGACGAATTGCCAGTCAACTTTCTCATACTCCACAGAGGCGTGACACATGGGCTGATGTCCGAGCACGTCTTCTGTATAGTCTGCCTCACTGCTTGGATGTACTACGGTGCCGTAACCCCCCTAAGCTCGTTCAATAGTTCGAAAGGCAAGAAGATTTCCAATCTATTCGTGATAATGACCCTGGAAATAGCGTATAAACGTGGCCAGATCTGGCAATAATTTTTCAACTGGTTGTTATCTCCCATATTGAAAATAGGACCAAAATGTCATGTATCAAAATCAAGAGCAGAAGTAGCTCCACGCCTATGGAGTTTTACCATATGAATCATGGAAAATCATGGAATTTGAAGCAAAGGAATGTCCAACTGGGCTAACAATTTTTTGCGGTTCATAAGGACTTCTCGTAGAAAATTCACTAATGATCTAATTCCGAGATGAAAAAGCGGTAGGCAAATCCCAGTAAGTATTTGATAAAACTTTGAAATCTGAAAAATAATCAAGCGATTCTTGCGTAGATAAGACTGAGTGACGAAGCGGCGAAGATCTCGACTGTATATAGAAAAGTAAGCTGCCTCATAACATACTATAATTTTCTCATATGAAAAATTTTCATCATACAATCCTTTCAGTTTTAACGTAAATATTCTTGTATTTTAAATATTTATCTATTTTCATGTAATAGAAAATTTCAAAGAATTTGTATAGAGAGTAGCTAGAGTACGGTAAAGTTTAAGATATTTTTGCACAGCCTTTAAATTAATCATTTCAACGCTTTTGCAAGAACCATTCAAACCATAACTTATTTTATAACAAGGAGTTGGCTGTCAAAAGCGGCGCCCTGCGGTGCTCGTGCTCCCGTCACCGCGCGGGGCGCACGTCGGTCGCGCGACCAGGCTTGGAACTTGCGCTTGGAACAGGTAACAGTGCCAAAGGAAAAATAAAAGTGACTGACGTGCCCGTTGCTATAAGGTCGGCTATTCGAACCAATATACCGTCGACAATATGATGAAGTTTGGTAAAAGAGACGTTACTTGAAAATCTTAGCATTGAGCTAAGTAGTAGTGCTCCAGCAGGTACCAACTAGATAACTATATAGTCCCTATTATAATATATTATGTTAGCGTTAACAGTCTGTCTGTTGAATTTTATTTGATTATTACCTGCGTACCTACCTGTACGTTGAGAAATTATTATATTTTTGGGTTTTTATCAGCTGGCTAAGAGTTTTTATAATAATTTTATCATTAGCTTTTAAATCTTTCGCTTACCCTAAATTAGGTTTGTAAAGTAAGCACTTTTTTTACTCCCTTAGTTCATCAGTGATGATGGCATTTGGGTAGCCTACTTAATAAACTACTAAAAATTACGATTTGCAAATTTAGCTGTTGTTGACAAACCTCCTGTAAAAAAGAATAAAGCTCAAATATCAAATCCCTGTCAAGCTCACTAAAATACCGAGTCCATGTAATTATACCTTAACTATTATGACATCAAAGCGGTCGCTATTTATTAGGTTTTTCCATCGATATGGGTCTTTCTTATTTCAAGATATTGAATCGTACAATTCATACACCAGCAGCGAGACATAATGATCTTGGATCGTACAGTTTATTAGATCACTACGAGTATTAATAACGCACCACGATGTGTTTACACTTGCCGGATAGATATGTTTACGTTTTTTATGCTTCAACTATTTCAAAACATACTATTTTAGGACGAAAATGTTTTACAGATACCTACCAATAGAAATGTACTTAGTTTTACAATAAATTACTGAATTATTAGTTACATTAATAAATATTAGTTTATATCATATATATATTATTTGGATGGAATTTGTAATATGCAGATACCTTCAGTTATATATATATATTATTATAATTAATATTAATACAGATGTAGATACGAGTATCTGATATTTCCAATAAGTAAGTTTATTACAAACTTCATAATATATAAGGTATACAAAGTGCTAAATAGACAAATAAAAAATACAAATGTATAGAACCTCTAGGTAGTAATTAACAAGAACTTTGATCTTATGTTGACAGAATAATTACTTCTTAAGTGGGATCAACGCTCCCTTTATCAAACGATCGCTGATACATCAAGATGACCATCGCATCGATATCCTTCTTCAGATTCGCAATTATTTTTTTTTTCATAGAATATATCACAAAATAAATTACCTGCCAAACTTCCTATTAACTTATGTAAAAATATAAGTCCTCAGTATAACCTTTCATAATTAAAAAAAAACAACACTGCACTGTTCGCGAACAAAAATTCCTCACACAGATATAACACAGAATTATGTCCCACCACGTTAACGTTCGAACACGGACTGTCTGTCTGGGTTGCGCTTGCGTTTGTTTGTTGCCTTGCCTGGAATAACAACTTTATTTTGCTTTTGAGGCATTAATTGTACAAGCGACTTTAGAATGTATGATTATAAACATAACGTTATAGTAAAAAGTTGACGGGGTTTGGTACATTTGGTGTTAATCACGATCAACTTTTAGCAAAGCCGTTACCAAGCAGCGTCGCAGATCGCGAGCAGGCTCTTTGACTTTGATCACCTTTCTTTGGACGGCTATCGCTGTTGAAAGGACCGCTTTTTGTACAAAGGACTCGGGCGAGTCATTGCCTTTTGTGTCATTATAACCGTAGATAACAGGTATTGTGATAATAATAACCGTGTAATTTACCTGTGGTCTGCTACTGGTTTAATCTTTAAATTATCTAAAACTCGAATTACCCAATATAATTAATTTAAGTACCTTTCAAAATATTTACTTTTGTTCGTTATGCATAACGATTTATGAAATGTTATTAACAAATATAAAAAAAGTTTTATTGTTCAAAGCAAAGATAACTGACATATAAGTAGGGTTACCAGACGTCCCGTATATACGGGACTATCACCTTATTTGAGAACCTTGTCCAATATTGCTATTGCGTCCCGTTTTTTGTTGTAACACGTATGCAGCAAAACGACTAATGCAAATGGTCAATTTAATGATTTTTTAACTAGTTTGGGAATCAGGACTTCATAATTATCTAATGTATCATATATATTGTCAGTAAAAATATAGTTTTTTTTAAACTTATTGCTAATCTCGAGAAATATTAACTTAAACGTCCCGTATCAGTTCCAAATAATTATGGCAACCCTACATATAAGTCATCTTCTGATCAAAAGCCATTTCCTAGGATACCTTTTATTTAAGCCTACTACTTTAACTATTGATGGAATAAGGCGTTACTTTGCGGATATTCATTATTACGATAAAATGTTATTACTTTGCAAATCCGCTAAAAACAATTCAGTAGCACTCACGTACAGAAGTACACCATCCAAATGGGTGTGAACCTCCCTCCCATCAGCCTCCTTATGTGGACAATGCCAACTTCACAATAACATTACACCGCTAAATTGCTAACAAAACTTGACATGTGTTTCGTCTCAACACAGGCATCTTTAGAGGACGCAAGTTGTTTGTGCGCTATACCTTCACTAAAATATGATATATGATAACATTTTACCATACTACTTAAACAGTGTGCTCTTGAGTTATGTCCTGTACTCACGCGTCTTTCCTATCACTCTAGGCCAGGGGTTCCAAAGTTTTTTTTATCACGCCCCCTAGAAAATGCCGACGCCCCCCCCTCGGCGCCGCAAATGGCAGCAAATGGTCACGCCACGCAATTGTAAAATACAATAATGGAATAAACAATAATACAATTAATTCCAAAATATTGTTGTAGAAGTTTTATTTAAAAAAAAAGAATCAATTTGACGGAGCATGTTTTTCCAATTCTAAATTCACTAGAAGAAAGTGCCTCCTACTTTGGAAATCAATGCTGTAGGCAATTCCCGACTACATGGAAGACTGCGAATGTGCACTCGGTGCCCAAAAACGGCGATAGATCAGATCCATCAAATTACAGGCCTATCGCTATTTCCTCTCTCCACTCTAAGGTGATGGAGTGTGTGATCAAGATATCTAGAAAAACACGACCTGGTCAGCGACCATCAATATGGCTTTCGCCACGGTCGCTCGACTCTCTCTCTCTCTCACACACCGACAGGCACCAGCCATTGAGAGTCAGGGGGAGGCTTTGGCATGTAGCCTGGACATAGCGAAGACGTTCGAACGGGTCTGGCACCGGGGTCTTCTATCGAAGACCTTACAGAGTGCCCGTGGTTTGTGCAAATGGGCTAGCTTTTCGTGCGGAAGACGCATACGAGCCGTAGTTGCTCTTATAGCATGGACATTATTGCTGGCTCCCCACAAGGCTCTCCGCTGTCTTTTAAGCTGTTTCTCCTGCATATCAATGACAGACATTGCTCTGCAGATGACGGAACTGAAAACGCTTATTACACAGGCGGTGCAAACTTCCCTCGTTCCGTTGTGGAGCAAAAGGGCGGAGAACTTGTGTCTCAAATCGAGACCACTTTATCCAAGGTCTCTGACTGGGGACGGGAAAACTTGGTTCGATTCAACCCTACAAAGACACTAGTTCACCGCTAATGAAACCCCATTCACTAAGGTCCCAGAATTCCAGAACACTCCCCCCAATATCTCCAACAGCATTGGGATCCTTGGTGTTGTAAGAACCGAGATCATTTACACGACAAGATAAAGCTGGCGTCCAAAATTTGGTGTCCTCAACAGAGCAAAGCAGTACTTCCTTGACTTTGGGGCAAAGGTTGCTTCTTTACAAGTCACAAGTCCGGCTCCATATGGAGTACTGCTGCCATCTTTGGGCGGGTACACCCTGATGGTGTTCTAAGCTCATTGTCAAGATACTGCTAGCATTCTCGTCGTCAAGATACCGCTGCTGCTCTCGTGGTTAAGATACTGCTGGCATACTCGTCTTCAAGATACTGCTGGCGTTCTCGTCGTCATAATACTGCTGGCGCTCTTGTCACCAAACACGCGCAATGGGCTGAGGGCAATAAAGGAAACATTTCATAAAACATGAAATTGAATCGAAATACTCAAAATTATCTTTATACAAATAGATTGCTAAGAACATTTTTGAAAAGTTAAAGCAGGTATATAGGCATACTATGTAAGTACTCCTCACTCGGTTTAGGCTAGACCGCGAAAATACGCCGCTTTTGTGCAAATTTTGTGGCGAAACTATAGCATCTAAAGGATTGAAAAAAAATATATGTTATAAAACTTCCTTTTTTCTAGTGCATTACCTTACTGAATGATTTTCATTTATTGTATTGAATGCAATAAAAAATTTGAATGTGACCATTGTTTCAACACTTGTGCAAATTTTTAAAGCGTGTTCTGCATTTGCTTGCAATTAAAGTTGCTTAAATAATCAGAGTAGCTTGTTATCTAGTGTATTGAAGTTCTAGCAAAAACTCAAAAAATGTAACTACGACTTCTGTTTTTTCGTTAAGTTGTCAAAGTTTCAGACGGTTGACGGCTTTACGCGTGTGAGTGAGTGATTGATTATTGTCAAAGCAGACTACGATTAAGAGTTATTTTTTATCTGCTAATTATATGTCTATTTAATTTTATTTTTATAAATTTAAATACATAAAGGAAGATAGATAAATTACCATAAAACATTTCATTAAAAAGTCATATTGAAATCAAATTAGCAAATAAGTGCATACCGTACCACTTTAGACCTGTCTGCCGCTGTCTGACAACACTGCAACTGAAGGTGACTTTATATAGTCCTATAATTAAAGTCATAAGTGGTTAAATAAATTTCCAGAGACAGAAATAATTTTGCTACTAACTAGAAGTACTTAAATATTACTTTTTGATACGCGCCTACATTTTACAAGTTATGTTATTTTATAATTTTTTTTAGTCTTACCTGTCCCGATGTTTGTCACAAATCTTGCAAATTAAATTTGATCCACTTCCTGGTTACCGATTGAGCTGAAATTTTGCATACATGTGTAAATTGCGTGTCAATGCAATATTATGATGACAGTGCTGATCAGATGATGGAGCTGGAAGGTGGCCATAGGAACTTCGCAATGAAACGACACACCCTCATAGAGTTTTGGCTCGTTTGAATCGTCTTGACGAGTAGTTTGTCTTTCAATGGTAACCAGGGTCTGATGATGGAGCTAGAAGGTGGTCATAGGAACTCTGTAATGAAACGACGCAACCCCATCGAGTTTCGGCTCGTTTGATTCGCCTTGGCGAGTACTTTGTTTTCAGATGGTTACTAGGGTTTGGATCTGATGATGGAGCTCAAAGGTGGTCATAGGAACTCAGTAAAGAAACAACGCAAGCCCATCGAGTGTCGACTCGTTTGACTCGTCTCGACGAGTGCTTTGGTGCAAAATGGTAAACAATATAATTAATTTATAATTATTTTCTGTTTATTGACGAAATAGCAATGGTCCCGTATAAAATGCTTTGCATGATTGACTCCACATAAAACAACTTTAGAATAGTGAAGAAATGTTCGGTGATCTTCATATGCTCTTGTTCGGCGATCTAATACAATTGCCTCCAAAGACAAAGTCAAAATGGTTTATTCAAATAAGGATTTTACAATCACTTTTGAATCGTCAAAGTTATAAAATATTATTTTTTGAACCCTCCCACCTTCCCGCCGGTTCACAATGTTGTTGATTTCTACCGAGAAGAATCCGGCAAGAAACTCGATAGTTACTCTTTTAAAAACACTATCAATAATACAAATAAACTAAAAATACAAATAATGTTTTAAATAAACAATTTTAGCCGTACAATTTTATGTTATTTCCATTTTAATTTGGTTTACCTATGCATCCTGTAATTGAGCATCATCAGTCCCAAGGATTTTTATCATTTACATAGTCTGAAATATTGTAGTATGCCTTTTTACAAAGTACCTGCTTGATAAAAGATTTAAATTTACTTATTGATAGATTTTGAATTTTATTGGGAACTTTGTTGTAAAAGTGTATACATTAGTAAAAGAGTTACTTATTTTGTGTAGACGTGTATCATGCACCAACAGCTTATTTTTACTTCTAGTATTTACTTGAACGTCACTTTTCTTGCTGAAACTATTGATATTTTTATGTACATATAAAAGATTTTCATATATGTACTGCGACACTAAAGTTAAAATTTTTACTTCCCTAAACCTATCCCTCAGAGATATCCTAGATCCTAATTTATAAATAGCAAGAATTGCCCTTTTTTGTAACAAAAATATTGTATTTACATCAGCAGCGCTACCCCACAATAGGATTCCATATGTCATTAAACTATGGAAATAGCTAAAATATACTATTTTTGCAGTGTCGACATCGGTCAATTGTCTTATTCCGGTACGAGGAAACCAAGTATTCGATTAGCCAGCAAGAATGGTTCCAGTGACACATTTGTGGCGCTTATTCTTCTTAATAGAGCTAAAATAGAACATGAGGCAAAAAGGTTGCAACAAATTTGTAAATATATTAAACGCTTAAAAGTAGGTGAGATGGCTAACGAACACTTTTCTGATCTTCTCCAATGACCTTCAACTTGGATCATTGATAAGTACTACTTTTACTATGACAATTAAATGTTCATGGTATTACTGAATAACTATTCAATACAAGAATTTATGATAACATGATGAGAAATAAAGCATTGAGCAACATGGAGGTTCGAGGCCGACGTGTACCAATGAGTCTTTCTTGATTATTCACATCACTGGCTTTTTGGTGAAGGAAAACATCGGAGGAAACCTGCATACGTAAAAAAAAAACAAGAAAGTCCTCAAAAGGGACTGGGCCCGCGTGTGGACTATGGCCCAAATCGCCTTCGGTGAAGGTAGGCTGTGCTCCTACAGTGGAGACGTATGAGGAAGGCCTTTAGGTAAAATATAGTTTAATCTGTTTTTATCTAATTGCCCCTTTCGCCGCTTTCACATTTTAGCGTAAATCATATTATTAAAAAAAAATAAGTATATAAGTTATAACTAGATATTTTGAGTGCCGTCTAAGCAAGGGTTGTGCTCTGGATACCAGATTTTTTTTCAGTAAATACATAGAAAACGCTCAGTTCCAAGACAAACCCAAATGTTCGTCTTGTGGGGGAAACGAACCTACCTACGCCCCTCGATTCAGCAGTCGTGTCATTACCCACTGAGCTAGCGAAGCTGACATAATATCAAGGTTTGTAAAAAATTAGAAATACGTTTAAATTTCTTAGTTTTTATTTTCTATGCAACATAAAAAAATATTCACCAAAGTTACAGAATAAATTATCAATTACTTAATGCACGAACTAAACAATATTATAATTCGTAAACAGAATAATTCGCAGAGGTCAATGTCATATCGCAGTTGGAGGAAAATTACAATGTCATGATTTGTGTTGATTCGTAAAAATAAATGCTTCTTATCTTAGATTTAACATAATATCATTTATGTCAACTAACAAAGCTTTTAGCAATTAAGTGTGAAAACGATTCTTGTGCCTCGAGATGTAAATGAATAGCACTTTACTGCAAGCTATTTTCAATATTAATTTAACAATTTTAACCATCTTGCCCTCGCATAAGGTAAAGACGTGGTCAGATAAAACAGAAAAATGTTTACTTCGTTTCCGACCCAGCCGGCTACCCTGCTTTCTTCTATTTAGTTAGTTTAACAACCGCCTACAATATTGGAATATTCACAAAATAGAGGACAAAAATCATTTACACATGAATCTCAACACTGATTTTAGACAACAATTATAATTATTAGCTACCAAATACAAGGTTCATTAAAACACAATACTTCCTTTATTTACTTCATCCTAATCTATAACCTTTTCTTCTACCTTCAGTTTGTCACTTAGAAGCAACAGCTGCTCTTTGATTACACTTGCGGCAAAATAAAAATGTACAATCAAAATATATATTTAAGTAATTAAAATTGGTATTGTATAATAATCTTATGCATTATCTTATAATTTTATTTATGTTGCGACTTTTGAGTAAATCAATGCAGTTCCATATTTTTGTTATAAGGTGATATAGAAATGAGACTAAGGATGAAGGATACAAAATTGTGACCTGTCATAAATATAAATGCATAATTGTGCACATGCTTATATTAATTGCAGTCATACATTAAAAACACTGGTTTTTATGTCTAATAAATTATATTTTTCTGGAATGGGAATGGGTAAGTAGAAATAATCGCAAGCGAAATCGGTGATGGAAAAAAATCATCGTAATTTTGGTGGGATAGCTGCAACAATAACGACATTTCCTCGTCGTTTTGCTTTTTAACAATTATATTAAGGCAGTTTTTTTTCTTTAATAATTATTAACAGTCCTGTTTGAATATAGCGACAAAACACATACGAATCGAACAAGGCTTTCCTACTATTAATTAATAATAGATATATATATTAAATTCTTACTAGGCAATAGACGTGATAAAGACTCCTTAACAACAACTTAAAAGGGTTATAACAGTGCTTCAAATATAATTATAATGCAATGTACATATATAAGGTACTAATAGTTACAATGTAAGCTCTAAAAAAGATCAATGTGATTTACATATGAAGGGGAACATTGATAGGATAGAATAAAATAATAATAATAATAATTAAATGAAAGAAAATAAATAATACTCCTTCGGTGTCGATCGGTCGTTAAAAGTTTCAAACTTTAATCAGATTATATCTGACGGAAAAGACATAATAAGATGATAAATAAAGACATTTGAAAAATCAACATGGTTAAACCGCGTGGAATGTAATATTTCGAACCCGACACCTTTCAGGCTAAAAAATATAAAATATGTTTAAAAAACAATAAATGCCGCAGAGGCTATTATTATTTTTCAATTGAAACATTAAGATTCAAATAATAAAATCATAGTATTAACTTAATTTTGTCCGACAGTGTAAAAAAATATTTAGACACTTAGATAACGCAAAGTACACAATAGATATAGATGCGATAAGCGAACGCGTTAGCTGTCTAACATTAGTTCAACACGAGACCTAGCCTTAACCTAAACACGATTCATTTATATTTGCATTATAACCTGCTCAGAGGAAAGGCGAATGATTAGTCTGGCAATACCGAAATTGAAAGCATTCGTCCGAACCCCAAAACATTAACTTGTGATTGGTGCAAAACACTTCATAATATCAAAGAGGAATTAATGGATTAGGACTTACATAATAAGATTTCTGACAAATCGTCACAACAATCAAAATGTTATTCGAGATAATTTTTTTAAAGATTCAAAAGACTAGAGTCCAGACCATCTCGAAAATACCATAGAGTTTCAAAATAGTAAAGCGGACATAATTTTTATTTATTTTGCTCAAAGTTATTCCGAGTTGTTCTGGACCCCAACTTTACTTAAGTTTAAATTTTGAGATTCCACAATAATATCGTACAATCATATGTCAAGAAGCAGGATTTTTACATTAGTAACAAAAACTTATAAACCCTGGAGATGTGAGATAGTGCGTTCAATCCTTACACACGATACGTTCACAACACATATCCTTAACCTCGCCTCACATTGCCTTCGCAAAGCACCAACATCCGCCGGTGGCCAAACAGCATTGCATACAAAAATATTTCTATCCTATCATTATTAATATGCATATTTTTGGATATATTTCGCCGTTCTCATTTTTTTCAATATACTTTCAGGTGTAATTTAACACTTAATCTATGTTCAAACATAATACGATCACAAATTCGTCAATTCAATAAAAAATACTTTATCATGTTTTAGTTGAATAAGATAGAAAAATATTTTTTGAGAAAGGGACAGCGAAACTTTTTATTATGGTCCATAGTAAAGTATACAGATATTAATATTATACAATTAGATATGCGTTTCATAGAAAAATACGAATAAGACTTGCAAACTTATTTCGAGACAAATATAGCGACAGTGACATTACAACTGTTTAGATCTTTAATTTTGCAATTTCTTTAAGAAAAAAATTAAATAAATCTGCAAGTCGAGAATTTTCCGCTTTTTTGGCCACCGGTTCCCAAGCTAATTTTTTCTTCTTATTTTATCAACTACCCTACCTTCTGTGACAAAAATATTCATTTCTTATAAACACCTCAACCGCTATCGTATAAATTTACACGTAGGTACAATAATTGATGTGAAACGCCTGCGTACATACTAAACGATTACTTAGTGTCAGGTAATGGCGACCATTTCCGTTTCAATTACTTAAAATCAGTCTCATAGATAATTAAAAATATAAAAGCTCTTTACTGTGAAACACAGGTATTTTTTCAGTTATCGTATTTCACAGGTCTGTCATTTTTATAAGACGTGAGTTTTTTGGGTATTGAAACAAACAGAATCCTCACAACACATTGTAACAATATTAACTTTATGTTCACAAAATTAATTTGCCAAACGAACTATACGTTCGTCCTTCGTATTTACTCCAAACACCAAGATTGTACCAATAAAGAAAAAATATATGTAAATACACCCAAGACCCACCGACCAGTTAAAATACCAATTAAATTACCCCACACTTTAAAACTAGAACCCCGTTACCCTAATATTTCACAGTAAAAATCATTTTTTAGTGACCTAACGATTGCACCAGAAAATTGCACATAGATGCGACCTTTTTTCAGAGTTTGGTTGCGTCGCGCTGGCAGCGATCAGACTCATCTTTCAAACGATATTAGGCTGAGATAAACATATTAATATACTTTTCCCATTTATGGTCGACTGAAGGAATCATTACATACATAGTGAAGAAGCAAGGAATTAGCCTTCACTACTGACACTAGCTCTGTAAAGGGCAGATAGAGAGAGAGAGAGTAGCCATCAATCACAGCTTATTCTAATTCGACTCTAGTAAAATTTAGCTAAATTATTTGCTTATTTAAAAACATGCTGTTATTAAAAAAAATGGCAGTACAGTGTTTGATACAAATTTCTTTGATGATTTCACACACACAGTATCTTAAATGTGGAAAAATATCGATGATAAGTAGTTTGCGATCGAATTTTATAAATTTTTGAAATGGAACACACACACACTCCTAGTTGTAATTAGAATACATTGAAACATTTTGTGTTCAATAAGGTAAGAGTGCGCAGATATTCGCAAATATTTTGGAAAACTACTAGCAATGTTGACACGCATTAATGCCTATACGATAGGGCTACGCTTAGAGTAACAATAACTTAACGTTTATACTGGTCACTAGAGGCCAGCATTTTGGCGTTTGGTACATTTAAACCAATCACAAGCTGAAGTTTTTCACAGCTGTCGTAAATACCGGCTTGTGATTGGTCAAAACCCGGCCTGTTATTGGGCTAAAAAGTAGTGTAGCCAATCGAACGAAACTACTGATATCGATAGTCACATCGTTTACCGCTAAGTAAACCGCCCATTTATACGTAAGTGGGGGGTTGGGCCGAGGGGGGAGAGCGGGGTGCGGCCGGGGCAGGGGGAGGTGGAATAGGCAGGGCCCTCGCCCCCGACACGTATTGTCCGATAAACGAACCGTCCTCGGTAAAGCGACCTGAAATAAACAGAAAAATCCTTTAACATTTCGTTAAACCGTACAAATACGTTTATTATATTTAGGACATACGTGTCCCTACACGTACTCATATGCTATCAGTAGTAACACTGACGCTTTTCCATTATATACACATTGCTTAAATAAGTGAAAAGTTGCTAATGTTACAAAAGGAAACCACATTGCCCACTAATGTGGTAAATATTCAAAAGAATTCGATAGTAACTAAGGATTCAAAGTTGCACTATCAAAAAAAAAAATTTCCTCAAGATATGCACCTTACTTTTACCACATTATTAAGTATGAGAAAATAATTTATTCACATTTTACAAGTATTATTATTGGACACATTACTAGGTAATAATTACAAGTTTTGTTTTTAAGGTGCAAAATCCTGAATCACAAAATAATAAAAATTATAATTTCCCATCGATTGTTCTAAGCAATCACGATGATATTCACTCTCTGCTGAATACGTTTTGGAAAGCATACTCAACCTGGTTATAACACAGTGTACTTTTTTTGAGTAGCATTGGTAAAAAATCAATTGCACAATTAAGAGTACAATTTACATTATGTGCCTATAGAATAAATATTTATAGTATGTTTGATCTCAAATTGTAATGTATTTATTGTATTATTAAGAGACAGCATTAGGAACACAAAAAAACAAGCAACGTAAAAAATAAAAATCGTACCTCATAGTATAAAACAAAAAAACGGTTCTCGTGCACAGGCAAACAAAGGGAACAAGGAATATGTTAGGACGGAAAAGGTTTTCTAACTCTATTAATAAATGCAAAACATTTAAATAAAAAGAGAAAAAGCACTAAGTATAGAAAAACAGTGTAAAAAAAAGAAAAAAATCACACGAGCTCACTCATTAAAATACTATTTATATTTTACAACCTAATCTTAATATGTACTTAATATCGAACCTATCACTATTAAATATTGTATATATATATACGTAATTAGTAAAGATTCAGAGCAATGTAATGTAAATGAGAAGAAACCAATGTCTCTATAGTATCTGTTTCTCAAATAGTCAAATAAAGATCATAAAGGCCCGCGATGCATCCTAAACATTAATGGCAGTAAAAAGAAATACACAGATGACAATCTGTAAGAAAATTAAACACAAAAAAACTAAACTATCAACGTTTGGCTTAAGCCATTTGTTACGAGGCTGCAATCGGCTATGAAAAAAAAGGGCGGCGTTTTTAAGCCAAAGCTTAATAATTATATTTTGAAAATGGAATTTGATGGCACTATTAATTTGTTAACAGTGCAAACAATGACAGTATTTTTTACTTTTGGGGAGAAGGTCTCGAGCTGTGCAGCTACTTTTTAACAGGAATAGGGAAAGGAATAAAGCTTTGAGGGTGTGTTTTAAACGAGCGTAGCGAAGGCTTGCGAGGCTGAGTCGGTCTGACCCGATGGGGGCGGACGGCGCTTCCTCCCGTACTGACCGATGAATGAGCCGTCTTCGTTCATACCCGCTGTAACGGAACCATGCATACAGCCCATTGGACAATGCTTTACAACAATTCGGACAAAACATAACATGCCAAAAAAACATTCAATGACTCTACTCGATTAATGATTCAATTAAACACAATTTTAATGTTAAACAAAATAATTTTAATTAGTCATAGGAACCTTTTTTGAATACTGTCTGTGTTAGCGCAAAATTAAAAAAACTGACAACTGGACAAAAAGATACAAAAACAAAGCTTCAAAATTAAAAACTATTAAGTTTTATTTAAATAGAATAAACTAAACTGTTAAATGGCAAACACGTCAATCCTAAAGCATGAACAGTACAGTGATTGAACTGACCAGTTTCGCCTTCGCCGTACTCCGCCATAGAGTCGGTGTCGCTTTCAGGGCCGGGCTTCGTCCCACTGCTCATCGAGTGTCGAGACTTGTTGTCCAACCTTGATAAAATTATTGTTTGACTTATTTTTCAATGCATATCAAAAAAAATATCACCCGTCAATTTATTTACATAAATTAAATATTGTTTGCATAAAATTAATTATGATAATGAAGACAAGCCAAATCTTTAACAAAATTAATACTAAAAATAATCCGAAAATATGCATCAATACTGTATTATAGGTATATGTTTTTCTCAAATGCGCAACAAAATAGTTGTACAAAAATATTTTTTCATATCAAATATACTGATTGCACATTGAATTAACCGGAGCGTACAAACGTTATACTCACACATATAACAAAATAACTATGTTTTCGATTAAGCATTTCAAAACTCCCTCAACATACGTCTTAAAATTTCAGAAAACACGCTCAGCAAATTGAATAATCACTATTGCAAAGTACTGCTATTTATATATCATTTTTTATTAAGGTTAATCTAATACACTGAAAACTAATATCGCACGCTTTCTATCACTTTGCCGCTGAGTAAGTGCCTACCTCTAGCGATATTTCAGAAATCGGAAGATTGTCCAAGAAACATTGGAACAGTTTGCATTGACAATTCGCGCTTAGGAATTTCCATTATGGTGCTGGCAACATCTATGTTGAAAAACACTATCTTCTATACGGCTGTATGAAAGAACTTCAATTAAACGACACGATTGCGCCGATGATGAAAATTATCGATGCGATCCGATGCTCGTAGGAGCTATGTTATATCGATGATGTATTATTTGAATGTGTCGTATGAAAACTCCCTGGTTGATCCTGCCAGTAAGTTATACGCTTGTCTCAAAGATTGAGCCATGCATGTCTAAGTGCAAGCGGCGATACCGCGAATGGCTCAATATATCATTTTTAGTTTCTTAGATCCTACTCAGTTATAGTGAAAAATTAGATTATTATGACAAGATAAAATGGTATTTCACTTAAATTGCCTTATGCGTTAAAAAAATAGAAGCTATGTTTTAACAAAAATGAATTACAGAGTTTATTATGCGCTAGTTATTATTAAGATATGTGTTCATAAAAAATGTTAACTTTTTCATTAATAGTGATACGTCACGAACTCAAATTGTTGCTAAAATAATAATATTTTGAGGTAACTATTTTGCTTTGCTATCAGTATTTTTGTGGTATAAAAAAATAAGAATTTTTGATTTACAGTTAAATACTAGCCTTATTTTTAAGGCATACTAGCCTTGTAATAACGCATGGCCTAATAAATAATCGAGTAGTAACAATTAAAACAGTCATCGTTAGCAATAATTTGCTGGAAAATATAATTATTCAATTGACTAATATACAAGCCACGTAAATAGATCTCAGAATCAACTCCTGCATAAACGGGAATATACAAAAAGATATATCTGACTTCTCCTAGTTACATCACTCATTTCGCTTACATAAACGTAGTTTTCATCTGATAACATCACAGTGGTCACGGTTGCCTAACGTTGCGCTAACATCTTGTCTACTTAAAGTGAAATAGTCGGTATACTAACGGGTGCGTGTACTCGTGGAACCCTCCGTCGGGGTAGTCCCTCCGCCCGTGCGCGAGCTCGCTCGAGTGCACGTCGTACTTCCCTCCGCGGTTCCGCCGCACCACACATACCAGCACTAACACCAGGAGGAGGAAAGCCAGCGCCAGCATCACGCCGATGAACCACCCGGCCGTCGCCATCTTGTCGCTCGGAGTCACTATTGGACCGTCTACACACAAGTTAAATAATGAATGAAAAATACACAAATTATATCCACAATAAATGTAAAGACCCAATGAAATAGATTTAGAATAGTATTAAAGAATTATTTGGTAACTCAAAAATTAAACCACGATTGATAAAATGACTGCAAATAAACAAACTGGCCAAGTGCGAGTCAGACTCGCGCACGAAGGTTTCCGTACTATTATCTATAAAAACGGCAAAAAAAACCCTTTGTTGTATGGGACCCCCCCTAAATATTTGTCTTATTTTAATTGAATTAATTATTTTTAAAGTAAATGTATAACTAAATATTCTGTGAATATTTCAAGCGTCTACTTGTTGCCGTTATTAATATAGAGCAACAAATTAACGTTTGTTGTATAGGAGCCACCCTTAAATATTTATTTTATTTATTATATTTTGTTATAGCGGCTACAGAAATACATATTTGGTGTAAATTTCTACTGCCTATCACGGTTAATGAGATACAGCCTGGTGATAGACGGACGGACAGCAGTCTTAGTAATAGGGTCCCGTTTTTTACCCTTTGGGTACAGAACCCTAAAAAATCTAATCAAAAGTACCTACAAACACTAACCAAGAGTGGTATCGACTTCTTTTACTTCACTAGAACTGAAATATTCTCCATCGTGCGCCGTAACCTTGACCTCGTACGCCTGTCCCGGCTCCAAGCCTGTCAAGATCACGAAGTCATCCTCGGTCACGTCATTAGTCTTCAACCAACTAGGATGTCCCTTCAGTCTGTACCAAGCTACGAAATGCGACCCAGGATGCCCATCTAAGGAAGGAAACCAACGAACTACAATATGGGCTGTTCCTTCTTTCCCAGGTAAGGTTTCTGTCGTAAACATCGGAATATCCGGTTGTGCATTAACAGTGGACTTTGTTTTCTTCTGGATTGGGAACGGTTCCCCTTCACCTGCCTTGGTCTTCGCTACAATCCAAATCCTGTATTCAGTATTTGATTCAAGTCCTGCCAACTTTGCTCGGTCGAATTTCGGATCAATTTCGTTCTTCCTCTCCTGCACCTTCGGATCTAAGTTAGTACCTATAACTTTCTGGTAATAAATTTTGTAGCCGGTCAAGACACCATTCTCGTGAAGAGGTCTATCCCATTTTAAGAGCATCGCAGATGATCCTAATGGAGAAGCTTCAAAGGATCTCACTGTACCAGGGGTTCCTTCTGGTGTAACGAAGCTTAAGGTTTCACTCGGAGGCCCGTTATATAGTTTATTATATACCATTATTCTTGCATAATTTCTTCTGAATGGTTTAAAACCAGTAACTAAACCTCGAGTGGAATCTTTTGTAAAATTGTAATGATCCTTTGGTTCTTCTCCATCGACCCAGGTCTGGATTTTGTAGCCTTCAAAGTGGCCTCGGACCGAATCTGGTGAGACCGGGTTCCAGCTGAAGTCCGCTGCGGTTCCACTAGTCACTGAGACTAAAGTGAAGTTTGTCGGAGCTTGAAGAGGAGTATCTTCTCCTGACCATCCTATAACTTCTACTGGAGTTACGTTCGATGTTCCTTTTGAGTTCACGGCGATTACCTTTGGATTTAAAACATTATATTACTACAGACACATATAAAAACTAACGAATTATGTAGAGCAATTGAACAATAGTTATGTAAAAATTGTTGTGTAATTGAGGAGTTCGTGGCCTTATTATATTCGTCTATAGAAAACTATATTTGAAATGTTCACTTTCGTATGGGCGACTGCCTAGTGGCACATTATTTTGAGCTCTTCTTGGTTTCGGTCGGCTCGTTAAGCCATCGGTTATGGCTGTTGTCATAAGATAGCACTTGTTAAACCAAGTCAGAGGCCAAAACTCAGAGTGGCATTAGGACAACACGGTGAACTTTGGCCTAAGCATCCTTCCCTAAACAGTTCTGTGCCCTGTAGTGAGGCGTTTAACGACTGAAGCGATAGCTGAGTTTTTTCGTTGTTGCTTATTTACCTTAATTTTATATGGCATGAAGGTGGGCGTATTGAGGACCACGTACTCCGTCTGCCTCCAGTCGTGGATCGGCTTGTCGGTCCACTGGTGACCCGTGAGGTTGCGTCGCCACGACACTAGGTAATAGAACCCAGGACCGTTGTGTTCAATCTGAGGCATTTCCTGCTCAAACATCAAAACATTCCTTGGTCAAACACACAATCATATATAATAATCATGTGCAGTTTACGAAATATAAAATGATTTATATATTTTAATGTTGAGTATAAAATGTGTCTGACCGTCCATGAGATGACCATGTTAGAGGGGTTGGTCCCGTGTCCCTGCACGTTGTCCGGGTTCTTGTACGGCACGTCAGGCTGCGTCGTGCACACCTCCGAGTGCGGGGAGGGGGGAGACGGTCCGATCTTGTTCCACGCTATCACTCTGCAAAACAAACATTTTAGTAACATCATTTCATCAAATGTCTCAGTAGAATTTATAAATACTTACATTTAAGAATGAACAATATCAACTAGAATTCATATAGGTACAATACTCGTCAAGGATCTTTGCCTCCCAAGTTCATTCATGCCGCGTTCCTCGTAACAAATCCAAAAACACACATAGATCCGTAGCGACAAGTGTAATCTCTGTATTTCTTTTTAATTTCATTTGTATATTGTGATAACTTCTTCTAAGATCTAAAGATCAATGTATAAAGTTATAAAAGAAATGATACACAATAATTAATATTTTTTTCCTTCTATGATTTAAGGTCTGCCTAAGATCTTTGTTTCTGCCAAGTTTCTTAGAATTGTGCTGCGCTTTTATAACATTTTTGTAGAAAAATTAGCCAATAAGTTCAAGTAATGCGGATAAATTGATTTGAACAGCTTTACCTAAAGGTATAATTGGCCCAGGGAGTAAGTTGTGGAGCCCAGGAGGTGTCCGTGGCGGAAATATTGTCTCCGGCCACGTCCCAGGTGTCGGGCGTGAAGCTAGTGTTGTACTGGATGCTGTACCGCAGGATGGGTGCGCGGTTGTCACCCATCGGGTGCCACCGCAGGTTGGCCAGTCTCGCCTGACATACAATGCCGTCCAATGCCGGGGCATTGGGTCTGTCTGAAACATACAACAATTTTATTAAATATACTTCATGATTTAGAATTAACATATTCTGCGGTCTCTTTTTGGAGTAGGAGTAGGCTTAAATGATAGTCCACTGCAATGACCCAGAGCGGAATTTCTGATATTTATCATTGTCACGAATTCTAGACTTTTAAATCGAAGTACACTATTTTATGGTTCCAAATAGGTTGAGGAATGAAAAAGGAACATACATTACAGAAAATTGTTTGTGACCAAACTAGGATCGTAGGCTCGAAGCTTACACAATACCAAATAGATCTATAAACTGGTTGGTGCAAAAAATTGAAATAATAATTGAGTTATACTTCATTAGTTATAATATATAATTGATATATTTTTGTAAATATGGCAAAAAATATCTTAAGCTTGCACTCTGTATAATAACAATTATGCGGCCCATCGCTATAATACTCGAGCTTGCACTCTGTATAATAACAATTATGCGGCCCATCGCTATAATACTCGAGCTTGCACTCTGTATAATAACAATTATGCGGCCCATCGCTATAATACTCGAGCTTGCACTCTGTATAATAACAATTATGCGTTCCATCACTATAATACTCGAGCGTACACTCAGTATAATAACAATTATGCAGCCCATCACTCTAATACTCTAGCTTGCACTCTGTATAATAATAATTATGCAGCCCAACGCTATAATACTCGAGCTTGCACTCTGTATAATAACAAATGGACCGCTATTGATATATTTTTTGAATCTTCGAGAGGCTATAATTCTTAAATTACATTTTTTTTGGCAAATGTTTCTCAGGATCCGCTGAGCAGATCCGATTAAAATTAAATGATTGTGATCTGCAGGATATGGTTCAAACCCTGAAAAACGTGAAAACACGTTAAATAACTTTTTTCGATAAAAAAAATTCCTAAAGTGAGCCCTTTTCAGTTTTTTTTTAAGTTTTGGCAAACAAATATTCAAAGTTCTTGTCACTTCTTCTCCCCTTAGGTTAGTTTCCGAAGTGATGGTAATTTAGATGATGTGCATTTGTTGCCGGGCTGTTGTATAGGAGCTGGGCCACTTTCGGGTGTGCGATGTCTGTTTGAATGTGTGTGTGCAAATGTGTTTGTTCGTTTTTGTGTAAAGCACCCGCTCGCATTCGAAGCAGGCGGGTAGCCAGAATTTGTATTCGGGGGGAGATGAATCCCATCCTGAGGCAAGTTGCCAAGTAGAATATACACGTTTTAAACTTGCGTTAAAATGGGTTGCGTTGCGACATTTCACGGCGCACACTAAGACACCGGGCTTTAACATTGACGCAAGTGTAGCGAGCGCGAAATTTTTCTATTCTGATAAGTATAGGTCAATCAATCGATACTTAAGTGTGTGCACAATAATTCTCACTTGCGCATGATGTTGTTATGGTTATTTAGTATACATTTGTAAAATTAAAAAAATCCAAGAGAATTTTACCTTACTGCTAACATGATTATTTTATTGTACCTATTAACCTTTATGATTACTACGATGTTGTATGAAAACCTAGTTATTCTTGCAATAAAAGCCTTTTTTACAGATTTAAAAAATGATTTTGTTTCTTACTATTACAATTCAATATACTATAATTTTAACCTTCTGTTGTGTGAGACCGTAAATCTGCGCACAACTGCTGCAGGATCCACATTCACATTCCTATGAATACTCAGTAGCGCCAACCCCGTAACACGTTGATTCAACATTGTGTTCCTCAAATAACCAAATGAAAGACTAACTCGCCGCAACATAAACACCTGCAAACGCATTAGCGTCCCTGGCAGACTGACTCGCCAAACTGGGCGCCTGCAACGTGTGCCACGACGGTCGGCGCTGCTTGATAAAAACCTGCGAGTCGTAGGTCCTGCTTACTATGAGCATCTACCCGTTGAACTAAAGGAAGACCCCTCGGATCCGATATTTGGTCGCCGACTGAAAGAACTTTTATTGACGAAATCACTGTTATCTGTCAAAGAATATAGTGAAAAACTGTGATTTTTATTTTATCTATTTTTTCAATTAATTTTGATTACATTTATTTATTCGTTTTTAATTTTGACATTTCTTTATTTTTATTTTGACATTTCGTATTGAATATTGATTTCAATTTATTTATTTTTTTGTTTTACATTTTTGACATATTTGTTTTGAATATTATTATTCCTTATAATTTTATTTTTGTATTTGACGATCTTTTCTTTGAATTTATTATGTATATTTTTTAAGACATAATGTAATTTTTAAAAAGAAATAATAGACATACATACATACATACATATCTTTAATATGTATATGAATACCTATGCTGTAAAAGCAACTTTACTGTGGAACAACCTACCTTCTGATATTTGTTTGTCACCATCAATTACTATTTTTAAAACTAAATTGAAATCCTTTTTTCTTCAATCTTTGCAAAACTGATACTCATATATTTATAACTGCTGAAGTTATACTCATAAAGCTATATATGATTATTCTTATTCTGTTCATAACTGTGTATATATGTGTATAAATATGTTAACGTATTTATTATGTATATGATGTTTATATTTATATATATAAATTTGTATATGTGAATTTTCATATTAGTTTATCTATCTAACTAGTATTATTAAATTTTGTTTGTACTCTACCTACATAAATGTGTTAGCTGGAATAAGTCCGCCCTAGTACATAAAAACTTATAAGTTGTACTAACGTCATATAGTTTTATTAAATGTACTGTAAGAGTTATATAAATAAATATATCTATGTCTGCTGTGTTATTTTATAAGTTATATGAATATATTTTTCTCGGGAGTTACTTCAAATCCCGTCACAGAATAATTGAAGACTTTTAACGTCTCACAAGGTGCCCTCCCTATGCAATCTGCAAAACTGTTTTGTTTAAAATCAAACTATTTACACTGTAAATCTTGTTTATTACGTGTTTCAATACAAAACATGAATTTATTAGTTGATTTACTTTAATATTATGTTTCGTTTGTGATTTTATAAAGATAACCTATTGGACGCACGCAATAAAACAGTATTATAATTAGTTTGTAAAGCTAGTTGTAGTTAATTCACTTGACGATTCAAAAGTGTTCTTTGAACCCATTTGAATAAAAGATTTTGTATTTGATTTTATATAGGGGTTATCTAGAGGTATCTCAAATTTCAAGGAATTGTGTTATAGAATTTTAGACAAACGTTTATTCATTTGAGTCCAGAAAAGGTTTACACGATTAAATTATATAATCATCTTATAACAATCGCAGCGGCCTCTAAGGAAGGACCTTTAAGGAACCTTTTTATGCAACTTTTTGTCGTTTAGATGAACGTATACAGGTCACAATTATTCCTTTTATAAGACTATATATAGATTTCAACATGATAATCATAGAGGCCATAAATTTCCGTCTTAAATAACGAATTGCCAAATACACATTTCGTATAAGAACTTTTGACGATATTTACAAGACTTTTATACAATGTTTAAAAGACGAATATTCAGATTAATAATAATTAAGTGACTTATAGTTTTAAGAAGGTCATGTAAGTTGTTGTAAAAAAAATTTGATTATTTAATAGTTTTACCGATGTCGTTTGTGATTTTGGTTTTGGCTTCTTTTACGGTACCCTAAAAATGGCGGACAATGATTTAAAGTTATAAGACAGTTATTAGATTTCGTATAATAGTTATTATCACTACAGTAAATAGCATTAATGTAATATTAAAAAAAAAAATCGTAATATTATTTTACTATAATTGGAAGAATTTAATATTCAAAAATTGTGAAGATTTAAATATTCAATCTTCGATAAAGCGAATTTAACTTTTATAGTAAATAACTTTTAGTAACAAACATGGCAGATAAAACAGAATAGTCTGACATAATGATTACAATTTTTAAATATTTTAGTGCACGGCTCAGGTTTGGTGAACTGCGCTTTTGACCTTGATGTCAAAAGCGCAGTTCACCGAACCTGATCCGTGTTAAGGTAAATAATAATGATACTTTACAATTTTTGTTAAGTGTTCAGTTACATGACGTCTATTCGATCATTATACAAATGAAAGTTTAATAATTTCCGTCTATTTCGCGTCATATACACGTTATTGTTTTACTATAGTTATTTATAACATTATTGTTATAGAACCAAAACGGTCCAGCCTTAGGTTGCGACTTAAACGTTGTCTCAATCCTTACACGACTAAATTTTGTTAGTTGCGTTATCGCGCCAACCATGTTATTACTCAAATTTCACGTAGTACTCTGTCTATTAACAGCTTTTTAAGGGCTTGTTAAAAAAACTCTTACCGACCAATACTTAAGTCCCAATACTTACGTAAATAAATACTAGTTCTTATATAGTATAAATAATATTATATTCATTATTTAATATATATTGTTGAGATACTTAATCTGAATTTATAAACTCTAATAATGTGTGCTGTCTTGATATTCCTATTTACTTAAGTATATGCTGTAAAACTAAGTATATTTTTGTAATGGTATTGTAAGTAACAATACAAGGAAGTATAAGTTTATAAGTGATAATCTAATTGTTTACAAATATACTCAAATGTAACTATTTGTTCCTTAGAACCAATAGAAAATGTTAATGTAAATGTATTTCAACAATACAAAGTTTATGACGTCACAGTACCACTCGTCACATTAGCTCAGTTGTGTCCGGATACCAATTGTCTAGACGTAACAATGTAGTTTGGTTACAGCTTGAACGGCATAACCCATGGCTACACCATTGAGGTAATACTATGTAGTAAGCAGCACTAGAGGAGACATCACACTTGCCGCCGGCGCCGCCATCTTAAAAGAATGTGGTGTACGTCCCTTAGTCACTGATTGATACAGGCCCTCCCGCATAGTACTTCATTTGTGACGTGGCGTTTATAACGTCTCCTCTAGTGTAAACATGAGACCTCAATAATGGCTACTTTTTTTATACAACTAAGGTGGCAAGCAAGCTAACGGTCCACCTGATGATAAGTGGTCACCGCAGTCTATGGACGTGTGGTCACGGATTATGAGTGTTATTAATTATATTGTAGCGAGATAGATATATAGATACCTTGCACAGTGAGAGTGGCCTGGGCTCGCGCCTCGTCGATCTCAGTCTTGGCGACGCACGTGTACTCGCCGGAGTCCAGCTCGGTGGTGTCGGATATGAGTAGCGAGTTGTCGGAGGGCATCATCCGAAATCGAGGCTGGCTGTCGAAGTCTATCGGCTGGCCGTTGTTTAACCAAATGATTTCCAGTTTGAGACTTTCGTCTGCTTTGGCGTTACATCGGAAGGTTGCCGATGTGCCCGCAGCCACTTCGTAGTGCTCAGGTTTACTGCTTATTTCGGTGTGCACTGTAATTATGATACTTAAACTTATTTTTCTTTTTACTTAAGTGCATTACCTTACTGAATGATTTTCATTTATTGTATTTAATGCAGTAAAAAATCTGAAAGAATCAGTATGCACATCGTTAGTATTACAGAAATGAAATTTCTGGCCTATATCGCCCTCTTAATGTAGTCTCAAAGTAACGTGATTTTTTTTGTTACGAGATAAGTAAGAAAAGTTACACAAATAATAAAAATGAATAAATATATAATCGAATCACCTTCATCACCTTTTCCATCAGCCGAATCATATTTGGTTACAAGATAACAAAACAATATTCCATGGATTGGCAATGTTTTAGTATTTATAGATAACAATATTGCGGGTATGTTTCTCGGTCAGTATCATACTCATTTAGCGAATCGAACTTTATTTACTTAAGTTTGGTAAAAGAAATACTTATATATGACTTACTTTTGACAACTAGAGAACCATTGGCCGACTTTTCACCCAGTTTATTCTTCGCGTAGCAAGTGTACGTGCCGACGTCGTTGTACGTAACGTTACGAATTACCAGGTCGCCTTCCGCAGTGATGTCGGATCTGTGTATAAAACACGTTATTATACATTTGTTTGTGGCACACTGAGTGCAAATTATTTAAATAGACGTCCATTTTTCATAAGTAATTATAAAAGGTCAATATAATGTAGACACATCAATAAAAGTAATATTTATTATCTTTGATAACTACTTTTTTAGTTAAAGGTACGCGCTTGCTCCCTTTTTTAAACCCAGCAAAACACGCTCGACGTACAAGATTAGTGACTTCACTAACACTACCTACTACCTACCTAAAAGGCAGTATGTACTACACTGAAAAAAAAATTATTTAATAAAGCACTTTATTAACCAGAACTTTATTGCAAAAATAAATAATAGGTGTATCCTCTTACACACCAATGATATATATAAGGTTTCTTTTATAAATTTTACAGTAATATTAGAGAATATCTGGACATATTTTTTAATTATTTAAATATGTCCGATAATGATGACAGTATCAGCGAGCTCATGATACGTGTCGCTCCTGCGGTGTCGCTGCTGTCACTGGTGAGAGAAAACCGCGCGCGGAAACCCGCACTGCCAACGCTTTGATATAATTCTTTACAACACCCCACGGGGTTTTAAGCCGCGCAGGGAAATGTGGCTAGTCGCGTTTTTAAATTCCGCGGCGGAAAAAAATCAGCAGTCTGAATGCTTCTATTGTGTTTCAAATATCACATTTTTGCGGAATGAAAACCAGTCACTTTAACCGCAGTGCAGAAGGGGCAGTGCACGCTTAAAGGGGTACCATAGCCTATTTAAAAAATCTTAACACTCCTTTCTTGAAGTACCTCATACTCTAGTCCCCAGGCCTCGTAAGGGAATGTGTTAAATTTATTAGTGCTCAACTTTAGCGTTGGAGGTTTTATATGTATAAATATAACGTTATGTACAAAGTCGGAAGCAAATTTTTAAACGACTAGGCCTTTTACTGATATCCAAAGAAAATCTCGGTATTTCTGTACAATACTTACTTACTAAACCCGCCTCAGGTTATGTGGGGCTGACGTTCAAACCCAGTATGTAATTACCAATGACACTTTTTCTGAATTCTGGCTTTTCGGTTAAAGAAAACACTATATGAATTTTCTTTTTAAAATAAATAAAATTGCGTACGTCATTTAGTAGCCGTATTATATGTACCACACACGCACGCGTGATGGTATATTTCTTAAATGGTACTTGCCCGCGATGAGAGTAGGCCACAATGGAGACGTATAAAAATTAGGTTGGTAGGACTCACTTGCCGCCGGTGAGCGGCTCGCCGTCCTTCATCCAGGTGACGATGGGTTTGGGCGCTCCAAACACGCGACACTTCATAACTGCTTCTGCTCCATCAGCTTTCATCACATTTCCTGGACTCTCCTTTATTTCTGGTGGAATTGCTGCAAAAATTTCATATTTCATTACATTGTGGATTGAAGTTGCAATCTTCAAAATGGTTCTCGTCTCCGGTATGCTTATTGTGAGTTTCAACTATTAATACACAGTTTGTGTCAACTTATCAAATTTATTTCAAATTATATTATATTTTTATTATTTTTCATTTTAAATACTTAATACCTTAAACTTAATTTAATTTAAAATAAAAGAGTACTTTAGTCTGTAGTAGAGAAGAGTAGTTTAATATTATAATATATTTTTTTCCCTTTCACATAATATTAGGTTATTAATAAATTTCTTTATACAGCCTTAAAAATCAAAGTACTTAAATCTAAATTTTAAACATATTTTTTCTAAATTACATGTTATTCAATCCAATTTACATTTAAAAAAAAAAAATTAAAAGTATATATATGTATAAATTGGTCCAGTGTGAGTCGGACTTGCACCATTAATTCCGTTACTAGCATAAAAAAACAGAAAAGTGACCCATCCAACAACTGACCACGCTCAACGTTGCTTAGCTTCGCATTTGGTTTCCAATTGACAAATGCTTCTGTACCATAGGACCGGGCGGGGCGCGCTCCAAATACTTAAATATTTTCAATAAATAGATATTTTAAAACTACTAAATTGTGCAATATAGCAAAAGATAAAAATAAAAGCTTTTTGACGATGACTTATCTAACAACACGCTTCTTATGTTTGTGAACAATGACCTCGACTTGCTAAGTTTCTCTTTTGTATGTACATACATCACAGAGAAGCATATCGAATATGGCAGAATGAAACTCAACCAAATACAATGTACACCAATGAGGAGTCATAGAAACACTGAATCAGAATTTGTAAAATAGCCGCGTAATCGTATGATTAACATAAGTATGAAAAACATAAAAAATCAAATCTTAACTATCGACACGATGAGTAAACGTAGAAGTAGAGTATTCAAATATAGGTGCTCACACTCGCACATTGACAGTTAATGAATAGTTTAGCGTTTATACACTGACGCGATAGTTGCGTTACTGACAAAATTCACACTATGGCTACTGGTCACAGTTGACCTCTACGTTGGCCCACTGTGACACTGTGAACTATAATATCAGTCCATTTTTTAATACTTTTAATATACTTGTAGACATACCTATACACAGCACAACACGAATCTACGTTTCTTATAAAGCAGCAAATATAACTCAATAGACATCTAAAAACCCTTACTAAGCAGTTGTCTGGGGACTCACTGTTGACATTAAAACATTTAAACAGCAGTTGCATTTGATGATTACTCTTTGATTTCGTGTCATAAAAACATGTTACAAACATCTTGACGCTAAAATCAAAGCAATATTGAAATTAAGAATAGAGTTGATTTTGTAATGCTCATATAAGAGAGTAAATTTTAAATCTACTCTAATTTTTTACGCAGTTGCGTTAAACTTATAACTTTTGAAAGTTATTTTGCATATTTGCTAAGTAGCATGTCGGTGGCATTTATTTTTAATGTTTGTCTTGAGACTGGGTGTTTTCTATTTATAATCTGTATTTAAATAACATATACAGTCGTGGATAACTAATTACGGACACTTAGCTCTATATGAGTAAGTATTTTCTTTTAATCTGTGTAAGTAGCATATTCGTGGACTTTTGATGCTCAGTTTGTACTTAAAAGACAGAGTACACTTAGTTATTCTTAAATAACTGCAAATTAATTATAATTAGTACAGAATTTAATATATTTATTGCCCCCTTTTTTAGACGACGCTTTCGGCAGATTGATAGTTAAAATTAATAACTAATTAGGTACACATTAAATTAAAGCAGAGGATAATATTAAAGTGCAATAAACAGTTATCATCTGTCATTGATATTAAGAAAAATTGCAATACAGTAGCCTGTGGGATAGCCATTATTAGTTATAACCATTTGTCATGGACGAGGCATAGATGCTATCAAACTCGGGCATGTCTCTACTGAAATACTGTTCCAGGGAGACTGAATCTTGTCGTACAGCTGTTGAATTGTTCCCGAACGTTGAGTAGCAACTTTCTTCTTCACTTGAAACCACATGTTATCAGGTTGAGGTCTAGTACTAATTGTGCTGTATGCTTGGGGTCATTATCATGTTCGCCCAAACAACGGATCGATTCTCTTCAGCATAAGGCAACATGGTTTCGTTTAATGGCATGGAACCTTTAAACGGTTCTTTCTTGGGTAACACTACTATCCTACGATCTTCTTGGGATGTTGTTTTTCTTTGTATTGGGATGTTGTTTATCTTTTTTTTAAGATTATCAGTTGTGTTATGCGTTTTATGGTATTGGAATGCATTGAAAACCATTGTCTTTAAACAATTAAGATGATCTTCCAATATGACCATTGGCATTCATAAAAAATCACTATGATTTTTCTCGCTGTCACGTAACAGCTTTTGTTTAAATCCTTTTTTCTTTCCAAAAATACTAAAAAATTACCCTTGAATGTACAAATTCTGAAATGGTGCCAAAATTAAACAGCGGATTTTTTTTTTAATTTTGAATGTAGCACACGAATTTTTTTTTGTCCCTAATAAATGGCTATGTATAAAAATACAGTTTTTCGGTGCAAAGTGATTTATTTCGATTGCATTCACCTAAATAAACTACAATTCATATCACCTAAAAGAATACTTAGTAGTGAACATGAAAACATAATACATAATTATTTCTCTGCTGTACTTAGAAAAAGAAGTACTTCGATGCTATGCCGTATCCCGTGTTAACACAAATAGTATTAGACTTTCCCAAAATTATTTTAAATTATAAATGAATTTATCGTATGAAGTTCTTAAGTTTTACCAAACATCACATAGATCCTCAACCTGACGTAAATAAATTAAATTAAATGAACCTTCAATTGAAAGGTGCCAAAGCGGCCCAATTTCAGCTGTGTCAACAAAACAAAAACAAACACAAGGAACCCATTTGCTCCACTTTGGCGAGAGAGAGGGGAGAGCTCGATAGCCGTCCTACAGTAAGTCAAATAAACGCGGATCAAATTACTGCCGCGTTAATACAGAACCCAATCAATATCAAGTGTGTAGGTACATTGGCGCCGTTACAGTCAAAATAAAAAAATATAAATTCAAATTATTTTATTTTTGACTGTCAGAAAATGATTTATTTAATGAAACTATCAAATCAGCAAATGCAAGTCTAGTATACACATTTTCTTACATTAATTAAATAAATTGTAATTTACTTTAAAATAGAAACCAAATCTTTTATTTTTTTAAGTATTGAACCACTTATACTCACGCGTATTACTTTACCTAGAAGTTAGGTACGTACACTGTGCAGTCACCAGTACATTATTCCGCACAGCAAATTATGCTATTTATTTTGCTACGCTATCTACTGGTGACCTTTATTAGTGTTTCGAATAAAATTTCAACTCAGTTCAGTTCAATAACAAAAATTAAGAAAAGAATTCTATAGCACAGCCGAAACAATTATTTCATTTATACAGTCGGCCACCGAAGGCTTCGAAACAAAGCAAAGAGCGGCGCGCGGCGAGACGGGGGACGAGCCCGAGTAGTCATATGTGACGACATATTTTAGTCGGGTGTTGTCCAGTATTACTTTTTGTCGCGTCGCAATCGCTCTTTCGACGTTGTCGGATTTATCAAAGGCGACGACAGACTGTGTGTATGAAAATAATATTTAGGCTGTGCCAATAGTCTCGGACAAAAGGAATGTAATGAAGACATTTATGTGTCTAGAATTACCATCTCCGGGAGGGGGATGCGAGCACGAGCGTACATAAATCATAGTAGAGCGCACTTAAGAGAGTTCAACAATTTCGTACATGGTGAGTGGGTGTGAGAACACGCCCTCAGGATGTGCCCAATAACGGGTCCGTACAATTCACAAATAGACCACTTTATGTATTTTACTTCACTTCCCCTTATATTTGTTGTCATATAATTCAGTTGATATTCAAATGAGCTTATTATTATACGGGGTCCGACGGAGATATTACAGAATGCTTTCAAATTAATTTAATAATACATAAATAAATATTATTTTCATAATGACTTGTAGTTCTTACATTGTATACTGGAGACCTTTTTTTTATAAAATTTTAAATCTTCGGGAACTATGATAAGAATATAATTTTGGTATAACAATTGTATTGAAAACGAACTTAAAAATATTGACACTGTAAATATTATGGCTATTGATTAAAAATGTCACAATTTTAGTAAAAAATGAGCCAAGTGCGAGTCGGACTCGCGCACGAAGGGTTCCGTACCATTTTCTATAAAAACGACCAAAAAATCACGTTTGTTGTATCGGAGCTCCCCTAAATATTCGTTTTATTTTTATTTAATTAGATATATTTTTAAAGTGACTATATAACTAAATATTCTGTGAATATTTAAAGGGTCTACCTGTTGCCGTTATTTATATCGAGCAAAATCGAGCAATAAAATCACGGTTGTTGTATGGAAGCCCCCTTAAATATTTATTTTATTCTGTTTTTTAGTATTTTTTGTTATAGCGGCAACAGAAATAAGTCTCCTGTGAAATTTCAAGTGTCTTACTATCACGGTTCATGAGATACAGCCTGGTGACAGACGGACGGACGGTCAGCGAAGTCTTAGTAATATTTATTTACACTTCTGAACACATTGGTGTACATGGCGGGCTTAATGATATATTAATTTAAATGTATTTAAAAAAATAATAAAATAACATATACATAACAAATATATTTAAGTGTAATATAACATAATACTTATAGATACATAAAAATACAAAGATTAGCATATACAAATATAAATAATATACATTTTTATAAATACATATATAAATATATACATAATCATATATGTCACATACCGAACATCTTAATTGTGGATGGTTGGAGAGTCACTTTTCATCTGTAATCTGTTTAAGATAAAATTGCGAATTTCTGTAAGAATCGCGTTCCAGAGTCCTATTGCCTGGACGGTGTAAGAATTTGAGACGAAACCCGTGCGGTGACGAGGAGTGGACAGAAGAAGAGTTTGAGAAGAGCGAAGTGAACGTTGGTGAAGAGAGCTGATAAACTGGAATCGAGACTTCAAATAGCTTGGGGATAATGGATCGTTTAAAATGGAGTAGAGGGTATTGAGAATGCTAATCTAGCACTTCTGCGTTGGCGTATCAGCAACCATTTAAGTTGTTTGCGAAAATAGAAAATGTGGTCATAATTATGTGAGCCGAAGATAAAACGTATACAGTTATTTTGAAGTCGATCCAGTTTATTAAGGAAATCAGAATGTAAGTCAGGGTAACACACGTCCGCATAATCAATGAGTGGTAAGATGAGGGCTTGCACAAACATAAGTTTTGTACATGTTGGTAGAAAATTCCTAAATGTGTAAAATTGCCGCAATGCACTAGTTACTTTACTTTCCGGCAAACTTCTTGTATTTGGACGTTCCATTTCAGATGAGGATCGGTATGAAGCCCTAGATGCCCCATCAAATAAAACAGGTGGCAAAATATTATAATCAATTTTGATAGTCTGACGGGTGCTGCCGATAATTATGGTTTGACATTTTGACGGATTGACTACCACTCCATAACGTTTCGACCATTCTCTAATGCGACTTAGCACACTGTTGATTTCTTGTATGGCTGGAGTGAGATCTTCAATTTTGGCTTGTACATATAGCTGCAGATCGTCAGCATACAGATGGTAAGGACAGTTTAGTATGTAGAAGAGGTGATAGTATTCCACCCTGAGGCACGCCAGAAACATGGTCATACCAGTTTGAGGTGGCCTGATTGAAACGAACTGATTGTTGGCGGACAGAGATATAAGAAGAAAACCTATTTAGAGCTGTAGGTGAGAAATTGATCTTTTTGAGAATGGAAAGTAAGATGTCATGGTCAACAGTGTTGAAGGCATTAGAAAAATCAATGAGAACTGTGACCAATCCATTCTCCATGCTGTCTCTTATATCTTCTGTTACTTTTAAAAGGGCTGTAGAAGTACTGTGACCAGTACGAAAACCAGACTAAAATGTACTTCATAGTTGATTTTTGTAAACATAATTAGAAAGTTGCTTATGCACTATCGCTTCCAAAATTTTAGTCAAAAATGGTAATATACAAATAGGCCTAAAGGTATTAATTGAAATAGGATTAGGGATGCTGGCCAAGAGAATTACAAATGCTTTACGCCACAGGGTTGGGAAGTCACTAGAAAACAAAGAGAAATTAATAATATGTGTAATGATTGGTAAGGTAGAATCTAAAATATGGAGGATCATATTTCTATTTACATCATCACAGCCCACTGCTTTGGATTTAATTGATAATATTATCTTTTTAACTTCATCTACAGAAACTGGTAAGAAGGAGAAAGAGTCGGTACAACATGGAGTCATGGAATTAATAAATGAAATAGTTGAGAGTTTAATATCATTGTCTAATATAAATGAGGTGGAAAAGAGAAGGTTGAAGTCATTGAGAAAAGAGCTACAGTTAGTCAAATCACATTTAGGTTTACCAAAGCCACTAGATTTAAGGAGGTTCCAGATTTCTGACGGTGATGAGTTAGAAATATATTCGTGAAAATATCTGCGTTTTGCTGTTCTAACCATCTGGTTGCACTTATTCCTAGCAGCTTTGTACATATCCCAGTTATTATTACACCGATTTTTTTTTAAATTTTCGAAATAAACGATCTTTTCTGGCCATGACCGTTACCCTAATTACCCTTTGGGTACGGAACCCTAAATACTACCTTATTCTACTCTCTCTACTACCCTTACTTCACAAACTCTACACCTACACTACACTACACCTTAGTCAAAATATGTGGCTTAGCCGTTCACATGGGCGTAAGGTGAAACATGTATTCACTGTTCATTACTTTGCTGTCATACAATAGTTCTTGTAGTAACGAAACGGCTAAGCAACATATTTTCACTAAGGTGTACTGTAGTGTAGGTGTAGAGTTTGTGAAGTTAGGGCTTGTAGGGTTAGGGTGTGTAGAGTAAGAAGTTTGGCTCTACATGATCTCTGATAACTATTGATAGTGCGAGCCAAATGTAAAATGTTTTTGGTGGGATAGTATTTTACGATAATTATGACTACTTATTTTTTTCTTTCTTTGATTGTCACTACAAATATACAATTACTAAAATGTGTGATCAAACCACATCATCGAAATTAAAGGACTAAAAAGCCTTATTCTAATTTTAATATTTTATATACAAAGTAAATGGTACTTACATTGAACATTGATATATATATCCTTGTAGACATATCCATTGGAGTTGGTTGCGTTACAACCGTAGTTTCCTGTGTCGTTCTTCACCAGGTCCATGATGACAATGGAGTCGGCGTTGACTTGCCGGCGCGGGTTGGGTGGGGCCTGCTCGATCGGCCGCCCGTTGTGGATCCAGTTGATCTGAGGAGGCGGTGTGCCGTCGGCTGTGCACTTGATCACCGCGGTCTCGCCTTCCGCCAGATTTTGGAACTGAGGTTCTTCGATGAAGAGAGGGGCAGCTGAAAAGAATTTCAAGGTTAGTTTACTAACTTATAAGTGGAAATATTTTTTATATTAATGAAGATTAATTATGGGATTGAATTTGTTTTTCTAACGTTTTTGTACGAGTATTTTTTTGTCTTTTGTTTGTTCGAGCAACACAAAGTGATAATATCAAACCGATTTGAAAAAAACCGAGTAAGACAGAACATACTGTCCGATATTGTTCAGGATCCACTTTTATCACAGAAAAATAATTTCTTTTTACATTGTCCATGCGAAATCAAAAGCAAGTCTACTTATAATTTAATATACACGTATTTATAAAAATTATTTTTATAAAAATAATGATAAAGAACTCCGATGCGTTATTGTTAATTAAAGTATGCACTTTGAAATAAAAAATCGATGTAAGTCACAGAAACTCAACTACCGCACATAAAACCTTTGATGAACAACCGAACAACCAGTGCACGCGACGCGACACTGAACTGTAAGTTATACGGCTATAATGCACATTATTATCAAACCATGAAAGTTGGTGCTTAACCAACTATTTTATTAAATAAAGGACCATCATCATCATATCAGCCCATTGGCGTCAAAAGCTGGACATAGGCCTCACCTAACTTTCTCCACAGCTAAAAGGACCATCAACTGTAAAGTAACTATAAACGCTTAGGTTGTGGAATGAGCTCCCTATTCGAGGGGGTATTAAATGGAGTAATTTGATGTTTAAAGGGTCGACAACGTGCCAACAAGCATTCATAGGCTTGTTAGGCGTAAATTTTATAACCACCTTGGTTGTATAAGAAAAAATAAGTAAGTAATATATGTATCTATAAGGAAAGTCACTATAGCATGGAATAAGTTCAAGAAAGTTGTCAATTGTTACCTATCGTCCAAACATATATCAAATTTTCTTTAACGTCAATTAATTTCTTTTACATTTAGACCATCTTTCATAATGACTTATAAATACCAACAAAAACCCGCAAAACTTTTATGGAACATCATATAGGTCTCGAATAAAGCTCGTAACAAATATTTTTATCACAAACTGTCACAGTTCGCGTATTTACTTATTATTGTGAGAGATAGTATTGTGAGAACTGGGTCAGTGCGTGACGACGATACTATTACGACACGGGATCGAAGACACGTACTTCATTTAGTTGCGATAGCTAATACGCGTATGTATGCAATGGAATTTTAGCGAAGCATGGTAAAGGGCATTTTGCATTGCTAATAAGATGCGACGCAATACTTATTAACGGAGACCAGATTATATGCAAATCCACTGCATATGCATTTGCATATTCTGGTTTCTATAGCATGTTTTTTTAAACTAACTGATGTCGCAAAATTTGTATATTTTTAATGAACATAAAACAAATCTAGAAAAAGAAAACAGCAGAAGGTGGAAAATATAGCACAGCCTAACTGTTATACCTTCCTATCTCTTGGTCGTAGCTTTTCGTTAAGTATTTAAGCGGTCAAGAGTTTTCTGTGAAAGCTTATTGCTATAAAAAATGTCGTCAAATAAACTACCAAAGACACACAAAGTACACATGACAATTGGCCTAATTTTTAATTGTATGCAATATTTCTTAAAATTAAAACGTAAAAATTAGTTTTCCATAATATCTTAATTTTTAAAGAATGTGAAAATCGGATTTAGTTTAAGGCGGTAGAAACGTTATCGCATTCTGTATAAAACGAGCAGCTTCAGTCTTAAAAAGTTCCTTCTTATTCCAGTAAGTAAAACAACTTATTTCAGTAGTTAACGTGGAGAAAAGAAAATTAGCACGAGGTATTAATTACGTAGAGTTTGAGAGGCTAAACGTTTATAGTTACATATGTTTAGTGTAACGCAGTATTTTCACCTTAAGTAATTAGAATAGTGTACTAGATGTGACAATCTGCAGCACAGTCCATACAAAAATTAAATGTGCTAACGAGTCTCAAGGTGACTTCACTTCGATTTATATGTCAATTGATAAAGCGGCGGTGGCACCAGTGGCAGCGGAGTGTAACATCGAATAAAATCATGGATAAAGAATTTCATTTTCATTATACGCGGCTAGTCAAATTTAGACAAACGAGACAGGGGAGGAGAGGAGAATATGGGACATTTAAGTTTTTTTTAAATTGATTAATAAGAGACACAATAATTTTACAAAGAGCAATGCCTATTCTCCATACACTGGAATACGTTTAAGTCTATAAGTGGCACTTATGTATTTTCTTTGGCCAAGAAACAAAACTAATCTTAAACTATTTAAAAAAAAAATTGGGAAAAGGATTGTACAGGGTATGTAAGATTTGAGAATATGTTGATTTCCGTATGTATATTTTTAACACATTTTCCTAGAATTAATCGTACTGACCACTCAATAAAATCATCTAACCCTAAACTATAAAAATAGCAAAACTATAAAAAAGTCAATATATTGAAAATTAAAATGAAAATTAAACTGACGTACTTTTACGTAATTATTAAGTTGTGTCGGAACTTTTAATAATACTGCTCATTTCCAGACGCTTATTATCATCGTTATTTTTCCAAGTCCAAGTTGCTATTGTTCTATAAAAAATAGATTTAATAAATCAGAAATCAAAATTATGTTTCATCTAAGGGCATTCGAATATTCTTAGTAATTATCCTAATTTTTTCACACGCAAAAAAGCACTGCACGAGAAACAGTAATCTTTTCATCAATTTGTTTACAAAAAAACATTTTGAACATTAATTTGTAAACAAATGAATAAATTAAAAATAATAGTTTAATTTTATTAATGACTAATTTAAGCAATAGCATATTTTTTATGACTTAAAAAACAAACGAGTTATCTCAGTTGTTATATTCCCCAGTTGTTATAAATTTAAAAACTAAATTCGCCTTAACTGTAACCACAATCAAGTATATGACATCATTTGATTGCTTCATGAACTCAGAATACTGCTTTGATTTTTATACAATCATAAGAATGGCTGACCAAATGAAAGACTGTATGTTACGGTTTTATTCCTTAAAAGGGGTAACCAGTGGCTGGATACACATATATTAATATTTAATTATAAATTTATATACATATTTATTTAAACTTATATTATACTCAAAATATTATTTTAAGAAAGGAAAACATACAATCTTAAATTAGTATTTTCGTGGTTGTATAAAATTATTCAAGTTTTACGGGACTGACTGCGATACGTACCAAACCAAGGAACACATCGCTGCAGTAAAGAATAACTAAAATAAGTCAGCTATAGCAGAGCATTTACTTGATTCCGAGTTATCGAAAACAAATAAAACGAATCGTGGTAAGTACCCGTTAAAACTTTAATTCGTATAAAAAATGTTGGTTGGATTCACGATACAGATATAAGTAAAGTACTTGTTAGATAGTAAAGTTGACACTCACCCTGTATCTCGAGGTTAATGGAGTATGTGAGTGCGGCGCCGACCCCGTTGCTAACTTCACACGTGTACGAGCCCCTGTCCTCGTAGTTGGCGCGTCGGATCACCAGCGTCTTGCCGTAGTTGTCTTGCGTCACGCGGTGCGATGACTGGATGGGGCTGCCGTTCTTCATCCACACTGTCTGCGGTAGCGGCCTGGACACAACCAAAGTGATAAGTAACTACATTTTCTTGAACGACCTTTAAGAACTTTGACAGTCACTGTAACGCAACTAACTAAAAGTAAAAAAAAAATGTAATTCAACATCCTTTTAGAACTTTGAGAACTAATGGACAACATATCTAAAACAATTTTGAATTGAGTCAGCATGTTATAGATACTTATGGTACTTATTATACATAAATTCCAAATATCTGAAGTAAATAAAATAATAAAAGATACTTATTATATATATTTGTATTCTTTTCCGCTTGCAGTTAGGTATATATGGGATCTTTATGTTTAATATTTGGAAAAATAATTGATTTAAAAAAAAAAATTGTAGTTTAATATGGTTTTGGATCAAAATATCTAACAGTTCGTTTACGAGCCACAGATACGGAACATACGGACGGACGACCTAAAAACATTTTGTATGGAATAATCCAAAAGATTTATTCATAAAATACATACAAACATCTATAAAAGACTTACGTTCCTCCATATATACAGTAGAGTTCCACTCTCTTTCCTCTCCATCCTCTTTCGCTCCTCTTCGTTGTGTACTGATGCACTGGTGGCTGCTTGTTCAACGTTGGAGATATCCCAGTCTGCTGTACCTCTAAATACACCTTATTTCCTACTTTATACTCATTCTTGAACACAGATTTGGCTGCGCAGATATAAGCATTATCTTCACTAGCATCTTCTCTTGTCACATTAGAGAACCAGAGATTTCCTTCAGGGTCCAAGGTCATACGGGAATTGTTTATAGTCTTTAACTGTCCCTGGTCTCCTTGTAACATCCAGTAGACGTTCGGACTGGGATATCCAGTGGGAGGTTTGCAACCAAGTTTGAAAGGCATCCCTTCCTGGGCTATGATCGTCTTCTGATCGCTGTCTGGTTCCCCAAACGAGTTCAGTTCGGCCTTTCTGAGGAATACGGAGTTGGAGGTAGCGGTTCCCCATTCGTTTTCGGCAAAGCACTGGTACAAGCCGAGATCTTCGTCTTGCGGTTTGCTTACAAGCAGGGTACCTCGGCCGGGCTGCTGGGAGATACGCTTGTCGTAACTCGAATATTCGAAGGGTTTGCCGTTTTTGATCCATCGGTACCTATTTTGGACAAAACATAAGCGAATTAATTAATGTTTTACGAAACAAGATTATTTCTTATTTTGTTTTGTTACATAGCTGGTGGTTACATCTTACATTACAGAAAATCACATTATCAAAATAGAAAAAGAAAAATAATCTTAATATATATAAATCTCGTGTCACAATGTTTGTCCTCAATGGACTCCTAAACTACTGAACCGATTTTGATCAAACTTCGTAAATATCTGTTATTTGATCCAACTTAAAAGATAGGATAGTTTTTATCTCGATATGTCAAGTGCGAGCCGGACTCGGGCACTATAGATAAAAAACAACTTTCGCCGGGTACAGAGGGACGGCAGCGGAACAACGTTCGCCGGGACAGCTAGTACTATATAAGTTTTTCTTAGGCCTTCCTATAGACATAGAGAACTGGACAGCGCATTTCCTAGCCAGCTGTGAAAAATAATAGTCGCACAAGTGTGACAGAGAAGAAGCAAAGCGAAGGTCTCTTGTCTCCTTCTAACTTGCTTAAATAAACATCAACAAGCAAAATGGTTGACGTTAATGGAAAAATTAAAAAGACCGCAGGTTTGCTTTGTCTCTTTCTAAAGTATGGCTAATTTTGTGTGACTATTGTAGAGTCCTTAGTATAAATTACACAACTCGAAGTCTATGGGCCTTTCAGACAGTAAACTTTTAATAAATCATTAAGACCTGTTTTATTTTAGGTTAAACAAAGCTTGTGTTCTAGCAGCTCTTTAGTTACAGGACTCGTATTTCGTGCGACAGAGACGACGCCCTACAAAACCGAAACTAGTCAATTTCCTATTTGTGATCGATGCTCGATGTGTATAATACAATATATTAACTGGTAGGTACTAGGTAGGTACAAAATTTCTACATTGCGTGTCTTTGGGTGATGGCACGCTACTCGCTGACAGGCACAGACATAGATCATCCCAGAAGAGCCCGAGCGATATCGAACAAACTACGAGTATTTACTAAAATCTGTAGTTTCAACCGGCTTCAGCTTTTCAGGCTTTTACCTACTTTAATCCAAAAGATAGAGCCCTTTAAAGGCCAAAGAGACGGGCGGGCAGACAGACAGTGTAGGCTTAGTAGTTATAAATAAGGCTCCATTGGCACCCTTTCGGTAAAAAACCCTAAAAAAGGAACTAAATTATAGTAGGAAACGAAATATTATAAAAATAAATAAATAAAAAAGGCTTTATTGCTGTTAATTAACGTATTTGACACAATATTTAACTACTACAAATTTTTACTAAATAATTAACTTTTAAAAATATTTACTATTGTTGACATTTTATTGGCCTCCTCTCTTAACAGATTGCTAAGGCTTTTCACTTATCTCTATCCTTTGCTGTACGTAACCATTCTGGACCTGCTACTTTCTTCAAATCGTCTTCCCATCTCTTTGTCTGTCTTCCTCTACTACTTCTGCTTTCTCTAGGGTACCATTCAGTTAATATTCTGGTCCACTACTCTTTCTTTTCTCTTAACATATGTCTTAAGAATAGCCAATACTTGGAAAAAATTTTGGTCATTAAGTGAAATAATGAAAAATAATGAGATGCCAATGTTGGAGAAGCAAAAAGTTTTCAATTCTTACACGCCTGCCATGTCTGACATACGCATGCCAAACTTGGGCCTTAACGGAACAACAACGAAATAAAATATTTGTCAGAATGGAATAGAAAGAAGCGTATTGGGAATAAGGAGAAAAGATAAAAAAATTAAACAGAATAAAAGAAAAGACTAATTTCAGAAAAGTCCAATCAGTATGTAGAAAATTTAAATGGCGACGCACGGGACATATGTTAAATCAAAAAATAAATAAAACTATCTGAAATATCCACTGAGAGAAGTTTACAAAGCCAATTTTCTTTGTTCTAAGTTTATAACATTTGGCTTTAAGAAACTAGACTTAGCTAAATATTTTGACAGCTATAGCATATTTTATTTTTATTTATCTCTTACGTGTATATTAAAAATCGTTTTGAAAAGGTAAGAAATAAATGACGAGGATGTAGATAGCTAAAATGTGTCTTTATTTACTTTTTAAACAACTACAAAAAAGGAGGAGGTTCTATGTTCGACGGGTATTTTTGTGTGTACCGATTTCTCCGTCAATTGTAAACCGATTTCAAAAATTCTTTTTTTTTGTTTGAAAGAGTATGATGCTCCTGGGGTGGTCCCATATTAATAAAGTAGATTTAAAACTTAAACTTTGGAAGAAAAAAAATAATTGATGTTAATTTGGAACTGGTGAAACACGGCTTCAAAAAAGATGCACTAATAAGGTGAAAATAATTACTTTTTGCTAAAAATCTAATATGAATTACCGTTTGAAGTTGGTGTCATGCAAGTGTAGTGTGTAAACAAATGTGACAAAAAAATCAAAAACTATGGGGCACTTCCCGTTGACCTAGAATCATGAAATTTGGCAACAAGTTTTACAAGAGTTACATCATAAATATAGGAAAAAATCCTAAAACTGTTAATTAAGGCACAGACCTGTGAGACTTGATCTCATGATGGAAGAACTGTCTACATATATTAATAAGTTTGTACGAAACCCTCGGTGCACGAGCCGGACTCGCACTTAGCCGGTTTTTTTGGATAGGACTACTAGTTTCCGAGATTAGCGCTTTCAAACATTTAATACAAACTTACCCTTTGGCTACGGAACTCTAATAAAACAGGTACAAAATAGTTTTCTTCACGTCAGCTATTCGAATATGATAGTTAACTTAATCTATCTCAGTCCTACGCAGTAAGCGTTATTAGGGTACGGCACGGCAAACAATAAACTCAAGCGACCCGTGGTACTACTGGTAAGACTTTGCATGACCTTGTTAAAAATAAATCCACAGCTTTCAATTTTGAATGGTAGAGGCACAGCACACAGCACACAGAGGTGATGGTGATGACAAATACGGTTGAAGGCTAGCGACATATGACATTAAGACTGCACCTCTATTATACACATTCTTTATCAAATAAAATCATAATAATTATTGCTTAATCTAAATTACTGAGTGAGGTTAACTACTAAATTAATAACCCTGTACTGAAAATATAACAAAAAAAAATATTTATGAAGCTTTATAATACTTCAAACAACGGTTTGTCAAATTTAAACCAATACGGTTGACAAGTTTTATATTTATACTCATCCGGAATAAATTATATTTCTACGGAACCGTATGTTAATAAAAAACGCACTACGCCGGTTTTTTAAAACTTACATTTTTTAAATTTAATGTTTATTAATTAATGTTAATTTTTTTCAGTAAGTACTCAAACTCAAATCAAACTTTATTCAAGTAAGTTTCTAAGAACACTTTTCAATCGTCAATACAATGTAAACAATGTTAATTTGTTGCCAAAAAGAGCTGGCAAGAAGTTCCATTTAAAGTAGTAATACAATACTTTGATAATAAGCTAAAGAGTATACAATACTTATGTATGTATACGTAAGTACGTTATAGTACGTGCATGATCTTCATTTAAACTTGGTCGCCAGTCTACATCTATATACCAACGGACCTGCGCCACACTGCGTCTTTTACAGGACCCTATTAACGGACCCCCAGTAGAACTATATAATTGGGTACCCCACCCCTGCTTTAGAACTTCCCGTTCCCGTATATATAGTTTACGATGGTCAGTTGCGCCGTGTATATCAGCCACACTCAAGTGTCGACCTCACCTTTCTTTGACTTAATCAAATTACGACAGTTGTTATAATTTTGCCGCCTCAGTTTTTGCACAAACGTTCCTTAAATGACGTAAGTGTGCACTAAAAAAAGATTTTTCAAAAATCATTTTCTTAGGGGGAAAGGAGGAAAGAGAGTTGGAAGTTTGTATGAAACTTGGGTAAATTTAAAGCTAAATGCATAAAATTAGTTTTATGTTTTTTACCTTACTGTTAAAAATCACGATTTACGAGGGAGCGTTTTTATGTTCGCGGAATGGGGGATAAGGGGGGGAAATAAAGAAACCAATATTAATACATGCACCTGCAAAGCGAATACATTATTCAAATCTTTCAATTAATTTATTGATACCCTCATAAAAAAATGTTTTGTTTTTATCTTCAAAATACGCCGAAACTGCCTCCTTGACTTCATCATCGGTGATAAATTTTTTAGCCCGCTCTTTTTTCTTTTTTGGAAACAGGTAATAATCAGTCGGGGCCTGGTCTGGGCTGTAGGGTGGGTGATTAAAAATATCGAAGCCCACCTTATGCAGGGCAGCCAACGCAACTCAGCTCTTGTGGACGGGCGCGTCGTCGTGCAAAAGCAGCACTCCTTTTGTCATTTTTTCCCCGTCTCTTCTCTTTAATGGCTTCTTTTAGTCGCTTTAATATTAAAGCGTAGTATTCTCCGGTTATAGAAACAACTTTATCTTTATAATCGATCAATAATATTCCTTCTGAGTCCCAAAAGACTGTTGCCATGAGTTTTCAGCTGATTGTCGTCTTCAAGGGATTTCCTTCCTTGTTTAAATAAACTGTGCCACTTGTACACCGTGAACATGAGTTGCCGTAAACCAATGACATCTCATTCATTATGGTCGCAACTGATTTTCCTTGCTTGGTAAGGAACTTTATAACGGCACGAAATTCGATTTTTTTTCATATTTCATTTTTCACTCCTGATTATGTTGCTTGATTGACGAACTCAAGACTAATTGTCTAATAACAATGAAACCTCGTATTAATACTAATTGTGAGTCACTGAACATTTTAGGATCCTAATGAGCCTTATCATTCCCTCCAAGTCTCTCATTCCGCGAACTTAAAAACGCTCCCTCTTATGTGTTGGTCCTAAACGGGTAAAATAGTGGTTAAAAGTTTGTATGGGAATCCGTTATTTTTATAGTTTAATGCATTAAAAATGACAATTTGACTTTGACGTTTAAAATAAGAATTTAAGTGCTTCATCATTTTTGGAAAATAGGTGTTGCTAGTGGACAAAATAGGAGATACAAATTTGTATGAAATTTTCAATATTTTTATAGGTAAAACCTTAAAGAAGCTCTTCTATTCTGAAAAGTCCAGGCAAGTGATTAAAAGGTAAAACAGAGGTTGAAAGTTTGTATGAAAATCCGTCGTGAAGCTGAATTCATAAAAATTGGTATTTGACCATGGGATTTATAATTACGATTTAAGTGTTTTATCGTTTTTGGAAAAGGATTTCGCAAAATTAATAGTAAAATGAGTGTTAGAAATTTGTATGAAAATCTGTTATTTCTGAACCGTAATGCATAAAATACGGAATTTGGCTTAAAGTTGGAAATTAATATTGACGTTTTACCGTTTTTGGAAAATCATCTTCTAGAGGGGATGAAAATTAGTAGGATTCCAATATTTTCGTAGGTAGAACCGTAAACAGTCAAAAGCTACCTTTTTTCCAAAAGTGCACGAGGACGCAGTTGCGGGCAAAAGCTAGTCGCCCTCTAGTTGATCGGCCGTTAAAAGATGAGCTACGACAGCTGTTTACCGGGCTACGTAGACAGTTGTTTACCGGGCTACGTAGACAGTTGTTTACCGGGCTACGACAGTTATTTACCGGGCTACGACTCGATAGTACTTGGAATTGCGCACATCGCCCCATTATTTATCATCCGATTGTTTAAACAGTGGATCGGGATGAAACTTGGCATACCTATAGATAAGGTCCTGGAATAGCACATAGGCTACATTTTATCCCGAAAAATTTAAAAGTTCCCGCGGGAATAACTATAACCGAGCTTAAACGAACTATAGCTATAGCTACAGCAAACTTCATTAGTGTAATTAAGGAGTAAATCACGGTATTAATACTGTGATTAAATAAAGGAGTCCCACACCGATAACCGAATTTAGGGCGGGCGGAGCCGCTAGCAAAGTTTAGTTCTATGATAATGAGACAAACGCATCCATGTACTTTAACTTCGCTCAAAAATTGTTAGTACCTACTATGTGTCAAAAGAGTAATTACACAAGACAAAATACAAGCTATACAAAGGAGTACAACTGAGTGTCAGGTATTTACGGCAGGAAATAAATCCGAAGCCCTATGTATTGCAAAACAGTAACTGTAGTCTGCAGTAATAGCACTGATTAGTGAGGCTTACAAAACAGAAACTCAAGACAACGTACTCGAATTCCAAACAGCTCCCTTATCCGGATTTCTGGTCCGTTTTCGGATTAGATTCATGAAACAGCTGATTTTTGAACCTAAATGAATAATGAATATAGTGACACAAAATTGAACCGCAGTCGTATAAGGATGATACTAAATATATCGAACAAAATTAAGTTTTTAAAATTTTAAATTGCTCTTTGTAGTTCATACTTGTTTTTGTTTGCGAGTTCTTTCCAATGTACTATCCCTGGCAAGCCACTGGCAACATTTTTATCAAATTTAAAAAAAAATGATAAACGGTTTTCAAATCACCACCTTAAACCAAATATAAATTTCTATAGCAGGCAGAACATAGAGGTTATAGTGTTAGGTAGATCTACACACAGTCCTACATATATTCCGTCTTCGTGCCTATAATTTTTGGCATTTGAAAAAGACATCAATTATATGACATTTATTGGCGATATTGGCGATTACATTAATTGGCGATAATATGGGGCATTTAATTTCAACTCGATACCTCGAGCCGTTCTTGAGCAAAAGACAGGCAAACAATGAGGTATTAAAAGATTATTATAACAATTAATTGTTCTACAAGGGTTTCGGTTTTTCTTAATAGGTACCGAACCCTTAAAATACTCCTAGTTCTATATGTTAATGGACACCATAGAATGAATAATTCAAGCAGAAATGACATCACATCGCGACGTGCTGGGCGCCCAAGATGACCGCATTATCCCACCAAGGTTGATTCATTTATAAAAATACTTGACTACAGCGTTCATAATTTGTTGTGCATCTCAGCGAATGACTAACCGATACATTGCGTAAATAACTTTTAATAGAAATTAACAATACAATATTTTTAGGTACTTATGTAAATTAGTTACTCATGTAACTAAATATTTTAAACTTTATTTAAAAATGCGAGACGATGACAAAAATGCACAAGAGGGTAAGATTATATGACTGTATATTGTACGTTCCACAGCAATGTAAATAAATATATTGCTGTTGAACTGTGCCAATAAATAACGTTTTAAATATTTTGTTAACACAGTGAATTTTGTCTTGGAAATATATAATATTATAAACACTGTATGTCTGCTTATAATTCTTAAAGATCTACGACCGCAAACCTTCGGAAATAATAATTTTTTTTTTTTTTATACCTCTAAGGTGACAAACAAGCACACGGTCCGCCTGATGGTAAGCGGTCACCGTGGCCTATGGACGCTTGCAACACCAGGGGTAACACTCGCGCGTTGCCGACCCTTCAAAAATCCAATAAATAGAGAAAACCTTGGCAGGGAGCTCATTCTACAACCCAAGCGTTCGCGGGAGAAAGTTCTCTGAAACCGCACTGTACGCGACCATTTCGGTTCTAGAGTATGAGAATTCCCTGCCTATGGCGAGCGGTGCGATGGTAGAAAGTAGCCATTGGCATCATTTCTAACAATTTATTACTATCCGGTCAAAGATATGGCAATTATTAATATTGTTTATCTTTGATACACGCTACACTGTCCTAGCTCCGCCTAAATATTGGTTTTATTCATATACATCGATGAGGTCTAGACAGAATCATCGTGAGGTAAGGCTGGCGACGAGACGAGGGACCAAACGCTTCCGACAGTCCAGACTAGCCTGTCTTCACATATAGCTAATCGGGAGTTGTCAAGTCAGGCATACGTTTGGAAGCAGATATGTAGCTAGACGTCGTCGGAATTTTATTACACATCAAACACGATGACCACCGGTATAAATGAAATTTTTAGGCTGTGGTCGCAGAGTAATGTGGTAACTTTTAAGTAAGTAAGCAATAGAGCTGATACTATAAGCCGTATATCCGTAGTGACCAGACGTAAAAAAACAAGTCTTTCCACGTAGCTCGCACGTTTACGTACGTGCATTTGCGTACTAGTTTTTGCCTACAGTTCCGCTTGATGTATTTTAATGTCGGCTAAGATAGACAAAAAGTGTGCTACAAGTCTAACAGAAACTTTACTTACTATCAACAAAGGGCTAAATCGGGGCAGAAGTTTTTGCGTCATAAACAATTAAATTACGAATGCATTTCGAAATAAAATTACATAAAGTTTAACATTTTTAACAACTAAAAGGTGAGGCAGGCCAGAAAACTGAACTCTGTGTGCATTATACAATGTCATTTACAGAATTAGAATTAGACGTATTTGTTCCGTAAATACTTAATTACCGGAATTGAAGATTTTTACCGCAAGTAAGGAATTTCATCAGAATCGATAGAAGTTATCATGGCTGTGACAGACATATGGACGGACATGATAGTTGCCAACCCTTTAAAATTGTAATCATTTCCTTCTTGAATACAATATAGTCCCATAAACTAGGAAAATCCTCTATAGGGAGAGCACAGAGTGCATGGCCATTTAGGTTCTAAGGTATGAGTATGAACTCCTTGCCGATGGTGAGCGATGCTACTTAGAAAGTCACCGAGACTGATCTTCGGAACATACAAGCGGTAGAACTCACACACATAAAGAGAAAAATCTCTCTTCAGGCTTAAAGGTTTGATATCGTCAACAATTCTCACAGCTCGTCTTTAAACCGAGTACAAATGGCTAAGCTAAGCTAATTTTGTCGACAAAATCCACAAATAAAAATTTAAAAGACTTTTTTCCTCACGACAGTAATTTAAAAATCGTTTTAGTGTGGGTGGAACTGGTCAATCAGGTCCAACCTCTCTTTATGACACAAAGATTTATCATATGGTTTATTTATATGTAGTTATACAATATGAACGATTTGGAAACAGTTTTAGCATCCACATGTGACCGGTAATGAGATTAAAGTGTCGCCTTACGTCTCAGGTAGCGCAGCGTCGCGGCTGCATTCTAGGCAACACCGCCTTTCACACAACCTGCCCTGCAATGCCCTATTTGCATATTCATACATGTAAACGTAGTGATTATATTCTCTTTGGTCTATATATATTTATTATGCATCACTACATTGCTACTTAACTTAGCCCAATTAATATTAAATAAAAGGATTAGTTTTTAGGATTATCATAAAAAAAAAAAAGTATGTAATTTATAAATGAAAAATGAATAATGAATTTTTGACATTTACTTCATCAAACATCTTTCTTTGGACTGCAGCCTTTTTTAACGCACTTCAAAAGGGAGAAGTAATGTGTTCGACTGCATATTTTTTTACGTATGTCCACTAATTTTTCTGTTAATTGTAGACCGATTTTAAACATTCTTTTTTTATTAGAAAGAGTGTAGGTGAGGTGGTCCCATTGTCACCAAGTCAGGAAGTGATGATGGATCCCCAGAGCAATTGAGGGCAAAAGACCATTTATTAGGTTCTTTTAAGTTATTTTATGTATGTCTCCTCGTAACTTTGTTGTTTGCAAACCGATTTTTACATATGCGGAAAGGGCTACTTCCAGAATAGTCCTATTTAAATTTCGTTACTGTATCGGATCGGAAAAGCCATAGTCAGGCTAGGAAATGTTTTCAATTCAATCATTTGTAGCGATATTGCTACCTATGTAGATGATCTACTATGTTAAGTATTTCGTGAAAAAAAAAAAGATTTTGACAGTTCCGTTTTTAGGGTTCCGCAGCTAAAACTGAATCCTGATTGTTTTATCATGCCTCACGTCAGGGTTCTGTAGCCGCATGGTGAAAACCAAAACATTGTAGTATCTTTATGTCCACGCTTCAGTTTTGTCATGTCAGTCAGTCAGTCCAGTCCGTTAGTCCGTTTGATGGTTTTCAGGGTCGCGCAGTCAAATTGGTTTTTATTTGGTTTACATTGGCTTTGGTTTCAAATCAAACAGGTTCTTTGTAGCTTTGGAGTTGTAACCGAACACTTTATCGTTTAGTTTCATCTTGTTCGTCCGTTCGTTTGACAATTTTTGTTGTAACTTAAAATTAAAAAATAAAATAAAATTTTAACAAAAAAACTGAACAAACTTCAAAAATCAACTAAATAAGTAAAAAATATATAAAACAACTTAAAGTAAAAAATAAGGCCCTCAAGCTACCATTTTGACAGAACATTGAATTACGTGTGTTTTTCGCTTTGCCTTCGAATGTCAATAGAATTTTTTTACCTATTTTCACTCCAAATGTTTAGCATTCGACTTCAAAGCGAAAAACACACTAAGTTCAATGTTTTGTCAATATGGCAGCTTTAGGCCCTTATAGTTAAAATATTTATTTAGATATAAAAAAAAAACAGGGTTGTCATTTCTTCATTTTTAGTTATTAATTAAATAAATTACAGTTTTAAAGTCGGTTTAATTTTATAAATGCCCATTCTTTCTTCATTTTTTAAATTTCAGTTGAAACTAATTACTTAATATTTTTTCCGTACCAGTACCTTGACTCAATTATTCTTTGTCTTTTACGTGCAGTTTTAGATGAAATTATATTATGTACATGAATACATGAAATTTTGTCATCCAACAATTACACAAATATTATTAAATTGCTAAGTTTTTGAAATTTTCCTCAAGATTGTTTAGCTTGGCTTAGATGCATGCAAACTTTGAAACAACATGTATAATGATATGTTTATTTTAGAACCACGCTGTTAAGCCAACGACAAGTTTTCCTCGTGACTGATACACACTTAACTGTCTATCTTAAAAACTACTGAAATGATTTTGATGAACCGTTTTCTAAGTTGGACTATACCTAGTTCAACTAAAAAATATTTTTTGCAATCTAACTTATAGTTTTTTGAGATATGCTGGGTAAAATAAACTAGGACATACATACATGTTCTGAACTGGTAAAGACTAACATATCCAAAAACTGAGAAATTCTATCAATATTACATACATACGATTCGAATTGATAACCTCCTTGGCAGTCGTTTAAAAAGAAACCCTTATAGGATCACTTTGTTGTCCGTCCGTCTGTCTGTCAAGACCCTTTTGCTCAGAAGCACGTAAAGGTAGTAAGTTACGGCCGACATACGGCCATTTTTGTAGCATATTTTGGCATTCATAAATAAATCAAAAACTATGAGGTACTTCATGTTGTTCTAGAGTCATAAAATTTGACACGAAGCAAGGTCTTTAATTTGTAGTTATAACACATTAAAAAAAAAGTTTGTCGTCTGACAAAACCCTTTTTCACAGAAACGCTTAAATTGAACGTTGAAATTAATATCAAATACTAAAGTCACTCAAAGTTGTGAAAAATTCAAGCTTCTAAGTCAATGTAATTAAAAAATATACCCAAAATACGGTTATTATTGTCGCATGTTATCACACAAATACACAAGACCTATGGGGCACTTCCCGTGCAAATTGAAATTGAAAAATCATGCAAATTGGCAAAAAAGGAAAAAAGCTGAGAACCGTAAATTTGTTGTTACATCATTATAAACTTATTTGTAGTTGGTAAACTAACCGCGACCTATATTGATGTATAAAAGTTGTCCAACGGCAAAGTTAAGTTTGTCCCTCAATACAGTTTACCTTTCAAGGCACCCTCGATGCGCGAGTCCGACTCGCACTTGACCGTTTTTTTTTTTTATTGAAATTAGTGTTAATTTACATGTATGTATTGTTAATTTGTAATGCGTGTCTACTATTATTAAGTTTTCTATTATGTCTAGAAGATTCCTTATTTGTTATCATCTAAGCTTAGGTTTCCGCCACGAGGGGACATTCCCCTATGCACTGACTGCATGGGGCAATCAATTTTGTAGGTGAGATTATTGAGCTTTATTATAGGGTTTGTAACCCAAGAAAAAAAAACCAGCTAAGTGCGTGTCGGACTTCGCCCCTTTAGGGTTTCGTACCAAATGTATACGCCGTCCGAATGGTAGAATTATTCATAAGCAGTAGGTGAGTGAATCCCCTCTGCGCTACATATTTGATTGTAAAATAAAATTAGTTGTACCCAAGTGGTAATCAAAAAGTAGTAATAAATCGATATAAAACATTAGAACATTTTTCATGCAGAAGTTTTGATGACGGCTCTGACTTGACATAAAATAAATGAAGTTTCAAAATTTGACTGTGTTTAAATACCTTTAACCTGTACCTACTAGTGAAGGCTTAAGCAAGCTCTCTATTTTTTTTAGATTTTTGTGAATACTAGAAATATCCACTTATCATTACTTTTTGATCTCCCCACGTAATAGGAAAAATAAGGGAATTTCAAAGAAAAAAATCTGATTTACTAATATACTGGTGTTTGTCAGTAAAATATACGTAATAATAAACAGTATTACCAAACTTTAAGTCCATAGGTCAATGAGAAGTTAATATATTCTTCGTTCTCTTAAAAAAACATTAATAGGGCTTTAGTTGAACGCTTCGGGTACGGAATCCCAGAAGCTGAACCCTCATACCCTAGTGCACAACTTAGTCTTCGTCTATTACACAACACATTTCGGTTTAACACCTAGCCTACACCCACTTCAGTATTACCGGCTTTGAACTAATAAGTCAGCCAGTCCTTCAATCAGGGCTTCTCTCTTTATTATTAGGTACAATAGTATATTTATATAAAACTAACAGTCGATGCTTGCTATAAGCTAATTGTTGTAGGCGATGAGGACGACACCGATCGGCGGATTACATAAAAAACTCACCTCCCTAAAGACCACAGAAAACGTGACAATAGTAACCTAATTAAAAACGAGGTTATGTTAAAGGTACATTCATTAGTAATCAACACAGCGACAATTTAGGCTGCAGTGGAGTTTGTTAACTATAAAGGAAGTCATTGCATAATTATTTTGGTAAGTACAAAAGAGGTCGGCGACATGGCGATACCAAAGTGGGCTACTCAAGCAACTGAATAGGCGCTGCAGCAGTGGTTGTATGAATTTTGATATCTAAAACAAATGCTTGTTAGCTAGTAAATTTATGAACCCTAAAATCATTTTAAGAGAGCTAAAAAAACAAAGATTATATAACGTTAACTACTAAAGAGTTTTTACCATTCCATAGTCTCATTTATTATTATAAATTTTAAGTAATACACAAGTAAACCTTTACTTTAATTACAATGCTACATAAAATAAAAAAACGCCATCCATTTTTGGTAAGTTTTGTCCCCCCCAGTGGTATATGTCAAGACACCCACCTCCCCCTTTTATTTTAACGTGGTAGGCATTTTACGTTCACATGTATATTTGCGTATACTTGATACCTACTTTAATGATTTTAGACTATTTTTGGTAAATAAATAAAAGGAAATTAATCTGGATCTGTTAAATATACATACACAAGAAAAAACTTTAAAATAATTCTGAAAACATTTGGAAATGCAGAAAATGGCCATGACGAGCTCTAACGCGGGACGATTTGACATAATATTGAATCGACTTTATCTTGATATGCAATACCTAGATGTTTAAGTTGTGATTTCTCGGTGATGAAAGTATTTTTTAATTTGCTTATCACTGCTTAAATCAGCCAGTAATATTGTTTGCAGTCGAGTAATTTATCGACCGTTAAGGTTGACGTTTTAGTTAAAGCTATGTATACCCTAGCAAAATCGTGCCGTTTCGACCAGTGTACAAAGTCATATTGCTATTGAAGCATACAAAGAGACACAGTTCTACGTACGAAAGGCGCTAGCACGTGACCGCACGTTGGAAATCTCGATTCTCTCGGTTTTTTGTCGGTATAAAATTCAAATATTTATTTAAAACTACGAAATAAACAAATTCACTAGGTCATATTAATATATATTTTATGAAATAAGAATGAAGTTAATATCACTCTTTTCTAAACAATTTGAATTAAAACCCAAAAATAGAATGTCAGAGTTTCTTTCTTAACTGTTTTATTAATCAAATTATTATAATATTAGCAACTCCACTTAATTAAGGTTTAAACAATAACATGTATTTTTTTCAAGTCAAAAAGTGAACTTAGGACTGTAAAAATTTTAATGTAGACACCCTAACAAAACGGAAACACATTTCTTAATTTTTGGAGAAAAAAAAAATAAGAACCAATATACTGTATTTAATATCATCCTTAATGCTGGGGCAAAAACAAAAAAAAGGATTTATTTGATTTTTTTATTTAATGTTCGGTTTTGGGTCAACATTTTTCACAAAATATCCAAATTTCAGGGCTGTGGCTCATTCCGTTTACGAGTATAGACAGACATACCACAGAATGTAAGCATTGTTGCTTTTTTGGGTTGGAAACTCCAAAAATATACAATAATGCAAGGATCGCGGTTTCCTGTGAACCACAACCAAAGGACCCCTGCAGAGACCCCTTCTCTCCTACTTGCGTTCAGGTTAAGTAACGACGCTTTACCAATACCTGCCGCCATTTCTTGAATAGCTATAAAATGTTAGATAGTACCTACCTGTATATGAAAACAAAAGTCCTTGAGTGCTTTACGAAGCAGGGAAAAGACAGGATTACCTGTGTCAGTTGTTTTTAGAATAACTTTGGTATATCCTTACGCAACGACATCCGCTAGATGCACAGAAACACGGATATCAGATTCCTCAGGGCTCTTGGCTGACGTTTTGCGATGATTTCATCTTCCAGAGTATTAGATACTGTGGTGCCAGGAACTTTCATATCGCGTATGGCATGAGCACAAAGCGTGTAGACCTCGGAAGTTGAGACCTCGAATTTGTTTGGGTCCCGTCGAAAAGCCTCCTATAACTAGAGATCCTTGTCTTTACCAGGACAAATAATCCCCAAAATAGCGATCTCTCGCTTTTTTTAACTTTATATCAAACTCTGCCTTTTGCAAGGGCCGTATTTTATAGATGAAGTGCTGCGCAGCATTGTTTATTAATCATTACCTGCAAGATTAAGATCAAAATCTATTGGAAACTGGTAATGATGACTGGGGAATTCAAACAAAGCAAATTCAGGATCGATAGTTGCCATGCTTTAGAAGTAATAAATCCTTCATAGCATACCACCGTATGACCCTGCCCTGCGGCCTTGTTGTGGGCATATTCCTAGACTCTGTCCTAATGACACAAGGGAACGTGAAAAGCGACAGAAAAACACGCAGAATTCGCAAAGCAACTATTTTGACAGTAATTATTATGGACCCTGACGGACCCCGTAGCATAATCGGCTCAAAAGTAGGCTGACTGAACACATGTTTCAAAAAAAAAATCAAATCGCCATGAATTCCAGGACAAACTCTACCAACGTCTTTGCAACAGAAACTATTCTCAAAATTATACATATGACAGACCAAACTATGTAAAATAAAACAATATACCACGTTTCTTACGCGGTAACAACGCGGTAGGCCGCTTGCGGAGCCTGGTTTGGTAACGCTGCGTGTCATGCCCTGAGCATTCCGGCCCTGCAAAATATTTTCGCCGACAAATTATTACGGCCCCGGTGATAACACGGTCGGTGACGAAACATTCTAATGAGCATTTTCTCATACTAAGTCATACAAATACTTTTTTGTATGCCGGTGCGGGTGGGTTCCTAGTATGGTACAGTGTGGTGGGCCTCAGAGACCTGATTGTGGCAACACTGTTTTGTTTGTCTTTTAATTGTAGCGTTTCTATTTACCCCACTTCTTATTTCCATAGAACTATTTAGATAAAATTTTGAGAGTTAAATAAAAATAGAACTAAGGTTTACATACCTACAACAGAAACATTTCTACTATATTTTATATCGCACTGTCATCAATGTTTTCATTTTAATTGGGAGTGAATTTTTTTCTGTCTAGCAGTTTAGGGTTGCAGCTAACATCTTAAATAAACCTTTTCATCACGTATGTATTTAATTTTTTCAGAGTGTAGGTCATTGTATGGAAATCAAACAAATGATTTTTGTTTGGTCTACCACTAATTAGGTAAAAGCTTAGCATTGCAGATATCTCTAGAAAATTTCATTTTGATACGTGAAATGTGAAATGTGGCCTGATAAAATAAACAAACAGAAGGCAATGAGTCATAGAGTGGCAGTAAAAGTTAGCTTTCCCCTTAACCTACAATACATAAATATTTTTTCTCTAAAATAAACTCGAACTTAAATTTTTTTTATACAATTAGGTAAACAAAAGGTGAACTATGTTAAACACACATAGTTCACATTAACAATAAAAGCAGAATTTGCATAGTAAGAATGAGATAATTTACTATGATAATTGTACATGTTGCAGATATTAGAGTATGGTATGCACTTACTTAGGTGCTGGCTCGCCCTCAGCTTCACATTCGATGACGAAGGGCTTATCGACCTCACCAGGTTGCGCTACCTGGAACAACTGTTCCGCCTGGGGCTGCTTCACTATCCGCGGCGGTGACGTCACTGTCAACAACAACGTCACTAATTAGTGAATACTAATAACAAAATTTTGAAAATATTTAGAATATCTATTTTGATGCCAAGAAAGTTTTTATTATCAAAATAATCTTAACATTTTTTATGATTGCGTGACATACCTTTATTTGTAGGGTTCTGTACCTAAAAAGGAACCTTTATAATATCACTTTGTTGTCCGTCTGTCTATCTGTCAAGACCCTTTTTCTCAGGAACGCGTAAAAGTATCAAGTTGAAATTAATATCAAATACTTAAGTCTACGGTCCTTTGAAGCTGTAAAATCATGCTTCTTAGTCAACGCAATAAAAAAATACGGCCGAAATACGGCCATTTTTGTCGCATTTTGGCATTCACAAATAAATCAAAACCTATTATCCTAGAATTATGAAATTTGGCATGAAGTAAGGTCATCACAAATACAGGAAAATGCCGAAATTCATTAATTGTTATGTGTTCGTGTATTGTTAATTGTAGTTGTAGCACATTAAAATAGTTTGTCTGTCAAGACCCTTTTACTCAAGAACGTGTGGTGGTATCAATTACTAATTTTATACTTTCGCGACTTGTAACCATTTTAAAGAAAATATTTTTAACGAGTCGAAATTGCGTAAATATTATATATGATATAAATACTTTTTATGTTTCCCAACTTGTAGATGTATTTAGTTGAAATTAATATCACACAGTCATTTTAAGTAGTAAAAAATCAATAGAAGCAAGATGTTTCATCACAAATATAGGATTAAATCCAAAGAATATATAATTACTTCTTTTCTTTTCTCTGTAGATCTGGAGCCTCGACAAAACAACAAAGAAATATTTAACGTGAAAAAACTCAACAATATGAAAGTTACCTTCCAGGCACCATATAAAAAGAAGGAAATAATGCATTGCAAAAGATGTCAAAGGTTCGGTCACACAAAGAACCAGTACTACAGACCATACAGTTGCGTAAAATGCGGGCAAGACCACAGCACTAAGCCTTGCAATAAGAGCCCAGAAACAGAAGCAAAGCTGTGCAAACTGCCAAGAAAAACACCCAGCAATTATAAAGGATGCATAAGGTACAAACAGTACAATTTTTGAAGACAGAGCCAAAGACCCCAGAGAAGTCATTGCATTTTGATACAAACCCAAAACCAATAGCAATCAACAAACAAACAGATTGCAGACCTAACGAAAAGCCTACAAACTCCTAAGGAAGTACCTAATCAAAACACACGACATACTGACAGAGCTCAAGAGCCAGTCAGCCTAATTGGAATGATGAAAGAAATGTTCCACAAATTTCAGAAAATTATGACTTGATGGACAGAATGATGATGAGTAACGACATTAGTGACACGATAATTAAACTCCGGGACCTCAACTCTATCAAGAATTAGAAGTCTTCCTAAGAACTGCAAAAATAGATGTAGCCCTAATATCCGAAACTAGATAAATTGCAAAGACGCACATAGCAATACATAATTATAAAATGTACAGAACAAACCACCCATCTGGCAACACTCAAAGTGGAACAGCAATAATAATAAGAGAAAATATAAAGCACTACCCTCTTGAACCATACTGCACGGAAAAAATTCAAGCCACATTGGTTGTAATCAAATTTAAACCACCTTACCAGCAATATATTGCCCACCAAGGCATAAAATTGATGTAAATGATTTTAAAGTCTTCTTCACGACTCAAAGAACAAGATTCATTTGCGAAGGAGATTGTAATGCTAAACACACCTACTGAGGATCCAGACTCATATCACCTAGAGACAGACAACTCTACCGAATAGTGAAAAAACTGAAAACTTGTAGCTATTTCTCATACCTACACACTAGCCAACAGACGGAAAAAAAACCAGATCTATTAGACTTTTTTTGTGGCAAAGAACATAAACTGCTGTAAATTTTTTTTTACATGAACATTGAAGCATGCTCTGATCTAACACCAGTTTTTCTAAATATAGACAGCAAAATCACACAAAAAAGAAAGCTTTCCACACATACATAATAAAAAGAGAAATTGGAACCTCTACCAGAGTATTATCGCTTTAGAAGCAAACCTTAAAACAGCATGCTCTGATCTATCAACCACACACCAGTTTTTCTTAACATAGAAAGCAAAACCACACTAGAAGAAAGCTTTCCATAATAAAAAGAGAAATTGGAACCTCTACCTCTAGTATTATCACTTTAGAAGCAAACCTTAAAACACCAATCAAGACAGAAAAAGACATAGAACTAGCAACAGAAAATTTTAACAATCTTGTTCATAGAGAAGTGAAATTGTCCACACTCGAAAGCAAAAAATTTACACCAAAACCTTATGAATACCCAAAATATAGAAAGGACAAAGTATTTGAGAGAACTATGAAAAAAATGGCAAAGAAACAGATACCCCACTGACAAAACAGCACTCAACAAGGCTATAAAAGAACTTAAATCAATACTTAAATCATTTAAAAATAGTAAACTACAGGCACACCTATCTACCGTAACCCCAAATCAAAATACAGCATACTCTCTATGGAAGGTCACAAAGAACTTAAAATGCCCAAAAAACCAAATACCACCTATAAGAACTAAGGATGGGCTCGGTCAAATTTTACAAAGAGTACCTATTGGACGCACGCAATTATTGTAATTAGTTTGTAAAGCTAGTAGTAGTTAATTCACTTGACGATTCGAAAGTGTTCCAAGAAGCCCAAAAAGATTTTGAATTTTAAAGAAAAAGCTAAAACATTAGCAGAACACCTTCAGATGGTATTTCAAACTTTCCCATGCTCTCAACCTGAGAATGACAAAGAAGTAGAAGAATTTCGTAGCTCTCCAACATAAATGTATCTACCCCTCAGAAACTGCAGTCCATAATAATTAAAACAAGACATAGATGGGCTTCAAGAACATAAAACACCAGAATACAACCAAGTAGATACAATGTTACTAAAACTTCTCCTAAAAAAGAAAATCATGCTTTTAGTAGCAATCTTCAATGCCTGCCTCTGGGCATAAAAAAGACAAAATAGTGGCTCATTGTCAAAAGGATCGATTGCTACAAATTGCAAGATATTAAAGGAGAAAAAAAAACCTGTGAGTCTTAATCTCATGGTGGAAAAACTATCTTACTTTATGTAATAAGTTTGTATGGAACCCTCTGTGAGCCTGACTCGCTCTTGGCCAATTTTATTTCCTTTTATAAGTGACAAATGCTAATAAATAATATAATATCATGAGAAAACTTTACACTGAAGTAAAATTTTTACCTATGTGAGAAAATTTCACAACTCATTCAATTATTCAGGGTTTTAGAATTAATTTTACTGGTGGTATTCTTAATTTAAATCATCGAATCAAAGCTACCCATAATATTTTTCAGTTACATATGTATTAGTTCCAAAAGGTCCAGATTTTTAAGTGTTTTAATTTATGTAAGTACTTAGTCATTTATAAGGCAAGAAAATCTAGAACAATTTAAAACTGGTGAATAATTATTGCAAAATCAGGTAATGGCAGAATCATTACAACCTATATGCGCTATTCCACCAAATATTCAGCAACACATCAATTTTCCAAGGACAAAACAATAATGTAACTTGTCTAAGTGGATGTCACTACAAACTAATGCTGATACAAGAGTTTTAATCTGTTAAAATCAAACTCCTTATGACTTAACTAATTCCATTCTGTATAAGAATATAAAGAAAAGCTATGGATTTACTTTTATTTGGATGGTGCATGATATAATGCAGACTGGAGGCTCATTATCTTGCCATTTCAAACAGATAAGACATAGAATCTCAACCCTACAGAACTTCTAGGAAATTTCCAATGAATATGTTTTGAGCAATAGAATACACATTTTGAAGGAAGTTCAATATTAAAAGGGACTATAGTACAACAGCATTAATTAACTCTTTCACCATGGTTTAATCATTCAGTCTATCCTGGGAGTTACTTGTGCTGGTATTAAGACATTCATTTGGTCACATTGCTACAGTTTTTTTTACACAAAATAAACCAAGCTCCATCACCTTTATGCATTTAGTGTGGAAAAGTAGAAGATGTAAACTATTTAGTATAAGATTGTAGAAGAACGGAGGGTGCCAGACAGAGAATATTGCGGAAGTCCCTTGTAAGAGTAGATGTAAATGTATTGCTTGGACAATGCTTGTCAGATGATACCAGAAAACTACTATTTATAAAAGAAAGTTTTAAAATAAGTGATATTTTAGTAATAACATTAATGTATAGTGCTTAAGGCTAGCATTATCACGAACATTAACTGAAGTTAAAAAAAAAAACAAAAAAAAAAGTTAAATATATTTTAGTACCTACTCAAAACTTTCATAAATTGCAATAATTTTTAAACCTCCAAGACATTGACATTAAAATTGTTATTGCAAATATTTTCTACATTTTTGACAAGGCTATTAGATTTTTCTGAAATTAATTATAATGTGTACATTGTAAGTTTATACTATAATGGATATGTGCAGTTAAAAATAAGCTTAATGAGATAAAAAATGTTGATATTTACAAAAAAAATAATATTAAAATTGTATATATTTTTGTTCTTATTTTATATTACTGGTTAAATTTATAAATTTTTGTCGTGGCAGAACATACATTAACGTAATTTAGATTGAGTTGTTTCAATATTTTTGAAAAACCATTCCCTAGAAGTCAAAATAGGGATAGGGATGAAAATGTGTATGAAAATTTGGTTATTTTAGAAGCTAAAAGCATTTTTCTCCATCTATTTTTAAAACTATTGTCTTGTTTTTCAGAAGTCGACATATAAAAAGTCACAGAATAAAACTAGTCACTAAACACTATATCGATGAGCGCAATAGTATGTGATCTTTGTTTGATTTTCCAGATACCTATGCAAGAACCAGAAAAGTTGGTATTTCTTAGATTTTTTGCAATAAAAGTTTAATTACAAAAAAAATAAGTTTTAAGTCAAAAATCAAGTAGGAGAAATCCCAGGTACCTGGGAATTCATGGAAACGAGAAATCAAAATTCCCAATTACTAGGAATGTAGAAACCCTACTGAAAACCCCTCTGTCTGTCTCAACTAGTAAAATGAAATTTGGCATGGAGATAGTTTTAGTCCCAGTGAAGTACATAGCTTAGTTGAAAGTGTCAAGTGTGAGACTGATTTTTTCTATTACTGAGGAGTTGCCATTGAAATAACTGTAAAGTGCAGCTTGTTTCATATATATACAATATACTTAATAAAGATGTAGCTGTATGGCTTACTCCTTGGCTTTTCCACATCATTATCAAATTATTATGATTTATAGAGCCTGCCAAGGTTTTCTCCAAGGACTACAGTATGAGGTTCTTCAAGAAAGAAGTTATAAATAAATAAATATTATTGAACATTACACACAGCGCCGTCTGGCCCTAAAGTAAGCAGAGCTTGTGTTATGGGTGTCAGACAATGGGTACAGATACATATATATTACCTTTTTTTGTAAATACATACATATTATACATAAATACACCCAGACTTAAGACAAACACAAATGTTATTTATCACATAAATGTTTATCCAATGCGGGAATCAAACCCACACCCTCTGCGCAGCAGTCGGCAACACTACCAACTAGGCTGCGAGGAAGTCAAAAGAGTTATAAGATTTCTGAACGGTCGGCAATGTGCGAGTGATGCCCCTGGTGTTGCAAGAGTCCATAGGCTTGCTTGGTGATGACTTACCATAAGACCATAGGCATGTTTGTCACCTTAGTGGTATTCAAAAAAAAACTTACCATAGATTGACTAGCTAATTTACTTTCCTTTACTGTCATTTGTTGGGCAAAATTTAATTATTTTAATGTTTTTTTTATGCAAACCTTGTCTTTCCTGCTGATTTTCACATTTTATTATTGTATAACAGAATGCTTATTTTTTTATGTTAAGTAGCTTGTGCCCAATAAATAAGTATATATTTACCCTATGTTCAAAAAGAATTCTAACTGATTTTGTTTAATTCATAATTTAAAAGTTCAAGGAACTAGGTATTTAGTAAAGTGTGTTCTGTAATGCAATGAGGAAGTTAGGAATATTTTGGAATACCCAGCACAAGGCAATATTCAACTGTCAATTTAAATTACATATATTGCCAAATATACAATTGATATAACAGTTAAAGTGAACTTTTAAGATTAGTTTCAAAACAGTTGTGACATCAACTTTTAACAGTTACCACCATTTTTATTGTTTTAAAATTAAAAAACATAAATAAGATACTCACATAGTGCTGCTGTTTGTGACACGACAGCCAGTAAATATATCAGTTTACTAGCCCCCATAGTTGCAACACTTGGCTGCCTCATATATCTAACAAAAAAGGAAATAAGTGGGTTTAGTAGTAATCATTGTAACACTTTTACCGGTATACACTACACATGTTCACCGCACTCGATGACCTAATCCGAATAGAGCATGCCCATTGCCCACAATGAGAACAGCCACTAAAAATAGTCAAGCTAACATTATGATTTGAATTTTTAATAAAACGCTATTAAAGCGTTCATAACAAGATATAAATTAAATAGTAAAACATTACTTTCCGATGAAGTATTGACTTAGAAAACCTTTATTTTATCATTACTTTTCTAAGCGGAGAAATCAATAAAAAATTGAAATTATTGAAATAACTGCATTACTTATATATACATTTAATATAGTTGAATTTGTATAAACAAAATTTACCTAAATATCTTGTTTTATAATAATATCATAACGGTAAAATTAAATAATTCGTAACAAATTGATTTATAGGCGGGGCCAGTGAGATTATTGTTTGATTTAGTTTTTTTTTAATTTGCTTGGCCTCCGTCAGTGAGTTCCATTCTGAAGTTTTAGGCCCAAGTGGCAGCGGCGCAGGCAACAAGTTTATAGCATAGAGGTCATAGAGCTACACATCCCACATACATGGGGAAAAATCGTTCCCCTTTGTAAAAGAACAAGTCCCAGATGGTCGTATGCAAATAACATAACTATTTGAAATTGAATTTTACACTAGACTAAATCTAGTTGCGTGACTGAGATATTATCCTTCAATAATGCCAAATTTATTGGTATTTTGCTACAAGAAGAGATCAAGAACATCTAAATTACAAAAAGATGTCATTACCGTGCATGTGTAATCACAAAACTGAAAAATATATCTTAAAAACTTTAAATTAAATTAACTTTTGTTTGTCTTGATTTGTTTACCAACACACTGCAATCAATTGACCAACTGAACCGATAATCACCAATTATCTCTACAGTTAACAAAAGTGGTATAAAAACTCACTGCAAGCACTACATAGTGTGTCGAAAAGTAGCATCCTATTCAGCTGTCTTTGCTAAATTTGCCGAAAGACACTAGTATTGTTCTGGTACAATACAGGGTCAGAGTACACTCAGGGCTTTGTACTGCTAAAATAAATCCCAGACGTCTCAAACATATATTTTAAACATAAAGAAAAATTGTTTTACCTTGTAGTTAAGGTTTAAGTTTTCTTTACTATTTTAATGTAAAACAAGCCCAATATATGAATGCTTTCATTTACTGTGTGCCGCCACACATAGATGGGCTTTACATTAAAAAAGGCATTACACGTGACCACGTAGCGTCACCCACCTCCTATTCCTTCATCATTATATCAGTTGATATTCAGTCCAATGCTGAATATTAGTGTCCTTCAGGGCGCCAGTACTTAATTTCCTCTGCCTTTCCATGCATATAGCTACTATAACCTACTTCTGCCACTTCAGCTCGTTATTTTCTGCAAGCTATGACGATAACTTTAGTTCCCTTCCGAAAGTCCTCATTTCGGATTTAACTGAGTAGCTTTTAGCATGTGGACTAGCCCTGCTCCAGTCAAAGACTTTCATCTTCAGACTCTTCTGCAGGTGACAAGAAGACTTGACAAGGCCGGCCAAATGTTTTGACTTACTGGATCCTCCTACGGCTTTCTTCTTAAAGTTTTCGGGGATATGAAGTCCCTCTCTCACTTAGGCTCGATATAGATCGGTTTTAATAGTACTAAAAAAGGGTTTAGTGTCCCTTCTTGATTCTTTAATACCACCACACTTTCGTACCAAATCTTCAGTAGTACTGCACTTACAGATGACGACTGTAAAGAGATTCGCTACTCGTAACTTTTTAAGCAGTTGGAGCTCCACTAACTTTTAGAAGCTCAGTCGTGGTAATGCTATCATCGTCTGGACTTTGTTGTTCTAAGCTGTTCCAGAGTCACCCTAATCTTGCTTCGGTCATCGTCCTCGATGAAGTGGCGCTTCTGCTCAGCACTTGGTATTTTCGTTCCATGGAATTTATATCTTGCCGCGTGTAATTGGAACTGTAGTTTTTAAATTATTTCATCTTTTGCCGATATTTCTGATTACGAGGGTCCTGGATTTGAAACAGAAGAAATTTGGTTTGAGGAAAAATAAATTACTATTAAAGTACCTCATCTATGCTGATAACAAGGTGTTTCGCGCAACGACAGCGGTAAAGTGTCACACAAAATAAATGTAAGTTTCATCTTTCACTCAGTCAAGGTTTTTGAACGAAATTAAACGGTCACAAAATGAAAAGTTATGGAGGTCGTATGAAATCTTGTGAATAGGGCGTTGCATACCTTTGATAGTCAAATGATATTTGATAATGCACATTCAGGTATTCATATTTCATGGGGTGACTTGGTTCCATCACTGATGTATGGGAAGAAGATGAGAGTAGAATTAATGCTGTGGAAATGAGAGCATCGAGAAGTGTATGTGGATACTCAATATGACAGGATAAGATATAGAGCTGATACAAGAGCGCTGCGGAGTGAAAAATGATTTAGATAGTTACAAGACTCAAGAACTTTATGTTTAGGTACGCTTAGGCTTGTAGAAATGATGAATGAAGAAAGATGGAAGCTTAGGCCCAAATTACGACATGAAACATTGAAAATCCTTGCAATAGTGAACAGAATGAACTGCTAAACTAAGTCTTGGGGTCTTCTAGTCTTCGACGCGGAAGGTAAACCCATCTCACACCAAATGCTCAAATCAATACCTAAGTATCAATAATAGCCAGATAATGGAGATCCTGTTCCTTTGTGAAGAATCTCAATTAGTTTGTCATTCAAAACCAGTCCGTCATCAATGTAAATATCTCCCACATAGACATAACTGGCTAGAACTAAAGCAGTCCTCGGGAAGTAGAGATCCCAAGTAATACAAGTACTGTATAAGAAACGAATTAAGTACCCATTTTCATCTGCACGTTCTACTATAGATGTATAACGATGTTTGTAGTTACCAAACCCTGTTCATCAGCACCTTATAAAGTTCACGAAGCTTAAGCCTGCATCAAACCCTTTTAAATTCCATAAGGTATTAAGAAGTTCTAACGCAGGTATAATGTACCTACTGCAGGTGTTATGTGCACATTTGTGTTTGTCTTGAGTGTGGGTGATTACTATGTATAATATGTATGTATTTACAATAAAAAGGATAATATTTGTATCCGTTGTTTAATTAACGTTAATATTTATGACAATTGAGCTTCTACATTTTTCGACGTCAGCATCGGTATCGCTTTGTTCACACATCGTTGTTCTTAACTTGAGCCCTTTGCATTCCTACGTACTAGGAGGCCGCACCATACCGCGTCAAGTCTGTTGTAGACGTACAAAAATCTTTCTTTTGCATCCTTATTGGTTCGTCGAGTATTGAAGCCTACCCATGGTCACTAAAATTTGCTAAAATGCGAGGTATATCGACTATTTTGGTTCTTCGACGGATTTTCTGAATACGGCTTTCATTGCACAATATACTGCTACCTCAATCTCAATACACCTTTCGTATAAACTTACATTTGGACTTACCGAACAGCATTATATGACCTCCGTAATTTAGACTTGTACTATTTGAAAGTAGGTAGCAATTATAATTATATTTCAGCATTTATACCTTGTTTATACTCAACCGTATTCGTTTTCGAGCTCATATTGAAAATACGTAAAAAAACTGGATTTGTAAAACTGCCTACCCGGTTTTTGCGTGCCCAACTACGGATTGTTAGATAAATTTCATCAACGCGTAGTTTACTTGAAGCATATATCACAGTTTTCAGAAAAAGATTTTTTTTAAATTCATACAAATTATCGATAGCTTATTTCTAAGTCAGTCAATAGGCACCCATAATATAAAATTGCCAACTTTTAAAGGCTACTTCTTCGCAACAGTCTAACCTTTTGTGAGACAAGATGTCGGAAAAATCATGCCGAGCGAACTTTACATGGCGTGCGCTGGCTAAGAGTTCCATACATTTCTAACAGATAGCGGTGTAAGTTCCTTCATAGACATAAACATGTTCGGGTTATATTTGGGATATATTATCGATTATCGTCATTTTAACATGACCGGATTAGGGTCTAAAAGAAATCTACGCTGGTGTTGCAGTGGGTACCCCCTCGCTACAACGCATCAACTTTAACGTCTGCCGGGCCAGCTTATGTAATATAAATGAACAAGGGTATGATTCTGTTAGTATGTTTGTTACTCCTTCACAACACAACAATTGAACCGATAGATTTTTCTTTTATATGCCAGTAAGGTGGCAAACAAGCTAAAGGTCCGCCTGCTAGTCACCGCAGCCTTATAGACGCTTGCAACACCAGGGGCATCACTCGGGCGTCGCCGAACTTTTCAAAATCTACTACGACTAGACATAGACCAACGCTACACGCAATATTTCGTGTACGCCGACCTAACCGATGCAAGTGTGTATCTTATAGGTTACCTACTGACTGGCATCGCTTAGGTTGGCGTTGCACTCAGTGCGCTCAGACAACACGACAAGCCACTTCAATCAAGAATATCTATGACAATATATTTCGAGAAGGTAAGTAATTGACTAACGTCATTATAGCTACTTCTACCACAAAAGAAAAGAAATATATGAAAAAAAAATCCTTTTACACGTCATTTTACACATAATATTTGTGTATTTTACGTCAACTTATTTTTTGATAACAATATTTACGTATTTTTACTGTGAATAGAATTTAACCCCGTAAATCCTTCTATTATTCGTAAGTACTTACTAGTAATATAAAATCATTCATGAAATACATATAGTACCTACCTACTAATATTTTAGAGGTAGAAGATACAAGAGTCAGGCAGTTGCGCGTCTGCTGAATATTTTACAGAACATGTTAAAAAATACCTTCACACTCAAATCTAATCCCGAAGGTGTATTCAGAGATTACTATCATATGCTCGTATATAACATCCACGTTTTACCGACAGTACTTCCTCACAATCGCTTTGAGTATGCAAACGTGAACTGATAAGTGGTCAGCAAGCATATCGCCGTTACCGGGCACAAATAAGTCGAGACAACTTTACAATTAGTACCTAACATTTCCCAAGTAACACAGGAGTGCTGAATAATGACTGAGTAATGGCAGTCGCTTAAACTTTAAGCATTTTAATAAGTCGAATAATAGCAGAGTAAAAATCTACTCAGTTGTTATTCAAGCAATTTGGGCACATTATTCATTGCTTAAGTCTGTATAACAGCAATATAGAATCTGAGTAATAGCGTTGTAACGGTTCACACAGCTTAATAATTTCTGGATAATAGCAAAATGACCTTTTATGCAGCAAGTAAATCTCGTTTACTCAGACAAATGCATTTAAATTTTAGCATATAGACAGAGACAGTTGTTCAGCATTTAGTGAAGTTCTGTCTTACTATTCAAACAATTTTAATAGATTAGCTGAGAAATAGAATTCAAATGGTATTTTATTTGTATAAGTGAAAACAAGTGACGTACATGTGCATCAATTCACTGTGTGACACGATTTTTCTAACATAAATAAGATTACGTGATTTGAATTCCTTATTCCATTGTTGAAAACATTGTCAATTGATATGGTTGTCTAACACGTCACGTTTCTAAGTTATAGTGTCAATACTATTTACGTGTACCCTCGTAAAAAACAAAAGATCAAACGTTGTTAATTGCAGATTTCTTTTAATACTGAAGTCTGTACGACTATAAATTAAAAGTTTTAGTGGTCTTAAGATAATTCTAACAGTTTATTTGGGTAATCATAACATTTTTTTCGAAAGTCATGAAGAAAAGTAACCACCGCGAGTGTTTAAATCATTTGTTTGTTATGAAAGAGGATTCTACTCTTCACAAGAGGCAAAGTTAATATTTCATCATTTTCTTTTGGAATATTTGGCTCATTTTTTATATTGACCACTTAAACCTCAGCTATTTTGATTCGTTGTCACTTGTCAATATATATAACATTTTTTTTGTGTAAAATTAATAATTTAAATAAAAAATATGATATACAATTTTGATACTGTCTTTATTTATTTATAGTACATCAATTTATCATAACTTTAAAATGATACGTGTTACAAAAAATCTATTTAAGTTTTTCTGTTCAGCAGGTTTATTTTGATAAAAAATAGCCGTTTCATTAAATGTTAGAGCACAAAAAAAAAAATTTGTCACACAGTGTTATAATAATAAACAAATCAACTCTAAAAATTGGGAAGTAAAATTTGGAGTTTCTAGTCTATTTACCACTTATTTTTAATGCGCAAGTAATTTTATCGTTAAATGTATACGAATATTGTCACTATCTTTCACGCGCCACATGAATAACAAAGTTTACTTGTAAAATAAACAAAATACACAAAAAAACTTATAACCAAATTGTTTATCCCAGTATATTAAAAAATACGAATAACATTATTTGTAAATTAAAATGTATCTTACTCAATAAAATATAGCTTTCGTTAGCAAAATAAGTGCTTAACAATAATAACCAGAGAAGTTTTTAATGGTGGTCTCTATATTGTTAGAGTTTATCTGAATAGAAGTACCCAATAGAAGCGTATATCTGTTTAAGATCTGTGTATTATATCTGTGTATTATCTGTTTAAGAGTGGTCTAAATGCAATAACTTCTTTATGAAATCGTTTTTATTTAGTATAGGTACAAAATATAAAATAAAAAATCGAGACGGTACCTGTTACCATCTCGAGTTTGTGCGTGCGTGTGTGTGTGTGTGTGCATGTGTGTGTGTGTGTGTGTGTGTGTGTGTGTGTGTGTGTGTGCAGAAAAGATTTTTAAGTTACTATTTCCAGTAATTTTTCAGTGCTTTTATAATCTAGAAAATTCATTACTGTTTATTTGTATTTAAAGTATGTTAAGGGAAAAATGGTAACTGATTTTCTAATCCTACTCCTATAATATAAAAATGCACTTAGAAAAGCATTGTGGCGATGAGCAAAAGTTGTTTTGCAAGTGTGAATTTCACATACGCTGTCGATACGGCGCGTTTGGTTATATAGTTTACGCTCAAAAGGAAGTGACAAGTTGCTTTAAGATAGCCTTTGGAACGTATAATTGTTGAACGCTTAAAACTTGTGTTTCTTTTAATAAGTCTGTAGTTGGGAACGTATACAGACGTGACGAGCTCTTTTAAGGGGTAGTAAATAGGACTTACAAGTGGAGGTACTTGACGAAACCAAGACCCTAATTGGGTTATCATGGTTTACCGTATTAAGTGTATTTTCATCTTATATAGTATAGAAAAAAAATTACAAAAATATCATTATGTATCGGAGAAAAGGCTTATTTGGAATCAGGTTTTTGAGAATTGAGAGTCAGACTCAATTTTCAGCTTACATTATGGATTAAGTGAATTTATAGAAATCTGAAAAAAACGGGAATACGGAAATGGTTCTGTTAAAGTTAATATATACAATATTAAAATATAAACAATATTTCATACAACTTCTCAAAAACAATTTTAGGAACCTAAACTTAACCAAATTTAACAGCCTTTTTTTTTGACTGACTACTGCAATTGGCTGATGCAGCCAATACTGCTCCATCGGGCTTTTGGGGCGAGACTCTGAAGGAGTCTCAGTCCATATAGCGCCCAACGCTCAAGGGCTCCCCGCAGAGTGAGGGTCGGCTTGGGTTGTCGCTCTTAGGGTCGTCCCTTCGACCAGCGTGATCCTCGAACCCGAAAGTGATTCAGCGCCAAGAGGAGATTTCTTTGTAATGCGGTTGCGGTTGCGAGTGGATGGGGGCGAGAAGCGCCCTGGCACTCTTTGATACCACGTATATGAGGTGTACGAGTGGACTGAAGGCCGACGAACCCGGGGACGTCGGCGTCGTGTGAGGGAGGGAGTCGTCGAGACTAGTCTCGCTATCCTGATAGCGAGATCGTCGTCAGGGGCCGTTAGTACGTGCCGAGGCCGCCTAACAATGATCGTGCCGTGGTTGTTCGGGGCATAAAACTAAAACTAGGCATAATACTAAAACAATAACAGCTTAAAAAAATATGCAGTTTTTGTAAAAAGGTTTCTGGTCAGTGAAATACAGTTATAAAAAGCGAATGTTTTAAATTATTTCTCATTATAATCAATTTTCAAAGTGTGTCAGCCGCGCAATTTTCGCGTGCAAATCGGGAGTTTGTATGGCGGGCAGACCGTTTACCGATAACACTCTTAAGGCACTGAGGTATTTTGAACGAAAATATGTTACATAACAGTATGTCTGTTTCCATAGCTCGCTAAGCGACTCTTAGCTAATTTAATAGGCCAACAGTTAGAGACCACGTTAACACCATAAGTAATCACTGGCTACACACATTGATGAAAGATCTTCGTCTTTAGGCATTGAGGTATTTTGGACAAAAAGATTCTTCAGTTTATCTCTTTCACAAAACTGAACTTACCTAATTGCACTATTTACACCTCTAAGTCAAAGTCAAAGTCAAAATGGTTTATTCAAATAAGGATTTTACAATCACTTTTGAATCGTCAAAGTTATAAAATATTATTTTTTGAACCCTCCCACCTTCCCGCCGGTTCACAATGTTGTTGATTTCTACCGAGAAGAATCCGGCAAGAAACTCGATAGTTACTCTTTTAAAAACACTTAAATAAACTAAAATACAATAAATGTTTTAAATAAAAGATTTTTAGTCGTACAATTTTATGTTATTTCCATTTTAATTTGGTTTACCTATGCATCCTGTAATTGAGCATCATCAGTCCCAAGGATTTTTATCATTTACATAGTCTGAAATATTGTAATATGCCTTTTTACAAAGTACCTGCTTGATAAAAGATTTAAATTTACTTATTGATAGATTTTGAATTTTATTGGGAACATTGTTGTAGAAGTGTATACATTGCCCCATAAAAGAGTTACTTATTTTGTGTAGACGTGTATCATGCACCAACAGCTTATTTTTACTTCTAGTATTTACTTTGTGAACGTCACTTTTCTTGCTGAAACTATTGATATTTTTATGTACATATAAAAGATTTTCATATATGTACTGCGACACTAAAGTTAAAATTTTTACTTCCCTAAACCTATCCCTCAGAGATATCCTAGATCCTAATTTATAAATAGCACGAATTGCCCTTTTTTGTAACAAAAATATTGTATTTACATCAGCAGCGCTACCCCACAATAGGATACCATATGTCATTAAACTATGGAAATAGCTAAAATATACTATTTTTGCAGTGTCGACATCGGTCAATTGTCTTATTTTCTTGATCGCATACACAGCAGAGCTAAGTTTTTTGGCTAGGTTATGAATATGAGGACCCCATTGAAGTTTGGAGTCCAGCGTTATGCCAAGAAAGACTGTTGAATTAACAAGTCCTAATTGCTCGCCATTAATATTAATACATGTCTGTCTCTGACTAACATTTGGTAATGTAAATTAACACATTTGGTTTTTTTTTCATTAAGTAACAAATTATTAGCGTTAAACCAATTTACAATTTTAGAAAGGGCATCATTTAATTCATTATAACATGTCTGTCGTCTCTTAACTTTAAAAAGCAAAGAGGTGTCATCAGCAAATAAGACAATGTCATGGTTTTTTACATTATATGGGAGATCGTTAATGTAAATAAGAAATAGAAAAGGACCTAAAATTGAGCCCTGAGGGACTCCTATAGTGACTGCTGATCCCGGAGATCTTTCACCGTTGACATCTATTTTCTGTACTCTCCTACTCATATAGGATGTCAAAAGGTCGAGAGCTTTGCCTCTAATACCATAGTGATGTAGCTTCCTGATGAGATTTTCATGTTGAACACAGTCAAATGCCTTAGATAAATCACAAAACACTCCAAGGGCGTCATGCGAATCCTCCCAGGCGTTATATATATTTTTTAATAGTGCCACTCCTGCATCAGTTGTGGAACGGCCTTTCATAAAGCCAAACTGTTTACTACTAAGTAGCTCATTAATACAGAAATGGCTTAAAATTTGACAAAGTATGATTTTTTCAAAAACTTTACTGAGTATAGGTAGTATTGAAATAGGCCGAAAATTATTAGGATCTGTTGAACTACCTGATTTAAAAAGAGGTATAACTTTGCTAAGTTTCATCTCATCAGGAAACACACCACTATCAACACAACTATTAAATATAAGGGTTGTGCTATAACATGAATAATTGAATTTATAGTTTTTACAGAAAGTCCCCAAAGGTCTGTGGTGTTTTTAATTTCTAATGTTTTAAATGTATTAATGATATCTGTAGGACTAATGTTTTTCAATACAAAGGGAACGTTACATTCAGGAACACTAGCTTTTAATAATTTTTCTGCTAAGATTGGACTTGAGTTTAGATATAGTACCCACCTAGCCCATTTCGTGGAGGTAATGCGTCTGTTTAACATCTTTAAAGGTCCTTCGATTCTCGTTAGCCCATCAGATAATTTATGCAAAGTATTGTAAAACTTGTCCCAAAAATTTACCCAAAGTATTGTAAAAATTGTGTCGATTATTTACACAAAGTATTTTTAAGTGGTTTTGATCTTTTACAAAAAGTACTGTAAAAGTTGTCTCGATTATTGTTGTTCTGAGGTCTTGAGTCTAGCAAACTCTCTATGGCACAATTGCCAGAATCATGTTGGCACCGACTATCATGTTGGCACAGACTATATAACACTAAACGTGAACCATGGAGCAGAATATTTTTTGTACTGAATGTTGTGACAAAATAAAATAGATGTTGTAAGCGTTCACTTGTTTACCACGTAGTTGACGTTTCTTATATTTCTGACGTTACCTTCGACATGTTGTACTGACGTGTCTCGAGGTTTCTTAGAAAACTTTTTCTATCTGTCCAAGAAAGGGATATTTGGTAAAGGGCCATTTTTTTTCAATGGGATGTTTTGCGAAATGCGATAATGTTTCATTATCCGCCTAAATATCTATATCTTTTCTTTTTTAAAAAGTATTTATATCGATTTCATGAAACCTTAACAAACTCATAGAATATTTTTGAAGATCTAACTTTTATTTCTGACTGCGTGAAATTAATTCATATCAGTGAAACATCAATGGTGTCTTTCGTCATTTTTCGATTTTTTTGTGAACAACCTGCTTAACATTCCGGTTCCGTGATTGTACATAGTGCTATACAAAACTATAGTGCGCAGGTTTAAGTCGGACTTGACTAATTTTTTAAATTAATTGATTCCTTGCACGATATGATATCGCAGTAGCTATTTTAATAACAAAAAAACTTTTTTTTAGTATAATAAACAAATGACACTAAATTTAAAAACCCACACAAAGTACAAAATAACCTTTAAGCAGATATAAAACAAAGAACTAAATTTTTTTTTCTTTCTTCTCCTTTAATTGTAGTTTACTTTTTAGTTTTGTAGTCCGTATTTTTTTTAATCACTACTTGGACATATTTTATTAGGCAGGGCTAACTTGGCGCAGTATTGGCAAAAATATCGCATCACATATGCACAAAGAGATCACGTAACATACACACAAATAACTTAAATTCTTAAACAACTAAACATATTAGCAAATCCCTTAAACAAATTTGCTAATCCAATTGCAGTCGGTAACATTATATCTCTTACAAATTTCAATAGGAACTCCTCATTGAAATCTATATAACGCATAATATACATAAAAACACTAAATGCAACAACTAAACATATATAATTAAATCTAGAACAGTCAGACACACGGACGGACAGACATAACGAAACTATAATAATGGTTCCGTTTCTGCCATTTAGCTACGGAACTCTAAAAAGTAGTTTTGAATTGTAAAGTATTCGGTTAGCATTTAATTTATTGAAAAGATAACTGAATGTCTGAAGGAGTTTGTGCACATTAAGTGTAGGGACATTTTTTATTATTTATAAGACAAAAGATACAAAATTTATGAGGTCGTTAACTTCCCTTGTTCATTTGAATTAAAGTCAGAACTCAAGCTGATTTACAAAAACCTCGTATTCTTTTAGGTCCAAAAGAGATTGCCAAACATTAATGCCGCCATAAAATGTCTGTTAGAGCGTAAAATGAAAAATGTAAACGTCATCCCTTTTTTAATTTTTATCCAATTTTATTAGTGATGTATATACTAAAAAACTGTTCAAAGGCAACTGCTACCTCAGAATTTGTTTTAAAACTAGCATCATCTACAATCAACTCAAAGTCCTGACAAGAATTCCTAGCTTTACCAGTTTCATTATTTATTATGTTCCATGTAGTTTTTATTTTATTTGTTGAATTTTTTACTTTATGTCTGAGGTGAATTGCTTTTGCAACAAGACAGACCTTTTTAAAGGTTTTTGAGTATTTTTTTAAATATTCCCTAAATATTTGGCTATTATTATATGTTTTTTCTTTATATAATTCATACAGTTTACGCCTACTTTTATGAATACCTGGGGTAGCCCATTCACTAAAACTAAAGCGACTGGAAATAAGTTTCTTTTTTGCAGTAAATATTTTATTATACTCTGTAGTAATAGTGTCAAGAACAGTATTGTACATATCATTTGGGTTGCCATTATAAAGCAAATCTGGAAGTTTATGCATTAAAAGCTCTAGGTATATGTATTCGTCAACAATTCGAAAGTAGCATTCACAACAGGTGTAGGCGCAACATACACATTATCTTCGTTTTATATATGTTTATTTTAAGGCTCGGCTGTTGGGAAACTCAGTTGTGGTCTCCAAGCATTGTGCCAATGTCTTCAGGCGATTCTGCCATGACCACTATTTCGTCGCCAAAGATGTGTGATTTACTCGCCATTTATGTTGATGCCGTAACCTTTCCTCTACAGAAGTTCAAACACATCTTCTAACATCTGCAGTTTCAGATACTTAACCTTTTGTTAACGTCTCACAAAAATCTGCAGATTGGATTAATTTTTTTTTGTGGAAAACAAGCACACGTTCCGCCTGATGGTAAGCGGTCACCGTGGCCTATGTACGCATGCAACACCAGGGGTATCACTCGCGCGTTGCCGACCCTTCAAAAATCCAATAACTTCTTTCTTGAAGAACCCCATACTGTAGTCCTTAGAGAAAACCTTGGCAGGGAGCTCATTTCACAACCCAAGCGTTCGCGGTAGGAAGTTTTTGAAACCGCACTCTACGCGACCATTTTGGTTCTAAAAAGTGAGAATGAATTCCCTGCCAATGGCGAGCGTTGAGATGGAAGAAAGTAGTCGTGGGCATCATTTTGAACAATCCCTCAGAACACATCCCATGGTACAAGCGGTAGAAAACACACAGGGAGGCAAAGTCTCTCCTCAGACTTAAGGGTTCGATACGGCAAGTGAGTTAGGGATCGTCGACAATTCTCACAGCCCGTCGTTGAACCGAGTCAGAAGGGCCAAGCTGGTATCCCCACCCAGAGATGATAGCAGTACCTACTCCATTTGCGGCCGAACTTGCGACTTCCCAAGTTACACAAACTCCATATAATAGAAAAACCAAAAACCAATACATGTCTCAAAGTCTAACAAAAGAAACATAACGGCTTCCGGAAAGGATATATTCTGTTTAAAATAATTTAACAAACTTAATAATTCTTAAAGTTTTATAGTGCTCTAGATCAATGTTTTGCTAAGCAATGGGTTGTAATAAAGAATTAATATATATTCTCCCTTACAACTTTTGTTGCAGCTTTAGGTATTCTGCAGTACCTATCGCCTTATATTCAAATTTGTTACAGCAACAATCCCTTGAAAAGATTTTCAATATTCTCTAATAAAACTCTCTAATATATTAAAACATTTAAAAAAGTTATAACTATTTAAAGGTGAGAGTTAATGTTCTTTTGATGCCAGCTGTACGTAAGCAATAATAAAATAATTAGTAAAGCCTTTCCTCCTTATCCTTCATAAAAGGTCCCTTAGTAAGGCCTTTAGCTATATAGTAAAGTTTTTATTAGTTTCTTAAATTATTTTTGCGAACTGTGCAAATGTATCGTAAATCTTGGAGAAAACTTAAAAGAACTGGTGGTTTCGAACGGAAAGTGCAAAAAAACCCTAGTTTTTTGGACACCAGCTTAACAGTACAGCGCCTTCATCGTTTATATTCGAATTTGAGGCAAAGATACTGCCTAGTAGATCGGCTTTCTCTTTAGCATTATGGGCCAAGTCACCATCGGCCTTTCGCAGTGGTGGTAACGACGACTGGCAAAAGTTCCCTTCGGCAGCTTTAGCAAGCGATCAGACAGCTCGAATCCCAGAAGGAAAGCTCGTAAGTCACCCAACTATTTTGCCGATGAATTGGAATTTTGCTCTGGCAGTTGCTTTCTTACTGAACCTCGAGGCAGCATTAAATTTGCGTTTTACCTCAGAAACTTTCGGATCCTTATTATTACGAGCCGTGGTCCAAGCCTCATATGCAGTTTACTTAAGGTTGGTTTCGTTTTCTGGTCTTGTAGTCGGACAGACATCGTGGCTCTGTTATAAAAACACTTAAGCATGTAACACCGCCTAGGTCTCGATAGAATCGAAGGCTTTTTCGTCCACGAACGCTACGCAAAGAGACCGATTTTACTTCTCTGTCTTCTGTATAATCTAGCGGAGCGCATAGTATGGTACTTAAGCCTTTTCGGAAACCGGCTTGTAATGACCCTGAAAAAGAACTGATTAATGGGGACCTCGAAACTCTCTTATGGAACTATTTATGGAAATTTATATTTTAGCTGTACTTTTCCAGTATATTTATATTTGTATACTTAATGAACGTACTATGAGTACCTAACCCTTTTAACTAAGCCTTTGTACAAGTGGTTTATGTTTGATTTTATGATTGTTTGTAATTGTATGATTTTTTGATAAATAAATTATAATAATAATTATTATTATTAACGTATGTACGCATAAAATGCATTTATTTGCTAAAAATAGTGACACAGTGTTAATACAAGGAATAAGGATAAAATATCGTCTTCACAAGGTACATAAACCTTTTTTTTCTATGTATTTATTTCTACGACGACCTCAAAAGGGTAGCCGGTAGTTTGATGCAGAAGGTAAATCACCGAGAAAGTGGCGCGCCATGTATGAGTCCAGCAGTGGACCAATATAAGCTGATACGATGATGAAACTAAAATCGGTGGTGGCCTAGTGGTTTTGGTGTCTGCCTCGCGTTCTGACAGGGCGGAGGTTCGAGCCCAGCGTGAACTAATGAATCTTCTTAAGTAGGTACATTGGTAACACCATAACTGGCTTTTTAATAAAGGAAACATCACGAGGAAACCTTATCTTAAAAAGACATTTGTGAAGTCCACAATCTAGACTGGAATCCGAGAGATGTATGAAATAACCTGCAGCAGGAGCTTCATGTAGTAAATATTACTGAGCAGATATTGATGTTAATAAGCTTTTAAAAAAGAGGCTTTCGTGAATCGATTGTGTATTCTTTAAAAGTCTAAATTTCATCCATACAATATAATGTACCCACTTATAAAATATACGGACTAAACTCGTACCTAACTGAGCATTTCTTGTTAATATTTTCTAATATCCCACTATTTTTGTCTATGCCCTTAAGAACGTACCTATTAATGCGGACGGACTTGATTAGTTCTGGTTGGTAATAAATCGTTATTTATTCAAAATTATACATAGAACTATTTGCAATTCCAGGTTTTCTTTGGTTGAATTCAGCAGCTATTCAAATTATGTGTAAGTATGATACGTTTATAATGCAGTCAGGTTGCTGTTCAGTTTAAGGAATCCTTTATTCAAACCCAGTGCCTAGGTATATAGCTAGGTACCTATACTTAGATAATTGATCTAAGAAGGTATATCTGCATACCATTATCATTTCCTCAAACACGGATGACGTCACCAATTCCGTGAATACATGTCCAATTGACTATAAAACTCATTTACATTGCAGACTACGAAACTACATGATCTTAATGATACTCAAGGTATGTCCCTATGTGAAAACTGGCCGAATTAGGGTCTCACACGCAAGGTAAGATTCCATCAAATGAGAATTATTGCGGATATTTAAAAAATTTGCTAACAGATTTCAAATAATTTTCGTTGAAAGTATTTATAAAGCTGTGTAAAGTTGTAATTTTTACCATATTTTCAGGACTCGCATTTAAAAAATTAGTAGATGGTTGGGACAGACAATTTTCAACTTCGGAGGCTATTAACACGCAAAGCACCTGTAAATGACAAAAAAAAATTTATCAGTTTAATATGGGTCCAGTTCAGTATAGGGTTGCTCTGGTTATTTTTTATTAAAATAAGTAATTAATGAACACAGGTGATTATGAAATGACGAAGCTACGAAAACGTCGTGGGTTGTATATGGTTGAGCCGCCAATATATTATTATCAAAGTAAAGGTAATTACAATGAAAAAGAAAAATCAAACGAACAGGCAAACACAGTTCGCATCTTCCAACCAAATGAATGTGGAGATTTGTTGTACTCCCAGAGTTCTATTGAAGGAAGTAAAGAGTATTATAAGAAATATGAACTGGACGAAGTTCCAGTTAAAGAAAGTACCAGTTCTCAAAGCAAACTCTTAGATCGTTCAGGAAAAGGAGACGACCCTAGACACTCTTTGACCAATACAGAATTAGACAGATTAGAATCCAGAATATACCGTACAATTTCTCAGGAATTGCAAACAAATGGTGTTGAAAGTGTTGATTCTAACATAAAAATTTTTAAAAGAACACTTAAAGAAATATTGGATCAGTTTTATGTAAACTTGCAAGAATTTGAAATTTATAAAAAGAAATTTCGCGAAATATTAGCAAAGAATAAAGAAAACTCTGTATCAGAAATAGAATCCATCATAAAAGATATTATCCAGAACATTTCTACACCAGAATCTACATCTACTAACATAACAAGTCAGTCATCGCTTTTCGTACTTGAAGACAAAGAATCTACAGAATATGATTCGATTGAAGACAGAATACATTTTTCAAACCTGGTAACTAAGGGAAAAATATTTGAAAGCCTGGAAAATGTAAAGGGACATCTAAAAAATATAAACAACGATGAAAACATAAGAGAAAGATCAATTCATGAACAAATTAGCACAGACAATAGTGCTGCCGGTGGTTATGCACAAGAAACGTATAATTTTTATGTTCTTAGTAGTGTACCATTTGTAGAAATCAATATGCTAGACCGTCACCTTAAGTCTGAAATCAATATAAACGATCTGATTCGTGAGGAACTTACCATTCAAACAGCTTCAGCAGACAACTTACAGAAACTTGCAGCTAAAAAGTTAGAATTAGAAAAATACATGAATCAAAATGTAGACTGCCATCTTCCAGACAGAGAAATACCGGTTAAAGAATCTTCTGCACAAAACAACATTTCTTTAAATGCTGATACTGCAGAAAAAGTAACGCCCAAAACTATTCAAAAAAGTAAGTCGCTTATCTCAAAATTATGCAATTTCCTATGCAGAAAGTTCTGCAGAAGCCCCTTCTAAATTTATTGTAATTAAAAGCTGTAAAAATAAAACCATTCAGAACAAAATATATTTTATTGTAGACTAGAAACAAAGGAACAAATTATATCACGATTCACTATTATCTTCAAAATTGACGATATAATGCCACCTAATTTTAGTAATATGTTTACAAAGTCGCAACGCGAATTCCTTTTTCATATGCAAAAAATCCCTAATGACGGGCAAATCGAGCATTATTAATGCTAGCCCATCAATTTCTTCTTCTCTCATTCTTTCTGCAATTAGTTTACAATCATCTGTACTACTTAAATAATCATAAACATCATCCACAGACCACTCAACAGGATTTGGTGATAATTTTAACTTTCCAGTCATCCAAGACATTGCATCCTTTTCAAACATCTTGTTGTCAGATGGCAGAGGTTCGTAAGTGCTAAATTTTAATTTCTTCAATTCTGGCTCTTCACCATCTGACACATCTGAAATATTTTTAGCGTCTCTTGAGTTGGAACTACTTTCATTTGTTTCGTTTTCCATATCACTATCAGGTGAGCTCTGTTTCTTCGAAACGTTTGTATTTCTATACATAGTACCCAATTCTTTTTTGTTCCAATGAGCTTCTTTCATTTGTAAGGCAAAGTTTGGAAGTTTTGCGCCTCTCGTTTTTATTTCCATTTTTGGGAAACTACTTTTAGTTTTTCTTCTTTGACTTTTTTTATATTCAACTATGCTGTCTGGTGAGTTTGGACGAGTGCCTGATTCAGATGGCGGAGTAGAACCAGCACTATGTTCACTTTCTATAATAGATTCTCCATCTTTATTGCTTTCTGTTTCTTGTGACGGTTGTTCTTTTTCTTTTTTTTCTGGGAGACATTTCCTTCTCTTTTTTTTCCCGTTGAGACTACCTTTTGGTCTGCCTCGACGTTCTGTACCATTATCTGCGAAAAGTTCTTTAATGTAATTGAATGATAATTTATAGTTATTATTAACGACAAAAGTCACATTTGAGAATGAAAAGAAATTATAAGAAATAATAAAACGATTACTTTAAAATGAAAGTACTATCATCTATATCAATTTGTCGACTGATTTCAATTTGACCCAATCTGTATGTATGAGTATCAAATAATGATACTCGGACCATTCATATTTTTTTGTAGACAAGGGATAATTTAAATGCTGAAAAGCAAATTCACTTCTTAACTGCAAATTTTAAGCAATACTCACGAAATGTAGACTTGTCGACCTGCTGGCAATTTTCTGGACATTGCTCAGGGTATTCGACGGGACCGAAGAGACAGGGGCAGGCCTGCATTTTGACGCAGACATCCCGGCAAAATGACGAAATCTTTTCTACCTTTGTTGCTATGGGTACGTATGCGTAATAAGTACTTGATTTCAATCTGAAGAGAGATAAAATATTATTAAAGCTGGATTTCAAGCAATTTTCAGGTTGCATCACCCATTCAAGATTAATACAGTTTTTTATCTACGCTCATACTGTAAAATTCAAAGTACGGATTTGAAATGTTCTTAAATTGCATACTTGAGTACCCATCATTCTTTAAGTTTTTTAAAAAGTTACTTTATAACATTATTTTTTGTATAAAAGTATTTAATTTTTTTAATGATAATAGTACAATATACCGGTCATAAATATAGAATAACATCTATGATATTGGTATTTATGGATATGTAATCTGTGGCAGCGCAACTATTTCGAGTTGCAGCAAATCTGGACCTGGCACAAAAAAAAAATTAACTAAATATAAAAAAAAAATAAGTTAGGGCTTATCTGGCAATGGTAAAGAGGTAAATTTAACTCCACCGGATATATAAGATGCAGTAACAAGTAATAGGTACCTAATCGTTTTTGTTTTTACTTTCCTATCTTATTTCACCAATAACATGCGTATAAGATAAAGTAGTGTATGAAACTGCATATAACTAGGTATTAAAATACTTGCGTGATACTGGCCTTTGACTCATCCCATAAACCTACACTAGAGTTTTCATATTACTAAGTACTAAGTATTATCATGTAAGTATTATACAATACTAGACTATGCCAGCGGCTCAGTCTGCCTTAAATTCGGTTATCGAGGTGAACTCCTTAATTATACAAATGAAGTTTGCTGTAGCTAGCAATAGTTCCAGCTATAGTTCGTTTAAGCACGGTTATAGGTGTTCCTGCGGGAAATTCAAAATTTTAGAAAGATTCTAGAATAAAAAGTAGCCTAAGTGTTAATCCAAGGTGTCAGCTACCTCCATACCAAATTTCATCAAAATTGGTTCAGCTATTTGAGCGTGAAGATGTAACAAACATACAAACACAGTCACAAACATTCACCTTTATAATATATGTGTGATATCAAATAGATGTTTGTAGTTCAATCAAAAGTTTCCCGTTGTCAATGCCAAAAAAAAAAAGAATAAATACAAAAATAATACATCATGATTCTAGAGACGGAAAAGTCTTCTCTATCTTAATTTAGTAATACGTGAACGTATTTCAATTAAGTTATATTGGTAAGATATAATAATAATACATGAATAACATTAATTAACTTACTTAGCTCTCAACATTTCAAGTCTCATTCCTTCCTCTGGCGGCCCTTCCATCTCCCAATCCTTTAGCAGCTTCGCAGGTTTGTATGACGCTGATATCATTTTATTTAGCACCTCTTTCAAAACTAGCGACAGTGGCCCCGGGCCCACGTGTTTAGGAAGTTGGGATAATTTATTTCTACTTATAGTGGGTCCAGCATAACATTTATAATTAAAAAATATTCTATCGCACCATTCCTCTGGAGATTTTTTATCTTCATTTTTACCTATTTTAATTTCTTCCTTTGGGTTTTCTATATCTTTACCTATAATATTCATGTTGGGTATATGTAGGGCGTAATTGTTGCTGTCGCACCAACCGACGGGAAACAATAAATCGCTATCCTGGGCGTACCAAAATTTCTCTCCAATTGGCAGCAATTCCACACAAACCATATGTTCTACAATAGAATCTACGGTTGCTACGTGAATCTCTTCATGATTTTGAGGATTAACTGCTTCCAACTTCATATTGACTTTAATCCCTTTCAAGAGTTCTTTATTAGAGAAGCAATAATCGGGTGCTGGCACGGAAGATGTGATGGAAAGATAATCGTCCCAATCAAAAGATTCGTCGTCGCAAACTCTAGGGATTTTAAAATCGACTTTGTTTTTTTGAGCCCAACCTATAGGGTATATATATGGGTGTCGGGAATCACACATCCAGGCCATTTTAGTGTCTTCGTAATCATTAATGTGGTCATCCATTACAACTAGGAAATACAGATTGTTGAATACTTTGGCAACGGTAGCGGGACGGACAAATTTCATGTCATTTGGATCTAGAGCTTCTAGTTTCATGCCTGTTACGAAGCTATGTGCGTCTATGTCAAAGTTTGGCTGTAAAAGATTACATGAAATTAAAAAACCGACTCCAAAAAAGGAGGTTCTCAGTTTATCTCGCGTTTGGCTGAATTGATTTTGGTAATTGCGGACAAACATACATACATATAAACATACAGGTAAAACTAAGAACCTCTTTTTTTGAAGTGGTGAAAAAATAGAAAGAGAGAAAACACGTTTATTTATCGCATACATGCAACATGCACAAGATCAGTGGTACCAGGGTTAGAAAAAACTAACCGTGGTTCCATTGAGGTACCAAAGTTTTGAAAAAGTATTTCTATCCCAACTGCATAAAAGACTAAACCAATGTTTTTATAACTTCTACTACTGATAAAAACCATAACTTTAATCTATAAGTTAGGAAATTTTATTTTGAAAATTATCGAGAAAGAAACAAAGACTACTCTGTTACTTTAATATTTGAAACGTCAAAACTAATAAAGAAGGTAGATTCTACTTGGTTTGAAATGAAAGTCAGCAGAAATTATAGAAAGAAACTTGAATTTCATATGGTAATCTTTCAGGCGCAGGTTTGGTATAAATTACTAATAAAGTATTATGACTGCTCTGAAGGAACACTTTATTATAATAAAAGTAGAGAATATACTACCTGTACAAAAGATCATGTCGGTCCGCAGAGTTTAAGAGGAAGAAACGAATAAGGACTTTTTCGCAATTCTTATGTAACTTGGTAAAATAATTGCATCTCATTTTTAGGGTTCCGTACCCAAATTGTAATTAGCGGAACCCTATTACTAAGAATCCGCTGTCCGTCCGTGCGTCTGTCACCAGGCTGTATCTCATGAACCGTAATAGGTAGACAGTTGAAATTTTCTCAGAAGATGTATTTCTGTTGCCGCTATAACAACAAATACTAAAAAAGAGTATAAAATAAGTATTTAAGGGGGCTCCCATACAACAAACGTGATTTTATTGCTCGTTTTTGCTCGATATTGATAACGGCAACAGGTAGACGCTTAAAGTATTCACAGAATATTTAGTTATATAGTCGCTTTTTCCGTGCGCGAGTGCGACTCGCACTTGGACGATTTTTATATGTACTTATGACATTGTACAACGGAATTCAAAACATTTACCTGCATATTGTAAATACCTAGCCTAGTCGTGGTCCGATCCATCGGACAAAGCAGGGGTCTATTTAAGATAACTTTATTGATTTCTAATATTTACAAAGATAATACATTTAAATTAACTAGGTATATCATAAAAATAATATACTATGTGGTTTATTAATTGACATTATTTTATTATATGAGTTTGTACCGCGCATGCTATCATAAGGAGAGCGATATAGGCCAGAAAACTAATTACATTACATCGTGTGCATGTGAATGTACTTAAAAAAACATACAAAATGTAAATTACATTACTATGAGATGAATTTGTTATATGCTTCTTAAGTAATTTACACCATAATGACGCCTTGAAACTTTTTGTTTTTGAATAGAATTAAACGTCTTAACCTTTTTGTAGTCACACCAGCTCACCCGGCGAACGTTGTTTCTTTTTACAACTGCTGCACCAACCAATTGTAAATGAGTTTTACTAATTCAGGAACCTTCCCCGGCGTGTGCATAACAACTTACCAAAATTTCATTACAATCGGTGTACCCTTATTGCGCGAGTCCGACTCGTACTTGACCCTGTCTGACTCGCGCTTGACCCTGTCTTCTTTCTCAGAAACTATTATTTTTCGGTAGTTTCGCATTAGTTTAGATATAGGAAATATACTTGTCCCTCTCTTGTGCACTAGATTCTTTATTTTTATTGGCACACTAAAACTATTTAAGGGTAAACGCCGTAGATTGTTCTTTATAAAAAAATGATTTGCTATAATTTTCGAAGTTCCGTGAACTTAAAAAAACTTTTAAGCCATAATAAACAATTGGCTTCAAAAGGTTCCGTGCAAGTGAACAACTGTAATTCAGATCAGAGTTTTGGAAATAAGTGATTATTTTTACCTTTTTAGTGCATCTTTTTGAAGTCTTTTTTGCCAAAAAGTTTTTATTTTTTACTTTGAGTGACGAGTTGTTTTTTTCGTACACTAAAAACATCCATACTAGTAACGAAATTTTATACAATCATCAACATAAGAGTCGTTTCACCAGTTCCAAATTAACACCAATTATATTTTTGACCAAAAGTTTAAGTTTAAAGTCCATTAAATTAATATGGGACCACCTCGAAAGTATACCCTTTAAAATAAAAAAAGAGTTATGCCCTCAAATACATAGAAAAAAAAACATCCAAATTGAGAACCTCCTCCAAGTCGGTTAAAAAAGAACAAACAATTAAGTGCTCGCATTTTGTATAAAAAAAAAATGCGGTGTTTGCTCCGGCACTCTATGCACCTGGCTGCGGCATATTTAAAGAATTTGCTAATTTACTGTTTACTTTTTATACATGTATCATTGTAATATTATAAATGCGAAAGTGTCTGTTGGAAATCCCAAGCTGACAAACGAATTTAGCGCAAACGGAGCCGCTAGCAAAAACTAGTATCGTATAAGTGCTCAGTTATTTTATGAGCTATGCGGCTCTCTGATGCTACGATCTTTATTAATTTGGCTCAACCCTGAATTCGATTTTGAAAGCTCGCTGCACATGTATCTTCTGCTAAGTCTTCCTTAAACACATACGTTTTGTTAATTGTTATTTTCAAAATATGTCCCCTATCCCTATCCTTATTGAACCTCTTCTACCAGGAACCAGTCCCATAACAAACTATAAAATAAAATACCTGAAACAGATCGGTCGGCGTGGGCTCCTTGATGGATTCCTCAGCGCTCTGCCGCAGCTGTGTGCTTAGTTTGTTCTTGCACGAGAACTTATTTACTTTGCCTGGATATTTAAACTGCCATGGGGAACCCTGAAAAATGCATTAAAAGTAATCATCCAAGATCGATGACTAATAATGGAGTCTGTCGGCTGTTTTCTCGAATGCATACAATTTAAATATCCGTACGCTTCGGGGCTAGCCTTAGCTAAACAGAACCGATAAATTTAACAATTATTTGGATCTTACACTAACTTTCCTATGAGGTTTCGCCCTAGGTAAGATCATCCGTGGGGAATCTCGATCCAGATTAAAAGTATCCTATTACATGTAGGAACATAGTTTATTTATGTTTAAAATTTAATCTATTTTTTTGGTACCACTTTGGTGGTAAACAAGGATACGGCAAGCCTGATAGTAGTAGAGTAGAGATAGTAGTAGACTAGCCCACCTTTGAAAATCTAATTACGATCCTTTTGTAGCATCCCATACCATATTCCCCACGGAAAACCTCTATTTAACAATCTAAGTGTCCATTCTAAGCATTTAAAAGAAAAAGTTTTATTGATAAGCAAATAACAAAGACTCAAACATCTTTACAAACTTGCACATGTATAATGCTAGTGGGATAACACACTTAAACTCAGCTAAAATACTGAAGATTGCGAAAAAGATTTATTTTTATTAAAATTTTCAGCATTCATTACCTTATTAGTGACAAAGCCGAAACTATTAAGCCTTGGATTGGTGAAGAATATCCAGAATTGCTGCAGATCATCGTCTGTGCCGTCGTAACGAACGAGCAGGCGGCCCCCGACGTTTTCACACACCTAACGAGTGAAATGAAGTCACAAGTGAGCTAACAAGAAAAATCCATATTTTTATCGATTATTGCGAAAATATCAACTATTTGGTGTAGTCTAGGTGTGACTGCGTTTTTATCTATTGCACACTAAGACTCTATTTTTTATGGGTTTTGTATGTTATTATGTATAACAATAAGTAGTCCTACTTGTTTTATAAGCAGTTCTTGTGATTTCTAAATCTATTTCAGCAGAAAATCTCTAGTGCTATTACAGAAATACTAACATTCTTTACACCGCTTTACAAACAATAATAAGTCAAAGTTCTTTATTCGCGGGTAATTGATACCTACGTTCCGTAAATATGCGGTGGGTAAAAGAACCGTGAAATTAAGATATGTTCCAAGATCATAGAACAAAAGAATATATTCTATAATCTATATAAGTTTGCTTACTTAGACTGAAACGGATAGAACGATTTAGCCTGTGTTCGTAATAGTTCATATAACTTTTTAGGAGAAGGAAAAATTAGAAATGTTTCCTGCTGCTCGCAAAATTTAAAAAAAACTGACAAAGCTGAATGTGCCTTTTTCTATTATATGTGATTTTTGTATCAATTCAAGACCAAACGCACGATTCGAGTTTAGTCAGTTCGTGTTTTCGGTGACAGGTAACTGTTAAAGGGAACCAGGGCTAAAAGAAGAGGAGGAGAGGGGTAAGGTTTGATTGGTCTGCTAGTTAAAAAATATACTTACAAGTAAAATTTAACTTACTGTGGCAATCCAATATTTATAGGGATCCAACAAATTCTGAACTTCCACCTTCATTCCTGTCTTTATCCTATCGATAGGTGACATACCTTTATTGTTCAGAGCCTCTAAGGAAACTGACTGCCCATTCAAAAGGGCAGCCTTCATTATATCTATGATTGTATCACCATATTTTTCGTTTATTTCATCTGGTGGCTCTATTAGTTCATCATATTTGCCGCACCAGCCAAGCGGTCGTACTTTAGTACTGGACAAGTCGCACCAGAAATCAGCTGTTGCTCCTATAAATTTAATTCTAAGTACATGGCCACAGACCATAGTTATTTCAGCTATCCAGTAAATGTCCGGGTTGTTTTTGTGGCACACTTCAAGCAGCATACCTTGCTTAATGCCATTGTCAAGGCTTGTTTCTACCTGAAATAGTATAGACATTAGACATGGCTTCACAAATTGGTGAGTAAATTGGGTTAGGGAGACTTTCTTCTTATTACTTATCCAAATTTTAATTTTATTGTTGTTTTATTACAAAAATTAGAGATAGCTTTGCTGTAACTAGGATATAAACATACAATTTTACTTGTAGGAGACAAACACACTTATCTTGAGATAGTGTTAAAGCTTACGCAGGCCATCTTATGTAGAATACTTAGAATAATATATAGTAACTAACATACAATTGCGGATAACCGAGGTTTTCGTACAAACTTGTTTGTAGATATTGATAGAAAAACTTATTTTTATAGTTAATATAAGTTTCGCCTACAAATCGACATACGTCACAGTCAGTTCTTAAACTGCAAATGTTAGTTTGTAGTCACAAAAATATTTTATATGACACAAAACGATTTATTTTTGCTTGTGCTGTGAGACATTTTCTCTTGCCAGATTCTTGGTCAACAACAAGTATCCCTTAATTTTTTTGTGAGTTTATAAATATGGAGCATAAATAACGTGACTATACATATGTCTTGTTATGGCCGGGATTGTCTACTTGTTTTAAATGCACCCAAAACTGCTAATTACAAGCATTATATCAAATTATGTCGATTCTTTTCTAATATTTTTTTTAGATAGATCATAGTATTTAGTTAATATTTTATTTTTGCGGACACAAAATACGGAAGATGAATTTTATATAAAGAAGATAATAATATTATTGAGTTTTTTTCAGTTATATCGGCAATCAATCAAAGTAGGAGCAGACGTGATGTTTCCGTTGTTAACGTGCATAGTGAGCTCTCCAACGCAGGCACCTTTCTCATATTTAGTAGCCTGGCGCTACTGTCGATTTTGTAACCCTAGGATGTTGTAGCGTTTGAGCCGGTTGGTATAGTCCTGGATAGTTAACTAGCGTGCCAGTTCGTTAGTATGATTTATAAGCCGTTTCTTATATTTCTTTGAGACATTTAGAATTTCCTATTTAACTGTTTCCACTGGTAGGTGATGGTGCAGTTCAGCATTGGTGACATACCATGGTACATTTGCTATTGACCTAAGTATCTTGTTTTGTACTCTTTGTGTGATTTTGATATTGAAGTCTTTGGCAGTACCCCATAATTAAATAACATAAATCCATATCGGTTTTAATGTAGTCTGATATATCAGTAGCTTGTTGTCCAGTGATAGTTTTGAGTTTCCGGCATCCGGTAAAAGTTTCCATGTCTGAATGATGTCCCATCTCTTTTGGCCTTTATGTGTTGTTCCCATGTTAAGCGACGATCAATGTGCAATCCTAGATATTTGACGCAGTCGATGTGCGGCAGTGTGCTATCTTCAAGTTTAATCAGTGGACACTACTTATTTAGGTCGATTTCAATGCTTGCTTTAATTTTTCAGTCTTACATCCAGTTATGCACTTTTTTGAGGGTAGTTTGAAGTACATCTGAAGCTCGCTTTAGGTCTTTGTCGCTTGCAGTACTGCTGTGTTATCAGCAACCTGGTGCGATTAGTAGGTCCGCTGTGTCCCATAAAATATCCTACCTGAGATAGGTATAGGGTTCTAAGATTGTAAAAAAACTGTACGGATGACTCTGCTTGATTTTACATAGCAATCCTTTGTGCCACACCTTGTCAAAGGCTTGTTGGAAATCTTAGAACGCCGAAGAGCAATATTCTTTGTTCTCCAAGGCTTTCCTTATAGTGGTACAAACTCCATGAACTTGTTCTGTCGTTGCGTTTTGTCTCCGAAATCCGAACTGGTGGTCTTGGATTTTTTTTTCTTGTAGTATTGGTGCTATTCTACTTAGTATTGCTCTTTTCGAATATTTTTGACATCATGGGTAACAGGCTGATTGGTCTGAGGATGATTTTTCATACGAAAGATACTACATTATAATCTGGGAGACCTTCCAGAGGTTTAGGAAGTACTGGAGTCTCAAAAATGGCATTGAACAATATCGTTATCAGTGCAATAGCTTTTCTTGGTAGTTCTCGAAGTATCTCCTTTGTTATGAGATCAAACCCTGGAGGAGCCTTTTTGCTATAGAGATTCCTTATTATCTTTTGGACCTTCCTTATCCTTCAGTGTCGCTGGTTTTATAGGTGCTTCGGGGCGAACATCGGTATATAGAACGGATTCTACAAATGCTTCAGAATTACCATCTTGTGTCTCATTTGGTGTAAACACTGCCGAAAAATGTTTAGCGAATACATCTGCTTGTTCTTTATTCTTTCTAGCCCACTCATTAGCATTATTTTTTATTGGAGGCTTAGCTTCTTGTTGCTGTTAGTGATTTCAGATTGGTTTGCAAAGCATTATGATTTGCATCCCTGATCATTGCCTTCAGTTCCGTTATTGCCTTGTTCAGTGCCGTTTTGTCACCAGAATGTCGAATTCGATGCCATATCCCTCGCCGCCTGCATTTTTCAAGGTTTTTTTTTTATTTTCAATTTACAATGGACTCACTCTTTGATATCACAGGAGTATTTTTCCAGAGGGCTGTTCGTAACAATGTAGTTGAGCTCCCTAATGCAATATCGATGTTGTCAGCAGATTTTAATTTTACTTTAAGCTGTATTTTAAATTTAAATTCAAATTCATTTATTTGCTGCAGTATAGGTACCAAATGGTCTTAATGTATCGTAATTCCTTACTATACTCAACCTTTTCAAGGCATGCAAATATTATTTATAATAAACAAGCAAAAAATTGTAATATGATTTATGTTTAGTAGATTTAAAATAAATATCTCAATTTAAAATTCGCAGACATAATAAACTTTATTAATTTAAAAAAGCTTTTTAGTTTTCTTAAATTTGTATAGTTAGTTATTGTCTAGGCTTGTAATACATTTAGGTAACTTATTATATAATTTCGGTGCCATACAAACATGCTTTGCTCCAATGATGGTGTTTGAACGTAGAATCAAGTTTGGCAAATTTACTGAAATCGGTTCATACGAACACAGCAATTTCAAATAAATATAGACACGGTAATGTAAGTATCGAAAGACTTTGAAAATATAATTTACAGCTATCTCTAGTACCACAGACGACTATAAAACATTTCTTTTGTGTTTGTAAAGTTTCCCAAAAAAATCAGTCATATCGTAGTGTTGACGTCACATAGACATGATACACTGTTAAGACTGTTTTTTGGCTTGCTGACTAATTTAAGATATATGGTGCGTATGAGAATTGATGTAATTTTGTACACACATACTCAATATGTGCCTTCCAAGACAATTTAGAACCAATAAAGAGTCCTAAGAATTCTGTTCGGTCAATATGAGCTTTGTTTTTGCCGTCATATATAATATCAATAACTCTCTTGATTGTTTTTATTTTTAAATGTCATTATGGTTCTAAAATACTACCTTGTGGTACTCCTGACCCTAAATCTTTTGAACTTAAAACATATTTTTTCTTAAGTTTAGTATTCTTATTATTTGTGTAACATGCTGTCTTTGTATGAGGTATGACTGTAACAGATTAAGTATTGGTCCCCGAATTCCATATTTTTCTAATTAACTTTATAATATATTAAAGTCTATATGAATGAATGCATTTGTTATATCCATATATAAGGTTGAAACATTTAACTTACTGTCCAAGCTAACCATGACCCTTATGAGAAAATTATAAATAGCCAATATTTACGGTCCGGTTTTTTTTGAAGCCCATTTGCTCTTCTGTAAAACATCTTTTTTTTTAAAGTATATGTATAAATTGTTGTAGATGATCGTTTTAAAAACCTTTGAAAATATGGATATCATTGCCAGTTGTCTATAGTATTTTATATTTTCTTTATCGAGTTTTTTGTGAAGTGAATATAGCTATATTTTTAGTTTGTCTCGAAAACGCCCTATTCGATACACCAATAAAAAATATCACTGTTTTTTTATTTTTAAAATCTTTTCTGCATTTTTCCTCATATCCTGTATTGTTAGTGTTATTTAGTGATCTTACAGTCATAATAACGTCATGTAGTGTCACGGGCTGCATAAATATGGAGTCTTGTTTATTAGATGTTACACATTTGTGTCCATTTTTCATGGGGACATTATTTACCTTGCTTGTCTGTTTAAAAAAGGTTGCTTCTGTTATTTGATACGAATCCTGTATTCTTTAATCGTAAATTTTTATATTTTGTATATTTTCTTTAGAGTTCGTTGTTTTTATTTTATCTTCAATTTATTTAATTAAACATTCTTCCTCGATATATTTACGAAAGCCATTCCAATAATCATAGATAATAATTAATTATTGATTCATCAATATTATCTACTAATAGCTTTTTGCTGCGGCTTTCCCCGCACCTAATTTGGTTATTGCCGTGGGATTTCTAATATGCAGCCTAATTCCACCCTAAAAATTAATTCCAAATAACAGTGAATTAATTGAAATTGAAATGGGATAAGTTATTTAAGAGATTACCTCCTCCATCCAAACATACAAAACTTACCTCTGTATAATACTAGCGTAGAAAAAAATAAAAACCGGTCAAGTGCGTGTTGTACATACTTTAAGTTAGGGTTTCGTACAGTGTGTATGATTGCCGATATCTGAAAATCTTAAGAACCTATTTTGTTTAAAACAATTTTTGTGAGAGTGAATATGAAGATTAAATTTATTGGTGAATTCTTTTCCAGATTTCACCATTCTAAAAATTTTTTTTAAATGTAAATACACTCTTGAGAAGTTAGGCAAAATCCATGTTGTTTTTGACCTTGACAAAATATTGAAACTATATAAAGCTTAATGCAGATAGACCAACCCAACAGCAGAATTTTGAAACATACTTTACATAATGATATAACTAAAAAAAGTTATACTGGAACTTTAAGTTGGCATGTCCAGTAGTACCTATAGTTAGATGTAGTGGGGCTCAAACAGAGTGCTCCAAAGTTATGTCCTGTACTTGCCTGCCACTTTACTCTTTTCTGTCTTAGTGGAAGTATCATACATGAGCAACGGGTGCCGAAAAAAGGGCTGATTTATCAGATCCATCAAGTTACAGGCCCATTGGTATTTAATTTTTACTTCCTTAGGTGATAATTATTTACACATGATTACTAAGCCTCTGATGTCTGTCTATCCGACCTTTAAAGAACTAAATCTATTGTATCGTAGCAGAAAAATAACCAATAGTTAATCAATAATGTAAGATCATTACTTATAAATAATTAAATAATAGGTATTTCGGACAGTGGCGCACGGTGCCCGAGTGAGCACTAGTTAACTTATGCGCCAAAATTTTTCTTGAGAATTATTAAGACTATTATACCCCGTATACATAGGAAAATGCAGTAAAAACAAAAACCGTTTGGTACTACGTTTAGTACCTGGAGGACCGAGCTTTGCTCGTTTCATTTAAACGCCATCTATTGTCAAATAGCTTTAGTGTTGCTGTGTCAATAAAAATAATAGTATTACTACTTGCCAATAGGTGTCAGGAAGTCATATTTTTTTTTCTAGCTAGATCGATTTATCTCCCCGGAAACCCCCAGCATACTAAATTTCATGAAAATTGTTGGAGCCGTTGTATAAATATATGTGTATATGTATATATATTTATACATATATACAAGAATTGCTCATTTAAAAGTATTAGATTATGAATAAGTACCTACTAATAATTACTGTACAAAAAGTAATGATATCCTATCAAAAACATAAATGTGGAATGAGAGCCAACTTCAATATTACGATATATGCCTTGGTTTTTGACTTCAACAACAAAGGAAGTAAGATCTAAATGGCTGCCAAGTATTGAACTTGTCAGTCCTGAAATTTATTTATAACATAAGATATTTTATAACAACTAAAAATAACATTTCTTTTTATAACTTAGGATAATATATTGAAACTAAAGGTCTGACTTGGCTAGTTTTCATATTCAAATAATATAATAACATTCGGAAGTTCTAAAGCTGTAAGTCCTTATTTTATTCTTCCGAAAATTTGGCTTGCTGTTAGAAACTAGCCATCAACATAGGGCTCTTCCAGGACTGTTTTAGAAGATACTTAGTAATAATAATAATGTCAACAGCATGCTTTATTACATTATCCTAAGTTATAAGAAGAACTGATATTCTAAGTTGTTATAAAATATTTTATGTTGTTATAAATTAATTCCAAGACTGACTTGAACTTGGCAACCATTTAGATCTCACTTCTTTTGTTGTTTAAATCAACAACCTAGGCATATATCGTAATTTGAACTTGGCTCTCATTTCACATTTATGTTTTTGATGGGATGTATATTTACAGCGGATTACAAATAATGAATAGTTTAAAAATTGAAAATTTAGGGGTTTTCTCAGGGTCTATAAAAGAAACATGTAAGTGTTATTTTTTTTCTATCAAAACAGTTATGCATACAAGCTCTACGCTTGCAGTGATTTTAATGTGAGCTCTATATCAACAAATAACAAAAACCAACCAAGTGTAAGATGGGCCCAAGCCATTACAATCCCTAATTCACCATATCAGCATGATCTAGTGATTATTAAGAGAAACAGCATCACATTTGATTGTTGGAAATGATATTCAAAGTAAAGCAACATGGGCCTTGGTCAGCTATTGGATGGGTGAATGCTTAGCACACACATTGAGTTTTTCTGTTTATTGCCAGAAATTTTAACAAAATATGTATTAGAATGGTGGATTATTTTATTAGGAAGACTTAATAATTTTGCAGTTTTTGAATCTACCTAATATATCTACATATTTAATTATTCTATTATACTCTTTGTATTAAGTTTTAAAAGAAAATACTAAATAAAAAACAATAATTTTAAAAATAGATCATTCATTCGTTATTTAATGTTATTGTCTATATGTAATGAGTAAAAACTCATTGAACAAAGCACTATATTAAATGTTTTACTGGTGGAACAGAGTCACTAATGCCATATAACAGACATTATTGCAACTAAACTTGTTACACTTTTTGAGTCCACAGGAGATATTTTTACATGTTTGAGTAACATGTCTTTAAGCAGGAGTGCAATTACGGTTTCCAAATGGGCAGGACTTGGCTGGATTGTCCACCTATTTTATATGTTGTCTTGTCCCAGTTTAAGGCAAAATGACCCACTAAAAAAGAAGAGTACAATTCTTTTTAAACCAACTTCAAAAAAGGAGGAGGTTCTCAATTCGGTTGCATATTTTCTTTATAAGACACTAGAACAAGCTAGAAAAATAATAATTAATTCATAAAAGAAGAACATACTAGATTGAGCGGTAGGTTGTAATTGGTTCAATTTCCGTCTTCATGGAAGACTGCAAATGTGCACCGGGTGCCCAAAAAGGGCAATAGTCAGATCCATCGAATCACAGGCCTATCGCTAATACCTCTCTCCTCTCCCAGGTGATGGAGCGTGGGATCAACACACAGCTTCTAAGATACCTAGAAGTACACGATCTGGTCAGTGACCGTCAATGTGGCTTTCGCCACGGTCACTCAGCTGGTGACCTTCTAGTGTATCTCACACTAGACAATGAGAGTCAAGGGGAGGCATTGGCATAGCCAAGGCGTTCGATCAGGTCTGGTCTATCGCAGTTGCTATCTTATGGCGTGCCCGAGGGTTTGTGGCTGGCTTTTTGTCCGGCAGACGCATACAAACCGTAGTTGATGGTAGTTGCTCTGATAGCATGGACATTAATGCTGGTGTCCCGCAAGGCTCTCTGTGCCGTCTCCTACGCTGTTTCTACTGCATATGAATGACATGTTGGACATCAACAACATACATTGCTATGCAGATGACAGTACTGGAGACGCTTATTACATGGGTCGTGCAACATCCCTCGTTCCATTGTGGAGGAAAACTGCGGAGAACTTGTGTCTCAAATCAAGTCCGCACTGTCCCTGTGAAGCTGGCATCCAAAAAACTTTGTGTACTCAACAGAGCGAAGCAGTACTTCACGTCGGGGCAAAGGTTGTTACTTTACAAGTCGCAAATTCGGCCCCGTATGGAGTACTGCTGCCATCTCTGGGCACCCGGATACCAGCTTGGTCTTTTTGACTCGGTTCAACGACGGTCTTTGAGAATTGTCGACGATTCCAACCTCACTTGCGGTATTGAGCCCTTAAGTCTGAGGAGAGACTTTGCCTCCCTGTGTGTGTTCTACCGCTTGTGCAATGGGTTGTGTTCTGAGGAATTGTTCGCAATGATGTCCACAGCTTCTTTCTACCATCGCACCGCTCGCCATCGGCAGGGAATTCATTCTCGTACTTTAGAACCTAAATGGTCGCATACAGTGTGGTTTCAAACTTCCTCCCGCGAAGGCTTAAGTTGTGGAATGAGCTCCCTGCCAAGGTTTTCTCCAAGGACTACAGTATGGAGTTCTTCAAGAAAGAAGTTATTAGATTTCTGAAGGGTGCGCAACGCGCGGGTATTTGTTGCAAGCGTCCATAGGCTACTGTGACCGCTTACCATCAGGCGGAAAGCTTGTTTGCCACCTTAGTGGTATAAAAAAAAAGGTACTCGTCTTAGTCTTTTTCCTATTTAATAGAGGGCTGACTGAAAATCAGCGTGGTGACCCTCGCATGTCACAGCATATGCTGAGCTAGCACCTATTTGACGGAACTACTTTAATTATTTTTATATCGTTATCTGTATAAGTTATTGTAAGTTTACGTCAAATAAATTTTTCTTTTCTTTTATTACCTTATACTTAAACGTTCAACACACATTTTTCTGATGATTTAATACTTATTTTATTTTGTCCAGCCAAAAAATTTTTATTGTCCAGGTATTTTTGAATATTGTCCGAAGATTTTGGTTTCTCAATCTGGCACTCTTATCTAGTTAGTAGGTATTTCGCATATGATTAATAGATATAACAAATAAAACTTATGAATGTAAAAAAAAAATTGAATTCATTCAAAAGTATGTATCTGTTTAGATGTACTAATATAATATAAAATCAGTGCACATTATTTCATTTTACAGTAGATCATGTTATAGTTTAACTAAAAACTCACGTGAAAAAATAGCTCTTCAGGGACAGCGATGCTGTTATGGGCTTCCAAATAATGTGTCCAATCAAATTCCATAATTATAAATTATATAGTTTTTATTTCATTATCTCTTAAATAATAATTTCTCTATAAGCTTAACAATACCCTAGTAAGATATAGGTAGGTAGGTACCTATTCTTCAAACTTTGTCAAAATCAGCCGGAAACCAAAGAGCAGAGAATATAAACACAGATAATAGTATAAAAACGCAATGTTCATATTCTCTTTGAGTATATCCCCTTACAACTGGCATGGATATGTAATAAAAAGCTAATAAAAATAAAATGAGTTTTGTGTACATGCCTAGGCCAGAAAAAATCAAAAAGGACTTTTTGGATTTTCAGTCAAAAAATAAAACATATTTTTCAATAGTGCTCCTGTACTCCTGGGTTGCGTTCAAAAACGAGTAACTTAAGTTAAAAATGACGTCATCGAGTTTCTTACCCTACCCTAAAGATTTGGACTAGCCATGGGCTAAGTAACTCCGGACAAAGATTGGATATGTCACTTTTCATTCCGATTAAAGATCCGCTTCGCATATCCATATCCGCGGAAATATGCAATTTTCTAGTACATCGCGGTCAAACGAATCCTCGGATCGATTTCGAACCTTTCAATCATGAGTGCACAAATCGTTAGTTTATCCCTCGTATATAGGAAATGTTTATTTCACGCAAAGAGAAGGAGTTGTAACAAATCCGGCCTCGGATATATATCCAAAGACATAGTTATGTCCGGAGTTACCCAAGGCTATTTTGGACGACTAACCGAGTTGCATATGACAAGTTTGTTGACTATATTTAAGTATGAACAAGATATGAAATACCATATTGATTTTTAAATCAAGTTTTCACAAACTAGGTGGGTGTACAGTACTTGCCCGGTACTGGGTTGCTGAATTCATTGGTTTACTTCTTTTATTATATAAAATATTATTTTGTTATTTATTTATTTCATGAGACGTTTTCCGAGACGAATATAAAAAAAAATTAGTTCCAAAATATAGACTAGATGGCGTTGACTCGGCAAGGCTCATTTTTCTTTAGAACATATGGTATGTTTATCCTCTGTGAAAGGTTGTCATTCTTTTCTTTGCTTGCGTACTCTTTGATATAAAGTTTACCTCTGTGCTGGGAACTCTTATTCGTTATTTTGTTGATACTTTGTTATTTGATGATGAGTAAGAATTACGGATCATGGTCTGTAGCAGACCTGAAACAAGAGCACCGGAAGCGTAGCATGAAAGTTACAGGGAAAAATTGTCTAGAGGTATGTACTTGTTGACATAAAATGCGTGAAATACCATATGACAAAGCCACATAACTATTTATACTGGGCCTATATAGTATAGGCCTATATATAGTTTGAATTTGGAACACAGCCACGTCATTAGGTTCCATCTTTCCCGAAAATCCCTCATAAATTTATTATTTATAACATTGTTTTCCTTTCTGTAGTGGTAACATTGATTGCTCAATTTTAAAACACTCTTAAAGCTCATTATATCATGGTACCCTAAGAGGACTGCTTACACGCTACGACCTTATTTACTTGGATCATGGATCGTTGCGACACCAGTAGCTGACATGGGAGCTGACGCAGCCAATGCAACCAGGTCGCCTGCTCGATCGGCGTTGCGACATCGACAGCTACCTGCCAATCGCCAATGCCTTGTCTTCGACATTATAATTCCAACTTCCAAATAGTATAGACTTAGCTTAATTACCTGGTAATGTTATATTTTTATTAAAATAGTTTTAACATTTTGTTTTTTGTGCATCCTTCGTCTGTGGCCTCCGTAATTGGCGCAGTCGGTAGGATTTCTTGAAGTAAGCTTGTTAGAAAGTGCAAAATTTTTGCGGCTGACGACGCTTTCAAGAAAGCGGAACCCTAGGACCATCACCGGAGAAGAATCTAGCAATCGATTCCGAGAGAAACCACTATAAAATTTAAGTACGAGTAAGTGCACTTCAATCTTTCTTGTGTTGCTTCCGTTTTGTGTAATATCTATAATTTTTCATCCCAAAACTTCGGGAGTTGACGAGTCTGCAACTTCCAGGCACTCTTGTCACCATGAGATCCTAGATTCATATAGAAACATTATAGTGTTAGTTCCGTAGATTGAGAGATAAATTCAAGTTTAAAAATATCCCAAGATCCCGATAGAATCATAAAGGCTTTACGCCTATTGCCGGAATTTGGCGGGAACCCTAATATTTCAACAAGCCTTATAAAATTCTGTGACCAGTTTGTCTCAGAATATGCTAGTGAGAAAGAAGGTAGGGAAATAAGTAATTAATTTTTAGTAAATTGTATATTAAATAAAATCACCGGACCCGCGGTTAGTAAAATAAATTCAAATAAAAATCCAGAGAACCGGCTTGGCATTCGCTCAGCGCTCCTAAATAATTTTTCAGACCAAAGGGATGAAACAGCCCGCTACAATGACCTTTTAATAGCCACGTAGGCTATTAGTACACCACAAGATTTTTACGATCGGTGTCAAACATTATTTGCAACTACCATAGAAGTTAAGCGAACTTACTTTATAGCAAGTTTACTATGCAAGCTTTTGTCTGCGGCTTTAAAGAACCATTAGGTTCCAGAATTTATTGCAAACGTCTCGAAACCATAGAAAAAGCCAGATACAAATAGTACAGTCAAAGAGTTTTTTTTACAAGTTTATACAAACTATATGCGCAGACTTTTTCCCCGACCTATTAGTATATATTTCTTATCTGTGATTCAATAACAACCTTCATTACAACAATAAAATTCTGTCATTTATGAAAGTCATAATTTCATGCTCGGTTTTCCTTTAGGTCTCAATTTTGTTTGGTTTTGTGTTATTTAAATTGGTCTTTTCTTATTTTTTGTTCCAAATTGATGTGGAGGTTGATGGCTCATAGCCAATATCTAATTAAATAGAAAAAAAAACAAAAATTTAGAAAAAAGGCGAGAAACTTTGCAAGAGGCGGTCGAATTTTTTTTCGATTTTTTTTAGAAAAGATTTGTTTGTTTGTTTGTTTGTATTGAATAGGCTCCGAAACTACTGGACCGATTTGAAAAATTTTTTTACCATTAGAAGCCGACATTATCCCTGATGATATTACCGCGGGACAATGCTTCATTCCTACGGGAAAACGGGTAATAGGACAACGGGAAGGAAGAATTATCCTTCCGTAAATTCTTAATTACTTAATTACTCCCTTTTTCACATTACTTCTAAACGGCTGAACCGATTGGGTTGAAATTTTATATGGGTGTTTCGATGGTTTTCTGTTTGGCAATCTGCACGAATAGAAGAGTGTAGATCATAAGTGTAAACATTATAAAGCAATGGACTTAAAACAGATCCTTAAGGAAGTCCTTAATAAACTGTCCTACAAGATTGGATGTTATCACAGTCCGTCTTAATTTGCAGTGACCTACAACAAAGCATGTTACAAATGAATTGTAACATCCTTTGAGGAATTTTGATATCCAAAAGTTTTTGTCTCAACAATGAAAGCAAAACATGATCATATGCAGATGCCACATCCAAGAAAGCTCCAATAAGAAACTTGCTACAATATGCAGATGACATTTTATTATAATCATTTGACAAAAATATTAATAAAGCCTCTTTAGCCATAAATCATTCCATAAACAGTTTAACATATGGTTGCTACAAAATGGTTTGGACTTGTCCCCTTCCAAAAGTACTGTGGTTATATTCTCTAGAAAAACGCGTGTTCCTGCTATAAATATTTTTCTAAATTCCTTTCCTGTGACAGTTCATGATCAGGTTAAGTTTATAGGATTAATCCTTGATAGTACACTGTGTGGAACCCCTCATTGTAACTACCTGGTGGGGTGCTCAATATTTCTGTCTCAAATTGCTTTATAATTCAATTATTAAAAGTCATTTAGACTATGGGTTATTTCTTCTGGAACCATGTAATAAAAAAAGTTTAAAAAGTCTGGACATAATTCAATTAAAATCATTTAGAATTATAATTGGAGCTATGAGAAATTCCCCAAATAAAGCTCTGTAGGTGGAATGCGTAGAGCAAACCCTTTATTTAATACGTCAATTTTTATCAGACAGATTCTTTTTTTTAATTACTCAATACTCGTCTCACCCTCTGTTCTATAAGATTCTGCTTTTGAGAAATTTTTGCTACTCTAAACCCTTCTCGAAACATAAATTACATCCTTTATTGACTGATAGTTTTGATAAGTTTAGAAGTTTAAAATCTTGTACCTTTAACTCTGATTTATTGCCAATTTTTGAAACTCCTCTTCCATCTCTTCTTTTTACTCCGAATATTAATTTAAACTTTGGCATTGAGTGTGACAACCCTTATGCTGACAAAAATTTTGCTTTTATTTTAAATGAAAAATGGCGAGGATGGTCTACAATTTTTTCAGACGCTTCTAAAATTTACTCTGAAGGTTGTGTTGGTGTAGGCATATATCACCCTAAATACAACATTGTTATGAAGGAAAAGTGTCCACCAGAAACTTCAGTATTTACAGGTGAATGCATTGCATTCTTGAAGCTATTAAGTATGTCATGCTTTTCAAACTAGATTATGTGATTGTTTGCACAGACTCAAAGAGTAGTTTAGAAGCTCTACTTAGCAATCCATTTAAATCCAAATTAATGAATCCAATTCTTTTTAAAATAAAGTCCTTACTTTTAGAATATGAACAATGCGGGAAGAATATAGCATTGGCCTGGATCCCAGGCCATGTTGGTATATCTGGTAATGAGAGGGCTGCCGTATGTGCAAAGGAGGCTGTCTTATGTGGAGCTAGGGACACCTTTCTTAATTATCCTCATGACCTTGTTGCTCTTCCAACTTAGAATTAGTATGACTGCCATTCTTTAAGAAAAGAAAGAAAGAACTAATTTTTGACGGATATTGTATATGACTGTCTTGGTAGATGTAAATAAATATAAAAAGTTGCTGAATTTAACTTAATTTGTTGATGTTTTAGTGAGTTTTTGAATTTATTTGTATAATCTCGCGGTTACAAATATGAGGAAATGTGTTTTTTGCAAACGTGGCTGCAAAAAGGGGAGTAACACGTCGTTTCACAGGTGTAAAATTTATATGTAAATCATCTGATTCAATCAGAAATTGTTATTGCAAAACTATATTAGCAGTACAATATTGAATTTCCGCAAAACTGATATGTATTTGTGTTGTTTAGAATTTGCTAGTGATTCAAAGAGATCATAATTTTGATATCGATATTTAAAAAGTTGACCAATATGGACACGGAAATTGTTATATTTAGAATGTTGTAAGTCTTTCGATACTGGCATACCTTTGAATTAGAAAGCAGGTTGTTGATATATTTGAAGCCTTGGTCTGTCTATTTTTGTGTACCTGCCTGTGGCATCGTAGCTTCAAAATCGTATCTATAAACATATTTCAATATAGTTTTTCTATAAAAAGGTTGGTTTGATTAAATGCAACATCAGCGTTTTTGGCTTCATATTTTTGTGAAGAAGTTAAATTTTATTCGATCCAACCATTAGGTTTTTAGTATTTTTTTTAATAAAAATATGATTGTAACTCAAAATCACCAAAAAGTAAATTAGGCAAATTAAACATGTTACTTAATGTTTATTAATAAAAGTATTTGTAACAATAAGGTTAATCAGTAGGTTTCACAAAAGCAATATTATAGTAAGTCTCAGGAAATAATAATCTCAGGAAATAATAAGTCTCAGGAAATAATACGGAGAAATTACTTTTTCAAGAAAGAAGTTATTAGATTTTGTAGGGTCGGCAACGTGCGGGTGATTCTCCAGGTGTTGCAAGCGTATAGTACTCGAAATGCAAGAGGAGAAATGTAGTCACTGTACGTTTCACAGATCAACGATTTTATTATTTTTATAGGAGTTTGTTTCCCAATCCCTAAGGGAGGGATGGGGATGGTTTTAATAATATTTTATTTTTGCAGATTTCCAACAAACTTAAAGGAGAGGAGTATATGGATACATAATATAGAAACCTTGAACTCTACTCAAATGTAAAAAGATTTTCTTTGCTCTAAATATTTCAATGCTAAATGTCTTATCAAACATTGCAACAGAACTACATTGAAGTCGGGCAGTGTTCCAACAATATTTAAAGAATTGTTCAAAGGTAAGTTTTAAAATTTGACCTAATCAACATGGGGCTGTATCATATTAGTCAATCGGCAAGTGGCAAGTTTATTGCTTCATTAATTAAAATTTAGTTAAAGATGTATTGATGAATGGTCAAACACTCCAGGCATTATACTTCTAATTAACATTTAGGTATTACTTAACTAATGTAATTAAACCTAATAGGTAATTCAAATTGGTTTTAGGGTTAATAAGTATTAGTAAACCTAATAGATTATAATAATTGTGTCATTATTTCCAGACCCAAATTCTTGCGAAGAGCTTGAAACATGTGACAGTAAAAGAGAAGTGTGTCCAGAGAAAAAATGTGGCTCACAGCGTCAAGGTCATATCATACGTAGATACTTTGCGAAATCAAAACTAACTGGAAAGTTTTCTATATATCAATATATTGACTTTATTTATTGAAGAAAACTAAGAATGCTAGTCTTCAATGAACAACGTATAGTTTCAGATGTAAATCAGCGCATGTCCATATTTTGTCGTATTCAAATAATGCAAGTGTTTTCAAAAAAATTCAAAGGTATATATATATACATATTACCATTATGAACCTGTCTACAAAAAATCGTCGATTTGAGAATTTTTGTTAATTTAAATATATATAATGCAATAATATAAATATAATTATGAAAATACATAACTTAAAAAATAAACATTTTTCTAAGTAGCAAAAAGTGCTATCATATATAACATTGCATGTAGGTATAAAATATGATATTAAATTATCCTATAAAAATAAATTAGATGTCCATTTAATGCGACTTTTATTTTTAATTGACTGGACTATTAGTAGACTTAGGTACCCGCTTAGATAGATTGAAAGGCTGCTGAGGTTTTCTTTAAGGACTATAGTATGGAATTCTTCAAGAAGGTAGTGATTAGATTTTTAGATAATCGGCAACGCGCGAGTATTTCTCCTGTTATTGCAAGCGTCAATAGGCTACAGTTACCGCTTAACATCAGGCGGACCGTTAGCTTGTTTTCCACCTATGTCAAAGTCAAAGTCAAAATGGTTTATTCAAATAAGGATTTTACAATCACTTTTGAATCGTCAAAGTTATAAAATATTATTTTTTGAACCCTCCCACTTTCCCGCCGGTTCACAATGTTGTTGATGTATGTTATATGAAAAAGGAGGGGGCAGACCCATTCTAATCGACAGGCGGTACGTAAACAAACAATCCGTTGAAGTTACAATATTCGAAAGTGCCCGGTTTTAATTGATAGTTTTTTTATGAAAAACGTGATTTTTTTCTGCACGAATACAATAATTCTTTTTCTACATAAGAGTTCGAAACAATAACATATGGTCGGACCACGTCAAAAGGTTCGATCAAATCGAAAGACATCGTCGAGAATTCTCGCCAGCAAAGATTTTTTAGTAAACAAACTTAGAGCTAGTGGTAATTTGCAACACTGTTAAATGTTCTAAAAACTGCCAAAGAGTTTTTCTGTTGTTATTGGGTTTAAAAACTGTCTAGTTCTCAAACATAATATATCGATATATCACTGATATAATGTCGACTTGCCGACATCACTAATTTTAGTTTAGACTTCCGTATCTGCCTACAGCGCCAAAATGGCGTTACTCAAGTAGGCACAAAAAACGTTTGACAGCAGCCAGTCCAGCGGGTAGTAGTAGAGGTCAGTGTTGTTTATGTATTGCTATGATATTTTCAAATATGTTTGTATTCCAATTTTGTTTTTAGTTGCCCAGTAGTTTTTTGTTTTTGTAGTGTACATAGACTGAGTAAGCTCAATATTTAAGTACATTACTCGAAACCGTTCACCAGCATCTTATTTCTTTTCGTGTTAACTGACATTGGCAAATAGTTGAGTCTTCTGACTTAATTAAAGCCACAAAAAAAACAATAGATGTCACCCCCCTGGGATCCCTATATAGTCTGTGGATGTCACTTTCTTTCTAATTGAGTAAAGTGTTATTTTGTTTGCATTCGTAATACAAATTTCGTATTACAGCTTTTTTTGTAAAAATTGGCAATCGTCACTATGTGAATACCTATATATAGCTACATTGTTTTAAATACAGTTTTAAAAGGTAAAGCGATATTCTGAAAATGAACGGACAGACTACTGGCTTCTCTGAGACTGACAATAAAAGCTGTATGTTGGTGAACACTTCTCAAAGTATTATTATAACTGGAGCATATAATGGAATTCCTCAAACTCTGATTTTGAATTTAGTGTCATGGTCATGTCTCATAATACTATTCACGGTATTACGTCGAACTGCGTGGAATTATGGACGAATGGCGCTAGTCCAACGTTCCAAAAATCGATGGACCAACCTGTTTTACCGCGGCGGTGGCGGCGATTCTCTGGTAAACTCTAGAGATGATGAATCAATTAACATTGATGAAGGATTTATCACCTGGTTACCTGCCATTTTCCGCGTGACGCGCGAGCAAGTCCTTGCGAAGTGTGGGCCGGATGCTGTACATTATTTGTCTTTTCAAAGACATGCAATAACTTTATTGTTTATTATAACTATTATATCTATAGGTATCATATTACCTATTAACTTTCAACCTTTGGATCCATTGGTTGATATTAGTACTTTTAGTAGAACCACTTTATCAAACTTGCCCGGCTCATCGCCTTGGCTGTGGGTGCACACTGTAATAAGTATCATGTTTATACCTTTGTCAGTTTTGATCATGAGAAGGTGCACTGGACGAAAACCTGTGCCCAGTTGCATGACCAGCACTATTATGATTACTAACATTTCTAAAGCAGACAGAAATGAAGCTACTATAAGAGCATACTTTGCACATAATTTTCCGCATATACAAATAGTTGATCTTCGTCTTGCTTATAACATTAATCAATTGAATGAAGTTATTGAGAAGAAAGAAATGGTGACTGAGTCTCTAAGTTACACGAAGGAATACTACAGGAAGACTGGGAAACGTATAACTGTAAAACCAACCTGGTGTGGGCCAGAGCTAGATGCATTGGAATACTACACTGTGGAAGAGAAGAGACTGAAGGATGAAGCTAAAAGATGCAGAGCAATTGTTATTAATGATCCTCTAGGTATTGCATTTTTAACTTTGCCTTCTTACCAGTTAGCTGAGCATGTTATCAACAATTTTTCACTACATCGTGGCTGGGTACTGTCTCATGCCACAAATCCTGCAGACATTGTTTGGGAACACTTAAATATTCAACCTGGAATTTGGTACATCAAAGCTATTGTTGTTAATTTATGCTTGTTTATTGTTCTGTTTTTCTTAACAACACCAGCTGTAGTTGTCAATTTAATCAACACTTCAATAGCCAAGCCCCAGTCACTTGGCAAAATCAGTACTATTTTTTTTGAATTTCTTCCAACTTTGCTTCTCTGGACTATGGCAGCTGTTATGCCGGCAATGGTTTCATTCTCTGATAGATTTCTTTCTCATTGGACAAAGTCACAGCAAAATTATTCTATCATGACTAAAACTGTTTCCTTTCTTCTACTTATGACTTTAATTTTGCCATCTTTAGGTCTTGCTAGTGCAGAAGCATTCATATATTGGACACTTCATCACAACGACACTTTGCGATGGGACTGTGTCTTTCTCCCTGACAAAGGAGCCTTCTTTGTTAATTATGTAATAACTTCAGGGTTCATTGGTACTGCACTTGAACTTATTCGATTTCCAGAATTATTCTTGTATGTCTGGTTTCTATTGCAGTCCAAATCTAAGGCAGAAAAAAGTTATGTCAAGAAAGCAATTTTGTATGAATTTCCATTTGGGGTCCACTATGCTTGGAGCATAGCAATTTTTTCCATTACTATTGTCTACAGCCTTGCATGTCCACTAATTTCACCATTTGGATTGATCTACTTCTTAATGAAACATATTGGAGATAAACATAACTTATATTTTGCTTACGGGCCTTGTGATATGAGTGGTGTAGGAGGCGGTAGGATACATGCAACTGCTGTCCGATTGATTAGAGTTTCTGTATTACTCTTGCTTGTTAATATGGCAGCCTGGGCAGGGTTGAGGTCAGGAATAGAAGCACGCACTATAATATTGATTTTAGCTTCAATAGTAGCATTTGGAACCTTTGTATTACTCAGTCCTTTTCCAAGTTGTACGCCCCCTGCCCCTCTACAGGCAGAATCAAGTATCAAGTTTTCTGAATATGTGGCACCAGTATTGACTAAACCCTTAGATACACCACTAGCCACTACTCCTTCTACTCCTGACTATGGAGCCTCATCACCAACTACAGTAAGCTCCTATAGCCCCGAACCTGTTAATATATAAATCACTTAGTGACTCTTTTATTTTTGTATTTATGAATGTAAGGTATGAAGTGATTTTCTACAATCTACCAAAATCAAAAGTCTCATTATATTGAACTTAATTTTTTTTATCAATAATTATGACCAGCTAGGTTTGGTACCCTGCAGTATCATAAACTAAGCAAATGTGCAGGATTAAAGATTTTGAATATGTAAATAATGGTATTTAATACAAGATTAATATATTATTTGTAACTATATAAATTGGTTCATTAAACAAAGATTTAGAAGTATCTTTATATTAGTTTCTAAATTGACTTAATAATTGATTAACCTGATTTCACACACTAGTATTACATTTCATTCTATATAGTTATAGGTATCTGTTTTAAAGTAGTTATACATAGGTTGTTACAGAAATTTTAATGGCTGTCAGTTATAAGTATTACTTAACCTACACATGTTTTACTTTTTTAGAATTATATACCTAAAGAGTGTTACTGACAACAAGTCCCTATTACTAAGCCTACTCTGTCCGTCTTCCGGTCCAAAACCTTTAAGGGACCTATTTTTAAACTGTAGGTAATAGGTAGAATGCTAAAATTTTCACAGCATATGTGGTATTACGTACCTACCCCCAATATCCCAATGAATAATAAAATACTGTGATTGGCTGTATTTTTGTTTCCTATTTTATCTTCAATTTCGAAATCTTTACTACAAGCCCTGAATGTATGCTATTTCTTATGCAGCTGAGTATAAAGAGTGCAAAAGCTTGGAATTATTTAGTCAAGTGAAGAAGCCTAACTGTAAATTATGGAAATATTTAATGTATCATAAATCTAAATCTCTTCATGAAAGAATAAAAAAAAAGAAACAAAAAAAATATTAAAGAAACACATCTGACTTAACTTGGGGTAAAGGGATATTACAAAATCGAAACGTTTTTGATCTTTTTTCAGTTTTCTTGAGGATGGACAGTATAGACCTATACTGTCTAGGTACACACCGAATTTAATTTAAATCCGTTCGACAGTTGAAACGTGATCCTTATTATATATCTTTTATGAAGAGATTTAGCTCTTTTAGTTTGCAAATGTACTTTTATCCCCGAAATAAAAAAATCATACAAAGTCGCTATCACGTCAGTTATATCTAATTTTGGTCTGTCAAAAGCTAACTGTTCCTACATCTTCCTTCTAAGTTGAAAGTTGAATAATCTAAATGCCTGGCGTAGACTTTTCTCTCCCTCCATCTACTTAATATTTCACGGAAACCTCCATAGTATTTGAACCCCCTCCCCTCCCTAAGAAAAATAATGCGCGCACCGTAGGAGCACTCCGTGACTCCGTGCATACGGTTTTGTCACAAGAATTTTTCTTTCTAGGATGCCTTAGGACAGTATTATCCATTTGATCAAGTAATTCTAGATGGTATCGTGGCGCTTCGGTAAACGAGCGCTGACGTAACCATGTCGAATAGGTGCGATCGCAGTTGGTCGATGACTAACCGGTTCTACGTAAGTCAATATAAATGTTTGTAATGTTTCGAGTGGACCAGATGAACATTTCGTCTTGGAACTCGGCCGTTGTACAATTAATTTATTCATTCGAACGAAACTTATTGTCATTAATATTTTACTTGGCTAAATCAACAAAGTACGCAGATTTTAACAAATATATTAAGTCAAAAAGTGAGGTCGTGTGGTGTGACCTTAATAATTTCCTATGCAATATAGTTCGTTCTGCTAGCCAAAAACTAAAAAAAAATATAAAAGTTGCTGAAATCTTTATCCTGGATACCTAACAATGACGTTATTCTGCTTCGGTTCGGCAGTGGTTCGTTTAACAACCTAATATAAAACAAAAGTATAATTCGTCGTGCATATTTATTATCGCGTGCTATCAAACTTTCAGTCATTAAAATATGTATTAGCAAAATTATCAGTCCAAATTTCCCGAACGATGTGTGGAGATATGACAATCAGTATATGTTCATAATCTACGCTATAATTAAAAAAGGTACCTAGTTATTTCCGTTAGGGGGCGTCCATTTATTATGCGAGGCGTGTAGGGTTTAGGGGGGCAATCTCACGTTGTCAGTGTCGGCAAATCCATATTAATATTATAAATGCGAAAGTAAAGGTGTCTGTCTGTTACCTCTTCGCGTCAACCGATGTACCGATTAAAATGAAATTTGCCATGTAGATAGTTTAAGTCTCGAGAAAGGACATAGGCTACTTGAAAACGACAAGTGTGAGTCGGTTCGAATATCTCTCTGTCACGACACTCGACTTCGACCGACATCTAAACTGTTTTTCAATAATTTGAGGCATATATTTACTTTAATAGGTTTTGTTGTGTAAAATCTATTAAATAAACATTATAGAGCACTTTTGAAAAAAAAATCTATTAAATAAAATGTGACGTAATCATGTTTTTGGCTACGTCACGACCTTCAGTATATGCCTAGGTACTTTATTTTATTGTGTGTTTCTTTTTGAAATAAGTGTAATTGTTTTAGAAATCCTTGCTGAAAATACTGATTTCTGGCTTATACGCTCACTTAATGAAAACAGAAGCAGAGTAGAAGAATGACTGATTCAATTTACGGTTATCCTGTTCAATTTAAGAAAAACCTTTAAAACTAGTAGAATTTTCAAAAAGAAATATCTTTATAATAGATTAAAAATAAATATATTAAAATAAATAAATTAAAAAAAAAACTTTCAACATGTTGAATATATCCTGAACTCTTGTACTTACTTAATTTTTTTTTAATGTCCGCGTTCTAGAAAAATCTCTTATAGCCTGTAGATTTATCTACCACGTAGCCAGATAACAGTTGGCTGTCTAGTCATGCAAGGAAATTGCCCAGTTCATTAAGTAACGTTATTATTAGTGTTCTGACTTTTTTAACACAAAACTATCTTATTTTATAAGTAGGTAATAAGTTCAAGCTTGCTCTTAATTAACATTGTTTTAGCGTTTAAAAACAGTCTGCCTATTTCAAGCTACGAAGGCAACAACGTTTTTTCTACAGAAACCCTACTTTAGTATTGCTTTACAACAATGAATTATGTAATAATTTTCCAAGCTCTTGTACTTTCGTACTACTGAATAGATGTCCCTGTCAATGCTGCCATATGTTTGACTTTTGTGTTATTGCTGTGTTCATTGTCTGGGATTGATTCGAACGCACAAGAACTGTACATAAGCATTGCAATACTTATTTATGCCACGACTCAATTTACATAACCTATATTCGCAATCTTGTCTTTGTTTTTGTAGCATATCTCGAGAACGACTGACCTTAAGGATATGAGTCACTATTCACTTCAACTTGGTTCAATAACATGGACCAACTTTGATAATCGGTCATTCATTATTCATTTCGAAATCACAAGATATTTACGGAATACTTATTCTTTTGTGCCGTTTAAGACCCTCTAAACTCCATTAGTTGCGACGAGAGATTCGTCAGTCAGTTACTTCTCTTGACTTGAAATGACTTTTCGTAAGACATGTCCTTTGTCAGCGTGTTTCGTCTAATAGTATGGCATTATTTTCACTTGATATGATCCAACAAACAGTATACGAACATGAAACTGTAAGCTTGATCGTTATGGGCCAGCTTCTCTCGTCTCGTTGGCTGCAATGTTTTTTACCATATACTAGACAACCATAACTGTTAGAAACAATGTATCAGAATGGCGAACGCTTAATTCATAATTGTTAAACAGCTCTGTGAGGCAGTTAACTGTATCTAGCGACATGATTTGGTGTTCTAATTATAATAATTTGTTAACTTTGTTCACACGTTTTGAATCTATTTCAAATGTTTATGAACACATTTTGTGACAACGAACGAACGAACGAAAGAACTACATATATCAATGTTATATCAGATATTTTCTATTTGCACAGCTTGTAGACATCTTTCTTAGGGCTGAACCGCACTTATTGTGCGTCGCTTATACGTTAAAATACGTAAAAAAGTTTAACAAAAAACCTATTGATATCTAAATTGTTAGTCGCACTACTATAGTGTGGTTTTTAAAACGTAGAGCCTTACTGCAACTTACTAAGTTTTTAAAAGTGAAGATTGCTTGATCAAAACTAGTTTTATTATTTTTTAAGATATCTCAATTGTAGTCGCACCTCTAAAGTATGATTTTTAAAAATGAAGCCTTTAGAGCGTTATATACTTACCCCTGCTAACTAGCGCCGCCAATTGATATTTTTATTTTCCTCCTTGTGTAAAGCAAATTTCAGAACTCGCAGTTTTATCCTAAGAACATAACAATACATTCTAAAAATAGCTTATAACTGGTAACATATTTCCGTAGAAGCACATTTTTGGAATTCGCTTTGCACAAAGAGGAAATATATTAATTGGTGGCGCTAGTGGACGTCAGGAAACCTCTTAAATGCAACCTACTTAGTTGACCCAACGAAATTTCACATAGAAAATATTTGATATCTTAGGCTAAGAACTCACTGAGCTGTTTGTACCCGCGCCCGCCGCTGTGGCGGGACCGCAACATTCGTAGAAACACGTAATACATGGAAATGTAGATAGCAAATTTTACGACGCGATTTATCCCTGCGGCGTACGCGATTGTTTGCGGGTCCAGCTGCGCTGGCGGTATCCAGGACCTTTTAGATCTTTTTTTTTTAATTCTTCTATGAAGTATTACGCTACAGCTCGCTTCCCGTGTGTGTCCATGGCGGTCCGCCAAGTTTGCGGTCAATATTCGCTACTGTGAGGACTGCGTAACCGCACATAGCTCTGGTCTCGTGAGTTTCAAAATAAAACAGCGGCGGGCGCGGGTGTAAATGGCTCTGTGAGTTCTCAGCCTTAATTGTAAGTCGCACCTCCTTTTTACAAATAGAAGCCATATGCAACCAAATTAGTTTTTAAAAGTGATAATCGCTTGATTGAAACAAGTTTTTACAGAAAATGTATTTATATTAAAATTATAAGTCACACCTCTGTTTTACCTGGTTACATCACAGTGCGAGTTACAGAACTGCAGCGCAGCTAGGTACTCACTCCGCGCTGTGTTACCATGGTGTAACTTCGTTTTGCAAGTAACTGTCATGTGCGAGTTGGTCAGAAGCTGGCATACGAGTTTCAACATTTTTGTTTTTACTCGCCACTCGCCTGCCACCTCCACGCCACCAAAAGTGACTCGGACGTTGACTCATACGATTTAGGAAGTAATGTAGTCAAAGTATTTTTGTGACAGCTTTTACTGTGGTAAAAACTATGATTTGTTGTATATTTTACTATTTTATGTCCGTTTATAAAAAATAATATTAGGGCCCTGGGCGCGTTGTAACTAAGTATGTGTTTTCAGCCTGTAACGCAAAATCCATTATTTATAACCCTCCAGGGGCGACTGAGCCCACAGTCCACTTAGCCCGCGGGTCCAGTTGCCCCCTTAGTACAGTGTAATATGTAATGCCGTGTTTTGAAAATAAAGAAAAGCCAACTAAAGACGTAACAACATAACTGTTTTTATGTCACATTGTTATCTTTAGAGTAAAAAGTAAAACGATTTCGGTCAATAAACAACCATTCTTTATTGGTGCACAAATCTATTGTTAACCGACTTCAAAAAAGGAGGTGGTTCTCAAGTCGGATGTTTATATTTTTTTTATGTATGTTCGGGCATTAATCCTTCACATATAGACGGATTTGCAACATTCTTTTTTTATGTGATGGCTTTATTTATTAGGGGGTCCTATATTAGTGTAGTAAATTTAAAAATTAAACTTGCTAAAAAAAAAAAATTGGCGTTAATTTAGAACTGGTGAAATGCCTTTTATGTTATTGATTGTATATTTTTTTTAGAGTATGGATGTTTTTATTGTACGAAAAAGTAATTCATCAATCAATCAAAAGTAAAAAATAAAAACTTTCAGGCAAACAACCGGCTTCAAAAACATTCACTAAAAACATAAAAATACTTACTTATTCCCAAAAATCTGATCTGAATTACAGCTTGAAGTTGGTGCCTATGTACCTAACAGTTGATAACACACTGCATAACCCCAACTTCAAACTGTAATTCAGATCAGATTTTTGGAAATAAGTAATAATTTTTACCTTTTTAGTGCGTCTTTTTGAAGCCGGTTGTTTTTATTTCGTTAAAAAGTTTTATAATGCAATGTAATAAATGTAGATAGTAATTGTAAAAGTAAATTATATTTTAAGATATTTACCTATCTTGTTTTTATAATCAATAAGTTAGAAATGTAGGAAGCTATTTTTGTATCATTATTGTATGTAGTAATCGATCACTTAATGCTCTCATCTCGTTTCGGCACTGAAGTAACTGGCTACGCTTTTGTATCAGATGTACCTAATTGTATTTGTATAACGATTATTCTGTAAAGCCTTTATTTTTATTATATTTATTGTTTTGTATAGCAAATTTTTGTTGCTTTTATTTGTGAGAGATCACCTTCTCTCTTAAAACGCCAATTCATAATGTAATTTATTAAGCTGTGGCTCAAACAAACTTATCCCCTATGGTGGTAAACACCAAGGGGACGGAGTGTTGTGTTCCTTATACGAAGGGTTTTTTCGAAATCGGTCACCTTAGATGATAAAAGGTGGTTTAATAAATTTAAAAGAATGTAACTGAGGTTGACGTCAACTTTTTTTTTAACATAAAAGCGGCGATTAGGGTTTCTTAGAATAAAAAATATTGCCAATATCTAAAAAAAACTTATGAATCTATTTTGTTCAAAACAATTTTCGTTGTTAGTATTTATAAAGCTTAAGTATCGTGATTTTTTCAGAATTTTAAATCACGTGGTTTTAAAATTAGCCAGGGGTTGGGGGCACAAATTTTTCAATTTTAGAAGCCAATAACTCGCAAAATAGAAAATTTAGAGAAAAAGTTTCTATACAGCCTCAAACGCATTTTGAAAGCTCTATCCAATGATCCACATGATGATTTACATTTTATTTTCATTCTTCTTAATGTATGGCGAGCTCTAAAGAAAATTGGTATTTGTCTTTACCAAGTTACAAAAAGATAGACTTGTTTTATGTAAAATAGAGGACTTAATATTTTTGTTTCCAAAGACAGCCTTCGTTTGTTAACATTAAAGGGACATGACCTTCTCTTTAAAGAAAGAAGGCTTAGTTCATATTCCCTCGTAATGGCCCAGTGAGAATCGGCACAAATTGTCAAGCTAGTTACCAGTCTACTTTCAAAATTTTTAAACCGCCCCTCAAGGCCTCTGCTGGCTGCTGTCATATAATGACCAACAATTTAACGTGACCTCTAAAACACTGAAGATCTTAGAAAAATTATCCATAGACAGATAGTTATATCGATTCAATGATTGCCCGCGCCTGACAATATATACAAGAATTGCTCGCTAGATAGTGTGAACTTTAAGTAATACCGCTCGAGTTTCCTTGAAAATAACTAATGTCATTTTCATCTTTGCATTTGCTACACAGAATGTATCAGGCATTTAATATATATAAAATGAGTGTATGTAAAGGGTGTTGTACTTTGGCTATTTTTCCATAGCCAGAACTGCCTACTGCAGTTGACTGATGCAGCCATTACTGCTTCACCGGACGTTTGGGGCGAGACTCTTAAGGAGTCTAAGCCCATATAGGGCCCAACGCTCAAGGGCTTGGGTTGTCGCTATTGGGGTCGTCCCTTCGACTAGCGTGAGCCTCAAACCCGAAGTCAGTGCCAAGAGGTTAGTTAGTTAGTTGGACTTATGTTTTCCGCACTTAGCCTCATAATAGGGCCATTGTACGTAGGTAACCAATACCTGTCATTGGTTACCCATACCATCCCAGCTCCGTCCAAAAGTTAAGGAGGCATCTGATGTTATTCAGTGCCTCTCTCATGGTTTGTGGATTCTTAAGGAGCTTTGTCCGTTGGTCGCTCACGCTTTTGCAATGAAGAACCACGTGAGACGGTGTCTCCTCGGCTTCCATACAGCCCCTGCATAGAGGACTGTCGGTAACGCCGATATTGAAAAAGTGCCTGTTTAGAGGGCAGTGACCTGTTATTATGCCAACTATGTAGCGTAGGTTTTTCCTGCTGAGTTTTAACAGTTTGTGCGACAGATTAGCGTCCACGGATGTAAGAACATTCTTGGTTTGTTTGCAATCTGTCTGTTCTGCCCACTGTTTGTTGTGTTGTTGTAAGGTTCTGTCACGTAACCATGTTTTGAGTTGGATAAATGGTATCGGTACAATTGGTTCAGGTCCCATTATTTTAGTGCCCGATCCTCTCTTTGCCAATTCATCTGCCGCATCATTGCCTAGAGACCCACTATGACCACGTATCCATTGAAGAGTAACCCGGTTCTTCAATGCAATTTTTTGCAGTTCACAGTGACACTCCAGGATTAGTCCACTGTTGATGCGGTTGTTGTTGAGAGCTTGTAGCACAGCGGCACTGTCGGAGATGATGCGTATCGATGCATTACTTATGCCTTTAGACAAGACCGCTGTTGCAGCTCGGGTAATCCCAACACATTCTGCTTGGAAGATGGTGTTGAGTGCACCCAAGCTCGTTGACATGTTGATGTTCAGGTCATGGGAGAATACTCCTGCGCCCGTTCCTGATTCCGTTTTGGAGCCATCGGTGTAGATCCTGACTTCATGGATGCCGGAGCTATCTTTTTCTTCCTCATGAAGCTGGATACGGTATTTTTTGTCAAAGACAAAGGTTTTTGGGATGATATCACATGTCGCCTCTATCATCGGAAGCTCGTTTCCCACCGCCTCCTTGAGCCGTGCATGAGTGATTCTGCCGTCCCGTTTCCAGAGCCCTACTTTCTCAAGTCGTATGGCTGCAGCGGCAGCTTCTTGTTGTATAACAAGATGAAGGGGTCTGAGGTTGAGGATGACTTCTAATGCTGTTGTGGGAGTCGTTTTCATACTGCCTGTGGTTGCTAGGCAGGCAAGACGCTGCAGGCTTTGTAGTTTGTTTTTTACCGTGCTTAACTGAGTTCGAGGCCACCAAACTACTGCACCATATGTTATCATGGGTCGTATTATGGCTGTATAGAGCCATAGGGTTATGGATGGCTTAAGGCCCCATTTCTTGCCTATTAGTCTTCTGCATTGCCAGAAGGTTGTACATGCCCTGGTTATTTTTGTGCTTAGATGCTTACTCCAATTTAGTTTGTTGTCTAAAATTACCCCAAGGTATTTGACTTCACTTGAAAGGGTAAGCTCAATGTCAAATAGCTTTGGCATGGTAGTTATTTGAATTTTCCTTTTATTTGTGAAAAGGACTAATTCTGTTTTGTTGGGGTTTACCGTCAGTTCATGGTGGTGACACCACTCTTCCAAGATTCTGAGGGCTAGTTGCATGCGGGTACAGATAATATTTTCTGAGTTGCCTTTAATCAGAATGGTAATGTCATCCGCGTAACCTACTGTGTAGTAGCATCTATCGTTAAGACGTTTCAGCAGATCATCCACCACGATGTTCCATAGTAAAGGAGAGAGTACTCCTCCTTGTGGGCAGCCTTTGGCTACAATGCCTCTCGTGGTGGTGTTAACTGTAAATTGCACTGCTCTTAGCTTCAGGAGTTGATCAATCCACCCACTGATGGTTTGTTCGACTCCAAATCTACTAAGAGAGCGGCTGATGCTATTGAATTTCGTTTTGTCGAACGCTCCTTCGATGTCAATGAAAGCGCCTAGTGTCATCAGCTTATCAGAGAGGGCTGCTTCTATAGTTCCTACGACAGCGTGTAAGGCTGATTCTGTCGATCTACCCTTTCTATAAGCATGTTGTTGGCGGTGCATTGGCATGCGCGTTAGTGCACCCTCCCTTAGATATCTGTCTGTTAGCCTCTCCAGAGTCTTCAGCATGAAGGAGGTCAGACTAATTGGCCTGTAAGATTTCGCTTGTGTGTAGTCAGATTTACCTGGTTTTGGTAAAAATATGACCTTGACTTCTCTCCACTGGCGAGGTATATAGTTGTGAGCTATAGAAGCTCTAAATATATCAACTAGATGTGGCACAAGTGTTGTTTGTCCCCATTTCAGGAGTGCTGGAAATATGTTGTCCAGGCCAGCAGATTTGAAGGGTTGGAAGCTTTCGATTGCCCACACAACTCGGTCTGCAGTGACTATGGATTTGGCTATATTCCAGTCTGTAGGGGTTGGTTCTCTGTGTTCCACATTTTCCCAGTTTGGGTTGTTAGTGACTACACATCCTGGAAAGTGTGTTTCGATAAGCACCTCGCTTATCTCGCTATCGGAGGTCGCATATGTACCATCTAGTTTTTTTATTGAGCCCAGAGTTCTGTTATTATCTTGTGATAAAATTTTTTTCACTCTAGCTGCTTCATTGGTGGAATTGATGTTGTCGCAGAACCGCCGCCAGGATTCACCTTTGCGATATCTTATGCGTTTCTTGTAGTGATACTGGGCTTGTTTATATCGTTCCCAGTCTATTTCAGTTCTTGTGTTTTTGGCTCGATTAAAAAGTCTTTTCAGATTGAGTTTGAGTCTCTCTAGTTCTGGCCCCCACCAGTGAGACTTTCCCCCTATGATTGGTGTTGTAGGGGTGCAGGCTTGCTGGTAGCTGTGTTGGATACACGTGGTTAGTGTGTTTATATTATGTTCTATGTTGTCAGTGCTGTTGGTCATGTCTTTAAAGGTGATTGTGTCTACCTCATTTTGAAGAAGGGTCGTGTACCTTGCAACGTCCGTCTTACGAGGGTTACGTTTTGGTTGCTCGTCCCTCTCATGCACTTGTATGGTATAGCAGATTCTTCTGTGGTCTGCAAAGGATGGTTCAGCGGAGACGTGCCAGTTTGACACAAGATCCGTTGCCCCATCGGATGCGAGAGTTACATCTACTATTGTCTGATATCTGGAATTAACAAAAGTGGGCTCCGAGCCGTTGTTAATTATAGAAAGGTTAGTTGAGAATATATACTCTGTTAGAGACTCACCTCGTTGGTTCGGTGTTAGGCTCCCCCAAAGAGGGTGGTGGGCATTTGAGTCAGCTGATATTATAATGTCCCAGCCATGATCTTCGCAGTGTTGCACTAGTTCAGTCAGCTCCTTAGACGGTATCACCTCATCCCCGGGCATGTAGACTGAGGCTAGCACTAGCGTTTGTTTGTTTGTTCCTGTGTCAAGCCTTACAGCTGTAAGGTCTCTGGAACAGAAATTGGTTAGTAGCAAGGCTGGTATTGATCTGGGTATGTATATGCATGTTCTCGGTTGATTAGCCGAGATTTTGTGTAGTAACTTACCCCCGATGTTGTTAAGACCGCATATGTTATTTCCTCTAATCCACGGCTCCTGGATTAGGGCTATGGTCTTCTTGTCAACTTCCAGCAGTCTGCGCAGGGTAGCCGCTGCAATTTGCTTGTGCTGGAGGTTTGTTTGGATCACGCTAATCTAATAGGGACCCGAGAATTTTACTATCCAACGACTCCCCATCAGACGACGTATGGTCGTAGGCACCTGTGTTCGGTGTGGGAGCTACGTGTGTGTCCATAGGTGCGTGTTCTGTGGAAGCTAAGGCTGAGGTAGTTGGGTTGCTAGGTGGTAGTGTGCCAGTAGCCTTAGCTCCGTTTGTGTTGGGTTCAACTGGGGATTCTGTGTCCGCCGAATCATCTCCACCCCCGACAGTGCTGAATTTGATGTACACACTGCCGGAGATGAAGGCGACTCGTCTATCCCTTCCCAGAATCTTCGCCACCTCGGATTCTGGAATGCCCAGGGTCAGGAAGATACCCTTCTCCTGCATGGTCGCGCCGTACAACTGCCATGATTTTACGTTGTACCATGGGTTCTGCGCGGTCAGCAGGCGATGGGTCCTCGTTAGGTCGACACCAATTGATTTCGGAAGCCACAGCGATGCGCGGACTCGCTTCGCTATATCTGACTGTCGGATGACGGTCAGTTTGCTGTCCGAGATTGGTGACTGTAGGGTGGCTACAGTGTTTTTGAGCCAAGTTAGCGACTCATCATTCTCACACCACATTTTGAGTACGCCTTCTGCTATGATAGGTTTCCCTCTAAATGCGGGTGCGAATGGTGGCTCGTTGTCTGTTGGTGAAGCAAGCGCTGCTTCAATAATCCTCTCTTCGATGGAGAGTTCGAGCTGCTGTGCTTGCTCCACCGTCAGGTCCGTGGCAGGCGTGACAGCAATAGCTATGAGCAGGTGCGTTTTACTCGCATCGGCATAGCTAATTGCCGTCTTCCTTGGTGTCGGATCCAGCTTAGCGCGTTTCGGCCCGTCCCTTGGCGACAAGGTTTCATCGGGGCGCTCCCTCTTCGCCTTTGCAGGCGGTGCGGGATGTCCCAATTGCTCAGGTCGATTCGCTGCATAGCGTGATCCGCGCTTGTTAGGTCCGCGCTTCCGTTTTTTCCCCGGACTTGTTGTGGTTGCGATTGGTTGGGTTGACCTTGAGGTGTCCCTAGCTCGCTCCAGGAGTCCGCTTTGAGGAGCCTCAGACGTCGCCCCTCCCAGTGCTCCGCACTGTCCAGTCGTGCTTGCGTTAGCCGTCATCATAGGCCCGCCCGCTGACTGTGTGGTTCCCGCACGCCCGTTGTGGCTGCGTTCCTCACTAAGCGCGTCGCAACTGGTCGAGGGCTTCGGCCAAGTCAACCTCGTAGCGGCATCGGTCAGAGCTGGGTCCTCTTGTCGGGTCTCCCCTTCAGTCGCGTTGGTTTGCTGTGCACCCTGGTCAGCGTTGGTCTTAGAAGGCTCGCTGTTTCCCGGTTGCACAGTGTTGTTTTTTGAGCGCCGTCCCCGGTGATGGCGGCGCCCGTTACGTTTTCTCCCTCCAGGGGCTGCTGGCTTGGCGGAGTTGACGGAAGCATTTTTGCGTTCATCTGCTCGACGCGGTGCAAGCTGCCAGGAGGCGTTAGAGGTTATTTCTGCGCTGGGCATAGCGTTAGCTAGCTCGCGCTAGAGTGCCAAGAGGGTAGTTCCCCGTTACGCGGTTGCGATTGCGAGTGGGGGCGAGAAGCGCCCCGGCACTCTGATACCTCGTGTATGAGGTGGGTCCGTGCGTTCGCCGACGAACCCGGGGACGTCCTCGTATTAGGGGACGTCGTTGAGACTAGTCTCGCTATCCGGTTACCGAGATCGTCGTCTGGGGCCGTTAGTACGTGCCGAGGCTGCCTAACAATAGTTTTAGTGCCGTGGTCGGTCGGGGGGATGGTAGCTTGTGAATTGAACATTTAATCGCTTCGGGTGATTTTATGTACGCACAAAAAAGCGGACTGCCAGGTCTTTAAAATATTAGGAAATCGTGGGGAGCTCGAAGACCCTGTGTAGGTCCGCATTCCGGACGAACCAGGGTCTTAAACTTTAGTCTGTCAACTAATTGGTCGAGGAGAAGTGAACCTCTCCGTGAAGTGATTGAAGAGTTCAATCGACGGTGCTTGCAATTTAGGTCAAGGACGACGGCTCTCCAGCAAGTCTTTTGAGGGAGAAATGATGATCGGCTGATGGCTGGTCATCGCTAGGCCACAGACGGAAGGCAAGGCACGTGTTGGCGAGAAGAGCGGGAACACTTGGCGCAGGTGAAGGGCGCGGGGTTCGCGGGATGTCCTGGGACATAAGGGGAGGAGGTAGGCAATTCCCGTGACTGATACGGGCCCGGGGAGTGTAGACAGAAGTTTTTCTGTCTGTTTTAGACATAGACATTTCTTTATTTAACACACATATACAACACAAGCAAAAACATAAAATAGATTACACAAGCATTTAGATAATACCTATTTTTTTTTAAAAAAAAAAAAGAAAACAATAACAATAACATTAAGAAAATAAATACACAAAGAAGAAACTAATTCTAAGACTATTTACTAAATTATTATAAAAATTGTAATAAATAAATAAATTGATATTAATTAAAATAATAATGTCAATAATATGATCAGCTTTGTATTTCCTGCGTCACCTAGTGAGGTCGGCTCCAGGCGTTGACCGCAGGGAGGGGAGCAGGCGCGGTAGTTTGCGGGGTGGTCCTCGCTTTTACAAAGAGCACAAGCGACTGGGTCAGTTGTCAACACATTCCGCAGTGGCGTGATCGCGGAGGCATTTCACGCAGCGCAGGCTGCGTGTGCAGTTTTTTTTTATTATTCCTGAATCCGAAAGAGATTCGGATTCTCATGTGGAGGTCGCTGAGGTCATTTTGGACTTCTTGGCAGATCTCTTCCGCTTTTTCCTTTTTAGTGCCCTGGTCAACCACTTGGTAACTGTTATTGTCCTCGAATCCGTGGAAAAGGGTGCGGCCGCTGGGGGCGCTGGGGTCGGAGGGGGGACGGGAAAACAGGTGATAGAGTACGGGTTAAACCTGGTCCCGAAGTGGGGGGCAAATTGGTTCGATAACCCGAGGTGTCCGGGGGGCAATGCGCGGGTCGCGGCAGAGCAAGCGCGTGCGGAAAGAGCGCTACCGCGGTGGGACGGATGGGCGCTAGGGAGGCATGTGATGCCGCATGACCCCAAAGCCTTGGTAATGCACGCTTGGACCTGCTCAGAGCCAACATCGCAAGAGAGCCTCGATGAAGGCTCCCAGCTGGCCCGGGGTCAAGCTATTGAGTAACTCGGCCATTACGGGAAGGTTATAAGTACTTAGTGACTCTTCGTCATTTCTGACGGGGAGCAAGTGTACCTAAGTGTGAACAAACAATCCGCAGTGCTACGGTTGCTTAGGTCTACGCCTACGGGTGGGGTTCTTTTGTCACCGTTAGTTTTTCCCCCAAGCAACAGGACGTTAACTTGTCGAAACAATTAGGCAGAACGCAGCTCTGAAAGCCATACGATCTCACCTACCAGTACGAAGCACTTGGAACTGGGTTTTTTTTAAACTTGTTGACGCAAAATCAACACTTAAAACGCGAGAATGCGCGGCGCCGAAGCGGAAGTACTACAGCCTGCGATCTACCCAAGGCTGGGTTCCCTTAATGAAAGTCGTGGGCGAACCAGCGGCAGTCAAGGAGCCAGACGAGGGTCACCGCTTTGCGTAGTAGTTCCGCAACGACAAACGCACAGTATCGCTTCGATAAACATCGCGCAGTGGGGCGAGTTCAAAAGCTCGAAGCAGTTCAACCACAGTGGGTCGAGGAGCGATGTCGCGGTCAAGAACGCAACTGAGCAGTGTTTACCACTCAGGCAGAGTTTTCAAATATCGCGGGCAATAAACCAAGCAGTAGTCGGCACTGAGGCAAAACACCAACACAAAATTATTGCGAACTTGATAAGTCAGCACAGTGAGAGCACTTGAGCGCTCAGGAACACACCCGCACAGCACAAGAGTCAAATCGGGAACAAAGAGAATATAATATACAATCGGGAATGTGTTTCCGATGTATATTTTGAAAATTATTGGCTTCCAAACCTAACTTTTCTCTCAGTGTATATTTTGTTATTAGGTCATTAGGTCCTTACATATGAAATTGATGCTTTATAGAACTAGCCTAGTTTGGTTAAGAATTCCAAATTCAAATTTATTTCAATTTTAAGCTTGTCTATCTGTGTTTGGAATGTAATAATTCATTTGTTTCACGTCATTCAACTTTGACATCGTGCTCAATACGGAAAACATAAAATATCGCATTATTTTTGAATACGAATTCCATCGTTGCACTAGCACTGCAGAAACAGCTCGAAGGAAGGATTAATGATGTGTACGGAGAAGCCACTGTGAAGAAAACACAGAACAATTTTGGTTCCAACGCTTTCGTTCTGGAAATTTTGACCTCCAGAACAAACCTCGTGGACGGCCGGAGACCCTAGTCAATGAGGAATTGAAAGTGATCGTGGAATCAGATCCATCTCAAACCACGTCAGAGTTAGCTGCAGGCTTCGGTGTAAGTGATAAAACCATTTTAAATAATTTGAAACAAATTGGAAAAGTGAAAAATGAGTACCGCATGAACTAAGTGAAGCAAATCAACAAACACGCGTCGACTGCTGCGTCACGTTAATCAACTGCCGCAATAACGAGGGGATTTTGAATTTTATCATTACTTGTGATGAAAAAGGGATCCTATATGATGATAGGAAACGCTTATCACAGTGGTTAAATCCAAGAGAACCTTAGCCTTATTAGGGCAAAATCCTGCCCTAACCGAAAGTTCACTCAAAAAAAAATCGGCCAAGGGCGAGTAGGACTCGCGCACGAAGGGTTCCGCACCATTAACTATAAAAAAAGGCTAAAAAATCACGTTTGTTGTATGGGAGCCCCCCTTACATATTTGTTTTATTTTTAGAATGTTATTTTTCTATAATTATACATCGTTCATTTACTTATACCTGTTTTACAGATGTAGGTACTTACTTTTTTATACATTATACATTTTATAACTTGGTCGACTATTACTCGTTAGCCTGTAAAGTGTTAAGTACACACACACACACCACACCCGTGGTAGTTTCCCTTTTAAATTCATTATATGCACTACGACCGTAATTTTTTTTTAACATTTCCAAATACTATACTTTCGCTGGTAGAGGGAGCAGGGGACACATGACTTTAACAAAAATTAGTACTTTAAAGCTTAATGTTTCGTAAACGGAGCCCTAAATCAAAAAATTATCTTTACATACCGCCAATGTTTTTGGAATTCCTGACCAACGATACCCCACACGATGGGGTAGACGAGAAAAAAATATATACTTCCTCACTTCAAGTTAGGTTTTAGGGTACGCCTAAAAAAAATTTTTTTCAAAGATTTCATTTTACCACTTCCCTCCGTCCCTGCTGCTTTAAGACAATGCTAGTCCACACACTGCACAACAGACGGTGGCGAAACTAGAGGAGCTAGGATTGGAATGTCTCCATCACCCACCATACTCCTCGGACCTTGCTCCAACCAATGAGCACTTTTTTTCGGAATTTGGATATTCTTTTAATGGGAAAAAAAATCATTCAGATGAGGCAGTCTAAAGCACCTTCAAAGATTTTGTCGATTCTCGCTTTCGTCATTTTTCAGCAAAGGAATCAATTAACTACCTATTAAATGTAAAAATTGCATGGATCACATCGGTACCTACATTGATTTAACAAAAAAAAATTTTTGTTTTGCTTTTTCCAAATAAAACATTAAATACCTAATATAATTTTCAAAACCTAACTTACTTAACTTTTTTGTCAGTTATATATTTTGCAAATTATTTAGCTTCCAAACCAAACTAACATTTCTCTCAGGGGTATATTTTTAAAATTATTTTAGCTACAATACTTAACTTTTCTCTCAGCTGTATACTTTGCAAATTATTGGCTTCTAAACCAAACTAAACTAAATTTTATCGTCTATTCTAAAAGATTAACGACGGAAGATTTGCTTATAAGGCAAATATTTAAGAAAGTTTTAAACCAAATCTGTTTACGAGTTTTTCAGTTCACCACTTCAATTCCATATAGTTACATTGGAGTTACATTCAGAGACCAATCGCTCGCCCTCTGAAACACAGAGCTCAGAAACATGTTCCAATAGGCAGTCACCCATCCAGTGACTGACCACACTCCACAAATGTAACTGGGCAATAAGATTTCAATGAAATAAAGCTATATTGAAAACCTTTTTATTGTTCATATTTATCTAATATAAATTAAATCCTAACATCTTAACAAAGGTGTGGAAATGAATGAATGAAACAATGATATTGATCACTGCTAATGTAACATGTTTTATCATTAGACTCTACAATTTAATATCAGTAAAATAATGTTCTGCTTACATTGGTAATTTTGATTTCCATATGTTATGTCTTTTAGGAATTATTTTTATTAGAATTAGAATATGGAATCCACAGTCTTCATTTATTTGGAAAAATTGTAGTAAAAGAATCAAGAAAATAAATATTTACAATGGATATAATATCTAGACCAGATTAAAGTCAATATTTCCAGCTTTCTTTATTCATTAAAACTTTCTAAGTAAAATTCTGTTGTTGATTTAACTACAGTTTTATTACAAAAAAACTAATTTATAAACATTTCAATATAACTAACTATTACAAGAATAACAAAAATGCAAATGATAACACATTATTACAATAGCAATGAGTATTATTTAAATAAACTAGCTAACTAATGGCTTTTCTTAGGTTTAGAAAGTTTCTCATATTTGCTTTTTGATGAGTACCAAAGTCCGAAGGGTATTGCAAGGGAAGGAAGAGTCATCACTGCAAAAGCCACCCAATCCAGAATGTGTGAAGAGAATTTACGGTCATAGTCTTTGAACGCTACTATTGCACCTTCACCTGGAGCACTGCTAAATGCATACTGGGCCTGAAAATAATACAAAAATTATTACTTTCATATACAAGAGGAATTAAATATTGATAACAATGCTATTGAACGGCAAAAACTTCATTAGAAAATTGGTTGTGGTAATTCTGGTATGTCTATATTTAAACAAGTTTCTTAAGTGATCTTTATGAAATTTAAAGTGTTTATACTATGAATTATTTTTAAAACTTCAACTACATTTTATTTCTATACTGCTCCCAAATAAATTCAAGAAATAAACCATTTTTTTATGAATTTTCTAAAGAATTAACAAATCACATATTAATAGTGATCAGATTTAACAAATTTTAATCGCACTATGTTTCATAACACTTTTACTTCGTATAGTAATAATCCAGTGGTGTTGAGTTGATTCTAACACCAAACAATATTTTTAACACATTGACTGCCAACTACGAGATAACTCGTAGATTGCGTTCTTTGCTAGGACGCCGACTGAGTTATCTTGTACTGTGTTTACTTGCCATTTTTGCGCAGCTACGATTAAACTCGTAGCATATCAGTGCTAATATGGATAGATGGCTTCTGGGAAGCGAACAAAAAATCAATGCTGGCTACATGAACAGAAATTAATAAATAAACAGAAAATATAATTATAAAAAATTTGCCAACTACGAGATAATTCTTTAGACCTTTTTTCTAAAAAAAAAACATTTTCTATACTTTTTGATGATTACTATGTAATATAATTAGAGTTTTTAATAATATAATATGATTAAATGAAATTGGCTTTTTAGACCGGAATTCTGAAAATTGCCGTGGCAGTCAATGTGTTAAAAGACAGCATTATCACCACGAAGCAACTGCAACCAATTTTCCCTTGCACCCCTTTTTAGTTACTCTGATTAGTAATTGATCTATTAAGAGAGTGGTCGAATAATTTTAAAGAAACATGGTGTGACAATCATGGTCCAAGAACTTCAATCTAAAATAATTTAACTTTAACCAAATCACTATAATCATAGTTGTATGTCAGCTGTCCATAACAAATTTTGACGTGACAACGTCTTATAAATTGGTTTGCCGGGTGACACTTCAAGAAACTGCGTTACGCTCCGCTCACGTTATGCGCTCACAATGAGAGCGAGTGAGAGGCACGCGGCATGGTTAGCCCGCCTAAGAGCGAGAGAGACAGACATAAAAAGTGAAAGGCACAAGTTGTCACGTAAAACTTTCGCTCGTATACCGACTTTACAGGCAACCAGTTTTTTTTACTACCAGTCTATTTGATTTAATTTGGTAAACCAGCTTAAACAAACTTAATCCATGGTTTCTTGTGGTTGTCCATATCAACCTCTGCCTAAGTGACAGTGTACCTAGGACATATTGAAAATAACTTTATTAAAATGTATGACATATACTTTCTTAACATTTACCTCAGAGGAATCTTCACTAGCCTTGTAGGTAACTTCTGCAGACGTGAAGTTGAAATAGCCAAATTTATTAGATCTAACAGTCACAACATGCGATACATTAGTCTGAGGAGGGATCCTGTCAATCTGGGCTGAAAGTTGACCACCAACAACAGTGAACACATCTGGATGGAAACCATTGTCAACAAGATTCACGTCTACAGCAGGCGCTGTGCCGACGTTGTACAAAGTATACTTTATGAGAATATCCATGTCTTCAACTAGATATTTGTTCAAAACTTGTTTAGATATTAGTAACTTTGCAACCGCAGCTTCTTCGTCTGCAGTAACTGCAGTAGTAACTACGAACACTAAAATCCATAGTTTAGTAGCCATTATCTGAAAACCAATTTACAAAATTAATAAACTAGGCACTGTAAAAGTAACACTGAAAATAATGAAAAATCTAAATGAAAATATTTAAAATAAAGTCAAGTATGTAAACAACAATTAATTTTAAGTATTCTTTTACCTTTATTGTCTTTATTTAGTCCGGTACAAAATAATAAAGAAAGAATCCGTTTCTAAGTTACAGCTCAAGAATTCAAGACGTGGCTGACATTTCACTCCACGCGTACACCAGAGTTTCTAGGCAGAAATTTTTAATTTACCTATGACTAAATGTTTTACCCATTTTATTTTGAAATTCATAAATTTAAAACATTTGCCAAGAAGTGCTTAGCAATTTAAATTTTTCAATTTGGAATTTTGTAGCTGAAATTTGGAAATTGTTACCTAGGGTGCGTTCCAAATCGCAACGAGGAAGTCAAAAAGTGGTTTTGGGACGCTCGGGGTAGAGTAATTTTCCAACTGTCAAGTTGAATTCTTTACACTACCATAGAAAAGGTTGAAAATCACTCCTGTCAGTGTGAAAATTAACAGTCAAATGCTCGTTCCAGAACGGGTTGATTTTTCAACTTTACCGGGCGATAATTACTCGGCGTGATTTGGAACATAGCCCTAAAGTAATTTGGCGGACGTTTACAAACGCACAGCAGAACTTACTTACCTATGACTGAATTTTTTACTCATTTTATTTTCCAATTCATTTTTTTAAAGTTTTTGCCAAGAAGTGCTAAACAATTTTAGTTTAGAAATTGTTTACACCCTTTAACTATGTTTTAGATTAGTAGGGTTTTGTTCATCTACATAATGCGTTTAATGTCAATGATCCAAAGATAGAAATGAGTCAAGATTGATATAGGTGTGTCATATATTTATGTCTTTTAAATTTGGCTGGATTATGGCATTGAATGTATTGAAGCCTTGAAGCTTTGAACAAAACGCAACGATAATATTCTTCTCTGTGAAAGTGTTAAGTACAAATAAGTATAGTTCGCTGCACATAAGTTGAACCGAAATGGCGGTCGTCCGCGCAGGTACAGCTACGGCCAATAGCACTAACGAATGTTTCGTGCGTGGCCCCAAATTTCTTGTTTTAACGACAGTAATAACGTCTCAGTAATTGTATATTATGAAGTCAAAAAAGTTTTGATGAATACATCCTGTTTAACTAGAATAAAATTGTCATAAATACTTAATATCGGATCATCTTTCAAGTTATTGTACATACTTCATGAACAACAGCGGTGTGGTGGTGTGGTCGTAAGGTATAATGAAATTGAACAGTTAAATTTATTAATGATTTTTTCCACCATTTTTGGTATCATACATGTTCATACCAGGCTATATGGATCAAATTTCCGACAGCCTTCCAGAGCTTCTAGAGCAGACTGGAGAAATAATTAAAAAAAAATCTATGACTGATTGTTTTTTGATTCGTGTGTTGTGCTTTATTAATTGCCGTCCTGTAAAACACACGAGAAAATGTTATAGTACGGTAAAATAATAGGTGGTCAAAAATCGACGTTGTACTAAATTATGACACAGAAAGAAGACGATGTCAAAAAACCTATTAAAGAAAAAGTTCCATTAGACGATGAAGCTTTAGAAAAGTGTGTAATACTTGTATTTAAATGTAATACATGTATTGTGTTTAAAATAATGCTTCCTTGCAATCCTGATATTCACCTGTATAATTTTACAGATTAGCGGTAGAGGAACTAATGCGGGAGGCAGTGCAAGGAGCAGCCAGAGCTCAAGTCCTAGGTCCCTCCGGTTGGATTAAAGTACCACCACAAAAAACCAATAAACGTTTTCTTGTAAATACATTGCGACATGCTGTAAATTCCAATAAGTACAAAAATTCACATAGTAGCCATAGGCAATCGCGCAAGGCATCCCCGCAAAGAGAGAAGTATCCCGAACCAAGTATTAAAAAAGACAGGTCTAAAAGGAAGCACTAAAATGGAAGACTTCAATGTGGACAGAATGTTAGTTAGTATTTTTGGTTGCCAAGAAACTGTATGGAAACCATCAGATAAAATACCAATTATCAATAAACAGATAGAGCGGCTCAAAAATGATATGAAAACATTCCTTATTACTAGTAACTATGACTTGGAAACAATTTTAAATGAGAGTACGGAACTGTGTACAGAAAGTAAGATATTGGTTGAAGAAATGGTGTCATGTAAGGATGAGATTGAAAAGGAAACTATGGCAGAAATTCTTAAATCAATAGAGAATCATGACATATTTACTAAAGAATTGCAGTCCATAATCTTTGCCTTAGATATAGTCTATGATGTTGTCCAGTGTGGTAAGTATGTGAAGGAATTTGATGATGGAAGGGAGGCCCAGAGTTTTTCTAGAGCAATAGAGGCAGTTAATGATTTAGTTCAATATACTGAAGTTCCAGTGGAAGGTTTCAAAGAACTAGAATTGTATACTAATACTAAACATACTGCACAGTTGATACTTGATCGATTGCTGCAGGATTTGGTCCAAGAATGGGATAGAATGGTGTCATGGACTGTGAAAGCCAGTACCCGCAAGTTTGTCATAACTATAACTCTTACTATAGAAGATACTCCGGCTGTTGTAGATATAATTAATGCATTAACTAAAAGCAAAAAGCTTACTGGAAAAGTATCTGAATTTGCTCAGTTTTTATTAAAAGATATTCTGACTGCTATAATAAAAAATGACTGTACAGTTTGTGCAGAGACAGACACCTGCATGACTGTCAGTATTAATTATAAACAGAATTACAAACCTCCATATGAGTCTGTAATTTTAAATCTTAGGATACTTTTTTTTTTTCTTAGCAATAAATTAAACATAGATTTCTTTAAGGATAATACAATAATGAGAATGATAGGACTTGAAATATGTAGTGACTTTAAGGAAGTGATAGTGAAAGATTGTTTTGTTGATACAGTACCACATAATATTAGTGACTTACAGAGTTATGGGAAAGTTACATCGCTGATACAAGATTTCCAGAACTTTTTAGCCATAATTAAATTTTTTCCTGATGAAAAAATCAGTTTACTGGATTATGTAAACAATATTGATATTTTATTTGCAAATAAATCCAGTCAACACTTTTTGGAAACTGCCCGATCAATAATGCTTAAAGATTTGAGTGTAACAATGTCTATTGGTGTTGAGACTATACCTGAGACTTCGTCTGAAGCTGGGTGTAGCTCTGATAAGAATACAGAAAAGGCTCTGCAGATCCTTGAGAAAACGATACCAAAAAGTCTATTTTATTTTCCGAGGTGCATGATATCGAAAACTGCTCAGGAGCTACTAGATTTAATATATACAATGATGGAACAAGCTGTACAATGCTCAGATGTGGTATGCAAGACAGTATATAATACTACAAGGCTGGTGCTTGAGTTATATGATGCTGTGGTTCCATACCATCATGAAAATTATTTGCAAACCATACCACAGTATGTTGGTAAGTAAGCATCACATATTTCTAAGAGTTTGTAATTTAAAAAAAAAAAAACGAATGTATTCTCAATTTAGTGGGAACTCTTGTGTAGGTTTGTTACATAAATCTTTTAAAGAGAATGGGATTTTTAAAAGATTTTCTTATCTCAAAAGTAAAAAAATTACATGTAAAATAACTTTGCTCTTATTTATTTTTAAGGTTACAGTAGACCTTCAATAATCAAAACCTATGTAAACTGAACCTTGACTTTTTTGTAATAAATCTGTGTTTTTTATTTTGCAACATGCGAAAAATATGTACCTTAAGTAGGAATTTGATAGAACTATACAAATTACAACTTTTGTACTTAAATTTCAGCTCTGTTTCACAACAATTGTATGTATTTGGCTCATAATCTGCTAACTCTTGGTGATAAGTGGTTAGTTCTCATGGAAGGCAGAGAGCTTGACTATCCAATTAGTTTTGTGGACTTAGTGCAAAAACTGCGTGATCTGGGTTGTAAACATTTAACCATACACATGCAGCAACAAAGGAAGCAGATCTTGGATAATATAAGGTCATCAGGTAAAAAAATTACATAATTTAATAATTCATCCTGAAAAAATAAAAATGCAAGAGATTTTAATAATTGTCAGTTATTATATTTTGTTTTTTAATTAAGATAATAATGATTAATGATGCATGTAGCAATGCAAATGTCAATATGAACAATGTGTTGCATTGTGAATGCAAATTTATGAATAAGAATTGCTTTGCTTTTTCTTTATAGTGCCTTGTTTTTTTGTTTCTCTAGTCAAACAGCATACTAAGTGTAAATTTTGCTTTTGCAAATTAAATGTAATTGATTGTGTCGTTTAACTTGCAGATCTAAATTGTATTGTTGTCAAGGATGTTTTAAGTGAGAATGCTGAAGCTGCCGTAAGACAATGTTTGAGACAGTTACAGTTGTTGAAAAATGTATGGATTGGTGTATTTCCATGTAATGTGTTTACCAGGTGATTGTTTTTAAACTTTATTTTTTATCACCTACACACATTTAAAAAGAGTTTTAAAAGACATATGCCAACTTTACTTATCTATATTGGGCTCGCGTGGTGGACTATATTCCAAACTCCAGTCCAAGGGTGGAAGTAGGAAGTAGTAAGCTGGTACACATGCGTACTTTAGACGACATATTTTGTTCAATATAGTTCAGGTTCTTCTTTCCCAACATATTTGATCCTTACCCAAACGCAAACCGCGCGCTGCATCTAGATCTTAGGAAGAAGAATTTAAGTAGTAATTGTAACGCGGCTTTTTTATTGATACTTTAGGGCGCATATAAGTTTTCTAATGTCTTGCCGTTTGCCATCGGCAGGTAATTCATCTTCACCCCTTAGAACCTAAATGGGCACGTACAGTGCGGTTTCATAGAAAACGCTTAGGTCGTGGAATGAGCTCCCTGTGGGGGGTATGGGGTTTTTCAAAAAGGAAGTAATTAGATTTTTATAGGGTCGGCGAGTGAAGTCACAGGTGTTGCAAGCGTCCAAAGGCGCAAGTAAAAAAATAACATAAACTGAAAACGATAAATTGTAATGGTTGAAAAAAACTTACTAAAATGTGTGCCATTGCTGGTTTTATTTACTATTTGTGTTTTGTTTTTTATGTTCTAAAAGTTTTAATTTTTCTAATTATTAATCTAAAAACAAAATTTTCGTTTTTTAATAATTTTATTTCTGGGAACTAGATAAATAGACAGGCCAATAATTCTTTTGTTTGAATCAATTAAGATTAAAATAAGGTTACCGCTTATTTCATTTAATGATATAATTTTAATATATAAATACCATGTCGGCATAAATAAATATAAACACCTATGTTACTCCTGAGCTGACGACCTGTTTCGACGATGCATCCAGCATTAAAATTTGTATTATAGCTTTACTATATATTCTAGTTTATTTATTTATAATGTTACTTTGTATAGTTATTAGTTATTTATAAGATGTAAATGTGTAGGCTGCGTCGAATAAATGATCTTTTACTTTTTTACTTACTAATCTTGAATAAAAAAGGAAATGTCACAAAATTTGCTCACATAAAACACTGTGTGGCTATGTAGATTCTAATTAAAATACAACGTACTATAAATAGGTTCTTTTAGCTTGTCTGCATATATGTATATAATATTTTTTAAATCTAATTGTCATACTTATTGCGTTTAAGGTTAATGGCCACATTGGTGAACATGTTTGTGGATGAGTTGATTCATCGAGTCTGCACTGTGGAAGATATATCAATGGAGATGGCAACACAACTTAGTGAAATGTATACACTTGTTGTACAAAAAACACCACAATTGTTTCAGGTACATTTTTAAAACATGTTCCTGCCTGATAATGTGTTAATATAGTTTGTTTTGTGCATCTTTTATTGTACATAAAATGTAACTGATGTTAGGCAAGGATTTTATATAAGGTTACCTTTGTAGAGGTTTCTTTTATTTATTAGATCTCTTGGAAATCTGCATTTTGTCATATATTTAAACGTCCAACTAAGTGGGGATATCAGTAGCAGGAAAGGGAAGCATAGTTAAACATAGTGCAGGTAAATAGAAAGTGGGGTACTAGGATTACGGACCTGATTTTTGGCTTAAAGATGATATAAATATATAATTATGGTACATTTTATCCCGGCCGAGAGTTCCTACTACGTCGCAATCGCAACAGTGCGAGGACAGAATACTACTTGTTTTGACTGATCATTTCTATGGGTACCTATATATTTAACGCGTTTGAAACAGCGGGGCAGTGTTCCCCCACGTTGCAACGTGTGTATATATATATATACATACCCACGCCCTCGGTCCAGTAGGCGGGGTCACTTTTAACAGAGACGAAGGTGGTCAAAATTCAAATCCGTTTATAGTTGTTTTTGCATTTTTCAGTTACAAATATTAAAACTTTACACAGTTTAAATATTAGCAGAATTTCACAGGCTTTAGTGTAGTCTTTCCTACTTTTTTTGCTGGTATATAGTCAGAGTGTTATGGTGTATAGTGTTTTGGTATTTATTTATACTATTTCTATTTATAGAAAGTAACTGATGTTGAAGAGCATGTGAAGTCATGGCTCAAGCTCCAAGAATTGATATTTGTATTGGGAGGTTCACTGAGAGACATAGAGAAGCACTGGAATGATGGCATCGGCCCTCTGGCCATCCACTTCACCACTGAGGAACTCCGCTCTCTAGTCAAGGCTCTGTTTCAAAATACGCAGTTTCGGGCCAATTTGCTGTCGAAAATTAAATAACTATCATAAACAATATTGCCGTTGAAAATAAGTAAATACAAAATAGATTTGCTGTCTAAAAAGAAATACGTAACGTATATAAATAGATGGTATCGAAAATAAGATGAAACTTATTTCAATAATATTTTAGTCATTATCTATATATTGGTTCTTGAGTGTTATATTCTTGATGTTAAAAATTCAAATTTGAAGTAAATATTTTGTGGATTTTTATATAAGTTTTTTCATTGTGTTGCTAATTAAAGAGGGAAATTCGAAGAAGAAACCATTGTCTGTCATATATATGTGAGGCGAAGGGGTTGACGAAACCTACAGTCAGCTATTTAATACCATATCCTGCATTAAACATGGGCTGTTTTTACATGGTGCTTACATAGCTCAGTTCATAGTATATGGTATAATAATGATTACACAATTAAGCAATAAGATGGATTTGGCTTTTTTAATACAGAAGATGACAAGGCTGCCGTACCGTACCAGTGTGCCCAGATTCAGATTTTTACCCTAGCAGGTATTGTAGTAGTGTAAGGTTTAATCAACGTTTATTAAACGCTGGTATTATTATTTTATATTTCATTCCAAAATTTATTCATTTAAACTGTAAAAAGAAGTTACTTGATTCTGGTCGGTATCGGTATCAACGCGATCAATTTCGCAACATTTTAAAAATAAGGTATATATCGGGCAACACTTGGAAAACGACGACAGTTCCGGAGTGCAACAGTATTTTTTTTTAGGAGTACGGACCTTTAAAGTGTTCGCCGAATTTGGATTGTTTCGTTTGAAACTAACTCCAAATTAGCGCCCGCCGAGGGAACTGCCTCTTCACTTCGACTCCTTGGAAGCCCCAATGGGTTTTCCATAGGTCATACACTCATCTTCCCGTAGCGCTATTTACACCACCGACAGGCAAGTGAGTCGAATCCGCAATCACCGCCCTAGGCGAATGGTTTCGCTCTGCTGTCCCTCCGCGACCATCTTCCCTCTCACTCTTCGGCCGTGCCATTCCTTGGCAAAACAAGGCCAAATATCTCGGTGTGACCCTGGATAGGCGTCTTAACTTCCGCGATCACACAAAATAGTTAGTGACCGAGCCGCTTTTGTCTTCGGTCGTCTATATCCCATGATAGGCAAGTACAGTAAGATGTCGCTTAGAAATAAGCTGACTCTTTACACCACTTGCATCCGCCCCATATTGGCATACGCCAGTGTCGTCTATGCGCTGACTTAACGCAAACTCCATAGACTCCAGACCCTCCAAAACCTTTATCTAGGCGGCCCCCAGATCCACATGGTTCGTCTGGAATGCTGACCTGCTGGACCACGGCACGGTCGAAAAGCCATTGTTAGGCGGCCTTGGCACTTACAAACCGCCCCTGACGTAGTAGTAGCCCACTCGTTCACCTCATATACGAGGTATCAAAGAGTGCCGTGGCGCTCCTTGCCCCCACTCACTCACAACTGCGACTGCGTAAAGGGGAACTCCCCTTCTGGCGCTGATTCACCTTCGGGTTCGAGGCTCACGGTTGAAGGTACGACCACAAGAGCGACAACCCAAGCCGAGCCGTGGAAGCCCTTGAGCGTTGGGCGCTATATGGGCTGAGACTCCTTCAGAGTCAGCCAACTGTAGTGTCATACAGGAAAATTGCTGTACTAACCAGCGCCGCGCCAACGTTCTTCTGCATAAAGAACCCGCCGTCCGCCCTACGTGCCCTGTGACCACTGATGGGGTTGCAAATCCGGACCGCATAAACTAAGAGGTACTATTACTAACCTACTTGGATATGCTGGACCATTAGAAACAACTCACTCAAGGGGCACAATGGGCTATCCGAAAACAAAAACCTTAAGAAATCTACGAACTCCCTATTTTTTCGTGGACGGACCCTACCAATGCAATCCTAACGCCTGCCCTTACCAAAAAGGCGTACGATTTTTCCCGTGTGACGAAACGGAACAGCACATAGTTTCTCGACAAGGAGCAGAATTAACACTGGTTCACGTACTCGAAGCCTACTGAGCGCAGCATTAAGCTAGCAGTTCGCGGGTTTCCTGAATACACCAACCGAATTGACATCGAACAGGAACTACGCAGCCTTGATTTCGAGCCGGAAATAGTAAAGATAATTCCAGCTCGCAACTCACGAAGAAGAAGCCTGGTCTTCGTACAAATTCGAAGAATACCGGATTACCAGTGTATCTTCAATATGCCAGAATAACTGTGTAAGACTGGCATTAGATTTGAAATCTGGAAATTCCGAAGAGTCTGAAACTGTTTGGCACTGTTGCACGGCTGTCAGAAATTCCGCCACTTATCACATCATTGTCACCTGTCGAGTCGCCTGTGTTTGCTGCGGGGGGAGCACATTGCGCATAACTGCACATGTCCCAAAGACGAGCCTCCATCCTGCGCTAACTGTCACGGCTCGCACACAGCCAACATCCAGAGTGTCCTGTTTTCCAAAAAGAAAACCATAATCAAGACAGCTGGAAGCCTCCATGGCCAAAATCGCTTCGCTTTTAAATACAACCCAAGACACCGCATACCCAAAGATCGAGGCTATCGTCGAGGCCAGTCCCACGACTACCTCCCTCATGGCACCGGCAAGCATTTCATAGCAAGAGACATCAAACGAGAAAACAGAAAAAAGCCCCCCTGAGTCATCGTCACCTCAAGTGTCTGAGCCAATAGGCTCTCAAGACTCCAGTGCCTCAACCCTTGAGCCAAAAAAAGGAGCTAACTGTCACGGCTCGCACACAGCCAACATCCAGTGTCCTTTTTTCCAAAAAGAAAACCATAATCAAGACAGCTGGAAGCCTCCATGGCCAAAATCGCTTCGCTTTTAAATACAACCCAAGACACCGCATACCCAAAGATCGAGGCTATCGTCGAGGCCAGTCCCACGACTACCTCCCTCATGGCACCGGCAAGCATTTCATAGCAAGAGACATCAAACGAGAAAACAGAAAAAAGCCCCCCTGAGTCATCGTCACCTCAAGTGTCTGAGCCAATAGGCTCTCAAGACTCCAGTGCCTCAACCCTTGAGCCAAAAAAAAAAAGCAATTGAAATCAAAATACAAGACGCCCGATGAGGTTGGTTCGCAGCCCAGCATTGGTAAACTAATACTGGAAGTACTGCAATCGGTCCTGACAACAATTATAAAAGATTAATTATCTTAGATTAGAGAAGATATCAAGGCTACGATCGTCGAAGGGACGAGTCAAATCCTCCGACACTTGCTCCGTCCAGGAATTCTCCAGCCTACTGAAGACTGATACTGAAAACTCTTGGTGCCAACTTCGCCGCTGCCAGCGGCTAGAAGGGGACACTAAATGCCCAGGACTAAGGTCCATCCTACTGCCTAAGCTCTCAACCTTTTGACCTCTTACATGAGTAGCAGAATACAAAAAATAGATGTCAACGGTGAAAGATCTACGAGATCAACAGTCACTATGGGAGTCGCTCAGGGCTCAATTTTAGGTCCTTTTCTATTTCTTATTTATATTAAGGATCTCCCATATCGTGTAAAAAAAACCATGACAGTGTCTTTTTACTTTTCAAAGTTTAGAGACGTCATACATGTTATGATGAATTGAATAATGCCTAATTTGTAAGATTATAAATTGGTTTAACGCTAATAATTTGTTATTTGATGGGAAATAAACCAAATGTGTTAAATTTACATTACCAAATGTTAGTCAGATTCAGACACGTATCTAATACCTTTAAACGAGCAATTCTTGTATATATGTATATATATATATATATATATATATATGTATGCAGGGGGTTTCGGGAACAAATCTATCTAGCTAGGTTTCATTTTTAGAAAACGTTGTTTTATCCGTGTTTTCAGGCAGTGATAAACTGAAAAACATGACTCTTCCTGACATCTATTGGCGAGTAGTAATTAGCAACACTAAAGCTATTTGACAATAGATGGCGTTATTAAGCAACGCTTAAGCTATTTGACAATAGGTGGCGCTGTTTAAAAAAAACGAGCAAAGCTCGGTCCTCCAGGTACTAAATATTAATGGCGAGCAATTAGAACTTGTTGATTCAACAGTTTTTCCTGGCATAACGCTGGACTCCAAACTTTAATAACCTAACCAAAAAACTTAGCTTTGCTGTGTAATCACAACATAGAGTGAGTGCGCGAAGTTAAAACTAGAATAGCAACAGGAATATCAAAAACAATATTACGACAAGGGCGGGAAAACAGTACGATTATACAGTAAAGGTGATCTAGTCAAAATCACGAAAGTAAATTTGCAAAGTGATGGTAAGAGTTTCGGGTTACATGCGTTTTAGGTAATGGCCGGTACAAACTAGCACCTATTCCGGGATTTGAAGGTATGACAAATAGAGTAGAGTAGATAGAATAATCAAGATTGTGATTGATTGAAGAAATTTTATAAATAGTGATCCTTGAAAATTGACTGGTTCAAGTTAAACAATTTAAGTATGTTTTTATTTTTAAGTTGAAAATAATGAAATTATAACTAGCACCTATCTATTTAATCTTAATGACAAAATAATTTTATCTTATAACTTGAACGGTTTTGTAAAACGTCACCGTCGGCCAAATGTAAGTTTTTTTTTTTTTTTTTTTTTTATACCACTAAGGTGGCAAACAAGCTTACGGCCCGCATGATGGTAAGCGGTCACCGTAGCCTATGGACGCTTGCAACACCAGGGGTATCACTTGCGCGTTGCCGACCCTTCAGAAATCTAATAACTTCTTTCTTGAAGAACTCCATACTGTAGTCCTTGCAGAAAACCTTGGCAGGGAGCTCATTCCACAACTTAAGCGTTCGCGGGAGGAAGTTTCTCTGAAACCGCACTGTACGCGAACATTTAGGTTCTAAAGTGTGAGAATGAATTCCCTGCCGATGGCGAGCGGTGCGATGGTAGAAAGTAGCCGTGGGCATCATTTCGAACAATTCCTCAGAACACAACCCATTGTACAAGCGGTAGAACACACACAGTGAGGCAAAGTCTCTCCTCAGACTTAAGGGCTCGATATCGCAAGTGAGTTTGGAATCGTCGACAATTCTCACAGCCCGTCGTTGAACCGAGTCAAAAGGGCCAAGCTGGTATCCGGGTGCACCTGCCTAGAGATGGCAGCAGTACTCCATATGGGGCCGAACCTGCGACTTGTAAAGTAACAACCTTTGCCCCGACGTGAAGTACTGCTTCGCTCTGTTGAGTACACCAAGTTTTTTGGACGCCAGCTTCACCTTATCTTGTAAATGATCTCGGAACTGAACATCGCTGGAGATGTCGACACCAAGGATCCCAATGCTCTTGGAGATGGAGAGGGGAGTGTTCTGGAATTGTGGGACCACAGTGAATGGAGTTTTCTTAGCGGTGAACGCGCACACTTGCGTCTTTGTAGGGTTGAATCGGACCAAGTTTACCCGTCCCCAGTCAGAGACCTGGGACAGTGTGGTCTCGATTTGAGACACAAGTTCTCCGCGGTTTTCCTCCACAACGGAACGAGGGATGTTTGCACGACCCGTGTAAAAAGCGTCTCCAGTACTGTCATCTGCATAGCAATGTATGTTGTTGATGTCCAACATGTCATTGATATGCAGTAGAAACAGCGTAGGAGACAGCACAGAGCCTTGCGGGAAACCAGCATTAATGTCCAGGCTATCAGAGCAACTACCGTCAACTACGGTTCGTATGCGTCTGCCGGACAAAAAGCTAGCCACCCATTTGCACAAACCCTCGGGCACTTCGTAAGATGGCAACTTCGATAGAAGACCGCGGTGCCAGACCCGATCGAACGCCTTCGCTATGTCCAGGCTACATGCCAATGCCTCCCCCTGACTCTCAATGGCTAGTGCCCATCGGTGTGTGAGATACACTAGAAGGTCACCAGTCGAGCGACCGTGGCGAAAGCCATATTGACGGTCACTGACCAGATCGTGTACTTCTAGGTATCTTAGAAGCTTACATTGATTGATCACACGCTCCATCACCTTAGAGATGAGAGAGGTAATAGCGATAGGCCTGTAATTCGATGGATCTGATCTATCGCCCTTTTTGGGCACCGGGTGCACATTCGCAGTCTTCCATGAAGACGGAAATTGCCTAGTGTGGTAGGAAAGCGCGAAGAGGCGCGTGAGTACAGGACATAACTCAGGAGCACACTGCTTAAGCACCACTGCTGGTATACCGTCTGGCCCACTCGACTTATGAACGTCTAGAGAAAGCAACGCCCGCCTGACCTCCATGTCTATGGGCCAAGTCACCATCGGTCTTTCGCAGTGGTGGTAACGACGACTGGCAGAAGTTCCCTTCGGCAGCTTTGGCAAGCGACCAGAAAGCACGACTCCCAGAAGGATAGCTCGCAAGTCGCCCACCTATTTTGCCGATGAATTGGAATTTTGCTCTGGCAGTTGCTTTCTTACTGAACCTCGAGGCAGCATTTAATTTGCGTTTTAACTCAGAAATATTCGGATACTTATTAAAACGAGCCGTGGTCCAAGCCTCATATGCATTTTGCTTAAGAATTTTAGCTTTTCTGCAAGACCTATTAAACCACGGTCGTTTTTTGACGCCGGCAGCTACTCGCGGGTTAGGAATATAGCATTCCATACCAGCAAGGATTGTCTCAGTGACTGCGGCTGCGCAGACGTCAGGATCTTCTGAGTTAAAGCAGATCTGCCTCCACGGGTACGATACGTAAAATTCTCGCAATCCATCCCAGTCTGCCGACTTATAGTGCCACACACGACGCCAATTAGTTGGCCCAGAAGGATCAGGTTGTGTGAATGACACTTGAGTCCGAACGAGACAGTGTTCTGAGGAGCCAAGAGGCGCATCCACTGAGACGGAGTATCCGTCCGGACGAGTAGTCAGCAGAAGGTCCAGTAAGGAGCTCGTATGTTCCTCAATATCTGGTATTCTCGTTGGAGAAAGTACCAGCTGAGAGAATCCATAGGTCAGAGCAAATTCATGAGCAGATATCCCAGCATAGTTATTGGTTCGAGAACTGAGCCACTCGCGATGGTGGGCGTTAAAGTCTCCCAAAATAACTAGTTCTGCTGTGGGATATTGCTCTAGAACTTTGTCAGTCGTCAAACTCAGGTGCGTGAAGAGTCGAGTGACGTCCGTGTCACCGCTATGAGACCTGTATAGGCACGCATAGATACGAGTGTGGCCGCCGTAATCTACGCGCACCCACAACATCGACAGGTCCCTGTCTTCAAGGCTATGAAGGCGGCGACAGCAGATATCCTCCCGGACGAACATACATACACCGGCACGACTCATAAAATTGTGTTCGAGTTTGTAGCCGGGATAGTGAAGGTATGATGTGTCGGCCGGGCAGGATATCTGCGTCTCCGTTAGAAAAAGAATGGTCGGCTGCGCAGTTTCGAGATGGTGGTGGACTGCGTTAAGATTGGCGTGAATACCCCTGATGTTGCAAAAATCCACATTATATGTGGATGGAGTAGCCGCTGTGCAAACTCTTTTCTTTTTCTTTCTTATGGCCATAATATATAAAAAAAGTTACTAAGACTAAGAATGATTCACTGCACAGACAGCATAGAGGACAAAAGGTGCGGTTCTAAGACTGCCGAAGCTCGCCACAGATGATACGGTTGCTGGCACGGCGGGCGGAAGGGCCCCTGATCCCCCTCTGTTGTAGTAGCCGGGTCCACTCCGGTCTCCTTCTCTGGCACGACTACCACTTCAGATACTTTACACAGGCTGGCGAATCAGCCTCCCAGGGCGGAGATTAAGTGATCCCTGGGTTCGGGATCCCGTTTAACCTGCGGGCGGCCAGCGGTCAGCCGTTTCATCAGGTCTCCCTGACCGCCGAACCAGCACGCTGCGTCTACGCCGAGCATGACAGCAACAAACACCGCCGGTCCTCCGCTGTCCGCGCAGCGAATGCTCAAAGAGCTCTGGCAACCTTACTCACCGCCAGGAACACAACACTACTCAATGTTAGTGTTATTATGGCCGCGGTTTTCTGTAAGGTGGAGGTACTTCCCCAGTTCGGGCCGCTCATTCGAGCAAGTACTCGCTATGCCCTGCTTTAGTTGTTCGGTGGCTTATTCGAGCGAGTACTTGCAGTGCCCTACCTCTCTTATAATTATCTGGTTTTACCAGATACGTGTATGAGAGCATATACGACGTCAGGATGGACGAGTGTAAGGTTGAAGTAACTTTTAGTAAACGCTGGTATCATTATTTTATATTTTATTCCCAAATTTATTTATTTAAACGTAAAAAAAGTAACTCGATTTTAGTCGGTATCGGTATAAACGCAATTTTTTTAAAAAAAAAGGTATATATCGGGCAATACTGGGAAAACGGCGACATTTCTGAATTAATTGACTATATGGACATGGAAAAGTGCAGAATAAACAACAAATTGGTATCGCCCTGGTGTTTTATTGCAGAGGTCTTACAGTAAATTCATAAAATCCAGCATTAATAGCAGGATCGGCTACCCAGTTGAATTCCTTCAACTCGAAAAGTATCAGCAAAAAATCATAAATATAAAAACATTGCATTTAAAATATATAAAAATACTTAATAATAATTAATTTAATAAGCACAGCCTACACTCACCAAGGGGGAATTTTTAACCCGCCAGGGCTCGAAGTTCCTTGAAAGGTGAAATCGAAACCCCTAGGCCACCACCGACTTTTTACAAACTGACCCCGAATTTAATAAATACACATAGAGCCCGGCCCCTCGTAGCCGCGTCATGATGCCGTGTAGTCTATGGAAATACATCTATTTAAATAATTTAACTTTAGATATTATAAACTGATTTATTTTATCTACAGATTTGATAAAATTAAGTTAATTTAATTAATCTAAATTAAATATATTAAAAAAGTCCTTGTCCATGTGGTAAAATGGCAAGAACGCCGGCTACATTACATCTTTGAATCGCAATAATTTTGAGAGACCAGACCTCTTGTCACACGCAGCGGCGACCAAACGAGGAATCGTTTGTCCGATGGATCTTATGGACTAAGCGTCTCAACAGCAAACGGTCCAAACACAAAGTCGTTCATTAATAACCTGTATCTGAGCCGTATGCTGTTTTCTGCACCAAAAGATGCCGCCCCGGCCCCTCTAGATGTCTCCTGAAGATGAGATTGGGCTAAAGTGTCGACACAAATATCTCCTACATCATAGCCCATTCACGCTCCCAAGAGACAAGAGTTAAACCATCAGGTCTCTTGCCATCTAGTATCCAATGGGTTCAAGGGTCGTCGGAACGTTAATACTTGCAAGAGCCCTTCTGATGATGTCGTTGAGGGAACTGTAACGAGAGAGTTTTCTTGCAGTCTTACGACACGAGAGTCCATGTAAACCGCAACGGTTAACGCTAGTACCACATGGACTCATATGTGGATGTCATACCGATGTTCCGGGACGATTAGCTACTGCTATTCGAAAGCTCTTATTATCTACAGAGTATCAGTGCTGTAGCTTGTAATGCAGCTTATATTGGGTAAGAGACCTTTTTGGCACTCACTAATCAACTTTAAGGATTACTCTTTTAGTTAAATTTTATGATATTGTTTTAGTTTTTTATTATTTTTAAGTACCTATTGTAAATAAATATTCTTCTTTTTGTCTAACAGTGTACACTGTTAGGCTTGCGAATGGGATTTCATGAAGCCAATTACCGAACACCTTCGTTGAAATGGCTAAAATACGGGATTGGTCAGAAATTATTTTTGAACTAACGCCGCATCCCACAGTTTTTGTTGACTTGATTTCTTTGGAATGCATTCCAATTGATTAGAAAAAATTAAGATGAACACCTCCAAAGCTTCTGATACAAAAGTAAGTTGAAGTGAGTCACTACTCTGTAAATTTTTTTACTTAAATTGTGAACACTGTGTACAGATTTGAGGAAGGCTGGTAACGCAACATTAGCTATTTTCCTGATGCCTATACCATTTTTTTTTACAGGCAAAGATGCTTGATTCCAAGAATTTGTATCTTTGGCTAAATTATAAATAAAAACATAGTTGTCCTGGCTCGAGGTCAAATCTTTACGTGTAGATTTCATAATAAAAATATATAGGCAGTATCTAAATAGCATTTTCTGTAAAGTATTTTTCAAATTTTGCCCTGCAGACTAGTAGAATAGTAAATTTGAATCGGGTCACACTGCATAAAGTACATCATGGCTACGGTCCAGCAAACGACCACAAAATACCACGTATTAAGTTGGTTTTTGTTGTAGATAAACATCTGGACCCGTAGTCGAAATTTGACAGTGACAGTTAAAGTTTATTTACTTTCGTAAACTGTAGATTTCTGCCTGTTATAAGGTATTCTGGCTTTTAACTGTGATTTTTAAGCAAAGATGAATCTATTTTATAAATAGTTTAACGAATATAAAACACAACAAAATTCAAGTATTTATTAATAATAATAAACTGATATTTGACAATGACAGATATAACAACTAAAAAAAAAGAAAAATCATGTTATGAGCAATGGTTATTTGTAGTCAGTTGGTTTAAGTTGGATTATTTTAGAGGACCCGTGGTTGTGACGCCATTTGGTTATATTAGGTCGAATATGGTCGTTGTTTATCGTACTTGGACCGCACTCTTTGTTGCTGTTTTATTGCCGAATTTATTGTTTTATTGTTTTATGATGGATTGTTCGATAATGATTCTTACAACTGGTTTAATTTCCAAAACATGACTCTCGCAGAAAAACACTCATAGTACGTTTGCCAAAAAAGAAATAACAACATGGAAAACATAACCTTACTTTATTCTTGATGTTTTATAAACAAATCAATCAAATGATCTGATTTGAATATAATGAAAGTATTTAAGAAACATTAGAAAATGCGAAACTTAAGGGTGTTACTAAAAAACAGAGGTTTGGTATTTACGCCTAGTCGGACCTATGCCACGACAAAAAAGAAAATCCCAGATCCAAATGAAGAGGAACAGTTGCCAAGTAACAAATTTGTGATTTTTACATATTTTTGATTTCGTTGCGAAAAAGTCTCTTCCTCAGCACCTCCTTTTGTACACCCCAACCCAGAGTAAATATAGGTCGTAAAAACAACGGAACATCTCTGTCACACAAAGCACAAAATAAATAGGTGCAGCAAGTCCACCTAAGTTTAAGGCACCTACCGTCACGGGTCACAGTTACGTACCCTTACCCTAACCCTTGTAAATTCCTTACAACATTGTTTATATGAGGGCAGTTCTTAAACCTAAACTCCTCTAGATAGTAAAAGTTAGGTACCAAATTTCCTGAAGCTGATCCAGAATGCATAGGGGAAGTTTATAAAGAGATTTTAGAATGCCCACCTCTATTAATTATTCAACTGTCAGGTTGAAGTATTTACACTGCTTTAGATATGGTTGATTTTTGCTCCTGTCAGTGTAAAATTTTTTGAATTGGTTGTTCTAAAATGGTTGAAACATCAACTGTATTACGCAATTGTTCCGAAAGTCTAAAGTTTAGAGAGTAAAATTGATTTTGAATGCAGTATTGGATAAAAAATTAACAAATAAATGAGAAGTATTTAGAATTAGGCCATTGGTTTTTTTTATGGTGGTGATGGCGATTAACCTAGAATCATGAAGTACAAGTGAAGAAAATTTTTAAAGTTTGCAATTTTAATTTCAACCAAAAATAATATTTCTAAATAGGGTTCTATTCGGTCAGGGTAATAATAGTTTTCCACACATGCTGTACAAGAATGTTTTTTGCAGTGTTTCAGTATCCAGTTAGCAAAAGTTCAGACAGGCGAGTGTATGTGTGGGGCTTGGCAGAGACAGGTGCTCTTGGTATACATCTTCCAAGAAGTGGTAAGAGAGGGAAAAAAGCATATAAAAATAACTTCACTATGGCCTGGTACCCCATGAGATCCAGCTTTGCAGAAAGATTTGATGTAATTGTTTTTTTATTTTGATATTGATCACAATATTGTCATTTTAAGTCTCTTGTATAATGAATATTTATAGAAAAAGACTTAGGTGTTGATTGTTTAGGTGTTTGAACATACATAACTTTTTCACATAGTAAATTGCAACATCACTATGAATATCCAGTAGTGTGGTTATACTTGAGAAATGTAAATTTTAATCTAGGTTTTAGTATATGCCACATGAGAGGGCCTAGTAAAAAATTAAGTCCTTGATAATTTTCAGGTGACACATATTGCATGTGGCTACGGATTCACAGTGGCAGCAATAAAAACTAATGAGCAACATAAAGTATTTGGTACTGGCATTAATACTGACTCCCAAATTGGGTATCATGCACCACGAATTGGTCATCCTCTAGAGACTTTGCTCAGCCCAGCACCTATTTACATTCCCTATCAGTCATTGGATTCTAAGGTATGTGTTAAAGTCAGTATTGCAATTATTGTGTGTAAATGACTATGTGAAACATTGGTAGATTGTGTTCACTAAATTTGTATTACTACTAGTAGTTTTGTATCTTTGTCTGCCTTTGTTAACATGAAAGTTTGAATAACTAATTTGAAATGTGACCCCTTAATAATCATAATTTCTATGTAAGATAAGCTAAAACCATTCTTATAGTATTATAAGGAAGATGATGATGTATGTAAAATGCCAAAAAATAATTGATTTATATCTTTGCTGCAAACTTTTGACTTTAAGGGGTAGAAAACACTTAACTCAATGTTCCATATGCATGTGTAAGGTTTATTTTTTTCTTTTTTGTGGGGTTCTAAAAGTGTATTTATTTCATTAAATTTTATTTTGGCTATGGTTAAGAAAACCATCATGATTATAACTAAGTGATGTTTTAATTAATTAACACTATTGATACACTTTTTTTTTTTAATTGTTAAAAATAATTATTATTTAAATTTTTAAATAATTTAAATATAATAATTTAAGTACCTGTATTATACAACTTAAATGATCACACAAAGGTATCTTCATTTTCTTGTCAAAAGCTGGAATTAAAATGTTCAAGTTAGTTTTATGTTCTATCTGTGAAAGTAGAAAAAATATTCAAGAAGATGATGATATGATATTAATGTGTGAAGTATTTTAGGTGATTTCTGTGGCAGCAGGACGGGCACACACTGCAATTCTGACGGACAAGGATGGTGTCTTCACATTAGGCAACAATGCCTATGGACAGTGTGGACGCAAGATCAACACCAACGAGGAATATAAAGGCAGTATGCTTTCACATAATATAAAGAGATTGGGCAAAGAAAATATACTGGAAATTTGTTGCGGGCAGGACCACACGTAAGTATTGTGTTTAACACTGAATTGTATCCGGACATAAGATAAGAGCTTCCAGTATTGTCAATAAAATAATCATGTAACAAAAAAAAGGACTTAAAAATCAAGGCCTTAAATCAGATTAGATATTGAGCTATTTCTAAAAAGGTAGATAATACAAGTATATAGTAAGTAAAAATATTTGTTTTAAATTGATGCAAAATTTAGGAGGATATATTAGTAATCTGTAAAATTGTGCATTTTTGGTCAAACAATAAATAGAATAGAAACAATTTATCTTTTTTCATAATAATAATGATTTTAGACAAACCACACAGTGCCGTCTGGTCCCAAGCAAGGCTTTTAATGTCAATACCAGACAACGGATACATCTACTACATATATACTCTTTATATATATATTCCCTTGCTCTGTAGTTCTGACCCTCAAAGTACTTCGCGTAAGCCTATAGTTCTACTGCGACCGCTGTGATTCGCCTTGGATGCGACGGATGTTGCGGGAGACGAGGAGCGAATTAACTTGGGATTGATACTATATTAAGTTTTACTTTCTCTAAATATGAATTACCTAACCTTAAAAAAGTGTCTGTTGTTGGATTAGATGTTTGGAGATCCATCTTAGGCTATTTTCTGCATATGACGTACACAGCTACTCTACCCCTGCGTCTCACCGCGCCTTACCTTGGGCGCAGTGCAGCGTTTGCAGTGGGACTATATTCATTTTGTACAACTACAGATACCAAGTGAATATTTTAAAAATTTTCAGTCTGTTCATAACAGAGTCAGGGAAGGTTTACGCATGCGGTTGGGGTGCCGACGGACAGACAGGGCAAGGACGATACGATAGTCAAGGCATCCCATCGCTCGTGAAGGGAGATATCACAAGTGAGAAAATTGTGAAGGTTGCCTCCACTGTTGACTGTGTTTTAGCATTAAATGGTATGTAAACATTCTAGTTTTCAGTATTGGTTTGAATTTTAATTTGTTCTTTTAAAACTGACCCTAATCTTGAGGGGTCATGTGGGGCATTAAATTTTTTTTCGAGTTGGTTATCAAATGAAATCTAAACAATACACATACATTGAAAGTGAATTTTACAGGTTTTTTTTTGCGACTTGTTAAGCAGCAACCTTTGCCCCGACGTTTAAAAAACGTTGAAAAAATCACTCCCTCACTCTCAAACTCACAAGCGTTGTCGAAGTTATAAAATAAGGGTCACCCTCTAAACTCCATGCTACAGCATAGGTTGTGTTCGCTCTTCGGCGCAGCATTATGTAGTTTGGTATAAAATTGTTAACCAGTACACTATTGTTATAGATAAAGGCGAGTTGTTTGGATGGGGCAACTCAGAGTACGGCCAAGTACCAATGGCGACCAAACAGCAGCAGGTAAACATGTCCTACGCGTTGGTTAATTTCACCCGCGGACTGGGAAAAATCATCGACATAGCTTCTGGTGGTTCCTTCTGTTTAATCGTTAATGGTGAGCCCTCCTAATTATAAAACAAAATACAACTACATTCTAAGAGCGCTAACTCTTTGCCACGCATGCTTAGGTACTTAAAGTAGAATGCATAATGAATGAATGAATGATTTCTGAACCTATTTATTTATTTTGGTTTTTTTTTCTGTATTTGTGATGTAAGACCTTGCTTCGTGTCAAATTTCATGATTCTAGGACGACGGGAAGTACCTACGTTAAGTTTGGATTAATTTGATAATGTTTGGCAGTCTCAAATATGGGTCAAAAATAGCCTAATTTTTAAATTGCGTTGACTTACAAGCTTGATTTTTTACAGCTTCAAGGGACCTTAGGCCGTAGTATTTGACATTAATTTCAACCTGATACCTCCACGCGGTCCTGAGAAAGAAAGTCTTGACAGACAGACAGACGGACAACAAAGCGGACAATTACGAAACCTAAAAATTAAATGAAAGTGTTTCTCATCAACAATTTCTAGATTTTCGTTGAAGACACTCTTTGGTTTTGGGTTAAGGTCACCTACTCGATAGAGCTGAGCGAAGCGAATAGTTAGTTTACATCATTTGTATTTTGTAACTAACAATTCGTCTTTTCAGATCAAGGCGACGCTTTCGTCTGGGGTTTCGGTCTTCTAGGACTTGGGCCAAACGTCAAACACTCTACAGAGCCGAAACTAATCCCTCCCGCTCTTTTTGGTCGCAACGAGTTCAATCCTAATTGCTTAGTAGAAAAAGTTGCCTGCGGCATAGGGCATTTGGCTGCTATCACAAATAACGGTGATTTGTACACATGGGGAAGAAACAGGCATGGTTGTTTAGGTTTAGGCCATGAGAAAGATCAACATTTTCCTTTAAAAGTGTCCGTTGGAGCACATGCTTTGAAAGTGATGTGTAGTGTTGATCATACTGCAGTTTTATGCAAACCTTTTGTGTAAGTTAGATTAAGTTAATAGGTAGTCAAATAAAGTGATTATAAGACGTTTTGTAGTATTTTCTTAATATATTCATTATAAGTGTACCTATTCTACCATGTTAATCTTTTGAAGAAACCTGCAATGTAGTTCAGACTATATGTACAGTTCTTTACTCAAGGAAGTCCAGGATTATGTGTCCTTTTGAAGTGACAGTGGGCTGGTCATGTCTATCGGAGGACCAATGGCCGATGAAGCACACGTACGGAAAGGTGAAGTGTGGGATGCCCTCCAGCCCGGTGGACCGACGACTTTAAAAGGGTGACCGGTGGTGGCTGAATTCGAAAGGCCGAGGATCGAGAGAAATGTGCGCCATAGAGGGGGCTTAGCTCCAACTGCCTTAATTGAAATTGTTCTTTTTGTAAAGATAATGTGTCGAGCGAAGCGATCGAAGACACGCCGCCGAAGATCGTTCAGGCGTGGCCCTACGCTTACTGTTCATATCATCATATCAGATTTTAAACAGGAATCTCTAGAATCCATTAAATGCTATCAAGTGCCATCACATCACATCACATCACATCACATCACATCAAAAACAACAAAAGTAAATAGGGCTGAAAGAGAAGCTTTAATATTAATACCTATAAGACAATTGACCGATGTCGACACTGCAAAAATAGTATATTTTAGCTATTTCCATAGTTTAATGATATATGGTATCCTATTGTGGGGTAGCGGTGCTGATGTAAATACAATATTTTTGTTACAAAAAAGGGCAATTCGTGCTATTTATAAATTAGGATCTAGGATATCTCTGAGGGATAGGGAAGGGGGTTTAGGGAAGTAAATATTTTAACTTTAGCGTCGCAGTACATATATGAAAATCTTTTATAGGTACATTAAAATATCAATAGTTTCAGCAAGAAAAGTGACATTCACAAAGTAAATACTAGAAGTAAAAATAAGCTGTTGGTGCATGATACACGTCTACACAAAATAAGTAACTCTTTTATGGGGCAATGTATACACTTTTACAACAAAGTTCCCAATGATATTCAAAAGCTATCAATAAGTACCTAAATTTAAATCTTTTATCAAACAAGTACTTTGTAAAAAAGCATACTACAATATTTCAGACTATGTTAATGATAAAAATCCTTGGGACTGAAGATGCTCAATTACAGGATGCATAGGTAAACCAAATTAAAATGGAAATAATATAAAATTGTACAGCTTAAAATTTTTATTTAAAAATTTGATTGTATTTTTAGTTTTTATGATTTTTTTAAAAGAGTAACTATCGAGTTTCTTGCCGGATTCTTCTCGGTAGAAATCAACAACATTGTGAACCGGAGGGAGGGTGGTAGGATTCAAAAAATAATATTTCATAACTTTGACGATTCAAAAGTGATTGTAAAATCCTTATTTAAATAAAACATTTAAATTAAAAAATGTATCTATAATGAATTTATACTGAAGTAAATTATTTATAACTTTATACTTAACTAGTAGTTAGGGACTGCATGTGTGACAATTAGTCTTTCCTACTAATCCACAAGAAACTCTAGAACAACTAAAGATCTGACAATCTTGGCTTTATAAAAGAATTGCCTATAGTAACAAATGCTTACAAAATATTTTACATTTTCATTATAATACATCAAATATAGCTCAAAATGTCTACATGCACTACACATATACTTATAACTATGATTATAATATATACTACGTTTTTCTAATTCTAATTTGTAAACTTAAAATCAAGAAAACTATGATTTTGGCTCAAAGCCTAAAACAAGCAAGAAAAAGTAGAGTCCACTTATGATGTCCATTGCAATCACATTAAATATATATATATCACTATTCTGTTAAATGAAATTTTTCACATCACTGATTCAGATTTTCCCAAACTTATACTATAACTATACATATTTAGACTTACATTTATAAACCAACTGAAAAAACAATATATTAAATTAATTAACTTTGTCTACTGAATTACTGAAAAATTCAAAATTGACTAATTAATTATTTATAAATAATTAATAAAGTTTTAGGAACAGAAACACATTGTTTATATTAATGATTTAAAATCTAATTTTGAAGAAAAAATTAGGTATATTAATTATTTTTTGTTTTCACAGTTTAAAAAGCACTTATCTATTCATATGTTTTCACAGTAGACAAAAATAAAATAAAATTATTGTAATGAAATAAAATCCCGGTCCAAGGACTCAAAACATTAATAACGGAAAAGAAACTTAAAGGGAATTATACCTTAATTTAGGGAGGAAATGGATAGTTGTATGACCGGATACCGGATTTCCGGCCTTCACACAAACCGATTCGCCGGATGTCCGGCTCAGCTCAGCTCTTATATTGCTCGCAGTATTAGTACTAGGTGTACGCAAAAGTGTCAGTGTTTTTCTCTAATATATACCTTAAATGACAGTTTATATCCTCATTTCCTGAAAGCAATTTGGAAAATATTAAAATTTTTTTTTGAATTTTTAAATACACTTAAATAACACCAGTAAACAGAAGCAGCAGGGTACAGTACAGTTCCACATAGTCATGGCATGTCATAAAATTGATGACACCATAGCCCCCCCCCTAAGGGAAATATTTTGAGGAACTGCGGCTCAAAATTATTGTTTTGCCCTAAAGTACCTGTGTGCCAAACGGCTAAACTCTACATCGATTTGCGGTTTTCGAGCGAAATTGCCGTTGTACACCTGCCTCTATATAGCGGGGTCAGCTCACACCGAGACGCGCGGCGCGACGTGAAGCGGCGCAGCCTGCAGTCTCGTGTCACTTCGAGAAACGAGACGCGACGTGACGTAAAATTGCTGCGTGCGGCGCATCCCAACGGGTAGATCGTATTTTTGCGGACGCGGAAGATGACCCATGAATAGAACTACCAACCAGGGACTTTCAACCTGCCCAATCCTCACTTACATTTTTTTTATTCAGCTTGTAAACTTTGAAGATAAAAGGGGGGAAGGGGCGCCGTTAAAATAACAAAAAGTGCTAAGTGTTTATATGACATCATATCTGCTGTAGAAAGTAACCCTACTTTTAAAATATAAAACCCCCCCATATCAGAACCTATTTCTAATAACTGTAAAATTTTCTTTTTTTTTTTACCTTAGAGCCTTCTACTGCACAGATAAAAAGGATTTCTCTTCACAAGACGAAGTACTTTCTTAAAATATTTAGTTATTCCAAAAATATATTTTCTCAGATTAAAAATATATTTTTGTTATAAAATTACCAACTGTCTGTTTCTGATACTATTTTATTCTTAGATTTTTTGTTATTTTAAGATAAATATGCTTATTTTGATATTTAGTTTAATTTCAGTGAAAAAGATGGACTTTTTAAAGAATTTAAGGATTAAGATATTTAGATAAATCTAAATAATATCAACAGATGGTGTTATTTGTTGTACAGTTATTGACACTAAGTTAGAACGTGCTATTTAGAATTATTATGATCTAATGACAACTTTAATAATTAAATCGTTGAGGAATCAATTTGGACAAATACAATAATCACAGATACTTGATAAGAACGCAGTTAGATCTCTAAGTATGGTGTTTTTGAATTGTCGTTACTGTGTATAAGTACCTTGATTTGTCATTGCATATTTTCAAACAGAAATATTTATTACCTACTCTGAAGAATCAATTAATTAAATCTAATTGCTAGAAAAAAGAATAAAATTTCTTATTCTAACAAAAAAATTCCTTAATGGAAATCGAAACATCTTTCACTTAAAGAATAAATTATCTTTGACTCGATTCATTTGTTTAATTGCATTGAATATTTTTTGTCTTGGTACAATTAAATATTTTCAAGATTTTTTTACTTTTACTAAGTAAATATTCTCTTACATCTACAGGGAGAGGATCATTGTCTTCAAGTTAATGAATTTGCTTTGATACAAAGCAATTTGCCTTTTTTCAAGTAATCTGTTTTTACTGTGTGTACCATATTTCAAGTTGATACCATTTCGAATGCTGAGAAAACAGCAGTGACATACAATCAAGAATTTTATCAAAAAATGGCTGGATATTGACCTCCTATCTAGTATCTGCTTGGATATAGTCTACTATCCGGTAAATGAGGCCAGATATTGCCATTTCATTGCATCTCTAATTTAAATAATGGACCAGGAAAAATCAAAAATTGTATGGTAAAATTAGGAATGAAATTATATTGTACAGAATTGAAGTGAATTGAGTTAAATGCTTGTCCACCACAATTCATATTATTGAATGAGAGCTCTGAATATTAGTTCAGTATATCATCTCATTCAATACCACATTGACTATTGTTTACACTCATCATGAAAAGGTTCTAATGTGCGAAAATCTCGCCAGGCTGGTGGCAGTAAAGAAGTGTGATGCAAATGGCAGCTGCAACGTTTACAGGGCTCACTGAACAAGTTGACATAACTGTGAAGCCAAGTCATAAAAGAGCGTACAGCTAATTCTGGTAAAGTTGGAGAATAGAAGTGTAGCATTGCTGCATGGGCATTTTCTGTAACTTTTCTAAAGACATTATGCCGTGACTCTGTCCATAGATCTAATGTTTCACCGTAACCTTTGACCATAACCCACTCCATAAGTAAACCTTTAAATGCAACAACTGCCTTCAAAACATGGCTCAGGTTTATCTGTACAACAGCATTACTAGCAAATGGTCTAGAAATTGTTATCTTCATGTCGTTGTATGACCTATCTATGTTACTTATAACACTATCAACTTGTAATGCTCCAACATTGTGATTACTTTGGAGTTTTCCGCGCCGTTTTGTGCTACCAGAGTTTATGTAGGAGCGTTTAAGGGAGTTCTGGCTTAATAATGTATGAGCAAAGGAACTGTACTCGTGAATTTTATCAGTCCATTTGTAGCTGTTGACGAGCTGAGTGTACAACGCTTGGCGGTCTTGAGTGGTTTCCTGACTAAGAAACGTTGTGTTACCCAGATTCAGTGGTGCTGTTGGTAAACTATTAACAGTTTGTTCCAAGTCCCGCAAGTTGATATTCACGTTATTCAAAAGTTCTTGCAGTTCTAAGAGGAATTTATCTTTGCCTTCTTCGCCATGATCAGCGCGTAAACCATTTGATAGTGATTCAAACACATGACTAACGCTTGACCTTAAAGTCCGAAGAGATGTTAGAGCAGAATTTAACTGGTCTATGTTTATTGTTTGATTCATTTTGTTGTTAGTAAACACAGCAAAGTTAATTTAATTCAAAAGAAAAATTAAAAATTCTTTGTTTATAAACATGAAATCTTACTTTTTTTTCCTATTCGCCCCTAAGGACAGGTTAAGGTCATAGACCATGCTGCCAAGTCTTTGGTGGTCCTACTTTTTTCATTTTGTCACTGTGCCTGTGACGGCTAAGGAACTACACTATACTGCCTCGTTTTATAATTTTATTTTATCTTTATTCTGATCTAATTTCCACCTAGAGTAAATAGAAGGGGATACAAGGCATATACATTTTTTTAAAATTTAAGTTGATAGTCTACTACATTTCTTAATGATTATGATAATTAATTAAAATAAAAAAAAACAAAATGTTAAAATAATTAAAATACGAAAATCCTAGTTTTGTTGTCACCATGAAGCTTATAATATATGGATGGCACTGGAGAGTGCAGTATTAATATTGTTTTTAGGCTCAATGTTTTTGACCTTAAAATCACTTTAAGTGTATTGATAGAGTGACCATGAGAAATTACGATTGAGATATTTTTTTTCACGTTTTTTTAAAACTTTAGTAGGTATTTTTAGGATTCTGTATCATAAAAAAAACAGAACCTTTTGAGATCACTCTCATGTTCGGCCATCCGTCTGTCACAGAGTAGGGAGAGGCAAATTTGATGAATTTTTCAACTACTGAAATCATTCGAAAAAAAATAATATTGTGTTTGGAAATTTCAATTTTGATGTGAAGGATATTCAAGTACCAATTTTATTTTGAATCACTGCTCAATAAATTGCTCTTATAATAGGTCCTTTAGGTTTTAATGAGCATTTTTTTAGTTTTTTGCCATTTATAAATAGAAAACTATATAAACTTTTGACGCATCCTTACTGCGTGAATCTCTGATAATAGATATTAAGAAAATAATGAACATATTAAAATGTAACAATAATTAATCAAAATAATCAATGTATTGTGTTGTGTTCCTTTATGTAATATTTAAGTATATTAAAAAACACATTTGACACGGTCGTTTAGCTAGCTGCTATATATGATAATGAAATTGTAGCAAAATTAGATTCAGTCTCGTAAACTAAATGTCAATCTAAGGTGCCACACTTATTGAATAATGTTTGAAATTACAAATATTTGTATTTTGTTCACATTAGTTTATTTAAACAAACTTAACGCTTAACTGTCTCAAGAATATATTTTTCATCTAAATTATCATCATATTTTTCTACTAAATTATTTATGTTATTCTGTCAGAATACATAACACTAAGAAGTACTAATTGTATTTTATAGTTTTGTACAAGTGTTGCCACTTTTAATCAGTACTGTTTTTTTTTTTTTTAAATAAGGTAGACTATGTGTGAATAAATATTGCGCATCTAATTTATTGCTTTTTATATTTAAGCATTAATTTATTTAAATAATAATTCAAAATCAGTTCGGTCTAGGCCAAACTAGTTAAGCCTAAAGTATTTAGACCAAATTAGATTGTCCTGGGTTAAACTAGTATATCATGACACGGTAAAGATGAACCCATTTGGCCCAGGAGAAACTAATTTGGCCTGAAATCACCCTGGGTGATAGTAGGCCGTGCCAAAACAGTAGGGACGTATGAGGCTAATAAAGTGCGTATATTACTCTAAACTTGGGTAAAAAAGTTTTTTTTTTACATTGTCATACTAACTCGACTGTTGTTGCTGTCAAAATAACAGATGTTTATTGTGTTTATTTCGATTACAAATTTTCTTGTAGATTTTTGTGTGAATTTTAGAGTTAATTATAAAAATAAGTAAAGTGCTGCATAGTTTGTTGTTGCAGAAGTGTATGGAAAGGAGGTCGTGGCATCAAATTTACAGGTTTGGCCTAAGTTTACTCATTTGAATACTTTATGTTTTTTTTTGATAAATAAGGCTTTTTATTTTAAAATTTCACGTTACAAACCTAACAAATGTCGTGTGCCAATTTACATAAGATTTTTTTGCATTATAGCTTGTGCTTCCTCCAGAACCATTTTAAAGTTGGGCCCTATATTCCACTTTTATCTAATTTAGAAAAGATGGTTTCATAAATTAAATAATCTAATGCCTTAGAAAAGTCTATAAAGATAGTAAAAACATGTTTTTTATCATTTAAGTATTTGTTTATATCATTACTAAACACGTTTAAAAGTTGAGAGGTACTCCAGTTTTTTTGACAACCGTACTGTTTTTCATTGATAATTGATTACCGATATATCTCTCAATTATTTTATCAATGCATGACAGTATGGTTATTGGCCTGTAGTTATTTATGTCGTTCAGGTTAACATTTTTATAGATGGGTCTTATTATTTCTAATTTTAGTTTGTCTGGGTAAGTTGATTTCGAAATGCATGTGTTTATTATGTGCGTGATGACAGGTTGAGTAGCGTAGTTATTAATAGGCGTTTCCAATAAGTCAAATTTCATTATTTTTGACATCACTAGATGGCACTATCGTACTTTAGCAATTCTGACCAAATATGTATTACACACAAATAGGTGTTGCTAATCTGTGGAATTTGACGTTTATTGCTCTGAATCTATAAATCTTAAAGGCACCGCCATCTAGCGAGATTTTTAAAAACAATAAAGAAAAAAAATATAAAAAACGCCCATTAGGCAAATTACCCGGAATGCTGGAAACCCAGAACCTTGAACTTGAACAGAAAGTTCAAAAAAGTAAAAAAAAAATGGCTTCAACAATTTGTTCGTAGTGCACTCTCCAGTGACATTCATATATAGGCTTCTTGGTTGTCACTCATACTCACCCTATCAATATTGATTGTTTACAAAATTCGTTTTAGTAAAAACATCTACAAGTAAATACGGCGCATGCGTACCTACCATTTTTTTTTTCTGTCACACGGTTGCACCATGCCTGATGTGTGCCCGCCGCGCCGCCTGTGTGACTTCAGTCAGTGCAATGACCACAGAACAAATATACCCATTGGCGACGACGCAGCACCGCGAGTAACCCGACGCGTCTGAGTGCTACGTTTCAAAGTACACAATAAATATGCCTAGAACAATACCACGTTACTCAAATGTGGAATTTGCAGCCATGCTGCGCTATTTTTTTGTTGGTGGGGAAAATTTGGAAGAAGCGCCACGGTTGTACGCTGACCCCAGACACCTGCAATCCTTACGCCGGCGGGGGTTCCCCATCCCACAGTGCCATCGACTGATCAAATACTAGCCACATACCAGATGCTGCTCAACTACGGTCAATTTAGAATACCGAAACACGTCCAAAGTCAACGGCAACCACGTCTCTCAGTTCGAGACCAATAAGCTATCTTCGAATACTTCGATCATCGCCCTCGGAAAAGTACAAGGCAGGCAGCTCGGCGCTTCGGCACCAGGCATTATTTTGTTTGGAGATTGCCGAACGACTCAGGTTTGTATCTATATCACTACAGCCGGGTACAAGCGCTGCATTTACCAGATCCTCACACACGCACGGTGTTTTGGTACTGGTTGTTAGAGCACGGGAAACGAGAACATTTTGTGGAGCGACGAATCTATGTTTACGGGAGCGGAGATTTATAATGTGCATGATGTACATTGGTGGTCTAACATAATCCTCACTAAATAAAGCAGCATGCACACCAGATCCGGTTCAGCGTTAATGTTCGGGCTGCTATATATAAGAAATGACCACATATTAGGTCGTGTTTATTGAAGGACGCTTGACAGGTATCACCTATCTGAAAATGATACGACGCGTGATAACCACTTTACTAGGTGGATAGGCTGCGGAGGCCCAGTAAATTGGCCAGCTAGGTCACCAGACCTCATACCTATGGACTTTTATTTGTGGGCCGAATTAAAACGGCTCGTATACAAGGAGGAATCCGTCAGTGTTCGTTGTAGCAAGATTTCATAACGAAGATGAACTTGAGTTGAGTCCAGATCCTTCAACTTAGATGTAAGACATGACGCTCATAAAACGCCCACTATTGTAGCTTCCGAAAATAATTATTATTATTTGCTTCCCTTGCAAATCTTAAATATAGGATATCAATATCCTGTCGGTGATATAACGGAAAATTAAAAGCTCGACACAAGAATTGGTCAATCGAGTTTATCCCAAATAAAAATTAAGTTGGTACCTGGTTGCAGTAAGTCACATAGATACCTCTGTTCCAACTTGGTTTTCCGTCTTCTATCAATTTTGGACCACCATTTTATTACTTTAAAAATACTATGAAGTCACGTCTTTTCATGATCCTCACTCTCCAAAATTCCTCCTGACATCTTTTTTTCATTTTCTCTATTTTTCCTCCTTTTCCAATCCCCTAATTCTTTAGTCCCCCGCCGGAATGTCAAAGTCAAATCTCCTTTTTTAAATTTTTGTAATTTCTATATCTATACAAAGAAAAAGGATTTTTGGATTTTGATATACCGGCGGGGCGGCATGCCCTAATTGAGGTCAATTAGGGCATGCCGTTCCGGTGTGGAGGAAAACCGCGGAGAAACTGTGTCTCAAATCGAGACCGCACTGTCCAAGATCTCTGACTGGGGACGGGTAAACTTGGTCCGATTCAACCTTACAAAGAGTTGCGTTCACCGCTTAGAAAACCCCATTCACTGTTGTCTACTGTAGCCAACACTCCCCTATCCATCTCCAAGAGCATTGGGATCCTTGGTGGTGACATTTCCGGCGATGTTTATTTTCGAGATCATTTGTAAGACAAGGTGAAGCTGGCGTCCAAAAACTATGTGTACACAACAGAGCGAGACAGTGCTTCATGGCAGGGGAAGAGGTTGTTGCTTTACAATTCGCAAGTTCGTCCCCATATGGAGTAATGCTGCCATTTCTGGGCGGGTGCACCCGGATACAGCTTGCAGCTTGGCCCTTCTGACTCGGTTCAACGACGGGCTGTGAGAATTGTCGACAATCCCAAACTCACTTGCCGTATCGATACCTTAAGCTTGAGGAGAGACTTTGCGTCCCTGTTTGTGTTCTACCGTTTGAATAGTGGGATGTGTTCTGAGGAATTGTTCGAAATGATGCCCACGGCTACTTTCTACCATCGCACCGCTCGCCATTGGTAGGGAATTTATTCTCACACTTTAGAATCGAAATGGTCGCGTGCAGTGCGTTTTCAGAGAAACTTCCTCCCGCGAACGCTTGGATTGCGCGCGCGCGAGGATACCCCTGGTGTTACAAGCATCCATAGGCCACGGTGACCGCTTACCGTGTGCTTATTTGCCACCTTTGTAGTATTAAAAAAAAACACACACACATATAAAACGGGCACTATACGATACCCAACACCCAAAATCTGAATTTTGGTCCAAACCAGGGAAACTTTATCGATCTTTAAGCCGGTTTACTACAAGATCGTCCAACACTCGAATTCCAAACTTTCTGTCAAATCTTGGCGAACTCGACATATGTTTTGCTATACTTTTTATATGAATCCGTAGTCAAATAAATTGTAATTTCGTCATGAGCGCCAGTCCGTCCATCCGTGCGTAATGCATATGTTGTAGCCAGAGCTCTTGCAGACGTCCGTTTTAACACCGGCTGCGGTAAATCTATACGTAATGACCTATCGTAACACAGAACCGTAATCAGTGATATTAAAAGGTATCCCTAGCTATGTACACTACGGCGATAGAGAAAAGTGAAGGTATAAAACCTTATTAACTAATAAAACCATCATGATATTATACAAACTAAATAAACTATGTATAGAAACAATAGACTAGTGGTACTTTTGGCTAGCCCTAGGTGTACGGAATCGTGAAGTTACAAATCCTTTTATAAAACTAATTAGATCTATGTGTAGCTACTCAAGTAACTCAAGATTGTAGGCGATGGTACCTATTTAAGGTTATAAGGCGCCAATAATTTGCCTAGCTACCTTTCTATTGTAACGAGCCGATAAGTTATAGCTATATAATAATTATTTATGGAAGCTCACTATAATGCTATACTACCTAGACTAGGTACATATGTAACGGACTAGTAATATCACTGGCTACCCCTTAGGTGTGAAAAGACGTAAAGTTTTAATCTAAATTTATTAACTATCCCAACACAAAACTAAAGTCGAGGTGTTTAGGGTTATAAAAAACGCTACTAATATTTCTAGCTACCCTCCTATTGTAACGAGTCGTGAAGTACTAACTAATAATTGTGTTCAAAGACTCACTATAATGTTATCCTAGTCAGACTAGTAATATCTCTGGCTACCCATTAAGTCCGAAAAGTCGTGAAGCTATACACTAAAGTTAAAATTATTATTTTAATTCTAAATTATTACATAATTTAAAATTATTGAATCTATTAACTATCCTAACCCACGACCATAGTTGAGAATGTTTAGAGTTACACCATTAATGTTCTTAGCTACGTAATTACGTAATTACGTCGTTGTAATGAATCGTTAAAGTATATAAACCATAATAAACAATAGTTGTTGTACATTACTCGTAAACTAACTATAATGTTATACTAACTAGACTAAGTATCTGAGTAATCGACTAATAATGTCACTGGCTACCCTTAGATGTGAAAAGTCGTGAAGATGTAAACTTATGATTGTGTATGGAAGCTCACTATTATTATATACTAGCTAGACTAGACACTTAAGTAACCGACTAGTAATATCACTAACTACCCCTTAAGTGTGAGAAGTCGTGAAGTTTTAAAAGAGATGTTTTCTATTTGTATGGAGCCTGGGCCATGACATTGTACATAACGCTAAAAAATGAGGAATAATGTGTATAACTGATTGGAACCATTAATTTTCCATATTTATGCCATAATTTCATGTACAAATAAATTTTCTGTATTGAAGTTAGCAATTTTGAACAATAGAAACACAGTCGTAACAATCTTAATCCATAGAGTAAAAAAATAATACTATCTTATGTGTCAATTAGCGGGCGCGCCCCGCTAAAATGAGGCAATGTATGTTATTAAGGCTTTTATATCCTTGAAAAACTGAGTTTTTTATTGCTTAATGATGTAACAGATCAAGCCTAAGATATAGGATATAAGTAGTTTTTGTACCGATCGAGAATTTTCACAGTAATAGTTATTTTTGTGTAGAATTTTTACTTCTAGACACAACGGAGCTACACGTGACTCAATTTAGGACCAAACCAAAGACAATGTATGTTTAATCTTAAGTATTTTTCTAAAGTTACTAGGTACAAACACAAAACACTCTCTTATAGTACAATATCCACATTAAACTAAATAATCCACAACAACACTAAAGGTAACAACTTACACGTTTATTACACGTTTATAACCGGCATTAGGTTGCAAATCAGTTGGTTTGTAACGGTCAGTCAGTAACGATTTGAGTAGAAGCTCTATCCAAGGTGATCATAGATAAGATGCAGTGCGCATTATGGTGTCAGTGATGTCATTATTTATACTTCTCTAAGGTGATGTCAGCATTGAAATATAATCATTTAAAATTAATTTTGTACACGAAAACTAGACACAAATCTTAAAAATTAATAATTGGGATGTGAAGTACTATTTGTAAACTTTTTTTCTATTAGGTGTACAATGTTTTGGCCCCAGGTCGAACAACTCCATGATAGTATATGTAAGCTCACTATAATGGTGTTGAGTCCTAGCTCAGCGTAGATATAATAAAAGGTAGTTGACTGTATATAAATTAGGTATATTTGATAATTAAGTAAAATATCGTGACAAAGCTTTTATTGGTATGCGCTTGCGCTAACGGCTTGCAGCAGAGTGAAGTTGAGGTAGGTGTTGCCACTTGCGTCCGCTCCAACGTTCCGGTTCACGCGTGAACATGCTCCCCGCGTTGAGTAGATCTGACAGGATATGGTCAATGAATTGGTAATGGGCAAATATTATTGTAGGCCCTCCGTATGACTCCTCTCTTCGTTTTCATTTCAGCGACTCTTGTGATGCCATCTGGTCCTGGAAAAATCCGCACGATCCGCCCAAGAAGCCAAAGAAGTGGTGGTTGAGTTTTGTCTCGGATGAGGACAAGGGTTCCTTCAGTAAGTGTTGCTGTTGAGGTGTGCCATTTGGTTTTTTGCTGAAGCAGTCAAACATATTCTAAATTAAAGCGCTGCCAAAAATGTTGCTGTATGTACTGCACACGTCGATAGCGCTCCATTCGGGTGAGGTTAGCGTCAGACACCTGCGGGTGGGGAACAGCCGTGAGTGGTCGTCCAATCAGGAAGTGTGAAGGAGTAAGAGCAGTAAAGTCACAAGGATCTGAAGAAAAGGGAGTCAAGGGACGAGAATTAAGAACTATCTCTAAGGAAGTCAAACATGTAGGCATTTCCTTGTATACGAAATGAGTTAATTGCAATAGCTTTTTTAAAGTTTGCTTAGTACTACGTACCGCAGCTTCAGCAAGGCCATTAAAGTGTGGACAGTAAGCTGGGGAAAATAGAAATTTAATACCTTCTTGAGCCATGTCAGAAGTAAGATTTGCATTTTCATTCTCAAGAAAGAGTTTTAATTCATTGCAAACTCCTACGAAATTGGTGCCATTGTCCGACAGGATACTTTGTGGCTTGTCCCTACGAGAAATAAACCTAGTTCCAGATGTACGGCTTTGACTGCGAGACAGATAAAAATACACAGGTACGACTTAATAAGTTTGCATCCTCTACCTTTTTAGATCTGCAATCAGAACTGGCCCAGCATAGTCGACACTACAGTTCAGGAATGGGAACTCAAGTGAAGTCCTCGATGCGGGAAGTTGTCCCATTATTGGTTGCATATTTCGAGCTTTATTACGAAAACACTTAATGCATCTTTTGACAACAGCTCTGGACAAGTTACGGCCTCCTAATGGCCAATAGCTCTGTCGTATAGTACTCAAGAGAAGCTGGGTCCAGCATGTAAAGTCTTTTCGTGATAAAACCGAAATAATACTTTGGTAAGATGGTGCTTATGACACAGTAAAATTGGGTGCTTGATATTGAAGTCGTATGGCGAGTTATGAAGCCTTCCGCCCACGCGAATGAGACCACCCTCTTCCAAAAAGGGTGTAAGCGAAATGATTCTATTTTTTGGTGGCAACAGTTTGCCTGATTTTAAGATTTTATATTCGACGGGAAACATTTCTTGTTGCGCGTTATTAAGTATGAATTTCATAGAATTTTCTAGTTCCTGTACTGTGAGAGAACCCTTTGTTTTATTTTGCTTGTTTTTAATATTATAAATAAATCGTTGTATATAGGCTATAATTCTTTGTAAATATTTTAATTTGATTATTTGTTAATTAGGATTTGAAATAAATTTGTGTCTTCATTATTTTGTAAAATATTTTTTGCAATGTTGTAACTAAAATGGCATACTACTTCTGGTAAGTCTAGTTAAGTGTTACTACTAGGAATTTTAGGCCATATGCTTTACTACAAAAAAAAGGTCCTGCCCACCATAAGGAGCATTCGACAATAAGATCAGCTTTAAGGCCACGAGAAATAATATCTGCGGGATTGCACGACGATGGCACGTAGCTCCACGTACAGCCGGACGTAGACTCTTGTATTTCGTTAACGCGATTTCGAACGAATGGTTTAATTAGATTTGGTGACATATATAACCAACCTAGGACCAAAAGTAAATTCCGTTTATATTACACATAGCTCAAGCCTAGGGATAGTAGTTGGTTTTATAGGTGCAACACGATTTTTAGATGCAAGCAGTTGCACTTTTACAACATTTCCATCATAGGACCGAATATAAGCCGCTGCACCGTATGCCCTCTGAGACGCATCACTAAAAATATGGAGTTGTATGTCTACAGGTGAGTCACAGATTATCCATCTAGGTTATTTAATTTTGTTAAGAGTGGTAATGTTTGAACGAAATCCAACCATAACTTCTTTATGTCAGAAGATAAGATTTCATCCCACGAACATTTGTCTATCCACAGTCGTTGCATTAAGAGTTTCGCCTCGACAATGCATGTCAAAGTCAAAGTCAAAGTCAAAATGGTTTATTCAAATAAGGATTTTACAATCACTTTTGAATCGTCAAAGTTATAAAATATTATTTTTTGAACCCTCCCACCTTCCCGCCGGTTCACAATGTTGTTGATTTCTACTGAGAAGAATCCGGCAAGAAACATGATAGTTACTCTTTTAAAAACACTGTCAATAATACAAACAAACTAAAAATACAATTAATGTTTTAAATAAAAAAGTTTTTAGCCGTACAATTTTGTGTTATTTCCATTTTAATTTGGTTTACCTATGCATCCTGTAATTGAGCATCATCAGTCCCAAGGATTTTTATCATTTACATAGTCTGAAATATTGTAGTATGCCTTTTTACAAAGTACCTGCTTGATAAAAGATTTAAATTTACTTATTGATAGATTTTGAATTTTATTGGGAACTTTGTTGTAAAAGTGTATACATTGCCCCATAAAAGAGTTACTTATTTTGTGTAGACGTGTATCATGCACAGACAGCTTATTTTTACTTCTAGTATTTACTTTGTGAACGTTACTTTTCTTGCTGAAACTATTGATATTTTTATGTACATATAAAAGATTTTCATATATGTACTGCGACACTAAAGTTAAAATTTTTACTTCCCTAAACCTATCCCTCAGAGATATCCTAGATCCTAATTTATAAATAGCACGAATTGCCCTTTTTTGTAACAAAAATATTGTATTTACATCAGCAGCGCTACCCCACAATAGGATACCATATGTCATTAAACTATGGAAATAGCTAAAATATACTATTTTTGCAGTGTCGACATCGGTCAATTGTCTTATTTTCTTGATCGCATACACAGCAGAGCTAAGTTTTTTGGCTAGGTTATGAATATGAGAACCCCATTGAAGTTTGGAGTCCAGCGTTATGCCAAGAAAGACTGTTGAATTAACAAGATCTAATTGCTCGCCATTAATATTAATACATGTCTGTCTCTGACTAACATTTGGTAATGTAAATTTAACACATTTGGTTTTTTTTTCATTAAGTAACAAATTATTAGCGTTAAACCAATTTACAATTTTAGAAAGGGCATTATTTAATTCATTATAATATGTCTGTCGTCTCTTAACTTTAAAAAGCAAAGAGGTGTCATCAGCAAATAAGACAATGTCATGGTTTTTTACATGAAATGGGAGATCATTAATGTAAATAAGAAATAGAAAAGGACCTAAAATTGAGCCCTGAGGGACTCCCATAGTGACTGCTGATCCCGAAGATCTTTCACCGTTGACATCTATTTTCTGTACTCTCCTACTCATATAGGATGTCAAGAGGTCGAGAGCTTTGCCTCTTATACCATAGTGATGTAGCTTCATGATGAGATTTTCATGTTGAACACAGTCAAATGCCTTAGATAAATCACAAAACACTCCAAGGGCGTCATGCGAATACTCCCAGGCGTTATATATATTTTTTAATAGTGCCACTCCTGCATCGGTTGTGGAACGGCCTTTCATAAAGCCAAACTGTTTACTACTAAGTAGCTCATTAATACAGAAATGGCTTAACATTTGACAAAGAATGATTTTGATGAAAAAACTTTACTGAGTATAGGTAGTATTGAAATAGGCCGAACATTATTAGGATCTGTTGAACTACCTGATTTAAAAAGAGGTATAACTTTGCTAAGTTTCATCTCATCAGGAAACACACCACCATCAACACAACTATTAAAAATTATGGCTAAGGGTTGTGCTATAACATGAATTATTGAATTTATAGTTTTTACAGAAAGTCCCCAAAGGTCTGTGGTGTTTTTAATTTCTAATGTTTTAAATGTATTAATGATGTCCGTAGGACTAATGTTTTTAAATACAAAGGGAACGTTTCATTCAGGAACACTAGTTTTTAATAATTTTTCTGCTAAGATTGGACTTGAGTTTAGATGTTCAGTTGTTTTGAATGGGATATTCCCAAAAAACTGTTCAAAGGCAACTGCTACCTCAGAATTTGTTTTAAAACTAGCATCATCTACAATCAACTCAAAGTCCTGACAAGAATTCCTAGCTTTATCAGTTTCATTATTTATTATGTTCCTACAGTTTTTATTTTATTTGTTGAATTTTTTACTTTATGTCTGAGGTGAATTGCTTTTTTTAAATATTCCCTAAATATTTGGCTATTATTATATTTTTTTTCTTTATATAATTCAAACAGTTTACGCCTACTTTTATGAATACCTGGGGTAGCCCATTTACTAAAACTAAAGCGACTGGAAATAAGTTTCTTTTTTCCAGTAAATATTTTATTATACTCTGTAGTAATAGTGTCAAGAACAGTATTGTACATATCATTTGGGTCGCCATTATAAAGCAAATCTGAAAGTTTATGCATTAAGTTACATTTAAATGATTCAACCCGTTTAGTTGTTATTGGTATAAATTTAATTTCCTTTTTAGTAATACTATTCTTTCTTTCTAAAACCACTAACTGTCCACAATGATCTGACTCTAGATTGCTTATAATTGATTTTTGAATTGGTTTTATGTCAATAAATATATTGTCGATGCAAGTGGCACTGGATACAGCAATTCTAGTTGGTTCACAAAACAAATTATTTAAATTAAAAGACTGAAATAAGGCAAGCAATCTGGTGCTTAATGAGCTATTTTCCAAGATGTTTATATTAAAGTCTCCATAAACAATGATTTGTTTATTGGAATCTCTGATTTTATTCAGCACTTCTTCCATAACTAATTCAAAATTATCATAAATTGCACAAGGCGGCTTGTATACACTCACAACAATGAGATGCTCAACTTCTATACAGGACAGCTCGGCAGTTCGCTCAACTGAGAGGCTCACAATGTCTTTACGTTCCTTAAACTTTAGCTGTTTATTAACTAAAATTAAAGAGCTACCATGGATAGCATTTACTCGGCTGAACGAACTTCCCACCTGGTGATTAGTGAAATTGAACATAAACTGATGGCTGCGTAGCCAGTGTTCAGTGATACATAAAATGTCAATCTTTTGGCAGTTTATGAACAATTCAATTTATAGTTCTTTCTGAGACATTCCTTGTATATTCTGATGCACCAGGTTCAATGGAATATTATTTTTAGTATGACAAAGTTTAATTTTTTGTTTTTGTTTGCATAAAACTTGAGTAAAATAGATTGTTTAATATAATCATATTTAATGTTGGAATTATATAATATGCCAAAGTGGTCCTTTGTTGTCTGAAAATTTAATTTAAATTATTACATGTCAAATTATTATACTGCTCATGGATAGACAAGACCTAAAGGATCGAAGACCTGCGATATTATAGACAAGATATGCCTTTTATTAACTTTATGAGTGGGGGTGATGTCTATAGAAAACAAAACTAAGTAAGATAAACCGTGCCCATTAAGACCTAGAGTTTTCGATAACTCGTTAGCACTTAGTCTACTTGATCATTTACATTATTTGTTTGCAATAAGCCCGTTAAAATTTGCAAATTATTTGAATGAAATTTACGTAAGTTGAACTTTGTCGAATTCAAAATTTTTACGACCTTTTGACATATAGCGATGGTTTTTTCTATGTAAGTAGTAAACCAGAAACAAAATCATCAACGTAGAAGTCATGAACTATAGCTCTACGAACCTTATCGTTACTACATTCATTAGCCAACTGTACCAAGCATCTAGTAGCTAAAAATGGCGCCAACGCTGTACCATAAGTGACAATGTTCCGTGTATAGGTTTTTATAGGTTCTGTTTGATTATAACTCCATAATATTTGCTGCAGAGGGCGCTGATTAGGATCTATAAGTACTTGCTTGTACATTTTCTCGACGTCCCCAGTCACGACAAATTTATGCTGGCGAAATCGTAATAAAATTGATAATAAGTCATCTTGGACAGTCGGACCGATCATTTGTATATCATTAAGTGATTTGCCAGTCGTCGTAACCGCAGACGAGTCAAAAACTGCACGCAACTTTGTTGTGCTGCTCGATTCCTTTAGATCTCCATGGTGAGGAAGAAAGTACTGACATGTTTCCTGAGTATTATATTTGTTTTCGGTCATGTGACCGAGTGAGATGTACTCAGAGATGAAGTCTACATACAGTTTTTTAAAATTGGGATTTCTCTCAAAACGTTGTTCTAACGATAAAAACCTACGCTTGGCCGCGGAATATAAAGCACCTAGGACATCAGTTGATTCTTTCAGAGCAATAGTAACAATAAATCGGCCTTCTCTATCGCGTTTTGTAGTTTGAGTAAAATTTTGTTCACATTGCCGCTGTTCTAATGACAACGTATGTTCGGGTGATACAGTGTCAAGCTCCCAAAAACGTGTAAGGTCGTGATTGACATCTGCAGATAGGTGATTACAAAAATGTGAAGATTGTGGAGATGAATTTTGAAGACGAGCAATGAGGCCCGATAGAATCCATCCAAATTTGGTCTTACACAATTTTGGTTGAACTTTGCCTAAGTTAATAGTCGAATGGCCTAAGACATTCCAAAAGACTTCAGCTCCGACGAGAATATCGATTACTGACGGAATGTAAAACTTAGTATCCGCTAACTGTAGTCCTTTAGGAAGAGGAATGCTACAGATGTCGACCATTGAAGATGGTAAGGCCTTTGTTATTTCAGGTAAAATTAGGCAATCAATATCTATCATATAGTCAGTATATAAAAACTCAATTTTGAGTTTGTAAGACTGTGTACTAAAAGAAATCCCAGATCCCTGTTACCGTGGAGCTCGTACCGTGACGCGGCAAGCCCAGTCGGCTTCAAAGATCTTGAGTTATAAAATTGGCAGTGCTCCCGTTATCCAAAAGTACACCCGTTTTCAATCGCAACCGCACCCGCGTAACGGGGAACTCCCCTCCTGGCGATGACTCACCTTCGGGTTCGAGACTCACGCCGATCGAAGGGACGCCCCCGAGAGCGACAACCTAAGCCGAGGCTTCCCCCGCAGGGGGTTCCTCGCACTACTTTCGGAGCACAGTATTTTTCTGAGGAAATAACGTTGATCCAATTATTAAATTGACTTGGCTTAGGCAATACGGATACTGATATATCCTTATCCTTGCGATTTGGTAAATGAAAATTGTTTTCTTCTTATTTGGCTTAGGAAATACGGATTTTGATATAGCTCTACGATTTGGTCGGTATCAATTGTTTTCTTTGTTACTTGGCTTAGGCAATACGGATTCTGATATATAGCTCTGCAATTTGGTCAATAAAATTTTCCCATCAATTAATCCCCAGAATCTAATGATCATGAGGCAAGACATACTGCGACTCGTGAACGCCAGGCTACAGCTCGCGCTATGGAAAATCCTTCTCAGCGTAGAGCCCGACTAACGGCATTCTTTGTCTCGAGTCCGAGACGAGAGAGAGAACCGCTTGAGTTCACAGCGCACCCGCACGGCTGCTTCTCGGTCGCTGGAAACCAATGTAGAAAGAGAGCATAGACTAACAGCCGATCGTGAACGCCATACGTTGTCGCGAGTCTCAGAGACGTTTACGGAAAGAGAGAACTGCTTGAGCTCACAGCGCACCCGCTTGGCTGCTTCTCGGTCGCTGGAAACAGTCAAGACCGAGAGGCACGTCTAACAGCTGATCGGGAACGCCATACGTTGTCTCGGCTCTTAGAAAATAGTGAGCAAAGGAATGCGCGATTGAGCGCTGATCGTGAGCGCCATTCATTATCATATGCCTCACAAACTTTTACCCAACGTGAGGAACGCTTTAGTAACGCTGGAGATTGTCGAAATTGTTAGAGCTTTGGAAAGGGATGATCAACACTAGCAACAATTAGAGTTAGCCAGGGGAAACTGTGAACGTATGCGTCAGGAGCGTGAGGATTTATTACTAAGAGAAAGAGAGAGAATACATGAAATACGACAACATGAAACTGTATCTACGATTTACGCATTAATCCAAAGTTTGTATTGTTGTTTTATTTATTTTTTGCTGTATAACCGTGAACCGCGTGATAAAATTAAATACACGCGGACGAAGTCGGGGGCAACAGCTAGTTAAAAATAAATAGAAAGACGTTTATCATTTTCGACTAGGTCGCGACAAGTGTAATAAGATTCAAAATATGCCAGCGGTATATATAATACTTTATGTACTTGCGAGTGTACACCTTATTTGCATTAGTCTAAGGAATTTTAGATGGCACAAACATATCTAGGTATTGGGATAGACACACAAAACTTGCATTGTTTCGAACACATCTGAATTCCGCCGAGGCCGGAGCGAGCGGCGCGGTTGGATAAAGGGAAAGAAACCCTGTCGCTGTCCGGGCCAGCGTTGCCAACTTAGTGGTTTCACCACTAGATCTGGTGGTTTGGGACCCCTGCTGGGGGGCAAAATTTGTATCTGGTGGTTAGTTTTAGGTTGATAGTTTTCAAAAACAAAGAAAAATTTTGCTAAATAAAGACAATATTGCACCTACTCATCACATATCCCTACAATAAATAAAATTATATGTTGGTACCATTGATTATTATCCTCGTGAATTATAGATGTAGAAATGCCGTGAACTCACTCCCGTAGCTCGCTAGATAAATACTACCACAAATTATTAGATTATACTATATACTTAATATGACAGACTTCTGGGTAAGGAAGAGATCACTTATAATAAATGAATGTAGATCGACAAACGAAATTTTGTCAGGCTTTGGGTTACTGATCAAGTTTTATTATCTGGTTGTAAAACTATTTTAACTTGTTATTTCACAAATATTTTATATAATGAAAATATGCAGAAACCACAGTACACGCAATAGTTTCGGGAATCGTGGCTTCAAGATGCTTCTGGCTTTTGAACTGGCTTCAAGTATTTTTCTTGTGTTTACAAAATTTACGATCATTGAATATTGACTCAAAACTCCTTTATTTTGCATTAAAAATTAGTTTTTAATACAAATTCATAATTTAGTGGTTTCATATCATTTTCATATTAAACGCTAAAAAATCTGGTGGATTAATGGTGGTTTTAGGACCTGCATCTACCACCACCACCACTCGCAAAAAGTTTGCTGTCCCGGGTGCTCTGAGCCAGTCTGAGCCGCGCGCCGCAAGCCTCGCACTTGGTCGCACTCGCAAGCCACAAACGTCCCGCGACTCCCGCGTGCCGGGGACGGGCGCGCGGCGGTTTGCGGGGCCGCGTCGCACGCACCGAGGCGTTGTCCGGGGCGCTCTGAGCGGCGCGCCGCGAACGTTGCACGGCGTCCGAGCCCCACGCCAGACTTGCAATTTTGACATAAACCAGGGTTGTGTACTTTTTAGAAGAAACCAAGTTTCAAAATCTGGTTGCGTATACACGCCTCACCCCTACTGCGCCACTCAGATAAGAGGACGCTAACCAACGAACGTAGCGCCCCATAGGAAAGCCCTGAAGAGGGTTCCTGACGCCACTAATGCCCCCAATGGTCATTTTTGGTTTCGTATTTATACATATATACAAAATGTATAGTAAGTTATAATAAGCTACTTTTGGAAAAAATTCTATTGTTTCTAGGATATATTTGTCAGCTGTGACATAATCCATCGGAATAAGGTATAAAAAATGAAGAAATACAAATGATTTTGAATAAAGTAAACACTATGTCAAATAATAGGTTTTGGCATAGTATCAAGACAAAAAAATTAAGCGTCTATTTACAAATTTAGAATTGAGTCAGTTAATTTGGTGCCTAGTCCAGATCTGATATCAATATAATTATTGTCTGTGGGACTGTTTGAAAGTATTTAACTCAGTACTTATGAATGCTATAGACTTGAAGTGAACAATATTACCTACCTAGTAGATACTGGGCCTATGATCAACAAAGGGTATTTTTACAGTGAAAAAACATCGTATTCCCTCGACTCGACTGATTAAAAAAAAAATTTACTCTTTTATAAGCAAAATGCTTTTTAAGGGTAGCCAAAGTACAAAAGCAGAAGTAAGACGGAACAAAAATGCGGTCGGCCAGAGACTTATACATATAAAAGTAAATTGAAAAGCCAATGCACAAAAATATAGTTAGTTATTTTTAGTCTGTACGTCCAAATGAAATAACGGAACACTTATAGGATCATCGTGTTACTGTCTGTCTGTCTGTTAGGTATAGCATATAGGAATAAACAAACTCCTATTACTGTTTGTTTCCATGGCAATAGCCATTATAATTTGGTAGAAACACATATGAATTTATGTGACCCAAAAATACGTACGTACAACAAAAGCGTAATTTTAAATATGGGGCTCACTTTTGTGGACAAATTAGAAAAATTGAAAAAAGTTTTACAATAAACACGATACAGGTGTGACATTTACATTGAAAGGGTCTCAATTTTTTATATTTATACAATAAACAGTTTTAAAATTATTACAGAATATAGATAAAAAAAGTTTAGGTAAATTTAAAACAAATTATACCAATAATTGTATCAATTTTGTTCCAAAAGATGTAGTATTTGTGTGGTGGTTGATATGGCCCGAGTCCGACTCGCACCTGACTGTTTTTTTAGTACTACGCAATTTCCTTTCTTCTTCGTTTCGTTCCTATATAATTATTTCGATTAGCAGTTCCTAACATTATCCACATCGACGTTTCGTCGTTCGAGATTGTTCATAAATTACGTACTTACATAAAACTTATCATACGAAGCTGTTTTAAGTGCAATTTCGAGAAGCTTCGTAACCATGAAGAGCACGTGCGACACGACGACGTCAGCTTAACGTAATGGACGAGGGAAGCTCGTTCACGTAATGGATATTAAACACTCATGTCATGTCATGTTGTTGCATGTAAATTGAACTTTATAATTGTAACAGGGAAAACATCTGCTATTGTTAATTGTATTTGCTTCTTCTTATCCAAGGTGAATACGCCTTTTGACTAAAATTTAAAATAATATGCCATACAATGTTTATCATATAATCAGTAAATATACTGAAATGCTTTGGAGGTTCAAATTGTTTTATTAAAGTTAGGTTTTTTTCGAAATATGTCTGGATATGTCAATTCTGCAACCTAAAAGTTTCTTTTCCTGTCTAACTTCAATCGTCTTCAATCATAATAGGGTAGTTGATAAAATCGACTAGGTCAAAATTTTGATCAAACCTTGTTAGTGAGTAATAGGTATAAAAGCTGTTGGTTCAAAATATGAACAAGCGAGCAATCACAAGTTTTAACTTCAGCCAAAACTTCAGTCAGAACTACTGATCATAAATTTAAGATATCTAGCGGTGGCGTTGTTTCTCTACTTCTATTCCCGTCATTTCAATAGTGTTTTGGTAAATTTATTTATTTATTCACTTTATATTTTTAATTATTAACTCGCAAATGTGATGAAAAACATTATGTGTAACACGGGTGGTACAGAAAATACAAACTCGAGTCAACTTTGTCATACTAAAAATAATATTCCATTGAATCTGGTGTATCGGAATAAGCAAGGAATGTCTCAGAAAGAACTAGAAATTGAATTGTTCATAAACTGACAAAAGATTGACATTTTATGTATCACTGAACACTGGCTACGCAGCCATCAGTTTATATTCATTTTCACTAATCACCAGGTGGGAAGTTCGTTCAGCCGAGTAAATGCTATCCATAGTAGCTCTTTAATTTTAGTTAATAAACAGCTAAAATTTAAGGAACGTAAAGACATTGTGAGCCTCTCAGTTGAGCGAACTGCCGAGCTGTCCTGTATAGAAGTTGAGCATCTCATTGTTGTGAGTGTATACAAGCCGCGTTGTGCAATTTATGATAATTTTAAATAAGTTATGGAAGAAGTGCTGAATAAAATCAGAGATTCCAATAAACAAATCATTATTTGTGAAACTTTAATATAAACATTTTAGAAAATAGCTCATGAAACACCAGATTGCTCGCCTTATTTCAGTCTTTTAATTTAAATAATTTGTTGACATAAAACTAATTCAAAAGTCAAATATATGCAATCTAGAGTTAGATCAAAGTGTGTTAGTGGTATTAGAAAGAAAAAGTAGTGTTACTAAAAAGGAAATTAAATGTATACCAATTACAGCTAAACGGATTAAATCATTCAAATCTAACTTATTGCATTAACTTCTAGATTTACTTTACAATGGCAAGCCAAGTGATATGTACAATACTGTTTTTAACACTATTACTACAGAGTATAATAAATTATTTACTGCAAAAAAAACTTATTTCCAGTCGATTTAGTTTAATGAATGGGCCCAAGGTATTTATAAAAGTAGGCTAAGTAAACTGTATGAATTATATAAAGAAAGAACATATATAATAAAGCTGAATATTTAAAGAATATGTAAAAAAATACTCAAAAACCTTTAAAAAAGCCTGCTTTGTTGCAAAATCAATTCACCTCAGAAATAAAGTAAAAATTTAACACATAAAATAAAAACTACATAGAACAAAAGGCGAGGGATTCTTGTCGAGACTTTGAGTTGATTGTAGATGATACTAGTTTAAAAACAAATTCTGAGGTAGCTGTTGCTTTTGAAATGTTTTTTAGCTAAATTCCATTTAAAACAACTGAACATCTTAACTCAAGTCCAATTTTAGCAGAAAAAATAATAAAAACGAATGTTCCTGAATGTAATATTCCCTTTGTATTAAAAATGATTAGTCCTACAGATATCATAAATACATTTGAAACATTAGAACTAAAAAAAACACTACAGACCTTTGGTCTATAAACTCAATAATTCATGTTATATCACAACCCTTGACGATAATTTTAATAGTGGTGTTGGTGTGTTTCCTGTTGAGATGGAACTTAGCAAAGTTATACCTTTTTTTTAAATCAGGTAGTTTAACAGATCCTAATAATTTTCGGCCTATTTGTATAAAAAAATCATACTTTGTCTAATGTTATTATTAATGACCTACTTAGTTGTAAACAGTTTGGCTTTATAAAAGGCCGTTCCACAACCGATGCAGGTGTGGCACTATTAAAAAATATATTTAACGCCTAGGAGGATTCGCATGATGATCTTGGAGTGTTTTGGGATTTATCTAAGGCATTTGACTGTGTCCAACATGAAAATCTCATCAGGAAGCTACATCATTATGGTATTAAAGGCTAAGTTCTCGACCTTTTGACATGAGCAGCAGAGTACAGAAAATAGATGTCAACGGTGAAAGATTTCCGGGATCAGCAGTCACTATGGGAGTCCCTCAGGGTTCAATTTTAGGTCCTTTTCTATTTTTTTATTTCCAAAAAAACCATGACATTGTCTTATTTGCTGTCGACACCTCTTTACATTTTAAAATTTTCAGACATATATTTCTTCTACCGAAACCCGGTTTCCAAATAAGAACATTAATTCTTTTTTAAAAACCAGTTACCAATTGAAACAAAAAAATCCTGTTTCGAAACTATTTCCGAAACTCGAAATAGTTAATATAACTCGAAAAAGTATAATACGAGAAAGATGGTCTGTTTTTAGTTAAAAAAAAACTCACTTAATTAATTTTGATAATATATGTACATAAAAATATCAATGATTTCTGCAATAAAAGTGACTTCACAAAGTAAATACTAGCAGTAAAAATAAGCTGTTGGTGCATAAAACACGGCCGCACAAAATTAGTAACTCTTTTATGGGGCAATGTATACACTTTTACAACTAAGTGCCTCATAATATTCAAAAGCTATCAATAAGTCAATTTAAATCTTTTTTCAAAAAACAACTTTGTAAAAAAGCGTACAACGATATTTCAGACTATGTAAATGATAAAAATCCATCGGACTGAAGATGCTCAATCACAGGATGCATTGGTTAACCCAATTAAAATGGAAATAATATAATATACGGTTTAAAAATTTTATTTGAAAAACCATGATTGTATTTCTTTTTTTAATGATTTTTTAATGTGATTTCTATGGAGTTTCTTGCCGGATTCTTCTCTGTAGAAATCAACAAGATTGTGAAACGAAGGGTGGGTGGAAGGCTTCAAAAAATAGTATTTCATAGCTTTGACTATTCAAAAGTGTTTGTAAAAACCTAATTTGAATGAAAAAAAAAAGGGTTGCACTCCGGGTAACCCAGGGATAATAGCACTCTTTAAAGCTTTAGGCGGAATGGATGGCAAAAGGGGTTCAAAAAAAGGGGAAAAATAAATCTAAGTGAATTTGATTGGCGAGGGGTGGTAGGGGTAAGTTTTAGGGGTTGAAAATTGTTTTTTGCCATTTTTGACGGAGCATCTGCTCTGAGCAGCTTCTATTCCCTTTCCAAAAACCTAGACTTTATTTTCGATATATTTGTGTCAACTATACTAGTATACTACAGAATATTTATTTATTTTTATTCAATCATTAAGAAAACAATTACGAACTTAATGAAAAAATTTAAAATTTGCTACGCAGCATAAATCGGATGAATAACAGAAGTAATACAAAATTAATTTTAAAAGTTTGCTTATTTATTAAAAAAAAATTCACTACTTGTTATAAATAATCATAAATTATCAATTGATTAAAGTAGATATATTTTATTTTTGTATTTTAACGCAATACTTTATGGTTTGCAAGGAATTTGAACGATAGGTGACAAGTTGCATATATTGGCAATCGGTATTTTTGGTTTTTCGCATTTTAAGATACTTTTTAAATGTAAAGGTATTTTTTTATAAAGTTATATAAAATTTTACTTCAAGACAAAAAAAATTGAGCCGTCAAAAAGTCAAAAATCGGAAATTTTTTCGTGGAATTTTTTGACCGAAAAAAAAAACTGTTTTTACGAAAATCGTTAATATCCCAGAAAATATTTAACTTACAGAGTTCGGGCAAATTGGAAAAGTTGAAGCACTCAAAAGTGTAATTTCAGTACAAATTTTGAATATATTGAACATTTTTTTGGGGCAAAAAACGAAAAAAAACCAAAAATCGGTTTTTTGCCATATCTCGTAAAATTTGAGGTTAGGTCGAAAAGTACCCTGAACTAAAATTGTAGATTTTTGATTATCTACAACTTTTCTGTAGACCATTTTGTGATCTGAGCAGATGCTCCGCCAAAAATGGCAAAAAACGATTTTCGCCTATGAAATTCACTTGGATTTATTTTTCCCTTTTTTTGAACCCCTTTTGCCGTCCATTCCGCTTACTCTTATCCTGTAACTATTTTAAGGCTAGGGAGTGCCGGCTGAAGTGAAAACATACAACCTGGATAAAACATTTTAACATGTGTAATCCGCACTTTCATCTTTTCATCAACCCAATTTCCTCTTACTTTTTATTCATCCTATAGAGTTTAACATGTTTTACCCATCACAAAAAAACGCACAACGCCGCTAAAGACGTTTTCACTTCAAAATTATAATAGGCGTGGCATTATGGTTTCCGTCTTACGAATTTTCGATCAGCCTGCGCGAGTTTATCATTTTTTACCCATCACAAATAATTTTGTGGCGTGGCATTATGGTTTCCGTCTTACGAATATTCGATCAGCCTGTGCGAGTTTTTAGGGTTCCGTAGCTAAATGGCAAACTGGGATACCAGCTTAACCCTTTTGACTCGGTTTAACGACGAGCTGTGAGAATTGTCGACGATTCCAAACTCACTTGCGGTATCGAGCCCTTAAGTCTGAGGAGAGACTTTGCCTCCCTGTGTGTGTTCTACGGCTTGTGCAATGGGTTGTGTTCTGAGGAATTGTTTAAAATGATGCCCACGGCTACTTTCTACCATCGCACCGCTCGCCATCGGCAGGTTATTCATTTTCACACTTTAGAACGAAATGGTCGCGTACAGTGCGGTTTCAGAGAGCGGGAGGACCCGCGAACGCTTAAGTTGTGGAATGAACTTTTGCCAAGGTTTTCTCCAAGGACTACAGTATGGGGTTCTTCAAGAAAGAAGTTATTAGATTTCTGAATGGTCGGCAACGCGAGTACCCCTGGTGTTGCAAGCGTCGAGGCTACGGTGACCGCTTACCATCAGACGGATCGTAAGCTTGTTTGCCACCTTAGTGGTATTAAAGAAAAACTGAACCCTTAGGGATTCGTCATGTCTGTCTGTATGTCCGTCTGTATATCACAGCCACTTTTTTCCGAAACTATAAAAACTATACTGTTAAACCTTGGTAAGTAGATGTATTCTGTGAACCCCCAATATAACCCCCCAAACAAAAAATATACTTAGAACTGACACTGAAAAAAATATTTTTCACTAAGCCCATACCACACGTATGGTATGGGTTATGGGTATCTTCGAAAATGATATTGTGGTTTCTAATATCATATTTTTCTGAAGTGCGCGAGAGAGAGAGACTTTGCGCGAGAGACACTTCCAAAGTGGTAAAATGTGTGTCCTACATTCCCTGTAAATTCTAAAATAAGAGAATGATAAAACTAAAAGAAATATATGATGTACATTACCATGCAAACTTACACCGAAAATTGGTTTGAACGAGATATAGTAAGTAGTTTTTTTTAATACGTCATAAATAGTAAACCGCAATTTACCTTTCATTCAATCAACTCAAATATAAAGATATTTTCTTTGTGTTTGTAAATTACATAAATGGTGGTAGGTACGGAACCCTCGGTGCGCGAGTCTAACTCGCAATTCGCCGGTTTTTTTACCTATCACAAAGTTCTTCAAAGGGTTAGCCCCGCTAAAGAAGTTTTCACTTCAAAAAATTGACTTTGACTTATTAAACCCCTAGGTAAGAATAATTTGCGTCTAAAATAACAAATATTTTGATTCATATTAATTGGAGCCATGGTCCGATCCAAGCCTCGTACGCATTTTGCTTGAGAATCTTTGCTTTCATGCAAGTTCAATTAAATTGTACGGTCGTTTTTTGACACAGCTGTCATCAACAGAACCTGGAGCATTTAGTTTTATAGTCTTTTACGTGAATTTTGTGAAACGTCTTTTTGCTCAGACGGGGACAAAAAGTTGCGACGCGAAAATTATGTAATGATACAGCAAGAGGAGGTATATTGTTTTAAACTTAGTTCTTTCTACTTGCCAAAACGATACGAGAGATTTCGACGGCAAGCAAGAGGTGTCTAAATTAGTCCGGCGAAATTCCTGATTTTGTTCAGGCGGCGTCCAACTCCAAACTGGTTCCAAACGATAGAAATACACTCTCCTACCCGTGATGGTATAAGGAAAAATACTGAACAATTTATGAATATTCAAAATTCAAAATTCATTTGCGAGTGAACACCTTGCATATCTATGATCCCTCCTGCAGGGTGAGGTCGCGAAGATTTTAGTGTTATACAATATTGACTATTACTAGTGGTACGGAATACTCGGTGTTTGGTCCAACTCGCACCTAGTCGGTTTATTTTTCATCATACATATTCATGGATTTCCAAAGTTAAGCGTGGAATATGGTTGTGTCGGAAAAAGGTACAGAGATACATCTTGTAGGTACATATGCCTTGTATTTACTTTAACAGTAAAAATGAGCATGCAAAATAATCTATATCTTTCGAAATATGACATTTGTGTCACCCAAAAATACTAGGTAGGTATATCAAAAAACAGTGTAACTTAATTCATAGACTAACCAAATCGGATAACTTATGCGATCAGCTTCTCTTTGTGATTATAGCATTGCTAATAATGTTTAGAAAGCTTTTGCTCGTTAAATTTCCCAATGCGTCCGAGAATATGGAGCTTGGACAGTTTCCAATTCGCTTTTCATCTCGCCAGTTATTGGAGATTCAAGCTTTGGCTCTGAAAGTGCTATTAACAAGTTAAGTAACGAGATGCAAACGAGTCTTCATAACAGCAAAGAGCAGAGAGCCTGATCGATGCGACGAGTCAAGAGATGCAATCAGGGTAAGTCCACCACTTCCAGTATATTTTTTTGACAACCTGTCCGAGACTCTTGAATTTAATTATACATATAGGTAATCACTGTTGTGAGATGACAACACCGCAGTAAAATTGAGAAACCTTAAGAATGGTAATAATTATGAAACCCTCGTTTGAAGAATTTCAATTTTAAAGATATGTTATAAAATTTGCGAAAACATATATTAAGATAGAAATTGAAATGCTCACTATTAAAGAATGCGTATTTGAACTTGCATGTTTGCTAAAATCTATACAAAACATTATAAAAATAGCTTTTGACTAGCTTTTTTTTACCTGCGACAGCGCAAAGAAAGGGGACGGTACATGCGTTTACAGCCGTTGGAAAAATCAAAATACATCAAAAACTACAAAAATCAGTTTTATGGGGTTCCGCTTCCCGCCCCCCAAAACCACTCCTTTGTATTCCGAATTCCACTCAGACTGTTATTTCGTAGCTATTAAATAAAAAAGTTGATTTGCTTTTATTCATTTTGTCGTTTACATATGAAAGAGTATTTTTTTTCAAGCATAAAGTTATGCAGCTAATTTGCATTCGTCTCTTAAGTCCCTCGCCTAGTTTATTAAATAAAGGTTCCCTCTCGACCCAGTAACCTCATTCTGGAGGTGCATTAACAAACCCCATCTTATTCAAACCAAGCATAAAACGTTAAAATAAAAAAATAAAAAGAATATGTAAGAAAATATTCCGACATAAATACTCATATTATATATTAGATGCGCCTCGTGGATTTGCTCGCAAAAATGAAACATATTTCCGTAGAGTTTGTTAATTGAGATGAAGTTTATAACATGGTCTAGATGTGCATCAACTTTTGTTCAAATTCGTTAAGCAATTTATTAAGTAAAAAACCTTTGAACGTCTACGTATGCTAGCTGTAACTATGTAGGTACACAAACTTTCACATTTACAATATTAGCAAGAAATAAAAACTGGCCTCTTAACTAATCTCTTAAATATCTGAATTCCTTCACACGATTGACGATGTTTGACGTTCACATGGTGCGCTCCTATGCTACACGATTGCCGATGTTTCACGTTTCACATGGTGCGCCCTTTATGCCACACGATTGACAATATTTGACGTTTTACATGGTGCGCCCTCTATGCTAAATAAAAACAACAAAGACATAATTGACTTGTTTATACACAACTTTTTTAATAGCTTTACAAACTTATTTATATTATTAAGTGGTTCACTACTACTTAGTCTTAATAATGTATATACTTGTTATAGCACTTCAACCCCCCGACCGACCACGGCATGGTCATAAAACTTTCGTTAGGCGGCCTCGGCACGTACTAACGGCCCCAGATGACGATCTCGCTGTCCCGATAGCGAGATAAGTCTCAACGACCTCCCCTAATAGGGCCTCCCCCCTAAATCGACGCCGACGTCCCCGGGTTCGTCGGCGCCCGCAAGGATACACGAGGTATCAAAGAGTGCCGGGGTGCTTCTCGCCCCCACTCAATCGCAACCGCACCCGGGGAACTCCCCTCTTGGCGCTGACTCACCGTCGGGTTCGAGACTCACGCCGGTTGAAGGGACGCCCCCGAGAGCGACAACCCAAGCCGAGGCTCCCCCCGCGGGGAGCCCTTGAGTGTTGGGCACTATATTGGCTGAGGCTCCTGGAGAGTCTCGCCCCAAAAAGCGCAGTGAAGCTGTAATGGCTGCAATAGCCAACTGCATAGTCATTCAAAAAAAAAAAAAAACGAGTTGCACTCCGGGAGTGCCGGCAGAAGTGAAAACCTTTACACACGATTCGCGCTTAACACTCAAATATGTCACAAGACATGTCTTTGACATTGTCAAGAAATAATAATGTTTGTTTATTTACTTTTTTGACGTAGTATTTTTGACATCGCAATCTGTCATAGAATTAAAATTCCATATCCAACCTCCCTGTACTACTCATAATCGCGATATACTAAAAATAAAAATTATAATAGGCGTGGCATTACGGTTTCCGTCTTGCGAATTTTTATGGCGAGGCATTATGGTTTCCGCCTGACGATCATTCTGACGCGAGTTTATCATTTTTTACCCATCACAAAAACTAACCTAAAGTAAATCAATCTGACGCGAGTTCCGTCTTACGAATTTTATATGAATTTACGATCAGGACACGTGACCTGACGCGAGTTTAACATTTTATACCCATACCAAAAAAAGTGCACAACGCCGCTAAAGAAGTTTTCACTTCAAAAAAATAGTACGGACGCTAAGCAGGAAGAATTTCGTACATTGACCTTTAATTTTTTAGCCTGTGTTAGTTGTCAAAATTGTAGAAATTTCTGATGACAGCGGTCTGTCATTGCATCTATGCGAGCGTGACGGCAAATAATTATGCGCGTGCGACAGAGACAAATAGCGTCCGGTCATTGAACGAAATTCTCCCTGATTAGCGTCCGTGCTACACAATTTTGTGTTATTGCGTTAAACGTTTCTTACTGGCTCTTTGGAATGGAGTGCACCAGCTGACAATTGTTAAATTACGTTAAAACTTTAACGTTAAAAATAACCAGCCGAAAATAACTGGTTATAGTTTAAGTTACAATTGACAAGCCGCTAAATAATTATAAAATTAGGTTATTTAAGTAAAATACAACAAATTTTAATTACCTGCTGTTTTACATACATTTATTTTAATAGTATTTTTTTTAATTATGTAGGTACCTATCTCACAAAATTTGTAAAATATAATTGTAGATTGTAGCGTTACAGCAAGTTTTACTTATAAATTCGGCAATGCCTATTCGTAATAGTTACGTAAACCTTTCCAAAAAACGGTTTTTGATAGCACTAAAACAGAAAGTATCAATATTTATTTCTGTTTAATAATAAAAACATAAATTAACATTGCTAAATAGACTGTATTAACGATTCAAAAGTGTTCTCATAAACCTATTTGAATAAATATTATTTGATTTTTAATTTGGTCCGGCTGCAACGACCGCACGAGGTTAATTTTTTTTTACATATTTTGTAATAAAAGCTTGAGTTATTTTTTTTTTTACTTTTAATTTATTTACGCCTTTTCAGTTAGAAATAAAACGACAGGGATATCTTGTTGTATTTAGTAGCTCCTATGGCCACCTTCCATTATTATCATCAGACCTTGACTATCATCTCGGGCTATTAGACCATTCCAAAGAGCCCAAACACGATGGGGTTATCACCTAGGGGTATAGTACTCATCAAGACCATTCCAAACACGAGGTCTTGTTGCCTTCAGTAGTTCCTATGGCCACCGTCCATCATCATATTCATCATCATCATTATCAGACCTTGAATATCACCTAGGGGGTATTCATCAAGTCCATTCCAAAGGACTCAAATATGATGGAGGTATCTCGAAAACTCGTTTATTCGTAATTGTTTTAAGGGGGTTATTTTTTTCATATTATGTGTAATTTTCATGAGAAATTATTGTAGTAGATTTGATTTGGCTCACAAGGCAAAAAGGAATCTGGAGAAAAATTTTTTTGGCTAGGCTACGATGACATTACACTACTCATCCTGTAGTGAAAATGTCATATTTAGACACTCCGTCTCATCATTCGTCAGTATTCAATCAACTTCACTTATTAGACTAGCCAGAGTACTGTTTTTTGGTATGTTTAAGAAACTTTGTTACTCATAAACATTTTTTCTGCTAATACAATGGCCTTTAATTCGTTACTCATCACCAATACAAAACCGCTAAGAACTGTAACTACATTGCATTGCTACAAATTACAAACAAACTGTTAAATAACATAACTTACTTTAATTTGCTAGATTAGTTGACTATATTAGGCTAATATACTCAAATACGTTATATAAGCAGATTCAGAAAAATTAAACGAACCGATTTCACCGTTGTTTAAAGTAAATATTTGATGTGAATAAGTTTATAAGACAAGACTGTTAAATGAACAGACACATTTATTTAGAATTACTCGCATTCTGACCACCTACAGCAGCAGAACAGAGATTGTTTTATTGACAGACTAAATAAGCAACCGTAGCAAAAATAGTTTTATTAACACGCTGGGGTATCGATATATTTATTTGTATTTTAAAACACACTTTAATTTAATATCAGCAGTGCCGTCATATAGGACGTGTCGTAATGTATGAGTTTTTGCACAATCCAGGGAAAGCTCGCAAGCTTTCCTCTTACCGCCCTATAAGTCTATTTAAGTCCTTTAGTAAACTTTACGAACGCCTCCTTCTCGCTTGCCTACGGAACGCTATAGTCTCCAAAGGCATCTTGATCGATGAGCAGTTCGGCTTCTGCGCCCAACACTCGAGTGTCCCCCAAGTCCTCTTTATCATGGAACACATTCTCACTGGCTTCCAACCAGTATTGGGTCGAATCGCAGCTTTCGCTATAGAGTCGAAGGCACCCTTTTTAGGTTCTCAATTAGTACTCTTCGCGGACAATACCGCTATTTATACCACAGACAGGCAAGTAGGTCGAACCACTAAGATACTCCAATCCGCAATCACCGCCCTAGGCGAATGATTTCGGAAATGGAGAATCGAAGTGAATCCCGACAAAAGCTCTGCCATTCTTTTCACCACTAGCTGCCCTCTGCGACCATCTTCCCTCTCCCTCTTCGGCCGTCCCATTACTTGGCAAAACAAGGACGAATATCTTGGTGTGATCCTTGAAAGGTGTCTGAACTTCCGCAATCACACCAAAATAGTTAGAGACCGAGCCGTTTTTATCGTCGGTCGTCTATATCCCATAATAAGCAAGTCCAGTAAGATGTCGCTCAGAAATAAGCTGATTCTTTACACCATTTGCATCCGCCTTATACTAGCATTCGCTAGTTTCGTCTATGCGTTGTCTAAACGCAAACTCCATAGACTCCAGACCCTCCAAAACCACTTCCTCAGAGCGGCCTCCAGAGCCCCTGGTTCGTCCGGAATGCGAACAAACACAGGGACTTTGAGCTACCCACGATTCCCCAATACTATTACGAGCGTCAACACACTCATCCGAATCGATTAATTGCGCAATCCACAAACTATCATCCCCCCGACCGACCTCGGCACGGTCTCGAAAAACCATTCTTAGGCGGCCTCGGCACGTACTAACAGCCACTGACGACGATCTCACTTTCCAGATAGCGAGGCTAATCTCGTCTACCCCCTAGGAGGTGCCCCCCCCTCATACGACGCTGAAGGCCCCGGGTTCGTCAGCGAATACACGGACCCTCAGTCCACGCGTGCCGGGGCGCTTCTCGCTCCACTCACTCGCAATTGCAACAGCGTAACGGGGAACGGGTTCGAGGATCACGCCGGTCGAAGGGACGACTCCAAGAGCGACAACCCAAGACAAGCCCCCCCCCCCCTTGAGCGTTGGGCGCTTTATGGTCTGAGACTCCTTCAGTCTCGCCCCAAAAGCCCGGTGGAGCAGTAATGGCTGCATCAGCCATACTGTATTAGGCATTAAGAAAAGAAAAGTATGAGTTAGTTTAAGGCTGTCTTGCACCAACTAACTATAACGATATTAAAAGGCCGACGACTTGACACATATTCAGTTAAACAAAAAATGGAGTGCACCATCTGACAATTGTTAAATTACGTTATAACTTTAACGTTAATTGACAAGCCGCTAAATGATCATAAAATTAGGTTATTTAAGTAAAATACATAAAATTTTAATTAACTGCTGTTTTGAATATTATGTTGGTCTTAGCATTGCTAATGAATTACATTTATTTTAATAGTATTTTTTTTAATTATGTAGGTACCTATCTCACAAAATTTGTAAAATATAATTGTAGATTGCAGCGTTACAACAAGTTTTACTTGTACTTATAAATTCGGCAAAGCCTAGTCGTAATAGTTACTGAGACCTTTCCAAAAAACGTTTTTTGATAGCACTCAAACAGAAAGTATCCATATTTATTTCTGTTTAATAATAAAAACATCAACATAGTGCACGCTTAGTTACATATCGCGCCATCCATCTTTTTGGTTACTGCCAATCTGCATTGACTCATAAATATCAATAATTAAGTATTGTTTTGTTCTGGCTATGCTTTGGCAGCTTAGCACAATAATTTTTATTCATTGTGAAAGGCTGGATTCAAGTAATTTATCCTAGCAAAACACGTAACAATAGCATTTACAACTTGTAGGGCGGCGCAACTCAAATTGGTGAATTGGAACGGTTAAAGTAAGAGTAATTTTTGAAGTTTTTTTGACAGTTACTTTAACAATTGTTTTGCTGCCATCCAGCCAAAGCGTATATTAGATGCTTTCAAGCCCTTAAAACATCTTTTCTTTTGTTAAATAGACAGCAAGCCCAATTGCTAGTATCGGTCTAGCGTCTCTCTTGAAACGTTAACTGAGACTTTAGTTTGGTTACTCAAAGTATATTGAATATTTACCCATAGTTACAAATAAAAGTTACACTTGTACCTATAACGTCGTTTTCTTTCCTGGCTAACTTTATAACAAACTATAACTGACTAAATAAGCTACAGTAGCTGAGCAGAGTTTGTTTTATTGATAGAGTAAATTAGCTGCTGCAGCAGAGCAGACTGTTTCGTTGACAGTTAGAAATTAATTACCGAAGCAGGACATAATTTATTGTCTTAAGGAAGTAGCGTTATTTAAATTTATAGACTTATGTTTGTTAGAAATTTAACAACAATGAATGTAAGTGTTCGGGAAAGATTTATTACTCATCGGTCGGACCAGCGTGACCAGTTAATAATTACTCTGCTAATAATTACTACTTGAACCTGCTGTCCGTATATTGACAGAGTTAGTATGTTGTGAATAACCGAAAGATGGTTAAATATTTTTTAAGTGTAGCAAAGTTTTGGTTTGTGTTTTTTAAATAGGCTTTCAAAGAGTAAACCCAAACAAAGAGTAGGTACAGTTACATGCACCAGTGAACCAAAGAGTCGATAGATTATGAAGAATACTTTTAAGTATTTAACTAAGTAAAAATTAATTTAGTAGCACTAAGTAGAAAACTTAAAAGTATTTAAATTGATTCACGTTGCTTTTCGAAAGTGTAAAACAATATTCATTATATGATAGATTAAAAAATATTGTCAAAAATGTTTTTACCTAGTCGAATGAAGCACATTTTGATCATTTTAAACATTTTGAGAACAAAATTAAGGTATAACCACAAAAAATTCTTCAGCTATGTTGGCTCTTGAGAAAAATATAGAAAAAAAATTAAAAATGAAATCAATAACTTTTGTAGATGTTGAAATATTAAAGATTGGCTTTTCCCGCGGTTCCACGCACCCTAAATTCGGTTATCGGTGTATGATTTCAACGGCAACTCCTCAATTATAGAAAAAAAAACCTACTCACACTTGACGTTTTCAAGTAGCTTATGCCGTTTCTCGAGACTCAAACTATTAATTTAAAGTCAATTAATATATTAATAAGCGGGGACACCCAAGTGTGGAAGTCAAACTCTGATTTCGTTTGCAGATTTGTTCCCAAAAACAATTATTGATGTCGACATGACATGATGTGCTGTGTTGGGTTTCAGTAGAGTTTGCAGACAAGGCATCCCGGGGGCTCTGGAGCAGGTGATTGTTTGCGGAGGTCGCTTTGTATTTGCGATTCATCAGCTCCCGTCAACACCGCACCGCCGCACCGCCGCCGCCGGAGAGGTAATTTGTGGAGGCTGATTGTAATGGCACAAACAAACCAACCTAACGTTCATTCAACTTACTCTTAACATACAACAATATGTTATAATAAAATTGGTATTTTTAGCTACTTAAGTTTCTAAATATAGTAATTGGATTTAAATAATGAATTAATGAATAATTAATATATATTTGCTCGTTAAATGTAGATATGTATCAAAAATTTGAGACAAAATTATGAGGTCAGCACAAAGCAATACAACATTTTCTTACACTATGCTTTATTACAGATAAAGTGTATATACAAGCTAAGAGTGTATGTAAAACCTTAGAGGCGGTCATCTAAATATGAAGGAAGCTCTAAAGAGTAAGTAGATCTCCACATCCAGAAAACGCAGTACGGCCATCTACAAGGTAGACTAAAGATCTAGTTAGGGCCAAAGATTAATGTTGTTAAGGCAGTGGGAAGTAACCGGAGGAAATCAGTTTAGTTTTCTTTGTCGTCGCTCTGACATCAGGCTGTCGCAGAAGGGCTGAGCTTACCATGAGCTTTCAATAATACTCGTTATCATCAAACCGTCCCCCAGAGAACAGCAAGTCGTTATGAAGGTGTCGCCCGGTCAAAGGTAGTCACTCAGTAACTTAAAAAAACATACTTAAGCTTGTATGTAAATCTATACTTAATATCATAAATGCGATGCGATAATATTTAACTTACAGAGTTCGGGCAAATTGGAAAAGTTGAAGCACTCAAAAGTGTAATTTCAGTACAAATTTTGAATATATTGAACATTTTTTTGGGGCAAAAAACGAAAAAAAACCAAAAATCGGTTTTTTGCCAATATCTCGTAAAATTTGAGGTTAGGTCGAAAAGTACCCTGAACTAAAATTGTAGATTTTTGATTATCTACAACTTTTCTGTAGACCATTTTGTGATCTGAGCAGATGCTCCGCCAAAAATGGCAAAAAACGATTTTCGCCTATGAAATTCACTTGGATTTATTTTTCCCTTTTTTTGAACCCCTTTTGCCGTCCATTCCGCTTACTCTTATCCTGTAACTATTTTAAGGCTAGGGAGTGCCGGCTGAAGTGAAAACATACAACCTGGATAAAACATTTTAACATGTGTAATCCGCACTTTCATCTTTTCATCAACCCAATTTCCTCTTACTTTTTATTCATCCTATAGAGTTTAACATGTTTTACCCATCACAAAAAAACGCACAACGCCGCTAAAGACGTTTTCACTTCAAAATTATAATAGGCGTGGCATTATGGTTTCCGTCTTACGAATTTTCGATCAGCCTGCGCGAGTTTATCATTTTTTACCCATCACAAATAATTTTATGGCATGGCATTATGGTTTCCGTCTTACGAATATTCGATCAGCCTGTGCGAGTTTTTAGGGTTCCGTAGCTAAATGGCAAACTGGGATACCAGCTTGACCCTTTTGACTCGGTTTAACGACGAGCTGTGAGAATTGTCGACGATTCCAAACTCACTTGCGGTATCGAGCCCTTAAGTCTGAGGAGAGACTTTGCCTCCCTGTGTGTGTTCTACGGCTTGTGCAATGGGTTGTGTTCTGAGGAATTGTTTAAAATGATGCCCACGGCTACTTTCTACCATCGCACCGCTCGCCATCGGCAGGTTATTCATTTTCACACTTTAGAACGAAATGGTCGCGTACAGTGCGGTTTCAGAGAGCGGGAGGACCCGCGAACGCTTAAGTTGTGGAATGAACTTTTGCCAAGGTTTTCTCCAAGGACTACAGTATGGGGTTCTTCAAGAAAGAAGTTATTAGATTTCTGAATGGTCGGCAACGCGAGTACCCCTGGTGTTGCAAGCGTCGAGGCTACGGTGACCGCTTACCATCAGACGGATCGTAAGCTTGTTTGCCACCTTAGTGGTATTAAAGAAAAACTGAACCCTTAGGGATTCGTCATGTCTGTCTGTATGTCCGTCTGTATATCACAGCCACTTTTTTCCGAAACTATAAAAACTATACTGTTAAACCTTGGTAAGTAGATGTATTCTGTGAACCCCCAATATAACCCCCCAAACAAAAAATATACTTAGAACTGACACTGAAAAAAATATTTTTCACTAAGCCCATACCACACGTATGGTATGGGTTATGGGTATCTTCGAAAATGATATTGTGGTTTCTAATATCATATTTTTCTGAAGTGCGCGAGAGAGAGAGACTTTGCGCGAGAGACACTTCCAAAGTGGTAAAATGTGTGTCCTACATTCCCTGTAAATTCTAAAATAAGAGAATGATAAAACTAAAAGAAATATATGATTATTATTATTATTATTATTATTATACTTTATTGCATCAACATAAAAAATTTACAAACAAAACATATTTACAAATAGAGAAAAACAAAAGGCGGTCTTATCGCTTTAAAGCGATCTCTTCCAGACAACCTTTGGGTAGAGGAAATAATAAAGTTAAACAAAGTATAGTAGGTGTGTTTCGATACAGTTATTAAGAAGTATATACATATATATATATATCATACAATGATGCATATAAAATAAATAAATACACATATATAAATATACATAAATAGATGTACATATAAAAATACATATATAAATACATATGTATAATAAATATAATTAAAATATATATTACGTATAAGTAAATATATATTAACAAATATAGGTAGTGATGTTATTTTAGTTCTTCAAGTAATGAGCAATAATAAGATTTTTAAATATTGCCTTCGATTTTGCTCTTTTTATTTCTAAAGGTAAAGCGTTCCATAATCTAACAGCCTTCACAGTGAAAGAATCATTATACAATTGTGAGGAATGCAAAGGAATTTTAAGCATCCAGCGTGTAGTCTCTCGAAGAGAAGTATTTCCGATAAAATTAAAACGTTTCTTTAAATATACTGGTGTGTTTGGATTGAACAGGACGTTATACAGAAGAAAGAGAACATGAGCATCCCGGCGAAGTCGAATTGGGAGCCACTTGAGCTTTGATCTGATTTCGGAAATATGGTCGTACTTACGTAGACCAAATATGAGTCTAATGCAGAAGTTTTGAAGTCGCTCAAGTTTATTAAGTTGCTCCTCGGTAAGGTCAATATAACTAGCATCAGCATAATCGAGAATAGGCAGAAGAAGAGATTTCGCAAGAGCAATTTTAGTGGGAATTGGTAAAAAATTGCGCAATCTGCCTAAAGATTTAGCTGAAGCAAATATTTTCTTGCTTACTTCTTTTATTTGCGAACCCCAAGATAGTGTTCGATCGATAAATATACCCAAGTTTTTAACTGTATCTTTGTAAGGGATAGAAACTCCGTTCACAGTTACTAATGGGAGTTCGTTCCAGTCAATCTTGGATATAAGTCTAGAACTGCCTACGATGATTGCTTGTGTTTTCGTAGGATTAACAATAAGGCCATAGGATTCACTCCATTTAACAATTTGATCAAGGTCTCGATTGATTATTGAGATAGCGTTTGTCAGTTTACTAATAGGAGTTTGTGTGTAAATCTGAAGATCGTCTGCAGAGATGGTAGAGAGAAGATAATTGAGATGTTATAGAATTAATGAAAATAGCAAACAGGAGAGGAGACAAAACGCCACCTTGCGGAACACCAGCGGCTGTGTTGCACCAGTCAGAAAGAGTATCATCGACTTTTATGCGCTGCCGGCGTCCACGCAAGTAACTATGAAACCAATCGATAACGATTGGAGAAATGTTAAGAGAACTAAGAATGAGTAGCAGAATGTCCAGATCCACGGTGTTAAAAGCGTTGCTAAAATCTAAGAGTGTCAGAACCGTGACCTCTTTATTTTCCATGCCAAAACGTATATCGTCAGTTATTTTGACAAGTGCAGTAGTCGTACTATGACCGGGACGGAAACCAGATTGTAAGGGATTTAAAAGGTTGTTTCTTGTAAGAAAATGGGACAACTGTTGATATACAAGCCGTTCCAAAACTTTTGACAAGAAAGGAAGAATGGATATAGGACGAAAATCAGAAAAGGAGGATGGATTATATTTCTTTGGTAAGGGAATTACATTAGCATCCTTCCAGGATTCAGGAAAAACACCTGTGTAAATGGAATGATTCAGGATATTGGTAATGACAGGAGTTATAATATCAAGGATGGGAACGATCATATTACGACTAATGCAATCTTCACCGACAGCATTGGATGAAATGGCGAGTATGTTCTTCTTAACATCGCAATCAGAAAATCGATTAAGAAAAAAAGGAGGAAAGTCAGGAGTTGGCAATGAAGAAAGTGAGTTTAATGTTTTATTTTTTTTGTTGCTGTCAAAGTCAACGTTAGAAATAAAGTGTTGATTAAGGAGATTGATATCAGTATTATTTGAAATAGAAGGAAGTTTCGTTTTCCCAACTCCTAACGACTTAAGAAATTTCCAGACTTTTGCTGGATCACCGTTTTCTACGGATTTGTGAATATGGCGTCTTTGTGCATCTCTACACATCCTATTGCAGCGATTCCTCAAGAGTGTGTATTTTGTACGATTACTGTCGCTAGGATTAACCTTGTATTTGGCCTTGGCACGATTTCGTTTCGTCATCAAAGATTTTATTTCGTCCGTAAGCCAGGGTGCCGGAACATGTTTGATTTTAACGGTATGTATAGGAGCATGAATGTTATACAAATCGATAATAAATGAGTTAAATAATCTTATTTTTTCATCAACAGTAGGCGCATTAATGACCATAGACCAATCGATGTTGCAAGCATCATCAGACAGGAGTTTAATATCCATCCCACTAAAATTGCGTTGCTGAAGCATTCTCGATTTGGATTTGGGAGGACGAATCTTGTATGATAAGTAAACCAAGTCATGGTATGAAAAAGCGTCAGCAGCGCACTGACCATGCTTAAAAACGTGTGTGGGAGAAGAAACTATCATTAAGTCTAGTAAAGAAGGAGTGCTATTAGGAAAAAAGTGTGTAGCAGTGAGAGGTAATATGTGCAAGTTGCATCCATCCACAACTGTCCTTAGTTGATGAGCACGGCTGTTATTTTTTAACAGACAAGTGTTGAAGTCACCCATAATAATAGTGTGGTTGTATTGAGGTGTTAGGGTTTCTAGGATATTTTCAAAATTAGAGAAGTAGTTACTATGAAGATTAGGACTATAGTGTACGCCGAGTAGAATTTTTGTATTAGAAATAACTATTTCGATAAAAAGGTACTCGGCAGTATTCAAAGAGGAAACTTGAGGAGACGTCGCAATAATAGAATATGGAATATGGGAACGGAGATAAATAGCTACCCCACCACCACCTCTGTCTTTTCTATCGTTACGTATTAACTGAAAACCAGGTAAGGAATAAGAAGTAGAAGGTAGACAGGGTTTCAGCCACGATTCTGACACAAGGATGGCATGAATATCTTTGTTATCAAAGGATGCTAGCATATCAGAGTAATGAGCTGGGATACTCTGGGCGTTGAAGTGAACGACATTAAAATTTTTCAGTGAATCTGAGAAGGTTGAAGTCAAGGTTGCGCTGAGAGAAGCAGTAAAACTTTGGAAACTAATGTCACTGTTCAATCCGTCTGAAGAACAGGACAAAAAATCATCACTATTATAATCATCATCTACACCTATGTTATACATATATTTAAATATAAATAATATTATATAAATACTAAATACACAATATATTTAACCAACAATAAAATATATAAGCAAGGCGTATAACTAAATACTCTACCTGCCAGCTGTCTAAAGAAAGAAAATTATTAGAAGTACCTACACTCATTCTTACAAAAAATAAAGCAACAAACAAAGTACTTACACTCATTCTTACAAAAAAAAAATAAAGTAACAAAATCATACGGCTGAATAGTGTGTATCCAGACCGCAAAAAAAAAAAAAAAAAAGAAATGTCAATTAAAAAGATAACAAAACAGAAAATAACCTGACTAATACAAAACATTTTTAAAAACGAAGGTAATTTTACATTAAAAGTGATATGTTCGTTTAGTGAAAAATTGAGTGGCGTGCGACCAGTTATTTGCCAACGTCATTGCAATGAGTTTCGTGACTTGCACTAGAGATAGCGACACCGGCTATTTTTTAGTTGTCCTCCTCGACTTGTTAGCTTTCGTCTCCATGGAAGCTGCAGCAACAGAGGTCACGGATGTCACTGTAGTGGATGTGGTCTCAGTGGAGATCAGGTCGACTTCATCACAACTGATAACACTGTGCCGCTTACCGTCAGGCGTTAGGATAACAATAGAACCTCCTCGAGTCCAACATTTGGTTACACCGAAGCGTTCTCGGGCAGACATAAACGCCTCATGCCGACACTTTGTGAGGAATTCGGATAAAGTTATGCCGGTACTCCGTAAACCAGTTTTGGCAAACCACAACCTATCACGAACTGATATTTCATGAAATTTTACCAAAATAGGCCTTGGCTTTTCCTTTGAAGCCTTTCCCATGCGATAACAGTGGCTTATCGAATCTTTGTTAAAAGAAGATATTTTCAAGTGTTCTGCTGCAATTTTTGTAACAGACACAACAGTGTCTTCAGACTTATTTTCGGGAACACCATGCACTAGAAGAATTTTGCGGCGACTCCTCATTTCAATCCTGTCAACTTCCTTGGCCAAGTGTTGTGCTTGTGTATGCAGATTATTTAGAGAAAACAAAACAAAGGTTTTAAAGCTAGCAAAGTTAGCGGCCAGATCTGAAGATGGAGCTGGGTTTTCTCTGAGCTCAGCTTGGAATTGTGCCATTTGTGTAGTAAACATTTTTGCCATGTCAGATATAGATTGCTTGATGGATTCCATAGTACAAACAATATTTAGTTGATACCTTCAAACAACTTGTAGTGCAGCGAAAAGTGCTTGGTAACTGGAGATAATAACAGCTGGTGGGTACAGTATCTCAATCTTGCATATTATGTAGAAAAAATGTGAATAAATGTGTAAATAAATTAATATTAAATAATTTGTAAAAACAGTTTTTTTTTTTTTTACATATGATGTACATTACCATGCAAACTTCCACCGAAAATTGGTTTGAACGAGATATAGTAAGTAGTTTTTTTTAATACGTCATAAATAGTAAACCGCAATTTACCTTTCATTCAATCAACTCAAATATAAAGATATTTTCTTTGTGTTTGTAAATTACATAAATGGTGGTAGGTACGGAACCCTCGGTGCGCGAGTCTAACTCGCAATTCGCCGGTTTTTTTACCTATCACAAAGTTCTTCAAAGGGTTAGCCCCGCTAAAGAAGTTTTCACTTCAAAAAATTGACTTTGACTTATTAAACCCCTAGGTAAGAATAATTTGCGTCTAAAATAACAAATATTTTGATTCATATTAATTGGAGCCATGGTCCGATCCAAGCCTCGTACGCATTTTGCTTGAGAATCTTTGCTTTCATGCAAGTTCAATTAAATTGTACGGTCGTTTTTTGACACAGCTGTCATCAACAGAACCTGGAGCATTTAGTTTTATAGTCTTTTACGTGAATTTTGTGAAACGTCTTTTTGCTCAGACGGGGACAAAAAGTTGCGACGCGAAAATTATGTAATGATACAGCAAGAGGAGGTATATTGTTTTAAACTTAGTTCTTTCTACTTGCCAAAACGATACGAGAGATTTCGACGGCAAGCAAGAGGTGTCTAAATTAGTCCGGCGAAATTCCTGATTTTGTTCAGGCGGCGTCCAACTCCAAACTGGTTCCAAACGATAGAAATACACTCTCCTACCCGTGATGGTATAAGGAAAAATACTGAACAATTTATGAATATTCAAAATTCAAAATTCATTTGCGAGTGAACACCTTGCATATCTATGATCCCTCCTGCAGGGTGAGGTCGCGAAGATTTTAGTGTTATACAATATTGACTATTACTAGTGGTACGGAATACTCGGTGTTTGGTCCAACTCGCACCTAGTCGGTTTATTTTTCATCATACATATTCATGGATTTCCAAAGTTAAGCGTGGAATATGGTTGTGTCGGAAAAAGGTACAGAGATACATCTTGTAGGTACATATGCCTTGTATTTACTTTAACAGTAAAAATGAGCATGCAAAATAATCTATATCTTTCGAAATATGACATTTGTGTCACCCAAAAATACTAGGTAGGTATATCAAAAAACAGTGTAACTTAATTCATAGACTAACCAAATCGGATAACTTATGCGATCAGCTTCTCTTTGTGATTATAGCATTGCTAATAATGTTTAGAAAGCTTTTGCTCGTTAAATTTCCCAATGCGTCCGAGAATATGGAGCTTGGACAGTTTCCAATTCGCTTTTCATCTCGCCAGTTATTGGAGATTCAAGCTTTGGCTCTGAAAGTGCTATTAACAAGTTAAGTAACGAGATGCAAACGAGTCTTCATAACAGCAAAGAGCAGAGAGCCTGATCGATGCGACGAGTCAAGAGATGCAATCAGGGTAAGTCCACCACTTCCAGTATATTTTTTTGACAACCTGTCCGAGACTCTTGAATTTAATTATACATATAGGTAATCACTGTTGTGAGATGACAACACCGCAGTAAAATTGAGAAACCTTAAGAATGGTAATAATTATGAAACCCTCGTTTGAAGAATTTCAATTTTAAAGATATGTTATAAAATTTGCGAAAACATATATTAAGATAGAAATTGAAATGCTCACTATTAAAGAATGCGTATTTGAACTTGCATGTTTGCTAAAATCTATACAAAACATTATAAAAATAGCTTTTGACTAGCTTTTTTTTACCTGCGACAGCGCAAAGAAAGGGGACGGTACATGCGTTTACAGCCGTTGGAAAAATCAAAATACATCAAAAACTACAAAAATCAGTTTTATGGGGTTCCGCTTCCCGCCCCCCAAAACCACTCCTTTGTATTCCGAATTCCACGCAGACTGTTATTTCGTAGCTATTAAATAAAAAAGTTGATTTGCTTTTATTCATTTTGTCGTTTACATATGAAAGAGTATTTTTTTTCAAGCATAAAGTTATGCAGCTAATTTGCATTCGTCTCTTAAGTCCCTCGCCTAGTTTATTAAATAAAGGTTCCCTCTCGACCCAGTAACCTCATTCTGGAGGTGCATTAACAAACCCCATCTTATTCAAACCAAGCATAAAACGTTAAAATAAAAAAATAAAAAGAATATGTAAGAAAATATTCCGACATAAATACTCATATTATATATTAGATGCGCCTCGTGGATTTGCTCGCAAAAATGAAACATATTTCCGTAGAGTTTGTTAATTGAGATGAAGTTTATAACATGGTCTAGATGTGCATCAACTTTTGTTCAAATTCGTTAAGCAATTTATTAAGTAAAAAACCTTTGAACGTCTACGTATGCTAGCTGTAACTATGTAGGTACACAAACTTTCACATTTACAATATTAGCAAGAAATAAAAACTGGCCTCTTAACTAATCTCTTAAATATCTGAATTCCTTCACACGATTGACGATGTTTGACGTTCACATGGTGCGCTCCTATGCTACACGATTGCCGATGTTTCACGTTTCACATGTTGCGCCCTTTATGCCACACGATTGACAATATTTGACGTTTTACATGGTGCGCCCTCTATGCTAAATAAAAACAACAAAGACATAATTGACTTGTTTATACACAACTTTTTTAATAGCTTTACAAACTTATTTATATTATTAAGTGGTTCACTACTACTTAGTCTTAATAATGTATATACTTGTTATAGCACTTCAACCCCCCGACCGACCACGGCATGGTCATAAAACTTTCGTTAGGCGGCCTCGGCACGTACTAACGGCCCCAGATGACGATCTCGCTGTCCCGATAGCGAGATAAGTCTCAACGACCTCCCTTAATAGGGCCTCCCCCCTAAATCGACGCCGACGTCCCCGGGTTCGTCGGCGCCCGCAAGGATACACGAGGTATCAAAGAGTGCCGGGGTGCTTCTCGCCCCCACTCAATCGCAACCGCACCCGGGGAACTCCCCTCTTGGCGCTGACTCACCGTCGGGTTCGAGACTCACGCCGGTTGAAGGGACGCCCCCGAGAGCGACAACCCAAGCCGAGGCTCCCCCCGCGGGGAGCCCTTGAGTGTTGGGCACTATATTGGCTGAGGCTCCTGGAGAGTCTCGCCCCAAAAAGCGCAGTGAAGCTGTAATGGCTGCAATAGCCAACTGCATAGTCATTCAAAAAAAAAAAAAAACGAGTTGCACTCCGGGAGTGCCGGCAGAAGTGAAAACCTTTACACACGATTCGCGCTTAACACTCAAATATGTCACAAGACATGTCTTTGACATTGTCAAGAAATAATAATGTTTGTTTATTTACTTTTTTGACGTAGTATTTTTGACATCGCAATCTGTCATAGAATTAAAATTCCATATCCAACCTCCCTGTACTACTCATAATCGCGATATACTAAAAATAAAAATTATAATAGGCGTGGCATTACGGTTTCCGTCTTGCGAATTTTTATGGCGTGGCATTATGGTTTCCGCCTGACGATCATTCTGACGCGAGTTTATCATTTTTTACCCATCACAAAAACTAACCTAAAGTAAATCAATCTGACGCGAGTTCCGTCTTACGAATTTTATATGAATTTACGATCAGGACACGTGACCTGACGCGAGTTTAACATTTTATACCCATACCAAAAAAAGTGCACAACGCCGCTAAAGAAGTTTTCACTTCAAAAAAATAGTACGGACGCTAAGCAGGAAGAATTAACCTACAGCAGCAGAACAGAGATTGTTTTATTGACAGACTAAATAAGCAACCGTAGCAAAAATAGTTTTATTAACACGCTGGGGTATCAATATATTTATTTGTATTTTAAAACACACTTTAATTTAATATCAGCAGTGCCGTCATATAGGACGTGTCGTAATGTATGAGTTTTTGCACAATCCAGGGAAAGCTCGCAAGCTTTCCTCTTACCGCCCTATAAGTCTATTTAAGTCCTTTAGTAAACTTTACGAACGCCTCCTTCTCGCTTGCCTACGGAACGCTATAGTCTCCAAAGGCATCTTGATCGATGAGCAGTTCGGCTTCTGCGCCCAACACTCGAGTGTCCCCCAAGTCCTCTTTATCATGGAACACATTCTCACTGGCTTCCAACCAGTATTGGGTCGAATCGCAGCTTTCGCTATAGAGTCGAAGGCACCCTTTTTAGGTTCTCAATTAGTACTCTTCGCGGACAATACCGCTATTTATACCACAGACAGGCAAGTAGGTCGAACCACTAAGATACTCCAATCCGCAATCACCGCCCTAGGCGAATGATTTCGGAAATGGAGAATCGAAGTGAATCCCGACAAAAGCTCTGCCATTCTTTTCACCACTAGCTGCCCTCTGCGACCATCTTCCCTCTCCCTCTTCGGCCGTCCCATTACTTGGCAAAACAAGGACGAATATCTTGGTGTGATCCTTGAAAGGTGTCTGAACTTCCGCAATCACACCAAAATAGTTAGAGACCGAGCCGTTTTTATCGTCGGTCGTCTATATCCCATAATAAGCAAGTCCAGTAAGATGTCGCTCAGAAATAAGCTGATTCTTTACACCATTTGCATCCGCCTTATACTAGCATTCGCTAGTTTCGTCTATGCGTTGTCTAAACGCAAACTCCATAGACTCCAGACCCTCCAAAACCACTTCCTCAGAGCGGCCTCCAGAGCCCCTGGTTCGTCCGGAATGCGAACAAACACAGGGACTTTGAGCTACCCACGATTCCCCAATACTTTTACGAGCGTCAACACACTCATCCGAATCGATTAATTGCGCAATCCACAAACTATCATCCCCCCGACCGACCTCGGCACGGTCTCGAAAAACCATTCTTAGGCGGCCTCGGCACGTACTAACAGCCACTGACGACGATCTCACTTTCCAGATAGCGAGGCTAATCTCGTCTACCCCCTAGGAGGTGCCCCCCCCTCATACGACGCTGAAGGCCCCGGGTTCGTCAGCGAATACACGGACCCTCAGTCCACGCGTGCCGGGGCGCTTCTCGCTCCACTCACTCGCAATTGCAACAGCGTAACGGGGAACGGGTTCGAGGATCACGCCGGTCGAAGGGACGACTCCAAGAGCGACAACCCAAGACAAGCCCCCCCCCCCCCCCCTTGAGCGTTGGGCGCTTTATGGTCTGAGACTCCTTCAGTCTCGCCCCAAAAGCCCGGTGGAGCAGTAATGGCTGCATCAGCCATACTGTATTAGGCATTAAGAAAAGAAAAGTATGAGTTAGTTTAAGGCTGTCTTGCACCAACTAACTATAACGATATTAAAAGGCCGACGACTTGACACATATTCAGTTAAACAAAAAATGGAGTGCACCATCTGACAATTGTTAAATTACGTTATAACTTTAACGTTAATTGACAAGCCGCTAAATGATCATAAAATTAGGTTATTTAAGTAAAATACATAAAATTTTAATTAACTGCTGTTTTGAATATTATGTTGGTCTTAGCATTGCTAATGAATTACATTTATTTTAATAGTATTTTTTTTAATTATGTAGGTACCTATCTCACAAAATTTGTAAAATATAATTGTAGATTGCAGCGTTACAACAAGTTTTACTTGTACTTATAAATTCGGCAAAGCCTAGTCGTAATAGTTACTGAGACCTTTCCAAAAAACGTTTTTTGATAGCACTCAAATGGAAAGTATCCATATTTATTTCTGTTTAATAATAAAAACATCAACATAGTGCACGCTTAGTTACATATCGCGCCATCCATCTTTTTGGTTACTGCCAATCTGCATTGACTCATAAATATCAATAATTAAGTATTGTTTTGTTCTGGCTATGCTTTGGCAGCTTAGCACAATAATTTTTATTCATTGTGAAAGGCTGGATTCAAGTAATTTATCCTAGCAAAACACGTAACAATAGCATTTACAACTTGTAGGGCGGCGCAACTCAAATTGGTGAATTGGAACGGTTAAAGTAAGAGTAATTTTTGAAGTTTTTTTGACAGTTACTTTAACAATTGTTTTGCTGCCATCCAGCCAAAGCGTATATTAGATGCTTTCAAGCCCTTAAAACATCTTTTCTTTTGTTAAATAGACAGCAAGCCCAATTGCTAGTATCGGTCTAGCGTCTCTCTTGAAACGTTAACTGAGACTTTAGTTTGGTTACTCAAAGTATATTGAATATTTACCCATAGTTACAAATAAAAGTTACACTTGTACCTATAACGTCGTTTTCTTTCCTGGCTAACTTTATAACAAACTATAACTGACTAAATAAGCTACAGTAGCTGAGCAGAGTTTGTTTTATTGATAGAGTAAATTAGCTGCTGCAGCAGAGCAGACTGTTTCGTTGACAGTTAGAAATTAATTACCGAAGCAGGACATAATTTATTGTCTTAAGGAAGTAGCGTTATTTAAATTTATAGACTTATGTTTGTTAGAAATTTAACAACAATGAATGTAAGTGTTCGGGAAAGATTTATTACTCATCGGTCGGACCAGCGTGACCAGTTAAATAGGATTGTCACGTCTACTCTGTGTGCATCGGCGCCGCGGTCACTATAATCTTTGACAAGTCGCGGCTGCGTTTTGACGCCAAAAACAGGAAGTACGACTTAATTTTTCTTAAGGCATACGTGTGGCCTAGTTATAAGAACCAGTAAGTGTAGCCAATTAATTGTTTAATGAATTAATAAAGTTGTCTCTGCTAATAATTACTACTTGAACCTGCTGTCCGTATATTGACAGAGTTAGTATGTTGTGAATAACCGAAAGATGGTTAAATATTTTTTAAGTGTAGCAAAGTTTTGGTTTGTGTTTTTTAAATAGGCTTTCAAAGAGTAAACCCAAACAAAGAGTAGGTACAGTTACATGCACCAGTGAACCAAAGAGTCGATAGATTATGAAGAATACTTTTAAGTATTTAACTAAGTAAAAAATAATTTAGTAGCACTAAGTAGAAAACTTAAAAGTATTTAAATTGATTCACGTTGCTTTTCGAAAGTGTAAAACAATATTCATTATATGATAGATTAAAAAATATTGTCAAAAATGTTTTTACCTAGTCGAATGAAGCACATTTTGATCATTTTAAACATTTTGAGAACAAAATTAAGGTATAACCACAAAAAATTCTTCAGCTATGTTGGCTCTTGAGAAAAATATAGAAAAAAAATTAAAAATGAAATCAATAACTTTTGTAGATGTTGAAATATTAAAGATTGGCTTTTCCCGCGGTTCCACGCACCCTAAATTCGGTTATCGGTGTATGATTTCAACGGCAACTCCTCAATTATAGAAAAAAAAACCTACTCACACTTGACGTTTTCAAGTAGCTTATGCCGTTTCTCGAGACTCAAACTATTAATTTAAAGTCAATTAATATATTAATAAGCGGGGACACCCAAGTGTGGAAGTCAAACTCTGATTTCGTTTGCAGATTTGTTCCCAAAAACAATTATTGATGTCGACATGACATGATGTGCTGTGTTGGGTTTCAGTAGAGTTTGCAGACAAGGCATCCCGGGGGCTCTGGAGCAGGTGATTGTTTGCGGAGGTCGCTTTGTATTTGCGATTCATCAGCTCCCGTCAACACCGCACCGCCGCACCGCCGCCGCCGGAGAGGTAATTTGTGGAGGCTGATTGTAATGGCACAAACAAACCAACCTAACGTTCATTCAACTTACTCTTAACATACAACAATATGTTATAATAAAATTGGTATTTTTAGCTACTTAAGTTTCTAAATATAGTAATTGGATTTAAATAATGAATTAATGAATAATTAATATATATTTGCTCGTTAAATGTAGATATGTATCAAAAATTTGAGACAAAATTATCAGGTCAGCACAAAGCAATACAACATTTTCTTACACTATGCTTTATTACAGATAAAGTGTATATACAAGCTAAGAGTGTATGTAAAACCTTAGAGGCGGTCATCTAAATATGAAGGAAGCTCTAAAGAGTAAGTAGATCTCCACATCCAGAAAACGCAGTACGGCCATCTACAAGGTAGACTAAAGATCTAGTTAGGGCCAAAGATTAATGTTGTTAAGGCAGTGGGAAGTAACCGGAGGAAATCGGTTTAGTTTTTTTTGTCGTCGCTCTGACATCAGGCTGTCGCAGAAGGGCTGAGCTTACCATGAGCTTTCAATAATACTCGTTATCATCAAACCGTCCCCCAGAGAACAGCAAGTCGTTATGAAGGTGTCGCCCGGTCAAAGGTAGTCACTCAGTAACTTAAAAAAACATACTTAAGCTTGTATGTAAATCTATACTTAATATCATAAATGCGATGCGATAATATTTAACTTACAGAGTTCGGGCAAATTGGAAAAGTTGAAGCACTCAAAAGTGTAATTTCAGTACAAATTTTGAATATATTGAACATTTTTTTGGGGCAAAAAACGAAAAAAAACCAAAAATCGGTTTTTTGCCATATCTCGTAAAATTTGAGGTTAGGTCGAAAAGTACCCTGAACTAAAATTGTAGATTTTTGATTATCTACAACTTTTCTGTAGACCATTTTGTGATCTGAGCAGATGCTCCGCCAAAAATGGCAAAAAACGATTTTCGCCTATGAAATTCACTTGGATTTATTTTTCCCTTTTTTTGAACCCCTTTTGCCGTCCATTCCGCTTACTCTTATCCTGTAACTATTTTAAGGCTAGGGAGTGCCGGCTGAAGTGAAAACATACAACCTGGATAAAACATTTTAACATGTGTAATCCGCACTTTCATCTTTTCATCAACCCAATTTCCTCTTACTTTTTATTCATCCTATAGAGTTTAACATGTTTTACCCATCACAAAAAAACGCACAACGCCGCTAAAGACGTTTTCACTTCAAAATTATAATAGGCGTGGCATTATGGTTTCCGTCTTACGAATTTTCGATCAGCCTGCGCGAGTTTATCATTTTTTACCCATCACAAATAATTTTATGGCATGGCATTATGGTTTCCGTCTTACGAATATTCGATCAGCCTGTGCGAGTTTTTAGGGTTCCGTAGCTAAATGGCAAACTGGGATACCAGCTTGACCCTTTTGACTCGGTTTAACGACGAGCTGTGAGAATTGTCGACGATTCCAAACTCACTTGCGGTATCGAGCCCTTAAGTCTGAGGAGAGACTTTGCCTCCCTGTGTGTGTTCTACGGCTTGTGCAATGGGTTGTGTTCTGAGGAATTGTTTAAAATGATGCCCACGGCTACTTTCTACCATCGCACCGCTCGCCATCGGCAGGTTATTCATTTTCACACTTTAGAACGAAATGGTCGCGTACAGTGCGGTTTCAGAGAGCGGGAGGACCCGCGAACGCTTAAGTTGTGGAATGAACTTTTGCCAAGGTTTTCTCCAAGGACTACAGTATGGGGTTCTTCAAGAAAGAAGTTATTAGATTTCTGAATGGTCGGCAACGCGAGTACCCCTGGTGTTGCAAGCGTCGAGGCTACGGTGACCGCTTACCATCAGACGGATCGTAAGCTTGTTTGCCACCTTAGTGGTATTAAAGAAAAACTGAACCCTTAGGGATTCGTCATGTCTGTCTGTATGTCCGTCTGTATATCACAGCCACTTTTTTCCGAAACTATAAAAACTATACTGTTAAACCTTGGTAAGTAGATGTATTCTGTGAACCCCCAATATAACCCCCCAAACAAAAAATATACTTAGAACTGACACTGAAAAAAATATTTTTCACTAAGCCCATACCACACGTATGGTATGGGTTATGGGTATCTTCGAAAATGAGATTGTGGTTTCTAATATCATATTTTTCTGAAGTGCGCGAGAGAGAGAGACTTTGCGCGAGAGACACTTCCAAAGTGGTAAAATGTGTGTCCTACATTCCCTGTAAATTCTAAAATAAGAGAATGATAAAACTAAAAGAAATATATGATTATTATTATTATTATTATTATTATACTTTATTGCATCAACATAAAAAATTTACAAACAAAACATATTTACAAATAGAGAAAAACAAAAGGCGGTCTTATCGCTTTAAAGCGATCTCTTCCAGACAACCTTTGGGTAGAGGAAATAATAAAGTTAAACAAAGTATAGTAGGTGTGTTTCGATACAGTTATTAAGAAGTATATACATATATATATATATCATACAATGATGCATATAAAATAAATAAATACACATATATAAATATACATAAATAGATGTACATATAAAAATACATATATAAATACATATGTATAATAAATATAATTAAAATATATATTACGTATAAGTAAATATATATTAACAAATATAGGTAGTGATGTTATTTTAGTTCTTCAAGTAATGAGCAATAATAAGATTTTTAAATATTGCCTTCGATTTTGCTCTTTTTATTTCTAAAGGTAAAGCGTTCCATAATCTAAAAGCCTTAACAGTGAAAGAATAATTATAAAATTGTGAGGAATGCAAAGGAATTTTAAGCATCCAGCGTGTAGTCTCTCGAAGAGAAGTATTTCCGATAAAATTAAAACGTTTCTTTAAATATACTGGTGTGTTTGGATTGAACAGGACGTTATACAGAAGAAAGAGAACATGAGCATCCCGGCGAAGTCGAATTGGGAGCCACTTGAGCTTTGATCTGATTTCGGAAATATGGTCGTACTTACGTAGACCAAATATGAGTCTAATGCAGAAGTTTTGAAGTCGCTCAAGTTTATTAAGTTGCTCCTCGGTAAGGTCAATATAACTAGCATCAGCATAATCGAGAATAGGCAGAAGAAGAGATTTCGCAAGAGCAATTTTAGTGGGAATTGGTAAAAAATTGCGCAATCTGCCTAAAGATTTAGCTGAAGCAAATATTTTCTTGCTTACTTCTTTTATTTGCGAACCCCAAGATAGTGTTCGATCGATAAATATACCCAAGTTTTTAACTGTATCTTTGTAAGGGATAGAAACTCCGTTCACAGTTACTAATGGGAGTTCGTTCCAGTCAATCTTGGATATAAGTCTAGAACTGCCTACGATGATTGCTTGTGTTTTCGTAGGATTAACAATAAGGCCATAGGATTCACTCCATTTAACAATTTGATCAAGGTCTCGATTGATTATTGAGATAGCGTTTGTCAGTTTACTAATAGGAGTTTGTGTGTAAATCTGAAGATCGTCTGCATAGAGATGGTAGAGAGAAGATAATTGAGATGTTATAGAATTAATGAAAATAGCAAACAGGAGAGGAGACAAAACGCCACCTTGCGGAACACCAGCGGCTGTGTTGCACCAGTCAGAAAGAGTATCATCGACTTTTATGCGCTGCCGGCGTCCACGCAAGTAACTATGAAACCAATCGATAACGATTGGAGAAATGTTAAGAGAACTAAGAATGAGTAGCAGAATGTCCAGATCCACGGTGTTAAAAGCGTTGCTAAAATCTAAGAGTGTCAGAACCGTGACCTCTTTATTTTCCATGCCAAAACGTATATCGTCAGTTATTTTGACAAGTGCAGTAGTCGTACTATGACCGGGACGGAAACCAGATTGTAAGGGATTTAAAAGGTTGTTTCTTGTAAGAAAATGGGACAACTGTTGATATACAAGCCGTTCCAAAACTTTTGACAAGAAAGGAAGAATGGATATAGGACGAAAATCAGAAAAGGAGGATGGATTATATTTCTTTGGTAAGGGAATTACATTAGCATCCTTCCAGGATTCAGGAAAAACACCTGTGGAAATGGAATGATTCAGGATATTGGTAATGACAGGAGTTATAATATCAAGGATGGGAACGATCATATTACGACTAATGCAATCTTCACCGACAGCATTGGATGAAATGGCGAGTATGTTCTTCTTAACATCGCAATCAGAAAATCGATTAAGAAAAAAAGGAGGAAAGTCAGGAGTTGGCAATGAAGAAAGTGAGTTTAATGTTTTATTTTTTTTGTTGCTGTCAAAGTCAACGTTAGAAATAAAGTGTTGATTAAGGAGATTGATATCAGTATTATTTGAAATAGAAGGAAGTTTCGTTTTCCCAACTCCTAACGACTTAAGAAATTTCCAGACTTTTGCTGGATCACCGTTTTCTACGGATTTGTGAATATGGCGTCTTTGTGCATCTCTACACATCCTATTGCAGCGATTCCTCAAGAGTGTGTATTTTGTACGATTACTGTCGCTAGGATTAACCTTGTATTTGGCCTTGGCACGATTTCGTTTCGTCATCAAAGATTTTATTTCGTCCGTAAGCCAGGGTGCCGGAACATGTTTGATTTTAACGGTATGTATAGGAGCATGAATGTTATACAAATCGATAATAAATGAGTTAAATAATCTTATTTTTTCATCAACAGTAGGCGCATTAATGACCATAGACCAATCGATGTTGCAAGCATCATCAGACAGGAGTTTAATATCCATCCCACTAAAATTGCGTTGCTGAAGCATTCTCGATTTGGATTTGGGAGGACGAATCTTGTATGATAAGTAAACCAAGTCATGGTATGAAAAAGCGTCAGCAGCGCACTGACCATGCTTAAAAACGTGTGTGGGAGAAGAAACTATCATTAAGTCTAGTAAAGAAGGAGTGCTATTAGGAAAAAAGTGTGTAGCAGTGAGAGGTAATATGTGCAAGTTGCATCCATCCACAACTGTCCTTAGTTGATGAGCACGGCTGTTATTTTTTAACAGACAAGTGTTGAAGTCACCCATAATAATAGTGTGGTTGTATTGAGGTGTTAGGGTTTCTAGGATATTTTCAAAATTAGAGAAGTAGTTACTATGAAGATTAGGACTATAGTGTACGCCGAGTAGAATTTTTGTATTAGAAATAACTATTTCGATAAAAAGGTACTCGGCAGTATTCAAAGAGGAAACTTGAGGAGACGTCGCAATAATAGAATATGGAATATGGGAACGGAGATAAATAGCTACCCCACCACCACCTCTGTCTTTTCTATCGTTACGTATTAACTGAAAACCAGGTAAGGAATAAGAAGTAGAAGGTAGACAGGGTTTCAGCCACGATTCTGACACAAGGATGGCATGAATATCTTTGTTATCAAAGGATGCTAGCATATCAGAGTAATGAGCTGGGATACTCTGGGCGTTGAAGTGAACGACATTAAAATTTTTCAGTGAATCTGAGAAGGTTGAAGTCAAGGTTGCGCTGAGAGAAGCAGTAAAACTTTGGAAACTAATGTCACTGTTCAATCCGTCTGAAGAACAGGACAAAAAATCATCACTATTATAATCATCATCTACACCTATGTTATACATATATTTAAATATAAATAATATTATATAAATACTAAATACACAATATATTTAACCAACAATAAAATATATAAGCAAGGCGTATAACTAAATACTCTACCTGCCAGCTGTCTAAAGAAAGAAAATTATTAGAAGTACCTACACTCATTCTTACAAAAAATAAAGCAACAAACAAAGTACTTACACTCATTCTTACAAAAAAAAAATAAAGTAACAAAATCATACGGCTGAATAGTGTGTATCCAGACCGCAAAAAAAAAAAAAAAAAAGAAATGTCAATTAAAAAGATAACAAAACAGAAAATAACCTGACTAATACAAAACATTTTTAAAAACGAAGGTAATTTTACATTAAAAGTGATATGTTCGTTTAGTGAAAAATTGAGTGGCGTGCGACCAGTTATTTGCCAACGTCATTGCAATGAGTTTCGTGACTTGCACTAGAGATAGCGACACCGGCTATTTTTTAGTTGTCCTCCTCGACTTGTTAGCTTTCGTCTCCATGGAAGCTGCAGCAACAGAGGTCACGGATGTCACTGTAGTGGATGTGGTCTCAGTGGAGATCAGGTCGACTTCATCACAACTGATAACACTGTGCCGCTTACCGTCAGGCGTTAGGATAACAATAGAACCTCCTCGAGTCCAACATTTGGTTACACCGAAGCGTTCTCGGGCAGACATAAACGCCTCATGCCGACACTTTGTGAGGAATTCGGATAAAGTTATGCCGGTACTCCGTAAACCAGTTTTGGCAAACCACAACCTATCACGAACTGATATTTCATGAAATTTTACCAAAATAGGCCTTGGCTTTTCCTTTGAAGCCTTTCCCATGCGATAACAGTGGCTTATCGAATCTTTGTTAAAAGAAGATATTTTCAAGTGTTCTGCTGCAATTTTTGTAACAGACACAACAGTGTCTTCAGACTTATTTTCGGGAACACCATGCACTAGAAGAATTTTGCGGCGACTCCTCATTTCAATCCTGTCAACTTCCTTGGCCAAGTGTTGTGCTTGTGTATGCAGATTATTTAGAGAAAACAAAACAAAGGTTTTAAAGCTAGCAAAGTTAGCGGCCAGATCTGAAGATGGAGCTGGGTTTTCTCTGAGCTCAGCTTGGAATTGTGCCATTTGTGTAGTAAACATTTTTGCCATGTCAGATATAGATTGCTTGATGGATTCCATAGTACAAACAATATTTAGTTGATACCTTCAAACAACTTGTAGTGCAGCGAAAAGTGCTTGGTAACTGGAGATAATAACAGCTGGTGGGTACAGTATCTCAATCTTGCATATTATGTAGAAAAAAATGTGAATAAATGTGTAAATAAATTAATATTAAATAATTTGTAAAAACAGTTTTTTTTTTTTTTACATATGATGTACATTACCATGCAAACTTCCACCGAAAATTGGTTTGAACGAGATATAGTAAGTAGTTTTTTTTAATACGTCATAAATAGTAAACCGCAATTTACCTTTCATTCAATCAACTCAAATATAAAGATATTTTCTTTGTGTTTGTAAATTACATAAATGGTGGTAGGTACGGAACCCTCGGTGCGCGAGTCTAACTCGCAATTCGCCGGTTTTTTTACCTATCACAAAGTTCTTCAAAGGGTTAGCCCCGCTAAAGAAGTTTTCACTTCAAAAAATTGACTTTGACTTATTAAACCCCTAGGTAAGAATAATTTGCGTCTAAAATAACAAATATTTTGATTCATATTAATTGGAGCCATGGTCCGATCCAAGCCTCGTACACATTTTGCTTGAGAATCTTTGCTTTCATGCAAGTTCAATTAAATTGTACGATCGTTTTTTGACACAGCTGTCATCAACAGAACCTGGAGCATTTAGTTTTATAGTCTTTTACGTGAATTTTGTGAAACGTCTTTTTGCTCAGACGGGGACAAAAAGTTGCGACGCGAAAATTATGTAATGATACAGCAAGAGGAGGTATATTGTTTTAAACTTAGTTCTTTCTACTTGCCAAAACGATACGAGAGATTTCGACGGCAAGCAAGAGGTGTCTAAATTAGTCCGGCGAAATTCCTGATTTTGTTCAGGCGGCGTCCAACTCCAAACTGGTTCCAAACGATAGAAATACACTCTCCTACCCGTGATGGTATAAGGAAAAATACTGAACAATTTATGAATATTCAAAATTCAAAATTCATTTGCGAGTGAACACCTTGCATATCTATGATCCCTCCTGCAGGGTGAGGTCGCGAAGATTTTAGTGTTATACAATATTGACTATTACTAGTGGTACGGAATACTCGGTGTTTGGTCCAACTCGCACCTAGTCGGTTTATTTTTCATCATACATATTCATGGATTTCCAAAGTTAAGCGTGGAATATGGTTGTGTCGGAAAAAGGTACAGAGATACATCTTGTAGGTACATATGCCTTGTATTTACTTTAACAGTAAAAATGAGCATGCAAAATAATCTATATCTTTCGAAATATGACATTTGTGTCACCCAAAAATACTAGGTAGGTATATCAAAAAACAGTGTAACTTAATTCATAGACTAACCAAATCGGATAACTTATGCGATCAGCTTCTCTTTGTGATTATAGCATTGCTAATAATGTTTAGAAAGCTTTTGCTCGTTAAATTTCCCAATGCGTCCGAGAATATGGAGCTTGGACAGTTTCCAATTCGCTTTTCATCTCGCCAGTTATTGGAGATTCAAGCTTTGGCTCTGAAAGTGCTATTAACAAGTTAAGTAACGAGATGCAAACGAGTCTTCATAACAGCAAAGAGCAGAGAGCCTGATCGATGCGACGAGTCAAGAGATGCAATCAGGGTAAGTCCACCACTTCCAGTATATTTTTTTGACAACCTGTCCGAGACTCTTGAATTTAATTATACATATAGGTAATCACTGTTGTGAGATGACAACACCGCAGTAAAATTGAGAAACCTTAAGAATGGTAATAATTATGAAACCCTCGTTTGAAGAATTTCAATTTTAAAGATATGTTATAAAATTTGCGAAAACATATATTAAGATAGAAATTGAAATGCTCACTATTAAAGAATGCGTATTTGAACTTGCATGTTTGCTAAAATCTATACAAAACATTATAAAAATAGCTTTTGACTAGCTTTTTTTTACCTGCGACAGCGCAAAGAAAGGGGACGGTACATGCGTTTACAGCCGTTGGAAAAATCAAAATACATCAAAAACTACAAAAATCAGTTTTATGGGGTTCCGCTTCCCGCCCCCCAAAACCACTCCTTTGTATTCCGAATTCCACTCAGACTGTTATTTCGTAGCTATTAAATAAAAAAGTTGATTTGCTTTTATTCATTTTGTCGTTTACATATGAAAGAGTATTTTTTTTCAAGCATAAAGTTATGCAGCTAATTTGCATTCGTCTCTTAAGTCCCTCGCCTAGTTTATTAAATAAAGGTTCCCTCTCGACCCAGTAACCTCATTCTGGAGGTGCATTAACAAACCCCATCTTATTCAAACCAAGCATAAAACGTTAAAATAAAAAAATAAAAAGAATATGTAAGAAAATATTCCGACATAAATACTCATATTATATATTAGATGCGCCTCGTGGATTTGCTCGCAAAAATGAAACATATTTCCGTAGAGTTTGTTAATTGAGATGAAGTTTATAACATGGTCTAGATGTGCATCAACTTTTGTTCAAATTCGTTAAGCAATTTATTAAGTAAAAAACCTTTGAACGTCTACGTATGCTAGCTGTAACTATGTAGGTACACAAACTTTCACATTTACAATATTAGCAAGAAATAAAAACTGGCCTCTTAACTAATCTCTTAAATATCTGAATTCCTTCACACGATTGACGATGTTTGACGTTCACATGGTGCGCTCCTATGCTACACGATTGCCGATGTTTCACGTTTCACATGGTGCGCCCTTTATGCCACACGATTGACAATATTTGACGTTTTACATGGTGCGCCCTCTATGCTAAATAAAAACAACAAAGACATAATTGACTTGTTTATACACAACTTTTTTAATAGCTTTACAAACTTATTTATATTATTAAGTGGTTCACTACTACTTAGTCTTAATAATGTATATACTTGTTATAGCACTTCAACCCCCCGACCGACCACGGCATGGTCATAAAACTTTCGTTAGGCGGCCTCGGCACGTACTAACGGCCCCAGATGACGATCTCGCTGTCCCGATAGCGAGATAAGTCTCAACGACCTCCCCTAATAGGGCCTCCCCCCTAAATCGACGCCGACGTCCCCGGGTTCGTCGGCGCCCGCAAGGATACACGAGGTATCAAAGAGTGCCGGGGTGCTTCTCGCCCCCACTCAATCGCAACCGCACCCGGGGAACTCCCCTCTTGGCGCTGACTCACCGTCGGGTTCGAGACTCACGCCGGTTGAAGGGACGCCCCCGAGAGCGACAACCCAAGCCGAGGCTCCCCCCGCGGGGAGCCCTTGAGTGTTGGGCACTATATTGGCTGAGGCTCCTGGAGAGTCTCGCCCCAAAAAGCGCAGTGAAGCTGTAATGGCTGCAATAGCCAACTGCATAGTCATTCAAAAAAAAAAAAAAAACGAGTTGCACTCCGGGAGTGCCGGCAGAAGTGAAAACCTTTACACACGATTCGCGCTTAACACTCAAATATGTCACAAGACATGTCTTTGACATTGTCAAGAAATAATAATGTTTGTTTATTTACTTTTTTGACGTAGTATTTTTGACATCGCAATCTGTCATAGAATTAAAATTCCATATCCAACCTCCCTGTACTACTCATAATCGCGATATACTAAAAATAAAAATTATAATAGGCGTGGCATTACGGTTTCCGTCTTGCGAATTTTTATGGCGTGGCATTATGGTTTCCGCCTGACGATCATTCTGACGCGAGTTTATCATTTTTTACCCATCACAAAAACTAACCTAAAGTAAATCAATCTGACGCGAGTTCCGTCTTACGAATTTTATATGAATTTACGATCAGGACACGTGACCTGACGCGAGTTTAACATTTTATACCCATACCAAAAAAAGTGCACAACGCCGCTAAAGAAGTTTTCACTTCAAAAAAATAGTACGGACGCTAAGCAGGAAGAATTAACCTACAGCAGCAGAACAGAGATTGTTTTATTGACAGACTAAATAAGCAACCGTAGCAAAAATAGTTTTATTAACACGCTGGGGTATCAATATATTTATTTGTATTTTAAAACACACTTTAATTTAATATCAGCAGTGCCGTCATATAGGACGTGTCGTAATGTATGAGTTTTTGCACAATCCAGGGAAAGCTCGCAAGCTTTCCTCTTACCGCCCTATAAGTCTATTTAAGTCCTTTAGTAAACTTTACGAACGCCTCCTTCTCGCTTGCCTACGGAACGCTATAGTCTCCAAAGGCATCTTGATCGATGAGCAGTTCGGCTTCTGCGCCCAACACTCGAGTGTCCCCCAAGTCCTCTTTATCATGGAACACATTCTCACTGGCTTCCAACCAGTATTGGGTCGAATCGCAGCTTTCGCTATAGAGTCGAAGGCACCCTTTTTAGGTTCTCAATTAGTACTCTTCGCGGACAATACCGCTATTTATACCACAGACAGGCAAGTAGGTCGAACCACTAAGATACTCCAATCCGCAATCACCGCCCTAGGCGAATGATTTCGGAAATGGAGAATCGAAGTGAATCCCGACAAAAGCTCTGCCATTCTTTTCACCACTAGCTGCCCTCTGCGACCATCTTCCCTCTCCCTCTTCGGCCGTCCCATTACTTGGCAAAACAAGGACGAATATCTTGGTGTGATCCTTGAAAGGTGTCTGAACTTCCGCAATCACACCAAAATAGTTAGAGACCGAGCCGTTTTTATCGTCGGTCGTCTATATCCCATAATAAGCAAGTCCAGTAAGATGTCGCTCAGAAATAAGCTGATTCTTTACACCATTTGCATCCGCCTTATACTAGCATTCGCTAGTTTCGTCTATGCGTTGTCTAAACGCAAACTCCATAGACTCCAGACCCTCCAAAACCACTTCCTCAGAGCGGCCTCCAGAGCCCCTGGTTCGTCCGGAATGCGAACAAACACAGGGACTTTGAGCTACCCACGATTCCCCAATACTTTTACGAGCGTCAACACACTCATCCGAATCGATTAATTGCGCAATCCACAAACTATCATCCCCCCGACCGACCTCGGCACGATCTCGAAAAACCATTCTTAGGCGGCCTCGGCACGTACTAACAGCCACTGACGACGATCTCACTTTCCAGATAGCGAGGCTAATCTCGTCTACCCCCTAGGAGGTGCCCCCCCCTCATACGACGCTGAAGGCCCCGGGTTCGTCAGCGAATACACGGACCCTCTGTCCACGCGTGCCGGGGCGCTTCTCGCTCCACTCACTCGCAATTGCAACAGCGTAACGGGGAACGGGTTCGAGGATCACGCCGGTCGAAGGGACGACTCCAAGAGCGACAACCCAAGACAAGCCCCCCCCCCCTTGAGCGTTGGGCGCTTTATGGTCTGAGACTCCTTCAGTCTCGCCCCAAAAGCCCGGTGGAGCAGTAATGGCTGCATCAGCCATACTGTATTAGGCATTAAGAAAAGAAAAGTATGAGTTAGTTTAAGGCTGTCTTGCACCAACTAACTATAACGATATTAAAAGGCCGACGACTTGACACATATTCAGTTAAACAAAAAATGGAGTGCACCATCTGACAATTGTTAAATTACGTTATAACTTTAACGTTAAAAATAACCAGCCGTAAATAACTGGTTATAGTTTAATTTACAATTGACAAGCCGCTAAATGATCATTAAATTAGGTTATTTAAGTAAAATACATAAAATTTTAATTAACTGCTGTTTTGAATATTATGTTGGTCTTAGCATTGCTAATGAATTACATTTATTTTAATAGTATTTTTTTTAATTATGTAGGTACCTATCTCACAAAATTTGTAAAATATAATTGTAGATTGCAGCGTTACAACAAGTTTTACTTGTACTTATAAATTCGGCAAAGCCTAGTCGTAATAGTTACTGAGACCTTTCCAAAAAACGTTTTTTGATAGCACTCAAACAGAAAGTATCCATATTTATTTCTGTTTAATAATAAAAACATCAACATAGTGCACGCTTAGTTACATATCGCGCCATCCATCTTTTTGGTTACTGCCAATCTGCATTGACTCATAAATATCAATAATTAAGTATTGTTTTGTTCTGGCTATGCTTTGGCAGCTTAGCACAATAATTTTTATTCATTGTGAAAGGCTGGATTCAAGTAATTTATCCTAGCAAAACACGTAACAATAGCATTTACAACTTGTAGGGCGGCGCAACTCAAATTGGTGAATTGGAACGGTTAAAGTAAGAGTAATTTTTGAAGTTTTTTTGACAGTTACTTTAACAATTGTTTTGCTGCCATCCAGCCAAAGCGTATATTAGATGCTTTCAAGCCCTTAAAACATCTTTTCTTTTGTTAAATAGACAGCAAGCCCAATTGCTAGTATCGGTCTAGCGTCTCTCTTGAAACGTTAACTGAGACTTTAGTTTGGTTACTCAAAGTATATTGAATATTTACCCATAGTTACAAATAAAAGTTACACTTGTACCTATAACGTAGTTTTCTTTCCTGGCTAACTTTATAACAAACTATAACTGACTAAATAAGCTACAGTAGCTGAGCAGAGTTTGTTTTATTGATAGAGTAAATTAGCTGCTGCAGCAGAGCAGACTGTTTCGTTGACAGTTAGAAATTAATTACCGAAGCAGGACATAATTTATTGTCTTAAGGAAGTAGCGTTATTTAAATTTATAGACTTATGTTTGTTAGAAATTTAACAACAATGAATGTAAGTGTTCGGGAAAGATTTATTACTCATCGGTCGGACCAGCGTGACCAGTTAAATAGGATTGTCACGTCTACTCTGTGTGCATCGGCGCCGCGGTCACTATAATCTTTGACAAGTCGCGGCTGCGTTTTGACGCCAAAAACAGGAAGTACGACTTAATTTTTCTTAAGGCATACGTGTGGCCTAGTTATAAGAACCAGTAAGTGTAGCCAATTAATTGTTTAATGAATTAATAAAGTTGTCTCTGCTAATAATTACTACTTGAACCTGCTGTCCGTATATTGACAGAGTTAGTATGTTGTGAATAACCGAAAGATGGTTAAATATTTTTTAAGTGTAGCAAAGTTTTGGTTTGTGTTTTTTAAATAGGCTTTCAAAGAGTAAACCCAAACAAAGAGTAGGTACAGTTACATGCACCAGTGAACCAAAGAGTCGATAGATTATGAAGAATACTTTTAAGTATTTAACTAAGTAAAAATTAATTTAGTAGCACTAAGTAGAAAACTTAAAAGTATTTAAATTGATTCACGTTGCTTTTCGAAAGTGTAAAACAATATTCATTATATGATAGATTAAAAAATATTGTCAAAAATGTTTTTACCTAGTCGAATGAAGCACATTTTGATCATTTTAAACATTTTGAGAACAAAATTAAGGTATAACCACAAAAAATTCTTCAGCTATGTTGGCTCTTGAGAAAAATATAGAAAAAAAATTAAAAATGAAATCAATAACTTTTGTAGATGTTGAAATATTAAAGATTGGCTTTTCCCGCGGTTCCACGCACCCTAAATTCGGTTATCGGTGTATGATTTCAACGGCAACTCCTCAATTATAGAAAAAAAAACCTACTCACACTTGACGTTTTCAAGTAGCTTATGCCGTTTCTCGAGACTCAAACTATTAATTTAAAGTCAATTAATATATTAATAAGCGGGGACACCCAAGTGTGGAAGTCAAACTCTGATTTCGTTTGCAGATTTGTTCCCAAAAACAATTATTGATGTCGACATGACATGATGTGCTGTGTTGGGTTTCAGTAGAGTTTGCAGACAAGGCATCCCGGGGGCTCTGGAGCAGGTGATTGTTTGCGGAGGTCGCTTTGTATTTGCGATTCATCAGCTCCCGTCAACACCGCACCGCCGCACCGCCGCCGCCGGAGAGGTAATTTGTGGAGGCTGATTGTAATGGCACAAACAAACCAACCTAACGTTCATTCAACTTACTCTTAACATACAACAATATGTTATAATAAAATTGGTATTTTTAGCTACTTAAGTTTCTAAATATAGTAATTGGATTTAAATAATGAATTAATGAATAATTAATATATATTTGCTCGTTAAATGTAGATATGTATCAAAAATTTGAGACAAAATTATGAGGTCAGCACAAAGCAATACAACATTTTCTTACACTATGCTTTATTACAGATAAAGTGTATATACAAGCTAAGAGTGTATGTAAAACCTTAGAGGCGGTCATCTAAATATGAAGGAAGCTCTAAAGAGTAAGTAGATCTCCACATCCAGAAAACGCAGTACGGCCATCTACAAGGTAGACTAAAGATCTAGTTAGGGCCAAAGATTAATGTTGTTAAGGCAGTGGGAAGTAACCGGAGGAAATCGGTTTAGTTTTCTTTGTCGTCGCTCTGACATCAGGCTGTCGCAGAAGGGCTGAGCTTACCATGAGCTTTCAATAATACTCGTTATCATCAAACCGTCCCCCAGAGAACAGCAAGTCGTTATGAAGGTGTCGCCCGGTCAAAGGTAGTCACTCAGTAACTTAAAAAAACATACTTAAGCTTGTATGTAAATCTATACTTAATATCATAAATGCGAAAGTTTGGACGGATGGATGTTTGTTACCTAATCACACTATCTAGCTAGAATTAGGGTTAGAGATAGTTTATAATTCTGCTTTAGCTTGCTATAAAAAAATTCTTTAGTATAATCAAGGAGTTGCCGTAAAAATCCCACGATAGCCAAACCTAGGGCGTCCGGAGCCGCGGGCTCAAGCTAGTCCTTTAATAAAGCTATTCGTTTATTCTATAAAGGTTCTTATACTTACATGTATGCATTAATTACAGTTCTTAAATTAAATTGTGCAGGTCCATTCCACAATTTGAAGTATTAAAAAGCCTCAACTCGATGATGGAATTAAAATATTTAGAAGTGACTCCTGATAGTACGAGAGCCCACGACCAAAACCATGTCTCATAGCATCAAAAACTCATACTCATACGGCAAAAACCCTATAAAATCGTTAGATTGTATGATTCTGAACCCGACTAGGTGTGTAGTAACGGTCGAAAGTGTAGCAACTGCGTGGGAGGCCATTTCTGCTGTGTCAAAAAAAAAAGACAGTCGGTATTATAGCAATACGTCTGATAGTGAAAATGTACATAGATTTTATAATTGTATTACGAAAAAGTTTGTTTTCAGACATTTTGCGCGTAGCATATAGCCTGAGCGCATTTTTGAAAATGTCAACAAATTTAGCCGACCTGTATCATAGCAATACGGATAATTTTTTTTTTCAACTTTTCGTATTGCTGCCATGATTACGAAAAACCTGTTTTCAGACACTTTAAGTGTAGCATATACTCCCAAAAACGAAAATAACGTTTCGGAGTCGCCTGGCCGACGCCTCTGTTAAATGTTTTTTTAAATTTACAGCCTTCATAGATATTCAAGAATCTCCCTTGTCTATTATATGTACTTTGACAGATGACAGATGTCATTACTTATTTCTTTTGTAAAAGTTACTCAAGTGTGCTTTAAATAAAACCAAAACTATCAAATCAATCAGTATTTAATTTCAACAGCCTCAGCGCTTGTTACGCTCCTGCCCCTTTCTTACTATTATACAGCTCACTCGCCAGCTGCTCCAAACGAAAATGTGCAAAGAAGTGGCCGAGAGTGATTTCGAAGACGACGATTCCGAATCCGACAGCGATTGAATACGAGAATATTTTGTAATTTTGAATAAACCGTTTTTTTTCAACTTCATCCCAGTTTCCTTTTGTGCGATTTATTTCAGTCCTTCACCTTCAATGTTACGGTTTCGGGTAAATTCTTTGTTAATTATCATCTAATAAATTCAGGGTCGCAACGTATTTATTGGTTTGTAACAGAAAATTCAAGATGCCTCAATACGATTTTTAAATGATATCTGAGTATCGAAAAGTTGTCTGATAGAGAAGGTGCTACACTTAATTTGTCTGATATAAATTTTTTGCACATGTGGACAACTTATTTTATCATGTCCAACAATTTTCAGACATATTGCTATGATACCGATCGGTAAAATTTGTTAACATTTTCAAAACGGTCTCAAAATTTAATGCGTTCACATTTCCGTCTGAAAATTGTTTTGTTCGCATCAAATAACCAAAATTTACTACTAAAAAAGATTTTCAGACGTATTGCTATGAGACATTGTTTTTGTCTCATTTTTAATTTTTTTAGGTGATTTTACGGGTTTGCGCTACACCACTATCGTCTGAAAAATATGTTTCCGGTATCTCAGAACTATCATTCAACTACAGTCTGCAAATCAGACATATTGCTATGATGCAGTTCAATAAAATTCTTTGACAATTTTGAAAATTCGGTCAGATCAAACGCTACGCGGAAAATGTCTGATATTGGTATTTTCGAGTTCAGGATAATCGTATCTATCGATTTGATGCGGTTTTGGCCGTATTGCTATGAGACAAAAATTTTGGTCGTGGGCTCTCGTACTATGAGATAGATATAATGAACTAAAGAAATAAATGTTTCTGGACATCTAACACAGCGCCATCTGGTTCAAAGTAAACAACAATTAATAATTCGTTAAATGTGTACTGCCAGTTAAATATTTACGAATTCCCAAAATGATTACTTTAAAGTTTTTACTTCAGATTTTAGTTTTTAAATCTTTGAATTTTATTTTATTATTTTCAGTTGTGGTGGCGAGCAGTTATGGGAAAATTAGCTAACCTGAGCACTTAACTTTGCATCAACAAAGTAAACGAACAGTAATCAATGTTTGTTGTCATTAAAATCTCACAAGTATATAAATTTAAAAAAAAATCCAATATGCGTAAAATGGAATATGTGTAAAATAAAATGTATTCGGCAAATTTGATGGCTTTTCCGATAATCTTTGTCTTGTTTGTTTGGTTTACTTACACGGGAGAAAGCCACATAGAGCTGACCGTGTGAGCAACAGCCGACGCTGAGGTCCACACCGACAACACATAGCGTCTGCCCTTGGGCTTTGTTTAAAATCATTGCATAACACAAACTCACCGGAAACTGTACACATTTGAAATGGAATGGGTAATTATTGGGAATCAGTGGAATTCGTGGTATAAAAACTCTTTCACCGACGCCACATCCCGCCAAAATTTCCGTTTCTATTATGTTACGCTGCAAAGAAGTAACTTTCAGTCTTGTCCCGTTGCCTAATTTTGGGGTACTTAAAATTTCTCAACAAAATAATTGGGATGCCAGTTTTTAAATTAATCTTGTGTGTTGGAAGTCCAGGAGCGCTCAGAGAATTAAGAAATTAAACTGGCTAATTGGTAGCGTCATCTTGCTCCATTACTCTGTTGATAGAAGTATACTCAACTACTTCTCCTTCAACATTGTTGAGTATGTCCAAGTTGATTCTTGTGTATATCAGAATCCGTAATTCCGTATTGCCTAATCCAAGAATTTCAATAGCGTGTTGCTAAACATAACAGCGCTATCTATTGAAAATTTGCCGAAGAGTGGGTAAAAAGTGGAGTGGAATACTTTTTATTAAAATTATATCTCGTTTTTAATCGATTTGGGAAAGCCAGAAGGTCGGTTTGAGATTTTCAGCTGGCCAAGTGTATGTCAGGCCACGCATTGAATAGGGATCCGTAGCAATTTTCTTTCCCGCTGAATCCCGTCACTTTTATAAGATTTATACTTAATTCGAGCGGTTATATAAAGTATCAGCATAAGCACGGGGTCTTATCCCAAACAAAACAGAAATGATTTAAATTCATATCAATAGATTGCGTTGTGTGTATCGATTTGTTATTTAGGTTGTTATTTTATTGAAAAAGAAAAGTAACCGACCCTTAAAAAATATTGTTTTAATATCAAAATGTCCCTTAAGCTAACAAAAATGAAGTAATGGGCGCCTTTAATAAATTTTCGAAATTTTACATAAATTGAATGAGGTCGTTGTACTTTAAGCGGCAATAAATTGAACTACGTGCCGTTTTAGTTAATAAATTTTCACTATTAATTAATAGATGACGTTGTTCGCATATTCTGAGTTTGACAGCGACACACAACAGTGTCACTGAATAATATGAATAGGTGTAGGTACTTACCAATCAAATTAAAAAAAATAAAAATTTGGTATCTACCCACTTAATACTCAGATATATTATAAAACAAACGCACGCAAGCGTGAACTTCGACCTCAGTACAATTTGTTTCTTTTAGTTTTATCCTGGGTCGAATGCGTCTAAGTTCGTAAACAATTGTTTTGTGAAAAGGATAACTCACTTTTGAAGAACAGCATGCCATCGCACAAGTGCACCTATTTTAGAATTGAAAACACTACAGATAATAGCGCTTACATTTTTAACCAATTTAAAAAAAGGGAGGATCTCAGTTTGACCCGTATGTTTGTATGTATGTTTGTCCGTGATTATCTCGCGTTTGGCTGAACCGATTTTGATACGGTTTTCAGAAAAGTATTTGTTACATTCTGGAGAAGAATTTGGTATACAACAAATGGATACCCCGTGACATCGTCGTTTGCATCGATCCGTTAAAATTTAAGCGATGCATTAGTTTAACTCGACCGATTTTTGACAAAATTTTAGTACACTTACGAGCAAAAACTAGTTAGTCACTTACATAAATGACGATATTTCATAAACTAGTTAAATAGAAAGTAGGTATATTAAAAGAAGTTTTATTTTACTTATAAATAATTAAATACGCTTAAATCTTTCTTTGACTTCACAGATATCATGAGTTGTTTAGGATATATTGTCGTCTATTTAAGTGACTTTAAAAAAGAAGGAAGTTCCTTATTTCTCGAAATCTTTTTTTATGTATGTTTTCCGAGTCGCCTTGACCGATTCGGAAAATTCTTGTTATGTGAAAGAGTATACTTCCCAGATGGTCCCATGGTCATCAGGTCAGGATATAATGATGGAATCCTGGAGAAATCGAGGGAACTCAAATTTTTATAGGCACACTTTAAGCGATTAGTGTACGAGAAAATAAGCCAATAGGTCACTTTAAAGTAGGAATGTTCCGACTAGTCGGTAAAGCTGACCATCCGGCAACTTTCGTAGTCGGCGACAAGTTGGCGACTATTCGGCAAAGAGCGCCGAATAGGACTGCGACTGGGAGGAATTGGCTGTAGTCGAACATTTAATCATAGAACCTAGCTAAATATTAGGGTTGGTTGACATTATTGGTTGTTCATACTCGTAGTATTTTTTGTTTTTCCCTGCCCACCATGAGAAATTATCATTTGGCACTGCTTACACTTGATTTAAAGGAAATCATTGTACAATTGTTCTAAAAAAATCAATACATGAAAGTTTCTTTTACACAAAATCACCGCAAAGGCAAAAATCAATGCGAAGTCAAAGATTATAAAATACTATACCTACTAGGCGAAGTAAACAAAACATGTTTCGTTCGACCCGCTGGCAGGCGGCGTAGTCCCGGGTGTACCCAAAAAAAAACCGCAAATCGATGTAGAGTTTAGCCGTTTGGCACACAGGTACTTTAGGGCAAAACAATATTTTTGAGCCGCAGTTCCTTAAAATATTTACAGAAGCAGCAGGGTACAGTATAGTTCCACATAAATCTCAAAAAGATCTGAAGTTTATGGAACCGTCTCACATTGCATAGTCAAAAATTCAAAAAAATACCAAATTTTAATATTTTCCAAATTGCTTAAGGTAAATATTTTGAGGAACTGCGGCTCAAAATTATTGTTTTGCCCAAAAGTACCTGTGTGCCATACGGCTAAACTCTACATCGATTTGCGGTTTTCGAGCGAAATTGCCGTTGTACACCTGTCACTAGCGGTTGCGACTCGAAGTCAGTTATTCTTAACTTGGCTGTCGGGCAGAAATGCATATGCATAGCATAGGTAAATGTTGCTTACTAGACTGATAGCTTAGAACATCGTTTCAAGAATCATTCCTAAGCTGGTAATGTTTAAACTGACACATTTAGTAAATTAATTCAATAGATAGCTGATATCGATTTCGTACCTCAGTTTAATGTATGGAGTACCCCTAAATATTTTTTCTTAATTTCATTACAAATCTGTTTGGTGGTTCACATAAGACTTTCCTGTAAAATTTCATCACAAACTGCATATGCAAAGATAGCGAAATTATAACGCTGTGACATACGGATAGACGGAAGTATATGATGGATTTATAAGGGACCTTTTTGCCATTTGGCTATGGAACCCTAACAAAGATCTCTGACTTAATTTTTATTCAATAGGGAGATACCAATAATATGATGATGCAGATACATTAATATATGCATGTTTATATGTATCATTATTATCGTAGGTACCTACCTACGTACCTACGTTTTTTAAGATTCACCTTCCTAAAGTAATTATTGAGCCAACTTAGAATAAAAAAATATAGGTATTTACCCGTCAAGCTCTTTTAGGTATGTAAAAAAGGCAATTTCTTTTTGATTCCTTTTTCCACTGACGCGCGCCCGCGACGAACATACCCGTGCTTGTAGTAGTGCTCTCGTCAGCGCCGGTTAATAGCCAGCTAAACATTTAACCACCTTTCGGTCTCCTTATCACGACTCTTTTGTACGTATTATTACATATATTTATGATAATACGAATTCATTTTAAAATTTTAATCTCAACACCCCTTTAAAGTATTAGCAACTAACACAAAAACAGGATTTTCAATCATTACATCCATGCGTTTGGTGAGAATTTTTTCTATAATAATCTATTTTAAATTATAAACCAACCCAAAAAAATTGGTATAAAATTTTATGCCCCTAAAATTTTTTTTTTATTTAATTTGCAATTTTCACATACCTACACTTAAAACTAATTAAACCCACATTTAGGCCCCCTGATTTCGTACTTGAAAAAGCTTCCATCATTACATATTTTTAATCTTAAACCTCAATACCAAATTTCCTGTAAATAACCTGACGCAAACAAAGGAACTCGGTGTGAAAATTTTAAACACCTTTAGCCCCCTAATTCGTACCAGTTGTAAAAAAATATAACGAAAAAAATGTACTGCTCCTAACTGTAGCGTTTTAGCTTTCGATTATAATTTTATTATGTACCTACCTACTTTTACATATTTATTAGGTACCTACCTAGTAATTTTCTTAACTTGCATATATATCCGCATTTCGGATCGTTGCCGATTGGTGATAAAAAATACTGTAAAATACTAGGTAGGTATATATTTTCATGACATATTTTCTTTAACATAATTATTTTAAATTTGAATAAATTGTTGAAAAAATATGTTTTACTACTAACTACTAACATAACCTAGATATTATTTAATTGACTGAAATCTCATCGCTTATTGCGGGGGCCAAATTTATGGAATTGCAACTCTCCTCTTAAGTCCTTTTTCTCTAAATCTTGAGAGGTAAGATGTACTTCCATTTACATTTACATTCCCCAGAAAAAGGCAAGATCCGAGTACTCGAGACTTTTTCGCAATAAACTTCCTCGTCTTCCTACTTTATGATAAAAATATGTAGGATCGCGATACGCGATGTTTTGTCGTATGGCTCGATATGTAGCTAGGTATTAGACCGCCATCTATTGACTTCAAAGAACCAGTTACAAATATAACAGTAAGTATTCAACGAGAAACGCTAGATGTCATTAGCTAATATTTTCGGACCGCTGCTACTTACGGCATCTAGCTGCTAAACCAAATAGCCCGAGCTACGGCGGTCCCGTTTCATTGTTTGGGATGAGGCATCTGTACTAGTATAGTATTATATAATCTGTGGCAAAAGTTAAGTACATAAGTTGTGTGTACTAAGATCTCCAAATTACTATGGTTTTTTAACTATCCCACGGGAACCCTTTAATTTTCCAGAATAAAAAGTATCTAAGATGTTGACCAGGGATATAAGGTATCGCCATGCAAAATTTCATTGAAATCGGTCCAGCCATTTCGGAGATTAGCCCGTACAAACAGACAAACCGACAAACAGACAGAGAAACAAAAAATTTAAAAAAAACATGTTTTGTTATTTTCCCTCTTTTTACATCCCCCTGACTTGGTTTTAAGCATTTTTTTTCTATGTACAGATATTCGACCTCTACAGTTTTATTATATGTATAGATAAATAGTAATGACGAATTATTAATCTTATCAGACTTATTTGAATTCATATATCTATTTGATAAGAACCTAAACCATACGATATAACAATTAAGGTTAATTTTTATACTATATAATTATATTGTTTTAATACGTAGATATTTATGCCGTTTCAATTTTCATTCCGTGTAGGGAATTCCATTTACAAAAACTTCACAAGTCGATAGAGCCATACATTTGTAGTGATTACATAAAAGTGAAGTAAATTATGCTATCTTAAACACAATCTCATTTGTATAAAGTCGATTCAGGCACACGTGTAGTGAAATTGCATATAAATCTATTTAATGGAGTCGAATTAAGTGAAGAAATGGGTTGAAAAAGACACAAATGGCGACTTATTCTGTATAACGTTACGTTACAAAGTAAATTTTAAGTTAAAATAAAAAACTTATTGCCTATTTCTATAGTAAACCGATTTCTGCAATAGAGACAGATATAGTTAACAGAGCGTTTATATTGGGCTATATGGATTTTACGTGGCTATAATATCTATATCTATATCCCTGGTCAACATCTTAGATACTTTTTAGTCTGGAAAATTAAAGGGTTCCCGTGGGATAGTTAAAAAACCATAGTAACTTGGACATCTTAGTACACACAACTTATGTACTTAACTTATGCTGATACTTTATATTACCGCTCGAATTAAGTATAAATCTTATAAAAGTGACGGGATTCAGCGGGAAAGAAAATTGCTACGGATCCCTATTCAATGCGTGGCCTGACATAAACTTGGCCGGCTGAAAATCTCAAACCGACCTTCTGGCTTTCCCAAATCGATTAAAAACGAGATATAATTTTAATAAAAAGTATTTACCCACTTTTTACCCACTCAAACAAATTTTCAATAGATGGCGCTGTTACGTTTAGCAACACGCTATTGAAATTCATCAAAAGTTATCAAGTTATGATACGCTCGCACTTCTTAGAAAAGTCGGAATGCAGTGTTTTTCTGAGAAAATAACATTAATCCAATTATTAAGATGACTTGGCTTAGGCAAAACGGATACTGATATAGCCTTGCGATTTGGTGAATGAAAATTCTGTTCTTTGTAACTTGGATTAGGCAATACGGAATTACGGATTCTGATATACACAAGAATCAACTTGGACATACTCAACAATGTTGAAGGAGAAGTAGTTGAGTATACTTCTATCAACAGAGTAATGGAGCAAGATGACGCTACCAATTAGACAGTTTAATTTCTTAATTCTCTGAGCGCTCCTGGACTTCCAAGACACAAGATTAATTTAAAAACTGGCATCCCAATTATTTTGTTGAGAAATTTAAGTACCCCAAAATTAGGCAACGGGACAAGACTGAAAGTTACTTCTTTGCAGCGTAACATAATAGAAGCGGAGATTTTGGCGGGATGTGGCGTCGGTGAAAGAGTTTTTCTACCACGAATTGTAAAGTGGTCATTTATGGTACCGCAAGTGCCTTTGTCCTGCAGGGATCCGGATTCAATCACCGGCCAGGTTAAGGTGGAAAATAATCTGTGTCCAATTGTTCACATTTGCTTTTTATCTACGATTTAGGCATTAATCCAAACTTTGTATTTTTGTTTTATATATTTTTTGTTAACAGTTAACCGCGTGATAAAATCAAATACACGCGGACGAAGTCGCGGGCAACAGCTAGTAATAAATAAAAATAAAATAAATAAAATATTACTATTTGCAAACGATATCCGCCACATTTTTTCGACATATCTAGTTCAAAATAGTCGATCTATCGATTAAAACAATAAACGCGGTTAACAAGCTATGATTAAATCAATTAAACATATCTTGAATTTAAAGATTATCCCTATCAGCATGAGAATCAGGCCCCTGGAGCTTGACGAAACTATAGCGAAAGGAAACTTAAAATGTAATTTCATGTGTCCTGTACGAAACGGCGGCGCTGCGTGTTCTACACGTTCACGATTATGTCCTCCATCCTTGTTTAATATCACATCTAAAATTCTTCTTTACTATAATTCTTTCTTCATGTTACTCCATTAAAATTCTGTCTAAGATTGTGTCACAAAAATGACAATCCTTTTAAAATGTTCCCTCAGTTCTCTCTAGCCACTCTGTTCAACATTATTGATATTTGACATCTTTATTAAAAAAAATAGTTTGGTTGTTGCTGTGCATCGATTAGGGATCGGCGTTCGTGGCGGGAAAATGTATATTAATTAATATTCACCAATTTAATAACACAAATTTAGAATCCTAAATCAACCACGCTTATCCTAGTCTGACTAGTTATCGATATTGTCTTTGGTCTGGGTACATTGGCACATATATGCTTTGCGGTCAGAACAAGGGCCTTATATCGACTGTCTAGTTTAAGTCTTGGGTTAAGTAATATTTTCCTAATTTTCGTGATCCCTTTTTAAAACAAAAATGAAACTAGTTATAAGCTAAATAAAGATAAGAGGGCTAAGACGTTTTTGAGCACGATACATTTAGGTTTTCTCTGCGTTCAAGCCGCTCAAACGATTAGCATAAGCTAAACTATCCTTGTATGTGTATTGAAATAAAATCGACAAGCAGCGTGACCTCTTTCCCTAAAAGCGCACTAAACTTCTATTGCAAGACACAATTTATTTTCAAAAATCAATTGTAATTTATTTTTTTAATTTAGTTACAAATATGAAAATCTGTTCTGCCTACCGTCTTCAGTTATTCAGGTACATGTGGTCTTTTTGTTTTTTGTTTAAACTTCTTAATACAGATATAATTCCTGTAAATTATAACTTGTTAGTTTATTAATTTTGTGGCGGTGAGCATAAACTAATTTTTTTAAGTTTTTGTACCAATTTTTAAATAAATCTGCTAACCGTCTAGAATAACGATCAATCTTATTATATATTAATATATATTTATTATTATAAGTTAAAATTCATTCAAACGGACATAGACATTGGCGTTACCAAAAACTGTAGTTGTGAATCCCAGCGTTATCCTAAATGGTTTCTCTAGAGTTTTCTATTTTTAAAAAAAGAATCACAAGGGAATGAAACATGCACAATTTCAAGATAATGTCCACTCCAAGATAAAGCAATGTATTTTTTTTTTTTTCTCAGAAGCGCTCTTAATGAACTTCTGTTCGTTCTGTTCGGTTGAAACAATGTCGCTCATTTGTTACTTTTTTCAAGTATTCTTTGGACTTTTCTTTGGCAATGTATTTTATAAAAATGATTTTGTAATAAGTAGTTAATGAATCCTTGCTGCGAATATTTTACGTAACTAATTTAGTTGTATATCTTATAATATATATCTTCCATCTTGGTGCTTATTTTGGAGATGGTCTTAATAAATGTCACTAAAATATACAATTCATTTATAAAAGGTCTTAAAATACATTTTTATGTCCCCGCGGCCCATAATAATAAATAATAAAAATAGTTACGACATTAAAACGCACACGTACACACACAAACACACACACACACATTAATTATTATCATAGATTAGTAGGTAGTTATGTTATTTATGGAAGTTAGTTTATAAATTTGTACAATCTTTCAATATTTTCTTATCAATTTTTACAATTTAAATTTCAAGTATTTTAAATTATTTTATTTTTAAGCATTGATAGCTCAAGGCTCAAAGTAATATATGTGTGGGTAAGAAAAAAAAAATTAGAACTTAACAATTTATTAAATACCTACCAGATAACTAAAGTATTCAAAACGAAGTATATTTTTACTTATTAATATGTTTTGAATAACTATACACACATATATAAATGTCGCAGGATATGGGCAAATTCGTGTTTTGATCAAAATCCGGGCGATGATAAAATATTTCGCTTTTTAAGTGAAAATTTGTGTGTCCTTTGTAATGGCGAACCTGATGGAGCGCATTCTTGTAAAAGCTGTGATAATGTGGTACAGTCAATTTGTGGAATAACTGCCAAAAAAGAAGGCTACGGGTCAAAGGTTAAAAGTTACTTTTGCCAACGTGAAACTAATATTAAAATTGAGAGATCTCAAGCGGTTTTAAATCTGAAGCACTCTGCAGAAAAGATGAAAAAGTTATCTTTTCAGAAATTTAGGAACATTGAAATTGGTTCAAGGTTCAAGTGGAAGTTTCTAAGGTAGACCGAGGATTATTGGATTTCAGTAACGTCGCTGGGAAAGTAGGTGCCATGCAAACGGGTTATTTCAGATAGGCATATCTGTCGGTACTCTGAAAGACTGTATGACTCGGAATACGATTCAACGATCTACTGTTGAATTTCCAGAAGAAATAAAATCCAATGAGCTAACTTTGCGAGTGATAGCCAAAAAGTTGACATTATTTTGTTATCAAGATTCAAAAAAATGTTTTTGCGAAAAATCAAAGATTCAATGCAAAACCCAGAAATGTGCTTGTAAAATAAGAGGTGATCTATGTTCTTCTAGATGCCACAAAACTTTATCTTGTAATAATAAGTAAGGAAAGTTTAAACTAATCCGTGCTAATTTATTCTTAACTATTAATTTAAGCGATCCTTAAAAAAAGGCTATCTTAATCAAAACGAGAACATGACATATTTTGTTTAATTCATACTTACTTCTTATTATCAAGGATCGTTTTAGCACCCCAGAGATTATTTATCCTAAATAAAAAAAAACAAAGTTAATAAAAAAAAAATAGTATGGATAGCTTCAAACTTTTCTCGTAATATAAACCGAATAATCCCGAATTACCCGTCATTATACCACATTTGATTTCACTTACCCCGTTTGCGTGGAAGATGAAGTGTGGCCCTCGATCACTTTACCATCCAGGAAAAGGGGTGTGCACGTGGATGACCTAGATATCAGTAAGATATTCAGGATGTTAGTTTTGATCTTCAGGGAATTCCTACGGTCATTGGATATGCCAGCGCCACCATTGGATATTTTTCATTTACTCTTCGTAACAAAATAAATTTCAGAAAAGTAGTTGAACCAAAAATAAAAGTAGTTATAAACTATTTTTAGAAAATTTTGTATTGTTCCTAAAATGAATATGTTAGTTGTAGCCACTTGTTGCAAATATGCTATCTGCAACTCAGAGATATATTCTTGAAAGAATACAAAATTCGTCATTCAAAATCGCATTTGTCTCGTTTTATTTTTTGTTCATTAAATTTTTTTTGAAATTTGTATTCTATGAAGAGTAAATTGAAAACATCTGGTAGCGGCGCTAGTGCACTGTTCAGATAAAACTGATAGTCTGTAATATGGGCGATGATAATTCTTATATTTTTTTCTTATGGTCATTTCAGGATTTGAGGTTGTTATTCTTTAAATAAGCTTTGATGATTATGCTTTTACATGTTTTATAATGATAGCATACTTAGTTACTCTTGTTTGACTTTAAGGCATTTTTAAGGGTTCCGTACCCAAAAGGTAATTAGTGGAGCCCCATTACTAAGACTTCGCTGTCCGTCCGTCTGCTACCAGGCTGTATCCGTTGAACCGTGATAGTTAGACAGTTGAAATTTTCACCGAAGATGTATTTCTGTTGCCGCTATAACAGCAAATACTAAAAAACAAAACGCAAATTTCATAGTCAGAATCCAGCATATGGAGCAGAAAAACAAAGGCGCCGGTTTTTTCAGACTCGCTTTTGCCATTCCGGTACTCCTACTATCTCCATTGCGAATCTCCATGGGGATACTGGGAATTTATAAATAAAAAATTATTCCCAATATAACCATGCCAAACATTTGACATAAAGAGGCCAAGTATTTCCGTGGATCTTTTACCTTAAAAGCTCTTAGCAGGAAAGGCAATATAAAACTTTGTATAATTATAAATACATAATCTTTATGTTTTTATTTATCAATATTTATCATTTGGATTTACAGTGTTAGAACAAAAAATCTCAAAAGCGTGAGATGGGTATATCTACCAATTTTTTTCCTAACTCGAATTGTTTGCTGCATAAACATTTGGAACATAAGCTAATCATTTGACATATCATTTTCTAAATATATTTTACTTTGCAAAATTTTATAGATAAATATACCTTTTGCGACTTTTTTAGTGCTTTATTATAATGACACGTTTTAAGAAGCGAAAAACCGCTTCAGGTAGCATAAAACCCCATCGGAGTTAGATGATTAGCTAGCGCCTGATGAATCCTTACACCTGACTCTTTGTTTATAAGGTAATGAAGGTAAGTTTTTCACAATTTGTTGCATTAAGTAGTCGACCTTGGTAGAAAACGATAAAATAGCAATACACTTTTATAAAATAAGTTTATGGCCATTAATTCACTCACGTAGTCACGTTGGTTTGAAATTGACAAAAATAGATAGAGAGACAACAAGTGAAAATAAAGAGAATTTAATTTGAGAGACTAAGTTGGATCCTGAGAGTAGCGAAAGGAGCGAGATTTTTTTTCACGTGTTGTATACATTAATTCTTACCATTGACTGTGAGAAAATAAAAAGTACTATGTTTTACTTACTTTTTAATTACTATATTAATATTTATCACATTTTAGCATACATATATTCGGTAATTATCACCGGGTGATAAGAGAACAATAACATAAAACAACCACAATAACAATTAAAACAATTTAACAATTTAAATTATCCACTGTTGTCAACGAATAAGATACCCTTTTTCAAATAGCAATGGTAAAAATTACTTTCCTGATATATGGGAACAAATTACGTGGATAAAAGACGTGTCATAAGGTAATTGAACAAACGTTTGTTTCGATTTATATGAAACTTTAAGCATACTTTAAGCCAAGTTATGGGCGGTTTAAAAACTCTTGAGTGGCCAGTACCTTGAAAACGTCCGCCAATCCGTTGGCCAACACGGTGGATAATGCCCTAAGTCTCGTTCTTCTAGGATAAGCATGTGTCTCTACAATGGGGCGTATAACGGCTGAGGCGGTAGAAGTAGTTACTTTTGAAAAATATTTGTGTGACATTACATGTATATTGTAAACATAAAAGCATAATGCAACAAACATTCCTGACCCGGTGCTGAAACAGATCAAAACTGCAGTCGCCATTTGCACCTCAAAAGTGATAAAATATCGACCAATTACTAAATTAATTATTATATATTATTGTATTTTTTCTGGTCATATAAAAAGCGTTTTATGCAATTGCACGAAATTTGTCTTTTAAACACTCATGCTGGGTGTACTATTTCCTCCTCCTTCTCCTCCGTATACCTTACCTAATCATAGGAATCTTACTACCACGCCTTTGCATACTCCGCGCAGATCCCGCGCACAGTTACGCGCCTGGTTGCGCGGATTCAGTGTTAGGGCGTTTTTTGGGATATATATGATATGATTCCGTCTTTACCTATAAAACGTCCTTACATAAAAAACCTTAACGTAAGAGCCTCAAGAGACAAATTAGCTCTGCTATAGAACTTTTTATATCGGACTTTTTTAAATCCACAATAGCAGAAAGGTTTTAAAAATAAATAGCAGTTGTCAATAAATTATCAAAAAAATAACTGACTTTGCTTGCTGCTTTGTGCATAGTGTTCAAATGGACCATTGTTGTACCTTTCTTGTCCCATTTGTCACACCTAAAACTATATGTGAAGCGTTTCAAATTGAAAAGAGAATAAAGCACCGCTCGCCTTCGGCAGGAAATTCATCCGTACACCTTAGAACCTAAATCGTCACAGTCAGTGCGGTTTCAGAAGAACTTCTTCCCAAGAACGCTAAGTTAGGACTACCGCATAGGGTTCTTCAAGAAAGAAGTAATTCAATTTTTGAAGAATCGGCAACGTTGTCAAATTCATGTAATGTGCGTGTCCACAGGCTGCGGTGATTGCTTAGGGAGACCGGGTACAAAAGTAACGGTTGGTCGAAAGTAACAAACGCTCTGTAGATTTGTCTAATGGTCTAATCACTGCTCGCGGCCATTGAGGGTTAGTTTGTAACACTTCCTACGCCTGAGATCGGTTTCCACGCGTATTTCAGGTTTGTGTGTTATATTAAAAAACGAAATGAGTTTTTACGCCCTGAAAGTACGTTTTTTTACTTTTATTAACTTAGTGTTTACGTAGGGTTAAGATTTGTATATCATTTTGGGAATTTTGGGTCTGCATTAGTTTGTACATGATTGTAATTGTTTTATGTAAAGCACATTAAGTTTTTAAGTTATTACGTGAATAATTAAGTGGGTATGAAAGTAATATTACACTACGGAGACAAAAGTAACATGCTTTTTATGTAAACACTTACATAACTTTTTTGTTTTCTTAGATTAAGATACACAAATAATTGCGATGCTGTTCGTTATGTCTATAAAAAAGTTGCCAATGGCAATTTTAATAAAAAAAAAGGTTATAGCACTAGGAAGAAAACTGAATGTTATCCATTTAACATTAATCAATTTTATTAATCTATTTGCTGTTAGTACTTGTACTGGTCTTAACAATTGAAACTTTAGATGGTTATCGCAACAGTGATGCTTACGCTTCTCTCCACTTTTAACAAAATTGTCACAGCTAATTAGATCACATAAGCCCAAATCACAATAGCTTAATTAACTGGTTAGAGCGACAGGGATATCCTGGGTGCAAGAAACTCAAGACAAGTTGTAGAAAGACACGGGGAAGGGGAGAGCTACGTTTAACAGTGAACATCTACAAGCTAAGATGATGACTAAGCGAAGAGTGGATGTGAGAAATTTCTTCTAAATAATATTGTTCTCTTTTGTTATGTGTAAGAAAAAATTTTTTTTTTGTTTATTACAATCATTAATAAAAACAAAAGTTTTATTGCTTATCTACCAAATGCACAGTATATGTTACAGTGTTACTTTTGACCCATGGCGTTGTTACTTTTGACCTGAACCTGAGGACGAAAGTAACAAATGACTTAGCATTTGTAAAGTTCTGTAGCTCTTTAAAAACAATGAATATCATAGTTAATAATATTTGTTTTTGTAAAGCATAGACGAAAATTATATGTGGCGGTGTTAATTTAACCGTATGGATATTAGACTAACCGAAATCAAACGAAATGTGTAAAGTGTTACTATTGTACCCGGTCCTTCCTACCATCAGGCGGACCTTTAGTTCTTCATCTACAAAACAAAAGATGGAAATGAGCGTTGTGACCCTAGCAGGTCACAGCACATACTGCGTCGGCACATATTTGACGAAACTATGTATCTATGACGCATCTTTATCGTTATATGTACGAGAATATGTAATGAAACAAATTATTTCTTTTTTTTTATGTTTTGATTATAGTTAGTATAGATAATTAAGTATAGGCTGTGCTGAAACGCGGTTGCAGAGCATACTGTGCTCAACACTACTTATACTTTTTAACCATTCAAAATCTATTCTATTATTTATACATGCCGCTTTTCAAACTGGAGTTTCAGTTTGTATGACGTACTCACGTAAAAAATGCTGATTGAATCCGAGATGACTGTTACTGAAAATGTAGGATATTTTTGTTTGCTATTGAGCTGCATCGGAATCCACATGTGTCCTCTGCATGAATATTGAACTGACTTTTTGATATTTTTTCTTTGTTTCTTTGGGAACAAATCTATTAAAATGTTTTTTTTATGTATGTTAACATTGATATAAAATGTATTTTTTTGTAATAAAATCTCTTAGAACAGTTATAAATACTGTTAACCGTAACTCAATTTAAATTATTTTCTCTAAACCTAAACTAATAAATTGAAAAATACACTTAGCATAGGTAATGTGCTTTGCACGAAAGAAGTAGAGTCGCTATCTGCAATCTTAATCAAGCAGAACTTTGTTCTTTATGTTTGTTATTTAATAACTTCGCAGCGAAGTATCTCTTTTTATATCCATAAGCATTTTATTACAATCAAATCACAAAAGTTGAACCATCCGACCTTTGAGTCATGCAGAAAGCTTGAGTAGTGAGTTTGTCACGTCATTTATTTTTCACGATAGATCATTTGGTTCACGACATCTCACCAAAGGGCCTCGCCCTTAGGGGTCGAAAAATCGTCAAAACCGCCTCGTGTAATTTATATACCTTAGTGTCTTACTAAGCGACTTTCATTTATTGTAATTAAAACTAGAAGTGACCAATAAAGTCAAAGTCAAAATGGTTTATTCAAATAAGGATTTTACAATTACTCTTGAATCGTCAAAGTTATAAAATATTATTTTTTGAACCCTCCCACCTTCCCGCCGGTTCACAATGTTGTTGATTTCTACCGAGAAGAATCCGGCAAGAAACTCGATAGTTACTCTTTTAAAAACACTATTAATAATACAAATAAACTAAAAATACAATTAATGTTTTGAATAAAAATTTTTTAGCCGTACAATTTTATGACACTTGTAAAAATTTCAAAGTGTGTGTTGCATTTGTTTGTTATTAACAATAGAAACAATAGTTGTGTCAAACAATATGACAAAACGGTAAAAACATTAAATTTCTTACAAAAAATTAAAAGTTTTGAGGGCCACCGTCGTATAAATTACCTTAGAAATATATAACAAATACATCTCATTGTAATGTATATTATATTGTCATATATAATTTTATAGTACATTGACATGCAAATCGTTAGTATTGCAGAACTAAGCGCTCAGGCCTATAACGCCTTCTTAAATAGTTATTACTTAATAGTTTGAATGACCAGTTTCCCACAACATGTATTGTCAATGTATGTTATGGGAAAATTAAAATAAACTATTAAATTATTAAATATTTTTATTTTTTGTTATTTTTTTTTTTTTTATTCCACTAAGGTGGCAAACAAGCCTACGGTCCGCCTGATGGTAAGCGGTCACCGTAGCCTATGGACGCTTGCAACACCAGGGGCATCACTCGCGCGTTGCCGACCCTTCAGAAATCTAATAACTTCTTTTTTGAAGAACCCCATACTGTAGTCCTTAGAGAAAACCTTGGCAGGGAGCTCATTCCACAACCCAAGCGTTCGCGGGAGGAAGTTTCTCTGAAACCGCACTGTACGCGACCATTTCGGTTCCAAAGTGTGAGAATGAATTCCCTGTCGATGGCGAGCGGTGCGATGGTAGAAAGTAGCCGTGGGCATCATTTCGATTATTATACACAACCATATTTTGATATTAAACTTTAAAAATATAGTTCACATATTTTTACAATTGTCGGGTTCCACACGCGAACAGAATATTTATATTTTTGGTTTTCTACGTTTCGGCTAGGTTGTACCAACTAGCTCTGATCACGAGCAGAATTTCTGCTAAATGTTGAAATGTCTGTTACTGCTAGATGTCTGCTGCGTAAATGTTTTGTTCACGTGTGCGATCCGACAAATATAAAATTAATGTGTATAAAGCGTGATAGTTTAAAAGAATTTGGTCATGTACATTTTAACTTAAAACGAGAGATATGTATATATATATATATATAACCAACCTAAGTCCAGATAAACTGCTATCAGAAGCAGTGTTCTAGCGACAGGCTCACCCCCTGTCGCGTGTCACACAGAACTAAAGAGGTTGGTAAAAAAAGGCTGTTCCCCACATTATAATGTGGGTGTGTGTTAAGCCACTTGTTAATCCCTTTGGATATAGGAACCATCACGTTTACCTAAAACGCCCGCAATAAGCAAATTAATTTTAATGTGTTTTTATTAAATTAATTAAATGTATGAATTCAGTAAATTATTATAAGCACTATACGAGTAGCACCTTTACACAGCGACAAGAAAAAGGTAATATGATAATACTAAAGGTAAGTACTAAAAAGGTGTTTCGTTGTTGACTTAGTTTGTAGAAATGGTGTTCTTGACAATAAAATTAGATAGTTTCAAAATATTATTCAGTCAAATTACATCTTTATTTTTATTCATTAAGTATATCACAACACAAGTACCTGACACACAGGCCACAGGTGTCTGAAGACCTGCAGTAAACTCAGAGATTTACAAGGAAATTGCTTTGCGGAAGTTTGATTAATACCTGGAAATGAACGCATTTTATCTTTGTTTTATATTATAAAAAGAAAAAACTGCCAGCATTAAGATGTAATAATATACTAAACTCAGGAACTTGAACAGAGCAAGGATCAGGTTAGGTGCGGGGGGGACGGTCGGGGCGACCGTGGGTCCCTGACTGTATGGCTACTGCAGGTAACTGCGAGCGAGGAAGCCGCTTGGCTACACATACGAGGGACACTCAGAAAGTTTTGAAAAACTAAAAAACTAACTTCTATGGATAATTTTTTTAATTAAATCCTTACAAAGAACTCTCCACCAGCCTGTATACAAATTTCATGCGTCTGAACCAATTTTCAAAACATTTTTTCCAGTCTGCCGCAGACACATCTTCCACGGCCTTCTCTAACGCTCGTCTTCCGCGATGAAAACTGTGTCCCCTTCAGCTGATTTTTTATTTTAGGGAATAAAAAGAGTCACAAGGTGCCAGATCAGGACTGTAAGAAGGGTGACCCAAGACTCTGACCGGTGTGGTGTCCCGGAAGTCCCTCGTAAAAATGTCGGTTTGTCCAATGTGAAGATTAGCGTTAAAAGCTTCCTGTCAAGGTTTTATCTAAGGACTACAGTATGGAGTTCTTCACGAAAGAAGTTATTAGATTTTTGAGGGTCAGCAACGCGTAAGTGATGCCCTAGGTGTTGCTTGTGCCCATATGCTGCGGTGACCGCTTACCATGAGGCGGACCGTAAGCTTATTTGCCATCTTAGGTAAATACAAACTACAAACAAAAAAAAAAGGCATTATGAGACAAGGTGTATCGGTTTCTGTTTAAATCACTATGCTCTAAGGCCTTTATACGTTTTGGAGAAATGATAAATACATTTAGGTCGCTATGGGCTAGTCCGTACTTTCCTTCGAATTTTCTTTGTATTTGGACCAGTTTTATTTTACTCCTAGCTTTCAACAAAAGCTTTTCCTTGATTCACTGTAAAAGGTTTTGACGCTTTCCTTATAAACACTAAGATTATTCCAAACATATAATATTCCTTGTATGGAGCTGGAATAATGTAAGTGTTTTGTGTAATCCCTGCGGCTACCAATATCGAAACCAGCATAGGAATCCTTTTTTCAGAGATTTAAAGTGAGATGAGGGGCTCTGGCAAAGAAACACGGTCAATATACAAGAATTACGAAGTGTGAAGATTTTGAGATTGCCTTAGTATTATGAGGACGTCTGTATCTAATCCTTATTCTGTGCTACAACTATTGAAAGTATTAACCTTATTTGATAATAAGGACTGGCTGCCGATCCGAGGGTCGTGAATGAGATCCTCGCACAGGAAAACCTTTAGGTAATAATCATTTGTGTTTGTCTTGAGTCTGGGTGTTTTCTATGTTAAACGTATGTATTTACAGAAGAAAGTAGGTAAGTATTTGTAAATAGAGTGTAGCGATTGTTAATTTTGGTGACAGCTATGTGATTGCTATGACAACTGTTCGGGTGTCATTGTATCGGTGGTAATTATTGGTATGCGTTATAGGCAATACCTATATATATGTATAATTGAAAATAGGGAATAGTTAGCTACTGCTAGCTTGCTTTGCCAGGTGGGCGAGTGGCTGTGGCTTGTTAGATGTTAAAGCCTCGATTTTGATGAGATTTTGCCGGATAGAAGGGGTTGCCTGTATGGGATCTTATACATTCATTGTGATGGGCTCACCAGGGTTATGCAATGTCTTAAGGGCTTCAGTCGGTAGGGTCAGTAGGTACTATTAATCACAAAGCCAAATCCTTTTCTGGTCCAGTCCCTTGAGGAGGAATGCTACATTAAGGGGGATAGTTCAAATTAAATAAAAGTGGATAAAATTCATACTTGAAAATGGAAAACTCATAGTCATATGCTTGTCACGCCATCTTGTAATTATTTATATGCATCAGCACGGACACAATGTATTTACGTTAAAATTTCACTCGCGACACAAACAGAAGACTGATTAACTCATTGCACTACACGATAGAACGGAGTTGCACTAATGCCGCTAGGTGGCTTGCTAGGCATGCAGATGCGTCTTGACGTGGCAGTACGGCAAGCTGGCCGTACAGCACCGGGACAGAGTCTCGCAACAGTGCACTGACCATGTGGCTGGAAAGCACATTTAAGAAAGTGCACAGCATGAATTCAGTAATGAAGAGATATAGGAGTTCACATTCCCGTCAGAAATAAATGTGTGGAGATCGAATCCACAAAACTAGGATGATGCAAAGAAGGATTCCTGCGGAACTAAACGTTCAGGGCTGTAGGTCCAGCCTTGTCAATTAAATTCTGGAGTTTGTTTATCGAAGTGATTGCGCCATGCGCTAGCCAAACGATGAATAAAGCTCAGTATCATACAGACAGTTTGACTAATTTGCCTCCCTTATTTCACTGTAGATTCTCCCAATGGAAAAGGTATATTCACAAATTATAATTTTGTAGTCTCAAATAAAATTCTCTATAATAAATTTCTCATAAAAATCAGTAGGAAATTCTCAAAAAAATCATTGATCTCATGAATCCATTGATCAACAAATGGTTCGTTCTTACAGTAAACACATGATTACTTTTATAATCCAAATAGATTCAATACATCCTGTCATATTTGTAGAAGTTTTCAGAAGTGAAGCAAAAATTATTGCATGGTTCAATCCGATTGGTTATTTTAAAAATTAAAAAAAAGGAATGAAATTAACTAAGAACATTTTTTGAAAAGAAAAAAAAAGGGAATCTTCTTCGACTTTTTTTTTGGAACCATGCAGTCCTGCCAGCATCTGGATGCTAATTCACATCCGCTGTCATCTTGACACAATGGACATTGGCGAATCGGCGAAGCGTCCTCGCACGACGAAGGTTGCAGCAAGAAGCAGGAAAAATGGCTGAGGCCATAGGGATGGCAAAAGCCGATCTCACATGGTAGTGAAGGGAAAAAAGGGATACCATGTTTAAATTTTATAATTATACTAAAGAGTGCGTTAGTTAAAAAAGATGCAATGCAAAGATTAATTCTTTGAATGCAGGGAAAAGTGCAATTATTTTGAATAGTGAAAACATTGAAATTTGTAAGCTAATTTGGATTTTAGCGCGCAAATAGATATTTGTACGCGAATTTTAGGACTATGGTCATGTGTAGCATAAAAACATGCTACAAGAGTACCATGGAAGACGTTTATGTTCAGCTGTGGACCAAAATAAACTGATATGATGATTGTATAAAGTATTGCGATCCGTTGTGTGATCCATAGTGCAAGCTTAACTTAGTTTGGGACCAGGTGGCACTGCGTGTAATGCCCAAAAATATTATTTAGATATTAATTTAAAAAAAATCGGTACAAAAATTAATACAATAAAAAAAAAACAAAATTAACTGCTTCAGCACTATCGGTTAGAACAACAAAAAAAAAAAAAAAAAGGGGTTGTTTGTTTAACATTGAGTTAAAATTATCTACTTTAACTATGACAGTAGTTTTCTAATTCAAATTTAAAAATGAATGGATAATTTATTTATTAATAGCGAATTTTGAAATTATACTTCAGTTGGCAATAGTTCAAAACGTCATGTTTTCAAAATATCTATCGTTCATAGACCCTCGTAGCACTCTACTCGGCTACGAGCGGCATTGTTCGTAGACCCTCGTAGGACTCTCCTTGGCTACGAGCGGCATTGTTCGTAGACCATCGTAGCACTCTAATTGGCTACGAGCGGCATTGTTCGTAGACCCTCGTAGCACTCTACTTGGCTAATAGGGGCATTGTTCGTAGACCCTCATAGCACTCTACTCGGCCATGTTCGCTCTACGTAACGTCAGGAACCTAAAAAACCTAACACGCGCACTGAAAGTACAAATCTTTTTATTGAAACTTGTAAACTTAATCTTAGATTTTCTTCATGAGTGCAAATGAATTTGTTTAAAGTAGTGAACTGACGTCAGGTTTGTTCCTTAGATTGCTCGTCATAACAATGAAATTGATTCACTTCATTAAATCAATATTATAAATTAAACCCTGCATTTTTCCGAAACGCTTCTATAAATATTTTATAAAATGTTCCGGGAATTCTTTTGATTGCGAGATATAATAGTTTTTTTTACAACACTTACTTGGAAAATAAATATATACTTACCTACAAGAGGGTTACAATATTTATATAAAAAGCCCTATCTTGTGAGAACGAAGTTAATAAAGATGTTAATTAATTATTAAATCTTCAAATAATAAAGTGGACTGTATGCGAATTAAATATATAAAAAAGGAAATATGGAACTTAAAGGAGAGTGTACTAACCTTTAGTTAATCCTTCAGGGCGTAGATACACTTTCATATGCAAGCGATCAGCTGTTCTGAGATATTTGATTATGTAAACACGCGCGGCGAGAATCGATCATATGGTTGCTGTCATTGCATGACAAATTTCTATACTTGCGGTCTTCAAGACGGCTAATGCCCTCTGTCACGATGTAGGTGCACCACAAGGATAGGTCAGATGGGAACTTAGATTCGCAGTCCACTTCTAATCAATTGTACATATGTACGTAATGTTAAAATTAAGTTAGAGATGGCGTTAACAAAAGATATAGATATGTTATATCTTTATTAACTATTTTATTGGGGTGTAAAAAGCTTCCACGTGGCTAGCCGTTACGATGCTCTAAAACCAGCTAGTATAAAAATAAGTTTGATTGCGTTAATTGATGAAACAGTAACGAAAACCCATCAACAATTTCATATTATTGAAATTCTTAACCCAAAAAAGGGAGTTGCAAACAAATGTCTTAACCATATTAAACTATCTGTTTTGTTTTAAGTATCGAATAGGTCTAGCTAGGTTAAAACGGATAGAGACAAAATTTTCGTAGATTTTTCATAGTATTGTAAATAATTTTAAGCTGAACTTAATTGTTTTTCGGAATTATTTGTTTCCCAAGGTATAAGGATATGAAAATTAAACTTGAATTGAAACATTAAAATTTCTTAAAAACTTATTAGTGAGATGATGTGACATAAATCTAACCAGCAGAGTTGGATTCTGTACAATAATTATAGTAATTTTTTTACCTACTAAGAATAACTTTTTTTTTTCGATCGTCTATATGGGCCGCTCGTGAGTTAGTGTCTATTTGAGTTGGTAACTTTATTAATCACAATATCACCAACACCATCTTCTAAACACCTTCTCAAAATGAGTCTTTGTATAGAGGTAGGAAAAACGCTCGTCTTGTTGTACTCTACACTTCTATGAGTGACTTGAGTGAGTGTGAGAGAGACGTAGGTACGTATATGGTATGATACATACAATTCGCATATTTATTCTTTTAGTTACGCCGGAGCAGTGTGGTATTATATTGTTTATATAAACGTTCATGTCGTAAATTATCGTTATAACTTTGAGCTAGGAACAACTTTAGTGACGGGACATTTTGTAATTGCTTTTGCTAAAAACGACTGAGTTCAGAAATACTCTTATGAATACCTTAGACTATGTGTTTATTATTTTAATATTTAAATAACAACCAACTTTCACTCAAAGTGTACTATATTTTTTTGTAAATACAATTTTTTTTATTATTTGTGAACTCTCTATCTCAAAGTGATTCAGTCCAATGTTGCTAACCTGAATTAAATCTGTGGGCCGAATTGAACACTTTCAAACCTAATTTTGGTTTCTCTGGTTCGATCCTTAGTAAATTAAAATTTCCTTTCCCTTTCATTTTTGGTAACATCGTCAAAATATGTTTACAATTAGCAAAGATATTGAGGGAACATATAAAGAAAAACCAACTCGTCACTTATTTTGAAATAAGCCCTGTCAAACAAATTACAAAATTAACTTCCCTCAAAGTTAATCAGCCGAGTTCACAAATCGGGAAGAATACAATAAATCTCGACACAATTCCGTGATACTTGCCAGCAAATCGTAAACAATACATGTATTGTTACTCGTATCCCCCTTAATACATACATCACGGACGATACAATGACGTGGGTGTGACGGATTGGTATCAATTCATATTGCAGTTATTTTATATCGTAAATTCGTGGAACAAAACTGATGTATTGTGCGGGGTATGTTGTCAATTACTGCTCATTTCTGGGTGAGAAATTGTAAAATGGCTGTGGCTGTTTTTTTTTATTGGTAAAAGTCACTCCATCGAAAATGTCAGTGTAGGTGAAGTCATCGTAAATGCTGCCTAGAGAGAACTTACGGCAAGTTTAGGATTATTGTAATTATATCCTGAAATTATACAGTGCCGCAAAGAAAGCGGCTAGGTTTATTAAATAAAGATAAATTTACAGTGCCTTAATCAAAATCGTAAAAGTTCAAGGTTATGAAGTTTATTTTGAATAAAAGTAAGTTAAGTAAAAATTACCATTTTTAAATTAAGGGGGGGTTAGTTGCATGGTTTTAATTGTATTTGATCAGAATAATAAATCTCTGCACGAAAACATCCATATTTATGATAGAACAGAAGCAAAAGTAAAACAAATTGTTTTAAATTTGTTTTTTAAATTTTTAAAAATCGTCTTTACTTTTTATGTATCGTAAATCGATTAATTAATTATTCTGACAATCACCAAAAAGAAATAAAAAAATATCTTTCTATATTTGTGATGAAATTATCTTTAATTAAGTTTTATTTTAAAAGGATTGTTGAATAATTTTAAAAGTTATCACATTTTTTATAACTGACCCGCCTTCTTTGCGGCCCAGTGTTTACTGATGTGTTTGTGTTATACTTACGTGTGAGCTGCCGTAAAGACAGCTGAAAGAAAATTAATGAAAAATATGATAAATATACAAATTCATACTTCGAAATTTGTCTATGCGGAAAAAAATAGCAGACATACCAAAAGAACATTAATAGCTTTCGTGCCTTTTTTTTACTTTGAATTAGGAAGCCACTCCTACCTTGCCACTCACTGCCATTCCTACCTTCTCCGTTAGAAAACACTGTGCTAATAATTAAACATTGAGGGTTGGGCAAAATTTAATTGCAATTCACAATTGATTAATTTTTAATCGTAATTACTACATTAACGATAAACTAAAATATGTTTATTGCTGCATTCATAAATCAACTATAACTCATTTGTTAATTATGGCTTATTGTATCAATCAAAAACTAGCCGATTTTTAATTGTTGCTATCACGATCAACATAAATTTATTTGTTAATTGCAATTAAATTTTGCAATGGGCAACCGTGTTCAACCCGCGAAAAACTTTTTCCAATGGTAACTCTCGATCATGGTTAATAGCATTCTATGTCCTTCTTCATCCCTCTGGCTATTTCTGTGTCAAAATTAGGCCATCGTATGGCTCTGCGACATGAAGTTGAAAAATCTATTTTCGTGGGAATTCTTGATCAAGATTAAAAGTAATCTATGTCCTTCTTCGTTCCTCTAGCTGTCTCTGTGACAAAAATTATGTTAATTGGATGCTCCATTATGACTTAAAGGAATAGAAACAAATATGTAGTTTCTACCATTTGGTTACTTGGATCTTGAACTGTAACATGAAAGTTCCATTAAGTAAATTGCTGTGTTAAAATTTATTACTCAAAACCAAATCATATTTTTTCCCTTCAAATTCCACATCGCAGATAAGTTCACGAAATCTTCTATCTGCAAAAGAAAATAAAAGGACGCTTTTTTAAATTTCCTCGTCAAATATTAAACGTGTAACGGAAGGCAGGTGTTCGTTATGTCTCGGCTAGTCTTTGCCAGTCTCGATTCAATAAATGACTTCGCAAAGCTCGACGTCAAATTGAATTCAGTTATTGTATTAAGCTACTTTGTGAGAAAATATGATGTAGAGGATACTGTTTTCATTTGTTTAATAAATAACAAATACGCATATATAATACTTGTTTCTGAATAAATAAAATACAAGGTTAAAAAATGGAGTTCGGGGTCCAGTAACTTTTGTCTATTAGAAATTATATTCGAAGCTAAGCAGTGTCGCGCGTGGTTAGTCATTAGATGGGTGAACCATTTCTCTAAACTACTTCGTGCTTTAGAAACCACGCTAGACAGTCGGTACTGGCTGTAAGGCCTCTGACTGCAAGACCTTTGAGTGCTGTCTAAGGACAAAAGGCAAGTCCGAGGTTTGAAAATAACAATCGAGGGGCTAACTTGACAACGTCGGCCAGTTCGCGCTGGGACACCGCACTTTACTATCATATAAGCTTCCTGTCTCTAGGCTTTTGCCGTCTCTGTAGTGTGAATAAACAACTCCTGAGTAAAAAATAGTAAATAACCCATTTGTGCAGACTAAAAGCCGGCAACTTTAATATTCTAGTTTTTTTTAGCTTTTATATTTTTATAACTTATGTCGGTCTGCATATTATTCTGAAACTGATAAGACATTTGTAAGATTGGTTAACTTTACGAAATGATGCATAAATGCAACGATTGTATTAAAAAGTTATTTTTCCACCTATAAATTGAATTTTTTAAAAATTATCTCCTAGTGAGTACTTAAGTCGAAAAAGATTCATAAAAAATGTAAAAAAAATCATGTGATTGGCTTCAGCGGTTGCGGCTGGGCGTTAATGAATCCGTCAGTCAGCAATAGTACATAATATCTTCCTTCCTTTGTGTGCCTGCGGTGAGTTTTTGGAAGTTTATTACTAGTATCGCATTCGTGTGAACGAAATAAGTGTATGCAAATTAAGAATAAAGATATTTTCGTAATAGAACTGATATCAAAATTCGAAACGCTAAGAATTATAAGCCCACAAAAAATCATACAATGGAGAATCGTTCTTAATTATTTTAGCTTAAATCAATTTTGAAACTGTGTGTGTGATGGTTTTTCCTGAATCGATATTAAAATCATAAGGTTGAGATTTGCGATATGCAGGTGGAAGTGGTAGTGGGTGATGAACAGACATACATTATAAAACTAAAGTGGTTCCATCTTCTATTTAGCTACGGAACCGTTAGTTTAAATGCGAAAGTAACTCTGTCTGTCTGTCTGTTACCTCTTCGCACTTAAACCGCTGTACCGATTAAGATGAAATCTGGCATGGAGATAGTTTGAGTCCATAGGAATGATTAAGGCTACTTAAAAAGGTGTGTGAGTTGTTTTTTTTTCTATAATTTAGAAGTTGCCGTTGTAACAGTACAGAAGTCGTCCTACACCGATAACAGAAACTAAAATTAGCTTTTAATATTCATGTATTTATATTGATTACTAAACGTCATTTTATAAATTTTAAAAGAAAAACATAACGTAATTTACAGTCAAATGAGATTTTTCTTTTATGCCTGAATTTTTCATCAAAAGAATACATTTTCAAAGAGAAGAGCTTTTACCTAAAGCCAACGATCCTGAAAAATTAACAAAGCTCCATTACTTTAAATCGAAACCTGAAATGTGGAGTGGAAAGCTCATTATCGAGCATCTTCTTTTTCTTTCTTCTAAGTTAATAAAATTATTTATAATTCGCGATGCAAAATTAAATTATATATCGGGTGAAAGCAATCTAAGCAGCGAGCAATAGGTACTAATTATATATTTAATTCGTGCTTATTAACCCCGTTTATTTAAAATGATACTGAACAGTAAAAAAAAAGGACTTTGTGTATTCCATATTGAAGTTAGTGTGACGTCACACAGCCTATATCCAGCGGACTATCATAAAGAACTTAGTGTGAAGTCACATAGCCTATAACCAGCGGACCATCATAAATAATTTAGTGTGATGTCACATAGCCTATATCTAGCGGACCATCATAAAGAACTTAGTGTGACGACACGTAGCCTATAACCAGCGGACCATCAAGACACTTTAAACGATACGATCATTAGTCAAACGATGTACTGATTACGTCACGTAGTGTAAAAGATATGCGGGAACAGATGAACATTCATGCATACCTGCTAAAAACATTATATCCTCCTCCTTTTGGCTTCGCCGTAGTCGGGTAAAATATTATGAACATTTTAAGCAGCTAATTTAAAAATATATCTGGGGTTAAACGCGTCGTTATTTGGCAAAATACCTTTTTCCCGACTTTTCGGTTAGGTTACACCAGCCTTGGTTACGGGTAGACTAAGTAAATCTACAAAGTTATTTAAATAGTCCTTTATATAGATACTTTCAAACAAATAAAAGCACAGAGCGCTAATATTAGATAGATTTTGTTTTATGTAGATTCTTTTGCCCTATGCAATTGCCAAGTCACTCTATTTATGAAATAAATAATAAAATGTTATATTGATACGTGTACTGCAAAATGTTGTTAGCTATCTAACAAGCTATCAATTTATGACAAAGTGGTTGAATAGCTGCTCCCATAGATAGGTAGGTACTGAATTAACCGACTTGGTTTACATTAGATTAGAACTGCGTTGCGAGAGAGAGATTAGAGAGCATTTTTATACATACATACATTTTGTAGATAGTCCTCCCTTTTTTATTTTCGGGTATTATATCTCCTGTTTTAACTGCGGTCTTTCTAAAAGCCCACTCCCTGTCTCTGTGGGCTTTTCTCAGAGGCTTTGTTTGATGTTTTTATAATGTATAATGCATCTAAGATTATATTCATAAATTGCAGACTCCTGCGCTTTAATACAACCAAAGTTGAAATTGATTAGATGTTACCAGCATAGACTTGTCACTCTCGAAAGTGCCACATACGCTTGACCGCATGTGAATACTGAAGAACCTACATATGTCCATCAATGCATTATTAAGACTTTGTTACACATATCGGAAACTGTTCAGTTATTCAGACCAAATTAGTAAGCCTTTTAATCATCAAACCAATAATATACCTACCTACCTACTTAAAATCAGTGATTTAAGAAGTTGAAGCACAGCATGTAGGTACTAAAGCATGTACTAAATTCACTAAGTTTAACCTGACAACATCCAGATCAGTAAAATAAATAATATCAGTAAATAAACTATTAAGACATTCAATCATCAAACCAATTATTATTGTATATGTCAAGAGAAATTATAGATAGACGAAAACTGCAATACAGTAGGTAAGCCTACCTACTTGTAATAAGTTTATGTAGATACCTAGGAACAACGTGTATATAATATAAATCCTAAAATTATCCAAACAACATCCAAATTAACAAACAAAATTTTAAACGAAAACCGCGAACATACTCAAATATAATAATAATAATAAATAATAATAATTTTCCATACGACATGCAATAAAATCTGCTTAATAAGGTACAAAAATATAACAATAACTATATTTTTTTTAACAATGTTCAGATTAAATTAATTAACTAGTTTTGATTTTGATAATTTTATGTGGTTTGTATGGACCCCCTGCGGGTGAAAGCCTCCTCCAAGGACTTACATCGTTCTTTGTGACAAGCCAAGGATAACCAATTTTCTCCTGATGTCTTTACTAGTTCGTCTGTCCATCTAGCACATGGGCGGCCTCTACCTCTACGGCCTCGAGGTCCCGGCCATGTCACCACTCTGATAGTCCACCTGTGGTCGACATAGCGGGCCACATGCCCTGCCCATCTCTATTTCATTTGTACTGAAAAAGTTAAGGCAACAATCAATTTAATTTTTTTTGCGAATGTGTTTATTTCTAATCATGTCTTTTAATTTTATGCCTAGTAAGTTTCTTTCCATACTTCTTCGTGTCTCACGCCTCTATTTAAACTGATTTTTGTACCCGTTCTGTCTACCTTTACTCTACTTGTACTATTCGCATATAAATTTCTTACAATGTTTATGTATTTATTCTTTATATTTGTTGTATTTAATGCTTGCCAGATGCTCTCGTGTGATATAGTGTGTAAAGCTTTTTTGTAGTCGACGAAAGCTACGTATAAAGGCATGCGGAATTCTATATATTTTTCGATTACCTGGTCCATAACTTGGATGTGGTCGTGTGTGCTGAAGCCAGATCTGAAACCGGCTTGTTCTATCGGCTGATGGACATCGATCTCTGTGGATATTCTTGCGAGCAGACAAGAGGCGAACAGTTTGTAAAGGCAAGACATAAGGCTTATTGGACAATAATTTTCAATATCTTTTGGATCGTCTTTTTTATAAAACAAAATTATTTCAGATTCTGTCCATGAGTGTGGCACGGCTTCTTCCTCTAATATTTTATTAAATAATATTGTTATAGGTCTTAATAGTAGAGTTTTTGCAATTTTAATATATTTTCGATTTTAAGATTTGAGCTTTTAATTTGTATTAGGATTTCAGGTTCAGTAAATTCAGGAGTTGGGGATGTAACCTTGGTTTGGTTGGTAGTTATCCTGTGATGTATACTTTTTGGTCGACTGTAGAGTTTTGCGTAAAATTTTGTAGCAATAGTTATGATGTCTGTTCGGGTTTTAGCTTTGGTAGAGCTCGAATGAAGACATGGAATCCAGTTCTTTGTTTTGTTTAATTCTCTGTACGCCTTTTTTGCTGACCTTGATTTTTCAATGTGTTTTTTTGTATAGTATTTGATCTGTATGTATCGTAGCATCTGTTTAATTCCTTGTTTGTAGATTTGTAGAGCATTTTCAAATTTTCTGTTTATCTGAATTTTGATTTTGAGGCCCATAGTAGTAAACGTTATAACAACCGGCCTGGGTTTTTCACTTTTCTTTCCTAGTCTCCTGACAGCTTCGATGCTATTATTATCATATAAAACTTTAAAATATGTATTTATTATAGCTATTATTGTTTTTTCTAATTCTTCATAGCATTTTTCTTTTTTATCTTCTCCAAACAAAACTTAATTTTTGCGTCTGATATGTCATTCTAGGATATTTATTATTTTGGACTGTTCTTCTAATTTTATTTCGAGAAATTCCCTTTTTTATTCTAGGCTTTTGAATTTTTCGTTGATATTATTGTTAATGGTGTTTTTTATATCCTCTTTCATTTCTACTATCTCTTGTTTTTGCTGTTTAAGGTCTTGTTCCATGTTCAACAACGTACTTTTTATTTCCTCCATAGTGTTTCGTATGTGACACTAGGCGCTATATCTATGACTCGTTTCTGTAGTGATTTAGTTTCGTTGTTCCCTTAGATAGATCTAAATAGCGATGAGTATAGTAGCAAGTGATGTCGGCTACTTTTGCTAGATGGCGGTAGTAGGATGTGTAAATGACATTGGTTCCTGACTTCGATCGATCAACGATTGGATAGGTAAGTTTGACGAATTGCAAGAGATGGCGTTGGTTCAATTTATAATTAATCTAGGCCTACTAATGAATCACGAGATTGCACATTTTAGGCATGGACCTGAAAAAAAGACGGACGTAACATTACACTGAAAAGATGTGAAGCATGCAAGGTCCTACAATTTCGTTTGTTATACATGACCTACACTCACACAGATACACCAGGTCAGACAACTCGCCGCATTATACGAACCGCGTGACAGCGCCAGTGACATGTATTTTGCGTCGACGAAAATTGATGAAAATGCCGTCTTGTTCAGTGAAATCGTGTAAAAACTACACGAGAAAGCTTAAAAAGTCACAAGGAATCACCTACCACGCGTACGTTATGATGATTTTGTTATTTTATTAATAATTATATTTTATTTACTTAGATGTAAATTGTAAACAAAAATATAAGAGTATTGTCAGTTTTTTTATAGGAAATTTTCCCTAAAAGATGGTAAATCTGTATTTCTTGCATTTGTGACTCAGTCAGAACAGGTTTCGTAAGTTTTTAGGATTCTGTATTTTAAAAAGAAAAGAATGCAACCCATATAAAGTCACTCTTGCGTCCTGTTCTTGATGTCCGAGGTTTTTTGGGCTAAAATTTTAAATTTAATTAGAGTTGGTAGGTATTGAGTCATAGATTTAGTTACCCTCATTACCCTCATAATGCGAGTCAGACTAATTTTTGACCGTCTTTTTTCTTCATTTTTATTAGGTTTTCTTGAAATATAAATCGTAAAGATGATTGGGTCCTAATTATACGAAACTGTAGAGAAGAAAATAATTGGACCCATCATCTGCTAGTACCGTCTGCAGTGCACATTTCGATGACGTCGATTTTATTACAGCAGCTAAGGGGCTACGTTGCTTGGTTCCGTATGCTATTCCAAAAAGGGTAAGCAATTCTATTTGCTAAATATTATTTTTAGGGGGATTGCTCTAGTCTTATATATTTTATCACTTGCAGTTACTATCAAACCCTCCTGAAACACAAATGCAAAACACTCCTTCGGCTATACCGCAGGTATTCAATATTTTTTGAACTAGGTACTATCTTATATTTTTATGATAACTATGCATTTTTTTTACGCTTTTTAAGATGTCACCAAATGTTAAAGGAGTAGCAAACGATCAACCACCGTCATCAAGCACGATATCTTCTCAGTTTGAGGTATGATTTTGAAATATTGGGTGCCTTATTAAACCCTAAGTAATAAAGTGTTAATTATAAACTATATAAAGTGGTTAAATTAAAGTTTAGTTAAATGTATTGTATATAAAAAAGTGTGTGTGTGCGTCTTGAATTAATTGGATTAATTGAAATTAATTTGAAGACAATCTCAATAAGAAACTTGGTCATTGAAAATTGAGGCTTCTAGTTTTTCCACGACGAAGTTACTGGGGGGTCGAAAATGGCCTGAATAGCTTCGACCGTACGCCGTGCCTCTTTTTGCTCTTTCGCTTGACTCGACGGGGGCACTTCAGATTTTACCTTTAACTCCAAACCTAAAAATTGACATTTAACAGTTTTGAAAGTTACTGGCACACTAGTTCACCCCTTGTTGGGTCCATTATCAGCTGGTCTAATAATTTAATAAGTTTCGGCCGTAAAATAATTGATGATACATTATATTACAGTTGATCATAGTGTATTCTAGCATAACAAGATAATTCTGTAACTGTCTATTAATAGTTTGCACTTTTGTGCAAATGTTAATATGTGGTGCTTAAAAGTTGCAGTAAAAATAGAAAAAAAATGTAAGTTGGCATCCGACATTTTCTAAAGGCACATTTTGGTAATTTTCCGGTCTGTCATAAAGGGTTATATATGGTAACAAAGTACATTTAAATTTGGTTGATTTTTTTAAATCTATTTATGAAAAAAAAATTGAAAAAAGGATCGCATTATCAGAAAAGACAATAAAGTTAAATAAAACAGTCCCCATTGAAAAAAGTTTTTAATATCAGTAAAAGTTTCCGTTTCAATTCGTTTTATATAAATTACACACAACTGATAGAAATCGTGACTTCCCGCACGCAAACGAATTTACATTTATGTGAAATTTATGCAAATAATGGAAAATAAGAGGCAACGTGGCTATTTTGTGTTAAGGCTACGCCCTACCCAAATGTCCTGTTTTCTGCTTGTTTTTTTTAAATCTCTTCTTCTGTCTTATTGCAAGTTTCATACTGAAAAATAAATAACATACCTGTTGTATAAACACTTTTTATTAAAATTACTTTTAATTACTAATATTTCCAACCCGATCCTACACACAGCGCCATTCAGTCCCAAATCAAGCTAATCTTGTACTATGGATAACAGACAACGAAAGTAATATACTTGTCTCAAGACAAATTACAAATTGTTCGTCACAGAAATGTTTGTCTTGTGCGGGAATCGAACCCGAATTTACGTTGAGCTGTCATTCAATTAAAAAAAATTTTTGTCACAGAAAATGAATTTATTTGAGGTTAATCTGAAATTGAGTTTATCATCGATTTCAGCTTAATGCCCATAAAGCAAATATAAATGCGCATAGAAGTCCACGTTAAGGATCGATAATAATTCAAATTTCAGAGTTATCTGTGTTATATGTGGTTATAACAAAAAAACAGCAGCATTCATTTTGAAATAAATAGGTGGTAAAGTTAACATTAATGGTTTGTACTATGTTTGGCGAACACATAAAAATAAAAATCTGCAAAGAAAAAAACACCCAACAGATATTCAAAAATACTTATCATCAAACTTCGCTTCATAACTGAACTAAATATAAGGTAGATACTAACCAGCATTTCTTGTATCAAAGAAGTTATGCGTTTCCATAAATCTTAGAACTTTTACGCTCTCTTACTTTTTGCTTTTTACATCAATATGGCCTCTCCAGGTAAATACAGTAGAAAGTACATGGACCTGTGGAGCAAAGCAATATCGTTGTCTTGGCACGAGAATCTTTACGGTCTATAAACCTTTATTTTTCGTAAAAAGGAAAAGGGTAAGTTTATGGCGCGTAAATAGGATCTGTGGTTTATTTTACCAAGTATATGTATTTACCACTTCCAGGAGTTTCCCGATTATCATCATCATCATATCAGTTTAATCGCCACGCTTAAACCACCATCGTAGTTGAAGCTTGGTGTATTTTCCGTTTTTTAAATTAAGCTTGATTGATCGACACACTACGGATTAGGAGAGCTTTTGGTGGCGGTACAGATTCGATACAGAACAGTTTAGAATTCAAAACAGACGTCTATGCACGGTTTATTAATTGTAAAAAGGCATTTGACAATGTAAAATATTAAAGATTAATGCAAATACTTAGCAAAACGGACGTTGTCAGTATAAAGATTCGAGAATCATCGTGCACCTCTACTGGAATTAGATAGCCAATCTTAAATTAAGATCATCAACCACAAGTCATGTAAATATCCTAGAAAAAACAAGGCAAAGACAAGGTTGTATCTAGTTACCATTGCTGTTTAACCTTTATCTTGAAACCATCGACGACGACAAAACTGTTATAATGGTGAACGGAGCAGTAATTAACAATCTCTGATATGCGTTGATAACGATTATGGCACCGTTATTCTTGCTCATTCGATGGCAGATCTGCAGTAATTGTTAGAGCGCCTAAACTCCGTAGTGGAAAGATACGAACTGAAAATGAACATTGCTAAGACCAAGTACATGAAGGGAAGCAACGAAGCGACTGTACCAAACTCTCTGACCATTAACGGCAACCTAGCTAGCTCACTTAACGAAAAATGGGATCCAGAGAAAGAAATACGCAACAGAATTGAAATAGCTTGCATCTACAAACTTAAAGCTAAAGTGGCGAATGGTGAAATGTTAAGTGCTATCGATATTTCTATACGTTGATGACCATCCGGCCATTAATGAGAGAATGGAGGCTAAAATTAATGCATTCGAAATGTAGTTTTACTGAAGAATGATTAAAATTTTATGGCGAGACATTGTGACTCACATATATTTTGTGAGGTGAATAAAGAAAAACACAATAGAAATTAACAAACTGGAACGCGAAATGGATAGTTAGAGAGAGAGAGGAAGATGGAAGCTATCTTGAACAGAGGACAAACATTTTTGACACTTCTTACTTGGGACTAGGAAAAAACATCAGCTAAGGGAACGGTACAAGAAGAAGAATAAGACGTCACTTTGGGGCATTTGTATTAATGCAAAAAAAAAAACCGTCGCAAATGTGTTCATACATGCATGATTTTTAGCTTTAGCATGTTGCTAAAGCAGCGCTAGTTGGTCTATGAATTCCAAGAATAGGAGTGTTAGTAAGAAGACGAATTAAACCATTTACCAGCAATTTTTATACAAAACTGTAGTGTAGAGTCTGATCCATGCCTTGTTCACAAGAGCTATTCTGTGGTTATACATATTCTTAAAACAAGACGAAGGCAAACAGAAATTCTTAGTGTATCGGATCTAATAGTTGAACTAGATTTTGCGATAGAGAAGCATTTAACCCATGATCTGGATCCTCATCCACGGAATATTGGGGGCTCTATATTTGTCATTTTACATTGTTGTTATATCCTATTGAACTTTGGTTGCTCCGGTTGCCTTTCAATTCACCTTAGCATTAGCTTAGTAGGGTCTTCTACTATTTAACCTTTAAGCGTGTTCGGTCAGAGGTGTGAAAAAGAAAAACTAGAATAACGATAATATCTTATTTGATCCAAAACTGTTAGAGAGTCGTGGCTGTTTAACTATAAATTGAAAATTAAAGATGTCTATTTCTAGTAGGTACTTACCTTGCAATCAATAAATATTTTCACATAAGAAACTTTCAAACTGGACAGCAGGAAAGATGAAAAATGGCAGTAGCAAATTACGCGCACTTTTACATAACACTTTTATTTTAACTTGACCACTTGAGGATGAGTGTCTTACCCCATGATGTGAGGTCCCCCCTCTCTCACTCTTACATCCCCAGCCTATCGCTTAGTAAAAGACTTGTGATATGACGTGAACATTTATTTAATTCTATAAAATAATGAAAAACATTACCAAACATGGCATTGTACACGCTGTCGTTCTCGTGCGCGTTCGACAATATTAGATACCTCGTTCCGTTGTTGTGTCGCGTATTGTCCGCCTTAGTCACTCCTTTCGCTCGTTCATGCGTTAAAGACCTGGAATTGACGAGATAAAGTGTATATATTTTGAACATAAAAGACGTTGTCTGCTGCAAAAGAAAAATCTCCCTTTTGGGAATGTAGATAGTCCTTTCCTTGTCTCCAAAGTCGCAATTTCTGTTCCACGAAGTTTAGCCTTCAGAGATCAGAAAGTAAGACTTGCCCAATGGATGACCGAAGTTGGTAAAGGTCATTCACCCTCAATCCAGAAAGGCCTTTCCGAAAAGCGCTTTCCTTTTTTACACAAGGACTATCTAGACCAAACTACGTTACAGTCTGAAAATACGACACTTAGAAACAAACAAAAGTTCTCACAAAATTACAATAAGTGTCGAGTAGTTATTTACGTTAATTAAATTACGGGTTACGATGGGCTCTCCGAGCCTGGAGTAAAAAAATGTGTTGCTGAAATAAACCGGGTTAATACACACAATATTTCCAAAGAGTGATCTTCTGAGTAATATCTACTTTTATAACACAAATAAGTTCAAGTTTTAATGAATTTAAATATATCTTTACTCAAGATTCGAAATCTACGTTATTATTGGAAACTCGATTAGAAACAATTAAGGATTGAGTACATTTCGAACTAGTTTGCTAGAATATTTACAGTTTTACTGAAAATTGATTATGCAGTTATACTTAGCTTTGAACAAAGGTCTCCGTACGTTAACACGTAACACTCTCACAGTTCACTTGTTAGCCACGCGTTAGCCTTCCTTTAGTTAAAAAATGACTCCTACGTGTTCGCCTTACTTAAGTTAAAAAATGACTGCCACGATTCCCGCCTTCCTTCTGCAATGCGCTGGCGCACCCTTGTGTCGGAGCAAAGCTGTAACTCTCAATTATACGTTAGTGTTATTCGGCCTTATCGCCTTTGCAATAAGCCCGTAAATCTCTTATTCTTATAACTATGCGAAACCTATCCCTTACGCGAATCATCTGTCTCGTACGCACTTGTACGTCTTTCTCGCTCTTGAATTTTGGCGCGTTGATGCGTCATGCCGCAAGCGACAACATCTCAGAACCGACCATCTGTTAATTAAACATTTCTAAGAAAGTCCGCTCGTCCCAAAAGGTTCAAACGCAACAAAAAAATATTGTACCTGACCTACGCATTCCAGTCAAATGTACAAGTTTTAAATATTTTGAAACCTCGAAGTTATAACTAATTTGTTACATAATTGAAATTTATTTAGGTACACCCGTGTGGACCTGACAATGACCCGGGCTGAAGCTCAGGGGGTACAAAGTTACCCCTGGTGAAATTTCACAAAACGGGCCCTTCTTTTCAGGGACCTGGATGGACTTATCGTAAGAAAGACGTTTTGCTCTAGCCGCCTTCAGGCGGGGGACTCTGTCAATCACTACACAGGGTAATAAGTTCACGAGGGAGAGCTCTGCCCAACGGCGCGTGCCGACACATGTGACAGCATTTTGGTCATGCGTAATTTGCGGTCTATGACACAGCCTAAGTACTTACGTCCTTCTGCCACTCAATTTTCCGACCGCGTAATACAAGCTTCGAGGGTAATTGCTTTTCGTTGCCGGTTAAAATGGCTTCGGTTTTGCCTGAATTGACTGCTATCCTCCACCGATCTTGCCACTCGGGAAGGTTGTGAAAAAGACGCTGCATTTTGCAAGCCGCTAACCGCGTTTTACGGGAGGAGCTCATATAAGCACTGTCATCAGCGTACAGGGCCAAGGTCACGTCCTCGATATCTGGCTCTAGCCCGGTATTGCTCAGGGTGGGGATATCGTCCGTGTAGAGCGCATACAAGATGGGGGAGAGGCAGCTACCTTGCGGTACGCCTGCCCGGATAGGCTTGCACTGGAAAGTTTTGTCCTCGACCGCCACGTAAAGTCCGTCTCCAGCAGCTTATAGAGTAGGCCTTCGTGCCAAACACGATCAAAGGCCTTCTCAACGTCAAGAAAGACCCTGACCGTCTTTCTACCTTTTTGTTGTTAACAGATATGTGATAAAAGTAAACCTGGAAAACGACGACACGCAGACAAAGATGCGGGCCACAGCTAGCCTTTGTTATGGTGATAAACTTGTAAGAAGATATTCTAACAATAGTTTTCAACAAGGAGATCCATTTCTTTGGACCTGCTTCCTTAACTTAGGCAAGTAATCTTTAGTACCTACGAGTACTCAAATAATGGCTGTTTGGCTGAGTAAGAGTCTTATAAACACTTCATGATTTTTCTGAAATATGTTACTTATTAAACATGAACTGGGGCAATAAAACGTGAAAACAACGAACTGTCGGCAGAAAATGGTGGCAATTGTTGTTACTTTGTCAACAAATTAATAGTAGTCATCAACATAATTATTTGCGATTAAAACGCATAAAGAATTTGCCTCAGACAACAACATTTGAAGAAAGTGCTATGCCCTTTGTTACTAAATTCGTCGTTAATGTCTAGATGTGTCGGCAACAATGCATAAGTGGTCCCAAAATTACTTTGAGCCGCGGTGTCTAATTTATTTCCAAAAGCGTTGTTGGTGAGAACTTGTGCGATCGTTAACAACGCGCAAAGAATAATTTTATCAGTGGTACATTTTAAAATACATGCTTTACTATTTGAGCTGTAGAGTATACATACTAAGTTTTAAGAGGATACACACTAAAACACCATAAAAACTTACTTTTCTACCATAAAACCTTTATCCCTTTTCCACCATTTCTATAATCGTTTGATCGTTTCATTCAATTTCGAAAAATATTCCTAAGGTAATTTCAAAGATATTAAATGTCATAGCAATTTTAAACAGTAAGCATGCTTACATACAACTAAATCCTATCAGTCACACGTTAGTAACACTCTCCAATGTTTAATTAAATGTCTATTCAAAAAAGCATATGATGCTGTCAAAGCTGCCATCCTCGTGAGATGAGCTTGCATAAATTTTAATAAACATTTCCTCGTTCCGCTTTGTTCGTCACTCATCAACTTTTCCCATTTCTCTGCCTTGTACTTCTTGTGAGTTATTTTTTATACAGAGGTCTTAAATATTTTGTCAGATTTTGTGTTTAACGGACCATAAAATTCAAGTGACTTTGTATAATATCTTATTATAATAATTTCTATCATTTGTTTATTTTATAATAATAATAATTGGCATAAAACGTGAGATATTTCAGCTTGTAAACATTAAGGATGGGTTGTCTTAGTTTTTATAAGGACCAAGTTTATCAATAAGAAAATTTATGGCCAAATTTTTTTTAAATTTGTCGAGTTAGGGGAGTCGCTGGTTCGTCGCGTTTCGGTATGAGCTGACCCTTATGGCTTTACGGGATACTAAAGGTTTCAACTTACAAAGTTTAATGGGGAGGTGAGTAAAAGCTTTTTAAGCTTGGTATTTCCAAAACGTAATTAAACTAAAACCTATTTTAAAACAAAAACGTTATAAAAAACATTCTAAAATCATTATCCAATTTATGAAAAGGTTAAAGATACCACGACAAATGCAAATACAAGTCGCAACCTGACTGTACTGTTTTATTATTTTACTAATAATTTTTGTCTGCTATTGGTACCGGAAATAAATAGTGTTCGTTCGTAACTTTACAACAAACATAAATGGAAAACAGAAGGTATTTGCATTACAAAATAATGAGGTCGTTGTCATCACGCAAATTTTTTTCATCACACTTACTCCTAAACAGTGTCATTACGTGCAGGTAAAGCGGTTGCCAAAACATAAATTAAACCCACGGGCTTCTTCTTTGTAAATCTTACTTTTTTAAAATATTTTTTTTTCGATTCGTCACTAAAGACATGCTAACTTAAAAACTAAATTGAATCCTTATCATCAAATTTGGGTAATTAAAAAACTTTAATGAATCATATTATTTACAGAACCCTCGGTGCGCAAAATCAACTTGCACTTGCCTTGTTTATTTTGTTTATATTGGACTGACAGAAATATAATATTTGTTCATATATTAGTAGTAACAGCGTTTGTTCTTAAATCGTTTAAAATTACCTTTTGCGTTTTTTATAGCATATTTAAGTGTCAATATTAAAAAAAACAGAACCAATCTCGCAATGTTGCCATGACATTTTTATGGTCAATAAACCTTTACTTTTCGTAAACAGGAAAACAGGTACGTTTATTGCGCGCAAACAAGTGATGCGGCTTATTGCAGCTCGTCCTCAAACTTGCGGGAGCTGCCACAGAGTAATGAACGATAGTTGACTCATTTCTATACAAACTCGTATAATAATAGTCAGAAATAAAGATATATATAAAGATAGATAAATCGGGGAATCGTATTCCTCACTTTTCTTTTTCAAATCTCAACCAATTTTATTATATTATATAATTTAATAAAATGACATCACCTTGAAGGTATTGAATTATTTATTTATATTATATTTGTATAGCATACGTCTAAAGATGTCATAAAAAGAGGCATTTTTTTGGACTTTAGCAGGGCCCTAGTTTTTTATAGAAATGGCATTTCGAAAAAAACAAAACACACAGACAAAGTGATTGTGTATATCGATCATACAAAAAAAACAGCTCTAATGCCAAAATCTAGGGAGGAAACAGAGAAAAACGTTTGTATGGGAAAAAACAGCGCATATTTCCTCTAATAGTACATTATCATACAAGTGAGCTAGGCTGCTCATTACAGGCGAGGTTGTGGGTTGCAGCCTGCGATTAAGCAGAGTTCACAAGTGTCATACGACTGATTTCAACACACTTGAAGTCAATACTTATATTAGTGTTTAATTTTTATAAATAGTTTATATTTAATGAAATCTTATAATTTAGATATGTATTTAACAAACGTGTTGGATTTTCCTAAAAATAAGAACTTAGTTCATAGGCTTCTGTCTTTATATTCTTGCAAAAAATAAAAAAAATCTGTATAGTAAAATGTCTTCATCGGTAATTGTCAACACTTGACTCTAAAAAACTGTAAAGGGCACTTCTGCGGTAATTTTCAACTCTTGGCACACATGTTAGGAGGGTGGACCCAGTATCGATGTTTTTTCTTCTCCTTCATTTGACTAAACAATAACGTGTAGTCATGTCGTCATCCATTCCGTTGTGCGTGCGTAGAAAGTCAGAGACGTGTGTCGTGGCGGCGCAGTTAGACACAAGTGGACGCCGAATCGCTGAACGGACTGTAGGCCCGGCGCGCACCTGAATTTTTCTATCGGACATTTCTAACAATTTGCGACTGGTCTTAACGAGTATTGTTTTATCGAATAAATACTTTCGAGACTATGTGTAGTTTTATTAAACTTTTATTGGTTTACTCTAAAAACAATAGCCTGCACATATCAATCTTTTATATGTTAGAAGACCGTAATCGTTTTGCATCGATGTTTCGATCGCAACTTTTCTTTGCTTGAGAGTTTTGATGAAAGAAAGGAACTTTGAAATCACTTTCAGGTCTCAGTTTTCACAGTACTTTGTTACTGTTTTGGTGGCACTTGGCTATTTCGCTGTTCTCTTTACCAGTTCTCATTTACACAGTTCAATTAAAGATCTCTTTTTTATTAGTCAAGAAATAAATAATGAAGTTTGGGAAATGAAAAACAAAATTTCTCTCAACGTCTCTCGTTGTTGCTTAAAACTAAACTTACATATACAATAAAATAAGAATTTTGCCTGACTCTTCTAAATTTTTCGTTCCTTTAGGAATACATTCAACATAAAAGTATTTTTTTCTTTTTTTTCTTTGTTGTTTTCAAGTATGGTCATAGCAAGTTCCGATTATAAATTGAATAAGAATCAGAAATCTTCGAGAAACGTTTAGCTTTTGACGGATACACTTTCAGTAGTTTTAATGTCAATTTTGACAAAAACAATTCAAATTTTGATTATGTAAAATTTGTATGTAACATCTTGTAACAATGCAATTGGAAGAAGGAAATTAATCCATAAATTTGGAATGGAGAAAATCAAAAAAAACCTTTTAAAATTTGGTTTTCAATAGTTAGGCTCATGTGATATATGAATGTTATGAAGAGAATATTAACTCTGATTATTTACTGATAGGACTCACTGATAATACGGTAGTAATATTATAGATATATTTAATGTAAACTTCTTGGATTTATTTCCTTCTTCCAATTTATTATGCAATAATTTAAATAATAGACAACAAAATGAGAAAATTATATTTATTTTTTAGAAATGTTGAAGAAATCAGTTGAAACTGTCGTTTATTCGTCGACTTCAGCAGTTTCGGAGGTTCTCGTAGGCCAATTCAAAAGAACATCCTAAAAATCTTTAAATTCATCAGGTTATATATTGAGTTATTTTTCGTACATCATTATTTTTTTTCCATTAATGGGTATTTTAGTTGCATATGCCTTTGATTTTGGTATTTCTGGATTTGCAGAAGGTTTCTAAAGCAAATATGTAGCTTTAACCAAACCATCGATGAATTCTGAACATGCTAAGTACTCTTTTTCACTTGAACTGTATTCAAAACTTCTATATTGCGAGATCTTAAATTTTGTAACTTGCCGGTTTTCTTATAATATTTTTGCTATGTGTTTTTAAAATCAAAAATCTCTTCTGAAGTGATGGGTATCAGTGAGAAGCCCCTACTTTAAGCTGTCGAAATAAGACTATTATACTTATTGGGAACATAAAAGCTATCCTTTCTCCTAATGAGCCTTTTAGCTGCCCCTAAATTTCTTTCGCACTGTAAAAAGGAATATCCACAAACAGGAAAGCCACAAGGTTAGAAAAATCTTATAAAGGTATTATTCCTATTTTGTCCAACGCAAGCATCGCTAAAAACATGTTGTTCTCTTACGGAGAGATCCATATTATGGCCCCGTTTAGCTTCACCCTCATGATAAGTATAGAAATCCGCTAATTTCGTTTTCAAGTCACGTACACAAAACACATAAAGTTATAGTTATCTTAAATAAAACATCTCCTGAACCGGGATCTTAGGAAGCGGCAGATTCTGCATATAATCAAATACGATAGCTCTTACATCTTCTTTTTCCTGACACAGGGACAAAATTTCTTTGTTTATTATAAATCTATTGAGCACGTTTAATATGTATAATTTTTTGCCGCAGCTGCCACTCTCTTTGAAATTTCACTAAGAGAAAGAATTTATTTTTGCTTCGATTTCTTCACAAGTCAAACATACATCAAATGGTGGTCGACCAAATCTGTATTCATGATTATCGTTAAAATATTATTAACAATAATAATAAGCTAAAATAGACAGGCAGAAACAAATTTTATTTCTATTGACATAAACATGTTATTTGGAAGAAGGAAGTAAAAAGCGGATTTGTTTCTTTCTTTCAACTAACAATTTATACGATCGCATGAATCTATACCAATTGAGTGTGTTTTATTCCTTTATTCGAACTCACAGTGTAGTGCTATGTTTAAAGAATGAAAAATTGTAAAAAAGTCGATAAACCAAAAAGTGGTGTTTATTCCCTTTTTCCAATTGGTGGTTCAATTTTAAAGTACATGAATTTTATGCTTATATATTATTATAAATTTGAATGATTTAAATGTAACCTATAAAAATCATATTCAGTTGTTGTTTTTTAGAATTTTAATGTCAGGCATGTTGCGACACGCGGCCGACCTGGCCAGGTGCCAGCTGTGGAGGGAGGACATATTGCAACATGTTGTTTGCTATTCATGACACATCTCGCCACAGCTTCTCTTACAGCCAAAAGGAAGTAGAATAGTACTGGTTAAACATATTATTTTAAATAAACAAGGATACTAATTTTTCTCCTCAAAAAAAAAAATAATTAGAAAGGTGACTCAATCTTTTGAGGCTTAGTTGCGTGAAACTTATCTGAGACATAAATATTATGAAACTTCATTAATTGTTAGTAGAATTTGGACTACGGGTGCAAAAGAGAAGCTACTTATACCCAGTAATATTGGAGGCTAAAATAGTTATACAAGAAACAAAGATGATCAAATACATATGATTTTCATTGCTTCAATTAGGTGTTTGCTTTCTAAATCTACTCTAATTTGTATTATAACATGAACTCCACTGCTGAGAGCTTATTGGGAACAGTATCGAGACCCGTGGAAGTACTTGTGTATATATCAATATATACATAATACTTAATATAAATTATTTATTACCAAGATAAATATTAAATAGTATATATGGATATTAGGAATATTAGCGATTATGTGATATATCAGCTTTTTTTTATTATAATGCGTGATTATAAGTTTCTTGAATATTCTCAAGGGCTACGATCGTTTTATATCCAGAGGTAATGTGTTTCACAAACTTATTACTTTTACTGTAAATTAGTTATTATACATTCGTGTAAAATGCGTTGGAGTCAAACTATTGAACAATAGGGTTGTGGAATTACGGAGAAAAGATGAATTATTTAAAAAAAAATGGTGTTTTTAGATTAAACATGACTATTTAAAGAAGAAAAAGGAAATGAGTATTCCGGTGAAGACGAATTGGGTGCCTTAACTTGCTTTGCTCGGAATTCGAATAAGTAATCATACTTTTGCAGACCAAATATAAATAAACATGCATAAATTTTGAAGACGGTCAAGTTTATCAAACTGCTTCTCAGTGAAGACAAGATGGCTCTAGCATCTGCACAGTCGAGAATAAGAATAAAAAGTAGTAAAGACTGGGCAAGAGTAATTTTAGTGGGGATAGGCAACACCAACAGATCCTCGATTTAATAGATACCTTAATTTATTATTTAGGGATAGTCTAGTTTTGTATTTGTAAAATGTTGCGGATATTACCCCTACATATAAGGACACAAACAAATTTTACCTGTTTATTATATAAGGAGTATAAAAAAATATTTCCAATCCATTTATTAAAACTTCATAGTGAAACCATAGACATAGAAAACTGGACAGCCCATTTCCTAGCCAGATGTAAAAAAAATGGTCGCAAGAACGTGACAGACACGAAGCAAAACTGTGGAGTCTTCTGTCTCAAACAAACAAAATGGTGAGGTTGATAAAAAAAGAAAAGATACCACAAAATCGCTTTAAAACAGAAATAAGAATCAAACATTCTTAACATTTTCAATATTTTTTTTATATTTTTACAGAACACGAAAATATTAGTTTAAAAAATTTTCTTAGCCTATCTACAAATATATTTTTATTTTTACTTACTAACCAAATAAGGATTTCTTTGCTATTCAAAAATTTTCATTTTCTGTCTCAATCAGTGAGTAACGTAAAAATTGGCATAAATATGAGATGTGATTCTACCTACGAAACTGAACCGGTTTTATGAAATATATCATTCCCCATAAAAAACAAGTTCATGGAGTGCTCAAAGTTGTTTTTTCTGAAAATATTGTTCGTATCTACCTTGTAAATGAATCCCTATTTCCTTTTGTCACGCCATCACGCGTGAACGGCTAGACCGATTATGCTAACTCTTTTTCTGTTGTGTTTGTTATTGTCAGGAGAAGGTTCTTATGAAAAAAAAAAACTTTCAAGTGCGATTCGGACTCGCGGACTAAGGAAAACTCGAAGATGGCTGGACCAGTTCGGCAAATTTTTTGTTTTGTTGTGTTTTTTAGTGTTAGTGTTAGGGAAGGCAACAGATGGCGCTACAGCGCATCAACTTTACAGGCAGAACAAAGTCTGCCGGGCCAGCTAGTATAATATAAAAGCCGCCAGCTAATGTTAGCTAATTTTTGATACTCATTTCTGCTTAAAAAGCCACTTTTGGCAGAAATAAGAATCACAACACAAAACAATACAAAACATTTTACTCGTAGAAATAGGTTTTTGATACGTTTTTTCGTATGTCAAGTTTTCGAAAAACGTTTTTTACAAAGAGAGAAATTAAAGACGCTAGTTAGCACTAATAGGCGTTTTAAAGTAAAAATATAGGAATAGCTATTTTCTGATGTACCAGTTGAAACTAAATTAAATTATATTTCGGTTTCGAGTAAACATTCTGCAGAAAATAAAATGCGGAAGGCAGAGGAGCGGGAGAGGAGGAGAATGTTGAGTGCTCGTATATGTATACCTTAATGAGCATCATTAGTTGTGGCCCTAAAACAAATCCTAAATGGGCTCAAAAATTCTGTTTTCTTTGTATATGCAATTTTCAGTTTAGTCAACAATATAGAACAAGATCTAAAAAGATGGACGAATTTTAAGATTTTGTTTAGTAATGGGGTTCGGTTAGGATGCATTACGTGCCAAACTCAATAATACTAAAAAAACTGACCATTTTGACAAATAACTTTTACTGACCATTGTCAAAAAAACTGACTCACTAATTTTACTGACTAGTTTCGACCCCTGCACATGGCTGATGCTTATAAAAATCGTATTAAAAAATTAGCACGGGGCCCTAAATCACTTTTTTTTTTGCTTATATCTCGCCAACCCGGCACTTTCAAATATTGTTTGTGAATGTGTCCCCTATCGATTACCGTGGGTCAGATCGTGGCATGCGATTTCAAATAAAAAAACCAAGTGCCCCCAACGTTGACCATGCCAAAAGGTTCGAACCCTTTTGACGAATTTTACAAATTTTATTCAATTGTTTTAACTGTCGAGTAAGGTGGTCCTATAACCATTACACGTTTATAGTTAATATTATATTTTTGCCTATTTTTAAAATAATTATTTTTTATCTTAAACAATAAAGAAATTTGTCAAATTATTATATTTTTGTTACTATAGCTATTAAAACTGAACTAGTTGCCCAACACTAACTTGTACTTTACCGTTTTATTTCATATAACCTTTCTTTATAGACTAAATGCTAACGTAACCCAAAATTTCTTAATAACTTGAACTTGAGATATTTTAGGTAATTTTAGGTACAAATATGTAATTTTGTTGTAGGGATTTCGCTAACTGAAATTTGAACCCATAATGACGATACACGTTTTTTGGCGCGTATCTTAAGAAGGAGTGGTGTTTTTTTTGTTTTTCTAAATTCATTAAGTGTGCTTTGATGTATATACATATTTTAGCAGTGCTTAACGGAAACGTGTTAGGAATCGTGCAGCGAAGGCTCATGAATAGCGAATTATGAAAAAATAAGCAGAACATGACGCGCAAATTCTGAAGGATGCACACCAAATCTCCCGCCTGATAAGATAAAACTTGTATATGGCGCTTCGCCAAACTTAGATATAAGCACGTGACTATATTTACACACGACTATAAAACACTATACATATGAATAGAAATGATATGCTATAATGCGAAATCTGGTCTCCACATCGAAGAAGGAAGGAAGGAAGGAAGGACGATACACGGGGCCTAAAAGTGCCGTGCGTTGCTTCGTGAAAAGGACGATGATACGGCAGTGCCGGTTTTGTTTGCATTTCCTCGACTTGACTTTGAAGTGTTTAATATTAGAACAAATACTTCATGTATTTGTTTCCAGTATGGTTAGAATTATTTGAATTGTTGTCACTGTAATCCAATTCAAAAACGTCATTTAATGCTTGGGAGTGCGAAAAAAATAAGACGGTGTATGTATACCACGCTCAGTAGCATTCGTCTATCGGAAACGATATACAAAGTTAAGCAACTTCAGGCGTGGTCACTACTTGTCACACTTGGCCGAGCTCGTGTTATAGATATACTGGCTCGCGGCGGTCTTGGCTGTTTGTCACATGGCAACAGTGGTTAAGCCAAATCAGAGGTCTTATAGATGGCTTGAAAAATCTGAAATTCATGTGGCCCCGAGCTTGACAACTTCCGCCAAATCGCACTATGCCAGCGTGGTAGACTATGCCTTCTTGTTCCTGTGCCCTGCAGTGGGGTGCGGCGTATAACGGCTGAGGCATGGAATGTCCCGTTAATAATATTTTCTCAAACATGCTACGATATGCGATCATATCTTGCACTAGCTTATTTGGGATAAATCATACTTGCAGTACAGCATCATAGGGCGAACCGCAATGTCTAATTGTAAATATAGAATTTGAAAATGGAACAAATACTAATGCCTCGGCCCGCAAACTCACGATCGCCCAGTTATGCTGCGGGCCGCGGCAGTAATGTATTATTAAGGAACGGCACACATAGTCGTTGTCAAATATTGCAACATGGGGATGGACTAAACTACTGGATGTGTAACCTATATTAATAGGAATAAATGTGGATAATATATTTTCGACTAATGAAGTTTATTTCTTAAACTAGGAACACCTTTTCAGTCGGATGATTCTGCCACTAGATCTGTCTGAGTAGATGAAGTTATCGCTTGAGTCGATCGCCAGTCCGGCACAGTATGGGGCGTCAACTACTTTGGTGAGTGTCGCATCCTCTCCGATGCTGTAGATGCCACCACGCAAGGTATCGCATGCGAACGCATCGCCACGGGGTCCCACCGCCAGCATGACCTCGTCTTTGCTACTGACTGTGCACTTATCCTGTCCAGTCTTTGCCTTCAGCCGACAGAGTGCAGTGTTATTTTGGTATACCCAGTCACCGTCTTTATCTACCACCATCCGTCGGACTGTGGTTTGCGCGACCTGCGGCACTTCACGCGACACTCCGTGTGACCATGTGTGCACGCGCCACGTAGGTATTACAGAGTAGTATAGTTCATCCTTGCTGAAGTGCACAAATTCAATATTTTCCTCCCCTAACCCTATTAACTCGAACTCATTCTTGTTAGAGTCAAAGTGATAGATTCCTCCGCGACCATGCTGGTTGGTACATCCGACGTACAGCCCTCCTTGGTGCTGGTGAACTGTGTGCGAGCACCACACATTCATAAATTTATCAATATTATTGTACTCTTTTTTTTCTATGTCTAATGCAGCTGATACTCGCTGTCCTATATAATGATTAAAGAATAAGATATTTGTGTCCCAGTCGACTACCATTTTGCGTGCGTCATTAATTCCTGTGGCAAGCACTACTTCCTTGTAGGTGACGCCACCCTCCCCAACGATGTCACAGTACGGTGTCGCCAGGGTCACGCACACACATAGCATCGATAAGTAGAATATTGTACGCCACATCTGCAACAATAGTAATATGTTCAGATATAAGAAACAAATATAATTTTAATTGTAGAAAATGGCATAACAAGGTTTATTTAGCTTAACCAGGAGGTATGTTACCAGTATTCATACTTGGGGTAACGACCTATTCTTACAATTGGGTGAGGGCGATTTGGGTCATTGTACATCACAATGGACGATTACCGACTTCAACTTTACGAACAAATCAACTTTAGGAAAGAAGTGATTAGATTTTCAAAGGGTCGGCAACACGCGAGTGATACCCCAGGTGTTGCAAGCGTCCATAAGCTGCGGTGACCGCTTACCATCAGGCGGACCCTAAGCTTGTTTTCCATCTTAGTGGAATTCAAAAAAAAAAAAACATACGGCTTATCGCTGCCACCAATTTGGTAATAGTTTTCGGAAAGGTGTTCCAGCTTTTATAACACTTTATTTTAATGATACGAACTTGATCGTATTGATTCCTCAAACGGACGTACTCAACCACTTAATACGTGTGAACCGGCTATGAACTCTGTGTGCCTAGCCATGTGTAACTAGAACATAAGTTACGTTATTATTCAAATTGACTTTCATTAATTTTTCCTTATGATATATAAAGCGAAAGTCTTCTAATCAAACTTAACTCATCTATCGACACAGTATGGTGGTGACCCCGACGTGATCAGAAGGTTGCGTGTTCATATCACGTCAGGGTCACCACTGTGTACCTAAATATTTGCGTTATGGTTGATTAGAAGATTGTATCAGCAGGATAAATAAATGTAAGTTTATTTAGAATAATAAATGTTGTTTAATAACGTAACTTATGTTCTAGTTAAATATAGCTAGGCGCGACAGTGTACATAGAGCCTATGTCTAAAAGGGCGCGCGGTCCGTTGGCAATATGCATCGGCCAGTATCAAGGTGATTGTGTGACGTCACGACTCGTACTAGCGATGATGTCATTTTGCCACAGGTCAAAAATAAATGGCCTCTAGGTGTTCCACCCATAAAACTAAACGGCGTAGCACTGAAGGTTGTACCATAATTTAAATACCTTGAGAACTTAAGTTAGTTATTTCCCTTTTACCATATTTTTAATGACTGCTTCAATAGCTTCAGCATGGATAAATACCCTGAGGTCTTCAGACTAAGTGGAGATTCAACTTTAAAATAGCGCTGAATTTTTTTGCAATAATCATACCATTAATCCTCACTGAGAGGCCCTGCTTTGGATTAAGGTTGTTAGTTGTTATCCAAAGTTCGGAAAAGTTTTTATTGAGATGATGCTGAGCTATAATGTCCATTTTAATCTTTTGCTCATTATTTTGGTACCATTTTTAAACTCACGGCTAAATTCACACAAATTACTGTATACTACATCAGAAGTTGGTTTTTCATATAATATCCAATTCTGAAAACATAAGCGGGCCGCCGCCGCGCCGCGTCAGCATTTCTGTTATATTTATTCCAACCTATAATGCACTTTCAACGTTTTTGTTCCCTCGCTCAGTATATACATAATAGTTTTGTACAATTTATCTATCAATAGTCTATTATCGCTATTAGAACAAGTTTTATTAGCACATTCCGTTAACTCACTGGAAAAAAATCTTTTCAACTCATTATTAAAATATTGATTATAGTTATTTATTTGATTGACGTCCTTTTTCACCTATAAAATTTTAGGTTCCTTAGGTTGTATCAAATTAATATTACAATATATTTGAATAGGATAGTGATCTGACCAATACGCATTGTCAACGGTTTGCGACTTACGACGCAGTGGTGGAGCCAACGCCGGCAACCATGGGCTTTGCTTACGTACGTAAATGAATTTGAAGGCAATATATCGAGATCAACACTAGACCACGACTGTTCATTACAAAAGTCATGTAGTTCATTAGCAAACAGCTCACCAGGATACGCGTTAAAATCCCCCAAAATTGTTCATTCAACATCATTGTTCTCAATTATGGAATTTAACTCACTTGGACACTTTGCGAAATCGGTTCGCATATACACTGATATCACTAACATCGACCGCTCGTGATGTTTAATTTTAATAACAGCGAGACGCACTAAACTACACGATAACACTGACACCTTGAGAGAAACTGATTTTCTCCGTAACAGAGCCACCCCGCTATGTGGTCTTCCTCGTAGGATACTTGCAGACGTGCCCACGGCAGAGTAACCCGTGTATGCAAAATTGACATCTGTGCTGCCCAAAAATTGAATATCGTATGGCATAAGCCAGGTTTCTTGAAGGGCGATCACATTCGCTGTACGACAAAGTTTTATTATGCACTAGATTGATCTTTTGATTGATTCATACCTAGTGTTGTATTCCATTGCTTGTTTTGTAATTTCTCGTAATTACTCTTTTGTAAAGCGGCGATAAAAAATACCTTCCGGCCAGAAATCATAATTCAGAAACAATAAAAGTCTAAATGTTGTCTAGGTATCAGCAGGTATACCCACAGTAAGTTAAGAATGTTGCTTCTACACTATTATACGAAAGAGATGCACATCTCTTGTATGTAGAGTACGGGCCTCAACCAAAAGCATCCTGAACATAGTCGCAAGCAGATTTGACTGCCAGTACTTAAGGCTAGACCGCGAAAATATGCCGTTTTTGTGCAAATTTTGTGGCTAAACTATAGCATCTAAAGCAATAAATGATTTTCATTTATTGTATTTAATGCAATAAAGAATCTGGAAGTGACCATTGTTTAACACTTGTCCAAATTTTTAAAGCGTGTTTTGCATTTGTTTGTAATGATTGCATAGACTCTAAGTTGTAGCGAAAAGTCAAAAAATGTGACTACAAAACGGTAATAACGTTAAATTCCATACAAAAAATTTAAAGTTTCAAGGCGTCATTACAGTATAAATTACTTAAGAAGTATATAACATATATATCTCATAGTAATGTATATGACATTATCTAATGATTTATAGTACATTTACATACACAACGTTAGAATTACAGAAATTAGCTTTCTGTCCTATATCTATATCTATATCTATATCTATATCTATATCTATATCTATATCTATATCTATATCTATATCTATATCTATATCTATATCTATATCTATATCTATATCTATATCTATATCTATATCTATATCTATATCTATATCTATATCTATATCTATATCTATATCTATATCTATATCTATATCTATATCTATATCTATATCTATATCTATATCTATATCTATATCTATATCTATATCTATATCTATATCTATATCTATATCTATATCTATATCTATATCTATATCTATATCTATATCTATATCTATATCTATATCTATATCTATATCTATATCTATATCTATATCTATATCTATATCTATATCTATATCTATATCTATATCTATATCTATATCTATATCTATATCTATATCTATATCTATATCTATATCTATATCTATATCTATATCTATATCTATATCTATATCTATATCTATATCTATATCTATATCTATATCTATATCTATATCTATATCTATATCTATATCTATATCTATATCTATATCTATATCGCCCTCTTAAATCGTGAATGATCTGAAGAGGTTCTTTACAATATTTAATTTTATTAGTTTAATTTATGTGTAATTTTTAAATTTTATAATTCTTATTTTTAATTTTCTTTACTTTTGCTAACAATTCTAAAATTTAAAATCTCGGATACATACACTATGTTTGTGTAGCCTCATCAGAATTAAGCAAGCACCGATAAAGCAAAAAATAAATAAGTGGCAAAGCCGTATTTAAACCAGTTCAGGTAACCTTGAAAATAAATTTGCATATTTATTTATAAAAAGAAACATTATTTTGTCCAGTCGAGTCTATGTGACTATCAATATATCAATTATTATATTCGGTGTTTGATAGCTAGTGTAGTTGTAAGTTGCCTACGTCGTACAAAGAACACACCCTCTAAATTGCAGGTCTCTACGATCAGCGGTTTAGGCTGTGCGTTGATCCGTCAGTCATTAAGGACAAAGCATTTTATATGTAAAGTTTTTTTTAAGTAAAATAAATTCATCAGTTTTAGAAAAAATCCTTCTAAAAAAGTAATTTTTGGCATATACGCCTTCTTAAGAAAATGATACGTAATTCTATAGGCAAATATATAGAAAAAATAGTAAGAACGTACACGATAATTTTTATATTAGTTCCCAAAAAGAGAGTGTAAAAGGTTATATTGGACAGAAAAACAAAAATTGCGTATCATCTTCATTATAATATCAGCCTGCAAACTTCCACTGCTGGGGATATACCTTACCTAACTATTTCAACAGCATGCGACTCTGTGTCGCCTGTTACCAACCTGCAACCGTCACAAGGACATCTGTCCTTCTGGCGGAGGCCGTCCCTCACTGTGCTTTCCGGTATGCGGTCACCGCGCGCGAACTTTTTTTTTTTATCAGTTCTTTGAGTTACGCTTAGACATAAAGTACTGGACAGCGCTTTACCTAGCCAGACGTGAAAAAAAATGGTCCCAAAAGTGTGAAAAAGACGAAGCGAACCTGTGGTCTCTTGCCCAGTTCTAAGTTCTTTTTAATAGACATAAACTTACAAAATGGCGGTACAGGTTTGCTTTGGCTTTTTCTAAAGAATGGTCATCTATCAGCCACGGCTGACGATGGCGATCTGTCTTAACTAGAGAACGTAACCAAAAGTAGAAGAAATAATACGCAGACCTAAAGGCCTACTTAGCCTTGGGCTGTCCTTCAGCATTAGGCCTTCCCTGGGGCCATTTGGATCGCAGAAAGCTTACGTCAGCCACAGACGTCCGCGGACAACTGTGCGTACTAGTGGTACTAATCGGTCGCGATAGTCAGCTGCGGCTGATGGACGATAATAATAATCCCAGCCTAAAAAATTTGCAACATGCTGACCCTGTCTCACTAATATAATAAACCAAAGACCTTGTCAGAGGTCAAATAAAGATGTTCGTATAGAACCGGAATTCGCTTACCTTGAAAAAAGAAACACTTAAGAGTTGTTTGAATGCGAACGCGCACCGAGGCACTGGTGAAGAGCGAAACACGACATAATATTTATACTTTTATTTGGTAATAAGAAGAGGTCGAGATGACTAATACATATTAGTCCAATTAGAGGTCCGTACCTCAGAAAGGAAAAAGACAAAACCATAATGATTATTATGAGATAAACAGTACACTTACCTATAAAGATTTTACTGAAAATTATAGAAATAGTTCGAAGGTCCCGGGATCAAATCTCGGCAGAGGGAACAAATATTGTTTCAATATGTGAATTGTAAAGTTGCCTCGGTTTGATCACGTTTATGTAACAAAATACCATTGGTGAAATGTGCATTATTGTGCATGTTACAATCATTGTTATCATTTAACTACAACAGTAGACGTCGTTGAAATCTCTGGTCACTTCTTTGTGGATAAGTATCGTGGTGGGTGGTTATAATACTTTTATGATATCCGAACTAAAATACTTTAATGTGCGATTAATTGTCAATTGCGATACGTACGAATATTTATCTAATGTAAAAAGTGCGGAATTCTCAGCATGTAAATAAAATTCGCACTTAATAGATTTTCTAAACCAGTCAAACTGCTGTGCACAAAAATAACATATATTATACACTAGCTGTTGCCCACGACTTCGTCTACGCCGTTGGCGATCTATGGCTGGTACTAGTTCTGTTTATTATTCTGTGGCCTGGAGTCAACTAAAACCGAATCTTGGTGCCCCGAATCGAGTCGCATTTACCTACAGCAGAATAAAAATTTGCTAATCATACAAAACATCGTCATTAGCAGCAGTCGTGTGCTGTGCGTTAGCGATAAACAGCCAGTTAAAAAAATGTTTCTGTAAGAAATTCTTGATTATGAAGAAGAGGAGTATGATATGCTGAACATGAATCCTGTTTCCTTCGCCTTCGACTTATGTTCGAGTTTGTAACCGGGACATACATGGTATGATGTTTTGGCCGGGCAAGATATCTGCGTCTTCGTTAGAAAAAGAATGCAGTAGAAGCTAGTGATATAAGTCAGATATAGATATAAGTTAGATATAGGTCAGAGGTGTCATCTGTCTTATTTTTTGCTTTAAGTACGACTATAGTTCGCATTAATACTTCTGGTAAATAAATAAGAGTGACCAATGCTCATGGTGAAAATACCCGAGGGAGATGTACTCCTGCATATTTAAAGTGTTTGATGCTGAGACCCTCATAACCTGGAGACTTTCCACGCTGCATGTTATTGATAATTTTAATCACACTTTTAGCTGACCATCATCAGACACCTTAGTCGTCATCATGGAAAATCGACTATCGTACTGAATAATACTCTCTAAGGGCTTCAGAAATATCTTAACGTTCATTTGCGCCACCCACACACGTCGGAAGGTTCGACAAACATTCATCATTTTTGTTTTTTTCTAAAAAGTCCTAAAATCCCTGGCTGAATGGTTAGAGGCAAGACGGCCCGTCTTAAGTTGGTCCTGCCTATCCTGACACCACATTCATTTAAGCTTTAAAGTGATTACTTGTCTCAGACATTTCATTAAACACTTTGCCATTAGCCGGATGGCCAGCTAAAAATCCATGTTTTATATTTAAGACTCGCCTCACGGTGTGGAACGGCAAAAAACTTGTTCCAACCAGTTTTGTACCCCCCCCCTTCTTACGGCGTTATACTTAACAATGGCCGCTTGTGAAAGAATATCTATACTGTTAAAATACATGTTATCGAGGACAGTACAATATTCCTTGTTTCCACACATTTTGTCACTACATTCACTAAGTTCTTGTTGAAAATCTACAAATTAGAATAACAAAGTCGTGATATTAATTGATTTGCTTTATTTGTCTTTCGCCCAATATAACCTTATAAGCTTATATATTCAATTTTAATTCAGTAACTTTAGGCTTTAGTTTATTAAGGTTACATTTAAGTATGAGTTGATAGTGATCAGACCAGATACACTTCATATTGAACTGTCACACCAACGACTGTATCTCGAGCAGACTGAGTGACGATGCAGTGCATCTATTACAGCCATGAGTGTCACTACGATATGCTTATGTATCACTAGCACACATATCAATATCCACACATTACAAATCATAATCTTGACAAAACTCGATCATTTCATTGTAAAATAATTCTAATTAAAGCCTCCAAATATATAAAAAACCTCAACACCTTTATTCTCCTCCACTTCGACAATAGAATGAATAACACTGAGACATTCAGTAAGCTACACAAAGTTATAATTAGAGTTTACAGGGTCTACAAACATTGAATATGATTCAATCAAGTTCTTTTTCGGCGTCCTTGTTTAACTAATAAATACGGATTATAGTTCTGTCTCCTGTGACGTTGTTTTAATGTGTCACCATCATTTTATCTTTATACAGAAACTTGGTAACGCTGAGTAAGGTTGACATTGCCACGATTTTAATTTCACGAGAAAAAACTACTTTTTCTTCGTTTATTAAATTATTGTATTTGAAGGTAGCCTTATAATGAGTTAGTAAACTACGTGTTTTTGTGCTGTGTGCGATTATCTTCACCACTTCATACTTGGCGTTTATTCTTTAATTTCTTCTTTAAAGTTTTTATTATGGTTCGATAAACAGTATTTTATAAGCTAAAAAAGTAGTTCCCTGAAAACGGAAACGGTAAGTGAGACAATGAAACAGGCAACACATTTTAGATTTATTAAATACTAGCTGCTGTTTTAATGGAAATATTTCCCTTTTGAATATTGCAATGTGACACGGTTCCTTAAACTTCAGATCTTTATGAGACTTTATGTGAACTGTACTGTACCTTGCTGCTTCTGTTTACTGGTGTTATTTAAGTGTATTTAAAAATTCAAGATTTTTAAAATTACTTTCAGGGGGTTCAAAATGAAAATATAAACTATCATTTAAGGTATATATTAGAGAAAAATACTGAGCCGTCTTCTACCTGGAAGGGCAGAAACTTGGTATGTTTTGAAAATACTTTTTGGATTTCAAGAAACAGAGTAACCCAAAGGTAATAGTGTGAATATTTTTAGAACCGGCTCATCAAGCCCTTTCATTTGGGGTTTGTGAAAAAAAAAATTTAAATCCCATACAAGAAATTGATGACACCATAACCCCCCCCCCTAAGAGAAATATTTTGAGGAACTGCGGCTCAAAATGATTGTTTTGCCTGTGTGCCAAACGGCTAAACTCTACATCGATTTGCAGTTTTTTTTGCGTATGGCTATAAAGGTTCACTGCTCGTTCCCCGTAGGTGATAGCGTGATAATATGTAGCCTATATGTTGACCCGACTTCTTAATAATATTCGTGCCAAATTTGCAGTAAATCCATGCAGTACTTTTTGAGTTTATCCCGAACATACATACAGACAAACAGACAAAAATTCTAAAAACTATATTTTTGGCCTCGGTATCGATTGTAGATCTCACCTCAAGTATTCTTTAAAAAAAATATTCAATGTACAGTTTTGACTTTCCTACAATTTTATTATATGTATAGATTTTATGTTTTTTTTTAAACCTACTAACAGAGAAAACCGGTTCGTAAATGGATAAGGAGATCAGGAGACGGGTGATGTGCAGTGTGAAAGTTTCGTGCTCAACTTAAGGAGCTCCTAATTCGATTTCGCAGTAATACTCATGTTTTCACCTTTCTGTATAACCATGACAATTCTTTTGCACCCTAATACTTACAAGAGCTATTTGACTATCAATTTTATCAGTTACAAAGCAGTGTGCTCCTGAGTTATGTCCCGTACTCACGCGCCTCTTCGCGCTTTCCTACCACACTAGGCAATTTCCGTCTTCATGGATTGCCTTGCGGGACACCATCATTAATGTCCATGCTATCAGAGCAACTACCGTCAACTACGGTTCGTATGCGTCTGCCGGACAAAAAGCTAGCCACCCATTTGCACACACCCTAGGGCACTCCGTAAGATGGCAACTTCGATAGAAGACCCCGGTGCCAGACCCGATCGAACGCCTTCGCTATGTCCAGGCTACATGCCAATGCCTCCCCCTGACTCTCAATGGCTAGTGCCCATCGGTGTGTGAGATACACTAGAAGGTCACCAGTCGAGCGACCGTGGCGAAAGCCATATTGACGGTCATTGTCCAGATCGTGTACTTCTAGGTATCTTAGAAGCTGTGTGTTGATCACACGCTCCATCACCTTGGAGAGAAGAGAGGTAATACCGATAGCCTGTAATTCGATGGATCTGATTCATCGCCACTTTTGGGCACCGGGTGTACATTCGCAGCCTTCCATGAAGAAGGAAATTGCCTAGTGTGGTAGGAAAGCGCGAAGAGGCGCGGGAGTACAGGACATAACTCAGGGGCACACTGCTGGTATATCGTCTGGCCCACTCGACTTATGAACGTCTAGAGAAAGCAACGCCTAAATATGTAGGTACATGATATAAAGTAGGTATTACGGCAATCCTACATACATGTTAAGAGCCTTAAAAGTTTTGATAACAAACGTCACAATTTAGATGTAGACTAGCAAAAGATGGAAAAAAGTACCCGACTTCTTTTACGCCAAAACAATGCAGGGTTGTTAACAAGAAGCTTATATATCCAATATATATAAGTTTCTTGGCTGTTATGCTGTTTCCTATACTGTGGTTACGTCACGACCATGCATGTAGTGCACTGTGGGTTTATTTCTTCTTTGAACACGGAATATTTCTATAATTTTGAATTTTTTACGTTTTTATCTTGGAAGGGACTTAGGTTACTTAAAAACGTTAAGTGAGTGGCATGAGCTAACAGAGCGTTACAAGAAAATGGGCTGAACTATTGAGCAGATCGTCGTAAAAAACATAAGTACAGTTTGCATTGACAATTCACGCTTAAAAATTTCAATTATGGTGTTGGCATCATTTATTATGTTGAAAAACACTATCTTCTATGATATACGGATTAACTGCTGTATAAAGGACTCCATTAAAACGACAATTTATGAAAATTATGAATGGCTCAATATATTAGTTCTGGTTCCTTAAATATTACTCAGTTATAGCGAATTATTAGATTATTATGGCAAGATAAAATGGTGTGTCACATAAATAAATTACCTTTAATTAATAATATTATTAATTAAATAAAAAATTAACAATAAAAATTACAAATTTTATTGTCCGCTAGTTATTATTAGATATGCGTCCGCTTTTCAATTAATCAAAAGCGATGCGTGAAGAAATCAAATTGTTGCTAAAATAATATTATTATATTATATAGAAACCACTCAGCTGATTTTGATGAAATTTAAAATAGGGACAACTGTAACGAAAAACCACTTGGTACTTTAAAAAGGACAAGTATGTTGGTCATAGATTTACTGAATAAAAAAATCTTAGCTGTTATAACAGCTTACTTTAAAAAGACGTTTGAACTCGAAAAACGTAAAGTCGAACGTCTAAACACAGGTTTTATACTAAATAGGATTTTCAAAGCTTTTATAACGAAAAAAAAGTTTTTTTTTGTATTTAAAGATAATAAAGATAAGTCCAGTTTAATTACCGCACTGAAGGTTTATTACTGAACTAGTTCACGGTATATAGCAAATAGAACTTCGTTCCAACCGGATGTCCCCCGAAAGCACTCATATATTTTTTAAAGCACACGCGGAAGAAGTCCGTTCCGTTCCAGCGTCTTACTAGTCAGCGTTCTACTACTGCAAAGGCTCAAGGAACAGGTAACATAGAAAAAAAAGAATCGATGAGAGGGTCCTGTAGAGTACTTAGAGCTGCGGGCTGGAACAGCGCAAGCGTTCAAAAAGGTGGTATTTGATGAAACGGAGGATCCTCAACCACTGAAAGGTATGCGGCGTTTCCAGTCCGCATTTGTAAGTGATTCTAGTAGTGGCCCGTCCATCTCACAATATTCCCATGTGTGCCTAATACCTCTGCCCGAGACACCAGTAAGACGGCGTTGATAGGGCAGGTAGTGTAGGACTTCGCAGTCTAGGATGTGGAGTGGGGGATAGAGCCGACCGGTACTAGTACCCTTAAGCCAGCAGGATGATAAATTAAACAAGTGTAAATATATACAAGAAAGGAAAAGTGAATGATTTGCCGTTTGTGGTGTGGTCAACTTGCTGGCTTCTAAACTCTTTTGAGTTCTGTTTCTTCATTGATGGTATTGATTTCCACTAGCTTATTCAGTTTATATCCATGTAGCTTCAATAGTTTGGTTATTCTATTTCGGAATTATAATTCCTATTCCTATCGTTGCTTCCATTCCAACTTTTGAATTTTATTGTATTGGTTTTGAGTTTGTCATTATTAGTTTTTGATTAGCTTCCGTTGTCAGTTGGTTTAAGCAATAATTTAAATGTTCAATGAACGACTGTTTTTCTGTAGCAGTGTTCCAATACTTGCGTTTTATTTCCCCGAAGTAGCGTTATTTATTTTCAGTGTCTGGTTCCCCTAGCTTCGGTTACTATCCTCAGATGTACCTATCTTAGGACTCGTAATTCGTAAATGAACATAACCAATGCAATAAAATGATTTCATTTTTTTTTTCTTATTTTAGAAGAGTTCTAAAAGTTGCGTTTTAAATATCTATTTGCAGTTTTTAGTTTCCTTCTCCTATTCTCATATTTTTCCATGCGTACTTAAGTTAATTCTTGCCTTTTTATTAGCATAAGTTTAATTATTGAAGTGACGGGCGAATTTGCGTGAAAAAGCTGGTACTATAAATAATACAATTTATCATATTATGTTGGTCTAGTTCCAAACAAGACAACTGCAAAATCCATATTCTATAGGTGTACGAGTGCTGTGGTTGAGCTAAAGTAGATCTAAAGATTTGTGCAGGACAGAAAACGTTTATATTGTTGCTAATGATGACTGATTGCGTCTAATTTGAAAAACTGGCCAAGTGCATGTCGAGCCATGCACAGTGTAGTGTTCCGTAGTTTGAGATGTCGGAATTTGGCGCTAAATAAGTAAAATATCTATTTTCATATTATGATTTTGGGTTATTTTTTCTAAAAACTTGCAATTTTTAAAAAAATATGCCAAATTTTCGAAAAAAAAATATATGAAAGAGTTGCTTATAAATTAATTTTCTATTTAATTTTGTAAAATAATGTACTCCATATTTGAGCCTTCAATTAAATTTTGTGATTTAATAAAACATTTAACCGATATATTAGATTAAAAAAACCTCGTATTTCCAACGTAGTCTTTCGGGAAAATGGAAAAGTTCATAAGAGTTTTCATATAGAAAAATAATTCTAAATATCCTTTTCAAAAATATGCATCCCGTTTTTAGATATTGCAAGTGTTTGGAATAAATGTGCCATATTTTTTGTTACATTTACAATTCTGCAATTACTAGTGTTAGCAAAAATCTGATTATTTGACGTTTTTGGTCTGACTTGACTGGTATAATATATTCTTTTCAACACACTTGTTCATAAAGTGGCTCTTATTTCACCGCAATTTGGCACTTAATGACACCTGTAATCAAACTGTGACTTTTTCATTGCTATTATTAAAAAGTGAGTTAAGAGTTTTTTTTATATTATTGGTAAAGTTCCTTTGTTTTAAAAAAAAATTCGATAGAAAAAAGATCGTGTTCAGTAGTACAAATTTGAATGTACCTATTGTTTGCTGATTTCTAACAACTTCGTATTTAAAAAGATAATTTAAACTTCTACGTGTTTAATAAATTAAACTTTAACTCAAATATAACTTTTATCTTCTCTGTAATAAAGAAAAATTTAAATTCCCCATTTTGTACGTGGTTAAGACGCTATCCGCGAAAAGCCAAAAAAAAAAGAAACCTCATTCTTTAGTCTATGGCCGATCGCTATGCGCGCGCATAGTAAAACTGATTAATTTTTCCCGCCATTGCAAAAAAAAAAATCCACAACTCGTTTTCACTGTTATAATTAGTTATTTAATAATTGAGATGCCTACAAGTACGAGTTATGAAGACAATGATTAATGTTATACACCGCCCGATTTAAGATGTGAAGCCGTTAACGTTACGACAAGTTAACTACCTCAAAACTCAAAGGAAAAATAAAAATATGTATTAGCGTACCAAAATTACATACAATGGCAAAACAACAAGAATATACAGTCTTTTTCAAAAAAAATGTTTGTTCATGGCGTACTTCAAAGAATTATCTTCTAAGTACAAAACTAGCTCTTTATGGTGTATATACTCAATGTTAAAAAGTACAGTCCGAACAAAGAATGGAGTGGACTTAAAAACATACTCTAATTAGTCAGCTTATCTAAAGAGTCTATCCGATGGATTTAGAAGCAAGAAGTCAAAGGTTTTTGTGTCTGACGACATTGAAAAATTTATAAAAGATGCTCCATGTAACCAATATCTGGCTACTAAGGTTAGTTAAATTAATTTTAAATATCTACGCGACTTTAGCTTGAGTTGTGTGTTGTTTATTAATTTATAACTTAATTATTGTTTATTTTTTTCAGGTTGCTTTAATATTTGGTGTAACTGGTGCATGTATGTAGGATACAGGAATTAACAAATGTAACTGTAAAACACTGTTGCCAGATGCTTTTAGTGAAAATACCTATAACGAAAAATAAAATACCGAGGTCATTCACCATACACGGTCCATTCTATGAAAATGTTAAGAAGTATGAAAGTTTACTTTCACCAAAAGCAAAAATTACCCTTTTTTTCTAATTTACCAGAATGGTAAATGTACCTGTCAGCCTATAGATATAAACAAAATTGGTCCTATTGGTTCTATGCCTAAAGAAATCGCTAAGTTTTTAAGTTTAGCAGATGCTGAGAGCGACACTGGTCATAGTTTCAGAAGAACTTCAGCTACATTGCTGGCTAATTCAGGAGCTGATAAAATGACTTTGAAGTGTCAGGGTGGGTGGCGATCTAGCAATATAGCAGAATCATACGTAGAAGATTCCAAACAAAACAAGAAGGAAATTTGTGCAGAAATCGCAAAAAGAATTAGACTTGATTCTGAAGCGCGTCCTACTGGTGAAACATCAAGTGCATCCAATGATTGGATTTCACCTACCTACATGAATAATGAACCATCTCATATAACAATAGAACATGAAAGTATTTCAGTAAATAATCTATCTGATAAGACCGCTATGCCATCAAAAACAGTTAATTATAATTTTACTCACTGCACATTTACTAATTGTTTCTCTAAATAAACTTTTTATCTACTATATGAAATGATTTTTAGTATATTTTTCTTCACAGGTGTATTGGAAAACGCCGTATGATACACGTGTGTATTGATAATTACCGTACTCTACCTCACTTAATGGCTCGGGTCCAATGGTGCCTCAGCGTTAATCACCAACATGACACACTTCTTCCATAATGTACTAATCAACTCCTTTGATAGTTGACACGTACCATAAATTTTATTCAAAATATTTATTAATTGATGTTTAATAAAAATCTTTCTAACGCCATATATTGTATATAGGTACACTGTACTGACCTTAAAAACCAAACTAAGGATTTGCTTGAGCTTAAACGTTGTTTAAGTGAGATCGTACCAACTAACTACTGAACAGCAAAATATTCTACTTTTATAAATGTCAACTGTGCTAAAAGTAGGTATCGAAGTTGAGGAAAAGGTAAGATAAGAATAAACAAAACTTATTTGCTTCGTAAGGAAAAAAAAACCTAAATTAAATATCAATTAAAGATAAGAATTGACCGTCTGTCGATAACCAAGTTTCAAAAATATCAACATAAGATCAGAACTGTCCGACTGTTGTTGATAATTGAGTTTCTTAAATATAAATATAGGATCAGAACTATCCGACAGTTGTTAACCGAGTTTCTACAATATAATCTAAGATCAGAACTGTACGACTGTTTTTGATAACCGAGATTCTTAAATATAAATATAAGATCAGAACTGTCCGCTTGTTGTTGTTAACCGAGTTTCTTAAATATAAAAATAAGATCAGAACTATCCGACAGTTGTTAACCGACTTACTTAAATATATATATATATATATATATATATATATATATATATATATATATATATATCACAAAGACGGACGGACGAAATAACGAATTTATATGGTTTTTGATATTCGGCTATAGAATCCTAATAATTCAGCTCTGTTGGCTGCTGCTTACAAAGTAGGCCAGCACTTTGGAATGGATTTTGCCAAATGGGGGTTGAAAATGTGTGATTTCCATATCATGAAAAAGTGACCTTTTTTAGCAAAAATGCCAACTACAACTCACAGATGTTATTTAGAAACTTTATAAAACCTTGTAAAAATAGCTTATGACTAGTTTTATATTTCCAACATCTGGATTTTACAAAACCGTTTTTTACGAAAAGAAAATAAAGGGTATTTAATGGCGATGTTAGTGAGCTGTAACAGGTAAGGTAAATCCATACAATTTACTGTCTTCATGGCGTCTTTATGTATGTATGATTGCGCTAATCATTGAAACCACTGCACTGTAGCGGTTTTCAACCAATCTGCCAGCGACGTAGATTATTGCCTTTTTTCTCAATTCCTGTACTCCTGCAGTTTGATAATGATCATAATACTAGCTTTTGTCCGTGGCTCCGCCCGTGCTACTTTACAACGACTGAGGCGAAAAACTAAACAACAAAATGTAAAACCTATATTATTTTTTGCTATTCTTGTATACGATATTTTTTTGTTTTTTTTTATTAACATTTAATTTTTTGCGGGTAAGCATAACGCGGCTTCTTGGAAAAGATAATGTAACAAATACATAATGTAAAAAACAGGATATAAAAAACCGTCTTGATTTACCTAACTGCTACAAAACAAGTTGCATGCGAGTATAAGGATAAAGATATCAAAAATACTCGATAATAATAAACCTACTTGAGTTTAGGTGTGTGGGGAGTTTGACGCGCTTACACGCAGGTGGATGTGTGTGTAAACATATTTGGATAAATGTTACGTAAATGATGGTTTTGTTATAACAAATAACTCTGTAAGATCTGACTGTACAAACTCTACATCCTAGTAAAAACGTTTGGCTTGACCGTAGAATGTTGGTGGAACTACAAGGACTAATAGTTTGTAAGTACGATATCACAAAACGGCAAAGCCATATACGAACATGGAAATAAAAAAATAAACTCAACAAAAAATCGATCAGGTGCGAGTAAGACTCGCGCACCGAAGGTTCCGTAAAAGGTTAACTGTATTGAGAGACAAACTTTACTTTGTTGTCCCAATACATCGACATAGGTCGCGGTTAGTTTACCAATTGCAACTAAGTTTATAATTGTGAAAAAAATAATTGTGATATTACAATAAATTTACACTTTTCAGTTTTTTTTCTTTATGTTTGCTAGATGGCACTTCTTGCTAAATTTCACGATTCTAGGTCTACGGGAAATACCCCATAGGTTTAGATTTCATTTTTTGTCACAATATCCGACAAAAATAACCGTATTTTGGGCATATTTTTATTGCACTTACTTAGAAGCTTGATTCGTTACAACTTTAAGGGACCGCAGACTAGGATATGTGATTCAAATTTTAATTCGATACCTTCACGCGTTCTCGAGTAAAAGAGTCATGTCAGACAGACCGACAACAGTTTTTTTTGATATGTTATAGACACATATTAACAAGTTTCGGATTTTTTCCTTTTTAATGTAAGACATTGCTTCGTGTGAAATTTCATGATTCTAAGACAACGGAAAGTACCCAATAGGTCTTAATTATATGAGATAAATATAGCCGTATTTCAGCCGTATTCTTTAATTGCGTTGACTAAGAAGCTTAATTTTTTATAGCTTTAAGGAACCGTTGATCTTAGTATTTAATATTAATTTAAACTTGATACCTTCACGTGTTCCAGAGGAAAAGGGTCTTGACAGACAGACAGACGGACAACAAAGTGATCCTGTAAGGGTTCCCTTTTCCCTTTTGTGGTAAGGAACCTTAAAAAGACATGACATTACATTTTTAACATTCTGCTTAGGCCAATAATCCCTATCAAATTTTGTACCATTCCAATTTCAAATTTAGCCATAACGACATCAATTCGTTAAGATTTTAAATACACGCACCGCAAAACGCCGCGCCGCAGTGCACTCAGCCATGGAATGTCGAGTTAAAAACTGCGGCTCGGTTCCGTAAAGTGATTGCTTATAATTCTCATTTGAAATCCATAAAAATAATATATACATTGCGCATTTGAATCGATCATTTTACGGAATCGACCCGCTGGAGTTCGCGTCATACAAGTTTGCACGTATGAAAATGTGGAGCGATAATTGTATCGTATATTGTTTTGTTAATCTCATTCACAGTGGTGCCTCCGACACGCTGGAACTTACGTGGCCAGTTTAGACGCAGAGATAGATAGAAGCTCGTTTGAATGATAAAAAAACAGCCAAGTGCGAGTCGGACTCGCGAACAAAGGGTACCATTATCTATAAAAACGGCGCAAAAATCACGTTTCTTGTATGGGAGCCCCCTTAAGTATTTGTTTTATTTTAATTTAATAATTTATTTTTAAAGTGAATATAACTAAATAATTTGTAAATATTTCAAATGTCTACCTGTTGCCGTTATCAATATCCAGCAACAAAGAGCAAAAAAATCACGTTTGTTGTATGGAAGCCCGTTATATATTTATTTTATTCTGTTCTTAGTATTTGTTGTTATAGTGGCAACAGAAATACATCTTCTGTAAAAATTTCAACTGTCTTACTATTACGATTCCTGAGATACAGCCTGATGACATAAAAATGATAAAACTTGAAAACATTATATCAGCTAATGCTGGTTTTCTTAGACCAACCCTTAGTAAATTTAAATGGGACCAATTTGTGTGTTTATAAATGAAGTTATTCTGAGGTAACAAACAATAAAAGAACATAAAACGAAGTATAGACCCTCCTTTTCTTTTTCTCTTTTTTTGAAGTTGTTTAAAAATTATGCTACTTTGACATCAAAATAAAGATATGACAGCCTCGTTAATTCAAAGTGACATGACGGTGATAAATTAATAGCAGCTGTCAAACTATAAAAGGCTATAACCCTAAAATATTGATCGTAGACTAGTAGTTTATTTATAGAAGTAATAGATTGCATTAAGATCTTTACTTACGATGAAAGCTGTGTGAATTATAAAAGGAAGACAGGTTATAGTTAAACGAAACGCTAATTTTTGACGTACTCTACATATACTAGTGTAATCTTAGATCTGTAGTGTAATCATAGTGCTATAAACCTATAATACGGTACAGCAGAATAAATTCAAGAACAAAAAGTTAGCCGTAATCGATCATCATCTGAAATCTTTATAGTCGATTATCATTTTATTCTTGACGAGAAGAAATATTGTATTAATATTTAATCATCAGAGGTTAGGTAGTGATTCACAGAATAATATAGATATTTCTCTAATCCTGGAATTTCAATTACCATTGAATAATATGGCTTTATTTATCTGAGATATCATACAATCCTAAAAACCATCATGATTATAAAATAAAAAAATATTAAATCCGAGAATATCCATGTTAATTGTCTTTTATTTAAAAATTACAAAAAAAACTTATTTTGACGACGTAAGTAGTGCACTTTCTCAGTGGTTTACGGCAAATAACTAACTTCTTAATGCAAAAAGGCTTAGTGATTGAAATTTATTGAATTTGTATTATTATTAGTATTTAGGTGTATTTGTAATTTTTTTATTAATATATTGTGTTATTACCTAGTGTAAGACTATACCTATTGTATGATTTTTAATATAAAGTTGAGGAATATAAAAAAATAACTGCTGAGTTTCTTGTCGGTTCTTCTCGCAAGTGGCGAAATCATTCTGAACCAATGGTAAAGTTTATATAATAATAATTAAACTGACGATTCAAATTGTTGTTGAGAAGTGTGTGTGTGTGTGTTTATTTGTAGTTTCTTTATCAAGCATCTTTTTTGTTATTAAGTCATTGGTGATGTTAGTGGTGTCATCAATTCTCAACTACACGTCACAGATGGATGTCCAGTATTGAACCCATACCTTTAATTCCAGACATTATTATCTTTATTGAATTCTTCCACAGTTTAGTATCCCTTGTTAATGAGAACCTTTTTAATATAAGTTTCTAAAGTATGTGCGGGTAGTATGTGCGGGTAGTATGTGCGGGTAGTATGTGCGGGTAGTATGTGCGGGTAGGTTAACATTATTATCAGGAAATGTATTAAAAAGCAAATGTTGTGAATTATAAAGAGCCACGCAAGGCGGAATTTTGGACTCGCAAGTTTATTTTTATTCCTAGTATTAACGTTGTGTTTATCACTCGCATGTTTCACATATAAATTGAAGTTGTTATGTACATACAGTAGGCACGGGTAATAAACTTAGAAGCTACTGTAAGGATATTAATGTTTTAACGAGGTCACGAAGAGTATTTCGGAGAGGTAAGTCTTTAGCCTTAACACTTTAGCCTTACTATTGGTCTTATTGTAACTATTCTGACAACGTACGCGGCTGGGCTAAGTTTTCAAGCTAAGTCAGAAATATGTGAGTGCCATTGCAATTTATTATCTAAAGTCATGCCCAAAAAGTCTGTCGACTAAACCAGTTTGAGTGCTTCACCGTTGAAAAATAATTTTGTTGGAGTATCTTTGACATTTGGTAAAGCAAAATTTTAATTAAACCCAGCAAATTCCAATCAATAATAGTTGGCACTAAACTTCAGCTAGGAAACCTGGATATAAGTAAAGTGCCACAGGTAACTTACAATGGTGTATCTTATTATTCCTTAAGTTGAGAAAGTCAAAAACCTCGGCATAATAATAAACAACACGTTATCATGGTGCCCACAGATTGATGCACTTAGCAAAAATAATGTTTGCTTTTTTACACTCTCTCAAACGTCTGCAAAACTTTTTACCGTTTCAAACAAACGTTCTGATTCCTATTATCGATGACGCAGACGTGATGACGTAAGCTATCTTGAACTTACAGAGAAGCTACTTGACAAGCTTGATCGTCTCCAAAATCTATGTATGTCGCTAATAATGATATTCTGGTTATGAAAATATCGTTTCTGAGTTTCATGCTCAAGTTAAGAGGCTCCCAATTCGACTTTGCAGTAATACTCATATTCTCACCTTTTTGTATAAAATATTTATAAATCCTTCTACACCCCTATACTTACAAGAACTTTTTAACTATAAATTTCATTATTCAATCACTTCACTACCTTAAACGGTAGATCATTTGCGGGAAAAGCAACGTTATTGTGGAACAGCTTACCTTCAGAAATTCGTTTGTCTTCGTTTATTAACGTTTTTAAAGCTAAATTTAAATATTTTTTCTCCAATAATTGTAAATTTAAATTAAACTTCTACCACTTCGTAATTAAAACTTATGGAGAATAGTTTATATATATGCATATATTAAATTGTTTTATTATTTGTTTGTCATAGTATACTGTTAAATATATTTGTACTCTACCTACATAAATTATTATAAACAGCTTTCGGCATCACCCTAAGGTTGGCTGGAAGAAATCGCACTATGCGATAAGCCCGTCTTAGTGCATATCAATTGTAAGTGTTTACATATATACATATATACTATATTAAATTTAAGATTAGAATAACAAGAGAGATTTATTTACTGGAAGAGTAAAATGAATAAAATAAATAAAAAAAAGTGCACACCTCATAGCCTCATAACACATTTAAAAAAAAAATTCTAAAACAAAAACTCAAGTTTTTTAAAATAAAATAACAAATAAGGTGAGGAAAAAATATACTATAAAATAAAAATAAAAAATATATATATAGATATACAGTATACAGTGGTATATTAGTTTTTTATAAATTATAATTAAACGACAGTACTTAGAACGCTAATATTAACTAGGAATCAGCATAGTGTAATACTTTATATATTAAAAACAAAAGTATTCCGGTAAGATGAATTTTTCGACCAATTTCTCTGCCACATACATGGTCACATAAACACAGACTCACGGACGTCCAAGAATGATTAGTTTTAATGTTATTATTTATTATATTAAACAAATTAATTGTTTATAAAATGTACCATATGTGCTAGACAGATTATTTAACTTCATATTAGTGCACTCATATTATCCTGTAAGTGTTATATTAAAAAAAAAAAGTCATTTAAGTTTCGAAAGACTGGGTTTTTTGACATGTCGAGAGTAGAGCACTAACCTCACCGCTCCGCTTATGAGGCGTGCAATATCAGTTGACACAATAACCTTTTTCTTCAATACATAATAAATTTCAACAATTTTTATTCGATAAAAATACACTTAATGCGGTAATGAAATCAGTTTACATTAAAGTATTGCCATCTATATGTGATTTACCTTGAAAACACCTGAAATTTCCGTATTTTACCGATTACACCGGTATGTTGAGAAGCATATTAATATACCCTGTTTCAATTTTTATTTAGAAATATTGTGTTCCACACAAACTTTCTCATTCCCATTCTTCTCTTAGGGGTTGAATTAAAAAAAAAAACCGAAATTCGTGTTTTATTTATTGGTTAGAAAGATTTATACTGAGTTCCCAGGTGATAAACATACAAATATTATTATACGTACCCCTAAGGGGTTACATTTTGAAAAAAACTTAATAAATGTTAAATTTAGTGTGTTCTATGTTTTGAGTAAATTTAAGATATTGTCTTTGTTTTTTAATACGACTTCAATTTTATAGTGTTTTTGTAGTATAAGTATTGAGCAGAGAACTTAACAGATATCTGCTTCTTTCATCCAATATTTTTTAAGTATTAAGTGTATAAAAAGCTGTACATACTTTCATATACATATTCTTTTTTTCATACTTTTTATACCCCATGTAGGGGATGCTTTTGTTATTTTCATCTGAAGTTATTTTTCTGGTTTTATTAAAAACTAACTTAATTCCCTTACAAAGTTCTATTAAAACGTTCACCAAAAATTCTAAACTTGTATTTTCATGATTTCTTCATAAAATCCCTAAACCCATTTTTCATCAGGTTTTATAACAGAGTTACAACTTTTGGTTTAGTCATAAAAGGTTTATTAAAAAACGAAGACTATTTTATTAAACTCAAACACAAAATATAATTGAACAAAATTTTTGCATCTACAATTGAACTATTAATTTAATGGTATATTCTTATTCTTACGTCGTGAAAGGAACAAGTTTATAGCGCTTTGTATGTGTGCGTATGTAACGATTATAATCCAAATGTATAACATTAAAATAAAAAGTGAGTTAGTTTGTTCTACCTTCACGTCATAACGGACCATCCATTTGAGTTAAAATTTGGCACAGGGACAGTTGAAAAGTATTCAGAATAATTTTATAGTTTTCACCGTAATAATTGTGTGCCTCTAGTCAAAAGTGGTTAAAGTCGAAAAGCACTAGTTTACAGGAGACGCAAGAAACCGTTGCCACTTAAAATTATTCAAATTTTTACTTGAATCTAAATAAAAAATATCTGCCTAAACTCATCACGCAGATTGCCTATCCCACAGCACAACTAGTTATTTTGGGAGATTTTAACGCCTCTCATCGTAAGTGGCTCTTTTGCCCAATTGAAAATACCTTTACTTGACGGACTGGACATTTTTCGAACTAAATGTAGCCTTGTCGAACTAGCCATTGTCCAAACTCAATTTTCACGAGCGACACAGTCCCATCGAACATTATAAACTACACTTTTAACTAAATCTTCCAGTCAACAAGTTACTTTTCATAGGTTAAGAATTCAACTATTGATTTGTAGAAGGCATGGAGGATATAGAATACTTTATATTCTGATCGAGAGATAAAATATACACTAGCGACACCTTACTTAGTTTAAAAAGCCACTAGAAGCGTGCAACTCACACACACCTTATCGAGTGATATAAAGTATAAAGTGGTGAATTGGCCGCAGGTACACGAATATTAATATCCGAGATACATATTAATTTATAATATATAAAAAGTCTTTCAAAAGCCATAGAATGTACATGGTACTTACTTTGAACACAAATATTTTTTCTTTAGTCTGAGTTGCTTGAACTTAACCGCCGCATAATAACTGCGCAGCACAGCGTGTTACTATATTTATACGATTGAGAATGCTTAAACTGTGTTATTTTGTTAGTAAGTAGATAACGTAGTTGGCAAAGGAAAAAATAAGTATGACGTAAACTTACGTTTAGATATTTGTTTTAAAAGGGAAAATCCAGACCACCATTATTTATTAGATAAGAGACTTTACAGGTCTGTCCAACAGCTAATAACTGGGGTTTTTTGTAAAAAAGAAGATTGGTATTCTACATTATTTTTTAAATAAAATAACAACTGAATAAATTCGAAAGTTTCGAAGATGATATTGTAGGAGGATAATATTATATGTACTCTAACCCTATTTATACAAGTTTACCTTAGATACATACATACATTCCGAGTGCACCGAGCGCAGGAGACAGAACGTCCCTGGTGTAAAATACACGTCAGTATTATTAACATGTTAAATGTAACTGGTAGGTATAAGAAAATCTAAAGCTTGTCAGTTGTAAGGGCACCTCCTAAAGAAGATTGGTTACTTTAATTACCTACCATGAAACCATGCGCTGTGTATAATAGAGAGACGCACCTACTTAAAAAACTTGAAAATACAATTAAGGGCTGTAAAACAACAAGTTTATTAATAAATAGCTGTCTCGGCAAACGTTGTTTTGCGAGAGCTTATATTTGAAGAAAAGCTATAAATTGTATAATATGTTGCAGCCTTATTGTAAAATTCGCTATTTTACATAAAGAAAATTTATCTTAAGCTATTTTACTAGCTATTTTTTAAAACAGAGCTGTTTTTTGCAACGGCACATCAACGTTTACCTAGGCTGGATTGTCATTGCTATACGTTCTGCATACGGCTGCCAACATTTTGCTACATCGTAATCAAGTTACAGACCCATATATCTTAAGAACAAAAATCTAGTCTGGTCTTCCTTTTTTTAAAAGCACACGAGACAAGCGAAGCGTGCCACGGCAACGGCCGGGTTCGATTAACAGAATCAAATTGCGTCATGTAAAATCCTTTTAATTCGGGGATAAAACTAAAATGTAACTAAAGACCGGCAAAGCGGTGGATCATGTGCCGTTTAATAACATTATGGATGGCCTTCGCTAACCGCAAAGAAGAACGCAAAGCGCTAAATACTATGCAGCGGACTTCCGTTAAGCTGTTTTACAACCGGGATAACGTTTATAATCTCATCCTATACAAATTTACACAGTCACTTTTTAATAATTTGACTGCAACGCTGCCTATCGGATCCAAATTTTGCGATTTACTTCTAAGGCACTAAGCCAACTCATATTGTGCTATTGAGCCAATTATTTTGCTTCAAAAATACAAATTTATTTAATAGCGCCACTAACCGGGCGTATTGTGAAACGGAACCATCCAGGGCCTACTCTAAGATACACAAAAAAAATCATCAAAATCGGTACAGCCGTTCAGAAGGAGTTCAGTAACGTACACACGTACTGATGAATTATATATGTTTAGACATAAAAAAAAACAATCTTTTTTATACGGAATTCATCCGGAAGTCCCGTTACTTCCGATGCCGCACTGTAGCAGAAGTCACAGGACCGTGTGTTTGTTTTGAATCACTGGCTCTTAAGACATAATCTTATAAAGTTCAACAAAAGTATCTACGGAATATATTATATTTTTTAGGTTTTGTTTAAAAATGAGTCAAAGTGTGTGAAAGTGTATACTTTTTTTTTATTTTCTTTATTTTTCTTTCATTTTACGAAATAGCAGATGTAGGATAGAGCACTGAGTACCATTCGGGAGAAAACGCGAGAAAATGCTGTCTCGGTAAACAATTTACTATTAAAAGTTAAAAATTAAATGCGCATGCTCCTGGTGATCACAATGAAGTTTATGCGTATATAGTCTTGAAGATATAAACTATATATTTATAAACCTATAGTTTATAATTATTTAAACCCGGTATTTCCGGTAGGTCAGCGCTCGTATTCAAACAAATAAACCTAATTTTAGAGTTTGTAGGTGTAAACGATTTTTTTACATTGTACATTTTACGACAGAACATTAGTAATAGGGTCACTGTATGTTTGTGTGTGTGTGTGACCCAAGCTAATGGATAATCGTTACAATGATAAGACGTGTAGTTAAGCAAAACTGTTTATTGTACCAACTGTGTGGTTTTTTCTGGGTTTTTACCTTTGATAAACAAAGTAAAGATACGGCCAAGTGAATGTTTACTACCACGTTACTCATTTACTCGGGTGTTTTTGGCATCAATATCTTATTTTGTAACCGACTATTAGTGAAAAATCGATCGAGTGCGAGGATAGTATAGCATAGTATATATCCAGGGAGTGCAAGTCGGACTCGTTACCTATTGTAGGGGAGACCGAGGGGAGTTGAAACAATTTTGACATTTCGTTTTATACACCAAATACTATAGACAAAAATCGTATGATATTAGTACCAATCGATAGGTCATTCTCTACACTTTCGAATGACTAATGTAAAGAAATTGTAAAAGTTAAATATTGTGGAGAAAAATCGACTTAAGCGTAACAAGTCAACTTGTTTCAACTCCCCTCATACCGATGTAAGATGAAACAGGGGTGTAGGAGAGTTGAAACATGAAGTATTAAGGGCTGTAAAATAAAAATGATGATATAATTTAAAGGTATTTTTTATTTATTAAAATATAACTTTTCAAGTACGAAACCATTTTTTTTATTAATATTTTGTACTGATATATCAGTTAAGTAGGTAGGTCTAATACAAATAAACAACTCCTTAAGTAGTTAAAAGTACTTAGTGCATAAATTTTTATAGGTTAATATAATAGTGTATTAGTTTTTATATGTGCTATAAGTGTTAAATAAATAAATAAAGTCGTATTCGTAACATTAATTAAAATAACAGATTAACAAAATGTTCTACATTCTTATATATGTATATATTTTAAATATTTTACATGAAATAATTATTAACTTTCAGTCGTTTCCTAAGTATTACAATCACTCTTGATCAATATTTCTTCAAATATTTAAGTATAATTTAAAAAAAAAGGTGGACGTTTGTTCTATTAAAACTTGTAGCTCGAGCGATACTTGAAGGTTGAGGTAGTGTCAGAGAAAGAACAGGATAACGTTTCATAAAAGATCGAAACCAAACAGCTCCAGCCGTTTTATGCTCAGTCCTAGAAGAAGGTTTTGTTTTTAATTATATTCTACAGGCAACCGATAGGCAAAAGTTCTGGCTTCCTTAGTTCTTAGGCTAAAGTTAGCAGCAGTGCAATTTAAAAGATAGTCACAGAGTACCTTTTCCTCTGATGCTGTAAAAACAGTCTGTCAACCAACCGTTGGAGCAGTCGCCGTTTCGTAAGCTTCATAAGCCGTTTTTTTTAATATACCTGTAGAGGGAGGTATGGTTTAGGTTGTAATTCGAAGCCGCGTAACGGAGACTTTTCTGTCGCAAAGTTACTTCTTCTGCTGCGAGATCATATATTTCGCGACTCGCCATTCCTCTGTCAGTCTTTTATTTATAATTAGTAGGCATGCTGAAACATAATAAACAAAATAAATCAACAAAAAAATCATTACCTTTTTTTATGCCCGTTATTATTGACTGCTGTCTGGTATAAAATTGAAAACGTACGAGTACGTACTACAGTTACAGAAAAAACCTCCTAATTTTTATTTAATCCACAATCAAGAAGAAAATACACAGAAATCAATTGTACCAAATACATATAATAAATCTTTTGTTAATGAGCGTTCGAAACATATATATCTTAAACTAAAATACATAACCCTTATCAAAATATAGGCATCGTAAAAAAACGTTAAAAACATACTTTTCACGATATTTGTCGCATGGCACGCACAACTCCACAACCGCGCGACTTACGCCAGTGACGCAAACTGACACGTCAGCGGGCGGAGGAAAGTGGTTGAAAACCGACGTTGCCAACTCGGTAACGGTTTTAAGTTTCGAGAAATTGGTACTGTTTCAAATCACTTTTGTTTCATCATCCCCTCGGTCTCCCCTAAGGGTTTGCCATAGAAGTAAAACAACCTTAAAGGTGAGTTAAACTTAGCTTTGCATATTATGTCTAGCAACAACAATAACTTTCATGTGACAGATACTAACAGTATTTTTAGACTTAATTTTAAAAGCACAAGACATAAATATTATCTCACACACCATTGTACCAGAGTATTAGCCTTGTCGCCATCATTTTATATTTATACCACAGCCAATAATTTGGCTAAACAATCTTCTTTTATTGAGCAGTTAACTTATAATAATGTAACTGACATTTCAGCCAAGTATTTGGCTAAACAAACTGCTTCTATTGAGCAGTGCAATACTTTTACATGTAATAATTAAAGTTAAATTTTAAGACAACAAAGGACCTTTGGCAAAATATGTGATATGTACTGACATAAATATGTGATATGTACTGACATAAATATGTGATATGTACTGACATAAATTATGATAAAATTAAGAATTTGTCTACTCAAGTTTTATGCAAATATAAACAAAAAACGAAACTTTGTCATACTAAAAATAATATTACGTTACCTGGTGCATCAGAATAAACAAGAAATAAATCGGTTCAAAGACGGGCTGTGAGAATCGTCGGCGATTCCAAACTCACTTGCGGTGTAGAGCCCTTAAGTCTAAGGAGAGACTTTGCCTCCCTGTGTGTGTTCTACCGCTTGTACAATGGGTTGTGTTCTGAGGAATTGTTCGAAATGATGCCCACGGCTACTTTCTACCATCGCACTGCTCGCCATCGGCAGGGAATTCATTCTCACACTTTAGAACCTAAATGGTCGCGTACAGTGCGGTTTCAGAGAAACTTCCTCCCGCGAACGCTTAAGTTGTGGAATGAGCTCCCTGCCAAGGTTTTCTGCAAGGACTACAGTATGGAGTTCTTTAAGAAAGAAGTTATTAGATTTCTGAAGGGTCGGCAACGCGCAAGTGATACCCCTGGTGTTGCAAGCGTCCATAGGCTACGGTGACCGCTTACCATCAGGCGGACCGTAAGCTTGTTTGCCACCTCAGTGGTATATATATAAAAAAAAAATTAGTAATTTAATGTTTTACTGAACACTGTCCACGCAGCCATCAGTTTATGTTCAACTTCACTAATCACCAGATGGGAAGTACGTTTAGCCGAGTAAAGGCAATCCATGGTGGCTCTTTAATTTTAGGTAATAAACAGCTAAATTTCAAGGAACGGTCAAATATTGTGAGCCTCTCAGTTGAGCGAACTGCCGAGTTGTCCTGTATAGAAGTTGTGCAATTTATGACAATTTTGATTTAGTTATAGTGCAGTCATTGGAGCGAAAAATAGGGTCTTACCTCCGATTTTTTTTCTGTGAACCGATGCATGAAATTTTGGAATTAGGCTCATCTTACCCTTAACTTCAAAAATGAAAATGATCTGAGCTCCGCCTATTATTTTTAAGGGGTGTAAATTTCTTTTGATGAAATGAAAAGGAATTAAATGTTATTCCACATTCTCGAAAATGATTATCATATTTTCAAGCTTTTCAACCCTTAAAACTACCCCTAAATTAAAACAGTAAATATATATAATGGTTGGCCCCTTCGACCAATACACATACTTACCTTTATTCAAATGTGTTATATACACATATATGAACGTTGGTATGTATTCAAGCCCACGTTTCCAAAATATATGTATATGTATATATGTAAATATATGTATATATATATATATATACATATATATATACATATATATATACATATATGTATATATATATATATATATATATATATATACACACCGGCACAATTAGCGGAACAGAAAAAAAAAGTGAGACTATGAGATAATAACGCATATATTTGACGAAATCATTCAGATTGTTGGGGGATGGCATTATGGATTTAACCCTTCTTTTTAGCAAGTCCCAGACATGCTCTATCGGATTCATATCGGGGGAATTTGCTGGCCACTGCATCACCGGTATACCTACGTGGCTCAGATATGCCTGTACCGATTGTGCACTATGAGCACGAGCATTATCTTGCATTAGAATAAAGTCGTCACCAATAAATGGGGCAAATGGTACAACATGTTCTTCTAAAATGTCTCTGATGTATCGATCTGCTGTCATGGTCCCTCATGTGACTATCACTAACTCCGTGCGAGCTCCTAAACATATCTCTCCCCAACCCATAATCGAGCTCCACCATAAGCCACTGTGTGTTCAAAATTAGACTGTATGTGGCGTTCTCCTTTGCGTCTCCATATTCGCTGTCTCCCATCGATCTGTTTTAAAAGCACTCTGCACTCATCAGTAAAGAGAACCTGCTGCCATTCGTTCAAATCCTTTTTTTGTGTTCCGCTAATTGTGCCGGTGTGTATATATATATATATACATAAGACAATAGTTTTGGGTCTCTATTACTGTGTACTTTCACTTTGCTCCAAATGTTCACACTCCGAAATTTTCAGTTTTCTTAGTAACAAAAATACGATTAGTTTTTGGACCATAACTCCTTCAATTTTGATGCTATCACAACTTATAAACAACCATTTTAAAGTTAATTAAAAGAGCTACAACTTTTCCCAGTACAATAAATAGTGAAAAACCTTTTATTTTAAAACGGTGAAGGGTTAAAGGGCTCGAGAGAAACTGTGATTGCGCTGCCGCCTTTAAACAATCATATCTCCGTCAATTTTTGTGTGAGAGAAAAAAAAAGAAAAACAATTTTTTTGTCAGAAAAAGACCTACATTTTTTGTAACAAACTTTTATACGTATCTTTGGTACGTACGTAAGGTGGTTTTTGTAAAAAATCGAAATTTTTTTTTTTTAAAAATCGTGATTTTTTTGAAAAATATGTGTCCTAAAGAAGCCAAACTCCTAGAATCCATCAAACTCTTTATATTAAAGTTAATTCTAGACGGAATACGATTAATTTTAATTTTGGTGGAAATGGCACTTATGAAACCCATTGATTTAAAAGAAAAAAACATTAGATGTTCCTCTAATTTGCATTACAGCTCACTGATTTTACGTGCAAAGACTTTTAACAGTGCTCATTTAATAGCTTATTTCAAGCACTACAAAACCCTATTTCATTAGAATGCATAAAATGTATCTGCTCCCCGCTAGATGGCGTTGAATACATCGATTAAATTTCAGACAAAATAAAAAACGGCTTTGATTTTTAATATCTTGCTTAATATTGCAGTTAGAACACTTTATAAAAAAACCAATTTGTTCAGTTTTTTACCTCCTACAATTTTGTTCATCAAAAATTTTTCGTTAAAATGCATATTTTTGGAGATATTTGCAAAAACCCAATGAAAAACATGAAAAAAAATCCGAATTTTCAATTGCCAATAACTTAAAAAACTTTATAGAACATTTTTTTCTTAAAATTAGGTCTTCTATCGATATCTGAGGTTATTTTGAAGAAAAAAATTTACGCCACCGAGAAGGGGTGGCAACCACCCCCAGGGTGGGTGCGGAGTTCAGATCATTTTCACTTTTTAAGTTAAGGGTAAGATTATTTTTTTTTTTTTTTTTTTTTTTATACCACTAAGGTGGCAAACAAGCCTACGGTCCGCCTGATGGTAAGCGGTCACCGTAGCCTATGGACGCTTGCAACACCAAGGGCATCACTCGCGCGTTGCCGACCCTTCAGAAATCTAATGACTTCTTTTTTGAAGAACCCCATACTGTAGTCCTTAGAGAAAACCTTGGCAGGGAGCTCATTCCACAACCCAAGGATTCGCGGGAGGAAGTTTCTCTGAAATCGCACTGTACGCGACCATTTTGGTTCCAAAGTGTGAGAATGAATTCCCTGTCGATGGCGAGCGGTGCAATGGTAGAAAGTAGCCGTGGGTATCATTTCGAACAATTCCTCAGAACACAATCCATTGTACAAGCGGTAGAACACACACAGGGAGGCAAAGTCTCTCCTCAGACTTAAGGGCTCGTTACCGCAAGTGAGTTTGGAATCGTCGACAATTCTCACAGCCCGTCGTTGAACCGAGTCAAAAGGGCCAAGCTGGTATCCGGGTGCACCCGCCCAGAGATGGCAGCAGTACTCCATATGGGGCCGGACTTGCGACTTGTAAAGTAGCAACCTATGCCCCGACGTGAAGCACTGCTTCGCTCTGTTGAGTACACCAAGTTTTTTGGACGCCAGCTTTACCTTGTCTAGCAAATGATCTCGGAACTGAACATCGCTGGAGATGTCAACGCCAAGGATCCCAATGCTCTTGGAGATGGAGAGGGGAGTGTTCTGGAATTGTGGGACTACAGTTAATGGGGTTTTCTTAGCGGTGAACGCGCAGACTTGTGTCTTTGAAGGGTTGAATCGGACCAAGTATTCCCGCCCCCAGTCAGAGACCTTGGACAGACCGATCTCGATTTGAGACACAAGTTCTTCACGCTTTTCCTCCACAACGGAACGTAGGAAGCTTGCACGGCCCGTGTAATAAGCGTCTCCAGTACTGTCATCTGCATAGCAATGTATGTTGTTGATGTCCAACATATCATTGATGTGCAGTAGAAACAGCGTAGGAGACAGCACAGAGCCTTGCGGGACATCAGCATTAATGTCCATGCTATCAGAGCAACTACTGTCAACTACGGCTCGTATGCTTCTGCCGGACAAAAAGCTAGCCACCCCTTTGCACAAACCTCGGGCACTCCGTAAGATGGCAACTTCGATAGAAGACCCCGGTGCCAGACCCGATCGAACGCCTTCGCTATGTCTAGGCTACATGCCAATACCTCCCCCTGACTCTCAATGGCTAGTGCCCATCGGTGTGTGAGATACACTAGAAGGTCACCAGTTGAGCGACCGTGGCGAAAGCCATATTGACGGTCACTGATCAGGTCGTGTTTTTCTAGGTATCTCAAAAGCTGTGTGTCGATCACACGCTCCATCACCTTGGAGAGGAGAGAGGTTATAGCGATAGGCTTGTAATTCGATGGATCTGATCTATCGCCCTTTTTGGGCACTGAGTGCACATTCGCAGTCTTCCATGAAGACGGGAATTGCCTAGTGTGGTAGGAAAGCGTGAAGAGGCGTACAGGACATAACTCAGCAGCACACTGCTGGTATGCCGTCTGGCCCACTCGACTTATGAACGTCTAGGGAAAGCAACGCCCGCCGGACCTCGCGCTGTGTTATAGAGAAGATGAGCCTAATTCCAAAATTTCATGCAAATCGGTTCACAGTAAAAAAATTTGGAGCAATAACGCTTCAATGACTGCACTATTATGGAAGAAGTGCTAAACAACATCATCAATTCCAATAAAAAAACATTATTTGTGAAGACTTTAATATAAACATTTTAGAAAATAGCTCATTAAGCACAAGATTGCTTACCTTATTTCGGTCTTTTAATTTAAATAATTTGTTTTGTGAACCAACTAGAATTGCTGTATCTGCAATTGCTGCATTGACAATATATATTGATAATATATTTACTGAAATAAAACCAATTCAAAAGTCAATTATAAGTAATCTAGTCAGATCATTGTGGACAGTTAGTGGTTTTAGAAAGAAAGAATAGTATTACTAAAAGGGAAATTAGATTCATACCAATTACAAATGCTTGCCAGCCTTCATACGTCCCCACTGCTGGGGCACGGCCTACCCTCATAAGCGAGGGTGATTGGGCCATAGTCCACACGCGGGCGGATTGTGGACTTCACATACGTCATTTTTTTTTTCTTTTTTTCCTTTTTTCACCGTAAAGACAGTGGTGTGAATAAATAAATAAATCAGTGTACTGAGAAATTAAGAAAAGACTCATTGGTACACGCCGACCCCGGGGTTTGAACCTTCGCTTCTTAGGACATGAAGTGAAATTTAAACCCCTCGGCCACCACCGACTTAACAACTTACAAATAAACGACTTGAATCATTTAAATCTAACTTATTGCATAAACTAACAGATAAACTTTATAATGGCAACACAAATGATATGTACAATACTGTTCTTGACACTATTTCTACAGAGTGTAATAAAATAATTACTAGAAAAAATTTGATTTTTATTGCATTGGCTGCCACCATAGACTTCGAATTCGTTCGAGTTGATGTAGCGGGAATGACCCGTTTATGTTCGGATGGGTTACGGAATTATAAAAATTAAAACGTCATTTTTCTTTTGCTACCGCGTCTGATTGCCAAAATTTCCAATGGCAAAATGCTAAAAATGTCAGAAATTGTAATTGCATTTGTTATGATGGCTTATTACGGCCTGAGATCTCACGGACCATGTCCATTTGCACAAATGCGAAAATTCAATGGTATCGCTGCCACGCTGAAACTTACATACGGACGCGTACATTAGAAATAAGGTCGTCTAAAATGATTTAATTTCAGACATTTTCTTATCTAACTCTAGTTTCTTTGGGCCGATCCTTATCAAATTAAAATGGGACCAATCCGCGGGTTAACCCATTCATATACGTAAATATTGTTACACTCTGTTCTTAATTTGCAAAGGTATCGCGTAACACACATACACAAAAAAACACATATATACAGAATTGAGAACCTCCTCCTTTTTTTGGAAGTCGGTTAAAAAAGAAACTTAGTTCCAGTCGTTCTAGTTTTAGAGAATGGGCTTTCCCAGGTATTTATAAAAATAAGCGTAAACTGTATAAATTATATAAAGAAATATAATAATAATAGTTCAATATTTAATGAATATATAAAAAAATACTCAAAAACCTTTAAAAAAGCCTGTTTTGTTGTAAAATCAATTCACCTCAAAAGTAAAATAAAAATTCAACAAATAAAATAAAAACCACATGGAACATAATAAATAATGAAACTGGTACAGCTAGGAATTCTTGTTGGAACTTTGAGTTGATTGTAGATGATACTAATTTAAATCTTGAAAATTGTTGCTTTTGAAAATTTTATTTGCAATATTCCATTCAAAACAACCTAAATTTTAACTCAAGTTGTAAAATCTTCCCCGTGAAAAAAAAAAAGAAAGACTTTAGTTGAATTTGGTAAAATATAATTTGGAAAATAAATAAATAAAAATCCTAAATACTATTGTTTATAACTTAGCTATAGAGACTGGACGACTCGCCATTGTAAAACCGGAGTAAGCTCGTAGGTTCCCGCTTGTCGTTCATGCTCACACCACGCTGAGTTCGCTTATCTGCTCCTGGAATTCGAAAATAAAAGTGTGTATATATTGGATTCATAATAATTAATAATATAGATTTTTGAATCTTAGTTTTTAAAAAAAAACTAAAAATTTAAAATAAAATATGAAATTATAAATCAACAAATAAAATTACAAGTATCAAATTAGAAGTTAAGAAGCATTTTTAATTAATTGGACCCTTTATCCTTATCTCCAAACAGATATAATTAATTCTGTTTTTTTTGTAATCACCAAATTAATTATGATAATTTGACCAATCATATCTGTTGCCCTCTCTTCGAGATTTTTAAATAGAAAAACCGCAATCTATTTAAGATCTCTACACATAAAGGCTGTCCTGTGACTCTATTTACTACGTAACAGAAAAATAAAACACTCGTAAAAATAAAAAAAAAGCAAAAAATATAAATTGAGTGTTTGGGGTAAACTAATTTTTAACTATTAGCGAGTTATGATGGGCCAATTAAAGGCCATAATCGAAAAAAAAAGGACGCTGAAAGAAAATTAGATTAATACACATTGAAATAAATTAACATTAAGGTACATAAATGATTGAAACAGTAAGCTAAATTAATTGAACTTTTCTCATAAGAAAACCAAATAGCCTAAATCAATTTTTCAGTGAGTTTGTGTTTAGTTCTCGTATTTTAGAACTTCACTGAAATTGGGCATTACTTAAGTACAATAAAAGACCTAATTATTTAATCAATGTAATTAAAATAAATAATTCCTTACAATATATTTATGTGATAGAATAGAATTAAAGTAATGCCATACAAGTGAAAAGTTCAAATAGTAATTAATTATACTCAGCTTTTAGGAATTTCAGCATTATAGTCCTGAAGTATCTCCAGTCACATAGGTACATGACGTCTGCACTCCTTTGTCGATTCCCGATGAAATTTACAGACAGCAACTCAAACAACAGATTTTACAAAATAATTAATAAATTAAAACACTAATATATTATAATATTCATGGCTGAAAAGAAAATCTAATTATAAAAACATATTCTCTATCATTGAAAATCTCATTAGAAGTTCCGATACACAATACATCTCTCCTTATATACATCATACATCGCCTTAATTTTGTGATTATGTGTGATTGACAACGTATGTGTATAAAATTTTGTATAATGATAAGTGTATGTGTAGAATTATGGTAATAAAATATATTAAATATAATATATTTACTTAACTCTGGAACTTTAAACAAATATAAGATAAGAGAAAACCAGAGATACAATCTTCCACCTGAAAATTAACAATATCTAAGCAACCTTATATGACATGATTCCTGAAATCTTTAATATAAGTTTCGAACCATCTAACCAGATTTTCAGTTCATCTCACAGGTATCACACTGAGACTCAGACATAGATTGTTCAATCTTTCCCTAAAATAATACCTATTACACAATCATACTTCTCTCCTAAAGTCTGCAGACATCCTCGGCTTCTATTTCATACTAGACTCCTAAGACATAGAATATCTTAATATCAATGTTGGAAAGCAAATTTCAAACATTTTTTGTATTTACCTAGTCTAACGTCTGCTCGTGACGAACATTTCCAATTCTATAGCCACGTAGGAAACAATTATATGACGCCTAGCATTAACTGGATTCCAACACGCTGACGACGTCAAAGGCTTCCTCCAAGAGTCTCCCAGAACCGTCATACATCATTTCCCGAAGCTATAAACTCGAAAATGACGCTGAGCATAGTTAGGTGATGAAGCTATGTTGTGAAGTAATTTCTAAAATGCTCCATATGCTCCATTAGAAATAAGTTCCGCCCCTGCTCTACCTAGTTCCCTAGGGGACGCCGATAGATATTAGGGGTGGTTTGAGTCCCTAAATGTATGTAATCAAAAAAATATTTTTAAAAGTTAAACTGAAATATTAAAATTTCCTCTCAACTCTAGAAGTAATTAGTTGTGAAAATAAACTTGTATTCAAGAGAATTGTATTCACTCATTGTTAAAATTATTTAATTTGATGTGTTTCTAAGGTGGTATTGATTATACGGATTGATCTGTATCCGTTACTTCATGAAATTTGGTGATTTAACTAAATTTAGAAGTCACGACTTCAAAGAATAGTTAGGTATAAAAATACCTATAGATTTTATGGTCTCTCGGCGATAATGTATTTACTAATAAACACATTTTTATATAGTTGTTGAGCTCTTGACAGGATAATTTAGTTTTTTTTTAAAATATTTTCATGTAGTATTAAGCTTTTCAAACATTTCGTTTCGTTTCGTCAAATTAAATGCTTAAGTGGTTGTAATCAACCATGTAATCATCATTGTATTGAAACAATACACATCAAACAAAATAACATAACAATTTTACACACATTCAATCAATCACAATCACTTTAATAAAAAAAATGATTTCAAAAGCTCGCCCTCTACTCCAACTAATTGATAAATCAAAAATATTGCAGTCGTTGTCTGATGTTTGCTGTCACTGTCGAAATTCACTTCTCTAACTGTATAAAAAGGAAAGAAAACCCTACCTGAAACTTTAAGATTCGTTTCAGGCCTAAAGCTCCTAATTTATAAAACCAGTTGAGAAATAAGAGAAAAATATAGACAACATGCAGGAAGTCGAAAGAGGACTACCTCTCGTCCCATGTTACATTAGCATCTGAATGAATATATTAGCTATATTTATATATATATATATATATATATATATATATATATATATATATATATATATATATATAGACCCGTCGTTCCCGGACGCAAGCTAATGAAAATTCCTTTAGACACACATATTTTCACACTTTAGTCATCAATAAAACATGCATTCGTCTTTATTACATACATCCTATTAAACTAAATTATCCGAAGAAATTAGTGAATTAAATAAAAATCTAAAAGTTAAAAGAAGAAATATATGATAACAATTAAAAAAAATTGATACTGTTTACCAATTGTATTAAGAGCTCCAACCATCAAGATTTTACTTGTTAAAGTGCACAATTGTTAAGTTAAATTTTAAATTAATTAAATTAAATTGAATAAAATGCTAAATTAAAAGTAAATTGATATATCACTTGTAACTAAAAGCACTGTTTCTCGTTGACTACACCACGACTACACTCTAATGCACTCTTTGGCTGACTCCTTTGTATAAATTCAATTATCACGATCAATCGCCAACACTCCTGCTTGGTGACTGTCTTGTATAAAAAAAAATTAAACTCCACGACTGTACTAGAGAACTCTCTCGCAGACTCCCGCAACTTCGTTCCCGCAAACGCTTCCTCGAAATCCTCTATACCAGCTATCGGCTCTGGGGCCCTTTTCTATGCATTCACGCGGTCCATGGATCTAATAAAACTGGTTATTCAACATCCTAATATGTATTGTTTGTTTGTACAAATTATGTGACAAACTGAAACTACACCGTATTTGTATATCTTTTAGAGATAAAAACAAAATACAGTTCGAGAACGTGACTTTCTATAGTTAAAGTTACCAAATTTTAGTTGATCCTTTTAAAGATTAAATATTTTTCTCACAGTTTTTTTAAACTTGTTAAAAGATTCCTGTCATCGTAGACGAAATTAACTGTGTAAGCACAACACAGATGTAAGCACCTATTCACTTAAGAAAATAACTCAAGTTTCTAAGTATTGCACATAAATTAAGTTCACCATATTTACTTTCATGTCATTCAAAGTAACATAAAACGATATGTTACAAAGTCCAATTTTAGCAGAAAAATTAATAAAAACCAATGTTCCTGAATGTAATATTCCCTTTGTATTTAAAAAGATTAGTCCTACGTATATCATAAATATATTTAAAACTTAAGAAATAGGAAAACACTACAGACCTTTCGGGACTTGCTGCAAAAATTATTAACTCAAATAATTCAAATAGCATAAGTCTTAGCCATATTTTTTTTGTCGTTGTGTTGATAGTGGTGTGTTTCCTGACGAGATGAAACTAAGCAAAGTCATGCCTCTTTATTAAATCAGGTAGTTCAACAGATCCTGACAATTTTCAGCCTATTTCAATACTACTTGTTCTCAGAAAAGTTTTTGAAAAAATCATACTTTTTCAAATGTTAAGCCATTTTTGTATCAATGTATTACTTAGTATTAAACAGTTTGGCTTTATTAAAGGCCGGTCCACAACCGATGCAGGAGTGGCACTATAAGAAAATATATTTAATGCCTGGGAGCATTCGCATGATGCTCTTGGAGTGTTTTGTAATTTATCTAAGGCACTGTGTCCAATATGAAAATCTCATCGGGAAGCATCACTATGGTTTTAGAGGCGAAACTTTCGATCTTTTGACCTCCTACATGTGTAGCAGAGTACAGAAAATAGATATCAACGGTGAAAGATCTTCGGGATCAGCAGTCACTATGGGAGTCCCTCAGGGCTCAACTTAGGTCCTTTTCTATTTCTTATTTACATTAATGAGTAACCATATCATGAAAAAACCATGACATTGTTTTATTTGCTTTACTTTTTAAAGTTAAGAAACGACAGACATGTTATGATGAATTAAATAATGCCATTTCTAGGATGGTAATTTGGTTTAACGCTGATAATTTGCTACTTAATGAGAAAAAATTAAATGTGTTAAATTCACATAACTAAATATTAGTCAGATCTAGACATGTATAAATATTACTGGCGAGCAAGTAGAATAAAAGTACAGTCTTTCTTGGCATAACGTTGGACTCCAAACTTTAATGGGGGTCATGTTCATAACCTAGCTAAAAACTATACTATCCTGCTATGTATGCGATCAAGAAAATAAGACAATCGACCGATGTGGTCACTGCAAAAATAGTATATTTTAGCTATTTCCGTATAGTGCAGTCATTAAAGAGTTATTGGTCCGAATTTTTTTACTGTGACCCGATTTGCATGAAATTTTGGAATTAGGCTCATCTTTCCCATAACTTCAAAAGTGAAAATGATCTGAACTCCGCACCCACCCTGGGGGTGGTTGCCACCCCTTCTCGGTGGTATAAATTTTTTCTTCAAAATAACCTCAGATATCGATAGAAGACTTCATTTTAAGAAAAAAATGTTCTATAAAGTTTTTCAAAAAACCCAATACTTTTCAAGTTATTGGCAATTGAGATTCGGAATTTTTTCACGTTTTTCATCGGTGTTTTGCAAATATCTCCAGAAATATGCATTTGAAGAAAATTTTTGATGAACAAAATTGTAGCAGGTAAAAAACTAAACAAATCAGTTTTTTATAAATTGTTCTAAGTGCAATATTAAGCTAGATATGAAAGTACAAAGCCGTTTTTTATTTTGTCTGAAATTTAATCGATATATTCAATGCCATCTAGCGGCGAGCAGATATATTTTATGCATTCTAATGAAATACGATTTTGTAGTGCTAGAAATAAGCTTTAAAATGGGAACTGTTAAAAGTCTTTTGCACGTAAAATGAGTAGCTGTAATGCAAATAAGAGGAACATCTAATGCTTTTTTCTTTTAAATCAATGGGTTTCATAAGTGCCATTTCCACCAAAATTAAAATTCATCGCATTCCGTCTTGAAATAACTTTAATATAAAGAGTTTGATGGATCTAGAATTATATATATATATATATATATATATATATATATATATATTATGGACATATATTTTGGTAACGTAGGCTTGAATACATACCAACGTTCCTATATGTATAAATAACACATTTGAATGAAGGTAAGTATGTGTATTGCTCAGAGGGGCCAACCATCAAATATATTTACTGTTTTAATTTAGAGTAGTTTTAAGGGTTGAAAAACTTGAGAATATGATAATCATTTTCGAGAAACTGGAATAACATTTAAATCCTTTTCGTTTCATCAAAAGAATTTTTTTTAAACAATTTTTTATCATGGGGTTGTTTTTAAGGGTCGAAAGGGGGTTAAAAATTATTTACTCTATACTTAAATCTTTGTATGTCAAACCAAAGTAATTGTTTGTGATTTTTTCAATTTAGGGGTTGTTTGCAAGGGTTGTAAGGTTTTCAAGGGGTTGAAAATATTTTTATTATGAGGTAATTGTGTTATAAAACACTTTACAATTTCACCCCTTAATATTAAACACGTTTTTAGCGATAGAATGGCTGAATGTCATTTTTTCCATTAAGGGGTTGTTTACACCCCTTAAAAATAATAGGCGGAGCTCAAATAATTTCCACTTTTGAAGTTAAGGGTAAGATGAGCCTAATTCCAAAATTTCATGCAAATCGGTACACAGTAAAAAAATTCGGAGGTAAGACCCTGTTTTTCGCTCCAATGACTGCACTAGTAGTTAATTGACATATGGTATCTTATTTTGTGGTAGCGCTGCTGATGTAAATACAATATTTATGTAAAACGGACAATTCGTACTATTTACAAATTAGGATTTAGGATATCTCTGAGGTATAGGTTTACGGAAGTAAATTTTAACTTTAGTGTCGCAGTACATATATAAAATCTTTTATATGTTTATAAAAATATTTATAGTTTCAGCAAGAAAAGTGACTTTAACAAAGTAAATAATAACAGTAAAAAAAAGCAGGGATGACTTGCGTACTTGCGAGGTTCTATAAAGTCTATAGACAAACAATTATCTATCTACCCTCTTGCTTTTTCGTTTTATTACGGAACCTAGAACTCACTGCGTTATTCGGAATGTACTTATTTATGACTGTTTTTTATTAATCCTAACACTGGATTCCACGATTAGATATGATTATTTAAACCCATCTTCCCTATTGAAATTTCCATATTCATAATTTCAATTGACTCTCTTCGCTAGATGGCTCTTATGTGGTTATTTACACGTGAAATGGGAATGATTTTTTTTTCTCGTCCACCCCATAGCGCGTTTAAAAATATTTAGGTTATGTGAATCCTATCTTTCGATTCAGCGATGCGTTTGCGAAATTTTAGTTAGAGCCAAATGCCCCTCTCCCCACTGCCAGCTAAATTGCTGTTCTAGTGTGTGTGAAAAAAACATAGGAGTAGCATATATAACGAAATTAAATGAAAAACTATCGTGGCTAAGAAGCCTGCACAACTTAATGAGTAATAGTCGAGCAACTTAAAAAATTTAGTCGGTAAACTAAAAATTTCGCACAAATTCCATTAAAAGGTATTTAGATGAAGTAAACTTGTGTAAAACAGGCATTAAGTTTAAGTTTATGAACAATGTAACATTATAGATAAATGAAATTAATAACAATATTTACGTTCGAATCCGGGCGCGGCGCTTGGCGGTACAAGGTTCAAATTTAGTAATCTTGTTGCTTTATCGTAACACATACAAGTTTTAGTCATGAAGTGATCATAGTCTGTGTGAGCTCTAAAATATAACAACAAATAATAAAAACCAGCTAATTGTGAGACGCGCCCGAGCCATCTACCCATTTTAGTGCATCTTTTTGAAGCCAGTTGTTTTTTTTTGTTAAAAAGTTTTTACTTTTTTTCTTTTCAGTGACGAATTGCTTTTTTTTTCTTATACACTAAAAACATCCATACTCGTAACAAAGTTTTATACACTCATCAACATAAAAGGCGTTTCACCAGTTCCAAATTAACATTAATTATTTTTTTTCTCCAAAAGTTTTAGTTTTAAACTCACTATAATAATATGGAACCACCTGGAAAAAAGAATTTCTCGAATAGGTCCAGGCGTCTTCGAGAAATCGGGGAACATACATAAAATAATAAAAAAGATTTCGACGAATTAGGAACCTCCTCCTTTTTTTGAAGTCGGTTAAAAACAACAAAAACTTGCTTCTTGTATCACCATGGTGGGTACCTTAAATTTAAAAAAAGCGTCTTAATTTTTAAATTATTGAATTTTAAAGTAATAAATAATGTTTGATGTATCAAGTTAAATAGTGAGGGTTAGAGGATTCCCGTGATTCATCTTTTTCTATAGGTAGACAGAATTAGGCAGTTCCAATCCAATTCGCTTAAGTTCGAGAAAACAACACAGAAAACCAAGACGACATACGCAGTCAACTTACAATGAACAGTCGCAAATTGACATACTTGACATTTTCAAATTGTGGTTTTTAATTGGTTGATTGTGAATGAAACGAGTTTGCTCCTCACTAGTTTTGTATCTCAACGATACTTTATTTTAAGGAGGGTTTTACTCTGGATGAAAGTAGATTAGCTAGTGTGCTAACTAGACTTTGCTACTAAAATGCTACTTTTAGAGCTAAAAGAATCTGCATAGAGCCAAATAAACAGACTAGGGAGGTTAAATTAGTAAATAAGTTTTGATAGATAGCCTTCAAAATGATTTAAATTTGAAATGAAGTGAATATTTTTTTTCAACTTTTCTTTTGAATAAAATTATTGTAAGCGATATAGCCAACACTATTTGTTTAATAAAATTTGGTATCAAAAAATAGCCAAAAATTGTAAAAATTCAGAATTAATTTAAGATCAAGCAAGTAGTAATCTGCTTTCAAAGAGATCAGGTATTAAAATCTATTTAAAACAACAAAAACTTGCTTCTTGTATCACCATGGTGGGTACCTTAAATTTAAAAAAGCGTCTTAATTTTTATATTATTGAATTTTAAAGTAATAAATAATGTTTGATGTATCAAGTTAAAAAGTGAGGGTTAGAGGATTACCGTGATTCATCTTTTTCTATAGGTAGACAGAATTAGGCAGATCCAATCCAATTCGCTTAAGTTCGAGAAAACAACACAGAAAACCAAGACGACATACGCAGTCAACTTACAATGAACAGTCGCAAATTGACATACTTGACATTTTCAAATTGTGGTTTTTGATTGGTTGATTGTGACCGAAACGAGTTTGCTCCTCACTAGTTTTGTATCTCAACGATATTTTTATTTTAAATAGGGTTTTACTCTGGATGAAAGTAAATTAGCTAGTGTGCTAACTAGACTTTGCTACTAAAATGCTACTTTTAGAGCTAAAAGCATCTGCATAGAGCCAAATAAACAGACTAGGGAGGTTAAATTAGTAAATAAGTTTTTATAGATAGCTTTCAAAATGATTTAAATTTGAAATGAAGTATTTATTTTTTTCAACTTTTCTTTTTAATAAAATTATTGTAAATATAGCTGAAGCGATATAGCCAACACTCTTTGTTTAATAAAATTTTGTATCAAAAAATAGCCAAAAATTGTAAAAATTCAGAATTAATTTAAGATGAAGCAAGTAGTAATCCGCTTTCAAAGAGTTCAGGTATTAAAATCTAATATATTTAAACGAAAAATTCTTGTAAGCATAATATTTTTGCGTTTAGTGTGTATCTCCGCGCGCTGTTTTCATTTGATACACTCCGTAACAGATTTATCGCCGGGACCCGTGGTCACTGACCCACAAATTGTATATGTAAACAAATTTTTCTTAAAGAATATTCATCTAGTAAAAAACCCCTTCAAACAAACTAGTTACTAGTATTATTCAATTATACATTGATGTCATCGTACTTTGTCTGTAGTATGCCTACTTCACATCTACATAATAAGTACAGTCCAAAAAATGTTTCGGTGTTTGTTCGCTATATAGTGTCATTTAAGTCGCTGCTGACAATCGGTAGGGAATTCATCCTCCTTAGAACCTAAATGGTCACGTGAATTGTGGTTTCAGAGGAACTTCCTGGCGCGAACGCTTAGGTTGTGGAATGAGCTCCTTGCCAAGATTTTCTCTAAGGGACAAGTATTAACCTTTCCTTTATAAACTATAAAATTAAAGAAACCGCGAGTGCCGGCAACTGCTGTATTAGGGTTCCGTACCAAAAGGGTAAAAAACGGGACCCTGTTACTAAGACTCCGCTGTCCGTCTGTCACCAGGCTGTATCTCATGAACCGTGATAGTTAGACAGTTGAAATTTTCACAGAAGATGTATTTCTGTTGTTGCTATAACAACTAATACTAAAAACAAAATAAAATAAATATTTCAAGGGGCTCCCATACATCAAACATGATTATTTTGCTCGATATTGATAGCGACAACACGTAGATGATTGGAATAATCAAAGAATATTAAATTGTATATTGACTTTAAAAATAAATAATTAAAATAAAATAAAACAAATATATAAGGGGAGCTCTTATACAACAAACGTTTTTTTTTGCTGTTTTTATAGATAATGAGACCAGTGTTGTCAGTGTATAAACAAATTGTCCAACTTATTCATTAATATACCAGTAGACAAAATATTCAAATCAACTAGCAAGTTAATATCGAAATAGTCGCTATATGTGATAGACACTGATTGACATTATAAAACCGTTAATAACATTGTGTAATGACAGAGATTCTTAACAGTCGGCCATCCTGAATGAATGTCTGTCCCAGACACATACTTAGATTGTTAACATACTTAATTTGTTAAGATGTAATAAAACTCTATTCAGGTTCACCCTTAAACCTTATAGTTTTTTGCCCATCTATGATTTTGCACATATCTACGCGGATTGAATTGCTATAAATTGCTTTAATGTCAAATTCTACAAATACTGCTTGTAGCAGCTTTCCGGGCTCAAGTTTGTCACTGTGCTGTACGACACATAGGTTTTCTGTGAAACGCCTATAAAACCGTTTACTAAAAGTCTATTGAGACCGAAGGCACACCAATAGAACTAGAATCCCTACAACCATATAAAGAACAACGAAGAATGCTTTATTTTTGTTTACACGGAGATAATTATAACGTATAATACCATTATCTAATACAGTTCATTTACGGGATCCCGTAGTACCTAATTACTCGCTGATGATCAAATTTTGCGCGGGCTAAGCTGTGGGTAACTGCAAGTACTTATATTCCTATAAAATATATTTTACGTTTAAAAGTGTACCTGAATTAAGTTTCATTACATCTTGACAAATTGAGTAGGATACCATACACATATCTGGATTGGATACGTGTGACGTATCGATAAATTATAAGGAATAGGAGATTTGACCACAGAACCCTTGAAGTCTAAACTGTCTTAGTTACTTTATAAAAGACTAGCTTACCCGGCATACGTTGTTTCTTTTTAAAACAACAACCGCACCAGCCTATTTCATATAGAAACTTAATAGCATAACATAATAACTTACCAAAATTTCATTACAATCGGTTTACCCATATTGCGCGAGTCCGACTCGCACTTGACGCAGTCTAACTCGCAGTTGACCCTTTTTTCTTTCTCAGAAACCTTTCGCCGGCGTGTGCGTAACAACTTACCAAAATTTCATTATAATCGGTTTAACCTTATTGCGGTATTCCAACTCGCACTTGACCATTGTTTCTTTATCAGAAACATTCCCCGACATGTGCATAATAACTCATTAAAATTTCATTACAATCAGTTTACCCTTATTGCGCGAGTCGGACTCGCACTTGACCCTGTCCGACTCGAACTTAAATCAAAAGCATTAAGGAGTATTGATATCAACTTCGAAGCAAATCACCCCCAAAATAACTTTCTACCCCTTTTTGACCCCGCTAGGGGATGAATTTCAATAAAATACGAAACACGTCTTCCATCAATTCTGTTCAAGAAGGTTTATGCAAAATTTGAAGAAGATTGGACCAAGGTATCACGTTGTCCCATACAAACTTTGCCCCCCTTTTTCACACCTTTAGGGATAGAATTTCGAAAAATCCTTTCTTCTCGGATGCCTACGTCATACAAAGAACACACCTTCCAAGTTTCAGGTCTCTACGATCAGCGGTTTAGTCCGTGCGTTGATCCGTCAGTCATTCAGGACTAATCATTTTATATGTGTAGATATTATTTTAAGACAGCTTTCAACACGGACCGTGGTTTCAAATGAGTATTTCTAATTAACGAAACAGAGTAGAAGTCAGGTGTTATTTATATAAAATCAGGTGTTTCATGACAGTTAAAAAAAATACATTATACATGTACCATAGCTGGCCTACGGGATCGTTTCTCCGAGCATGTTTCTAAGTAAATAAATAGATTTTCATTCATACAACAAACTTGTAGATATCTCGAAATCTATAGCTTTTGTAGACCCTCGTAGCTACGCGCTACGAACAGCCATCTATAAAAGCGTAGCGGAATAGCCGACTATAACGAAGATAGTGTCAGCATAGAACTGTTTTTTTCTTTATGAATGTAATTTCCGGCAATTGGATAGTACATTACTGCCGCGGCTCGCAAACGCAGCATAACCGGGTGATCGTGAGTATGCGGGCTGAGGAATAGCCGAGGCACGCATCACATAGTCCGGTTATGCTCAGTTGTGGCCAAGGCTTGTATAGTGCTTTTCTTAAACATGCGTGTAAAAAACTTATTAATTATATTGATAACTGTATTGAGAACTGTTTAGGTAATTTTGCCGCCAATTCGCCATGTTCAAATGTCGTTCAGACGTGGTGTGGGCAAAACTGAAATTTTAGTTGCCATATTGAAATACTGTAAACTACGCGCAATCCCTGCCGCCCCACGCATCACACCGTCAATGCAAATGAGCTAAAAGGAAGGTAGTGATTATATTCTTTTTGAAGTGAGCGGGATGGGACGGGAGTGGATGGGTATTAGGTCCATGGCGGATATCTAAATTCAATGGTGATAGTTTTTATTGCCGCCAGCGTTGGTGATTCTGGTACACCCCTGACTTATAATGTTCTGTGGTGATATGTAAGGATAATTTGCGGCATTGCCATTGGTAATGAAACAAGTACTTATTTTAATGATTGAAGAAAGAAAGCAATTTTCACTTATCTTTGATTGCTTACTGTCAAAACCAAAAAAGAAAACCAAGCAAGAGGGTAGCTTTGATGTGGCCTTTCTATTCTTTGATAGCACGTGTTTCTCGATCTTTTGCCGGGAATTCGAAGATAGAGCAGTGTTTTTCCTTGTTAATTTTTTACTATTTTCATAGTGAGGTTCGACGACTAATTTTCGCAGTGTTTTACGAAAACCTGTTAAGGATTATAAAGCGAAAGCTCATGAACAGTAAATTGGGAAGAATAAGCAAGTAACGACGCGCAATATCTGAAGACTACACAGCAAAATATCCCTTACAAAATGGCGATTCGCCATAATTTATGTACTACACAATGATGCTAGGCTAACGGGTCTTTCCCAATGCCTTATCGAGTTTCACAAGAAACCGAATAAATTAACTAACTAACTAGCACGTGTTTCCTCTCAAGGTCAAGTGAGCACACGCGGCAGACTTACGTAATCGGTTAGTACGCTCGACGTACTAACCAATCATACGGGTCATCGGTCAAGTGTAAAAGATATGATGTATAAGACTATTCTACTGCTCTGACGTTACGCGGACGAATATACATTACGGTTTCACAGTACATTACGGCACATTTTCTGTCACGTATGAACCAGCCCTTACCGATGTTATTCCGGTGAGCTTATTGCCGGTCCTTACAAACCAGAGTAGAGAATACTTCATAATTTATATTGTCCCGGAACCTGCGGAATTGGAGCCTATCGCGTAAAACGTAGACCTGAACTATTTCCATACGTGATGTATTTTGACCTTTATCGACTGGACTGACCTAGTCAAAAAAATATAATGTGTTTACTTAATCTATGAATATTTATGTATTTGCAAAATTGATGTACTAGGGCTTCATAATTTCCTAGTTGTTGTGTGTTTATACCATAGACTTTAGAGAACAGGACAGTGCATTTTCTAGCCAGATGTGAAAAAAAAGTCGCAAAAGTGTGACAGTGACGAAGCGAAACTCTGTTGTCTTGTCTATGTGAAAAGATACCACAGGTTAACTTTGTATCTAACTGAGACTATTCTGTCTCTCCTATACCAGAGCAATCCGACTTACAATAACAATCCATCTGCCGCAGTCTGTAATGATTGCGTTGCTGGCAGCATTGACGATGCTTGCCATCGGTTTTGGCCTTTATTCCAGCTTGTCCATCAGAGGCTGCAATGCTGACCGCGCTGTGATGGCCTAGAGCTTTATTGTTAAGATTATTGATAGTTGTGTTTACAGTCAATCAATATCATTTATTCAATTCAGGCTACAATAATTGAGCACTTATGAATGTCACTACGCTATCGGCTTGTAAGTCTATAGGGCCTTGTTCTGAGCAGAACTGGCAAGAAACTCAGCAAGGGCATTTCTTTTCTCCCTTTCTCTTACAGCATCCAATTAAAATATTGGAAAATGCCCTCCCTATCATAGAAGGACACTTTCCATTACAAACATAAAAAACATGAAATATAAAGCAGAAGCACAACATAAAAAAAGTATTCATCACTTAGAAATAATCAATGTCTTACAGTATTGATAAACAAAACAAAAAAGTAAGACTAATTATTAAGAATACAAAGAAGTTTGCAAGAGCAGACCAGCCTCCACAGGCGACCCCCTTCACGAGTATGACACATGAATCAGCCATCGCTTCGCTCAACCATGTTTTAGGGAACGTGTCTTGGCATGTGTTAAAATCATGAGCTTTACATCATATGTCGTCAAGGTATATTATCAGTGTATGGCCATCACTTCTTAATAGGGTTAATAGAAGCTTTAAAAGCTTTGTAAATACATACGGCTGAGCTAAAATCATAAGGCAAACAATGAAATTTGTATAATTTATTAGAATTGATTTCCTCGCAGCCTAGTGGGTAGTGTGGCCGACTGCTGTTCAAAGGGTACGGGTTCGATTCCCTCACTGGACAAACATTTATGTGAAAAACATTTGTATTCGTCTTGAGTCTGGGTGTATTTATGTATTATATGTATGTATTTACAAAAAAAGTATTATATGTATTTGTGTCCGTTGTCCGGTACCCAAAATACAAGCTCTGCTTACTTTGGGGCCAGATGGCGCTGTGTGTAATGTCCAGAATATTAAAAAAAAAAGAATCTAAGGTACTTTTTATGAGAGGTATGTAATAGCGCACGAGCGACAAGACGGCGAAGTCTTTCGCGGCAGCTTCGCTATTTCCACTTTATATGTTGTCTGAATTTTTCTATGTCCTTTTTACTATGTTATTTTTAATGTTTTCACCTAATTTATCACCAATCAAATAATTGTCTCTACACCTTTTATTGTAAACCAGAACTTTTTATCTAATAAACGTATTCATTTTTTCAGGTAATCATTTTGCGTCTATTAACAGTTTCTTTATCTAAAATTATTATTATTAATCTAAAAGTTTAGCTTTTTTCTGAAATCTGTTTATAGCGTCTAATTTATTCATAACTGATTTTATTATATCTTTAGTAACATATACAAGCCCTGCTAAGCGAGAGCCTAATTTGGGTTTAAGATACTTTATTTCTCATAAGAATAAATTCACTTATATGAGGAAGTTATAACATTAGAATTAATTATTGTTATGGTTGGCAAATATGATTAAAATAGTAAGGTTAGTGGGTAGTTTCAACACATACGATTCAAAGTGTTGTCCGGACAACGTTCAAGTGACAATGTAGCTTCCAAACTTATAAAGTGTTGTGTATCTAGAAGCGGCTTTAGTTAAGCGCAGTTTGTATTGTGCAGTTGATGTTATAATTGAGAATTAAACGAACGTACCTTGTGATGTTCAATTCCATAATTTGTAATATATACGAACACCGAAACCGAAGACGATTTTTTATTTACTTGCAGCAGCACACGAGATGATGCTGTCTTAGTCACACGTTTAGAGACCTAGTCCTAATAAAAGGAAGCAATATCTCCCTTCTCTTTCCGTCCCGGGCGCCGGATGGGCGCGCCATTATTTTAGAGTTTGAATTGTTATTTATTTTTCGGGTATGTAGTCAACCGGGGCAGGGTGGGATCGAAGTAATCGTCTTCGGTTTCGGTGTTCGTATAATTGGAATGTTCAATTCCAAGGTAAGTTCGTTTAATTCTCAATTATACTTCACACCTTAACCGAAGACGATTACTTATTTACTTGCAGATGTTTAGAGTGAAGTAAGAAATAAAATAAATTGAAATTTTATTAATTAACACACTTATATGTTGCGTAAGCAAAAAATACTTATAGAAATTTTTCATTATAATTTGAGGTAAGTATTATAATTTTTACTAAATATTTATAAACTATAGAACTAGGACTTAAATGAAGCACTGAAATAAAGTATAATTTATCATCTTCTTTACATAGGAGCTTTAATTATCAATAAACGATCTAATTTAACTTAAATATTGACTCTGAATAATTAGTAGCTGTTGTTGAAGCATGTCGGGTACTGTGCGTGTGCACTCCAAAAATACCTACATCTGTACCACTAGCCTTAAGCTTAAGCCTTTGTCCAATGACCTAATCCTTGTGAGCCAACTTTCTTTTAAGGTTTTCTAATCAGCAAATGATTTTTATCAGACTTTTATCGATGTATGATTTTACTGCTAGAGCTGGACATATCTCAGGTGATCCCTGAATATATGGTGAAATCTTAGATCGAGATATCTTACTGAGGTTCTCTCATGAGACTCTTATTAAGCTGATGCTGATGATTAATTGATAAATTTTCATTTTCATATGGGAAATTATGTGATAGATGATTCAATACGAATAAAAGGTTGCATTTGAAATCGTACTTAGGTCTAGGTGGCCGAAATCTGTAAGAACCCTTAAGGAGCCTGCTGTAGTAAATCTTTTTCCTAAAATGATTGAAAGTGCTGAGCGATGGGTGTTGACGTGGATGATTATTAATAGAAATTTACATATTTTTTTTTTGAAAAATTACCACCATGCATTTAAACTTTAATTATTGTGAATCGTTTGCGAACGTGGGCATAACTTCAAATCAGGCAAATTGCCTGGTTGTGTATTTTTTGGATTTTATAACAGGTAACTTGTCCTTATTAATTTCATTTGATTTTTCTATTGGCCTATCTTTTAAGGGCCCGTTTAGCTCTCGTTAATAGTTTTAAATATAAAACTAAGAGATACCACCGAGTCGTAGACAACGAGAAAAAAGCGTTTGGGTTAATTTGACTTCTAACTTAATCACATATAATATTAATAACAATAATCCTGTGGTTCTGTGTAATTTAGATACAATATAATTGAAATGGCAATGTATAAGAATAAACATCTAAAAGTATATTTTAAGTTAAAATGGAACTTTTAGAGTTCAAGTTTTCATAATAGGGTGTGGACGTTTTACCACAGAATAAAGAAGAGTCCGTATTACTAAATTCAAAAAGTTGATTGTTTATCATTGCGAGATCTTACCGCTTTAAGCAATTGACACAAAAAAGATGGTCTCCTGTATGTCTAGAGTTGCCGTATAACCATAAAGTACATTAAATATCTGATTTTATCAATCAATTTAAAGGGAGCCACAACATTTCTTAAAATGTTCGACATCTTTACGTATAAATAAAAAATCATATCCCGTTTGTTTGTGTCCGCGGAATTCGAAAATTTTTTAATGGAGTGACTTAAAATTCATACACAATGTTGCATTTGTTTATAAGAGTGTTATTATTATTTACTTTTTATCTCTTAGTTCCCACGGGAAAAGGCGCTTCGCAAGTCAGACACAGCAAGTAAATGAAATTAATGCTTTTTTTTTAATTAAATCAACACTTTCCATTAGACTTGGGTAGTATTGATATATGTGTTGCAAATTGTTATGAGCACGGGGTCTTAGAAGAGTTCAAACCTGATTGTAACAATTCAGTATCCTTTTCACTTCTTTTAAGCTGTTACTATATGACATGATTCACAGTAAAACGGTATTTGTTATATAAAGCCACTCTTTAAAATATCTTAAGTTTCTAAAGCGAAAATTTATAGATAATGGTACATAACCTTTGATGTAAATAGCTTAGAGTTGTTGTACTTGTGAGTACCACGGCACCATCGGCAGCACGGCCGCAGCGTCGCCGCTGACCGGGGGCTTGGCTGCTATTGTTCCAGGTTTCCCCGTTAGTTCAAAGCTCGACAAAATTAACGACGTCGTGATCAATCAGCTGTACATACTGTGGCTTACTGAGTTTACCGCAGGAAGACGGACGTGTTGGAACTAAATAATATATCTTGTGTATTTGAGTATTTCTCACTATTGTTAACTTATAATAGAAAATTTTTTACGGCGATAAAAGGCTAATTAGGTAATTTACCAATTGTCTAGAAACAGTTGTACTTAAATGTTTTTCTGCTTCCTAATGTTTTGCAACGTTTGATTTAGCGAGTGCTAAGTTAATCTTAAGATTTAATAGATGCGATTTTGTACAAAGTACGTAAAATAAACTTTAAAAGTTCCTTTATAACCTTTAGATACGCAAGGCGTTAATCAAATAATATAAAAAAATCGTGTTGCTATACATAGTGTGTAAATTGTCTAAAAAAAATTTAATTTTGTGTTGGGTCGAATCCCGATAGCTGCAACATGTAGGTTTTCGTTAGCTGTTTCCATGTTCCAGTTGTAAAGGTATGGCAACTCAGCATGGGATCTCATTTGTAATAGCGGCACTAATTTTTAGGTAAGTTGGTATTCGTATATTTTCCACATATACACACGTCATAAAATTAATGTTGGTGTGCTTGTTAAATCATAACCAACCACATACGATAATCGTCTCGGGATATTTTCAATAATAGTGTTTATTTTATGACAAAATATTGTAGGTATCCAACACAATATAAGTCTTGATATTAAAGTGATGGTATCTATCGATTATACGTCGTAATATTGCAACGATTATTTCTCCACACACGCTATACGTTGGAACATTGCAACGATTATTTATCCACACACGCTATACGTCGGAATATTGCAACGATTATTTATCCACACACGCTATACGTCGGATTATTGCAACGATTATTTATCCACACACGGTATACGTCGGGATATTGCAATGGTTATTTATCCACACAATTTATAGGTTGGGATACTGCAACGATTATTTATTCATACACGGTATACGTCGTAATATTGCAACGAGTATTTATCCACACACGCTATACGTCGGAATATTGCAATGATTATTTATCCACACACGCTATACGTCGGAATATTGCAACGATTATTTATCCACACACGGTATACGTCGGGATATTGCAATGATTATTTATCAACACAATTTATAGGTTGGGATACTGCAACGATTATTTATTCATAGACGGTATACGTCGGAATATTGCAACGATTATTCATCCACACAATATATAGGACGGGATACTGCAACGATTATTTATTTACACACGGTATACGGGAATGATTGTATTTGTTTTATGAAAGAATGTAGCTATACACACACGATATAGGTACGTCGAGATATTCCAAAGCTTGAATTTATTTTATGACAAAATGTAAGTAGGTGTGCACACGTAATATACGCAGAGATATTTTAATTTAGATGTTCACATACACACATCAAAAGAAGCTTGTGCCCACCTAGAGAACTGTAATTAGGTACACTTATAAAAGTGTTGCGTTTTTTTTTTTTTTAAGTTTTTTCTTAAGCATTTGTTCATTAAAACAAAAAAAATAATCGTAAAACTTCTCTTCTTTCTGGTATGGTACGTATTTAAATTTATTTTATCATTACCATAAAAAATATTAAGTTTTCCAAGCGAACGCAAACCATGTTGCTTTGTTTTCTTGTTACATTATAACAATGTGTTACTTACATTTGCTCCAACAATATTTAATGTTCAATAAAAAAGTTACTCAAGACGGTAGATGTAAACTAATTGAACATTTATTGGAGTAATTTTGTTGCATCCTTTACTCTTGTTTATAACAAATCACTTTGAACCTTACCTTACAGTTCTTGATAACTGACTAAATAATTAGGCGAATGTGCAATAAAACAATGTATGCGTAGATCGCAAAATTCTCCTTCGTTTTATCACGTTATGGCAGTCAGAAGCATGCATATTGGTAGGTAGTAGGAGCTAGCTACTTACTATGTTATTTTCTAGGTAGGTTGACAAAACATAACAAAACATATAGGTTGAAAAATAAATTCTCGTCACGATTTACGTGGGTTTTTTACTCTCTATCGGTGTAACAATAGCTTAAAGTGAGCGTGAGCTCCAAGTTATACACGAGTAGGTGCGGAGTAAGAGTGAGGTTAAGTTAAGACACTCGAATTCTGACGTAACGGACCTGATAAGAGGTAGTCAAAATAACAAAACTGCATGTATCGGTGAGATCACTGTGTTCTCATCTCATGACGGGAGTCCGGACCATCCCGATTTGTTGTCTATGAAACACGTGAGTTCTCCAACGTCTCTTTCAACTTTTTGTACTCCTTGCGCAGGCTGGATTTGGATCTTTTTCTTTTGCTCATGGTTGTTCACCATGAGGACAAACTTGCCTATCACTGAATTATATTAAACCGAACGTGCGACTTTGACAACACAAAAACGCGTAATGGCGCGCCCGTCCGGCGCCCGGGAGGGAAAGAGAAGGGAGATATTGCTTCTTTTATTAGGACTAGGTCTCTAAACGTGTGACTAAGACAGCATCATCTCGTGTGCTGCTGCAAGTAAATAAGTGATCGTCGTCGGTTAAGGTGTGAAGTATAATTGTGCCTCATAGTTACTTGTAGATAAAGGTAAAGTCAATGTTAAGCGTTATCATTGTTGACATAGAACTTAAGCAGTTAAAAGCTGACATGGATTAAGTTTCCTTAACATAAAATGTACCTGTTTATATATTTGGGCACCTTCAAACATTCGACTTTTTTTACAAATTTATTGATTACTGATTGGTAGCGGTGTGCAGATTGGTATTTTTTTTGTGCAGTTAGTATTTAAAAGTATGTTTTAGAAATATTAATTTATTAAGTATATGTAGATCAGTTTAATAAATAAAAAATTTAGTGTTTAATATTTTTAGTGCTTATACAGTCCAGCCATGAGCTAGTGTTTGGGTTCAGAATATTTATAGTTTTGCTGACTTCTTGTGTTGAAGCTGGTGTTAACTGAGAAAGCGTTGACATGTTCGTGTTAAATACAGTGTAAACAATTTGACGAACGTCTCTCTTTTTGTGCATGCAACAATAAAGTATGGCATTGTCATACATACACTCAGCCGTCAGAAAATACGAAGCTTGATAGACGTGATTCCAATGACAACGTAATTTACTTATAGTTTTGAAAAAATTAAAGGGATTTCTAAGTTTCTTTAATATTGACTTTAAGGACCAACTGAAAAATGAAATTGGCTTAATAGGGCAAAGAAAATAAAAAATAGACTGTTTTTCAAGAAATTCATAAGCTGACTTCAAATCCACTAAAATTAAAAAAAAGCCGCTAAAGCAGATATACTTGACAGAACATTTAGCTACAGTTTCTTTGCCTTAATGTAGGATGCCAACAGAACCTTTATACCTTGCCCTGCAATCGATTTCAAGGGGATTTAAACATTTAGGTTCTGTCATTAACCTGCTTTAGGGGCTTATTTTTTACTTTTTAGTGAATTCGAAGTTGATTTGTATTTTAGTTGAAAAAAGAGTTTATTATCAATTTATCAGTAATTTCAGCCTATGACTTATTTACCTAAATATTTAAAAAAAATCTGACAGCATGTTTAATTAGGGCCATTTTTGAGCGGTATATTTAAAAAACCGGAATTATTTTATTTATGTATTCCATGATGATTTAAAATTCCCTTTTTGACGACACCTCATTCCACAACATTTTGTCATCCCTACTTTTTATATATGGGAGGCAGCCTTTATTACTTTACTTTAAAATGTTCATTTTTATTTTTGGAGATGGTAGTTTACGTAGCTATACGTGTGCCAAATTTTAGTTGGTAGTCCCTATAGTATTTGATTAAAATGGCTATCACATAAGGACTGACAACCGACGAACGGATATAGCAAAACTAAGGGTACCTTTAGTAAATTTGACTACGAAACGCTAAAAGGTAATGGTATCCTATCGAAATATGAATTTGAAAACCTGAGAGAAGTTTGGCATAGACAAGGTGGCTTTTCCGCAAACAGCTAAGATCTTATAAAAAACTAAGTTGTGTCAAACATGGTATACAAAAGCAAATAAATATGTTATAAAGTGAAGATTTTTTATCATAATATGTAAAACTTTTGTTTGATATGTCGGAACGAAAATATGCAAACAAAATATTTAAGATTGAAAACAAACAAAAGACAACACTTATTCAATTAAAACGGATCTATCTCACTTGATCCACTGTCCAGATCCATCATGGATCTAGTGGGATATTATTTTCTTAATAGATACATTTTCAAAAATTTGTATCTACTGAGAAATACTTGTCTCGCTAGATCCGTTAACCAGATCTAGATTTAAAAGTGTGGGTCTACTAAGGAATTCCTTTCTTACTAGATTCAGTTGTGGATCTGAATCTAGTAAAAGGAATTCCTTGAAAAAAGGAACTTGCTTTCTAATACTATTTAAGGGACTCGTATCCCCCCTGTCATATTCTTATTTTTACCAAATTTAAAAAAGGAGAAAGTTCGCGAAAGGTCTGCAGGTACCCATATAAGAGATATTATTAATTCAAAAATAAAAATTAAACGAATTTATAAAAGGAGGATCCATACTAATACTAATATTATAAATTCGAAAGTGTCGGTGTCTGTCTGTCTATCAATTCGTAAAATTTTACTGTTGGACCAATTGTGATGAATTTAATATGGAGATAGTTTGAACCGCAAAAGACAAGAAAAATACTGTTTTTCTTAATATATTTTTTATTTTATTTTATATATTAAAAAAAAAAACTTTTGATCTTACACGTGTGGTTATTTTACAAAAGTTATAGATCTCCACAGCAATAATAGTTCTCATCAAGATCTTTATTTCGGATGACAGCTGTCAAACTAGAAAGGACTATATCTCTGTAACTATTGATCTTAGACTAGTAGTTTCTCCATATATATAACTTTCTAGTTTGACAAGTGTCATCCGAAATAAAGATCTTAATGAGACATATATATAACTTTCTCATCGATCAAGTTGGCTTGGTTAAGGTTGCGCAGGGCATACGTCGTATATTTCTAAATTACTTATTTCGACGTTAATGGCTCTGCCAAGGTCTATTGCGAGCTGAGAGAGGTAAGATTTGGTCTCCTTCTTCTTTCTCTTTGCACAAGGACTTTTGAGTTGGTTATTCCAATTTTTATTTTGATTTTAGGATTGGTACAAGGATTAAGTTATAGGAAAAAAACGTACTAGAAAAATCATGCTTCTTCCAGCTGTTTGCACAAGGACTTTTGAGTTTGTCGTTCTAATTTTTTGAGTTCGGGATTGGTACAATGACTAGGTCATATAGAGAAGAATGTACTGGAAAAATCATCCTACTTTTTTAGTTTTGTTTTGTCTTGAAATTAAAAAATATAAAGAACGTGAATAACATTTTTTACACGGTTTGTACTTACTTAAAATTTAATCGTAAATAACACACCGCAATCCTTATATCTATTTCATCAAAATATCGTAAATCTGGATAGAATGACACCACGTTTAATAATTCAGGAAATACTCGTGACGATACACGATGTTTCTCTCAGCAGACTTGCTAATTTAGAAAGGTATTTGTAAGACGCACGTAGCAGTGGAATATGCGGAGTCGGTAAAGGGTAGAGCGGTCTATTGCGTACGTACAAATTGTTTTCAGATAAAAGTTATTGATATAGTGTACTGATTATATTTGTAGAAATATAAAACTTCTTATGAATACACACTACTTATATATATTTTTAAATTAAAATTTTATATTTAAAGCTACGTGAATACGTTAATAAAATATTATGTTCTACTTAAAAATATTGTAAAATTATTAAAAGTTTTATACTTATGATTTTTTTTCATGAAATCTGTCTTTAGTTGTCAACTGACAGGAGTTTCATTCCCCATCATATTAAAGTGGTTGAAGTTAGGCAACAATACCTTTGCTTCTGACACATAACATACCGTATTACAATTCTATACCTCTACTAGGTACGAACCTAAGTAACCATTCCTTACCCATGTTCATAGTACAGGCACAATATAAGAATTATGAGCTAGGTTGAAGGTTTTGAACACAATCAGTGAAAAGATTTATCTTATAACCATTGTTAGGAATATACTTAGGTATAAACTAATGAACTGTTATAATTTATTAATGTAAAAAGCAAAAGTAGATCTGAGAGTACAATATAATAGTTTCAAGGTACGTAGAGATAAGAGGTAGAGGTTGACATAGATTGACATAAAAAATGTGTGGTATAACTTCAACCACCCTTATTTTCAGCAGATGTTTTTTTTGGTTATATATTTTAAAATATAAGGAGACTGAAAAGTCCTTTGTTACACGGAACGCTAAACAAAGGCGAAGCGGCCACGGTCACTTTTTAAACATATTTATTTGCTGATACTAACTTTACTTACCGTACTCTGACGTTGTAACTTCTCAAACTATAATTTGGTTACTTGTCATGTATGTTACACTGGTGTGTAACACAACGTATCCTTTATATAAATATAATTAAACTTATATAGGTAAGTACATGTAAATTAAGGTTGATGTTTTAGACCTGATTAGAAAATCTATATATTAAAGATTTAGAAAATAAGATTTTAAAAAAATATGAGAGAACTCATTTTAAGAGAATACGATTCGGAGCACCTCTCAGCGTGCTTCATATAAACTAATTTCTCACTTATTTTTTACACTTTCTGATCAAACACCACGAAATTTTGAAAACATGTTTGAGTAATAAATATCTAGGTCTGCAGTGCAGTGGCAGGTGTACAACGGCAATTTCGCCCGAAAACCGCAAATAAAAATTTAAATATGTAAGCAGATTATCAATTTTGTTTTGTATAGTTGTGATTTTATTTTATTTTCAAAAATGGAGGTATAGATTTTTGAGAGTAATAAGCTGCATGAACATGCACCTAGGGCATGAAAAACAAAATAAGATAGCCGTACATTACACTTAAGACTGCGGTGTAGGCTAGACCGCGTAAATACGCCGTTTTTGGGGTTCCGTACCCAAAGGGTAATTAGCGGAACCCTATTACTAAGACTTCGCTGTCCGTCTGTCCATCCGTCGGTCCGTCTGTCACCAGGCTGTATCTCATGAACCGTGACAGTAGAGAGTTGAAATTAACACAGATGTTTTTTTGTTGCTGCTATAACAACAAATGCTAAAAAACAGAATATAATATATATTTTAGGGGGCTCCCATACATCAAACGTGATTTTTTTTTGCTCGATTTTGCTCGATATTGATAACGGCAACGGGTACGCTTGAAATATTCACAGAAAATTTAGTTATATATTAACTTTAAAAATTAATAATTAATTTAAAATAAAACTAATATTTCGGAGGGCTCCCATAGTCCCATACAACAAATTTGATTTTTTTGCCGTTTTTATAGATAATGGTCTGATCCCAAATTCAGATATAACTTTTAATTTATTTCTATAAACTATTTTTAAAACCAACCGCCTAAGAGCAATGTTTAATTTAGTGCTTCGTAGTCGTTACACTATCTTTGCTTGAGTCCACCAAAAAGCTAAGTTAAGGTTGGCTATGTCTCGTAAAGTGTAATGTGTAAAGTGAATTTAGTAAACCGTGTTATTTTTATTTTTTCAGACTGTGTCCTAGTTTTAACGTGTTTAGGGCTACATTTGAGCGGAATATTCAAAAAAACAGAATTATTTTGGAAAAATTATTTTTATGTATTTGGCAATGATTTAAGATTCCCTATTTGACGATACCACATTCGACGAAATTTTGTCATCCCACTTAACATGTATAGGAAGCAGCATTTATTATTTTACTTGTAAAATGGTATTCCATATTTATGGTGATGGTGACACGTACATATATGTGTGCTAAATTTGAGCTTAGTCGCTGAATAAAATTACTATCACATACGAAATGTCGAACGGACGAACGGATATAGCAAAAACCTTTTAGTTCTGAAATTGACTACGGAACGCTTAAATATAATGATGTACAAACCTAACCAAAGTTTGGCACAGATAAGACAGCTTCGCCGTTAACAGTTAAGATCTTATAGAACGCCAAGTTAAATAAGAAAGTAAATGGTATACAAAATAAATAAATTATGTTAGTGCAGATTGTTTATCATATGTGAAACTTTTATTAGATATACCGAAATGAAAATGTGCAAACAAAAAATTTAAGATTGAAAACAAACAAAACACAACACTCATGCAATAAAATTAACATTTTTTTAGCTGGACGATGCTGAAGCTGTCGGAGTAGATGAAATTATTGTGCCCATCGATGGCTAGTCCGTGGCAATCTGGGGCATCGACTACTTTGGTTAGTGTCGCGTCCTCCTCGACGCTGTAGATGCCGCCCCGCAGAGTGTCACACGCGTACGCAACGCCGAGGGGACCCACCGCCAGCATTACCTCGTCTTTGCTACTTTCTGTGCACTGAACTCGCCCTGTTTTTGCCTTTAGTCGACACAGTGCAGTGTCATTTTGGTACACCCAGTCACCGGTTTTATCCACCACCATCCTACGAACTGCGGTGTCTGCGACCTGCGGAATAGGACGCGATACTCCGCGTGACCAGGAGTGCACCCGCCATGTGGGTATAATGGAGTAATAAATTTCATCCTTGCTAAAGTGCACAAATTCAACATTCTCTTTCTCTAATCCTATCATTTCGAAGCCTCCCTTGTTTGAGTCAAAATGATAAATACCGCCGCGGCCATGCTGGTTGGTGCATCCAACGTACAGCTCTCCGCGGTGCTGGTCTACTGTGTGCGAGCACCATACGTTCACAAAGTTATCAATATTTTTGTACTCTTTTTTTCTTATGTCTAATGAAGCTGATACTCGGTCTCCCAGATCATAATGATTAAAATGTAAAATTTTACTGTCCCAGTCGACAACCATTTTGCGTGGGTCATTTAAGCCCCTGACGAGAACCACCTTCTTGTAGGTGTCGCCATTTGTCCCAACGACATCGCAGTCCCTTTCCGCCAGGGTCCCGCACACGAACAGGAGCAATAAAGACGCTACTTTACACCACATCTGTAACAATGTGCATATTTTCATATAAGGAGTAATATATATTTATTTACGGCTAGTCTTACAAAAAATCTTTACAGGTATTTTTTTTGTTGATACGTTATTCGACAATATTTTATCATACCCGCTTGACATGTATGGGAGCCTTTATTTTCAACCGACTTCAAATAAAGGTGAAGGTTCTCAATTTGGTTGTATGTTTTTTTAATGTTTGTTACCTCAGAACACCGTCATTCATAAACCGATTTCGATTTTATTTACGTATAGGGAAGAATTAACAAACCGCAACAAATCTGTAGCAGACCACAGAAATCTTTGCATGCGATTCTATCTCGCAGTAAGAGCAATTTCGTTGTGTCATTCACACCTTACTTATTTTGAAAAAAAAAATGCACAGCATTTTACCGAAGTGCACGGCACGATGACCATTTTGTTCATTAAATGCATTTGACATTGCAAGAGAAAGCTGATTATGACGTTTTACTTTTAAGGGTTCCATATTTTAAACCGAATGTAGTTCTGTCATATCTGTGCGTCAATCTGTTTGTCAAATATAAGGCAATCGTCGTTCGTCGAATCGTTCTTCCATTTGTCTATTTTAGGGTAATAAATAGTTTCGTTATATCTGTCCGTAGGTCCTTAAGTGGTAGATATGTATATACCTACGTAGACAAATGTTAAAAATTAAATTGAACGCTTATAGTTTTGTCATGTATTTTAAATAATTTGTTTTTAGGATTTCGATTCTTTTATATTAAAAAATGAAAATAGTTCTAATTTTCTTTAATATTGACTTTGAAGATTAATTAAAAAATAAATTTTGTTTAATAAGGAAATTAAAATTAAAACAATTAATATTTTCTTAACGATAACATTTATCGAACTTAAAATCCACTAAAAAGTAAAATATAAGCCTCTTAAACAGACTTATTGACAGAAAATTCAGCTACATGTTTTATTTGCCTTCAAATCGTCGACGTCGTCTAATCTAAGTAACGTCAAATGCAATTGTGACAGTATTCCCCCAATACTATGGTCGGTTTTCCTGGTCCAATGCCTACCAAAGCTTTCTTTTTGCAAAGCTCTCCGTGAAGCTTATTACGAAAAGTCTTCAGCACTCACGTCTCGCATTCTGGGGCAAAATGTATGGAAGTTCATTTTAATTCTTGAAACTAGATTTTTCGCAATAAACTCTTGTGTAAGTTAACGACTTTAATAAAAAAAAAAACTTACACATATTTTTTTACAAGCCATAACAAGTTTATTTTTAACAACATACTTGTTAGTTTTATGTAATTATGGCTTCTAATTACTATGCAGTATAGAGGTTGCTTATTTTTAACTCTAAAATATGACTATTGTCTATTATATTTGTCGTTGCCGATAATATTGCCAAAAAACGGGTTGAGAATCCCAAACTTTGTGTAAAAGTCCAAAAACAATATAGATAAATCAGTAAGTATATTAAACTTCAATAGTTATAATACTTTAAAATAATGACGTTTTTTGAAATTAACCGAAAATTGTGCTTACCTTGAACCCAGTTCCTTGAGTGACCGCGCACTGACTGAACAACTGAACAATAAAGCCTAAGACTATATTTATACTGTGAATAAAAAGATAACATTTATGCCATACAAAAGATAAGAGTAACCTTTACTTATTTGTTAAATAACTATTATAACATGGATCCGCCGTCTTCTATAATTACCTGGTATTGAGAGACTGGTTTTTGAGATCAAGTAGTAATATGTTATAATAACGTTATCATAGGTCAATTTTTTGTAAAATGAATAACACTTCAATAAGTCTAACATTTTTAGCGTTTTTGTTCAAGCGCATTTTTACACGCCTTATAAAGATAAAATTCTTTAAAAACTATTTCAAACCGGTGCTGTGTCAAAACACAGCGGGAGATTCGGCTGGCGTTGCTGTCTCTAGAAGTTCATAAGCCGAGTGGGCCAGTCGGTATACCAGCAGTGGTGCCTAAACAGTGTGATCCTGGGTTATGTCAAGTACTCATTCTACTATTCGCGCTTTACTACTACACTTGTCAATTTTGGGCTTCATGGTAGACTGCGAATGTGCACCCGGTGCCCAAAAAGGGCGATAGATCAGATCCATCGAATTACAGGCCTATCACTATTACCTCTCTCCTCTCTTAAGTGATGAAGCGTGTGATCAACACACAGCTTCTAAGATACCTAGAAAAACACGACCTGATCAGTAACAGTCAATATTGCAATGTTGCTCGACTGGTGACCTTCTGCGTATCTCACACACCGATAAGCACAAGCTATTTATATTTAGGGGGAGGCACTGGCATGTAGCCTGGACATAGCGGAGGCGTTTAATCGGGTCTGGCACCGGGTCTTCTATCGAAGTTGCCATCTTACGGAGAGCCCGAGGGTTTGTGCAAATGGGTGGCTAGCTTTTTGTCCGGTAGACGCATACGAGCCGTATAGTTGACGGTACATGTTCTGATAGAATGCTTATTATGTGTGGCGACCCGAAGACTTGCTCAGTTATAAAGACTTTAGATATAAAGTCACTTTATTCGTTATAGATTGCTCAAGACAAATTGATACAATGATAACTGGTCTGGTAGAAAAATACCAGATCTATTTTCTGCGTATTGTTTGTTATGAAACGATTGCATATTTGAATTTAAACCATTAACTGGTATAGTAAATAAAGTATCATGAATTTTACTGAACCTATTTTCGTAGACTTTTTAAAGATTTCCGTAGTAAATTTGTAGTCAAAGAATTTGCTTTGGCTATTTCAGAACATACTCAAGTATTTTCAACTAAGTATTCTAATCACAGTATTAAGAGGATACACTTCGCGGCACCTCGCAGCAGACTTCATACATGGAATTAGCATCATGCTTAACGATGTAGGCTTATTACATCTGCATTTTCTCTGAATTTCATAGGTACCTCATTTACCACTCTACCTTAAAATAAGTACTTACGGTTGTTATAAAGTTTTGGAATATAAATATATATTTCTACAATATAAACCATTTTCATGCAAAAGAAGCCCCACCATCAGGTTTGTTTTTCCGCAGTTGGATGGTCCGCATGTCAAACGTCGAATAGTATTAGGTAAAAGTTTACCATGGCGTGATGCCACTTGATCCGAATCAGAACATATTTTTGAAGTGAAAACTTCTGTAGCGGCGTTGTGCACTTTTTTTGTGATATGTAAAAAAATATTAAACTCGCGTCAGGACACGTGACCCGATCGAAAATTCGTAAGACGGAACTAGTTTTTATTTTTAGTGTATGGCGATTACAAGTAGTACATGGAGGTTGGATATGGGATTTAAATTCTATGACAGATTGAGATGTCAAATATACTACGTCAAAAAAGGAAATAAACAAACTATTATTATTTATAATAAATAAATATGTATACGAAGTGATGCGAAGTAAATAGCTAGTATAGGAAAAAATAAATAGTTAATATTCAAGTTTACACTTATGCATTAAAACTTAACTTAAGTGGCTGCTTTACGAATTTCATGATGTTCCGTTGGACGAAAATTTAGCAATTAAATCACTTATTGGTATGGAGTCATAGTTATATTAATTGAAGAGACATTGACTGTTATCACCACAGCAAGAATGCAACACAAATTACATCTTTAAATGCATTTTTTATATCATGTAATGTTTTGCAATATAATACGTTAATATTAAGCTCATATTAACATAATAAAACTCTTTTTTATGATAGGGACTAGCTTTAGATTTAAGAAACTCTAATAACAATAAGTGTTAAATTGTAATAAGTTCGGTAAAACTAGAGTAGGTTTGTTTCATTTCCCCTCTTTACTATTTGTTAATATCAAAAATAATATTGTGTGAGTACCGACATGTTGTCGACTTAGTACGCACGACTATCCCCAAAAAAGTGGGAATTTAACTTTAATGTATATATGTAAAACATATGCCATTTGTTGGGCAAAAATGTACCGAACTCCTATATAGCGTTCTATATAGACCGTATGCACGGTCGCTAGGCTACAGGTAAAATAGGTAGCGTGTTAGTTAGATCCATTTTTGAGATTTAGCACAAAGTCTGTAGTCGTTCAGTGTAGGCAGAAAACCCTGAGAGCTAGATTTCCAGCTCTTCTCTCACTACGGCCTAACCTTAGACGATCGAACATTCCACTATATGTTGTTAGAACTGTTTCCAAAAGCTCCAGCCTAGGACATCTAAATCGTCATTATAAACCGTTTGGCTATAAAAGCTAAAAATGTAAAACAACGTTATTTTATAGTCAAGCCACGGATCGTGTGACTGTAATGGCAATAGCCGATAGAAACCTCAACTGTCAGTAGCAGATTATAGCTATGCAGATATACCTATGCTTTCGATATATGTCTATATCGACTACTATATGTTATCTTTCACTAAGTTTTTATGTGGGCTAGATTTTTAGTCACCACAGTTAGTACAGTGACTTAAGCACTAAATCTAGAAGGTTCTATGCAACAACCTCTCCCTCTGATGGGGTTTTTTATTTTTTTTATATAAATATAGAACGAAATTTGTTTTGTATTCAGTCATTCAAGAGACAGCAAGAAAATACTAGCTATGCTAGCTGAACTATAATATTTTTGTACAAATGTGTTAGAATGTAAGAACTAGAAATAAGTAAAATAAAATCGGTCCGAGGGTTTATGCAAATGGGTGGCTAGCTTTTTGTCCGGCAGACGCATACGAGCCGTGTAGTTGACGGTTCATGTTCTGATAGAATGCTTAATGCTGGTGTCCCGCAAGGCTCTGTACTGTCTTCTACGCTGTTTCTACCGCATATCAATGACATTGTGGACTTCAACAACATATATATATATATGTATATATATTGCTATGCAGATGACAGTACTGGAGACGCTTATGACACGGGCTGTGCTAATATCCCTCGTTCCGTTGTGGAGGAAAAGCTTGTCTCAAATCGAAACCTCTCTGTCCAACGTCTCTGACTGGGGACGGGAATACTCTGGGCACCCTGACAAATCATGGCGCTTTTGACTCGGTTCAACGACGGGAATTGTCGACGATCCCAAATCGAGCCCTTAAGTCTGAGGAGAGACTTTGCCACCCTGTGTGTGTTATTATGTCCATAGCTACTTTCTACCATCGCACCGCTCGCCGTCAGCAGGAAATGCTTGGGCTGTGGAATGAGGGAGCTGCCAAGGTTTTATAAAAGGACAGCAGAATGGGCTTCTTCAAGAAAGAAGTTATAAGATTTCGGAATGGTTGGCAACGCGTAAGCTTGTTTGCTACCTTAGTGGTATAAAAAATATATAATCTGTGCCAGTGCTAGCACAACGGCTAAAATAAAGTGCAACAAACTATTCTAATCTTCTGACCTTAGGTGTTTGGTCGCCAGTGTTGTTGTAAGTTCACATTATTTTAAATGGTGACTGTAGTTCGAATTTTTAACTCCCGGGTCAGAAAATTTTGTTGCACTTTAGTTTAAATGAAATGTTTAGCGGAACGATGTTTAAAGTATTTATCGGTTTCTGAAAACGATAAGCTTTAGCAAAACATAGCAAAATTTTGTTTATTGCTTTTTATCGCATGATAAAGTTATCTATATAATTCCACTTCAATATAAACAACCTTGTGATTTTACTCTCTTCAAAATAATGAAGATAAACAGGTATTTTTGCTCATATTACGAAAAGTTTATGTATAACTAAATGATAAAGCTTTGCAAATACATAATTATAAATGATTAATTCATATTTGAACATGTTGTCTTCGCTCTAACGAGTTCAGTCCTCTTTATACATAAATAGTCAAAGAAATATGAGTATTGAGGTAATTGTTGCCGAAATATTAGGAACCTAATAAATATAAGTACTTTTATATAAGATTAATTTTTAATTTTGTCATCATCGTCTCAGCCGGAAGATGTCACTGTTGGACCACAGTAGAACTAGTAAAATATATTCAACAGTGTTCCGATTTCGCGTCAACACAAGCTCGCAGCCGATCGCTTTATCCTTACACATACTATTACGTGCCTTCTCCTTCGTGCGGTGGCAAGCAATTACAGCGGTGGGTAAGTATGACAGTGAAAAACGAATCTAGCGCTATCTCGCTTCATTGGCCTTGGAGCAGAAACGTTGTTCGGGAGTTAGCTTCCCCCAGATGTTTCCAAAACGGTTGGTTTTTAACCACCTGCTTGCACTGCCTTCCAGCGGATTTAACAAGGCCTTGGACCGTCCGACGCTGCGTCTTCCGACCTGTTGTCTGCGCTCTAAACCATTTTTACTTATCGTTTATCAGTTCAACAAGTGATATGGCCTGCCCATTGCCACTCTAGCTTGCTAACTGTTTGAGCTAAGTTCAAAATTCAAATATTCAAATGACAATGAATTTAGTTCTTCAGTGAATTTCCTCGTTCTGGATTTCATCGCGCAAAAAACACCTTAGTCTGTGGTGTCTGCGTACCGTCAGGACCGTTGGCTTGTATAAACCAATACCGCCTCAGTAGTAAAAAAAACCCACCAAGAATAGTTCTTTTCATAGCTCGCTGCCCGACTTTAAGCTTATTTTGATCATTCTTCTATTACAACAACAACAACCGGTGCGGTCTCGCCACGGACAGACAACTGATATTAACGAAATATTATTGAAGTACAAAGAAATATTAGCGACGGACCACACGAAATACAAAAATAAGTTTAACATATAAGAATAAAATAAAGTCACAACAGCTAGGGTCTAAAAGTATGACATTGCAATGCAAAATAAAGTAAATAAAGATAAGGCTCACTCAACTATGTAAATTTTAGAGTAAAACGTTAAGTAAACCAAACTATAACTTAATGTAAGGAAGCGCACGTACTTAGTGTTTTAGGATTGTATGTAATATTTCTTGTATGACTACTAGTAACTATAGGTAATTTCAGTTAGGATTTAATATGTAGGATTGTCCAGAAAATAGTGGCTTAGGTAAATAATCTTTAAAATAAAATGTAATGTTTTTATATGTAAAGCAGGGTTGAGTTAAAAATAAGTAGTGTAAATTGTAATGCAAGTAAATTCTTGTACAACGTAGAAAAATATCGATAATGTTTAGTTAAAAATCTATCAGTGTAAATTTGTATGAAAAGCAAGAGCGTGAATTTTCAAAAAATAAGCAATACGTTAAAGATTACGCTCTTAACCCTTTTATCTAGTTCAACAAACTCCCGCGCACTTTGCCGTAGAGCTACCGTCGTAGGTTCTTCTCTGCTCCGCCTTTCGGCGATCGAGGTACGGGTTTCGGGTGGAACTGCTTTTTCCCCCCATGACCCGGGCAAAAGTACCAAGGGCAGAAGTACCCTCGGGGATTAAAGGACACCTACTTTACAGGTTCCTATGCGGAGAATGAAAGAATAGATTGGAATAAGATTTAAAATTTTGAAAAAAATTTAAGAAGACGACGCGATTAGCGAACAAGTAGGAGATGTGAAGAGATAAATGGAACAATGCTTATTTAGGGAGAATGGACTGAGGTATAAATAACCAACCGACTTATTAGCTATCCACCGGGATAAGCTCTCGGGGAAGTGGACGTTCTTCTGGAGGACGGGCGTGTAATGGGGCGATGTCCCTAAGATGGATATGGTGGCTGTTGTCCGCGCTGTCAAAGAGTCGTCTAGACAACCTTGCAATGAACTCATCGAGTGCTTCGGTTTTGGTGTCTCTAGCTATTGTAGAGTTACGGACGTAGCGGCCGGCTCCCGTTATTAGGCGCAGCGACTTATCTTGAACAATTTGGAGATTGTTCTTATTGGTGGAGGAAAGCAGGCCGTACCAAGCCGGAGCTGCGTAAGTAAGCCTTGAACGGACATACAATTTATAGAGGCGTTGTTTTGTTCTGAGTTGCAGTGCAGAAGAAAATAGCAACCTTAGAGCCGCCCTGGCTCCGGTCGCACGAGTGGACACATGTTTAGCCATCTCAGGCATGCGGAGAGAACGGTCTTTAGTGCAGCCAAGGTATTTTACGCTGGCTTGCCACTCAATTGATTGGCCACGGAAAACTAGCTTTGGTCGAAAGCTTTTTCCATGTCTAGAAACACTCCGACCGTGTACCTGCCCTTGTTGAGCTCGAAGGTCATATGGTGGAGTACCCGGGCAAGCTGTAGGGTGGTACTGTGCTGGCTTCTGAAACCAAACTGTCCAGGCCTTAGCTGGATATGCGGGGATATCCTACATGGTAGAAGGCGTTCGAACAGTTTGGCAAGATTGGACAGTAAGGTGATTGGGCGATAGTGCTCAGGACGTTTACGGTCTTTACCGGGTTTCGGGAGAACAATGATTTTCCAGACTTTCCAGGCGGAAGGGAAGTGACCAGTGCGCAAAATACCATTAAAGATACGCGTAAGTGCCACCAGGCCCTTTCTTGGCAGCATTGTGATTGCGGCGTTTGGAATTTTGTCGGGGCCGGGATTTTTGTGCTTATTAAGGTTTTGAGCCTCTTTTCTAACCTCTTTAGCAGAGATAAAATAATCGCCTTTTACAGGTGATAGCTGACCTGCTAAGCCTTGCTGTACACGCTTATTAACATGTATTGTATGTGATTGGTCGACAATGAGGTTAGGGGTGAATTGGTTTTCAAAGTGATCTGCCAGTAGCTCTGCTCGCTCCTCAGTAGAATAGCAGCGATTGCCCGCTTAGTCGATAAGGGGACAAATTGGAGCCTTGGTGTTTGTGACTTGACGGGCTAGTTTGTATAAGGATGTGTCATCGTCACTGGCTTTGAAAATTGTTTTGTCCCATTGGTCTTGACGGAAGAGAGCTAGCTCTGAGTGCAGTGTAGCACTAATTTTGTTTAGCTCTCTCTTGACAATAGGACAACGCGTTTGGCACTATAACTTTCTCAGTCCCCTTTTTTTACTGAACATATCTCGAAGGTGGACGGGAAGTAGTTGTTTGCCTGATTTGGAGGCTGAGGTTTTAGTGGCGTCCTCCAGGGCTTTGAGCACTGCTGATGTGAAGGAATTGGTGGCCATTTCCAATTCCTGTGGAGAGGAAATTCCGCCTGATGGGAGTGTGTAACCGAGGAAATTCTTGTGAAATGTCGCCCAGTCAGTTGCCCTAGCTTAGAGAGCGGTATGCCACTGGCTGCAACTCCGAGAACCAGGAGAATGGGTAGATGCTGAGAGTCCGTGTCGTGCAGGACTTCTAGTGCAATTGGCGAGGAGACTTTGTAGGCTAGCACTCTAGCTCTAGCTCTAGCGCTAGTTCGATTATATCGGGCTGCTGATTGTCTTGAGAGGGGTAGTGAGTGGGGGAACCTGGACCGATGACCTGGTAGTTTTTGTTTTCAGCATCTACCTTGAGCTCGCGACCAGATTTGTGAACCCCATTGCTTGTGTTTGGCGTTGAAGTCTCCTAATACTAGGGTAGGGATGTCTTCGTTCATGACGTTGTCAATGTCACTTGGAACGAAGGGGGTTGCTGGTGGCTTGTAGGCGGCGAAGACTTAAGATTAAAGCTCCGCAGTACCAGTCATAAGTTTTACGCCTATAGAACGGGTGGATGTAAACTGGGGGGAAATGAGATCTCTACGAACCAATACTACTGTTCCCCTGTAAGCAATGTTATTGGGGAAGATTTCATCTCGTCTATAGGTGTAATAATTTGGAATGCAGAACTCTTGCTCAGGCCTAAGCTTGGTTTTACCCAGGAGTATGATGTGGATATCATGATCCTGGGCTAACAGTCTGAGGGTAGGCGTCTTGCCTTTAATCCCCCTAGGGTTCCAGTACTTAACTCGAAGGGTGGCGCGAGAGCTCCATCACAAAGTTTAGTCAGTTCGGTCATAAGATGCGCTAGGCCGTTAAGTAGCGCTGGCAGCGGGTTTTGACCCGCGGCAATGGCTTCTATTCCTATGTTAAGCGCGGCAATGGAGGCTCTTGCTATATTTAAGGTGGCAGGAAAGATATGTGGAGCGCAAAGTGCAGTCTGTATCGACGTTTGCAGCCGATTGCCAGTTGCGACTGGGATAGTGAAATGGGGAGGTTGAGAAGGGCTTACTGGTTGCGATAGAGGGACAGACGCTCTGGGCGCTGGTAACGGAACAGTGGCCGTACCCGCTACGATTGGAATGCTTTGAGCAGGGGCTGTAGAGGCCGCGGGTTTTTTCCTACTGGTAGGTGGGTTTGCAGGGGGAACGTGGAGCCTATAGCGAAATCATACTCCTGCGGTTCAATTGATTGAAGAGGGGTGGGTATGGGAGGGCGGACAGATTGAGATTGAGAACTTAAGCCGGCGTTGGTGGGGGGGCGTGTAGGAACTAACGAGACGCCTCTCCTTCTGGCCTCCCGCCTGAAGACAGGGCATTAGCGATCGTTCGCAGTGTGGGCGCGGGCGCAGTTTTCGCATTTAAGCGAGACAGTCTTTTGGCGGTCGCACTCTGAGGCCGGATGATCTCCACCGCAGCGGACGCACTTAAGTGGGCGGTGGCAATTGGTCGAAGCATGGCCAAACGCTTGGCACCTGTGGCATTGTGCCGGTCCTGGGTGTTAGCGCCATGCCTCGATACCTGGCATGTATAGCAATTCGGTGATTTCATACAAGTTTTGAAGTTCGGCCGCTGTGTATTTATATTGTAGCTGGGCAAAATAAATACAGTTTTCGCGGCCTCTGCGCCCGAAATTTGCCTAAGATGCGTCACCGGAAAGTTAAGTGCGGCGAGATCTACGGATAGCTCGGACAGAGCTGCGTCTTTGGATAGCCCTTTGATGGCTATTTTTTATGGCCGCTCGCTGTCCAAACTGAAGCAAAACCATGAAACAGTTTTGTCAAGCTTGGACAGCTCATCAATGTAGGCGGCCACTGTACGATATTCATCGGGTGACTTCGGAAAGAATTGGACACCTTTGCCGATGGGTCGCGCATTAGCAGCTTCTTTAGGTGTAAAGACCATTGCGGGAGCGACTCCTCCGCGACCTTGTTTGGAGAGGGTTGCGGGTTAGTTGTCGCTGTCTGTCTTATAGCCTGTGCAAACGAGAGTTTAGCTGACGTCGAAGGCTCAGGTGGTTGGGGAGGGATGGTTTTCATTTGTACCACTTCCTCTGGGGGGTTTGCGTTCGGCGTTCGCGGGATCGCTACTTTGGGTTCGAGGCGGGTGAAGAGTGTCTATGGCGTCCCTGGCCAGCTCGCGGGCTCTTACTTCGGGGTCTTTCGAGGGGCTCAGAGAGAAGGGCCTAAACTCCTTCCTCCTGATGCGTGGGTCACGTCGCGGAAGAGGCATTGAAGGGGGGTTTTCACGGGGGGGTTGAGACAGAGCTGGAGTGGCCGACGTAGACGGCCTGGGCGTGGTGGAGATTGTCACTGGGGTAACCTTGTTAGGTGAGGCATTTTTGGGGTCATTACCTTTGTTGGGAGGGGTATCTTTAATAGGCGATGGCGAAAGGTCCATGTCTTCAAAGTATTCGTTCCCAGTATCTGCGGCCGTATAGGCTGATGTGGCCGAAATGGCGGAGCTCCTCGACGGTGGTCTGGAGGGGGGGAAAGCGACTGTAAAGGACGCTGCTGCTACTGTTGGGGTAATTTGTCCAGAAAATAAGTTGCGCGCCACAACGGCGGCAGGGGGTTGAGACCTTAGCCAAACGCCACGTTTGCGTACTACTACCTCAACGTATTGGCAGGGGGGCTGCTATTGGGAGCTGAATTTCGCTAACTTACGGCTACTGGCATCCATCGGCGCGTGTCAGACTGAAGAAGGACTTGAAAATCGGGGTGGCCCTACTGGGCCGCCCTTGAGAGAGCGACAACCGACAGCGATCCGTGGCAAGAAATTTGCCGAGCAAATAATTGGAAAGCGCTTACCAAGAAAATCCGCAGTCCGCTGAAAAAGCGACTGCCGTCTAACTTCAAGCGCTTTACACGTAGGCGCAGACACGCTAGATCAAACAATCCCCTAACCACGTTCGTCCGCGCACGTGAAAATTAACATTATTTAAAATTAAAATTAATATCTATTAGTAGGAAGTAATTTTAGCTCCGGCAGTCTTCGTCGCAGTATTGGCTCAGTCGTCGAAGAGAGCGCACGTGGCCTAATCTGCAGAGCGAACTTGCCTTGCAATCGTGACGATTGCAATAACAAGTCGCACCTGCAAGGGTTTAACTACCTGCGGCGATTGAAACAAGCAAAAAATCTGCACCTGGTGTTGTTGTTTGCGCCGTTTACCCGCACCTGGCTTGCAGCTGGGTGCCGCGGGGACGGCGTAGGTAATCAACATCTGGCCAGCGCCGACCGACCAGTCTTAGTGAGTCACAGCATCTCTCATGAGTGACGTTGAGTCTGACTCCGACTCTGAATCATCATCGTCGGAAGAGGGAGCCGGGGACACAATGTTCGAAGCCACCATGGAAGACCAAACGCCGGCTGCTCCAGCAGTCACCCCAGCGAAATCATCCGCACCAACCCAGCCAAAAGCCAAGATGCTCGACGAAAGACGAGGCTCGACGCCGACACCGTGCTCACCGCGCGGTTGAAGGAGTCGGGATTCGCATCGGACGACCTACTGCGTACCTAGGGAGGAAGGAGAGGGAGCTGAGCAATCTTCCTGATTCACCAGAGGAGATTGCGAGGAGGCATCATTTAGACTCCTGTAACGCTTCCGCCCACCACCCAAACTGCGCAGCATCGCCCACGCAGCCCCGAGAAAGAGCCCATCGAGCAGTACAAGCGGACGAACCTCGCCACCTCGCCCTCACCGCCGCCAGTAATAATGGAGACACCACAAGTAAGTGAAGTGCCCTTATCGCTTACGCCTATTGCTTTTTCCTTACCAACGGAGACTAGCTTACCCAATCCACAAAGCGCGCCATTATCGCAGCGCGACCCGAGACTCCGTAAAGCCCCGCCAATCCCACAAACTTAACCCTCTACCTCAGGGGTTACGTTTGCCGAAAAAACCGCAAAATCTGGTACTGTAAAAACCCAAACACAGACAGCTATTGAATCCGTCAAAAGTGCCCAAAGTATTTCAAATAATGAACCCTCCCAATCAAAAAATAACCCCTAGATACCCACCGTTAGTGGTAGAAATCTTGCCAGATTGGCAAAAACACTCTAAAATCCTTAAAGAAAAACGTAAGCGTCCTGTCAACGGTAGGCCCTATGGAAGAGGCATCCGTATCACCCCTACCTCTGATGAGGAATACCGCATCGTCCAGAAATACCTCACGAACCTAGAAAAAGATGCAAACATCTCATGGTTCTCCTATTCCTTACCCGATACCCCTCCTGATGACGTATCAGAAGACCTTCGTAGCCAGGGCTTCGAACCTGAGTACATCCGTCAAATCCAGGCAAGGCGGGACCGCCCGGGTTGCATCTTTTTCGCGCAGTTAAAGCGCACCCCCTATACTATCGTTAATCTATACAGTGTTAGCGAACTCCTATGTATGCCGGGAATCAAAATAGAAGCCTGGCATGGCAAAAAAGGCGTTGCACAATACCACCGCTGCCGACAGTTCCGGCCCTCTTCATATGGGTGCCACAGAAAAGCGGCATGCATAAAGTGCGGTTAAAGCCATCTTGCCAAAGACTGCCAACGCCCCAAAGACCAGCACCCAACATGTGCAAACTGTGGCGATGCGCACACAGCAAACAATTCCTCCTGTCCAATTTCTCGCTAGAGCTAGAGAAGCTAGAAACAAAAAAGCCGGCACTATTGCGATAACAGCAGACTCCAAAAACTCTACGACCAAAATAAATACGGCCACAACAGAAGCCACAGAACCAGCACATCCGTTATCATCACTAATGGCGGCAGCAAATAATCCCACTGACAGAAACAGTGCTCTACAACTACCAAAGCGGAAAAAGAAACGGGGTGCTCGCAAAAGGAAAGGAGCTCTCAAAATGCCACAAGAGGGCCATACACCAGCCTCCACCCAGGAGGTCAAACCAAATCCCCCTCAAACCACTAAAACCCCAAGTACACCGACCATAGTTTATGGCGATCGCCTCGCCACTATCGAGTTAGCGATTGAAATATTACAAGATGTCCTGAAAGCCCTACGCACCAACACAGATTCGGTGCCAGGAATCCAAAATGGCATTGCGAAATTTGTACAGCATCGCAATGGATAATACACCCATAAAAACCCAGCGGCCTCACCACTGATAGTGGTTCATTGGAACGCCAACTCAGTGGTGAATAAAAAGAAGGTTGATGTCATGCTTATAAGCGAGACAATGCTGAACAAGCGTGTAAACTTCAACTTCCCAAGCTACACAACACATCGAAAGGATGAGAAAACCGAAAAAGGCAGGACTCTTAGAGGACAGGCCTTAATAATAAGGAAATCAATAGTGCACCAACTTTTAGACCCAATTGATTCCAATACATACCAGGCCATCGGCATAACAATCCAGTTTGCCGGTCAACCCCTGCGTCTAATCGCCTGCGAATTTCGCAAACTTTTACAGTCTCGCGAAACGACCGTTATAGCCGGAGATTTGAACTCCAAGCACACAGCCTGAAACTACACTCAAATAAATAGCCACGGCAGACGTCTATATGAAGACTCTATAACCCACGACTATAACATAGTGGGCCCCTCGGAGCCAACACAGTACGCCCAGCACGGTACCAGTGACGTGCTGGATGTGGTGGTGTACAGTGGTCTACGCACTCCACCGCTACAGCAAGTCTTAATTGACCTACCCTTAGACCACCGCCCAATACTACTGACCTTTGATGATCTACGAACCAGAGTCTTGTCACCCATGCTAAGGAGAAAAATTTACTGGGAAAAAATCTCCAAAATCCTTAGCAAAACAACAACAACAAAGCCCATAACCACTCCGTTGTACGTACGTAGAAGCTGTAGAACGACTGACAACAGAAATTCAGACCGCACTAGAATCCGCAACCAGCACCACATCAGCGATGGAAAAGAAGCAAGCCTTGCCTCGCTGGATACAATAGCTTATTGCCAAGAAACCACGGTTTAGGAAACTATGGCAGTGGTCTCGTTGCCCTGTGACCAAATCTAAACTAAACGCGATCCAGCTAAAGTCACCAAAACCCTAAAAAATTACGCTGCAGAAGAATGAGATAGGCATATTGAAGCCATCGGTGACCAAATTTACTCAGCCCACCGATTGTGCCGCCAGTTGTCAAATACCAAGGCACCCATAAAATCCTTGCTGGATAATAATGGCCAGCTAAAGTTCCGAGCCGAGGAACGAACCGAGATATTGGCTAGCAGCTTGGAACAACAGTTCACTCCAAACCCCGTGATTGACCAGGACCACGAGGAGATGGTCTCGCGTCACCTGCGGGAATATTTTGCAGCGCCAACTCCAGAACACGAAACAACAGTCTTCTTTAGCCCCAGCCAAGTGCGCAGGAAAATCCGGAAGACAAACCCAAACAAGGCCTCGGGCGCAGATAACATCACTAACGCTGCACTGCGTTAGTGACCGCATAAAACCATTGCAGCACTAACGCGCATTTTTGATGGAATTATGCGCACAGGAAACTTTCCCAGTAAATGGAAAAATGGAAAAGTGATAGTCCTGCCCAAACCAGGGAATGACCACAAAAAGGCAGAGAGCTATAGACCAATCACGCTGCTCAGTACTCTCTCAAAGGTCTTTGAGAAGCTACTGCTAGACAAATTATACCGCACATCATACCGAGACCAGAGCAATTCGGCTTCAGATCGAATCACTCAACCAACTTGCAGCTCACCAGAGTTCTGGGCGAAATGGAAGCGAGACAGAGAAAAATAGAATCCACAATATAATAATAATAATAATATATACTATATTGCACATAATATAACAAAAACAATAGGAAAATAGAAAAAGAAATACAAATGGCGATCTTATCGCTATGAAGCGATCTCTCCCAGATAACCCTTCTTCAAACTAGAGTCCCTGGGGATTGAAGCTAAGCTGCCGAGCCATGACAGCGACAGAAGAGCCCTGGAAGTCCTGGAGAAGACAACGAAGAAATTGCCTGATGGGCGATATGAAACTGAGCTCCTGTGGAAGAAAGAAAATGAAGTTACAGTTACGAACAAAACTAACATTTATGTGATGAACGTTTGCGTTTGTCTTGAGGCTGGCTGTTTTCTATTTATAAGCATTTATTTTTATAAAAAATATGCTTTATCTTGTATTCCTAGCAAAAGCTTTGCTTAGTTTGGGGCCAGATGACGCAAAATAGTTTTTAGTTACATATAAAAAATGTAGTGAGATAAATGGCTGCCAGGCGAAAAAAAATGTATTGAAATATAAATAATCATATATTTAAATTAATACAAAGTCATAATAATATATACCTACCAAATTTCAATAATAATTGGCAAAATAATAAATATAACCAGTGAAATTAGAGGTTAACACTTGATTAGTCGAATGATTTTTCTATTTGTTGTGTAGATGAAGTTATTGTTTGCATCGATCGCAAGGCCGCCGCATTTCGGTAGGTTCAGTATTCTACGTTGCGTAGCGTCTGCCTCAATTTGGTGCATGTAATCGAATCGTTCCTCGCAGACAAATGAAGTGCCATGTGGCCCAGTCGCCAGCGCTGTAGCACCCCCGCGTGTGCACAGAATATCTCCAAACTTCGGCTTCAGTCGGCACACCGCAGTGTCGTTGCGAAATATCCATTCACCGTCCCTGTCAATGACCAGCTCCTTCACCGTGGTGTCCCCGAGCTGGGGCACGATACGGGAGACGCCGTAGGACCACGTATGCAGCTTCCACGATGGCATGATGGAGTAGTACAGTTCATCGTTCATCGTGAACGAATTCAATATTCTCTCCATCTAATCCTATCAGAGCAAAGCGTCCGACGTTGGAATCGAAATGGTAAACTCCCCCAAGGCCTGTCTCGTTAACGCATCCCACGTAGACACCTCCGAGATGTTGGTGAACTGTGTGTGAGCACCACATATTAAAATCACCTATGGTAGTGTATTGTTTTTTGTTTTTGTTTAGCTGCATTGCGGCTGAAACTCGTTTTCCGCCATTACAGTGATTAAAATATAAAATGTTTGTCTTCCAGTCCACTATCAGCTTGCGTGGGTCACACATGTCTTCAGCGAGCACCTCTTTTCTGTAGGTTGTACCATCTTCACCGATGATTGTGCATTCCTCCTTTGCCAGAGACAAACATACACACAGACCTGATAAAAATATTAGTAGTAGACGCCACATCTGTAATAAAACAATATTCATGTTCAGAGGTCAAGAACAAACAGTCGTATAGAAAATAGGTCCAAAGTTATAAAAAAACCCAAAGTAACATTTAATTTATGAAAAGCTACTTATAAGTAGACAGAAAGTGTAGGCTAGCAATAGGATGACGTTCTATGTATTCCCATACTAATGAAATATTAAAATTTTATGTGAGTATTTTTTTAAGTTCTAATTATTTTTAGTCATAATTCTCAATTATATCCCCCATCATTTAATTCCTACATTTTCCACAAATGTTTCTAACAATGTAATTGATATTAGATATCTTAATATGTGTGTAATCCCTATAAAAACTATTTTCTTAAGAAAGTTATTTTTTAGGTTCCTTTATTAACAACATCTCATAGAATTTTGACATAACTACTGACTACTGACTACTCAGCATCAGATGGCACTAAAAAATTAAGAACTTGAAATAAACCAAGCGGATCTTGCATGACTAGATGTTTTAAGCTGATATAATTTATTTATATCCTTAAAATGTTTATTAGGCACTTTTCAAAAGCTAATAAATAGAAATGTATTTATTTTACAACAAGCAGTATTAAACATTATATTATTTTATTTTATTTCACGAAAGGTAATTATCATAAAATATTTATTTTTGACAATGTTTAAAATTCAAATTTTTTGTTATTAAAATAACATTTTTTCAAAACCAAAGATATACAATTTTTGTTCTTATTTTTTTTTGCACACTTCCATATATATAAAAATAAAGTTTTGTTCGAATTTAGTTTTTAATGACAGTAGTTTATAAAGCGATATATTACGTACATGTTTTGCGTGTGATTTGTGACAATAACGCACTAATGCTTTTTATTTTTAAAAAAATGTCAAATTTTTTTTTTTTTTAGGAATTATAACCGGTTTGCATTGTTAACCTGCGTAAAGTCGACAATCACCACCGGTCGAAATACAATTTTATAATTAGTTCGACCGGAGGGGAACATCGAATCGCCATTAGCCACACAAGGAATGTTTTCTTTTCTTTTTGATACTTACCCACTAGTGGATGTTAGATTATGTATTAAAATAACTACTTAGTATCTATATTGTGTAAGAATGTAAAGTTTTTATTTCTAATTACTTACATTGTATCCTAGGCTAAGAAAGTGACTCAATAAACGTTATTATTATTATTATTTATTTCGAGATTTCGCACTTGTATTAAAGCAGTCGTTCCATGACCGTGCGTCCCGCACGGTCCCTGTCACTTCAACTCGTTTCGACTGCCTTAGACTTGGGCCAACATCAGTCTGAACTCATCAAAACACATTTCCCGCGCTTATAATAAGTACATCGTACTTAGTAAAAAAAACCCTGTAGGGAATCGGTTTTTTAATAGCAGTAACCAGTAAAAAAACGTTACGAATTTATATTGAACTCGATACTTAACTTACCAGGAATACACAAACTTTAATTATTGCAATTTTAAACACTGGATGAGTCCGTACTTCGGAGTGCGAAGTTACTAAAATAGTTTTGAATAAGCCAAGCGACTTAACCAATCACGATCACGGGGCGCGGTCAAGTTGAAAAGAGTAAGGAAGGCGCTACGTCGATAAATCCATATCGATAAATTTGGTGAATTAAGATTTACTTTTTGCTAAGTATAAAATTAATACTGCTCAATTTAAAATAATAATAATCTTTTTTTACTAAAATACTCTCTTTTATTACATGCAAAATACTATCTTCTAAACGACTAAAAAGTCTCAAACTAAAATAAATTATTTCTGTGTAATTATGTATTTATATTGTTTTCGATTCGTAAATAATTGGTAATTTATAAGATTTATTTACTAGGAGCGCATAAGTTTTCTATTAGTTGTGTGTTTATGACGTTTGTAACGAGCGTATTTCTAAAAAACTATATAGTCGGGATTTTCATTGGTCAGAATTATTCCTTGATAGCTCAAACGGCAGAGCGCTTACACGTACTGTAAGGGTTGCATGGTAAGGTTCTGGCTGAAGGTTAATGCAGCTTCGGCATTGTTGCTATGAACATATTTGTATATATTAACGATGTTACCATAGACACGGCATTTATGGTATGTTTTCTCAAAACCCTCTCCCTTTAGGTAGTTTCAAACGAAGATAGATTATTTTTGACCGACTTCAAAAAAGGAGGTTATCAATTAGACCCGTATGTGTGTAATATTGTCAGAATCGCACAGTTTTTGTATATGTTAGTCTATACTAGCTTCTAAACATGTGTGTCAAATCTAATAAGTAATTAAATAAGTATGTCTGTTTGTCCTTGCATATCTCAAAAAGTATAAGTCGGTTTGCAAAAAATCTTTTTCATCTTGACTAGGTATACTTCAACTTAGGAAACAGTGCAAGTTTCATCAAAATCGGTTCAGTTAGTCAGTTTTTGAGATAGAGATTTCAATTGGCTTAGCAGCGTGTTTCTAAAACATGTCATTATGCATGTTGTTTCAATGTTTCAGTTAGGCTCCAACTTAACAATTTTGATGAAAATTTTAAATAGTGGTTCAGAAATTTAAAAAGTTATCGTGTAGTCTTGAGATGTGAACCTTTTTTGTATCATAGTAGATACTATAATTTTACCTAAAAATACACGCAAAAGACAAAGAAAAGAGAAAAAAAGATATTTGGCCACTATTAATTCCTCTGCAGTTGCTGATGATAATATCTGCTATAGAATGCTTGCTTACTCCTATTTGACAGATATCCTGCTAATCATCAAATTTAAATTAATTAATTTGCTGCAGTTTAGGTACAAAAGGTCTGAATGTAACATAATTCCTTACAAGGCATGCAAATGCTATTTGTAAATAAAATGAATGAGTAAGAAATCGTAATAAAATATATATTTATAATTAAATATATAATTAATCCGTTAATGTTTCGGTGTAATATATGTATGTGTTTATGTACGAAAAAAAGTAAGAGTTTTTTATATTGAAGGCCTGTATTGGTGATTCTTATGTTATTTTGTTATCCTTACTGTAATTATACCACACTTTTTGTCATTAACTAAGACATTTTGGCAAGTTAATATTTGAGGAATGTTTGTTTGAGTAAATTTATTCATTCATTGGAGTTGTAATGTTTTGGATTCATTTATTTCAACCGTACGTTTTATGTTATAAATATGGTATTGCTATATTTTTGACATAATATATTAACTCATAATTAATTTTTTGTTTGTTTATATAGTTATTATGTGGAACTTCACCTGACAACATTGCTGTTTGAAATATCCTTAAGCCATTTAATTAATTTCACCTGTAGCACAAATGGATTATTATTTATATATAGTGGAACTAATGTAAACGCGATCACAGCGCCGCCGTCACCCACATTATAAACTATTTTTTGAAAACTAGTCACTTTCCGGTTTCCTGGAAAAAAGTTCATGTTATCCCTCCTCCAAAAACCTTAAATCTTTCTCCCTTCACCCAATTTTGTCCCATTTCAATATTGCGTTTTCTCTCCAAGATTCTGGAACTTGTTGTTCAGAACCAACAGACTGATTATTTATTACGTAACAATCTATTTTTCATCCCCTCTAATCACGCTTCCGCACTGGGCACAGCGCAGTCACTTTTCTTCCAAAATTAACTTATGATATTCGGTATGCTATGGACAATAGAAAGCACATAATCTTAGTTTTGCTGGATTTCAGCAGTGCATTCATTTCCGTAGATTAGGATATCCTTCTTAGTGTACTTCGGTCGCCTTATGTTTCCCCCTCAGTAACTGATTAGGTCATTTCATATCTTCGCAGTCGCCGGCAGTATTTCAAATGTGGTGTCTCTTCGTCCAGTTGGCGTGACATTGCTGCGGGCGTACCTTAAGCCTACGTTCACACGGCGCAATTTTTCTCGTATACCCTATACGAGATTTTATCGAATATCGTAGTGACAACAAAATTTTTATGGCAACTCTGAAAATCGATCACACGACGCCTATGCGAGAAAATCTAGTATTCGAAAGATATTTTTTAACGTATACCGTAGGGTTTTGCCACCGGGAATGCGAGATTCTCGAAACGATTTTATCGAAGGCGGTGCTCAGTGGCGCTTATATTTACGTTGATTTGTTTACACGGACAAACTGTTTTCTCGTATACGAGTCGCGCGCGGGGGCAGGCAGCAGGCCTTGTGTTTGTGACGTCTTTGGCGAAGTGGATTGCCGATTACGATCTAGTGATTTATCACGCTTATCGAGAATCGACCCATTATATGAGAATAATTATTAAACAACTATAAAAAAAAATTGCGTGTTCTCAACGACTGGCGGTGTGGCGGCTGGCAAAGCGTATCGAATAGATGCTGTGTAAATGGCGGCCACGTATACGAGAAGACCGCCGCATACCTGAAAAAACCGAATGGACCTCGCACGGTTTGAACGGCCGTCTCGTATACGGTAAAACAGTATGCGATAAAATATCGAATCGAATAGTCGCCGTATGAATGTAGCCTTAAGATGTCATACTTTCTCCTCTTTGGTTTTCAATATTTAAAGATTCAATTTCCAAAGTTATTTCTTTCTCCTACCATCTCTACACAGACGATTTGCAATTATATCGACATTTTAATGCCAACGATGAAACGAGTGCCATCAAAAGTATGTATGTAAGTACCTGATTAATATCAGTGAGTGGTCAAAGTCTTACGGACTAATGGAGAACCCCAAAAAATCACAATATTTAAATATTGGTAGTAAACACTTACCTAACCTATTAACTGTTACAAATTTACTACCTGTCCAATATAATGATACACCTATTGTTCTTACAAGCGTAGGTAAGAACTTAGTAATCTTCATTAACAATACCTTATCTTGGTCCGACCATGTTAATGTAGTAAGCGAAAAATGTGCTATTAATTTCACTTATTAAAACGGTTACAAAATTTTCTCCTAATATAAATAAATACAATTTCTCCTAATAATAAAAACTACAATAACTCTGTTCCAAACACTTTTGCTTCCTCTTTGAGATTATGGTGACGTATGCTACTTAAATAAACTTGAAAGACTTCAAAACTTTTAAGTTCAAAATTAGGTCTAAGTTTATTTTTAAGATGAAACTTTCAATTTTCTTTGACTATTACCATTTACCCCACGAAATAGTAATTTTGATTTATATTTTTGAATAACTTTAACACTATTTTAAAACGTGATTTTAATGCAATATGAACAAAGTGAATAATATTGCGAAGTCATTCACCTAATAGATGCAATTACGCAACTAAATATTTGTTTTATTACTATCACACTAATATTTTAAATAGTGTTAAAGTTTATGAGAGTGTTTATATGTTTGTTAGTTCTTCACGCTCAAACGGCTGGACCAATTTTGATATTGGTATGGAGGTAGCTGACACCCTGGATAAATACATAGGCTACTTCCTATCCCGAAAAATTTAAATGTTTCAACGGAAATAACTATAGTTATATCTGCATCTATAGTTCGTTTGCTATAAATTTATTAATAAATTAAGGAGTTTCACGCCAATAACCGAATTTAGGGCGGGCGGAGCCGTTGAAACAACCTAGTTAGTAATAATATTCGTACTTACCAGGGTCAAATAATAAAGAAGGGGCCAGTGCCTCGTGCCGCGGTACGTAACTTTAATGATTAACAATATAATATCATATTATATAAATGACCATTTTTTATCTCAACAATAACAAAAACACTTCGATAAAAAACATTGTTAAAATAATCGATTGATCGATATTTTAGCAAGAACTTCAATTTCACCTGTCCTTTGAAACACTTAACATATGGCATAAGACAGAAAGAGATCAAGATATTTATTTGCTTTGTTAAGTTGAAACATGTAGAACGTTTTGATTTTATCTATACATCAATGTAAACTTTACACGTAGTACTGTGCTTAACATTTGTCGATATAAAATATAATAATAATAATAATTAAATTCTTTATTGCACTAATTTTGTACATAGGGGAACTTAATGCCTTCAGTCATTTTCTACCAGTTAACCATTGGTAATGTAGATATAAATAATGGGTTGTGCATTGTTTGTTGTAATAGATCATAGTAGCTTCAATAATGATAAAAGATTTAGTGATAAAAGATAGTATATAAGAATAATATCATAAAGTATAATATGTAAATAAGAAGGTGGATAAATTATATATAATTTTATACATAATCATACATGTATGTATATATAATGCATATATATTTAGGCAAAGGTCACTATAAAGCACCAATACCTGACCTATGTATTTTGGATGTCGATATAGTACCGATGCAGTAAAGCTTTAAAGCTCTCTAGTGACTTTACGTTACGAATATTTACTGGTAAATTATTCCACAAACGAACTGTTGTAACCATGAACGAATCTGAATAAAATGTCGTACTATGCGCAGAGGTGCGGAGGAGATTGGAACGGCAAAACCGTATCTGTCGCTCTTGGGAACCCAAGAACTCAAATCGATCTATTAAATAAGGGGATAAAAGATTATTAAGAATGCCATAAATACATGTCAGAAGATGAGTATTTCGGCGAAAACGGATATTGAGCCAAATTAACTGTGTACGATATTGGGAGACACGATCATACTTACGCAAGCCGAAAATATAACGGATGCATAAGTTGAGAAGGCGATCAAGTTTGTTAAGTAGTTCTTCAGTTATGTCGGGATAGCATAAATCTGCATAGTCAATTATGGGAAGCAACAGGGAGTTAACTAGCGTAACCTTAGCTGATTGAGGTAAAAAGTGTTTCATTCTTTTAAGGGAATGCATCATCGAAAAGATTTTTTTACTTACCTCGGTGACATGATGTGACCAAGAAAGATCATTTGCCATTATAAGGCCTAGATTTTTTACCTGCTGACAATAATTTAGTTGCACCCCGTTGAAACTTAAAGGTCGTGAATTTTTTTGGTCAAATTTTTTTAGGAGTGCTTTATTACCTACCATTATGACTTGTGTTTAGCAAGGTTAAGAGAAAGACCATATTGATCAGTCCAGTTTATTATAGATTCAAGATCTTTATTAATCATATTTATACACTCTATAACTTCGTCTATCCTAAAAGATCTGTAGAGCTGAAAATCATCAGCATAAAGATGGTAATGGCTGAAATTGATTACTGAGACATAAAATATACGCATCAAAATCAAAACTAATAAAATAATGTTTATTGTTAATGGTTTGGTCGTTGCTTGTTCGTCCTTTACTATAAATGCATAAAATATTTTACGCTGATCATATTCAGAAACGATTGTTGAGAGAAGTTGGATTTGTCCCACAGGCAGTCGCAAACTCAGGGTGTAATTTTCCTACTGACTGTGATTGTTCGCTTAAAGAAAGATATTGTCAGGTGTTAACTTTGTTTCATATTCTAGTAATAGCTATCTTGTCAAGCCGGGTGAAAATTTTACTCAAACAGGCAAACAATTTGGCAGTTTTCATAAGGGCCTCCTTGCTTAGCGGTTATTTTCGATGGGTTTTTTTTTGATATTCAACTATGTTGTATATATATATATTTATGTTGCAGAGTAATGATGGAATCATAAGTATTTTCTCAGTTTTTAATGAAAATTTGTGTTGAATTTTCATTCCTAACTGTTGTTACAACTGGCCAATCACTGAAATTAAATTTGCATATTAATACCAGAAACATAAACTAAACTCAAAAGATATGTGTTTTAAGTAACATTGTAATAAAGCCTGGTAAAATTGTAATAAAGCCTACTATAGTTCTTAAAATATAGGATCATAGATTTTTCGTAATATTTTGATTTCAAAAAAAGAACAAAAATTTGAGATCTCGCCGTTTTTGGTGTCAAGGGATCTTGATAAGCCATTGTTTTTTAATGTTTTTGCAAAGGTGCCGGAATTTCTGGTATGGAACAATTTCAAAAAATATGAAAAAAAATGTTGTTTATCAGTATCTCATAAAACCAAAACCCGTGAGCACTTAATTTTTTGTTCTTTTTTTAAATCGAAAAACAAACTGTAATTTATGGAACTTCGAAGATTATGGCAAATCAATTTTGTATGAAAAACAATCTAAGGCGTTTACCCTAATAGCTATATTATTATTTAATTTTTATGTCAATGCGTTTGAAATCCTTAAAGGATTCCCCCTATACGGTTATTAACTGTAATAAATATTAATTAGTCTAGTTTATAAAAATATATATTTCATGGATACTTGTTATACAAGAAGTACCTATTCACAAGTACGCGTCAAGTTGTAAAGAGCACTGCGGAGTTCCATTGACAAACTTCACAGTGTGTCACCCTGCGGCTCTTGTTGTGGCCATAGCTGTACTATACGTAACCGCAGGGAACTCCCAATACCGAATTCCCGGTGCTGGGATCACTAACCAGGCCTGCGTCTGCGGTTCTTATCATATCAGCTTATATTAGTCCAGTGCTGGACATAAGCCTCCTCTATGGCGCGCAATTTCTCCCGGTCCTCTGCCTTCCGCATCCAGCCACCACCAGCCACCTTTTTAAGGTCGTCGGTCCACCGGGCTAGAGGGCGTCCCACGCTTCGCCTTCCCATACGCGGTCTCCACTCTCGGACACGTCTGCTCCATCGGCCATCGATCCTCCGACAGACGTGGCCAGCCCACTGCCACTTCAGCTTGCTAATTCTGCGAGCTATGTCGGTAACTTTGGTTCTCTTCCGGATGTCCTCATTTCGGATTCGATCCATTAGAGAAACTTCGAGCATAGCTCGCTCTATTGCGCGCTGTGCGACCTTGAAATTGTGGACCAGCCCTGCTGTAAGTGTCCACCTTTCGGCGGCGTAAGTCATGACTGGTAGGACGCACTTGTCAAAGACTTTCGTCTTTAGACTTTGCGGTATAGGCGACGTGAAGACTTGACGAAGTTTACCAAATGCTGCCCATCCCAGCTAGATCCTCCTGTCGGCTTCCTTCTCAAAATTATTCCGGCCCAGTTGGATTTTTGTCCAAGGTACACATAATCCTGGATAACTCCGAGTAAGGTACCCGCGATGTATACTGGCATTAGCACGACGTGTTAGTTAAAAATGACTTTTGTCTTATCCAAATTCATGCCAAGGCCCACTCGTCGAGAGGATTCATCTAGGGAGTGCAACATTTCGCTCAGTTCTTCCAATGAATCTGCCATAATAACGATGTCGTCGGCAAACCTTAGGTGTGCGATGTATTCGCCGTTTATGTTTATGCCCCGCCCAGCCCAGTCCAAGGTTTTGAAGACATCTTCTAGCGCATTGGTGAACAGTTTCGGGGATATAACGTCCCCCTGTCTTACACATCACGCAGCGGGATGGCACTATGGTCCTGGAACTGGACGGTCATCGTAGCAGCGTTGTAAAGACATCGCAGCACCTCAATATATCGCCAGTCTATACGACATCGCTGCAGAGAATCTAGCACAGCCTAGGTTTCGATGGAGTCAAAGGCTTTCTCGTAATCCACAAACGCCATACCGAGCGGCTGATTATACTCTTGAGTTTTTTGTATAATCTGCCGTACAGTATGAATGTGATCAACAATACTGAAGCCTTTTCGAAACCCAGCCAGTTCTGGTGGCTGAAACTCGTCAAGTCTTCCAGCGAGACGATTCGCAACGACTCTAGAGAACAGCTTATATACGTGGCTTAGAAGGGTTATCGGTCGGTAGTTCTTAAGTTTTATCTCCCTTTTTAAAGAATAATACCACCACGCTTCCGCGCCACGCCTCCGGTGTAGTTCCGTTATGGATGACAACATTAAAAAGCTTTGCTAACTCTTTAAGGACTGGAGTGCCGCAGACTTTTAGGAGCTCAGTCGTAATGCCTTCATCGCCCGGAGCTTTGTTGTTTCTTAGCTGTTCCAGAGCCGCCCTAATCTCACTTTGGTCAACGTCCGGGATATCCTCGGTGAAGTGGCGCGTCAGTTTGGCTCTTAGATCTTCGGTTATGAGGGATGTCGGCCTAGCCCCACTGACGTGTAGAGTTGTCCATAAAACAATTTGGCTTCTGCTGAGATCTCTGGTTTGGCTATTTTGCTATCTGCAGTTTTTAGTCTCGTCAGATGGCTCTTTGCAAGCTCTTTATTCTGCTCAATGTTGCGTGTACTGGAGCGTCGAAGGTCACGTCTAGTCATCTTACGTATCAGCCCGTTCAGAGATCTTGCATCTGACGAAGACCTTTGGTTAGATGATATTTCTCGTCTTTTCCTCATAAGTTCCAGAGTTTCAGGCAAAAGTTTGGACTCTCTAGTTTTGTTCTCATTGGGTAGAATTTGCGTCCCATTTCTTTTACCGTCTTCACCAAGTTGTTGGTCATTATATCAACGTCGCCTGTGGTTTCCAGCGACTCGAATCTATTTTGAAGTTCTAGGTAAAACTTGTCGGTTCTTACCGTAGCTTGGGACTATAAAGGTCTAAAAGTAGACTTCATTAGACGATTTCTTTCGGCCTTGTAATTTAAATTTAGAGTGTCTCTATTAAGTCTGTGATCACTGCCGGTATTAACCCTATTGATCACTGAGACATCTCTAAATATATTCCGTCTATCTGCCATAATAGAATCTATCTCATTCCTTGTCACAGCGTCGGGAATTCGCCAGGTCCACCTTCTATAGGAACTTTTCTTGTAGAAGGAGTTCATCAAAAAGAGCCCTTCCATTTCGAGAAAGTTTACCAGCATTTGTTCCCTGTGATTTCGCTGACCCAAGCCATAAGGGCCGATTCTAGATTTGTCGCGTTCTTGTACTCCCACTTTGGCGTTAAAATCTCCCATCACAACGTTGTAGTTAGCCTTGGTTGTGTTATGCATTGCCTTGGATTGCATCTTCATATGTGGCTTCGGCTTCTCCATCAGCGTGAGACGAGGTTGGCACATACACCTATACCACCTTCAGACAGTATCTGTTGGTGAGCTTAAGGACAAGGTATGCTACCCGAGTCGAAACACTACTGATTTCCAGAACGTTGTTTATGAGCGATTTGTTGACCAGAAAACCAACACCGCCTTGGGAAGGGTCATCACCTTCTCGAAAGTAGAATAAGTTTCCTGACTCCAGGGTCAGAGTGTCCTCACCCTGTCTACGCTTACCATTTGCTACCTTAGTGGTTTGAAAAATTAAAGAACAATTTATCTTGTTAGCAGATCACCTCAACTCGATAGTCGACATAGAAAGAACAGCTTGCCGCCGGAACGAAGAAAGCCAAGTGCGCGATGTAGTATAGACATCTCGGTAAATTGTAATTAACATCCAAATCAAAACGAAAGTAGATTTAATTTAATGTCTGAGAATATTGTTGTTTTTAAAAATTAATTTACTTACAATTGATGCTCCTACATATTTTCTATGGGCAGCTGTAGTACAAATGTGTAAATCCTAGTACGGCTTCAACATTCCAAAAGTATGCAGGTCAGATTTTTTTACCATCTGTACATATATGTATGTGCACATAACAAATATCAGTCGTGTTGATGTTGTATGAGATACTTCCTGAGATGGCTTATAAGATGGCTTCCTTTGTCTAAAATCTTTCCTTGAAGTATGAAGCGCCTTTGAATTTTTGTTTATTGTTGATATATGACCGCATTAGTGAAGCTTTAATCGTCAATAAAGCTAAAAAAAATTGAGAACACTTCTTTAACGTATAAAACAGGTTGCGAAACACTAAAAACCGCACGAAAAAACAGAGATGATGAAACTATGTATAAGTGTTCAATTTACTTAATTACCATTTGGCCAAGTACATCCTCAAATCGTCAAACGAACAGACGAATAGATATCACGAAACGATATGAATTCGGATTTAATCATTTACTTAATGAGCCCTTAAATAAGTTCTAAGAAGCTTCAGATTGAAGTTTTTTTTTTTGAAATGAATACTTCTTTAGCGGCGGCGTTGTGCACTTTATCTGTGATGGGTAAAAAATGTTAAACTCGCGTCAGGACACGTGACCTGATCGAAAATTTGTAAGACGGAACGTTAGGATACGTGACCTAATTGAAAATTCGTAAAATGGAACTAGTTTTTATTTTTACAGTACAGGGAGGTTGAATATAGGATTTTAATTCTATGACAGATTGAGATGTAAAATATACTACGTCAAAAAGTAAATAAACAAATATTATTATTTATAATAAATAAATATGTATAAGAAGTGATGGAAAGTAAATAGCTAGTATAGGAAAAAATAAATAGTGTAGCTAGTTAAATAAATGTCTTCAAGTGAAAGGGGTTTCGAATCACATTAACAGAACTTTTAGTAAGAACAACATATGGGATTCTTGTTTCTAGCAATAAATGATTCTGTATAAGAAAATGCATTAAATTGAGGAACTTATATAGTAAACAGATGTTGCAAAAACACTATTTTTACTGGAAAGCGAAGCAATGGAATATCTGCGTTCTTTGCGTATCTTTTTAAACCTTTGAGACTTATGTATTTGTTTTCTGCTTGAATTAATTCATCAAATATATCATGAAAGCGAATCCATAAATATAATCAATCACCGGAGTTCATTCTTAAGCCTAAGCACTTAAACGGTCTTGCACAATTTGGTTTTTGCGGTGCTACCTCCCGCGAAAGCTTAGGTTGTGAAATGAACTCTCTGCCGATTTTCATTTCTAGGGACTTGCATCCCATTGATAATATATAATTCGCAATGATAATATAAGTATGGATTTTTAAATTTATTCTAGACATTTTTAGCAGTGTTATTGATGTTACAGTAAAAACTATGTATGTAAGAAAATTGGTTGAAATTAGATTTCGAGTGCGGTGAATAATGGTTAACTATTAATAAACTATTTTCTTTAACAAAGAACGAACGAACGGATAACAGGTGAAAAAAAGTATGGAAAAAAAAGCTTCTACATCCAAAAACGAACGCGCCCTTAATATACTACTAATAGAGCAGAATAGAGCAGAGCAGAGTAGAGCAGAGTAGAGCAGAGTAGAGCAGAGTAGAGCAGAGTAGAGCAGAGTAGAGCAGAGTAGAGCAGAGTAGAGCAGAGTAGAGCAGAGTAGAGCAGAGTAGAGCAGAGTACAGCAGAAAAGAGTAGAGTAGAGTAGAGTTGAGCAGAGCAGAGTTGAGCAGAGCAGAGCAGAGTAGAGCAGAGCAGAGTAGAGTAGATTAGTTGAGTAGAGCAGAGTAGAGCAGAGTAGAGCAGAGTAGAGCAGAGTAGAGCTGAGCAGAGTATAGGAGAGCAGAGCGGAGTAGAGCAGAGTAGAAAGTAGAGGAGAGAAGAGGAGAGTAGAGCAGAGTAGAGCAGAGCAGAGTAGAGTAGAGCAGAGTACAGCAGAGTAGAGCAGAGTAGAGCAGAGTAGAGCAGAGTAGAGCTGAGCAGAGCAGAGTAGAGCAGAGTACAGCAGAAAAGAGTAGAGTAGAGTAGAGTTGAGCAGAGCAGAGTTGAGCAGAGCAGAGCAGAGTAGAGCAGAGCAGAGTAGAGTAGATTAGTTGAGTAGAGCAGAGTAGAGCAGAGCAGAGTAGAGTAGAGCAGAGTACAGCAGAGTAGAGCAGAGTAGAGCAGAGTAGAGCAGAGTAGAGCAGAGTAGAGCAGAGTACAGCAGAAAAGAGTAGAGTTGAGCAGAGCAGAGTTGAGCAGAGCAGAGCAGAGTAGAGCAGAGCAGAGTAGAGTAGATTAGTTGAGTAGAGCAGAGTAGAGCAGAGCAGAGTAGAGTAGAGCAGAGTACAGCAGAGTAGAGCAGAGTAGAGCAGAGTAGAGCAGATTAGAGCAGAGTAGAGCAGAGTACAGCAGAAAAGAGTAGAGTAGAGTAGAGTTGAGCAGAGCAGAGTTGAGCAGAGTAGAGCAGAGTTGAGTAGTTGAGTAGAGGAGAGTAGAGGAGAGTAGAGCAGAGCAGAGTAGAGTAGAGCAGAGTAGAGCAGAGTAGAGCAGAGTAGAGCAGAGTAGAGCAGAGTAGAGCAGAGAAGAGCTGAGCAGAGTATAGGAGAGCAGAGCGAAGTAGAGCAGAGTAGAAAGTAGAGGAGAGAAGAGGAGAGTAGAGCAGAGTAGAGTAGAGCAGAGCAGAGTAGAGTAGAGCAGAGCAGAGTAGAGTAGTTGAGTAGAGCAGAGTAGAGCAGAGTAGAGCAGAGTTGAGTAGTTGAGTAGAGGAGAGCAGAGGAGAGCAGAGTAGAGCAAGATTAGAGCAGAGTAGAGCAGAGTAGAGCAGAGTAGAGCAGAGTAGAGCAGAGTAGAGCAGAGTTGAGTAGTTGAGTAGAGGAGAGCAGAGGAGAGCAGAGGAGAGCAGAGTAGAGCAGAGTAGAGCAGAGTAGAGCAGAGTAGAGCAGAGTTGAGTAGTTGAGAGCAGAGGAGAGCAGAGTAAAGCAGAGTAGAGTAGAGTAGAGCAGAGTGGAGCAGAGTAGAGCAGAGTAGAGAGCAGATCAGAGCAGCGTAGTTGAGTAGAGTTTAGCAGTCAAGTAGAGTAGAGTAGTGCTTCATTAATAGGCTGGACGACTGAAGGTGCAGGAGCGCCTGGAGGTTTTGACGTCGGACTTTTGGTACAGTGAATGTAGTGAAATCTAGAAGGTCGAAGTAGGATTTTTGTTTTCACGCTGTAAATTGCAAAGTTTACCAAAACAATTCTTATGCTTTTGATTTTTTATTTATTAATTAAAAAAAAAAATATAAATTATTAATAATTTAGCATATAGTGCTATTTTAAATGATATTATTTTTATGTCCCTATACCTTTAATTTTACCGCTGAATTACAAATAGGCAGACCACTACAAGGCGCTGTGTTGATTAAGATTTAATAAACCTTTTCGCAAAAATGTATATTCTTGTATGTTTTCAGGAGTTGCAATATATGTCGAAAAAAATATTTGCTCGATTCAGCCCAGTTACATGTTAGCAAGTATAACTGCCTTCTTTTTATGATATGCCTTCTTCTTTTTATAGAATTCTGACGCAATTTAATCTATTGGACAACAATCTCCAGAAGCGAAGAATAAATATTACAAAATGTTAGGGTTGCGTCATGCCAAAATGTGTTCCTGATCAGCTACGAATGAAGATGTCTCCCACGTATACCTCTTATCTATATATACCAAGCCTCTACCGGCCAAGTTAAGGGACACCGAAAAATCACTTGACAGCGCCAAGGAATCTACGTGTGAAAGAAAATCAGGAAAATATCGGCATTCTCATGCACATTTTCATCCCCTATTTTACCCACTAGACGAAAGGAATAAAAAATGTGATGTCTGTTGCCGACATTAAGCTGAGACCTCGAAATAGCTTATAGGCTTTTTGCCTAGAGATCGGGTAATCCCTTTGATTTTTGGCCCTTTTTAGGGCCATTTGAAATTAAGTAGTCTTCAAAACGTTATAGCATAATTTCTTATGAATATGTTGCCTTATTTGTTTGCTTCACGTCAAAGGCTACCTGGAAGTGGTGTCAAATATGTCTAGAGACGCGTTTGTATTGGCTTTAAAAAGGTTTGTTGCTCGTAGAGAAGTGCCTATATACTCATATATATTGCGACAGCTCAACTAAATTTAGAAGTTCGTCAGTAAGGCATTCAAGGATGCTGTCTTAAATTATTCGCTTCAAAAAAAAAACAGTTTTATTTTACCCAGCTTACAGTCCGAATCACGGTGATCTGTGGGAATCGGCTGTTAAATCAGCAAAATATTTTTTAAAAAGAATTTCTACGTGTACAATCTTAACATATGAGTAGCTAGCTTTTGCCAGCGGCTCCGCCCACCCCAAATTTGGTTATCGGCGTAGGATTCTTACGGCAACTCCTTTTTGGATTGGGTTATAGTTACTCCTGCGGGAACTTATGAATTTTCCAGGATAAAAAGTCGCTTTTGCCCTTTTCCGTATCTTTAACTATATCTGTGCAAAATTTCAGCTTGACTGAATGCTCGGTTGTGAAAGGATTGAGAAACAAATATTATAGTTATTCCCGCAGGAACTTTTAAATTTTCCGGGATAAAAAACCGCCTATGTCCTTCCCCAAGACTTAAACTATCTCAATATCAAATTTCTTCTAAATCGGTTTAGCGGTTCCCGATCCATCCAGTGGTTAAAGCGTGATTGAGTAACAAACAACCAAATATCCAAACTTTAAGTAAGTAAGTAAAGTAAGACACATAAATTAAATCGTGATTGGAAAAGAAATAACAAATTTGGCCATGTAAAGCTACTTTATTACAGGCTATAAAAATTTAATCTCGGAGAGAAGGGGAACAGATTGGATTGATGTGTGGCTGAAAGTGGTAGAATATTCATATTAACAGAAGATACAATAGAGCGAAGTTTGGCGAAACGTGTGTCATTCTTTTTAAGACAGGTACTATAATCACCCTATATATTTGTATAGTCTAGAAGAAAAATTCCCGAGGAGAAATTCAAAGGTAGAAGTCAAAGTAGTCAATATGCAAAGATGGGTTGCAATAAACGCCGAGAAGTATTTTAGAATGATAAAATGGAATCTCAATAAAAAGATGTTTTTACATAACTTACTTAATTACATTTATAACTTTCTAAGCATATGTCCTTCCCCAAGACTTAAACTATCTCAATATCAAATTTCTTCTAAATCGGTTTAGCGGTTCCCGATCCATCCAGTGGTTAAAGCGTGATTGAGTAACAAACAACCAAATATCCAAACTTTAAGTAAGTAAGTAAAGTAAGACACATAAATTAAATCGTGATTGGAAAAGAAATAACAAATTTGGCCATGTAAAGCTACTTTATTACAGGCTATAAAAATTTAATCTCGGAGAGAAGGGGAACAGATTGGATTGATGTGTGGCTGAAAGTGGTAGAATATTCATATTAACAGAAGATACAATAGAGCGAAGTTTGGCGGAACGTGTGTCATTCTTTTTAAGACAGGTACTATAATCACCCTATATATTTGTATAGTCTAGAAGAAAAATTCCCGAGGAGAAATTCAAAGGTAGAAGTCAAAGTAGTCAATATGCAAAGATGGGTTGCAATAAACGCCGAGAAGTATTTTAGAATGATAAAATGGAATCTCAATAAAAAGATGTTTTTACATAACTTACTTAATTACATTTATAACTTTCTAAGCATATGTCTCCCACACTTTTAAAGTAATTAGTTCCAGCTTATATTTCTTAAGCTATATAAAATTTGACATTATGTATGTGTATGTTTGTACTTGTATGTATGTTTATGTGTAATTTTGTTTTGTATGTATATATATATGTAATAATACAAGTATTATTTATTGCACTTCACTGTACGCACTTACAGAATCCTTATCGTAAGCCATAATTCAGAAATCCGTTGAAACCTCGCAGTAGTCATATTCAGGTGTAATCGCTTTCCGAAGTGATTCCAAAACTGAACTACACTGCGGCGACTTGCTGACAAAAGCGGGAGTTGCGCTCGAGTGTTCTAGCCGCTTCGAGAGCTATCTTGTACTTTGATTCGTAAACAACCCATCCGACGTAAACATCCTTAGTCTTTAGCAGAGAGACGTAGATTTAGCAATATTGTCGCTAAATCTTCTGTTGAAAGGAAGCCCATTAGGATGTAAGCTTTTTTTGATGTTGTTTGTTAACCATCGATGTTTCCGGGAATGTACGCGTCTAGACAGTTACCGGCCGTAACAATACCTTCTATTAAAAATAATTCAATGTATAGTATGAAAGAATTAAAATGTTGGTTAAGTATTTGTACCAGTGTTCGGGTATCTTATTGATTTTTGGAACCAGATGGCGCTGAGTAGGGTGTCCATAAATATCTATTTAATTAGTACTTATGTATATCAGGAGTAACAAAATTTTTAAAATTCATTAAGAATTAAAAAAATTGATGCTTCACATGGTGTGCATTGATACAATTATTTGATGCTTTACAAGATGTGCCATTATTGATATAATTATTTGATTCTTTAGAAGGTTTGCCATTATTATTATAATTATCTGATGCTTTACACGGTGGGCCATAATTGATTCTATCGTCATGAGGCAGCATCCATGCCGGGACAGGAAAGCACACAAAATATGAATAAATTTTCTATACAATCAATGGTCTTTGATACACGTTTATAAACGTTTCCGTCAATAATTCAAATTTAAAAACCAATTAGGATCTAGCTAGGTAACTCATCTTAACTAGACTTGGTAGCGCATCACCATGCATGAAGAGCTTACTCTTACATCTCTTGCAATGAACAAAAAAACCTCGTACATTATCGTACATTCTAAGTCTAATTAAATAAGAATAAATTTCGCTTAGTACCTAATTAATTTTTGAATTCATCAACTATACAATATTTATTAATTTCACTAAATTTTATTATTATTAAACACAGTTTTCTTTCTCTTTAAGAAATTAACCATGTGCAGCGGGCAGGGCCGTGCAACTGCTTTATCCGGTTCCGGAACGTCCTCGTTGAAAAAATATAAATAAAAGAAGGTTTTTTTATATTTGAATACTGATCTTTTCTAATTATATGCGACTGATAACATTAATTATTCCTAACAGCTATAGGTACGACATTACTATACCGGTTGCAAATACGTAACTTTTAGGGATTTCCTTCGTCATGAGGCAGAATCCATGCCTTTTTGGTCATCCTTTCTTATTCCTCACACAAATAATAACTTCGATCTTATCATTGCTATGGGGACAAGAAACCACAGGCAAATGCAACTTTACTGTAATCTGAACCACTCCACTGTCACTCACTGTCAGTATTTGTATAGCTTACAATTTGTCTCGCCTATTGCTGACATTCTTCCGTACATATCACTCCTAAGCGAATAGAACGATTTTGTCACTCCTAAGCGAATAGAACGATTTTGTCACTCCTAAGCGAATAGAACGATTTTGATGAAATTTTGTCTTAATAATTCCATGGGTTCCTGCATGCTTTAAAAACACAATTAGACCCGGTAGGTTGCGCTGCAGTCGGTGTATCACTGATCTTCTCCTAAACGGCAGGGAAGATTTTAATGATATTTTTTGTGTAAGTTCGAGTGGGTCCCTGCAAGGTTTGATAACACAATTTGACTTGGTTGATGGCGTTGTAGTCGGTGTGTCACTGATCTTCTCCTAAACGGTAAAGATTTCAACATTTACTACATTGAATGCGACTTCATTTCGTTATCATATCTCACAACTTCAATCATTGTAAAATTTGTGGCTTGGAAACGACACATTACATAGAACCAAACGTAAAAAAATCAAAAGGATTTGACACTACAGTACACGTGCCTTCAAGTACTTCTTGAGTGCTCGCGCGGGGCACATGTGTCACCTATTACAATAAGCAATTTTTGATATTAAATTTAACGGAAATCAGAAAAACAAGTAATAATGTTACAAATCACCTATATTTTTTATTATATACTTAAAAGTAAACATAAATTACTACAAAATATTATATTACCTATATATAAAACACAACTTACGAATAATATAAATAACTTAAAAACAATTTAGAAAACTAGGCCCTTTAGGAAGGGTGCCCATTACGCAGGCAGCGTTCCCTCGCTGAATGGCAATGGCGAGCCTTTGAGCGATAAAGCTGCCCGCCCGAGGGTCCCCTGTTGCCTCCCTAAGGCGCTTGCTGAGCGCCCTGTGAAGCCCACGAGCGCCCTGCCCCCAAGGACCTAGTGTCTCGACGCCAAAAGCGACTAATTCGTACTGGGCGCCAAGACAACTATATATTTTATTACGCTCCCGGTTGTCCGCCGCCGCACTGGCTTGCCTGCAGGTGGATGACAGGTAGGACGCCGCTAAAGTATCCGCGAATGTGGCGTCTTATACCAGCGCTCGGCCCATCTGCCACGGTATCAAAGATATCCCATCAGGGCGCTTGCCGTCCTCCCGAACGATCCGCGGCTCTAAAACCGCGAGGACATCCGCGCTAATGAGCGCCCTTTTGATGATGACGTTAAGTGTAGCGTGGCGAGAGTAGCGACCGGCACTCGAAGAGCAGGATAGTCCATGGTGGCCAAGGCGATCGACGGTGGCTCCGCAAGAGGCGCAGCAATGGTCTGCGCACACCTCGGCACCTAGTCGGAGACCAACGGCTATGCGGAGTGTGCAGGGGTCAATGAAGGTGCCGGTGTTGGGGGATGGATAGGCATGAATGCCTAGATGTTGCCAATAATCTGGCGTGGTCTTTGCCTGTCGTACTGTCGAGGAGAATTTTTTGGGTAGTGATTGAGGCTATGGTGTCCCAGGCCCTTTGTACTTTAGGTTTTGATGGTAAATTTGGGCTCGGTCCAGCTAACCAGCATCCATGCACGCGACCTTACAGTTTGTAGCCGTTGGGGCTTTCAGGATATTACCTGTAAGATCACACGTGCTATAGATTGAGGCTAAGAAAGCCGGTAATGCGACACTTGAAATTTTGATACCTAAGCCACCGTACCTTACTGGTAGAGAAGCTTGGGTCTATGGCTGCTCGCTGAGGCTAATGGTAATTATATGTTCAATTTGGGATTTTAACAAAAGGTCGATAGGATGTATTAAATTAGGGCATTTCCAAATGGGACTGCAGCGCAGTAAGTAAGTAAATTTGGGAACGAGCAGGCAGAATTTTAGGATAAAAAAAGCCGAGTGACTACTAATTTTAATTAGGCGGTCGGAACAATCATTAAATTTGGAAACCGAATCATTCAGAAGGGGAGGAATGGCCTCATCGAAGATCGGTGCCCCAAGGAGGTGCAAACTTTTTTTGGTTTGAATTTTGATGTCGGGGGCAACAATGTTAAAATTTTGATAGATTTAGTCGGCTAAACACTCTCTTACTTTTTCCGAAATATATAATTCACATTTGTTAAAATTTAGTTCCAGACCAATGGCACTAAATCTGTCTTTTATAATGGTTAAGTCAGATAGAACAGTCTGTGAGTCGCCGCCTAGAGTGCCGTCGTCGATGTACCAAACATTAAATTTAGAATTAAAAGAATGTATTATGGAATTGATAGCTAAATATTGCTGGACCGAGGGGATCACCCTGCTGACAACCCATAGCCGAAAGGATTTCGTTTGATTTATGGACTAATTTTGAAGGGCAGTGGTAACACTGTAGAAGAAAGTTACAAATTTTAGGAACGTATATTTAAATTCCGTTTAGCATAGTGTCCCGATGGACAGAATTAAATGCGTTTTTTACGTCTAATTTTAGAAAACCTCGCATAGGTCTTTTACAAAGGTGCGCACAACATGAACCGCCGCCTCGCAGCTCCGCGGGTGCCGAAGCCAACCTGTACGGGTTCAAAAAGTTTCTGGAGTTTGGTGCGTGTGAGACGAACACATATTTTGGCTGCTGGACGCCGTAGAGTCGAGCCTACGGCAATAGGACGAACGCCGCCATCTTTTTTAGCCCCTTAGATAATTGGCGTCATATCTTGGCAGATATCTCCCTTAAGCATGGGATTGACTAGCTTAGTGAGACTGCTTGTCAAATTCTCACCAGCTACCCCTGAGCCATAGCTGGTCAGGTCCATGAGGTGCCGGGGAGAGATGCCATCCAGACCCAACGCCGATCCCTTAGTAATGGATGCAAGGGCTGCTGTAATGTCTTTTTAGTCGCACGGAAGCATTCCGCCGAGTCGGTAAAAGGGGTCAGCAAAAATGGGGGTGGAAGGGGCTTTGGGTGTTTTGATTGTAGGCAGACGGGGTCTCCGGTGTGTCAGGAGCCATGGTGTCATTAGAAAAGAGAAGACTAGAAGCCCCTTTTAGGTCACCGTCATGAATTTTCTCCTCGACCTTCCCAAACAAATCATACTTTTTCTTGCGGTGGGTCAGAGGTCAGAAAGGTTGGATTTTGAATATTGTTTTTGACTCTTTGTGTTAGTGGGGCTATTGTTGTTGTTATCGGAAACATGGAGAATTTTGTAAGTAAATGTAAGAAGGTCATGCCAAGAAGTTAGGTCATTGTCGTGTACACATCTGGCAATGGTGCAAGCAAGCGCTTCGGCCACTGAGGACCTACCACGTGGTACACGCTTTAAGATTGGGGTTGATGGCTTGAGCTGGCCGAGGAGAGTTTGGAGCGGGATGGATGCGGGTGTTTGCGAAGGAAGTGTCGGTGTGGGTGTAGAATGTGAATGTTTGTGTGATGTGGTTTGATGTTGCGAACTAAAGCTAAGAATACGGATCTGGTGTACGTGACCCTGGTGAATGTGTAGACCCTTTATAGATCCAAAACTTTTTTTACATATATCACAGGTCTGCATTTAGGGCATTATCGGTAACAGAGGCGATAAAAATACAAAGAAATCTTAAAAAAAAAACACAACTAATATAAAACTAAACCATAAAAAGTCAAAATAACAGTTATTTGAAAACTGATTGATGTCATAAGCCTCCAATATTCGGCAATAACTAAGTAAAAATCGATGTTGACGATCGATTTTATTTTAAAGATCTTCGACTCTTCGGCTCAATCTTAGTAACTTGTAAGACGTAGGTATTCTTGATTATAATAAAAGAAGGATATAATAGAAGGTCTGTGTAGTTTCTGCGAGCTTGAGCGTATCTGTGTTGTTTCGGTAAATTGGTTTTTTACCAATTTTACTGTAAGGAAATAGGTATGTAAATAATTCGTAAAATTTCAAAACATACCTCGATATAACATATAACATATATAATGTTAATAATAATATATTATGTAAAATAGTGTTCTTTTCCTTAGTTTTCTTATAATTCCAATCAGTAATATTTTCAAATGGTGGGTGACAAATGTCAGAAACGGCAACTCATAATTTAAAATACAATCTCTGTGAATCCGGAGTTTAAAATTTGTCCATATTAGGGTTAATTACAAATGCACTATTAGGTATATAAATTTTCTTAAAGTTTTCAACAAACAAAAAGGCTTGTAAATAATATTTTTAGAGCTTCCAACAAAAAAAAAACGTCAAAACCTCAAAACGTCAAATGAGTGCCGGGCCGGGCAATCACCAGGGTAGTAGAATGAATCTGGTGGTAGATAGTACCTACCTACCTACTTACCAACTACTTTGGGTAAACAACTACAATTTTATAAATATTACTTTAAATAAATGTTTAAAAATTAAATTAAAACTTACGATTTAAGTACAGCCAGTTTTAATGATTAAACAATGCCATCGGCCGCGCGGTATCTTTTGAAATTTGTTGACTCCACCCATCATTTTTTATTCAATCACAAATATCACAATGACGGTTCCGTACGTTTAAATTGTAATTTTATACTGTAATAAATATTTTTCTTACTTATTTTACACAATCTTAGTACCTTCATTTATTTTTGGTGTGATAGTTCCCGGATATTTATTTATTTATACTATTTACATATAAGATCATTGTAGCCGATCAAGTGCTAAGTATACTTTATACTACATATACAATGAAGCAAACGCAAATAATGTAAAAAAAAAAACACATTTGTTGTATGAATATTTCACTTTAGTAATTAAGTTCTTATTGATTTTAGTTAGTATCTTAAGGTAACATTTTATGGTTTACAAACCTTTTATTTTTGTACTAAGTATGTAATGTAAAACTGGTAAACATTAAATGGTGTTACCTATTTATTCTGTCTATCTACATGTGATGTGGTAGACTGACAGACAGGTTTATTACAGTATGCTATCTTTCTTTGGTTTTTAATTTGTTATTTTATTCATAACATTTTCTCAAAAATTAATATTGTGAGTAAGAGTTTACAAAAGTCAAACATAATCATTTCAGAGGCGGTCAAGGTGATTGATATGGCTAAAAAGATCTCAGCACAAGTCGCACGTATACTGCATTTGAGCAGGTAATATCTGAATCTGTTTTAATTGCTGAGGAACTAGACTTTAAAACCGAATTCATTCAAACTGCTCGACCACGTCCCCGAAGACAAAATTTTGATTATAAAGCTGTAGACGAGCCCATCTTAGATCTCAAACAGAATTTTAAAGTAAATGTCTCAACTTACAGCAAAAACTAACTTCAGGACTGAGCTCTGACATAGATGGGAAAGATCTATTCCATAAGTTGGAATTACTGCCAATATTTTGTATAAATGACGAAACAACTACTTTTGATGTTTTAAAGTATATTTGTTCAATTATTTTAATGTTCATTTTCCTAAATCTTGCAACGTCTTTACGCATAAATTTGACTCTTCCGTGACAGTAGCTGAAGGCGAAAGGTCTTTATCAAAACTTGGTATCGAAAGAGATTTAGACATTAAATCAGCTGAAATCATTGGAAACTTTGTAAATTTAAAATCTCTTAAAATTAAATTAAAATGTAATGTGTATATAATGAATGTTGATATAATAAATAAATGGGAATAATATTAATTATTTTAGAATAAATTAATATAGGTCTACCAGAAACTCATGGCATGATTGACAAGAGTGCATTTTTTAATTTGCCATCAATATTTCCAATTCTAGTAGACCTATAATAATATTACAAGATCCCAGAGCGATCTGACATAACTTATTTTCACATAGATGAAACCTTAGGTTCTCAGTAGCGACTCATGCTCTTTGAATACTTTTGTCAGACGCATTAAAGCTCCACAAAAAATAAATTTTGTGTTTAGGGGATGTTAGGTCATTACAATTTGTCTGACTAATGAAATATAACTTTGTAATAGTTACCTTAATAACATATTTAAAAGTCAGACGTGTAAAAATAAGTAAAACTCATTTATTTTTTTGTGGAGCTTTAAAGTGTCTGACAAAAGTTTTGGCCCATGGAAAGTGTCTGACACTTATAATACTATCTTAGGATAATATTCTACAAAACATATATAAAAACCAGCCATTTAAATTTAAGTTAAGTAACTCTTATTTTTAGTTACCTTTCTTACCTGGTACCTGCCCAGGTGTCACAAGGGGAGCTCCACAAACACGCAGGTATTCAAAGAACATGAGACGCTACTGAGAACCTAAGGTTTCATCTATGTGAAAATAAGTTATATCAGATCGCTCTGGGATCTTTATTTTTTGTGTAGCTTTAAAGCGTCTGACGAAAGTTTTGGCCCATGGAATGTGACTGACACTTATAATACTATTTTAGAATAATATTCTACAAACCATATATAAAAACCGGCCAAGTGCGAGTTGGATTCGCGCACTGAAGGTTCCGTACCTACCACCATTTATGTAATCTACAAACACAAACAAAAATATTTTTATATTTGAGTTGATTGAATGAAAGGGAAATTGCGATTTACGATTTATGACGTATTAAAAAAAACTACTTACTAGATCTCGTTCAAACCAATTGTCGGTGGAAGTTTGCATGGTAATTAATGCACATCATATATTGTTTTTAGTTTTATCATTCTCTTATTTTAGAAGTTACAGGGGGGGGACGACGACACATTTTACTACTTTGGAAGTGTCTCTCTCACAAACTATTCAGTTTGGAAAAAAAAAATATTAGAAACCTCAATATCATTTTTGAAGACACAATATCCATAGATAACTTCACACGTATGGCTTTGATGAAAAAAAAATTTTTGAGTTTCAGTTCTAAGTATGGGGAACCCCAAAATTTTTTTTTCTATTTTTGTGTGAAAATCTTAATGCGGTTCACAGAATACATCTACTTACCAAGTTTCAACAGTATAGTTCTTATAGTTTCGGAAAAAAGTGACTGTGACATACGGTCGGACAGACAGACAGACATGACGAATCTATAAGGGTTCCGTTTTTTGCCATTTGGCTACGGAACCGTAAAAATCTGCCATTTAAATTTAAGTTAAATAACTCTTAGTTTTAGTTACCTTTCTTACCTGGTACCTGCCCAGGTGTCACAAGGGTAGCCCACAAGCACGCAGGTATTCAAAGAACATGAGACGCTACTGAGAACCTAAGGTTTCATCTGTGTGAAAATAAGTTATGTCAGATCGCTCTGGGATCTTGGATTATAACTTACTTACCCCTCTGCCTACTCTGCCTACCCCGCTGGGAGACAGGCGTGACGTACTACGATACATACACACATTCCTACTATATGCTTATTTATGTGATTTATTTTTTATTATTAATGTACATTGTTTTTTTCTGTTTGCTGAGTGAGTATATAAATTTACCGCTTGCGTCAAATGCAAGTCCGGTACAGTCTGACGCATCAACAACATTGTGTAGCGATGCGTCGTCCTCAACACTGTAGATGGCGCCGCGTGTGACGTCGCATGCGTATACCGTGCCGCGCGGCCCCAACGCCACTACTATCGTGTTTATTTCTGTACACTGAAACTGTCCAGTCTTTAGCTTCAGTCGACACAGCGCAGATTCATAACAGAACACCCATTCTCCGGCACCATCAACAACCAACTCCCGCACAGTGGTGTCAGCGAGCACAGCCCTAATTACTGGGTATAGCTGGAGACTGATTTTGCACAGTGGAGCACTACGAAAGAATTATGTAAAACCTCCTAGGGGGTAAAATAGGGATCGGAAGTTGGTGTGGTAATCCTTAATTCTCGAAGCTAAATACATAATGCATAATAAAGACTTGTAGGTATGCAAATTCTAATTTTTTGTAGATTAAGATAATCAGTTAAAATCTTTCTTTTATAAGTACCACGGCATGCGCGTGCCATGATTTCTTTGGATACTATTTTGCAAAGCATCTCAGGAGAAGAGTTACGGGTTACTATGGGTGGCTCAGTTGCTAGAGAGGCTACCTGCTGTGACAAAAGCGTGGGTTTGATTCTCGTAAAGGACAGACGTATTATATTATAGTATATTTATGTCTGTAGCTTGGGTGCGTTCTTTATAATATGTACAACATAGGTATAAAAGTATTTGTGTTAGTTTGTCTAGTACCCGTGCCATGCCATAGTCAAACCTATTACTCACACCTAGAGAATATCCCAACCAAGCGAATACTGAAATAGGTATTTGGAAAATATTTACTGTGACGCTAGGACCCGGACCAAGATACCGATTTGCGATAGGGACAGACAACTGCACCTCGTGCTGATTTAACATAGTCACAATCATTCAAATCGGGGTATCGTATTCCTCACTTTTTTCTTCTAAATCTCAACCAAATATAATAGGAATTACTTCACTTGAAAGGGAAAGATTTTTTTATGCATATTTCTTAAAAACTAGTTTAAATATTTGTGCAGCACACGTCTGCAGATGTCATAAAAAACAACTTTGCTCGGTTTCAATTATTTTTAGGCATAGCATATCATAAAATAAAGCAATACATACAGACGTAGTAATTGTGTACATTCTATCAAATCTGATAAAGTTATTGCTCTTATGTCCAAATCCAGTAAGAAAACATAGGAATACGTTTGTATGGAAAAAACCGGTCAAGTGCGAGCAAGACTCGCGCACCGAGGGTTCTGTCAAAGATAAACTGTATTGAGGGACAAACTTAACTTAACCGTTGGACAACTGTTGTCCCAATACATCGACATAGGTCACGGCTAGTTTGCCAACTGTAAATAAGCTTATAATCACATTTTTTTGTGATGTCATAACTAATTTACGGTTTTAATAATTTTTGCTTTGCTTAATAGCCTAAGTAATATTTCCCACTGCGCAGGAAAATGTTGCGAAGCACTTATGCGTAAAGTTGTTATTGCTACGCATCTGCACTATTCTACACGCGGTTTAGGCAGGCCCTTAAGGGTTGAATTTAAAAAGAATCTACTATGGTTAATTTATGAAATAAACCCCTTCTCCAAATTTCAAATTTCTATCTGTACAAATTTAAGTTAGGTTAAGTTCTCATACAAACTTTGCCACGCCCTTTTTACGCTTAAGGATTGATTTTTTCAAAAACTATACATGTCTACCGAGCTTAAGGTAAATTTGACCATAAAAATATTATTTCCAATACAAAATTTCTTTTCCCTTTTTCACTATAGGATTTGAATCATCAGGAAATCAAAACATATTGTTTACATAGTGTGTTGAGAATCGTTTTTAGTTTTTTTTTTATATCCCTAAGGTGGCAAACAAACTTACGGTCCGCCTGATGGTAAGCGGTCACCGTAGCCTATGGACGCTTGCAACACCAGGGGTATCACTCGCGCGTTGCCGACCCTTCAGAAATCTAATAACTTCTTTCTTGAAGAACTCCATACTGTAGTCCTTGGAGAAAACCTTGGCAGGGAGCTCATTCCACAACTTAAGCGTTCGCGGGAGGAAGTTTCTCTGAAACTGCACTGTACGCGACCATTTAGGTTATAAAGTGTAAGAATGAATTCCCTTCCGATGGGTTTTAAGTGGCATACTTCTCCTACTCACTGATTCACAAAATTAATGATTACTTACCCACTCCCTTCATGTATATTGCTCGGCCATGCCTTCATATGTGTGACATAGTGATATTCATAAGTGCTCAATTATTGTAGCCTAAATAAAATAAATAATATTGAATGATTGATAATCAGAAGAACTAGAAGTCTTAATTGGTCCTTTAGTAGAGCTGTCTACCTTCTCAAGATCATAACGATCATTGCGCTTGACTTGCACCACCTTATTGGGTCCTAAAAATTTGAGTTCCTAAAAACCGATTGAAAACTGAGTCCTTTTCGTGGCCACCAAATCACCGACATTGTATTCATGACTGCTTTTTATTTTTGTTGTAGGACTGGATATTCTTGGCTTAAATTTTAAAAATTTTACTTTTAGCTTGGTTTTTCATATCTTCTCTCTTCTGACTAAACAACTCTATGCCTTCTTCTTACAATAATCTTAGAATATCCAAATCCTCTTTTGTTTTAATTTTAATGCCGGTTACTAACTCAAATGGACATGCCTGTACCACAAATTTTGACTTTCTATGCATAGTTCAGCAAGGGTAGGTATTATAATTCTATGAACTCTTTCTACTTGCCTTTTTCCTCTTGCAACGCCAGTTGCGATCAATATGTGTTCAATGTCCTCGTATTCACAATACTCTTAGCAATCATTACTTGTAAATGCGGTTCCTTTGTCTGTTACAATTCTTCTAGGATTTCCAAATGTCTGTTGAAGTATTGTCAGTTGTCACTCTATATAAAATAGATTTGTTTAGATCTTAATCCGTTATGCCGGCTACGATATACTGTATGGCCACGTAGTCATGGTACTTAGCTCACCACGCCCAATTCGCGAATCACCAGCATATATTGGTAAAAGATTTCGCTGTCACCGTTTTTTCCTAATCGACATCAACTCATGCATTTCCTTCACATTATTGGAGTCAGGGAACTCTTTTTGCCAAGCCGCTTTAAGATCATCGTACGGTTTAAAAACCTGTTCGGATTTAACCATAGCTCCGCCGTTCCCGTCAATGATTTTCTTGCTATATAATTATACTTACCCTAATGGGTGCATCCAAAGATTTTCGCGTTCGCCTCGATATCTTGGGCCCACTTGTTAGAAGAATACGTATTATCATCCACGTTGAATTTCGTCTTTACGCATAAATTTGACTCTTCCGTGACAGTAGCTGAAGGCGAAAGGTCTTTATCAAAACTTGGTATCGAAAGAGATTTAGACATTAAATCAGCTGAAATCATTGGAAACTTTGTAAATTTAAAATCTCTTAAAATTAAATTAAAATGTAATGTGTATATAATGAATGTTGATATAATAAATAAATGGGAATAATATTAATTATTTTAGAATAAATTAATATAGGTCTACCAGAAACTCATGGCATGATTGACAAGAGTGCATTTTTTAATTTGCCATCAATATTTCCAATTCTAGTAGACCTATAATAATATTACAAGATCCCAGAGCGATCTGACATAACTTATTTTCACATAGATGAAACCTTAGGTTCTCAGTAGCGACTCATGCTCTTTGAATACTTTTGTCAGACGCATTAAAGCTCCACAAAAAATAAATTTTGTGTTTAGGGGATGTTAGGTCATTACAATTTGTCTGACTAATGAAATATAACTTTGTAATAGTTACCTTAATAACATATTTAAAAGTCAGACGTGTAAAAATAAGTAAAACTCATTTATTTTTTTGTGGAGCTTTAAAGTGTCTGACAAAAGTTTTGGCCCATGGAAAGTGTCTGACACTTATAATACTATCTTAGGATAATATTCTACAAAACATATATAAAAACCAGCCATTTAAATTTAAGTTAAGTAACTCTTATTTTTAGTTACCTTTCTTACCTGGTACCTGCCCAGGTGTCACAAGGGGAGCTCCACAAACACGCAGGTATTCAAAGAACATGAGACGCTACTGAGAACCTAAGGTTTCATCTATGTGAAAATAAGTTATATCAGATCGCTCTGGGATCTTTATTTTTTGTGTAGCTTTAAAGCGTCTGACGAAAGTTTTGGCCCATGGAATGTGACTGACACTTATAATACTATTTTAGAATAATATTCTACAAACCATATATAAAAACCGGCCAAGTGCGAGTTGGATTCGCGCACTGAAGGTTCCGTACCTACCACCATTTATGTAATCTACAAACACAAACAAAAATATTTTTATATTTGAGTTGATTGAATGAAAGGGAAATTGCGATTTACGATTTATGACGTATTAAAAAAAACTACTTACTAGATCTCGTTCAAACCAATTGTCGGTGGAAGTTTGCATGGTAATTAATGCACATCATATATTGTTTTTAGTTTTATCATTCTCTTATTTTAGAAGTTACAGGGGGGGGACGACGACACATTTTACTACTTTGGAAGTGTCTCTCTCACAAACTATTCAGTTTGGAAAAAAAAAATATTAGAAACCTCAATATCATTTTTGAAGACACAATATCCATAGATAACTTCACACGTATGGCTTTGATGAAAAAAAAATTTTTGAGTTTCAGTTCTAAGTATGGGGAACCCCAAAATTTTTTTTTCTATTTTTGTGTGAAAATCTTAATGCGGTTCACAGAATACATCTACTTACCAAGTTTCAACAGTATAGTTCTTATAGTTTCGGAAAAAAGTGACTGTGACATACGGTCGGACAGACAGACAGACATGACGAATCTATAAGGGTTCCGTTTTTTGCCATTTGGCTACGGAACCGTAAAAATCTGCCATTTAAATTTAAGTTAAATAACTCTTAGTTTTAGTTACCTTTCTTACCTGGTACCTGCCCAGGTGTCACAAGGGTAGCCCACAAGCACGCAGGTATTCAAAGAACATGAGACGCTACTGAGAACCTAAGGTTTCATCTGTGTGAAAATAAGTTATGTCAGATCGCTCTGGGATCTTGGATTATAACTTACTTACCCCTCTGCCTACTCTGCCTACCCCGCTGGGAGACAGGCGTGACGTACTACGATACATACACACATTCCTACTATATGCTTATTTATGTGATTTATTTTTTATTATTAATGTACATTGTTTTTTTCTGTTTGCTGAGTGAGTATATAAATTTACCGCTTGCGTCAAATGCAAGTCCGGTACAGTCTGACGCATCAACAACATTGTGTAGCGATGCGTCGTCCTCAACACTGTAGATGGCGCCGCGTGTGACGTCGCATGCGTATACCGTGCCGCGCGGCCCCAACGCCACTACTATCGTGTTTATTTCTGTACACTGAAACTGTCCAGTCTTTAGCTTCAGTCGACACAGCGCAGATTCATAACAGAACACCCATTCTCCGGCACCATCAACAACCAACTCCCGCACAGTGGTGTCAGCGAGCACAGCCCTAATTACTGGGTATAGCTGGAGACTGATTTTGCACAGTGGAGCACTACGAAAGAATTATGTAAAACCTCCTAGGGGGTAAAATAGGGATCGGAAGTTGGTGTGGTAATCCTTAATTCTCGAAGCTAAATACATAATGCATAATAAAGACTTGTAGGTATGCAAATTCTAATTTTTTGTAGATTAAGATAATCAGTTAAAATCTTTCTTTTATAAGTACCACGGCATGCGCGTGCCATGATTTCTTTGGATACTATTTTGCAAAGCATCTCAGGAGAAGAGTTACGGGTTACTATGGGTGGCTCAGTTGCTAGAGAGGCTACCTGCTGTGACAAAAGCGTGGGTTTGATTCTCGTAAAGGACAGACGTATTATATTATAGTATATTTATGTCTGTAGCTTGGGTGCGTTCTTTATAATATGTACAACATAGGTATAAAAGTATTTGTGTTAGTTTGTCTAGTACCCGTGCCATGCCATAGTCAAACCTATTACTCACACCTAGAGAATATCCCAACCAAGCGAATACTGAAATAGGTATTTGGAAAATATTTACTGTGACGCTAGGACCCGGGCCAAGATACCGATTTGCGATAGGGACAGACAACTGCACCTCGTGCTGATTTAACATAGTCACAATCATTCAAATCGGGGTATCGTATTCCTCACTTTTTTCTTCTAAATCTCAACCAAATATAATAGGAATTACTTCACTTGAAAGGGAAAGATTTTTTTATGCATATTTCTTAAAAACTAGTTTAAATATTTGTGCAGCACACGTCTGCAGATGTCATAAAAAACAACTTTGCTCGGTTTCAATTATTTTTAGGCATAGCATATCATAAAATAAAGCAATACATACAGACGTAGTAATTGTGTACATTCTATCAAATCTGATAAAGTTATTGCTCTTATGTCCAAATCCAGTAAGAAAACATAGGAATACGTTTGTATGGAAAAAACCGGTCAAGTGCGAGCAAGACTCGCGCACCGAGGGTTCTGTCAAAGATAAACTGTATTGAGGGACAAACTTAACTTAACCGTTGGACAACTGTTGTCCCAATACATCGACATAGGTCACGGCTAGTTTGCCAACTGTAAATAAGCTTATAATCACATTTTTTTGTGATGTCATAACTAATTTACGGTTTTAATAATTTTTGCTTTGCTTAATAGCCTAAGTAATATTTCCCACTGCGCAGGAAAATGTTGCGAAGCACTTATGCGTAAAGTTGTTATTGCTACGCATCTGCACTATTCTACACGCGGTTTAGGCAGGCCCTTAAGGGTTGAATTTAAAAAGAATCTACTATGGTTAATTTATGAAATAAACCCCTTCTCCAAATTTCAAATTTCTATCTGTACAAATTTAAGTTAGGTTAAGTTCTCATACAAACTTTGCCACGCCCTTTTTACGCTTAAGGATTGATTTTTTCAAAAACTATACATGTCTACCGAGCTTAAGGTAAATTTGACCATAAAAATATTATTTCCAATACAAAATTTCTTTTCCCTTTTTCACTATAGGATTTGAATCATCAGGAAATCAAAACATATTGTTTACATAGTGTGTTGAGAATCGTTTTTAGTTTTTTTTTTTTATATCCCTAAGGTGGCAAACAAACTTACGGTCCGCCTGATGGTAAGCGGTCACCGTAGCCTATGGACGCTTGCAACACCAGGGGTATCACTCGCGCGTTGCCGACCCTTCAGAAATCTAATAACTTCTTTCTTGAAGAACTCCATACTGTAGTCCTTGGAGAAAACCTTGGCAGGGAGCTCATTCCACAACTTAAGCGTTCGCGGGAGGAAGTTTCTCTGAAACTGCACTGTACGCGACCATTTAGGTTATAAAGTGTAAGAATGAATTCCCTTCCGATGGGTTTTAAGTGGCATACTTCTCCTACTCACTGATTCACAAAATTAATGATTACTTACCCACTCCCTTCATGTATATTGCTCGGCCATGCCTTCATATGTGTGACATAGTGATATTCATAAGTGCTCAATTATTGTAGCCTAAATAAAATAAATAATATTGAATGATTGATAATCAGAAGAACTAGAAGTCTTAATTGGTCCTTTAGTAGAGCTGTCTACCTTCTCAAGATCATAACGATCATTGCGCTTGACTTGCACCACCTTATTGGGTCCTAAAAATTTGAGTTCCTAAAAACCGATTGAAAACTGAGTCCTTTTCGTGGCCACCAAATCACCGACATTGTATTCATGACTGCTTTTTATTTTTGTTGTAGGACTGGATATTCTTGGCTTAAATTTTTAAAATTTTACTTTTAGCTTGGTTTTTCATATCTTCTCTCTTCTGACTAAACAACTCTATGCCTTCTTCTTACAATAATCTTAGAATATCCAAATCCTCTTTTGTTTTAATTTTAATGCCGGTTACTAACTCAAATGGACATGCCTGTACCACAAATTTTGGCTTTCTATGCATAGTTCAGCAAGGGTAGGTATTATAATTCTATGAACTCTTTCTACTTGCCTTTTTCCTCTTGCAACGCCAGTTGCGATCAATATGTGTTCAATGTCCTCGTATTCACAATACTCTTAGCAATCATTACTTGTAAATGCGGTTCCTTTGTCTGTTACAATTCTTCTAGGATTTCCAAATGTCTGTTGAAGTATTGTCAGTTGTCACTCTATATAAAATAGATTTGTTTAGATCTTAATCCGTTATGCCGGCTACGATATACTGTATGGCCACGTAGTCATGGTACTTAGCTCACCACGCCCAATTCGCGAATCACCAGCATATATTGGTAAAAGATTTCGCTGTCACCGTTTTTTCCTAATCGACATCAACTCATGCATTTCCTTCACATTATTGGAGTCAGGGAACTCTTTTTGCCAAGCCGCTTTAAGATCATCGTACGGTTTAAAAACCTGTTCGGATTTAACCATAGCTCCGCCGTTCCCGTCAATGATTTTCTTGCTATATAATTATACTTACCCTAATGGGTGCATCCAAAGATTTTCGCGTTCGCCTCGATATCTTGGGCCCACTTGTTAGAAGAATACGTATTATCATCCACGTTGAATTTAGTATCAGCCGAGTCTAAAAAGTTCGTTCCGTTTCTGCATCGCTTCCTAGCTTTGCCATATTATTTTTTGACTTTTTCTAACGGTGTTTTTGTCAAAAATGGCGGCCGAACACATTCACAAAGCACACGGCAGCGGCGTCATTTCACGTTATAATGTTCCTCAAATCCCTGAAAAAACTATTTTTAATCCCAGTCGAGCCCCCAATTTGTGGGATTCAATGGTTTGTGAATTATGAAAACTTGCGAAAGTTTAAATTATTTTATTCTTAAACAGCTGATTTAATTTTATTTTCGATATAAGATTAGAGCTTCCAATTATAATAACTTGGGTAGTAGGGTTTATTTTAAGACCGTGATATTTATTCTATTAATTTATAATATTTAAATCAGTGTTTATAGTTCAATGGCCTTATTGAGGTCATTGAGTGAGTGAGGCGTGAGTATAAATTTGAAAATCGTCTGCATACAAGTGGTAGAGGTACAAGATTCCTAGTTAAATATTATTAATGATAATAGCAAAATTTTCGATCAGAACACGTAATCTGACGCGAGTTTAACATTTTTTACCCATGCCAAAAAAAGTGCACAACGCTGCACTTCAAAAAATGAAATTCAGGTGGTATAGCCTCTTAAACTAGGTAAAAAACGGTCTTCAACGTAGTTAACGGAACAAATATTTTGGCGTTTTACAGAATTCAACCCCTGAGCTGTAGAATAGGGGTCATTAGGGATAACAAAGTTAGTATGGGATGAAAAATTTCGATAGTCAATTTACTTGAAACTTTGTATAAATGCTTATGTAAACAATTTATGAACGAAGATTATCATGGTTTTAAAAATGAACCAGAAAGGGAAAAAAGGCCGATGGCATAGTTAGTTTGTAATTAGAAAATTTTATTTTAATAATCAAATTAAATAGAAACTTAGTATCGATACTGTTCACACTCATTTTGCCGTTACAAAGAATACAACCTTTAAGGGGGATCAAAGGGTTGTCAAAGTTTCTATAGAAAATAATATTTTTATAGTTAAATTTACAAGAAACTTGGTATCGATGTAGAGTTTTTAAAAAAATCAATCCTTAAGCGTAAAAAGGGCGTGTAAAGTTTGTATGAGAACTTAACCTAACTTAAATTTATACAGATAGAAATTTGAAATTTGGAGAAGGGGTTTATTTCATAAATTAACCATAGTAGATTCTTTTTAAATTCAACCCTTAAGGGCCTAAACCGCGTGTAGAATAGTGCAGATGCGTAGCAATAACAACTTTACGCATAAGTGCTTAGCAACATTTTCGTGCGCAGTGGGAAAGATTACCTAGGTTATTAAGCAAAGCAAAAATTATTAAAACCGTAAATTAGTTATGATTTCACAAAAAAATGTGATTATAAACTTATTTACAGTTGGCAAACTAGCCGCGACCTATGTGGATGTATTGGGACAACAGTTGTCCAACGGTAAAGTTAAGTTTGTCCCTCAATACAGTTTACCTTTGACGGAACCCTCGGTGCGCGAGTCTGGCTCGCACTTGACCGGTTTTTTCCATACAAACGTATTCCTATGTTTTCTTTCTGGATTTGGACATAAGAGCAATTATTTTATCAAATTTGATAGAATGTACATAATTACTACGTCTGTATGTATTGCTTTAGTTTATGATATGCTATGCCTAAAAATAATTGAAACCGAGCGAAGTTGTTTTTTATGACATCTGCAGACGTGTGCTGTTCAAATATTTAAACTAGTTTTTAAGAAATATTCATAAAAAAATCTTTCCCTTTCAAGTGAAGTAATTCCTATTATATTTGGTTGAGATGTAGAAGAAAAAAGTGAGGAACACGATACCTCGATTTGAATGATTGTGACTATATTAAATCAGCACCACGAGGTGCAGTTGACTGTCCCTATCGCAAATCGGTATTTTGGCCCGGGTTCTAGCGTAACAGTAAATATTTTCCAAATACCTATTTCAGTATTCGCTTAGTTGGGATATTCCCTAGGTGCGAGTAATAGGTTTGACTATGGCATGGCACGGGTACTAGACAAACTAACACAAATACTTTTATACCTATGTTGTACATATTATAAAGAACGCACCCAAGCTACAGACATAAATATACTATAATATAATACGTCTGTCCTTTACGAGAATCAAACCCACGCTTTTGTCACAGCAGGTAGCCTCTCTAGCAACTGAGCCACCCATAGTAACCCGTAACTCTTCTCCTGAGACGTTTTGCAAAATAGTATCCAAAGAAATCATGGCACGCGCATGCCGTGGTACTTATAAAAGAAAGATTTTAACTGATTATCTTAATCTACAAAAAATTAGAATTTGCATACCTACAAGTCTTTATTATGCATTATGTATTTAGCTTCGAGAATTAAGGATTACCACACCAACTTCCGATCCCTATTTTACCCCCTAGGAGGTTTTACATAATTCTTTCGTAGTGCTCCACTGTGCAAAATCAGTCTCCAGCTATACCCAGTAATAAGGGCTGTGCTCGCTGACACCACTGTGCGGGAGTTGGTTGTTGATGGTGCCGGAGAATGGGTGTTCTGTTATGAATCTGCGCTGTGTCGACTGAAGCTAAAGACTGGACAGTTTCAGTGTACAGAAATAAACACGATAGTACTGGCGTTGGGGCCGCGCGGCACGGTATACGCATGCGACGTCACACGCGGCGCCATCTACAGTGTTGAGGACGACGCATCGCTACACAAAGTTGTTGATGCGCCAGACTGTGCCGGACTTACATTTGACGGAAGCGGTAAATTTATATACTCACTCAGCAAACAGAAAAAAAATATTAGTGCTAAGAACTGATATACTGTTATTTTGACTAGCCTGTACCTGCTAAGTACTTCATTTGCATTATTGACTCAATAAAAAAAAAATAGAAAACCAAATAGTAACACAAAATATAAATAACAACCACACTTAAATTATTTAATTTATTTTACATATAAAACTAAACATTATCGTTAGTTTTTACAATTAACGTTTAACAGTTATTTTTTTTACGTTTAACCGCATCTATAATTGAGGAACAATTTACTTTCCGACATTCGGTTCTCAACGTCTTCTATCTTCTTTTTCGTAATACTTCTTTCCCCAATTATTGCAAACTGGATGACACGTACTCATTTAGTAGTAAATGTATGTCCTGAATGCTGAATCTAGGGGCGTAATGTGCAAAAATATTTATTTATCATAAACATATTTAAAACATGAGAAAGAGGATTTCTTATCACTGGGGACATATTGGAAACTTTATTTGTCTCATTTTATAATCTTCCACTTAGACCACACTAATATTATAAAGGTGAAAGTTTGTTAGTGTGTTTGCTACTTCTTCACACTGAAACGGTTGGACCAATTTTGATAAAAATTGGTATGGAAGTAGCTGACAACCTGAAGTAACACATAGGCTATTTTTATCTAGAAAACTTCAAAAGTTCTGAAAGAAATAACTATGACCGAGCTTAAACGAACTATAGCTTGCTATAGCAAACTTCATTAGTATAATTAAGGAGTTATTATAAAGGAGTCCCATGCCGATAACCAAATTTAAAGCTGGTCTAGCCGCTGGCAAAATTCATTTACTACCAGCTATCCCAATAGTATTATAAATGCGCAAGTTTGGATGTTTGGTTGCTTGTAACTCAATTACGCTTCAACCACTGGATGGATCGGAAATCGCTGAACCGATTTAGATGAAATTTGGTATTGAGATAGTTTGAGACCCGCGGAAGGACATATAGCCTATTCATCTCGGAAAATTAAAAGTTACTGCGGAAATATCTATAACTTACTCAATCCTGCCGCAACAGAGCATCCAATTGAGCTAAAATTTTGCATAGATATAGTTGAAGATACAAAGAAGAACAAAGGCTTAAAAGTATCTGCGGGAATAACTGTATATGAATTCCACTAAATAACGAATAAAAAACTTCATTAGTATAATCAAGGGCCATAAGATCCCACGCTGATAATCAAATTAAGGGCGGGTGGAGCCGCTGGCAAAAGCTAGTAATTCATAAATTTTCGAGCGTAAATGTCCTTACATTATGTTTTACGTTTGGGTTATAGGTTCTTCGGGTTGTGACCCACTCATGGTCCTTTACGTATCTTATAAGATAGTGTTGGAGTATTGTACAATAATTGTCTTACTGTCAATATTTTCTCTACCTCATAGAGCTCCTTTTGAAGCATGCATTCATGGTTTGTTAAATTTTATTTAAAGAAATACTCTCTTTATTATTATTGACCTACTTATGAGGTGGTGTAATAAAGAATAACATGATCCGCATGATAATCCTTGTTGCACCACCTTTTCAATATAGATTTTCACAGGATTAAATCTGTACCATCGGTGAAAACTGATATAGGTCTGAAATAACAGTTTTTGAAAAAATGGTTTTTAATATTTTGTACCTTTACATGCGTATAACTTTTTTGTTAATGATTATATTGCTTTTGTAAAAAATAATAATGATAGGTATTTTTAGCCTATATACTATGATATATGAAGAAAAGCAATATATTTAATTTATTTAGAGCAATAAGGGAAATCAACAACTTGTATTATTCGTCACATTAGAATAAATATGTGTAAAATAATTTAACTAAAATTATATTATTTAACACTAAAACTAGTGGTACGATTCATATTGGTGATATACGATACATTTTGAATTGAAATAGCATTAAAATACATTAAAACTAATACATGAAAAAAATTCCTAAACAAAACTATCACAAAACAGAAGCATCTTTAGTTTGAGGTTGTTAAAACACAATAAATTGTTATATTTACACTAATAAATTATCTAACACAAAAAAATAGGGAAAAAGTCATGTCATTTAATAATATATCTCAACTTGTTTTTTTCATTTTCAAGTTCTAGATTGTGTCAAATGATACGATTTGTTAAGGCAGTATAATAATTATTATTTATGTTTTTCGTCCGCCAACCCGCACTAGGCCAGCGTGGTGGACTATGGCCTAAGCCAGGAGAGACCTGTGCAGTGGGGCGTAAAACAGCTGAGGCGAATTATGTTTTTAGATTTATATATCAAAATTATTAGTTTATGTTTCTAACTATGCAAATAAACAAATATTTAAATTTGTAGTCTTTATTTTATACAAGATATCAAAAAGTAGTTAATAAATGTTAAGATAATGTAAAAAAAACACTTAGAAAACTATTAATATATCATATATATATACTATTATAACTATTAATATGGCACTAAGACATTAAATTATAGCGCTTTTTATCTTATGAATTGTACAAACTCTAGTCCTTTCTTAGAGCTAGATAATAGCTATGTGACATGCTAGGAAACATGATAAGTAAGGACTACAGTAATTCTAAGAAACATGTAATAAGCTTCTGCTTTCAATAAACTTTGTAAAGTTTTAAACTAAAAGATATTTATAATTAACCAAAGCACTTAATGGAATTTGAAAGCAAGCACAGTAAAACATTAAAGAAATAAAAATATACTATAAACATTTAATTTAAAACACGTGCAGAAGGTACTAAAAAGGAATGGGTATAAAGTGTGCAAACGACAGCTGCGACGTCCACAAAGAAATAGAAAACCAGAAGTGAATAGACAGGCAGCCTTTATGCCATACCTAAAGGGAGTGACGGACAAAAACAGAACTTTACTAAGTAAATACTCTTTCAAAACAGTGTACACACCGCGCTCTAAAATCGCCAAACACCTGCGGACACCGAAGGATTCCATTCCCTACCAAAGACCAGGCGTTTACGGGATAGACTGCAGCTGTGGAAGTTCGTACGTAGGCCAAACGAAACGCACTATAGCCGAAAGGGTTAAAGAACACATAACAGCTGTCAAAAACCGACAAACAAATAATCAGCCATAGGCGATCATCTACTCAATGCCATGCAAAATCACTGGATTGAACTTTACGAACCGAAAGTCCTCTCCACTGAGCGTCACTATTATCCACGATTTGTACGCGAAGCTATTGAAATAAAGAAATGCGACAAAAATTTTAATAGAGAAGATGGATATAATCTTTCAAAGGCGTGGAATCCTGTGATTCATAGGTTTAAACCGCGCAACAGTAATATCGGTGATAAACGCAATATGGACATCGTCAGTGTAGTGTGTAGAGAACATTTAAACAATGTGAGGGTAGTGGAAGAAACTGCACGAGCGGCCAGAAGTCGACGCCGCGCTCTTAAGCCAGGACAGCCGTGACCACGATAAGGTGCAATCCTTGACAAAACGTCAGCACCCAATACAGGTACGTTTCTGTATACGTACTTACGTGCATCGCGTTAAGACCCAAGTTCTATAATAATAATGAGTGAAAAACGCGAAAGTTTAAAACTAACTAACATTTAAATAGTAAGTGACGTGGCAATAATAGTTTTCTAAAATCGAATAACTTAAAATTTTTGTTCCTATGTTAAATCTGGTTGTCATCTGAATGTAATAAGTCATCGGTAGAGGTCAAATTAATATAGAATTCATGAGCACTTGGTTTAATATAATCCAAAAGAGAAATCAGATCTGCTTTTTTCGCTGCTGCAATAGGTACTGGTCCAACGCAACACTTCTTAATACTCTCTAAATTAATACGTTGTTCATATCTTTTCATCTCATATTCATCTCATATCTTATCGCTTATGACATAGAATTGTAATCGATGGCTCCGTAGCTTCCTTTGTAACTAAATATAGGAAACTTATTTTGTGGTATACGTCAAAATTGGAATATTCAGCCACACAAACTTTTCGCCTAAGCAAACTAAGCAAAATTAGTTTTCGCGAATGAACGCACTCTATCTCCTTCGCGCCAGTAAGAAGCTCACGCATAAGAAGATAGAATTACCGAATTGTATCAATTGACACCAACGGACGTTTTGAAATGCTTGCAAGGAGTTGATAAGATTTTTGATGTAACTAAATTGTATTAATAGACACGAATGTAATAGTTCATTAAAGACTCTTTGCTGATATAAATTAACTTATATTATTGTGCACGAAAAATATCTCCGTATCCAGTAGAGCTAAGGCTACGTGGATAAGATAGAAAAAAAGAGCATTTGACACTGATTAGATATGTCTAATAATCTAAAAAGTGCTATAAGTCGACTTATATCAGTTTTCACCGAGGGTACAGAAATAAACATTTTTCGCCTGTGACATATTTTAGTTGCAAATATATAAAACGTACATGAAGCATGTTCAAATTTGTTTTTAGTGTCCTAAGTATTATTTGAAATAGAAAAGGAATTAGGTATGCAACAACAAAAAATGAAACAATTTATTGAAATTAATATTAAAATTACAAAGTGAGACATAATTATGTTATTAACATTATACTAGCAGCAAATCATGAGTTACACTTAATCAGTTGAATGATTTGTCTTTCATCTGCATATATAAAGTTACCGTTTCTGTCGATAGCAAGCCCATTACAGTCCGGCGCGTCGACCACTTTACGTTGCCTCGCGTCCGCCTCGACCCTGTAGATGCCGCCGGGAGTACCGTTGCACGAGAATACAACGCCATCGGGCCCCGTCGCCAGCCATCCCGTGGTTCTTTCTTGGCACTGAACCTGTCCAGACTGTGGTTGTAATCGACACATTGCAGTGCTATTACTGTACACCCATTCGCCGTCGCCGTCAACAACGAAGTCCCCTACTGACACGTCTTCAAGTTGAGGCACAGCGCGAGTCCGTCCGTGAGACCACGCTTGTACCCGCCACATGGGCTTGGCGGAGTAGAACAGTTCACCATTAAAGTGAACGAACTGAATATCTTCTCCCTCTGCCCCTATCAGCACAAATCGTCCTTCGTTGGAATCAAAATGGTAAAGTCCCCCGCGGCCCGTGTGGTTGACGCACCCCAAGTAAAGCTGTCCACGGTCCTGATCGACTGTGTGCGAGCACCACATACTTATATCGGGTATGTTATCGAACTCCTTGTTCCCTAATTTCAGTGTGGCTGATACTCGTTTAGTGTGTTCCCAATAATGATTAAAATATAAGGTATTTGTTTTCCTGTCCACAGCAAGTTTACTTGCATCGTTTAAACCAGAAGCAAGCACTTTTATCGTGTAAGTAGCGCCATCTTCTCCAACGATAGAACAGTCGTCCACCACCGCCGCCGCGCGCACGCACACTGACAGAGCCGATACGCACATTACTAAACGCCACATCTATAAAAATATAAAATTTGTATTCAGTTATTAAATCTAGGTTCAAATGTAAATGCGTCTGGTGATTTAAGGGCTGGAAGCTACCTGTCTCAAAGGCTAAGTTTGGCTGTGCAGAGAGGTAATGCCGCCAGTGTCAACGGTAAAATACTACAGGGGTTTACTTTGGATGATATATTTCTTTATGGGTTTTTGTATTTAATTAAGTATTTCAATTATTTTTTTAGGGATTTAGTTAAGATAATTTTAGTTTTGTTACTTAATTATGTTATTTAGATTTTGGTAAATTTGTTTTATTTTTATCAATTAAGAGAATTTAATAAAATATATATGTGTGTAAAATAGCTTTCTTTTATAAGGGAAAGATTGAATGTTTTATATTATATGCTTAGTTTTGTATTTAATCGCGCTAAAATGTCTTAATAGATCTGCATAAAATTGGACAGGCAAGACCTGATCAAGAGTTTCCACGGACATAGTTTTTTCTGTAAGCGAAACCACGGGACATTGTAATCGTGCTGCGGTTGACTGTTAAGTTTTACGAGACTTTCTTTTTTTAATCGACTTCAATTCGTCGGAATCTTTTTTTATTTATGTTCTCCGATCTTCAAAAACACCTTGACCGATTCGGATAATTCGTTGGAAAGGGTATACTTTCCAGGCGGTCCCATGGTCATCAGGTCAGGATATAATGATGGGATCCTGGAAAAAACCGAGGAAACCTTCCAAATTTTTATGGGCACAGTTAAAGCAATTTGGGTATTTTTTTAAGTGTACCAGGAAATAAGCCAGGTCACTCAGAAGTAAAAAATAGAAACTTTTTAACAAAAACAACAACCGACTTCAAAAAAAGAGCGCAAAAAAATAAAAAATTACAGTTTGAAGTTGCAAGTGATGTGTGTTATAAACTGTGAGAGAGATTTTTAAATAAGAAGAATGAGCTAACGCCAAGAAGGCACTATCATTTGAAGACATCCAGAACATCACACCCCCCTTCAACCTATCTTGCAGCGGGTCTCCATCTCCGAATACTTTCAACTTTTACTTCGAGCATCATGTACGCATCCACAATTTTCGTATATCTTTTTTAATGTGAATGATTGCTTTTTGATAACCAACTAACAATTAAGTCGCTGTGACTAGGAATGCGATAGACTTTATTATGGCAGATACACGGAACATATTTAGAGATGTCTCAGTGATCAATAGGTTCAATACCGGGAGTGATCACAGACTTGTTAGAGGCACTCTAAATATAAATTACAAGGCCGAAAGAAATCGTCTAATAAAGTCTACTCTCTTAGACCTTTACAGTCCCAAGCTACTGTAGAATCTGACAAGTTTCATCTGGAACTTCAAAATAGATTCAATTCGCTGGAAACCGCAGGCGACGTTGACATAATGACTAACAACTTGGTGAAGACGGTAAAAGAAATGGGACGCAAATTTTACTTACCGCAGAACAAAACTAGACAGTCCAAACTTTTGCCTGAAACTCTGGAACTTTTGAGAAAAAGATGAGAGATACCATCAACCGAAAGGTCTTCGTCAGGTGCAAGATTTCTAAACGGGCAGCACACGCAGCATTGACCTTGCGATTGAGCAGAATAAAGGGTCGAAAGTTTTTACGCGTCAGCTTGCAAAGAGCCAGCTGACGAAACTAAAAACTGCAGATGGCAGAGTAGTTACCTCCAAACCAGAGATCTCAGCAGAAGCCGAATTGTTTTATGGACGACTCTACATGTGACATGCGGCTAGGCCCAAATCCCTCATAACTGATGATTCAAGAGCCAAGCGGATGCGCCACTTCACCGAGAATATCCCGGACGTTGACCAAAGTGAGATTAGGGTGGCTCTTGAACAGCTTAGAAACAACAAAGCTCCGGTCGATGACGGCATTACGACTGAGCTCCTAAAAGTCTGCGGCACTCCAGTCGTTACAGAGTTAGCAAAGCTTTCTAATATTGTCATCTATAACGAAACTACACCGGAGGCGTGGCGCGGAAGTGTGGCGGTATTATTCTTCAAAAAGGGAGATAAAACTCTACTTAGAACTACCCACCGATATCACTTCTAAGCCACGAGTATAAGCTGTTCTCTAGAGTTGTCACGAATCGTCTCGCTGGAAGACTTGACAAGTGTCAGCCACCAGAACAAGCTGGGTTTCGGAAAAGGTTCAGTACCGTAGATCACGTTCATACTTTACGGCAGCTTATACAAAAAACTCAAGAGTATAATCAGCCGCTGTGTATGGCGTTTGTGGACTACAAGAAAGCCTTTGACTCCATCGTAACCTGGGCAGTGCTATATTCTCTGCAGCAATGTCGTATAGACTGGCGATATATTGAGGTGCTGCGATGTCTTTACAACTCTGCTACGATGACCGTCCAGTTCCAGGACCATAGGACAAATGCCATCCCGCTGCGTAGAGGTGTAAGACAGGGGGACGTCATATCCCCGAAACTGGTCACCAACGCGCTAGATGTCTTCAAAACCTTGGACTGGGCTGGCCGGGGCATAAACATGAACGGCTAATTCATCGCACACCTGAGGCTTGCAGACGACATCGTTATTATGGCAGGGTCATTGGAAGAACTGACCTAAATGTTGCACTCACTAGATGAATCCTCTCGACGAGTGGGCCTTGAGATGAATTTGGATAAGACAAAAGTCATGTTCAACCAACACGTGGTGCCAATGCCAGTATACGTAGCGGGTAACTTACTTGAAGTTGTCCAGGATTATGTATACCTTGGACAAAAAATCCAACTGGGCCGGAACAATTTTGAGAAGGAAGCCGATAGGAGGATCCAGCTAGGGTGGGCAGCATTTGGTATACTTTGTTTTTTTTTGCGGTACGTTGCCTGTACCGCAAAGTCTGAAGACGAAAGTCTTTGCCCAGTGCGTCCTACCAGTCATGAGTTACGCCGCCGAAACGTGGTTCCTTCAGCAGGGCTGGTCCACACGTTCAAGGTCGCACAGCGCGAAATGGAGTAAGCTATACTCGGAGTGTCTCTAAGGGATCGAAGACGAGACGCAGACGTGTCCTAGAGTGGAGACCGGGTATGGGAAGGCGTGGGACGCCCTCCAGCCCGATGGACCGAAGACCTTAAAAAGGTGGCTGGTGGTGATTGGATGCGGAAGGAGGACCGGGAGAAATGGCGCGCCATAGAGGAGGCTTATGTCCAGCAGTGGACCAATATAAGCTGATATGATGATATGATGAACCAACTAACAAATCGGTAAAATAATGACATAATACGAAATGAAGGAAACATACTATGAACTATAATATAGCCCCATTATAAATACAGCAATACATGTTAATAATAAAAATATTATATTTAATTTATAAAAATTTATTTATTTATGTTGTGTCAGACACATAATATACACAATTAAATACATTTGGACGAATTAGGTGAAATCTGACAAAATTAAATACAAAGGTGTAAGAAAAAAAAATTGTATGAACAACGCAATCTCAAAATTACACATGTTTTATCAAATAAAAAAAGTAAAAAAATTGTAGACTACTTCACTCTACTACGCTGCATTACACTATACTACATTCGTGTAAAAAGATCGTGCAAAATTTTATTCTTTTTGTCATTATTACAAGTATCTCTATCCAAAGCATTGAAAAACAACACCAAAATATCCCTATAAGTTTAAAAAAATATACGAGTTTTGATGCGTCATTTGTAACACCACAAGCTTGGCTGGTTGATCAAAGACCGCAAAACACATCGAGCGTTATCTAGTTACAAGTTTCACGTAACACATTGTTGTTATCGTGCTTTGTTTACGATATTGAACACCCAAAAGAAGCGAGATACCCACGTTGCCATATGGCAATGTCATTAATGGGTTAATAATCTAACACCCGGTATACTGGGATTAGTTGACAGGTTCGTGAGATACTGGTATGCTAAAAGTATATTAAAACATAACGATAGGTTTTCGTGAAACGTGTGAATAAGGCATAACACGCCTATGGATTCCATATCATAAGCTATGTGATTGAAAATTCTGTATTTTTAAGTCTGTAATATAGGAATCTCTAATTTTTTAGGGTTCTGTACCCAAAGGGTAATTAGCGGAACCCTATTACTAAGACTCCGCTGTCCGTCCGTCTGTCACCCGGCTGTATCACATGAACCGTGACAGTTAGACAGTGGAAATTTCTACAGATAATGTATTTCTATTGCCGCTATAACAACAAATACTAAAAAACAGAATTAAATAAATATTTAAGGGGGCTCCCATACAACAAACAGTATTTTTTTGCTCGATATTGATAACGGCAACAGGTAGATGCTTAAAATATTCACAAAATATTTAGTTATATAGTCACTTTAAAAATAAATAATAAAATTAAAATAAAACAAATATTTAAGGGGGGCTCCCATACAACAAACGTGATTTTTTTGCCGTTTTTATAGATAATGGTACAGAACACTTCGAGTCCGACTCGCACTTGGCTGATTTTCAGGTAACATAATCTATTTTAAATTCTGCTACGTGATCATTTAACTACGCATTAAACCTAATACTATACTCACTCTTAACAGAGAACAAATGACCAGCAGTTTGCTTTAGGTAAAATACAGCTGTCTGAGCGAGATCAGACCAACAACTGAATAGTGATTTATTTATAACGTTATCGTCAGTAATAAAACACAATGTTTAAATAAATGAAATTGATAATGTGCTATAAAGATAACCTTTAGTTATTTACTTGCTAAAGTAGATAACTAACTTCTTACTTCACTTCAGGACTTGATATAAGGTTTCGGTATGATATGTAGCCTGGACATAGCAAAGGCGTTCGATGGAGACTGGCACCGGGGTCTTCTATCGAAATTGCCATCTTCCAGAGTGCCTGAGGGTCTGTGCAAATGGGTAGCTAGCTTTTTGTCCGGCAGACGAATACGAGCGTTGGTGTCTTCGAAGTGAAGTGTGTTATAAACTATTAGAGGGATCAACTTAAAACTAGATCTAATATTTTGAAATTAATATTTTTACCTTTTCAGTGCATCTTTTTGAAGTGGGTTGTTGTTTTTTAATCAACCTATCAGTCAAATTCTTTATTTTCATAAAACACAGTTAAATGAGCATAGAAGTAAAAAAAAATTCAGCTCCGTGATCTATTAATAACAGTGGTGTGTGCAAATGAATAGAAATCAACAACATTGAGAACCGGAGGGAAGGTGGAAGGTTTCAAAAAATAATATTTCATAACTTTGACGATTCAAAAGTGATTGTAAAATCCTTATTTGAATAAAACATTTTGACTTTGACTTTGAAAATATAAATAATTTAAAACTAGCAATCAAAAAGATATATACACAATAAATATCACGCATTCATAAACTATTTGCTTTTATTGTAAAGATTGCATACCTCAAACAAAATTTAATTTCGTCAAAAAACTCTTGTACATTGTAATATGCTTTATTAGATAGGGATTTTAAATTCTAGAAAGAGATCTATGTGTCGGATTTCTGATGGAAGCTTATTATATATTTTTGTAGCCATGCCAAGTACACTTTTATATGATTTCTAAATCTAAATGCCCCAGACAAAGCCCAGGTTTCCATTGAAATACTAAAATTAAAATCTAACTATCAAGACTCTGTAAATTCTATTAATGATTACTTTGTGAATGTAGGCACTAAATTATCAGAAGACAGATATAAGAAAAAATTAATGTTACAGAAAATGAACTTGTAAAAAATTATAGCGCTAAAATTTGTCCACTAAATTCTTTTGTTGTATTGGAATCTGATGAGCATGAGGTATTTAAAACAGTAATGAATTTAAAAAATACAAACTCTACTGGCTGGGATGGCATATCATCAACATTTATTAAAAGAAATATTAATCTATTAGTCAAGCCCCTATCTCATATAATTAATTTATCTCTATCATAAGGTAAATTACCTAATGTGCTGAAGGATTCTCTTGTTGTTCCTGTTTTCAAGTCGGGGGAAAGAGACAGTATCACTAATTATCGTCCAATATCTCTCTTACCCACAATAGCTAAAATCTTAGAGAAAATCATAAATATTCGATTAGTTAACTATTTAGAAAAGTACAACATTATTTCTAATAACTAGTATGGTTTTAGAAAAAACAAATCAACCATAGATGCAATTGAGGATCTTGTAACTAATGTGGCTAAAAATCTTGATTCAAAAAAAATAAAAATTTAGGTATATTTCTGGACTTAGCTAAAGCGTTCGATACTGTCTCTGTCCCCCTGTTAATTCGTAAATTAGAGTCATTTGCAAATGCAAAAGAAAAAACATTTGCTGATGACACCGTTATTTTATTTCAATATGCAACGTGGACAAAAGTTAAAAAGGCAGCTAAAGAAGGACTGAAAATTATAACAAGATGGCTTGACTTAAACTTATTAACATTAAATCTAAAGAAGACTAAGTGCATCACCTTTAGTATAAGAGATAACCTACAGCTGAACTCTGATTTTGTTTAAAAAGCGCATGACCGTCTGTGCCATAATCAAGAGAAATGTAACTGCTATGTCTTGTCGTCGGCGAATAGTGTTAAATATCTTGGTGTGGAAATAGATAAAAACTTGAACTGGAAGCATCACATCGCTAATCTCAAGACTCGAATACGTAAACTTATACCAATTTTTAAAACCTTAAAGATAGTAAAACTAACAAAACTGTATATTTTGATTTATGCCAATCTATAGTTACGTATGGCATCTCCGCCTGGGGTGGTGCAAGAAAAAGTATTCTTATCAATGTTGAAAGAGCCCAGAGGTGTATTTTAAAGGTTACAAATTTTAAACATATTAGATATCCAACAATTAAACTAAACAAAGAATTTGTAGTTTAAAATATCAGGCAGCTATTTATAACAAAACAGTTATACTTCGCCAACATCCTTGTCCAAAGCGCGATAATTTATCAGCTAGGAGAAAGCATGAGGTGTATGAAATTCCTGCATGTAAAACCGTTTTTGCAAAAAGTTTCTCTTTTTTCCTGTCTTCATTTCTGTATAATCGTATTGGTAAAACTGTCTCTATTAAGGATTTGACTAGATACATCTGTGGAAGTGTGTTGGATCGGTTTCTGAGTAACCTAGATTATGAAAGGACGGAAGAGTTGTTAAAAATTATTCTTTAAATATCTAGAAAAATATATATATATATATATGTGTGTATATAAATAAAGTAACATATCTGTAATTCTTTTAAAAGTTATATAAAACATATATACACAAATGCTCATTACTTTTCTGTCTCTCTCTATTTGTATGTTTTAAAATAATGCTTTTATTATGATTCTTATTATACCTATCTTTGTATGTTTAATATTTATGTTTATAAAATAGTCATACCATAGATGTGTGATTATCAATATTCTTTAATATTGTACCCATCTGCCAAGCCTACCCGTCTACCAAGCCATCTTCGTCCTTTATATTATTAAATTTTATAAAAATAAAATTTAATAATAAAAAGAAAAAAAAAAATATATATAAAATAAAATTGTTATATAAATCTAACATAATTATCAAAATAATAATTAAATAAGATCGTGGAAGATCGAGGACTTAGAAAAAGTTAGCCAGGATCGTGGCGGTGGAGGTCTTTAATATTTTTGAAGACTTTCTAAAGACGGGCTTAACACTTTTATGTAGCTAAAAACGTAAATTCGAAAATAAAATAAATTTCATTACTAGAACACCCGGGACAGCATAAGTTTACGTAGACATACATAGGCAGCGGCGAGCGTAGCGTGGCCACAATATATAAAGAAAGCGTATGAGGTGGGCATATGCAAATTGCGATAGATTTATATAAAATGCAATGTATTATTGAGTGAATACATTCTAATATGAGAGGAATTAGGTACCTTTCTGATGGCTAATAAAAGGTGGTAGTGTTGAAGTGACCTGAATATTGGAATGCGACTCTTTTGCTTGATTTAGCGATGGATGTTGCTTCTTATGTTCGATTGCTTGTACTGCTGCTATACAACACAGGTAAAAAGACCTCGCCTGAATAAATTAAAGAGGAGACAAGGAGATGAAATGGAGGCATGCCCGGGGATCGGAAGCTTAAAACCTACTGGTCTCTCAGAATGTTTATCGTTAACATTCGTTAGTGGCTTCAAGTTACATCGGCTGAGCTCACAGACGGTTTGAACATCTCTCGCCTAACGTTTCGATCCGTTTGTTTGGGTCAAATACGGATGTGAGTTCAGTGCCGAGCGACTTGAACGACGACAACAGATTACACAGTGTAGAAGGGTAAAGGTCCTTGCCCCGAGCTGTCTGTCAGAGTCGAAAAACTGCGAAAGAAGGCAATTGTATCTTATTTAAATTGACACGTAAACCGTTGCCATGTTGCGGGGAGTCGGACGCTGATTACGCGAAGGCGACAGTGATACTTCACCTACGCGACTGGTGACACCAAATAGGGAGAAGTCTTGTAGCGATTTGAATATTGGAATGCGACTCCTTGCTTGTATTAGTGATGGACGTTGCTTCTGAGGTTTGATCGTTTATAATGCTTCTATATTACACAGGTAAAAAGGCCTCACCTGAGTAAAGTAAAGAGGAGACAAGGAGATGATGATGGAGGCATGCCCGGGGATCGGAAGCTTAAAACCTACTGGTCTCTCAGAATGTTTATCGTTAACATTCGTTAGTGGCTTCAAGTTACATCGGCTGAGCTCACAGACGGTTTGAACATCTCTCGCCTAACGTTTCGATCCGTTTGTTTGGGTCAAATACGGAGGTGAGTTCAGTGCCGAGAGACTTGAACGACGACAACAGACCACACAGTGTAGAAGGGTAAAGGTCCTTGCCCCGAGCTGTCTGTCAGAGTCGAAAAACTGCGAAAGAAGGCAATTGTTGCTTTATTTAAATTGACACGTAAACCGTTGCCAAGTAGTGGGGAGTCGGACGCTGATTACGCGAAGGCGACAGTGATACTTCACCTACGCGACTGGTAACAACTCATGGAATCATATTTGGTTCGCGACTAAATTCCTGAAAAGCTGCGATACTGAATATTACATAAATAATATAACTCACACTTATTCTATCGTTAATCGATCAAATAAACTATAAACTATAATTCTTCGTACTTGAACTGGTAATATACCTATACATTTAACCTGTTTATGAATCCTTGATCATGTATGGTGTGGACGCCGGCTTGAAAGCCGAAATATATCATTTATAATCTACGACTGAAGTTACATGGATGCAGTGGGGCTTATTGCGTCTTGCTCTTCGGAGTGTGCTTAACACGAGGCGTGCTCTCTTGACAATGTCATGGCTGTGTTTGTGCGAACGGATGTCACACTCTTTGGCCTAAGGCTGAGTGTTTGTGCTGTGCACGCACAAGGATTTGTTCCTGAAACTACATATTAAGACTTCGGTCTTCAGCTTCGGCTGCAACGATAATTTAATGGTTATACCATTTATGATTTCACACCTCTACTCCTTCGGGGGATGTGCGCTAAGTTAGCCTCGGTATGGACACGTACCGTGGGAAGCGCTGGGTGGAGCTTCCCGCCTTTTTATTTTTTTAGAAAAATAAAAAGCGCATAGGGGTAGAGGATACTATTTTCATTACTAGAACGGTGTTTCAGTCTTTCTCTTAAAGAACCTGCGGTCTACGTTACACAATAAGGTCCTACCACTTAGACGATCACAAAGCCAATCCTTCTATAAATTTATACTTCAACTTTCAAGTTTCGTGTTCATATTATTGTCTTATAATCTTTCTTTCCATGCTGGTTAGTTAGGTAGGTACGTTAAGGGTAGCTAGTATATGTGTTCTTTGGGGGGGGTTAGTTACAATATCGAGGTAGATACTCTAAAAATTTACCGCAGAAGTAAACATATATTTATTAGGTTACAACTTTTAGTAACAGTTATTGTATAACAGTAAAAATAATAATGGTATGTAAGTTAAAAAGACTAATATTTATAAATCTTTTTTGTTCGCGTATACTGTTTTTGTTTACGCTTAACTCGTCGTTTCTTATCGCACGTACTTGTTGCGCCATAGAAAAAGTGTAGGTCAACTATTGTTATTTTGTACCGAGAATCTTACTTCGCCGTACAGTTACGACTAGCACGGGAGGTAAAGAACTTTTACTTAATATCCACCGCCAATAATTACTATAATTTAAATATGTTGATTAAAAGTGTTGTTTGGTTTCACTCAAAATTTAAATTTTGCTAACATGACTTAGATTGTACTTGTTACCTATTATCTACTATTATTAATGTGTAGGTAGGTACTTACACTTAAAGACTTACCTACCTAATATATTGACTATAACATATGTATTATTTATTAAGGTTTGTAATTTTTCTGAAAAATAAACTTATTCTTACTTATTTTTATTTACACAATCAAATGCCTTTGTTATATCCTTGTACAAAGTTACCGAAGACCGCTTTTATACCACGACAGATAGATTAATTGATTTAATTATTTTCTGAACCCATATTGGTCACTCGTAGGTATATGGTATTGTTTTTCAAAGATATAATAGAGGTTGTTATATATCACCTTATAAAAATGCTTTTGAAAATACAGGAGGGCGGGATAGCGGTCTATAAGCATTAAATTTTTATCACCTTTTTTAAATAGGGGATTTGTCACAGAAATTTTCAGTTAGTCAGAAAAAAAACCATGTTTGATACATAGGTTAATTATATAACTTAAAGTTGGAAATATAACAATAGCAACACTCTAAATTATTATTTAAATTCGAAAAATTAATTAATTAAATTGGCCGATTCGAGATATGGGGTTGACGGACCACCACCCTCCAGATACTCAAAATAGTAAAAAAAATATTATTTATTGCAACCCTAAACACAAGGACATCGAGAACTAATAACAGACTTATAGAACTCGAACTTGCATTGAATAAAACAAGATGGGAAATCATCAGGCTTAGTGGAGTTAGAAGATTGAGAGAAGAAACAATAAGAGAATTCAAGGACTTCATATTTTATTTAACGGAGAAATACCCGGAAAATATGTAGTAGATTTCCTAGTCAAAAGAGAAGTTAAGAAATACATAGAAGAAATAATAGGAATATCCGACAGAATTGCAATTCTAAATATTAACCTACCTGGATTTAAAAAAATATTCTCAATTCTCCAAATATACGCCCAACGAAACAAGCAACAAAAAAAGAAAAGGATTTATTTTACTAAAGTCTCACAGAAGCATTCACGCATTGCAAACAAAAACATCAGAGTAATCAGAGATTTTAATGGTCAAGTAGGAAATTAATTTGATGCTAGATAATATGTCCTATATTGGAAACCATGGCATCAGAAAAATAAATACTTACGGACAGCGAATTGTTAATTTCTGCTCCAAATAGAACTTAAAAATGATGAATACGTCTCCCTAAACGGAAAAGATAGAAATGAGATTGACTATATAATTTCTAACAAGCCTAAGCCTAATATATTCAACAACGTCTAAGTCATTTACGAATTTAACTTTAAAACTCAGATCAAAGATAAGTAAGAGCAACTATAATGTGAAAAGAACTAAATATACCGAGAAAAAAAATTAAAGGAACTGAAGAAATTATTAAAAAAAACTAAAAAACAAAAAATGTACAAGATAAATACAATATTCTAGAAATAAAAAATGATGAAATGTATAAAATAAAATAGAAAAGACAAAATAGGAACTAAAATCAACTAACGGACAGAAATTACAAGACATTATGATCATAGTAGAATAGTTTTAAGTAGATAGCTAGTTGATGTAAAAAAAGTAATTTTAATAACAATTTCTTAATTTGTAGGTAGTAAATAGATAGTGTCGTGGGTACTACACAGTTCTAGCTGGCTTTGACAAGAATCAATTAGGTACCACTCTCCTCGGTAGATGTTGCTGTGTATTCATAGACGTCACAGTGGAGTTGGCAGGAGACTTCAGGTCAAGCAGACAGCAATTGTGCTTAGCGGTTCGAGTAGGTATTCTAAATTGGTAGGCGTAGATAGTAAGTTGAAGTGCTGAACGAACCCCAATTATCGGGGCATCAACACGGATTAGTAAAGATTTATTATTTATATAAAATTAGCTGCATAAATGAAGTTCTTTACAATCGTATAAAATTTTCTAAATTATATGAATACGTTGGGCAGCAGCTCCAATAGGTGTGTGTCGAGTTGCCGAGACTTCGTTTTGAGCAAGTCGTCAAACCGGTTCAGAGGGAACAGTGTGAGCAAGTTATCTAGGCATCTACTAATAAAATAAACGCGTTTGTCGTTAGTAATTTTTGTTTGTAATTATATATTTTATGTATATGTTATAATAATAGTTTGTTGAATATGAATTAGTAGGTAACTAAGTAATCTATTACGTTGTAAATTTTAAGGTAAATAATGAATATCACAGTATACTTTTTTATTTAATGTTTTTAGGAAAAACGAAAGTGTTACAACATAGAAAAGTATATCTTAAACTGATTGCAGATATCAGTAAATAAATCTTAAAATTTATCAGAATATACAGTTAAAAGACTCGACTACAGAAAATAAGAGAACAAATCCAAAAAACAGGTAGCTTTAAAAAGCTGTCAAACATAATAAAGAATGCGTACATTACAACTAAGCAAGGACATACCTATCTTAAAAAATACAACTGTAGACAACGCAACAATAGAAGAAAACGACACCAACCACGATACAATGCCCCCAATAATGAAAAGCGAAGTAAGAAAGGCTATTCAAACACAAAAAGGTAGGAAAGCACCAAGAGATTACAAATGAGAAGACAAATGCAATACTTAAATGCGTCATAGATGAGAAAATAGAATTGTTTACAAACTTATTCAACGAAATACTGAATAAAAAACAAATACCATCGCAATGGACATCATCCCATATAATATTATTGCATAAAAAGTGAGACACGAACGATATTAATAGAAGAATTTAGTCATTGCAAAATTAGTCTAATGGCAAATTTATATAAAGTGAACCATAAAGATAATTTAGGAACGACTAACAAAACACCTAGATAATAATCAGCCTAAGGTACAAGCAGGGTTCCGCTCTAACTTTTCGACAGTTCATCACGTTTATGTTGTTAAACAAATGATCGCAAAATGTAACGAATACAGACAGCCGTACTATCAATATTTTGTAGATTGAATAAAGTATTCGACTCCTTAAATCATAGCTATATATGGAGGTCACTAAAGGACTAGGGTAAAGAAAACAAAAACTTTAGAATAATAAAACAAATTTACAACAATAGCACAGCGAAAGTATAGCTCGAAAGCATTGGTGTTCAATTTTAAATGCACAGAGGAGTTAAACAAGGTCACCAAAGATATTTAATGCAGTGCTGGAAAATATCTTAACTGGAACGAATTCGGAATTAATGTTAATGGTGAAAATTTACATCATCTTATGTTCGCAGACGATCTCATTCTTTTCGCAAAAGACTCGAACACCTTCCAAACGATACTGCAACAATTAATATCAGAAAGCAAAGAAGGAGGATTGTCAGTGAACACAAGTAAAACTAAACTAATGGCAAACAAGACAAAAGTTAAGATAGGAGTGGGAGAAGGTAAGATCGAATATTTTCATATATACATATATTTAGGGCACTGTTATAAGCAGTAAAATACCAAACGACCAAAGAAGTGGACAGAAGAATAAATAACAGCTGGTAAAGATATTGGTCGCTTAAATAAGTGATGAAAAACAGAGCTATCCCGACATCCGAAAAAAGAAATTTTATGATACCTGCATTCTCCTTTGTCTTACATCCGGGTGCTAAACATTGCCATCCACACGAAAAACTGATCACGAATTGCCTGTATGTTAAAAAAAATGGAAAAGAGCATGATGAATTTAAAAACTAAAAGACAGGTCGAAAGCTACAAAAATCAGAAACATCACCAAAGTGACAGATGTAAGAGTAAAAATTAGATCATTTAAATGGAAATGGACAGGACATGTGATGAGAACTAGCAAAGATAAATGTACCAAAAAGGTTGCTGAATGGTACCCAAGGAATGGAAAGAGAAAAAGAGGAAGACAGATGAAAAGGAGGACGATCTGCTAAAAGGATGGAGAATAATTTCATTGGACAGAAATAAATGGAGGGAACTAAAGAAAGCCTAGTCACAGACAACCTGACCCAGTTATTGAAAAAATAAATATTAAGTAATCGTAAATAGACATTTTAAATGTACTTTCCTTTTTATAATTTTTAGATATTAATGTTAGGATATAAAGGTACATAAATCTATAAGAGGGTCAGAGAAAATAATATAGGAGATATTTTTATTTATTTTATATCGTCATGCAGTCCATACAATGTATTTTATAAAATTCGTACAAAAAATCATTAATCGACATTGTGACAGTGACTTCACAGCTACAGTAGTAGCTTTTTCTTTGGTGCAATTGTTTATTGCTTTTTAGTTATTGATCTTTTTGCAGTCTCGGATATTTTTATTTATTTATAGCTTTTAGTTTTAGCATACAAAGGAAACTAATTTCGCAACTACACAAACCCGACTAGATCCGTTCTACCTTAACCAATCTTGTAGGCTCCGTAAACGCTTAAACTCAGCATTAGAATGCTTGTTGTGAAGTTTACAAGCAGTTTTCGTGGATCTAGGGTTCCAATAGAAATCAAGCCAGCTTTTTTACACGGTTTAGCTTGCCCTTTTGCAAATAGTTTTGGCCCCAGATCTACCCCAGCTTTTGTCAAAGTTGTGACTTGCAGCTTGTGGACTGAAACTGCCCAACAACGAATGACTGGCAGCATCTAATGTTCTATATTCCCCTGGCCTCGAAGCGCATCAAACTGGGTGTGTATGTAGGTATACCTATAGTTCGTGTAATATTTTTCGCTAGGTTCGACTCGCACTATTCTATTGTATGTTTTATGAACATTCGGCATAGCCTGTTCAAGCTCTTTATTTGAATACTAAACGCAATATGGTTCAAATAAAGAACCAAATAAAGTTTTTTACAATATACAGCCGCCATATGTTTTTTCACATTTTATATAGACCATAGCACTCAGGACATCAATTGACCTTTCATTTAAGACCTCATTTATCGAAATCTGTCCAGCTATTAGGCCTCTAGGAGGAACAAATAAGACTACATACATTCATACCCACCCACATATATAAATACGTGCGAAAAACATTACCCTCGCGCTCGCAGCAGGGTAAAATACAAGTTGGTTCTCAATTTGTCTGCATTTTTTGTTGTGTGTGTAACCGGATATGTTGCTCTATTATATACCTACTTAAATTATTTTTACTGAATCGAATCTTGATTTGAATAAATTTTTAAACCAGCTGCTCTATATTTTAAATGTGGTTTAAGTGTTTGGGTAACAAACATAATTTCACTGACAAGTGGTAAAATAGTAGCGGACGTGTACTAGTAAAAGTATGGTATTGATTGACTGGAAGGGAATTGCCAAGTTAATATAAAGCAATCACAATAATCGCGAAGTTGTGAAAGTTTGACAGCAAAGCAAGCCCTCAACTTGTGGTTTTGATCAGAAGGGTTTAACGGCTTTATTGAAAACATTGATTTTAGTTATAGAGAGACCAGAACTATGCTTTAGATAAAGTAATAAATCTTCGATCCCGTACCTTGACTGAACAATCAATAGTATTATCAGCTTTTATGCTGCGTGCGTAGGCAGTTACTAACATTCGTTACATATAGAAATTCAGTGAGTATTCTGCTACATGTTCGATACATGTATACTTTCTACAATTAAACATGTATTCTTTCTAATATTATACATGTATACTTCCTACCGTTATACATGTATATTTTCTATCATTATACATGTATGCTTTCTACCTTATAACGTGGTTTTTTATTAGGGTTCCGTTTTTGTTGAGGTTGGTGCAGTAATTTTGTAAATATTTCTTTGTCATAAATTGTCATTGTCATAAATGTATCTTCTAAATTTTGATAATGTTAGTATAATTATAATCTAGTAAAGTAAAAACAAAGTTAGAACATCGGTGCATTTATTTACACACTATTTATGTTAGGAGATTTTAATTTTCCACAAAATATCCATAATCTGTTTTTGAAAGAGCATATTTGCATTTACATTTGAATTGAGTTTTTTTTTTCAAATTAGTACCACTGTTTTAGTTCTTGCCTCATTTTGACTAGCGACTACGATAAAGGCGCCCATATAAAGTTTTAGTTTGGAATTAAGGGATTTAATCTCGACAAATCTTCAAAATTTAAAATTATATATAAAACCAAAAGAAGAAGTTTTTCTCGTTACTTCTCGGTCAGTAACGCCGGCAAAAATCAATCAATCAAATGAATTAAGTAATGACAAAAAAAGTCGTAATTATTTTTAGCTTAAAATCATATATTTCAACATAGCTTAGCTAACTTTTTTCAATTAATTTTGAAAACTCAAAGCAAATGTTTATCTACTTTTAATAGATAATTCCTAGAATTAATTTATCCAAACAAACAAATTCACCAGCCTTGTATATAAGTACAGATTTATGTCACTGGTTTATGATAACATATTAAAACTGATATAATCCTCTTAGAGTTTATATTAATAATAGATCTAGATTTCCGAAAAAAATACACTTTTTATACTTCTATACTTTAATTTAAATTTAAATTTGATTAATATATTATAAAATTAAATAACATATAATATAATACTTGCAACATTAAAGCACGAGCAAGAAGTAAATCTTACTGAACGACTTTTTGTTAAACACGAGTGAGTGTTTAAAAACCGAGCCGAAAGTCGTGGTTTTTAATAGTAGCACACGAGTATTTTAATACCTAATTATGTGCAGTTTCACACACTACTTTATGTACTCTCCTACATAAGGATTCAAATAAAATATCAAAAAGTAAGAAATAGTTTCCGAAAACGATGTAGCCTTTTTTTGCATTTTCCATGCCATAAAGTCGTGATAGCATTTATTATATATATTTTTTCGACTTTCCTGGTAATGGATTATGAGTTATTTCCGCCTTCACATCTAAAATATCAGGCGGACTCAATTTTTTTACACATTTACTATTATCGGATATTTTTAGCAAAAATAAAAAAAACCACGAAATTCAGAACAAGAAAACGTATGAATGACGCCAAAACCCTGCCAATCACCGCGCAAGGGCTTTAGCGGGAGGGCCATAAAAAAATTATGGAATCTCATTGGTTGGATATGATCTATGATTCTATTTTTAAATTTTTGTTTTGTGTTTGTAAATTCTGTCAATATAAACTTGTTTTTAACCCTCTTCAATAAAAGGGGAAGACTTCAATTCGGATGTTTAAATATGTTTTTTATGTATGTTCGGGCAGAACTCCGTCATATATAGACGGATTTTCCAAATTATTCTTTTATTTTAGGTTAAAGATCCTTTATTTCTCAAAAAGAATTACAAAATTCACTTACAGAGAAATACTAATATCATTAAGTCAGTCATCAATAGCAATTAGAAGTATTACTGTAAATATTATGATTTTATGCAATATTACACTTATCATTTTGGAAAAATAGAGTAAAACGTAGGTATTTCATCTCAATTTTTATGTTTATACATGAAAATATATTTTGAGCTTACATTTCTGTTTTGCGGAGTTAAGGAAATACAGAGCAAGCGAACGAGAAAGTAAAGCTTTAAAGCCAAAAAGCTGATCTGCGAAAGTGAAGGTAATAGAGAAAGCTCGAGATTTTATGTTGCAATCTAAATAAAACGATCGCTGTATTTAGTTGATTAAGGAATTCGTATATTTAGGTCTTCTAGAAAATATCTTAGCTAAACGTAATAATAATTTTGACACACGCTTGCTCGTAAATTGGCTCTTATTGCATCACTTTTAGGTTCATAATGCAGCTTTTATAAAACACGTGCTTTTTACTTTACATACTTGCACTAGTGCGCAATGTTACATTTTTTAATCTCGATGGCGAGTGCGTTCACGGCCTGATCTTACGGCTCGGACTAAAATACTGTTTCTTGTGTAATAAGTGGCCAAGTAAGCTCACTTGTATCAGCAAAACACATTACGAACATCGGCCCCATTTTGAGAAAGCTTTTCAGGTCGTTTTTAATACATATTCCAATGTTTATTGTAGCAGGATAGAGATGAGGCATGTCTGACAAGTGGTTGCGAAGTGATGATCGTGCGATCATGACGAAGATGGTAAAGAAATTATAAAAAAGAAAATGGGCAAATTGGTACAAAAAATCAAAGTCTGTTCCTAGGGTTGATTTCGCCTAGCCTTGATGATACCATAACTAAACCAGCTAGCTGTTTCTGATAGTAATAATTGATGGGTAAGGTGGTCAATTTTATCGTTCGCTGATTTTATTACAGAACTAGCTTTTGCCAGTGGCTCCGCCTGCTCTTACAGTGCTCAGTTCTAAAAATATAATATTACTAGCCTTTGCCAGCGGCCCCGCCCATCCTAAATTTGGTTATCAGCTTGGGAATACTGCGGCAACTCCTCGCTGTAGCAATAGTTCGCTCAAGTGGAATTCGGTTATAGTTATTCTCGCGGGTTTTTCTTCCGGGATAAAAAGTTGCCTTTGTTCTTCTTCGTCACTTTACCTATCTCTGTGCCTAATTCCCCTTAATTGAATGCTCCGTTGCGGCGTGGTTAAGTAACAAACAAACAAACTTATATATTTTTTTTATGATTATTTCCTACCATAGTTTAAGATGAATGCAGCAGCATATATGTCAACCTAACAAACCTATTTTTTTAGACCAAGGTCTATGGAATTTACCCCTTGATTCTCCCTTCTCCCTTCCCTCCCTTCTCTTTTGATTTATTTACTACATATATATTTAGTCAGCAACGACAAAACTGTCTGATTGATGAAGTCAGTGATAGTCGATGATCTCAGTAGGACACGATCTTCACCCATCCGTTTAGTGGATTAAAAGTATTTTATATCAAAATAAAATGTTAACGAATATTTCGCGAAAAGGTTGACTGAAAAATTTCAGTCAAGGATAAGAATACTTAAAAATAAAACGGGATTAAACGAGTCGGTATTTGGCAAAATACCTTTTTTCTGATGTTTCGGTTGGGTTACATCAGCCTTGGTCATGGGTGGACTGTTTGTAACTATTGGGGAGGCACAGGCACAGGCAGGTATAAACAGGTAAGTCAATACTAATAGTTTGCACTTGTCAGTTTAATAAATAAACATTAAAATTATTGCCACAAACCTTACTACCGAACTAGGCAATCTGTTGGACCTATATTGTCGTGAAACTGTACAATAAAGTGTGCCAATGGACGGAAATGCGTGTACGGTTTGTGTACATTGTTTAATGTACGGGCAATGCTATCATGTGCATCAATGAAACCAAATCTTTCTCAATGAACTACCTAAATCTCGTAATCACACATTACTTAAAAATTTAAGCTGTCTCATCAACACTGTTTATTCATCTATATTATTTAAGATGTATGTAGTTTGTGTATTTATTTTTATTTTTTGTTATGTATTTGATATATATATGTATATTTATTTTTTGTACGTATTATTATTATTTATTATTCATATGTAAATAAATTTAGCTATTGCTATAAATGTATACTTATATTGTAAAGTTTCAGTTAGCACATTCTACTCAATAATTTTATAAAGTCTCCTCTACCCAAAGGTTGTCTGGAAGAGATCGCTCATTAGCGATAAGACCGCCAATTTGTTATTACTTTTATTGTTTAATTGTTTTGTTTTCTATATGCGCAATAAAGTATATTATTATTATTATTATTATTAAAGAGACAATTAATATATTTTTGAGTACACACCAGACAAAACGTTTTGAATTTACGAAAATTAAAGTTTATTGCAGGTGTAATGCCACCTGTGGACCACTGGCTGCAACTGCTTTGTGATTAAATAACTTTAATGTCTCTGTTTCAATGTAATATACTAGCATTAATTGTCTATCTGTATGTTTGTACGCGCATCACACAACAACTGCACGAAATGGGATGCAGTTTTTACAGTTTTATTGTTAGAAATTAAACTAGTATAAAATAAAACTACGCCATTGCTACGGGACGGTGTATATTACGTGCAGAAAAAGCTGATACTAAGATCTTAATTACTCCCACAGACTTTTTCTTTTTCCAAATTTTACTTTTCTCAAAGCAAAGCGCGCTTATAAAGAACCCACGGGCGGTAATGACGCGCCTATTCTATCAAGTATGTATAAAAGCTGTCTGTTCAAAATATGAACAACGCGCACTTAACTATATCTATGTCAATTACAAGTTTTAACTTCAGCCAAAACTTTTTTTTCATTAATTCTTTAGATACTTATTAGATACCTGGCGGTTTCATTAATTCTGTAGATACTTATTAGATACCTGGCGGTTTCATTAATTCTTTAGATACTTATTAGAGACCTGGCGGTTGGCGTTGTTTTCTCTACTTCTATTTCCGCCATTTAAATTGTATTTTGGTGAGTTTATTTATTTTTTCACCTTTTATTTTTATTTATTTACTCAAAAATGTGATGAAAAACATTATGTGTAACGGGCGGTACAGAAATTACAAATTCGAGTCAATAAAACCTTCGGCCTTAGGCTTCTAAATAGCCTCTCGTTAATAATTTTCTCCTTACCACCCTTAATTTACAATGTACTATTTCATATGTTCAAAGATTTTTGGTACTTAAAGGCTCACTATCCAAGCACGTGAATTTTTAACGCTTGGTAAACAAATTGGATCGTTTAGGAAATCCTTGATGTGCATGACAAGCAGACTACGTGCTGCCGATGCGCGATGTTTAATGAAAGTTTATATATTTACATGCTTGTCAAAAATGCTTGATAGACTTGCCATTGCCAAGCGAATCTATTCAGTGCGCTACAAGATAAAATGGCGAATGCACGCAATACGAGCGGCGCGGCGGTGACAGCAGCGGTGGTGAGGAGGCGAGTCGCGCGCAAAACGAAATCCATACTGTAATAGCGGTATAGAGTATATGTATAGAGACCTATACGCTCTGCCTTATATCTTTGTATAAAGATACGCCGGTACTATGGGACATCAAGTCTCATCAGTACAAAGACAAAAATATGGCAATCACGCATATGGTGAAAAGTGTTCTGAACATTGGAGAATTCAAGAAAAAAAATCAACGCTTTAAGAACGAACTTTACAAGAGAACATTTAAAATATAAACGATCTATAAGACTTTATAGATCGGGTTTGAGAGAAAATGATTTACATCGAACAAATTTCCATTAAATTATTAATTACAAGCTACTAATTCATACTAATATTATGAATGCGAAAGTAACTGTCCGTCTGTCTGTTATCTCTTTACGCTAAAACCACTGTACGGATTAAGATGAAATATGGCATAGAGATATTTTGAGTCGCAAGAAAGGACATAGGCTACTTGGAAACTTGAAGAGTGAGCCATTTTTTTTTCAACGTATTTTTCTTCTTTACGTGTGGTTGTCACCTAACTCCTCCTAAACGGCTGGAACGATTTAGGTGAAAATTTGTCTGAATATTTAAATGAATTCCTAAATTGTTTGAACACACCATTGGATCGGGTAGGTGGCGCTGCAGTCAGTGTGTCACTAATCTTCTCCTAAATAGCAGGGATGATTTTAATGATATTTTTTATTTACGCTCGAGTGTAAATCGAAAGATTAAATGTACGAAAATGATTTCAACATTTGGTGCATTCAATGCTACTCCATAATTATTATCATATACCACAACTTCAATTATTGTGAAATTTGTGGCTTGGAAACGACACATTACATAAAACTTAAATAATGCATAGAAAACTCGAATAGCTTAAAATCAAAACGATCTAAAGAAAGGCTTTCCACTAATACTTCCACTGTAGAAAATTTGAAAGAAAATGAAGAATTAAATAATTAAGACATAGAAGCCATAGTTAACAGTGACATATCAAAAAAATATGATTGAACTGTGGATTCGTTGAAAATGTGAATGTTAAATTTGCTTTTCCGGGCAGGACAACGTCTACTGGGTCCGCTATATTATAAATGCGAAAGTAACTCTGTCTGTCTGTTACGTCTTCACGCTAAAACCGCTGCACCGATTAAGATGAAATTTACACATAAGCTCTTGTTTTATAAAAATTGAAAAGTTCCGAATGCGTTCTCCATGATCATGCGGACACGTTATAATCTGTAGTTGAAATTTCTGCATATTTTGGCAAGGAATATTCGACAATTTGCTCCAACATCGACCATCATAAATTTGTAGTTAACATTTACAATGTCTTTTAAAACAAAAATTCTAGTTTTTCTTACAAATGATCTCGAATAAGATTTAAAGTTAATAGAAACTTTTTTTAGGATTTTGGAAAACCACAGACATAAATATTCGGCTTGAGATCATGCCTACAAAATTTCATATTATTCGATCAGTAAATGGGAAATGTCCAAAACAAGTGGAAAATTATTTTGTATGAAACAAGCTGAAGGCGCCGCGAATCTAATCCTCTTAAAAAAAACTTAATAGAAGCTACAAACCCCACGTTAAGTTTTACTATTGGTGACAAGATGGCTGGCTCTTCCCTCGCTTAAATACTTTAGTATCGCTATCTGGCGGGGAAATGCAACCAACATTTTTTGTACCTTTGCCGCGTGGGCAAAAACTGTTGCTTAGATGAAGTTGTTAGTTGTTAGTTGTGTAAAACAGGTAATAAACTCCACATTTATGGAACAATTAACTATGTAATATATATGTGTAAACTATGTATATATAAAAAAAAAATATAATTAGGTTCTTTTTCCTACACCTTAGCCGCGCCGAACAGCGCGCCATTTTGGGATTAACAAAAGGTATTAGTTGCAGAACCCTTGAAACGATCAAATGCACGGATGGACTGACATGACGAAACGTAACCCTAAATTATCAAACTAACGAACATTATGATACTGTAAAGGTTTGGTTTTCACCATCCGGCTATGGAACCCTACAAAATCTCAAACGGATGGATGGATGGACATGACAAAGCAATAAGGATTTGGTTTGTACTATTTGGCTGCTGAACCCTACAATCGCCAAATGGATGAACGGTCAGTTTTTTATGTACTTCAGAAGATTATCAATTTCAATTTGGAATTGAAAACATTTTCTTTATTAATTACAAGCTACTAATTCATACTAATATTATGAATGCGAAAGTAACTGTCCGTACTATCTTTGATTTTCCTGGTCCAATTCTTTCCATATTTGAATGGGACCATTCTGGAAGTAGACTTTTCCATCGTTCGTCCTCCTTGATCGTTTCAGCCGAAAGACTTTCACTGCTGAACGTAGGCCTCCCCCATATGTCTTCATAACGGCCGGTGATGTGGCACCCGCGTCCATCGGCTTCCGATCCGTGGACGCCACTCGAAAACCTTTCTTCCCCATCGAATTATCGGTTCAAAGAGTGATGTGGCCTACCCATTGCCACTTCAGCTTGCTAACTTTTTGAGGTATTCTGGATTTTATCGCGCAAAGAAACACCAAGCATGGACCTTTCTATATATGTAAAAAACGTCGAAATCGAGGCTCAAAATGCCTACAATTTGATTACCTCTTCCGTTTTGTTAGGGTCCTTTAAAAATGAATAATAGACTGGAATTCTGATAAATAGCCTAGTTCTTTTTATAAAATGAAAAGCGCGAAAGATGTGCTAAGTCCAAGTTATAGAAGAGTAAAATTTTACCTTACGGGAGCATTCTTCAACTGATTTTTGCTCTATTGCCTTATACTTAAGCTAGGTCAGTGGCGTTTTAAGTGTCATTGTTATACACATCTTGCTTCTTTTACTAATTTATGTTACGCAAAATCACTTGCGCCATCAGGTCCTTAACTAAATGATTTTTTTTACTAGATTATCATCTACTAGAAAACACCCAGACTACAATGTTCACAAATTCACAAACACAAATGTACATAATATAAATGTCTGTCGGGATCAAACCCAAGCCCCTCTCGCAGCAAAGCTGTACCAACTGAGCTGCGAAGGAGTTTTGATTTAGTAATATTAAGAACAAACCAGACTTTGATTCACAATTGTACTTTTAATAAATAAGCAAATGAGAGTAGCGCCGCCGCCATGCTGAAATGTAATTAGTGACGCTTAATTGGCAAAGCAAATTCAGGGAAATTTGTGTTCATTAAGTATTGTGGATGTTTACATTTTATTTTAACATGGCTTTAAAAGTTTTAAAATTGCTATAAGCATTTTTTGATATTTTAATGGCTTTTTCGTAATTCGGTTGGCAATTATGAAAGCTGGTGATAATCACTGAATGCCACTGCCACGATGCGCATGTACCACCTCAGTAGCATTACTTTAGTGCTGGACCTAAAGAAGACAATGGCCATAAAAAGCCCCTTCCAATTATTATGGCATGGTATATATGGCATGTTGCTCTCAAAAGTGTTGTCAAATTGTCTTATCAACATAAGAAAGTAGATAAGCACAAAAGCAAAATGAAAAGCATATTAAAACACGCATCGAGAGTGCTGTACCACCATAAAATGTATTATGAGCCCGACTCGCACTTAAAAATTTGGAAGGAATTCAGCTCGATTGCGTAACCGATTGATAACGTCAAGGATGTTCCATCGAGCTCCAGCTCGATTTACGAGTAATTGATATTAGAAAATAATACGCTCCTTATCAGCCTCATACGTCCACTGTTGGGGCCATAGTCCAGACGCGGGCGCGGATTGTGAACTTCACGTAGGTACGTCTTTTTTATTGAAGTATGCAGGTTTACTGACGATGTTGTCCTTCACCGAAAACTCATTGGTGTGAATAATCAATATTTGCTGAAGAAATAAAGGAAAAAACTATTGGTACACGCTGGGTTAGAAACTTCTTAGGACGCAAAGTGAAATCGAAACCCCCAGGCCACCACCGACCAAAAAATACAAATACGTTTTTTACCACAGTAATTTATCAATTTATTAGAACGAAGTTTAGAATAAAATAAAAAACTTTGAAGCTGTAAATAAAGTCACTTAAAAACCTTTACTGCATTCTTTTGGACCTCTAACTTTGTGCCAAAGAAAATTTTATCCCTCAGTTTTATAAGCTAGTGTACCTACGTGAAGCAGCCTGCGACCCTCGACCCTGAAAGTATCGCAGTAGTTTCTTTTTGAGATTATAACTGAAATACAGATTAAGGTATGATGTGTTTGTATGATAATGTGTTTGTGTTTATGTGTGCAAAATAACATGTGTGATTACGTATTTATATTTTTCTGTGTGGATGCTCATGTGTGTAAAGAGCGTGTGTCCCACCATCAAAGTGGTCTATTTTTATCTTAACTAAATATTCTGTGAAAATTTCTAGCGTCTAGGTAGATGCCGTTATCAATATCGTATGTTAGTGTAGTAATAGTTTGTTGTATGTGAGCCCCTTACATATTTATTTTATTCTGTTTTTTAGTATTTGTTGTTATAGCGGCAACAGAAATACATCTTCTCTGAAAATTTCAGCTGTCTAACTATCACGGTTCATGAGATACAGCCTGGTGACAGACGGACGGGCGAACGGACAGCGAAGTAATAGTAATAGGGTTCCGCTAATTACCCTTTGGGTACGGAACCCTAACAAGACAGCAAAAATGAAGCCAGAACAACCAAAGACCCTTAATTCCAAAAAATCAAGACAAAACGCGCCAATAAAATGAAATGCCCGCACGAAAAACCAAAACGTCCTATACCTAGAAGACTTGAAGCTTACGAGCGGAGTCCAGGGATTTCCGGACATACGGAGTCCAGGGTATAGCTCGGCCCACGATCGAGCGGTGTCCAGGGTTTTCCGGCCCACGGAGTCCAGGGTCCGAAGGAGACGAGAGCAGTGGACTCCAGTAATGTAAACTGTCGCCGCCGCCGAGCCGACAGCTTGCCGCAGCGCCGCAGTCAACGCCACATGGGTCGCCCCGCATCGTCGCGTCATCGTCATCGCCATACATATTTTAAGTAGTCTCCTAGACAAGTGAGTTAGGTACCTACTGATGTTTATTGTTGTATAGATGTTTTTTCTGTCTATTACCAGTCAATTTTAATTAAGTATTAAGTTTTTAGTTAATTAAGCACTGTCCTTAGCCTAATGTCTCACTTAATAACTGAGTTTTGGACATTATTTATGAACGTTTAGTAGAAATTAAAACATATCTTATTAAAGTTCGACCTCAAAGAAGGCAAAGTTCAAAGACAGCTCAGCAAAAATTTTACTAAGCTAATAAATTTAATACTCGTCTGGAGCACATTTCGTTTGAAATTAGAATTAAGAAAGAATTAAATGAGTTCGAAGATTATGATTTGCAAAAAGTAATAATTTATTACCCCTTATAATGTCCCCAAATTAAGAAAATTTATTGTTATATTTTAAATATTAAATAATAATAATAAAGGTACGCAATACGCAAAAATGGCAGTAGATAAATTTGCATTCTCCCTCTTGCCAATTATAACAGGTCAGGATACTCAATATAAGGGTCCCTTCATAGTCTTAGAAGTTTTATCACCAAATGTAAAAATAAATATGAATAATAAAGAATATTTAGTACATAAAAACAATACAAAATTGTTTCATACGTTATTAACATTAAGCTGTATTATTTCCTTAGTTTAATTGTATTAAATAAAATGTTTAAGTTTTACTGAAATATGTATGATTGTATTTAATAAAATGTTTACTTTTAATTTAATATATTTAGGCAAACATTATTTTTTGTAAAGGATGTGTGCAACCTGTTCCCCTCGGAGGAGGTGTAGCCTGTAGGCATTGAGAAATGCACTTCCTTACGTTGACCGCGTAATTAGGTCACACGTGTAACGTATGTCAAGGTTATGCTTAGTCAGTAAGTTAAAATTAGTAGGTTTTGTAAAGTTTTTAGAGTCATTCAATATACGATCGTCAACTGGAAAACAAATCTTTATTTTAATATATCTCAACAACCAGGGAACCCAGTGTCCACTCCTCACTTGTAATAAAATTTTAAACAATCATCAACATAAAAGGCGTGTTTCACCAGTTACAAATTAACATCAATAATTTTTTTTTGTCCATAAGCTTAAGTTTTAAATCCACTTCATTAATATGGGACCACCTTAATAAAAAAATAATTTTTGAACTCGGTTCACAATTCACGGAAAAATCGGTGGCAGACATCAAAAAAATATACCCATCGAACATAGAACCTCCTTGAAGTCGGTTAAAAATAGAGTGAGCTCTAAAGTGAAACATCAAATAATTAAAAACGTGCGCGTCAGACTTTGCACATTTAGGGTTCCGTACCAAATGTAGAATATAAGCCGTACGAATGACAGAATTATTTATAAGCAGTAGGGAAGTGAATCCCTTCTGTGCTACGCATTTGACCGCAAAATCAAGTTGGTTGTAATTGTAGAAAAAAATAAGGAAATTTCGAAGAAAAAATCTGATTTATCCATGTATTTGTATTTTTGAGTAAAAAAAACGTAATAATACACATTATCACCAAATTTAAGTTCGTAAGTCAATGAATCAATAAACAAACTTTTACCTTTTTGGTTCTCGACACAAATGGGTATTACATGTCGATATAAATCAATATACGAAGCAAAGTTACAACATGATTCTGCATTTTCCGGCTGAGTGCATCGATGCATAGTGTAAGTGGGTACCGCACTGGCACCGTGGGCACCGACTGGTGCGTTCTGACTTACCTATGCAAATCAAATTTGTGATTCAAATGCCGTTATTGCGAAAGCAAATACTTACATGACAGGTTAGGTTTTTCTTGTATACTTAATGAAACTAAACTTGTTAAGGGATTAAAGAAAGAAAATTAAGGTCAGGAATTGAAAAATGTGTACTTTACAAATACAAATCGAAAATAAAAGCCACTGATGTTAAACTAAGCGCCATGTATTTTCAGACCTTTTTTTTGACTTTGTCAGCTCAGAAACATAATTCAATAATTTTGCCTAATAATTAATATTAAGATTATCATAATAATGTAAAATAAATAAAATTTTGATAATTTTTTTAACAACATTGGATAAGTTTTAATACTGCTCGCACTCATCGACTCACAACACCTCGCTGAAATCAGTAAACGTCGAGAACCAAAAAGGTAAAAGTTTGTTTCGCGTGTAGGACCGTAAAAATATAAAAAGAAGGTACTTATACTATATTTGTAGAACCAACCGTTTAGCTGTAAAACCTGTGCTACTGACGACGGACGGACACGTGAGTGACAGCAATAGGGCTTCGTTTGGACCCTTCGGATACGGAACCCTAGAAACCAGCCAATTGTAAGACAGACCCGAGCTATTACCATCTTAAATTACCATATAAGCGCCATCTAGCGATTATTAAGTTCAAAATAAACCGACGTGCGCGAGTCCGACTTGCACTTGTCCGATTTTTTTTAATCTCGTCGTCTGATCAAGCACTGAAAGTCCCATACAAACTATACAATCATTTTGGCAAATAAGAAATGTTCAGTAAGTCACGAATTGAATTTTGTATTTGCAAAAATAAGATCGCGAATTCTTGACTATTTGTCAGGACAATACAACATTGTCAGTAGTAGTAGTTAAGATATTGATTAAAATAAATACAAAATAAAAAATTATCTACATGTAATTTCTTTCCAGCTCATAAGGATATCAAGCCCTATACGTCCCCACTGTTGGAGCACGGCCTAACTTTACGGATTTGGGTCATAGTCCACACAGGAATTTCTTTGAAGACTGCAAATTTATTTTGATAACAATTTAACATTACTTGCTTAAATTACATCCCACAGATTAATGTCTATTATAAATATATCTTTTTAGTCATAATTTATGCGTTTAGGCGTTTTTCAATAAATCAAATTCCATTATTTTAGACATCACTAGATGATCATTAGCAAATTCTAGCCAAATGTGTTTTACAAACTAATCTATCGAATTTGACGTTTATTGCTCTGAATCTATGGACCTCAAGGACACCGCCGAGATTTTTTTTTAAAAAAAAACGTCGCATTTTTACTGGCATCTTTGAGTTCGAGAATTCTTAAATAAAAAGCATTTAAATATCTCTTAACGTTAAAGGAAGTACTACGAGACGGAAAACTTGTAATTCAGGTAGAGTCTTTTAAGCAATTTTTCGCTGACTTTAGTTGAGAAATTGGTAGCCACAACAAGCCCTTTAATTTTGACGGGATAGCCTATGTCCAATGTTAAAATCACTTAAAGTATTAGTAAAAGAATTTTAAAAATGGATCTGTTCGTTCGGAAAGTACCTCCAAACTTACATAAGCAGTGCCTATACAATTTTGCTGATAAAGGCTTTTCCTATGCAAAATTCTATCATAACTGAATTCCAAGTGACATAATAGAATATAACAGTAAAATTTTGAACCTTTTTGATTTTCAAAACAGACAGAGTACCAGCAATGTCTCACCTAAATAGTTCATACCTTGTTTCACATTATAGCCTAATTTCAAATTTACTTAGGTAATTACTTTTATATAGCCCTTTAAAAGTTGGCCAGGCGAAGAGATAGATAGCGTAAGCTTAGTAATAGCACATGACTAAATTTAGCCACTTTGCCATAAAATATTAAAATTACTGATTACGAATATAAAATATCCCAGCTTTTGAAGTTTAGATATTGTTGCTACCTACTTAATTAAGCTATGTTGAACATTAATAATAGCTTTTACATTATTTAGAAAATCTCAATATTAATGATTTTGAAGAGTTGTTTTCGAATAAAAAAGCTCTCGAGCCTAAAATATCGAACTATGTTTCTGAGCTGACAAAGTGAAGAAAAACGTTTGAAAATACATGGCGCTTAGTTTAAGATCGGTAGCTTTTTTTTTGGTTTGTATTTGTAAACGAAAAAGTACACATTTTTCAATGCCTGGCCTTAATTTTCGTCCTTTATTCCCTCAACAAGATTAGTTTCATTAAGTATACAAGTGAAACCTAACCTGTGATGTAAGTATTTGCTTTTGCAGTAACGACATTTAAATCACAAAGCATCGGTAAGTCAGAACGCAGCAATCGGTGCCCACAGTGCCAGTGCGGTGCCCACATACATTATGCATCAATGCACTCAGCCGGAAAATGCAGAATCACGTTGTGGCTTTGCTTTGTATATTGATTTATATCGACATGTAATACCCATTTGTAAGTTTTGCAATAGTTAATAATGCAAACATTTTTAATTTTTGTTTATTTATTAATTTTAGGAAAAAGAAATAAACTGTACTCTCACTTATTAGGGTTTCCGTAAAAGGCCATTGGTAAAAATCTATGGAAAAAAAATAAGGACTTCGGAAGCTATAAATAAAGTCACCTAAAAACCCTTACCTAAAAAGCATCCCTCAGTTATAAGAGTTAGAGTATTAACATGGAGCCTGCCACTTGTAACCAACGGCTCCTCGGAACTTTTAAGTGAACCGTCCATCTGCCCATCGGTCATTGGTTCTTCGATCTATGTGCCTGCCCACTGTTGCTTTAAGTTTGCGACTCGGTGAGCTATGTCGACGACGGATCTCCTCATTTCTGATTCGATCACACAGGAAAACTCCTTTCAAAGATAAAATGTACTGTGACAAAACTGTAATGAACCCCGTTTCAACACAGCATTCGATGTCATAATTGAATAATCAAGATACCAGAGTATAGTATGAAAGCTGAAACTCTTGTTTAGGTAAATATGTTTTCTGGTGATATTGACAATCCATGATATCATAGTTCACAAGGTAAATTCGGCTTTCTTATATATCAACGTTAATCGGCGATACATGTGCGATTATACGTTTACTTGCTTAACGATACGAATACGGACGGAGTGACATGTGTTGCAACATGAGGCAATGTTTGTTTAAGCTTCAACAGAATAGTAAAGCTTAAGGGAACATCGTAGATTCCGAGTCGATGACGATTCTGTTGATTTTCTGTTTCCTGTTTATTGACAGAGTCTATGCTGTGAAATCAGTTTAGGTGTGGATATACCTGCTCAGAGGCAGTCACGCATCCGAGTTCCTGATCGCGTCCGATTTTGCTTAACTTCGCTTATCGTTTCCGATAGACAAATGCGACTGGGAAACGAGAAATATAAGGGCGTTCTATTCAAATGATAATATAGTCATGGCAACAAGCAATTTGCAAACAGTGAGTTACGCAAATGCTTTTTTCCTTAACACTACTAATCAATTGTAATTCTAGGGGTTTGCTATGAAGAGATTTTTCATTTTTTTGAAAGCATCTCCTTACGTTTAAGTGGCAAAATTATAATGGAACCTTACAGGTTATCAGCTATTGTATGACCCCACTGCATGGACACAGCCTTCTTATAAAACAAAGGAGGCATTGTTAGTCACGCTGCTGGTCCAGTGGTGATTATTGAGCTAGTAGCAACCTCCCATAAGGCCAATAAATTGACTTAACTACTGCTGTCATATGACAACAACCACGACTGATGGTTTCAAACGACTGACTTCCAAAACACATGTCACTAGTACGGGTCACCCATCTAATGACTGACAACGCTCTATTTAGTTAACTTCGCAAATAGTTTTCAATAGACGACTATAAATAAGTCACGAGCTCATATATCTTGTACAGTCTATGAAACTTATCAATTCATAAGATTATTACATCTGTTATCCAGTTTATGAAACAATTTATAGCTGAATGAATGAATGAATAAATAAGCCAACACTCCCCAGCCATTGTGTTATGACAAATGAATTTCAGCAACAATGCCTATCATGCGATTTGCTCGCTAATGGCACGTGAAGATATATACTGTTTTTCCCACACACAAGTCAATTTGTGAATCCTCAGTGAATTTACTCATTGTGAATAACAGGGTTAACAAATTGATTTTATTTATTGATGTCATTCAAAATTGTTCTTCCGACCAGTATTTTTAAATTAGCCACTAATATAAGAAGTAAATATATGGCCAAGTGAATGTTTGTAAGTTATATTTTTCATACTGGGAAAAATAGCGTCATCTATTATTACATTTGAAAACTACGTGAAACATAGTGAACTCGGTTGCATACATCATGTAATCTCGTTGGTCATGTCACGCGGTGTTAATTTTTAACACCTCCGGAGCAAAAACCTGCGTCCACTTGAAGAAGCTAATGGCCCGGTCCTTAAGAAGTCTACATATACAAGTCTGTGAAGTTAGCTCATTCAAGTTAGCTGTCAGTGGTGACGGGATCTTCATTGAATTTTATTTCTTAAATATCTAATTTTGTATTTAATTACTGACAATTCAATGTCAAACTATTTTAAAGTACTAGATAGTCATCAATGTCACATACAGTCAACAGCTCATTCAGCTTGATTAAAAATGAATTTTTGTCTTAGTGTAACTAGAATTATTACCATCATCACAAAACGTCTACTACTGGAAATAGGTAGTTCTCCTAAGATCTATAACTAAAAATTTATTATAAATAATAAATAAAGCTTTTTTATGACATTATTTTTGGACAATTAAATATCACTATAATTAACTAAACCGTAGAAAATGAATTCCCGTGGAAACTCTCGATTAATATAACATTGTTCTCCGTCCCTACTTCCCTTTTGGTTCTAAGAACCAAGTGAATTGTATACAACGGTACGACATGAAGAACTAAACCCGTATAGACATTTATTACTGTAGGAACTCTTGATCGTGATGCAAAGTATTCTTTATCTTTTCAGTTCCTCTAACTATCCCTAGTTCAAAAATCAGGTTACCCTGTTGATAAGTTCTTCTGACTTGGCTTACAAATGCTGATATTTCGGAATAAAAAACTAGCGTTCTAGCAGTTAAATAACTTTTAGCATCGTCGTAGTTTAGTTGCAGATATTACATACAAACAAATAAACTTACCTATTCATAAAATTAGAACAGATAATTGCACGCCTCATAAGCGGAGCGGTGAGGTAGTGCTCTACTCTCGACATGTCAAAAAACCCAGTCTTTCGAAACTTAAATGACGTTTTTTTTTTTTAATATAACACTTACAGGATAATATGAGTGCACTAATATGAAGTTAAATAATCTATCTAGCACATATGGTACATTTTATAAACAATTAATTTGTTTAATATAATAAATAATAACATTAAAACTAATCATTCTTGGACGTCCGTGAGTCTGTGTTTATGTGACCATGTATGTGGCAGAGAAATTGGTCGAAAAATTAATCTTACCGGAATACTTTTATTTTTAATATATAAAGTATTACACTGTGCTGATTCCTAGTTAATATTAGCGTTCTAAGTACTGTCGTTTAATTATAATTTATAAAAAACTAATATACCACTGTATACTGTATATCTATATATATATTTTTTTTATTTTTATTTTATAGTATATATTTTCCTCACCTTATTTGTTATTTTATTTTAGAAAACTTGAGTTTTTGTTTTAGATTTTTTTTTTTAAATGTGAATGACCGCTATGAGGCGTGCACTTTTGGATTTTCCAAATTTTTTACTTACTATTGTCGGTACGTACATAGGTTTAGTCCAGTCTATAATATATCAAAACATATTTAATTTTCTTTATTATTTATCCTGTGTAATGTGCTAATGGGACCGTGCGACATGAACGTGCGATATTACCATTCTCTCCAAGCAGTCGGCCGCAACCAATCAAGGGGCGTTTACATAGCATTTGACCTGGTTTCCTTCTCTTCTCATATTGCGAACACGTACTTTTAAGCTGTACATTATCATCACTTACTCCTGAAACTAAAGCAATAGATTTGTCCATTCATTTATAAAGCACTTGATAAGTTTTCAATAGTTAATGACTGTTTCAAATATTCCAAAAGTTAGCATGTATGTATAATGTTCATTGTGAAGGTCTTTTATGCCCAGAAGGTGGTAACTGCTGGCTGAATACCTACCCAAATCATAATCATCATACATTAATCCTGTGCGACGCGTCCTGCCTGTCGCCCCAATACTGCTTCTGAACTGCGTGTTGTGTGTCTCATACGTCGAGATTACCAGCCTAAATGTAATATTGAGTTATACTACAAAAATATGTTGATTATGATTAACGTGCTGAAACTTATAGGGTACTTGCCTTTCTATTTTTCAAAAATAGGTCGTTATATCACCTATTTAAAGTCAATAAAATAAAGGCCACTACTGTTTCGGAATAAAATGATGTACTAGCGAGAAGAAATGGTGAAGGAAACTCATCATAGAATTTTTCAAATTAAATGTCAAAAAACCGTTGACAAAAAATGTTAAATCCCATGCATTTTTATAATCAAAGTGGTCTTATTGAATAATAAGCTTTTTGACAAATTGTTGTTTGATAAACATTTTTGTTTTATTAATTTTCACATAACTTGGGAGGATCTTTCTCATTTTTAGTACTAAGAAATATGATAATTCTTTACTTTCCAAGAACGCTTGGTTTTTACGGAATAAAAATTTCTTTTGATAGAATACCACGTTTATATACGAAAATGAAATTCAGAAACTCTCGGAGGACACTAGTTTTTCCGGAAAAAAATAAATAAATTTCATACAAAAACAGCCATTACACAACAATAAATATCTACAAAAACAAAACACATGAGAAAATAAAATAACAAGATTTTTTTAAAAAAAGCAATGTTGTCAGTATTTAACAATCGGGTACTTACTCTGTCCAGTAATAATCGATAAAAAAAGGCCGGCGAAGTGCCAGACACAAATTGTTCTAATTTAGAATTGTTTCATATTCAAAAAAACAACGTTGACAATACTTACCAGCCTAAAGAAAAATACCCATACGATTCATTTGATTATACTTTTATTTAATTTTAATCGATAGAAAAGTATATTTATATACTCGAACCAATTTCTACTTATTTAGTATAGTCACGGCAACCCACTTTGGAACATGAAAACTTGCGCGCGAAACCAAGCGGAGCACATGAAAGTTAGTACAAAACCAATTTGTACTTATTTAGAATTGTTTGGCAGGAATAGGAGGGGCAGGGTAGACACCGGTTTATTGATCTAAGTAACACAGGTACAATTTGTTTAAATTAGAACAATTTGTACGATTTTAAATTAGAACAATTTGTTTCTGGCACTTCGCCAGCCGCTGCCGCGGCACGCTTCGCTCGGCTAGTGCGGTGTTCACCATGTAACCTAACGGCTCGTCGGTCCGGTTTGGTATGGATTCGCTGCCAGTTTTTTGATTTTAATTGAGTATACATATAAATATGCTTTTCTATCGATTAAAATTAGAGAAAAGTAAAATCGATTGAATCTTGTGTTTATTTTTTTCCTAAGGCTGGCAATTATTTTTTTGAAAAAAAAGTTTTGTATTTTTAAATGTTGGTGTGAAATGGCGGGTTTTGTATGAAATCAATTTAGTTTTTTTCGTGAAAATCTAGTGTCCTCCGAGAGTTTTTAAATTTTATCCGTGTATATAAATGTAGTATTCTATCAGTTAAAACCATCGTTACGTAAAAACAAAGCGTTCTTGGAATGTAAAGAATTACCAGAAGTATTCTTAACGTTATCGAGTATTTAGTTTCCCTGCAAAAATGTAATTAGACCGACAGAGTGGTAAAAATAAATATGGTGCTTCCCCAACACGCAAAGTGGGGTTGCATAATTTTTTCCTCGTCTGTCCCATAGTGTAGCTATGCCTATAGCCTATAGATATAGCCCCATAGCTGTTGTTTATTCAGAGGTTCGTGGATCAAAAACTGCTACCTAATTTTTATTAGTTTGACTAACCTACTAGTCGCCTTTTTCGACTGTAAAGGGCGACTGTCAGTATGTACTATCGTCAGTAGGAGCCTAAATTGCACTTAAAGGGTAACAGAAAGGGAATCAGAGAAATCAATTGTAAACTGTTATCAGTCGTAGTCACTAAGACTAGGTCTCCGACCTTAGGAGGTTCCGTTTTGTCAGACCACCGGACGCGCTGTTGCAGAAGATGAAGTTACTCTATTGAAGATCATTTTCAATATTATTGCAACATCTACCGCAGTAGTTCAAAAACGCGTCTGGTTCACGGTGGTATTACTACATACATACAAACACACTACATACTCAGGTAGTGAGTTAAGGAATGCAACCCATTTTTGCTTAAATTCCGAACTTCGGGTATACGTTTATCCGTGGATGCTGTTCTGGTTTCGGCTAGCTTTCTGGAGTGACCCAAAGGAGGCCTGTTGGGACGAAAAGGCAATTTTGACCGAAAATGACCGGATTTGAGCCTAGATGTGTTATTCACAACGAACGCTTCACAGTCCTGATCTTCAGGGCTCTGATGAAATGCACTTGGGAGCTCTTCTACTTCCCAAATCCGCTGAATTGCTTCACAGACTCACACAAGTTGTAGGATGCAGTGGAGGTACAGGCACTAGTGGTTGTGTTAGGCCCATTATAATTTTAAAAAACCAATGGCCGAGACAAAATACTCGAGCGAAGCAGCAAAACCGTGAGGGTGGAACAATTGCAAAGTAATAAAGGAAGGGATTAGAACGATGGGTAGGACAGGACTCAACTAACGCGAAAAAGATCAAATCTGGGAATGGGTTCCCAGTCCCCGTGAGGAGGATACCTCATGCTGGCAGAGAAAGGGCAGCGATAAGTCGGATTCACCGGTCGCCTTCCCACTGGTTGGAAGGGTGGAGGACGTCGCTCCAATCGCAGCCACTAAACAATGGGCGGCGACATCCTCGCGCTCACCATCCGCACACGGGTTTTTCACATTCACAAATTTACCCGCCTGGTCCTATCAAAGTTCCGAAGGGGAGAAGAAGCTCCCCCAGCTGTGACAGGCTCAGAGGGCTATACCCTGCATGGCGGCAAAGCCCTTGGAGATCGCACCGGAACTGCCATCCAGGGAAGCTTTCCCTCAACAACTCCCATCTGACCATAGTGGGAGGGTCTCCAAATGTTACTCTTTTGGGAATCCGAGGGGGAGAAGAAGCTCCCCCGGCCGTGCAAGGCGCGGAGGCCTATGCCCTGAATGGGAGCGAAGCCCGTGGTTATCGCGTCTGAGCTCCCATCCAGAGAGGGTTCCCCTCAACAACTCCCCTATGCCCTATGAGAGGGAGGGAGACAACGTAATCGGTCCGTCCGAGGCTTGTCCCAAAGACGACAGGAGGCGAATGATCGTGTGGTGGGACCCACCCCAATCACCACATACAGTGTCTGAGGAAGGGCACTGAGCGAACCCGTAGTCCGCACCAAGACACCTATAACACCAGCGTCGCGTCCGCACAATGTTGCGTCTTATAAATTTGGGATATTCGGCCACAACGCGGTCCCTACCGCGACAATAAACGTACGTCCGCGGTCAAGTAGCCTCTGTAGCAGCACAAAACTTCCTTGAGGTATAGGCAGCTTTCTTGGCAACTGCACCGGTCTAGGCCTAGTCATAACGTATGAAGTGGAGGGCTCGGAGGGAGCGAGGTTATCCAACTGGCGACACTCGTCCTCCGAAAAACCCACCAAATTTGCAAATTTGGGGAAGGGGGTGTCGGAGACTTCCCCGTGGGAGCACTCAAACCGGCTCCTCACGTCCACCGGCAACTTTCCTAAAACTATGTGAAGGAGTAAAAAAGACAACTCCTCCACTGGCTGGCCCAAAGTCTTTGGCGCGATGTACGCGACTAATAAGACGTTGAGAAACCCAATCCGTAGGTTTTTAACGTACTGAACTCGTGGCAGCCCCAGAAAGGCGGAGACGTGCACGTTTGGTAACTACCGCAGATTCTGGTAACGCTTATCCAGCAATGCCCGTGCCACCGTATAGCTGGCGTCATCTAATGGTAAATGCTGGATAAGGCCAAGCGGATCCCCATCCAATGAGGCCCAGAGGTATGACAACTTTTGGGTACGGAGTCAGGTCGGAGCGGGCGTCGCCTAGGCCAGACCAATACCGGCAGCCTACTCAGTAGTTCCCACGTTCCCAGGTTTGGGCCAGCGGGCTCCCTTTCGGCTGGGGTGCGACGAGATCACCCACCGCCTGTCTGATCTCGTCCACTATCTCCTCGGCCTGATCAATATCGTCCAAGATTTTGGCCAAATCTGAGTCAACCAGCTATCCCAGTAGGCCAGGCTCAGTACCTCCATTTTGTCATTAGGCTGTCCCGACCGCGCAATTAAGGCTTGTTACCTGTCTGACCTCTCTGTATTAAGTTACGACATCGTTAGCGATTACGAAATACACACAAAAAATAACAAAAAGTTAAAAAAAAATATGAAAACCAAATTAGCAATGCAAACTATTATCTAGATTGACCGAACCAAAAAACAAACAAAACTAATTAGCAATACAAACTATTATCTAAAAAAAACACCAAAAATAAAACCGAAAAAAAAATCGGCCAAGTGCGATTCGACACTTGAAGGAGTGGCTCGCGTACAAAGGGTTCCGTACCATTATCTATAAAAACGGCAAAAAATCATGTTTGTTGTATGGGAGATCACTTAAATATTTATTTATCTGTGAAAATTTCATCCGTCTAACTATCACGGATCATCGTGACAGACAGCGGAGTCTAAGTAATAGGGTCCCGTTTTTTACACTTTGGGTACGGAACCCTAAAAATGAACAAATAAACAACCGTGGAATCCTAAGTTGGATGGGGAACAGCTTTGCCTTAAACAAGTATATTTGCGCGCGGAACGCTAATCTATTTCTTTAACCTAATTAATTAAGTAATTTCTTACTTTCAAACTGTATCTCTTATCGCAACACCTATATACCTAAACAATACCGAACTTAAATTCCTACAAAACTAGAGTAAACAATTCTAACTAAAGTAACTAAATTAAATAAAATATAAAGTATACAAATTAAATAAAATACCAATCCGTACTCACTTTTCTCTTTAGCACCAACGACAAAAGATGAAGTTGAAAGATTGATTGATAATTGAAACTCAAACACTAGCTCAGGTTATGATGGTTTAAATACAAAAAGCATTAAATGTCTAAAAGAGCTCATTAGTGACGATCTCGCAAATTGTATCAATAAATGTTTGAGCCTAGGAATATTCCCTGATAGTTTCAAAGTAGCTAAAGTTACATCTTTTTTTTAATCCGGTGCAAAATCAGACAAAATCCAAAATTTTTGAAAGAATATTATATGATCGTCTTGAAGAATATCTTGTATCACAAAAATTTCTTTATAAGAAACAGTATGGTTTTCGGCCTAAATCTAACACGCTGTCGGCTACTATAGATCTTGTTACAAAAAATAAAATTAATATTGATACAAAACAATTAGTGCTGGGCGTATTCATTGATTTAAAAAGAGCGTTCGATACCGTAAGTCACGAACTTCTACTTAATTAATTAAAAAAAATAGGGATATCGGGAATAGCCTACGATATATTTGTATCCTATCTATCAAAAATATATCAGGTAGTTAAACTAGGCTCAAACCAAAGCAATCCGCGACACATTGTTTGTGGTGTTCTGCAAGGATCGATAATAGGCCCTTTATTATTTTTGATATACATAAACAGCATTCATGAAGTTGGCCTTAAAGGAGATATCACTATGTACGCAGATGACCCTAGTCTGTTTTATTTCGGTCAAAACATAAATACTTTAATTTCAGATGCACAGAACGATTTAAATTTAATAAACGAGTGGTTTCAGTCAAACCTTTTAACTATAAACATTTCTAGAACAAATTACATATTTTTTGCGGCAAAATATAAAAAGATTCAAAATTACAATGCACTGACCATAAACAGCAAAGCGATACGGAAGATAGACGAAGAAAAATATTTGGGATTAATATTAGACAAATATTTGAGTTGGAACCCGCACATTACGATTTAAAAAAATTAAATAGAAACTTTCTTCATTAACGGGAGTTATATATAAAAGGTATTGTTAGATATCATCCAGTCCGAGTACGATACACCATCTATAATACCCTTGTAAAACCACATATAGACTACTTGATAGAAATATGGGGTAATGCGGAAAAAAACAACCTAAAATGTTTACAAGTAGCTCAAAATAAGCTGGTCAAGCATTGTTTCATTTAGATTTTCTAACACCAAGTAAACAAGTTTATGCTAAAACTAAAATAATGAACATTAGACAAACACACATTTATTACAATTGTATATTTATTCGTAAAATTCTTAATAAAGACATACATTCTCAAATTACGTTCAGCAAAAGGTTAGATGATCAAAAACGTTCACTCAGGCGCGCCAACGACATTATTCTGCACTCTCCGCGGACGAATTATGGAAAAAACAGTATTAAATATGAAGGCGCTCAGTTGTACAATAAACTTCCAAATGATTTCAAGGACTGCAAGTCTATATTTACTTTTAAAAAATTTACTTAAATTCTATGTAATGAACAAAATAGATACATATGCAGGAACAACTTAACAATAAAAAAAAAAACAAAATAAAATACATACATATACTATATTTTCCAAATACATATCCACGAACCAAAGTTCATTAATAAATACATATGCTATATGAATATAAATAAAAATATACCCAATAACTGGCATAGACTAAATTACTTATAAATTTACATACATAAATAATATGGTGTAAAATGATAAATTCATATTGTACATATTATTAATTTATTACGTTCTAAAAAACTTATTCCACGGTTATTGCACTAAGTATACATAGCATATAGGAACCTATACATAGGAATGAATTCATAAGCCACAAATGTTATGTGAGTGTATAGTTTAATATGTTAATAAGTATATGTCTACTAATGTGATTGTACTCTGAAAATGTCTCATGTAAGTGAATTGAATTCTTTTGAGAAATAAAAGTGGCTTCAACCATAAACCTATCTACCTACGGTTCCTATCGGCGCCTAAGGTTAGTCAATAATCATCACGCTCTGGATACCAGTTGTTTATTCAGAGGTCCGTGGATCAGAAACTGCTACCTTATTTTTATTAGTTTGACTAACCTACTAGTTGCCTTTTTCGACTGCAAAGGGCGACTGTCCGTATGTACTATCGTTAGTAGGGGGCTAGCTTGCACAGAGGGAATTTACTTTAACAGTAAAAAACAGAAGGGAAATCAGAGAAATTAATAGTAAACTGTTATCAGTCGTTGGTACCGTGCCGTCGCCGCCAGGCGACGTGCAGTACCAAAATCTGACTCAAACCGGTCAATACCTGCGCTGTGTAAAAGCTGGGCAGTAGAAGCTGTCCGAAAAGTATGCAACTGATGCACTGTCCACTAGCACTTCACCTAAACCGTTGTCCCCGTGGACGACGTGATCAATATAATATAAAACTCCGATCACAGCAGTCCGTAGATAGGTATTCTGCGTTCCGAATCAAAAGCCGCGCAACCGTGTGTATGCGTCTAACGTCGACCGCACTTCCGTATAAACTAGAAAATTCGCACTGCCGAACGTGCGTTCTTTGCGAGCCTACACCAAGGTCAAGTCACACAAAGTTTTTTACCAAATAGCTATCGTTATATAGCTCGTTCAAAAATATTGAGTGTGTGAAAACCATGCGTTTGCAGCCCCTTTTAGTGGCGTTAGTTAGCCGTAGTTAGCCCCTAAAACATCAAGTTTCACTTCTAATATGTACTTACTAGGCTGCACATTGTTTTGATAAAATTTTAATGAAAAGTTTCAAAAAGGTAAGGTTGTATTTTATTACTTTTTATTAGTTTATTACGTTGTACTACTTCAACAAAAAGGAAACTAGGGTATGTATGTATTTTTTATTCAAAACATATATTTAGTATTTTGTCGTCTGCTTAGCTCAGCTTAGCAACCGAAGGCACGCAAACAACGTCACAGTTGAAACTTATATCTAGCTCTCAGCCGCTAGTAACTTTGCTTATTAAATTGTTTTTGGCAACACGCGAGTGAGATTATTGTTAGTAAGCTCGGACGAAACAAGAGCTTCTAATTAATGAAGTTTGTGGAGTTATATCAGTTTTAACAAATTTTATTTCTAAAAATCTTCTACCACATAAATAACATATTTGTCGCAGTCAAATGGTAGAATTTCCCATTTTACATAACTCTAGCTAGCCATTTTATAAAACGTTTAACCGGATTGTGATACGGCTAAATGAACGCCTTCTGTTCAGCGATTTGCGTTCTTCAATGTAGACACAATGCAATATAAATTCGGGTTTGACATTGAGGCGATAGTGTTAATTTAACTAATTTCTTTTAACATAGTAAACATTAATTATACATAACATAACTAATTTAACATAGACGCGAACAACACAACGCCGCACAGTTTTATAAAATGGTAAATCCTTATGAAAAAGGGCAAATTCTTCAACTCAGCTGCGAGATATACACTCATTGATTTATCACATTTATTCAAAAAGAGCTGGGTGGTTCCTCGTAAACAGGGATTCTAGGGATGCAAAGTGATTCCAATTTGGAATGTGAATATTGTTACTAAGCCTCCTGTTGTTACCTCTTTTCTCATAGATGGTGATAAAAAGTGGAGTGTGTTACTCGGTCGCAAATTTTTACCTTAGAATCGCTCGCTGAGCTCGGGTATATAATCCATTGTCCCACTTTGGATTTAAAATAGCGCCGTCGCTGTAAAAATCTTAATTTGATCCATATTGTGATACAATCTACTATTACATCACATCATCCTTAAAATTAGTTTTTTAAAACAACAATTACTCTTTCGACAATATTTTTTATCATCAACAAAAGGTACAAACAGCTACGGGCACCCACAAGGAGCGTTTTTTTTTTTTAAGTTATACTTAGGATTCTCCATACTTTTTTCTTCGTTTCGTTTTTAATTCGTCAACTACTGGCAAAGGGTATATTATTCTGTGTCCGGTGTTTCTTTTGCCAGTTACTACTCAAAAGTTGGTAAGTTACGCCTAATGGGATATATATGAAGCCACCTAGGTCCGTATATACTGTATTTATTGACCACTATTATGTATATTTAATAAAATTTTATCAATATTTTCTGAAAGAAGACGCTCCAAATGGGGAAATATTACATTAAAGATTGATTTTTTATTTAAAATTAAAGTAAAATTTATATGTACATAAACCGGAATCTTTTTGCAATTCGAGTAAACAAAAAAGACCTTGACCCGTGTCCATAGGTTGCATTAAAGGTTCTCAAACATTTTTCATTACTTTAATAAATGCTATTTTTTTACAGCAGTTCTCCATTAAATTCAGTGATGTAATGTGTTTCATACGATTTTAACTTTGCGATTCGATTGCTTTACAATGATTATCTTGATTTAATGTCTTTGATAAAGTTGCGTTTCGTAATAATAATTATTTTGACTTGTTAAGTTTGCCAAAAAGTACACATTTAATTTAAATATATTAAGTCGGGTCTCCTGCTTGTGTTTCTCTGAAACATTACATAAAAACATCTACACAAAAGTAAAAAAGAATCGAGACATACACTGTCTAAGGTATAACACTGCCGCTACACATTATTGTTGTTAAAACTTTGTTATTGTTAATGGAAACAATTTTTTTGTTTTCCACACTTGACGGAAAACTACGTGTTCAAATACAACTATTAACCTAAAAACATCTGATCGATAACTAAACGCGCTTATGTCTTTATTATAGCAAGTTGGATAACTTTTTTGATTAAGGTAATTATTAAAAATATAAGGTATAGCCAATATATTTTTAAGTCTTTTTATTTAAACATATAACAATGAAATGTGAATGGAAAATGTTGTTATTTATGGTAACCAAGGTAAGCAGTCTAGCAACACACATTGAGCTCATCCAACTTATTCGTTACATGTTTTTCGTACCTTGCTGTCGGATGCTTTATTAATTGTGTTCTGGATTTATTGCTTGGATTTGGCTTGATTTTGCTGTAAGTCTGTGGTCGTTTATGTTTAATTTATTGATCCTATGTAAAAAAAATAATTTTTGACTCTTCAAAACTCTCATAAAAATTGATTTTATAGTTTTATTTTGTAGCATAGTAAAAGGCCAGTTAATTATATAAAAAAAATTATTTTGCATTTTTGGCGGCCGACAAATTGATGAAATTGATTAAGGATTATATAAAACAAAACTAGTTTTCCAAGATGGCCGCTAACGGACACAACCACCACCTCTATAGCCATCACTATAACACTAAAAAATATAAACTCATGTAGAAGATAAAGTCGACGGGTTATAGGTAAATTTTACAATTGAGTTTTTTATTTCAAAAATAGAAAATAATTTACTATCTAACTATCAAGCATTAATAGAGAAAAATTAATCTTGTCAATAATAAAACACCACTGGATTAAATCGCATGTTTAGTCATAGTACTTTGTTACGCACTTTGTTAGTCTATGCAACACATACATAAAGATGTAGGTTATTTCTTATTGCAAATTTTAAATTCTGCAGTTTTGGAGTTCGATCAGTGTCGTGATTAGAAAACCAGTAAAAGTATGTGATAATAAATCGAATCTAGTAAATATTTCAATGATTTGTGTGTTAATCAACAGAAAAAGTAAACATAAAGTAAAGTGAGGTTGTGTTTACACAAACTGCAAAAAAATTCCGAGTCAGGTTTTTTATATGTCAAGAAAAACAACAACTTAGCATTAAAAATAAAACTTTTTCAGTCACCACAAGTATCTTTTAAAGAAACGTAAGACGAAAACCTAAAATACATGGAGTACTCAACAGAGAGAAGAGGTACTTCATCTTGGGGCAAGGGTTGCTGCTTTACACGTCGCAAGTCCGGCTGATACCCTGATACCAGCTTGGCCTTTAGACTGGGTTTAACGATGGGCTGAGCGAATTGTCGCCGAAACTCACAAGGCGTATCGAGGCCTTAAGATGGAGAACTGCTACTTTTTTGCCACAGCTTTTGGTCGCGTACAGTTCGGTTTCAGAGTAACCTCCTCCCGCGAATGCTTACGTTGCGCAATGAGCTCCCTGCCGAGGTTTTCTATGAGGACTACAATGTGGGGTTCTCCAAGCAAGAAATTATAAGAGGATCGGTAACTCGCTAGTGATGCTCCAGTGTTACAAGCACCCACAGGCTGCGGTAACCGTTGATGCGTTCTATCAGGCGGACCGCAAGCTTGTTTGTCACCATAGTGATTAAAAAATAATGAACAATATCAACTGACATGCACCTATATTCGCATTCATAATATTGCTATGATGATGATACATAGGACTAATGACGGCCAATTGGCGCAAATTGGGCTACCGTGTCGAAATTCTTGGGTTCGATTCCCGGTAAGGGCAACATAATGCCGGAATTAGGGTAATGTGATAATTGTTTCGAGTATTTAATTTGCATCTGGTGATATGTTTACATTCGCAATGTCTCTGATCACTTCTTCGGGGATAAGAGTTGTGAGAGATACTGAGATAAAGGAGTGTAACAATACCAAAAGTAAAAGCACAAACTCAGATAGTACTTTCAGCAACTGTGTATTCAACGGAATATCTTGGGTAAGAAGTCACGTATCCTATATCATTAGGCTGAACGCGATCGAGAATTGCTCGTACTCTTTATATACTAAGTGCTTCTGGTACAATTATATTATCTGTTTCATTTATATTATATTATATTAGTTATTATCTTGTCCATAAAACGTTTACCATTAATTCGATTAAAAATGGCGCAGCTATATGTTTTTTTTATACCACTAAGGTAGCAAACAAGCACACGGTTCGCCTGATGATAAGCGGTCACCATACAATATCATCAGATTTTATAAATCTGATAAAGCTAAGCTAAAACATTTAAACAATTTAAATAACTACCAAATTTAAAAATATGAGATAAAAAAATATATTTCGACATGCAGTTTATACAGAAGCAAGTCAACAACTTCTGGTACACATTCTGTATTTGTATGAAACAACCGCGATGCTTAATGAGAAGTTTCTCGAAACTTTGAGAGCGGTGTACCAGACGAGCTTCACTTGAGATCTCGAGAGCAATTTCTGTGAGATTTCTCATTCGAATGTCGTCTCCTAAGTGACGTTTAAGTAAAGGATGCTTTGAGATGCTTTGTACTGAAAACTTTGCTGTATGTTATTTAAAATTTCATTATTTTAAAGTAATTAATCAAAATGATTTTTTTAGTTTATATATTTTTAATATATTTAGCTCTTGAAGTTAACATAAGTACGAGTAAATAGTCCTTTAATTTAACAAAAATATCATTATGACTAATTTTCAGAGAGGTAGTCAGGGATATTGCAACTAGATCGTTTTAACAATAAATTTTACGATAAAATTTCTTATATTCTTACTCTTTGTAAAGAAAATTCTATTTTAACAGTTTGTAACGGAGTTTACATATTAGCGCATTATTTATCCTATTTGCTCCGAGCCAGTCACCGAGTGATAAGACCAACTTGATAGAAGCAGTTAACAGTATTGACAACGTGTTTACGCCGTTTCATACCACATGTAACGCCACCTTAGGAAAGTTTGCATGAACCAACCAGTGCGGCTAGTTTCTGGTAATTGGCAACGCACCCGGTGGCTACTGCTGCACTCTCATCACCACCGCTGCGAGGAGACAAACAAAAATCTTTCACTTTTTTTCTCGCACTCCAATCATTGATGACCTATTAATGCTTCGTTTGTGAATCAATCCAAAAACTGTTCCCGCCAAGGCTGTGATCGGCTACCTGTGCTAACTTCATATTCACCTGTACTCGCTCTATCAAGCAAATGCAGTCACTATAGGGGACGAGTCGGCTGGTCTGGTAAGTGAATTCTCTTGGCTTTTTTGCATGCATTGGTCCGAAAATTTATTCCAAAATCTGCATCCACCTGATCACAACGCTATTTCTATTTATGAGTTTTATTCCGTAACACAAATACAGATTTACTATCTACTATTTGTTGAGGCCAACTTTGAAGTACCTATTATTTTAAAAAACAAAGTAACTCAGCAGCCTACAAACTGTAAGTAAATAATTTTTGACATTCTGACATAGATTTTCTGCCATCCTTCATTATAATTTCGATTAATTAACGTTTTGTATGTAAATTATGTAAAATAAAAATCTTGATATTCATTAAAAATTTTAAAATAAAAAATCTTAGCCTGATCTAAAACCCAAATCTTTTTTTAACTTGATTATACAAGATTTTTTAAAACGCTTTAATGTCACCTACATACAACGTCATCGCCGGAAAAGAAGCTGCGTCCACTCCATGTCCAGATTATACGTGTTCCTATCGACAAAGATATAACATTTTCGACTCGTAAGCAATAAATGTAGTTAATCTAAAAATAACCTGGGTTCATAATAATGTACAGCTGTCCATAATTGAAAATTTAAAAATATTTAAAGATCTTATAATAAGATAAGACTGGAATAGTAAAAGAAAATTAATTGAACCTAGAACTTTATAGTATAGTAGATGTCTGTTTCGGTGACTTTTGCTCATCCTGGGAAGCCCTTATGGTTAAAGTTTTAGCCGCATCACCGAGGCCTATTACTAAACTTACTTTTGACGTGACAACGTTTGTAAAGGGGGCTCCCATACAACAAACGTGATTTTGTTTTGCCGTTTTTATAGATAATGGCACGGAACCTTTCATGCGCTAGTCCAAGTCGCACTTAGCCGATTTTTTGTCCTTTTTTTTCTAATAAATATTTAGATTTCAATGAAACTTAAATCTGGTTGTCTGCGATGGGTGCTGATTCCAAATCTCATGTCAGTGTTTATGGCGGCGCTAGACAGCTGCTATATATATACGCCCTCAACGTATTTAAAGCGAACTTAAAGTTAAACCGTTAAAACTCGCAGTATCTTATTTTTTTTACAACAATAAGCTTGATTGCAGAAATGCTTTTAAATTTGATAAGTAGTCAATTTAATGTGATTGTATAACATAAATATAAATAACACATCGACTTAAAATTATTTAAGTTCGTCACAAGTTTGCTGTTCAGCAAAATACCTCCTTAAACCTGTGCATTAAAGAAAGTTCTTCCGATTTTCTGCCTACACGAGAACTTCCTACAAGAATTACCAGGGCGGACGAAGAAAAAATGGTAAAATAAAAATGTAAATATGTTTATTTGCAAAGATCTTTTGTTGAATAAAAAATATAAATCTAAATACTGAAATACTAACACATCTACTCTCTAAAATAGCTACTGTAGTTAATTTCGACATTTGAGTTAGATAATCTATAGATCTACCTACCAAATATTTATGGCTAGGAGATCGACGCTGCAAAACTTTTTTATAATAGTCATTTATAATAAAACAAAAATTAATCAACGTGATTTTGGTGCATGACATTGGTGGTCTTCCGCAAAATTTTCGAATTTGAGAATATTTTCAATTAAAGCTAAACGCATGCAGGCATACGCATGTAACATGTGAAAGTAATTTTTTTTTATTCAAATTAGGTTTTTACAAACAATTTTGAATCGTCAAAGTTATGAAAGCCCGCGCGGCTTTTTTCCGTTGTTTCCCAGGGACCTTAACTGCTTTCTAAACCATAGTGATGCCATTGATATTATTTTATTTGAACAATATTTTTTTGTTCAAACGAAATATACGGCGATCGACCTCAAAAACTCTTGCGATCGACCAGTCAATCGCAACCGACCGTTTCGGCACCTCTGATCTATAGCAATTAGGTGATTATCATTCAAAGCTATTATAAGCGATCAGCTACATGTACAGTCAAGGGTCAAAACAGATCTTGCGAGATTTCCTTTCAAGTACTTACAACTCTACGCCTTGAGTTTCTATTGTTAGCCGAACAGATTAGCAAGATCAGACATAAACTTATATAAATCTACAAGTAAGAAGAAAAAAAATATACAAGTATTTTTACCAGTTGTATGGTACAAGATTTGCTTAGTATAACATCAGATGGCGCTGCGCGTTACATTCAAAGACTATAATATGTATATTGATAAGTACAAAAATATCTTATTATGTATTGTAAAAAAAATATTTTATTTAATGTTATTAGATAAGTTCACAAACAAGTAAAATCACCTGAATTTCGCCTGTGTCGGTACACAGAGCTGTGTCAATAGCAATTACTTTCGACCCACAAATGAAACGACAACGCTGCTGATAGAGCAACAAACCCGTGCACCGGTTCATGAAATAATTTTGCCGGTTTGCATTTTGCATTGTGATTTAAGGCAAAGGTGATCTGATTTCAGTATTTAAAAAATCTATGAAACCTCTTCTTTTTATTGTCTATTTTAAGTCATCGACAAATAACACGCCGTAAAAAGGCTTGTATTTATACTGGTAACCAATTCAATCTAGGTAACCTGGAAGCTTAAAAAAGGAAATGGGATCTTATATTAATAGGTAGGCGATTAATACCAAGCGTCTGAAAAAGAGTATTAGAAAAATGATAATCGGATACAAATACCATTTATGAGCATCTTTTTATTCAAATTAATTTTTCAATAACCGAATTAAGTTACAGCCGTAAACTTGATACAGAATAATAATTACGATAAGCATAATATGTTACTGTAAATTCCCTGTTGTGACTATTATCATAACAACAGAGATTATGTGTTAAGCAATATTTTTAAACCCTTAATTAACAATCAGCATACAAATTATATTATACTAGGTTTTGTCCGCAGCTTGTGACAACCCTACCTTTTAGCTTAGTTAAAGGCATGTAGTTTGATGTGATGCTCTATTTAGTAATCCTATTAGTTACAGGAAAATATTACCAAACACATCAGTTGACATTGTACACGCTGTCGATCTCGTGCGCGTTCGTCAGTATCACCTTTTGGGATCTCACTCAGTTATTGCGTCGAGTGTCGTCTGCCTAAGTCTCTCCGTTCGCTTGTCCGTGCGTTAAATAGACCTGGATATATAAGATAATTAATTAAAATAGGGAGGTTCACTATAGTAAGCTATAGCTGTAGCTATCGTTCTGTTATATCCCAACTGAACCCTACACTACTTGCTGACTAGATAGCATCGCTTCTCCATCACACCGCTGAACGGACCTCAGTCTTGCCTCCACCCTGATTCAAACCAGTCATTTTCTTTTTGTTCATCTGTTTCTTTAATTTTTATTTTCTATTAATTAAATTAATTCGTCTACCAACATTTTTTTTTATAACCGGTTTAGTAATTCCTGAAATTTGGTTATAGTAATTCCTGCGGGATTTTCTAGGCTAAAAAGTAGTATATGTCCTTCTCCGTGTCTTTGACTATACCTGTGCCAAATTTCAGCTCAATTTTGATACTTAGTTGTGACGTGAAGAAAAGACAAACCAACTGTCACATTTATAATATTAGTATACATTTTTAAATAATAACAAATTTATAATGTTCAAAGTAAAACAAACATTTCCAACGTAGACCTCGTTAACGGTTTAAAACAAAGGTTAGAAGCTTATAAAAGAACGAAATTCGTACGTTTTTATTGCAAGACGTTCCAGTAGAAACAACAGGAATAAATATTATTAACGTTTTACTTTCGCACCTTAACCATTATGATATTTATTCTCGAAGCGGTGTTCAGAGACATTAAGAACGTATATTGTTGCGACAAATAGTTAACACGTGATAGGCGGTGACCCGGATTTTACAAACAAGTTATTAACGTTAGGTTACTTAAACGGTAATTTTTGTTGCGGTTACTCAAGGGAGTCCCTTAGGAATCCTTAGGAAATGACCAATGCCTGTGCGGGTGAAGCTGCGGGCATACAAGATGCTGGACATTTTGGAAAATAGCGTCTGATTATCTTAGTTCTCAATACCATATTTATCTAATCAGAAATAGTAGTATTGAAAATAATAGAGTAATGTCATTCATTACGTAGCACATCGTTAAAGCTTTTACCGTTCTCAGAACAGCACTCTAAGTAAGAAACACCAGTTAAGTGTTTACTCCCGCAGCAGCATGAGTGTATTGGAACGCTTGAGCGAGATATTAAGAGAAGCACAAACAAAGTTCTCGCTTCCAAGTTTTCAAACAACTATAACTTAAATGTCCAATTCTCTCGCAGAAGTTTGTAGTATCGCATACTTGCAGACTGTTATTAATCGTATGTGTAGGAAAATTGCTATTTGCGTAGGATTTTACCTCTTAAAATTTCAATTCAAATAGGTCTCTTGACGTTAATTATAACGCAGGCACTGTCTAACCTGAGAACTTGGTACATTAGGCATACTTAAATATTGTTTCACGAACTTTATAGGTATTTTAAAACTATTGGACGATTTTATTTGAATATTGAGAAGTTGGAAAAATTATCAAATTTAATATTTACTGTTTCAAAACTAAAATACTTCACTATACTCTCTACAAGTATATATTCTATAAAATTGAAGTAAGCTTTAAAGGTTAACAATCCATCTAAGTGTCAGTCAGATTCGGACTTGGCCGGTTCATTGCTTACTAATATGTACTTATGACACGTTTTATATTTACTTATTACGTATACTTCAGTATATTTTATCTTTTTAGATTCAAGGTTTTTAAATTGTTTGCCTTAAGAGCATGCCAATGCATGACTGAGGAAGCGAGATTAATAAATACAGAATCAAACGCATAAGAAAGGGACAAGTACAGTTTCTATTTCCAAGAAAATGCGAAAATATAGAAAAAAAAAGTTTTTAATTTTTTTTTTGTCACGACCTCGACTGATGACATCCACGTTTTTCAATAATTTTTTTTTACTTAAAAAGGTTTTGAGTAAAGCCTGCTCAAGTAACTTTTAAGAGCACTTTCCAAAAAACAAAGTGTATCGAGTAAAGTATTCGTAATCATGTTTTGGGCTGTTTCACGACCCACAGTATATGCCCTTTTTTATAGTGTTTCTTTTTTCAAGATAATACATTTCTGCTAAAAAGGGATTTCTCGCAAATAATTGGTACAAGTGCTTCTACTATACTCGTCATAAGGTACATTTTGTCATGTACTGGAATTATTTAATAAAGTCGCTTTATTTTCTTTTTCAAATTTATAAATTACTATTTGTCTGTGATTACGTTACTCGAAGATCTTTTATAGCTAGCGCCGTTGATAGAACCATTATGTCGTAACAAAGCGCTTTGTTTGTCCAAGGCGCCGAGGGGGGAGGAGGGGGGGGGGTCTATGTCGGCTCTCAGTGCTAATTTCATTCTTAATCTTTTTGTATCGTCTTAATTAAAATAAAGCTTAACGCACTCTGAAGACAAAATACGTTGTTTTTGTAAGGATTAAACAAATAATTTCTAAGTAAGATTTAAATATCCACACTTCATAGAAACTATCTAGTGTAGAAATAAGTTAAGTTTAAAAATTTAATAAAACCAACTTTAAATATCTACCAAAAATGCAAAAATAAAATGCTCTAAAGCAGACAAAACTAGTGTTCTGCTCTAAAGCAGACAGAACTAGTGTTCTGCTCTAAAGCAGACAGAACTAGTGTTCTGCTCTAAAGCAGACAGAACTAGTGTTCTCTTACAAATCGAATGTAAACTTTTCTATCATCAGAACATTGGCAATTTTTTTTATACTTTTTAAATTAATATATTATGCTAAAGCTTGGTTTGGCTTACGTTGTTATGTCGGATTTTTCTATTTAGTTTTGAACCCCATCGGAATCCTTTTCAACGGTCTATAACCACGAAATGAGATCATAGAACACACTCTAACTTACATAACTAACAATTGTTTTTATCAATAAATTGTTAGTATAATAGATTTACCTTGTGGTCGTTCGGCGGCCTGTTCACTATTTGTTAATGTTAAATGTTGTAATATTAAATTTTGGACGATGACTTTAGGAATCCCGACAATATCTGGTCGTTACATTTAGTTCAGCACGTAATCGATCACGCGACCCTTTGTCATCGTTCCTGTACAACTACAATAGCGGTCGGGTTGGAATTTCAAGCAAATATTATATTTGAAAAGACAATATTGTACTGATATACAAAATGAGAAAAGTTCAAAATGGAAATCTTTGAGGTATGGAGTTTAAAATGTATTAGGAAATCAATGTTATTTGTAAAAAAGTATCGCCAAAGATGTAGATACCTAGTTATGACGTTTGTTGAAGAATTCAGTGTCGGTCGCAAAACAACTTATTTCTAAAAGTTTAGGAAAAAAATCTTAGTATACCTACATATTTGGATGCAACATGATATGATCAAAACAAATGTTTATAAATCTCGTTTCCATACTTTCCGTTTGGGATTCTAACCGAACTATACAGGCTGAAAAAACGCCTTACCTTATATATATATATTATTTTTTAGTACACAATACATTACAGAAACATAAGTAGATTTAAGTTAGTGCATTCAATAATTTTTAGATAAATCCCCTGTTTAGGTCAGGAATAAAAAATGGTGAAATAAAAAATAATAATTGAATATTATGACATCGGTTGAGAGAGTCATTTACAAGGATTAATTATTTCTTTCGAATAACATGGTAAATAAATATATGATTTATTATTGTATTGTTATAAATTAGCTAAGAACTAACTAAAGACTATATATAGTTTACAGTAGGTTATGAAATGAATTTATCTTTCTTGTCCTTGGTCCGTACCTTGTTTATACCGAAATTTGATTATTTGTTATTATAACACATTACAAAAAAAACGTTTGTGTGACTGTCTATCAAGACCCTTTTACTCAAGAACGCGTAGAGGTATAAAGTTGTAATTAATAACAAATACTAAAGTCTACGGTCACTTAAAGTTGTAAAAATATCAAGCTTCAATGCAAAAAAAATATACCCAAGATACTGTCATTTTGTGATACAAATAAATCAAAACCTTCGAGATACTTTCCGTTGACCTGGAATCATGAAATTTGGCGATAAGCACCTACAGGAAATCACAAATATAGGAAAAGATCCATTTAAGGCATAAACCTGAAAGTGATAAAATAAGTTTGTACTGAACCCTCGGTGCGCGAGCCAGACTCGCACTTGGTCGACTTTTATTTAATTTCAGATAGGTACTATTTTATTAAGAAGAAACTGGATCCATATGATCGACCCTCATCAATTTATTGATGTAATAAGTAATATGCTAAATGTTTTTTTTTAATATTTCACAGGGTCGCGGTCAATTCAAGGCTTTAACAGATTATTAATCCTGAAATTTTTAAATGCAGTAGTTTATATATTATCGAAACTAATGGAATGTTTTTTTTTTCAGTAAAATTTTCCATCACTAATATTTTGGATACTTTCCCTGCAGCCACGGTTTCTCTTTTTTACACAAAAGCACTTAAAATGGCAACATTTGACCTACCGTCAAAATATCCTATAATTTTTTGCCCCAACGATGCGAAGCGGTATAATTATTTTTGTAGTGCTAAAGCATTTTTTAGATATTTTTTCTCTTGTGGTCATTTCAGGATCTTTGAAGAGCGTAAAGTTGGTGTTCATTTAGTACTTCGAAACTGTTTCTCGCTATGTATTCGCTTATCTTCAACATCTTGTATATTGTAATTTTTTTAAAATCGGTTAAAAACACGAACTTTTTTATTTTTGTTTTGACACAAAAGAATTAAAAAACAATTAACATGTCAGCAACAAATTCAAATAAAATATTCCAATATACGTAGGAATTTATAATATATTCATTCTTTTGTCATTCCAGTTCATTCCAAATATTCGCCTGCAAACGTGATAGCATTATACAATTTTATTTTGTTTTTATGACGCTTATATCACAGAATGTCAAAAAGTAAAAGCTGTGATATACTAGGCTTTTGTGTTTATGTATTTGTTAACGGTTTAAAAGATATTCGTTTTATATTTAATTAAATTATAGACACCTTAACAACTTAAATTATTTAAAAAGGTTTGTTGGTAAACTGATATTAATATGTCACAAGTAGTCAACTATTGGAGGTTGTATCTATGTTCAAAGATTGGACCACAAATTGTAAACTAAGATTGTCACAATCAAAAGATAGCTTATCTTTGTATATTAAATATCTGCACACAGGTTAAGTATACAGATAAACTTCAGTCAGTAACAGATTATTTTCTCTGTTTTAGTATTAGGTAGCAACAAATCAGAAAATAAAAATAGGCATTTTTTCTGGCCACAAAAGGTTGATCCAAACGATATCCCAATCAGTTAGAGCAGACTGACTGACACCAATTAAAGGTACTGGACTGGAAACTTTAAACAGTCGACAAATTAATATGGAAAATTAGTAGCACTGGTATCTACCTACATCTAGTTTTAAGGTTTAAAACATTTCCTTATTAAATATTTATTACAGAAATTCAATAAACCTATCTATATATGTAAGAAAACTCATTTATTTAATATAATAAGAAGTTATTATAATAGGTCTGTAAATAATTAAATTTGCCTTTTTTTTTACGTTTTGAGACCTGGAGAATCGTTTGCCATTATTTTAGAGTGATGTCTGTGTGTGTGTGTGTGTGTGTGTGTGTGTGTGTGTGTGTGTGTGTGTGTGTGTGTGTGTGTGTGTGTGTGTGTGTAAAGAGTTTGAGCAAAATCGGTCCAGTTGTTTTAAAGACGAAAAAAATATTCTCTAGAGAAGTTGCTTTACTTGCTACCAAACTATTTTGTTTTAATTTCATTTATTTTCTATATATTATGAACTAGTATTTTGGGTGCAGCAGTGGGTTATACACAATATATTAATACTTATTTTCTCGCCCGCCATTATTTTTCAATATTCTGTATTATTTTTTGTGTTACATTAGCCACGTTTTACCTATGTTTTGAATTAAATCGATCTCCCATTAAAAATAAAAACCGCCGTATTGCATTTTGGCAAAACCCATAATTTTCCCATTTTAATAAAACACCTTCAACAATACTTTATTTTTACGTCCGACAACTCCTTCTTTCTGTCCTTAACTTTAAAGATTTCAATCAATTTTAAATCGGCTGCCATTTTGTTTTTCCTTTTTTTTAATATATTTAACCAAACGACGTATCAATTTTAAGTCTGGTCAAAATCGCATGAAAAACGAAACAGTGAGTGCCTCGATCATCGCCGCCATGATGGGTTTTGGAAATTGTCAGATTTTCCCCAGGTTACCGTGAGGTACTAAACATTTCTCCTATACATCACTTTCATCTCCGGGGGCTCCTTCTGGGAGAACAACTATGTCAGAGTCTGTCACCGTTATCGAGCTTTATATATGATGGATATAATAATCTGTTTTTATACAAAAACAGTTTTGCATCGCAATTTTTGTAAATCTTAAGTAATCCTAATAAAATAACACGGAATGTAAATTCGTAAACCTCAAGTGCGCCTAAAACAAACGCGTCTGTAAATTTCTACGTTACAAAGAAAAGGGTGGACCTGCATAAATTTACCGTGTCTCTATCTCTAAATAAGTAATTAATGAAAATCGCTTTAAAGCAAATGTATATTAATTTTTTTATTAGGCTAGTTTGACGTACTTTTCTAAACTTATTTAATACTAAGCATGCTTTTTTAACACGGTCTGTCGTGAAAAAACTGTACGTACATTTAATAAAGTATTAAAAAATATTTAAATTTTTAAGCAGGTACCTACGGTAAATACAAAATAAAATAATATCATCTTATCTTAAGTAATTCTTCTTGAACTGTAAAGTATCGTTTTGATCATTGGCCTGTTCAATATCAATTTCATTTACCTGAAATGTATACCAGGTGACCATTTTTAGTATACTGAATCAATCAAATTTGGTTTCGCTAAGAGTTTCAATTTCAAATAAATTTGTTTTAAAACATAAAATGAAATATTTAAATTAAGTACATGATCTATTTTTTTGGTCACTTTTTAATATTGGTACCGGTGAACGATGTTTCGCTATAGTCCCTCTTCCTTATATAAATAATATAATATAGCCTATATTTTTTAGTACCACTAAGGTGGCAAACAAGCTTACTGTCCGTCTGATGGTAAGCAGTTACCGTAACCTATGGACGCTTGCAACACCATTCGCGCGTTGCCGATCATTCAAAAATCTAATAACTGCTTTCTTAAGGAACCTCATATTGTAGTCCTTAGAGAAAACTTTGGCAGGGAGCCTACTCCACAATCCAACCTTTTTTTGAAACCGCACTATACGCGACCATTTCGGTTCTGAAGTGTTAGAATGAGTTCCCTGCCGATGGCGAGTGGTGCCATGATAAAAAGTAGCCGTGGGCGTCTAGTGCAGTCATTGAAGCGTTATTGCTCCGAATTTTTTTTACTGTGAACCGATTTGCATGAAATTTTGGAATTAGGCTCATCTTACCCTTAACTTCAAAAGTGAAAATGATCTGAACTCCGCACCCACCCTGGGGCGGTGGCCACCCCTTCTCGTTGGTGTAAATTTTTCGGCTATCGATAGAAGGTTTAATTTTAAGAAAAAAATGCTCTATAAAGTTTTTCAAAAAACCCAATACTTTTCAAGTTATTGGCAATTGAAAATCCAGATTTTTTTCATGTTTTTCATCGGTTTTTTGCAAATATCTCCAAAAATATGCATTTTAACGAAAATTTTACCATGACCCATATTGTAGCAGGTAAAAAATTAAACAAATCGGTTTTTTTTTAAAGTGTTCTAAGTGCAATATTAAGCTAGATATTAAAGATCAAAGCCGTTTTTTATTTTGTCTAAAATTTAATCGATGTATTCAATGCCATCTTGCGGCGAGCAGATACATTTTTTGCATTCTAATGAAATAGGGTATAGTACTGCTTGAAATAAGCTTTAAAATGAGCACTGATAAAAGTCTTTTGCCCGTAAAATGTAATGCAAATAAGTGGAACATCTAATGGATTTTTCTTTTAAATTTATGGGTTTCATAAGTGCCATTTCCACCAAAATTAAAATTAATCGTATTCCGTCTAGAATTAACTTTAACATAAAGAGTTTGATGGATTCTAGCAGTTTGGCTGCTTTAGGACACATATTTTTCAAAAAAATCACGATTTTAAGAAAAAAAAATTTTCTTATTTTTACAAAAACCACACATCGATTATGAGGTTTGTTGCGGGTTCGAGTCCTGGCTCAAAGTTAATCTTTTGACTGCATCTTTGCTATGCTAATATTTATTTACATTGATTATTTATATATAATAGAGTACAAACAGTTTTTGATAATTAGTTCATAGGCATTACGCAACCTCAAAAACGAATTCTGTGGAATCTGATGATTCTTCTTAATCCACAGTGAAGTTAGCAGCAGTTTCATTGTTATCATATTTGCCACTAAACCTATTTACTTTTACTCTCTTATTTCCTATGAGTTTCTTCTTGAAAAGCATCAAGAAAACAATGACTTAGACACAAAAAAGATCATCAATGAAAATAATATAGTTAATTCTTTCACTGTATTCAACCTTTCTAATATTTTGGGCCATAATAATTATACTATGTTTTTGAGGTTAGAATTTATTTACAAATAAAGTCAAGTAAGACAAAATAGACGTAAGTAATTTAGGGAAAAATAAAAATCTTATTTAAAAGTATTCAACCTAGCTTTTCATTTGTTAGTTTCAAATCATTATATTGGTAGTTGTGTCTGTGTATGCAAATTAAAAAAATGTAAATTTAAGAGCTTCAAGTTGTAGATTTAGATCAAAATACTTAAGGAACTTTAAAAACTAGGTCAGATCAACTTAAAACTACGTTTTCATAAATTACAACAAGTTAAAAATTTATCATAGTGACGTAAGAGATGTGGTTATTGCCAAAAAAAAATTATTCTGGTTAAAGAATATTCACTTAATTTTCATTTTATTTTAAGTAGTTGGTACTTGGAGATATATTCAGTAGAGGATCCCCTTCATCAATTATATATATTATATGAATTTCTTGAAGCAGGGAGCGATTAGGCTTTTAAGGATCAGCATCATGCGAGTATGTATTTAAATAATGCCCCTGGCGTAACAAGCGTCCATAAGCTATGGGCTGTGTACTTTGTTATAGTAGTTCAAAATAATTGACTTGCAGTCGGAGTAGATATCGCGTAAGGGTCAGCTCACTCCGAGACTTGACGCGACGCGGCATTTTTGAGATAGCAATATGGAACTTGTTTACTATACAAAAAGATACAAACTTTACTGAGAGCACGAAAGTGAGAGGTTCGAAGTACACCAAGATGCGTTACTCATTACGAGCAACAAGATGCGTGGCGACGTGAAGCGGCTTTGAGATGAACCGCGTGGCACCGCGCTGCGCAGCGTGGCACATCCTAACGTCACGCGCTGCGTCACATGGCACATCCCAACGTCACGCGCTGCGTCACATGGCACATCCCAACGTCACGCGCTGCGTCACCGAAATTCAGATTGGACGCAGATTATAGAAAATTAAATATTCTTTGCGATATTAATTGCGATGTAACTGCGACAAATACTGCCTGCGTTTCTAACGCTAGTATCGCGTTCGCGTCTACGAAATACATGTATGGGAATGAAGGAGCGCCTCTAGCGGACGCGTTTTGAGACGATTTTTTCTCATTGGACTTTTAATGAATACGCGAACGCGATAGTAGAGTTACAAAAACGCAAAAACGCACACTAGGCATCTGGTCATATAAAAATGATGTAAAAATTTACTCAGGCAGTATTTGTCGCAGTAACATCGCAATTTAGTAATATAGCGATATTATTGTGGCTGAACGTATCTCTTTTCAAAGTTTTAACAATGATTATTGTATCGCTTTCATCACAAAAAAGCTACAACAACTCTATAATAGGACTTTTTTGTATCATATTAGAGTTTACGATCTTTTAGTTTAATTTATGCAATTCTCATGTGAAAAAGATCTTTTAAGCGAGTAAACTGATGAGTGTCACTATTTAGCATGATGATGCTCACGGCTTGTGAAATTGTCAAAGTATTATCGTCTTTGACAGTGAATTTTACTTGCGATCATAATTGAATCACTTAAGTAAAGTCACATTTTCAACAATTATTTATAGCCCCCTCTAGATTTTTGAAAATTATTAACATATCATTATTCATATCATACTATTAACATATCTATTTTAATATATAATGTCTCGAGAGTTGCTATAATAAGATAAAACGGTGTCTACTTGCTTACTATAGCACAATTTGTAAAGGGTTGATGTACACGTTTACAACACTTATTATTGTTACCAAAATGCTGTTTAGTATTATATAGCTAAAATATTCTATTATTCACTAATATAAAACAAACGGTTATAAGAGACGCGTTTATAACACTTTGTTACCACTTATAGTAACAAATGCATCTCTTAAAGGACTACTTTGCTACTTGGGACGTTTACTTGTCACAAGAAATCCAACGAGCACAAACTCAATAAGGTTTCGTCGTTTCTTTTTTACATTAAATTTAATTGATCGTTTTATTACAGAATTATTGTAGCTAGATTCCGGGTTCATCATCAAATTTTGATCACCCTTTGCCTGCAAACTAGTCATCATATCAATCCAACGAGCACAAGCACGACGGGGCTATCTTGGTTAGTTGAGGAGTTTCTATGGCTACCTTCCGGCTCCATTATCAAATCCGCTGTACGGTATCATACCTATTATTGCAGTATCATCGAAGTTATACAACTATATTAAATTTCAGCTCAATTGGACGTGGGTTTTGGTGAGTTGACCTAAACATGCATACAAATAAAGAAAATAAATAAAAGCTTGTAATAAAACAGGGTTTTACGCGATAATATTAAGCAACCAGAGTTTGAAAAATTAGATAAAAACTTTAGCTAATTATTAATTCACTGGCATTTCATTAATGCTTATACTAGTGCTTATTGCGACTATGGTTAATAGCGATATATGATCATTACATATTTTATGTGGATAAATGTTTATAATTAAAGGTAATTAATGAGACGCAGTTTGAATATGTACAAAAAATTGCGTCGGATTTACCTAAAATTAGTTTCAAGCTCAAAATAGACACAAAACATAGTTAAAGCATCTTAAATTTAATGTGATTTTCAGAACTGCCCTCAGACAGGCTCTCCCACGTGTGTCCTATTTAAGCATTCTCCGGAATATTTTAATAATAGCTTTCCACTGACATGCGCGTCTCAACATGTCCCGGATCGGTGGTCGTAGGCGTGCCTGCCTGAATGAGACAGGGAAAGACGTGTAATTTACACTATATTGTTACGCATTTCAATTTTTTTTATATATTTTACTTTACTTTTTCTTCGTGTCACATTTGTCAGTTCAGATTTTTCTATACAAACGTCATTACACATGATATGTTGATTTTCAAAAAATTGTATTTCATAACTTTGACGATTTAAAAGTGTTTGTATAAACCTAATTTAAATAAAATAAATGACTTTTGACTTTTTTGACTTCGCTACTTAAAATGCCTTATCATATCGCTATCTACCATAGGCGCAAAAAGCATATTAAATTTTAAAATGTCAGTTATGTTACAGTAAATATCCATGCTTCTTATGCCTCTGGCATGAAGTGCGTTACCTTTACTGTGCCTATTGTTTATAGCGATAAGATAATAACGCATTTTGTGTTGCAATAATGTTTAAACTTCTACGTCGCATAGTACGTAGTACGGTCTTTTAGCAAGCATCCAATTTCCTGCCACACAAGAATTTTAAATTCCCTATTTTTTTACTCGCTTTTGACCTATAAGCGCGTTTGTACTATTTTCGGTACCCTTGGACCTTCAAAAGTATTTTATTCCTCATGTTCGGTTGTTATAATAAAACGTTCTGGTTGCTATGTTGCAGGATTATTTGCTAGACTACATTAGCACCCCAAACCTAGCACACCGATTTAAAAACAATTAAGAATACCCTGCAATATCTGCCTGCCTGCCCCGATCGTATCCCTGGCATTAAAATAATAAATATAATTTTTGAAGGTCCAGGGGAATCCAAAAAAAGTACAAACGCGCCTTAAAGGTCAAGAGCGAGTCGACTATGGGCGCGGGGAACCAGGGTAAATATAATAAAGATTTTTTTACTATCATACCGATTTATGTGTTTTTAACTTGGTTGGATTATGACATTGAAGCATTAGGCCGTAAAAAACACGCCTATATGTATACAGCCGCACCGCATAGCACTGATACGGTGATTGAGTGGTATATACATACATACATATGGGGTAGGCCTACGTTCAGCAGTGGACATCTCCTGACTAAAACAAGATCATTGTGTAAATGCTGTTAAGAATCAGAAATGTTTTTTTGCAAGAAATTAGTGCAATTCTCTGTTGTGATGTTCTAATAGGGTTCTGTGGTTGTGGTAATCAGTGACACAGGACAAACAGTTACTAGTAAATAAGTACTGCATACTTAAGTTTTTAACTTAAGTATGGGCATTCTTTTTTATACTATTTCTCATTAAAAAAAGTGTGTAAACAGTTGCGTCCGTTGTCTGGTTCCCGTATTACAAGCCTTGCTTATCTTGGGACAAGATGGCGCTGTGTGATTCGTACAAAAAAATTTTTTTTATTATTATTATTATTACCTTTTTGAACGACAAAAATCATAAGCTATTAATATCTTTAATTGTAAACAATTGAAAGGCCGAATTTCAAGAAATTTCTTTATTACGGAAGTTTATAATGCATGATTATTTTATTGATTATAAGAAAATACATTATTATATAAAAAAACAATCTTTTTTCAAATCAAACATCAAACAATATTTATTCAAATAGGATTCTAAGAACACTTTTGAATCGTCAACACAATGTAAACAATGTTAATTTCTGCCAAAAAGAGCTGGCAAGAAGTTTTATTTAAAGTAATAATACAATACTTTGATAATTAGCTAAAGAGTATACAGTATGAACCGAAACACTTTTTAGGTAATAAAAATAAGTAAGTAAGCTACTAAAAACAAAGTCAAACATGTCAATTACTATTTTTTTGTATTTAAATAGCATAAGGGGGCGCACCATGTGAAGCGTCAAATATCGTCATTCGAATGAAGGAATTCAGATATTTAAGAGTATTCCGATAGTACTAGTGGCATTAGCGCCATCATAATTATATTTCTGCACAATCATATGTACATACATATAGTTACATATACTTAATACTATCCATAAATATAATATAATTATAAATATTATAAATGCGGAAGTTAATCTGTCTGTTACCTCTTCACGCTGAAAGCGCTGTACCGATCAAGATGAAACTTGGCATGTAGATAGTTTGAGTCCCGGAAACGGACATAAGCTGCTTGAAAACGTCAAGTATTATGGTTTTTTTTCCCATAATCGAGGAGTTGCCGCTGAAATCCTACACCAATGACCGAATTTAGGGCGGGTGGAACCGCAGGCCATATCTAGTTTATTATAAATTCGATAAATATTGATAAATACTAAGAATACAAAGAAGTTTGCAAGAACAGACCAGCCTTCACCGGCGGCACCCGTTAACAAGTATGACACATGAATCAGCCATCGCTTCGCTCAACCATGTTTTACGGAACGAAACGACCCGACGCACATGCCACCACTGTGGAGACATTTTGAGAGAGCATGACACACGCAAGCAGCTCCAATAAAACTTCGATTGTACTAGTTACAATGTGTGTAAACGTGTATATACATATATACACACATAAATATTTACATTTTACAAATATGTAAAAAAATTAATAAATAGGTATGTATAAACATATTGAATATTTAATAAAATACACATACATGCACATATTCATATATACACACACAGACATATATTAATACATATATATAAATATTCAAATACGTATAAAAGATATAAAAATAAAACTATACGTAAATTAACTTATAGTTCTCTCTGATGCAATCCTCGTTCGGTCACATCATTTAAACTAAGTACCATCACTTCAGAAACTAGCCTAAGGGGAGAAGAAGTGACAAGAAGCTCCCGGATGTACACCTGTTACCAATCAGCCATGAAGGAACCAAGCCACCAAGTACACAATATCTATCCAAACATGTATATACACACATACACGTACGTACTCGTGCGGCACACCCCCACACATCCAAAACCCCACCAAAACCATGTTATTTTGCTAATTATCCTACGACAACGAAAATCTTAATTATTCGGTATTTTATGAGATGGCGCTATGTGAAAATATAAATAAACAATATGACAATATAAAAACACGTCGCCCAGGTACTTTTAATTTCAATAAACAAATAAAATATCTTTCGGACATCAAAATGCTGAAATAAGAGTTCGGGCTCATCTTGTAAGCTAGAAATTACTTTTTCAAGTTCTTACACTTGAAAAATCTCTAAAGATCCCAACGGTCCGGAATGTCGGAGACCCTTCAGTTAACAATCTCTTGAATGATGGTAAGACAGCCCCTTTGCTTGCGAAAGACCCATGTCACTTCGGGATCCACATCCGGACAGTTACTGTAAATTTTCGTTGGAATTGAGCAAATATTGTTTTACGGAAATAAGAATGGAGTTCTTGTGATAGATATGATTATTTATAGGAATTGCGTTATCGTTGATTTATTTATCAGTATGCATAACAGTGTATCGTTTTTTTTGGTCGAATTTTCATTATTAACAAAAACATATTTACAACTTTTTTAGAAGGAATTTAGTTACACAAAATGAGTGTAGGTATGGTAATATATAATATAATACCTAGCTGGTTCCCGGTGTTACCCACGTGATAACACTTTCCGGTCGTGTCGTAAAAAACGGTGGAACCAATTACAAACATTCTTATATTTTATCCTCTTAGGGCATGATTTTCCAAAATTACTGAAACACGTCAATCTATATTTGCACCTAATTGTCTGAATACCAATTTTTATGGTTTTGCCTACAAGAATAACCAGATTTCCATACAAAGTTTCATCTCCTATTTTACCCTTTAGGGAATAATTTCCCAAAAACGGGTAAACACTTTTTTCCTCATTTCTACACAAAAGACTAAACACCAATTTTTACGGGATTTATTTTAAAGAACGGCAGATTTATAAACAAACTTGTAACCATTATTTTACCTATGCAGTTTTACGTCTCAAAGGAATCTACATTAAGATTTTCATGTTTCTTTCTTCAGTGGTTTGGGCTCGGCGTTGTAAAGTCCATGTGTTTTTTCATATCGATGGATATACCGTGTTCTTTTATACATATAAACAAGTAGGCCAGCTAGACCTGGCAGACGATATTCTGCCCTTTACGTTACTTGCACTGAAGTGCCATCCCCGATTTTAGGGTTCCATAGCTAAATGGCAGTAATGGAACCTTTATAGTTTCGTCCTAACCGTCCGTCTGTTTCCATATTGTTCCGCCATCTTTGCATCAATTCTTATGAAATTTTAACGAAACGTGTCTTTAACTAACTCATCATAAATATTTGTTAGGTAATTTGGAAGAAATTATTTTAAGAGTTAAGCTCTCCATGCATGCAAGCTGAGGGATGGTTTTTAAGCGCACCACTTTATGTTATATTTTTTTCTCAAAAATGCATATTTTGCGAGTTTTTGGATTCCATCATTGAAAAAACTGCTTGTTTCAAATCTGAAAAAAATGAAAATAATTGAGCTTTGCACATATTTTAAATGAGAATTGTTTTGAGCGAAATCAGTTCATAAGATCTTCAGATATCCGCTTTAGTTCTCATTCTACAAAACCCTAATTTAAAGCGTGTAGGCACAGGTCGTTTTTTACCAGGAATGGCAAAGTCGCCATAAGAAATCTTATGGTTTCACTTCTCATAAATATAGTATATTTATATTAGATAGTTCACATGCAATAAAGCTTAACCTCAGAAGCAAAATATTTGTTGCGATCTTTTTTACCCTTAGATTTTTGTATGAAAAATTATGAATATTCCAGCTCGTGGAGCTCGTGGAGCCGTCAATGATTTCTTTAAAAAGTTTTCTTCCTCATTCAAAGTATAACTTACTGAGAGAAGTAACTTTTACATTTATGGCGACGTTCTTACTTCGTGATATTGAGTACGTACTTAAGTCACCAACTTTTGCTGATCGCTTCAAACAACGTTTGCGTAGCGTCGAAACAAATCTAAAATAATTTTGTATATCAACGAAATTTGGCATGGTGATACTTTACAACTTGGTAAAGACAACTACTTTTAAAACGTCAACGCCGATATCTGAATTATTTACGGAATTGCGGGCAAACTATGTATAACATATAAATTTTTAATATTTTATGTATACATGTATCTATATTGTATATATATTGTATAAGGGAAAAATTAGAGAAACTGAAATACATTTTCAAACACATATCAAACGATACACTACACAAAATGATACCCATAAAAAAAAATTGTTACTCAATTTTAGGGGCGTTTTGTTGACAGCATTGAGAGCTATGACATCGCATAGGCATTGAAATCGTTTTGTTCACCAAATGTAAACAAACAATATGGCCGTTCACTATTTGACAGCGCATCCACTACGCTACCTCCCGAGCATGTGCAGCCAATGCGTTGAATGCGGTCCGGAAGTGACGTCATAGCGCATTCATTTTTGGTCAACGAAACGATCGAATGTGCACATTAGACAGCATTGAGAGCATTCAATGCGTATAATGCTCGTCAACAAAACGCACCTTTTATTACAAGTCCGTATGGAGGTTCACATTGGACACCTACCCGTAAATATCAGAATCGATGCAAACATGACGGAATTAGAAAACTGTGACTTCCAAACGGACATGAGGACACTATAATCTCGTCATTGTTTATTCATTGTGATTTTTTCTTAAACAATACCACCGATTTAAGTGTGATCATCGTTGATGATAACGTATTTAATGCGGCCGCTTGTATAATGGGATATGTTCTGAGTAATTGTTCAAAATGATGCCAACGGATACTTTTTACCATCGCACCGCTAGCTATCTGCATCCTCACCTTGGAACCTAAATGGTCACATACAGTGCGGTTTTAGAAGAACTTTCTCCCGAGAACGCTTAGGTTGTGAAATAAGCTCCCTGCGAAGGTTTTCTCTGAAGAATACAATATGGGGTTCTTTAAGAAAGAAATTATTAGATTTTTAAAAGGTCGGTAACGCACGATTTATGTCCCAGGTGTTGCAAGCGTCCATAGGCCGCGGTGACCGCTTACCGTCAGACCGTTAGCTGGTTTGCAACCTTAATGGTATAAGAAAAATTACAAAACATAAAAAAATTCTAAAGAAACCCAAGTTAGAACACGACACCTAGTATTATTCAGGTGGTTAAACCATAAGTAGGAATAGAAATATTAGAGAAACCTTTTTTTTACCTTTTTTTTATGGCTAAACAAAAGTTATAAGAAATACTACTGAGAATCTGACCGCGGGTAGAACGCGAAGTTGTACTAATGTCAAAAAAGGAGAAATAAACATTGTTTACATTGTATTGACGATTCAAAAGTGTTCTTAGAAACCTACTTGAATAAAGTTTGATTTGAGTTTGAGTTTGAATACGCAGAATTTTTTGATTTAATCCTTTGGTTAAAACTTGTGATTTTATACGTATTTTTTCATTATATTAATAAAAATGTCAAAAGAAAAATGTTTCAGCAATTGTAGAAAAGAATATAAGTCGGTAATGCTCGTAATTTAAATTCTAACTGATAACAAAACTGTCAGAAACCACTTGGTTAAGTCAAACAAAAAATGTAGATATTTTTTTAAAAGAAAGAATAAAATTTAATTTTCTGTTCGAAGTGTGTAGTTAGTTTTTTCATTCTAATATCTTATAAGTTTTTCTTCTCATTATTTATAAACAGCCACAATGGCTCTGACTCCTTCTTGTCTGGTTTTTTCACCTATTGTCGAAAGGTTGTACAAATTCAGAAACTTTCCACAGTGTGTGGATGAATGTGTGTAGATGGATGCGTACTATGTGATTAGAAGATTGTCTCTATATATATCAGAAGAATAAATTAATGAAAGTCAATTTAGAATAATAACGTAACTTATGTTCTAGTTACATATGGTTAGGTACGATAGTGTACACGGACAAGCCTATGTCTATAAGGGCACGTGGTCCGTTGACGACTGGCGATGCAATATGCATCAGCCAGTATGAAGGTGATTGTGTGACGTCATGACTCGTACTAAAGATGATGTCATGTCGCCACAAATGATGGATCCTTAGTGCGTGAGTCCGACTTGTAATTGTCTGGAATTTTCTTTCTGGTTTGTTAAAACCTTGAATTACGATTGCAGCAAAAAAGTTATGAGCAGAATCGGTTAACCCGTTTTTATGCGATGCTTCGTCATACATGTGACAATTAATTTTTATTTATACAGAAGATATAGCCTTTAACCTCTGAATCAGGTGTTGATATTCTGTCTTGGTGTCTTTTTCGGTTAATTAATCAAAACAATTGTTAAGTATTTACAATTAAAAAATACAGATACAAACAAGAATGTTTTTTTTTTTTTATAACAATGTTTTAAATTAAATCATTGGAATATATCTATCGATAAAACGATGTATACTTTTATGTATCGGCTCCTTTTACTGAATTTTAAAACATAAGTCGATGAAACAAATTAAATATCAATAATTTATGAAATTATTTACAAATATATGTGTACTACTACTATTTTTACTAGAAAATACGTACAAGAGCGTCAATCTCAGTTAGTAGTTAGTGTAAACCCAAATGTTATAGAAAACAAATAGCTTTAGCTAACTAAATTATGAAACCCTGGATCTTACATCCTATGCGTTAAGGCGACTGACACAAAAGCTCTCACTATATTGTAACTCAATAATCTACTTTAAGTCGGACTCTACTTCAACAATCTAACAACGTTACACTATTTACTTAACATATAAGTTTTAAACTTTAAAATGTTGAGAATTCGTAATGAGTCTAACGCCCACGTGAGAGGAGCAACCTCCCGCACCAAGGGCGCCCAGAGTACATCAGGCAGGGGTGCCTTCGCGGCCGCATCCCGGCCGAGCTGCACCGACCTTGAGCTGGCTGCCCTACTTATCCCCGGGCTGCCGGAAATACTTACCCTACGCTCTTGTGATCGTACCTCAATTTATGCCCCATTATAGTCCTGCAGCCGACCGCTCATATTTTTGTCGGAAGTTAGGGAGAGAGTACTTGAAACACTTACAATAAGCGTCTGAACATTTCGTTTCGTATAGTCGAGAATGTTTTACGAGGGGCAGGGCCGGGGTCTACACAGCGCGCACCTGAAGGCTGCGCAGGCGGGTCGTGCAAAGGGCGAGAGGGGTTTCAGGGAGTCGTAGAGGGGTGTTTAGGGGGCGGCGGGTGCACCCAGTCCCGCGCCGAGCGCCGCTCGGGCCGGCCGCCGCTTGTGAGTGTTGGCCGCATGAGCGCGCCGGCGTGCTAGCGCAGCGTGCGCGGGTGTGGTATGCCCGCGCGTCGCCGCCATGGGCCCCATGCTGGCGGCCTTGGCACTGCTGGCCCTGCTGCCCGGTGAGTGCCCCGTGACCATCGCCCCACGCAACAGGCGTCCGCCGCGCCCCGCGTTTGTTTATCCCCAACTGGGGATCGATTAACGTGAAGGTGAGAGCTGAGGTGTTGTGAGTGTGACCCCATGGTCCCAACGGTGGATTGATGTAGTCGGGATGCAACGAGACAGGTAGCTCGGTGTGAACAAGGGATTTGTTCACGTGGAAAAGTTTTGGGGAGCGGTCAGGTAAAATGTTTGAGTTTGCAAACAAAACCTTTGATGTACCTACTTTTAGGTTGGCCTACACATCTCCTTATTAAAATACCTATCTGAAAAACAATATAAAAGGGAATATATTAAAATGAGAAGAGTGTTTTAGTAAGGTAACTACTCACAGACACCGTGTAACCACAATCAAAGATAAAAATTCAGGGTCTAAAGTAAAAGTGCCTAAGTTCTCATGACATTTTTATCATTTTATAAGTAAGAATTTGCAAAACAATAATATAACTTAAGAACCTAATTCAAAGATTTATTTGTTAGATACTGTAAACCAAATATGAACAAATAGGTATATTTCACAGAGTTATCTATGCAACTATTTATCGACGCTAATTTTTTTTATATTTTCTGCCAATTCCTAAATTTCTTTTAGATCACTTTGTTACAAATGGAAATAAAGAATTTAGAATTTGTCTTGTGCTTTTGTAGTATCAATCAAATACAAAATATTACCTACCAAGTCAGTTAGTAAAATTATGCAGTGATGATGATTGATGATGAGAACTTCGGGGCTGAATCTTGCCAAAAATCCCAATTCTTATCGTACAGCAATATTATATTACCTCGTAGGTATAAAAACAAGCACTTATTTGGACCTATACTCATTGAAACTATCTACATCTACTGATAAGTGATCTTAAAAGTACTACTATTTTATTTTGTAGCATTTTCCTATAGTTTATATAATAGTATATATTGTATTGTATATTTTATAGGGGTGCCGACTATGACGGGCCGACTATCCGTCTAGCCGATTAGTTGGTTGTAAAGAGGCTGACTAGTCGGCCAAGACGAACACGGTTTCTAGGGTATTTGGCAATTTACGTGCCGCTTCGTTTACCGCGACCGCAACTTGCGAGCGTGTTCAAACATGTTTTGTTTACTTCGCATTTTTTCTTGATTTTTGATTTTGCGCGGGTCAGAGCGGTGTTTTTGTGCATTCAAACAAAGACAATACTGTTATTTTTTATTCAAGTAAAAGAGCTCAATTAAGATTTAATCATGTCAAAAATCTCGTTTTTGCATTTTTTTGACCTCCCATAGGTCAAAAACAATGATTACCGTAAAGTCAACTGTAAGCAGTGCCAAATGATAATTTCTCGTGGTGGGCAGGGAAAAACAGCAAATACTACGAGTATGAACAACCATATCAATTACCGACATCCAAACCTTACCTCAGTTAGCTTATGTGATAAAATGTACGTTAACAGACGATTCCTCTCAGCCGGCGCTCTTTGCTGAATAGTCGCCGACTACGAAAGTGGCCGGATAGTCGGCTTTACCGATTAGTCGCTGACTAGTTGGAACATCCCTAATATTTTATAAATGATTTATCTATTGGACATTTTACAAAGAAATTTATAGCAAGCGGAAATAGGTAACTCTTCACGCTTAATGTCGCTCGCTATTCTTATCGATTTACATTAGTTAAAGTATTTAATAACGTAAGTAAGGACAGTGGTGTAAGCCAATTGGATAGTACGAGTGAACTTGCTGACAAGCTGCCTTTCAAGCGGATCCCAATCCCCCGCGTGCCCTCTCGGTCCCTGTATGATACTTGACTTACCAAATGGCGAATTGATGACGAGATGGTCTGAGGACCCTTCAATGAGGATCAAAAGTTTAAAGTTAAATCACAAATGTCTATTGGTACAAAAAACGTCCATCGTATTATAATTTACTTGGGTTTATTTAATTGATAAAAAACTCCATTTTATTCTGCTTCATAATAATGTCAAGAATTCTGCAAAAAAAATGCGCATATTCAGCATCGTTTCTTCTCAATTTCTTTAGATAAATCATACTTGAATCTGAATTTAGTGTAAACAGCCACAGTCATGGGGTCCCTGTTACTAAATAATTGAATAGTTTAAATTATTAATATTCTGTTACGTTTCCATTAAGAGTTTATACTTACGTTTGTACACGAGTGCTACCTACGAGTATAGTTACATAAAATTTATTATATTTAGTTATAATCTAAAGACGTGCATATTTTAAACAAGGCAGCGTTTCTATGCAAAATATTTGAGTACATATATATATTACCATCCTAAGAAATTAATCTCTGTTGTATTAAATTTAAACAAACAGAACCTGTATACTATCACTTCATTGTCCGTCTGTCTGCCTATCTGTGTGTTGGTCGGTCTGTCGAGACTTTTTTCCTCAGGAACGCGTGAAGGTATTAAGTAAAGGTTACTTAGGTTAGGTCTACAATTTCTTAGAGTTGTCAACGTAGTTAAAAATACAGCCATTGTTATCGCATTTTGTACACTTAAATAAATTAAAACAAGTCAAGGTCTTATAGCACAAGGAGAGGAAAAAATCCAAAAAAAATACTTTGTAGTTATATTAGAATAGAACCTATTTTCTCATGAACGCGTGAAGGTATAATACCTATTGCAATTGATATCAAATTGAAATTTTTATCGTCCTTGAACCTGCAATCAAGCTTTTAAATTTACGCATTTAAAAAATCGGCCATTTGTTTGACGTGACAACGTCTTATAAATTGGTTTGCCGGGTGACACTTCAAGAAACTGCGTTACGCTCCGCTCACGTTATGCGCTCACAATGAGAGCGAGTGAGAGGCACGCGCCCGCCTAAGAGCGAGAGAGACAGACATAAAATCATTGTCACGTAAAACTTTCGCCCGTATACCGACTTGACACTGGTCAATAAATCAAAACCTACAGGGTACATTCTGTTGACCTATTATCATGAAATTCACTTGCTGCTGTTAAAATTATCTACTAACAAGTTTGCACGGAACCCTCGTTGCCTGAGTCAGACTCGCACTTGTCCGTTTTTTTATGTAATTCATATCAACACTACTACTATGCTCAATGTATATTTTTTGAGGTCCTTTTATGCATTTAGGTTTAAAGCTGAGCTGAAACTTTGAATATTCTACGGTAAAATTGCAAAAATGTTACATTTCGGTATTTACTATAATAATGATCCGTCTGACTGTCACGAGAAATATTTTCCAAAAACACTTTGTTGTAACAAATCAATTGTGACCTACAAATTATGGTAGTGATCAGCTACGGCATAATTTTTAAAGTAATTTTTATTTCGTTACATTAACATTTCTTTAAATATACTTTTTTTTGGGTTGCGGCGTTAAATTGAATGAAAATCGCGAAAATTTCATCATTAAACTCAACTATGAAAAATATTATTTCAATTTCATCATGAAATGTAAATAAGATAATATATTTAAGTTTGAAAAAGTACCTGATAATGATAAAACTTCTATTCAGTGAAAGCTGTCTGAGCTTAATATCAACTTCGTAAACAAGCTTCCAGCCGATTTTAACAAACAATGTTTGTTAAGCAAATAAGTTTTGTTTTATTTAAACAAATCGTTAACTCATTAATTAACATTAACTTTATCGTAGTCAAATTTACGTATCTTTTACGACTAAATTAAGTTTATAGTCTTTATAGGTTGAAACATAACAATGAGGTTACTTTCGATGTAAATTTGGTGGCTATGGCATACCCACGAAAAAGCGTGCAGTTTCGACCAGTGTTCAAAGACATGTTATACTATTGTAGCATACAAAGAGATACAGTTCCACCTACGAAAGGCGCAAGCACGTGACCGCACGTTGAAAATCTTTATTTATTGGCTGTATTAAATTCAAATATTTATTTAGAACTATGAAATTATGAAGGATTGATTTATATATTAAAGTAAAATAGAGTGTCATATTTTTTTCTAAATGTTTTTATAGCCAAATTACTATCATATTGGCAAATTAAATAAATTAAGGTTTGAACTACATACATTTTTTTCACGTCAAAAAGTGACCTCAGGACTTTAACAAAATTAATCAAAGTCTTTTCTCGTTTGGGTATGCTATCACCTTAAATCATTCAACTTCGACTTAGAGCATAGTTCAAACTAATTATCGTTGTAAATATTTTATAAAGCTCTATAACCATGATTTTTCATGATTTATGATGAAATTAGAGGGCGACAGAAATTTTTTCACTCGCAAAATTTAAATCTTAGAAAAACAATATTTAAAAAACTCATACTTCTTGTAAAAAATTATGAAGGTCAATACAAAGACGGCAGAATTACAAGTTATGACATATGGACGGATGGGCGGACATGACGAAACTATAAGAGTTAAGTTTTTACCATTTGGCTATGATGCCCCTAAAATACTCAAAGCGCCCTACCCGTGATGACATATAGTGCCGAGACATTGACACTGCCAGTGTAAAGAAATACAGAAAAGAAACAATTAGTAAAGTGTAGGGCGGTAACGTGACCAACTTAGATAGAGGAATATGTCCAGCAGTGGACTGCGGTGGGCTGATAAGGAAATAGGTAAATGATGAATGAAGTGATCACACGCCAACACGACCTATGTAAAAAGACCCAGCATCATAAAATACTCACGAGCTATCCCTTTACGAGTGGAAGGTTGGACTAAAAGTTTGACTATTGGATGACCGTGTAGTGGCGGCAACACAATTAACCGTTATTGGAGTAATAACGCTCTTATACGATCCAACATCTAAGCACTCACGTACTGGATAAACATACAGAGGATCGTATAGTGGCTACAAAAAATGCGGGCAAAGCAAATACATTTTAAATGAAAATCACACGGACCATGCGCTTTTTTATTATTTTTTTTTATAATTAATTAATACTCATTTTTAAGGCACAAAATCAAACAGTTTCATTGAGATTATACATAATCAAATGTAATTACAGAGTAAGTATCTAAAGTTATCGGCTTTATAAGACATTATATACAATTTAAGATTACCATACGATTAGACTTGTGATTGCTTTCAATGGTCACCCCCCTCCCTCCCTCCAAACACCCAAAATTCGGATAATGTATCGGATAGCGTCGGTGCCATATTATCATAAACAAGAATCTAAACGATGAAAAACCAAAGCTACACTAAAAAGAAATCAATCAAAAACAAAAATCTTATAATATACTAGCTGTCCCGGCGAACGTTGTTCCGCTGCCGTTTCTCTGTACCCGGCGAAAGTTGGTTTTTACCTATAGTGCCCGAGTCCGGCTCGCACTTGACATATCGAGATAAAAACTATCCTATCTTTTAAGTTGGATCAAATAACAGATATTTACGAAGTTTGATCAAAATCGGTTCAGTAGTTTAGGAGTCCATTGAGGACAAACATTGTGACACGAGATTTATATATATTAAGATTTACTGAACCTCTTGAAGAACTTACATCTAAGAGTAAGACTTAATAATCAATATTCAAAAATAACCATTAAAATGAACTGTTAATAATGAAATGCGTCTTCTTAATAAATATAAAGCAATCTAAACAGATGACTAAAAAACCATGAAGTCCACATCTGTAGGACTTTTTGAAGATAGCCCAGTGGTAAAAAGAAAAGCCTAACAGTGTACATATGATGACATCTGTATGTCACAACTTTTATTATACTGTTGTCTGTTTTGCGCCATTTAATTTGTAGTTCACGAATAAACGAATATATACTAGACTTAAAAGTATATTTTTTTGTTTTCAATATACCATATTTTATGAATAGACTAAAATGTTGAAAATAATTTTTTTGAAACTCGAAAGTCATGCGCCCCAGTGTGTCTTTAGTCTTTTTGTAAAAACGTGGTATGTATATCAAAAAGATTTATACTATTTATTTTTTTCAATTGATAACCCGCAAGCTTTTTAAGCAGAAAGATAAGAACTACTACATAAAATTGTTATCTTTGTTTCCATTCGTTCATAAATTGCGGATTTAGGATAATATTGACGGGTTTCGTGTTCGGCTCAAGTGGGTCTCGATTTACGATATTTTTTCTTGTGCGCGAAGGAGTTTCATATACAGCTTTTTTCTATTATTATACATTTATCCAATTAAAAGCAAACCCCAGATAATTTGATTTTGTAGATAATATTGTACTTATGATTGAAATTAACTCCTTTTAGTACAAATCCTTTTACTTTTAATGGAAATTCTTTTGATGTCTAAATAAATATTGTGTGAAATAAATGACTTACCTATAAAAAAATAACTGATGACAATAAATCCGTTTATTAAATGACATAGAATGTCATTTTAAAAAATATTTGCGAGTGGAGGTTTAGGTTTAGGGATATATATAATAATTATTATGTTACATAAACAATTTTGGTTAACTTGTTCACTCTTTTTATTAGATTTGAAAGCTATGTGTGCAATTTATTTTTTACTAGCTGCCTAGCCTGCGGCTCCACCCGCCTTAAATTCGGTTATCGATGTAGGATTTACACGGCAAACCTCACAATTATAGAAAAAAAAAACCGACTCACACTTGACGTTTTCAAGTAGCCTATGTCCTTTTCCGGGACTCAAGCTAGCTCCATGCGAAGCTTTATCTTAATCGGTACAGCAGTTTAAGCTTGAAGAGAAAACCAGTTACTTTCGCATTTTATATGCAATATTAGTATGGATTATTGCAAACAGCGAAAAAAGTACGATGTTGAGTTTGTATTTATTGCAGATTATTGACATTATATAAGGTGCTAAACACAATTTTATTTGCGAGTCAAAATATTTTAAATTACTAGAAAAAAAAAACCATTTTCTCATTACTTGTCTAAAATAACTGATATAGTTTTGAAAAATAATTAACTTTAAAATGTTGCATTTAGTACTGTCATATGTTTTAAACACATCAGTAAAATAGCTATCAGATTTACTAGGTGTTAATAGATCAGATGTTATAAGTGATAAACACCGTAATTGTTTAAATCATTTAAAGTTAACAAAAAGAGTTAAAGGTTGTTTTACTAAATCACCACAAAAACAATATTTGTAAAATGAGGTTAGAAATGAATGAATAATTTTAAAACGATCGAACGAAAGTCTTATCTCACATATTTCAATGTCAAAGTAACACGTGAATGGTTACAAATGAATGAAATGAAATTCGACTGCCCGTCAAATACAGTTACAAGTTCACAAAAGTATAAACAAGGCGCTCACTCTTCCACATGGATAACATAAATCATTTTTTCATGTCGTTACCGAACACGCGTGAACGAAGCGCTCCGACATTTCATTCATCACGACTTGTGTGGAATTGATTGAAGTGAATTTATCATTTTGATATATTTAATATGATAAACGAGAAGCATTTTGGCGAATTGACGATTTGTTTCATGTTCTAATTTAATGATGTGGTTCGGCTTCTGGTTTTGTTTTGAAATTTGTTTAGTTGAGTTGAGTGCGCTACAATGGATTGACGTCGAATTTATCTGGCATCGAATATAAAAATAATCCTTTGATATAACAGTTATATCGTCAAAGTGTTTGTTAAAAAAAGTCAGAATATGTTTTTATTAGTATATATAATCGAATGTTGAAAGCTCTAAAAGCTATGTTTCATAATAAAGATTTCTTATACCTTCTTAGTTTATTCTATAATTACCTTGTGTCATTTAATAAAACATAGTTCGGTTTATGACTATGGTACTTTAAGAGCGCCACCAAGCGGCGTAACTGAGAAGCTGGCTAGTCGCTTTGCTACGCATCAACAGGTCGGGTCAAATTCATATAATTTTTTATAAATACAAGTGATGCGCACTTATATTCCATCATAGACAGTGTGAGTGAAATTCTACGGAACTTTTCTGTAAATGTGCTTGTTGTGGGTACTCTGGAAGCGCAGACCGCTTGATGACTGCCTCTTCCACCCTTCTCTATTTTCGGTCCTTCGAAGTGCTAGGTATAATCATAAAATATGATTAAAAAAAATATAGTACGTACCTACATTTTTTTACTTTTGAGGTAAGAATATTTTGGTGGTGTCATTGGCTATTTGTATTAATTCAGGAGCCTTGAATATTCTCTTCTGCACTCATCGCTGTCAAATGACAATATTGGTTTTTGAAAAAACATCATTTCAATATGATAGCATTTTTAGGACTATGAATCTCACCACAAGAAAATTAAAGAAAGTAAGAAACCTATTTATAAATAAGCGACATCTAGCAGGAGCGTGATCTTACACCACCTTACTTTGCAGAACGGTTTTTCTTCGGTAAATGACGGTACGTCAGTATAAAAACAAAATATATAAGTTTTTTTGATCATGGTTTTATATTATTAGATGCTTGTTTTAAAAAGCCATATCTTTTACTATAGTAGGCGGGTGTGGGTTCGCTGTAGTCACTATTACATTGTCACTATACACAACAAAGATGGCTGTAACTTGTGATCCACGAAAAAGAAGCAGCAAAAACTGTCAATAAAAATTGAAATTATAAATATAAGAAATAAATATAAACGAAAATGTAGAACCTGTTCCCGCAAACAGCCAAGTTTTTGAAAACACCAAGAGAAGAAATTAAATTCAGTTCAATCTAATTACCGTAGATCAGTAATAAATTTCAAACCTTGTTTTTAGATCGAATACAAAATTTAAAATTTCATAAAATCATATGCAAGTAACACAACTAACTTGATCACGTGAAACACATTCGTCATGTCCTTTGTGGAATTGATTGACGATAATTTATCATTCGAGTTTATTTTACTTGATAAACGGAAGGCAGTCTGCGGAATTGACAGCGTGATGTCAATCGTGTTTGATGTTCTATTCAGTTACGACCGGGTTGTGTTTAGGTAAAGATATTTTACTTTGTAACTAACAAATTAATTAATAAATTCAAATTAATAAATTAATATTTAATTACTGTAATTAAATTTCTACACAGTCGATTAGCATTTAATTTTTACTATTGAATTCATAGTATCAATAGCTTTTCAGTTTTTCAGGAAATACCCGTTTAGGGTGAATTTATGATGTGGATGTATGGATTGTTTATGTCTAGGTTTATTAATAAAGGTGATTGGTGATAACTATAAAATAATATTCATGATGGCCTTTTCCTTATCAATATTTAAATTTAAAGATTGTGGATAACAAGATATGTGTTTCAAGCCGGTAGTATTTACACCTCAGTTATTGCGAAGAAATAATTAATTAACATAAAATAGTTTATAATGGTATACATGGTATAATAAAGATATAGGTACTTGAATTACACTCCACAAAGTAGGTAATATTATCATACTATACTTACCAAAATTGCTAAGTCCATGTGAACTAAAAGTAAAACAAACTAGCATATCTCACTGCAACAAATCTTTATTGAAAACGATATTGTCTACGAAAGGATATTGGTTTTCTTTCTCACTTTTTTCAAGAAATGTAATATCACCCTCATCTGCGGATATGAATTTGGCACGGAGCAGAGCTTCCCGCTGAATTTCAATTAAACTGGATTCATTTTCACCAAAATTTCAGCTAAAATATTGCGGACAGTGACATCTGTTACAGTTTCGAAATTACAAAGAATGTTTCGAAATAACAGGGTCCCCGCTACGGTAACAGTTGGCCGCGGTTTTGTTGTTTAAATACTTTTGGCTATTTCCTCCCCTTCGCCACTTAAAGTTCTTAATGAGGTAGAGACACAATGTTGTGGTTTTGTTTGACAAATTGGTGTAAGCTAAGTTTTTGTTTCATGTTTTTAAAGCCATGATCAGTGTGATATTGTTAATCGATTTGGTTTCGATTTATGAAATCTATACTAACGGTAAATGAAAAGAAATGAGATGGAAATGATTAAATCCATTACACATTTTTATTGTTGTGGATCTTTATGTAATAATGAAAAAAAGATTACCTCTGATAGATCGGTTTAAGGCGATAATCTCTTTTAAAAAACACTATTAAAAGCATTATAACAGAACTTTCAAATCGTTAAAATTTTAAATTATTCTAGGAACCAGGCATTTTTATAACAAAAAAGGTTTTAAAAACATTTTCTACTTTAAAAAATATTGATTTGAGGTTGAATTTTTATTGTATCAAGATTGTCATGCACATCTTAAAGAAGTTTCTACAGTCAGTGATTAAGGGGTTACTATGGACACTTAGCTACAATTTAATTTGCATCAGCAAAAAGTCGCTTCAAATGTTAAGTTTTCTATTACATAACTGTAAAGTTTTTCAAAACCCAATCACTAAAATTGTACTGTTCAATTCTTTGGTTCGCAGCAATTTAAATTACTGTAACATGGCTCAGAACAAGGGTTTCTGATTTCTTGAACTATTTTCGTTCTCGAGGCACGGAAATTCTCGAGGCCAGGTTCTCCAGTCTTCACGAGTCTCGAGGCTTTCAAAGAAGACTTATAATGGGTAAAAAAAATTAAAGATAAAACTCAAAATAATCACGAAAGGAACATATTTTGATTACCTCCAACTGCACTTACTTAAAAAAACAAAACATAAATACCGAAATAATAACGAAAGTTAGAATAATAAGGAACACTAAAAATCTGCGTGAGTCTTAATCATCTAGAAACAACAAAACTTTAGTATTGCTCTACTAGTAATCTCAATAATAAAATAATATTGGTACTTATTAGCTCTAACTTTTAAACCATTGAGATTAAATATAAATGTCTTCTTACATTTCTGTAAGTTCACAATAATAAAATCTTAAATAACTAATGGAAGCAGATAACTAAGGATGGTTCGGTACCACAACAACCCTAAGTTTCTATTAAAAATTTGCGTCAATCTACATATGATAGTCGAGTCTTCTCGAGTTCGAGAATTCTTGAGCAGAAACCCTACTCGGAACCCATACTATTTAGTACATAAAAAAGGCTTGAAAGTGTTCAAAAGTGTTTTATCTGGTTAAAAAACTTCCGAGATATGAGGATCGATTGCGCTACTACAAAATGCAAACTTTGAATTGTCGAAGACGAATTAGTGATCAGAGGCGGCTTGTCTTGAGAAGCGCTGATACTTAAGAAACAATACCTATGTATATTTTAATTAAAATAATAAATTATTATGCTTCCATTATTCTTTATGTTAAAATAGCATTTCACTAAAAACATTCTGTACACACACAGTTAACTCAAGATTTAATATGGAATTGCACTAAGGAAACTGTGTCACTAAGTGCTATCAATTGCGCTCTTATGAAACAAATTTCAGTAAAGAGACTTAAAGCTATCCACGAGTGTGAACGAGAAAGTTCGGCACAGTCTCACACGTGAAACAGAAGATTTTGTATGAAAAATTAGCAATATGTGGAGCGCCGCTCCTGGACTATGTAAAGAAAATTACAGTTGCCAGCTTGACCCCCGCCTTCAGTCCGAACGGGGCGCGGGCGCGCTGTTGCCGCTCTTAATTATCACAATGTTATAGTTCGTGCGCGAGTTTTTGACTAACAATAGGTAAAAATCTACATAAACAGTTTGTTTATCGTAAGCATACACGCTCGACGCGCGTTTGTAAATCTAAATAGGCGAATTAATTTTAGTTATGAATAGAATAATAAAAGGTTAGCATTTAAGCAATTTCTCTTTTGATTTTGTTTTTAAGTGAACACCCATTAAAAATTGTAACGAGCCGCCTCTGTTAGTGATAGTCTTGTTCACTATAAACTAGTTAAGGGTGACTTTCCGTTCCGCATTTACTTTCTGACATTGGGTTCTGTGCTCCATCTCGCATACCCAAATCGGGAAAACTGCAACTTTTTAATGTTCCATTTGCAAAAACTAATATAAGAATAAACTCACCACTACAGGTCAAAATTTATTATCTGAAACATATGGAATAGACGTCATTAGCCAAAGTTACTATTCTTATATATAAAGATACTATTCGCATTTTCAAGTTCCTTGTTGTTATAAGATTGTCGTGGTTGCTTTTAATTGAGGCATCATTTACCGTGTTTTTCTTGTATATTTAATTATTTTTCCTTGTAATCTGCTAACAAGACATTGTTAGCGATCAATAAATAAATAAATAAAATAATTATTACTTTGTATTTGAGGTATAAAGTCTTCTTAATTCCTTATACTTAGCTGATTTCTTGTGCCTTGTATTCCGACATTTCAACACTAAGCCCCTAACGCACATATATCTTGTCGGCAGATGGCATTTTGTCTGGCTTCCCGTCTTTGTACTCTTGTTACTTTTACACTCATACTTAGCGACATGTTACTCGTAACAAAAACAAGACAAATTGCTGTTATTTACTGTTTGTTTACAAATGTTTACATACCTATTTGTTCCCTGACTTTTTTTAAACTCTTTTAAAGTGCACCTTGTTGTTTTTGCTTTATCGTAAAAATAGTAATACAGAAAATAGTAACTAAGAAAGAAAATAGTACCGTATACAGAAAAATAGTACCTAATACAGAAAAAGGTACTAAGTAGTAGTAGTATTACTTATAGTAGTAATAAGGAAAATAGTACCTAATAAAAGCAATAAAAGTATGTGGTCTTAAAATATACGGAAAATGGGACCTATCAATTATGTTGCATGAAATTTTGTATTTTTGTGGTAATACAGTCGTAGAGCCCTTAAGTATGAAGAGAGAATTTGCCTCCCTGTGTGTGTTCTACCCCTTGTACAATGGGATGTGTTCTGAGACTTTGTTCGAAATGATGCCCACAGCTACTTTCTACCATTCATTTTCATTCAATTAATTCTAACACCTTAGAACCTAAATGGTGACGTACAGTGCCGTATCAGAGAAACTTCCTCCCGCGAACGCTTGCGTTGTGTGTGTGTGTGTGTGCCAAGGTCTTCTCTAAGAACTACAGTATGGGGTTTTTCAAGAAAGAAGTTATTAGAATTTTGCTGGGTCGGAAACGCGCGAGTGATGCCCCAGGTGCGTTGCAAGCCTCCATAGGCTAGGGTGACAGCTTACCATCAGGCGGACCTTAAGCTTGTTTTCCACCTTAGTGGTATAAAAAAATTCAGAACCCTTACTGCGCGAGTCCGACTCGCTATTGACATTTGGTTCATCATTCAAGATCTCTTAAAATAACATTGTTTCAAAAGTAGACATGTCGTAGAAGCATGTGCTGTGCCTACGAGTACATACTATGATCCTGTACAAATGTCTACTACTTTTCCACCAGCACATCTGTTTCTTAACTTCTGTGATATGAAAATAAATACCATATATTTTTTGACTTGTGAATTTCCCTTTCAGTTTATAGCCCTGTCTCGTCTAGACGCAGTGGGACTTAAGAATGTAATAGAATATTTTATGATCACATAAAACACGTGTGATCTTTTACTTCGGTATTCTTTTCTAGGAGTGTATTTGACGCCATAAAAATGTACGTGCGAACGTGCGAAGGATATGTTTATTAATGATACCTATTATTATGTGAACTATGATTCAGATGTCACAGTTAAATGCTTCAAAAGATACTCTTTAAAGACCGGACAGACATACACACAAGGTACACAAATAAACAGGGTCTTGAAGTAAACAATAAATATTATTATTGAATAAAATTTAAATCGACACTCTATTATTGGTAAAATATCGAACATATATTTTTGATTTTAGTAAATTTTTGGAATTTTACTTTATTTTTAGTGATGAGTCACTACTCCGTTTAAAGGGTCCCACTGAAAATCAGTGCTATGCTCATTGTGAGACAGCGTTATGCTAAGTGGGACACTTAAGTATTTGGTTTATATATATATATACATATAATCTGCAGATTTATAAAATTTTTTTAGCTCTACATTTATATTTTTTATGTTACTCTTGTCTCTTGTAGTGTATGTTTATTTGTTCTACATCAACATCACTTCTAGTTAGTAGACCACACACGGGTGTGTGTGGTGGAAATAAAATTTTGTGGTAATTACAATACAAAATTAATAACATTAGAAACATTCGAGCATTAAAAACCAATTGAGAAAGAGACATTTTAAACGGTTTGCAGTACCATACAGTACAAAACCCAAAACTCCACATGCTCTTAAATGTGTAACAACACACGAAAAAGAGAACCTACTATGCTGCGTGGTCCACTGACAAAAGATGACTGATGTTTTATTTTACAATTAAATATTACAGAAAAAGATAATAATTACATTTTAAGTATAAAAAAAAGCAAGAAGAGACGTTTGTTAATTAAACTAATAACGTAAGCCATGGATGTGTGTACATATTGCTATAATTTAACTACAGTAGCTTCACCACATGATGTCAAAGTTATATAGTAATATTAATGAATGATACTAGTAGCTTCATAGCATGGCCTTTTAGTCAATTTACTCTGCAAACGATGTTAACTTAGCAATTGAGTGTCGCTCAAACGATAAAACCATCGATAGACAGGTGCTGAATGAGGAAATGAAAATCGTTGACGATTTCAGTGTTGCCAGATTATAAAGGTAACTGCATCGATTATTTTGTGTATCTACACAGGATTTTTTGTATTCAGTTACAAAAATAATAGTTTTTAATTTATTGATTTCCATAAAGGATAAGGATATCGTTTATTTGTTATTAAAAGATAATAATTATATATTATATATGTTTTAAATTTCTAGTAATAAGATTGTAGAGTCACCAGAGTTACTTTAACTAATAACTTTCCTTTACTCTCCTACTTAAGCTTATTTTAGGTGTTGTTTCTAAATAGGTATGTATAATATAATGTACTAATTATATCCCTATGCAATAAGAACAGTTAAAAGGAATACAAAGTTTATACGTTACATAGTAATCATAATGCTAGCTAATTCCCGCGATTAAGTCCGCACGGAACTTCGAAACAAAAAAAGCTTTTAACCCCTATTTCAGCTCCTTAGGGAATTAAACATCCTTCCTATTAGTAGTTAAGAATACTTTAGAGATAGTAATTAATAAAAGAAATAGATTTTTTATTTTATTTTATTTTTCTCTGTATAATGTTCTGTGGTATAGGATATGTTTATTTAGCCAATTCAGCGAGCATGTATGTTTTTTGGAGATCTGACGGCGAATGAAGGGCTCCACTGAAATCAGTGTTGTGGCTTTGGCCGCAGCTTATGCTGAGTGGATACCCAATTTGGCATTATGCAACACAAAAAACTTGTAGTCCCTGACCTTTTTTTTTTGTATTTTTGAATGTTTTGTTGTACCTATAAAAGTTTTCTTCTTCTTCTTCCTCTGTGCTCGTCTACGACGCAAAATGTTTGTAGTCAATCATTTAGTCATTTTATTATTTTAGACATAAAAATCGGCAAAGTGCGAGTCGGAATCGCGCCCGAAGGGTTCCGTACCATTATCTATAAAAACGGCAAAAAAATCACGTTTGTTGTATGGGAGCCCACCTTAAATATTGGTTTAATTTTAATTTTATTATTCATTATATTACTATTCGATAAAGCTCGTGAAGCATTTTCAGGATCAAGTATCAGTATTTCGATATCGTGAATAGTTAAGAAATAATCGAGTGAGATCACTTAGCGTTACCACCCTGTATATATATTCGTGATTGATAAACTCCGTTACCGTTTGACTGATTAGAATGAAAGTTGGCACATCATAGTTTTTTTTTAAAGAGGTTTTAATGCTGTTCCCTTTGCTGTAACTCGACCTGGCTGACCTGACCTTCAATGAAGATAAGATACTCTTCAGAGCACGCGTTTAATAAAAAACTACTGACATCCAGTATTTCACGCGTACAAAAATATTTTTTATTTTATTTTGTAAGGCTTGCACCTTACACCATAGAGTAGGATGCAGGGAGTTTTATGTTTGCAAAATTCAACTATACGTCCATAAGAATGCGTGCTCTATAAGTAGTTAGTAGATAATAAGCACCACACGACATAATTTAATATTAAAATCTTGCATATGTCATTTTTAAATACGGGTTTTAAACTTTTTTCGCAAACATAGGCCAGAACTTTGCGTTTTGAAAAACAAAAACCTGTATTCGCGCCTCTGTAAATATAAAACCGGCATAAAAAATATTAAAAAGGTTGGAGTTTGTATTTATTACTATTTTTACGATAGAGCAAAAACAACGAAAATGTGTTTTTTGTATGGGGCCTTCCCTTTTTTTTTACTTTTTATTATTTGTTAGATAATTCCCTATTACAACACATACCAATTCTACCAATTGCGGAGAGATGGAGCCTTTTAATAGACAGACAGACAGACCGCGTAGGCTGAGTAATAGGGCTCCGTGGGCACCTTCCGGGTACGGAAACGGCCTTGAAACTTTTAATTTTTTGTATGGAATTTAACGTTATTACTGTTTTGTAGTCACATTTATTGACTTTTTGCTACAACTTATAGTCAATGCACTATAAAACAAGCTATTCTAATTATTTAACCAACTTTCATTACAAACAAATGCAAAACACGCTTTAAAAATTTGGACAAGTGTTGAAACAATGGTACTTCCAGATTCTTTATTGCATCAAATACAATAAATGAAAATCATTCAGTAAGGTAATACACTAGACAAAAGCCAGTTTTATAACATATATTTTTTTCAATCCTTTAGATGCTATAGTTAAGCCACAAAATTTGCACAAAAACGGCGTATTTTCGCGGTCTAGCCTATACCGCAGCCTTAAGTGAAACGGTCAGAAAAGTGTGTTGCACTGTACCTCCGACTAGATTAATAGACAAGTTGTAGACCTGTGACGTGTGACTGTCGAGTCAAAGCTCCTGGGTAGAAGAAAGTTGTTTTGAGTGTGGCATGTGCTGTACCACGTTGGGGTAACGTCGTTGAAAGATGGATATTACGAGCATTATTAACTGATGGCTACAAAATTTGACATTCTTAATATATCTGAGTACTCTTTCAGAAATAATTGTTGTAAAAAAAAACATAGTAAATTGGAAGTAATGTGTAACAAACTTTTGTGACCATCTGACCTTAGTGTCTGGTCGCTAGTCGATGGCGACTATAGTTTTGATTTTTGACGATCGGGTCAGAAAAGTAAAAAGCACTGTACGGAAGTAGAATGTAAAAGGAGTGGAGTTCATTTATCGTTGGAATGGAATTGAAATTTGTTTGTAATCTTTTCTTTAATTCAACCTGCACCTACTGTCAAATGTCTCTTATGTGTATAAGGTTGTCATATAGCTGGGTAATGACCGCCTTATGGGCAATAAAACGTGCCGTCTAAGAGCTGTTTAGGAACTGCCTCAAAATAACTGCGTATTTATTTTCCTGAAGCAAAATGCTTAAGTGTTTGGGTGATTCCATTAATCTTTTATTGACTTGTGAATTGTTTGTGTATTTAGGCAATTTTTATCGTATTTAGGCTATTTTTATCGTATTTAGGCTATTTTTATCGTATTTAGGGTCCCTAATCTTGAAAACAAGATCTTTACTATAAGACTTTTTTTTTTATACCACTAAGGTGGCAAACAAGCTTACGGTCCGCTTGATGGTAAGCGGTCACCGTAGCTTATGGACGCTTGCAACACCAGGGGTATCACTTGCGCGTTGCCGACCCTTCAGAAATCTAATAACTTCTTTCTTGAAGAACTCCATACTGTAGTCCTTGCAAAAAACCTTGGCAGGGAGCTCATTCCATAACCCAAGCGTTCGCGGGAGGAAGTTTCTTTGAAACAGCAATGTACGCGACCATTTAGGTTCTAAAGTGTGAGAGTGAATTCCCTGCCGATGGCGAGCGGTGCGATGGTAGAAAGTAGCCGTGGGCATCATTTCGAACGATTCCTCAGAACACAACCCATTGTAAAAGCGGTAGAACACACACAGGGAGGCAAAGTCTCTCCTCAGACTTAAGGGCTCGATACCGCAAGTGAGTTTGGAGTCGTCGACAATTCTCACAGCCCGTCGTTGAACCGAGTCAAAAGGGCCAAGCTGGTATCCGGGTGCACACGCCCAGAGATGGCAGCAGTACTCCATATGGGGCCGAACTTGCGACTTGTAAAGTAACAACCTTTGCCCCGACGTAAAGTACTGAGTCGCTCTTTTGAGTACACCAAGTTTTTTGGATGCCAGCTTCACCTTATCTTGTACATGATCTCGGAACTGAACATCGCTCGAGATGTCGACACCAAGGATCCCAATGCTCTTGGAGATGGAGAGGGGACTGTTCTGGAATTGTGGGACTACAGTGAATGGAGTTTTCTTAGCGGTGAATGCGCACACTTGTGTCTTTGTAGGGTTGAATCGGACTAAGTTTATCCGTCCCCAGTCAGAGACTTTGGACAGTGTGGTCTCGATTTGAGACACAAGTTCTCCGCGGTTTTCCTCTACAACGGAACGAGGGATGTTTGCACGACCCGTGTAAAAAGCGTCTCCAGTACTGTCATCTGCATAGCAATGCATGTTGTTGATGGCGAACATGTCATTGATATGCAGTAGAAACAGCGTAGGAGACAGCACAGAGCCTTGCGGGACACCAGCATTAATGTCCATGCTATCAGAGCAACTACCGTCAACTACGGTTTGTATGCATCTGCCGGACAAAAAGCTAGCCACACATTTGCACAAACCCTCGGGCACCAGACCCGATCGAAAGCCTTCGCTATGTACAGGCTACATGCCAATACCTCCCCCTGACTCTCAATGGCAACTACCGTCAACTACGGTTCGTATGCGTCTGCGGAACAAAAAGCTAGCCTCCCATTTGCACAAACCCTTGGGCACCAGACCCGATCGAACGCCTTTGCTATGTCCAGGCTACATGCCAATACCTCCCCCTGATCGGTGTGTGCGATACACTAGAAGGTCACCAGTCGAGCGACCGTGGCGAAAGCCATATTGACGGTCACTGACCAGGTCGTGTACTTCCAGGTATCTTAGAAGCTGTGTGTTGATCACACGCTACATCACCTTGGAGAGGAAAGAGGTAATAGCGATAGGCATGTAATTCGACGGATCTGATCTATCGCCCTTTTTGGGCACCGGGTGCACATTCGCAGTCTTCCATGAAGACGAAAATTGCCTAGTAGACTGACGGCAGGACCTTCAATTTTTAGATTTCCTTTTTTTTCATCATAATCCAAAACATAACTATTCCTCAGACTAAGAAAGAGAGATAAATTTTTAAATATCAAAAGCTATACACTTGATATTTGAAAAATTGTTATAAATTATACAACATCGCCTGTCTCCTCTCTCATCTTTCTCCTCCGAAATCGGGCGAACACATGCAAGAAAGCGGGATTACGTTCCCCGTATACTATCCTACATCCGCAGCGCCACCTATCGTATCCAATTTTGCGATTTACGTTTAAGGCACAAAACCATCAAACACTTATTTTAAATATGAGATATTGTGCTACATAAATACAAATTTATTAATTACTCGACCACAGCGTCACCTACCGGACCGAATAGTAAATCTTAACTATCCAGGGACCCCCACAAACACACACATACATAGGAATTATATATATATATATATATATATTATACAGAGATACGTGATACAAAAACAAAGATGCGTTATAAAGCATATTTCTTACTTTAACAATGTAGAACCCTGAAAAATCTGGCGAAAAAAACCAGATATAACAAAAATATACGTCTTTATTCTATCTGGTAACAAATTCGCTTTATCACGATGACTGTCGGTGGATGAAGAAGCCATCATTTGCGGATTTTTCTTGTCATGCTAGAGTTGATTAACAGAGGAAAGAAGCTGAGCTAATTTACGCAACAAGGAAATATTTCCTGCTTACCACTGGAATGTACATGTCATCCTTTATTTATTTTGATGAGTTTCCTTCATTTCTCCTTTATATCTTGTTCTAGTGGCGAATATATATATTGTATAGAGAAAAAAAACTTAATAATAAAAAAATAGATTACCTACTAAAGAACCCACCTACGATGTTCATTTAATGACAGACGCCGACAGTTTCTTTTTGTGTGATAAGAAGTTAATACAATTCATTTTTTATTTTTTTTGGAAAAATAAGAGTCTGCGTATTATTTCTTATTCTTATGCCATTAATTTACATTGCATATTTTACCATAAAAAAGTAGTTATTGTGTCATAACTGTAATAGACATATGATATACTAGCCTTTTTAACTGACTTCAAAAAAGGAGGAGGTGCTCAATTCGTCGGAATCTTATTTTTTTATGCATGTTACCCGATTTCTCGAAGACGCCTGTACCGATTCGAGAAATTCTTCTTTTATTTAAAAGGTTATACTTTCCAGGTGGTCTCATATTATTATAGTGAATTTAAAACTAAAACTTTTAGAGAAAAAAAAAAATCACTATTAATTTGGAACTGGTGAAACGCCTTTTATGTTGATGATTGTATAAAACTTTGTTACGAGTATGGATGTTTTTAGTGTACAAGAAAAAAGAAGCAATTCATCACTGTAAAGAAAAAAAAATTATTAACAAAAAAACAACCGGCTTCAAAAAGATGCACTAAAAAGATAAAAATAATTACTTATTTCCAAAAATCTGATCTGAATTACAGTTTGTAGTTGGTGTTATGTTTATATATGTAACAGTTTATAACACACTTTGCTTGCGTGACACCAATTTCAAACTGTGATTCAGATCAGATTTTTGGAAATTAGTAATTATTTTTACCTTTTTAGTGCATCTTTTGAAGCCGGTTGTTTTTTTGTTAATAATTTTTTTTTCTTTACAGTGATGAATTGCTTCTTTTTTCTTGTACACTAAAAACATCCATACTCGTAACAAAGTTTTATACAATCATCAACATAAAAGGCGTTTCACCAGTTCCAAATTAATAGTGATTTTTTTTTTTCTCTAAAAGTTTTAGTTTTAAATTCACTATAATAATATGAGACCACCTGGAAAGTATAACCTTTTAAATAAAAGAAGAATTTCTCGAATCGGTACAGGCGTCTTCGAGAAATCGGGTAACATGCATAAAAAAAAAAGATTCCGACGAATTGAGCACCTCCTCCTTTTTTGAAGTCAGTTAAAAAGGCTAGTATATCATATGTCTATTACAGTTATGACACAATAACTACTTTTTTATGGTAAAATATGCAATGTAAATTAATGGCATAAGAATAAGAAATAATACGCAGACTCTTATTTTTCCAAAAAAAATAAAAAATGAATTGTATTAACTTCTTATCACACAAAAAGAAACTGTCGGCGTCTGTCATTAAATGAACATCGTAGGTGGGTTCTTTAGTAGGTAATCTATTTTTTTATTATTAAGTTTTTTTTCTCTATACAATATATATATTCGCCACTAGAACAAGATATAAAGGAGAAATGAAGGAAACTCATCAAAATAAATAAAGGATGACATGTACATTCCAGTGGTAAGCAGGAAATATTTCCTTGTTGCGTAAATTAGCTCAGCTTCTTTCCTCTGTTAATCAACTCTAGCATGACAAGAAAAATCCGCAAATGATGGCTTCTTCATCCACCGACAGTCATCGTGATAAAGCGAATTTGTTACCAGATAGAATAAAGACGTATATTTTTGTTATATCTGGTTTTTTTCGCCAGATTTTTCAGGGTTCTACATTGTTAAAGTAAGAAATATGCTTTATAACGCATCTTTGTTTTTGTATCACGTATCTCTGTATAATATATATATATATATATATATAATTCCTATGTATGTGTGTGTTTGTGGGGGTCCCTGGATAGTTAAGATTTACTATTCGGTCCGGTAGGTGACGCTGTGGTCGAGTAATTAATAAATTTGTATTTATGTAGCACAATATCTCATATTTAAAATAAGTGTTTGATGGTTTTGTGCCTTAAACGTAAATCGCAAAATTGGATACGATAGGTGGCGCTGCGGATGTAGGATAGTATACGGGGAACGTAATCCCGCTTTCTTGCATGTGTTCGCCCGATTTCGGAGGAGAAAGATGAGAGAGGAGACAGGCGATGTTGTATAATTTATAACAATTTTTCAAATATCAAGTGTATAGCTTTTGATATTTAAAAATTTATCTCTCTTTCTTAGTCTGAGGAATAGTTATGTTTTGGATTATGATGAAAAAAAAGGAAATCTAAAAATTGAAGGTCCTGCCGTCAGTCTACTAGGCAATTTTCGTCTTCATGGAAGACTGCGAATGTGCACCCGGTGCCCAAAAAGGGCGATAGATCAGATCCGTCGAATTACATGCCTATCGCTATTACCTCTTTCCTCTCCAAGGTGATGTAGCGTGTGATCAACACACAGCTTCTAAGATACCTGGAAGTACACGACCTGGTCAGTGACCGTCAATATGGCTTTCGCCACGGTCGCTCGACTGGTGACCTTCTAGTGTATCGCACACACCGATCAGGGGGAGGTATTGGCATGTAGCCTGGACATAGCAAAGGCGTTCGATCGGGTCTGGTGCCCAAGGGTTTGTGCAAATAGGAGGCTAGCTTTTTGTTCCGCAGACGCATATGAACCGTAGTTGACGGTAGTTGCCATTGAGAGTCAGGGGGAGGTATTGGCATGTAGCCTGTACATAGCGAAGGCTTTCGATCGGGTCTGGTGCCCGAGGTTTTGTGCAAATGTGTGGCTAGCTTTTTGTCCGGCAGATGCATACAAACCGTAGTTGACGGTAGTTGCTCTGATAGCATGGACATTAATGCTGGTGTCCCGCAAGGCTCTGTGCTGTCTCCTACGCTGTTTCTACTGCATATCAATGACATGTTCGCCATCAACAACATGCATTGCTATGCAGATGACAGTACTGGAGACGCTTTTTACACGGGTCGTGCAAACATCCCTCGTTCCGTTGTAGAGGACAACCGCGGAGAACTTGTGTCTCAAATCGAGACCACACTGTCCAAAGTCTCTGACTGGGGACGGATAAACTTAGTCCGATTCAACCCTACAAAGACACAAGTGTGCGCATTCACCGCTAAGAAAACTCCATTCACTGTAGTCCCACAATTCCAGAACAGTCCCCTCTCCATCTCCAAGAGCATTGGGATCCTTGGTGTCGACATCTCGAGCGATGTTCAGTTCCGAGATCATGTACAAGATAAGGTGAAGCTGGCATCCAAAAAACTTGGTGTACTCAAAAGAGCGACTCAGTACTTTACGTCGGGGCAAAGGTTGTTACTTTACAAGTCGCAAGTTCGGCCCCATATGGAGTACTGCTGCCATCTCTGGGCGTGTGCACCCGGATACCAGCTTGGCCCTTTTGACTCGGTTCAACGACGGGCTGTGAGAATTGTCGACGACTCCAAACTCACTTGCGGTATCGAGCCCTTAAGTCTGAGGAGAGACTTTGCCTCCCTGTGTGTGTTCTACCGCTTTTACAATGGGTTGTGTTCTGAGGAATCGTTCGAAATGATGCCCACGGCTACTTTCTACCATCGCACCGCTCGCCATCGGCAGGGAATTCACTCTCACACTTTAGAACCTAAATGGTCGCGTACATTGCTGTTTCAAAGAAACTTCCTCCCGCGAACGCTTGGGTTATGGAATGAGCTCCCTGCCAAGGTTTTTTGCAAGGACTACAGTATGGAGTTCTTCAAGAAAGAAGTTATTAGATTTCTGAAGGGTCGGCAACGCGCAAGTGATACCCCTGGTGTTGCAAGCGTCCATAAGCTACGGTGACCGCTTACCATCAAGCGGACCGTAAGCTTGTTTGCCACCTTAGTGGTATAAAAAAAAAAGTCTTATAGTAAAGATCTTGTTTTCAAGATTAGGGACCCTAAATACGATAAAAATAGCCTAAATACGATAAAAATAGCCTAAATACGATAAAAATTGCCTAAATACACAAACAATTCACAAGTCAATAAAAGATTAATGGAATCACCCAAACACTTAAGCATTTTGCTTCAGGAAAATAAATACGCAGTTATTTTGAGGCAGTTCCTAAACAGCTCTTAGACGGCACGTTTTATTGCCCATAAGGCGGTCATTACCCAGCTATATGACAACCTTACACACATAAGAGACATTTGACAGTAGGTGCAGGTTGAATTAAAGAAAAGATTACAAACAAATTTCAATTCCATTCCAACGATAAATGAACTCCACTCCTTTTACATTCTACTTCCGTACAGTGCTTTTTACTTTTCTGACCCGATCGTCAAAAATCAAAACTATAGTCGCCATCGACTAGCGACCAGACACTAAGGTCAGATGGTCACAAAAGTTTGTTACACATTACTTCCAATTTACTATGTTTTTTTTTACAACAATTATTTCTGAAAGAGTACTCAGATATATTAAGAATGTCAAATTTTGTAGCCATCAGTTAATAATGCTCGTAATATCCATCTTTCAACGACGTTACCCCAACGTGGTACAGCACATGCCACACTCAAAACAACTTTCTTCTACCCAGGAGCTTTGACTCGACAGTCACACGTCACAGGTCTACAACTTGTCTATTAATCTAGTCGGAGGTACAGTGCAACACACTTTTCTGACCGTTTCACTTAAGGCTGCGGAAAGAAGCAATTCATCACTGTAAAGAAAAAAAAATTATTAACAAAAAAACAACCGGCTTCAAAAAGATGCACTAAAAAGATAAAAATAATTACTTATTTCCAAAAATCTGATCTGAATTACAGTTTGTAGTTGGTGTTTATGTACATATGTAACAGTTTATAACACACTTTGCTTGCGTGACACCAATTTCAAACTGTGATTCAGATCAGATTTTTGGAAATTAGTAATTATTTTTACCTTTTTAGTGCATCTTTTGAAGCCGGTTGTTTTTTTGGGGTTAAAACGTTTTTTGTAGATCACTTTGCTCTATGCCAATAGTTTCCGCAGCGTACGCGATATAGAGTTTTTATTTTGTTTTTTTGTCACACCTTAGTTTCCATTATCGAAGTTTTCATACGGATCCTTAACTTTTTTTAAAAAATTCTATCGCCTATGTTCTTCAAGGATAATGTAGGATTCTAATGGTGAAAGAATTGTTTTAATCGGTCTAGTAGTTTCGGAGCCTATTCAATGCAAACAAAACAAACAAACAATTAAATCTTCTCTCTTTATAATTTGTAGTTAATAATTAGTAATTAGTGTAGATGTAGTTTTCTGTTGAAAATATGAACTACGCGCACACTACAAGCTAGCAATTAAGAGTTTTAGCTTCAGCTAAAACATTTGATTCTTAAATTCACTAGATTAAATCACGCCATTTAATCGAAAATGTGATAAAAACATTATGTGTAACACGGGTGGTACGGAAGTTACAAACTTAAGCAATTTTTTAAAACCTTCGAATTACCTTAATACACAATGTACTATTAAACCCCAATAAAAAGAATTTTTTGATAGCACCGTCTAATATACTATTAAGTCACTTTTTTTATTTCAACGACAACATCGGTGAGTAGGGATGTAGATGCACTTGTCACGCACTGTCCTGTCTTTAATCAAGTTTGCAGCAAAGCTTACTTTTATTTAATGTAAGAAACTATTTGAAACCATCTATCATAATAATAGTACATAAAATATGTTGACTATTAACGATCTTTTTAAAGAACTTAAATACAATCCTGAAAATAAAAACTTTATTAAGAGAACTGTCTGATTCTCACAAATTACTTTTAAACGCATTTTGAAACACTTTTGAGACAATTCTCGGAAAATTTTACGAAGTAAATTTACTTTTGCATCTTTGTTCTTCCTACAAAAGAGTAAATAAATTATAACAGAGACAGTAAAGTTATAAAGTATGAAAGCGAGAGAGTTAATTACACCCTTTTATCTTTTGAAAGTTTTTCTTTTGTGATGTTAAATGCTGAAACGTTGGTTATTTGCGTGCAGAAAGTTGTTTTCAGTATAACATAATAAATAAATAATAAATATTTTTGGACATGACCATCTTGCCCCAAAGAAAGCAAAGCTCGTATTATGGGTACCAGACACTGGATACAAATGCATATCATTACTTTTTTTTTGTAAATACATACATATGTATACATTAATACACCCAGGCTCAAGACAAACACAAAATGTTTTTACATAAATATTTGTCTAGTGCGGGAATCGAACCCACTCCCCTTGCACATCAGCCGGCCACACTACCAACTAGGTTGTGAGGGAGTCAATAGTAGTTCTTATTACAAAAGTATTGTGCGTCAAATATACCAATGTAATTTGAATAAATTAAAATTCAAAATATGAAATATTCAAAAAAATTATAAATATGAGTAGATTTCTAAAAAGGTATAACCTAAATAAGAATATGCTTGTTATAAATTAAATTGAATTAAGTACTCTTAAAAAACAGATAGACTTTGGTTCAACCAAAACAGATTTTTTTTCAAACATAACAAAATAACTAACATAACAGAGTTACTGACCTAACAAACTTACTAACATGACAAATTTACTAACCTCACAAAGTTATTAACATATCAAAGTTACTAATATAACAAAGTTACTAACCTCACAAAGTTACTGACATAACAAAGTTACTAACATGCTGCTAAGAAACTCACATTACTATAGCCTGAATTATATTTTCGACATATATTTTCTCACATTTTTTTTATACCACTAAGTTAGCAAATAAGCTGATGGGCCGCTTTGTAGTAAACGGTCATCTTAGCCTATGGATTGCAACACCAGGGTGTTGCTCATGCGTTGCCGACCGTTTGAAAATCTTATCACTTCTTTCTTTTTTTGAAGAACCCTATATTCTAGTCCTTAAAGAAAACCTTGGCAGGAAAACATATGAAGATAATAGTGTTTTTATAAATGTGTTAAGCAATTATTTCATAAGCGTCTATAGGCTACGGTGACCTAACCATCAGGCGGACCCTATACTTGTTTGCCCCCATATTGGTATAAAAAAAAGTCTTATATTTTCAAATTCCTTCATTAATATTATTATAAAACATCTGAGTTTTGTTCTACTTTTCGAGGTCTTAAATAGAAAAACTTAGTTTAAGGTGATATGCCTCACCTATCGATATTCCTTATATATATATATATATAAACATAAAGATCGCTTACGGGTATATGAAGGAACAAAAAGAAACATACTACTTCAATAAAACCAATAAAACCTTCTCTGTATATTAAATCACCACAGCATTTTAATACTAGTTTCAATGTTGGTTGAATGAACCTTCACAAACTAATAAATGTACGCTAAGTTAAACACAATCTGTACATGTATATATGTTTTATGCTACTTTTGTTGTACAAACCGCTGAACACAATGTTCTAACTGCGGGTCCATTACTCCACAATAGCCAGCCATTACGCCTCAGATCTGATGAAATCACCAACGTTAAGCCAGTAATGTTCCACCGATTATGGCCTTTTGTATTTCCTACAATCTGTCTTAGGAAAAACATATTTCACGTGAAAATACGAAATACAATAACGTAATAAACTTAAATACACAAGTACAATGAAATTTTGTAAATGTACTAAGCAAATTATTGTATATAAAAAAATTGTTGAAACGATTCGCCTGTCATCGCAGTCCCTTATAATACGCAAACGTATACATATATAAAAAAACATACAAGTACATTTGACAGGCAAAATGCTATGGAGCAGCCACAGAATAAGAAAAGTTCTTTTAGCTATTTCAAACTAAAATTGACAAAATACCTGACTTTACACAACTTACAGACACTGTACATATACTAAAAATGTCCCAGTGCTAATCGGCAGACAGACGTCGAAACGGTGGAACCTGGATTGTCAGAATTGTAAAGCAGGCCTGTGGCATAGACAAATACGATAGGCAATTGAGCAAGTCAAGTATAAAATAAGCTAAAACCATTTTCAGCTTGCTCTGACAAGGTTAAACTTCACACGTAAAATTTTATGTCGCTTACGCGTACAGCGCTTACGTTTTTAGTAGGTTATGTTATTAATTTATTTAAAAAAACTAGCCGTTATATAGAAATTCTAGCAGATTTTTCTTGTAATATGAAACAATACCTAATTAATGAATTTAAAAAAATAAGAGGGTTCGCTGACAAAATATCAAGATTTAAGACAAGTAAAATTAATTTTTAGATGTTTTTTTGATTGTTTGAAAATTATTTACTTATTTATGAACGTTTTTCATACTGTAATTGACATACTGTGCCACATTAATATACAGATTCATTATTAGGGTTTCATATATATTAATCTATATATATATAAAAAAAAGTAAAAATTAAATAATTTATTATTACACAACCCATAACGCAAGCCTACTATTAACGTGTATATCCCTTGTTTCCACTTACTCTGCTAATATTGCTCGCGAACAGCTCTCAGCAGTAGCTTAGCCAGCTTGATGAAGCTATATTGCACTTTCAAAAGTGAGCTAGAAAGCGGAAAGCTATTGTTTGCGTACAAAGCATATATTTTAGCGCCTTTGTTTTTCTCTCAAGAAGTTGTTTTAAGTTTTTTTACATTGTTGCAGTTTTGATGATTTTTTTTTTCGATATTTCTGCACCTTTTTTTTCTTTGTATAACACTAAGGTGGCAAACAAGCTCACAGTTTGCCTGATGGTAAGGGGTTACTGTAGCCTATGGATGCTTGCAACACCAGGGGTACCACTCGCGGGTTGCCTACCTTTTAAAAATCTAATAACTTCTTTCTTGAAGAACCGCCTACTGTAGTCTTTAGGGAAAACCATGGCAGGGAACTTATTTCACAATACGAGCGTTCGTGGGAAGAGGTTTCTCTGAAACCGCACTGTACGCGACCATTTCGGTTCTAAAGTGTGATAATGAATTCCCTGCCGTTGGCGAGCGGTGCGATGGTATAAAGTAGCCGTGGGCAAAATTTACAACAATTCCTCAGGACACATCCCGTTGTACAAGCGGTAGAACACACACAGGGAGGATAAGTCTCTCCTCAGACTTAAGGGCTTCACACGGCAAGTGAGTTTGAATCAAGAATTGTAATATTCATTATAATTATTTGATAAAAATATCAATATAATAAAATATAAGTACTAGAAACAATAGCTTCGTAATAATTATAAAAAACTACTACTATCCTACACTATTTGAATATGCAATGAGTCCCACCTTCCTTTAATTAAATATTTTGTATGCTTTAATTTTTGTTTAGTTCTGAATGTTTTTGCAGTAGGGTTTTTTTATGTATTTAATAATTAATTGTCATTCACAGCTTTTTAGTGTTATTTTTCCAACATTTTTTCAATCAATTTTATGCGCGGAGACACAAGCGGATTTTATGCGCTTTAATGTGCGGACTAATTTTTTTTTCTATGCCTTTGAGTTGGGTATCAAAATAAAGCGCTTTAAAAGGCGAGTACAAAAATATAAAACACTTATAATAAAATATTCAAGCGTGAGGAAAAAAATGTATAATCCGTATAATAAATTTCCTGGTTGGGGGCGTCGCGGCGGAACTAGGAACTTAGGCGTCAGTCTGTGTTTATGTTATCTACGAAGGGGTCTACTCTAAAGAAAGGAAACTTACTTGTAAACATTTGTAATCTGCTACAAAATAGACAAGTAGGATTTAATCAAAACTTTGAGTTTGTCACTGTAGCGGTTCCTGGTACTAATGATGCTCCGCGCAGCTGCTATATCCGGATCCAGGGATTGATTAGATCACGGCTCCAGCACACTGTTTACAATTAACAAACTCGCGACCATACCACGACGTCGGTATTTCCGATCGATCACAAGACTATATGAGTACTGACTTTTCAAAAGTTCTTCACAAATTCCAAAGCGAGCAAATACACTTACAAACGCAATACACGGATGTCGCTTCCAACCTGCCGTATAGACTGAACTGAACTTATTTGTACACCGGGCGCGAGCAACGCACGGTCAATGTCGTACCAAGTGAAAAGGCGTTGCGTCATCGCTTAATTTTACCGAACATGTACCCAGTGTCACTTTCACAATTGAGACGAATCTAACAACGCCTCTTAAGCTAAAATCCATCAAAACGTTCAGGCTACAGAGCGTGCTAAAGAAATATAAAGACATACACACTTCGGGCTCAGTCAGGTAAAAAGGTATTAAATAGTAATACCACAAAAATAAACAAATATACTAACCCGCCGTCGGTAACGTCAATACGACTAACATTATTCGTGACGCTGGTTCTAGGGACCAGGGTTTTCAGCCAAAATTTTTCCCAATTATTTTACTTACAACTGGTTACTGGTACTTTTATTTTGTTAATAAAGGTATTTCATAAATCACAGCTCGCTTATTGTGTTATTTATACACAGACAAAAATATATCTTAAAACATCAAAAATTAGTAGGACTTTACTTAATACTACTTTTACACATAAGTTACTTAATATTTAAAATCACAAAACAATATATATTCTTATAAATAAATCAGCTTGTGTCAGTCATTTGACAACAGAAAATGTTATAAAATAAACAAAAAAAGGTATTATAGCAACAATTTTTTCGTAAAAAGTACTAGATATTCTTCAGCCGAAGAGACTGCGTAAAAAGAAAAAATTGACTTACGTGATTTGTGATGCCGGTTTCACGCACCGTGTTGGTGTGACCGCAACGCGGGGGACGTGCAATGCGACAGCTAATAGGGTGAAAAAGTTATTCAAATTTTTTTAAGTACCCAGTGACGGGCTAATTATAAACCTATGTAGGTGCAATGTTCGTGTAATACACAACACATGCAATGTATTATTATAAACAGTCACGGCACACACAGAAAAACATCCACGTCTTTGACAAAATTCGGACCTGGGTCTCTATCATCTGTAATTTAAAGAAAACACTAACCACCAGATTAATTGGTTTTAAACACATACCAAAAAAGTTATTTCATTATTTATTTTGCAGTTCCGCAACACCTCAGCTCTACTCTTATAAACGTGACTGACTTAAACCAGTGTCAGTGTTTATAATATAATATTCTATCGTTTTTTATGAATAATATTTGTGGCAGTGTCGGAGCAAGGTCCTCATGAGAAGCGCCTCTTAAACGCGCTCCTTGCTTCTTACAACACCTTGGAGCGACCCGTCGCTAACGAGAGTGATCCTCTCGAAGTCAAATTTGGACTCACCCTACAACAGATCATTGACGTGGTAAGTCTATGTTGTTTAGTTCATCACTATCGAGCGCTATTTCACACACTTTGCTATTAAGGACATAACTAATTGTTTCTAAGGATGTTTCAAATGGTGTCAAAACTTGTTTATAGGTTAATTTTCAATAATGACATTATAATTTGCTTACAAGGTACTGAATTATTTTTGCGCTACGCGCATTCAACATTAATTGTGTTGATAAGTTCATTAATACTACAAAAAAACGTGTTATCTGGACAAAAACATTAAATTGTCTTATTAGGATGCAATACGTTTTTGCTCCTCTTACAAGAGCGGAGGTAGATTCACATACTAAAATTACATCAGCATTTTGTTAGTACTAAGTTTTATTAAATTATTTTCCCCGCGTTGTAAACCAGCGCTCTTTTAATTTTTCCGTTTCTACAAAAGTTGTCACTATCATTTATTGCCTTAGGTGTTTAATTTTGGAAAAATCTTATTAGTAGTAGTTAGCCTACCTACTTCGTATGAGTCAAGTTTCCAGACACACGGTATAATACGTAAGTCACTGTGGCATGTCACAGCAATAAATGTCCTTAGAAAATAACGGCACTCCGATACAACTTTCATCACTTATTTTATATCCTGGATTCCATTTCTTTTCTAAGAAGAAATTGTGTTTAACGATTTTGACTATAAAAAAACAATCGTAATGTCGATGCAAGCTTTTCACCATATTTCAACCAAAACTAAAAATGTCGATCTTCATAGATGGAATATTTCTTTTTGCGTGCCTGAGTTATAAAAAGACATCTCTTGACCAAATTTTACGTTCCTAACTTTGGGGCACGGCCTACTCTCACCGAGAGTTAACCTCAAAGAAAATCAATTTTATTTGATGAGAATTTATAGTTTATAGATTATAAATAAGGCTGAAATTCATCCTGGTCAATTGAGAAGTAAATTAAGGAAAAAATTCTTAAGTGTCTTCTAACGCAAGTAATAAAATCACGTATGGGTTAATATCACTAGTAACATTAAATCAGAACTATGTACTGATATTGTATGTTTTCCATTCCTTTCTTGCGTTGGCGTGCATTCATTTTACGAAATAAGGATGAGAAAAATCAAATCCTGACCACAAACGTCTGGCTTAATTTGGTAAGTGGTAGGAGCCTGGGCTGGCGTCCTGACCATCTCGTCTTCTGCAAATATTTGTTTGCATAATTTTGTTTTTTGATTCCATAAATAATTCAAACATAATCAACATCCTTTAAAGACCTTATTAAAACTTTAATATTGATAGTTAAAGTTACAGAAGGCGGGACGATTTACAAGGACGTCACCGTTGCGGCAGATTTGTCGCATGGGCAGTCGGTGTTAAATTGTTGTACACAGCGCTACGTTATCAATTAGATTGTTCATAGGATGACGCGAGACACATGCTTGTGGTCGCATGGACAAAGCATATTCTCGCGCCTCCTATCCCCTGGTTTCTGTGTATCCAGCAGGTGTCTCTTGTGTTTAGATCGTTTTACTGACTGAGCCCTTTTGTTTTGTTGACATCATCTAACCAAATAGGACGAGAAGAATCAACTACTTATAACCAATATATGGCTGTCATTGGTAAGTGTAACTAAAAAATAAACCTAAATTTCTGATTTGATAAAAAAAATTATATCTTTACTCTTTTCGATTTCTTTCGATTTTATTTTATTTGTTTGTGTATCCTGTGATTTTGTTTCTATTATTTTTAGTGTTCCACTCTTTAACTGTGCTACTTTCGACGAAGGCAAGACTTGTGGCTTATACGGCAGTTCTATAAAACCTATCTAACTCATTGATGGTTCCATATCCTGTCATTAGTATAGATATAGTATGAACCTCTCCTGCATTTCATTGTGCATATCATTTATTTCTTTAGTAACATTCAGCTAATAGCTTTTTGATGTAGACATTTTTTTTCATTTTAGAATGGGGTTTTAACTTTAATATGAATAATCGTATTAATTATTTATTTCTGAACAATGCAGGGCCTTGATTAAAAACTTTATTCTCATCTATTAAGAGGTTCTCATAATAGTCTAGAACTCTTTCAATATCAAAATTTTTTAAAATATTAAACATGGTATTTGCAGTGTTTTTCCTGTGTCTGGCTTGGGATGTAAAGAATATCACATTCCTATACTTTTCAGTAGTTTATTAATGCTTTTTTAGTTGAAGTATCTTAATAGATATAACTAGAGAGAGAAGAATTATAAATTTTAGGGGAACCTCTAAAATAATCAATCAGATTATGCAGTTTGTTTATCAGCATAAATATTATTTAAACATGATAGCTCATGAAAGATTTTATAAGAATATAGCTACGGGTTCCTTAGCATCTTCTCTCTGCTTCATTTGAATATTGAGTTAAATCTAGATAATTTTAAAATAAGTTCATTGATATCCTTAACATGAGGCCACTATAGTAACTTTACCATAAATGATAATGAGTTGTTACTACGAAGTTTTCTTCAGGTCTAATTTTAAATTTAAAATTCTACGATACTTCTGTGTTCAGTATTCTGAATCTGTTATTCAGAATGTTTTTAAAGGTACCTAAGTTTTCGTGAAAACAACTATTAATTCAAAAATCAAAGATTTAATCACGAGGGGGCTTTTTTATGTTCGCGGAATAAGGGGTGAAAATAAAAAAAAACTAAATTATTTATCCTGTTATATTACCTGCAAGACGGATACATTTTTCAGATCTTTCAATTAATTCATTTATACCATCATAAAAAAAATGTTTTCTCTTTATCTTAAAAGTACGCCGAAACTGCCTCCTAGACTTCATCATCGGTGTAAATTTTTTACCCCGTAGCTCTTTTTTCATATTTGGAAACATCACTCGGGGCCAGGTCTGAGCTGTAGGGTGGGTGATTCAAAATATCAAAGCCCACCTTATGCAGGGCAGCCAACGCAACGCAGCTCTTGTGGACGGGCCCGTTGTCGTGCAAAAGCAGCACACCTTTTGTTTATTTTCCCCGTTTTTTCTCTTTAATGGCTTTTTAGTCGCTTTAATATTACAGCGTAGTATTTTCCGGTTATAGAAATCTTTATTATAATAATTTTCTTTATCTTTATTATAATAATTTTTGTTTAAGTTCTGGCGTGATCACCTCGATGCTCGTGCCCGGCCTCGGATCGTCTTCAAGGGATTCCTTTCCTTGTTTAAATAAACTGTGCCACTAGTACACCATGGTTTTTCCTGGACAAGAGTCGCCGTAAACCAATGACATCTCATTTATTATGGTCGCAACTAATTTTCCTTACTTGGTACGGAACTTTATAACGGCACGATTTTTTCCATATTTCACTCCCGATTATGTTGTTTGCTTGACGATAGCTCAAAGACTAATTGTCGAATAACAATAAAACCTCGTATTTATACTAATTATGAGTCACTGAACATGTTAGGAGCCTTATTAGCCTAATCACCCGCCTCCAAGTCTCCTAATCCGCGAAATTAAAAACGCTCCCTCGTAGCTGTTTGATGCTGGTTGGTTGTGTATTTCAACAAAATATTTTGTTATTAATAGTTTTTAATTGTCTGTGTCAATCGATGTTTTGGAAAATTCTTAGTATAAGCATAATCATATTATGTATCGATTACATACTGTCAGCATTCTTTGATAGGCCATGGTTACATTTGACGTTTATTAACATTCAAATATACCTTTTTTATGAGTAATTGAACCGTCTTATAAGCCGCAGTTAGGTATTATTTGCATTATTTCATTTTCTATATTAACAATTATAAAACTACAATAAATAAGCTGAATTAATTTTTATCCTATAATTTAGAGTTGATTGACGTAGAATTTATTTTAAGACGATTGAAAGTAGCATGTGGAGTGGTATGCTCAAACAAATATATATTTTCTGACTGTTAAAAATTTTTTTTGTCCTCTGTGACTGATCATGCACATCCCAGATTTCCATTATTATTTAATCTGGATGTATTAATATAACAAATCATGCATGGCCATGGAATGTTACCTTGTTTTAAATTTGGAAATATCCCTGTATCCTAATCTTGAGAATGAATTTACCATGGTTTGCTCAGTAATAATGCTTGGGATGAAATTAATGTTTCAGGTCAATATATAAAATTTTATAATGTTTTGTTTTGTTGTATTAAAGAGTTAAGTGTCTAAGTTGTTTTGGGGCCAGTCATATATATATAAGTCATCAACTTTTTACATAAATATTTTCATGTATTAAAAAAATCACATCTATTTGAGAAAATAACCATGTTTTCTAAAAAAAGTTAATGAGAATAAAATTTATATAATATGTAATAAATCTTATCAATTTTCATTTGTTTATTGGAATTTATTTATTTTTGTGCTAAATAGAAAATTAAACGTTTAAAACTTAATACACATACGATTCTTGCTGCAGCGTGAGGCTGCATAGGTGTATTCTTAAGTATATTTAAATGTGCTTAACATAATTTCTGTAATGAAGCTAATTCTATATGTATGTTTGTTAAGTTTATTAAATAGAAACAAAAAATAACCATAACATTTACCAAAATGGCAGCTTAGTTTTATATTGGCATAGTAGTATCCCCTAATATTTCTTGAATCGACAAACAAAATTTAGATTATGTAATAGGTTTACGAAATACTGAATGTGAAATTTGCGCACAATAAATCGTAGTTTGAATTTTTTGCATGTGTCTTTTATATTCCTACTGTAACTTATAGATTTTTTTCCATTTTACTGCTATAGTAATTTGATGCTTTACGAATGTGCCTTTTATTCTATCAGGTAAGAAAAAGCATTTGTACGTCAATGTTTGGCATGTATTTAATAATAATTATTATTAGATTTGCGATTCTTATGGTTGTGGTTTCAAAAAAAATATTCTTAAAATAACCGACATTTTGTCACAAACTTTAATATAACTTATTAAAAATAAAAACGACAAAGTATACACATCAGAGAGTAAAAATTTCCTACAAACGACAGATTTGCTAAAGTGGTGTATCAAGTTTTTTTTAAATTGAACCTTTCAACTTAATTCAACATTAAGAACAATTAATCCTAGTGTAAACTCTCTATTACTCTATTCTTGACGTAAAGTTCCAGCTTATTACTCCGCCAATTTGCAAACATGAGCTTTTAGGTCAGTGTAAATTGCTTTTACTTCTGTGTATCAAGCAAAGCTCCTTCGGGCATAATATAATCATGAACAATATTTGCATCTATTCTCACCTCTTGCTCTTTGACATCGCCTACGTCGTTAGTTTCGTAACAAGCTACTGTCACTGCAAATTTTAGCTTACTTAGCTAAGCTCTTAACTGTATTCTCGAATATTAATCGTTTCTCAACTCTTGTTTTGCTAAATATTTGAGTATTGCTCATAAATTACTAAATTTTGAAGCGTCAACATTGAATTTTAAAAGCTATTAGACTAGATAGCAATGTTATAATATATATATATATATATATATATATTTATATATATATATATATATATATCCATAAATTTGGTTTGCTATAAAATTGTGACTTGTAAATCATAACATTAATAAAGTTGGAAAGTAATTTACAAAAACATTTGATTTAAATCTCTAGTTTCGTAATACAATCTTGAATTGTGTTTACTGTTTATTCTTGTGAATCATAATTCCTTTTAACACATATATTATAGTTTATATATTTGAGAATGTTAAAATCTTACTTTCAAGAAAAAGTCATTGCATATTTTAATAACTTAATATTTTTTTAAATTAATAAAAACTAGAACCATTTTACTTGCATATGTTTCACTTAACTTTGTTCACAAAATTTTGTTTAAGAACATCTTGTTCATTTAAAACACATTTTTTTATTTAATCTAAATTCTTATATAAATTTAAATATTTACAAGCTTTTATACATCAAAAATTAATTTTAAGCATGTTCAATTGCAAATTCGCCTTGGTTTCTTATTATAATGTCCTTTCAGTAATTATTACTATGCACCGCAGGAATGGAATGACTACAACCTGAGGTGGAACGACAGCGATTACGGAGGTGTAAAAGACCTCCGAATAACACCAAACAAGCTGTGGAAACCGGACGTACTTATGTACAATAGGTGAGGTAAAATAATTTGAAAACAGTGCCTGCGATGAAGAAATTAATCAAATTTATTCATAGCATTTTAAAATGGATATTTATTGAGGAATACAATGTCATATATTTATTCTTATATAAAAATATGATTCAATAAGTTACTAGCTCTAATATATTAAATATAGTAATACTTAGCAATTTACATAATCAATGACAAAACAAATTGATTCGTTATTACATATATTCAATGGTGAGTGAATATATCTTTGCGAAGATAAGAGTAAAGCAAAGTTAGAGGATTAAAACTTTATAACAGATTAACTGTCACAAAATGTAATTATTGAGATAATTTCTAATTTTGAGTAAAACCATTAAGTATTGAATACTGACAACAGATTACTTATGTCCTGCAGTAATAACAATTTTATTTTGTAAAAGTAAATGTTATTCCAATAACTAATTAGTTTTTAAAATAATGTACAGTGCAACAAGCTTTTCTGACCCAGTGTCTGTCGCTAGTGTCGCGTAAGTTCACAACATTTTAATATGGCTACCGTAGTTTTGATATTTGACCACCAAGTCCGAAATGTTTATTGAATTGTATTTTATCGAGATCAATGTTTTAGCCAATTTTTGTACTAAATTACAAACTAAAAGGAAATGGACTCAAAACAATTTTGGGAATTTAACGTATCTTACAAAGACTTAGAAATATAAATAGATAACGTAAGTCCCTCCATCTGTATGAAAACCAAGCGTGCTACTTTTTTCTACCTACTGCGATGTCACAGCACCAATTGAGTGATGCGATTCCGCGAGAAATCGATTTAAAGTTGCCGTTGTACGCAACTGCTACTGAGTGAGAGGTCGCGCGCGCATCTGCACACAATGCTGTGTTAGGGCCTCCGTTCTCCTTTTATTACGGCGATCCCACCTCTGCACCCTTAAACCCCATAAATTTTTCTATGGGGTTAAGATCAGGCAATTTAGCCGACAATGGAATTTTCGTAATTTCAGGGTGATCATCGAACTAAGTATTTGTTATCCTTGCAGTGTGTATCCTACAATTATCTTGCACAAAGGAAATGCTGTGCAATTTTTGTTGTAGATACACAATCCGCAAACTGGGAAGCATGCTCTCCTCCAATATCGTGACATAGTGTACAAACATTTGCTCTTAGAGGTAGGTGAACAAGTTCGCCTACGCCGTCACAACTCATCCAGCTCCACAAGTTGATCCTGATACGGCTCCACTCTCTATTACACATACGTTTTTATCTTCATAACGTGTACGATTATACTGCCGTAGAATAAATCGACCATGGGAAGAAGATTTATAAGAATTTTTATCTGTAAAAATAGAAGACGACCAGTCATAATTCAGATATTGCCTGGCAAAATTACCACGGGCAGTTTTTTGAGTGGCGGTTAGATCTACTTTATAAGCAGGCTGTCTGTGATAAACACTCATGGCGTCTAAATGATTTCTAATCGTCCGGGCATGCACCCTATAATCGTCAAATCTCTCTGCATGATATCTTGTCAGTAAAACCAATCTGTTTAATACGTATAGCATTTCCATGCGCTGGTCATTTGTTAAAGCCGGCTGGCCACCATTTCTTGGCGACGATCTATCACGTTGCCTCCTTCCGCATACCTTCTGACCCATAAACTTATTGTATTGCGCTAAAAATAAATAAGTTAAATTATTCTCAAAGTCGACGCTATGAAATTAAACGATCGCCTCACTGATAATGTGATGTTAAACTTACCGATATAATAGCTCTCTTGATATAGAACTGTGTACATTTCCAAATCTCTTTTTTTACTCAAAATTACTGATATAAGTTTGACAATCAACAATCAAATTAATTATCCTGTCTTTTCTTTTTTTTTAAATCACAGACTCATAAAATATTTTCCTTAATCGAATCAAACTTCTATTTTGACCTGCATGAAATAATTCCATATTCCTAAAGCATTAACGGTGTCTCGTCATATTCCGATGTTTTTCGTGATAATATGGATAATTTAAGATGACAATCAACCTGCTAAACATTCCGATTCCGCGACTGTACATATTGCGGTAAACGATAACTAAATGGAAATGGTCCATTTAAAATTGATAATATTCCATTTTCATTTTAACATTTTAATAAATTAAATTAACAGCTTTTAATAGTTTAATACACATTTTTAGTATAAATGAGTTTGATTTCAATTGGGTTGTGAAGATTTGAGATGTCAATTTGTAATAAAATTGTTATATAGCGTTGCCAGCTTATTTATGATATTTTACTACAAGTCAATCAGCTTGATTGATTTTTAAATACAACAAATTAGCAACAAGATATCAAAAATATTTAAAAAGGCTCTAATTTTCACAGAGTTATAAAGTTTTAGTAGATCTTAGATATATTTAAAGAAATTCTGATTAAAGGAATAGATGATTCTTTTGTGTGAGAGAATAGACCATTTTCAATTTAAAACACTTATCAAGTCACAATGTGATCATATTTTTTTTTTAGTTTACAGTTGATATTTCAATGAAAGGCCGAATAACTGATATCTTTTTTTCAGATTTATCTTTACTTTAATATTATATAAGCATATAATAATTATATTGATGTTATAGCAAAATATAAACTTTTGTTCACTAGACTTCCAAGATCATAATTTCTATTATCTTCATTCGAATTAGTGAGATAGTGATGATGTAATCACCTGTTATATTTATTTCAGCCATTTTAAATCTAAATTTAATCAACTTTTATATTTTTATGTCACATTTAACAATCAAATAATTAAAAACTATTTTAATTTTTATTTATTTTATATATTTTAGATGTGACAACATAGTAGGACATATCCCGAATGTGATGATTGGTACTTGTGATTATATTAAGTACCAATCATTCGCGTGGTATCTACCATGTCCTACTTGATGTTGCCACAACATTAGCAATTATGTATATGACACGCTAGCCGCTGATTTGATACACCACGATCAACGTCTCAATTATCAGATAATCTAACACCTTTTCAGAACGTGTAATTAATATTTAAATAGAACAAATTCTGTTAATTGAGGTGATGATTATACTGTCAGTAACAATATCTATTGTAGTTACTGGTAGTACGTTATTAAAAAGTCCTTACTAAAACCAGAGCACATTAAAATTATTGATTTGAATTAATTTTAAAACAGCGTTTTTCTTGACAAAACCTTTAAAGCTACAAAAAATTAAAAAAGCTTATTTTTAGATTTTCACATCCTTTTTACAGCACTTATCACAATTTCTGAATGTTTTAAAGCAAACATTGATTAAAAAAAAACTTTAAACTGAGTTAGTTTAAAAAAAAACTAACATAAGTTACTAGTCAATTTTAATTTGCATATATTTAAGATTCGTTATAAACGCAAACTTAATAGTTAAGCCATATACCTATAATGCAACTGTATCTGTCACATACGAATTAGTTTACATACAAAAGGATAACATCACATTTGCTAGAAACAAAATTCATTTTTATAGGTATGTATGATTTGGGACTTGACATGTAGTTATGGCAATCTTAATGACAATAAACATAAAAATGAAACTTTTCATAATTTTGACGTCTGCATAGCATCTGGGCAAGGTACGTTTTTAAAGCACTCAAATTAAATAACACAAGATGAAATTAACAACAGTCGACGAATTGGTAAGGATGATTCAGTAGCACTTGGACATTGATTATGAAGCTTCAAATTGTTAGGTCCAAAATATTATTTAGAGAGTAAACGGGGAAAAAAACGATCGATTTGACTAATCATTCCGATAACCAAACTTCCTGTTTATAAATTGTGCTGTACACCCAATCTTCCTTTTGGATATCTATAAATTTTTCTAACTGACATAAACTAAAAAAAGGATTTAATAGCTTACATTTTATTTCTATTTTCAAGGCGAAAACGCTTTTACGCTTAATTTCTGAGGAAATTTGATAGTATTGCAAAATCGCACTTGACCTTGCAATGTCATAAATGTCCTTCCAAATCCAGTAACTGAGACTTTCCCTTCGACATTTAGTCATGAAATATCAGGCACTCTGAATCCAGAAATCATTTACAGGAACCATTTCTTTTATGCAAGGTTTATCTTTTATCTATGATAATAGATCATCAGAATAGAACTAGTTAATCCGCAACGCCTAGAGAGTTGAAATTAGGCACAGAAATAGGGTTTAATACTAACATAAAGGAAAAACCTAGATTTCCAGCGACGTTTAGTTCCAAGATCATCCGGAAGACAACGTGAGGCTGGCATCCAAAAACTGGGTGTACTGAAAAGAGCGAACCAGTATTTCACATTGGGGTAGTGGTTGTTGCATTGAATGCAAATGAATGCAATTAGCGAATTTTCATTTTTAATATCTTCTATTCTTTTTTTTTCACATAACTCAGGCATTTTCCTGCAACTTTGTCCACGTGGAATTTTGAAATAAAGAAAGCTTTTAACTATTTATGATTTTACTACTGGATATCGTATTTCAATTTATCGATTGTTCCAAATTCCACCTAGCTTTTGCGTCAATTCCCAAATGATACTTATAAAATTGTCTGAAAAACGCAAGAGCTTAAACCAAACTACATATTTATTATTAGTGCTGACGAGGGTTTTGACGGGACGTACCAGACAAACGTGGTGGTCAGAAACAACGGCAGTTGTCTGTACGTGCCCCCGGGCATCTTCAAGAGCACATGCAAGATAGACATCACTTGGTTCCCCTTTGACGACCAACATTGTGACATGAAGTTTGGTAGCTGGACCTACGATGGCAACCAGGTATAATAGCACCATTTTTCTTTAATGGTTGGCTAATATACGAGTATTACTAATTTTAATGATTTAAAACAAATATTTGTATTTTTTATTGACACAATACAAATTCATGATAAATAAAAAAACCCTGTATATTTTTTATAATATACTGTACTCTAAACAACTAAAAAAAATCTCACAAAGTATACTACTGGTGGTTTTAACAAATAAAAAAGATGATATAGTTCTTCCAACAAACACACCAATAATTGAGAATTCGAATGCCGCCATGTAAAATAATAAGTAACATTACAGCTATTTTTTTGAGAGTATTCAAATAAAATAATAATTTAATTTTACTTTTATTCAAAGAATGATACGAGGAAAGGTGGTTAGGGAACCATGTGAGAAACCAAAGGATGTGTTTATTATATCCCAAAAGTTTTGTATGTACTATTTTGCATGGTGCAAAAATAAAAGGTTTACATTCTCGTGTAAGATAGTTAAAGTTTTACCAATTGCCATATTATACATTGGAGAAATATGAAATATTTAATTTTCGTGTTATTATTTTAATAAAAAATTGCAATGTTACTTGAAATACACAATATATCAATGTTCTAACAAGCAGTGCTTTAGTGCACTTATAAATGGTATATAAAAAAACTGCAACGAGGAACTCATGGGGCGATGATAATAGTTATTTCTAATGCACGTTGAAGTTTTTGTAGTTTGCTATGTATTTAAATTTATGCTTATCATTAATTCAATTTTCTGATCTGTTTTTAATACCCTTTTGTATCACTTTCTATTTTAGGAGAAAACAGTGTGTAAATATTTTAATTTGTTATTAAAAAACAGTTACTTTTTCATTTTACGTACCTATATTATTTATGAAAGTGTATTATTTTTTCTTACTAACCGTCGTTATTAAAATATGTTCATTGCAGAAATCTTTTATGTTTTAAGGCATGATATATAAATTCTTTTTCACATTATAATTTAATTTTGTTTTAAGTTCCCACTTTTACATTTAGTAATTGCATGTTTCTAATTGCTACTAATGAATAATATTTATGTATTTGGATAATAAATTCACTTGTATTTAACTACAACAGCTGGATTTGATACTTAAAGACGAGAATGGTGGTGACTTATCGGATTTCATCACAAACGGGGAATGGTATTTAATAGGTAAGATCCATATTCTTCGTTGATTCCCGATTTAAAATAATTTCATTTATTCTACCCTTGATATATTAGAAAAGAATTTTAGTGTTATTAGCTTGGAATATAAATATTTTCGTGCTTCTATTAGTCAATTGTTCGGAATTCTTAAAATATCTTAAAATAACCTGGTTTTCTCATTTCAAAAAAAATCACATTTATGTAATATTCCATTTTTTCAGGAATGCCAGGAAAAAAGAACACAATAACATACGCTTGTTGTCCGGAACCCTATGTTGATGTGACTTTTACAATCAAGATCAGAAGAAGAACTCTTTATTACTTTTTTAATTTGATAGTTCCGTGTGTTTTAATATCTTCGATGGCTCTGCTGGGATTTACGTTGCCACCAGATTCAGGAGAAAAACTTACACTCGGTTAGTAGAGACAAATTATAATTATTTGGCTTTATTTCGAAAATTAGTACCAATAAAAAAATTTTTTTTCTGTATAAATTTACCATTTTCTTAGCTTTAGAAGCTACGTTAGCTGACGGATTGACGAAGGTTTTGGTATTCAATTAAAAAATTTTGGTATTTCTCTTGCCATCTAAGTCAAAGAGAGAGAGACTAAGAGTCATACAAGATTTTGTGATTTTTAGAACTGTCCAATTTCCTAAAATAAATTCTATTCGAGTGTATTACAGTGTTAAATAGAACTTTTGACAAGAATGACCACGATTTTCAGTTAGGGGTGTTGATAAATTATCTGATTCCAGGAGTAACTATTCTTCTATCGCTGACGGTGTTCCTCAACCTGGTAGCTGAGACCCTGCCGCAGGTCTCCGATGCAATTCCCTTGTTAGGTACACTACCCATGCCTGGATCGCGTATTTCATATCCCATCCCGCTGTCTCCATATTTATTAAGATTTTTATTTACTTATTTAAAGTTTATTTTATAAATAAACCATTAAAAGTTATTTTAAATTATACAAAGTAAATCACGTATGCTAAAGATTGTTTTCAACGCTTAAACTTTTGTTATATTATTGTCAAATTTCCGTTCTATAAATGTGTAGGTAAATGTTCGTTTTGGGTTTCTATTATTATTTCATTATCGTTAACAAGAGCGATCATGTTAGAGTGAAAAAAAATCATTTGCTTTGTGTTAAATGTCTGTTTTGGAATGCTTTTAAGGAACAAATCTTGGAATCGATTCGTTAACTGATTTCAACTCTTGTACTTGTATCGTATTTTTAATGTCACGTTTTATTAACAATGTTTTTATTTCATGCATGAGTTATGTTTAATTTAATCAATTATAACGTAATTATTTTATTCCGTTATAATATTACTTCTGTACTTTAACTTTAATCATCATAAGGGTATTGTTATTTATAAATCTTGGAACATCATGGTAAGTCTAAATAAGTTACTAATATTATTTCTCTCATTACCATTCATCTTACTATCTGAAAAATGCAGTCGATTCCTTGGTTTGTTATTTGTATGTGTTTCATTGTATTTCTTGATCGTAAATGTTTGTTGTTAATGAAATATTAAATTATAATTTAATTGATTGTGGAGTAAGGTACTTGGAGGATGGCATTATACACAAACATTTAAAAGTATTTTATTTAAGTAATGTTGATTTAAAATATACGCCTAATAAACAGCGACATAAACTAAAGCTTAAATATTTTTGCATGACTTTTTCCTTTTTCTTTTTTGGGCCCCAGAAACCGAGTCAGCACATATACAGGATCTGGAGTTAAACAATCGAAGCATTTTATTATAATTTCCTGAGATCTACAAAACATAGTAGAAAATTGTGTCTATCTCTCGTCGTCAAAAAAGTAAATGATTTATTTTTTATCATTATACGAAATTTTTGCAGGTGTTACGATTCTCCTGTCACAAACAGTTTTCTCTCTATTGGTGGGACACGTCATCACTAAAACATCTGAGGCTATCCCCCTAATAGGTGAGAAAGAATAAATTGATGCGGGAGTTTTATCTTTATTATTTAACGTCTCAAAGACAAAATTTATTCACTAAACAAAGTCTTATAAACCAACAATATTGGGTCGTAAGAAATGTTTTATTGTACTTTTTGTAAAATTACTTTTACTTTTTTTTAATAAAACATTTCTTGGCCCTTTCTAATTAAAAATTAAGTAGAATATTCTTTCACTTAAAGATTTTTAATATCTAAATAATTTTAATGCGCCTATTTCTTCAACTGGCTTTTTAGATGCAACATTCAAGGAAAATGTTAGCTTCGTGATTCATTCTATGTTTCAACTTCTTCAACACGTTTCTGATTCGTTGGAGGTTTTGCACATATTTTTTATTTGGTAAATCAGCCTTCATCTTTTCCAATCAACTTTATAATAAAACATATTTTATTTATATATAAGCAGATCATTGTACCTAATCGTTTTTTTCGTTTCAAAAAAAACTAACTTTGATTGTTTAGTCGAATGTCTCATTTTGGTTTGTAAACTTCTGATACTTTCAAGTGTTATTTAGAGAATACTAACTTACCTATTGCAACTTAATATAAATCATCTACATATGTAAACAATCAAAATTAAATTTATTGATAAAATTAAAGCTACGTTAAACCAACCTCCAAGTATCTTATTTAACTTTCAATGTTTTATCGGATTATCGTTTCTATAACTTCAAATAACTATCAAAATATTAAACTAATAAATTTTAACCAAGTCGTATTTAGAATGGTTGAGTTAAGTTTAAATAGTACTGTTAATATTTAATAGCTACTTACCAGTAACGTTTATGTACTACATAAAATAATTAAAGTTTATTTCATTAAAATTCATTTTTAGGTATTAAAATAGTATCATTTTAAAATTTGTTCAGTTAAAAGAACTTGATTGCATGCAACATTTCACTTAGTAGATCATTTCTAAGTTTTATAAAAAATAGAGCATGCCTTTGTAGCGATAGAGCTTTGAAAATTTGTTTGTATATTTTTATATTTTTGCATGATAATTGTTATTCATAATAAAGTTAAATTATAAAATACTATTTCATCACTTCGACATTACTTAATATCAATAAAAATATTCATAAACATTATTGTTATTTTTAATAAATTTAGGTACTATTTTTTTTCCCTTTGATAGTTATGTTGATGTAATATTAATCTTCAACATAACTATATCTTTAAATGAGTTTTATCATTCAGTTCATTAATACCAGTAATATTGCAATGTAATTTTTTTATATTCAACATAAGTTTTTCTTGTAACAGGAACGTATTTCAACTGTATTATGTTCATGGTGGCATCTTCAGTGGTATTGACTGTTGTAGTACTTAATTATCACCATCGAACTGCCGATATACATGAGATGCCTCAATGGGTAAGATTGATTATAAGTTACGGCTACTCCAAGCGAACTGATAGTATCTTTTATATTTTTGTTGCCTCATAAATTGTAAAAGAATTACATTCTGTGTAGAATTTATGTATTTAATATTTACTCCAGATAAGAATATATCCTTAACATTTACTCGATCTTCTTTACGTTGTATATTTTATAATTGTTGGAGTGCTCACTACTTATAAAATTTTTGAGCACACACACACTCAGCTATGAATTCGTCTCAACCGTCTAACTTTAATTAAATCACTATCAGTCATCTATTCATATTTATTAATAATGTTGTTTGCTCCAGGTACATAGGTAAAGAGTTTATTTGAAAAGGCAGTAAGATTTATATTATATTACTAGGAGATTAGACTAAATATACATCTATTAAACTAAATAACTCTTGCCGTTCATGATTTACTTATCAGCATCAAATTAACTTACTTTTAAACGCTATAAATTTAAATTAAATTTTGTTGACAGATAAAATCAGTTTTCTTGCAATGGCTACCATGGATTTTGAGAATGTCGAGGCCAGGTAAAAAAATAACAAGAAAGACAATCATGATGAACAACAGGATGAGAGAGCTGGAACTTAAGGAGCGCTCATCAAAATCATTGTTGGCCAATGTTTTAGACATAGATGACGATTTCAGGCATCTACCGCCGCAACCAAACAGCGCCGCGTCCACGGGAAATTTAGGCCCAGGGTGAGCAAAATCTGTTCAAAATTTTTATTAAGAATTAAATGCGTTTACAAGATCAGATGTTTAAATTTCGTAAATAATCTTACATTAATCGACAAATAACCATAATATTAATAAGCCTGCGCTGTTAGAATTGTAAATTTAAATAAAGAGTGATCGAATCGTAATATCCTTTAGCAATCAATAGACCCTTTGTATTCAATTACCAATATGCAAATTTCAAAATCAGTGTAAATTTGTGATTTTTATTTGTTTTATCAATAGATAAGACTGCCTTCAAAATATTGGCTCCTCTCTACTGTATTTCATGAGACTGCATAGTCTAATTAAAAGTTCTGTTTTGTATGTATGCATAATATTCGCATAGATTGTTATTTGCTTGCACATACCGCTGCCTAACAGTTTTGCTCTGCACTTAATTAGGTATACAGTGTGGTGTTTCTCGGATGTGCCAAGATTTTCTAGCCATGCTGGCACATATAGTTACTGTTACACAAAATTGTTTAATGCTAATCCTAAAAATATTATCATAATTCTTTATTTAAATAAATTAGCATTTTTTGAAAGACTTTTGACGAACTGGTTTTGATTCTTTTTTTGTTTTTAATAATTCAAATTGTGGCATATTATTTTAAGATGTTCAATATTCCGCAACGACTTTCGTCGATCATTCGTCCGTCCTTCAACTATGGAAGACGTTGGAGGTGGCTTCGGTGGCCACCACCGTGAACTTCACCTCATCTTGAAAGAGCTGCAGTTCATTACTGCGAGGATGAAGAAAGCTGACGAAGAAGCTGAACTAATCAGCGACTGGAAGTTTGCTGCGATGGTTGTCGACAGGTATGATTACAAGAATAGTTAGTTAGTATATAGAATAGTTTTAGAATCATTGGTTGAATTAGGTTATAACTTGTCAACTTGAACAAACAGAAAAAAATCTTTTGCCAATTGTTTGTAATTCAAGTAATTATAATTTAACAGCATGTATCGAGTTAACTATCTCATTTTAGTATTTTTTATCTATAGATCAACTTATTAAAGAGTAAAATCATTATTTATATAACAGAAAATAATAAAATATTTTATTTTTTTATTGGATTCCGCAAATATAATATTTGTATTTCAGAAAACTATATTTTGTTAAAAAATGGTTTAATATGTCCATTAAAATTAATAAAAAACAATATTTAAATAATTAGTTTTTAGACTATTTAAATTATAACAGAAATATAAATCAGAATGTCCTTTCACAGGTTTTGCCTTTTCGTGTTCACTATGTTCACGATTATAGCTACTGTTGCTGTGCTACTTTCAGCGCCGCATATCATCGTGCAGTAAAGCCTTCGGTATCGGGTTCGATATCCGGGCCATAACATCGAGAGAACTAACCTAAGTATTCGAAGAACGAGTTAATTATAATTAATTATATTTATAAGAATACTTTATATCTTAATACGTGTTTGAAACGCACACGCCTCCATTACTTAAGTCGAAAGACATAAAATATAAATAGCGAAATACGTTATACAGATTAGTTAAGGCCGATGTATAATATAATAAAAATGTGATGTTAATTAGGGTGTTACTCAGAAAGTTGATGATTATAATTTGTTAAAAGTGTTTTTGATTAAAAATAAAAACGTTATAAAAAATAAAATTGGAATCCAAATTTGATGGTTTCAAAAAGTAATAAAAATAACATTAATTTAAAAAAAAAGTTTGTCTAAAATAGAAAAAAAACAGCATCCTTTGAGAAGGTAACCGAGGGATCACAAAAATAACATTACTTTAGTGCAATAAGTAATGTATATATAAATGTAATTGCATCGGATATTGGAGGCATCAATTCATAGTAGTATAACGTATGGTTATTGAATATCTTAGGTAACTGTTATTAATGCGAAACAGTTTTTAATAAAGAATTTTATAATTCCTAGTTGCATCATATCAAGATTTATGTTAGAGTTGTTAATTGTTATTCAGGAATTGATTGTATTAATGGAATTGATTTATTTACACTGTTTAATTGATATAATATGATGTATTTATAACAAGTTTTTTTAAAGTACGTACTTTCGTTTCCAGTTTTGTTTATTGTTCATATAAAATTTCTAAAGTACCTTTTAAACAAATAGCGATTTTAAGTTTGGCTTCAATATACTTTTTGTCAATAGAAAGTATAGACATTTTTCAACGCTATTAGTATAACAAGTATTATTGTAACTTGATTGTAATAGAAGTCATTGTAAATATAAAATATCCATCAAACATCCTGTACATAAAACTGAAAAAAACTAAAACCACCTCCGTTACTTTATTGTTTTAAATAAAACACATTATATTTGGCCAGCTTACTTGTAGTATGGTGTCTTATTAATTTGTCAAGAGCTATATCTAACCTTATATTTTAGATTATAAAATTATCGAAAAACTTGGCGTCTACTGAATAACCTTACGTTCTCTAACAATATAATTACGGCTAACAATAATAGTTTATGTATCTTTTTTTTTTTTGACAGTATGTATAATTTCTGAAAAATAAAGACATTTAGTATTAAATACTATTAAATTCAAAACTGGATATAATTGTTACGGGACGGGAAGGGATCAATTAACTTTTTTTAAACAGTTTAAAAAATTTGGTAAGAAAGGGTTTTAAAAGAAAAAAATTATGGCTAAAATGACTAAATAAAAATCAGGGACGATATTATGTACTAACAAAGTTGATTAACCCAAATATATGAAGATTCTTTTACAAAAATATGACAATATAATTTTTAGTTTGCAAATCTATTTTGATTGATTTCATGGCTTGCCCTGTATATTATTAGCCGACTGCTTTGATTAGAATTACAGTTTTAATTATTACATACTTTGGGCTTAGTAAAAGTCTCTAGTTAACATTACGCCACTTAGATTGTATTGTATTTCGCCACTTAGATTGTATTGTAGTTTATAATATTAATCAAATTGTTTATCGACAATTTAATCACCACTATCTATGTCCAATCCTCGAATTTCAATCTTATAGATGTTGTGATAGAATAGTGTATGTCGTGTCCCCATTTTCATAACAATCTTTGTCTTAAATAATTTAAGAACGCTCACTTAAAATGTTAAATTAAGAGTTTTAAAAGTATTTTCTCTTCACGTAACTTGTAATAATTTTTACTAACATTTTTATTGGTGTTAATGTGAGAAGCATGGTTAAAATAAAAAAAGGTCGGAGGAAGTGTTAAGTGGTAGCTAGGTATGAATTGTATCGTAAGAATTTACAATTGCTAAGTAGTAAAGGAGAATGGGCAATCGGGTCTAAGGAAAAATTAAGTCTGCCCTCAACGTTGACACACAGTGTCTTTTGGAAGAGTAGAATAATAACATAATTTTTATTTGCAGTGGACCGTAAAAATCATTATTACAGAAATTGAGATATACTGATGTACATATTTAATAAAACTATTGAAAATTTTATTCAGATAACTATTTGGATTCTAGTATTGTACGTGATCAGGTGTTGTTATCTAATAAATATCTATAATGAAACACGAAGGCATAATTTTTGGGCAAATAGCTATTAAAAATACCTTTACATCTCTAGAATCAAAAGGGATCAAAAGAGTAGGCAAAATTGATTTTTGCTGCGAGCGTGAGACAAAGTTATGCAACGTTCGAATATTATCTTTTGGAATTTTGCGGTTTTGAAAAAATAAAAACGCAATGATTAGTTTAGAAACAAATTTATTTTAATGAAAAGCATAACTACATTGCATTTTTTTTATTGTTGACGTACTTAATATTTATGATTAATAATACCTACTAATATTTAATAGCGTTAATTTAAAAAAAATATGCTTTGTTTTCAATAAAAAAGTCATAGACTAAACTGAACGCACGTCTAAAAAAAAGAAAGTGTAATGACGCGAGTTTTGCCGCACATCTTAAAAAGGAGTAGTGTTTTCTACTGTTTAATTTTTCTAAATTCATTTAGTGTGCTTCGATGTAAAATATTTTAGCAGTGTTTAACGGAAACGTGTTAAGAATTGTGCAGCGAAGGCTCATGAATAGCGAATTATGAAGAAATAAGCAGAACATGACGCGCAAATTCTGAAGGATGCACACCAAATCTTCCGCCCTATAAGATAAAACTTGTATATGGCGCTTCGCCAAACTTAGATATAAGCACGTGACCCCGTAGAATAGGCTGTATTTTGATGGTCGTATTAAAAAGAAACAACTCTTCTAAATGCACTATATTTCAACCCTGGGGACAGACTTTAAATTTCTTGGACCAAGGTCTATAAACTTTTGCCCATTCACCTTTATCAAAATGACGCATAGTAAACGCTTGTAAACTACTACAAGGTAATACTGCACCTGAGATTGCTGAACAGCGAGTTTGCCAAGACATATTTCTCACTTCACTTTAATACTCCAAAAATATAAGACGAACACATTTCACAAGCTTGTTTACTTTTCACTTGTAAATATTTTTTTTTTTATATTGGTAGCGATAAAAAATATTAAACATAATTTATTTTTCCAAACAAGCTACGATATACCACCATATCTTGCACAAGCTTCTTTGGGATAAATCGTACTTGCAGTACAGTATCAGAAAATTTGGAACGAACATTTTTAACCCTAATATAAGGAGAGAACTTAAATTTTGTTTGAATTTCGGACTGGCACAACAAAAAGAATGCGCTATTAAGTTAATTTAAAAAGTAACAAAAAGAAATCAACATTTGAACGCGGTGGCAAAATTACCTATAGTTAGTATTTGTCAGTATAATTAGTTTTTTTACACGCATGTTTGAGAAAAGCACTATACAAGCCTTAGCTACAAATCAGCATAACCGGACTTTGTGTTGCGTGCCTCGGCTATTATTCGGCCCGCATACTCACGATCACCCGGTTATGCTGCGTTTGCGGGACGTGGCAGTAATGTACTATTAAAGTGAAATAATAAGGTAAAAAAATGTTTAGTAAGGTTATGAGAGAGTTTTTAATGTATTAAAATGTTTGGACAACTCCTTGTTCAACAGTCATTCTACATACTTATAAATCCCTTATAAAGGAACTGAAACGTATCAAATTATTTCTTACAATGTGTTATGTTCATAAGTTCGCTAAAAGTTATATCACATGTGATATGGGTTTAATATCAGTAAATCATGTAAACATAATTTTTAAAACTAAATTACACTGAAAAGACAAAAAATAACTTATTTGCAATCATATGATTTTCTATAAAGTTAAACATAATGAATAATATAATTACATTTCTTAGTGCCAAAGTATAGGGTTTATAAATATTATTATTAAATAAGTTTGACTATAGGGGGTATAAATAACAAAAGTTGAGAATTTTATTGTAAAATACGATTAAATGAACGAACTAGGGTGTTTGTTAATGTGTAATTATAATATTAATGTTGAATTGTACACTGAACCGCAACGACGGACAAGTTCAGCCATTTTAAATGTAATTTTGTTAACAAGAAAGCTAATACGAGGTTGTGAATCTATTATAAAGTCCGTAGTCGCGGTCCAATGTTTTTAAATTATACGTTAAATGCGAATAAAATGATCTATTTATTAAACAAAAAATTAAAATACCTGCCTGGGACCGGGTCATACTTAAAGGTACAAATTCAGAGATTTCATCTTTATCATTTTAATCTATACATTTGCTTTTCTATATACTCTACTATACTACATTTTAAACTATAACGTATACTACTAAAAAATATTATTAATTAATTAATATTTTTTTATTTTGCAAATTATTTATATTTATTTATTGTTATGCAAATCAATGAGCAATAGTTAAAAGTTCAAATAAAATTAACATCTATTGACAGCCAAATAAATAAAACTTTGGAATATTTATGACAAGTGACTTTATTTTATATGATATATATTTATTATTTCAAATAAAGTTTGTCATAAATCAGCTTATGTCTATTATTATTATTATATGTCGAAATATCTTTTTAAACTTAAAATTAATAATTAAATAAATGGAAATGGTAATATTTTAATTTAAATAATCATTTACACAAACCATACCATCTCATAAGTATAGTGCACAATGTAACCTGATGCTTTAATCATAAAACAGGTATTTTGGATTCACAAGTATACACTTTTAACTCTATTTCTAAAGATGTAGTCTTAAGACTAAAGCTAAATATTTATTTTCACCTCTACACTAATGTATGTTTTATATTCTTTCCTTAATAAAAAATCGGATATTTCAAATACCCAATTTATTGTACTCGTAACTATTGTTTAAAATAAAAAAAATTTGACATCACATTCATTTACCGTTTGACAAATACAGTATATTTTATTAGTATGTATTGAGTGACTAATGTTTTCCCTAATTATTAAAAATTAAACGACTAAATAATAGCACAATTTTTGTATTAAATAAGATGTTTTTAAAAACTTTATTATTTTTCTTGCTATTATTGTTTATTGAAACAAGTACTCTTAGAGTTATTAATTTCACTCATAATTTCATGCCTGTCAATCCGCATTGTGTTCCTGTGGCTAAAATAGATGAAATAAATAATGTATAATAATAATAATTACTATGACTGCAGTAAGGTTATTAAACTACAACAGTGTATAATGTAAGTTTTTAACGAAAAGCCCCTATGGAGGTTTTTATAATAGTGGACAAATTAAATACAAAGGTAAATTTGTAAAAATATTAAATCGGAACGGGTAAATATTTATTCGTTAAAATTGAATAACGTAAGTAGTACTCAATTTGTATAAAACTCAATAAATTAAAGCAATCTGATTTATATTAAATTTTGGTTTCATTTATCCCCCTTATTATCATCGTTACGAATCCCAATCAATTTTCTGTTTTTGTGGTACCCCCCCTGCATGTCAGGAAAATTTCGTTGTCGTGATGTTAATATTGACACTTTTATTCTAACATTTTCAATCAATAAAAAATAGGAGCTTCTTAAATGTAAAAAATGTTCTTCATTTCGGGATCTATGTGTCATTGACAACCACTTTATATCGTTGACTTCCTCAGGGATTTCGAAGATATTTTATATCCCTCGTGTCATCAGCTAGAGATATGTGCTGCAACAGGATAAACACCCGCCACACAGGAAATATAACTAGATTGCTCCTGACAGTTTTTCAATAAATAAGCTCACTTCTTTCCTGACCTTTAATAGGCGAATACTTAATGACGTTTCTATGAGGTATGGACAAAAATTGGTTGTGGTTACTGAATAGAAAAATCCAAACTGAAAGTTTAATTTAACATTTTAGATTTACGATTATTAATTTTAGTCAGGCACAAAGTAATTCTTGAAAGGGCCAAACCATTGAACTAAGGTGAAGTAATAGTTACTGTTCTTCAATAAGAAAAATTTCTACGGAATTAAGAAAGTATGAAATAAGAAATTAATTTAAAAAGAAATCTTAAAAATGCATAGGTACAACATGGTCAAGGTAGAGCTATAGTAGCATGCCTTTATACCGTGTGAGTATCTGAATTACCTATGAAATTATAATGGCCACTTATTCCTCGATGCGATTTCAAGTAGCTGATCAAATGTGCCACCTGTGTAAGCAATAGTTTTTTTTTTTTCTGAACTGACTTTGCAGTTGGCTGATGCAGCCATTACTGCTCCACCGGGCTTTTGGGGCGAGACTCTGAAGGAGTCTCAGCCCATATAGCGCCCAACGCTCAAGGGCTCCCCGCGGTTTTGGTCTAGCAGTCTAGGCGCTACAGGGAAACACAAGTAAATACAAACATTCCTTCCTTGTGGCATTGCCGAGTCTGGTAAAAAAGAAAGTTCCGCTTTATTGAAGAACTATAAACCTATCTTGCTTGGAGCCTGATTCTCGTGCTGATAGAGATAATTTCAAATTTGAGATACCTTTGTTCAATCGTTTTACTCATGGCTTGCCAATCGCGGTAACTGTTTAGGTATAGATAGACTAGTTTGAACTATTGTAGATATGTCGAAAAACATGACGGATGTTTAGAATCTCTCTATAAACATATGTATGTAGTACGATAGCGGTCGACATGCATCGAGTAGTGATATTAGTCGACGGCTAAATAGTTTTGATTTGGGGGGGGGGGGAGTGAGTGCTTTTAATCTCCGTTTTTTTTTAACATTCGGTAAATACACAATACGGACGGACGGACGGACAGCGGAGTCTTAATAATAAGGTTCCGCTAATTACCTTTTGGGTACAGAACCCTAAAAAATAAAGAGTGTCATAAAGAATTCTTCCTGTGACTACTCTTTGCTCTATGCACTAAAAAGGTAAAAATAATTATTTCAAGAAGTCAGAGCTAAATTACAGTTGGTGTCTATCTCTCTAACAGTTTATAACACTTGCACGACACCAACTTCGAACTGTTATTAGATCAGCAATCTCGAAATAATTTTTTTTTACCTTTTCTGTGCATCTTTTTAAAGTCGGTTTTTATTTGTTAAAAAAATATTTTCACTGTTATGAGATCTATTGGCTGATTTTTTCGTACACTAAAAAAATACCCAAATCCCTTCAATTGTGCCTATTAAAATTTAAAGAGTAACTCTTTTCTCTTTTGATTTCTTTAGGATCCCACCAATATACCCTAACCTGATGACCCTAAGTGTACCCTTTTAAACAAAAAAGAATTTTACGAATCAGTCTAGGTGACTTCGGGTAATCAAGGAATATACATATAAAAAGATTCCGACAAATTGATAAGCTCCTCCTTTTTAGGGTTCCGTAGCCAAATGGCAAAAAACGGAACTCTTATGGATTCGTCAAGTCTGTCCGAGCCACTTTTATCGGAAACTATAAGAACTATACCGTTGAAACTTGGTAAGTAGATGTATTCTGTGAACTGTCTTTGAAACCCAAATTTTTTTTTCATCAAATCCATACGTGTATGGATGTGCGGTATCTTTGGATAGGTCTTCAAAAATAATATTAAAGATTCCAATATATTTTTTTTCTAAACTGAATAATTGCGTCAGAGACACTTCCAAAGTGATAAAATGTGTGCCCCCCCCCCTGTAACTTCTAAATTAAGAGAATGCCATAACTAAAAAAAATATATATGTACATTACCATGCAAACTTCCACCGAAAATTGGTTTGAACGAGATCTAGTAAATAGTTTGTTTTAATACGTCATAAATTATAAACCGCAATTTACCTTTCATTTAATCAACTCAAATAAAAAATAAAAAAAAATCATTTAATTTTTATAGATAATGGTACGGAACCCTTCGTGCGCGAGTCCGACTCGCACTTGGCTGATATTTTGGAAGTCGGTTAAAAAATAAATAAATCAAAAAGTTTCTGGGTGACTTATGCATAAGGCGTACCAATCAGTTTTATGAGTTAGACGAGAACACGAGGAACATAGTATTTTCTCGCTGAGAAATATTGTGAATCACACGCACAATTAGTTTTTGCACAGAAGTATGAGTAGGTAAGTTAAAATATCCAGAGGTAACTTGTCAATAAAATCTGTTTGCGCGAGATGTTAGTATTTAATCCCGCTTTTTATAACTACTACTATTTTGTATTTTTATGTTCACCTAACTTATGGTAATGGCCTTTTGATGGTTTCTAAAAGTTTAACCATTCATATTATTCTTTCATTTACTTATTTCGAAAAAGGTTCACTTAAGGCTACTCCAAATAAAAAAAGAAATCGTTTCTAATTGAATTACGAAACGAAAACACCCAACATATGGTAATGGCCTTTTGATGGCTTCTAAAATTTTAATCATTTACATTTTTGTTAAATTAATTTATTTCGAAAAAAACGGGCACTTTAGGCTACTGCAAATAATAACAGAGAGCGTTTTTTTTTTGAATTACGACACATTCGCTTTTAAATTATTTTCTGTGAAAATAAAGATAGCCAGCGAACAATAAAAGTGAGAAATCCTATATTCAATTTAGTATACATAAAAGTATACAATTTAAGTGTAAAGCATCAATAGAATAATTATATTAATAAATTTTAGGGACAAGCAATATAAAATGTATAAAGAATAAGTTTACAAAAACCCTATTAGCTACAAATTCCCAAATTGAATATTAATTTTATTTTCCTTTCATCAAAATGATAGAACTTTCACATAAGCTTTCAACCACTTTTTTGCCATTTTAATCTATTCATGTCGTAGAGTCCTAAAAACAATTGTATTTGACTTAAACATGTTTAATCGATTATATGTCATTAATTGAGTTAAATATATTTTCTTCTTTGTTTTATTGTTCGATACCAATTGTGAAAATGGGTTGTCAATATTCATAAACACTTGAAAACTTCTCTGAAAATTTAATATCCCCTCCACCTCAGGTTTAGGATGAGCCTGGATCGTCAGTCAGTTTATCATATTCAAATGTAATTCGATTATTACAAAAAATAGATAAATTGAACTATCATAAAACAAATTTTAATTTCTAGCCCATCGTTATTATGATCAGAATACATAAAACGTACGCTCTTTGCGAGCTACTTTGTTGAATCACGAAGCAGTCAGTCCCAGACTGAATCAATATTTTCAATTAAGACCGAGGGGTGAGAGAAAACACAGGTACTCAGTGAAGATTTAATAATTGTACAATGTTATACATATTATAAATGTAATATTTTTAACCACAAAAGCTTTGTATGCTGTTACTATTCGTCTTAGTATTTATACATGCCATGTATAACAATACTATTTCAACTACAGTAGACTAGTTTTACCAAGGATTTTTTATATAAATTATGTTAATTTCAATATATAATGGACAACGGGTCGGTGGTGGCCCAAGGGTTTCGGTTTCACTTTGTGTTCTAAGTGCCAGACTTTCGAGCTCGGTGTTCATCAAGGAGTCTTTTTCATAATCTATCAAATACATTAATGATTCACACCACTAGCTTTTCGGGAAGGAAAACATCGTGAGGAAATCTGCTACAATCCACACTGGGCCTGTAGACTATGCCCCAAATCACCGTCAGTGAAGCCTTGCCCCAACTCTGGGGGCGTATGAGGCTGAAAAGGATGGAGAATTTACGTCAATTTTAAATATTCTGAGAAGGGGAATTCTTTTCTAAAAATAATTATTTATTAACATTCCTAACCCCACCGTGTACAATCTTGACTACCTTCTTGTAATTTGTCTGAAATTGGCAAAGAGGGTACATTATTTAGTCCCTGCTCTTTTATTTTATCGTTTATTAGGTTTTAATAGGTTAGTATTTATGACTCAGGGAATACCTACACCTATAAGAAGCCACCTCAGTTCAGACACACTGTATAAACAGCTGTGTTGGCGCGATGGGCTCACCACCTGTTACCCACGACAAAAGCGGTTTTTCCCTACATTATGACGTGGTTGTGTTTCCAGACACTGGGGAATATAAACCGTGAATTTATACAGAAAACATAAATTTATTTACCTTGTTATAATATTTATCTCTCTCCGTAGTAAAAACTTACATGTCAGAGAAAGAGGCATGACCATTGCCCACGGCACCAATTCGTATTAGGGCCCTATGTAAACGGAGATCTAAATTTACACCGTGAGCTGTTGAAAGGCTCGCAAGGAATAAAAATACGTTAGGTACTCCCCGGAGCTCAAGCTGTTACAGAGCCCAATAGTTGTACACACAGAAAAATTTAAAAACCTATTTTGCTGCTATTGCTAGAATGGATAAAAAAATGATTCAGAATTAAATAAAAGTAAAAATATTAAACTAACCACCAACGTCAACCCAAGTATCATTATAACTCATTCAGTTCACACACACACAAACAACACCGACAAACATATACACAGTTAATATGAACGCACCACAAAGCTCACCGCTCGATTTCACAAATTAAGTAACACAATACGTGACATAATAAATAACGGCACTTGCGAGCAAATTGTGAGCTAGACTCGCATTATTACGTATTAAAATCATTAATCATGAACGACGCAGTAACTTCGTTGTGATATTTTAGTGTTAATTTATTCCTAATTATATCTCCAGCAATTCTGAATCGATACAGTATTTTTATAAGTATTTATTTTTCAGAGGGTCTCGTTTATGCAACAGGTTGCGTTTGGATTTAACAATTAAATGCAACTCATATATAGTTTGCATTGTTTAAAGAAACCTTTGACAAATGTGGAAAAAATTCATCGTACAATTTATTAGGACGGCTACACTAACTAGGAATTTTAAAATCTTTTAAACCCTAATTTTATATATAACTAAACAGTATTGTTTTATTCTTAATTTCTGACTTTGGGTGTTTGGTCGCTAGTGTCGTTTTAAGTTCAGACTATTTTAATATTGCAACTACAGTTTTGATTTTTGACCGCCGGGTCAAAAAAGTTTGTTGCACTTTATTCACGCGTTTGTTTGTTGAACTTGGTACAAAAATAGCTGAATTAGAGTAAAGAATGTTCAAAAATGATATAGGATTCAGAAGAATCTAGATTCTCTATGGTTTTTTAAGGTAATAACTGAAGTCAATTTCGTCATACTTTTAATATAACATTTCAAATTCTAAGCGGAACGAAGCCGCAGATGCCAAAAATTGTTATGTAGTATTCAAAAATATTATTTAACCTTTCATTAAAAAAATCGTAACAGTGACTCGCAGTAGGGATACAAAGCGCCATCATTTGCAAATTGTGCTCGTCATGTCGGCAAAATAAATTGACGCGTGAAAAACGACGGCTAATTCATAAAAACGGCCTTTTGTATATTTTACTAAAAAGCAAATTTTCGTAAGTATTTAAAAATATTTTTATTTAATCTAAATGAAAGAATACACGTTTATGACTATCTGTAACTGGAAATTTCTAAACATGTCTAAAAAATTAGTAAATAACTGAAACCGCTAATGTCATACATTATAAATGAAAACTGATACTTATCACAAGTAAATTCAAATCAAAACACAATGCGTCGCTTAAGTTTTAACATCGTATACAAGTTAAAGTTCGCAATTTTACGGGAGAGCGAGCTTGATGTAAACTTAAAATTTAATGTATTATTGGTGTCCTATCAATTTTATGAAAACATTAAATTTTTATTGATAAATACTTTGCGGAAATTTATTATTATGATAAAATATTATTACTTGCAAATCCGCTAAAAACAATTCAGTAGCACTCACGTACAGAAGTACACCATCCACATGTGTAGGAGTACACCTCCCTCCCTCCCTCCTTATGTGGACGATGCCAACTTCACTATAACACTACACCACTAAATTTAGTGTCAAATATCATTATTATCAATTTTCAATTTTCACAGGAGACGTATTTCTGTTGCCGCTATAACAACAAATACTAAAAAACAGAATAAAATTAATATTTTAGGAGGCTCCCATACAACAAACGTGATTTTTTGTCGTTTTTAGAGATAATGGTACGGAACCCTTTGTGCGCGAGTCCGACTTTGTTAAAATTTGAGTTTCTACAAAAATCGTCTAACGAATGCACGGAAAAAACTAAACCATAAAGCGTTCTGTTTCTTCTGGTGTTTGGGAACGGAATCCTAAAATCGTTTAACGGGAGAATGGACAGCTATGAAGAAACTACAAAAGGTTTAGTTTTACCAATTGGCTGCGGAATGACAAAACTTAAGCACTCGGTTCGACATATTTACGATACAATAATGGTTTGGTTTTCAGCACCCGGCTACGGAACATGTTTATTAATATATTTTTTCATTTATATACGTAAAGCTACATAAAGTCAAATGGATGGGTTGATGGGCAAGCCAACATGACATGTTTTACCGTAGGCATAACCGAACCCTACCAAAAGAACTGCCTAAATCAGTTTTATGCAATACTAAACATATGTAGATCATCTAGTTAACTATGGATACCACTACAAATGATGGAATTGAAAATTTTTTTTAGTGTTACTCTAGTTTTTACCGACAAAATCAATTCACAAAAAACAAAGTTATGTGACCACATACGTGGGACACTCAGAAAGTTTTGAGAAATTAAAAAACTAACTTCTATGGATGAAAAATTTTAGTTAAATCTTTTCAAAGAACTCTCCACTAGCCTGTATACAAAGTTTTATGCGTCTGAAACAATTTTTGAAACACATTTTTTCCAGTCCGTCGCAGACACCTCTTCCACGGCCTTCTCGAATGCTGCTAGCGCGTCTTCCGGCGATGAAAACTGTATCCCTTTCGGTCGCTTGTGGCTCATTGCAGATAAAACTCCTGGCAGGCATTTTGTGGTATACCATTCGGCGTTGATGCTCTTGGTCTCGTTATGGAATTGAAACCAGATACCCCTTCAAAGTGAAAAAACTAGCGATCAAAATTTTCACTGCGCTTCTCGATCGCTTCACTTTCGAAGGCGTTGGTTCGTTTTGAAACAGCTAAACTGTCGACTAATGCTTTGTTTCTGGATCGTATTGATAAATGAAACGAGCCTGCACAACTCCACACGGGCCTGCTTCTGAGCTTCGGTTAGGATGTGCCTCCACCCAGCGCGAAACTATCCTCCTCACGGACAGGTGCTCGTGTAGAATCTTGTGAACGCTTCCCGAACCAATGTGCATACACGCTGAATCTCTTCGTATGTAATTCGTCTGTTTACTAGAATTATTTTTTTTACTGCTAGCATACTTTCTTCCGTGACAGCCGTTGTAGGATGACCACTCCTTTGTTCATCGCCCAAAGTAAGACGACCGCGCTTGAACTCGCCATGCCAACGGTAGATGGTTACATTAGAAGGTCCTTCATCCATAAAAGTCATTTGAAGTCGATCAAATTACTCATCAGGTTTTAGGCCACATTTAAAATTGTAGAAAGTCATCGCGCGATAATGTTCTCGATGCAGATCCATTTTTAGGGTTCTGAACCCAGAGGATAATTCGCGGAACCCTGTTACTAAGACTTCCAGGCTGTATCTCATGAACCGTGATAGCTAAATAGTTAAAATTTTCACAGAAGATGTATATTTGTCGGCGCTTTAACAACAAATACTAAAAAATAGAATAAAATAAATATTTAAGGGGGCTCCCATACAACAAACGTGATTGTTTTGCTCGATTTGCTCGATATTGATAACGGCGACAGATAGACGTTTAAAATATTCACAGAATATTTAGTTATATAGTCACTTTAAAAATAAATAATTAAATTAAAATAAAAAAATATTTAAGGGGGGCTCCCAAATAACAAACGTGATTTTTTTGCCGTTTTTATAGATAATGGTACGGAACCCTTCGTGCGCGAGTGCAACTCGCACTTGGCCGATTTTCAAATGAGACGCGATAATTTATTTTTGCTCTAAAAAAATGTGGAGCGAAATTCGAAATTCGAACAATGGTATTTTTACTTTTAAATAACCAAATTTTTCGAAATAATTTCAAGTGGCCAGTGCCTAATACATAAAAACTTTTTTTCGCAAAACTTTCTGCGTGGCCTGGTACATAAAAAACAAACACGTCGAAGAATTGATAACGTCCTCCTTTTTGTGAAGTCCTCCTTTTATGCAGCTCAAGTGGCAAACAAGCTTGCGGTCCACCTGATGGTAAGCGGTTGGCGCAACCTATTTGCCTAAATTGTATCGGTCGTACAAAGTGCAAGTATAATTGTTGTATAAACATAGGTATATGTCATTATTTTTGAGAATTAAAATAGCATTTATAAATAAAATAGACTTTCGCGTTCAAGCATATTAATATCTACTAAAAGATTTACACTCATCTTTCTTCTAAGTTATGTTAACAGACAACTGGTAGAATGTCAGAAGTAAAGAAAATTTATCGAAAATACAAGCCCTTGTATGAAATAGTGTTAGCTTCGAAAAAAATCAGTAAAAAACTGACAGCAGTAAAGTTAACCAATCTATACATAGCATAAAACAAAGTCGCTTCCCGCGTTCTGTAGCGATGTACTCTTAGATCTTTTAAACTACGCAACGGATTTTAATTTGTAAAATTTTTTTTTTTTGCATAAATAGGTACAGTGATTTAAGAGGATGGTTTATGGGTATAGTTTAATATTTTTTTGTGTTAATTTGTTGAAATATGACAATAATTGTTCAGGATGTCGGAAAGATCATGTCAAGCGAGCTTTACAGTGCGTGCGCTGTCTAAGAGTTCCATAAATTTCTAACAGATGGCGATGTAAGTTAGTTTATCGACATAATCATTTCCGGATTGGGTAAAGTATCTAATGAGAATCGTGCGGGTGTAGCTGTGGGTAATATATACTCTACCCCTCGCTACAGAGTATCAACTTTAAGGGCAGAACAACGTCTGATGGGTTAGCTAGTAATTAATTAATGAAGGTTTGTCTGTTTGTTGTTACCAATTTTTTTTCCTGTCAAGAATTTACAAAGGAATATTTCTATTCGCGTGTACACGTATTGCATCTCGCACGCGGATATATATCGCATGCCTCCCTTACACACGGGAGGTTCCCTCTGTTTGTTTCAACGCATAAGGAACAAACTCGTTAACACTATAAGTACTGACTTTTGGCACCAGGGTAGCTAGAGGGGAAAAAAGTAGTTGGGATACTCCTGACTCAGAATATGTAATTATATTTTTTCGGATAAAAACGCGGGGCTCATTTACGTCTTAAATGATCAGGAATATCACTTGATTGTGTTCACACGTCTTGACGTAGATTTAACCAAAAGAAGTATTTTGTTCTACGGGCCAAAGGGAAAGGAAACTATTTGTTAACTTTACAACAGAAGAAGAGAGATACAACAATTTTTTGCTGAAGCAAAATTAGATTTACATTAAGGTTAATCAAGGGGGTTTCCGAATTCGAAAACCGAAATTTGCGTGGGCGAAGGCGTAGGAAAAAACTTGTATTTGTTAAACAATAATGATAAATTGAACTTATTTTTCAACAGCACTTTGTAACCATCACTTTCGAGATCCAAATCCACCAACATATTTTTAAGGGTTTATGGTGATTCTACAAACAGAACAACATCATCGCCAAATATGAATTTAGTTACTTACTTACACGGGCTTGCACTATTATTAATCCTGAATTGGTCCAATGGATATTGTGCTGTTAAAAGTGAAGGTGATGATACCTTGTCGTACGCCTCTTTTGATACTAATTTCTTGACTCTCTTTGTATAGTTAGATCATTGCATTTTTTTTAACTCGAAATGTTGAATTTAGGTTACTTTTATAACGGAAAGCTCTACTTACAAAACGCTAAATTCGTCTAGTATATAAAGGGTACAGCAGGGGTTATGTAAACAAAGCCGTTATTTTAAAGTTCAGCTTATAAAAAATGCTGTTAAACTTTCACGTGTTTCAGCATTTATAAAAAAATCGACTGACGCCTACGATAGAAAAAGTTAAAATACCGAAGTAACACTATGAGAAACCAGCTAGCAAAAAACAGAAAGATCTCCGTTAATACTTAATAAAAAAAAATAAGCATATGCCCGAAAATTGCGTTTGTTAGGAGAAATAAGATATAAAAATTATTTTTTACGCAAAGGCAAGAAATATAGCATTTCAGAATAAGTAAACTGTGTTGAGACCACATCACATTGTGCTCTGGCACAAAAAATCCAGCGCTGCGAGTAAGCGGCAAATTGAAATATCTTGCAAAGGATCCGATACTGGTTCTGAGTTTAAAGAAAATGAATTAAGTAGAGTGGAATACGTTAGCGAAGCCGCAGGCTAACGTTTCCTCAGTCTAGTTATTGCTATGTTAGGTATAATAAAAGTGTTCCATGTCACTTGAAAATAAAATAATCTCTGCCATCTTTCATACATTTGTCTAATATTCTAATATTCTTACCTTGCGCTTCAGTGTCAGCCTCATAAAAATTTATGTCCGTTGGAATTCCTAAACAGTATGCAGAGTAAAATTTGTAAATCCATGATATGCTCTATTTATATACAAACTTGATCTCAGTCAGTTAACCAGTTATACATAATTGAGTTACAAATATGTAAACATTGATACAAATCAGCACATGTTGTTAGTTAGATGCAATTATTTGGATATACAAGGAACTCCTTAAGTTTTGTCATGTTTGTCTGTCTGTCTGTCTGCGCGTGGCATGAACGACTCGCACTTCGCCGTTTATTTCGAAATCAATACACCACTTCAAAAAGATTGCAATAAAATATAGATTCTGGTTTTTATCTTAGACATCAAAAATAAAGCATAAAGGTTATAAATATTACAGAAAATAGTCAATTATTTTTGATGAGTAAAGGCTACGTACTTAATAATATTATTTAATAAGCTTAGATGTACTTATATATTTAACATTCAGTTTTAAAATTTGTAGTATATTTTGTCAATAATGACAGGTACAATCTTATCCTAATGAAAATATGAGGCGACTTGACTTACTTCCATAGGTGTTGTTTTGTACCTAAATGGACCTCGTCTGTCTGTCCTATTTCTTCTAAGGGGACCTAAGGGAGCCCTAAATTACAGCTTAAACTGAGAGAGGACATAAAAGCTAGGGACAAGATCTAGCTTAAAGTATTATAATACAAATAGAAACAACTTGCACGACCTTAAGTAAGTAGGTATGATCCTTCCCTGGCGCTCTCAACATGCAAAACAAAACACTCTTAAACACTTTTAATTTTATAAAAGCTAACGCAATTACACTAACAAGCCTGTTACTTAAGTTTTAATTAAATGTACCTAAATAAATTTCTGAGAAAAAATATGTTATTTTTAATTTGTGTAGACTAAATACAACCACAAAGTGTGTTACCAGAAACAACAGGTTGCGGTTCGAACCTAGGCGCGGCCCCGAAAGAAACGGTACAAAACATATATGCTGACTAGTTTAGCAGCTATAGGATTTTTCAAACGTACATACATGCACACACATATATTATGGTCCCATTATTACATCACCTTTTGCCTTCATCGCAGTCGGTTAATGAGACAGACAGATAAATTCAAAAGCTCGCTTTAATCCAGGTGGTACTTTAATCGAGTGCAAAAGCAATAAAAGCTTTCTAACTAGGTTAGAAAGCTTTAGGCTCTGCAAGTTCTTAAAAACAATACGATAACACAATTTATTGTTAAAAGTTGTAAAACAATATATATATATATATCAAGCTCTGACATTGTCTAACTCATTTCACTCCCAAAGTTCTTTAGCCTTATAAATACTTCGTTTTGAATACACTTTTCATCACACTTACTTTTAAATAGTGTCATTACGTGCAGGTAAAGCGGGTGCTAAGACCTTGATTACTCCCACTTCTTTGTATATTTTACTTTTCTCAAAGAAAGCAGGCGTTCATAGAACTCTCGGGTGGTAATGACGCGCCTACCTATTCTATCAAGTATGTATGAGAACTTTTTGTTTCAGATATGATCTACGTTCGCACTGCAAACCAGCAATTACAAGTTTTAACTTCAGCCGAAAATGTTTATAAATTCTTTATATATCTAGTGCCATCTGGCAGTGGCGTTGTTTCAATTGTATTTTGTTGACTTTATTGTAACATGGGCGGAACGGAAATTACAAACTCGAAGCATAAAAGTTTCTAAATAGCCTCTCGTTAGTATATTTCTCCATTACCCTTAATACATAATGTACTGTTTATTAATCACTCGTCAGTTTCAGGATCTCTATTTTAAATCATAGGTTATATTTTAATCTGATCTTATTTTTAGTTAGAAAAAGGAGGCTTCGGCCATGATACACCGTGCTGACCCAGTGTTGATTAGTGGGTGTTGTCGAGTTAGTAGCCATTCGACTCTCAGAATTTTATAAGCCTTTAACGTAAAGACTACTAATATATGTATGATAACAGCCAGGACCGACGAATTAACGTGCCAACAAGAGGACAGACAGGCTCAGAAAAATGTGTCGCTACAGTCTCTCATGATCCAATGACTGAACGTGCCCAACGTTGATTAACTACGAATATATTTTCCGGTAGACTAATGTCACTGGGCTACGACCTCCTCCGATAAATGAATAATAATAATAAAAAATCGGCCAAGTGCGAGTCGGACCATTATCTATAAAAACCTGGTAAGTGGGGTGCCTTAAATATTTATTTTATTTCAATTTAATTATTTATTTTTAAAGTGACTATATAACTAAATATTCTGTGAGCAATTTTAAGCGTCTACCTGTTGCCGTTATCAATATCGAGCAAAAACGAGCAAAAAATCACGTTTGTGGTATGGGAGCCCCCTTAAATATTAATTTTATTCTGTTTTTTAGTTTATTTGTTGTTATAGCGGCAACAAAAATACATCTTCTGTGAAAATTTCAACTGTCTAACTATCATGGTTCATGAGATACAGCCTGGTGACAGACGAACGGACGGACGGACAGTGGAGTCTTCGTAATAGGGTTCCGCTAATTACCCTTTGAGTAGCGATGTTATTTCTCTATGGTTAACTTTATAGTGGTTGAGCTTGCGGTCACCGTGGCCTATGGACGCTTGCAACACCAGAAGTATCACTCGCGCGTTGCCGACCCTAATGCAAAGACCATGTGCAATCCGCCTTTTGTTGCCTGGTTTTGGTGGGGTTCTGGATGTGTGGGGGTGTGGCGCACGAGTACGTACGTGTATGTGTGTGTATATATATTTGGATAGATATTGTGTACTTGATGGCTTGGTTCCTGCATGACTGATTGGTAACAGGTGTACATCCGGGAGTTTCTTGTCACTTCTTCTCCCCTTAGGCTAGTTTCCGAAGTGATGGTGGTTTAAATGATGTGCATTTGTTGCCGGGCTGTTGTGTAGGGGCTGGGCCACTTTCGGGTGTGCGACGTGTGTTTGAATGTGTGTGTGCATATATGTATGCTCTGCCGCTATCGGGAGGATTGAATCAGATTGGATATTTATATTTATATATATGGTTTAAAATATGTCTGTTTGTGTGTATGTATATACATATATATATGTACGTCTGCTGTGTAATATTATATGTTATATGAATATAGTACAATCGAAGTTTTATTGGAGTTGCTTGAGTGTGTCATGCTCTCTCAAAGTGTCTCTGCGGTGGTGGCATGTGCGTCGGGTCGTTACGTTCCCTAGAACATGGTTGAGCGAAGCGATGGCTGATTAATGTGTCATACCTATGAACGAGTGCCGCCTGTGGAGGCTGGTCTGCTCTTGCAAACTTCTTACAAACTCCTTTGTATTCTTAGTATATATATTTATATGTATATGTACGTCTGCTCTGTAATATCATATGTTAAATATTTTTTTTTTCTCTAGAGTTACTTTAAATCCCGTCACAGAGTAATTGAAGACTTTTAACGTATCACATGGTGCCCCCCCCTACGAAAAACAATAGGCAATTAAAATAGTACCTAAATTTTGATTGTTTTTTAAATCAAACTATTTACATTGTAAATCTTGTTTATTAAGAGTTTTAATACAAAACATGTATTTATTAGTTGATACACTATAATTTTATGTTTCTCTTTGTACTATTGGACGCACGCAATAAAACAGTATTGTAATTGGTTTGTAAAGCTAGTTGTAGTTAATTTACTTGAAGATTTGAAAGTGTTCTTAGTAACCCATTTGAATAAAAAGATTTTGATTTTGGTACGGAACCCTAAACAGTAGATCCTCTTATACAAAAGTAATAAGTCACACCTCCAGTTATGGAAATATTTGATTTATGTAACAAAGAAAAAAAAAGGATTGTTAATCATTAGCCACTGAATAAATTAGATGTATACGAAACCTATTTTTTTTACCTCAAAGAAGGTAATAGCTAATGGTCGTTTTTCCTTGTCACGACCAGATTGATTAATAGGTAATCAGTGCGGAGGTGATTTGCGAGCGGGACGCGTTTTTGTTAGAAATGATGAAAGAAGAGCACAGTGACTACTAATCTCGTGGTTGGATTCTGACCTACTTTTTGTAGTAATTAACATTGTTTGTAAATAGGTACTTGAATATATTAATTTTATTGTCTACCAAATACAGTTAATATTTTAGCTAAAAGTCTTTTTTAACACACTTTAAAACCTAGGGCTTGGAATAAAATATTTTGTATTGTGGCATGTATAGTAGTCAGAGCCAAAGAGAATATAATACTACGTGTCAGAGCTACAATAATGATGTTTATCTACTCTCATATCGTAAAATGCGAATTATAAACTTCAAAACAAATTTATATTACAAACACCATGCCAAAATTTAAAAATAGAAACATATTATAACACGATTTCTCTGAAAAAATAATTTTATAATACAATCAATACGATACAGGAGAAAAATCCAACCAATCAGATTCCCTAATTTTTTAATGGGTGGTCCGCCCGCTAAAGCGCATGCGCGGCGATGTGCAGGGTTTAGGCGCTATTCATACCTTGTGTTGTTCTGAATTTTGTTGGTTTATTTTTATTTTTGCTCATAAATGTCCGATAATAGTGTATGTGTAGTAAATTAAACTCCGCCCGATATTTGAGATGTGGCGAAAAAAATATATGATAAATGCTATCACGACTTTATGGCATGGAAAATGCAAAATAAGGCTACATCGTTTTCGGAAACTATTTCTTACTCTTTGATGGTTTATTTGTAGAAAAAGTAGTGTATGAAACTGCACATAATTAGGTATTTAAATACATTAAAACACACACCCGTGTTTAAAACTCTTCATTATCCAACAGTTTCATAAACTAGTTTTACGGTTTTGGTAATTATAGTTTCGTTTGCAGCGCGTGTAAAATAAAATATAAGCCCACTTCATCTTAATTGCTGTTTGAAATATACCTAGTTGCGTTAAAATGAACTAAATAAATGTTGAGAGTAATGTTTTTATTAAGTAAAGTAAAAAACATTAGTGTGTAATTATCAATAAATTATCCGCCTATAAAACACCTACGTAATATGTCACTTTTTGAGCAACCGTGTTAAAAAAATGGGTATAATCGCGCCACGTAAGTTGAACCATGCGCAGTAACACATTTTTGGGTCCGTTAAGGTGGGGAATGCGGTGCGACGTGAAGGGCAGCGCGGAACCATAGCAACACAGGCCCTCGGGTACAAACAACCACTTAAGTTTTAAAAGTCAGAATTTTTGGCTCAAGTTTATGCCAATTCAAATAATGTAGAAGTGCCTTGGTAACGATCAATAAGTGACAGTAATTAAAAAACATTTGTGCCAGACAGTAAGTACTTAGCTACATAATAAGTTAGAAAAACCGACCCTTCAAAAATCCAATAACTTCTTTCTTGAAGAACCCCATACTGTACTGTAGTCCTTAGAGAAAACCTTGGCAGGGAGCTCATTCCACTACCCAAGCGTTCGCGGGAGAAAGTTTCTCTGAAACCACACTGTACGCGACCATTTCGGTTCTACAGTATGAGAATGAATTCCCTGCCTATGGCGAGCGATGCGATGGCAGAAAGTAGCAGTGGGCATCATTTCAAACAATTCCTCGGAACATATCCCATTGTACAAGCGGTAGAATACACACAGGGAGGCAAAGTCTCTCCTCAGACTTAAAGGTTCGATACGGCAAGTGAGTTTGGGATCGCCGACTATTCTCACAGCCCGTCGTTGAACCGAGTCAAAAGGTCCAAGCTGGTATCCGGGTGCACCCGCCCAGAGATGGCAGCAGTACTCCATATGGGGCCGAACCTGCGACTTGTAAAGCAGCATCCTCTGCCCCGACGTGAAGCACAGCCTCGCTCTGTTGAGTACACCTAGTTTTTTGGACGCCAGCTTCACCTTATCTTGTAAATGATCTCGGAACTGAACATCGCTGGAGATGTCGACACCAAGGATCCCAATGCTCTTGGAGATGGAAAGGGGAGTGTTCTAGAACTGTGGGACTACAGAGAATGGGGTTTCCTTAACGGTGAACGTGCACACTTGTGTCTTTGTAGGGTTGAATCGGACCAAGTTTACCCGTCCCCAGTCAGAGACCTTGGATTTGAGACACAAGTTCTCCGCGGTTTTCCTCCACAGCAGAACGAGGGATGTTTGCACGACCCGTGTAATAAGTGTCTCCAGTACTGTCATCTGCATAGCAATGTATGTTGTTGATGGATAACATGTCATTGATATGCAGTAGACAGAGCGTAGGAGACAGCACAGAGCCTTGCGGGGCACCAGCAATAATGTTCATGCTATCAGAGCAACTACCGTCAACTACGTGTGGTACTAGAATTGCCAAAGGTCGGCACAAGTAATACGGTTGCTGGCACGGCGAGCGGAAGGGCCTCTGATCCCCCTCTGTTGTAGTAGCCGGGTTCACTCCTGTCTCCGACTACTACTTCAGAGACATTACACAGGCTGGCGGATCACCCTCCCAGGGCGGAGATTAAGTGATCCCTGGGTTCGGGAACCCGTTCAACCTGCGGGCGGCCAGCGGTCAGCCGTTTCATCAGGTCTCCCTCACCGCTGGACCGGCACGCCGCGTCTACGCCGAGCAATGACAGCAACAAGCACCGCTGGTCCTCCGCTGTCCGCGCAGCTAATCCTTAAAGAGCTCTGGCAACCTTACTCACCGCCAGGAACACAACACTACTCAAAATTAGTGTTATTATGGCCGCGGTTTTCTGTATGGTGGAGGTACTTCCCCAGTTCGGGCCGCTCATTGGAGCAAGTACTCGCTATGCCCCGCTTTATTTCAAACCAACAAATAAATTGTTCGGGTGACTTATTCGAGCGAGTACTTGCAGTGCCCTACTACTAAAAATCAAGGCAAATATATCCTTACTACAGAACAGCCAAAACTATTATCATTCATAAAGGTTCGCTTGCGCCGCCATTAAATATTTTTTATTTACTGTTCGTAAAAAGCGTATTGCGAAAATTTTATTGAAACAAGTCATAAGTTATTTTAAGAACGATTTGTAATGTTTCTAGAGTGAATATGCGAGTTGTTAATAGCATATTTGCTATATGTGGCAAATTGGCACTTTATTTGATTATATACTTTCATTTATGTTATCGGCAGGGAATTCATCCTCACAAATTATAGAACCTAAATGGTACCGTACAGTGCGGTTTCAGAGAAACTTCCTCTCACGAACGGTATTAGTTGTGGAACGAGCTCAAGGTTTCTCTATAAGGACTACAGTATGGGGTTCTTCATGAAATAGTTTATTAGATATTGGAAAGGTCGGCAACGAGTGAGGTGTTGCAAGCGTCCATAGGCTGTGGTGACCGCTTACCACCAGCGGACTGCAAGCTTGTTTGCCATCTTAGTGGTATAAAAAAAGTGGCCGTTTTTATCCAAAATGCTATTCTACAACTCAGCTATATATTATAGGAACAATATAAAATGTTCTAAGCATAGTTTATACCTAGTTCTATATTTTGTTCAATCCATTTTTTTAAATACGCTTTTTACGGACATAAAATAAAAAATCGGCCAAGTGCGAGTCGGACTCGTGCACGAAGGGTTCCGTATTATCTATAAAAACGGCAAAAAAACACGTTCGTTGTATAGCAGCCCCCTTAAATATTTATTTTATTCTGTTTTTTAGTATTTGCTGTTATAGCGGCAACAGAAATACATCATCAACCCTAAAAATTCCCAATGGTGGCGCTAGTGGACTGCAGGGATGGCCTTAAAAATACTGTACAGAAAAAAGGCACGGTAGTAGGGACCAAAATACTAACTTCTATGCGCTTTTAAATAAAAACAGGGTTGCTTTTCGTGCTTGCAAAGACAGCAAACTCACTCGTAAAGTAAAGAGTTATTTTTATTGATTTATTATAATTTTTACTTTAAATTGTGACATCTAATGCAATTTTATAGCAACTAATAATCTGCTACCAATAAAGTGCCGGGAATCTAGCAGTGTGCTCAAACATTATTCTCGGTTAATGTTTTATCGGTTTATGTTGAAGAATGTGCAAAAAAACTTAAACGGTTACGGTTGGTCTCAAATGTCTCGTTACTGAATGCTTAGCAATTAAATTAATTTCGTAATAAATTGACAAATAGTACATTGTTCACCAAGGGGTGAAAGTGACTGATTACCGACGAGGGTGTAGTTTGAGGCCCAAAGCGGAGCTGAGGGCCTTAAAACACACGAGGTGGGAATCGTCTTTCATCCCGAGTGATACATAGTGTTTTACACTACAAATGCGAGGATGATAAAATATAATTAATTAAAGGGCTAACATAAGTGAAAGTGGCGCCCTCACTACAATTTTTTAATGTCCATTAAATACAAACTCATTTCCAAAAAAGTGATCAAATTAAAAGTTTTCTGTACAAGTAAGTAATTTTTAGAAAGTTTTATTTGCTAGATATCATTGACGTGCAGGCTGGAAAGTTCATTTATGCTAAAAGTGGCCACACTACAAATGTATAATATATAGCGACTAAAACTTTCTAAAAATAGCTTACTTGTACTTTAAACTTTTAATTTGAGCACTTTTTCAAAATTCCTTATGTGATGAATATATATTGAAAAATCTAATGGGGGCGCCACTTTCACTTATGTTAGCACCTTAAAGTTTTAATTTACTTAACAAATATTAATTCACTTTTATAAACATAGATGGCGCTGTACCGAATAATTACAAGCTATGGTTATGTTTTCTGTTGTTTATTAATAGTGAGTTATTTTTTTCAAACTGTGAATCGATTAATTGTGCAATCCACAACGTATCGTCCCCCCGATCGACCCGGTCGCGGTCGTACAACTATTTTTAGGCGGCCTCGGCACGTACTAACGTCCCCAGATGACGATCTCGCTGTCCGGATAGCGAGATTAGTCTCTACGACCTCCCCGAATAGGGCCTCCCTCCAAACACGACGCTGACGTCCCCGGGTTCGTCGGCGCCCACAAGGATACACTAGGTATCAAAGAGTGCCGGGGCGCTTCTCGCCCCCACTCAATCGCAACCGCACCCGCGTAACGGGGAACTCCCCTCCTGGCGGTGACTCACCTTCGGGTTCGAGACTCACGCCGGTCGAAGGGACGCCCCCGAGAGCGACAACCCAAGCCGAGGCTTCCCCCGCGGGGAGCCCTTGAGCGTTGGGCGCTATATGGGCTGAGGCTCCTCCAGAGTCTCGCCCCAAAAGTCCGGTGAAGCAGTAATGGCTGCAACAGCCAACTGCATAGTCAGCTCAGAAAAAAAAAAAAAAATCAAAGTGAAATTTGTTCGCTTTTAAATTCACAGATGGAACTGTACCAAATAAAAACATGCTTTTTAATTGTTTTGTCAGCTTTTAAATATAAAGTGCTCTTTCACTCTCTTCCCTCTAAACGGGCAAGAAAGTAATAATCTCTCCAAATACGTACTTTCAACTCTATTTTTGACAATGCATTAAGGTTCTTTCAGAGCATGAGTAGTGTAAACTTATTTTCCTTAATATTATGTGTTTTATTTAATCAGCCGTTGTCGTAAGATCTTATATGCAACTGCATGAAATTAGTATTTAAATACTCGTACATTTCATTAACTCCTACTCTTCTACGCCATGATAAGACATGTAATACCTAACTTTCTTCGACACCATTCTCCAAACACCTTGCCTCAATATTACAATGGTTTAAATGTAATCTGAAAATTTAATTTGAGAAATAAACAAAATTTAGAAATTTGTTCACTCCACTAACAAAATTCAGTAATTTCAATTAAAGTTTTAAATATTCGAATCCCATTATCAGTAAAGTTATTTTGTTTGATGAGCTTTAAAAGATTTATTAAAAAAAAATACAAGTGTTGCAAATAGTTGAGATGACAAAACTCTGAAGCATAAATAAAGATATACTATTTATACGTAGATTTCTGGATTCTATTCGAATGAAATAATTCAGTTCCGACACTTTCATGTTGTGTTAGTATTTTCAGATGTTACACTTTTTCATCGTTCATCGAGTTTCGAGTTCATTTCAAATGTTCTATATACGTTTTAAGAGGTTTTCTGATCCACTATTCAAAAATGTGCTTCTACAGAAATATTTAACCAGTTATAAGCTATTTTATGAACGTTTGGTACTGTTTCTAGGATAAAACTGCTAGTTGTAGATAGAACTTAAGCTAAAAGTAGACATTTTGAGAAGATAGCTTTTTACAGCTTGCAGATTTATTCTTCAAACATACACAACACAATATAAATTTTTAAAATAGCTTATAACTGGTTACATATTTCTGTAGACGCACATTTTTGAAGTTCGCTTTGCGTAAAATAAAAAAATCAATTGGCGGCGCTAGTTAGCACAGGTAACGCTCTTGGTTGTGTATCTTTTTAGAAACATACCTCTAATGGTGATACACATCTAACAAAATAATTTCAACATATCAACACACATCATTGCATGCAATATTTAGAAGTTGTAGCTCGATTTAATATAGAATTGTCCTTTACTTAACTGAGATAAATAGACTGAAGACCTTGGGTTTAGCAGCCTTCTTTAGAGTCTCGCCCAAGATTTACTTGGCATCCTCCGAAGTAATGTTCGTTGCTACCCCAAATCTGTCGGTACCTAATATACAATTCCCTCGTAAAATCTTACTATCCGTATCTTATACAAGTATGGGGATCTTATTTTCATTGTTCAAATTAAGGAATAGGTAGTTGTTATCACTGCAGTTACTGTCGAACGTCAAAAGTTTGAAAATACGAACAGACTTTTTGGATTTACGTATTAACACGTAATATAATGAGTTACATAGTCATAAATTATGTGTTTAAATCTAAAGTTGTTATTAAATATTATAATCATTAATTTAAATTAATTTAAAACCAAATATCATTTTTAAACCAAAAAAAATACGATAAAATAAAATAAAAATACAGGATTGATTTCTCGGTTGGCCAGAATGATAGTAGGTAGTTATAAACTGATTAGAACCATCTGTATATATATTTTTTTCTTCTGATATTTTGGGTTCACTCGGTCATAGTAATTTTGATTGAAATCAGCTGTTACGGGGCTGTCACTGCACCGTTTTTTTTCGCTTATTGTTGGGAAATCTGAATATTTTCCGACTTCAGTATATTTTACGAACATCTACAAACCAACCCTTATCTACCACTTTCGGCTGTATAAACCATTTACCTAACAAGTTATATCGCTTAGATCTTTTAAACTACGCAACGGATTTTAATGTGGTTTTTATCGTGGATAGTTATTCAACAGGTGATTTATTTTTATAGTCTAATATTGTTCTATGTTAATTTGTTGTAATATGACGATAATTGTTCAAGATGTCGGAAAAATCATGTCAACTGGAAACTTTACATGGCGTGTGCTGATTAAGAATTTCATACATTTCTAACAGATGGCGGTGTATGTTAATTTATCGATATTAACATGTCTGGATTGGGTAATAATTTAATTATTTATTAGAAATCCGCTGGGGTGTAGCCGTGGGTTATAGCTACCCCTTTGTTGTACCAGATGGAGCTACAGCGCATCAACTTTAAGAGCAGAACAACGTCTACCGGGCCAGCTAGTTCAGTCATAAATAACATGCACACATAATTGGTTTTCATTTTGGAATTTTCACTATTTATACGTAGATCCAACTTTTCAAAGTTAATATTTTCAAAGTTTATATTTTCTTTTTCTTTTCTTGCTACAATTTTTCTTTTTAGGGATATCGATGTTAATTTTATATTAAATTGGACATTTTAAGTTAACTAAAGCTTACAGATTATGTTTGCAGAAACAACACAAAATGTTCTTAATATAGCATAAACTAGTTTAATAAATACTATGTAGTACATTGTTGAAATATGTCTTGTAGGAAAATAAATTAATGTTACGGTGGCAGTAGTTCTGCTTAAGGGCCATATTAAGAAAATCTGCGTTCTAATTTATGTCATCCTTACAGACCTATTAATTTTTAAAATATTCATAACGCATAAGTCTTATATGTATCTAAGTAAACCAATCAACCAAAAGGTTATTTCATAACTTCAACCTCGAATTTCAACTTTATTTATATTGGCTTAAGTTTATCTTATCGTTAGTTTGCTAAAATTTAACTTATGTGTAGAAAATTTACCAATGTTACTTGAACTACATCTAAAAAAAATACAATTAAATTTTTTTTTAGTACAGATAAGAACCGAATCCTGTGTAACTCGATTTTTAACATCTTTTAAATAACGGATGAGTTTACAAATGTAAAATCACTTCATGTAAAAGTAATTCTTACAAAACTATAATATTTCTAGTAACTCAAAAATTTGGTGAGTGAAACTGCAGTAAATCGTTAGTAAAAAAAAAATTATAAACAATAAGTATCCTTTTATATTTTTATTACTTTTTGCAACTTATCTTTAGACCGCTGACGTTTTACCGTGTAAATATATAAATGTACATAAATAGAAGAGGGATGCCTTTAAATTTATATTAAAGATAGGATAAAGTTGTCCTTTCCGACCTGCTCTCCGTTAAACTAAACACACAAAATGTGCGCCAGGAGAGTAATGACTGGATAAAGCGGTAATCTACCTGAGATATAAAGGTAAACTTTCAGACTTATTAGAAAATCCAAAGAGCTTTTTGTATACAAGTTTGGTTTTAATAGATTTCCTTTAAGCCCCGTTATGAATGAATCTCTTTGGCCAAAATTAAAGCTGTTAAGTTTTGACCGATTTTAAAGAAGAGGTCTGGTTCGGCTTTTCACGTTATGTAATATTTTCGCCGTTTGTAAACAGATTTTTAAATAATTTAAGGTTCCGCTTTCCAAAGAGTGCCAACGGGACCCTATTATTAACTAAGCCTACGCTGTCTGACTGTCCGATATTAAAACAACTATATCTTTCGAGCCGTAATAACAACAAGGCTATTACACAGAGTATATGTTATAACATCTAGGCATCTTGGGTTCCATACCACTCTATAATTTACGAACACAAACAACCACAAATATTTAGCTTGGTCACCCATCCACGAAAGAAAGTGTTCCTCTTAATAATCTGGTACTTTTTTCAATAGATTGCACTTATATTACTCTTTATAATGTTAACGGCGCGAGCCCGTCTCACACTTAGCCGGTTTTTATTACAAACATGTTGATTGTTGAACCTACCTGAGCGAAGCGTTTGAGTACCGTTCTATTTCCGACATGTCACGTTCAGAATATTTTCTCAATAAATTCCTATAATTAATTTATATTGCACGTATACTTTAATATAAGTATATTAGTAAATTTAGTATAGTATTAATAACTTCTTTACATTTATTCTATGTTACATAACAAAAAATTGATTTAAAATCCACAGACAACTTGGCCAAGTGCGAGTCGGACTCGGGCACGAAGGGTTCCGTACCATTATTATATATTTACTTATATATATGGGGGCCCTCCTTGAATATTTGTTTAATTTAAATTTAATTATTAACTTAAACCGAGCAAAAAAATTATGTTTGCCCCCCTTAAATATGAATTTAATTCTGTTTTTTAGTCAAAGTCAAAGTCAAAGACAAAATGGTTTATTCAAATAAGGATTTTACAATCACTTTTGAATCGTCAAAGTTATAAAATATTATTTTTTGAACCCTCCCACCTTCCCGCCGGTTCACAATGTTGTTGATTTCTACCGAGAAGAATCCGGCAAGAAACTCGATAGTTACTCTTTTAAAAACACTTAAATAAACTAAAATACAATTAATGTTTTAAATAAAAGATTTTTAGTCGTACAATTTTATGTTATTTTCATTTTAATTTGGTTTACCTATGCATCCTGTAATTGAGCATCATCAGTCCCAAGGATTTTTATCATTTACATAGTCTGAAATATTGTAATATGCCTTTTTACAAAGTACCTGCTTGATAAAAGATTTAAATTTACTTATTGATAGATTTTGAATTTTATTGGGAACTTTGTTGTAAAAGTGTATACATTGCCCCATAAAAGAGTTACTTATTTTGTGTAGATGTGTATCATGCACCAACAGCTTATTTTTACTTCTAGTATTTACTTTGTGAACGTCACTTTTCTTGCTGAAACTATTGATATTTTTATGTACATATAAAAGATTTTCATATATGTACTGCGACACTAAAGTTAAAATGTTTACTTCCCTAAACCTATCCCTCAGAGATATCCTAGATCCTAATTTATAAATAGCACGAATTGCCCTTTTTTGTAACAAAAATATTGTATTTACATCAGCAGCGCTACCCCACAATAGGATACCATATGTCATTAAACTATGGAAATAGCTAAAATATACTATTTTTGCAGTGTCGACATCGGTCAATTGTCTTATTTTCTTGATCGCATACACAGCAGAGTTAAGTTTTTTGGCTAGGTTATGAATATGAGGACCTAATTGAAGTAGGACTCCATCCAGCGTTATGCCAAGAAAGACTGTTGAATTAACAAGTCCTAATTGCTCGCCATTAATATTAATACATGTCTGTCTCTGACTAACATTTGGTAATGTAAATTTAACACATTTGGTTTTTTTTTCATTAAGTAACAAATTATTAGCGTTAAACCAATTTACAATTTTAGAAAGGGCATCATTTAATTCATTATAACATGTATGTCGTCTCTTAACTTTAAAAAGCAAAGAGGTGTCATCAGCAAATAAGACAATGTCATGGTTTTTTACATTATATGGGAGATCGTTAATGTAAATAAGAAATAGAAAAGGACCTAAAATTGAGCCCTGAGGGACTCCTATAGTGACTGCTGATCCCGGAAATCTTTCACCGTTGACATCTATTTTCTGTACTCTCCTACTCATATAGGATGTCAAAGGCTCGAGAGCTTTGCCTCTAATACCATAGTGATGTAGCTTCCTGATGAGATTTTCATGTTGAACACAGTCAAATGCCTTAGATAAATCACAAAACACTCCAAGGGCGTCATGCGAATCCTCCCAGGCGTTATATATATTTTTTAATAGTATTATATTATTTCGTATTTGTTGTTAGAGCGACAACAGAAATACATCATCTGTGAAAATTTTAACTATCTGACTATGACGGTTCATGAGATACAACCTGGTGACAGACGGACGGACGGACAGCGGAGTCTTAGTAATAGGGTCCCGTTATTAAACCTTTGGGTATGGAACCCTAAAAAAAAAAATAATAGTTTCGGAGATATACCTAACCCTTTCTAGTTTGACAGCTGTCACCCGAAATAAAGATCTTGTGGTCTATCACTTTTGTAAAGAAATATCTAGTCTACATCAATGGTTTCGGATTTATAACCCTTAATTTGATAGCTATTACCCCAAATAGAGAACTTGATGAGGTCTATCTGTAAAGAAAGAAATGAACTAGTCATTTATCACACTACGATTAATGTTTTAGTGGTGGCATTTTGTGGTGGCAGCTATATTGGATTAACCGTAAATTTTTTTTTCTATAGTCTACTTTATGCTTTTATAAGGCTTCAAAACTTTTATAAAATATTCAAGTCAATAAAAAGGTAATCCTCTATTTTGTGCTGGTAGCCATTTTGGATTAAGAATATCTTGACATAGCTTAGCGTATCTTGCTCGTTTTAACCTTTGCACATTTCATTGAAGGCTGCGCCCTATTCGAATGTGTAGTTTTATGCTCGTTTTTAAAATCGATTCCACTGTCCTATTGCAAGCTTAAGACTGAAAATAACATGGCTTTTTACATTTTTTAACCAGCAAATTACTGTATTTGTTTTAAAATATGTGTTAGAACATCGGTTTAAAAAAATTACGGACGAACCTCTCGTTTTTCTATTTTTAATTCATAACTCATTATCAACTAGTAGCGTGTACATAATTTATTTTATAAAATGTTAATTAAGTAACTATAAAGCTAGAAAATTAATGTAATAGAATATTTATATCTTATGTGATATAACTGTAATTAATTATTTTCCACTTTTTAGGCTAAGCTGTACGCCTATCCATAATATATTTTTGCCACTGAAAAAGGAGCTCTATTTGAAATTAACATTATCGATATCAGCTTAAGGCCCGTAAAGCAAATGTATTGTATATGCGCGTTGGGGGCCCTCTTAATAACATAAGACTTTGAAATTTATGTATTGTATTTACGTTTATGTATTGAATGTAATATGTATTTAATCCTATGTTGTTTATAGTAACCTATTAGTTTTTTTTAATTTTGAAGTGTACATAAACTGAGGAAGCTCAATATTCATATTAATAGAAGCCGTTCACCAGCATCTTTCTAATTTTTTTTTCGTGTAAAATAACATTGGCAAATATTTCGAGTCTGCTGACTCTATTTAAGCCACACAAAAAGGGGTATCAAAAAAAACAAATAGTGCGCCATTATGTTATGTCAACCATTTTGGATTTGGAATAAAGTTAAAAGTTTTATTGTTTTCTACTAATCATACTCTTTCATTTGATACCAATGACGAGGGGTATCTAAAAAAAGGTAGTGCGAAATTTTGTGGTGGCCTCCATTTTGATCTACCGTTATATCTAATATATTTATTATATTGTGTTTTCATCGGAACTGAGGCTATATGCAAAATTTCAGCATGATCGGATAACAGGACCTACGAGTACGTTAAACCACGAATACAAAATATGGAACCGCAGAGAGATATGTAAAAATAAATAAATGAGATGGTGGTGAAACTAAGAGAAAGCTTGTAAAAAAACTGATAATTTGGTAGTAATTATATTTTGTATTTTTTTTCCGTTTTATCCAAAAAATGACGATCTCACCGTAGAAATTTTAAGACTTAAGAGTACCTATATAATTGTACTACTTAACTGTACAATTGAATTTAAAACATATGAAGCTCCTAATGTTTATGCTAAAAAGTTTAAATTAACTGAGTTTATGCGAAATTATGGACAGAATTTGCTCGTCAAGTTTTATTTAGACTTTAGACTGATAAAGAAAAGGATAAGAAATATATATATACAGTAAGACAAGGTAGTAAAATTCCTGTCGGTAATTATTGCATTATTAATAACTTTTTTTTTTACTTACCCTGCCGTGTTATATTCTTTTATTTTAAAGCAGCTGTATCTACGGCTATCAACTTTTTTTGTTCACAATATCCATGAGTTTGTAGAAAGATGAAGATAAATCACTGTCACAATGTGATACCATGGACTGCAAGGAAACAATTTGTTATATTTTTACCCTTAATCTCGTTTTCTGCAAGCCAACCGTCTCCAATAACTTATGTTCATTTGATTATTGCTGGAACCAGATTTATTGTACTTTTTACCAATATGTGTCATATACATTTAAAATTTAAGCAAGTTATTTGGTGGGAGAAAAAAATGTATTAAAACATAGTGCTAACTGTACTAAAAAATAAACGAACCGACGTTTTTTAGGGTTCCGCACTTCAAAAGAAAAAAAAGAACCCTTATATGATCACTTTGTCGTCTGTCTGTCTGTCAAGACCCTTTTTCTCAGGGACACGTGAAAGTATCAAGTTGAAATTAATATCAAATACTGCTTCTGAGTCAACGCAATAAAAAAAACGGCTGTAATAAAGCTATTTTTGTAGCATATTTTAGCGTTCACAAATAAATCAATCAAAACCTATGGGGTACGTCCCGTTGTCCTAGAATCATGAAGTTTGACATGAAGCAGGAAAGTCTTACATCAAAAATGTATGGAAAAATTCGATATACGTTAATTTGTAGTCATAACACATTAAAAAAAGTTCGTCTGTCTGGATGTCCAGAGCTTTTACTCATAATCCAGTCAAAAAAGACAAAAATAAGTCATAACTTAGCCAAAATTAAGACAGAAAGACGTTGTCCATATAGGTGCTACAAAAGCTACATCCTGAAGTTAGTCGCCTAGTAGTTAATTTGGGTTTACTTGTATCTGTCATCATTGATGCTAAATATTCTGTAAATATGTCAAGTGTCTACCTGTTGCCGTTATCAATATCGAGCATAATCGAGCAAAAAAATCACATTTGTTGTATGGGAGCCCCCTTTTATTCTGTTTTTTATTATTTGTTGTTATAGCGGCAACAGAAATACATCTTCTGTGAAAATTACAATTGTCTAACTATCACAGTTCATGAGATACAGCCTGGTGACGGACGGATAGACGGACAGCGGAGTTTTAGTAATAGGGTTCCGCTAATTACCCTTTGGGTACGGAACCCTAAAAAGCACATCTGATTGTTTATTTTTAAATAACAGTGTTGCCACAATGAACTGAGGATTACCATATCAAAAAATTAAGTAATTTTTAGGAAGATGTTCGGTTTTGATTGAAAGTTTATACTAACAACTAACAAGGTGGGAGGGTTCAAAAAATAATATTTTATAACTTTAACGATTCAAAAGTGATTGTAAAATCCTTATTTGAATAAACCATTTTGACTTTGACTTTAAAACAACCATTTTTTCCTAGATTTTGCCCGGTTATAATCGAAGCAAACAATCATTTTAAGTTTTATTTACTTTTTAGCAGGACAAGTCCGATTTTGGTTGAAGTCAGTGTTGTAAGATAATATTTTCTATAGGTTGAATTGGTTTTGAATGAAAATATTCAAGGAGTCTATAGATATGGGCTTAAAGAGTACAAAAAAAAATTAAAAAAAAAACGTTACCGTGGACAAGTCCGCTTCTGTTCCCCAACTCCTCATTTGATATTGTTAAAAACTAGGCTTGCTACTAGGTTGGCATACACAAAAACACAACACAATTTCTTAAGTAGGTGTTAGGTAAAATAATTTTTTATTTGTATTAAATAGCGCTTTGTTTTAACTGTTGATACTTTTTTTTTTAATATTTATGTTAAAGCTTAGGTTAGTTAAATATAGTTCATTTATTTGTTGTTTATTTATATAAAATGGCCACAACTAGAATTGTTTTAGCTGAAGGCTTGTATTAGTTAGCAACGGCTGCAGTCTTGAATACTAGGCCGGACAAAGGTGATGCCCTAATTCATGGGTATGAACAGCTAGATGATAGGATGAACGCCATTCAAGATGCATATGAGCAAGCCATTGTAGGCTTGCAGGAGGAAGATGTGGCGATCGTCACCATCGGTGATTCTGTAGATTGACCAAGGGAGGTTTGCACCCAGGGAAAAAGCAGCTCACAGTGGTAATTTAAGAACTGGAGCCCTTTCGCGGGTTAGGGACAGTGGCTTTCCCACCTCTTCTCCACCTTTTTTTTTTTTTTTTTTTTATACCACTCAGGTGGCAAACAAGCTTACGGCCCACCTGATGGTAAGCGGTCACCGTAGCCTATGGACGCTTGCAACACCAGGGGTATCACTTGCGCGTTGCCGACCCTTCAGAAATCTAATAACTTCTTATGAAGCAACCGCCGAATGTTGCCAGTTGGCAGCCGTTACCACGACCTTCCACCGTCACAATTAGGTTCACCGCCTACTAGTCCATCACAGTGATGACAAGCTCTAGCGAGTACAGCTTCCTCCTTCGATACCACATTACATTTCCCATTACATTTCCCCTTGTCCACGCTTGGACTGACAGCCAGATTGTGCTTGCCTGGCTTAAAGCGCCTGTTCATTAGAGACCTTTGTGGCAAATAGGGTTCCATTTTGGAGTCTTTCAATGCCGCTGAGTGGAATCACGTCCTAGGGAAATTAATTCCAACCACTTGCAACACCAGGGGCGTCACACTCGCGCGCGAGTTTAAATATTAAATACATCTAACAGGCAAAATAAATCGTAGAACTGGCAAACAGTGCAAAAAGACGGTTCTATAGTTAAAACACTCTAGTTTCAAAAGTGTGTAACGGCCTTTCACTTAGCCATTCACTAATCATGATGTAATTTTAAGCAAACATTCACTACATATTTCACTAATAGGTTTTTCTCACTAGATCTCACAAAAACCAAAGCTTTGGATATTAAAGTAAACTTATTTTAAATTCCATGAACAATATGAACTACGTTGGATAAGATAAATGAGTTCGCTCCCATCTTAGAAAAGATGAACGGCACAGATGCAGCTAAACGACGACGGCAGCTGCTCTTTATGGACCTTATCGCTGCAGTAATGATAGTTTATACATACGTACATGACAGAAAACGACATTAGCCCTAACTGGTTTTGGAATACTTAGAGCAAGTTTTAAGCTATTATTACTGCTAGTTTCGAAGAGAATATGTTAAATAAAAAGTTGTAATGGCCACAGACTTGGTAATGTATACATGTCTGTTGATTAATTTTATCGATGGTAAATTTCTAACTAGTTTAATTTTTCTGTGATGTAATCTCACATTTCCAGTTCCTTTTCATACTCAATACGTAATTACCCACGGTTTGCTTTTTCATTCGAACATTTATGATCTGTACTTATTAATTTTAACTAGGCTAAGCTGATTTTCCAATCAAAGAGAGGGATAGACGGATTCAATAGTGTGTGTGTGTAATAGCTTTCAACTGCAACACTTTCGAAAAAAAGTACACACTAGGCTAATGTGATTCAGTGTAAGAAAGATAATTGAAATTCCTAACAAAATAGATTAATTTATTTTTCTTGCGTTTAAAATCTTTACTAATTGAATATTATTTTTATGCTAATGTTGAAAATCGGAAGGTAGTTCAATAAAATAAAATCATCAAAGTACAGCCTTGATAACAATTTGTATAATTATTAAAAAAAATTGTTCAATTCTCCATTTATCATTACATTACTGGATTACACCCTATACCCAACCCCGATTCAGCGATATATCATAAGTCCTGACACTCGCCTCAGTAAGCGAGAAATACAAAAGTAGTATATCATCAGAGGGCGCACGATATGACCCTCGCCTCGTGAAATATCTGATAGGTATAGAGCCTGCGACGGCGACAAGTATGTACATAAGGGAAATAAAATACATGTACGTACACCCATTTACATATTTTATGCAAGATTTAATTACTTAAGAGTGTGCCAATGGATGACTGAAGAAGCGAGATGAATAAATACAGAATCGAGCTCACAAGAACGGGACAAGTATGGTTCATATTTCCAAGATGATGCAAAAGTATCTAAAAATAATGGTTAGAAATTAATAGTAAAAGTTTTCAAAAATATCTTTCTGTTACGACCTCGACTGATGTCTAAACTATGTTTTTCAATATTTTTATGCTTATTTACTTTAATAGGTTTTGAGTAAAGCCTGTTAAAGTAATTTTGCAGAATACTTTTTAACAATAAATCCATCGAGTCATAAACGAAGAAAAATTATTTCTATGTATGTATATTTATATTATATCATTTAATTCTATCAAGATTTTGTGTGTTTCTAAAGATTTATATAAGTACTAGAACTTTATAAGTCACTAGGAGTTGTAGATGACGTTCGTAACGAGCGTTATTTCAAAGCAAAAAAGGTAAACATGACATGTAGTATATATGGAATGTAAGGAGTTGCAGGTTCAAGCCCGGGCTCAAGGTTAATCATTTGACTGCATTTTTGCTATCAAAATATTTATTTACATTGAATCTATCGAATAATGTATACTTAATTATGTTTTACGCTCTGTCACGACCTCCAGTTTCTATGCTTTGCCTTATTTTCTGTTTTTTTTTTTCGGAATATTTGTATATATAGCCCCTTCGTGCTAAAGGAGCAAACTCCGCAAGTAACTGAAAGTTTTTTTTTTTCAAAATTATTGTATAGGATACAACATAACTATGTTGCAGTTGAAGAAATACATTGATGCAGTCACTTTAAAAGTGACGATGTTCGTATTGAGCTAAATTTAAAAGCAGTTATATTGAAAATTGATAAAAGTACAAAAATGTTAGTTGTTTACTTTTTATGGACCAAAATTTATTTGTGATCATATTAACTAAGATTTCAATCAAAAATAAAAGCTGAATTACCTAAACAACGCAAGCCTGACTTGTTTGTGCTTGTCGTTTAATTTGTCGTATTAACCACTCTGGTCTTAGATGATATCCATGGACTGATAAAATCATAAAAAAGTGATAGAATATATGATATTCAATCCTCAGATAACTGAGAAAGTAAAAACTTTCTTGGACTCACTGCTGGCTTGCTAAGGCAAGGAAAAAAACAAAGAAATACTCTATAGAAATACCTGAATCAAAATTACTGTAGGTTTATAATCTTTCAGCCGCTGGCACCGACTCCAAATATAACAGATTAGATATTGATATTATTTAAAATATTAGTAATTTTGTGCTTTGTCCATTGATTTTCTATCCTTTGAACTAATAAAAAAAGTATTTTTTTACTTTTTTGTTTAAGTTTGTCAAGATTTGGTTATTGTTTTTGTTTTGTAAAAATCTTTATTTTTGTAGGTATATGCTATATACTAAATTTTTACCAAAATCATATCATGAACAATTTTCAAAAGTTTTTTAATCATTTTTTTTTATATGGCGGGCCTTGTTAAAAGTTGTAAATTATAAACTTTGAACGCAATGGAGCAAACATGGCGCTAGTCTTTCCTTGTATTAAAACCACCTTTTGTACACAATCGTTTGATTCTAAAGCAAAATTCAATATTACCTACGATTATTAACCTGGTCATTATTTATTCTCACCGATCTTGGGGTTTAAGCATGAACGCCCACATTGCCCTCGTAAATATTTGCATAAATTTTACATAAATATAAATTAATTTGCTTTTAGTGAGGCATGACTTCATCAGTTGTAGATAATTTACCTTTGTTCCTATAGGCATTGGAAGACAGGTAAAAATTGTCTATTGCCATTCGACTTCAAACCTCGTAGGTATATAAACGCGTAGCTGTCTACTGCTTTTTCCAATTGGATATGGAGACTCTTTTAAACAGTTAAAGAAACAGACGGATGGATATGACTAAACTACAAGGTCTAATTTATATAATTTGACTACAGAATGCTGAAATTGTCAGATAGACGGACGGACATGAAAAAACAGTCAGATATTTGTTAGGATTTTAATATTTGGCTACTGAACCCGAATATCTTCAAATCGGGTTCGTTTTTGCCATTTAACTATGAAACAGTAATATTTCTCAAACAGATGAACGGACATATTACGTGACGTATCTATAGACCAATTGTATGTAAAAAATAAGGAATGTTTTTGGCTACGGAACCCAAAAAATTGTAAGCGTCGAAAATGTCAAATTCAGTTTTTCTCTTCGTAATTTTTCTTTTCTGCTAGATTTGCGCTATATGTTTAAGCTTGCACGTGGTAAAAAGCAAAACTAGAGTCTATTGTATGTAAAATATTTTGTATAGGTATCTCATTCAGAGTAGCGCCTCTCCCACGCAGAAACTCACGTGGCACGTAGCTCAGTGTTACTAATATTTCAGAAATCGTTTAAATAATTCTCCTTCAATCGGTAAGAAGAACTGTGTTTGCAAACATAAAGATGTAAAATTACATCCTAACTATAATTAAGATATAATAGGTATCTTATTATATTTTAAGTAATCACACGTTTTACTTACAAGGATAGTTTGTAAGAAAAATCTAAGGGAAAAATATATAGATTAATTTTGTATTCATGAAAGTTGTCTATTTTTAGGGTTCCATACCCAAAGGGTGAAAAACGGAACCCTATTACTAACTAACTCCGCTGTCTGTCCGTCCGTCCGTCCGTCCGTCTGTCCCCAGGCTGTATCTCATGAACAGTGATAGTTAGACAGTTGAAATTTTCACAGATGATATATTTATGTTGCTGCTAAAACAAAAAATAACTAAAAAACAAAATAAAATAAATATTTGAATGGGCTCCCATATAAAAAACGTGATTTTTTGCTCGATAATAATAACGGCAACAGGTAGACGCTTGAAATATTCACAAAATATTTTTATATAAATACACTTCAGAAATAAATAATAAAATTAAAATAAAACAAATATTTCAGGGGGGCTCCCACCCAACAAACGTGATTTTTTTGACGTTTTTATAGATAATGGTACGGAACCCTTCGAGCGCGAGTCCGTCTAGCACTTGGCCGAATTTTATTTTTTTAAGTATACAAGTGCACAGTATATAAGTCTGCCCTTCCTGACTGATATGAATACCCGTAGAATTTTAACCAATTTCTATAGATTCCTGAAATAGCTGTCCGTAAATCCATAAAATTAAGTTTAATGAAGTATGTATTTTTAATATGGGTATTTCGTAAACTTATCAAAAAAAATTGCAATTAAAGTTTCGTGTTTATTACGAAAAACTAAGGACAACCTTTTCATAGTTTTTCTTTTCATTGTACAAGTGAGTAGTAGACGTGAGTAGTAGACGTGAGTAGTAGACGTGAGTAGTAGACGTGAGTAGTAGACGTGAGTAGTAGACGTGAGTAGTAGACGGAAGATTTAAAAAAGCTTTTTGCTGTACAAAAGGTCAACTTCCAATCAGTCTCTGAGCTCTGTCGAGGGCAGATAGCAATTAAGAATCAATCCCAGACCCATTAACAGAATAAAGGAATTTCCATTTTCCTTTTTCAATCGCATTCCTTTCCTTATTATGACAGGTTTTTTTTTTGTAACCGAACACAACATACTATTTTTAACATAAATAAGAAGCCATTAATATAAATGTAATAAATAAGTGCTTAGAACTTACAGTGTTATATATATATATATATATAAATATATGAATCATATTAATACATAGACCTTTATTGATCAAGAAAAGAGACTCCTTGAAAATAAGGCTTCTTTGAAGACAACGTCTGTATCACCAGTGCACAAACATGGTTAACATTTTCATTAATTAGTATATTAAAGTATTTTGACGATTTTTAAAATTTGCAGTATCGAGTCCTAGCCTAAAGTCAAAATCTTGCAACTATGTTTTTGATTTCGTAGACAGTAATATAATGAAATAAATAAATTTAACCAAAATATGTAAGTTTATAAAAATTCAAATAAAAACAGGTTGTCTCTTTTAAACGGATTTTTTTTTCCAATTATCAACCTAATAATTTGATTTTAAGTTTGTGCATAAAATTAGCAAATAGACAAATACTAAAAATAATATATAACATTAGATTATATTGATAATAAAACGTGGTATTATACCTTCTCTTTGAACAAAATTGACACAAATGTGACTACAAAAGGTCCTGTAATTATTAAATCCAATTACCTAAGCCTAATAATTTAGGACTAAATTGGCAATACCGTGGGCGACCCGAAGTTAAAGATTTATCGTCTACGAGGTTGAGTTTGTAAAATAATGTGTATCTTATCTTTATAATATAAGGTTTATTTTGCAGCGCCAATTTAACTTTTCCTAAGGGAACTTTTTCTGAGATATTTCTTCTTAAGGTAATTCCGAATCAGATTTTTCCTATACAACCTTCGGTGCACTAAATATTCATAAATATAAACATTTAACTGCTTTTAATGCGTTATAATCATATACTGTATTTATCATTATCGCAAAATGCATATTCATTCATATAATGCCAGTAAATTACGAAAAAACTATTTTATTTGTTAATTTCATACATTTATTTAATTCAATAAAAACTTTTTTAATTTATATTTCACTGGCATTCCATAAATGAATATACGTTTTGTGACTATAGTAAATAGCGATTTATGATAATCACACGTTTTAAGTAGCGAAATGTTTACAGTTTGTATGAAAAAAAAGGTTCGGATTATGTCAGTTGTAGAAATTCTATGAATTTTTTTTTAAATAACTAGACCGAGAGCAATGGTGCACCATAGAGGTGGCTTATTTTTTTTTTTTTAAGGGTCGATACCGCAAGTGAGTTTGGAATCGTCGACAATTCTCACAGCCCGTCGTTGAACCGAGTCAAAAGGGCCAAGCTGGTATCCAGGTGCTCCTGCCCAGAGATGGCAGCAGTACTAATATAGGACCGAACTCGCAGTAAAGTAACAACCTTTGCCCCGACGTGAAGTACTGCTTCGCTCTGTTGAGTACACCAAGTTTTTTGGACGCCAGCTTCACCTTATCTTGTAAATGATCTCGGAACTGAACATCGCTAGAGATGTCGACACCAAGGATCCCAATGCTCTTAGAGATGGAGAGGGGACTGTTCTGGAATTGTGGGACCACAGTGAATGGAGTTTTCTTAGCGGTGAACGCGCAAACTTGTGTCTTTGTAGGGTTGAATCGGCCCAAGTTTACCCGTCCCCAGTCAGAGACTTTGAACAGTGTGGTCTCGATTTGAGACACAAGTTCTCCGCGGTTTTCCTCCACAATGGAACGAGGGATGTTTGCACGACCCGTGTAAAAAGCGTCTCCAGTACGCGACCTTCGGCAGCTTTGGCAAGCGATTAGAAAGCACGACTCCCAGAAGGATAGCTCGCAAGTCGCCCACCTATTTTGCCGATGAATTGGAATTTTGCTCTGGCAGTTGCTTTTTTACTGAACCTCGAGGCAGCATTTAATTTGCGTTTAACTCAGAAATATTCGGATCCTTATTATTACGAGCCGTGGTCCAAGCCTCAAATGCATTTTGCTTAAGAATTTTAGCTTTTCTGCAAGACCTATTAAACCACGGTCGTTTTCTGACGCCGGCAGCTACTCGCGGGTTAGGAATATAGCATTCCATACCAGCAAGGATTGTCTCACTGACTGCGGCTACGCAGACGTCAGGATCTTCTGAGTTAAAGCAGATCTGCCTCCACGGGTACGATGCGTAAAATTTTCGCAATCCATCCCAGTCTGCCGACTTATAATGCCACACACGACGCCAATTAGTTGGCCTAGAAGGATCGGGTTGTGTGCATGACATTTGAGTCCGAACGAGACAGTGGTCCGAGGAGCCAAGGAGAGCAATATCCCAAAATAACTAGTTCTGCTTTGGGATATTGCTCTAGAACTTTGTCAGTCGTCAAACTCAGGTGCGTGAAGAGTCGAGTTACGTCCGTGTCACCGCTATGAGACCTGTATAGGCACGCATAGATACGAGTGTGGCCGCCGTAACCTACGCGCACCCACAATATCGACAGGTCCCTGTCTTCAACATACATACACCGGCACGACTCATAAAATTGTGTTCGAGTTTGTAGCCGGGATAGTGAAGGTATGATGTGTCGGCCGGGCAGGATATCTGCGTCTCCGTTAGAAAAAGAATGGTCGGCTGCGCAGTCTCGAGATGGTGGTGGACTGCGTTAAGATTTGCGTGAATACCCCTGATGTTGCAAAAATCCACATTATATGTGGATGGAGTAGCCGCTGTACAAACTCTTTTCTTTTTCGTTCTCATGGCCATAACATATAAAAAAAGTTACTAAGACTAAGGATGAGGATTCACTGCACAGACAGCTTAGAGGACAAAAGGTGCGGTTCTAAGACTGCCGAAGCTCGCCACAGATGATACGGCTGCTGGCACGGCGGGCGGAAGGCCCCCGAATCCCCATCTGCTGTAGTACCCGGGTCCACTCCAGTCTCCTTCTCCGGCACGACTACCACTTCAGATACTTTACACAGGCTGGCGGATCAGCCTCCCAGGGCGGAGATTAAGTGATCCCTGGATTCGGTATCCCGTTCAACCTGCCGTTTCATCAGGTCTCCCTGACCGCCGAACCAGCACGCCGCGTCTACGCCGAGCATGACAGCAACAAGCACCGTCGGTCCTCCGCTGTCTGCGCAGCGAATCCTTAAACTCACCGCCAGGAACACAACACTACTCAATGTTAGTGTTATTATGGCCGCGGTTTTCTGTAAGGTGGAGGTACTTCCCCAGTTCGGGCCGCTCATTCGAGCAAGTACTCGCTATGCCCTGCTTTAGTTGTTCGGGTGGCTTATTCGAGCGAGTACTTGCAGTGACCTACCTCTCTTATGTCCAGCAGTGGATCAATGAGGTGATATGATGATGATGAGACCGCTGTGTATGTAAAGTAAGGTAATGCCTACATATCTAAAACATTAAAAAAAAATTGTCAACAGTAATATTGAGTAGTCACAGAACAATTGCTTCATTTATCTGATGACTGATTTTTCGGGATTTTTTAAATATAAGGAAGAGGCAGAAAAGATCAAAGGCATTGATGGTGCTGCTGAAATACACGATATACTTTACTTGTTATTTTATTTATTTTTTATTTTAGTAAATAAAAAAAGTCCGCCTAAAAGCTTCGTAGGCGTAGCACACCAGGCCTGCACGTGTAGCGCTGGCTACAAATTTCTATGAAAAAGCTCTCAGTGGAATGGATTTTGTGTTCAGCCAACTGCAAATGCGATATTGATTTTGTTTCTTTTACGTTTGTTTGTAAAGTCAGCGTTTTGAAGATTACTTTTTATAAACGTAACATGCACGTAGTACGTTCGTTTTAATTTTATCTAGATATCTTCTTCATGATTGCACTAAAGCAAATGTCATGGGCACACCTCAATAAAAATAAATAATGATTCTTTTAGGCATTTTCCTTTCCAGTACTGAACCAAACAACCTAAATTTTAAAGGAATACAATCTGCAGTTAAAACTAACGATGGATTGGGGGAAGGGCATTGTGAAAGTGATTTAAAATATGAAAAGTTGGTTTCTCATAAATAACTTTTACAGCCGAGGTCACTAAAAGAACTGATTCTGTGAAAAAAGTTACAAGTGTAGTTACATTTTAGTTTAAAAAATGCGATTATATACCATATTCTTACCAATATTCCAAACAACTTGATGGTCAATGGACGTGGTCGAGGCACTCTATGCCTATGTAGCGCTTGTGGTACTTTGAGCCGTCGGCGTTAGCTACGAATGTCTACGGGAGATAGCTGGCTTTTGTCAGTAAAATGGTTTATGTGTTCACCCGACTAAAAATGAGATAGTGAATTCTGTTGAATATTATATAAATCATAATAAATGTGGTTTCTGTAACTTTTAATGCAGTTTTGCTTTGAAAGGCACTGTCCAACCGATTAGCGTGGAATAAGCACTTCTTTTTTAACAAGGGTTTATAATAAAATTTAAATTTGGAACTAACAAAAAACGTTTACCATTCAGCAGAAAGTGAAAAACGTACGCATTATTAACAAGCGTAGTAAAACTTTTATTTTGTAAGAAAATATTGATACTTAATATTTTTCAATATGTACGTGTATTTTAATGTACCTAGTAGATTGGGTAGCTAAAAATATTAATTTTTAACCGACTTCAAAAAAGGAGGAGGTCCTTAATTCAGTTGTATGTATTTTAAAAAAAATGAGTATTTTATTTGTTGCCATTGACTAATGAAAATATAGTTTTATAATACATTTTAAGCAGTTTATAAAACCAAAGGTGTAAGCAAAATTTATGTTCACACTAGACTTTGCCAGCGGCTCCGCCCGCCATAAATTCGGTTATCGGCGTGGAACTCCTTAATTATCTCCAATTAATTATATTAATTAGTTATACCAATAAATTGCTATAGCATGCTATAGGTACAGCAATATTTCGTTTAACTCTGTTATAGTTATTCCCGCAGGAACTTTTGAATTTTTAGGAATAAAAAGTTAGCCTATATGCTATTCTAGGACCTAACCTATATGTATGCCAAGTTTTATCCCGATCCGTTCAGTGGTTGAAGCGTGATTGAGTAACAAACATCCATCCAGACATACAAACTTTTACATTTATAATATTAGTAGGATAGTCGATGGTAAACAGCAGAGTGCATAACTCGTGATAAAATAAATTTAATCTCGTCCTCGCATGAAATTTTCACATCAACTGCAATTATATTAGCGCAAAAGATAAAGAAAAAATATCATTGAACCGAAATCTTCTGATCAAAGACAACAAATGATATCTTGTGCAACTTTTTAGGTTTTATACATATTCTATCGAATCTTCAAACTCAACTGACACCTTTAAAATGTCTTGACAATGTTGCTGAATATTCTAGGTAATCGGGGTGGGTACGGGAGTTCCACCTCACATTCGACTTGTCAGTAGCGCGCTAGGAGATATTTCAATTGTTATTAAAGTGCCGACTTACCTACAATAAGCTAGATATCCTATCCTATTAAATTTATTCTTACGCCTCAACTATTTCTCCCACCAAAGCATCAGTCCTGTTAGATATTAATGCGTTCCGGCATGAAGGGTATGAAACCTGGAAGTTGCCAGTGTCGTACCTATCACAAATGTTAACTCTATATATTATTATTTTATGAGCTGGAATAGCTTAGGAGGAAGCAGTGGCGTGCACAGAGGTTTATGTCAGTATAGGGAAAAAAATCGACACATCAAAAAAGCAGATACTCAATAACAAAATCTTTAATTTAACCTGTGCTTTATTGTATGTACACAAACAAAAACAATGACGACGTTTTTAATCAACAAAAGTAAGTAGGTATGATACACGAAATGAAACAAAAGAAAAAGTGCTGATTTTTAAATAAACCGAATAACAGGTATTGTCATATCCCGGTTGCTAGTATAAGCTGTTCATTGAATAGTTCGAGATACACAGTTTTTGTGACTGTGTTTGAATAGCTGACTTTTGATTTGAGGCACCAACTTCAATCCGTGAGAACCGTGCAAATTAATACTGACGTTTATATAGAGAGTTGTATTATTGTTTTTCATCATCAACTCGTATCTTTGTGCATGTGGGAGTGTATTTGATAGGCAATATAAAAACACATTATTTGGTGTCTTTGCCAGGAAAAAAGTATTTACCTTCTGCTTCCGTCACTGCCTTCCGCTATGTAAAGTAAGCTAAATGAAAACATGAGACGGTGTTTATTAGCCTGATATTTTATATTCACTAATATGTAAAATATTAAAGGGTAATTAAATGCTTAAGGGTAGGGGGTGCCTTTCTGCCTATATAGAGTGCACACCACTGCATTATTGACGCAGGTTTCTTATCCTACATTCATGGGTTTGATTTGATTTTAACTAGTAGAATCCATATCTAAAGTCTCATGAAAAGTTTTTCGTTCAAAACTTAACATATTGTTATCATGGCAACTAGCAGTTTGAACAAATTTAATTATTTAACTTCTCCGCCTCATGCGGGCCTGGTAGACCTCTTTTAGTAAGTATTATAAAAGTTTCCGTGGTCAGAGTTTCAGCGCTTGTTAAGGAAACTCATAAAGTTTAAATTCATATCCTTCCGCGTTGTTCGTTCCTTTATTTACTTATATTGTGGGAGATTGTTTAAAATAATTAATGGATTATTTTATTGCAAACAATTGCATATCTAATACAAACGCCTATATTAACAGTGTAGTTTTCTATTAGTAAAAGAATTTTTGTAACTGGCATAGTAGCCGCAGATATTATTGCATAGCAAAACAACCTCCTCCCCTTCACGTGAATAAACTATAGCTTCAGCTTGCTATAGCAAACTTCCTTACTATAATTAAGGACTTTTCGTAGAAATCCCACGCCGATAAACGAACTTACCGCAGGTGGAGTTGCCGTTTAAAACTAGTAGTAAATAGTTGTAGGAGAAATGTTGCTCCTGATGATTAACAAGTAGTTCATAGCTTATATGACGTAATTTATTGTTAATTTTATTAACCGTAGTAATTTGTAACTATTTTAGCAAAAATAATTGCAAAAATTAAGCAATGGTAAGGGGTGATCATGAATAGCACCACATGTTGCAGAATAATCTTTGCTACTGGCAGCTCGCCAGAGAGAAACGATAGTTGTGCGACGTAACGTAGTTGAGAAATACTTTGAAAACAATATATGTATTTGCAACTTTTGCTTTGGAATGAAAAATGAAAGAAAGTTTTTTAACCTCAGAAACTTAACAAAAGAAAACGGTAAAAACGAACATAATCTTTCTACTAAAAGGAACTATGGTTTTCTAATCGATTATAAAAATAGCGTTATTATATGACATCGTTCGAATCCACTCAGACATTGGAATGATATGAATTAACATAGTTAAATAATATATTTTATACAAGTTACTTTGATGGCACTTTCGCGGAGTTAGGTAGTTTATTTTCAACGTTATTTCAAACAAACATAACTAGGTACTTTATTTAGAATTTTGTATGGTCAGGTTTTGCAAGAAAAAATTTCAACAATTAATATTTCACCGACGAATGAAAAGGTAAGTGTGTTCTACCGCTAATACAATGGGATGTGTTCTGAGGAATAGTTCGAAATGATGCCCACGGCTACTTTCTACCAGCGCACCGTTAGCCATTGGCAGGGAATTCATTCTCACACTTTAGAACCGAAATGGTCGCGTACAGTGCGGTTTCAGAGAAACTTCCTCCCGCGACTAGGGCTAGGACTACAGTACTTCTTCAAGTAAAGAGTTTTTAGATTTCTGAAGGGTCGGCAATGCGTGAGTGATACCCCTGGTGTTTCAAGCGTCCATAGACTATGGTGACCGCTTATCATCAAGCGTACCGTCAGCTTGTTTGCCACGTTAGTGGTATAAAAAAAAAGATAAGTTTTCATGGGTTTGGGAGACATTATTCTTATAATCATATTTTTACAAAGCTTAGTATTAATGCTTCCCAACACAAGAAACAAATAACTTTTTTGGCGTTGTGTTTTTCAAATTCAACCAAATGACCAAAAACCAAAAATGGCAAATTTTGAATGGGAAATAAAAAGATTATAGTAAAATTCACTTCAAACTTGGTCCAAATGTTCTACACCATAAAATAAGTACTACTTATTTATAAGAAATATTTTTTTTTTGACACAATTGACTTAATATCAATTAATCAGTATAATGCTCTCAAACACACTAAGTAAAATTATCTTTATATATTTCTAAGCCGACGTCGTCTGTCTATCTGTCTGTCCGACCTTTAAATGGCTCTAACTTTTAGACCGAAATAGGTAGAATCCTGATTTTTTACGGAATAAATTTAATTAAATTTAACAAATAAAAAAAGAAATTAAATTTTAACATCCCATTCACATACAAGAATCACATTTTCGTTGTTTTTGCTCTGTCGTAAAAACAGAAAGACATACAAACTTCAAACTTGCAGTGAAAAATAGTGTGAAACGATATTCAAAGTTAAGCAACGTCGAGCTTGGTCAGTACGTACTTTTTTTTGTTTGTGTTTGGAATGACGTAAATAGTGGTAGGTACAGAAACCTTAGTGGGCGAGTCCAACTAGCTCTTGGCCGGTTTTTTTACATTATACACTAAGTAAAACACGTGTTTCGGTGTTTTTCGAAATTCAACCTCATAGGGATTCTCTCTTGGCATATATGCATCTCAACACACTTAATAAACTGTAGGAACCTACTAGGTTTTCAGGAAATTTAACCCCTGGACAAAGCCCTAAGCATACTATAAGTAGGTAAGTTATCTTTGCGAAAAATAGGCGACAAAAGTTTGGTGAGCCGTTGTGTAGTAGTGGGGGACGCTTTCGCCAATACTTTACAACCCTGAGGGATCGTAATAATGGCTGACGTATAGATTAGGTTGACGTGATATATATAGTCTATATACACGTTTTGACAGCTATTTTGTTTCGTTTTAATAATATAAAGAAAACACAACAGTCGCCAGTATGTAAGATGATATTTACTTACCGGGCGGGGCGCGCGCCCTCTTCTCGTAACTATTTCCTAGGAAAGAAAAGGGAAAGGTAAATTTGTGTTTTTATGGTCAAATCAACTTAAATAAGAATACATATTCTTAAACACCATCAATGACAAACACGGTTCAGTGTTTGTAAAAATTAAACTTTTCCTTACGAAAGGAAAGAGATTGCAAAGGCTTTGTACAGTCTATAGTCAATTTACTTAAAATTTGGTATAGGTATGTATAATTATGCTCTTCAACAGTATTAAATTGCAAACTTTGCAAGGTCTCGAGTTAAGTTACTTAAAGTTTGATACATATTTATGTACCTATTGGAAATAATATTTTTATGGTCTAATTTAACTTAAACTCGGTACCATTATATTATGCTCTTCAACACAATTAATGAAAAATGTGTCTTAGGATTTTTAAAAATTTTACCCTTAAGCGGAAGAAAGGCGTGACAAAGTTTGTATGAGAAAATCACCGAGTCTAAATTGTTTCGAATTGTAGCAATGATAACTTTACGCACAAGGGCTAAGTAACATTTTCTCGTGCTTTGCGAAAGAGTTGGCAGTTCAAGCAAATAGGTATGAAAAAATTGATAGCAAGTGATTAAGGATTTTTTGGGATACTTAAGAGATTTTTCGAAATTCAGCCCCTTAAAGCATGTAAGGTGTTAACAAATTCTATATTAACTTACCTTCAGCCAGCTCAAAAAATATGAATTTTGAGAAGGAGTGATTATATTGTTAGTTTATTGTAGCCATAATTTGAATAGATACATATATTCGAAATTCAAACTCTAAAGAGGTGATGAAAATTTTAGAGTATAGGCAAGCAAAGCCGCAGGCGGAAAGTAAGTCGTTAATAAATAATAATCTATTTCGCTTTGCCTAGGATTTTATTTTAAAGCCTTTTCTTTAACTTAGATCCTAGGATAAAATTAGTTTTCCATTTTTTCCCTTAGATAACACCCCCTAGTAACTTTCGTTGTATGTCCTAGATGATGTCGTTAGGAGACTAATTCAACTCAGATAACACAAGGGAACTTATTTGGAACAGTTTCGAGTACGCCAGACTCCGGAATTCGAGATAAAAATACTTTAAGTACTTTCACGGGTCTCGAGAGATAAGAATAAATAAATAAATATTTTTGGACATCACACACAGCGCTGTCTGGCCCCAAAGTAAGCAAAGCTTGTGTTATGGATACCAGACAACGGATATAAATACATTTTTTTTTTGTTATTACATACATATCATATATAAATACACCCAGACTCAAGACAAACACAAATTTTTGGCCACACTGCCAACGAGGCTGCAAGGGTGTCAATAAGACCTACTTGCATACATTTTTCTGTCAAATTTCAGAGTCTGGCGTTCTCGAGAACCTGCTCCCAGTGACAGTTTGTAACTTTCGTCGTATATTCCACATATAAACACTTAATCGTTGCAAAGAAAAAAATAATCTCGAAAGGATAGAATTTTTACTTAGATCACACCAGAAACAGTTTGGTCATATAAATTATACTTAGTTCACTTCGAATTAAGTAAAAGCTATTTAAAAAAGGAATAAATCAATGAACAGGAAAATGAAATTGCGATTCAATAACACGACCCCAGTTGCATTGTTCGTGACTGTGCCGGGAGCCATTAAAAAATTAATTTCGAGAATCTTTCGAACACACGCGAAATTAAATATCTGTAGCAGTATCAAAAATATGAATATTTAATGGTGAAAGTTTATTGTTTATTTATTACTTTTGTCGTGTGCAGAATATTCTTAAAATGAGTGACTTACATAAAAGATAAACATGCACTTAAAATGTTAATCATTTTTTTGTCAACTGTTTTTTGTGCCCGTTGGTTAGGATTCCGTAGCATTATAATTACTGTTAATATTTAAAAATTATTAAACTAATTTTGTTCAAAACAATTGTTAATGAAAGTAGTATTCCAAAGTTATTAAAATCAAACTCATTTTTTAGAACCCTAACTTGCGTGTACTTTTTCATCCCTCCGACCAACCTCGGCATGGTCGAAAAACAATTTATAGGCGGTCTCGGCAGGTACTAACGGCCCCAGATGACGATCTCGCTGCCCGGATAGCTAGATTAATCTCAACGACCTTCCCCCTAACACAACGCCAACGTCCCCGGGTTCGTCAGCGACCGCAAGGATACACTAGGTATCAAAGAGTGCCGGGGCGCTTCTCGCCCCCACTCAATCGCACCCGCAACCGCGTAACGGGGAACTCCCCTCCTGGCTCTGACTCACCTTCGGGTTCGAGGCTCACACTGGTCGAAGGGACGCCCCCGAGAGCGATTACCCAAGCAAAGGCTCCCCCGCGGGGAGCCCTTGAGCGTTGGGTGCTATATGGGCTGACCGGTGAAGCAGTAATGGCTGCAACATCCAACTGCATAGTCAGCTCAGGAAAAAAAAAGTGTACTAATTACTAATCAAAAAATAATAAAATTTTTAGAGTTTATTCTCAATTGCCCTTAGTGTCAAAAGAAACAGAAAGAAGAAACACCACACACCTAGACTTGTATGTTTACAAGCAGGTATAATATAGGTAAAGGTATGTTTGTTTTCGGTTATACATAAAATTTCCATCATCAAGAATCGCATCTAAACTACACAGTTCAGCAAGCAAGGTCACTACACTCTGAGTCAGCGATCAAGTATTATGATTGAATTTAAAACACGAAAACAGACTACCGTGACCGCTAAGATCACGTGGACCGGAAGCTTGTTCGCCACCTTATGGTATAAAAAGTCCTATATAACTGTTTTAACCGCTTAAAACTTGTCATACAAAACGTTGTACCTTTAAAGTCCTCTGTTTATATTCAATTTTGATGTAAATTGGTTTTCTTTAACCATGAAAATGTGTATAAATTCAGCTACTTATACAATATTGTGACTACTGAAATGAAAATTTCACTCAATCCGCTTTTCATGTGAACGGGAATTGCGAATAAGCTTCCCGTCTGTTAACAATACTGTGCTTGTGGTTATCCATAATAGTTATCGGTCGTACAATTCATTGAATAATTGAAAGATACGTGATATGAGTCGACAAATTCGTCTAAATCAAACATTTAAATTTTACGGTATGTAAAGTTAAAATGTTTTGAGCATTTAAAACTGTAATTTATAAATGCTATATTTCATTGAATTGAAGCCAAATTCTCGTCTTTGTATAAAAATTAAAGAAAGATGATAAAAGTGTATTAAAAGTACCTGTGTGTATTAAAATTAAAACATGCTTTTGCTAGTTTGTAAAATCATTTTAAGTAGAGATTTAAACCTCTGTGAGCAAAAAAGGGTAATTAGTTAAAAAAATCATCACAGCAAAATATGTGAATAATCATATAATAGTATTTGCATCACACTTTTTATAATTAAATAAATAATTTTGGACATTACACACGCGCGTTTTTTGCCCACATACATACATTTATACATATGATTTTTAAGCAATTTTTCAGCTAACTAGTATTACTGGTATTTACTACTTCTTATATTTATTGTTTACTGTATAATGAAATTCTAAAATAAAAATAGTAAAACATATAGTAATTGGACACTAAAAAAATATAGTTATGAATGAATTAATGAAATTTGGTTGTTAGGGACAGCAGTTAACTAGTAATTAGGCAAGGCTTTTAGTTAAAATATATTTGAGACACAATAAGAAGTTTTGAAAACTAGCTACAACCCGCGTTGAAGGGGGCCACTAAAACACTAAGAGGTATAGTAGATACCCCTAAGGTCACTTTTGCTTAGTTCGCCCCTAGAGATCGGTGAGCAGTGCAGACTGTGCCGAGGATCCGGAGTGGAGTCAGCACACACCCAAAAGCCTCGCAACGCAAGTAGCGTGCAGCAGGCGTACGCAGCAAGTCACGCCAGAGCATGCGGTAAGCAGTCGTTACTACAACCGGACCAGACATCCCCTAGCAGTCAAGTGGTCGTCAGAATTGCTACAGCGGCTTACGTTTTTCCCAAGGGAAAAGCCCGACCATGAGACCAAACATTTCTTTAGACTAGAACATAAGAAAATAATAATAATGTACTTACCTGTTGACTATAAAACACTTTTACCACATAAATAAATAGAATAAAATCCATACCAGTTGGGTTTTCTGACCTAGCAGCTCTAATTAGGATGCGCCAAGGCATATATGTAAGAAAATTGCAAATTATTATTTTTTTAGCGCCATGTCGCGCAGTTTTCAGAACGTAAAGTAATGACAATAGGTGTCAGTATTAATTTTAGTTTTGAGGGTTCGCTACTCAAACGTGTAAATCAGAATGACAATGGCAGTATGGTCGGCATGCCAGGGTGTCGAGAAACTTCTAGGGTTTCTCGTATCACTCGTCCGTCTTCCTATGGCTAAAACCAGAAAGGATCTTTATCCTGTTATAACTTCCTTATCATGTGTATAAGCTGTTTTCCAGACTTGTGATAAATCGTCTCCCTGGGAGACGTAACGAGCTCCAGCCACCAGAACAGGCTAGTTTTCGAGAAGGTTTTAATTACATGGACAACATCCTCACTGATGGGCAAGTTATACAAAAAACACAGTAGTATAATACGCCGCTGTGCATTGCGTTTATGGACTACAAAAAAGCGTTCGACTCCATCAAAACCTGAGCCGATCTAGATTATCTGCAGACATGTCTTTATAATGCAGCTTAGCCGTTCAGTTCCAAGACCATAACACGACACATCACACCTCACACCTAAACTCCCCACGGCACACTTAAGTGGTGTTCACTAGCCCCACTCAGGGGTTGCTGGTGCTTGGATTGCTAGTTATATGGGTCTTGTGCATCACTACAGTATTTACTCAAACAATAAATAAAACATTTATTACAGAGCTGATAGTAGACTAATTACTTTTAAGCACAATACTAATGACCCGAGAGAATTCTGCTTCATTCAGATCCTGAATGTAATTTATCAAGCAGTTGTTATGTAATTAATTTTCGCAGTCAAAATTTTGTTATATTAAGTTTGTATCTTGTCATGTTTTAAACGAAATCATGTCACGAAACACCTTGTTGATATATGTTTGGTGAATTTGATTCGAATTTTTTTTATGTTTGCTTTCAAAAATTACAAAAAATTGTTTATAGTGACTTGCATGATTATTATGGCTGTTTTAGTTAGTTAGTTAGTTTTGTTGTTTTTAAATAAAGAATCTTGTTTCAAAAAATTTTTGTATATGTTTTTCGCCTAATGGCTTCCTGTAACTTTCATCCTATAACTTGTCTACCTTAAATAGTCTTAAGCTACAACTTCCAGTTCGTGAATCTATTTTGTACCGTTTGAGGATCCGTGAGCCTAGTGTGAGTTATTGCGTGTTTGCAACTCTACTATCGCGTTCGCGTATTCATTAAAAGTCCTATGAGAAAAACTGTCTCAAAACGCGTCCGCTAGAGGCGCTCTTTCATTTCCATACATGTATTGTGTTAACGCGAACACGATAGTAGCGCTAAAAACTTACACTAAGCACACAGGTTGTATCAATTTTCGTTGTGTTAAGTTTTTTTATTTATTTAATGCTTTATTGTACAAAAAAATAAATTTTACAAGAAATTCAAATTCTAGAAAAATAGTACAAACCCAGAGAAAGAATAAATTTTCAAAAAAAAGTGGTAAGGGCCTGTACAACAAAGTTTTATCTACAGAATACTAATTTAATAACAAATGAAGTTTAATAAAATATGATTACATACACACAGACATTCAAATACAAATCGAATAATTACATGAATAAATACATAATTATACACTAAATAAAAAATTAATTATTGTTAAAATATATAAGTATAATAAGTAAGTAATAAGTAGGTATAAAATAATTGGCATAGCGTTCTGTTACACCCCTAGCTAGTAAGTAGAAGTGCTGACAGCCGTGCTGGCTCAGCTACATACAGTTCAGTTTAGCGATAGAGTCCAGCTCGAACCTCAGTCTCCTTCCACCTTCCGACCGCATCGGCTGCCCTTACCATTTTTCTATAAAACTCTGTTTTGTGCTATTTCTAAGTTATTCTATTTTCATATTAAACAATTTAATTATGTGTTTCGAATTTTATTTTTTAAAACTCGAATTCGGAGTCTTGCTCTAACATTTGGTGGCAGCTCAAGGGGATCATAAAAGATTCCTCGGTACGCCTTCGTAAATAAAAGTGAAACAAAACGCTACATATTCACAGTAAAGTGCAACTAAAAGTGAATCGAAAATAAACTACGAAGATCTCACTATAAAATGCAGCAAAATAAAAAGAACATAACAGCGGTTTACGAAATAAAGTCGCAATTCCATATTTGCGAAAAGTCATAATATCCAAAAAGAATACTATCCGTCGCTGTGCAACACATCAACGACCCACAGCACAACGAGCCAGCTTCCTTATCAGCCGGACTGCTGTCGCTGCGTCTAGACCGGCCGCTCGCCCGCGTCGCCGCCGCTGCGCCGCCGCCGTCACCGTCATATCCGAGAAATGTCGTCTACAGCCTACGCTACATACTTATGCTTCATACTGTGAGTCTTTGTCATTGCCAATCTATATTTTAGGGGTCTGTATTTTGCAGAACCATTACCGTAATAAGATTTTAACTTCTGCCGTGAAGAAAATTCTTTTATTTTGTTTTAATATTGTGATTGTTCTTTATATATGTTTTATTTACCTTGATTTTATGTCCTTTTGTGTGCTTAAATTATTGTTTGGTTAAATTGTTTCGGAATTAGTTTAGTGTCAGAGCTATTGCTATAATTCTAGTTCTTTTTACTTATACTTGAATAATATTAAATTAAAATTATCCAAAATGCCTAAAGGCGATACCACTACCACTCCAACAATGGACATGAATATTCTGACTCAATTTATCCAGAAATTTGACGGTTGTAGAGAACAGCTTAATCCATTCATAACAAACTGTAGGCATGCAATGGGGCTGGCAAATGTTTGGCAAAAGGATATTTTACTAAAATTAATTTTATGCCAAATGGAAGGCAAAGCACAAACTGCTTGTGCCATTAAAGAATTTGACAATTAGAAGAGTTTCTCAAAACCCAGTTTGGGGAACGCAAACATTACTCACATTTGCTATCCGACTTGCAGGATTGCAGACAAACCCGCGACGAAACGGTTAACCAATTTTTCCTTAGAATAGAAACTTGTCTTGCAAAATTGATAACCGATCTAAATATTTCCTTATCTACACAAAAGAAGGGAGAGATCTCGGGAAGAGTCGGCGCAATGCAAGATCTCGCATTGCACACATTCATTACAGGACTCAACCCCAAAATAGCTCCGATTATAAGATGCCGCGACCCTGAAAGCTTAAGCAAAGCGAAGCGAAGGTCTACGAAATAACCTGCGACCCTTAGTAAATGAAACTGATGCTTCAAAAACTGCTTTCAATGTACTGGAGGGACACTTTCAATTTAACAGTATGCCCTTCGGATTAAAGAATGCGCCTTCCACCTTTCAGATATTGATGAATACAGCACTTTCAGGTCTCAAAGGTGCCCGTTGCTACGTATACTTAGATGATATCGTCTGTTACAGTTACGATCTTAACTCTCACATCACCAATTTGACCTCCATCTTCCAAAGGCTCAAAGATTTCAATCTCAAGCTTCAACCGGACATGTGCGAGTTTTTTAAGACAAGAAGTCGCATACCTAGGACACTTAATCACCAAACAAGATGTAAAACCAAATCCCGATAAAGTCAAGGCGGCCATTTTCCCATTCCAAGGTCTCCAAAAGACGTAAAATCATTCGTAGGACTTGTCTCGTACTATCGCCGTTTCATTCCTGAATTCTCTAAAATCGCGAAACCCTTGACTAACTTACTGAAGAAAGATACGACATTTAACGGAGAGAACCAGCAACAACTTGCGTTTGACCGACTCAAACAAACACTCACCTCTGCTCCTCTCTTAACCTACCCAGATTTTACAAACCCATTCATCCTCACTTGTGACGCTTCTAACTACGCGTGAGGTGCTGTTTTGTCTCAAGGGCCTGTTGGTAAAGACAAACCAATAGCATATGCATCCCGAACTCTCAATAAAAGCGAAGCCATTCTATTCGGCTGTAAATTATTCCGCCCATATCTCTTTGGCCGAAGAATTATCACTGAACTCTCCGACTGACCTTACACCACCTCAAGAACAATTCGGCCCACAATCCCTACTAAACTTACCAGCAGACGTCAATACACCCCGCTCCGATCCCGAACCACCACGAAACCTGGAACAAATACTAAACAACGATGACTACACTATCTTCCTAAAGGACATGACTAACAAAGACAAGAACTTTAATACTGACCTGAGAGAAAATAACGAAGACTTAACTAAAAGCACTTGTAAGACTTTCCTAATCCCAACCTCCATAGATATGGACGAGACAAACCCGTACATCCAAAACTTGTTACAGAGCGCTGATTCCTCAGAAGAGATTCTAAACTGTGAAAAGGAATTATATTCATTCAAAGAAATCCAAGCTAACAACAGAACCTGGTATCTTCTCTTTACAAAGGTACATCATTTTGATGAATCGTCATATAAAGAAATATTTGAAACCATCAAGTCAATCAGAAACCAACTAGTCCAAAACGAAAATGTCCTTGAGATTGCTATTTCCGGTTTTAAAAATCCCTTTGACAAACATTCCTTTATTAAAATTCACAACATCCCAACGTACCTTTTCCATAATACTAACATCAAAGTAAAAATATACCATAACAGCATCATTTATCCCACTCCAACTGCAATAAAACGAATCCTATCCGAAAATCACGACATACCCGTCGCGGGACATCTTGGGTCCTCTCGCGTGCTAAAGAGAATCCAAGAAAGGTATTATTGGAAAGGAATGCGCACAGATATCGAAAATCACGTGAAGAAATGTACCTCGTGTCAAGAAAACAAAGCATATAGACGCCTCAACAGAGCACCCATGCAGATCACCACGATGTCCACATCCCCTTTCCAACGCGTATCTCTAGATATCGTAGGGCCCCCGCCAGAATCAGGAACCGTCAAACTTAGGTACATACTAACATTACAGGACGATCTAACTAAATACTCGGTAGCTTACCCGACACGTAGTGCCTCTTCAGAAGAGACTACAGACTATCTTATACACTTCATTTCTTTATTTGGAATACCCAGGACGATACTGACAGATCAAGGGACTAATTTCACGGCGGATCTATTCAAAAAAACCTGTTCCTTCCTCAAAATAAAACAATTATGGTCCTCTCCTTATCACACTCAAACCCAGGGAGCTCTTGAGCGGAGCCATTCAACTCTTAAAGAATATCTTAAATCTTTTGTAAATCTAAACCAAGATAACTGGCCAAGATACGTCTACACAGCGATACTAGCATATAATACAAATATCCATTCCACTACAAACTTTTCACCTCATGAATTACTATTCGGCCACAAACCCTACATCCCAGATTTAATCTTTGACTCCGCACCAGATGCCACATATCCCGAATACATCAAGATGCTTCAGCATAGTTTTACTATCCCGAGACAAAAAACTATTATGACTCGCGTTCCCGTCCTGTTACCTACAAAATCGGTGATTACGTGTACCTTAAGAATCACCTCCGCCTGAGAAAAGCCTTATCTCCTTTATGGAAAGGGCCCTACAAAATAACAAAAGTCCACGGTACCAATACACTATCATTGCAAATAAACAGACGACAAGTAGAACATCATTTCGACCAAGTCAAGCCAGCAACCACTGAAATATAATAAATTATTATTTTTACGCGTAATCATGCACTTAGAATAAGGCCTCTAATAGCTATAAAATATCCGTTGTGTAACAACCACTTGTCCCTTCGTTGCAGCACCACTGCCGCAGCAAGCGCCGACTATGTTCAACCGATCACCGCGGGATCTGGTATATATTTTAATTATATTGGAAGGATGAAAATTAACGGTGGCTCTCTTAATGTTCTCACCTCAGTAGATATTTCTCACGTGAAGCCACATCTAGTCAATATAAACTTCATTCTAAAAACTGTTAGCAAATTATGCAGAGATCCCGGTCTCATTGAAGAAGCAGCGTGTCGTAGTACACTAGAGCCACTCGTAACCCGTTTTCATGATGTCGCCAGAGAATCCGAATCCATTTCCCATTTAATAAACAACAGAATTAAACGGTCCGCCTGGTTCGGCGGTATTGTTACAGTCTTTAAGCACATATTTGGAACATAAGATGAAGATGATGCTGTCAAATATGATGAAGCCATACAAGCTGTCCAAAGTGACGAAAGAAAACTAGCTTCACTAATAAAAGAAAATATACTAGTCACCACATCAACCTTAACGGCTTTCAATAATACTATATCAGCAATAAAAATTAATGAAGCTAGTTTAACCATGACTATCAACGAGCTCTTCGGTAATGTCAAAAATCTATCTCTAGTAACCAATGAATTGGTCTTTAAATCGCGATTCTATTCCATTTTTAATAGTTTAGAAGACATAACTAACGCGATATCCTTCGCGAAACAGAAGATTGTTCATTTGTTACTCCAACCCAACTCTACCAAGAACTTGCTGGTAACCATCGACATCTACCAAATGGCCTTGAATTGCCTTTGAATTTAGATTTAAGCCTTATACATACTATAATCAATATCTATAAGTTAAAATGTTATTACCTTAATGATAGAATTACATTTGTACTAGAAATACCTCTTGTTAATCCTCTAGAATATACTTTGTATCATAACTTACCTTTACCTATACCACATAACGTAGTTAAACTAGATACTTTTAGCGTAGTTTTGCCCACAGATCCTTATATTGCAATGACAAAAGACAAATCACAGTACTGTTAGATGAAAAATCTGGAACAATTTTAAAAGGTAGACAGGGACTATCTCATTTGCGAAGTTAGTGACGTTTTCTCCGCAAGCGCTAGTCATAGTTGCGAAAGTGAAATAATGACACAAGTGTTAAACAAATTACCCGTGCAGTGTGACACTAAAGTGATATATGGCGAAGTAGATTTATGGAAGCCCTTAAAAGACAACAAGCAGATATTCGTGCAATCGCAACCTTGTAAACTGTCAATAGACTGTCAAAATGCAGAGATGACAGTTATAAACATTGTGGGCACAGGTATACTAACCTTGCCAAAAGCTTGCGTAGCTTATAGTAAGAGTACTAAATTAGGTCCTTAGTCGAAACCGTTATATATTGTAAACGCCACTTTACCAAATCCTGATTTAAGTTTAATAAACGAATCCTGTTGTAATTTAGAAAAAATAAATAAACTTATTGATGGTGTGACCCCTATTTCATTAAAAAACATAGACCTAGAAGATTTAACCTCGAATTTTAACATTCAAAACTCGCTTATCCAAACCGCTGATAAAATCATAAATAAAGAACCGTATATACTGAAGAATGGGACACATCATTCTGTACTTACCTTTCTAATTGTAGTTTTAATTGTACTTCTCATAATTTATAAGGCATATTCTTATTATAAGTCTAGTGGCAGCCAACGTTGTTACTCTTTTAAAAATCGCGCTAAAGAAACAAATGATTCTGAATTGAATTCAGTGTCCACACCGCGTCTAAGAGAAATAATCTGAATTCACGTAAACTTCGGCTAAAACCCGAAGTTTAGTCTTCCGCGGGGGGGCTGTTACACCCCTAGCTAGTAAGTAGAAGTGCTGACAGCCGTGCTGGCTCAGCTACATACAGTTAAGTTTAACAATAGAGTCCAGCTCGAACCTCAGTCTCCTTCCACCTTCCGATCGCGTCGGCTGCCCTTACCATTTTTCTATAAAACTCTGTTTTGTGCTATTTCTAAGTTATTCTATTTTCATATTAAACAATTTAATTTTGTGTTTTGAATTTTATTTTTTAAAACTCGAATTCGGAGTCTTGATCTAACAGTTCGATGGAAATAAAATTATTTTTATATTTTCAAGTGTTCCTCAAATAGTGCTCTTTTAAGCGTTTTTAAAAAATTTCAATCGATGGACTATCTCTAAGCGTATGCGGAAGAGAATTCCGCCTGAACAGAAAATGAATTATTAAAAAAGTCAGTAACGTTGCTTGGTAATTTAAATAATTGTTAAGTAACTGGTCTCACAGGTTGATATAAAGAATTCATGAAATTAAATTTTTCACGTAAATATTAAGGACTTCAAGGCTTATAGAGAATTTTATAAAGAAGGGATAAAGTATGAGAATTACGACGGAAACGGATTGGGAGCCACTTTAGTTCAATTCTGAAATTGGAGATATGGTCATATTTACGTAAACCGTATATATAGCGAATGCATAGGTTTTGAAGACGCTCAAGTTTGTTTAGCAGCTCCTCATTGGCGTCCAAGTAACATACATCGGCGTTAGTCTAAAAGTATTAGAAGTATTAGAGTTTGAGTTAGTGTAATTTAAGTAGAAATGGGGACAGAGTTCTGCAAGCGCCTTACTGATTGAAGAGTGAAATGGAGTCTTTTAGATAAATCAGCTACATGTGCATTCCAAGATAAGTTGGAGTCCATAGTGAGCCCAAGAGTTTTAGCTGTGTCAACGATTGGGATAACTTTATCATTATACATTATTGGAGGGATTGGCATAGAGACTAAATTAGTCATGTATCTACTGCCAATAATCATTCATTTAGATTTTGATGGATTGACAAGCAGACCCAATGAATAAGCCCAATTAAATATGTTTTGCATGTCATTTTTTATAAGATTTACAGCATTAGACATATCACTGACGTGACTGTGCCGGTAAAGCTGCAAATCATCAGTATAAAGATGGTGGAGTGAAGAAATAATAAAAGAGATGGAATTAATAAATATAGAAAATTGATCTTTGTGGTTTTAACAACATATTACAAATAAATTCATGAATTATTCAAGTCCATGTTTTTGTTGGCATGTTTTATTTATAGTTAATATCAAATAATACTTTTACAAATAATATTTACAAATAAAAATATAATTTTATAATTGTCTAGCCATTTAAATATTAACAATGCTGCCAAAACGACTTTTTTTTAACTTCGTGAGTGAATGAGGTCAGTATATTTTAACGACAGTTAACTATAAAGTAAAGCGTAGACAAATATCATTTTACATTTCTACAAGGAAATAGAATCTTGCAAGTCTTTACGCCATGTTAACGTTTTGATGTCTCTTGTCAGCTGATAACGAATGGGAAGGTTTGGAGGAAAGAAGCTGTCAGTCTGCGTGAGTGACACGGTGACAGTACTAGCGGAACAGAAGACGATGCTGCGTCACGTCTACAACAAGGATCAACTAGTTGTAAGCCTCGTATAAATTTTAGTGAAAAAAAACTTTGTTTAGAAATACAGTTACCATTTTTTGACTTTTATTTTCAAAAGAAATACTGAAAATATATATTAATGTAAATAAAATACAGTTTTTGAAATATTTCGCCAATTTAAATATTTCAAAAACTGTAGGTATCTTATTTATATTAGTATATATTTATTCAAAATAAAAAACGAGACCAATCTCCACGTAATACGTTTACTTTGCCTAAAAGTAAAAATAACTGTTTTGTGCAATATTACGTCGCATAGATGACCACTTTTCAAGCACGACAAAAGTTGGTTAGCAAAAAGAAACTGTCGCGATTACGATGTCCATGCAAGACCCGTTTATTCTTAGCGATACTTAAAAAAACGCTAGCACACATAGGTATACAATTTACGTTGTTATGACATAAAATAATATTCTGTATTCCTTAATAAAAAAAAAAAAACTACATATTTCTTGTCAAACTGGACTGTTAATTTTGTTGGCTAGTGTAAATAATATGGTATCGCCGCTACAGCCCGTCAGTTCTCGCGTCAGCAAGCATTGCTTACGCACTATAAAAACATAGTAGGCTCAACAACACTCTGATAGAAGTATATGAGATGCGCAGTGCATTGTTGAAGAATTGCGTGTATGCGAGATCGAATAAATAATGCAAATAAATGCGCACATATTTAAAATACTTTTTATTAAATTTTAATAATAAATTAAATCTAAACACGTACAAATCGGAAGACATAAAAATCTTGCCACAAATAACCCGTGACACATGAAAATGTACTAAAAAATAATAATTTTGTTAAGTACAAAGCTTAAAAAAGGGCTTTTAGATAACAATTGAATACGCACTTCAAAAGCTATCTGTTTCCGTGTTTTGACAGAAATGTAATTCATATGTGCTCTCGCTATAATAATAAACACCTCACTCGTAAGGAGGTGTAAACAAGTGAATATGAAATGCTATTATCCGTACAGGTAAGGGAGGTAGCAGCTTTTATGTCGAGGACGTGTAACGTACGGGAATGGAATGTTTTAGCAGTACATAGGTACATACAAATAATCCTTCAATATTTTACTCAATTTGAAAGTTGTTATCGAGTGCGAAAAAGTCATATTTTATTTCCCATTACACTATAAAACAAAGATATAGTAGAAGTGTAATAAATTATGGCTAAAACCCTTGATCTACATAGTCTACGACGACTCTGCTTTTTGACTAGAATGCTCTCTTTGTCGCTTAATTTTTTTTAAACTTTGCTTAGTTTTTTTAAATCGTGTTTCCCTTTACAAGAAATAACCTACACTTAGCCAAATTTCACTGAGATCGATTTAGCAGCTGACCTGCGAAAGCAACATATACGGACAGACAGATAAAGCAACGTTGACTTTATAATTTGTATAGATAACGAATTTCCATTTGCAAGTGACGTATTCGTAATTGGCACGCTACCTTATCGCCGCGTACACGAAGCTCTAACAAGCATTTGGAGAAATGTGTACTTGTACCTTGTTTCCAGAGCTTTATTACAAACATCAAAAGGAAAACTTTTATGGCTTGTTTTATGATGATTAGGATACACGTATCTTACCTACTTGTTAAGTCAGATAGGCACGCGACAACGTTTATAAGATGGGCCTCAAAAAATTAGTTTACATTAGTTAATTAGTTTGTTAAGCACAATCTGACTTTATTATTTAGGTTTTTTCTATTTCACTAAGGGGGCAAACAAGCTTACAACCCGCCTGATGTTTAGCAGTCACTGTAGACTATGGACGCTTGCAACACCAGGTGCATTATTCGCGCATTTTCGACACTTTAAATAACTAAACCTTGATTTTTAATTATATAGACTAAAGTGACATTTCGTGGGTTGCCACCTTATGCTAACGTAAAAATAGTGTTGTACCTGAATGATTCAATCTTTTGTTTAGTTCAACTATTTTTTGATCAATTTTTTTAATTATAAATGAGGTTAAAATTAAAAGGTATTCATCTCCCGAGTGTTATGGGGTAGATAAAATAGTCCAGTGCGAGTCGAAAAAAGTAACAAAAAGGTGTATATAAAATGTATATAACGTCTGCTGTGTAATATAATATGTTATATGAATATATTTTTCTCGGGAGTTACTTAAAATCCCGTCACAGAGTAATTGAAAACTTTTAACGTATCACATGGTGCCCCTCCATGAAAAACAATAGGCAATTAGATTAGTACCAAAATTTTGATTGTTTTTTTTTAAATCAAACTATTTACATTGTAAATCTTGTTTATTAGTGTTTCAATACAAAACATGCATTTATTAGTTGATACACTATAATATTATGTTTCATTTGTGATTTTACAAAAATCACCTATTGGACGCACGCAATAAAATAGTATTTTAAATAGTTTGTAAAGCGAGTTGTAGTTTATTTACGTGACGATTCGAAAGTGTTCTTAGTAACCCATTTGAATAAAAAGATTTTGATTTGATCTAGATTTAAAAATAAATAATAAAAATAACCAAAAACAATAAGAACTAAAAAGACATAAACGAGTTCATTTAAAACAAACTAAATATTCAACTATCAGCAGGCGGGACTCAATCAATGCAAGTCCAAAGTGTATTGCTTAAACTATAGTAGTTAGCTTAAAATGAGTTCCATCTGCTTAAAATTAAATATTTGGTATGTTTAGTTGCATTTTTTTTTTTTTTTGTAGTTATTAATGTTTTTGCAGTCGGGTTTTTTTATTTATTCATTTCCATACCCATGCAATAAGTAACATGCTTAACTAACTATTTCCGAAAGTCGTAGTCGGAAGAGATGGAAAAAATAAATAAAAACCGAATTTCCTTAATCATTATTGAGTTCTGTTATAAGTCAGTTACACTTATAATAAACCTCATCATCAATAAGGTGATCAAGTTGCATAATTTTGAGCTCTTCTTTTATAACATGATCGATACAACTCGACCACCATTGCGGTGTCAACAACTGTAGCCCTTCACTAAGCAATTGTTTAATTTCTGCCATTTTAAAACTTTTGTTATTTCTTGCGACCTGCCCCTTTACCTGTGCCCATACTAGTTCTATTAGATTTAATTAACAGTGGCAAGGTGGCAGGCAGTCTTAGGATAGTGACACTGTACTCGGTAGCAAGGTTTAAATTCCTTGAGTTCAGCCACTCTTGAATTTAGGCATCACGCCACGCCGTATTGGGAGTTTTTTCCACCTTACGGGAGTGGTAAGGAGCATTATCTTACATTAAAACGGAATCCTTTTTTAAATTTCGGCATAATTCCATAAAATAGTAATTTTTTACACTGGCAATAGAACACAGACATTTTAAGAAAAAGAAAAAAAGTGAATAAAATAGGAATCATACAATATTTTTGCCATATACAAGTATTTCATGGTAAAAAATTACAGTCGTAAAAAACTAGCGCTCTCATTAAATTTTTGCTCATTTATGTCAAATTACATTTTATAGTACTTATGGATGTCATTTTTAGGGTAGCTGAAAGGTAATTAGGAACCCTATTACTAAGGCTTCGCTGTCCGTTGGTCCGTCTGTCACCAGGCTGTATCTCATGAACCGTTATAGTTAGACAGTTGAATTTTCACAAAAGATGTATTTCTGTTGCCGCTATAACAACAAATACTAAAAAACAGAAAAAAAAATATTTAAGGGGGCTCCCATACAACATACGTGATTTTTTTGCTCGTTTTTGTAGATTAGTACGGAACTCTTCGTGCGCCATTCCGACTCACACTTGGCCGATTTTTTAGCTTTTGCAATTGCATTCGCTTCCTTGCTCACTTACTGTTGAAAAATTAATATACTATATTGCTCTCGGTGTTACAGGATTGCTAAATTTGAGAGCCATTGCTTATTATAGAAACCGACCATACGTACACATATCATTTATTTAATTTTTTGATTTCTTAATTATAACAAGAAAAGCTTATATCTTAAGATCGTCGCAGACGTAGGTTTAACCGTTATATTAATACGTGGAGCAAAAACTTTGTACCACTTTTTACAAAAATTACATGGACGTAGGAGTAGTTATACAAGGCACAGTTAAATTTTATATGGAGAAGAGTCCAAAAAGCTACTATTTTTGTATAATATGCATTTCAAATAAATTAAATTCATTAAAAAAATACTACCATGCGTTTGACACACACTACCATGCGTTCGACACACACTACCATGCCTTCGACACACACTACCATGCCTTCGACACACACTACCATGCCTTCGACACACACTACCATGCTCTCGGCACTCACACAAACACACGTACCATAGTTTAATATATGAAATATTTTTAATAACTTTCGCCGCTGTGCACACTTGCTTGGGGTGGTCAAAACGAGTCATTCGTTGAATCACTTATACAACACTATGCGCCACACTTGCAACATTTTAAAAAAAAAGATCGATTGCAGCCGTCAGTTTAGTCTATATAATTAAAAATCAAGGTTTAATCATTCCTTTTAAAAAACCCCAAATTGTAGTTTCTAAATAAGACTTCAGCAGTATACTCATTTCATAACCTAAGCGTTCGCGGAAGGAAAAGTCTCTCCTCAGACTTAAGGGTTCGATAGGGCTAGTGAGATTGGGATGAGAGGTAATAGCGAAAGGCACGTTATTCAATGGATCTGATCTATCACCCTTTATGGGCACCGAGTGCACATCTGCAGTCTTCCATGAAGGGGGAAATTGCCTAGTATGGTAAGAAAGCGCGAATAGGCACATGAGTATAGCACACAACTCAGGAGCACACTGTTTAAGCACCACTGCTGGTATACCGTCTAGCCCACTCGACTTAAAAACATCTAGAGAAAGCAACGCCAGTCGTACCTTATTTGCCACCTTAGTTCCGCAACATACAGGAAGGAATCAGTAAAGAACATGGAAATTTTATTTATTGTTTAATTTTTATAACTTACATCTATCTTCACAGGCTTTAATATTTGAAAACTGAACGAGCTTACGTCAAAATGCTCATGAATAAAATCACGATGTCAAAGTACCAGAAAATTGCGATGTCAGTCGACATGTATTATTCCGTTCGTTTGAGCGGTGACTGAATTAGGAGTTAATGGGTTCAAAAATAGGGTAATGGGTGATCATGATAATTATACTAATTAGTCATATTTTAAAGATAAAATTGCTAAGTTATAAATGAAAAGTCTACAGTTTACTTACTGATGAATAAATGCTATGCAAAATTAAAATAGTTAGAAGTTAGTGTTTATGATATGCCTATTGAATTAGTCAGTCGGTTCAAATAAAGTTACAAGCACTCTACATCATACAAATTCATCCAAACTAATATGTGAAATTCTTTTTGTTTATTATTGTATAGCGTTGCAAAAAAGCGATCAATTAAGCTGATTTTTGACACATATATAGTTTAAGGGAAGGAGAAGGATAGCAGCTATTTTTATCCAGAAAATTCTAAATTTTCCTCTGGAATCTATAACCGAGTTTCACGTTGATCAACTATAGTTTGCTATACAGACTTTCTTACTATAATCAAGGAGTTGGCAATAGAATCCCAAGCCTTTAACAAAATTGGTCGCTGGCAAAGCTGCGAGTAAACGCTAGTTTTTTTTTATAATTATTGATTATTTTTACAAGTAAGTGTGTATGTTTCTTTATCTTTTCTTAATACTTAAATTACTTTTGTTAAACTTTCGGTCAGAGGTCAGGGTTGGAGCAATAAAAATAAAAGTTTTTAAGTATGTGTAACGATATATCAAATTAAATAAAAACAGTTTACTTTTACCGTCATAGTTACCTAAATGTTGGTAACAGTGAAAAAAAACTCGTATCCTCACTTTTTAATTTTAATTTCACATTGCGGTGTTTCAAGTCTAATTCCCTTCTTCCTGGGTTAATAAGAGCGAAGGAGTTGAAACTTCACCACCTCTTCTTCACCTTCTCCACCAAAAGCCAAGGCCATGGTTTCCGCCTGACTGAGCACAGCTTAGCCCCATGAACTAAGTTGCAGATTAGCGTAAATGGTTACTATATTCAGCGGCAGCACAAAGTGCCTACCCGGCTATTCAGTTAAATGTTTACCGAACTCGCCCACAGCTGCATCCGCTGATAGCCTTAAAATACAACGGAGCTCCCTGACCCAAAGGCTCAACTCTATTCGACCTCACCCAACGGTATAGATGAAACGCCAACTTGATCGTGTCTTAGTGCTACTTTGCTTTCCGCTTTTGTTTTGCTTGTATCTCAATAGCTTTAAAGGTTGAGGCAAAACAAAAGATATTTTTTATACCACTAAGGTGACAAACAAGCACACGGTCCGCCTGATGGTAAGTGGTCACCTCAGCCTTGGGACGCTGATAACACCTGGGGCATCACTCGCGCGCTAACCCTTCAAACACCTAACAACTTTTTTCTTAAAGAACACCATGGTGTAGTTAGACATAACCTTGGCAGGGAGCTCATTCCACAATTTAAGCATTCGCAGGACAAAGGTTTGCCTAGTGTAGTAGGGAAGTGCGAAGAGTTGCGTGAGTGCTGGAGCAGGCTAAGCCCGCTAATGTCTCTAATTAGGTCATATTGCGTATAGAATACACAAACCGATCGTAAATAAGGTTTGGTATTCGCGTAGGGACAACAATGAATCTTTTAAGTTTTTTTTTCATTATGAAAAGAAAAATAAAATATTTTTGAATTAAGATTTCTATAGAAGGATAAAACATGCATCACATGTATTTTTGTTTAGTCTTCGTTTGTTAGGCGCCCCCGTCAAATGCTTGCCCCGAGGTGGGGCGTTTTGTTTTCTATTAAAATGGGCTACTAGAGTAAAATCAACATAAGCATCAACGTTTTGCCAAGAAATGTAGAATAGTTATGATATGGTGCGATGCGCTCTTGTCTCGTATCCACAGCAATAGGTTGAATTGAGGCAAGATCATCGTCTTTCCGCTCTCACCACGGAGCATTATCATACCCCGCGAGGTTTTAGGAGAAGTGTAAGGAGCGCACCTGAAGCCGTCCCGTAGCCACACAATGGGACCAGTACTTATGCTGACAAGCGTTGAGGCTGACGCTGAGTTTCAGGAACTCCATTAAGTGTAGTCCGCGGAGTTGTGCTCAGTATATGGCCAATCAGTCGATTAGTCGCTTTGGTTTATTAGGCAGGCCTATTTGCAGTATGAAAAGTGTATGCTAACGAATGAGCCAGCCCATCCCAATATAGTTGATGACCATGAGAGGACCAGGAACTCCACCCAGAATAAAATTAAGCCACTATTTCTACGGAACTCACCCAAATTTACATTTGACTTATTTTACTGAGCGGTGGGAAATATGGAGCAGGCTAAGCCCGCTGATGTCTCTATATAGGTTATATTTTGTTTAGAATACACAAACCGCTCGTAAATAAGATTTGTAATTTCTGTACGCAATATGATCTTTGAGAGACATTAACGGGCTTAGCCTGCTCTAGTACTCTATCATCTTGGAGAGAAGAGGGGCAATAACAATAGGCCTGATTCGGTGGAACTGATTCGCAGTCTTCTATGAAGACGGAAATTACCTAGTGTAGTTGGGAAGCGTAAAGTGGCGCGTGAGTACAGGACCTAACTCAGGAGCACATTGTTTAAGCACCATTGTGGTATACCATCTGGCCCACTCGACTTATAAACGTCTAGAGAAAGCAACGCCAGCAGCACCCCTCCGCTGTGTTATGGAGGTTTCCGGCATGGTCTTACAGCACCAGCACCTTCGTCGTTAATGTTCGAATTAGAGGCAAAGATACTGCCCACTAGATTAGCTTTCTCTTAAGCACTATAGGCCAAGTCACCATCGGTCTTTTGCAGTGGTGATAAGGACGACTGCCAAAAGTTCCCTTTGGCAGCTTTAGCAAGCTCGCAAGTCGCCCACATATTTTGCCGATGAACTGGGATTTAGCTATTGCTTTCTTACTGAACCTTGAGGCAACATTTAATTTGCCCGTGGTCCAAGCCTCATAAGCATTTCTCTTGAGAATTCTAAGAGCTTCTCTGTAAGATCGATTATACCACGGTCGTTTGTTCCCATGGCTAAGCACTGTCCCTTTTCGTCGCAAAATTGCTACGCGTGACTTGAATTTCAGCAGAGGGATAGCTAGAGAGACATTTAATAACATAAATTACTTTCTGTGACAGTTATCAAAAAAAATCCATGGTGGTGACCGAATTCTACGCGTGCGGAACCGCGGGAACCCATGCTTATATCATAAATGCAAAAGTGAGTTTATTTATTTGTTACTGTACCTCGAAGCAGCGTTGAATCTGCGTTTTAATTCAGAAATATTCGGATCCTTACTAGGAAGTCAAAACCCCTATTTTACTTTTTTACCGTTATTTTTTGTACATAAAACCAAATTTTAACACACGTTAAGGTGCAGAAACAAAAACCCTTCAAAATTATTTCATTAAGTACTTAGTTTATATAAAATGGCTTAAAACGGACATATCTTTAAGCGAATGCCGGGTTTACCTTAAGTGGTAACATCAATCTCTCTTGTCGTCGTTTCAGTTGAAAACAAGCAGTCAGTACTTCAGTTTGTTCCGTCCAAAGTGGTTGCTGAGAAATAATTATTTTGAGGTATTTTCTTTTTCGAATGGGAAACATGTACAACTCACGATTTCTGAGTCATAATGAATACTATTTTTTTTTTCTATTTTATTTCATAGAGAAAACAAAAACTTTTAACTGTCTTTATTTGTATCAATTTCTGTTTGAGAAATCAAGCCAATATGTGTGAGAAATGAATTCTGTAAAAACTAAACCACGTGTAGTTTGGTTTACATGTGCAAATTACGGAGTGTCGGTATGAAGGCATCAGAGAGGAATTACTTAAAATTTTCAGAACTTGCGAAATACGATGGATACGAAACTGAAACAGTCACGACGACAGATGAGTACATACTGACTTCGTTCCGACTGCCCGTATCTGAAAAATGTAAAAAAAATACTAGTAGAGTGCCAATTCTGTTTGCGCACGGCATGTACCTGAGCAGCGGCGACTGTATCATCCCAGGACCTGGAGATGCTCACTGCTCCATCTACGCGGATCAGTGTTAAGACGTGTGGATCGGAATCACGCGTGTAAACACATAAAGCTAAATCCTGGTAAAGATTCGGAATATTGGAATTTTGACATAGCTGATACACAAGATTCAAAACATCTGATTGCCAAATTCTGAAAGTTGTATTTTATCGAACGAAAAATTCAGACACTTAGACTTTGTTTACGGAAAAAGTTTAAATAAATACTTAACCGGTTGAGAATATATAGGTAGTAAGAATTTGAAATGATACTTAATCTACAAATAGGATTTCTGTTTGTAAAATGTTGATAGTAAAGATTTTGTAACAAGAGGCTTGTGTGAGGGAATATACTTTTTGTCATCGGCCACACTAATCGACTTGTAGTATTGTCAGTGACTTATACAATAACTTCTTTCTTGATATTTTTGATAGGTTTTAACTTCCGTTAGAGTTGGTATAACTTGTTGTTACCCAATGATTTCAGAAGTGACTCCAGAAATGATTTTAACGTAAGAAAATTTCACATTTTTAACAAAACGTCAACTCATCTCACCTAACATACCTTGCATTTGTATTCTGCATGTAACGTTATCGAAAATTAGCGCACTCATACTCTAAACTCAAGTCAAAATATCACTGAACATCCCTTCAAAGGTGACCAACCAAAAAATATATTTTTTCGAAAATGGATAACCAGCTTGGCCCTTTTGACACGGTCCAACGACGGGCTGTGAAAATTGTTGATGATTCCAAACTCTCTTGCCGTATCGACCCCTTAAGTCTGAGGAGAGACTTTGCCTCCCAGTGTGTGTTCTACCGCTTGCACAATGGGTTTTGTGCTGAGGATTTGTTCGAAATGATGCCCACGGCTACTTTCTACCATCGTACCGCTCGCCATTGGCAGGGAATTCATTCTCACACTTTAGAACCGAAATGGTCGCGTAGAGTGCGGTTTCGGAGAAACCTCCCGCGAACGTTTGGGTTGTGGAATAAGCTCCCTGCCACGGCTTTCTCCAAGGACTACAGTATAGAGTTCTTCAACAACACAAGTTATTTAGATTTCTGAAGGCTCGGCAACGCGCAAGTAGTACCCCTAGTGTTGCAAGCATCCATAGGCTACGGTGACCGCTAGCCATCAGGCGGGTCGTAAGCTTCTTTGCCACCTTAGTGGTATAAAAAAACTAGCAACACAACATAAACATTTGTCAAAATATTGCCAAAGTTTATTCAAATTATAACAATAATAAGAAAATACAATACATTTTATTACTCGTACTACCCTAAACTTTGTTCTAAAAACCGACTTAGTTCTTTAAGTTACTCAGAGAGCTACTTGTCTCAAGTACCTAAATCTTAGAAATACTACAAAACCGAAGCTTCTTATCAGCGTCATACGTCCCCACTGTTGGGGCACGGCCTACCCTCAACGAGGGTGATTTGGGCCATATAGTCCACACGCGGACCCAGTGCGGATAGTGGACGTTTCCTCACGATGTTTTCCTCCACCAAAAAGCCAGTGGTGTGAATAATCAATCTTCTTGAGAAATAAAGAAAAAGACTCATTGGTACAACGCCAGGTCCGCCACTCAGGACGCAAGTGAAATCAAAACTGATCGGCCACCACCGCCTAGCCGGAGCTCAATTAAAAAAAAATATCTACAATCGACCTAGGAAAAGTATTAGGAAAATTTAACTTTTAATATACTATTATTTATCAATTGCAGTATTACAGAATGCTTCGGTACCATTCCAAAGAAATCTCTCTGTGTATGTATAGAATCAAGAGAATACGATTCGGAGCGCCTCTCAGCGTGTTTCATAGAAACGAATTTCTCACTTATTTTTGAAAATTGCTGATCAAACACCATGAAATTTTGAAGACACGTTCTAGTAATAAATATCTAAGTCTGCAGTGTGCCAGTTTTCTATCAAATAGTATCGTTTAAAAGTTATACAGGATTCTATTTTTTCATACAAATGGTTTCAAAAAAGATTTCTAGTTAATAAAAACATTTTACAAGATTTTGGAAAACCACAAACTTAGGTATTCGGCTTGGGATTATGACTAAGAAATTTCACAGTGATTAATCAGTAAATTTCAAAAGCAAATGAGAAATTCGTTTGTATGAAGCCCGCTGCGAGGCGCCACGAATTGTATTCTCTTAATATGTAAATATAATAAAAACTAAATAAATTCCCGTAAATCTAAATCTAAAGGAAATTTATTGATTATATAACAGAAGATAAAAAAAAAAGGTAAGTAAATGACAAAAACAAATATTGGAAACTTACCTCAATTTCTCAGTAAAAATCAACACTGTAAACAGTTAGTAAAAAAAAACAAACATTCTAAAAAAAATTCTTTTTTGAAGTCGGATAACAAAATGTCGACGTGATTTAGTGGTAGACTGTCGTACAGCAAGGTGATAACAGGTACTCACCAAGGTCTTCAAATTATATTGAATTTACAAGGGGTGATCAAAAAGTAGTAATAGATCGATATAAAACATTAGAATATTTTTCATGCAGAAGTTGTGATGACGGCTCTGACTTGACATAAAATAATTGAAGTTTCAAAATGTGACTGTGTGTTTAAATACCTTTAACCTGTACCTACTAGTGAAGTTTTAAGCAAGCCTTCTATTTTTTTTAGATTTTTGTGAATACTAGAAATATCCGATTATAATTTCTTTTTGATCTCCCCTCGCACATTTAACATTTGACGATTTAAAAGAGCTCTCAAAGGGCCTATTTTATATGTGTTTTTCATTTTCATCCATACTTATATATAAATGCGAATTTGTGCTTCTGTTGGATTATCCTTTTATAACTCAGCGATGGAGCAGCGGCATTACAAAGGTTTTTGCTCAGATATAGCTTGTTGAGCTTAAGGTGCCACACGTAATGCCCAGATTTTTTGGGCGTTATAGCTGAATAGATATGGAATAAGCATCAACTGGTAGGAATAGGTACTATGGTTTCATCTAATCTACAGACACACATACACACGAGTGGTGAACATGAATTAGAAGATGCCGCAGAATACGACATCCGACCCGGTTAACAGATGATCTGCTAACAGCTGCAGAAAGCCAGAAGCGGCTGAAGATGACGTTGTGGAGACATATGGTGGAGGCCTTAGTTCAGCAGTGGAAGTGTTCCGGCTCAGATATCGACGATTCATCTTATATTACATGCCTTGTAAAGAATCTTAGGTTCTGTGTTCTACAACTCTAAAACTTGCGTACGTAATTCCTTGTAAATTTTTGCTTTTGATTTTCAAATAACTTATCTATTAAGACAGAAGTATATCTATAAAAGAAATTATCTATTACGACAGCAGTTTCTCTGTAAAAGAAATTATCTATTAAGACAGTATTATCTCTTTAAAACCTTTGAATCATGTTAAAGAAGCGATACTTCTGTTCATATTTGTTAGAATGTATTTGCAATTCGAGAGGAAAGTAACTAGGTCAAACAAGACCTTGCCGTTAGTTTACAAAGCAGGCCGAGCGATGAAGGGAATAATAATGTGACTTCACAACTGAAGGTACGGTTAAGAGAGGCATCTACTCGCATATATATTTGTTTTATAGGTATCAAGCTCAAAGCAACGATGTAAATATTATATGGATTTCTTTTTTGTAACAAAAATATATTTCAAATAAAAGAACAGCTTAGCCTTAAATCGGAAATTGATTTATTAAAATGATATCACATGATTTACTAAATAAATCCAACAATTTTCTATTTAAGAACATTTTAAGTACCTAATAAAATATATTTTCATTGTGAGTAAACAAGCAGTTAGTTTTTAAAACAATTGTGTACAGATATCTAAAATCAATTTTTTTTCAGATAAATGGGTATGTAAGGGTATGTTATTTTTCTCCAGTTTAAAACTTGCGATAGGATCGAAATCGATTCAAAACGAGTAGAAAAATCACGGGCAGCCTTAAAATGTATTATAAAACTCGCGAGCATTACAAATAAAGGGTTGAATGTATTAAAAAAATATTTTTAGGTGTATCTTTGCACGTTATAAGCAAATTTTCGCCAGAATAAATAAATTTAAATAAATTTATTTTGATAAATAGTATTCTAACAAAATATGCGGCCAAGTATGAATAGTTCTAGAACGAAGTAAAGAAGACGCGTGTGATCTACATTTCAATGTCTTTAGTTTAATGATATTAGATACGTGACTCCTCAGTATATATTACTAATCCAATTGTAGTAGAAGTTATGGAAAAATATAGTACCTATCTATGTATGCAGGGTAAACTACGTAGCTTTGAAACGCGTTACTATCCTTTATGTGCCAATAAATTCAGTTTCATATAAGTAATAACCGACTCATAATATTTTCCATTTAATGTTTTCTAATAAAACCTCCGGAAGCAAGGTACTACTGCAAATTACTTTAGAAGCTGGTTAGAGCTCTATGCTCGCAATGCATGCCTCGCGTGTCCTTGCTGTCTTCAGAATGAACGTGGAAAGTTTATTGCAAAATAAATTCTTATCTCGATTTTTGATAGATATAACATAGAAAGGGTATTTTACATTAATGTAAGCTTTTCAGTTGTTATAAATACATTTATTCATGCACAAAAATGTCTATTTATTAAATGTTTATTTGTATATTAGGTACTCTGAGTATTGTTAGCAAGTCCTTAGTAAAATGGATACAAATCTGTAGTACATCTCTAAAATTGAATAAGCAAGTTCACAAGAACACAGATGTGAGCACATGCAAACTGCAGTCGCAGCAAGAACATACATTATGCATCATGACACTCAGCCGGGAGATATGTTAGCGAGTTGTTCGGTGGGTTGGTCGTGTCAACCAAGCTGTGAAGTACCTTAGTTTTTGTGGACAGAATTTGGAATTATTTTTTGCATTTGTTTCACTACACGTAGCAAGGCGCTGGCTGGATGAAATAACTTTAGGTTTGAAGGTTTTTTTGTTTTTGTATCTGGTGCCGATTAGAATTAAATTTAACAACCTAATGTCACAAGGAATAAAATCTAAAAAACGGTTACATATAGTACAAACAAATAGCGGTAATTGAAAGATATCAAATGATGCTATATAATTACGGTCTAGATTAGGAGGGAGTGGGGAAGCTTAATAAAGTTATTGTATTTTGTCTTTTGGAAGGCCTTGTAGTATTAAAATCCTGTTTAATTCAATAAACCTTGGTACACAGGGCACACTGAAAGTTCTGCGATCCTGGCTGCTCATAAATGTTTGAATTTCGAATTTCGTGTTTTTTAAACATCAAAAATCGCGTGTCAATTGTTTTTTATCTCAAGTTCGTCGTCCGAAGCAAAATGGGATTTGAGCACCGTTAGGCGTTGGTACGCAGAATTTGATCGTGGTCGTGTTTCTCTCCATGATGAAATATAAGTGAAATTTGGCCCTCAACTGCGATCACTGAGGAAAATTAGGCTACTGTCGAGCAACTAACTGAAGAAAACCGAGGTATCACCTATGATGTGGTTCAAGGATATTTGGGGATTGATATGAGCCAAATTCAAAAAATCTTACATTAACATTAAAAAGTTAGTAAATTTGTTGCCGCTGGATTTCTCATGAACTCATCCCAGAACAAAAACGGACTCATGTTGATTGGTAAAAAAATGTAGTAACGATCACGGACGTTCAAATGCTGTGTATGACATTGTGACACGAGATGAAACATGCATATATTATTACATGCTACATGAAGAGGAAGCAACAGTCTTCTGTATTGGGTGTTCAAAAGTGACAGCAAACCAGCATAATTTAGCCAGGCGAGAAACGTAGACTAGAAAATTTGATTGCGTCTTTTTTCGTCCCGGACGGGTCCTGTTTGCACGATCCCTTCTGAAGAACAAAAGATAGTTAATGCTGAGAAAAACAACCAAGAATTCGCATCTTATTGCACCATGAAAATGCTTCGGCGCACCCTGCAAACATAACAAGGTCATTTTTGGCTTCTGAAAAGGTAGAGCTAGTGATCCATTCCGCACACAGTCCAGACCTGGAACCATGCGAATTCTTTTTTTTACAAAAATTAAAAATTCGTCGATTGATACCTGTTGACATTGTCGAGGCCGGAATAGGCCGTGATAGTTTTCAACCGGCAGTTGAAAAACATGCCCTTACACCAATGTTCCTCATGTTTACAAAAATGGTTCGACCGAATGCAAAAGTGTTGAAAATGTAATTAAGAATACTTCGAACATCAGTAAATATATTACTTTTGTGAATTGTATTTTTATTAAGTAACGCAAAACTTTCAGGGTACACCATGTAGTATAACTATCTGCCTTTATAATATAGCATTTAATAACATTATTTGTAAGATTTTCAGGAACACATAAAAAAAGAAAAATGAATAACCCTCATGCGGGTGTCATACACTTTTGAATTGTATCATAAGACGAAAATAATAACATTGAGGAAATGTAACAATGTATCCGTCTTCAGATAATTTTCTTGTGATCAAGAATACTGTAGCCAATTGGTGGCACAATTAACAACCTACCTTAACATGTTAACACAAAATATAAGTAGTATTAATCTAAACATGAGTGGTTTTGAAGTACTATTAGCAGAACTCCAAGTCGAGTGTGCCATAATTGTACTTACAGAGTGTTGGCTTTCACAAGGACCTGTAATACTCTATCTATGGATATACTAGTCAAACATATAAATAACAATTAAAATGACGGTATAATGATTTAAATGAAAAATAATCTTACCTTCGTTATAGAATAAGAATAAGGAAGAGAACTGTGTCAAGGCAATTAAATTAGGAAGAGAGAATGCAGTTGTTGCTGTGTAATGTCCACCTCCCTAGAAAACACTATTACATTAGTTTTTTTTTAATCTTAGGATAAAAAATTAAATAACATTTCAAACTATAAAACAATTCGTAGTGTCTAGAGACACGAACATAAATATTCAAATTCTAATTCAAAAAGTTTATTTCTCAAAAATAGGATACAATATCACTTTTTTGACGTCAGTATAATATGCAAGGAATTTATAAACTACTACCTTTCGGAATCAAGATGGCGTTCTGGGGAGAAGAAACGGCCAAAGAAACTCTCCAGCTGTCGCTCTTTTCAATTTTGTACACCACACAAACCTTGAAATGAATTAATACAAACATAAATAAATATTTGACACTTGCAGCCTTTTATGGTCTTCTACCTGCGGATACTAAAGTCACTCGTCTAAGACATGTCTGTATTACGGTCTTCTTAATTCCAAAAAATTACCTTAAAACAATGTTTGCTCTTTACTTTGCATTACTACTGTTATTCCACTAAAATATTTAGGGATAAAATTAAAAAATTTCAACATATTCACTGGTCCCCGAGGTTACATTACTTTTCACTGATCATTTTCTACTAATCTAACTCAAAACCAGGATTTATAGCAAAGAATAACAGAGAAATATGTGTGTGTACTAAAACCTACAAAAAAAAATTGTTACGCAAGTATAAGTACAAGGATATTGTTAGTGGGGCGGAACAACGACCAAAAAATATGCTGGAACAAAAACTATATTTCTGCTTGAAGCTTTTTGATTATAAATTCATGATTCTAATAAAGCTTCCTTTTTAGTTCCTTGATATATTTTTTTTTCAGTCTTCAAGTGTTCAAATACTTGTCAGTGTATATGGTATGGTATATGCACCGTCTATAGGTACTCTATACTAATATTATAAATACGAAAGTGTGTTTGTAATCTGTTTCTCTTTCTATAAAATCGCAACGAGGCAGCAACCGTGTGACTTGATTTCTAATGCCTTCATGTGTTAGTCGTGGAGGAACGAAAAATAACACAGAATTATATTTATTCTGATGCAGAGTTACCACAGGAATACTAAAAATAGTGATCAAAACAATGTTAATACCAGCAATAAGAATAAGTTGGTAGTTCTAAATGTTTTCTTCAGAAGGAACCTAGCTCCTTTGCAGTACAAAGTATAATTTTACAATAAAATTATACCGAAAGTTGATGAATACATTAATGAATAAAATGCTATAAAGATAAATTATCTGTGAGGCATAAGTATGTAATATGTAATATTTTTGACTTTTAACATTGTATATTATGCAATTACCTGTTATTAGACAATATTGTTGATTGTTGTCCAAAAGTGTTGTTTAAAAGTCTACTTCAATAGAGGATACTTTGAGTTTGAATTTGAAGTGAGTTTTCCTCAAATGACACAGTGAGGCACAACTAACTGTGTTATTAAAATTAAGTAGGTACCTACTAATTTTTTTTCTTATTGATATTTGCTACATATTGGTTAAATGTGAAACAAAATAATTATAATTCACTAAAAAATACACAAAATAAAATAACTAAATAATATAAATTTAAATTTTAAACTAAATTATACCAAATTCAAATTAAATAATATAGATAATTATATTGATAAAGTAACTCAAAAAGAAAATAACCTGAAAATAAAGCTTATATATACACATAAAATATCCCTACCTTCTTCAAAAACAATTTTAAATGAATTTTTAAAAAATTAATTTTAAATCATAAAAATACAATTAAATGGTTAATACCTATATTTTTTATTTTAACTAAATACTCTGTATGACACAAAAAACAAAACTGCTTCGGAAGTTGTATTTAGCAAAGTATTTTTCTTCTGTCGAGACGAAAAATATTATCATTGAAAGTAGCAACTACTATATAAAGTAGTTTTTCTGCGTGATATATTCCGAAGATCTTCGGCAACATCCTTATGACACGCCCAGACTCTTATCGGTGTTCAAGTATTCTGTAACTTTCTTTGTTGTGCTAGCCCAACTAAATGTGAATAGCCATTTGTAATAGATTTGCTGAAATTAAACTGTAAAAAATAGTAGGAATCATTTCTTTTTTATTTATAGATGTTTTAGTAGGTATTTTTGACTAGTTTCTAAGTATCGTATTTTCGCAGGATTCGTCTGTTTTTAAAAGTAAAAATCATTCTAAAATAAATGAATATATAAAATATTTTTGTTATGACTAATTTATAATTAAACTTGCTGCCGTTAATAACTTATATACATGAATATAATATAGAAAAACATTTCTACAAAAAAATAAAAAACAACCGGCTCCAAAAAGAAGCACTAAAAAGGTAAAAATAATTACTTAATTCCGAAAGTGAAGTGGGTTATAAACTCTTAGGTACATAGAAACCAACGTCAAAATGTAATTCAGATCATATTTTTGTAAATCAGAAATTATTTTCCATACTAGTAAGAAAATTCTATACAATCATCAACATAAAAGGCGTTTCACCAGTTCCAAATTAACATCATTTTTTTTTGACTAAAAGTTTAAGTTTTAATTGCACTACATTAATATGGGATCACCTCGGAAGTGTACCCTTTTAAATTAAAAAAGAATATATGACGGAAGTTATGCCCGAATATAAATAAAAATAAAATATATAAACATCCGATTTGAGAACCTCCTCTTTTTTTGTAGCCAGTTTAAAAATAAAACAAATTAATTAGAAAATAATCAGTTGAATGCCAAAAGTGGGATACATGTTGTGGTAGCACGTAATTGGGATTTTTTTTAAAAGTAAGTAGATGATGATTGACTAATCACGGTGATGTCTGATTCATAGACTGGACTTGATAATGCGGTGTCAGTGTCTTATCTTATCATGTATGTATATCTTTATGGTTTTATATCCTAGAATCAGCTCAAGTGCTAATGTGTTATGTTTCATAACACTACGTGAAACAGTTTCTGAGGGGTTTTTTTTCTGTATTTGTAAGATTGATGTACTACAACTTTATAAGTCACAAGTATTCGTTTGTGACGTTCGTGGCTAACGTATTTTCAGATCCAAAATGTAGTTGGGATTTTGATAGAGTACTTACACGGACTGTAAGGATTGTTACAGGTTCAAGTCCTGGCTCGAGGTTAAAAAAACAAAACTTAGCTAAACCAAAATGTTAGTATGTATGATTTATGCTATCTTATAGGAGCTCAAAATCATAAACATAAATAAGGCAAAAGTTACAGCCGGAACTAAAGTACTAAATAAATAACCAAGTTTCACGATGACTTGCACATTCATTTCCCAGCTGAGTACAGAGCTGCATTATGTATGTTGCAGTGAGTGAGTGCAGCGAGTGCAGTGCTGCCACTCATCGCTCTACGAGGATTTGTTTATTTACTCACTGTTATGTGACTTGCGAAACTTTACTGAATGTTGGAGGCACGTTACTCTCTATCATCAACATATTTACTACTAGATTTTGTACGCAGCTTCGTCCGTGCTCAATTCAGCTGTTTCCTAGGGATTCCTATAAAAACTTATGATTGACCGATAAACTCAAACACAAACTTTCAACCAGAGGTAGGGCACTGCAAGTACTCGCTCGAATAAGCCACCCGAACAACTAAGCAGGGCATAGCGAGTACTTGCTCGAATGAGCGGCCCGAACTGGGGAAGTACCTCCACCTTACAGAAAACCGCGGCCATAATAACGCTAACATTGAGTAGTGTTGTGTTCCTGGCGGTGAGTAAAGTTGCCAGAGCTCTTTGAGGATTCGCTGCGCGGACAGCGGAGGACCGGCGGTGCTTGTTGCTGTCATACTCGGCGTAGACGCGGCGTGCTGGTTCGGCGGTCAGGGAGACCTGATGAAACGGCTGACCGCTGGCCGCCCGCAGGTTGAACGGGATCCCGAACCCAGGGATCACTTAATCTCCGCCCTGGGAGGCTGATTCGCCAGCCTGTGTAACGTATCTGAAGTGGTAGTCGTGCCGGAGAAGGAGACCGGAGTGGACCCGGCTACTACAACAGAGGGGGATCAGGGGCCCTTCCGCCCGCCGTGCCAGCAACCGTATCATCTGTGGCGAGCTTCGGCAGTCTTAGAACCGCACCCTTTGTCCTCTATGCTGTCTGTACAGTGAATCCTCATCCTTAGTCTTAGTAACTTTTTTTTATATATATTATGGCCAGAAGACAGAAAAAGAAAAGAGTTTGCACAGCGGCTACTACATCCACATATAATGTGGATTTTTGCAACATCAGGGGTATTCACGCAAATCTTAACGCAGTCCACCACCATCTCGAAACTGCGCAGCCGACCATTCTTTTTCTAACGGAGACGCAGATATCCTGCCCGGCCGACACATCATACCTTCATTATCCCGGCTACAAACTCGAACACAATTTTATGAGTCGTGCCGGTGTATGTATGTTCGTCCGGAAGGATATCTGCTGTCGCCGCCTTCATAGCCTTGAAGACAGGGACCTGTCGATATTGTGGGTGCGCGTAGATTACGGCGGCCACACTCGTATCTATGCGTGCCTATACAGGTCTCATAGCGGTGACACGGACGTAACTCGACTCTTCACGCACCTGAGTTTGACGACTGACAAAGTTCTAGAGCAATATCCCACAGCAGAACTAGTTATTTTGGGAGACTTTAACGCCCACCATCGCGAGTGGCTCAGTTCTCGAACCAATAACTATGCTGGGATATCTGCTCATGAATTTGCTCTGACCTATGGATTCTCTCAGCTGGTACTTTCTCCAACGAGAATACCAGATATAGAGGAACATACGAGCTCCTTACTGGACCTTCTGCTGACTACTCGTCCGGACGGGTACTCCGTCTCAGTGGATGCGCCTCTTGGCTCCTCGGACCACTGTCTCGTTCGGACTCAAGTGTCATGCACACAACCTGATCCTTCTGGGCCAACTAACTGGCGTCGTGTGTGGCACTATAAGTCGGCAGACTGGGATGGATTGCGTGAATTTTACGCATCGTACCCGTGGAGGCAGATCTGCTTTAACTCAGAAGATCCTGACGTCTGCGCAGCCGCAGTCACTGAGACAATCCTTGCTGGTATGGAATGCTATATTCCTAACCCGCGAGTAGCTGCCGGCGTCAAAAAACGACCGTGGTTTAATAGGTCTTGCAGAAAAGCTAAAATTCTTAATCAAAATGCATATGAGGCTTGGACCACGGCTCGTTATAATAAGGATCCGAATATTTCTGAGTTAAAACGCAAATTAAATGCTGCCTCGAGGTTCAGTAAGAAAGCAACTGCCAGAGCAAAATTCCAATTCATCGGCAAAATAGGTGGGCGACTTGCGAGCTATCCTTCTGGGAGTCGTGCTTTCTGGTCGCTTGCCAAAGCTGCCGAAGGGAACTTCTGCCAGTCGTCGTTACCACCACTGCGAAAGACCGATGGTGACTTGGCCCATAGTGCTAAAGAGAAAGCCGATCTACTGGGCAGTCTCTTTGCCTCGAACTCGAATATGAACGATGAAGGCGCTGTACCACCTACTATACCGTGGTGCGGTAAGTCCATGCCGGAAATCTCCATAACGCAGCGGGAGGTCAGGCGGGCGTTGCTTTCTCTAGACGTTCATAAGTCGAGTGGGCCAGACGGTATACCAGCAGTGGTGCTTAAGCAGTGTGCTCCTGAGTTATGTCCTGTACTCACGCGCCTCTTCGCGCTTTCCTACCACACTAGGCAATTTCCGTCTACATGGAAGACTGCGAATGTGCACCCGGTGCCCAAAAAGGGCGATAGATCAGATCCATCGAATTACAGGCCTATCGCTATTACCTCTCTCCTCTCTAAGGTGATGGAGCGTGTGATCAACACACAGCTTCTAAGATACCTAGAAGTACACGATCTGGTCAGTGACCGTCAATATGGCTTTCGCCACGGTCGCTCGACTGGTGACCTTCTAGTGTATCTCACACACCGATGGGCACTAGCCATTGAGAGTCAGGGGGAGGCATTGGCATGTAGCCTGGACATAGCGAAGGCGTTCGATCGGGTCTGGCACCGAGGTCTTCTATCGAAGTTGCCATCTTACGGAGTGCCCGAGGGTTTGTGCAAATGGGTGGCTAGCTTTTTGTCCGGCAGACGCATACGAACCGTAGTTGACGGTAGTTGCTCTGATAGCATGGACATTAATGCTGGTGTCCCGCAAGGCTCTGTGCTGTCTCCTACGCTGTTTCTACTGCATATCAATGACATGTTGGACATCAACAACATACATTGCTATGCAGATGACAGTACTGGAGACGCATTTTACACGGGTCGTGCAAACATCCCTCGTTCCGTTGTGGAGGAAAACCGCGGAGAACTTGTGTCTCAAATCGAGACCACACTGTCCCAGGTCTCTGACTGGGGACGGGTAAACTTGGTCCGATTCAACCCTACAAAGACACAAGTGTGCGCGTTCACCGCTAAGAAAACTCCATTCACTGTGGTCCCACAATTCCAGAACACTCCCCTCTCCATCTCCAAGAGCATTGGGATCCTTGGTGTCGACATCTCCAGCGATGTTCAGTTCCGAGATCATTTACAAGATAAGGTAAAGCTGGCGTCCAAAAAACTTGGTATACTCAACAGAGCGAAGCAGTACTTCACGTCGGGGCAAAGGTTGTTACTTTACAAGTCGCAAGTTCGGCCCCATATGGAGTACTGCTGCCATCTCTGGGCAGGTGCACCCGGATACCAGCTTGGCCCTTTTGACTCGGTTCAACGACGGGCTGTGAGAATTGTCGACGATTCCAAACTCACTTGCGGTATCGAGCCCTTAAGTCTGAGGAGAGACTTTGCCTCACTGTGTGTGTTCTACCGCTTGTACAATGGGTTGTGTTCTGAGGAATTGTTCGAAATGATGCCCACGGCTACTTTCTACCATCGCACCGCTCGCCATTGGCAGGGAATTCATTCTCACACTTTAGAACCTAAATGGTCGCGTACAGTGCGGTTTCAGAGAAACTTCCTCCCGCGAACGCTTAAGTTGTGGAATGGGCTCCCTGCCAAGGTTTTCTGCAAGGACTACAGTATGGAGTTCTTCAAGAAAGAAGTTATTAGATTTCTGAAGGGTCGGCAACGCGCAAGTGATACCCCTGGTGTTGCAAGCGTCCATAGGCTACGGTGACCGCTTACCATCAGGCGGGCCGTAAGCTTGTTTGCCACCTTAGTGGTATTAAAAAAAAAAAAAAAAAAAAAAAAAACTCAAATCAAACTTTATTCAAGTAGGTTTCTAAGAACAGTTTTGAATCGTCAATACAATGTAAACAATGTTAATTTCTGCCAAAAAGAGCTGGCAAGAAGTTTAATTTAAAGTAGTAATACAATAGGTAATAAAAAATAAGAAAGTAAGATACTAAAAACAAAGTCAAACATGTAATTTTTTTTTTGCTTTTATGTAGCATAGGGGGCGCACAATGTGAAGCGTCAAATATCGTTAATCGAAAGAAATTAGATATTTAAAAGAATTCCGATATTTAATAGTACTAGTGGCATTAGCGCCATCATAATTATATTTTTGCACAATCATATGTACATACATATATTTACATATACTTAAAATTATCCATACTATCCATGAATACAATATAATAATAAATATTATAAATGCGAAAGTAAATCTGTCTGTTACCTTTTCACGGTCAAACCACTGTACCGATCAAGATGAAATTTGGCATGCAGATAGTTATGAGTCCCGGAAAAGGACATAAGCTACTTGAAAACCTCAAGTATTATTCGTTTAGTACTTGAGGAGCTGCCGTTGAAATCCTACACCGATGACCGAATACAAAGAATACAAAGAAGTTTGCAAGAGAAGACCAGCCTCCACAGCGGCACCCGTTTACAAGTATGACACATGAATCAGCCATCGCTTCGCTCAAGCATGTTTTAGGGAACGTAACGACCCGACGCACATGCTACCACCGCAGAGACCTTGAGAGAGCATGACACACTCAAGCAACTCCAATAAAACTTCGATTGTATTCGTTAAAATGTGCGCAGTAAAGGAACAAAATGTAAATACGATTGATATTGAGATTTACACACACAAATTTACATTTAACATTACAGGGCGAACACACGTACTCTGAACTTAAAACTGATTTATATTAAAACAAGGTGTATCAAAAATTGATTCTACTAGAAAAAATATACATATATGTATAAACTTACATAGGTACAAGTATAATAATACAATAAATATAGTATTAATAACCCGCTGCAATCCACCATCGGCCACCCAGCGCCAAACGTGCACACATACCCATATGCATACACATACTCACAGACGTTGTATATCAAGAAGTAGCCCAGCTCCCACACGACAGTCCGGCAATAAATGCGGTGTGCATTTAATGTACTGTCACTTCGGAAACAAGCCTAAGGGAAGAAGAAGTAACAGGAAACTTCCCGGGTGTACACCTGTTACCATCAATCACGCAGGAACCAGGCCAACCGAACACACAAAATCTATGCAAAACATGTGTAAACATACATACATGTACACGTCTATGTGCCACACCCACCCCCATCCAGACCCCCCCCCTCAACACCAAGCAGCCAATCGTAATGTGTTATTAATTATCAACTACATAAGTCATAGATGGATGTCCAGTATTGGGCCCATACCTTTAATTCCAAACATCATTATTTTTATTGAATTCTTCCACAGTATAGTATCCCTTGTTAATTAGAACCTTTTTAATGTAAGTTTCAAAAGTATGTACAGGTAGGTTAACAATATTTTTAGGAATTGTATTAAAAAAGTAAATGCTCTGAATTATGAAAGAGCCACGCACTTTCTGAAGGCGACATTTTGGAATCGCAAGTTTATTTTTATTTCTAGTATTAACATTGTGTATGTCACTATTTTTAACAAATAAATTTAGGTTTTTACGTACATACAGTAAGCACGCGTAAATATACTGAGAAGCTACAGTAAGTATATTAATTTTTTTAAAGAGGTCACGAAGAGAACCTCGACGTTAGTTATACATAAATCTTATTGCTCTTTTTTGAAGTATAAAAATAGTTTCTATATCGGTCGCCCTTCCCCACAATAAAATACCATATGACAAAAGGGAATGGAAATAACTCAAGTATACTAACTTTTCTGACAGTATAAGCGGCGGAGCTAAGTTTTCGAGCTAAGACTGAAATATGTGAGTGCCACTGCAATTTAGTATCTAAAGTGTTGCCCAAGAAGACTGTTGACTCAACTAGTTTGAGTGCTTCACCGTTTATAAATAATTGTGTTGGAGTGTCTTTGACATTTGATAAAGAAAGCTTTAAACATTTTGTTTTCTGTGCATTCTGTAAAAGATTATTTGATGTGAACCAACAAAGAACTTGCGAAAGTGTATGATTTATATCGTCATATGTATCTTTGTTTCTATTAACATTAAATATCAAAGACGTATCATCTGCAAACAATACAATTTTGCACAGGTTTTCTACAAAAAAAGGCAGATCGTTAATATACACTAAGACTAAAAAGGGACCTAGTATAGAACCCTGGGGTACTCCCATCAAAACCGGTGATCCAGAAGATTTCACTCCGTTGATTTCATTTTCCGAGTTCTATCACTTAAAGTCAAAGTCAAAGTCAAAATGGTTTATTCAAATAAGGATTTTACAATCACTTTTGAATCGTCAAAGTTATAAAATATTATTTTTTGAAATTTAAAATTTCTTAAATATGAAAAAATAAGTTTAAGAGCCGTATCTACAACACCATAATGAATTAGCTTTCGAATAAGAGTTTTGTGTTCAATACAATCAAATACCTTAGACAAGTCGCAGAAAATACCAATGGCATTCTGCAACCTTTCCCATGCACAAAATTTGTTTTACTAGGTCAACACCCGCGTCGTTAGTGGACCTACCTTTCGTAAATTCGAACTGTTGACTGTGTAGCAGTTTAGGGATGTTAAAATATCTCAGTAGTTGATTTTCTCGAAAATCTTGCTCAAAGCTGGTAATATCGAAATTGGTCTTAAGTTAGCAGGTTCACTTTTACTTCCAGATTTGAACAGTGGTATGATTTTACTATGTTTCATTTAATCGGGAAAGACTCCCTCGTCTACACATTTATGAAAAATTAATGCTAAGATAGGTGATATACTGTTTATAATACCTACAAGTGATTTAACTGATTTGCCCCAACGATCCGCTGTGTTTGTAGGATTAAGAGATTTGAAAGTTATGAAGATTTCATCAGGGGTAACATGTTCAAATTTGAATTTTTAAACACATTTAGGGACATTATTATTTAAAAGGAATTCTGCTTCTGACGGGGATGACTTAAGCGAGCTAGTAGTCAGAGCAGGCATATCCTTAAAACATTTTGCAAATACATTTGCTAAATCAACATCTAATTTAACAGTATCTGCTCCAATGTTTAAACTATAATGACTATCACGTGGTTTGAGTTTTCCTGTTTCGCTACTAATGACACTCCACGTTGCTTTAATTTTATTGTCAGAATTCCTAATTTTATTACTAAGAAACATTGACTAAGCAGAAACATAGACTTTTTAAAATGTTTTAGAAAACTTTTTCACATATTCACTAAAATCTGAACTTGTATTGTATTTTTTCATTTCATATAATTTGACTCGACTTCTATGTATTCCTGGTGTAGCCCAATCACTAAATATCATTCCTGAATTTTCTGTAATAGTTTTTACTTTACATACCTGTTCGAACTCAGTTTTCAAAAAGTCAAAAAGAGTATTGTACAAATGATCTGGATCACCCTGTGAGAAATGCAAAAATGGAATTTTATATTCTGCATTAACTTGAAATTGATTAATACGAGCAGATGTCACTGGTCTACATGATACTAAATTGCACTGTTTTACCTCTGTGTTGAAAAATGATACATTCTGACCGCAGTGGTCAGATGGTAAGTTGGAAATAATTAGCTTCGCAGCAGCCTCTACATTGCAAAAAATATTATCAACACAAATGGCCGATGTGGCTGTAATTCTAGTTGGTCCTAGAAACACATTATGTAGGTCAAAACATTCAAAGAAGTTAAAAAGTCTATCCTTAGTGGGTGTTTCTTGTAGAAGATCAATGTTAAAATCTCCACAAACAATAACTGACTTCAATAAGTAATAACTTATGCGTTCCAGCACTTCCTCCATCACTGATTCACTGATTAATTAGATGATGGAAGGCGATATACATACACAATAACAAAAATATCTAATTCTATACAAGAGAGCTCAATTATTCGCTCTTGTGAAAGCCCAATAATATCTTTGAGTTCTTTTGCATTAAGTTTATTGTTAACAAGTATTAATGACCCCCCACGAATTGTATTTTCTCTCACAAATGCATTAGAAATACAATAATCTGGAATTTTTAACATTAAGTTATGTTTTTCTAGCCAATGCTCAGCAAAGCACAACACATGGACATCCAGGCTTCTTAAAAATAATTCAATTTGTAATTCCTTGCCAGACAAGCCCTGAATATTTTGATGTACAATATTTAAAAGATCTGTTGGCTTGATTGACTTTACAATGTGTAAACTAGGGGACTTGTCCGTTGTCTTGTGTCTCAGTTTAAATCGCCTACTGAGCCGTCACAAATAGAACTAATATGTGGTTGGTCAAAAGACTCCTTAAAACTACTTATAAGAGCCACCTCACTATTAGTAACACTACTAACAGTATCAGTGTTGTCCAAGTAGATATCTACAGAAGAGTTAAAAATATTATATGCTAACAAAGTAGCCAGTCGTTGCTTACAATAATTAGATAGATACAATGTACCTTTAGTCAATATAAAACTAGATATAAGCTTATTTATGCCAAACAAATAAAAATTATCATTTTTACATGTCAAATTGTACAAGACATTATTTAATTTATGAATATGTTGGTTTTGTCTGTGTGACAGTCTCTTTGTGCAAATTACAGTTTTTTTGAGAGTAAATCATAAGATTTAATTAAGTCCCGCTATGTAACTCCAAAACTATTGCCTACAAATAATAAACTAGTACAGTCTTTATTAAATATGTAAAGTATATTTTCAAATTCTGTATCTCTTCAGCTAATTTTGTGTCAATTTAGGATATCGGTTATAGTTTGTCCTGTGGAAACTTTTATATTTACTGAAACAAACAAAAAAATAAACTATGGTTTTAAGAATAACGATGTGTTAAGTAACAGTATAAGCTATCTCTATTCCAAATTTCAGCTAAATCGGTTGAGTTTTTGTGGCGTAAAGCAGTAACAAACATACTTACTTACAAACTTTCGCATTTATTATATTACTAGGTATCGTATGCGAACTTTATTTTCATTTTCATCATCATATCAAATCGTGATGATTTTCGGTACACGCTTTATGGAGCCAATAGAATGCTTGAATTCGAACATGAGCAGGATTGGTCGAAGTTACCAAGAGAGAGATGAACACTTTAAGGTAAACCATTAAAGTAGGGTTACAAATAAAAGGACGTATAGTTCGCGCCACGTAAGTTGAACTAAAATGGCTGCCGTCAGTGCAGGTACAGTACGGACAAATGTACTAACGAACCAAAAATATGTTACTGCGCAGGTTCAAACTTACGTGCCACGATTTATAACTTCGGTGACAATAATTAGGAACCATGGAACTAATCTAATGATTTACTATCAGATTAGTTCCATGGTACGGTGGTATGGTGGTTACCATCTGAGCATCATGTTTAAAATGAAATTCATTTATTTCAAAAATGTATGGTCGGCTCCGTGGCTTAGTACCCACTAAGGTGGTGGCCCAATAACCTGACTGCTAGATATATAATATAATGATAAAAGACAGACATTTATGTGATGATGAGCACTCTTGTGTTTGTCTTAAGACTGGATGGTTTCTATGTATAATAAATAATATGTATGTATACATATTTTTACAAAAAAAAAAGTAAACATATCTGTATTAATATTCGTCGTCTGGTATACTTAGTACCAGCTTTGCTTAGTTTGAGACCAGATGGCGCTGTGTGCAATGTGCAAACAAAAATATAATATTTAAAAAACCACATACCTACTTGAAACAAGTCACTGCAATGACTGTTACTGTTCCCTTTAGATACTTTTTTGGGTATTATTTATGAATTATGTCGGTAAAATATGTGTGTTACTTGGTTATAATGAATAAAAATGAAAAATCGCGAGGTCTCAGTTTGGGGCGAACCTGTGGAGCAAACGAACGGCTCGTATTATTAGCGTGATTAGTAGTATTGATGTTATTAGTAGGTTCACGCACCAATTTATTTTAATGTTGTTTTATTTCAATTTACACATTGTAATCAGTCCAAGGTTGAATGACCGTTATAGTAAGGACAAAAAACCTTTTTTTGTTATCTCCAAAAGGAATTTACCATAATAGCACAAATTTATAAAAAAGACCGTCTATTTATTACTGTTGATAGATCCACGTTAAGCTCAGACATGGGATGTGTTCTGAGGAATTGTTTAAAATAATGCCCACGGCTACTTTCTACCATCGCACCGCTCGCCATCGGCAGGGAATTCATTCTTACACTTTAGAACCGAAATGGTCGCGTACAGTGCGGTTTCAGTGAAACTTCCTCCCGCAAACGCTTTGTTTGTGAAATGAGCTTCCTGCCAAGGTTTTATCCAAGGAAGTATGGGGTACTTCAATAAAGAAGTAATTAGATTTCTGAAGGGTTGACAATACGCAAGATATACCCTTGGTGTTGCAAGCGTCCATAGGCTACGGTGACCGCTCACAATCAGGCGGACCGTAAGCTTGTTTGCAAGTGTGTGTTTGTTTGTTAGTGGTATAAAAACAAGACCCAGACAAACAGTCAGCAAAGACTTAATAATAGGATCCCGTCAGCACCCTTTGAGTACGGAACCGTATAATCCCGCACTTAATAGGCAAATAACTAACACTTACCGGGTTTTTCTGTATCCACATTTTGTGACCTACAATCTCAGTAGTCTGTGGGCACGGTCACAGATTGCCATTAAACATCAAATATGCAAAAGGCAGCGACCCATAAATTCGGAGAGAGCGACAAAACAAAGTCATTAAGTTTAATTTTTTAAAAGCAGCGCAACGCCCCGCCGAGCGACTAACGGTCCAGCCAAAAAACTTTGTGTGAATTTTCGAGGAATTAAATCATACTTTACATCACTTTTTTAATAAAAAACCATTTTAAATTTTACGTACAAACTACTTTTTATCGCGGCGTCATCCGCGTAAATTTGGTAATAGCTGTGTAAATATAATAAGTACCGGGACAGGTAAGAGGACTGAGTGGCACAATTTGTTTATTGTAAAGTGGTCTTGACTCTGGTTTGTGCTCGACGTGACGATAGGCTCACCTCCTATCACGTAATATACCATAGGTGAAACGTAAATGTTACAGACGTACGTTTGTAACATCTCTAATTACCGTGCGGGTAATAGGTGTCATGATGGTGTATTATTATTCATTCATAAGTATCAAATGTAAGCGAGATAATTCTACGTCTATCCAGCTACTTATAGGGGTGGCTGGATGAGGAAGCTAGAGGACTGAGATTATTGGCGCGCCATAGATGAGGCCAGCAGTAGACTAAAGTAAGCTGATGCTATCATGATCTTCCAGCTGCCTTTGGGCTAACCGTTACGCGAGTTCCACCACCACCTCAGCTAGTATACGTTCCACTGTGGGTGCATAGGCCTCTCCTTGGCGAAGAAAACTTAGGAAAATTGGCAAACGAAGCACAGAAGAGCTCGGAAAAATGTTCCACTTGGCTGCCACTCATCCGGGCACTGCTCACGCCCGATGTTACCTAACTTCGCTTATCGCTGCCAGTAGACAAATGCGACTGGAGCACGAGCTCCTCCACGTTCCACCATTTTATAACATCCTGAATAATGAATGTTCCACCAACTGTGGTTGTATCGTAAAGGAATGTTGCCCTGTAGTAAAGAAACTCTCGCTCATGATAAAAAATCTTCTCTGTCTCTCTAGCTGTGCTTTGGTCAAAAATCAAATCAAAAGATTGCTTCTAAGCAACAAAGCGTATCACCACCGAATCTCTTCCCTTACTAGGAAATTCCGAAATCCATACTAATTTTATAAATGCAAAAGTAAATCTGTCTGACTGTCTTTCTGTCTATTAGCTCTGCACGCTTAAACCGCTGTAACAATTTAGATGAAATTTGGCATGGAGATAGTTTGAGTCTCGGGAAAGAACAGAGGACATTTTTATGCCGGAAAATTCAAAAATTCCCGCGGCAATCTTTATATTGTTTGTTACTCAATCATATCGCAATTGAGCATCCAATCCAGTTAAAATTTTGCAGAAAGAAAGTTTAGACATAGTACATTACTGCCACGGCCCGCAAACTAAGCATAACCGGGCGATCATGAGTTTTGGCGCATTCTGTTTCTTGTGACAGTCCGAAATTTAAATAAAACTTGATGAGTTATATATAGATATAGTTATCAATGTTCGGGCTTAAAAAAAGTTCGTTCCATTGTCAAATTTCATATTTGACCACTCAAGCGCTCGAGGGGACGGATAAACCATTGCGGGTCGCTCTCTGATACTGTACTACAAGTACTATTTATCACTAAGAAGCTTGGGCAAGATATGGTCGCATATCGTAGCATGTTTGAAAAAAAATATATTACATTTGACCCTTTTTATCTTTAAATATAGCGAAATTTTTTCCGATATTTGTTGTGATTTTATTTGTCCGAGCTTTTAATAAACGCTTTTCCTTGTCCGATCGCTCGTGGACCGGAAGGGGTCGTTTTAGTACCAAATAGTTTTAGTAGTTACATCAAAAAACTATTTCCGTTATTAAGCTCGTGGTATATTTAATTAAAATTAAAATATACATATAAATATATATTATGCAACTTCATGTGATTTCTTGGACTGCAGTAAATTTGTAACTTTTGAATGGTTTAAGCATCACGTAAGAAATTAAATGTAGTACATACATATGCATAAAACATTTTTAATAAATATTAAACATATAAGTAATTAGACATTAGATTAGATAAATGCATAATTATATATGTTCAAATTGATGCTCCATTGCCTTCTTTATAAGATTCCGGCTCCATTTTCACAACCAAGGGATCTAATTTGTATCCTTGTGTGTCTTATGGAGACTGCTCTTATCACAGATATTTGTACTTTCATTCTCAGCCAGTAAATTATTTGAGAGTATGTTTTTCCTCTAGTTTAGCTTAGATGTAGCTTTTTAAAAAACTGTTATGTTCCTAGGGCTCCGTCACATGAGATAATTAGTGGGGTGAATGACACTCTTAAGTGTTTAACAGCACGATCATATTATAAATGTTTTTCTCTACTATGCCTTTGTGCTCTTTTTTGCCAGATGAGGTTGCTGTAAGAAGAAGCGTCATATATACATATGAATAGTTTTAAAATAAATCAAAAAATAAAACATTTTATTCGGTATTTTATTTTTAGAATGACAATACAATATGATAAGCTCACCTATAAGTTTTAAAATAAAACTCATTACTTTGCTTTGTAGGGTTCCGTACCCAAAGGGTTATTAGCGGAACCCTATTACTAAGACTTTGCTGTCCGTACGTCTGTTACCAGGCTGTATCTCATGAACCGTGACAGCTAGAAAGCTGAATTTTTCACAGAAGATGTATATTTGTCGCCGCTCTAACAATGAATACTAAAAAACAGAATAAAATAAATATGTAAGGGGCTTCCCATACAACAAACGTTATTTTTTTGCTGTTTTTTGCTCGATATTGATAACGGCAACAGGTAGACGCTTAATTTTTTTACAGAATATTTAGTTATATATTCACTTTAAAAATAAAAATTTTTTTATAATAAACAAAAATAATTAAGGGGGGGGGGGGCATAGAACAAACGTGATTTTTTGGCGTTTTCATAGATAATAAGTGCGGTACCCTTCGTGCGCGAGTCCGACTTGCACTTGGCCGATTTTTATATTTTATATTCTATTATCTTTCGATGAACTTCTCAGTGAATTTGATATCTTGTTAACAATAATGCTTTTTCAAATATTATTTGAACCGTATTATCTTTCGTTCTGTTCTTCATTGAGTAACAAAACCTTTGTTTGTCTCTGCTTTTAATTTGACTGAGCGACTGCGGTACCATCGACGTAATTTTATCTAATTTGTTTACATTCCCTTTGATCGAGGATATGTCTTTTATATACATGGCGATAAAGGATAAAAGAACAAACACTCTTTGTTTCATATACTAAATATAATAAATGCAATACACAGATCTATACTATACTATATGTATACTAATATAATAAAGCTGTTAAGTTTTGTTTTTGGTTGAATGAAAAAAAAAAAGAATTAAAATATCTGAAACTACCAGTTGGAATTAAAAAAAATCTTTCCGCATTTGATTTCTTAATCCTTAAGAAAGGCTTTAAGTAAAGAATATTTGACACGACGCTACGAAACTTATGAGCTGAGTAAACGGAACAAAAGTCAGAAAGTACCCAAAGCGAAAACGAAGTAAGTAAGAGCGCGGGCGAGCGATGCGCAGCGCGGTGCTTGAGTGGGGTCACAACAGACATCTTTGAATATTGACAAATATACAAGTTGAAGGCACACTCTGTTACCTTATTATTGTATTTTCTATTAAATTGTTAAACATTTATTTAATTAAATACTTCCTTTACATCACCTGCTAACTACTAGACCTGCTAAACAATACAATATTTTTAAATCATTTTAAACACCCTTGTTTTAAACTTAAAATGTACAATCAATAATGAAGAAACATATTATATACTTAAGCAATATTATTTTTCTTACCAAATATAACTTAAATACTACTTTACGATTCAAATCAAATCAAACAATATTTATTCAAGTTTCTAATAACACTTTTGCATCGTCAACACAATGTAAACAATGTTAATTTCTGCAAAAAGAGCTGGCAAGAAGTAGAATAGAGAAGTAGATTAAAGGAGTAATACAGTACTTTGATAATTAGCTAAGAGTATACAATAAGTACCGAAACACTTATAAGGTAATATTAATAAGTAAGTAAGCTATTAAAAACAACGTCAAACACATGACAATTATTATTTTTTGTTTTTATGTAGCATAGCACCATGTGAAGCATCAAATATCGTCAATTGAATAAAGGAATTCAGATATTTAAGAGTATTCCCATATTTTAATAGTACTAGTGGCATTAGCGCCATCATAATTATATTTTTGCACAATCGTATGTACATACATATACTGACATATGCTTAAAACTATCCATACTATCCATGAATAAAATATATTATAAATGCGAAAGAAAATCTGTGTATTAACTCTTCACGCTGAAACCGCTGTACCGATCAAGATGAAATTTGGCACGCAAATAGTTTGAGTTCCCAAAAAGTACATAAGCTACTTGAAAACGTCAGGTATTACCCCTTTTTTCCCCAATAATTGAGGAGTTGCCGTTGAAATCCTACACCGATGACCGAATTTAACACAAACAAATTAGTAAAATCCTGTCTTAGATATTTTTTCTAAATTATAAATTAGATTATTACTTAATTTTTTTGTAAAATAACAGGTCCACTCTATATTTCCAAGAGCCAGGTGACTGAAGGTCTTGAATCAAATCAGGTCATTAATCTTTCGCAGGTCACTTCGAATGAACCGCTACATATCAGTGTCCGTTTCCACTTGGCAGAATAAAGGTGCGGGTCTGTGAAATGAACAAGTGAGTGAGTGAGTGAAAGGTTGGTTGAGATCAATCTTTGTAAATAACTTACAAGTCTAAGAACCAAGTGTGGTGCTAAAACCATTCATTTAGCGAAGGAGTTTGTTATCTGGTTTATTAAATAACTAGATTTTGCCAGCGGCTTTGCCGGCCCTCCGGTCCAACCCTTTGAGCGTAAAGAAGTAACAAAGATACAAACACACTCACAGACTTTCGCCTGTATAATATTAGTGTTATGTAATTGCAATTAAATTCATGAAAAGTTTAAATAGTTTTTTAAAAAGGATAATAATTTCGTCATTATCATTTTTTTTTAATATTATATTTATATATTAAATAAAATAATAACACATTTTTTTACTTTGCTTGTAAAATATTAAAAAGAAACAGAAACTACATTTTTTAGTTGAAAATGATACCGTTGCCAGGTACTACTATTTTATTTAGGTTAAGGATTGGATTTAATTATTTACAAACATTTGACCGCGACTTTGTCGTTGTATCTTACAGTATTGTAAAGTAATACAGTTTTCAAACAGGGTTTGTTTCAATAGGCACAGTACATCCGGAGATTTTATTCCATACGTATATATAAAACAAACAAAAACACACTCTTTTTTAAACACATTCGTATTAACTATCGAATATCAATCATGTAAATTAGAACATAAACTATAAGAAATCTTAGTACTTAATGCCAACGCATTTAGCTTTGTAGTACCAGCTACGACACTTTAGTCCGTAGACTCTCGTAGCAGAGTGCTACGAGCTACAATACTCGGACGTATAGCGGTAGTAACCGACTTAACATAAAATTTAATATGGCGTGATAAAGTGGAAGTTTTGTTCTTGGAGTCCGTAGAACATTATTTGGCTTTAAAGTTTATAGTTTTAGTAGCTTGTTAAGTTTATAACAATTTTTAAAACTATTTAAGAGGGCGATATAGGCCAGTAAGCTAATTTCTGTAATTCTAACGTTGTGTATGTAAATGCACTATAAATCATTAGAAAATGTCATATACATTACTATGAGATATATTTGTTATATACTTCTTAAGTAATTTATACCGTAATGACGGCTTCGAACTTTTAAATTTTTTGTATGGAATTTAACGTTATTACCGTTTTGTAGTCACATTTATTGGCTTTTTGCTACAACTTAGAGTCAATGCACTAGATAACAAGCTATTCTAATTTAACCAACTTTCATTACAAACAAATGCAAAACACGCTTTAAAAATTTGCACAAGTGTTGAAACAATGTTCACTTCCAGATTTTTTATTGCATTAAATACAATAAATGAAAATCATTCAGTAAGGTAATGCACTAGAAAAAAGCCAGTTTTATAACATATATTTTTTTTAATCCTTTAGATGCTATAGTATAGCCACAAAATTTGCACAAAAACGGCGTATTTTCGCGGTCTAGCCTATACCGCAGCCTTAACATCGCATGCTTAGTATTGAAGTGACCGAATTAAAAATGAGTGAATTCATATTCTACTGAATTCACAAATTTATTTATTCATTCTTTACCATAAAATATACCTTAGGTAGGCTCTTAATTATTCTTGTAATTATTTTAACAAAATAATCGAAGTATATCCTGCATATTAATATCATAAATGCAAATGTGTCTTACCTTTTTTACTGCTTAACCAATTTCACTGAAAGGTAAGGTGATAGCTTGCATCCGGTCCTGGGCTACTAAAATAATGTCAAATGTGCGATATGTATTTGTATCCGTTGTCAGGTTTCCATAATACCAGCTTTACTTAATTAGGTACCAGATGGCGCCGCGTCGAACAATATTAAATTGTACTTATTAGCAAATGCGTATCTACAGTAATAGAAATTTAGTTAATTACAAAACGATATACCTACTAAGAAAATTAAAAGCTTATTATAATAAGTGTGTGCCCGCGTGGTAGAGTTACAAGATACGTGGTATCCGGGTGCACTTGCCCAGAGATGGCAGCAGTACTCCATATGGGGCTGAAACTGCGACTTGTAAAGTAACAACCTTTGCCCCGACGTGAAGTACTGCTTCGCTCTGTTGAGTACACCAAGTTTTTTGGACGCCAGCTTCACCTTATCTTGTAAATGATCTCGGAACTGAACATCGGTGGAGATGTCGACACCAAGGATCCCAATGCTCTTGGAGGTGGAGAGTGGAGTGTTCTGAAATTGTGGGACTACAGTGAAAGGAGTTTTCTTAGCGGTGAACGCGCACACTTGTGTCTTTGTAGGGTTGAATCGAACCAAGTTTACCCGTCCCCACCTGGGACAGTGTGGTCTCGATTTGAGACACAAGTTCTCCGCGGTTTTCCTCCACAACGGAACGAGGGATGTTTGCACGACCCGTGTAAAAAGCATCTCCAGTACTGTCATCTGCATAGCAATGTATGTTGTTGATGTCCAACATGTCATTGATATGCAGTAGAAACAGCGTAGGAGATAGCACAGAGCCTTGCGGAACACCAGCATTAATGTCCATGCTATCAGAGCAACTACCGTCAACTACGGTTCGTATGCGTCTGCCGGACAAAAAGCTAGCCACCCATTTGCACAAACCCTCGGGCACTCCGTTAGATGGCAACTTCGATAGAAGACCCGATCGAACGCCTTCGCTATGTTCAGGCTACATGCCAATGCCTCCCCCTGACTCTCAATGGCTAGTGCCCATTGGTGTGTGAGATACACTAGAAGGTCACCAGTCGAGCGACCGTGGCGAAAGCCATATTGACGGTCACTGACCAGATCGTGTACTTCTAGGTATCTTAGAGGCTGTGTGTTGATCACTCGCTCCATCACCTTAGAGAGGAGAGAGATAATAGCGATAGGCCTGTAATTCGATGGATCTGATCTATCGCCCTTTTGGACACCGGATGCATATTTGCAGTCTTCCATGAAGACGGAAATTGCCTAGTGTGGTAGGAAAGCGCGAAGAGGCGCGTGAGTACAGGACATAACTCAGGAGCACACTGCTTAAGCACCACTGCTGGTATACCGTCTGGCCCACTCGACTTATGAACGTCTAGAGAAAGCACCGCCCGCCTGACCTCCCGCTGCGTTATCTTTACTACTGTTCGAACAATTCAAATTATTTGGATTCATATTCGAAAATTTTATTAAATTTAGTAGCAGGGCCTATACTTGCCACACATTTGTGGCCATTCTCGTAGCACTAGTTACGTCTCTTTCGTAGACTTCCGTAGCAAATGGCTACGAGCTACAATATTCTGGCATGTCTGGATATAATTTTTTCTTGTACAATTTAGTTAACTTTAGTTAAAGAATTCTTTACGTCATAAAAATATGTATCTTTGTTACTTGAAAATATTGTTGTTCGTTATAACAAAAAACATTTAAACAACTCAGATTGACAGATGTTGACATGAAAATGTATTACTTCATTTTCATAATATATATAAGACAGACAGACAGTTTAGATTCAATTGTTTAGTTTGAACAAGTGTTTTTTTTTAATCCAGGCAAAATCGTAGAGTAAAAAACATAACCCGGTACTTCGCATTAACAGCTCAACAGTCACTCACCTCAATATTTATTTATTTGTTTACTAACCTAAATCTACAGCTATGGGTTTTTGAAACTTAAATAACCTAATTTCCTATTATTATGACCATCAAAAGATTTTTACTTTATATACAATTCATAACTTAAATTAATAGATTTGATTAATATTAATTTTAAAATATATTCATAGCCTTGCTTGCAGTCAATTAAATTGTTTGGCATATTTCAAGCTTATTTCCTTCCAATTTATTAACAAGCTGGAAGGCTGCCAGACTTTGCCGAAACGATACCGGTACAAGTAATTAGCAGTTAAACGAATATAACCCAGTCATTTAAGGGCTTTCACATGGTGAGCTTAAAGAGATGCTGGTTTTAGTGATCATTATTTTGTATGGGTTTGTAGTAAAACGGTTTATGATTTTACAATTAATGTCTGTACCGCAGTGAATCTGTCCAACTCGGATTTTAAGCAATGTAAAACCGACACTTATTTTATTTCTTATTATCTTACCTTAAGCGCATAAGGGACAAAATGGCTTGCACTGAATGAATTTTATGATTTTGAGTACTATTTTGCAGATATTTACGCATTTTTACGGAAGTTGAAACGACTGAGATTTCTGTACGTAATACATGCTATAAATTATTCTGTGCTGTACGTAAAATATTTGTTTGCAAGCTGTTGTTGAAGTAATAACACAGCCTAAACATTAATTTTATTCATCAGTAGGCCATCGAAGACGTCTAGACAGAGCAATCGTGAGATTAGCCTCTGTATGGCTATTTGGAAGCTGTCCAGCCAGCCAGTACAGTTGGTCGAGGTACCATGAATGTCTAAACGTTTTTGGAATTTTCTTTAACATCAAACACGATAACCGACTGTATGAATGAAATGAATGTTTAAACTGTGGTCTTAACTGACCTGTGCTTTTGAGTTTTAAATAATAAAAAAAAATTGTAGTTTAAAAAACTAAAAAACCCGCTTGAATAGTAAATTGTACTAAAAAGCTGAAAATATTTTTTAATTATTGAGTTTTGTTCAACAGCCATAGAAAGTCTACTAACTCAATGTACTTCCATCATATTCAATAATTCTAAAATAAAAATCAAATGATAAAAGATTATTGATTTCATTGTACATTGTAATAAAGCGTGAGGCGCCTCGGCTTCGCACTAAGGTGCAATTAGAAGAGGGGGTCACCCTCTCCCCCCGGTTCAGATAAATTTTTGTATTGTTATCGGTGTTTAAGCACATTTTCGAATCAATTAGACGTCTTGAAGTGGGTGAAAATTGCGTTGGAAGATTCCGTTATATAGATACATACAGGTCAAGCTAATAAAAATTGTTAAAAAGAACAAAATAAAACAATAAAGTATGTTTAAAGCAAGGTTAAATATACCTCTATATTTTTATTTAAGAAAGTTAGAAAAGGTTATCGAGTGGCGATTACAGATTTAAAGACACAGCATGGGACGGCCAGACGACATAGTTAGACCCGCAGTTCAAAGTTGGGGGGTGTTGCGGCTCAGATCCGGCCGTTGTCGACGCACATAGAGGAGACCTTCATTCAGCAGTGAACACTTTCGGGCTAAGACGATGACGACAACAATTAAATTATAAGTTCTACTTATAGTATGTTGATGTACTCTTCGTTTGTTTGTGCTGATATAATCAACCTTTTCAAATTACTTCTTCTTGTTGACGCGGACTGATAAACTGCAAACGCGCCAACAGCAAATAATCTTGCGAGCTTCGTAACTAATAAATATGTCGTCACTCATAAATAAATCCGTGTAGCTTTTGAAGATTTAGTTACTATGTCAAAATTTGATCATAATCAACAAAATCAAATATCAGTTTCTTATCAATTAAATTTGAATAAATTTGGCTATCTTCCAATCTCCTATGTGTCTTGTCTGATTATATGTCGAACAGGATGATCTCCAACTATGTTTGGTGGCTTACGATCAATAGATTGCAAAAAAGACAAGTCTAAATGCCACAGTCATCATTATGAGCGAAATCAGTCTACAGACGTCCACTGCTTGATGTGTCATTAGAATAAATTATTCTGTGCAATGTTCGGCTCTTTGTTACCTGAAACCAACGGATCCCATCCAATGTACAAAAGGTTATAAATTCATTTGGTGGGGGAAGACATGAATATAGTTGACGATTAAAAACTAGCAAGCGGTATTGTATCCTTAGTCTGTAGAAAGAGTTTTCCTCTCTGTCGGTATTTTCCCGCTTGCATGATTGTTAGTATTCTGAGAAACTCACGGCCGTTTTGACATCATATCGTCACCTTCGGCAAAGAGTTGTGAAATAGTGAAACGAGCCCACAATCAATATTGGTTCTAGTTTTACAGGACCACAGTATAGACTTCTTCAAGAAGGAAGTAATTAGAGTATTAAAGTGTCACTGTCATTCTCCTAGTATTGCAAGCATCTATTATATACGGTGACTGTTCAACATCTGAGTGACCGTAAGCTTGTTTGCCTACTTAGTGCTATTAAAAAATGAATCTGCCTTAGTTGTGTCGTATTGTTTAGTGTTGGGTACAAATAAATCCTAGTATAATTAAACTGTACTATCCTACATTTTCGTAACTTTGAAGATTTAAAGGAACCCTTGTATTGTAGTTTACATATAACTTAGAAAGGGTTAACATAGGACTAATTAAAAGCAATCATATTATTTCGTGGATCTGGAAATTAGTATAGGGGAATGATTACGCGGACAAACTATAACGACAGCTATAGAAAACTCTCTTATTTCAATCAAAGACTTGTTAACATTTTAATTTAATTTAGTAAGGTAATTTTTATTTCGCATCCACAACCTATGTTTAGCTTAATATTTATTCTGAAGTCAGCTTACATTGACCATTTCAATTACGTAGGTATTCCATTAATTTAAGAAGTAAAGATAAGGCCGAAAGATGGTTTTTTGTTTACACACAGTAAACAAAAATCCATTTTTATAGGACAAATGGCGCCATATGTTTTAGCTTTTCAAAGCTACGTGGAACGTAATGATCTTGTTACATTGGCAGCAATTAATAAAATCACGTTGGTCATGCCTCGTGGTGTTAATTTTTAAACCCCGCTGCATCAAAAAGCTTCGTCCTCTTAAAGAAGCTGTTGGCCTAGTCCCTACAATGTTATAATCATATATGTACGACTATGATGTATTCGCTATTACGAATTGTTTTACTACCTTACTGAATATTTTCCTCGGACAAAGCATTGTAAACGAACCGTGTTTATAGTTAATTCATTGCAACGGAGTAATCGATATCTTTTCAATTTCTTTATTCCTTCCTCATTATTTAATTTATTGCCTAGAAAAATATTTCAGCTAAAACATAAAGTAAAAAGATATACTCCATATAGAACTCCGTTTATTTTTAAACATATAGTAACAAAGAAAATATGATTTTCGTTTTCTCTTTATCTTATTTTTAGTGGTCAGCGGTTTTTTCTGCTGTTTTACAAAGTTTCGAGATTTCGCAGATGATAAATGGACTACGCTATTTATCAGGAAAAAACAGGTGACTGGAAAAAATGTTTTAATAAATGTGTAAAGGAATTTGTAGTTTAGAATTACCATTTTTAAGCAAGTTTCCAGTGGATTCCATTGGTGGACTGTTCTTTATTTTTTATAATTACTTATATTATAATAATTAGGTAGTGTTTATGTTTGTATGTTGAGAATTCCTTTGCAACTACTGAACCGATTGACAAGTGAATAAATCTTAGGACAATCAGGTTTGCGTCCACAGGAATAAATTTGTTATTCAAAAGCAAAATCTCAGAAGCGTTAAAGTAATGCACGAATAAACAACCTTTAAATTACTTGGGTCGTTAAGTTCCTTAAGCTGTCGCAAGTTTCTCGAGAGAGGGTAATGATGATTAAAGAGCGGATATAAATTACATTTAACGTATTTTGTCAATTTCTAAACAAATATCAGTTGTTTACATTTTCTTAAGCTGACTGAGGAATTAAAAGACGTCTCGTATTATACATGAGTAAGTTTTTTATATTATCGAGTAAGGTTTTTTGTTTGACAACGGAACCTTAAAAAGGTGTTTTAAAAGCATGTTCTGTTTCAAAGTTATCCCATAGAGTATGTAACTTAACATTAAACTTAGTATTAACAAGTACTGTATAATGTCGCCTGCACCAAATCTATCAATAACTTACCTAATTCTATGGATGTTCTGAGTATCTCGTTATCAAAACTACATTTACCTAAAATACCCTCTAGTAACGCATACATACTTGCTCCGATACGTATACCCTTGTCAGAGACTGACAGCTGGACTGACAAGCTAGCGATGGCTAAACAAAAAAACTTTTTGATCTTAATTCAACATTTTAAACATATTTGTATTGTAAGCTTATATTAAAATGTCTTGTGGTAATCATAACTAACTACTTTTATGGTAATAAGCAACCCTTGAAGCGAGATCAGTATCTTAAAATAGCACTATTAATTTTTTTTATAATTTTCTATGACGTAGCTTTGACTCATGTCTAAAAATTAAAAAATACCGTTTTTTCCTTTGTCAGCAAGGTTTGCTAGTCGAAAAATTTATGTCAATTCATACTGATGGTTTGCGGTCTATATTTAGATGATGATAGATTCTGGCAAGGAATCTGTCTCGTCTCCATAATTTTTTCTCTTCATTTTTGATAAAAGAGTGGAACGATTTTTACATATATGAAAGGTTTAGCCCGCGGATTAGCTCTATTTAAATTTGGTAAGGGTCGGCAACTAGACCTATGTAAAATTCACTTGTATCGTTCGACCCACGTAAGTTTCTGCGTGGCAGAGGCACCACTGTGTATGAGATAAACAAAACAATATTTAATATTCTATTAAATTATAGTTTTGCATTTTACTACATGCTAAATGATATGACGCGGCCGGCGTGAGGTTGCTGTCATGTGGTGAATCTGACAGGACTTCGCGATGGAGCTTATTCAACGTCCTAACGCTCGTTATTTTAAACGTTCTGAATAGACCTTATGATTTTTCCTGTTTGTGTTCGCACGTACGCACTTTTTATGTCTGGGTTTTTAATTAGATTAAAAGCAAATACGAGAAATAACGTGCCCTAAAGTGTACGAACGATCGTCTGTTAGAAGAATCCGCATCAGCTCGGTCCTAATAACAAAATTGCAAATTTTTCGCATCCGACACTAAAGCGAAGAACAAACGTTCCTAGCTTAATTTTCTGTCAGTATATATGATTTAGGAGGTTATTTTTTTACTTTTTAGCAGTATTTTGTAGTTAGATTAATTTTATGATAAGATTTAATAATTTTTTTTCGCTTTTGTTTTAAGGTTGAGGATAAAGAATCTTTTTAAAAAACGAACGAACAACCAAGGAGAAGGATGTCTAAGGTCTACACTACACTGCACTACGAATGTTTTTTCTAGTTCTCACTCCTTTTGGTATAGAAATTTATCTGTTCTGTTACAAACTTTAAAAGTAAATATGTAATGCAAAAGAATGGCCATATAATATTGCACAAGCAACTAGGTCCAAAAGACTGAATAAACCTATTATTGCTTAACATGCCTTGTCCAATTACCTTTGCTTTGGTCTCATAAAGACACACACTTGTCAATAATGTAAAAGTCTTAATTAATATCTCCATCAAAATCTTTTGATTAATTCAACATCAGAATAAAACGAACGTTGTGAAATGTCATATTGTTTCATTTCGTTTTTTTTTTATTTTAATTATTAATAATTAGAATTTATTAATATTATTAGTATTAATTTATTTACTTAAAAATATACATTAATAAAAAAACTACGCTAAATAATTGAATTCAATAAAGTTTAAAAAACTGTAATCTGAATACGGAACATACAAAATTTATAAAGCCCGTGTTACCCGGACCATTATTACGAATTTATTGATACCTCATTTATCAAAATCGGTTCAACAATCTACGCGCTACAGACGTTAATACAAACATACATAGACTGCTACAATCATAACCTTTCCCTTTGGCTTTGCCGTAGTGGAGTAAAAAGATCTTGCCCGTGTATAACAAGAATGCTGGCTGCATTTGCTTCCTGAATAGAGGTACTAATATCCTCTAAGCGAAGAAAGAGCCAGCATCCTTGTCACCCGCAACTGCTACTAATTGTTGTAAGCGCCAGGTCCATGGGCCGAACGTTCCCACCGCAAACGGCACAAATGACATACGTAGCTTAAGGCGCATATAGCAGCTAACTAGCGCCGCCATTAGATATCCTCACTTTAAAATCCAACGAATTTTTAGAAGGTTTTATATAGTTTCTAAATAATATCTGTGAGTTGTAGTTGGCATTTCTGCCGTAAAAGTGGCCGTTTTTAGCAGAAATGCTAACTACAACTCACAGATATTATGTAGAAAATACATCAAACTTTCTAAAAACAGCTTATGACTAGCTTTATATTTGCGAAAATAGGGTTTTAGAAATTCGTTTTCTACGAAGAGTAAATTAAGGATATCAAATGGCGGCGCCAGTGGGCTGTAAGAGGGCCCTTAACAATAAAATTTATATTTTTTTATTTTGCCACATCCAAAAAGAATATATACGGCCATGTTGTAGTTCTTAAGCTATATTTCTCTTCCGAACTAACTAAAGTTCGTTCCGCGATCTACTTTGTTGATTCTTACTTTACTGAGGTATTTTGTGCGGAAAAGCAATTCCGATTGTCTGATACATAAAGCAAGTAGGTTTATTGTTTTACGTACATTCTGTTACGTAAAACAATAAACATGTTTAAGGTAAATAACCCGTTTTTTTATTTTTCTTCGTACGTATATTCAAACGGTTTCCCGTCAAATATTTTTTTGCGTATCGGGTTATAATCGTTGCTCTTTATGTTTTTACAATAACACTAGTAAATAAGCATTATTTGCTTAAATTCAACAAACCATTCAAATTGTTTCATTAAAACAGGGGCCCATTTAGTTTTGAAAATCATAAAGAGTAATATTTATATTATTCCACCAGAATGGCACACCAGCAACAGTCCAGCTGATGCCAAGCCTTCACCGTAGTCCAGGGGCCCTTACAGCACCTCATGCGTTGCTGTTGCTCTTCAGAATCGAATCACTTTCTTTTGAAAAACTTTATAATAGTCCTTACAGAAAACCTCGTAGGTAAGCGTTTAATCGTGTTTTCACGTGTATCATAGTTTGGACCATATCCCAAAGAATACTGTCATTGAAGTTTAATGAGATCTTTTGAGTGAATTCGGAGAAATCCTTGCCAAATAATTGTAATTTAGGTTATTTTTACTACTAATATTATTTAGTTGAAATTAATCCTTAAGAATGACCATTTCGATTAATGTCAAAAAATTGTTCTTTTTTTATATTTCACTCGATCAATTGCTGACTCAAACAGGTGATTTAGCTAAAAATCATTAAATGCCGTTTTACTTATTTTAAGATAAAAATAATATTTCCTATCATCAATAATTAGGGTAGTTTTCTTCCAAGTGCGGCCTTTATTTCCACCCTGTATATAATTCCACAGACGAAATATTCATATGTTTCATACAGTAAGTTATCGGTTCTGTAAAATTAACAACGTCAAGATAGTCACCACTGACTGAAATGCACCCGACTAGCCATATGTGACGACATCATGGTAGTCATATGCATTCGCTCCCCGTCTCGCCGCAAACCTTGGGCCTTAGACAAGTTACAATCGAAAAATCGTGCTGTGTTGCTGTAGAACAAGCGTTTTCGAAACAATAGTAGTAGACTTATTGCTTATGTATCGAAAACGCTGTATCGTGGACGTGGGCTGGAAAACTCTACATTATCTGTGCCAATTATCGAAAATCTCATATTATGTTTTTGTTTATACTATGAATTATATGGTGATTCTTTTCTTAGAGTCTAATATGCTATTATTACTTTTACTTTTATTCAACTTACTCATCTCAGGTTTTAAAATTAAGAAAATAGGTATGAAATATTTTGAGTAATAATCCTAGTTCTAATCTTAAATATATTGTTGCGAAAATTTCTTTCTTCTTAAAGCTTTTTTGTAACGAAAATCTGGCTCTGCATAAACTACGAATATGTAAACATAGAAATTAGTAATAGGTACTTAGAACACAGATTTCAAATAACACGATCATATTTAGTTACAAAATGTTGCTTAGGAAATTGTGAAAATATGACAATAATTAAAGATTCAATATCAGGTATATTATCATCATAAGCATCTTTATTTAGATAGGTATATGTCTTCATATCAGAGACAAATAGATACCTATAATATAAATATTGAATAAAAACATCACATGTAAATACCTAATTAACAAAATACTAAAAATCTTTAAAAATATAATAAATACCCACAATATATTTTAAGCCGTCATTTGTAACTGCCAAGCTTATCCGCAGGGTCTAGCTAGGCGAACGCAAGTTCAACGACTATCAAAAAGGAATCGCGCTTCTTAAGTTGCAATATGGCTAACAAATGTATAGACGACTTTCGTTTCGGCGCTTCACAGTGGCTTGGCGATGGTGTATCATAGAAAAGCAAAAACTCTATGTTTTTCTTTCGATCGCTAGCAAATAACGTCATAAACTTTATGTTCATACATTTTGTTCGATTCCATTATTTTTTCGTGACGCTAAATTTGGAAAGTCTAAGCCCCTTTATCTCACAATCGCTCTGTCTAGACGCCTTCGATGGCCGACTGAATGAAGGGAATGAATGTTTTGGCTGTGGTACTATTCAAGGTAAAAAACAACGTCATGCAACAGTATTGATAAATTGAGCTTATTTATGAACAAAGGCAATTTATTCCACAGTTTTGTTACATATACCGTTTGCAAAAATATTAGTAACGTGGGTTAGTCACTGAAGGATGGGTATTATATGTAATAACTAGCTTTTCGCCCGCGGCTTTACTCGCATATATCTAAGAGTATTTTTTAATTAACAAAATGTAACCATACTGTTACTTCCCCAGGGTTTGAAATTCAAAAGTTTCTTTCTAAAAAGATGCTTACAACATAAAATGTAACCGTACTTTAAATTTATTATTTTTATCCATAGCGATTTAGAGTTATGGGCGATGATGGTACCCTTTCAATAAAAAAAATGTTATGGACTTTCATGCTCTTAGGAGTTTTATGTTAAAAAATCCTTAAATTAAACAAATAAAACACATCATTCCTACAACATTTTCGTATTTTTGTTTGACCGTAACGTTATATTATTGCTTCTCAGCTGCCCGCATTTCACTCCCTTGATTTTCAAAACATCGTTTTTTTGCATAAAAATTTTGCCAATTTTCTTTTACCGCTTGGACATGTTTTATTAATTGTGTTTAAGCACATGTATGTATGTTTACTAAGTTTTAGGTAAAGTTGATGATAAAGACAGTATTATCCTAGCCAACTGCCCACTGCCCTTCTCCTCCTTAAGGATTGAATTTTGAAACTCTAAAAGACATGTTTGATGCATTAATTACATTTTTTAATTAACTGGGGCACTGGATCATCACACTCTAAAAATGAGCTAGACATTGAAAAGGATCGCAGAACACTGTCTGTTAGATGTAATATGTTGACACGTAGATTTGTTCGATGTACGCAGAATGTTAAAATCACTTTCTTCAGAGCATTCTGCCAATCGTTCTACACTTGCAGTCTAAAGTCAAAGTCGAAGTCAAAATGGTTTATTCATATTAGGATTTTACAATCACTTTTGAAACGTCAAAGTCATAAAATACTATTTTTTGAAACCTTGCACCCTCCCTTTGGTTTACAATGTTGTTGATTTCTACCGAGAAGAATCCGGCAAGAAACTCGATAGAATCAATGTTTTAAATAAAAAATTTAAGCCGTACAATTTTATATTTTTTCCATTTTGATTTGGTTTACCTATGCATCCTGTAATTGAGCATCTTCAGTCCCAAGGATATTTATCATTTACATAGTCTGAAATATTATAGTATGCTTTTTTACAAAGCACTTTTTTGATAAAAGATTTAAATATACCTATTGATAGCTTTTGAATATTATTGGGAACTTTGTTGTAAAAGTGTATACATTGCCCCATAAAAGAGTTACTTATTTTGTGTAGACGTGTATCATGCACCAACAGCTTATTTTTACTTCTAGTATTTACTTTGCGAACGTCACTTTTCTTGCTGAAACTGTTGATATTTTTTTGTACATATAAAAGATTTTCAAATATGTACTGCGACGCTTAAGTTAAAATTTTTACTTCCCTAAACTTATCCCTTCAGAGATATCCTAGATCCTTATTTATAAATAGCACGAATTGCCCGTTTTTATAACAAAAATATTGTATTTACATCAGCAGCACTACCCCACAATAGGATACCATATGTCATTAAACTATGGATGGATCCCGGAGATCTTTCACCGTTAACATCTATTTTCTGTACTCTCCTACTTATATAGGAGATCAAGGTCGAGAGCTTTGCATCTAATACCATATTGATGTAGCTTTCGGATGACCCCAAAACGCGTTTTGCAATATTTATATTGAAATCTCAATACCTCAAGTTCTAAATTTCTTATCCTTTTCTTCCTTTATCGATTGCATAATAAAAAATCATATTTTACTGATTATGTTGAAGAGCAATAATAATAATTGTTAAGGAAATTGGTCAATTTTATTTCCGATATATATCTTGCTATCCCCTTTTAACCGCTTCGGGTTGAATTTTAGAAAATATTCATACGCTTATTGTGTGGGAAAAAATTGATACTAAAGTTTAACTACAAATATAGAATTTTCCAATCACAAACATACTTTTTCAACCCCTCTTCTCCTTGAGGGATGAATTTTTTAAAGTCGTTTTTTAACCGTGAATAAAATCATGCATATTATGTTTTAAGTAAATTGGATAAAAATCAATATATTAATTATAACTTTGTTACCGGCTTTTTCCCCTGGGGGCTGAATTTTGAAAAATCCTAAAAATAAATATTTTATACCTTTATTATGGTTACTGGGCGATAAAACAAAGTTTTCAGTAAATTTGACCATAGAATTACTATTTTTCCCGAATGTCGCCCACCTTTAAGGATTGACTTTTTAGAAATACGTGCTTAAATGACGCCTTCAATTATAAAGTTTCAACTTGCAGTAAATTTAAAATATCCGTTCTTAACGGTTTGGGCTGGGCGTTAATGATTCAGCCAGGACATTGCCTTTTATATATATAGATATCATCGCTGTAAACTTTTGCACTATGAAGAGTTAGTAAATTAAATATACTAAAAATAAGAAAGGGCCTAATATTGATATTTGTGGTACACCTAATTTTACAAGAGAACCTTGAGTGGGTCAGCAATTTAGCATGTCTATTTTCATTATTCAGGTATTAATTACTAATTGGTTCTTCGCGGTATACCTAACTACGCGACTTAATACTTCACGTATAATATCGAGTTTCACACGCCCTTTTAAATTCCGTCGCATCGAGCGCCGGAGTTACCATACAGCTTTCCTCCCCCTATTTAAGCCACTTAGGGTATTATTTTTCAGAAATTGTGAAACAAGTCACCCTTTATTTGCAACTGAAATTTTGTATTGAAACTATACCTGAATTATTATTAATTATATTATAATCTTCTTAATAAAATATGATAATAAATTCTCTATTTTGTACAGTTAATTTTATCAGGATTAGAGGTTGTTAGTAATTAAGTAAAGGATCAAATCACCCCGAATTAACCGTCCGTAACATATTTTCGATCCGAAGAGGCGTATCAATTAAGAGGCCATAAATTTCTGCTGGCTGGGGCTAAATCTAAACCAAAGCTTTTACTGCTAAGCTACTGAATACCCTCATCGGTACAAAATCTTTAGCGTAGCGTAATGGAAAGATGCTAGAGCCGTAATTAAGCTCGCTGGTTCTATTGAACTGTGGCTTAGACCTTCTTTTCTAAGAAGATGCCCATGCTATAACCGGAAAAAAGGGAAATATCGTTTAGACCGAAGTTGATGAAAGCCTGAATTTTTAACCGAACACATAAAAAGTAAAAATGTAAGGAGTTTTTAACCGCTGAAAAATGTAACATATAGCTTTCTATGCAAGCACACGCATTAGCGTTTTTTTTCAGTAATTGAATTTAAAAACGTAACTTACTACATTTGGATAGCGGGTAGAAAACGCGTGATTACGTTGTGTTCCAAAGCAATAGTACGGTGGCGCACGCACATTGTTTAACCGCATTCGGGTTTTTTCAGTATTGACTGGGAAGACACAGAGGATAGTCATTGTTTGCAATGATAATTTTCGAGGTTATGCCGTTTGACTCAAAGACAAGTCAGTAGACTGCGATAATATTTCCAAAAACATAATAATTGAAGCGGAAAAAAGGCCGGCATTATCAGAAAAATCCTTAAATTATACAGAGATGGAAATATTAAGGCTTTGGCGGCGGCGGAAGTCTATCAAAATATATACAGGGAAAGGGCAAACTTGTCTGACTAAAAAGTAACAATCGAAATTCTGTCGGAATTCCGTCGCACGTCGTTGTACATTTTGCAAAAGTATCCTTTCAAATGTCTTTGATGTTTTAGTTGATGTACCCTACTGGGGTAACTATGGCGGCGGTGTTTATACGCGTTTTTGCGTTTTTAGCTACTTCCAGATCGCTTGCGTTACATCGTAGTGCCTGCTTAGCGTTACCCCTGCAAGAAACATGTTCAAGTAGTTTTTGCTTAATTGTCACAACGGTAATACCTACAACATTATAAAGTAAGCTCTCTAGTAAAAGATAGTTGAAACCAGTCAAGTGCGAGTCGGGCTCATAAACAAGGTAGTGCTAACAAGCTGCAAACATTTATAATTTAACCTCTATAGTAAAACAACACATAATAAATTTCTGTCAAGAGCGAGATTTGGGCTCGTGCATTTTGTGGTGATACTGAACCCTCGGTGCGCGAGTCCGACTAGCACTTGACCTTACAAGTCATACAGTTTTAGATTACCATAAAATTATTTCAAAATTGTTCCAGTAATTTTGAAATAATTTACACCATAATAACGTTTTAAAACTTTCCATTTTATCAGGTTCTTAATAAATTGTCTTTGTTTTATATTTGTACAAACTTTGCAATCGATTTTTAAACACTTTTACGATGAGCTAGAGACTTGAAATGATAATGCAATATTTAATAGTTTGTTTCAGTTTCAGCGAGTTTCAAAAGAAGTTTTGACGAAGAAAACTTAAATAAAAAAAACATTTTTTCAAGTCTACTATGTGCGCGTTGTGTTGTTTTACAGTTAATTAACGATTGAATGCAGATAAGACCCACCGTATTGTCTAGGAAATTTTTTTTTACATTTCAGACCATTTTAAAAACTTGAAATATTGAAAAGGTTTTTTATTTGTTTTATTTTACTGTATAGAATTTAAAGTTTGTGGTCACAATTTTGCACTGAAAGTTTTGGGCAATGCATTTGGTTTAAAAAATGCCACAAGTGTTTGAACAATAGTAACTCTAGATATTTTATAGCACTAAATCACTAAATAGAGTAGATAGATATTCAGATATTTTTAATTGCCTCTTCATATAAAGCGTATTCAAAAATCACATATGAAAAAATAAACCGTTCAAAAGCAATAGCATGTCCTTGATGTAGGGTTCTGTAGCCATTACGTGAGAGAACCATCGGAGACGACAGGACACAAAGTTGGTTTTACGGACAGCACTTTTTGTAGTCCTCAAAGCTAAATGCTACGGATGCCTATGGACGATAGCTCGTCTTTTTTATATTATTTTTATTATTTGTGTTATTATTATTTATTTAGATTTTTTAGATATATCTTTAAGAGATGGCGAACACCAGAAACATAACAGTGTTTAGATAATTTTACCTTAAGGCGTGAGCCTTATTGTTAGTAAAAGTGACATCGTATTTGACACATTTTACCAATTTTACTACAATTTTAATAACTGTATCCATATAAAAATATATAAACGAAAAAACTAAATATCTTTCAAAAACTTTCACGTGTATAATTTCACTAATTAGTTAATGTTAGTCCGACTTTCGTGCAATATCGCTACATAAAACCCTATCAGGTATTTCACTAACGATAAAGCTCATATATTCACACATTTATATTTATGTGAGTGAAGTGCAGAAAACATCGTAAAATTTGATGTAGTCGGAGCTGTGTAAAGCTCATTAAGTATGTGGTAAAGGTAAAGTTTCATTCGTTACTTCTACTTAAATGATTTTTGTTGAAGGTTGCGTTTCAAATATATTTAATGAGTGCGTTATTTGTTATATCAAATATATAAACATTAGTCTCTACATGTTATACGTATGTTGGATTGCATTTGTTGTAAAAGCTTATTTTAAAAATAAATAAAATTTAAAAACTGTTAACATTGAAAAAAATAGCTAAAGATCCTCTTTTAAGTTAGATGTTAAGTTACTTTGGCCATAAGTATACGAAATAATGCGTAGATCTTTTTAATGCGTCATTTTAATTTAGCAACAAGAGAAAAATAAGTATTATCATAAGATTTGGTTACATAAGAACTTATTATAACCAACTTAAATATAGAAAACAGGAAACAGTTTTTTTGTTTAAGAAAAGCTTTGTTAACAAATTTTCACAACGTTCTGTGTACAAATTTGTAGCAGCCACGTCACAATTCCTCCGTAATATTGCACACAACAAGTACATCAGAATGACAAGCTAACAATGAAATCTTGAAATACTTATTTCAAAGGAGTATCATACTCCCATATATACTGACGAGCAAAAATAATTAGTTATAGTAACTAGTATCAAAAGTAACTAGTAATAATAGAATAGAAATAGAAATAGAAATTTCTGGAATTCTTAAGAAACAGACATACATATATATTTTATGTGTGAATTAATTCCAAATGATCAATTTTGCGTTTTTTTATTGCGTATTATTATCATCTTAATCTCTCTATGTCTTTCGGAAACAAAGGGTCTTCACAGACCTACAAAGTGGTCCTATAAGGGATCCGTTTTCATTTTTTAAGTATACTGCACGAGTTATGTAGATAAAAAAGTGTAACAACCCCTGTGACCACGCATTAACTAAACATCATTTATAACATGAAATATAAATTGGTACATACAAACATTTATTGTATAGATACTATACTGCACATAAAAGGGGAATAGGGTTATTTATACCATAATACATTAATAATACATAATTTTTTTCATAAATTTCAGGTTTAATTCTAAGAAAAATATAATATTTCTCTAAAATTTACAACATAAAAATAAAATAAAAGATTTTGAATGAGAATTAAGTAAAATATTCAAATCTCAAAGTAAAGTATAAGTAATTATCTTTAAGGCCAAGTTGTTCACAAACAACTTCAACTTTTCAAGGAATATAAGTTTAAATGTTTTGTAGTGAAGACTTGTTTAGTATCAAACTTTGTCCAGTGTAGCTGCGACCTGCAACATGTAGCGAACAGGTAAAACTACAGTGAAATTGATTTCTTATACAAAGTTTCGCGTACAATATAATCGAACGGATTTTTGCATGTGATATTATTATGATATATATAATGCATTGAATATTACGTAAGTTATACCTTTGTTGTTCATTTTCGTATGTTTATTTCTATTAATTCATTACTGTACGAACATGTATTATATCATATCATACATGTATTAGATCATACTTTGATAATTCGAAATGTTTTAATAAACGAATGTATAAGTCGCTAAACGATGGGAACCTAACAGCCAAAAACAATAAATATACTCATTCATTAAGAGGATACACTTCGCAGCGGGCTTCATACAAACGCACTTCTCACTTATTTTTGACACTTGCTGATCAAACACCACGAAATTTTGAAAACTTGTTCTAGTAATTAATATTTTAAATTTTTTAGTTCAAAAGTTATACAGGATTCTAGTTTTTCATACAAATGGTTTTAAAAAAAAATCTAATTAATAGAACGTTTTACAAGATTTTGGAAAAACCACAGACATAGGTATTTGGCTTGGGATTACAAGCTCCACATCTACGTTTACAAAATAGAAACTGAACCTAACCTATCATACGTGACTTATACATTGCGATTTCTGTTCCTTTCGTTTCGATACTTTACGATCTGCCTAGGAATTTCGTGATTTGCCAGATTTTACGATCGTCCGCCGACATACATATATTTGCGTATCTCGAAAACGGCTAATATGATAATAATTTGGATTAAATTTTGTACTGAAATAGGATTTTTCTTTTTAAGTTTACCTATTAAGTTGTAAAAAACACGATTTTGAAAAAAAAAGTTGGCTGGTGATTCTTTCATATTTTATAAAGTCGACCAATTTTAGGGGTATAATGAACAAATATATTATTTTAATACACTCTCTTATGTCGCAGAAAAAAGTAGGACTTGCCATTTTATGCAAGGACTACCCATTTTATAAAACTAAGCCATTTTGTATTACGGTGGGTTAATGTTCAGCCAGATTGTGATACAACTGAACAAACGGCCGCCGCGTATTCAGCGCTTTGTGTTCATCAATGCGGCTAGCCTTAATGTATTTAAACGTGTCATGAACTGCCGTTTTGGCAGTCTTTAGTACTAATTTCCGAGACTCACAGGACTGACAGCAGTAGGAACAACAATGGCATCGAAAACAGATATTGTATCAATGAAAATGTTTTGTTACAGTACTCGTACAGTTTAACATAAACGACAGCCGCTTCGCGCGCTTCTTTGACTAGTACTTATATGTACAATTTGCCACCTAACTCTGTGTCCTAAGGGTTTTTGTTTACGATGTAGCTAAATAAAGCCGTATTATAGGACTTATTGCAATGACAAATCAGCTAAAAGTTGATCCACCGTAATACAAAACGCTGCTTGATTTTTTAAATGTCTAGCCGTTATGTAATATGGTAAATTGTACAATTTGGCTGCGACATATACATACCTTTATGAAAGAGTATCGCACTGAGCTAAAACATTTCATTAATTTACTGACGAGATTTTCCGGTCAGTATTTTTCCCTAAAGACAACACAACTTGGCTGATGGAGGTCAGCGGGCCTCTTGTAAGATAAATCTCTGTAATAATTTACGAAAATAAAGTTGGGTGAGCTGCTTTTCTGCTTTAAATACAATGCTCTTACATCTTACTCGCTTTTGCCCGTGTCTTCGCCCGCGCTGATTTCGGTTATCGGCGTGGGATTTCTACGCCATTATTCCTTAAAAACTCAGACTTCAGGCGACGTATTCGAAGAGCATCAGATTTTAAGTTAAACTAAGAAATGTTTTGTTTCATTTAAAAACTTTCTCCTTCATATTATGAATACTATACATGTATTTTAAATCTTAAGTTTTTTGCAATATATGTAAATAATTTACAATAAACGACGTAAAAATAAAAAAAAAACAAAAATAAATAGACATGTCTTAACATTTTTCTTAATTTCACCCGAATCATATCTGGTTTGAAAGTGCCTATTTCTCTGGCTACATTTCCACGTGAAACGTTCCAGTTCCTTGGGATGATATTATCTCTTTTTAGACATTTTTTTTAGAAGACCCGGTGCCTTTTATACTATTTAATAGTAGCTTTTGCGGCCCCAATGTTATGGGCTTGGATCTCTACGGAAACTCCTTGATTATTTATAAACTAAGCGTGTTTGCTGTAGAAAGCTATACAATAGCTATAATGCGTCTGCGTGGAATTTGAACTTACACTTGACATTTGAGTTCCGCCTATGTTTTCCTTATAGACATAGAGGCTGGACAACGCATTTCTTGGACAGCTGAGAAGTAGAAAAGATCGCAAAAGTTTGAAGAGACGAAGCGAATCTGTCTCTTTCTAACTATTTGTTTTTATTTACAGAAAATTTATTAGCTTGGGTTTTTTCTAAATTACAGAACTCGAAGTTTAAGGTTTTATCTAAGGTGTAGGCTATTCTCTAGTCAAATTTTATCAAGTAGTTCTGCGGATTGGTTAGCCGTGAAAGATAATATACAGAAACTCTTTTGTATTTATAACATTGGTTTGTGCAAAAAGCACAAAAAAAAGAGAAGAAGAAAACAGATCGACACTGCATGACATTGACATAGCCAAACACTACATGGCGTGGCTATGCCTTAGAATTACTTTGACCAAAAACACTCGGACACATTTTTCAATCTATCTATCCAATCCGCCAAATTGTTACATCGTTTTCCATTTAAGATTCCAATTAAAAGATTTTAATCTTAATTTTAAATTAAATAAGAAAATTAAGCTTAATATTAAAAATAAATAGCCTGTGGTTTCCTTTGATTTGATTTGTTCCTCCAGTTAAGATAGGTATTAGGTAAACATCATACACTATCATTGGTAAACATTATGATTTGGTATCTCATCAGATGAGAAGACAATCAAAACCACGTAGTTTAATATTCTATCGACTTTATTTATTACTTTTAATACTTACTCAATGTTTTTTTTTTACTTTAAAGTCAAAATATTTAATCGCCAATGTAACACCTTAATTTTTTTAAACTGATGAAGTATGTGCATATATAGCATTTTTTTAACTGGCTATGGTTTTTTTTAAATACAGAACTTTGCACTTAGTCGATGCATCAACTATACAAAAAGCATCAAAAGAAAAACAGATCCTCTCAGCGATTCAGCGGCTTCATTCAACGAAATCTTGAGGATTATATTAATGGCCTGGCAAGCTTGACCCAGATTAAATTGTGAGGGAAATGGATTAAAGACGGCAAATAACATTTAATTAGAATGTTTGCGGAGTTTAAGAAAAAATAACGTTAATTTATTTGGTCCTTTTTAATTTAAAAAATAAAGCCGTAATTACTACTGACTTTATGGATAAAACTATTCTGTATTTTAAGCCTTCGTCTCGTTTGCACTTGGTCTTTTAGGATTTTAAAAACTTCCAAAAGCTTCCGGTAAATTTCCAAAAACTACATTTCAATAATTTTATTATATTTGACTTTGAAAAGAATTTTTCTACTTTGACTAACGAATACTGAAAGATTTCTGAAAAATGTAAACTGCCAAGAACATATAAAAATTTACGGTTTTAATTTTTTCACATAGTCCAGAGCATAATGCGCATGTTATGATAATATTTCCTTTACGACTTTATTTTGTGCAAATTTTGTGGCTTAACTATAGCATCTGGAGGATTATTGTATTAAATGCAATATAAAATTTGGAAGTGGGCATTGTTTTAACACTTGTGCAAATTTTTAAAGCGTGTATTTGTGATGGACCCTAGACGTACCTAGAAGATATTAGTCTCTAGTTAAATGTCTAACTAAATTGTTTACCTAAACATTGCGAGTGATAGGTTAATTTCAATACATGAAAAATCTTGTCGAAGTTCGTCGCTCGAACTCGGAGCTCAGCCCTATAGACCTAAATAATTTTTGTGATTATCTATTTTAGAAGGGATTCGGTATTTGCCCCTGGGTATTTCCCGTATCAAAGTCAGTTCTCATAGGTATTTTTGGCAAAAAGTCGTTACTTGTTATTTAAACAACTTCAATAGTGATTAAGCTTCTATTGTTGCAAGTTATATTATACGTGATATTTACAGTTACTTTTTCAATGAATATTAACAGTAATCGTTTTGTAATTTATAAACTCAGATAAGTGTATTAGGTGATCACTTTTAATAGAACAATATGTATTGGTTAAGATTGTAATCTATACTAGAGATTTCAGCAGTATCGTATCCGAATACGACTCTGAGGCGAGATGGATTAATTCTCTCTTTATTGGGGTCATTGTGCTATTATGGTGCATAATAATAAATAATTCCAAGAAGAATTGATCGAAAATAGCGCGCTTGTTTGTGGTGAGTCATAAGACACGCAGTTGTCTGTCCTATTTGTAACTGGCTGCACACTGGATGAAGCAGTTATAACTCTTATAGTCTGGTCAACATGTACCTTTTTGGGTGAAATTTTTGTATAGTCTCCGAAAATTACGATCAAGGTGTCATTCGATTCGGAATATTATGTAGAAAGTTTAAGAAAAAGTTCCAAAAGGGGCCGATGAAAATTGCAAAAGTTATAAACAATTTAAAAAAAAAAAAAGTAGGGGTTTGTTTTTTTTTGAATATCACAAAAACTATCAAAGATATTTGAAATTTGAAAAAAGATCTGAAAAGAGGAGGAAATTTCTTAAAAAAAGTCCTGCCTCCCGGAACTGTATCTTTAATATTTATAATTTTTACGGGGCTCTGAAAATAGCGCTAAAAGCGGGTAGTCTGGCTTCCGCTCGCGATTTGTCATTCGGACACGGTAACAATAAAAATCATTTTAATATATTAAATATGAATATTAAGGAATAAAAAAAATTTAGTACTATTGGGATATATAAATGAACAATAATCCGTAGGCGAAAAATTTTTATCCCCATTTTTCCATAAGTTATGCATTAGTTAATTAACTACTTTTTCTGAATAGAATGTTAACAGAAAAAACCTGATTATTATTAAACTACAACCCTAGGATTTTTTTCACTTCGTGGAGTTATTCTTAAAAGGCATTAAAATAGATCCCCGTTGGAAAAATTTAAAAATGTTAATTTTCCACTTTTTTATTAACAATCGAAAACATTAAAAAATTAAAAACTGCATAAAAGTTATTAAAAAAATTTTGTTTTTCAAATATTTCAAATTTTATGATTTCTAACGTTTAAAAGTAACATGAAAATATTTTTTTTTTATTTTTTACCGCGATTGTTTAAATAATTGTTATAAACAAATGCATTGTTTATAAGATAATCAACAATTTTTTTTTCCTAATCTACTTGTTGATATAAATTATGATTTTTAAGAAAAGAATTATTCCTTAAAAAAATTTATTTATTGCTATAAAATGCATTTCTTAATTAACAATCGTTTTTTACCACTAAATATAAATATTAAGGAACCATTTTTTCTCTAAAAATCATAAATTCTATTGTTCTTAAATATTCTGGAAAAAAAAATTTTTTTTTTTTCATTTTTTATTTGTTTATTTAATAAACAATTTGATATAAACAAATGGATTTTCTTACTTTATTTTTTTTTAATTCGTAATTTAATTATAAAAACAGCTATGTATTATTTTTTATGAAAAAATTTTTTTTCTATTTTTTATATAACTTTTAATATTTTTATGTCCTAAAATTTGCCTTTTTATCTCGCTCTTTTTCTTTTATAATTGGTATAACTTTTAAAATATTATATATACGACAATTATACTTCAAGTCGTTTTTATTCACTATAAATTAATGAACAATTTAAGCTTTTAACTTCAGCTCTAGCTCTATTATTTATGTTAATTATTGACAATTGTTTATAAAAAATAAACCGAAAAAATTCTTAAGTAATTTTAAGAATCTTAGTTTGCAAAGATTGATAAAAGAACACTCGTTGAAATGTAATTAACATAATGGAAAAGTTTTAAAATTTTTCGGGAAAAGTCTATGCATTTATTTTTATTTTTTATAAACAATTGTCAATAATTAACATAAATAATAGAGCTAGAGCTGAAGTTAAAAGCTTAAATTGTTCATTAATTTATAGTGAATAAAAACGACTTGAAGTATAATTGTCGTATATATAATAGTTTAAAAGTTATACCAATTATAAAAGAAAAAGAGCGAGATAAAAAGGCAAATTTTAGGACATAAAAATATTAAAAGTTATATAAAAAATAGATAAAAAAAATTTTTCATAAAAAATAATACATAGCTGTTTTTATAATTAAATTACGAATTAAAAAAAAAATAAAGTAAGAAAATCCATTTGTTTATATCAAATTGTTTATTAAATAAACAAATAAAAAATGAAAAAAAAAAATTTTTTTTTCCAGAATATTTAGGAACAATAGAATTTATGATTTTTAGAGAAAAAATGGTTCCTTAATATTTATATTTAGTGGTAAAAAACGATTGTTAATTAAGAAATGCATTTTATAGCAATAAATAAATTTTTTTAAGGAATATTTTTTTTCTTAAAAATCATAATTTATATCAACAAGTAGATTAGGAAAAAAAAATTGTTGATTATCTTATAAACAATGCATTTGTTTATAACAATTATTTAAACAATCGCGGTAAAAAATAAAAAAAAAATATTTTCATGTTACTTTTAAACGTTAGAAATCATAAAATTTGAAATATTTGAAAAACAAATTTTTTTTAATAACTTTTATGCAGTTTTTAATTTTTTAATGGTTTCGATTGTTAATAAAAAAGTGGAAAATTAACATTTTTAAATTTTTCCAACGGGGATCTATTTTAATGCCTTTTAAGAATAACTTCACGAAGTGAAAAAAATCCTAGGGTTGTAGTTTAATAATAATCAGGTTTTTTCTGTTAACATTCTATTCAGAAAAAGTAGTTAATTAACTAATGCATAACTAATGGAAAAATGGGGATAAAAATTTTTCGCCTACGGATTATTGTTCATTTATATATCCCAATAGTACTAAATTTTATTTATTCCTTAATATTCATATTTAATATATTAAAATGATTTTTATTGTTACCGTGTCCGAATGACTAAATGGCGAGCGGAAGCCAGACTACCCGCTTTTAGCGCTATTTTCAGGGCCCCGTAAAAATTATAAATATTAAAGATACAGTTCCGGGAGGCAGGACTTTTTTTAAGAAATTTCCTCCTCTTTTCAGATCTTTTTTCAAATTTCGAATATCTTTGATAGTTTTTGTGATATTCAAAAAAAAAACAAACCCCTACTTTTTTTTTTTTTAAATTGTTTATAACTTTTGCAATTTTCATCGGCCCCTTTTGGAACTTTTTCTTAAACTTTCTACATAATATTCCGAATCGAATGACACCTTGATCGTAATTTTCGGAGACTATACAAAAATTTCACCCAAAAAGGTACATGTTGACCAGACTATTATACATATGGTAATACTCAAGTCGATTTCAGCGAAACTTATGTGGCAATTCTAAATTTTGTCATGTTAAGAATATTTTTATTTCTAAAAACTACAACACAACTACTACAACTACAACTAAAAATTGTCGCATTCAATCTTAAGAGTTAATGGGACACACCCGTGCCCTGGAATACATTTAGATTCTTAAGAAATTGTATTTGTTTTAAAATTAACGATGTTGTTCTTTGTTCTTATTCTTATAATTTATTAAAAGTTCTAATTAAATTTGTAATTACAAAATCAGTGTGGTGTTGTATAAAAGCCGTTCTGTAAAAGGTTCTTTAATTTAATTATTATATTATATTGTTCACACAATGTCTGTGAGAGCTTCTACGTTCACACAATGTCTGTGAGAGCTTCTACGTTCACACAATGTCTGTGAGAGCTTCTACGTTCACACAATGTCTGTGAGAGCTTCTACGTTCACACAATGTCTGTGAGAGCTTCTACGTTCACACAATGTCTGTGAGAGCTTCTACGTTTGCTGAATTCTTTTCTTTTATTTAAACAATTGAGATTGCGGTTTCTGTTTGAAAGGTTAGGTATGTTCCAATGCACAGTTTGTTGCCATCATTATTAGTTATTATAGCTTAACTTCATCGTGAAACTTTTTTGTTTATACCACAAGGTGGCAAACAAACTTACGGTCCGCCTGGTGGTAAGCGGTTATGGACGCTTGCAACATCGCGGGCATCATTTGCGCGTTGCCGACCCTTCAAAATCTAATAACTTCATTCTTGAAGGACCCCATACTGTAGTCCTTAGAGAAAACCTTGGTAGGAGGAAGTTTCTCTGGAAGAGCACTGTACGTGACCATTTAGGTTTTAAGGTGTGAGTATGAATTTCCTGCCGATAGCTAGCAGTGCAATGGTAAAAAGTAGCCGTGGGCATCATTTTGAAGAATTCCTCAAAACACATATCAAATTATACAAGCGGTAGAAGATATTACTTTTAACTAGATATAGTTACCTATTTTTTGAATATCTACTTTAAAACTAACGATTTTATTATATTCCCATTTTTACTGTAGAAAAAAAATATAATTTTAAACTAGAACCTTCTGTCGCAGTTCTCGTTTCAAAATATTTATCAAACTTGTTATTTTTTTCAGAGGTCGTTTGCGAACCGTGTTTAGGTTGGAGATATTAAATAACGCTTGAAATTATAAATTTTTTTACTAAACATTGACTACTTTGACATTGTTGACCGTTTTAGAATTCAGTTGTCATTTTTTTTTTTTTGTTTATAATCTTGTATCACTCTTCTCTGCAATTTTAGAAAATTTTGCATACAGATGTTTTACAAAGGAACATTTTATAAGTAATTTAAGCAAATTACAAATAAGAAGATAGTTGGTATGTATGTATTAAATTTGCATAATTTATTTTTTACTTACACAACAATTTTGCCCTGTACTTACTTATACAATACACACACTTTTATCTATTGCAGTTTTAGGATGTATCAAGATTTTTGCAGATGCACTAGGTATACCTATTATTAGGTAGTATTAAATTTTATGGTATAAAGTGTTGCCACCGTTAGTAAACCGAGAAGAAACTTTATTAGTAATTCCGTGGACAAGTCAATTACACTGACGGTTACCAATGAGTTTTCCTTATTGTATTTACTAACAGGAATAAAACTAGTCTTTTTTGAATAACAGTGTTGTTTACTAAAAACAAGTAAAATATAACGGAATGCAAATAACGTTTAAACACGATTACAATCAGCGTTTAATTACACCGATACGAGTTGGTCCTGATGAAGCTCTGTGATACTAAGCGTATGGTTGATAATAACTGGTCAGTGTACCTGGTATAGATGAAGGAAGGACTTTTGCTGATAGTGCGTCTAATCTGTTCAGCTCAGGCTTACTAATATTATGGAGCGGCGGTACAGGGGAATCCCCCGCCAGGTGAAGAGCTATACCTGCAGAACGCCTTGTCATACTTGCATTTCGGTATGTCGGTATATATCCGAACTATTGAAATTGAGTCACGATAATTCGTTGCAGTACGATATGATGTTTGTTATAAGTAAACGTCACTAATTCTTAGAAAGGTGTTTGTAAACGTTAATTAGCCTTCAGTGTTATGACAAGTAGTGTTTTATCTGCCCACTTTAATAAAACTTACAAAAACTTTTTGTAATATTTAGTAAGCTTTATATGTTGATATTAATTACCCTAGTCATAAATACGAGGAAAGTTTTATAGGATTTGTAAAATTCTGTAATCCGAAGTACAAATTTTTAATTACGGAAATTACTAAAATTATTTTGTTGTTATTATTGTATGGAATTAATAAAAAGTACTTAAATTTATATTGTTTTGTAATTTCCAGAATTCTTTTTTGAAAATAATAAAATTTAGTATTAACGCATTTTAATTAACAGTTTTTAATTCGAACAATAATTTTTTTTCTCCGTGTATTCATTTTGCGTTTCGCAAACAATAAAGCGTCGTCTACATTTGTTTTAGATGCTTAAGGGACACAACAGCTACTTAGCTCATTATACTTTTAATTTCTTAGTCGTAGATAAGTGAATTGTAAATAAATCAGCTAAGTGCGAGTCGGACTCGCGCACGAAGGGGTCCGTACCATTATCTATAAAAATGGCTAAAAAATCACGTTTGTTGTATGGGAGCCCCCTTCAATATTTTTTTATTTTTATTTAATTATTTATTTTTAAAGTGACTATATATAGCTATAATAGCTAGAAATTAAGCGACTACCTGTTGCCGCTATCAATATCCAGCAAAAAATCACGTTTGTTGTATGGGAGCCCCCTTAAATATTTATTTTATTTTGTTTTGTAGTATTTGTTGTTATAGCGGCAACAGAAATACATCTTCTGTGAAAATTTCAATTGTCTAGCTATCACGGTTCATGAGATACAGCTTGGTGACAGACTGACGGACGGACGGACGGACAGCCAAGTCTTAGTAATAGGGTTCCGCTAATTACCCTTTGGGTACGGAACCCTAAAAACCAAATGTTAAAAATATGAAATTATACATAGATATAAATATTCATTTCGTGTAGTTTGTAGAATATATAAAAACCGCACATTTTAGAAATAAATATTCTAAATTAGCTTTCTACGTAAAGGAAATTCGAACTATCTAGTAGTACCGCAAGTTAGAAGCTATATGATCCTTTACAAATATCAAGATCAACATTTAGTTTATAAACGCGAAAACGAAGCACAAAAGAGCTAAAATTGTTGAAATGCCGGTTAGGTTTAAACCAGTTTCATCAAAATTTGTTCCATAGTCCAATTTAAAAATTTAGACCTTTTTTGTGCTTCTTTTTACCATTTGTTTTCGTTTGCATGTGCACTCAAGAAAATGCATCTTTAAAATTTAATATTCGAGGTAATTAGAAATATATATATTTATTTGATTATTCGTACTCCTACTAATATTATAAATATTAAAATTTTTAATTTGTTTGTTACTCAATAATAACGTATCTCTCCCAAGTTTACCCTAATTCAAATCTTTGCGATCGACCGCATCAAATATTTCACCACAAGTTTATATAACAAATATTTTTTTTTTTTTAACTAAGGATAAATCTTATATTGGCACAGTTCATAAAATAAACTTCATAAGGCGCAGTACCTACCTACCTAGCGCCGCCAATAGATATTCTTTATTTCCTCCTTGTACAAAACACATTTCAAAATTGTTACAAACCATATATTTAGAACTATTTATAAGCAATTTTTAGAACATTATGTATTGTATCAGGGATATAAATATGAGTTGTAGATGGCGTTTTTGTCTGCGCTATCTACAACTCACAGGTATATTCTAGAACCTTTGTGTTACGTTTTAAAAATAGCGAGTCACTAATTCTAAATAATTGGTTTGTACCAGTACTCACTGCGCCTTAATGACGTACTCTTAACGGCGAAAGTGCTGATGCGATAAATAGACGTCTCGAGCTACAGAAGCGAGCTAAGGGAATATGAAAATGTAAATAAGTATGTGACGTAAAGAAACGTCTATTTTATCTTCTGTGTACTCGTAACTTTAAAAACTCAGTGTCACCAAATGTATTTATTAGTTTATTTATTTAAATTTTAATATTATTACGAAATAAAAGTAATATTTATGGTTCTGCTAAAAGTTTTGTTTCTGCCCAGTTTATTTAATAAGAGAAAGCCTACCAAATTTAAGATGCTTGCGGGTACAAACAGTAAATTAGCTAAATTGTAGGTGTAGGCTACGGAACCCTACCATAAACATGTTCCTTTCATGGCCGGATTCATTTAAGTATGTGTCCGCGACGAAGTAACAAAGGACCTGGAATGGGTCCCGACTGTTAAGGTTGTTATGCTCCACATTAGAATTTATTATACTGGACCTATTTTTCTCTTTTCAGTTTTTATTTAAGAATAGTTCATTTTTTATGCAATTTATATTTTATTTGACAATTTTTTGTCAGAATTATACGACTGTAAATATAGCAATTAAGACAAATCGATTGGCGTAAGAATGATTAAAATCGGTCCATGCGTTTGGACTGTAGAGCGCCACAAAGAAACAAAAATACGTATATACAGATGGTGATAAACACATTACCCTTAAGTCATTTATTTTTTATTAAAACTTACTTTAGTTCAATAAATAATATCTAATTGAAGATTGTTTTTTAAATAATTCTAACATTTCAGTCCAATATTTACCTCGCCTCAACATCCAATTTACTCGCTATACGGTTGTCTCGTTCCTGGCTGCTAGCCAGACCAGACTATAGGTTGTCAGTAAACGTGTGAGAGATTCAGGGAAATACGAGAAATCATTCTGCTTTGTTTATTTTAGAGGAAACATCAGGATTTGGAAGGAAAACAACTTTAATTATTTATAAAATCTATTTATGTCCTTAAAAGTGGGTTCCAGTAGTGACAAAACTTAAAATCTCCGACTAATCACGGTAAAAACTCCGTAAATACCTATTCCTTGCAACATTAATTTTATACTACAGGAGCTCAGACCTCTCTTTAGGCCTCTCCAGTCCTCTGCAAATGCGAATTGACACACTATGTCGAGCTTAAGGTCCCTAAACTCTCTGAATTCTTAAGCCAACCATGATTCCTTAGACTTGCCTTAACGACTGCTGTCATGACTGCGAGAACTGATAATTTAAGCTGCCCTCCAACGCTAGAATTCGAAAAATATTATTTATAAAAATATGAAAATTAAACTATAAAACAGTAAAATGTGTCATTGTAATTATGCCTATTTTGAAATTCTTCGAAAATCCTTATGAAAATATTTTTTTCTGATAGAGACAAGGGTTACCTTTTTACAAGCTTTTATTTAACTTTACATTTTCGGTGTTCGATTGAGCAAAATTTGTGTACACTTATATAACTTCGGTGACAAGGCAATAATATAGTACCCTGGAGCTGATGTCCTCATCTTAACAAGATAGCTCCGTCATGTTTGAACTGAATGAGTGATTTCCTGACATATGTTGTCCAAGGTCCAAGTCGGAAGGTGGATATAGGAACTTCGTAACGAAATGTCATGAGTCCCCCATCGAGTCTGCGCTCGTTTGATTTTTCATGTCAAGTACTCTGGTCTCAGATGATATCAAGGGTTTATTAATAAATACAAGAGGTGGCCACAGGAACCTTGTAATGATACGACGGAAACAATCGAGTTTGTTTTGCTATCAGATAATTCTAAAAATGGAAGAAAAAAAACGTAAAAATTATTTTTAAAAATAATCGTAAATATTAAGTTGTAAAAAAGAACTAAAAAGTTAAAAATAAAGCATAAAATACATTTTTCTTTCATTTCTCTTAATAAAATTACATCAAACTGTAGAAGTTAAGACACCTTGAGTGAGACACCGTAGTGAGGTACAGGATAATTTCACCGCCCTAAGTATGGCGGCGGTGTGGGAGAGTAATGGCGAGATAAACCGGTGATCCACCTACGCCAGGGACTCATAAACTAAACTACATATATATAACCTGTATGTATGTTTAAGCTCGGTTACAAAGAACTAACATTTATTTTCGTTACTAAGAAAATTCTAGTAATAAAACTTGATTCACACTTATTCCAACCAGGCTTCGACTGGCAAAAAAAGGTTTATAGTTTATGAATGGCTTTTTCAGTATTTGTACCTGAAAGGTGCTCACGCTGTCTTACTGTTTTGAACTGTAATAGACAAAACAGTAAAACTTACACATTATATCGTTGAAAAAGCTAACAAATCATAAAGAATGGATTCGGATGTTTTTGTCAAGGAACGTTTCTATAGTTTACTGTACAGACACCTTTGGGAGTTAGGAAATTCCAATTCATCGGCAAAATAGGTGGGCGACTTGCGAGCTATCTCTCTGGGAGTCGTGCTTTCTGGTCGCTCGCTAAAGCTGCTGAAGGAAACTTATGCCAGTGGTCATTACCACCACTGCGAAAGCTCGATGGTGACTTGGCCGATAGTGCAAAAGAGAAAGCCGATCTGCTTAGCAGTCCCTTTGTCTTAAACTTGAATATAATCGACGAACACGCTGTACCACCTACTATACCGTGGTGCGGTAAGACCATGCCAGAAATCTTTAAAACACAACGGGAGGTCTGGCGGGCGTAGCTTTCTCTAGACGTTTATAAGTCGAGTGGGCCAGACGGTATACCAGCAGTGATAGTTCAACACTGTGCTCCTGAATTATGTTTTGTACTCACGCGCCTCTTCGCGCTTTCCTACCACACTAGGCATTTTCCGTTATGGCATGAAAGGACAAAATATGCACCCAGTGCCCAAAAATGGCGATAGATCAGATCCAACGATTACAGGCCAATCACTGTTACCTCTCCTCTCTAATGTGATGGATGATGGTGATCAACACACAGCTTCTAAGATACCCAGAAAAACACGACGTGGTCAGCGACCGTCAATATGGCTTTCGCCACGGTCGCCCGGCTGGTGATCTTCTAGTGCATCTTACGCACCGATGGGCACTAGCCATTGAGAGTCAGGAGGAGACAGTGGCATGTAGCCTGGACATTATGAAGCCGTTCGATCGGGTCTGGCACCAGGGTCTTCTATCGAAGTTGCCATGGTGTGCACGAGGGTTTGTGCAAACTAGCCACCCAGGCTAGCTTTTTGTCCGGCAGACGCATACCAGCCGTTGTTCCCGCAAGGCTCTGTGCTGTGTCCTACACTATTTCTACTGCATATCAATGACATGTTGAACATCAACAACATACATTGTTATGCAGATGAAAGTACTGGAGGCGCTTACTACATGGGTCGTGCAAACATCCCTCGTTCCGTTGTGGAGCAAAACGTGGACAACTTGCGTCTCAAATCGAGACCACTCCGTCCAAGGTCTCTAACTGTGGACAGGAAAACTTGGTCCGTTTCAACACTACAAAGCCACAAGTCGTATCGAACCCTTAAGTCTAAGGAAAAACTTTGCCTCCCTGTGTGTGTTCTACCGGTTGTATAATGGGGTGTGTTCTGAGGAATTGTTTGAAATGATGCCTACGGCTACTTTCTACTATCGCGCCTCTCGTCATCGGCAGAGAATTCATCATCTCACTCTAGAACCGAAATGTTCACCTACAGTGCAGTTCTAGATAATCTTCCTCCCGCGAACGCTTAGGTTGTGGAGTGAGCTCCTTGCCAAGGTTTTCTCTAAGGTATGGGTTTTTCAAGAAAGAAGTAATTAGATTTTTCTAGGGTCGGCAACGCGCGAGTGATGCCTCTGGTATTGCAAGCGTCCATAGGCTTAGCCACCTTAGTAGTATAAAAAAAGTTGTATAAACTTTGGATATGTACCTTCTAAGTGACTGAGACTTTGTTTGAACGCATGAAAAAGCTGATATACTAGGCTTACAGAAACCTCTATGTAGTCCTTAATAACAAACTCTACATACCGATACAACATCGGGTCCTTAGCAAAACATGCTAACATTAGTAAGAGGATAAAAACCGCAATTCTTTTTTCTAAGGAGTGAAATAATATTTCTAAGTTTTGTAATTTATAAATGTAAGTGCTGTACCGTACACGCGAACGCAGGTCTAGTAGGATTTTTGCAATCTGTATCAGGCCATTTTTTTGCTACTTACCCATCTAATCTAACTTGTCGAGTTTAACCTAAAATCTTAAATTATTTCTGATCTATAAATATAACATGAAATCATAAAAGTATCATTGTTTTAATTAAAAAAAACCTCACGTTCTTATGTACTTTAAAGAATGTGTTACTTTTTAAGGACTATCTTTTACGATAGTAGTGTGGCTGTATGAGTGCAGTAGTGGTCTACAAACTCAAGAAGACAAACGCGGGGTGTCGCCACACTGACGGCAACACACACAAACAGCACAAGCAAGCAAAACAAAATAATTAGAATACCTATTTAAATTCATTTCTTTATGAATAGGTATAGTATCTCGGGGGGTTAGGACAGTGTTGCATTAGTATAACCAACAAGTGACTTTTTTAGATAAAACAAAGTTAATTTTTGATATCAAAGTAAGCAATATAACAGAAATACGCTCATTAAAATATAAGACGTCGTTTGACGGCTTACAGTGACGGCGTGCAAGGTTCGCTGTCCACCTCTGTGTATGTTACAATGTTTCTGATACAGTGAAACCTTTCTTTTAACATAGCACTAACATACGATTTCAGTTACTTTATATCTTTAAAGATAAGTTCTCATTCTTTAAATAGTAAATGTTTAAGGTACTACTTTAATATTTATTTAACTATCTATTTATATAGAAATGTTAAAAGACCAAGGTTATTTATTTCACTTCAAGTTACCATATGTATTTCGGAAAATGACTTTCTTAGTTAATTTCCAGTATTTAAAATATAAAAGTCATGTAGTATTATTATACACGCACACATGTATGTGTGTGTGAACTATGTGTTTAACTATCGTATGTTAAATCAACTTAGCATGGAAATCCAGTATGAGGGTAGAACATTTGGTTGATATATCTGCTTTAGTATATTAAATGACATAAATAATAAAATATATATAATTGTATTTTAATACCAATATTTGAACCAATTTTTACCTTGCACAAAAGGCAAACACACAACTCATATATACATATGTACTATAGTACTTACGAGTATAATAAATATTATTTTCGTACTAATATCGCAAAATTTAATCAGAAAGTATTGATTAGCACTCACCTATATATATTGTATACCAATATTTAGTAACTGCAACAAGCTCATCTGCATTTCTTTATTACGCTGGATTTGCGTAGGATTTCTATGACCACTCCTGGATTATAGTAAGAAAGTTGCAATAGCAAGCTATACCTATAGTTCACGTGGCACGTGGAATTTGGCTATTTCTACGGAATAAAAAATCTATCTAGCCTACGTCCTTGTTCGTCACTTCAAATATCCCTGTGTTAAGTTTGAGCTAAATTGGATGCTCCGTTGTGACGAGAAGCAAGGACAAACAAACAGACACACTATCGAATTTATAATAAACAGCATGTATATTTTTAAGTATATGTAAGTATATGATTGTGTAAGAATATAATTATGATGATACTAAACCCACTAGAAGGTACTCTTAAATATCTGAATTCCTTCACACGATTGACGATATTTGCCGCTTCACATGGTGCGCCCCCTATGCTACATAAAAACAAAAAATAATAATTGACACGTGTTGTGTCAATTTTCAAAAACATACCCACTTAATTTTTTTCTCTCTTTCGCCTCTCTCTCTCTCTCTCTATCTCTCGCTCTCTCTTATTCTCTCTCAAAAATAGTACATAATATAACCTTGATTAACTAATTACGTAATGGATAAACTTTGTTCCCCCATTTCACCTCAAGTTTTGGAAAATCCTTTCTTAGCGCACGCCTATATCACAATAGCTATATGTGTGCCAAATTTCAGCTCGATCAGACCAGTAGTTGGAGCTGTGCGTTGATAGATTAGTCAGTAACGTTTGCCTTTTAAACATATATGTATAATAATATATATACAAGATAATATACCAAACGAACTTTGAGTAAATCTAAAAAAAAAATTGATCTACACACAATAATTATAAATCCAGGTGCAAACTCTGCATAAGGCATAAGATTTATATTATTCGTATTGGGATTCTATTCCTTATTTGGTTACTTTTCTCTACGACGCATCTGAAGTTGAAATTACCGTAGCCTACAGATTATAAGCTATCTAAGCAACTGTATCCAACTGATATACAACTTTGTACTAGCTAACTATTTTTTATAACCAGATAATAATGTACCAAATCGTATCAACTGATTTATAACTAGATAAAATTGTACCAGTTACCGAGTGCCACGGAGCTACCTGGCAACCCGCCAGCAGTGAAGGAGAGGCGATACACTCTGCCACATGTTGTGATATTCATGACCACCTCTTACTGAAAGAGTACACTGAGAATATGTCGGGTAGAACAAAATTAGCATAGTTCTTAAACTATTATCACCGTATTATTTTTTATGCCTATGTTATGAAATAGAATAATTAAATTTCTGCACATGCAGTGTTGTATAAGCAAGAAATTCCTGCTTCTTGGCTCCAATCATTTAATTGGTAACACAATAAAAATATTTTGGATGATTTATTGATTGGTTATTACCTCATAATTTTATTTTTCCACTACTTTTGCCAAGATCATCATATTAAATTAATCAGCCAGACTAAATAGATAAATGTTAGGATATTTTTCTAATGATTTATTCATATCTGTGAATTATCAAAATACTTTTTTTTACATATGCCCGGGGCTTCATATGTCCTCACTGTTGGGGCACGGGCCTGCTGATTTAAGGGGCATTAGGGGCGTATTCCGTCACGCGGGCCTAGTTTAGATTGTGGGCTTGACATACGTTTTTTGACCTACGCATATTTCATCACGATGCTTCCCTTTGTCGAACTAAGCCAATAGTGTTAACCAAATTAACGTACCTATTTGGGAAATGTATAATAGGTAAAATAAGGCTAATTAGTACACCCCTGACTTTGATCTCGGGCTTGCAGAGCTAGCAGAACGCGAGACAAGTGCCCATACCAGAAGTCCACCACCTTATCATAACCCGTTTAATGATTTGGATCCTAAATTTTAAAAGTAAAATAAAAATATTAACTTGTGTTTATTCAAAAGACCACATTACCAGCTACAACTCGACAAATGTAAAATATTAAATTTTTAAGCAATAATCGATCTAAATTATTTTATCCCTAAAGAAAAGAATTCGATTCCTTCCATCGTTCCAAAAAAAATCTTCATGGTAACTAATAAAAAATATATTAAAATCTAAAACTATATCGTTAAAAATTGTATATTAAGTAGTATTTGCAAAAACCTTTTCAAGGGTGTTGTTTACAGCTACCCTTATTTGTTAACCGGATTTTCTTGTTGCAAAGACAAATAGACTCTATCTCAACGCGTTGAAGCAAGCGTAGGTACAAGTAGAAGGATGGGCAGCTGTAAATCTCAAAACGAGATTTAAGTATTGTATTGTTTAAATAAGTACATGCAGTAGGTACGAATGTGCTTATAAAATACTTTTGCTCTAAACGGATTCGAAAATGCCATGCATAAAATATCGTAGGAATGAAAATGATCAACACTAAACATTTGTACCAACGGCCAATTTTCTTATTTCAAGCTAATTCAATATATCTTGTTATTGCATTTCCACATTTGTTGTTATCCAAACATTATTTTTTTCCAAACATGTTAGAACTATATGTTCCAAAGGCTATCTTTACATGATTTATGTATGTACATTGGCATATGTCAACCGAAAACTTTTTCGTGAACGCCGGTCACTAATAACAAATCTCGTGTGTTGGTTTGGAGATCTTGCTTAGAATAAAAAGAGGAATATCGTCTTTAATGACGATAAGGCACATCTTTTCGTTTAACCACGTTTTGTTGACAAGCATGGAATGCTTTGGACGTACTGAAAAGGTAAACATGCTACGCGTTTTTTGCACATGTTCCGTCATTAGAGCTTTGGATGCGCTGTCGAAAAAGTAATCGGTCATTAATATTCTTGTAATATTTTATAAAAAAGCTATTTCTTTTTTCTCGTATACCCACGGGACTCCCTAAACGAGAACTTCCGATACTATTTGTTTGTGCAAAAGAATTTGTAGGTAATAACTTATGTTATAAAACTTTCTTACGTCCCATTTCCCCTCAGAATAGCAATACAACATTGCGAAGGTAAATCCGGTTCCGGATATGTTAGTAACTTGATAGTTACATAATTAATATTGGAAGAAATATCGCAAACCTCTAGATCGAGTAGGCTAGTAGTTTAAAATTAATAGTTCATTACCAAGTATCAGCTTTGTATACACTCCCAAGAGTTCAGCGGCGCCCGATACAGAGCTTACATCATTTATGGATCAGTGTGATATCTGTTAAACCCAATTTCTATCGCAAAATCGTACGGCGATCGAGAATCACTACAAATGTCTACTCTTGGACATTGTTGAACTCGCTTGAGTTGATTGCCTTCTTTTGATGGCATCGGAATAATATAAATGAAATAATCAGTCGCCTTAATTTATACAATATGTATGCATTTAAGCCGTTTTATTGTTTTTTTTTTATTATTATAACAAAATGCATTCATCGCGAAGTGTTGTTACTCAATTGCAGACCTTATTATGATCCAATTACGAATCGGTTCAGGAGCACTGCTAGAGATCGAGTTTAAACTTGCGGCGAAACTAAATTGAAACTGGATTACCATGGAAACTGATGTCAATTGTTACGCCCTAGAAGTTCACCGTTCAATCCGTGTTCCCGACAAGATAAACTAAATTAGTTATACATCAAAGTAATTTATATTTGTAGTTAAACTAAATTTTCACAAAAAAATTTAAAAAATTGAAAAAAAAATTTTTTTAAATGTCTGCAACGGTTGAAGTTCGTTTAGTGTTAGGTACATAAGTGAATTTGTTAAGTTAAGTTAGACCGCGAAAATACGCCGTTTTTGTGCAAATATTGTGGCTAAACTATAGCATTTAAGGGATTGAAAAAAAAATATGTTATAAAACTGGCTTTTGTCTAGTGCATTTACCTTACTGAATGATTTTCATTTATTGTATTTAATGCAATAAAAAATCTCGAAGTGACCATTGTTTCAACACTTGTGCAAATTTTTAAAGCGTGTGTAATGAAAGTTGTTTAAATAATTAGAGTATCTTGTTATCTAGTGCATTGACTCTAAGTTGTAGCAAAAAGTCAATAAATGTGACTACAAAACGGTAATAACGTTAAATTCCATACAAAAAAATAAAAGTTTCAAGGCGTCATTACGGTATAAATTACTTAAGAAGTATTTAACTGATATATCTCATAGTAATTTATATATAATGATGTATAGTGCATTTACATACACAACGTTAGAATTACAGAAATTAGCTTTCTGGCCTGGATCGCCCTCTTAAGGCGCGGTGACTACCTAACTAGCATCGCCAAAGGATATTCTTCACTTTCTCTTTGTACAAAAGACATTTAAAAAATATTCTAACCCATTATGTAGAACTAGCTTTAAGCTATTTTTAGCATGTTGTTGATATTTTCTACAATATACCTGTATATTGTAAAGTAAATCGAAACAACATTCTATAAAATAGCTAACAACTAGTGCTAAAAAATTGGTTTGTACCATGTTAAGGGTTCCGTACCTGAAAGGTAATTAGGAACCCTATTACTAAGGCTTCGCTGTCTGTCCGTTTGTCCGTCCGTCTGTCTATCATCAGGCTGTATCTCATGAACCGTTAAAGTAAGACAGTTGAAATTTTCACAGAAGATGTATTTCTGATGCCGCTATAACAACAAATACTAAAAACAAAAAAAAATATTAAAGGGAGCTCCCATACAACATACGTGATTGTTTTGCTCGTTTTTGTAGATAATGGTACGGAACCCTTCGTGCGCGAGTCCGACTCGCACTTGGCCGATTTTTTAAATGTGTTTTGTACAAAGAGGAAATAAAGATTATCTTTTGGCGACGTTTACATTATGGTCACTGCGCCATAAATTTTAGACTAACTGTTTATATACCTAAACTTAAATCGTTCATCTTCCAAAACCAATAAATCTTTAACCAAAGTATATTTCTTTTTTTATATGCTCTTGTCGATTTTTTAGGAATAATGTCGCAATTTCCATTTACATGTTCTCGCACAAACACTGGAAGTCCAATAACCTTAGTTTAAAATGGATGGTCTCTTAGTAGTGATTAAGGTTTTCGATTAGTGTGTTATGATTGTGTGTTGTAACTAGTTAAAGAATTGAGGTAAGCGCTATATAAAGTCTATCATAGTTGTGCAGTATTTAGCTTTAAATTATATTTTTAACAAGTTAAACTTGTATTAGCTTAATGCCTACGCTATTTAGCAGGCACCATAACTATCACAAAGTCTTTTGTCTAATTATTATTTTAAAATTGCTTTTAATTAACGGCGGTTAGCTCACCCTATATCAAGTTGGGATACAACATACATCTATGGAAAGTGGCTGTTTTAATAATATCTTAGATCAACCCTTACGGATATAAATTTCGTGATGATATATTATTTTTTGTTATTATAATGTATGTTGTTTGTACCCACATAACAATGTGGGTGTGTATTTACCTACTGGTTACCCCCGTGTGGCATTTAAACCTTGAAGTAACGTAAGTACGAACGCTATGCGTAGGTACATTACTGTTACAGTAAGACTGAAACCTATAAATATCTTACCGAGTGTAATGGATTTAAATTTCTCTTAAATTATATTAGTACTGACAGTTTCATAGGTTATAAATTTATTTTATCAATTGTTCAGTGAATAATGGCTCCATTCCAATTTACATAATGTTCGTTTCCGCACAAAACAGTGTACAGAAACAAAAAGCTAATAAAGTACTGGATATGTTTCAATTACATTTTTCATAAATGAACCTGACAAGAACATCAGTATTAAATCTTTTATAGACAAAGTAATTGAATGGCGGGTTTTAAATACTTTGTTATAGACAAGAAGGCATGAGAGCATGGTTAAGGCCATATGACGAAATTCGTTAATTAGGGTTCCGTGATTTAAGGGTACCAACCAAAGCCTACGCTGTCTGTCTTGACTATATTTTTCAAACTGTATAGTTTAAGACATATTATCAATAACTATCAAGTTTTTTTTTTTTTTCACAGATTATGTATAATTAGTTAGTTGTAGTAGTAGTAGTTGTAGCAGTAGTAATAGTAGTAGCAGCTGTAATAGTAGTAAAACACTTTATTTCACAAAAATAACAAAACAACATTATCAATACTTACTAAATAACATACGATAAAGGCGGTCTTTTCGCTTTGAAGCAATTACTTCCAGACAACCTGTGAGGACAGGAGAAAACTAAAGCTGTGATGGATAGGATGTGCAGTGAGATATTAAGATGATATAGATTTATACATTCATAAATAAAATAAGAGATAAAGATATATATAATTATAAACACATTCAGATATGCATAAATATATAGTATATACATATTATTATATTTATATCAAATACATATAATAAATGTATATATTTTTAATAAAATATATACTCTATTACATATAAGATAGTTGAAAAAGCAAAAAGTCGATTTATTATTTAAGGAAATGTGACTGCACATTCTTAAATGTGGATATTGCTCTCGCCTTTCAAATCTATTGGTAGAACATTCCACAGTCTAATCGCGCTAACAGTAAACGAATTATGATAAAAAATGTAGGAGTATGTAAATGTTTTTAACATCAATTTAGTGAAACTAAAAGCGCTCTTTAAGATATGATGGCGTAGATGGATTGAACAGTATTTTGTTAAGTATAAACAAAGTGTGTATGTCCCATTGAAGGCATTTGAAGTTAGATCGAAATTCGATCGAAAACTCGATCGTATTTACGCAAGCCAAATACAAATTTTGTTTATAAGTTATACACAAATAATGTCAATCAATATCTTCTGAAGTCGCTTAAATTTTTTTTTTTTTAAAGTTAAAAGAAGCCGTTGGCATTATTTTGAAAAGTTCCTCATAACACATCCTCATAACAAAGGCACAGAAAATCTTCAGATTTTAGGGCGTTCTTAAATTGTGGGATCTCGGAGAATGGTTTTTTTTAGCACTTGATCCGCAGAATTGTGACTTAGATGAGTTGGATCAGACCAAGTTTTCCCATTTTCAGTCGGAGACTTTTGACAGAGTGTCTTTGATTTTCATTAACCAGATCGTGTTTTTCTTGGTATTTTAGAAACTGTGTGTTACCACACGCTCCAATTACTTCATAAGAAGAGAGGTCATAGCGATTGGTCTGTAAAACATTACTTTGTGGGCATCGAGTGTTTATGTCTTTCACTAAAACGTAAATTACCTAGTGTAGTAGGAAAGCGCAAAGTAGTACGTGAACTCAGGAGCACACTGTTTAAGCACTATTCAATTTTAAGGCAAACAAATGTTCATCATTAGAATACAAAGGTCTATAGGCCCAAAAAGTTTCTGCAGAACTTAACTGGAACGGAAGTTAGTCAAATTTTAATGACTAAATTTGACCTTTATTATTATTAATTTCTGAATAATAAAGCTAAAAATAAAACACTCCATTTTGAAATTTTATTTCTAAAAGCATTGGTTCTATTCATATAACATTTTAGAAAGAAAGAGACGACGATTTAATCTGCCCTACTCAGTGATTCAACTGCGCCATTCAACAAAGGCTCTGAAGCCTAAGCAGGCTTGACCCAGATTAATCCATAAAGGCTTTAACTTATCCCAGAACAAATAAGAGACAGTGCTTTCGGAATAAATAAATATTAAAGACTAACCCTTAATCAAAACTCTCTAGTTGAAGTCTAAGCATCAAAAAATTATAAAAATAAAAATAATTCAATGTTCTTTGTTTCGCAACATTTTGATTATTCTTCTAATGAGGAAAGTTAATATAATAGGTCCAAAAATCGCAATAGCTTAATTTGCGGTTTCTTTTCGTTTTGAGACCTGGAGAATTGTTTGCCATCAGTGATGTATGTCTATCTCTCTGCGTGTGTATGTATATGTATGTATGCTTGGTGTTTTCTGTCCCTCGATCTCTCAAAAAACAATGGACGGAATTGCTCTCATGACCATATCAATCGATACGCCACGTCATGACTTAGATCTGAAAAGAGTTTGAGCATAATCGGCCCAGCACTTTGTTTTTTATCGCTCAAAGAAGTGAAAACTTCTTTAGCGGCGTTGTGCACTTTTTTTGGTATGGGTTAAAAATGATAAACTCGCGTCAGGTCACGTGTCCTAATCGTGGAAATTCGTAAGACGGAAACCGTAATGTCACGCCTATTATAATTTTTATTGCAGTGAAAACTTCTTTAGCGGCGTTGTGCACTTTTTTTGGTATGGGTAAAAACTGATAAACTCGCGTCAGGTCACGTGTCCTTATCGTGAAAATTCGTAAAGCGGAAACCGTAATGCCACGCCTATTATAATTTTTATTTTTAGTATTCGCGATTATGAGTAGTACAGGGAGGTTGGATATGGAATTTTAATTCTATGACAGATTGCGATGTCAAATATACTACGTAAAAAAAAAAAAAACAAACATTATTATTTCTTGACAATGTCAAAGACATGTCTTGTGACATATTTGAGTGTTAAGCGCGAATCGTGTGTAAAGGTTTTCACTTCTGCCGGCACTCCCGGAGTGCAACTCGTTTTTTTTAAGACACAATAATAATCTTCATGTATAAATTCTCAAATATAAAAAAAAAATATTCTCAAGAGAAGTTGCTCGTGCAGTACTTGCTACCGACCTGATTTTATGTGATTTTTTACATTGTTTTCAAAAGATTATTATTTATATATAATATATTATGTGCGTATATATGATAGATATTATAAAATACAAAACGCTAGTTGATGTATTAAACTGCTAATAAAAGGAGCAGCCCACGGCACTTGATCATAAAGCCCTTAAGACATTCAAGTCGAGGACACTTCGAGTTCCAAAGAGTTCTCTACTTCTGAACGCCATTGAAAGCGACAACGCTGAACAGTGAAGTCGTACGGAATTGCTCTCAAGTTACAAGTGTTGCTCAAGTTTTCTGTCGTCTACCTATTAAATATGTAGAACTGGCCGAGTAAAACCTTGTCGTGTTTTCACCACAAGCACTTTTTTTTATTTGACTTTTAAATTTTATCCTATAAAGAAAAACTAATAGTTACTCGTCGGTTGGAATATGCATAGGTGACATTCTATTTGTGTGCTTAATTTTATCCCAATCTATTAAGCCGTTTCTGTGTGATTATTATAAAAAACCAAACATTTTTACAAACTTATTAATTAGTAAGCTTGTTAAAAATTAATGAAGATTTAGATATGTATATGTTTGATCGGAACGAAAAGCAGCATACTTAACCTCCTGTCATACATTTCTACAACATTAACAATCACATTTTCGTATTAATAGCAAATAAATAACATTACATATGTTACCCCGATCATATTTTCTTTGATTACACCCAATTGATTTTTGTTCATCAAAACTAATTTTACTTTAAAAGGTAATCAAAATCTATAAGGGATTAATAGAATAATTAAAAAAATATACTATGTGAACCTGAAATTAAAGAAACTTGTATAAACTACGTTTACTAACTTTAATCTAACATGCGCGGCACAAAACAATCTAATAAGCAAAGTTGGTTGCGGCCGAGAGCGAAATGTAAGTCTAACTCGTGAGGTTGTGTGGTTTAAACTAAAGAGCTCGGCGGGTAATATCTCTACAGATAATTTAATCTTTCAGTTAAATAATTTCAATTATAGTTTTAAAATATATGCATTTTTAGAAAACGGGAAATATTGATAACCTGACTTAAAGCCAAAAATATCAGTTTTCTCTTAAGTTTTAAAAAAGCTTGAAGTGACAAAGAATAATACAATTTAAGATACAAATATTAATGAGTTATGGACTAATGGAGCCAAGAATTATAATATCCAATGCTAAATGAGTTGTAATTCTTTGCTGAGGGTTTTTTTTTTATTTCGGTATCGTACACTAAAAAGGGCTCCTGTTGATAACTTATTATAATTGTAAGAGCTGTGCAATAACAGAGCAAGTTTTTTAAAATATACTTGTTAGATCATATCTATGTTGCGTTTTAAAGCAAAAATGTATAAAAACAGTGTAAACCTACAAAATTACAAAAATTAAGTTATTTTAGTATTTAATATCCTGAAAGTTTGTATATCTTGATGGATGTTTGTTACTCAATCACGCTTTAACCACTGGACGGATCGGGATAAAACTTGGCATTCATATATGTTAGGTCCTGGAATAGCATATAGGCCAGCTTTTTATCCCTAAAAATTCAAAAGTTCTTGCGAATTAAGCGGAGCCGCTGGCAAAATCTAGATCTGAATAAGTGAAGTAAATAATTTTTATTTTTGCTTTGCGTTGACAGTGCTTTGCTAACTAAAACGTAATATATAATCTCAGGGGTAGACTTTGTAAAGTATTAGAGTTAGATACATTCTTTTACGTCGTTATTCTCCTAACTTGCACCATACCCCTTCGCTAAGCCGATTCCTCTCGGTCCCAGAACTGTGGTTCCTACAAAATTTAATTTTAACATGTTCTATACTGGTTAGAGTTTTCATAAGCTCTCAAGTGTTTGTCTGTGTAATCAAAACAATAGAAAATTTACTGGTATATATGTGAGAAAGGGTTTATTTAGTTCTAGAATTCTATTGTTTCAGTTCAGTATCTTTTTAATAAAAAAAACGTAAAAATTATTTTTAAACCAATCTTTTTTTTTATAAACTAACTACAAACAGAAAAATAATACTAAGTATAGGAAGGAAAATATTAACACTTAATGGTAGGAAGTCAAATAGTACTTACAGCTACTGTAAAAGTCCGTTTCTGGTTTCTGATCAATGGTACAGGGGCAATTCAAGTCAGTAAAAACCATCTGGTTCCGAGATGACTGTGACATGCATTGTAATAATAATAATAATCAAAACGTAAGGAAACTGACAATACATGTCACGGTGATCTCGAAACCAGATGGTTTGTCACGTCCAAAAACTAAAAAGTGCAATTTGTGATTAAATATTTGTTTCATCCTTATTATTTTCAACACCAGTAATTTCGTTATTTTTTTCAGCGTCGCGTTATTCTAAAAGTTAATTTTCGAACCGAATAACCTGGTCTCACACTCGCAGCAAAAATCGATTTTGCAGAAAGTTTTTGAATACTAAAGCCACACACTCGTGCTGAAGAATTAACAATATGTAATTTTATTCGGGCTGACAATATTACATACAATCAAAAGGCAAATCAAAACATAAATTAAATCGAAATTTTTCTAGTATTTTTGTTATAAGACCAATTAAGACCTTATCATCCATTAGAAACAAACAAAGCAAACCTGGGATCGATTCTGTCAAAAGATTGCTAACCTTTTTGATATTAAGATATACATTGCGGTTTCGCGACAATCGATGAATTTCATACGTAATTTCAAATGCGCAAAGTACATCTTATTTCTATGGATTTCAAACGAGAATTGTTAGCTGTCAGTTTACGGAATCGAGCCGCAGCGTTCTCTTTTTTCCATCCAAACGTCCGCCATTAGTCGTTATTAAAACAAATTAGAAAGAGACCAGAGACCCTAGTTGCACCTCATCACTGTGTGACTTTTGCGACCATTTTTCTTACATCAGCGGCTCGATTCCGTAAAAGATTGCTAACTTTTTTAGCTTTTTTGAAAGAAATAAGATATACATTGCGGTTTCGCAATCGAAGTCTTTTCCTTACAACCATTATTTGGGCAAAACAAAAAGAGGAAACTATGGCTTCGTAATTTACTATACACGTAATCACAACAAAAACTTATAGCGCAGTATAATATTAGGCACTGTGCTATATTTTATTACGTATCAATATTCTATCTATGTTATTGAAATTAAATATTCTCGCTGCATGCGAAAAAATACAATATAGGATACTGCGCGTGGCGTTGAGAAACTTATAACTAAGAATAACTAGATACGTGACGATAATAAACTTAACTGTACCAATATTAACTGGGAGCGAGTCACGTACTCAATACCATTAAGTTGGAGCCGCCTGAACATCGCGCGCTCACTTGATAAATATGAGGAGAGGATGAACTACGCTTGTGATACAAATTAAGTTCCCGTTTCTTATAATATTTGAATTTTATATATGTGAAAATTGAAAAAAAAAACCCTAACAAACTTACAAGCCGTATTAAACCATTAAGTTTCAGGAGACGATTTTCCTCCCTGTTATACCGCTTTTATAATAGGTTATGTTCTTAGGAATTGTTCGAAATGATGCCCACGGCTACTTTCTACCATCGCACCCCTCGCCATCAGCAGGGAATTCATCCTCACACTATAGAACCTAAATGGTCGCGTACAGTGCGGTTTCAGAGAAACTTCCTCCCGCGAACGCTTAAGTTGTGGAATGAGCTCCCTGCCAAGGTTTTCTGCAAGGACTACAGTATGGAGTTCGTCAAGAAAGAAGTTATTAGATTTCTGAAGGGTCGGCAACGCGCAAGTGATACCCCTGGTGTTGCAAGCGTCCATAGGCTACGGTGACCGCTTACCACCAGGCGGACCGTTAGCTTGTTTGTCACCTTAGTGGTAAAAAAAAATTGATGTTGAATATTAATTACGTGTGTTTTGCCCTAAAAAATTAATACATAGTTAGGACAACCTGTTCGAAAAACTCTGCTCAGGGCTCCTTGCAACATGCCAAGAGCATTTCCCCCATTATCATGATGTCGTTGGAGTATGAAAGATGAGTGGTGTACTAACTGTTTATACTTTTGCAATATCCTATCCACTTCATAAACTTGAAATCATTTTCCATTGTTTTTCAATGGTTTTAAAACAATTACGAAAGACATACAAGGGAGAGAGAGAGACTCTTTTCAGTTGAATTGATTTTTACTTCTATGGTCAGCTCAAAATATTTTATCAGTTCACAAAGCATAAACGTTATACTATATGATCACTTCAAGACTCTACCTCACTTTCAACTACTACATACAATTCCCTTCGTCCGTCAAACCTCCTTTATTGAATGAGTTGTGCCGGAAGTGTAATGGAAAGTGAGTGAAACTAGAAGCGGTCGACTAGTAAGTTACTACGGACAGTTTCCGGTGATAAAATGTTATTCTTAAATGCCATGTTCGTTCTTACCATCATTGGAATCTCGTTAATTTTGCATTGGTCATCATCATATCCTCGAAGTTCTGAAAACCTAAACTAATCTAATCAAATTCTAAGTTCAGTTTTACCCTCACTGACATTTGATAAATAATGTCTTGCTCTACATATCACATAGCGTAGTCACATCCCTCAATCACAAAAAAGGCTTTAAAGAACTCTATTATACAGTACAGGTAGAAAGAAACACAGCCTGAAGAAATTCAAAAAATAGTCGATATCGATAAAATCCACAAAAAACATAAAATAGTATATACTACGTATAATAAACAACAAATAAGCAAAGATTCGCCAGGGATCTGGGGCACACATGGTGTGGAAAATTGATGGCAGCAATAACAAAATTCCCTTATTTATTGCTTATGCTGATTGTTTTATCTGTAACATATAATTTAGTTTGACATTTTGATTTACAGAGCAGTTTTTCTTGAGACAATAAACATTAGTAAAATCGCACAAAATTTCATTTCATGTAATAGCGTGGTCTGTTTTCTTTTTCGCAAAGTCTTAATGTCAAATTATTATTCCGATTTTTAAAAGTCAAACATAATACCTAAACTTTAACATACATAAGCCGGAATGCAGGTAAATATTTTTAACAAGTTCTTGGATATTGAATTGGTATGAAAAGCTATGTTAATTTTAAAACTATGAATCCCGATACTTGTGACACCAGGTGCAATTCGATTATGGCTTTCCACCGGCCGCTGCGGAGACGCTATTTTAACTCGTTCGGCTCGTGAGCTGCTCGCAAAGCGCATCTGAAGGTTTGCAAATCCTTATTTTCCGAATTAATTTATCTGAAACCAGAAAATAAATGAAATTAACTACACAACTTGGACTTTTTGTGTTTTCGTTTTTATGATAAAATGATGAACCTAAGTGAATAAGTTCTCAATTATTAAAATTGGTCATAATAACTCTAGATATGGAATTTCTGACAAATGATATTAATCGCTTAGTAATTCAGTGGCAGTTTATAGACCTAACCAAATATCTACAGGATAAAAAATCTATGAACTTCTTTCGGATAAATGAAATTTGTGTAAAAGTACTTCGAAATATCGATAGGTTACCCTCGAAAAGTTAGCAAGTTGACGTCATCATTTGTCAAACCGTTTACCGTTAAGAAAGAAATGTTCTAGAGTAGTGACCACGGACTGAGAAATGATAAACTTTAACCTACTAATCATATTTGGTTGTATAAATAAATTAATTATTCCAGAAATAAATAAACTAATTTCTGGAATACCTAAGATGTGCATGTTAATGTCTTTTAATTATTATACAATGTCATATACATTACTATGAGTATTATTTGTTATATACTTATTAATATACTAATTATGACGACTTGAAACTTTTAAAATTTTATGAGTAGAATTTAACGTTTCTGCCTTTTTGTAGTCTCTTATTAACAAAAACTCAATACCCTTATTTAACCAACTTTTATTCTAAACGAATGCAATACGGGCCACATTTAGTTTTTTAAAAGCATTAAACACAATAAATAAAAATCATTTAATAAGGTAATACACTAGACAAAAACAAAGTTTTATATCATATACCAGCGGCTCCACCCGTGTTAGATTCGGTTATCAGATCCTACAGCAACTCCTTGATCATGGTATAAGAAAGTTACCTATAGCTTTAGTAATAGTTCTTTTACGTGGCATTCAATTATAGTTATTCCTGTGGAGACTAAAATTTACCGAGATAAAAAGTAGCCTGTGTCTTTCTACGTCTTTTTTGCTAATTAATAAAAAAACTGGCTTACTTCATACTTAGATATTTATTTTAGATCAAATACAAAATATTTTCAAATTGATAAAAATTTGCCATAGCGTTGTCAAGTCAACTAAAGTAAAACCAATAAAGTTAAAAAAAATTAGTTCAAGAAATGTTAAAAAAAAATACGATGTTTTCATAAAGTAGTTCGTAAGCATTTTTCTTAAAACGTAGTTATTTTCTCTACGGTTTGATCCATTTCCCTTACAATTAATCTAGGTTAAGCCTGCTAAGCTATTTGTGTAAGCCTCCAGGGTTCGTCAAATGTAGCTGTTGAATCGCTGAGCTAGTCTGATTAGATTTCTTTAATGATTATTGTTTGGTTTATATCACGATTTATTTATAAAAAAAATTCTATTCTGCTAATATTACAAATTTGAAAACTTGGATGTTTGATGAAGTTTAACCATAAATTTATTACCCAAATAAAAGTAAAATATCCTCGAGACTAATGTCTACTTTTTATCGATTGACTGTTCTTGAAAGGTTCTGAAGACGTGTACCGGCATCGAGTTAATAGGTCGCTTGAAGCTTGTAAATATCTTCAACTGTCTACATTTTCCGATGGACGAAAGTACATAGTGTAACTATTAGGTTTCAAATTATTCAAACTTCAAAAACATAAGACAAAAGTAGACATATAAGTTATATTTTATTCATTGACATAAAAAAATATTATATAAAACAATCCCATAATGATAATGTAAATCAAGGCGGTCTCATTGATGTTGGGTGATTTGTGTGTGACAGAAATCTTCTGGCGAAAGCGAATTGGGAACTAATAAAATTTCACATTTGTTTCATTTATGTGTTATTGCATATTTATTTGTATTACCGCAAAATATTTTGGAACAGCAAATAGCTCCAATAACATTTTGTTGTACATAATAGTCATGCCTCGTAACGCAAAACTTTTCTAAGGACAAATCAATTCTAACTCCAGCAGTTCTAGTGTTATAAAGCTAGCACGTTGCAGGTCGCAGCTGCGCCGGACAAAGTTTGGTACTAAACATGTCGCCACTTCGGAGTTTTAAACTATTATATTTCTTGATAAGTTTTCCAGTACCTACGGACAATATTGTAATATTATCAAAACCCAAAAACAAAAGCTGCTTATTTCTAGTTATTGCATCAAATTGACTAAAGATTTCGTTCGTAACTCATTTTTTAAATTTATTTAGTCTACTCTTAAATGTAGTTGGGGTGTCGCTCATAATATATATACATATATGAAAAAGGGTGATGTTTTTAAGAGCAAAATTTTGCTATCCGAATATAGCTTCAGCAGTAATTTATGGCCTCATAATGGATCTGCCTCTCTGAAACTCAACATCCCTTACGGCCGCTTAGGCTGGGGACAGTCTGAACCCTCACATAATTAATACCTTCAACGCTGATGAAATTTATAAGATAGCATACTGAAATATACCTTAAACCCGATTGTGTTTTATTATTTTTTACCCGTCTTCAAAAAAAGAAGATTAGCAATTCGACCCGTATGCATGTAATATTGTCAGAATTGCACAGTTTTTGTACATGTTATATTTATACCAGCTTTTAAACATGTATGCCAAATCTCATAATTGTATGGATATATGTAAGTTTGTATGTTTGTCTACGCATATCTCAAAAACTATTATTCGAATTGCAAAAAAATATTTTTTAGTTGAACTAGGAATAGTCCAGCTTGAAAACAGTGCAAGTTTCAGCAAAATCGGTTTAGTATTTTTTAACATAGTGGATCATTCACGAGGAAAACGTTTCATTATGCATGTTGTTTATATGTTTGGATGAAGTTAGGCTCTAGATAAATAATCTCAAAGAAAATATTAAAAAGTGGCTAAGCATTTCAAAAAGTGGTCGTGTAATCGTTAGAAAGCAACACTTTATGTATTCATGTAGATACTATAATTTCGTCTAAAACTACACGTAAAAGGCAAAGCAATAATTGAGTAAAGGTACTCGAACGATATAATTATTAAGTAAATAATTTCAATTACAACTGAAATTAAAAAAACTAAGAAATTAAAAAGTAATTAAAAAAAATTAAACCGACCTCAAAACTGTAATTTATCAAATTAATGACTAAAAAGTGAAAAATTAAAGTTTTTTTTTTATAATCTGAATTAAATATGGCCAAATATTATTTGAGGTCGGTGCCACCCAGAAGCATCCACATGCAACGACGCGTGCCCTCACATGTACGTTCGGTTTGCCCCCCCGCTAACATCGCCAGATTCGGGCGCAATAACGCATACTACGACTACCAAGTGACAACGTTTATTCAAAATAATAATAACGCTGCCACCGACCTTAATAAAATAGTTAGCATATTTAATTCAGATTTTTTAAAAGACATAACTTTTATTTCCCCTTCTTTAATAATTTTATATTCTTCTTTATTTTATAAAAGTAATTTAATAAATTACAGTTTTGATGTCGGCTTAATAATTTAAACTACTTTTATAAAATTAGGTTGCATTCCAAATCCGATTAAAATTCGCTCTATAAAGTTAAATTTTAGACGGATTTTAGACGGACAATTGAGTTTTACAACCGTATCATTGGGCATATAGTGTGTACAAAATTATATTCATTTATTACGTTTATGAATAATCATATAGAGCCCTCAAAATCTTTATTATCATTATATCACAGAGTGTTTTATCGGATAATTTTTTCTCAGAAAAGGCGTTTTTTTCTAAAAAAATACTTTATGCAGGTCAAATGAACTGATGTGAGTTAATAAAACAAAGGAAAAAGTGCCATAGGATAGTTGCAAGTACTAAGAGGTCTTTGGTCTTTTTTCTGATAAGAGATTTGATGATATTGTTACTTGTACCTTTTAGTACTATCCATTTAAGTACTTTTTTATCATTTATCTTATTTTTTATGTCATGTTGAACTAAATAATAAATAGCTAAACAAAAAAAAAAATTCTAAACAAACTGCATTTTTTATCTGATATTCAAGTAAATAATCGTAAACAAACTGCATTTTTTTACTAGTTATCAAAATAACTGTAAAGAAACTGCATTTTTTAGCATCCATTCTTTTACTGACACTCATCACAGAATGAATATTGTAAATGTTGGCGAGCATACAACCTTTTAACGGATATATTCAGAGTTAATTGGCAAGGATGCGCTCTTAACGAAATGGGTAATAATATGCAAACAAGATATCTTGTTTACAAATGGAGCTTCAGAACTTTCTTCAAAAACTGAGAGCTTCAGAACATGACTATTATGATTATAACGCAATCAAGATAATAATTGCTATGCTCCATAATTAAAGTTTGGAAAACTCTTTGTGACTCGGTTAACCATTTTTTTATATTTATTTTATAAAAAACATTGGAATTATTACCATAAGTAAAATAGATAATACGCAATAAGCAGGCCTTTTCTTTCATCCTATGTTATTAAAATTTAATTTCTTTTGATATTTTAGTTTGTATTACTTCAGAAGTCAAAAAATAGACGACAATTAAAAATTATAGTTTACAATTTTTTTTTATGGTATTTTATTTTTCGATTTGTCAAGAAATGAGACAGAAACCCAACGATAGAACCTACCCTTACTTTTTTTTCAGTTTATGTGATTCCATACAATCTTTACGTGCGAAATATTGTTAAGTTATTTTGTGATAGTAGTCTTCTGTTAAAAAGGCGGTAAATGACTTTCTTGTTTATGTTGTATATTTGGGGAAAATTTTGGGTTTTGATAAAAGGCAACACTGTTGTTTTAGTTGTGTTGATTTTTCGTTGTGGTCATTCTGAGGTTTTAAAAAAATCTCATGCTATTTAAGCTCACATAAAATAATACAGTTGTTTGAAAATAGAGTTTTCCTTGACCATTATAATTTGTAATAAATGCTTTTTTTTCAATATCACTAGTCAGTAAAAGTAAGTTCTTATAAAAGCCGCAAAGCCATATTGAGAACAAAGCTCTTTGGATGGGACAAGCAGGGAAATTCAATCTACAAAATGTTTGTCCCCTTGGCAAGTACAAGTATAATGTTACAATAGTTCCAACTACGTTGTTGGACGCTGTAACATCTTTAGTACATTGTGTCTCTGCTCGGATGCTAGGAAGCGACCCTTGTCATTGTTATTGAGTAGAATTAATTAGATTTTCTAAAGCTATGTGAGTGTGACGTCATAGTCGTTTACCGTATACAGATTTAATTAAGATTGAATAATACTGTTAGGTTTTTGTGTGACATTGTGTATGGGTTAAATTGACGAAGCTATTAGTGTGTATTACTATTTTTTAACCTACAATCGATATTTTAACTCTGACCTCGCAATGTGTGCAAAAAAAACCAGTGTGTCGCCAGTAATGACTCACGGTTTAGAAACGTGTCCTTTCACTGTTGGCCTCTTAAGAAAAGCAGTCGTTAAGAAAAATACAAAAAGGTTTTTCTTTGCGCCATAAAATTCGTAACGTGGTTTGCCAAAGAATGAACGTTACCGACGTAGCTCAAACAGTAGCAAGCTAAAGTGACAATGGGCAGATCAAATCGCTTATCAATCTAATAAGCGAGTAGGTTCTCCTCAAGTGACGACACATGTTGGAAGACGAAGCCGGGGGCGGCCTCCTGTCAGGTGGACATACGAAATGGTTAAAATCGCAGGAAGCCAGTGGGCAAGAGTGATGACAACTTAACAATACGTTTGTTAACAACTTAAACTTCATACACACACTCTTTAAGAACATTTAGGTGAGAGAATCTCCGGATTCTTCATACGGGCTTCAATCAAGATTTTGGCGTGGGGCTACTGACACAACACTTCAGAGAGTCGTCGTTTTATTTTTAATTTTTTTTTAAGTTTTAGTTGTTACAAAAATCGTCAAACGAGCAGACGGAAATGATGAAACGGTAAAATTGCACTTTAGGGACTTTCGTCAAAAAGAGGGGGAAATTTTTTTTTACAATAAATAGCTATTTTGGGGGTCTTTCCCCTGTGTCCAACTATTATGTCCAACTGGTTGTACAAACAAGGATTTTTTCCCCGTAGTCCAACTAAATAGTTGAACATTGGAAAACCGAAATAAACAGGGCCCATTGTACAACTGCATGGCCAGTTGGACCATTGCCCCGAAATGATAATATTAAAGCTTTTAACCGACTTCAAAAATGGAGGTTCTCAAATGAGGTCTTCATGAATCTGCCGTGAGGAAGGTGCCCTTAGCAATTTCGCTGTATGTTATTTATCGACATAACACATCTAGTGATGATCGAGGATTCCAGTGTTGTGTGGGGAACTCGCACCACGTCGAAGTAATTTATGTCGCCATCCACAAATAAAAATATTTTCACAACGTGTAAAAGTTATTATATAAAATAGTATCCGGTGATGACTCGACCTCTGACGGATATGTCTAACTCGCCAGGCACAGTCCTTTACAGGTTATAGTATTTCCTCGCTTCATATTGATTCACATATTTTGTGAAAAAAACTATTTTTCAAATTAATTTCCATGTTTTCCTCCTCTGGAAAAATATAATCTACTCTGACTTTTTCTATCTTTGAACGTCGAGTGTTTTTCGCTTTCATCACTCTTCTTTTTAATATTTCAATTTAATACCGGCCAGCGCTTCCATTATTTAGAGTTTGTATTCAATTACTAACATGAAAGTACAAATTGACAATAATTTTGTTATAAAATTAATACGTATCAGGGGCTGCAAACCTAAAATTTATATTAATTTTAATAGTACAGGGGCCAGTAACCCAAAAAATTACATCAACAATAGTATACAAAAAGCCTCCTCGCTACAATTTATAAAAATATATATACGCAATATTAAATACTCAAATAAATTACTTCTTGAAAAAAATACTTTAGATTTAGAAACAAGGACAATGAAGAAAGTTGAAAAGTGAGTGAGTACTTGACAGAGTTGAGACGAGGCAATGTGTATTAAAATGTATACCGTCCATTAAATAAAGCTGGAAGTTGGTACAAAATCTAAGACAGGAAAAATCTTTTAACATTTTTTATAACAAAAACTCATAATTAACTTATGAGTTTTTGTTATAAGACATTTTCATATTTCTTTAATATTTAAAACGAATAAACTTATTTTTGTAGAACAATTGTACTAGATTGGTATTGTCGTCTTAGCCCGAAGACGTCTACTGTTGGACGACGGCTAACTTTATATATATATATATATATATATATATATAACTTTGGTTCTTCGGCAACTTTCCTCGTTCCGGGTTTCATCAGCTTATTATAAAGGCCAACAGTTAGACACCAGTGTGCCTAGTGTGGGTTTTTAACGCCACAATCGCGTTCGCGTCAACGAAATACATGTATGGAACCAGCGGACGCGTTTTAAGACGATTTTTTCTCATGTTCTATTTTAATGAATACTCGAACGCATTAGTAGAGTTACAAACATGCAAAAACTCACAATAGGCACACAGGTTTCCTACCGTAAGATATCACTAGCAACATGTATATAGCTTATAGACTTTCTTCTCCACGCACTGAAATATTTTAAGCGAAAAGATGACGCCCAATTGAGATGGATTCTTAGATTAACATCTTTTTCAAAGTATGACCTTCCTAGCTCCCAAAGTACTTACTACTATTTTCATCAAAAACTTCAACAATGGCATTTCTAACAACAATGACGACACTAGACATCGAACATTACTTGTTTATTTTAAGGCCCATCAGTTAGAAAATTCTGCTAAGGTCTTAAAGCATCATGCTTTGGTCTTCCCGCGATTCTGCCATCACTACTACGTCGTCAGCAAACCGAATTTATATTTTCACTCCAATATGTTATGTTTAAAATGTTTAAAAGAAACACGTTTCCCAAAACATTGGTAAACAGTTTTGGAGAAGTAATATCATCCTCTGTCACACTTTTCTGCAGTTGGATTAGTTTCGTATTCTGGCCTTGTAGTCAGACAGGCATGGTGGCTTTATTATACACCCCCTAGCTAAAACTAGCCTGGCTGCCGGGGGCTAAGGACCGTGGTTTTTGTGTTTGAATCATACGGGAGGTTTTGCCAATTATCGCCACGGCATGCGCGTCGATTTCAATTTTTTTTCCAAAAAAACTGTCATAACTCGATAGGATGTACATGGATACATGTATGAACTGAGCTACGTGCTTTGTTTGTTTTACATGACTGGAGTATGACCTGACCTACGTACCTGCTTTGGTTATCGCATAACATCTACTTTTCTGAATAAAATGTAATTTTTTTAAAGTCACAATTTTAAAAATTATAAACCAAAATGTATTAAGAGAAGTTGGTATGTTTTTCACATTTATGTTCTAATGGTATTTTTATTTTTAAGGGTATTTGCTATAAGGAAAAATAAAAGCAATAAGACGTAGTAGACTTGCATCAAAAATGTAATAAATATCAGTAGTTACCAAGTTATGTATAATATTTGCCATCTTGGTAAAATTATTGAAAGAGAAAAAGAATCATAAAACAATTCTTTGAAGGAACGAGGTCTGAAAGGCTTCTAAGGTATGAATAGGCTTCACTCAACGTTTACCCTTGAGAGGTCGCCCGTCGCGTGTGTACCCGCCGGCACTGAATCGAATCATGTTGCGGTAAATTAACAACAAGAATGTTCCAGATTTTTCCTTCATCTATGTGAATATAAGTAATAACATAGTGTCACAAGCTTACGGGTCATAAATCGGGTTCACATTTTGAAATAACAAAGGACATACCTACTGTTTGGAAATGGAGCGTAATTTTTTTCTGTAGAAGTAACAAACCAAATAAAATGCAGTTTAATTGTGAAAAATTCTGTTATTGTTACTGATGATAAAATATTCGGAGTATATTGCAAAGTTTTACAATTTCCATCTGTTTATGCTGTGATATAGAAATGACTGAACTACCACAAAACCTTCAGTGCTATATAAAATAAACAGAATTATGGATTTATCTTCAAATACTATTGTCCGGATAAGTTTAATAAAATCTGTCCATTTTGGCGACACTTTTTCCAAAAGATACTACCTACTGTTGTTCTCTCGATGTTCTCAGTCCTCCGAAATGATGTTAGCTTATATTTATTTAGCTAACATAAGTATAATTATCCCCTTATCTTCTAACAAAGAATAGGGACTTAAATAAATTGCATTAATGTTAATGGTAAAATTTGTAGACTTTGACTTTTCCCTTACATGTTTATTCTTTAACGATGATTGATTAGCTATCATGTAAATATCGATTTTACTAAAATGGTGAGCATAATATTACCAAAGTAGAAATATTTAGTTACCTTACTTTGAGGAAATAATCGTAGAGTAGTAGTTTCGTGGAAAATAATTTAACAATGTAAAAATATTTAAATTACCACCCCATGAAGTTAGTGTGGTACATTGTTCTATCACAGCCTAAACATTTATTCATCCCATGAATAAAATAAATGTTTAGGCTGCTGTTCTATAGCATATACTAGTAGGTACAAAAAATGAATGTCACTAGAAAGTAATACAGTGCAAATTTAACTTAAACAAAAACTGGCACTAAACATTTCTTTCTGTTTTTGCAGGTGATACCGCGGGCACTATTCCTTTACTCTGCAAAGGATTTTGTGAGCAGTGTTCCTTAATTCTGCAAAGGATTACCGCGGGTAGTGGTCCATTTCTCTGCAAAGGAATACCGCTGGCAGTGTTACTTTACTCTGCAAAGCAAACCCGCGGACAGTGATTTCTTACTCTGCAAAGGAATACCGCAGGCTGCTTTCCTTTATTCTGCAAAGGAACTCCACGGAGGGTATTCCTTTATACTGGAAAGTAACAACGGGGTGAACTTATTGTTATGGCCAAAATGACTAGAGGGGCGGATAATAACAGAAAATCTTTTCTATTACCGTGACTTTTATATAAAGCCGTGACTAAAAGCTTTCAATGAATATTTTTGAGAAATAAGGACTAGAATTTACATAACTAGTCACTATCTTTTGCTTTACCGATTCCGTAAGAGTAAATCATTTTGGACTCGATCGTAACGATGGTAGCCTGCGGCTTCAGCACGAGTGGGTCGAGAGACGTGATATATGGGTCTTACTCCACACTAACTCTGTGATGTATGAGCCGTGCGTGAAAAATAGTCCTTAGAATTGAGTACGATTGTGTACGCACTCTTTTTGTTATCTGTTACATCTGCTGAATACATTTGTATCACTTATATAAAAAAGCAAATACCACTTTAAGTTTGGTATTATTATTTGGTGACGTAATTACATGACAAATCATACTAAAACAACAAAACTACATACAAATACAAACTAAATGAAAACATACTTAAATTAAAAAAAATACTGAATTTTAAATGGTGATATAGTAGTTTTTTTTGTACCACTAAGGTGGCAAACAACCTAAGGGTCCGACTGATGGTAAGCGGTTACTGCAGCCTATGCACGCTTGCAACACCTGGGGCATCACTCACTCGTTGGCGACTCCTCAAAATTCTAATAACTTCTTCCTTCAAAAACCCAATGCTGTAGACCTTAGAGGAAATCTTGGCAGGGACTCATTTAACAACTTAGCGTTCGCGAGAGGAAGTTTACTCTGAAACCGCACTGTTCGTGACTATTTAAGTTCTAAGGTGTGAGGATAAAGTGCCTGCCGATTGCGAGCGGTGCAATGGTAGAAAGTAGCCTTGGGCATCATTTCGAACAATTCTTCAGAACACATCCCATTATACAAGAGGTAGTCCACACAGGGAGGCAAAGTCAAAGGGTTCGATATGGCTTGCGAGTATGGAATCGTCGACGATTCTCACAGCCCTTCGTTGAACTAAATCAAATTAAGTCGAACTGATTTTAGAAATTTTCAAAAACAAGTACAGAAAATATTTTTGAAACCTTACAGTTTACTCTATCAAACAAAAGTGGCGTTTTGTTTATATAATCCAACCAAAGAGAATGAGCCAACATTCGTACAGTGTACTTTTTAACTTAGCTGGATAATGACATTAAAAGCATTGCAGCAGTGAACAGAATGGACCATATTTTTTGTTTACCCTATTTTATTAGTACCAAACGGACTGCCTCTATCAATATATTTTTGTCTTTCTATTGTCATAGAGATTAGACAATTTTAACACCCCCCGATCAGGGTGCTATTTAGTCACGGTAACAACCATAGACTTTTCAAGTCTAAGTTACTTACATTAATTAGTTATTGAGAAAAACCTTTGTGACAGACAGACGGACGGATACGCGATTGATCCTATAAGGGTTATGTAATTTTTTCTTTTAAAGTACGTGAATCTTAAACACAAGTTTACATAACTCATTACTTTTAAACGGTAGCTAAAATGAAGAAAATGTAATATTTTTGCTTTCTTGACTCTGTAGTCTCCGAGACATTATTTTTCGACGTAGCTCTCGTAGCGCTTGTAGCACTCAAAGCGCTCGTAGCACTCGTAGCAATCGGAACCTTTACAGTTACGACTATCAACGAATTATAGAACACTTTTGCTAGTGGAATGGATTTTTTTTTCAACCACTGTGAAATATGATTTTATCCAATATGCCCATCAGATTCAACAAAAAAAAACTATTTATAGAACTTAATAAATACTCTCAAAGAAAATAATATAAAATGAAATTTGTTCACAAAATTTTCAGATATACGCAATAATTTACAACTTGATAAGTTAACGACACACACTTGGTTGGTTTTTGAAACAGCTTATAATATAGTATAAATTTCTAAAAATATCGATAAGTAACTAATGTTAAATCAAACTTCTTCACTGCAAAAAATACATAGAGTATTTAATCTCATGCTATTAAACTGGTATGGCTGCAAACTTATTATTAATCGATTAATACCAGTTATTTTTTAAGGGCTAGGTTACTAAAATACTCAATAATGTGATAGACATGAAATACACCTTACCTTTAAGTCAATCTGGACCCACTAAAATAATGGTTCAATCAATGTTGGGAAACTAGCCGACAGTTTATGTGGCTAAGTTCTACTTGTGATTGCTTTATTGTGACCCAAAACTGAGGAAAATAGCTTAATAGTTTTGAAACAACATTCTCGAACTGTATAACGGTTATACATCGTAATCTCTAAAACAATAAAGCCTGAAAACATTCAATTAGCGCGTAAAGTGACTTTTAGTAACTTGTTAAAAGTGCTTTTAAGGGAATAAAAAACGTGCTTTAGAAAAAAGTACCGTTCCACAAACAATACATAAAAAAGTTATTGTATTGTCGACATATATACACACCCATGCATTATTCTTAAAATAAAAAAAAATGGTGCTTTTTTTTTACTTTACCTCATGAAAAATTTCCTTTTTTATGTTTTTCTAAGTTCTCAGACTTCTGAAAAAACCTGATACTAGTAAGGAAAGTTTGGTTTTTATCAGCGTTAGTTACTACGACAATATTGGTTTAAAAGTACATATATTTTTATAAGATTGAGTCAGAATCAAAATTTTTAGAGGACAAAGGTTTATTAACCTAGAGGTACAATTTGTTTTTTCTGTAGAAAGTTATCTTTTATTTACTAATAGAACGCTACATTATCCCTGAGTAACATAGGCTAGATAAATTATAGCTAGGCTAGATGTATAAGCTGAAGTGGCAGTGGGCTGGCTACGTCTGTCGCAGGACTGTGAATGTGGGAAGGTGAAGCGTGGGACGCTTTTCAGCCCGGCAAGCGCACACAATAGGTATGGTTTAGATAGCTAGAGACAGAGGACTAAGAACACTTTATCCCAATCGAAAGTTCCCACGGCAACATGTTATTCCGAATGTAAAACCACGGGGGTCGTTTGTGGTAATCACTCAGTTACAGCACATACGTAGGATAGCATAAAACCAAATGGTGGATCCGCACTTAGAGTCATTGATTGGTATCGTCTATGTTCTAAAGTTGCCTTATATATTTTGGTTTATTAATTGATAACCAATTCGGTGCGTGAACCTACAGTGGGTTGCCAAATTATTATACTCAAACATAACATTACGTTTATGTCAATGTTATACAATGTCTTACAACAACCTATGTATTATGTTACTAAGTGCACTAATGGCAACATAAAACATTAAAAACATAGGTTTCTGCCACATTGAATTAATTATAAAACGTTAAATTTTAAATTTGCTAATAATTTGTAAAAAATTCTCAGGCAGTTTGAGTAGGTACGTTTATACAATAGTTATATGCTCAAAATGCATATTTTAACCTTTTAATTAGCACTGAGATTTTTTACTAAATTATAAATTATTATTTATTAGTTTCCATTTGCTAGTTTTTTTTTTCCTTTCTTAGTATTTTTAGTCCGCACATTTTATAAAAGTTTTATGTCCAGTCTAAAGTGGTAATATTCTTACTATAAGAATAAAATTGTTTTTGCTCTTTGGTATAATCTTGAATACTATAATCAAATGAAAAATTGTGTTTAAGTATAATGATTTGCACACCCTTTGTAAATAAACAACTTGCTTTTGTCAGCGGCTTCACCTGCAATAAATTTAGTTAGTGGCGTGGGATTCTTACCTCAACTCCTTAATTACACTTACATAATTAATTAACTATGTCAAGCTATAGTTCGTTTAAGCTCGGTTATAGAAAGTCACACAGACAGAGTAACTTTCGCATTTATAATATAAGTATGGATGTACTAAAGCAAAGAATGTAACAATTTACTATTTCAAACAATTTTTTGCCATATTTTTAACCAAATAAAAACTATCATCTAGTTTATCAGAAGACTGGAATTGTGTTTCCGTACAAAATATTGAGGTGCTCTTAAGGAAATAAAACGATTTCTTAAAGATTCTGAACTGTTTCCAGGAAATATATATTATATTGTTTGTGTAATGGGTACAATCCGGCCAGTAACAAACAATGGGGCCAGCAAAGTAAATATTCTGATCGTCGTAAGCGAATTTGGTATGCTTTATCTATGAATGTTTTTCTTTTAGTTCAAGTTTACCTACTTGCGAAACAATTACCTTTTGATTCTCAACGTTTTAACTAGATTGCACTAGTTAACCTACTTCCTTAACAAATTGGTAATTTCTAGTTCTTTCAAGGAGTTAGGAGAAGGCAGAAATACAAGAGGCTATAAATACCAGCCCAGGCTGGGGACAGACCTTTTTTGCTGCGAGAATCTGCTGTCTTTTTAGCTACTATTTGATATTGGCCGTCTGCTAGTATCTGACGCCCGCACTTAAAGTATAAATATATCTCAAAACTTACCCGAGAAGAAATTCAGTTGTAGAAACTAAGTATCGCTGTATACTGACATTGTCAAAGCTCGTACTATCATTATCTTAATAAATTGACTATATTGTATTATTTCTTTTTTGTAATTACCTTACCTTAACTACCCAAACTTACCTTAACTATTCTTAGACTGATTGATTAACGAAACCAATGGTAATTCAGTAATTAAAAAAAGTAAAAAACTAAAATCACGCCTGGTACAAAACTGAAAAGCAAAAAAAGATTCCAAAAGTCTCGAATTTTGATAAATAATATTGAAGACAACGAGCTTAGTAGGTTCTTCATCGATACGAGTACCTACATAAACTAATAGTAACTGCTGATACGGCATATAACGACTATCAGTCGGGACCCATTGTAATTCTATGCTGGCTCAATCTGTCTCTTCCAACTGGCTTTACCCGAACTGAGACTCTTTTATTACCAATATAGGTCCAGACTGATGATAATTATTCTGAATTAGCATTTATTATTAGTTGATGTCCAACTAACAAAATTTGGTCGTCTAGTGATTGAGACAACGTTTTTGTATCAACCTAAGGCTGGACCGTTTTGGTTGTATAAGAATAATTTTAAGGTGTAACGTATATGACGCGAAATACGCGGAAATTATAAAACTTTAATTTGTATATTGATCGAGTAGATGTCATGTAACTTAACGAAAGTTGTGAAGTATCATTGGCATAGCCTTTACACGAATGTTTTATGTCAAAAACGCAGTTCACCAAAAGTGAGTCGTGCACTAGATCATTAAAAATTGACATCGTTTTATTACACTAATTATGTTTTGTTTGCCATCTTTTTAACTGAATTTTATTAACTGTAATATTAAAATTCGGTGTAAGTAACTCTTAGTGTCTACGTTTTTATGTGGAAATTTAAGTTTCGACTATTGCATATTTAATTCTTCACAATTTCTAATTATCGTAAAATAATATTACTATATAAAAAAATATTTTTATATTGTTAGTAATACATTAATGCAATTTAATCGTCTTTTCAACTTTGTACAAAAGTCATTTAAGCATCTTCAAAAGTTCTTATACAAAACGTGTATATGACAATAGGGAATGTAAGAGGGAAATTCATGACCTTTATATGATTATCATGTAGAAATCTATCTATAGTCTTATAAAAGAAGTAACTATGACCTGTATACTTCATCTAGTAAGAGTCGATTGGCTATCAAAAAGTCTTAAAGTGGTCGTTACGATAACCATGCATCATATTTTTCTTTAAAACGACAAAGAGTTGCATAATTAGGTGTCTTAAAGGTCACCGATGCGACTGTTATAAGATGATTATATAATTTGATCGTATAAACGTTGTCTGGACTGAATTATATTATACAACTAAAATAAAACTAAACGTTTGTACAAAATACTATAACACAATTCCTTAAAATTTGAGATACCATTAGATAACCTCTATATAACCAAATGTTATTTAGTTTTTATACTATCGGACAACTTTGCTAGTTGGGGCGTAGGTATCGACTAAGAAACCACTTCACTCTCATGTTTTTTTGCTTTTCAGTTTTCTAGCAGTCGGGATTTTTGTATTTTTAATAATTTATTTTTCAAGCAATATCATTAGTTGGGTATCAAAATCTTACGAAAATTATCTCAAAGTAGGTTTAGATTTCGTGTGCGGCTGACTGTACTGTAATGGCACTTGGTTGGCGGCAGGAGTTGGACGTGATGCAATAAAGTAAGGCACTTGTTTACGGACAATAAACTACCGAAAAAGTTAAGGTTTTATGACGGTGAGCAGTGTCGTGGCAGGATTGCAATTTTGCTTCAATATTTTATTGGATGGAAAAATCTACTTTCGTTTATCCTACCTGCTACTAAGACTTCCTTGTCTAATTTTTTGTCTTTTTCTTTGATGATGTTTTTACAGGTTTTAAACTTCTTCAATATCACTACAATTTTAGACAAATAAACCATTGTTACTTCTGTAAGTATTATATACTTCCATATATGTGTGCTTAAGAAAGTACTTATTCTTGAATTATTGAGGTTGTGATTACTTTTAATACCTAGGTTTTTATCTCTAAATTACACCATTAAAAAAACTTGTAAAATTAACAAGAAGGAGTTTTAAAAAATACTATCACCAAAGAGATATTGATGATTTTAAAATTTTAGATAACTTAATAGATTATAAAAGCGCATCTTTTGATGGAAATATCAGAAACTTATGACATCGGCAAGGTGCTCTAAGAGTAGTGGCTCATAGCTATAACTTAGCTATAACATAACGTATTCTTTGCCATTGCTCTTCATATCTATAGCCGAGTACGTATCCTATGTTTCTGACAGAACTTCAGACTAATTCATTCACTCATTTAATTTTACAAAGTTAAGACAAAGGGTTAATTACGACGCTCTAATTGTTGAATCTAATTAAGGACAGTTATTTAGGACCCAATCGGTGTTGTTGTGTGGCCATAGAAATTATGAGCAACCAATAATGTACATAAATTTACGAACTTTGATTTTTATTACAAAGGTGTTCGTTACATTTTTGAATGTATCAAAATTTTATCACCTTCATTAATCAAATCAAACAATATTTATTTAAACAGATTTCTAAAAACACTTTTGAATCGTCGATACAATGTAAACAATGTTTATTTCTGCCAAAAAGAGGAATAGAAGTTCTGGCAAGAAGTTCTATTTAAAGTAATAATACAAAACTTTGATAATCAGCTAACAAGTATACAATATGTATTAAAATATAAATAAGTTAGTAAGTTACTAAAACCAAAGTCAAATACATGTCAATTATTATTATTTTTGACGTGACAACGTCTTATAAATTGGTTTGCCGGGTGACACTTCAAGAAACTGCGTTACGCTCCGCTCACGTTATGCGCTCACAATGAGAGCGAGTGAGAGGCACGCGCCCGCCTAAGAGCGAGAGAGACAGACATAAAATCATTGTCACGTAAAACTTTCGCCCGTATACCGACTTTACAGGCAACCAGTTTTTTTGTTTATATGTAGCATAGGGGGCGCACCATGTAAAGCGTCAAATATCGTCAATCGTTTGAAGGAATTCAGTCATTTAAGAGTATTCCGATATTTAATAGTACTAGTGGCATAAGCGCCATCATAATTATATATATATACATATACTTAAAACTATCCATACTATCCATGAATATAATATAATAATAAATATTATAAATGCAAAAGTAACCGTCTGTTACCTCTTCACGCTTAAACCGCTGTACCGATCAAGATGAAATTTGGCATGGAGATAGTTTGAACCCCGAGAGAGGACAAAAACTACTTGAAAACGTCAAGTGTTATTCGTTTTTTTTATAATTGAGGAGTTGCCGTTGAAATCCTACACCAATGACTGAATTTAGGGCGGGTGGAACCGCGGGAAAAAGCTAGTATTTTATAAATGTATGTCTGTTCGTTTGTCCCTGCATCACGTCACAAAGGAGCATCCAATGGACCTAGAAACTTCGCACAGAGATAATTGGAGAGGCGGAGAAGGACGTAGGCTAGACTTTTATTCCGTAAAAATAGAAGTTTATTCAGGAATGACCAAATTCCACGTGCACAAACTATAGCCACAGTTAGAGCTTGCTATTGCAATTTTCTTACTGCAATTTTGAGTGGTCGTAGTAATCCTACGCCAATTCAGCGCGGGCGGAGCCGTTGACAACAACTAATACATACACAAAGACACACATAAAAATACATAAAATTCAAACAGTGTATCAAAAATTGATAATACTTGAAACAATATACATATTTGTATAAACTTAAATAGGTACAAATATATTATAATAAATATAGTATAAATAACCAGAGAGGCTCCAAATGCGAGAGGGCGCATCACACAAACGTGAACACATACCTATATGCATACACATACTCACAGATGTTGTATATCATGAAGTAGCCCAGCTGCCACACGACAGTCGGGCAACAAATGCACACCATGTAACGTACTGTCACTTCGGAAACAAGCCTAAGGTAAGAAGAAGTGACAAGCAACTTCCCGGGTGTACACCTGTTACCATCAATCACGCAGGGACCAGGCCACCAAATACACAAAATCTATGAAAATATCTGTATACACACGTACAAATCTATGCGCCATGGTGCATCCCCTGACCGTAATGTGTCATAAATTCTCAACTACATAAGTCAAAGATGGATGTCCAGTATTGGGCCCATGTCTTGGATTCCAGACATTATTATCTTTATTGAATTCTTCCACAGTATAGTATCCTTTGTTAATAAGTTTCAAAAGTATGTACAGGTAGGTTAACAATATTCTCAGTAATTTTATTAAAAAAAGCTAATGCTCCGGATTATAAAAGAGCCACGCAAATTTTGAAGGCGACATTTTGTAATCGCAAGTTTATTCTTATTCCTAGTATAAACGTTGTGTATGTCACTCTTTTTAACAAATAAACTTTGGCTTTTACGTACATACAGTAAGCATGCGTAAATATACTGAGAAGCTAAGTATATTATTTTTTTTAAAAAAAGGTCACGAAGACAATCTCCGCGCGGTAAGTTATTCATTGATCTTATTGCTCTTTTTTGAATTATAAAAATAGTTTCTATGTTACCCGCCTTCCCCACAATAAAATACCATATGACAGAAGGAAATGGAAACAACTACAGTATCATCTGCAAAAAATACAATTTTGCACAGGTTTTCTTCATAAAAAGGCACACCGTTAATTTACACTTAAAATAAAAAGGGACCTAGTATAGAACCTTGGGTTACTCTCATCAAAACAGATGATCTAGAAGATTACATACCACTTATTTCTATTTCTTGATTTCGATCACTAAAATATGAGAAAATAATTGTAAGAACCGTATCTACAATGCCATAATGATTTAGTTTTCTAATATGGGTTTAACATAATCAAATGCTTCAGACAAGTCGCAGAAAATACCAATGGCATTCTGCTACCTTTTTTAAGCGCCAAAAATATGTTTTACTAGGTCAACACTCGCATTGGTATTGGACACCTACCTTTCGTAAATCCGAACTGTTGACAGTTAGTGTAGTAGATGACGTACGAGTAGTAATTCTCGAAAATCTTGCTCAAAGCTATTTATACCGAAATTGGTCTAAAGTTAGTAGGTTCACTTTTACTTTCAGATTTGAACATTACAGTGTTATGATTTTACTATGTTTCATTAAATCGGGAAAGACTTCCTCGTCTACACATTTATTAAAAATCGGTCAAGTCCGAGTCGGGCTCGCGCACGAAGGGTTCCGTACCATTATCTATAAAAACGGCAAAAAAAACACGTTTGTTGTCTGGGAGCCCCTTTAAATATTTGTTTTATTGTAATTTTATTATTGTCAAGCGTCTAACTGTTGCCGTTATCAATATCGAGCAAAAACAAGTAAAAAAATAACATTTGTTGTATGGGATCCCTCTCTAATATTTATTTTATTCTGTTTTTTAATTATTTGTTGTTAAAGCGGCAACAGAAATACATGTTCTGTAAAAATATCAACTTTCTAGCTATCACGGTTCATGATATACAGGCTGGTGACAGACTGCGGGAAAGCGGAGTCTTAGTAATAGGGTCCCATTTATTACCCTTTGGGTACGAAACCCTTAAAATTAATGCTAATATAAGTGATATACTGTATATAATACTAACAAGTCATTTAACTGATATACCCCAAAGATCCGCTGTCTTTTTAGGATTAAGAGATTTGAAAGTTTTGAAGATTTCATCAGGGATGACATGTTCAAATTTAAATTTTTCAACACATTTAAGAATGACAGAGATGAATTAAGCGAGCTAGCAGTCAGAGCAGGCATTTGCATGGCATTTTTCAAATGCATTTGCTACATCAATATCTGATTTAACAGTATCTGCTCCAATGTTTGAACTATAAAGACTATCACGTGGTTTGAGTTTTACTGTTTTACTACTAATGACACCCCACGTAGCTTTAATTTTACTGTCAGAATTCCTAACTTTATTACTAATAACCATTGACTTAGCAACAACACAGATTTTAAATCTTTTTGATAACTTTTTCATATATTCAATAAAATCTGAACTTGTATTGTATATTTTTATTTCATATAATTCACACAATTTGAATTGACTTCTATGTAGTTTGGTGTAGCCCAATCACTGAATTTCATTCCTGAATTTTCTTTAACAGTTTTTACTTAAAATACCTGCTCGAACTCAGTTTTCAAAAAGTCAAAAAAGTGTTGTGCATATGATTCGGATCACCCAGTGTTAATTGCAAAAGTGGAATTTTAGTTTAGTGGAACATTAAATTTAATCATATACGCAGATGTCACTGGTCTTTATGACTCTAAATTGCACTGTTTAGTTTCTGTGTTTAAAAATGATACGTTCTGACCGCAGTGGTCAGATAGTAAGTTGGAAATAAATAACTGAGTAACAGCCTCTACATTGCAAAAAATATTATCAGTACAGGTGGTCGATGTGGCTGCAATTCTAGTTGGTTCTAGAAACAAATTAATTAGGACAAAAACCATTCAAATAAGTTAAGAAGTCTATCCTTAGTGAGTGTTCCTTGCAGAAGATCAATGTTAAAATCTCCACAAACAAAAGCTGACTTCTTGTTATTACTTATGCGTTTCAGCACTTCCTCCATCACCGATTTAAAGGACCTATAATTTGATGATGGAGGGCGATATACACACACTATAACAAAACTGTCTAATTCCATACAAGAGATCTTAATTATATGTTCTTATGAGAGCCCAACAATATCTTTGCGTTTTTTGCATTGAATTTATTGTTTACAAGTATTAATGACCCCCACGAATTGTATTTTCTCTGAAAAATGCACTTGAGATACAATAATTCGGAATGTTTAACATTAATTTATGTTTTGCTAGCCAATGATCAGTGAGGCACAACAGAGTGACATCCAGGCTTCTTAAAAATAATTCAATTTGTTATTCATTGCCAGACAAGCAATGAATATTTTAAAGTACAATATTTAAAAGATCTGTTGGCATGATTGACTTTACTATGTGTAAACTGGTCCCCTAGTCCGTTGTCTTGTGTCTCAGTTTAAATCGCTTACTGAGCCATCGCTAGAATTGTTAGTATTGTGATTAGCACTATTATAAATAGTACTAATATGTGATTGGTCAAAAGACTCCTTTAAACTACTTACATCTAAGCATTATTAAAGTTTTCTTACGTTTGTTAAGGTTTCCAAACACTGTGTATTATTAGTAAAGCAAGATAAGTGTGTACAAGGCTTTGGACAAGGTGCGTTACGAGATATAGAACTTTGAATTTGACCATCAGTATGTAACATACAATTTTGACTTGTACAATTAATTATTACCAACTTTTGGATAGAACCAATTAACAAACCCAATTGTGGATCACTTTTTGAGAGACGGGCACAATCACATAAATGAGTTTGACAAGAATTTAATTTACTCTGTGTTATATTTACATAAATCTATCAAGTTACTCACAGCCTGGACATGCTCACTTATTTTACTTTTGCACTTTCATACTTAGATTTTGTATCTTCTGAAGATTTTTGTAGAATAGAGATATTGATATTTAGATTCTGCGTTATATGGTCATATAAAGATATAATTTCTTCTAGTTGGTCATTGGTATGTTTTAACTTTTGAACAAGTTTTTTTTTTTAAAAGTTAAATATTAAAAATGATGAGATTTTTTAACAAGTTTCTGTGATTTCCTAATAAACCTATTTAACTTGTTGTATTTTTTAATTTGGTTATGACTGTTCATATTAGTGGATATGTCCTCTACAGATCAATCACACGTTAAATTAATAATCACAATAGGGTCACAGTTAGGGGCAGGGTTACTTGTATCTAACTCACAATATAAACATTGAGTGTTTTACAGATAGGCTTCCTTAATTATCCGAGACGCTGTTTTTTGTACTTAATAATATTTTAAAAGTAGCTGTTATATTTAATTGTATAGGTGATCAAATTTTTTGTTCCTTCTCACTAGAAATACAACGTAATTATTCACAGTAGATGTTGAAAAATATACTAATTTGGAGCTCAAAGGACAGATAATTAATCATCTATTCTTGATGTTATGATGAACTATCAAATACAAATGAATTCTAAAATTATAGCATATTTTCTTAGACAAATAACTTTCATCGCCTTTGTCGTTAAACTCGGCATTGTGTTTGTATAAGTCGGGTTGGAAGGAAAATAATAAAAAAGGTGAGGGAAGTACTCTGTGTACTGTGTCATAATTAAATAAATAAATATTTTTGGACATTACACACAGCGCCATCTGGCCTCAAAGTAAGCAGAGCTTATGTTATGGGTACCGGACAACGGTCACAAATATATATATAATACTTTTTTTTGTTAATAAATACATATCATACATAAATTCACCTAGACTCAAGACAAACACAAATGTTTATTACATAATATCTATCTAATATCTAATCTAAATCTGAAAATCATGACTTCAAAGAAAAGAAATTAAGTATAAAAAAAAATATTCTGATCGTAATGCGCATCGTATAACTGAAATACGAGTAAGCTTTCAGGCCAATATCGTCCTCTTCAATATTGCATTTACGTGTCTGCTGTCCATTATTTAAATTATATACGTCATTATTTTATCAATTTACAAGAGAATTTAAAAGGCATTTTTTTGTTTGTTTGCATGTTGAACAGACAGTCTCTGCAACTTAACCCATTCTCAAAATTCTTTTAGCTTAATGGGCTGAAAATTACTTTTTATCTTTTATCCCGTTTGCGAGTTCTCACTGGGTTATTTTCTATGGTCACTTATACTTTACGTGTTGTGACGATGTATACAATTAATTTAATTTTTAGCAGAAATAAAGATGGTCTGAAAATCAAGTAAATCGCCAAACCAGGATTCTCATAAGCATATGTTTTTCTGAAAGTAAAACCGCGGCGCATATCTAATTTCAAACAATCCCTTAAATTTCAATAAACCTATAGTGTCGGCTGTCGTTGGGATCTCATAAAACAATCACTAACGACGTTAAGCTTTAACTATCGTACATTTTCAGAACTTTAAGGGTTTAAGTGGACTTTAGTATTGGAGTTTACATATAACAAAGGTATTCAAGGGATAACACTTAGCCAATAAATTGCTTTGTCAGGGTTAACATATGTATTGTCAATATTAATTATTATTTTTGAAACTTGAGGTTACGTAACATGGTATACGCTCTTGTGGCGTCAGTTTGTACTTGTTTTGCGTTGTTACTCTTATTATTACTAGGTATTAACCTAGTCAGAATCACAGCCATTCAGTACACACTCTCTTCTAATATGTATTTAATGAAATATCTATAAAATAATTATAATTTACGATGTCTTACGATGAATACTGACTCATAAATAATCATGCCGACTATTACCGACCCTTATTCAACACCAGTAAAAGACCTTAACAAACAACTTAGTTATGGGTTCCGGAAAAATAACATTATTGCGTGAAGTAATATATATCTGAATTATTCAAAATAAGAAATTATAAAAGGTTTTCACGTTCACGTTAAGAATTCAATAAATATTTTGGGTTTTGTCCAGAGGGAATCGATCGGGAAAATCATGTACTTTGGTTGCAATTTATACGGCCAGACTTTAAAGGATAGAAAAATTAAATATATACAACATGAAAGATCCATTAAACAATAATACACAACAATAACCCTTGACGTCATAAACTCCAAAAGATTTGTTCAGGCGCGGTCGCCGCTAGCTAAGAAGATAGCTAGTGACTAAACTACTTAACCCGTATTAATTAGAGAGAAAACAGAATTATACCATAAAAAAATTATAGTGACCACGCAGACTAGCTGGCGGCGCGTAGTGCTGTCGGGAGCTTAGGTCGCAGCTAGTAAACACTTGGCAAAAATGTTTGTGGACAACAAAAGCATCTCCCGTGACGTAAGAATACAATTAATTTTTATATTTTCATTTTTTTAATTTTGTTATTTTTTAGACATATACTATACATATGCGCACGCAAGAGTCCACTAAATATATACATACAGATGTATTAATACTAAAATTGTTGTAATTTAACTGTCTATATTATCTTTTTTATTACTATTTTCATGTACTTTTCAGATTGTTTCTTTAAGTACTGACTAGTGAAGGCTGATTTGACCAAAGAGTCCTGAATACAAGATCCAAAGGATATTATGTTTATACAAGATGCCAGTGAAAAACGATAAAAAATAAGAGGATGGAAAATCCGGGACGTCAAATATTCCGTGGCTCAGTGGGTTATGATTGGCGAGGGATCGTTTCCCACACAGGATAAACATTTATGTGATGAATATTTATGTTCAAAATATTTTTATAAAAGCTTTGTTTCGTCACATCTATATGTATATTTTACGAAAGTCTATTTTCATAAATTCTCATAAGCTATGCATTATAAACAAAACACGCCGTCAGTATCATGTTTAATCATCACTTTACATGTGACTTGGGATTATTTAATTCCCAACATGTCACAAGTTTATCGTAGCGTGACAATTTGTTACAACAGAATTGAAAAAGTTTTAATACGGTTCTGATCCCTGAATGGCGTCTAAAGTACGGAACTCACTATTATGACTACTACATATTTCAGATGTGGATGACTATTTTTGTATTGTTATTCCTTCTTAACTTATCCCCTACTCAATTTTTTTTATAGCACTAAGGTGCAAGAAACAAGCTTACGGCCCACCTGATGGTAAGCGGTCACCGAAGCCTGACTGCTAGCAACACCAGGGGCATCACTCGCGCGTTGCCTACCCTTCAGAAATTTAATAACTTCTTTCTTGAAGAACCCCATACTGTAATCCTTAGAGAAAACCATGGTACCACAACAAACAATACCACAACCCAAGCGTTCGTGGGAGGAAGTTTCTCTGTGATCGCTCAGTACGCGACCATTTCCGTTCTAAAGTGAGAGAATGAATTCCCTGCCGTTGACGAGCTGTGCGATGGTAGAAAGTTGCCATGGGCGTCATTTCGAACAATGCCTCATGTACCCATCTGCCAAGCCTACCCGTCTACCAAGTCATCTTCGTCCTTTATAATATTAAATTTTTATAAAAATAAAATTTAGTAATAAAAAAAAAGAAAAAAAAAAAAATATACATAAAATAAAATTGTTATATAAAACTAACATAATTATCAAAAATATAATTAAATAGGATCGTGGAAGATCGAGGTCGAGAAAAAGTTAGCCAGGATCGTGGCGGTGGAGGTCTTTAATATTTTTGTAGACTTTCTAAAGACGGGCTTAACACATTTATGTAGTTAAAAACCTAAATTCAAAAATAAAATAAATTTCATTACTAGAACACCCGGGATAGCATAAGTTTACGTAGACATACATAGGCAGCGGCGAGCGCCGCGTGGCCACAATATATAAAGAAAGCGTATGAGGTGGGCATATGCAAAATGCGATAAATTGATATAAAATGCAATGTATTATTGAGTGAATACATTCTAATATAAGAGGAATTATGTACCTTTCTGATGGCTAATAAAAGGTGGTAGTGTTGTAGTGACCTGAATATTGGAATGCGACTCTTTTGCTTGATTTAGCGATGGATGTTGCTTCTTATGTTTGATTGCTTATACTGCTGCTATACAATACAGGTAAAAAGACCTCGCCTGAGTAAAGTAAAGAGGAGATAAGGAGATGATGGAGGCATGCCCGGGGATCGGAAGCTTAAAACCTACTGGTCTTTCAGAATGTTTATAGTTAACATTCGTTAGTGGCTTCAAGTTACATCGGCTGAGCTCACAGACGGTTTGAGCATCTCTCGCTTAACGTTTCGATCCGTTTGTTTGGGTCAAATACGAATGTAAGTTCAGTGCCGAGCGACTTGAACGACGACAACAGATTACACAGTGTAGAAGGGTAAAGGTCCTTGCCCCTGAGCTGTCTGTCAGAGTCAAAAAACTGCGAAAGAAGGCAATTATTGTTTTATTAAAATTGACACGTAAACCGTTGCCATGTTGCGGGGAGTCGGACGCTGATGACGTGAAGGCGACAGTGATACTTCACCTACGCGACTGGTAATAACTCATGGAATCATATTTGGTTCGCGACTAAATTCCTAAAAAGCTGCGATACTGAATATTACATAAATAATATAACTCACACTTATTCTATCGTTAATCAATCAAATAAACTATAAACTATAATTCTTCGTACTTGAACTGATAATTTACCTATACATTTAACCTGATTATGAATCCTGGATCATGTATGGTGTGGACGCCGGCTTAAAAACCGAAATATATCATTTATAATCTACGACTGAAGTTACATGGATGCAGTGGGGCTTATTGCGTCTTGCTCTTCGGAGTGTGTTAAGCATGGGGCGTGCCCTCTTGGTGAATTCCATGGCTGTTCCATTGGTACATAATAATTAGTACCTACACAAATGGTTCAGTGGGGTTTATTGCATACTGCTTTTCGAAGTATGCTTAACACGAGGCGTGCTCTCTTGACAATGTCATGGCTGTGTCTGTGCGAACGGATGTCACACTCTTTGGCCTAAGGCTGAGTGTTCAGTGATATGCACGCACAAGGATTTGTTCCTGAAACTACATATTAAAACTTCGGTCTTCAGCTTCGGCTGCAACGATAATTTAATGGTTATACCATTTATGATTTCACACCTCTACTCCTTCGGGGGATGTGCGCTAAGTTAGCCTCGGTATGGACACGTACCGTGGGAAGCGCTGGGTGGAGCTTCCCGTCTTTTTATTTTTTAGAAAAATAAAAAGCGCATAGGGGTAGAGGATACTATTTTCATTACTAAAACGGTGTTTCAGTCTTTCTCTTAAAGAACCTGCGGTCTACGTTACACAATAAGGTCCTATCACTCAGACGATCACATAGCCAAACCTTCGATAAATTTATACTTCAATTTTCAAGTTTCGTGTTCATATTGTCTTATTATCTTTTATATCCATACTGGTTAGTTAGGTAGGTACGTTAAGGGTAGCTAGTATATGTGTTCTTTGGGGGGTTAGTTACACTCAGAACACCTCGCATTGTACAAGCAGTAGAACACACACAGGGAAGCAAAGTCTCTCCTCAGACTTAAGGGCTCGATACGGCAAGTGAGTTTGGTATCGTTGACAACTCTCACAGCTCATCGTTGGACCGAGTCAAAACGGCCAAGGTGCACCCGCAAAGAGATGGCAGCAGTACCTTATATGAGGCCGGACTTGCGACTTGTTAAGCAGCAACCTTTGCCTTGAAAGTACTGGTTCGCTATGTTGAGTACACCAAGTTTTTTGGACGCCAGCTTCACGTTGTCTTTTAGATGACCTCGGAACTGAACATTGCTGGGCATGTTAACATCAAGGATCCCAATGGTCTTGGAGATGAAGAACGTGAACGCGCAGACTTGTGTTTTTGTAGGGTTGAATCGGACCAAGTTTGTTCCGTCCCCAGTCAGAGACCTTAGACAGACTGGTCTCGATTTGAGACACAATTTTTTCAAGTTTTTCCTCCTGATGGAACGAAGGATACTTGCACGACCCGTGTAATAAGTGTCTCCAGTACTGTCATCTGCATAGCAATGTATTTTGTTTAGTTTTGAAAAATGTAAATATCAAAATCAGTTTTTTTACTCAATACTAAATATAGTATATCATACTGCAACAAATGATACAATTGAAAACAATTCAACTGAAATTGGCAAAACATGTTTAGGATCACCTGCATTCGTTTTACTCCTTGCTTTTCTGTCACTTAAATCTATGTTAGCATATATCATTCATGTCACACAATTTTGAAAACAACTGACTTTGATTTACGAATGTGCTTTTATGAAATAAGTGGGAGTAGCGCTACACCGCCGCCACTATGCGAAAATGTAATTAGTGTTGCTTAATTGATGAAGCAAATTCTGGAAAATTTGTATTCATTAAGTTTTGTGAATGTTTACATTTTAATTTTAAATGGCTTTAAAAATGTTGAAACACTTAATCGTAAGTTAGTGAGCATTCCTGATAGAATGTTGACGAGTGAAAAATCATGAGGACAACCCCGCTTGTCCTTTAATTAATTTTTATACCACTAAGGTGGCAAACAAGCTTACGGTCCGCCCGATGGTAAGCGGTCACAGTAGCCAATGGACGCTTGCGAAACCAGGGCTATCACTCGCGCGTTGCCATTTAATAACTTATTTCTTGAAGAACCCCATACTGTAGTCCTTAGAGAAAACCTTGGCAAGGAGCTCATTCCACAACCCGAGCATTTGCGGCAGAAATAACATTTTGGTTCTAAAATATGTGAATGTATTCCCTACCGATGGCGAGCGGTGCGATGGTAGAAATTAGCCGTGGGCATCGTTTCGAACACATCCCATTGTACAAGCGGTAGAACACAAACTGGGAGGCAAAGTCTCTTCTTAGACTTAAGGGCTCGATACGGCACGTGAGTTTGGGGTCGACAATTCTCACACCCCGTCGTTAAACCGACTTAAATGGACAAATGCTGGTATCCAGGTGCACCCACCCAGAGATGGCAGCAGTAGTCCATATGGGTCCGAACTTGCGACTTGTAAAGCAGTAACCTTTGCCCCGACGTGAAGTACTGCTTCGCTCTGCAAATTTTTTGGACGTCAGCTTCACCTTGTCCTGCAGATGATCTCGAAACTGAACATCGCTGGAGATGTCAACATCAAGGATCCCAATGCTCTTGGAGATAGAGAGGGGAGTGTTCTGGAATTGTGGGACCACAGTGAATGAGGTTTTCTTAGGGATGAACGCGCAGACTTGTGTTTTTGTAGGGTTGAATCGGACCAAGTTTGTTCCGTCCCCAGTCAGAGACCTTAGACAGAGTGGTCTCGATTTGAGACACAAGTTCTTCAAGTTTTTCCTCCTGATGGAACGAAGAATGCTTGCACGACCCGTGTAATGCGAGTCTCCAGTACTGTCATCTGCATAGCAATGTATTTTGTTGATGTCTAACATGTCATTGATATGCAGCAGAAACAGTGTAGGGGACAGCACGGAGCTTTGCGGGACACCAGTCCATGCTATCAGAACAAATACTGTCAACCACGGCTCGTATACATCTGCCTTCGGGCAGTCTATAAGATGGCAACTTCGACAGACGACCCTGGTGCCAGACCCGATCGAACGCCTTCGCTGCGTCCAGGCTACCTATTTAAGGCGCTGTGATTACCTAACTAGCGCCGCTAAAAGATATTCTTTATTTCCTCTTTGTATAAAAGACATTTAAAAATGTTATAACTAATGTTTAAAAGTTTAAAAAGGTTTTAAGCTATTTTAAGACTAAAATGTATAAGTGGCCGTTTTTAGCAGAAACGCTATCTATAACTCACAGGTATATTCTAGATACAATAATTAACATCCTAATTACAGCTTATAATCAGTTCCAATTAATTGGTTCGTAACATTTTGAAATGTCTTTTATACAAAGTGGACATAAAGAATATCATTTAGGGGCGCTAGTTAGGTAGTTACTATGTCTTTACAGAAAAAGTCTTAAAAAACATCATGAAGCTATTTAAAAAAATCATTATACCTGTGTACCACATTTCTCTAGATTAACTTGAGTTTAATACGTTATTTTATAAAAAATATAAAGTTTTCGTAATTTAAATATCTATTATTCTTAAAAAAACATCTCACTTCACGGCCAATCGTAAAAATATAATCCACGTCCGACCAAATTATATGCGTACCGTAAGGTAAGAGGTTGGCTTAAAATTTATGTGGGTTTGCGGGAACGTGCGGAAAATGTATGTTGAAAAGGTAAAAGAGAAGCCAGGGCGGTATTTGCGTGTGGGCGGAATGTAGTTTTATGAGCCGTTGAAACACGTCAGCTTCTCTAAAACTGTTTTAAAGTTTAAATTACGGCCAAACCAAATAATTAATGCAAATTAAATCCAAATCTCTTATGTTTATATTTTATTTCTATCTTAACTTGTGAAATGTATATCAAAGCTGTAAAAAACCTGCAGGAACTAGGTAAAAATAGAAATCCTGAGCAGCGCTGTAGCTTGTTGCAGAAGGTTACTCGTCCGAGACTGTTGGATAAAACCAATGGATGAATTGTAATAAAATGTTTTATTTCTGAGAAATAGGATGTTATATCAAGCTTTTAAATCAATAAACTGCTTGCTACTGCAGTTTGAGAATTAAAATGCGTTCTGCCAAGAAGAAACGGCAAAAAATTCTCCAGTGGTTACTTTCAAGGGTTCTGTACCCAAAGGGTTCGAACGGGACCCTATTACTAAGCATAAGCTGTATGGAGCGCCCTATAAATTCTTTTGTATCGTTACTGATGTATTGTTAAAACTTTCACAAAATATGTGTTATTATAGTTCATTACCGAAAAAATAATAAAAAAAAAGTGAAAATTTAAGGGCAATAGTAATGAATTAATGTCGAAGTTGATAAAATACATGATACTACTTTTTCTATTGTGATTTACATCTAAATGTTATGTTTTTTTTTTATTTAAACATTGCAGAAGTCCGAGGTCAAGGTTAACCTTCTATAGATACAATGTGTCACAGGGGTCATATAAATACTGTATCAACCTGAAATAATGTAACGTAAGTAACGTTTGGTGAAAAATATGTATTGTCGTTTCAGTGTTCGCCGTACTAAATTTTTTGTTTGTTTTGAGAATAATTACATTAAAAACTAAGTTTGTAACTCAAATACAGCAAGTAGATTAGTGTAATAACTTGTAAAAAGTGTTTTTTTTATCAACCCTTTTTTTCAATAATTTCTACATGATTTTGTTGCACAAATCGTCATTTTTTTTGGGGTTCCGTACCCAAAGGTTAATTAGCGGAACCCTATTACTAAGACTTCGCTGTCCGTCCGTCCGTCTGTCACCAGGCTGTATCTCATGAACCGTGATAGACAGTTGAAATTTGTACAGAAGATGTATTTCTGTTGTCGTTATAACAACAAATATTAAAAGTAAGGTAGGTACTCAGATTTGCTCATTTCATGTACCTTTACCATATACAAGGAATCTATTCATCTTTGATAACAACAAAAAAAAACTGACAAAGTGTTGGACGGGCTCCCACAACAATTACAAATTACCAGATAAGCACCATCTAGCGAATATAGTCCATAATATTAAAAAAATAGATAATAGAAAAGGTTTAGGATTAAAAGTAACGTATTCTAGTAGCACTTGATACGTCTTTATCGTAGACCCTCGTATAGCACCACACTACGAGCTGCAACTGACACTAACATAAAATTTAACGCGAACAATATAACTAAAAATCTCGTTCCAGAAAACTCGTAGACAATTAAATTGCTTCAGATTTTCACGTTTAAAGTGATTGCAAGCTTATAAAATTATCTCTTAGTTGCTTTAAAAGTTTTTCGTACTGTTGTTTTTTTTAAACTAAGTGTATTATTTATCACTCTTTCATTTCAAGCAACTAACATGTCTAAAACAAATGTTTTTATCTATATCTTAGGTAGCTTAGAAAGTGAAAAAAAACTTTGGGTAGACAATCGGTGGGTTGAAACTGGAAGCACCCAACAGTAACAAAAAACGTTTTTGTATTAAAGTTTTTTCCAATTTCTACCCAATCCTTTCCCTTGTTTAACTCAATGTTATATATTGTCCACCTTAAGCCGGAAATGTATGCAGCATTCGACCCACCACAAAATTCAGTAGAGATAGCTTTAAACAATCGTCCTTATATTCTTATAAAGTAAAAGTAATTGTCATAGTTATTTATGATAGGAGTTGCAGGTACAAGATTAGCCTTTTCACTACTATATTTATTTATTTACATTAAATAAAAAATTTCAAGATTTGTTTACATATTTTAACTGAAAGAATGTGCCAATAAACATTAAGTTCGCCTTTGTATAACTTTTTAGTGCAATAACGAAGTTTCGCTCTAAATCTCTCTAAGTGTTATGATAATGTAAATCATAAAACTATTTTGTAGTATTAGACTTAAGTATTTGAGTCGTCGTACTGGCATGGCTGCGTGCTCGTCGTACTGGCATGGCTGCGTGCTCGTCGTACTGGCATGGCTGCGTGCTCGTCGTACTGGCATGGCTGCGTGCTCGTCGGCTCAGGATTGAATCATGTCGCGTTTTATGATTATCCTTTGCTCTTACGCTAAAATACATGTCTAAATTGTAATAAATAATTCCACAGCGTTGGTAAATTATGAATCATAACATAAATAATGGTTTGTATTATAAAATTTTAAGGAGGTAAGTGTTTTCAAACTAAGTGTAATAGTTATTTATGTTATAAGTGCGGTAAGTTGGTTATTACAAATAAGTAGACCACAGTCACAGGTATAGGTACACATATAGGTAGTTATGTGAGAATACTTATTTTACCGCACGGCGCCATACAACGGAGCGTGCGGTAAAACAGGTAGTTATGTACCTATTTTATGGTATTATTTTTTATTATTAGATGCGTTATTTTTAACTTTTGAACAATGTGTAAGCTTCGTAAATGCATTTTTTGAGTAAATGTGTTGAAAATTATGTTTTAGATGCAACAGCAAAGTAAATAAAGTCACGCACATTATGAAATAAAGTCACGCACATTATAAAATAAAGTCACGCACATTGTTGGTGTCAAATAGTTACTATTGAAAGAATTGTCGTGCCTGTTAAACAAGCATTAAATTTGCAATTTCGCATTGCCGTTGTTGTTTAACTAATCCTCCCAAGTATGTCACATCATCATTACTTCTACATTCTCGGACAAAATGCATAAAATTCAGTATAAAAATATTTATTTATTCCACTAAAGTGGCAAAAAAGCACATGGTATACCTAAAACCAAGCGGTCACCCAGAAGTTGGCAAACCTTAAATAATATGATCACTCTTTTCTGTTTTTAATTTGTAATCTTATATTCCGGCTATAGATCTTAGTGTTGAGTTTTCTCTCTGTGGTAACGGTACCATAAGATATGCGACACATATTAAACTATTTTATTCCAGATACACTAAGCCTAGCAGCAGCGTTAGGCCTACCACCTGTCATGCAGGACTTAAGTGGTTAGTGAAACAGTTGGTTACGCAGACGATATCACCATTCTGATCAAAGGCAACTCAGAAAACATTATCTGCACTCGCATGCAACTAGCCCTCAGAATCATGGAAGAATGGTGATATGAGCTGACGGTACATCCCAACAAAACAGAATTAGTCCTTTTCACAAACAAAAGGAAAATTTAAATGACTACCATGCCAAAACTATTTGACATTGAGCTTACCCTTTCAAGCGAAGTCAAATACTTAGGGGTAATTTTAGACAACAATCTGAATTGGAGTAAGCATCTTAGCACAAAAATAACCAAGGCATGTACAACCTTCTAGCAATGCAGATAACTAATAGGCAAGAAATGGGAGAAATAACCCTATACAGCCATAATACGACCCATGTTAACATAGTAGTAGTATGTCATGGCGTTTGGCGGCCCCGAGCTCAGTTAAGCACAGTAAAAAACAAACTACAAAGCCTGCAACGCCTTGCCTGCTTGGCAACCACGGGGTATGAAAACGAACCCCACGACAGCATTAGAGGTAATTCTTAACCTCAGATTCCTTCACCTTGTTATACAACAAGAAGCTGCTGCTGCAGCCATACGACTTGAGAAAGTACAGCTTTGGAAACGGGACAACAGAATCACTCATGCACGTCTTAAGGAGGCAGCAGGCAACGAGCTTCCAAAGTAAGAGGCGACATGTGACATCATCCCAAATCCTTTGTTTTCGACAAAATATACCGTATCCAGCTTCATGAGGAAGAAAAGGATAGGTCTGGCATTCATGAAGTTAGGATCTACACCGATGGCTCCAAAACAGAATCTAGGACGGGCGCATAACATATCAACGAGCTTGGGTGCACTCAACACCATCTTCCGTGTTGGGATCACCCGATCTACAACAGTGGTCCTGTCTAAAGACATAAGCGATGCATCGATACACATTATCTTCGACATTGCCGCTGTGCTACAAGCTCTCAATAAACCGCATTAACTTAAAGATTTAAAATCTTTAATCTTTTAGACTTATCCTGGAGTGTCAAAAAATTGCATTGAAGAACCGGGTTACTCTTAAATGGATACGTGGTCATACATCCTTGGACGCAAATCTGTCGCACAAACATAGTTGGCATAATAACAGGTCACTGCCCGCTAAACAAACACTTTTTCAATGTCGGCGTTACCGACAGTCCTCTATGCAGTGGCTGCATAAAGGCCGTCTCACGTGGTTCTTCATTGCAAAAGCGTGAGAGACCAACGGAAAAAGCTCCTTAAGGATCCACAATCCATTAGAGAGGCGCTGAATAACATCAAATGCCTACTTGATTTATGGACGGAGCTGGGATGGTATGAGTAACCTATGACATGTATTGGTTACCTACGAAGTACGGAAAACATAAGTCCAACTAACTAACTAAGTGGTCAGTGAAATGTGGCTGAACCCTACATTATGATGTAGGGATGTGTATAGCCACTGGATACTCCCTTTTAGGAAATAAAACCATAAAGATACTTTCCAACTAAATTACTGCATTTTCATTTTATTTCAAAAAAATATAACAAATAGGCAGTGCACGCAATACTTACCAAATAATATTATATAAATTTACCTCACCCTGCTTTTATCCCCAATATTTTTACAACGTTCCTACAACTAATTTTATTTCAACCACAATTTCGTATTTCATTTTCAGCGGTCAAAGGTTTTTTCTGTGTTCAATAACTTTTATGTTTTCCTTGCCACAGGATATTGCACAAACTTTTTGTTAGACTACTAGCTCTCTGCCGCGGCTTCACCTAAATTAAAGTTTCAGTTTGTAAGTCTAAATTTCTGGGCATCTGTGCATGATGCGTAAATCAGTAACTGGCAGAGAAGAAAAGTCAATATAAACAATTCAAGATCCAGCAGAATTTTAAAGAAATCCAGACGTTGCTCATTAATTGGTAGAAATGGTAGGTTTCTGAGTAGAAAAAAAACCTAAAATTACTATCTAAGATGGAAGTACTATAGCCGGTTATAAGATTACTTAACAATTTGATAGCTTTAGAGAGATTGGTTAGTATTAGTAGTAATAATTATTGTGATTCATTAACAGATGAATAAAAGTCTAAAGTTAAAGTAAACACTGCATAAGCACATCGTCAGCGATGAAGAAGGTAAATCATCCAGTAGAGTTTTTAAACTTTGTTGTGAATTTGTCACTTCGAAGAAGAAGGTGATAAACAAACATTATGGTTATTAGCGTAAGGAAACATATAAATGCTATTTTGTAATTTCTAGGCCCCCACGATACAGGCCCGACTTAGTGTGGGAAGCACTGTTTAAATTAACATTGTAAATAGTTATAGAACTTTTAATAGTGTGAAGTTACTTTTATGTTGAAAATGTGTTATTTAATATTATTAATGAGAAATTATTTCGCTTCATGTTTGGTTGTGAAATTGTAATTGATTTGTTTGAAATGAATTTCACTTCCGCCGCGTCTCCGTAATCAGCGACCCCAACAACCATTTTTGATTTTCAGACTTGGTCACAACATGTAAAAAATCCTTAAACTCTTGTTTACTCATTTATCGATAGGAAAACGGTAGGTTGAAAAATACTAAATTCTCATCTGGTTTGGATGGAAAGATGATCCTGTTAAAGCTGTCGGAAATACCAACAACTTCGGGCGGCATTTGACCGATCTTTGTAGAAACATATGGGGGGAGGCCAATATTTAGTAGACGTCCCCTGGCTGAGTAGAAGAAGAAGGTTAAAAAATAATGGATTTTCATATTAACTTTGGCCCCCATTTCAAGCCACTAATTTTAGTTTAATTAAGAAAAATGATTTCTTAGTACATCCCTAATATCTCTTCTTAACTTATCAGGTGATAAGTAACTAACGCGCCAAAAAAATAAAAACATACACACTCACACAAACACAAAGTTATTTACTTTTTATTTACATTACTATACTATGCTTTAAGTTTTTATTCCCACAGGAACTCTTGATCAGTATAAAATTTGTTTATATCCTATTCCGATCTCTTCAACTAACCTTCTGCCAAATTTCAGCTCAATTACATAATATTTTACCATGTTTTATTCCCACGGGATCTTCCAAATCAGGATAAAAAGGTGTTTTAATCCTTTTCCATATCTTCAACTATCCCTGTGATAAATTACCGCCCAATTAAATCGTGTTTTCCCGCACTAAGTTTGATTATCGCGATAGGATTTCATTCCTATGGGACCTCTCAATCGGGAAAAAAGCCTTATCCTTCTTCGTTCTTTCAACTATCTGTTACCCAAATTTCATCTGAATCCGATGCAGTGGTGCGACGTGAAAGATTAAAAAAAGTCATATTAAGTTATAATTATTCCCGTAGGAACTTGTGCGTTTTCGGGGATAAAATGTAGCCTAAGTGTTATGTCAAGATATAAGCTACCTGCACTTTGAATTTCAGCCAAATCGGTTCTGTTGTTTGAATTTTTGTAATACAAATTTACAAACCCTAATTATCCCCTTAGGGGATGATTTACCAAAAACAGTGAAACACGTCATTCTTAGTTTTTAACCGAAAGGCCATAAACCAATTTTCATCCATTTAACTTTAAAAATGACTGATTTTCATAAAAACTTTGGACTCCCATTTCACCCCTTTAGGAGGTGAATTTTGAAAAATTCTTTCTTAGTGCACCCCTATACCTGATAATGAACCTACGTGCCAAATTTGGAATCTCTAGACCTAGCGGTTTGGGCTGTGCGTTGATATGTCAGTCAGTCAGTTTCTTCTTTTATATATTTAGATTAAATGATACACTACATAAAGTGTAGTTACTTTAAATCCCGTCACAGAATAATTGAAGACTTTTAACGTATCACATGGTGCCCCCCCTATGCAATCTGATAAAAATAGACAATTGACAATTGAGACCTTAATATTTTTTTTTTATCAAACTATTTACATTGTAAATCTTGTTTATTTAGTGTTGCAAAAAAAAACATGTATTTATTAGTTGATACACTATAATTTTATGTTTCGTTTGTGATTTTACAAAGATTACCTATTGGACGCACGCAATAAAACAGTATTGTAATTAGTTTGTAAAGCTAGTTGTAGTTAATTTACTTGACGATTCGAAAGTGTTCTTAGTAACCCATTTAAATAAAAAGATTTTGATTTTTAACTGGGCAGACTTTTTGCCTCGCACATGAACAACGAGGGTGCTGTAACACCTACCATACTGTGGTGCAGTAAGATGCCGAAAATCTCCATAACACAGCGGTAGGTTGGGTGGGCGTTACTGTTTCTAGACCTTCATAAGTAGAGTAGACCAAATGGTATACCATAAATGGTGCTTAAGCAATGTGCTCCTGAGTTAAGTCCTGTAATCACGCGCCTCTTCGCGCACTTTCCTACCACACTAGGCAATTGCCGTCTTAGATCCATCGAATCACAGGCCTATCGCTATTACCTCTCTCCTCTTCAAGGTGATGGAGCGTGTGATCAACACACAGCATTTAGGATACCTAGTAAAAACACGACCTAGTCAGCGACCGTCAATATGGCTTTCGCTACGGTCGCTGGACTGGTGACCTTCTTGTGTATCTTACACACCAATAGACACTAGCCACTGAGAGTCAGGGGGAGGCATATGCATGCAGCCTGGACATAGCGGAGGCGTTCAATCGGGTCTGGCACCTCGGCTTATCGAAGTAGCATCTTACGGAGTGCCCAAGAATTTGTGCAAATGAGTGTTTAGCCTTTTGACCAGCAGAACATACGAGCTGCAGTTGACGGTAGTTGCTCTGATAGCATGGACATTAATGCTGTTGTCCTGCAAAGATCTGTGCGGCGACCGCGCGCGCTATGTGTTCTTTGCCACCTGCGTCAAAAGCCAATCCATTGCAGATCAGCATGGTGGCCACCCGACGCTTCTCTTCATCATGCACAGCGCCATTAGGCCAATTAGTGTTGTAAATTGTTCATTGTTGCTTGCCTCAGTCTGCGCATACTGCGTCATAATGCAAGAGTTCCGCCTCACTATGGAGAAGAAGGCTTAGGCCATAGCCCAAAGCTCTGGCCCGGTGTGAATTGACGGGCATTTGTCGTGCTAGTGGCAACTTGATTTATAAAGTTTTTGAGCCAACCGCCTCTAAGGAAAAAGAAAAATTAAAATATCAAAATCAGTTTTTTCACTCAATACTAAATGTAGTATATCCTCTAGGTATATATCTCATACTGCAACAAATGATGCAATTGAAAACAATTCAACTGAAATTGGCAAAACATGTTAAGGATCACCTGCATTCGTTTTACTTCTTGCTTTTCTGTCACTTAAATCTATGTTAGCATATATCATTCATGTCACACAATTTTGAAAACAACTGACTTTGATTTACGAATGTGCTTTTATTAAATAAGTGAGAGCAGCGCTACAGCGCCGCTGCCATGCGAAAATGTAATTAGTGTCACTTAATTGATAAAGCCAATTCAGGAAAATTTGTATTCATTAGGTATTGTGAATGTTTACATTTTAATTTTGCATGGCTTTAAAAATGTTAAAACGCTTAATCGTAAGTCAGTGAGCATTCCTGATAGAATGTTGACGAGTGAACAATCATCAGGACAACCCCGCTTTTTTTTTATACCACTACGGTGGCTAACAAGCTTACGGTCCACCCGGTGGTAAGCAGTCACCGTAGCCAATGTACGCTTACGAAACCAGGGCTATCACTCGCGCGTTGCCAACCCTTTAAAAATCTAATAACTTATTTCTTGAAGAACCCTATACTTAGAGAACTACAACCTAGAGAAAACCTTGGCAAGGAGCTTATTCCACAACCCGAGCATTTGCAGCAGAAAGTTTCTATGAAACTGTATGCGACCATTTCAGTTCTAAAATGTGTGCATGTATTCCCTGCCGATGGCGAGCGGTGCGTTGGTAGAAAGTAGCCGTGGGCAGCGTTTCGAGCACATCCCATTGTACAAGCGGTAAAACACACTGGGAGGCAAATTCTCTTCTTAGACTTAAGGGCTCGATACGGCACGTGAGTTTGGGATTGTCGACAATTCTCACAGCCCGTCGTTGAACCGACTCAAATGGGCAAATGCTGGTGTCCAGGTGCACCCGTCCAGAGATGGCAACAGTATTCCATATGGGTCCGTACTTGCGACTTGTAAAGCAGTAACCTTTGCCCCGACGTGAAGTACTGCTTCGCACTGCAAGTTTTTTTGGAGGTCAGCTTCACCTTGTCCTGCAGATGATCTCGAAACTGAACATCGCTGGAGATGTCAACATCAAGGATCCCAATGCTCTTGGAGATGGAGAGGGGTGTTTTCTGGAATTGTGGGACCACAGTGAATGGGGTTTTCTTAGCGGTGAATGCGCAGACTTGTGTTTTTGTAGCGTTAAATTGGACCAAGTTTTCCCGTCCCCAGTAAAAAATGTTAGACAGAGTAATCTCGATTTAAAACACAAGTTCTTCGAGTTTTGACTCCACAACGGAACGAGGGATTCTTGCACGAACCGTGTAATAAGCTTCTCGTGTACTGTCATCTGCATAGCAATTTATGTTGTTGATGTGACATGTTGGACTGTCATTGTTATGCAGTAGAAACAGCGTAGGATACAGCATAGCCTTGCAGGACAACAGCATTAATGTCCATGCTATCATAGCCACTACCGTCAACTGCAGCTCGTCAAAAAATCGCAAGACGTATACGTGTGCGTCACCCGCCAACCGCCAACCACGATTCAGCAGTTGCGAGATGTGCGGTGGACGACACCCGCTTTCCCACCAATTGCAATTGCAATTGCATTAATTGTACGTCTTCTTTAGTAGTAACTGCATCACACGAGTTGACCGAACTTCTGGTAATATTGTTCCTTTAAATACGTTAATATTAATGAATATTAATTTAATCGACAGGACAAATATAATTCGATTTTGATTTTTTTTAGTCCTGATCTGTGATAGGTGTGAATGAAATGAAATTAAAAAAGAAAGTGATTGTGATTAAAATTAGGATCGGATTTTAGATTGTAAAACAAATCGGTCAAGTGCGAGTTGGACCATGGATTCCTGCAAATTTTTTGCATTTGCATAATTTTTACGAATTAAGAACGCATTCTTCAAGACCATCAACTTGTACATCACTATATATGGTGAACAAACAGAGCGAGTAAATGAGGTTCGTAATTTGGTACTATTGATGGACGATGAGCTTCGCTTTGAAAACCATGTTCTAGATGTATCTCGCAATTATTTTTATAGATTGCAGGTTTTATCAGTGAACTTACTCTATCTACTATCTACTCCTTCACCTATCCATATCCTAAATTTAGTTGCTGCTATTAAATTTTAATTTAAAGAATGTTAATTTCGGATTCAAAAACATATATCTGATCCTATCGGATCCACACAAATTATTCCTTGATTTTTTTTGCCTTATCCCTTATTTCTTTTTTATTAACTAATTTTAATGCAAATTATATAATAATAATGATATGATATTTTTTATATTAATTTTTCTCTCTTCAATTATTATTATTAAAAATAATAATAACTAATTAATTCAAAATTAAGTAATGTTAAATGTTATTTTAATCTAACATATATACCATGCACATAATATCCATTATATTAACGAATTCGATAATATGTAAAAAAAAATATTAACTAATATTGCTCTATAGATTAATTATAATTACATTAATATATCCTGTAATTATATTATGTTAAGATTTAGATTATACTTTGCTTGTCACCTCACTGGATTCGTGTCTGTCTTAAGGCCTCAATGAAAATCAACGCTATAGTAGCCTCACCGCTGTCCCAGTTGATGTTGAGACGGGATCCTTTTTTAACATCGCATCGCACGACAATATGTACCGCTACTCCTATATTGTATTGGCCTATTTGTGTCTGTTTTGTTTTCCGTTTATTGTGTAGCCGCCAATGTTTTGTAGATGCTTGCCTTGTTATTGTCTGTGTTGTGATGCTAAATAAAGAACTGTCTATGTGTATGTCTAATTTACGATCACAAACAAAAAAATATGCTGCGAAGCGGTCACCAATCCAATCACTAATCAAGCCTGACGTAGCTAAATTTTAAATATCGTTTACAATAAACAAACAAAAATAAGATTTTTAAGACAAACAGTAACATTTTTTTTTTCTTGGAAACATTCAAATTTTAGCAACGTCAGGCTTCTTCAGGCATTGTATCCCCCTTGAGGGGGCTGAGTAGCGCCGGGCAATCCAGCCCGGTGTGAAACCAAGAGACACCTACGTACGACCAGGTCGACGACGTAACTGTAGACCTGTGGATCGTGTGGAGTGGAGCCTCCGATTCTACCGTACAGCCGAGCAGATTTTTGTGACTACGTCGAAAATCGTAGCCCCGTGGCCCCGGGGCTAGGCGGTGACTTAGTAATTCGTAAGCCAAGTGAGGCTTAGTCAGGTGGGCAGGAAAGTTAAACCTAATCATATATGGGCAGCTGTCTATACATTTAATTGAGAAAAATACATTTTAAGCGAGCCTCAATTTCATTACAAAACTAGCGGTATACATTATATACCATTTGGATAAAATCTCATCAGAATCATGCAAAAAACCCACATTAAGGTGCTGTGACGCCGGTTTTTGCATAAACTACGGAACCCTAGACAGACTAGAAATATGAAGATTTATGCTAGCTAACGTAAAACTACATTCTTAATATTTATGCCACTATATATACAAAAAGTTGATAAAAAAAGACTATAATAATTTCCCTCTTCCAAAGTGCGTAACAAAAGTACTTCCAAACCTTCGCTTTTAAAATGTGAACTTGAATCAACAATTTAATTAAATCTTTTCTTTCTTTTACCTGACATTTACATTTCGCTTTATGTTATTTTACCATCCTTCTTTTTTATTAAATCGTCTTAATAGAACAAAAAGGTTGAGAACAAAAAAACGATTGGCAATTTCATACAAATCTCTAAGAGGAGAAGTTTCCTAAAAACGTTGAAATACATCAATCTTAATATTCAACCTAAAGGCCAAATACCAAATTACCAAACTACCCGACCCAGTTTAGTAGTGATATACTTAAAAACACGACACGGCAGTTTAAAACTGTGTCATTTCAACTGGTCGTTGCTGCTGTCTTATGCGTATGGACGTTTTTTTTTTTTTTATGCCACTAAGGTTGCAAACAAGCTTACGGCCCGCCTGATGGTAAGCGGTCACCGTAGCCTATGGACGCTTGCAACACCAGGGGTATCACTTGCGCGTTGCCGACCCTTCAGAAATCTAATAACTTCTTTCTTGAAGAACTCCATACTGTAGTCCTTGCAGAAAACCTTGGCAGGGAGCTCATTCCACAACTTAAGCGTTCGCGGGAGGAAGTTTCTCTGAAACCGCACTGTACGCGACCATTTAGGTTCTAAAGTGTGAGAATGAATTCCCTGCCGATGGCGAGCGGTGCGATGGTAGAAAGTAGCCGTGGGCATCATTTCGAACAATTCCTCAGAACACAACCCATTGTACAAGCGGTAGAACACACACAGTGAGGCAAAGTCTCTCCTCAGAATTAAGGGCTCGATACCGCAAGTGAGTTTGGAATCGTCGACAATTCTCACAGCCCGTCGTTGAACCGAGTCAAAAGGGCCAAGCTGGTATCCGGGTGCACCTGCCCAGAGATGGCAGCAGTACTCCATATGGGGCCGAACTTGCGACTTGTAAAGTAACAACCTTTGCCCCGACGTGAAGTACTGCTTCGCTCTGTTGAGTACACCAAGTTTTTTGGACGCCAGCTTCACCTTATCTTGTAAATGATCTCGGAACTGAACATCGAACGTACAGCTGGATAGCAGCAAAATCGGTAGAAATGCAGCCTAAAGTTTCTACGTGTATAATTTAATTGATCTTTAAAGGAACGCTGCCCGCGAAAGATCAAAAAACACCTTCGTTCCAGATATTTATATTTTAAACTGTGTGGTGTGATCGATTCATTGTTTGAATTTTTTTATGGTTTTTTTTTTTCTGAACAACCACAAGTTCGATGAAATTGAATTTTAAAAACGTCTCGGTTAAGTGGGAAAGTTCAATATAGGTACTTAATAATATTTTTAACAAAAGCTTTGTTGATATTTTTGACATAAAAACTTTTAAGCAAAAAAAAACAACCGGTTTGAAAATGCACTGAAAAGGTGACTGTGTGTATTATTATTATTACATAGTTTCATAGTCAGTCTTTGCCGAGCCGCCGGCTCAATCGCTCACGCGCTAATATACTTAATATTTATTACTTGTCTTTTCATATCCATACAAATCAAATTGAACCATATCATCTCGTAATAAGATTCATTTTTGACCGTAGTGCTGACTGGTGTTGAGATTTATTGTGCCATCGAAAGTTCCCGATAAACAAGTTTACCCACGCTAGTTCAAAATGAGCATTATGCGTTCTCCTCCAAATACACCTATTTCCGGGAGCGGATCCCAGCCCGATCTATCACAAATTCTGGAATCAGGTGGAACTAAACCCGATCTTTCTAAACTCATAGATGCAGACTCGCAGGTAACCCTTCGAAAACGAAAAATTCAAGGACTTGACTGTGACATGGGACAACAATTGTCAGACTTCCGTAAAGATATTATATCCACTTTGGCATCTTTTGGCGAAACACAGAACGCAAGTCTAATTAAAATGGGCCAAGAATTAACATCCGACATTAAAGGAGAAATATCCAATCTCAGATTATTAACCGAAAACTTGATCAAGGAGCAAACTACAATAAAAACGGAATTATCCAATATCAAAAGCAAAATGTCATCCACCGAAAAAGAAATTTCTACACTGTCAACAGTCCCGAAATCCCTCGCCGACGCTAAGACAACTATTGAGTCATTGGTAACAGAGTGTAATAGTAGTAAACAGTTTTCCATGCTAAATAACCTTGAGATCTCCGGAATACCATACACCAAAGGTGAAAACTTATTAACGATTCTACGTGACATTTGTGTTTGTGTGGGATTCACATTGGTAGATAGTGACTGTGACACAATACACCGCGTTCGCCGTTTTCATTCAAATGAAAAAAATGCAAGGGATAATATCCGGCCGCCAGCAATTATCGTACGCTTTACTCTACGCAGACGGAAGAACGAACTTCTGGCTGCGGTACGCGCCAGGCGCGGCCTTACCACCGCTGACATCAAACTGCCGGGACCCGCTGCCACATTATACATCGGGGACCACCTCACACCTACCAATAAATTATTGTTAAAGCGCGCACGACAAATAAAGACGGATCTACACTACACGTTCTTATGGGTACGCGATTGCAGAATATTTATGCGAAAAAATGAAAAACAACGAGCAATCTGCATAAACAACGAAGCTGATTTAATTAAACTTAAGTGACTTTTTGTTCTACATTATAGCTCGTGTTTTTTTTCAGAGTTATACACTACTCTTCTACTATATAAAAATGAGAAATGTGCTAATAATATGAATCTACGCAATTTATTTAATTTTGGATTCACATTTAGAATTACAGGTACGCCTTATTTACTATACTTTCTTTGCATTTTATTTGTACTTTTTAAAAAAAACTTATTTCCATTCAATACTATTTTATCTATTTACGCTCTAGTACAATATATATATTTATACTACATTCTTTTCGAAGAGGGAAAACTTATATACCTTTATACCAATAGATCAGTCAGTGTACTGTTCTATTACTATTTTTTATTTAATTTTTATAAAAAAGAAAGCTAATGTTTAGTGGCTATTACCAAAATGTTAGGGGCCTACGCACTAAGTCACACGATTTTTTCGCTCAAATGGTTCAATCAAGTTTTGACTTTATATGTATAACTGAAACCTGGTTAACATCAGATTTTTATGATCGTGAGTACTTCGATAACAGATATAGTGTTTACCGGTGTGATCGGTCAGCTGTCGAGAGCAGTGCGAGTAGGGGCGGTGGGGTAGCCGTGGCGATTCAGGCGAAGTATCGGCCGCAGCTACGCGACTGGCCCGTCCCCCCCCGCGCTTACTCTGACTGCGTCTGGGTATCGCTCCCCCTCGGCACTAACGGTGACAAACACTTTTACCTCACGCCAGGTCTTAGATCGGAACAGCGTTTTTTAAATATTTGTTGTATTTATTTACCTCACGGACCAGGCCATAGGGAGGTGCTGTGCTCCTTTATAGATATAGCTAGTGATTTAATATCGGAACATCCGAATGATTTATTCTTATTAACCGGTGACTTTAATATTTCCGATGCTGAGTGGATAGAGGCCAATGGTTCTAGCGTACAGATTAACTCGAGTGGAAGTTACGGAACACAGTTTATAAGCGATTTTCTATCATTTTGTGAATTAAAACAATACAATTTTGTAAGTAATGTAAACAGTCGTATACTTGACTTAATTTTATGCAATTTTTCTTGTGTAGTTACTGCTTGTAATAACCCGCTTGTAAATGAAGATTCTCATCATAAATCTCTTATAGTCGATTTAAAACTAGAACATTTACCTACTCTTAAACCATCTCCGAGCCTCATTTATAATTTTCATTTAGCGAATTTTGAAAAAATCAACAATGAATTGTTCAAAGTAAATTGGGAAGATTTCTTTTTTAACTTGAATACGGAAGATAGTGTAAATAAATTCTATGAATTTTTAAATGAATTAATTAAATTACATGTCCCCTACCGTAAGTCATATTCCTCTAGTAAGATACCGGCTTGGTACAGCAAGTCTTTAAGAAAAGTTTTAAACGAAAAACGTAAATATCACTCACTATGGAAACGCTACAGAAATCCCCTTGATTACGAAAGTTTCAAGATTTTACGTAAAAGATCTGAAAAAATGAGATTCGAGTGCTATAACAGTTTTATACACTTCTCAGAGCTAAAAATTAAAAATAATTCAAAATTCTTTTGGTCTTATATCAAATCATTACGTAACTATAATTGTTTGCCAGAAGTAATGCACTATAAGGATAAAACTGCCAGTGATGGAAAGAAAATCTGCGAACTATTTAATTCGTATTTTCACTCCGTTTTCGAGAAATCTACTCTTAACTCTTTTGATGCTGAAAACCTAGTACCTTCTTTTGCTGCCCTAGTAGACTTAAATTCAATTGAAATTAATGGAAATATAGTTCATAAATATTTTGATTCTTTAAATACAAGCAAAGGGGCTGGGCCAGACGGAATACATCCACTACTGATAAAAAAATGTGCGTTATCAATGACCTTGCCCATTACAATACTCTTCAGTAAATCGGTAAAAGAGGGACACTTTCCTCTTATTTGGAAACAAGCATGGATCACTCCTGTACCGAAGGGTTTGGTGAGTAACGATATTGAAAAATATCGGCCAATATCTAAACTTTGTCAGTTTGGTAAGATATTGGAAAGTATCGTTACGGACCAGCTTTTTGGTGCAGTTCATCGTCATATTATTCCGAATCAACACGGGTTTTTTAGAGGACGCTCAGTTGATAGTAATTTGTTAGTTTTTACTACTGACATTATTAAAGCGATGGATGAGGGATACAGCGTGGATGCCGTGTATACCGATTTCGCGAAGGCTTTTGATAAAATTTGTCATAAAACCTTACTAATCAAGCTTTGGCAACTCGGTATACATGGCGATCTTTTCCGTTGGATAAAATCGTATGTTGAAAAAAGAAATCAATGTGTTGTTCTTTCCGGATTTATATCACAAACCAAACACGTTAGTTCAGGAGTCCCCCAAGGGTCCCATTTAGGCCCTTTGCTGTTTACTTTGTACATAAATGATATAAACAAAGGTATCATACACTCTAAGTCTCTACTCTATGCAGATGACACCAAGATTTATAGAATTATCCGTAACAGCAGAGATTGTGAATTATTACAGAAAGACCTTCATAATTTAGAAAATTATTGCAAGAATAATAACTTATTCTTAAACTTTAATAAATGCTATGCAATAAGCTTTTCTAAAAAACGCAATATTCTTCATTATAATTATAACTATAAATTAGGTGGTGTATGTCTGGAGAGAGTAACACAAATTCGCGACCTCGGCGTTATATTAGACTCTAAGTTAACATTTGTTCCTCATATTGACTACATGCTGGAGAAATCATACAAACAATTAGGTTTTATACTTCGCGTTGGAAAGCCCTTTAAAAATCCCTTAACCTATAAAATATTATATAACAGTTTTGTTCTTAGTCGTCTTGAATTTGCCTGTGCTGTTTGGAAACCCAACTACAAAGTACACATCGATCGTATCGAAAAAGTCCAAAAAAGATTTATGAAAACACTCGATTATAGAACTGGCCACCTTTATTCCAATTACGAGGACTCACTAAAATATTATTAAGTCATTTCTCTAGAGCTTTGTCGTGACTGCGTAGATTGTACTTTACTTTATAAAGTTATACATAACCTTTTTGATGCCCCTTCACTATTACACGATATTTCCCTCAAAGTGCCTCGAGTAGTTGAGCGTCAATGTCGCAAAAAAAAATTATTTCATATACCTAATAGCAGGACTTGCTATTCCCAAAACATGTTCATAAGGCGTGCCTGTAAACTTTTTAATGAAAAAGACAATTTAGAAAAAATAGACATATTTTGTTGCACAGTATCTGAACTAAAGAAATTATTTGTTGGATAAAAAATTAAGTGTATTGGACACACTGTAGACTATAAGTGGTTACCTATAAACCCACCAGCAACGCACTATGATTTGTTCTTCTCTTGAAAAAAAAAAAAAAAACATGTTAAGTATATTTGCATGTATTTTATGTAATATCTAAGATTAATGTTTTCTAAGATAAAATTAAGGAAACTATAGGTCCATTTTTTGGTCAATGAAATTTTGTAATTATAATATGTACGACCGTGTGTTTCTGATAATAAATAAATAAAATAAATAAATAGTTACTAAGGTGTAACTTACGTTTCCAAAGATCTGATCTGAATTACAGTTTGAAGTTTGTCGCATGAAAGTGAAGTGTGTTATAAACTTTAGGTACGGTCAGTTGCAGAACTGCATATAGAATTTCATAACAAAATACAATGTCAGCGAGGCGTAGTCACTCACACACTTAAAGAAATAAAGTAATATGTCTTGTAGAACCTGAGTAATATTAGTTTCATTTAATTTGTATATAATAATTTCACTAAGAAAATTATCGTATCCGTAGCCAAGTGGATTGACGTATCAGATCTTAATACGTGTACTCAGTGCAATGCAGGTTGTGGATTCGAATCTCACCTTATGCCTTTCTTTTTGTTTTTGTTACATTTTACGAATTATGAATATTTTGTTTCGTTAAACAGTTTAGACCAATTTTCTAATAGCTATCAAGTTAGATGCGGATACTACGTAGGTAGAAATTTAATGTTTCTCGTTCGTTGCCGATTTGTTTCTGGCACATACCCGTGCTGACAAGTTTGTTTGGTGTTTTCATTTAGCTATTAAGTTAGATGCGGTAATTACTTAGGTAGCCATTTTTTTGTCGTTGTGGATGAGTTACTGTAGGTGCTTGTGTTGATAAGGTTATTTTGTGTTTTTATAAAATTTCTTTACTAAAAATAATATGCAGGCCAATATTAATATTCAAGAGAGGATGCGTATTATAGAACTTCATAATATGGGTTACAATATATTTCAAATTTGCAATGAAACTGGTTTTACCGTAAGTATTTTATTTTATGTTAATGTTATATCATATTTTTTTAATACCGCACTTTTTTGTAAGTAAATTTCAAAAAAAAAATTATAATATAATGTCAGTAGTTTGCAAAATGTTTATTTTAATCTGGCTATTTGGTTTTTAGTGGATTACCGTAAAGCGATGGGTCTCGCGCAAACAAGAGGAGGGGAGTTTATCAACTCGACCTCGAAGTGGACGCCCGCGGCACATTGATGCGACTCAAAGAAGATTCATGGTGGAACAATACGAGAACAATGGTTTCATACCAACTGCTGTGTTTGAACACATGTTTCATACATCTACGCACACAGTTCGTCGAGCTCTGCATATTGAAGGATTGCATCATAGAAAGCCAGCTAAAAAACTATATTTAACTTATACCCATAAACAAAATAGATTGTTGTTTGCAAGGGAGTATTTAGATTTCGACTGGGAGCACACATTATTCACCGATGAGAAGTCGTTCGTATCATCTGAAAACGGGAGGCTTCATTATCTATAAAAACGGCAAAAAAAATCACGTTTGTTGTATCGGAGCCCCCCCTTAAATTTTTGTTTTATTTTAATTTAATTATTTATTTTTAAAGTTACTATAAAACTAAATATTTTGTAAATATTTTAGGCGTCTATTTGTTGCCGTAATCAATATCGAGCAAAATCGAGCAAAAAAATCACGTTTGTTGTATGGGAGCCCCTTAAATATTAATTTTATTCTATTTTTTAGTAATTGTTGTTATAGCGGCAACAGAAATATATCTTCTGTGAAAATTTCAATTGTCTAACTATCACGGTTCAAATGAAGCAGCGTTACCGAATGAATGGTGACTTGTATTTTTTTTATTCCTAAGGTTAAGTTTCAATTTTTTTTTTCATTACGAAAATGAATACTTAAGCTATAACCATAGGAAATATATATATATATAGAAACATTTATCAAAAAAAATATTAATAAAATTTTAATAAAAACCATTTTTATTAGATTGCATGTGTTTTAATTTTTGCAAACAAAACAAAAAGTTCTCATACCAATTGATCCTTTTCAGAGAGAACTAGATGTCAAAACATAAAAAAAAGTAATTCCTAACAAAAATACTCAATACGGAAGTAGCGAGATTTGAACCATATGCTCGCCAAATTGAGTCGCAGCGTCTATGGATCACACCACGGGGCCACGGGGTAGACAACATTTAATGCGAAATAAACAATACTTATGTAGAACAACACTGCTGTTTACACCTAATTAATTTGTTAGGTTAAGAAACCAAAAGATATAAGAACGGTTTAAATAAACTGGTTAGTATAAAGAAAACTAAACCTAATTTCGTCGATTTAAGGTTAATATTATTGACAGTTCTGATAATGTTAATGTGTGAGAGATTCACAGATTGGCTTCACGCATGGACTTTAGCAAATGACTGTAAATAGACACCAAAATCAAACTGTATTTCAGATCAGATTTTTGAAAATAAGTTATTATTTTTACCGTAGCCTATGGACGCTTGCAACACCAGAAGTATCACCCGCGCGTTGCCGACCCTTCAAAAATCCAATAACTTCTAGCTTGAAGAATCCCATACTGTAGTTCTTAGAGAAAACCTTGGCAGGGAGCTCATTCCACAACCCAAGCGTTCGCACGAGAAAGTTTCTCTGAAACCGCACTGTTCGCGACCATTTCGGTTCTTAAATGTGAGAATGAATTCCCTGCCGATGGCGAGAGGTGCGATGGTAGAAAGAAGCCATGGGCATCATTTCGAAAAAATCCTCAGAACACATCCCATTATACAAGCGGTAGAACACACACAGGGAGGCAAAGTGCCTCCTTAGACTTAAGGGTTCCATACGGCAACTGAGTTTGGGATCGTCAACAATTCTCACAGCCCGTCGTTGAACCGAGTCAAAAGGTCCAAGCTGGTATCCGGTTGCACCTGCCCAGAGATGGCAGCAGTACTCCATACGGGGCCGAACTTGCGACTTGTAAAACAGCAACCGCTGACCCGCTTGAAGTACTGCCTCGCTCTGTTGAGTACACCTAGTTTTTTGGACGCCAGCTTCACATAAAAGGCGTTACTCCAGTTCTAAATGAACACCAATTTTTTTTTTCACCAAAAATTTAAGTTTTAAACTCACCACATCAATATGGGTCCACCTCGGAAGTACACCCTTATAAATAGAAAAATAATTTTGAAAATCCGTCTAAATATGACGGAGTTATGCCCAATCATACATAAAAAAAAAAAAAAAACATCCGAATTGAGAAAAATTTAAAAATTGAAGTCGGTTAAAACACAAGTTGACTCTCTAGGTATATATAGTATACTAGTAGTCCCGGCGAACGTAATTACGCGATAGCTTTCCCTTGCAAAATTGCTATAAATAGTTTCTGTACAATCTCTACCGGATATCTCTTCTCTTCTCCCTCTCTCACGCTTGGCACCACTTCCTAATCTCCAGCTAGTATCAGTCACCCTATAGGGCTAGTATCTTATACATACCATTCCGACTATTCACGCTTAATTCACACCGAAAACTCACAAACTGCAACTCAAATATAAGAAATACTCTAATTTGTTGAAATTATTCACGCTCGACCCATTGTAAAATGGTTGTAGTAATTAACACACCTTCACAGCCATGGCACATCTCACCAAAGTTTTTATTGCAATGGGGCGACCGTATGCAAGAACGCGAGATAACGTTTTTCGTCTCATCCTGTACAAATGTATGTCTTTCTAATAACTCTACCACAGCGCCACCTATTTGATTCAAATTTTGCGATTTAGTTTTTCAGCTCTAACCCAACATATTATATTGTGAATATTAATTATTTTGCTCTATAAATACAAATCTATCTATACTAATATAATATTATAAAGAGGAAAGATTTGTTTGTTTGTTTGTTTGTATTGAATAGGCTCCGAAACTACTGGACCGATTTGAAAAATTCTTTTACCATCAGAAGCCAACATTATCCCTAATGAACATGGGCTACTTTTTACCGCGGGAAAATGCTTCATTCCTACGGGAAAACGGGTAATAGGGCAACAGGTAATAAGAATTATCCTTCCGTGCTTATCTTTTTCACATAATTTCTAAACGACCGAACCGATTAGGTTGAAATTTTATATGGGTATTTCGATGGTTTCCTGAATGATTTAAATTACAATTGGATCCGGTAGGTGGCGCTGTATGTCAACTAGTAAACGGCTTGACCGATTAGGTTGAAATTTGGTATGTGTTTCCATGGTTTGTATTATGACAGACACGAATGTATTATGCCATTAAAGAGAAAAGATTTGATTGTTTGTTTTTTTTCTATAATTGAGGAGTTGCCGTAAGAACCTACGCCGATAACGAAATTTAGGGCGAGCGAAGCCGCTGGCAAAAGCTAGTTACACAATAACTCTACTAAAACACACACAAAAAGAAATTTAGAATCGATGCAGCCGTTAAAAGAATTATATACATATATAGGTATTTAGGTACATATTATATAGTAAAACGTATATTTTAGCGTCTCATAAAACTTCATTCCACATAAAACTGAGGAAGCCCTTTTTACCTTTCTGCATCTATTTTCCACACGTTTGCGTGAACCCACATAAATTTTAAAAGCAACCTCCCAACGACGTATAATTTTCCTGGAAGTCGGCAATAATTTTCCTACGATTTGAGTTGAAATAGGTACTCATCCCGGAAGATTTTTAGCCATTGTTATTTATTGAAGCAATTATTATGTTTCTAATAGCTTGTTCTAGCACGGTGTTGTGGTGCAGAAGGAACAATCAGTTATAAAACTACCCACATAAGCTACAGTGAAAAGCACAGTAAACACAAAGTATCTGAAGCGTCTATGTCACAGCACAAGAGACTGACAGAGTCTCAACTTCTTTAATTGCTTTGTTATAAATGACTTTATATTTATGGTAGTTATCACTGGTTTCCATTTCGTAGATAGATTTTAATTGATGTATAAAAAAAACGGTAAATGATAATTTGCGTGTAAGATCCGATAAATACAGATGAAAATGTGTGCAGAGCGCGAAAAATTTAATAGTTTTACTTTGAAATATTTGAAAGAAAACATGTAAGTAAATAAAATGGGCAACGCACACTAGCGACTCTCTGTTGCGCAATTAGGCAAACAACAAAAGTAACAACTCAAACTCAAACTTTTTTTATTCAAATAGACTTTTAAATAGCACTTTTGAATCACCAGTTTAATTATTGAATAAAAAAAATTACAACCGGTTCGGAATGATTTACTACCGAAAAGAACCGACAAGAAACTCAACAGTTAATCTTTTATATTTTTTAACTTCATATTAAAATACCACACCACATATAATTGTATTGCGAAAGAGCTATGTACCTTCTGAAGACGACATTTTGGAACTACTAATTTATCCTTATTCCTTGTATTAACACTGTGTAGGGTACTATTTTTAACAAATAAGTGTCAATTTTTACGAACATACATTATACAAGCGAAGATATATTTGCAAGGAACAGTTTAAATATCAATTTCCCCAAATAGTTCTCTAAGAGAAATTCGAGGTCCTAATTTTTAGATTGACCGTGCTGCTCTCTTTTGCAAAATAAAGATTATATCAATATCAGCCGCCTTACCCCAAAGAGAAATGCAATAAGACATGACGGAATGGAAATAGCTTAATTACACCAAGCGAACAGTGTCAACATCTGTAAGCTGCCTAACTTTTCTAACTGCATAAGCAGCTGAACTAAGTTTTCCTTAAAAGAACTGAGATGTGAGGTGCAGCCTATTGTCTAATGTAATAGCTAGAAACACTGTTGAGTCTAATAGTTATTTTTCTTTTCCGTTAAAGGATATTTTTTTACTTATGTTTCTGACATTTGGCATAATAAATTTTAAACACAGTCTTTTTCGCATTAAGGAGTAAGTTACTTTACTTACTTACAGTCTTGCACAGCTTCTTCAGAAAGAATGGCAAGTCATTTATGTAAATTATAAATAGAAAAAGACCTGGAATAGAAATTTGAGGAAATCCTACTTTAACTTCTGAGCCATTGGAATTTACTACATTGATTTGAACCTTTTGCATTCTTCTACTGAAATATGGGCAGATAAGCTCAAGAGCCAAATCTGCAATACCATCGTGACTCATTTTTCGTATAAGAGTTTCATGTTGCACGCAGTCGAATGCCTTTGATAGATAAGACAGAAAATACCAATGGCATTCTGTGATTGTTACCAAGCATCAAATATATGTTGTATAAGGGCAACACCTGCGTCAGTTGTGGAACGCCCTCAAACCAAACTGTTGAGGATAAAGTAATCCAATTAAGTTAAAATGTTTCAGCATCTGATTGAACATAAGTTTTTGCTTAATGCAGGCAGTATAGGGATAGGTCTAAAATAATTGAGATTATCTTTAATTCCACTTTTCAAAAGTGGTATTGTTTCACTATTTTTCATTAAGTCTGGGAGTATCTCTTCGTCAACACATTTATTAAATATTATGGCTTAGATTGGTGCTATATAGTACAAAATACTGTTTCAAGTAACTTCTCTCTCTGTCTCCAATATACTTGAATGTTGTGCGGTAGAACTCACTGAACATTGGATTGTTGTAATGTGTATATACAAAGTGCCCAGCTCAGACTCTCAGTCGGCCGACATATTTTTAACAAGTTAGATTTAATGCTATCTTTGTTTAGTTACGAAAACAATAGGAAAATTTTGGTTCGTGATGATTTCAATATCGATGTTTTAAAAAAATCAACAATGTCATCAATGCTAGAACAACTTTAAGCATAAGACAACCAACAAGATCAATAAGTGGTACTTGTATCGATTATATAGCATTTACTATCGGCACAAAATGTAAAACTGAAGTTAGTTGCACTTTTAGACCACACTGCGCAAATAATAAAATATCCTGTTAAAAAAACCTGTTCCATTGACTATTTTATTTTTTAAGAGACGTTACTTTTGCATGGAAAACTTAAACAAATTCAAAAAATGTATCGGAGCACTCAGTTTCAATGACATATTCAATAATGACTATGATCCGGAAAAAGCGTATAATTCTTTTAATGATGACTTTAAACTATTATATGACCTTTGTTTTCCCTAGAGAAAACATAAAATGACTACTAGAATGAAGCAAAAGCGGTTAACACAGGGCATAAAGCTTTGCAGTATAGAAAATTACCAAATCATGAAAACAAAAATACGCTAAAGTCATACTCTAAAAATATAAGCGGATTATCAAGCTAACACAAAAAGCACAAAACAACTATTTTTAACAGTCCAGAAACAATCTAAGGCCGTCTGGAAAGTCATAAACAATTCTCAATCACAATATCCTAAGGAAAATATTAGTAAAGTTAGTTATAAAGACAAGTTTTATGAAAAACCATAGAATATTTGTAATGTTTTTAATGATTATCTCATAGATCTGCCAGAATGTAAAAAATATACAAATAATGCAAAGAAAAGGAGAGCTAGTGCCATAAATTACAATAATTCTACATTCATGCAACCTTGCACACAGATGATATACTAAATTATACTCTCCTTGAAAAATTCTTCAAGCACAGATATTGATGAAATCTCTACTAATGTTGTTAAATACGTTTCTAAAATAATAGCCCCAATTCTTTGCCGATGGAATTTACTCTTTAAAATCGATTATAAAACCAATTCATAAGGGTGATGTATAAAGATTAACAAATTATAGAAAAGTTGCGTGGCCACCATTTTTTTCAAAGATATTGAAAAAGATGATTAACAACAATTTTTATTTTTGAAAAAAAATCACATTTTTGCGAAAGAACAATTTGGATTTAGGAAAAACGAAACAATAGATATGGTTGTATTTAACTTAATTCAATTGGTAGTAATAAACTTAGATGCCAAATTACCTGTGGCTGCATTATTTATGGATATCACCAGGGCTTTTGAATTTGTAGATCATAATATTCTATTGCAAAAGTTACACATTAACGGAATAAGAGGTGTTGCGCTTAAACTTATCAAATCATATTTAAATGATAGGAGTCAAGTAAATCAAATAAATAATATTTCTTCTAATTTAAAGGCGGAAATAATATTTGAGTCTACTTTGCATCGAATTAGAACTGGTGTGCCGCAAGGCAGTGTTCTTGGACCTCTTTTGTTTTCAATTTATAAAAATGATTTTCCAGGTTGCACTAGTTTTCCAATGATTTTATTTGCGGGCGATAGTACAGTAATTTATAGCAATAGTAGCAAAAATACCATAGAAACCGATATCAATCACAGTTTGAAACTAATAATAGAATGGTTACAATTAAATAGTCTTACAATTAACTTGGGAAAAACACAAATCTTACATTTTATAATAAGACGCGACCATAATAAAATACTAGACATCACCTATTCCGGTACTAAGATTAACGAGACTGACACAAGAAAGTTTTTAGGAATGCAAATTGATAACAAATTTACGTGGAAACAGCATGTGGATTCTGTTTGTAAAAATGTTAATAAATTCTGTTATGCTTTGTATTATGTATATGCTCAGTAAAGTTGTAGATAAATCGGTAGTTATTACAGCATATTATGGATATGTAGCTTCTAGTCTCAGGTATGGAGTTATACTTTGGGGAAATTCTACAGACAAAGAATTAGTTTACAAATCTCAAAAACGATGTGTACGAGTAATGTGTGGTATCAAGCAAATGAAAAGTTGCAAACCACATTTTAAAGAACTTATTCTAACTCTTCCATCACTACATATTTTTGAAATTTATGTATTAGTAAAAACGAATCCAGTTCTATTCAAGTCTGATACAAATAATAGATTTCCGGGTAAATTTAAATTACTACAAGCTAAAACTAGTTTCTTACACAATAGTGTTGTTTATATGCCTCCAATGAACTATAACAAGCTGCCCAAAATTATTCGTGACTTAAGTAATGTTAAATAGTTTAAAAATAGATTACGAAATTTCCTAGTAGGGCAAACTTACTACACAATCAGAGAGCACTTGAATGACAAGTTGTAGGAAAATTGAGTAATGTACTAATATGTTTAAATAGAACTGCTCGTGAACATAATGAAATATAATAAGGTAATTCATTATATTATAAATTGTATTTGTACGCCTTATATGAGGTAGGATATGATGATTCCATAAATGCTTAATGTTAAAATCTTTTATGTATCCATATTCACAAATATTTTTTTTTGTATTTTTATTATAATATCAATATTTTTGCTAAGGACTTTAACTGATACACCCCATAGGTCACCAGTTTTTTTGAGTTATTAATTTAAATGTCTATATAATGTCTTCAGGGGCAACATATTCAAAATTTGAATTTTTTATCTAGGTACTGACTTTCTAGGTATATGCATGTTTTATCTACTATAGGTAGGTACTCACTTTCTTCAGTGACGCCAACGATGAGACATTGTTGTTTTATGTGTGTGTGTGTGTGTGTGTGTGTTGGTTATGTTTGTTAAAAAAGTACTCTCGATGTTCAATTTCAATTCCGCTGTAAGTTTGGCGTATTCAAATAAACCGCTTATTTTATATTTCGTGCCACAAAATTAAATTGTATAATAATTATTAACAACGATGAGTGATTAGTAATATTATTAATATTACTTTTTACAAAATGTTTTCAACGTAAGTGTTTAAAAATGTTGGATTTTTATTTTATACGAGACTAGAACTTTCGATAGAGTTTAAAGAATTATTTGTAATTTTTTGTTCCTACAGCTATCGATTGTATGTATGTAATACAATCGGCGATGAAAAATAATGTTCTCAAAAAAATCAGCTGCTTTATTTTCACATATTTATTTCGTTGACGCGAACATAAAAACATAACCCTCTTTATGGCGCAGTCAGGCAAAAACTCACAAAAACTCAAACAAGGCACACTGATTTCACGATAAACCATACGATAAAAATGTGCATTTATAGAAGGATTTTTACAATTTTCACTTAAAATAGGTATCAAAATATAAAATTGAGGTTGAAATATGACATAACGCCGTAAATATCATTTATGTCCTCTTTTTATTCACTTACTATCGTTACCCGAGTATCTTGAGATAACTCCGGATACCTAACGACTTAAGTAATTTAAAAGCTGTTACTTTTGCATTACTTTAATACATTTTAGATATTTTGTAGCTTAGGATAAAAAATAACTGCCTTAACGATCTAGATTGGATTTAGCTACGTATTTATTCAAAACTACTTCTATAAATGTGTTGGTATCTTTTCGTTTGACCTGTTTGCCTTAGCCGTTGTACGTCTCTTCTTGGAGTAGAAGTCTCACATCGTAGTCCACAACCCTGGCCCAGTGCGAATCTGTAGACACAACTGATAGAGCTTTCAAGCCAACCATAAAGCTTTTGACTTTGAGTTCATGAATATTTTCAGTATATTTACCCTATAAATTTTACCCTGAACAAATATGTAGGTCAAGCTCTTTTACTTTCTACCATACATACATCAACCAATCTTTCAGAAAAGCATAGCTAGCAGTAAAACATAAACTTGTTCCCACAATACACCGCATATAAAAGCAAACACAAAATTTATTAAAGTCAACATAGCCACTGACCGCTTAAATGAAATTACGAGGAAAACGAAAGTAATAAATTGTTTCTTGTAGTATATGGTTTCTAATAAAACGACCAAATGACAAATATTGTACAAAAATAGGATGTAAAAACAAATCAAGACTACATACTATATTTGTTTGCGGGCGCTACAGTGCAACGTATGTAATCTAGAAAACGTGATAGCGATATCTTAGCTGGTAACCTTTTGTTTGCGTATTTCTGTTCTACGATTATAAATAGCTCACTCATTTCATTTGTGACTCTCCCTTCTGTAAGCTTATTTGTTCTTTATATTATTATACTTTTCAAATACTATATAGGAATTAATAAACTATATAATTACAGTTAAGGCAGTATTCATTTACATTATGTTATTGCCATTTAATAGTAATGTGCGCTTTTATGTTCCCAAATTATTTTATTCATTCACATACTCTTTTATTACCAATCACTTAAAATGTACTTACGTTTACCTTACGTTAAAAAACAATCTTATGGTAAGCGGTCACCATAGCTAATTGACGCTTGCAACAACAGGGGTATCACTCGCGCGTTGGCGAAAAATTTTATGACTTCTTTCTTGAAGAACCTCATACTGTAGTCCTTAGAGAAAACCTTGGCAGGGAGCAGCTCATTAAGCAACCCAAGCGTTTGCTGAAGGAAGTTTCTCTGAAACCGCATTTTACGCGACCATTTCGGTTCTAAAGTGTAACCATAAATTCCCTGCCAATGGCGAGCGGTGCAGTGGGAGAAAGTAGCCGTGGGCATCATTTTGAATAATTTCTCAGAACACATCACATTCCAAAAGATGTATGGGATAAGTATGCACTTAGGGATCAAAGTCTCTCCTCAGATTTAAGGACTACATTTATATACTCGTTATCTAAATTTAAAAATGTTAGATGTGAATATGACTGCATTTAAATAACCAAGAGAACGGTACACACTGTAACTGACAGTGTAACAGAAATCGTTTGTTTATTCGCTTTTTTTGATTTCCCGATGTTCACGAAGTACATACTTACTTTTGAATATGCCGTGTGAAATTCAAATTACCGTGTTCATCAAAAAGATGATGACTTCAGTTATACTTTATTGGCAAACTTATTAAAACATTACTATTTTTCTTATGTTTTAACCAATAAAATATCAAAATACATCATTACTTTTTACATTTTTTTTTTCCTATTTTGAGTAAAAAAATGTAAATTATTAATTAAGGAGATATCTAGGTATCATTAGCGTTTTTATTGTCAAAGGACAAGATTGATTAGCAGGCAGGTAATTAGAGCGTAAGTAATTTGTGATCGAACGGTGTTTTCTTTTCCATCGAAGAACGAAGACGACAAAAGAAAGTTCTAAAGCATTTTTTACGTTTAAAAAGAGATCTTGCTATACAGCTCCTTTTCAAGTCATTTTTTTTTTATAATTGACGCGGTATCTCATTTTTCCGTGGGCGAACTATTTATTTCCGTTGCAATCGTTTCATAAGGTAACTTTAATTCTAGCACAGAGAATTAGTAACTAATCTGTAAATCTGTAAAATTTCTGTTAAGTTATTATTTTAAATTTAGTTTCATAGCAGTCAGTTTAATTTTAGAGTTCTGGTCATCTTTTTGCAAGTAAACACGTATATTTTAGGAAAAAAAATGACATGGAATACAATAATCTTGTGCCATAAAGTACTTCCTGTACTAACCCCACCACACGATAACCCGATTCCGCGCGGGCACAGCTGCGGGCAAAATGTCTGTGAATATGTAGGTATGCAAGTTCGTATATTTATTACTTCTTCACGCTTTAACAATCAAAAAGTTATTATTTGTCTCAGATGATCTAACTTCAACTATTTTACCACGTCCTTGTATTTAACACGTATCTCATTTAATATATTCGATTCCAGTAACGTGTAATGTAAAACCCCAAATGGCGATTAATTGGTTTCTAATTTAGTCGTAAATAAATTACAATAAAGGGTCGCTTTAATTTTCAATGCTCCGAAAGTTTTGGGCAGTTAGTGAAGATTAAAGCCTCAATTGCTTGCTTTATAAGTTCCTACACGACACAGCTGTGTTCAAATAGAAAAGCAATGTTAAATTAATTCGACACATTTTATGTAGGTATTCATACCTACATAGGTAGGCTATACATTTTAGTTAGACCATCTTACACTGCTGAATGCCGTTGTAACAACAATAAACGTTAAAAAGAAATGTAAATTTGTCGCATTTCTCTGAATAAAATAATTTAATACATTTTATTCCAGAGAAACAACTCTCCAGGAGGAATATTTGTGTATTTATGTGCGTGCGACCCTGTATGTAACAACCCGGAGTTTTTATTAAACCCATAAATCCGCACATCAGTTAAAAGGTGATATTTTTTTTATTTTTAATAAATGGAAAATTGTTGGTAAAAAAATATGTTGTAAAAGAATGATTTTGATTTATTTGTCTTTTTGTACTAAACTTAATACTTACTACTACTTCATCTTTAAATTTTATTTACAAGTAACCATCACTTACAGTATTGTCAAAAACATAAAGACTCTAAGTAAACTGTTAGAATGTATCATGAAACATCAGTTATTATTACCCGATAAAACAGAAATCATTCCAATTCATAAATTACAAATAGTAACACCAACTTTTATATGTAAAAATGTATGTATGTAAGCATCAAAATGCAAAACCGTCTGAGAGTGTGACTAAATATTCACCGTTAAATGTATAATTAATTGTTATATTAATTAATTATATTATATATATTAATTATATATATTAATAAATTAATTGTTATATTAAGTATAATTAATTAATTGTTTTCCTGGTTTACAGTTTCTATACGTCTTGTAAGCTCTATGCTAATATTTTAGCTAATAAGTAATAATAACCATCCGTTCTGTCAAGCCAAACCACGTTAGGAAGTAGAGATAGAGAGCACTGTACGAGACAAACACATTTGAAACATTAAATAGCTCTTCCTAGTTTGACAACTGTCATCTGAAATGAAGATCAGATCTGCCATATGTGTAAAGGAACTAATAGACTACGATCAATAGTTACGGCTAATATACTGAAAAGAAATATTAATAGTGTTAAAGTTGTTTTTTTTAAATACCCTTAGTATTTATTTTGTATGGAACTTTTTTTTTATAAAATTTACTAAACTATTTTTCTGACGTTACCAATGATGAACTGAAGCAGAGGTTTTCGTTTGAGGCAGTCATTGAAATCCAGGTGGCATGATAATAACGCCTTTTTAAGCAGTAAAATGTCTAAAGTAATGGATATTTAGTGCACCGAAGTTCGTATGGTTAAAATCTGATTCGGGCTCACCTTATTGCGAATACACCATGGCAACCCTAACCTAGATTTTTGAACACATGAAATACCCAATATAGTAAACTACTAACAAGAATAATTCTTCTCGTTCCAGCCGAGGTATTGCAGACATATGGGACCCAATTAATCCTCCAATATTGACTTCACTTGAATGGAGAAATTCACTGTACTTTGAACCACCACCACCCAATATATTTCCTTTAGAATTCACGAACATAAACAGGTAAAAACATTATTAAACAATTTTGAAAAATCTATTTCGATTTGTATTTATAAAAAAAAACCAACCGACTTAAAAATCCATTAAAAAGTAAAAAAAGGCCCTAAAGCATACTGACAGAACACAAAACTATGTTTTTTCTTCGCTTTGAAGTCGGATGCTAAAATTTGCAAAATATTGGTAAAAAATGTCTATTTAAAACTATATGTCTAAATAAAAACAATAAGCACAAAAAACTAACTAAAAAAGAAGAAAAACGAAAAAAGATGAGGAAACTAACAGAAAAAAGGAGGATAAAGAAACAATATACACAAAAAATATTGAAAATAGCTATATAAAAGAAAAAACTAGAATAAGAAGAATAAAAAAAAAGAAAAAAATAAACATCCTGACTCAACATCAAAAAATCTTTTTTCTTTACTGAATAACTCGCTAATTAACAGAATTTTGTAATTTTAGTTTGGAATAAAATCTTTTGTGGCATTTATCAGAATATAAAAAAACTTCGAATCATCCTGAAGGAATAACAAACAAGCGAGCTTACGCTTACGTGGCGGTGAAAAAAATAACAACATAGATGGCGGCCGGGCCTATGTTATTAAGCGGGGTTGCTCGATAACTACTGAACTGATTTACTTGGTAAGGGTGTCAAAATGTTATTAAAGAAGTGTTTTCTAATTCTACTAAGTAATTCATGTACAACTTAAGAAAAGTAAGATATTACAAAAACCAACTTTTAGAAAAATATCCTTTTTTTACTGAATAACTGGCTAATTTTTAGGATTTGTAATATTTATCACAAATAATATCGGTTGTGGCATTTATTAGAATACCAATGAAATTTATATCACTCTGATCGAGTAAAAAACAAGGGAGCGAGAGCCATCTACGTGCGTGCAGCGCCAAGAGTGCTAAAGCGGTGGGTCGTATATAAATTATGGCAACATTTACATAATTTATAATGATATTTTCATGATGTCAAAAAATAAATATTATTTAAGGTATGTTCAACATTAGTTAATTTATATTTAACTGAAAATCATGGACGGGAATTATTTTATATTATTAAATAATGCTGTTTTAGACACGTTTCAGATGAACTTTTTCCCGCGGACGCTTAGTTTGTAGATTGAGCTTCCTGCTGAGGTTTTTTCAAAGGACTACAGTATGGACACACTATAGGTAATATAATTACATGGTATGGGGTTGATAAGAAGGGATTCAATAGATTTGTAAAGGATCGGCAGCGCGCGACTAATAGTAGACGCTTGCAATAGTGTTACTTAATGTTGTGTGAAAATTTCAGTATTTGCCTAAAGTTTGTGGTTTTGCAATCTTTATGTAGATTTAGTGTGAGTGACTGCTGAAATTTTCGAACAACAATTAGAATTTGTGGGTGATGATTGGAGTAAAGCCACAGAAATAGGATTGGATCGGTTAAAGGAATGTTTTGGCATTCGTCAAAAGAATATTGACTTGACGTGGAGAAACTAAATTCAAACAATTAAAAATAAGAATATGCAAACAGGTGTTACCGAAAGAAGGGTTTTTTCCGAATTAACTCAGCCATTCTTTTTGTAATATATTTGTTACCGCCAACTACTAACTTCATCTGGTGTTAGTGTTTTCAATATTAGAATGACATTAGTCTACAGCATATAGTAAACAGCGCAAATAAGTTCCATCCTTTTCCTATTTGCACTTACCTACATCTTCCAACGCTTTGGTAATAATATGAAGATGAATATTATATGCTAGTGGACGAGTTATGCCACCTCAGTTCCGTGACAAGAATCAGTCCTCAAGAATCAGTCCTCATCTGCTTTTTAACATCACGCTACGAACCTTAAGAGCAGAGCAAAAAAACACAAAGTACGCGACGGGGATAAAAAAGTATAACAACGTCTGCCCGGTCAGCTAGTACATTACCATTACCAATTTTTTACAATTACCAATGCTCTTTCGTCACAATGCATACAGATTGCAACATTTGTTTCCATTTTTATAAATTTGGCTAGAATCAAAAGGAAGAACATAGAAAAGGGTACTCAAGTTTTTATTGGACGGTTAAAATTAAATCGCACGTTACAACCAACACCACAGATACTCGCTCTGAATACTGATTGTGTCCTAAGTTGCTGTCCTTAATTGGATTTAATAATTACAGCATCTTGCGTATCCCTTTGTCTCGATTTTGTTACAGAAAGTTCTTCCAATATATCCTTCTTTTAAACAATATATATCTCTGTACATATCAGGATAAACATACACAACTGATATTACAGTGTACTAGAACCGCAGAATTTTGATACATGACCAGAAGGTACATTTTATTTAATTTCATGATCATCACTATCTCAGTCGGTAGGCCTCCACTGCTGAACGCAGGCTATTATAGGCTTAAGCTTATACAAAAACATCTACAACGTCTGGTCTTGAGTCTTCTCAATCCACTAGCATTATCTCTGTCCACCTGGTATGAAGCTGTCCCATGCTGTGTCTTACAGTGCATAGTTGCGACTCGAGAACCTTAACTTACCTATCAAATATCGTTTAGACAAGATATGTGACTTAACCATGGCTATCTTATTTTATTTATTTTAATCCATTATTGTACAAAAAAAACATTACAAGAAATTATAATTCTAAAAAAATAGTACAAAGGGCGTACGTATCTCTGCCAGAGATTTCTTCCGCGAACCAAGAGAAAGCATATATTTATTATAATATATATTTTTTTTTATTTATTTATTCAAACTTACAATGCACTTAACTTACTTCTTAATTCTGCCAAACTGCGAAACAGTTTGTCGGCAGTAGTTTTCGTGTTCTTATTTATATACATTATATCTATCACTGCTAGGGTTATTTCATAACTATGTAGCATATTAATATAATTCTTGAGTTATCATGTTTATATAATAAGGTTGTCAGTTCATAAACGATATAAATAAATAAAATGACAAAGTTACTATTTTAAGGAGAATTGGCACATACCCACAGTGTGTACAACTCACACACACACACACACTCACACACACACACACACACACACACAAATACATACTGTAATACGATATCTAAACTGAGATACATACATATATTTACACACATATAGATAAGTAATGCTTCCTTAGAACACTTTTTTAATGAGTTTTAGATTTGACGTTGCTTATAAGATCCTGCGGCAGTTCGTTGACTAGTTACCGAGCGACGTGTACGTTTACCATAATAGTTATTTACCGTGTCTACATGTAATTTGTTTTTCTTTGACATTCGGGTTGGGTATTTATGGACTCGCCGTTTTTTAAAATCATTATTATTATTGTACTGGTTGGCTAAGATTACCATTTTAAGTTTTTTATCTAGTGGTAGGACTTTACAAATCTTAAATAGTTTTTCGTAGTCTTTATTAATCTTTTGCTTTGTATTTTGGTCAACTAACAGTTTTATTAATTTTATTTGCAACAGTTTAATTTTACTTCAATAGCTTTTAAATGTAAGTCCATAGGCATCCAACCCGTAACCTATTGTCGCATCGGCGAGTGAAAAATATAATGTATACAAAATTTTCCTGCTAACATAATATTTTAGGCTATTCAGTTTACTTATAATAGCTCTTAGTTTACCACAAACAGATTCGATATGTTGGTCCCATGAAAAACATTTATCAATAGTTATTCCTAATTATTTATAGGTAGTGACCTGTTCCAGCTCAGTACAGTGACAATTATTTTTGTTGGAGTGAAGACACTCACATGAGTGACCTTTTATTTTTATATTTATGTTTTTGTTGCGTGTGTAGGGTAAGTATATAGTCATGTATTTTGTCTTGCTAGTATTGATTATTATACTATTATCGTGTGCCCATCGTATTATGTTGTCAAAATCTTCCTGTATAATTTTTTGTATGTTTTGTTGGTCTTTGCCACTGTACATAAGGCATGTGTCGTCTGCGTACATATATATCTTACTATGTTTTACTTCATTACTCAATTGGCTCAATAAGCTATAGGTCTGTAGTTTGTATATTCTAAGTGTGAGCCCTGTTTATAAGTAGGTCTAATTTATACTTTTGTTTATAGTTCCTTTTATTTTATAGCCTCCTAGTCATGTTGCAAATTTTTTATTTAGAGATTTTAAAGTGGGTACATTTAACTTGTTTCTAAGTGTTGTATTTTTATTGTATTTTTCGTAGGATATGTCTGTTGTTAAAATTTATAATATTTAAATCAGTAATAATATATGTATTATAATTTTTAAAATATCTTTTGTACGTATATAAATTCTAGTAAGTATAGAAGTGAGTGAGTATAGTATGAGAACAATTAAAATAAGCAAATCTCTGAAGTATTGAAACTTACCGGAATCTCTGAGCTTAATACGCGTAGCCTTTTTAAGAATAACGTGACAGCACCTTCACTACCGCGACCCATGTACATTGGTATTTCACGCCCAAGAAGCCGTTCAAAATATTTTCAATTGAATCAAAATTTTTCATTAACGAATGATTTTTTTTAAGTCACGCTGGTTGGTTAAAAGTTTTTTTTTTTTTTTTTTTTTTATACCACTAAGGTGGCAAACAAGCCTACGGTCCGCCTGATGGTAAGCGGTCACCGTAGCCTATGGACGCTTGCAACACCAGGGGCATCACTCGCGCGTTGCCGACCCTTCAGAAATCTAATAACTTCTTTTTTGAAGAACCCCATACTGTAGTCCTTAGAGAAAACCTTGGCAGGGAGCTCATTCCACAACCCAAGGGTTCGCGGGAGGAAGTTTCTCTGAAACCGCACTGTTCGCGACCATTTTGGTTCCAAAGTGTGAGAATGAATTCCCTGTCGATGGCGAGCGGTGCGATGGTAGAAAGTAGCCGTGGGCATCATTTCGAACAATTCCTCAGAACACAATCCATTGTACAAGCGGTAGAACACACACAGGGAGGCAAAGTCTCTCCTCAGACTTAAGGGTTCGATACCGCAAGTGAGTTTGGGATCGTCGACAATTCTCACAGCCCGTCGTTGAACCGAGTCAAAAGGGCCAAGCTGGTATCCGGGTGCACCCGCCCAGAGATGGCAGCAGTACTCCATATGGGGCCGGACTTGCGACTTGTAAAGTAGCAACCTTTGCCCCGACGTGAAGTACTGCTTCGCTCTGTTGAGTACACCAAGTTTTTTGGACGCCAGCTTTACCTTGCCTAGCAAATGATCTCGGAACTGAACATCGCTGGAGATGTCAACGCCAAGGATCCCAATGCTCTTGGAGATAGAGAGGGGAGTGTTCTGGAATTGTGGGACTACAGTGAATGGGGTTTTCTTAGCGGTGAACGCGCAGACTTGTGTCTTTGAAGGGTTGAATCGGACCAAGTTTTCCCGCCCCCAGTCAGAGACCTTGGACAGACCGATCTCGATTTGAGACACAAGTTCTTCACGCTTTTCCTCCACAACGGAACGTGGGATGCTTGCACGGCCCGTGTAATAAGCGTCTCCAGTACTGTCATCTGCATAGCAATGTATGTTGTTGATGTCCAACATATCATTGATGTGCAGTAGAAACAGCGTAGGAGACAGCACAGAGCCTTGCGGGACACCAGCATTAATGTCCATGCTATCAGAGCAACTACCGTCAACTACGGCTCGTATGCTTCTGCCGGACAAAAAGCTAGCCACCCATTTGCACAAACCCTCGGGCACTCCGTAAGCAGGCAACTTCGATAGAAGACCCCGGTGCCAGACCCGATCGAACGCCTTCGCTATGTCTAGGCTACATGCCAATGCCTCCCCCTGACTCTCAATGGCTAGTGCCCATCGGTGTGTGAGATACACTAGAAGGTCACCAGTTGAGCGACCGTGGCGAAAGCCATATTGACGGTCACTGATCAGGTCGTGTTTTTCTAGGTATCTCAAAAGCTGTGTGTTGATCACACGCTCCATCACCTTGGAGAGGAGAGAGGTTATAGCGATAGGCCTGTAATTCGATGGATCTGATCTATCGCCCTTTTTGGGCACCGGGTGCACATTTGCAGTCTTCCATGAAGACGGAAATTGCCTAGTGTGGTAGGAAAGCGTGAAGAGGCGCGTGAGTACAGGACATAACTCAGGAGCACACTGCTTAAGCACCACTGCTGGTATGCCGTCTGGCCCACTCGACTTATGAACGTCTAGGGAAAGCAACGCCCGCCGGACCTCGCGCTGTGTTATAGTGATTTCCGGCATGGTCTTACCGCACCACGGTAAAGTAGGTGGTACAGCGCCTTCGTCGTTCACATTCGAGTTAGAGGCAAAGAGACTGCCCAATAGATCGGCTTTCTCTTTTGCACTGTGGGCCAAGTCACCATCGGTCTTTCGCAGTGGTGGTAATGACGACTGGCAGAAGTTCCCCTCGGCAGCTTTAGCGAGCGACCAGAAAGCACGACTCCCAGAAGGATAGCTCGCAAGTCGCCCACCTATTTTGCCGATGAATTGGAATTTTGCTCTGGCAGTTGCTTTCTTACTGAACCTCGAGGCAGCATTTAATTTGCGTTTTAACTCAGAAATATTCGGATCCTTATTATTACGAGCCGTGGTCCAAGCCTCATACGCAGTTTGCTTAAGAATTTTAGCTTCTCTGCAAGGCCTATTAAACCACGGTCGTTTTTTGACGCCGGCAGCTACTCGCAGGTTAGGAATGAAACATTCCATACCAGCGAGGATTGTCTCAGTGACTGCGGCTGCGCAGACGTCAGGATCTTCTGAGCTATAGCAGATCTGCCTCCACGGGTACGATGCATAAAATTCTCGCAATCCATCCCAGTCTGCCGACTTATAATGCCACACACGACGCCAATTAGTTGGCCCAGAAGGATCGGGTTGTGTGCATGACAATCGAGTCCGGATGAGACAGTGGTCCGAGGAGCCAAGAGGCGCATCCACTGAGACGGAGTATCCATCCGGACGTGTAGTCAGCAGAAGGTCCAGTAAGGAGCTTGTATGGTCCTCTATATCTGGTATTCTCGTTGGAGAAAGTACCAGCTGAGAGAATCCATAGGTCAGAGCAAATTCATGAGCAGATATCCCTGCATAGTTATTGGTTCGAGAACTGAGCCACTCACGATGGTGGGCGTTAAAGTCTCCCAAAATAACTACTTCTGCTGTAGGATATTGCTCTAGAACTTTGTCAGTCGTCAAACTCAGGTGCGTGAAGAGTCGAGTTACGTCCGTGTCACCGCTATGAGACCTGTATAGGCACGCATAGATACGAGTGTGGCCCCCATGATCTACGCGCACCCACAATATCGACAGGTCCCTGTCTTCAAGGCTATGAAGTCGGCGACAGCAGATATCCTCCCGGACGAACATACATACACAGGCACGACTCAAAAAATTGTGCTCGAGTTTGTAGCCGGGATAACGAAGGTATAATGTGTCGGCCGGGCAGGATATCTGCGTCTCCGTTAGAAAAAGAATGGTTGGCTGCGCAGTCTCGAGATGGTGATGGACTGCGTTAAGATTTGCGTGAATACCCCTTATGTTGCAAAAATCTACATTATATGTGGATGGAGTAACCGCTGTCAAAACTCTTTTCTTTTTTCTGTTCCTGGCCATTTTGTTTGAAGTAACTTAGACTACGGATGAGGATTCACTGCACAGACAGCTTAGAAGACAAAAAGTTGCGGTACTAAGACTGCCGAAGCTCAACACAGATGATGCGGTTGCTGGCACGGCGGGCGGAAGGGCCCCTGATCCCCCTCTGTTGTAGTAGCCGGGTCCACTCCGGTCTCCTTCTCCGGCACGACTACTACTTCAGAGACTTTACACAGGTTGGCGGATCAGCCTCCCAGGGCGGAGATTAAGTGATCCCTGGGTTCGGGAACCCGTTCAACCTGCGGGCGGCCAGCGGTCAGCCGTTTCATCAGGTCTCCCTGACCGCCGAACCAGCACGCCGCGTCTACGCCGAGCAATGACAGCAACAAGCACCGTCGGTCCTCCGCTGTCCACGCAGCGAATCCTCAAAGAGAGAGCTCTGGCAACCTTACTCACCGCCAGGAACACAACACTACTCAATGTTAGTGTTATTGTGGCCGCGGTTTTCTGTAAGGTGGAGGTACTTCCCCAGTTCGGGCCGCTCATTCGAGCAAGTACTCGCTATGCCCCGCTTTATTTGTTCGGGCAGCTTATTCGAGCGAATATAAGGTAAGTAATTTTACATTTGCATGAATTCCGATACTAATACTAAGTTTTATAAGCTTGCGATCACTTTGAAAAAGAAAATCTCAAGCCAAATTATCTACGAGTTTCCTAGAGAGAGATTTCCAGTTTCATTGTTCGCGTTAAATGTCCGAAGATTAAAGCTCGTAGTGTCTTGCTACGAGGGTCTACGATAGATATGTAGCGAGTGCTACGAGATCGGCTGCAAACCATTTCTACTTTCTGTGTTGTAAAGACAAGATATGTAAATGTGTTGTATAATATGACAATTAATTAGTTAATCATGCTTTAAAAGTCTATACTATCTAAATATCTTTTTTTTTGCAATTTGCAAATGTTTCTCTGGATCCGCTGAGCAGTTGCGACTTTTTAGAGTTCCGTACCCAAAGGGTAATTAGCGGAACCCTATTTCTAAGACTTCGCTGTCCATCCGGCCGTCCGTCTGTCACCAGGCTGTATCTTATGAACCGTGATAGTTAGACAATTGAAATTGTCACAGAAGATGTATTTCTGTTGCCACTATAACAACAAATACTACAAAATAGAATAAAGTAATTATTTAAGGGGGCTCCCATAAAACAAACGTGATTTTTTTGCTCGATTTTTCTCGATATTGATAATGACAACAGGTAGACACTCAAAATATTTGCTCAATGTGACTATATTCACTTTAAAAATAAATAATTAAATTAAAATAAAACAAATATTTAAAGGAGCTCCCATACAACAAACGTGATTTTTTGACATTTTTATTGATAATGGTACGAAACCCTTCGTGCGCGAGTGCGAGTCGCACTTGGCCGATTTTTTTAATGAATGAGTTCTCGCAATATGGTTCAGATCCTAAAACAGAGAAAACACGATTAATGATCTTTTGTTCAATAAAAAAAAATCCTTAAGGGGTTTTCAGTTTTTATTTTTTTAAATTTTGGCAAACAAATTTTTAACATTCTAAGTGCTATTAATTTAATTAACAACTTTGCTAAAGCATAGCCGTTATAGTACTTTAGACCGTGAGAATGAGCATTTTTTGATAACAATGATAAACTATTAATTTATTTCATGTATTTCAATAAAAATCTCAATGAGTTAAGATGTAACTGCACTACTCACGTACGCTCAGTTACATATCGCGTTATCCTTGTTTTACTTAAGTTTTCTGTCACGTACCTCGAATAACGTAAAATGAAAAATAATTTACGAGTATGTAATAAGGAAACTGAATTTATTTTTACGTATTTCTTTATCACTAGAAAGTCTTGAGTACTTTTTATAGCGATCAAAGTTTTTCGCTGGAATGCATTTTCTCAAGGCCATATTTGACCAATTTTTAAAAACCAATGGAATCCTTTATTCGGCTGTATTTTAGTATTTTAGCTACATTACGAAGTTGATAAGGAAAATAATTTCAAATGCAAGTATTCACCGTCAGAGGGAACCCTTCTAGTATTTTTTTTAAAATCCAATCATTTAAATTATTCTATTGTACAGTTTCCATAACTTAATAACTGTGACAGTCACTTTACATCCTAAAATAGATTAAAAGGAAAAATGCTAATTTGCGTTATTTTTCTGGCAATTCTAAAATCTAAAAAATCTAATTCTAAAATTCATATTACAAAAAATTTGGTAGTTTTTAATCTTTCAACTTGTACAAAAACTTGGAAAATTGAAACAAAAAACAAATAAATTTTAAGTTATGTTTATTTAAATGTATTGTGAAACTCACCTGCAAAATATCATTACACACTATTACAAACATCCTACATCACAAGTTACAGCCAAGTGGACTTTGAACTCAACATCATGGAACTGTCTAACCAACTATACAACATCCAAGAATCAATGGAGGCTTGAAGTAACAAGTTTAACATGGATATGGCTTCTTTCGATGCTCGTATAACTTCAAAACGACCACCAGCAGTTCTCATACTCCGGAAGTAACTACTTTGACATCTTACTTTAAACAGTTCAAAGAATACACTATTGATATGTTGAAACTATTGAGATCTCAGCTTGACTTTGTACGACTCGCGCTTGACCACTCTCAACTACCCTTCAACCCCAACCCCTCGCCTAAACTAACCTAACTTTTCTGCCCCCGCACGACTCGCGCTTGACCACTCTCAAAACCACCCCTGTGTCTGGGGTGTGGCGACTCGCGCTTGACCACTCTCAAAACCACCCCCTGTGTCTGGGATACGTCGACTCACGCTTGACCAGAACTACCACGTGACATCACTGTAGGTTCTGTGTAGTTTTGTTAAGTATTTATATCATTATCGTAATGGGTCTATCGTATTTTTCCGTTCATTAGTTATTCTTATTTAATTACAATGTCGTGAGTGCGATAATGATGTTTGTGGTGACATTCCTAATACCTTTTTAATTATATTTGTACTTGTAAGATAAATCGTATATATATAGGATAGTCGAGAGTATTCGAGTTACAATTTATCATCAAGTGATTGAATTCATCCTGTGTGATACTGAGGCTGGTTCTATTTACTTCAAAAAAAGCTATGGAGGTATGTGTTTTTTTGCTTTATAATTCTTTATCTATATTTATTATATATATTACAGACCCTCAAAACTATGTGTTTGTTTGAATGTCTATTACTTAAACCAATTTTGTTTAGGTTTTCACTTTAGGCAAATTTTTGATTCAAATTAATATACAAATATGTTTTTAAAGCATAGGCTTATTTTATTACAGAATTCAACATTTAACGTAATGGAAGAAAACACGTTAAAGCATTACAACTACGCTACATCGGATGATGAGCAATCAACTGAGAAGGCCTTAGAAACAACAAAGCTCAAACGGTCTCGTCGAAATAGTATCGACTCATTCTTTGAGGGGACCAATCAGAAGAAAAAGAAACTCAGCTCTACAGTGGCGAGATCTTCAAAAGATGGTATCCCTGGTGTCACATACTTGTCTACTAATAATGATGATGGGGCTCATGCTACACATTTGATAAAAATTGAGGTGTATGACCTCATAAAATTGAAAAAAGTACCAGTAGATGAACATTGGAAACACTCAGAAGTGAGGATCAAATATTATACGGATACAAAAGATGAAAAATATGAGCAAACGAAGGGTATCATATTTGATATCACGAAGCAAATAGCAGAAACCAATAACTGTAAAAAATACTTTTTTAAAAAGTAATCTCTAATAGCTAAATTAATTTATAAGAACCAGCTTCAGTATTACTCGAAATCAACTTTGAATCAAATTGTATCATGTTTGAGTTTTATTGTGAATGAATGAATAAATGATATAAATAAAAAATATTTTTTTGTTTTTTAACCACTAATTACACAAACACACACATAAGAAAAAAACATTTTTTTTATTTTAAAAAGTTTTATTATCAAAAATTGTTTTAAACATATCATATAATAAAATATCATTACATAGAGTGTTATTACTAAAGTGGTTTACAAAATCAATCATTGATTTACCATGAAACTTAAAATACAAATAAACAAGACAATATTCCCCACAAACAGTTGTAAAGTCATTTTGAACTCTTTTATTATTGTAACTCCATATCTTAGTATTCTTATTTAAGAAATATAAATGATGTCTACTAGGTTTACGACCATAAGAATCAAAGTATTCACCTAATCCATTTTTATTAATATGTATTCCCACCCAATGCGATCCAGGTTGATTGTCAACATCTAAATTACTAATGAGAAAAGCAGGTAGGTGCATGAGTACTGGTAATCTATTTGCAGCAAATACATTTAGTTTAATTTTCGGAGAAATTATCTTTAAACATTTTTGAATATCTAAAGTATTCATTTCAGAATGTTGATATTATGAATGTCAAAAGTATAATAAGTCCTTTCATTGAGTTCTAATTATTATATTTTAGCTACTGTAATCTACTGAAACATTACGATTTTTATCTATTTCAATAACATTATCAAATTCAGCATACACTATACAGTTTATTGTTTGTATGAGTGCTGCTTCAAAACGAACTTCAAGTCTTACGCTTCCATGTCTAATAAGATTCCAATGAGACGTAGAACTAGCTGATAAGTCTGGAGTTAAATCAAATGCCATCAAACAATATCCATTTGCATATTGTTCCCTAGAAATAGCATTACCATCATTCAAAAAGTGAATACCTGACCCGGAAAATAGTGTATGGTAAGCTGTGGTAAATATATTGTTGTGAAACATTGGTTGTAAAGCTTTTGATGGTATTTGTTGACCATCTATATACAAACTAAATGTATTTATTCCATAGTTTTCAAAGTTAAAAGGGTTTCTGTTAAAACTTCCATTAAAAGCAGCATTGTTTACAAAACCTATTATACACCTTTTTGGACCTTGACCAATAAATATGTTATCAAGCGTTTTTCCCTGAACTCCTGAAGGTATTGTGAGCACTTTGACTTCAGCTCTGGTTATAGGATACTTAGCGGTCGTTGCACTTAAAACTTTTTGATGTGCTAATAATACACTTGGACTAATTTTTGCTCTACGAACTATAAGTGTAGCGTCAGTAAAAGTAACTTTCAGTTTAGCATCAGCACCAGCCATAAGATTAAAACTTTCTCTTGATCGTACTCGTTTAAGACTAATTTCAACACCATTTATCAGAAACTTTTCTTGATTAAACAAATCCCCATGCAAATGTCCTACCATTTCTACCTCTTTACTCTCACGTACAAATTGATTCCTTTTTTTAAATCCATCATTAGAATCATCTAGTGAATTCATTTTTCCAGCTGTGTCTTCATACCATAGTCCACAAGTCAGATGAGATTGTTTAGCTGCTGGACCATAGTTTAATAAAGTTTCTATAAATGCCCTATAAGCATAAGTGTTGTTTGGTGGAGATACTAGTTTTTGATTTAAATACACATCGAGTTGATTGAACAGTGAGTGTAACCAGTTATTAGTTGGGGCTACTACTGTAGCAGCAGCTAAGTTGGTACCATCTTGGTTTCGAATTTTAACTTTTAAATGTAGTAATGTATGAGACAAATCGATATAATCATCCCCCGTACCAGGAATTTGAAATTCAATTGGTCCATCGTCTGTAAGGGATGATATAGGTTTGTAGTGTATCCATTGTCCATTTTCAATACTTGTCTGAGTTGTTGGTAAAGCAAATAAATCCAATTCCGATTTTATACATTCACATGAATGATTATGTAAGAATGACATTATTTGTTTGAAAATATATCTTTAGTATTTCTATTAATTTTATACTTTCTAGTTCTCAACTCTTTCAAAGCTGTTGACGGAATGGAATGAATCCGACGTTGACGTTTCGTTATATAACCTGATCCATTCATTAGTCTTTCAATTTTATCATCTGCTCTTTGTTTTAAATTACTACTTACATCTTTTAACCGTGTTTGCACAGATTCATTCATTGGTTTCTGGCTTATCATATCGCTTAATAATCCCACTCCAGCATTAAGAGCCTCTTTACCAATTACTCTTGCCCCACTTGATAATAAAGGTAGTACTGATCGAAACAGGCCTCCTAAAAAGCTTCCTATTCCATGACCACGTTGATGTGGTACACCTTTATAAATTACACCAATTCCTGATCCTGCTTGGTGTGAATAATATTGCTCATAGGGACAAATACTGTTATTATGCATTATAATCGCTTAAAGTGTAGTTTAACATATGCGGTCCCAAATTGAAATGGTATTTTATTACCAGTGTTTGTTCTTATATCTATTTCAATTGTATCAAATTCTCTTCGCATAACTGGTAAGTAGTGGGGTGGTGAAAATACATGCATCTTATAAGCACCATAGATATATTTCTCGGGGTCTAAAGGTATTATTCTTAACAATGGTGTCATAACATCTCCAACTATTTGCGGATCAATTATATCACAGTAAACAAATAATTGAGAAGGTAATCCTAAATGTAAATTGGGTGGGTATCTTCCAACATTTTTTGTTATTAAATTAGTTTTAGGTTCAAAGCCAAGTTGAATACTTAACTTTGATGATAACGTTAAAGATGATATATTTTTATCGTTAATTTGAACAGAGACCATCTGGGAAACTTTATCATAATGAAAGCGACAGTTTTCTTTTAGGTTTAAGGCTTTTAAAATGTTATCAATATTATCATAATTGGTTGCAGGTATATGATTTTTATAAATAACTGATGATATTGATTTATCCAAAGGTACTATCATTTTCTTAGTAATATACATTATATTTTCACCCTCTTGAACTGTAAACATACTACATGGGTATTGAAATTCTACAACTCCAACAGACCACTGTCCTTCTAATTTTATAGGTTTTGGAAGTTTTGTTGAAATATTTGTAGTGGTATTACTCGGAAAATATTCCATTGAACTATTACTGAGCAAAGTTAAATAAAAATCTTCCTTAATCATATTTTTTCTATATCTTTTAATGATACCCAAGTATTAAATTTGTTTGGATAACCTTTCCACTTCACTAGTACTTGCTTTCTATTTCCAAAATAACGAGTGTGGAGTATTTTATCTATTTTATGTGGGAGAGTGGGGTTGTATATTACTTTTTGTAATTCTTTTTCATAAAATGTACCTGTAATGGGTTCATTTTGAAGATCTTTTAACGTATAAACTACCCAAGGTGATCTTCTTATAACTGAAGTAATAACAAATATTTCATCACTCCAGTTGCTCTCGTATCCTTTTTGAAATATGTGTTTATGTTTTGTTATCCTAACATAATCACCTTCTTTAAACCTGTTTAGAATAGCCTTTTGCCCTTTATCTCTATCATATAAATTATTCCAAACAGTCATAATATTTTCTGAGTTAACATCTTTGGGACACATTTTTATACTTGAATGATAGCTATGATTATAACAATAAATCAAATCTTTTAAAATATCAACATATCTATATGTGTTATGATGTGTGAAATACCGCCACATTTTTGTCTTTAATGTTCTTTGAAAGCGTTCCACGATACTAGCTTTTATATCAGGATTGTTAGTGGTGTAATAGTTTATACCTTTACTTTTAAAATATTTTTGCACATCCTTAGAAACAAATTCAGTTCCCTTATCTGACTGAATGTGGTTAGGTAAGGATTTTGACTCATTAAATATACTTTCAAAGCATTCTTTTATAGTTATAGAGTTCTTTTTTTTTAAACATCTAGCAAATGCATATTTACTAAATACATCAATAACACACAGAATATATTTAAAACCATCATTATATTCAGAATGAGTGCGCATATCACTTAAATCCACCTGCCACAAGTCATTATAATTAGATAAAATGTACTTATTTCTAGGAAATCTATTTCTTACAGGTTTATGTAATGTGTAAGTTTCTTGTTCTTGCAACCAATTTTTCACTTGTTTTGCTGTCATTTTTCCCTTTAACGAGTTGATGAGTTTGTTAACACCTCCATATCCAGCAGGATGAGAAACATCATAGTAAATCTGATTTATTTCTAATAGGGGGTCCATTTTTCCCAGTCTATTTTTTTCTTGATTTTGTTAAAATGAGTCTTAGTAGGAGTAAAACTATTATCTGATTGCAATTTGTTAAGTGGAATTTCTTCTTTTATATCACCTAAGTAAAGTTTATTAATATATTCTAGTCTTTTTGGATTTCCAATATAAGTTAATGGTATTTTAATTTCTTTTAATGCTGATGCAAACTCTTGCCACCCAATTGGATCACTGTGTTTAAGTGGTCTTAGTGTATCATTCACCAGGTCTATAATGTTACTCCCTGGTATTTTCATATTATTGATACTAACAGTTCCATTGGTATCCCAATCTACCTTATTTTTATTTGAAAAAATTGATTCTATTAGTAATTCACCTCGTTTTATATACGTCTTAGGAATCAATTTCAAGAGTTGTTGCTTTGAATAAAATGGGGTTAAGTCAGTATCATTTATGGTTTTTGATTTTATGTTTGATACCTGCTCAGTGTCAAGGACTGTTTCCTTAATGACATCAGTATCTTTATAATTAGGCGAACTTTCTGTTTTGGTTATAATTGGTATTTGATATGGTCGTCGTTCTACTTCAGTAAAATGTAAATACCTTTGTAGTGTTTGTAAATACAAAAACCATTTTTCTCTATCTTCTACATTACTATTTAAAATATCTTTCATTTCACCATCTAAACGGGATAAAGTATTTAAAGCGCTTTGTGTTTCATTTTCCTTTTTAATTTTTTCTATCAAATTAGGTTCAATTAGAATCATTTTTTTAGCATGTTCCATTTTTGCTTTTATTTTCCTGCTAAGGTTTTAAAATTGAACTCACCAAGGCACTTAGAACAGATCCTAAAATAATAGGTAAAAAGGCACCACCCCTTTGAATAATTACGTTTTTTCTAAGTAGATTTCTTCCTTTACACACCAACTTTCTCAATATATTTTTATATTTTTTTAATTTGTTTTTATCATTTTCCTTGACGGGTATTTTACCCTGTAATACGTTGTAAATACACTCACAAATAAAATTTATTTCTTCTTTACTACAAGATTTAAGTAAAGCTTTTCTATGTCTTGGTTTCAATACATGCAACGATTTTAAAAGTTCTTGATGTGTAGTCACTCTTGAATGCATTATTTATGAATGATTGGAATTTCATTATGTTTGTTGTATTTAAATCCTTTTTTAGGTATATATACAATGCAGTTCTGGTCAGAAGGAAATATTCTCGTTTTAAATCGACACATATCAATTGTGTCCTGTTTTAAATCTATCATTAGGTAGCCATGAGGTTCACTAGTAGCATCTTTGTAGGCATCTTCCAAAAATTTAATGTTTTCAGGTGAGACTTGACGTGCTAAGTAACGAATTTGTGTTTTATCTCGTGGATTTTTAAAGTAGACTATATAACTAGAGTTTAAAGAAATATCTCTCTGTCCTTTACCTTGATGGAATATATTTTGTGTAATATAGAAAACACTAATGTTTCTATGATGACTACCCTTTGTGAATATGTCAACAACACGACCATCAGACTCTCGCATGAGGTCATCGATTATTATTAGTTGTGGTTGTTCTCCATCAAACATACTGAGGTCAGGAATACCTTGGTAATAATTAACATTGTTCAAGTTGTATAACGGTTGCATTTCATCATAACACCACATAATATTAGAAAAATGTTGATTGCAAATCTCATTAGCATGTTTCACAAAATTTTTAACAAAAACTGATTTACCACATCCACTAGGGCCAGCTACAATTACTGTAAAGGGATGATAAAAATGAATCATAATTATTTTTAATGTGTGTTCTCTTTGAAAATGTTCAATTTCATATGGAGGAAAGCAATAAAAACAAACACTTATATATTAAACACAATATAATTAATAATAAAAAAAAATTACAATCATTAGGTTACTTAATAATAGTTATTACCTTACATTTTTTAAACACACATAAACCAGATACAATTAATACTCTATATTATTATTATTTTAAAACTATAAGTTAATCTTAAAATGACCCCAAGCATATGTATCTGTTGAATTAGGTAAAATATATCTCTTGGTGTCATTACAGGATAGACAAGTTTTATTAATTTGTTGTGTAAAAATAGTATGTTTCACACTTCGAATCCTACACATTTGTGAAACATTTTCATTTTTATTAAATAGACACAACTTATAATTTTCCAAATTCATCTTTTTTGTCACACTTTTATTTACACCTTTAGCTTTAGCAATAACCTTACTTTCAATGTCCATTGCATACATTTTTGATCGAAGTCCTACAAACTCCCGAAATATTTTACCATTGTTCTCATCCTTAAAATATCCAAGTTTCTTTTTATTTAAAAGTGGGAAACCATAAACATTATCACTAGAATAGTCTGAAGTATCGAAAAAACATTCTAAGTCAGATTTTATATCATTATAAAAATTATCTGTAAATACATGGTAAACTAAGCTATCCGTATCAGTGTATAATAACTTGACACTATTATTGTATTTTCTTTTCATGTAATTATAATGAAAGTTATACATCAATGTTTTTGATATTTCTAATATACAAAATCCTAAAACAAATGGTTTATTGAAATATACCTTAGTCTTTTGTAATTGTACAGCAATTAAAGACTCGGAGAATATAGATAGACTATGAAACTCAGGGCGAGCAATAAAACTTTGTGCACCTTGAATTTTTCCATGGTTTTCCCAGTGGGTTAACAATTTCACATTAACACGTTTTTCAACATTTTCCATAGTTTTACCAAAGACTGCATTATTCATAAGTTTATAAAAATCTTTTTCAAAGTCACTTTTAGCTAAAGTTCTTAGTTGTGTATTTAAATCTATATATTTCTTCAACCAAGGACTTTGCTCAAACTGTAAAACTCTATGAACTCTAATTAATTTCATACCAAGTTGTAAACATTGCTTCAGATTTCTATAGTGAATAATATATTTAGTTTTGTTATATAAATTTGGTACTAATTTTTTATCTTTACTGTTACCGATTACAATGTTTTCAGGGCATAAAGGTAAGTCTGAATGAAGATCATGTAAATTTTCAGGGTATTCAAGATCAACTTCCAGTATGTATCCAATATCTGATGAATCTGATATATTGAAGTCTATGTTCGGGTTAACCCATTTAAAATCTCTTACAGGCAAATACTGAGACATTGCCCAACCATAGAGATTGTTTGCATCAAAATACATTAAGTAAGATTTTGGTAAGTTATCTTTGTAATCACCCATGTACTCGTTATTTGCCTTTCCATATCTGTTAGAACACTGTGAAATACCACCTCTTATACCAGACTTTACGAATGCTATTTTATCAAAGTCTTTTAATAATTCCAGTGTTATGTTAGTACATTTTAGCATTGCATCCCAGCTTAATCCTGGAAGGGTATAATATTGTACAGGGTCGAGTTCATATGTTTTAATACAAATTTCTCTAAAGTTTTCAAAAATATCAGTGAGTAACATTACATCAGTTCTTAAGTATAGATTGGAATAGTCCAACATATTTTTACATTTAAATTGGACCCAAACATTTTGAGCATGTTTATAATCATCATCTGAGACACTGGTATTACTTAAAGAGTTAAAGAAAGCGTCTTGATCTGGAAGAGTTGTAACTTTTAAGGATTCATAAGAATTAACAAATTCATAAGGAAAAACACCTTTCCTAATAAGTTTATTAAAATCATTTTCGTTTGGAAATTGTTTTCTTAATTCTATAAATTGATCTTTTTTTAGATTTTTAGCTAAACTATCTAAACTACTGGCCATGAATTTAAAGGAATCTAAAAACCGCAAATGTACTAAATGACCTCTTATATTAAGTTTTTTTGAGAATGAAATATATTTTTCCTTATTTTGCGGAATGATATCTATTTCTCCATCTTTAAAATTCAAAGCATGAACAATAAAATAAGCATCATAATTACTTAGATTATGAAATAGAATGGGAATGAAAAAGGGAACACGATACTTTGAACTACATAATTCGTGAGCAACACCTCTAAAATTACCAGTATTCCAATCATAGTCTACTGTGATGTCATCACCCAATAGCCCTTCACAAATATAACATAATTGCGATTGTCTAATAGATTCCTTCTCTTCGTTAGTTAATGGAAGTGGACATTTTTGAAAACAATTTATCCTATGTATATTGCTAATATCTTTGTAAATGCTTTCCATAAACATTTTTGCACAATTAGGCCCTGTGTATGTTCTGTATGTAGACAGCTTATCATCATACGAACATTTTATATAGTATCCATAACTATAAACTTCATGTTCATGTATTGTTTTTGTATATGACTTCGATGGATCAGGGTCACATGAGGTGACGGGTTTTAAAAGAGCTTCAAAGTCTGCATATATTACAAAAGGTAATTTTAATTTTCTTTGAAACTTATCAAAATAGATTTCATCATTATTTGTTTCCCGATTAAACCAATCTTTTTCCTTTTTTATGAATTCCTGGTAATTCAGTAACAATATGAGCACAGTCATGTTTTTTGGTGATTAATTAAATTAACTTTAGATTTAAAATATAGAAGGCAACCATCACAGATATGAATAGCATTATTTCGATTTGTTATTTGTTTACTAACCAAGCGTGATAAATTTTTTATAAAACAATAATGACCATTTGAACCATTGTTTAAAAATAATAAGTTAATGTGTAATTCTTTACGACATTTTGTAAAATATAATGGTCCAACGATGGTATTACATTTTTTTTCTTTGTTAAATTCTAATCCGAAAACATTGATACTAATGTTATTCTGTTTTTCTACCTTGGGTATATCCGATAATTTGATTGGGAACTGTATATTATTAAACTTTAGTCTATTTTGATTCCTCAAGTATGATGATACCCTTTCAGAACTTTTATTTACAGGATATAGTGCGGATAATAAAGCCCACTTAAAACATTGTTGATCGTTATTTTTTACATTTATGACTGCTTTTTTACGCTTAATATCTAAAGGTAATTCAATAAACGAAGACCCTCGTAAGGGATTGAACTTATTAACATTCATTTCTAAGAACTGAATTTTTTTTAAAGTCCATCCACTATCTTTTGCTTCGAAATCACTCATTTTATTTTTAATGTCTTCGCTTAAAGTTTCTAAATAATTTTCTAATTCGTCCCCTAAAGAAATAGTCCAATTTTTTGTTTGAAAATCGAAAGAATTTTTTAAATCTTTTGTTTCCTGTTCAAAATCTGCATGAATAATAAAATTAACTTTAACAATAGTTAACTCTTTTAAACATTCCTGAATAAGAAATAGTATCGACTCTTTAATTGATGCTATGAATACTTTAGGAGTTTGTATTTTAAGTGACTCATTAGCTTTAGGTGATACAATTCTATACGTTAAGACCCGAGACCCAAAAGCAACTGATATAACAGAGACATTATGTAAATTATGATTATGAATAAGACATTTTTCTTTGTGTTCCTTAGATCGTAAGTGCTGAGCATAGAACCTTTGGCTAACCTGTAATTCACATATTTGACACATAACGTTCTGTCTATGTGTTGTATTGGCAGATGATGACGTCGATGCTTGTTGTAAATCTTCAACACTAATATCAGCTTGTCTCTTCAAACCTCGACCGACTTGAATTGAAGATTTTCTGTAGATATAACATGCTTATGTTAATATAAGAACACAAATATGTAACATAAAATTTAAATAAGTATAGTTAGAATGTATACCTGAATGTTTCCTCAACTTCTTTACAGATGTTAAACAGTGAAGTGTCATAATACGGATTTTCCAGAGCATTATCTTCATAATTCTCACACGCTCTCATTAGTTCTTTTTCTTCTTCTTCAAAAACATTTTGAAAAAAAACACTTTCTAGTGACATGGTTGAAATAAACCAGTTTAGCTTTGCTTGTGAATGATGAATTAATAATAAATATAATGTTCGATTTTTCTCTTATATATACAAGTCGATAAGGTGATTACTATATTAGTTGATGGTTAATTAATAGTTGCTCGTTACTTATCAATTAGATACTCATAAAATTTTGTAAGGATGGTTCTTATAAATTAATTTAGCTATTAGAGATTACTTTTTAAAAAAGTATTTTTTACAGTTATTGGTTTCTGCTATTTGCTTCGTGATATCAAATATGATACCCTTCGTTTGCTCATATTTTTCATCTTTTGTATCCGTATAATATTTGATCCTCACTTCTGAGTGTTTCCAATGTTCATCTACTGGTACTTTTTTCAATTTTATGAGGTCATACACCTCAATTTTTATCAAATGTGTAGCATGAGCCCCATCATCATTATTAGTAGACAAGTATGTGACACCAGGGATACCATCTTTTGAAGATCTCGCCACTGTAGAGCTGAGTTTCTTTTTCTTCTGATTGGTCCCCTCAAAGAATGAGTCGATACTATTTCGACGAGACCGTTTGAGCTTTGTTGTTTCTAAGGCCTTCTCAGTTGATTGCTCATCATCCGATGTAGCGTAGTAGTAATGCTTTAACGTGTTTTCTTCCATTACGTTAAATGTTGAATTCTGTAATAAAATAAGCCTATGCTTTAAAAACATATTTGTATAATAATTTGAATCAAAAATTTGCCTAAAGTGAAAACCTAAACAAAATTGGTTTAAGTAATAGACATTCAAACAAACACATAGTTTTGAGGGTCTGTAATATATATAATAAATATAGATAAAGAATTATAAAGCAAAAAAACACATACCTCCATAGCTTTTTTTGAAGTAAATAGAACCAGCCTCAGTATCACACAGGATGAATTCAATCACTTGATGATAAATTGTAACTCGAATACTCTCGACTATCCTATATATATACGATTTATCTTACAAGTACAAATATAATTAAAAAGGTATTAGGAATGTCACCACAAACATCATTATCGCACTCACGACATTGTAATTAAATAAGAATAACTAATGAACGGAAAAATACGATAGACGAATTACGATAATGATATAAATACTTAACAAAACTACACAGAACCTACAGTGATGTCACGTGGTAGTTCTGGTCAAGCGTGAGTCGACGTATCCCAGACACAGGGGGTGGTTTTGAGAGTGGTCAAGCGCGAGTCGCCACACCCCAGACACAGGGGTGGTTTTGAGAGTGGTCAAGCGCGAGTCGTGCGGGGGCAGAAAAGTTAGGTTAGTTTAGGCGAGGGGTTGGGGTTGGAGGGTAGTGTGCCAGAACCAACGATGTATTGAGAGTGGTCAAGCGCGAGTCGTACAAAGCAGAAAAAAAGTTGGTGAGCTTTTTTTTAGGCCAGGGGTTGAGGTTGGGGGGAAGTGCGCCAGAACCAACGAATCCCCTCTACTTATAATAGATGACATTGAATCTAGATCGACAAGGAAAATTCTTTTATTCCATGGTGAACCGAAACAACCTGAAACCTGAAGTAAAAAACTAGTATCTATCATATGTAACAAATAAAAGTGTTCAATTTAACCGCTAGTAATAACGCAATTTGTTCAAGCGCTCTTAAGTTCATACTTTAACATGAAAACCTTTCTTCTTCACCGTTCATTATAGGACAAGTGTTGAGCCTCATTTCCACTTAAGCTTGCTCACTTTTGCGCAAAGATACATCTGACTTATTATATCGTCCCCGTAGAGCGAAATTAACTAAGTGACACATTTATTATATCGTCCCCGTAGAGCGAAATTAACTAAGAGACAATTTTATTATATCGTCCCCGTAGAGCGAAATTAACTAAGTGACACTTTTATTATATCGTCCCCGTAGAGCGAAATTAACTAAGAGACACTTTTATTATATCGTCCCCGTAGAGCGAAATTAACTAAGTGACACTTTTATTATATCGTCCCCGTAGAGCGAAATTAACTAAGTGACACTTTTAACGAAAATGAGTTTTGAATGTCACTTTGTTTACATTTTTTTCTTTATTTTTCTATCTTATCACCATGGCTCTAGCTCTTCGTATGACTGAGCTAGGTAATGTCAAAACTCACCAAATGCAACGATTATACCCTACACATGAAAGGAAAAAATGACTAAGTGAATTTAGTGATTATTATTTTTATGAAAGATGATATTTAAATTGCCTAAGCGTACTTAATTAGTTTTACTCCGAAACATTTGATTTAAATCGCTACTGGACTCGAAAAGAAAATTCACTAAATGATTGTGGTGACCCAAAAATCACCATTTCATTCAAGCAAATTTTAGGCAATATTTCATTAAAGGATAAGTTCCTTTTTTAAAGGATTAGCTAAAAATTCTAAATTATAACATTTCATGAAGCCGAAAACTAACTAACTAACTAAACTCTGAACACGGATAACTATAACGCACACTATGCGTTGGTTATAAACTTTTCTTTTTGGGACTCAAATATTTTAGACAAAAAGACTTAGCACATTTTTTTTTTAATTATTCTCAGTTCAGTTGCATTTTTCGATTCCCCTCTTTCTCAAACTTATCTTTGTAATAATAAGTAATAGTATTTAATAGGTTACTTTTTATAGGTTAGATTATATTAGGTACTTGCATGTGTGAAGTAACTATTTATGAGTCAGTATAAACTTTTGCTATGATTTTTTTTTATTTCACTTGTTACTTTTTGTTTACCTTTTGTTTTCGCGAAGTCTACAAAGCGCACTAAAGGGAACGAACAAAAGCAATTTTATTTTTAGAATTATTGTATAAGATATAAAAATGATAGTTGTTGTAATTTTTTTTATATACCACTAAGGTGGCAAACAAGCACACGGTCCGCCTGGTGGTAAGTGGTCACCGTAGCCTATGGACGCTTTCAACACGAGGGCTATAACCCTTCAAAAATCCAATAACTTCTTTCTTGAAGAACCCTAGACTGTAGTCCTTAGAGATTATGTAATGTGGATTGGTGACTATAGTAATTTTAAGTATACGTATTTATCTATATAAAAAGGCAACCATAATAAACATAAGTGAAAGTACTAAAAATTAGAAGTTAATTTTCAATTATATTAAAATAAGAAAATTATTTTCTAATTTTTTGAAATCTTAAATTGTAGTGAGGAAGCTAATAGAACAAAATTCTGTACCATCGCTCTTTACTAAAACTTTTAATAGCTGAGAAAATCTGAAGCCAAATAATTGTCTACAAGTTTCCTAGAGAGTAAGTAGTTCTCGTTAAATTTTATGTTAGTGTCGGTACACGTCCGATTATTGCAGCTCGTAGCGGGGTGCTACGAGGGTCTACGATAGAGACGTAGCGAGTTCTACGAGAACGATTGCAAACTATGTAATAAAACTTATCTTACAAAAGAAATACGAAACCTGACTCTGGCATAATAGAAAACCTCGACATTCGAAGTATTTTGCTAATTGTTTTGAATTCTAATTATATGGAATTAATTTATGAGATTTCAAATGAGTCTTAAGTACTTTGTATCTTAGTTCAACATATTTTTTACCCGACTACAAAAGTAGGGTAGCATTTTTCGTGTGTAAAAAACACTAACAGTATTTATGTGTATATATGTATTTAATTATGTCCAAATAACAATAAACATGGAAAATAAATCGTTTCTGGCATTAAATAAAAGATATTAAAAAGTATAAGTTTTTAAATTTACGCGTTCCATTACTAATTTAAAAATAATAAAACGGGATTAAACGCGTCATTTGGCAAAATATCTTTTTCCCGACGTTTCGGCTGGGTTACTTGCCAGCCTTGGTCACGGGTAGACTGGCGGTGCGCGGCGTCGTCGGCTTCGAGTGGAGGCGTCCTGTTGAACTACCCTCACCTTGTCTTTATAAACGTCGGCAAAAAAGTATTTTGCCAAATGACGCGTTTAATCCCGTTTTATTATTTTTAAATATAAGTAAGTACGTTTCAAATTTATATTTATACCACTAAGGTGGCAATCAAGCATACAGCCCGCCTGATATTATGCGTTCACCGTAGCTTGTAGACGCTTGCAACACCATGGGCATATATAACCCTTTAAAAATCTAATCACTTTTTATTGTTGAAGTACCCAATACTGTAGATCCTAAAAAACCCCGACAGGGAGCTCATTCCACAACCGAAGCATTCGCGAAAGACAGTCCCTCTGAAACTGCATTGTGCACGACTATTTAGGTTCTGAGCCTTAGGGGACCCTTAGCATCTAATTCTATCTTCACTGCCGAGTCCAAACCTTTAAGCCGTAATGAACTTAAAATTTAAAAAGTAAGTAATGCGTTACGTACGGCAATTCATCGGCTCAGGTATTAATATTAAAAGTCAAAGTTTTATGGGAAAATAAAAAAGGAAAAATTCACAGACGGAACCGCTGGTATTATATAGCAAGCTATTCGTGAAATTGATGTTGGCAGCCCGAGCAGTTCCTATATATTAACTATTCCCTAGTACCTATTCAAGATTTAATTCACTTTATAAAATAGTACATTCGAAAGTATAGCTTAGTACTTTGTAATAAAGAACAAAATACTTTGCTACTGCATTGGTTAGCTGTAATCACTGATCTCACAATAATAGGCCTATTGGGTCCTAGGTTACACGACGTAATTGGATTTACTAATGACAGCGATGTGAAAAATCAAGTTCAGAGTAGACAGTATTTTATTTCAGGTTTCTTTACAGTAAAGTTAAGATACTGTTTTACATAAAAACGGTAGAACCCTTATAGGATCACTCGTGTGTTTGTCTGTTCGATAAAGTTCAAATTTGGTACACTTTAATCTATGGGTATATGAAATATGGGTTTTTGTGACCCAAACACAGACGTGTAATGTAAATAAATGAATTTTGAATATGGGGTTCACTTTTAAGGGGTAATATAGATTTTTTTTAAATTTGCAAGCCGTACCGCATCATACATCAAACGAAGGGCTTGTGAGAATCCCAAACATATATTTTTTTCAGGATGAATATTTTTAAGTTATTTAGGATATAGATGAAAATTGACCATTCTCCCTTTCATCTTCAAAACCAGTAGTTTCTAGTAGAAGCCCCGCATTTTGAAAAAAATCAGAAAATCATAATATTACATATTACACGGTGGATGTCTTGATTCCAGATCTCAAAACGTAAGGAAAACACAAATTCAGCAATTTCGATTTTTGGACCCTTTTAAAACCCATCTCGAATAGAAATTAAAAACATTGCCACTGTAGACCTAGATATTTATTTCAACAGCATCATGATGTTGAGTTACTAAAAATTAAAAATAGGGTCAAACTTTACTTGTATGAAGCACGCTACAAGGCGCCGCACCGCCGGATATCGTATTTTTTTATTTTAAAAGTTTCTGAAACATGTTCCCCATGAGTATTATTATTGCTTCCCTGTGTTTATTACATGTTCCCTGTGAGTATTATTATTGCTTCCCTGTGTTTATTACATGTTCCCTGTGAGTATTATTATTGCTTTCCTGTGTTTATTACATGTTCCCTGTGAGTGTTATTATTGCTTCCCTGTGTTTATTACATGTTCCCTGTGAGTATTATTATTGCTTCCCTGTGTTTATTACATGTTCCCTGTGAGTATTATTATTGCTTCCCTGTGTATATTAGAAAAACGAAACAGATGGGACTTTTTTTAAAATTCTGTCCAATTTTTCTTTTAAATTAGTTTATTTCCTATCTTTTGTATTTGTCTGTTATTAGTAGTATGTACCACTTTTTCTATCTAGAACAAGTAAAATAGACTGTTTTGGGATATTAGGGTGATATACCTCTGGTAATAAACAAAAAAAAATAAAAGACCTGGGACAGAATACTATACCCCCATTGCCAGTTTCTGACGAACTATAAGAAATAAGTCAGGGTTGGATAGCACTATTCAAAATAGTATCTACCTAACTGAGTTTCTTATATATTATTTATGTATTTATATTTATTTCTACTAGAGCCAGTAGTAGAACATTTTCATTTAATAACTCTAAATCTTCATTGCTTTCAACCATACAAAATCTTTCAATAACTTCGTAGTCTATAATGCCGTAAGTATACACCCTTTTATTTCTATTACACAACCGCAAAACAATCTAAATCCTTGGAATGAATGTTTATTGCAAGTCTACGGACACCTGTGACTCGTTTTCCTCAGCTATGCACTTCTATTTCATTAGTCAAACCTTTTATTTATTTGAAACAATTGTTGCCAAAGATATGCGGCATGGTAGTTATCATTCTATAAATTAACCTTTTTGTTTTACGAAATTAGGAACACATTTTTGAAATTAATTTTCATTCTCGATATTGTACATATTGTTGTTAAATTTATTGTAAACACTAATATTTATCTTTTGGTAACTACAAATTATATTGATTTTTTGTGACACACACAATAGATAATAATAGACCTACCTATTATTATATAATAAATAGCATATTTAGTTATAGTCATAAGTAATTGGTTTTTAATTAAATGCTAAATAGTTTTAACATGAGGTTCCATTACGTACTTTTTTTTGATATACTTTTTTTCTTGTTTCCCTTATTGATTATAGTAAGGCAAAGGTATTATGTCATTAAGCCAAGACTATTAAATATTTTTACTTTTTTTTAAATCTTATTAAATCGAGGTCGATTAAGCACTTGACTTAGCTTAAAGACTGCTGTAATCCGAGAACAGCTTAACAAGTCTTTTAACTGTGCCACTAATCGGACACCTATCCACTTACCTACTGATCACACCCAACGTTGCTTAACTTCGGAAATCGATTCCAAATAAATGTAACTGGGCCATAGGCTCCTATATTAATAACTATACATGGTATACATGTGAGTGACATACTCTATACATAAATAAATAAAAAAACGTGCAATCGCAATGCTGCAACCATAAACATACGTTATGCATCGCTACCACAGCGCTACACTCACATGTGTGTATGTGCAAATCGTTCCAAAGACTTGGTTATTTATGTGAAACCGTACGTTACTTTTACCCGTTCGTAGGTTTACTTTGTTTATCATCTGAGCTTCTTTGGAAGTTACTCTATTATATATTATACTAGATTTTGCCAGCGGCTCTGCCACGTGTTTCGCCTTAACACGAGGCATCTTCAGGAGACGTAAGTTGTTTGTGAAGGTGTAGCTTCACCAAATTACGTAAAACAGCTGTTGTTGCCCTTATATAAACAAACCCTACACTCCCCCCAACCGGCCTAATCACCTTGATCTGTTGTTGTAATTATTTGAAAAAATACATAACAACGGGGAATTGGAAACATTTAGTGTTCGTTAATTATTATACCTCTATCCCTGTGCCGAACTATCTCCATCTGCTCTAAAACGCAAAGTTGGAAACTTTTTTGACATATTTTTAAAATATCGAAAGTGTGGTTTGGTAGTGAATGTCGTTCATTCAAAAGAATCGCAAAGTTTAATCGGCCTGGGTGATAATTATTGTACGCTGAAATGTGTTCTTTGTGTCTTGTATAAACATGAATGCTACTGAATTGCTTTTAATGGATTTACAAGGTAATAACATTTTATCATAATAATAAAATGCCGCAAAGTATGGCCTGATTCTATGGCCTTTGCCAATGGAATATCAACATATATAGACAAAATATATGCGGGAACTACCGATTTTTCTTTATCGTTATCTTCATTTTGTTTTATTGCGATTCGATATATTTAAGTTTTATAAATTATTTATTTAGATAATAATTATAGGCATATAAGCTTAGAAGATTAGTAATGTATTTAGTTTTATTGTCGTACTAGTTCGTAAAAACTGAAAAAGGTTTGTAAAGAATATTTTATGTACTGTGGCTCTAGCTCCAACTGACTAAAAAGTTTTTCTGGCACTTATTAAACGAGTTTGGTATTGTTTATGTTTCAAAACTCATATGTAGATTAATAATACTAGCCTTATTATTCAATTTGTTTATTTAAGTTTTCTAGTTTTTGCTTTTTAGTTTTTAATTTGATTTTGGTTTTTTTTAGATTAAAAGATCTATAAATCTGTTTTGGCTGACAATGTCATAAGTACTGTTCATAATCTGCTACTTTATAAAACTATTACACTGACTGAATGACAGACAACGCACAGCCTCGAAGTAAAAAAAAAACAGAGTTGCACTCCGGGAGTGCCGGCAGAAGTGAAAACCTTTACACACGATTCGCGCTTAACACTCAAATATGTCACAAGACATGTCTTTGACATTGTCAAGAAATAATAATGTTTGTTTATTTACTTTTTTGACGTAGTATATTTGACATCGCAATCTGTCATAGAATTAAAATTCCATATCCAACCTCCCTGTACAACTCATAATCGCGAATACTAAAAATAAAAATTATAATAGGCGTGGCATTACGGTTTCCGTCTTACGAATTTCCACGATTAGGACACGTGACCTGACGCGAGTTTATCATTTTTTACCCATACCAAAAAAAGTGCACAACGCCGCTAAAGAAGTTTTCACTTCAAAAATGAAGTTAGTAATAGATATGGCTAGTTTAATCATAATAAAGTTAAACAACGTGTAAACTAAAGTTATGCTCTATATATAAACATGGGCTATTATAGATCATCTAGCTTTAATCTATGATAGCTATTATCCGAGACAAGATTCGTGTTAACCTCGGAAACGAACTGACAAAACAAAATTAAATTCTGTTGTTTCGCCTGTTAACGTACCTGTATTCTTACTCTTAAGAAATCACGATATGTTTTTCTTTATTATTGAGGGGTAACATATATGCTGATTTTACTAACCCCCTTTTTCAACCTCCCGTTGTCAAATAAAAAAAAATATAAAACCGATTAAAGCAGCAAATAGGCTAAATATTTTTTCGTCATCATAAGCTTCACAATGTATGTTTGTGTTCTACGAAGTTATTTATAATACGCCAGAGACATAATTATAATAACTTTGATTCAGCGTCTGTCACGTGTACCTAAAGTGCATGCAAAACATCGAAGTTGTAGGTATTATGATTTCCTAAAAATAACGATATTATTGTATGAGTATCGATTTCCGTAATGCCAAAATTGACAAAAAAAATAAAATGTTTTAATTTAACTCCTACTTATTAAAAAAACCTGTGAATGAAAAGGCCTACTATCTTAATTTGCACAATCCAATAAATTATAATGTAACATCCAAGTCAGGTAAATTAAAAAAAAACGAGTATTTTTTATGCGCGCGAATTAATTTTATTGTATTGTGCTCATTTAAGTTTTCTTGGTAGTTTGTGTATGTTTGGTAAGTTTTTTAACGGTTTCCATAATAACGTATTTGTGGGTTTACCTGAAGGTATTTTTTGCTTCTTGGCACCACGTCATTTTTGCATAAAAACGTTTTTAATGAAAGATAAAGATGCATCCCCTAATACCCAAATCGAATGCAGAAATCGGCAGCAGAATTGTTTTTTGTATGGATTTTTCGGAAAATTTTGCTTGGTAAACTACACTACAGACACTAAACTAATAACCTAAAGTAAACAACTTTCTGAATTAAGTCAATCTTTTATTTACCATTAAAAATATATCATTTTATATTTTATATATCGAAAAAAAAACCGTTTACGTAGAAATCCCACGCCCATAACCCAATTTAGTGTGGATGAAGTCGCTGAAAAAAGCTAGTACAAAATAATGATCATATATTTATTTTGTTATAGCGCTGGAGTAATGAAACACTTTTCAGTTATATGGAGAATCTTATAATGTTACAATTACTTATTTCCAAAATTCTGCTCCGAATGACAGTTTGGAGTTGGTTTCATGCAAGTGAAGTATATTATAAACATAGAAACCAACTTCAAACTGTAATTCAGATCAGATTTGGTATTATTTTTACCTTTTTAGTGAATCTTTTTTATGGTAGTTGTTTTTTTTTGTTGTAAAATTAATATATTATATAATATTTACTTTTGAATTGCTTTTGTCAACATAAAAGACGTTTTTCCAGTTCCAAATTAACACCAATTATTTTTTCGAACTTTGATTTCAGTACATTAAAATGAAACCACCTCGGAACCCTTTTAAATGAAAAAAGAATTTTGCTAATCTGTCTATATATGACGAAGTTATGCTTGAACATACATAACATATATATGAAGAACCTTTTTTGAAGTCGGTTTCAGAAAAATTTGTAAAAATTAAATAAAATTATTGTAATTCACAAAACCTTATGCACAAACCATAAACTCAAAATTAACAGTATAACCAATAACGTACTTACTGACACAAGACTAATGATCTGCTATGATATTCAGTCATCAGCCAGCTTCATTAAGGTCCTTAATGTAATTTATCAAGCATTTGTTCTTGTAATTAATTTACGATGTTAAAATGTTGTTTGTCACGATGTATCTTAGCTACCTGAGTGTAAACGGGGACCTTTACTAGTTATAACGTTATAATTTAAGAAGCCTATAGCAGCTATGTAGCGCTGCAATTGCTTTTTTATTTGCTTTTTATGCAAAGCGTATTTTAATGTGTTACACAAAAGTTATACCACTAGCCATAAGCTATTTTAAAAACGTTTAGTTAGTTTTAGTTTTCAAATGTCAATTCAAACTCACGGATAAGTATTTCAGAAATAATAGTAAATATGTTTGAATAAGCTTAAGACTAGTTAAACAATTTGTGTGTAGGGAGACAAGACCAAAACGTTTTTAATTTCGCGCTTTTAGTATTAGTGTTGAAGTGTACGTGCAAGAAGTTAGCGCTAGCGTCGTCCAATCACAGGCAGCCTTTGCGGACGCAGGGATCACTTGGTTGCAAGGTAATTTGGTATCAAATATTTTTGCTGTTTTTGATAAAATTATTAGGGAATTTTGTTTGCTGAGTAGTCGATTTTGGTTTGTTGGATGTTATTACTAATTTAGTAGAATTATTTTGTTGTATTTCAAGCTCCTTATCAGTCAGCCAAAACAAAGTTAAAAGTTTTTTTGTTTCGTGGTTAGGAATGTGCGAAACAAAAATGTGCATTAGGGCAAATCGGGTATGGGTAAAACGGGTACCCCTAAATGGGTAGATTTTCCAAACATAACATTGTTGTTTAGATATTTTGTGGATGGTTAATAAGTATAAACGCAAAAGTACAAAGCATCATTGGACGAGAAAACAATGGAGCTTGCAATGGACGAAACTATAAAAATATCTGTCAATGCGGTTGCCGAAATTTATTAATATATATTCAGATAGATTCAAGGATTGTAATAACTAATAAACCAAACATGTATTTTCAGTTCTTATCAGATGTTTAGGTTGATTGATCCTATTGATTTTTACTAATACCCGCTTTGCGCAGAAGCCTTACCCGCTTTCGGCACCCCCAGGGCAAAACGGGTTATTATAGTGTTTTAGTTTTTTGGTATTTTTCGTTTATAATGAAGATATTTTTATGAGTTTAAGACGGATTTGATAAAGCTCTATAAGTATGAAACTAGGAGTATGATAATTAAAATAAAAGTTCAAATATATTAGGAACCTGTAATTTTTTTATCTATCATTAGATTATCCGTTTTGGGCTTGTCTCCCTAATATTATTTGCTTAAATAAATTTTCAAGCCTGTTAAAGTAACTCGTAAAGCACTTTTTAAAATAAAAGTATACGTAATCATGTTTTGCGCTCCAATATATATGTCCCTCGCAGCCCAGTTGGTAGTGTGGCCGGCTGCTGTGCAGAGGGTGTAGGTTCGTAGGTTCTATTCCCGTACTGGACAAACATTTATGTGATAAACATTTGTGTTTGTCTTGAGTCTGGGTATTTATATATAATATGTATGTATTTACAAAAAAAAAGTAAAATATGCATCTGTATCCGTTGTTTGTTATCCATTACACAAGCTTTGCTTACTTTGGGGCCAGACAGCGCTGTGAGCAATGTCCAAAAATATTTATCTATTTATTTTATTTATATACCTACTCTATTTTATTGTGTGTTTCTGTCATGAAAATAAGGTCAGTACCTAGTTTAAGAAAAATACATTCTTATAAAGAGATTCCTTAAAAAGGGTAAAGAAACACCAGTTTAGATATTGTAAACTGTATTTGTTTCATACCAAATTCACAGAAATCCAGACATTCCGGCTGCGGTCCGACCTCAGGCCAATCTGTGTTTCGCTTCGTCATTTCAGCTATGTTGGGAATTCTGCGGTATTTCGATAATACAGTCCAACTCTATCTTATTTTCGTTCTCGTAGGTATTTAATATCGACATACTTGTGAGTTTATCAAAAGGTAAGTATTACGCGTTCTAGGCATTGTTTTGGTGATATTCTATCTTTAAAATTTTGTTAAAGTCTTAGAAACGATTGAATAATGGCAGATTAGATAAAGTTATAATGGCAGGACACTTAATAAAACACTGACATACGATTTTAGTTCTTTATTGAATTTTCCGACAGTAACAATGTACCAAACCTAATCTTATTACTTCTCCAATCATTGTAAAAGTGCGATAATTGCCGCCGTATGCTTGTCTGTCAACTTTGTAACATAAATAAAAGACCCGTGCCATTTTTTATATCTCTAATAGTCTATTTAGCCTTCAGAAACCGAAAAAATAATAATTACCCACAAATAGATTTATAACTTCCAAGTGAAGCTCCAGTTGCTAAAGTTTTACTTGGAAGTTGAGCTTACGCTAGTTGAAACGTAAGGAAAAATACGCTGGAAATTTCTCACGGTCCAACTATACTGAGTTGTACTGTAATCTGTAGACTGGATGTAATCTGGAGTTTTAGATTGATATATCATTCTTCAATGCCTTATATACGAAGATTCTTCTATCATTCTTACAACAAAGTAGAATTATCTAATTCTTCACGACATGTTCACGTTGAGACGTCTCACGTCAGCTGATAATGGGAGGAAGGTTCGAGTGGAGTGAAGCTGCCTGGGTGAGTGACGTTTATAAAGATAGCCAGCGACGCTGCCTTACGTCGACAGCCAGTAGGTACCTACAAACTAGTTGTTTTATTACTTATACACATTCTTGTTACATATTTACATTTACGGTCGGTCAAGTACGGTTCATACTCGAACAAAAAAGGATTCATGGAAGAGGGACTTTAAGATATTAAAAGAACTTTGAAATTTAATATTGGTTGCTAAAATTTAACGTTTGCTACCATTCTAAAAGTACCATGTTCCATACATGTTTGCCAATTGTACTTTACAATAGTTTGATGTCTTAAATGTGCAGGACAAATTTATCAGAATGGATGAGAGCAAAGTACTTTCGAAATGGTCACCAAAAGACCTTAAGCTTTGATAGTTGGACAGCATTGAACATTATTTAAAAGGAAAGTATACCAAAATTGCAAAGTTTAAATACATGATTTGATTTCTATTACAACCAACTTTAATTTTCGGTCAAATGCGTAGCACAGAGGGGATGCAATAACCTACTGCTTATGAATAATTCTGCCATTCGGACGACTTAAATTCTTCATTTGTTCGTTCCGTAACGCTAAATAAGAACGAACGTACCAAAAGAAGTCTGACAAGGACTTGGCCGGTTTTTTATAGTCTATATTCTTTCTTCTGTCAATAAGTCGTGTACTACAATATTAAAAACTTGATATCATTACATGTTTCATCTGCCATGTTTGTTACAGAATGTTAACTTTATATATATAATTCTACTGTACGTGTGTATGTCCCTGTACTTCTAAACGGCTGGGCCGATTTGAATGATTTTTTTTGTATGCGTTTGTGTGGCGCCCTGGATGGTTTACATTCACAAATTAGCCCGGCAGATGGCGCTGCAGTCGGTATCATGCAGTACAACGTCTGCCCGGTCAGCTAGTTTTCTATAAAAGTTTAATTCGGTGTTAGTTACTCTTAGTACCAACATTTCTAATGGGAAATTAATTTGTTGACGATTGTATATTTAATTCTTTATAACTTTTGAATTCCCCTTCTCATAATCATAAAATAATATTATATTATTTTTTTATTTTATTTATTTTATATTACATTAATGTGATTTAATGTACTGATGACAATTATACGAAATCTTATGACTAGGTTTTAATTCACACTACTTTAATTCATTTGTTGTCTGCCATTTTAGGGTACTGTTAAAGAAACAAAACCCATAGCACAAATGATATCGATAAAACCATTAAATAATTGAAATGTTTTCAACAACAACTTATATGACCTTATCAAAACTATAAGTTATTCAAGCATTATTATTCCGAATATTCGTCTTTTAAACATTGTATAAAAATCGTGTAAGCATGGTCAAAAGTTCTTTTACGAAACGTGCATATGACAATATGTAACTTTATTTGATTATCATGCCAAAATTGATCTATAGTCTTATCTAATAAATAATTGTGACCTGTATACGTTGATCTTATAAGAGTCGTTTAGCTGTCAAAAAGTCTTAAAGTGGTCGTAACTATGATCATGAACACCATGATCATATATTTTGATTTAAATGACTAAGAGTTGCATAAAAAGGTTCCTTAAAGGTCACCGCTTAGACTGTTATAACATGATTATATAATTTGATCGTCTAAACGTTTTATCCCAACCAGCAAAAGGGTCCTGTAAAAAATATTATATATCTAAATGGCTTTGCTAAGGTTGTATAGCAGTGTTCGTGGTGATAGCTTGTTGTATAAAATCGTTTAATATGATAATTTGGCTCTATAAACTTATAAAGCAAAAATAATTTATAAGAGGGTGATGTAAACATTAACATCGCCATTTTATACAACCGTTTTTAGCAAACACTATAAAGGACATCAATCACAACTGTTTTAAAGATATTAAGCACTTTAAAAGTTTTATAAATGTCTTTTATAAAACAAATCTACTCTTTATAAGTAACAAAAACACAAGTATAGCACACACAAGTGCACTGGGCACTATATTGGTGCCGAAGATGCCGAATTATTGGTGTAGCCGTACTATAACACGTTTTAAGTTTCTTATATAGTGCCTTAACTCTGGACCTATGCCAGTCACTAGAGAATAATGTTATATTACCAAAATATTATATAAATGTGTTTGATCTTTCCCTTTGTACCGAATCTGAACATGTGTGTCAACAATACACCTAGTACAGTACTTTGAATTAAGGCGGTCGGTGTGAGTCTTTTTTAGGATGACCATTTTTCTTTGTTTTGCGAAAAACTTAAATTTTATGTCTTTCCCAACATAATATTTGTTATTATCTAAACCAAATAATACACTGGATTTATGGAACCCTATTTTTTACTATAATGGAGGTGACCTATTTTGTGGCCGGTAATGGTGTCACTGATTTGTTTAATTTTAAAAACATATATTTTACTTAATTATAGTCAATAATTCAGGGGGCGCATTTAAAATTCTCTACGAACCTAACCTTAGTATATCGATAAAATTTCCTCCCCATATCATTCTACAGGCGGAAGCCCATAACGCACCGTATTCCCATGCACGATATAAATATAATTAATAGGTACTCATCGTAGTAATTAACGTGTCTCACGTTTTTTTCTTATAATTTCAGCTACTTTAAAACAATTAAGAATTATTGGAAGAGTGAATGAATGAAGAATGATAGATATGGCGATGTACAGGAATCTCGATAACCGCTTCAGTACAGAACTGGACTATAATAGTGTCGAGGTGACTACTACATCACCATAGTAGTGATCTAAAGGAACTATGATCACTACTATAGTAATAAAAGGTATTACAATAGCATTTAGGTCACTTCTAAATCGCCATAAGGCGCCGCTACAGAAATACTATACAATAACATGTTGATGTAAAAGCGCCACTTCGGGGTGTTGTAAATGTTTTCTGCTCTTCTATAAGACTATTTACTTACACCGATTTGCTCTCGCCATAAGGTTCTTAGAACCGCTATAGTACCAGGTTTTCCTGCTTGGGATGGACTGAATTAAATGACTAAAGTATTATACAACCTCTATTTAACCAAATGTTATTTAGTCTCTATATTATAGGACAATTTTGCTAGTTGGGATTTTATGTGAACAAATACAATACCGATATTTTAACGCATAATATTTGGTTCAAATTTAAGATGAGAAAACTGTGTAATTTCTACCTTCTCACTTATCGTGTGCTTACGGGACTTACAAACATTTGCAAATAATGTTCCAAGTTTTGTGCTCGTAACTTCATGTTTTTAAAACTTTTCTTCAAGTTGTTCAAATTAAAAAATACTTGATATAAATATCATGATTATTATATAAAAATGTATATAAAAAATGACATTCAAACCTTACAGCAATGGTATAATTTTTATGTTAACAAAGCTAATTACATAACTTATATCCATAATAATATTTTTATACATGTATTGCATTTGATAGTTAACACTTCTCTGCTTACATCTTTTCGCCATGCCATTAGGGTTGCTCCGTATACGAATTAAACTAAGATCTGGAGCATTTACTGTACTTAAAAGACATAACGTAATGGCAAGTAGCATTATATCACGGTTTGTTGTGGCCTACTGTTTTTGTCGTAACAAAATATAAGTTATTAGAGAATATCTGCCGGTAATATTTACTTTCTTAGCACCACCGGATTTGATTCTGATCGCCGTCTTTACCTGCAAATATTGTATAATATAATATATTACATTGAATTATATATCCTGACCAGCCTCAACAACCTCAGTATCTATCCTAACCGTGGCCAAGGACGATTTCGGCCATAGCCCATCACGAAGGCCTAGGGCTGGTTGTAGACTTCACATACGTCTTTTAGTTTTCCTGCACCAAAAAGGAAAGGTGTACAAAGATTGTGAGAAATTGAGAAAAATACTCATTAGTATGTAGCGGATTATGTCGTACCGCTACGAAAGGCTGACGTCACGCGTCCTACATCTCACTGTCGAAGTTTCAGTTGCAGTTCAGCATATATAGAAACCGAAGCGCAAGTTAAGGCTCCTCCAGAGTCTCGCCCCAAAAATCCCAGTGCAGCAGTCATAAAAAAAAAGTTAAGTAGACCACGGCGGTCCCCAGGCATATCATCCTGCCTGTCAGGAGATCTCCGCTTTGCCGCCGCTCCACAAGTACATGCCGGGCTCGAACCTCGGCCAGTCGAAACTTGAGGCAGACACCGAAATCATTAGGCCGCCACCGACCATTTAAGTATACAATCGTTCGGTTTGAAAAATTTCAACTCCTTTGCAAAAACTTATTTTCCACCCTTGTATTACACGGTTACTTTCCTTATCTTGACTAAAACCATCAGAAATGTAATGTATGTTATAAACACCTCATTTACAAGAATCAAGATACAAGTGAATTGCATTACCGGTACGTCAAGAGACGGCCTCACACTTAATGTCGTGAACGTGAAATGGGCGCGAATGGAATGTTTTACGAGAGCATACAAGTAAATATTCAATATTTTATTCATTTTGGCAGCTTCGTACAGTAATAACGTAAAATTTAATGTACCCTTTAAGTATCTCAGTGTTTATTTCATATTTTTGATCAAAGCATCTGTAGATTATAGTAAGAGGCTAAGTAGGTGAATTGGATGGAAAAACTAGTAGAAATAAATTATTCTATATTTATTACAATAAATAATAAATTATCTAAATAATTAGAAATAGCTCAAAATCCAGTGGACTGTATATGGGAAGGGATTTTTAAGGGATAAGCGCAACTATTCAAAATAAAACTGTTTTGCAGTAAGAAGCACGCGGTGAATCTTCTTCCATACACATTGGTCAATTGTTCTTATTTTCCTTTTCTGGGTCCTCAAGTACAGCGCTTTTACTATCACAGTCGACTAGTTATTCACAGCCAATGTATGTACACTTCAATGTAAAAGCTTAACAATTTTATTTTAATTAAAAACACAAAAATACAGCGGGCGACAACGACTTAATGAGGTTGCGAAGTTATTTTTTTTTTGTCGGCGGTGCTAACCTCTATCTTCAATATTCGGGTGCGATTTACGCGACATATAAAGGAAAAGTGCGAGCAAGGAGAGGAAGATAAAAACTATTGCGAACATTATTTAAACAGGCATCAACAGTAATTATAGAACGAGGTAATGCAGATAGCGTTTTTGCCACCACATCTTTTGGCTCAGGCTCAGGCCTCTTCGATCATAATTTATATAATTTTGTAGAAAGTATTGGTTTGATTTTAAAGTTTTTTTTTTTATTTTCTTTTTTATCCTCCCAGCATTTCGGGAACGATGCTGAATATATGAGATTTTATATAGTTTTGATTGATTGAAGGTACTTTATTATTTAAGAAATTTGTGTATAAACTTATATTATAAGTAGATACTTCTGACTACACACATATGTCTAAACAACCTAAATAAGATGCAAGCTCATGCAATCCCGCGGGAGTAATATGCGGGATTACTCAATCCCGCGCGGGATCACGCGGGATCCCGCATCTTTGAAATTATTTTATAAAATGAAATTGAAACTACAGATTTTTGTGTAAAAATCAACTTTTATTAATCATTTCTTACATTAAGCAACAGAAATTGTTTCTTTTCTATCAATGAAGTATAAGTTATACGAAATCTGTTTTCTTAGATTCATCTTTAAATGTTTGGCATAGTTAATTAGTTTTGTTTAAATTTACCCTTAAGAACACAGTTATAACAGTTTTATATTTATATTTCAGTCTTATTCATATAATAACTAATAATCAAATCATGACTTTCTCTTAGAAGCTATTACTATTATATCAACCTATTATGATAATTTATAAAAATACGCTCTTAAGAGAGTACGATTCGGAGCGCCTCTCAGCGTGCATTACACAAACGAATTTTTCACTTATTTTGACACGTGCTCATAAAACACCACGAAATTTTGAAGACATGTTTCAGTAATAAATAGCTAGGTCTGCAGTATGTCAGTTTTCTGTTAACTTTTTAAGTTCAAAAGTAATACAGGATTTTAATTTTTTATTCAAATGATTTAAAAAAAGATAACTAGTTAATAAAAAAAATTACAAAATTTTGGAAACCACAGACATATATATTCGGCTTAGGATTATGACTAAGAAATTTCACAGTGATTGATCGGTTAATGTCAAAAACAAATGAGAAATTCTTTTGTATGAAGCCCGCTGCGAGGCGCCCCGAATCGTATTCTCTTAAGTATCAAATGGTATTTATTGTATCGCTTTATTAAACGCCAGACGGTAAATACGAAAACAAAAAAACTCGTCACCTACAGAAAAAGGGTGCACAAGCGCAGCGCAGTGCCATTTAACTGAAACGTCGCACTCGTGCTACTCACGATTTACGCGAGTTTGAGTGCCAAATTTTCCATTTGCGGGATCCGCGGATCCGCGTTTTGAAGGTGCGGGATCCAGCAGGTTAATAAAAACAGCGGGATCCCGTTTTGCTGGATTGCAATCCCTAGTTGAAAACAGTCGTCTGCATAATACACGATCGGCTAAATTTCGCAACACGCAACCTCGTCTGTAATGAGCACCCTAGCTCACTAGTATCATAATGTACTGTAATATGAAGTTTATAGAGTAGTTGAATTGTTGTATAATATTAACGTGCTCACTTGATAGACATCTTTTGAAATGTTTACAGAACATACGCTATTACGTTGAATATCCAATTAAATAACAAAAATACAAAGATGTATAAATTATATATATAATCTGATACATAGATTTTTAAGGGGGTCTCTATTAAGGTGTTTTTTCAATGTTTATTGAATATATATATGTATATTAAGCAAACAAGTTACTTGTCATATTGCGATTCTTTTTCCGAATTTCAAAAAATTAAATAAAAACTAGACGGCGCTAGTAAAAAGAGTTCCTAACTAGCAGAAGTTGGTCACCGTTTGCGTTCCTAAATTGTGTGTTGTAACGGAACCCTTAGTGTGTAAGTACATCTCCCACTGGCAGGTTTTATTAAACTTTTTTATTTACTGGTCTCCTCTTTAAGCAAAAATTTAAATAGTTATAGCCGAAGTCAAGATTATTAATAAAATGTAGATAAGGTTGTAGATTTTTCATTATAATAATGTCTCTATTAGCTAATGAATAAATAATCATTGCAAATATTATTAGCTAGCATTAGAACTTTTAAATTTAAAAAAGGTACCTATATTTTTTTTGCCACATATCAACACGACATTTTTGCTTTATATAATTTAGCCTCATCTTGTAGACATAGACATTTCTTTATTTGACACACATATACAACACAAGCAACAAAATGTTACACATAGATTACACAAGCAGTTAAATAATATTAAAAAAAAACAAAAACAATAACATTAAGAAAATACAAAGAAAGAACAAACTAATTCTAAGACTATTTACTAAATTATTATAAAAATTGTCTTATTTAGTCTCATTTTGTAGCCTAATAGGTTTATTTAGCCTTATTTTGTATCCTCAGAGTCTTTTTTGGCCTCATCTTAAATCCATAGAGTTAGCGCTACAAAGCTCATGAATAGAAATAGCGATGTCAAAACACCAGATAATTGCGGTGTCAGCTGACACGTCTACTTGTTATTCCGTTCGCTCGGTCGGTACCTGAGTGAGAGGAAGTGAAATGGGATGAATAACAAGATAATGGATGGACATTGATATGGATATAGGTACTGCTTTGCTATATTTGTTTTGTAACCTGAGATTTCTTCAATAGGAATAAATTTGTATTTACTACTGTAAATACAAACAATAAAAATAATTAGCTTGTAGATATTAATAATAATTACTGCTACCTATCAAAAATTACTGAAAATATTAACAGGTTATTAGTAATAGAAAGCATTTAATATTTTATTGATAGTTTCCGTTCTAGTAGAAAACATTTTACGTTTTCTTTCACCGTAAACTTCGGTAACATCTTTAGGTATTTTGATATTATTCGATCGGTAGGTACAGAATCTATTATTTTTTGAAGGTATGCCCCAGGTTATTTCGACTTCATAATGGGTAGCAGAGGAGGCTAGTAGTTTATTAAAATTATATTTCTGAATTGATGGCTCCCACGTTTTAATATAATTACCTTCTATACTTTAAGCCGTGTTAAAAATTTATGATGATCTGATTTTATGATGTCATTACCACTATCAAAAGCGAGAATAATAATACCCGTGCGTCGGCGCTTGCGTTGATAATGGCGAACCCGGTGCGATGAAGAGAAGCGGACAGCGAGGTCCGTAGATATTACCGACGGGTTGTTCATAGATAATGCAGATTCAGCGCGTTTAGTTAAACACTTTATAACGTTTAATGTCATTACTCATAATCTAGTCAAGTAAAAAAGCCTTAAATATATATCCGTGGTGTCTGGTTGACATTTGATTACTCCAAAATTGGTATTTTTCAGTTGGGTTCAATTTTATTAGGTTTTTATAAGATTCTGAGGAATTTGATAACTGTAGCACTACGGTAAGTACGTCCAAAATATTGATATAACCTTTAACTAACTGTATCTCAAAACGTGGTTTTTCGAGTTATAAAATGTCAACCAGACACCACGGATTTTACCGACGGGTTTTACTAGACAATGCACATTCAGCGCGTTTAGTAAACCACTATATAATGTTAAATGTCATTACTCATAATCTAGTCAAGTAAAAAAGTCTTAAATATATATCCGTGGTGTCTGGTTGCCATTTGATTACTCCAAAATTGGTATTTTTTAGTTGGGTTCAATTTCATTAAGTTTTTATAAGATTATGATCAGACTTTGATAACTGTAGCACTACGGTACGTACGTCCAAAATATTGATATAACCTTTAACTAACTGTATCTCAAAACGTTGTTTTTTGAGTTATAAAATGTCAACCAGACACCGCGGATTTGAAATATCCATACAAATCGTAATATAGACATTTAACGCTGTTTTTGACGGCTTACTCTTAATCGTCCATAGTAAACAAGAGAGCACCCACGCAGCATATCTCTTATACGGCTAAAATGCTCGTTCTCACACTCTTCTAAGGCCCCAAAATAATATAATGTCAAACCACTATCTAAGAGAGATCTAAAAATAAAATCCTTATTAAAGTTTTAACGAACAAAACCGGTGAGCGCAGCGAATATGAAATAAATTAATTTCACAAACTGGTGCCACAAACAACTCTTAAACAAACTATAAACATTGACAAACTTTAACCGCATAAAAACTTTATAATTAAATTTACGAGAAGCTCAGTTCAAACTGCAAGAAAAATTAACTTAGTAGATTAAGTTAATCCTGGTCTAAGTGAAGTGAGTCAATATGCTTAAAGTTTTAGCAGGAGCTGTTTTTTTGTTTATGTTGGTCGAGTTGTTACGAAATTTTGTAAGATATTTGTCTACAAAATTTTCAAACTACAGCACTTATTACTACTAATAGGCTTTTGCCCGAAACTTCGTCGGCGAGGATCACACCGCACCACATATAAGATATGATAGCTTAGATTTTAAGTTAAACCACCTCGACCTATGTAGCGGTAAAAACCGCATAAAAATCCGTTTAGTACTTTTCGCATGATGTTTAACCTGTCAGATTATTAACAATGCTCCAAAACTCAATAATTTGGATTTAGTGATACCTGAAAATCATATCGAAACCTTATTTCTTGTAAATATCTTCAGTGTAAACTACTGTATTATTATGTGAAATCTGTTTCAAAAAACGAAAGTTAACATTCTTTTCATGTTTACTGAATGTGTCCGCAATTTGATCGAGGGAAAATGAGACCAGACAACACTTTACCGTCCTTAAGTTGACAGAGCAGCCAAGCGCTAGGACGGAATGGTAATAAGTTTTTCTGTGTCTGCATAATAAAAAACACTCGTGACATACGGTTTCAATGCTGCACGTACGCCCACGTATACCTACGGATTGTAAACTTAAAATAAATCACCCTCTTTTTGGGACAGTCGGGTAAAAACAGTCAAACTACTAGAAACTTAAAATATAAATTTATTTAACAATAAATTTTTAATTTAAAATTTTAATTAAAAAACATAGTTATGCGAAGTGTATACACAAATCATTACATCAAGTAAAATTCATGAACGAGTTTAACTCGTGTGCTCAAGATACCATAATGTGTTATAGAATTCATTTCAATAATAGTTTAATATAAACTTAGCATAGAATTATCTACAACATAATTACATATACTATAGATGTACCCATGTAACATAAAACAACTCACGGAGGCTTCCCTGCTAATATTCGTTATATTGTCACCGGAAGCAACGTACAAGTACAAATTGCTTTTCATTCTCGAGCTCGTCGAAGTTTCGTGCACGCGGCCGGTAACGCCTGCCTCGCGTGCCGCCCCGCCCTGTCTGTATCTGCCTTAATGAAAAATATATTGCAGATTTATTTTTAACAGAATAATGAGAGACTACGAAATATATTTAAGTTAAGAGTTAAATTATTTGCTTGTGAGACATTTAAAACGTGATAGGAATTTTAAGTGAGTATTTAAATTAATTAAATTAGGCTTAATAAGAATTGTTGCCTCCAATAAAAAACGTGTAAATTACAAAATAAGGAAAATCCAGTTTATAAATCTTGTCGTCTACAACATAATGACCATAGCTACTTTAACTATTTATCACAAATAGTTTTGAGGACGGCACGGACGGACGCCGAGGTTAGTTAACAGACACCAATTTTAACAAAAACATTAAAAGAGAAAATTGGACAATTACATCATTATTCCTGTGGATTTAACCACAGGAATAAAAAAACACGATGCATGGAAATACCGTCGATATTTATCGATGGTCTACAAAACAAATGTGTCTAGTACAAAATGTTTTGTTTCGATACGTTAAATAACTACGCCGTATACCATATATATTTTTACCATATAATTATTTTACTTTTTTTTCTTTCTTCATATGACTCCATATGACCACGCCGTACCATATGAACCCACCAGAGCTACAAAAACAACAACCATTCAAATTTTTATAAACAAGTCCGAATCTGACTTACTTCTTATAGTCGTCCCTGGTCTTTTATTTTACCTATAAACCTGGTATTTATAACTTATGGGTGGTATATATTAGTCCAGATATGCTAAATACTATACGCTAAAAACAGTGTTTAATATAAAAAGGGGCTAATCTGTCTTTTAGTCTAGACCACCATCATGGTTAATACACTGTAGTCATTACAAAAATCTCATGTAATTTCACGACACTAAAATCGTTGGCAGGTTTTGTTCAACCTAAGCAGAGGTAGAACTCAACTTGGTTACAATGTGCAGGATAAATGTTCGTTTTCGTGCGCTTTACGGTCTCTGGAGCGTTGTACATTCTCAAACTTCTAGACAGTCTCACCAATAAAAGTGAATATACGCGTTTCAATTTTCACTTTTTGCTAACAATTTATTATTTAACTTTTGTAGTAGAAATGTGAAGCAGAAATAATAAATTTAATGTTGTAAATTACAGTGGAGCAAAATAGGCGAAAAATTAAAATCTCAATAGAAGCGGCAAATAAAAAGAAAACAATACTTAGACGTTCCTGTAATATTTATAAGTAATGAAATTTAAAATTTTATGGCCATAAGTTTGTTCTAATAAATAAAGTTTCTTACATGAATTTCATCTAGAAAAAAAATAATTAAGAAATACCAACCCCTAAAACACGTCAAGAGGTACGGCAGTTTCTAGTTAACACGAGTTATTACAGTCGTTTTATTTCAAACTTCAACTCGTTAGAGTAGTTTGACTTCTTTTTGCCAAAATGCCCAGATTTAAATGGATGGAGGCTTTTGAAGATGACAAAGCTTTCAAAAAGCTTAAGGAAAATTTCATAAATACACCTATTTTAGCTTATATTAATCACAGTTTATTTTTAAGCTTATTATAATACAAAGAAATAGAATTAGTTTGTTTGTATATGTTGGTGATGCCCTCTGCAACTCAGCGTTGCCAGATTCTTTTGTACCAAGTCGGGATTTAGGAACTTTTTGAGTGAAAAAAGCGGGATTCTTTCGTCGAAAGCGGGACATAGTAAAAAAAACGTATATAATCAAAAGTTTTTGAATATTTACCTTTTTATTTGAGTTCAAATTACGTTTACGTAACAAAAGATAGGTACTTAGTAAAAATATCCATAGAAAATGTATTTTAATTAAAATATGATATTTTAAATTAGATTTACCCTATCGTTAAATAGTTCGGTCAGTACGCTGCACGCACGGTCGATTCCTGAAAAGTGGGATTGAGTCTGTCCCTCGCGGGACATTTAATTTTGATTTAAAAATCGGGACGTCCCGCCAAAATCGGGGCGTCTGGCAACGCTGCTGCAACTATTAAACCTATTCTGAAAATTCTTCTCTAACATAAATAATATAGGCTAGATTTATTTTGATTTAAATAAGTTTTAAGTCTTTAATATTAATACTCGTAAATCAAGTCGCAAGAAAAATGAGACTATTCCCTAACGTTGTAATGAAGCAACAAGGTGATTTAAGTTATGACGCAGAGATACGTGGAGGGACTGAAAAATAATAAAAATGAATTATCCTGCCGGACTCCACTTTTCACCTCGTTATAGTAGATACAGTTTACTTAATTAGCTGAAAATAATCAAAAATTTTTTTTTGTTAATTCTATTTAAATTGCGACAATTAATTCAATGGACATAGAAACTGGATACTGCTGACTATATATTATCTTCATTTTATTGAGTAACTTTTCACAGTAGTATTCGGGGGTGATATACTTCCCAACAGCCTTTATACTTTCAAAGCTGGGTTTTGCTTTGATCACAAGCGCGGAAAATTGTAATCTGTGAACTCGTTTTTGTCGTTGATAGTAAGGTTGAAAGTTTTAAAAATGCTTGTATGTTTTAAACAAATCAAAGAGTAGAAGTAGAAGAATAAGTAGAAGATTTTAATTAATCAAGTTAACATTCACTTAATTTACACAGTCTGTCATCGCCTTTGATAAAACCGTCAACGTCGAGACAGTCATTCCTGACTGGTGTCAATATATTAGAGTAGACACCTACGTAATATAGACGGTAATATGTATAAGGCATGCTTGCTACGAATAAACCAGTTCACATTTCGACTCGATGATTGACTAACATACCTACGTAACAACTGGTTGCTCCCAACTAGCCATAGGTATGTGACGACATAGGCTGGTCGAGTGCACTCGTCCCCATCTCGCCACGCACATCACCTCCCGATTGCTATGTCTAGACGCACTCGATCTCTGGAATTTGAGACAAAAATGTATGGAAGTCTGACTTGCCTCTCGAAATTCATGAAATTACTTGCATACATTTTTCTCTCGAATTTCAGAGTCCGAAAAGTCGAGACTATTACCATTAAGCTCCCTGGATGACGGACTGTATAAATGAAATTATTGTTTAGTTAAAATTGCGTGAATCACGACAATGGGGTATCATTGCCACATTGTTGTGATTCATGCGATCCATACTAATATTATAAATGCAGAGAGTAAATTATTTTAGGACTTATGCCTTTAAAAGTTGGCACTCTTTACAAAAAAACAACTTTGGCCACTTATTGAACAATAGTTATTTGTTATACAAGTGAGTAAAAGCGTTTTTCGGTCTCGTGCCTTTAAATTCCTCGCTATGCTCAGTAGTCTATATTTAAATCACTCGCTACGCTCGTGATTTAATTCTAGCCTACTTCGCTAGCTGAGGATTTAAAGTACGTAAAGGCACTTCTACCAAAAAACGCTTTTACTCACTTGTATAACAAATAACTATTGTTCAATAAGTAGCCAAAGTTGTTTTTTTGTAAAGAGTGCCAACTTTTAAAGGCACAAGTCCTAAAATAATTTACTCTCGAGTGAAACATACAACTTTTTACCTCTACCAGTGCGCAAAAATAGGTCTTAGGCTAGGAACACAGTCAAGGCAATAAGTTTATTCTAATTTACAAATACTACCAACTATACTCTGCTTCTATCAAAAAAATAACAATAGGTAGGGACTAACTATTCTTTATAACATGAGCACCTTTGAAAGTCAATTATTGAACAATTCGTATGCTTTAAGATATTTTTCACGTGACTTGTCTGGTAAAAATCTTAGTATAGCATTAGAAACTTGTTGCCTTAGCTCTTCTGGTGTTAAAGAAATATCTTCGTAACTATAAAAATAATACAATATAAACGTAAATAAAAGCTTTTAAGGCTAAAATAATTAATTAGTTTCGTGCCATTTAGCTTAATATTTTTTTAGACGTACGTTTAGAAATTTACCCTGTCATTTTTATTGAAAATAAAGCATATTTTTTTTAAATAATTATAAATATTAAGTACAGTAGAAAAATGCAATGTAGTTATGCTTTTCATTTAAATAAAAATTCGTGCATAGCATCTGAAATTGTAAAAGATTCTGTGTATGAATAATTTAAATTTTAATAGTTAAAATAATTTCTATTCATTCTAAATTTAACCTATGATATCAGCTAAATCAAATAGAAAACTCATAAAACTATCCAATCTGTCATAGCCCATCGCTTATTATTGCACCCACAGAGAAAAGGGCCCATAAATGATTGATGGCATACGAACTGCTGACGCATGCATCACTATCAATAGCTAGTCCTGAAGACTTTGATAGATTCGCCATTGTCATTTTTGCTGCTGCAACATTAAATTTATTTTATCCATTTTTTCAATTACAATTTCCATAATAAATTTTTATATTATACATTTCTATAACAATTTTGTTTTTAAATATCCATAAGGTATATTTGATACGAAATTCGAGAGATTTTTATTTCAAAAGGTTTCTTTGCCATCTACTTATACGTTAGTTAGAAAAAATATAAAAAGTTATTTTAATATTTTTTCTTAAATCTTTTTCACTTTAAACATATGCCGCAATTAACTTCTATCCGATATCTAACAACTAAACGTATCTCCATATGGTCTTCTGCAGCTCACGATCACAATTTTGACGCAAAGGTGTTTTTTCATATTTTATTTAATAAATTAATTGCCTACGAGCAAGCTATTCAAAATTCAATTACTTATCAAAACATAAATACCTCTAAAAATTTACACTTTAGGACATTATGTTTAAAACTTGTTTCCATTGTTATAAGCTATTGATATATGAAGGTTTTATTGTGCGTGAGAAATTTTGAAAAAAACAAGCATGCGGCTAAGATTGCACTTAAAAGGTTTGACTTAGTTCAGATATGTGTTCAACTAACACTAAAATGTACACTAATGCCAAAGTAGTTTTCTAGTATTAAGATTCTTTGAGCTAAGCCACGGACAGACAGATAGACGGGCATGGCGAAACTATAAAGGTTCCTTGTTGACTACGGAACCCTAAAAATAGGTATATAGGAGGCGAGAGAGTATCGGCTGCAAAATGTTCCTTGTATTCTATTGGTGTGTATGACACTCTTAATTGCAGCATTGATAAACTAGCTAAAACCGAACCGAAACCGAATCGGTGTAGGATTTTACTAACTCACACTTAACGTTTTAAATTAGACTATGTCCTTCCCCGGGTCTCAAACTATCTACATGCCGAATTTCATCTTAATCGGTACACCGGTTTAAGCATGAAAAGGTAACACACAGACAGACAGAGTTACTTCTGCATTTATAATATTAGTATGGATTGAATGAATCACAACAATGTGGCAATGGTACCCCATTGTCGTGATTCACGCAATTTAACTAAACAATAATTTCATTTATACAGTCCGTCATCCAGGGAGCTTAATGGTAATAGTCTCGACTTTTCGGACTCTGAAATTCGAGAGAAAAATGTATGCAAGTAATTTCATGAATTTCGAGAGGCAAGTCAGACTTCCATACATTTTTGTCTCAAATTCCAGAGATCGAGTGCGTCTAGACATAGCAATCGGGAGGTGATGTGCGTGGCGAGATGGGGACGAGTGCACTCGACCAGCCTATGTCGTCACATACCTATGGCTAGTTGGGAGCAACCAGTTGTTACGTAGGTAGGTAAGTCAAACATCAAGTCGAAATGTGAACTGGTTTATTCGTAGCAAGCATGCCTTATACATATTACCATCTACATGTAGGTAGGTGTCTACTTTGATATATTGACACCAGTCAGGAATGACTGTCTCGACGTTGACGGTTTTATCAAAGGCGATGACAGACTGTATAAATTAAGTGAATGTTAACTTGATTAATTAAAATCTTCTACTTATTGATTCTCTTTGATTTGTTTAAAACATACAAGCATTTTTAAAACTTTCAACCTTACTATCAACGACAAAAACGAGTTCACAGATTACAATTTTCCGCGCTTGTGATCAAAGCAAAACCCAGCTTTGAAAGTATAAAGGCTGTTCGGAAGTATATCACCCCCGAATACTACTGTGAAAAGTTACTCAATAAAATGAAGTGTTTTTTGGTAGAAGTGCCTTTACGTACTTTAAATCCTCAGCTAGCGAAGTAGGCTAGAATTAAAAAACGAGCGTAGCGATTGATTTAAATATAGACTACTGAGCATAGCGAGGAATTTAAAGGCACAAGACCGAAAAACGCTTTTACTCACTTGTATAACAAATAACTATTGTTCAATAAACAAATACTAAAAAACAGAATAAAATGAATATTTAAGGGGCTCCCTACAACAAACGTGATTTTTTAGCTTCTTTTTGCTCTATATTAATATCGGCAACAGGTAGACGCTTGAAATATTCACAGAATATTTAGTTATATATTTACTTTAAAAATAATAATTAAATTAAAATAAATCAATTAATTAAAGGGGGCTCCCATACAACAAACGTGATTTTTTTGCCGTTTTTATAGATAATGCAGTATGGAACCCTTCGTGCGCGAGTCCGACTCGCACTTGGCCCAATGGTAATAATATTGTAAAGTTCGTATAAAGCACTTGGTGATTTACATGTGAATAACTTTTTAAATGTAATTTGACAAAAAATTTAGTAACTATTTTTTATCACTTTTTATCATACACCCCTTTGTAAATCGCATCCAAATGCTAAATGAAAGAGACACTACCTGGCAGTTTGAACACAGATCATTTATACATATAAAATGCTTTGCCCTGAACATAAATATAGAATGTACGTAGTGAAAAAATCCTATGTCTATGGTCCTGAATGATTGACTGACAGATCAACGCACAGTCTAAAGAAGAAAAAGGTTAAGTGCGAGTGAGACAGGGTCAAGTGCGAGTGAGACAGAGTCAAGTGCGAGTCGGACTCGCGCAATAAGGGTAAACCGATTGTAATGAAATTTTGGTAATTTGGTATGCACACGCCAGGGACTGTTTCTAAGAAAGAAAAAATAGTCAAGTGCAAGTCGGACAGAATCAAGTGCGAGTCGGACTCGCGCAATAGGTATAAACCAATTGTAATGAAATTTTGGTACGTTTTTATGCCCACGCCGGGGAATGTTTCTGAGAAAGATAAAAATGGTCAAGTGCGAGTCAGACAGGGTCAAGTGCGAGACGAACTCGTTCAATAATGGTAATCCGATTGTAATGAAATTTTGTTTAGTTGTTATGCACATAAATACAAATAAAATGATTTGTCCTGAATGACTGACTGGCGGTTCACAAAAAGATCATATTCACCGATTTTCATAAAAAAAATTGTTGTTTATTTTGCCTTAATTATAAATTAAATAACCGAAAAATCGATTTGTGAAAAGTAGTTTTTCCTTTGTTCGCTTTTTTAACAATATTTTCATTCTATATGAAAGCTGAGATTTTAATGCAAATAATAAGCACTGGTAAAGTCATCTAACGCAAATTTGCTTACCAAATTTTTTGACTGAAAATAAGGTCATTTATTTTTGTATTTCCTTCATAAAACATCGAAACATAAATATTTCGCTTTGAAAAAATTTGTGCTTACTTTAAAAAAAAAAATTTTTTTCACCGATTTTCATGAAAAAAAAAACTTTGCTATATATTACAAACGGAATAAACAGTTTTTTGTATTTTTCTCAATAACTTTGAGGTTATGGGAATAATGTATGAAAAAAAGTTTTAGATTTTTTTTTCTCTTTCGATAGGATGTATAGTTTAGCCGCCAATCGCGAAAAAACGAGTACCAACCCCAAAAAACGTATATATGACTACCCCCACCTTCCAGAACTTTTTCTAAGTCTAGACTATTTTTTCTTCGTTACTCACATCTTTAACTAAATTTTCCGACCACTCATATACTGCTAAGAATATTTTTTTTACGATAATTTGATAAAAGAGTTTCGCCCTGGTCTAAATGTACTTCTTTTTTTTTTTTAGGTTTTTTGGACTTTATAGATAATTTGATAATATAACTTTGGACCTATTTATTAGAATATTTTAAATCTCGTTTTTTTTATTTCAGTAGCATTTTTTTTGATCCTGCCCACAAAAAAATATAAAAATTAACCGAGCAAAAAAATTGAAAAGTGAAAAATAAAGTAAACATTGTAGTAGTAATGATAATTCTAGACTATGTTTAGGCGCTGACTTAAAATTAATTAATAATAATTACACACAGTAAGACTAAAAAGGTTATTTTATTTTTTACAATTCAATTTTTTTGGTCGGGTAATTTTTATATTTTTTTGTGGGCAGGATCAAAAAAATGCTACTGAAATAAAAAAAACGAGATTTAAAATATTCTAATAAATAAGTCCAAAGTTATATTATCCAAAGTCAAAAGTCCCAAAAACACAAGGTAGCTGCTATAAGCTGTTGTGTAGTTCCCATGACCAACTTCCGTCTCCATCATCAGATCCTCTAGTTATGCATTATGTTATAGTGTATCATCAGAACCACTAAATTGATACTTCAGCACACATTAATTAGTACCAGACCAACGTATGCTTGTTGCCTCGGTCGTTGTAGTCTTCTACATGGGCACAGGCTCCTTAGAGAAAGGAGGCTTAGGTGTGAATTGGCAAACGTTATCGAGCCAGTGTATGATCAACTTTCAGAATTTTTAAGCCAGGACCGACGCCGTTTCCTCCATAGCACGGAGAAACTCTAAAAATTTCCTACAAGTCTCAATGGTTACCCATCTAGACTGACCACGCCTGACCTTGCTAAGCAAATTGGTATTGTTTTCAATAGATGAATGTTACTGGGCGTACATATAACAACTTTTCAAGTTATCATTCAACCTAGAATCCATAGAGTACTTATCTTCATTCAGGAATCCTAATATTTGTTAGTACGTCAAGTTTTACAGAGTGGAACGTAATAAATGACAGAATTTTATTATTTCATCTAACGACTCATGAACGTTACTCATGAATATAAATTTCATTCGACAACAACTGATAAATTGAGCTTGAAATTCAACCGAGAATTATTTATTGTTCAGGCTGTTCACGTCATAAGTCAACGCAAATTAGTTCAAGAACATTAAGCATTCCTATGGTTCCTTAGGAAAAAAGAATTGAAGGAGTCCCCAGTGGAAAGGTTGTGTTGTCTATCATTTTTTACTTGACTAGTGCTTCTGCTCATTGAACCCAAAGAGTAAATATTCTAATCAAGCAGGGTGAATCACCGTGCAAGATTTTCATAATCTCTAAGAAAAAAGGAAAGTAAAGTGACTGACCCAGTGGTGAAAATTTAAAATTTCAGTCGTCATATTGAGATGGTGCGAACTAAATAGGACACTAGCGACCCAACCAATGTCAGAAAAGTTTGTTGCACTGTTACTTCCAATAGCATTTACTCGTCTTAACATTACAATATTTAAAACAAGGATTTAGACTTTTTTCGTTACTTTTAATTACTATTTTAAATATTGTAGTTCAACATGATTCAGTGGTTATTTTCTTCTCATCAAAACATGCAAGGTCTGCGGTCCTTTGTTATTTTTTCGAATTTCGATTGTAATGTACAGCCGTAGTACTAAAATACTTATTTGACAACATTACGTGAACGATGACTTGTCGAACTCACCGTTGTTATTGACGTGAACACGTCATTTATCTTGTACAAGCCCTGATGTTCTAAATACTCGGTGACAGAGGTCAGATTACAAAGTCAACATATAGCTTAACACACAACGTGAGTTATATGTATATCTAATGATGTTATATCCAAGAGCTCATATTCTATCAGGTAAGGTTTTAATATACACTTAACATATATATAATAACTAATATTATGCATGATTGTAATATGTCAGCGTTATAGCAATTATGAGTTTTAATGATGTTTGTTTGTGTTCGTAAATCATTGTACGGAACCAACGGTACGCTAGTCCGACTTACACTTCACCGGTGTTAATAACACGCATATGAATTTACTTAATTTTAGAAGAAGAAGAACAAAAACCAAAATTGTGCCGTTAAGCGGTCACCCATCCAAGTACTGAATTTTACCGACTGTGCATAACTTTGAATATCGTTCCCAACAATCAAATGTGTCCCTATTTCTCTTAATAATAAGCTAGACTGCGCTGTAATTTAAAAAAGTAATGGCTTAGGTCCGTCTCACAATTGGCCAATTTTGATTATTTGTTGTTACACTTCAGAGATCACATTATTTTTCACAAAGCAACAAAAACAAAAATGTGTTTGATGTATCGGAACCCCTTTCAAATTTTAACTTTTTATTATTTGTTAGATAATCTTACATTATAACACATATTTTTCGAAAACTTCAGGCTTCTACCTATTTCGGTCTAAAACATAAAGCCTTTTAATGGTCGGAAAGTCAGACAGACAGCGTAAGCTCCGTTGGCACCCTCTGGGTACGGAACCCTAAATAGGGGCCAAGAACACTGCCCTGTGGTACACCGTATTTATTGTCAAAGAAATTAGATCTATACCCTTTTTGTCGTTCCTTCCTCCCGTTTATTGTTTCGATAGCTTTGTAGCCATTCATGTGTTTTCCCCCTAATTCCGTATTTGTAGAGCTTTTCTAAAAATATATGGTAGGATACCAGATCAAAAGCTCTTGATATATCTAAGAATATTGTTAAGGGGTATATTTTATCGTTTAAACTTTCTGTAACCTTTTTATGAAGTGTAAACACGCCAAAGTAGTTGTATTGTGTTTCTTAAAGCCAAACTGCGAGCCTACCATGATATGAGGCAAATAATGGAACTGCCCTGCGAATTCGTACCATGAACGTTTTAAGCCCTGGTTAAAATCAGGCCAATATGCGAAACAGTTCAATGGCATTTTACCACAAATTAGTAAACGTATTTGTACCTGCAGGTCTACTATGAACTTAAAAACAGGCCAATTAACGTCGGAATTTGAACTGCCCTGCAAATTTGTACTATGATCATACTTGAACGCAGCCCGATAGCGTGCCAGTCAACGGAATTGGTTATCTTCGGTTATTTTCGTATCGCGTTCGCACACGTTCGTAACAAAAAGTGACCTGAAGGTGGCCAAAGAAGCTGAACTGCCGAGCTGTGAAATAAAGCATTTCAAATACAGACATTAAACACTAACTTATTTTGACCTGTTTTTAATATAAAACGTAAGTTATTTCGTGAAGTTGTGTTATCTGTGAAAAGTCATGTATTTGATACTTCTTAATAACCTCATTTTATTCAGGTTTCGGTGTATAAGTACTTGTGATATTTGTTGTAGATGAGTAACAAATATGAAATGTTTAAATTCTTGGAGGAGAAAAATAGTCATAGGAACAGTGAAAAAAGATTCACCGGCAGCTGTTACAAAACCCAAGAAACCCTAGTTATCCAATTTTCAGTCGAAGATGACGATTTCATGAATAATTTGTTGTTCTTTGTGAAGACCTAAGGCCTTAATGAGGGAACCAACTAAATCCACGGATTTGGGTCGGAATAAGTAAAGGGGGCGCAATCTCAGCGCCCCCTTTTTTTGTACACCTAATCCTAGATTTGTCGCTTGAAACCAAAGTTTGTTGAATTACCTATATTGTGTGTAGGTACTGCAGCGAGTGGAGGCGTGGTGCTGCTTTTACTATAAAATACGTCTGGGTACGGGAACTATCTGCTGTATTGAAATCAGGTGAATTTGGGAGATCTTTTGTATTTTATTATTTTTCTTCTTTCTCTGAAGTGACTATCATTATATTATTAACCTACGGATTCCTATACATATTACCCCTATTCACCCTTAACGATTACGATAAAATATGATAGGTATAGTCCATATTCTGTCTTTTAAATCGTCATAGCAATAAAGGTTTTTTAAGTTAGGGTTTGGATGAACGAGCTGGGTTATTTTCGTTGTCATGGTAACGTAGAATAACAAGGTATTTTTATTTAGCTGGGTAGTATTGTTTATTAAGTTGTCAAAGGACAACATAAGAATAATGATATTAAATACAAAATAAGTAGTATAGAATTTATTTAAATTGTGGTGAAGGTACGGAAGAGGCTACGGTCATAGCGGTGGGATATATGTAGAGGTTAGGTTAAAAGGAAGTGGAAATGCTAGCGAAAGTCTTATCGTAGTAAATGAAGGATGCCACTGGGACCGAATTGAAAGCTAACTGTTATTTTTGTATACAGTTATTTTGGAATAGGATAATTAATACAATAATAATCACCCTATAAAGCCAGTACCTACCCTAGATCTCTAATTACATTGCAATTACAAGTGATGAGGTAATCTCGTGATTTTGTAGAATTAAAATAAGCCTCTTATCTAAAGGCAATTTTACACTAAAATTGTATATTGAGCATCAAGAGCTACTCAACTGTGTACATATATAAAGTGATTCATTATACAGGGACTAGTTATCAACCATAGTTAAGGTTTGATTTAACCTAAAATATATACCTATATTTGCACTTATTTGATTGACAAGTCTTGTGAAATTGCAAACAGCGCTGAATAATAGGTATCAAAATTGTGTCTTAATATCTTGCACATATGTCAATGATACTTCATGTTGTAATATGTCCAGCAAAGTATAGTTTCTGTTACCGATAATGTGTAATGCAAATGTTAGGTCCTTGCACAGTAAAGTATTAAGGATTTTTTATTAAGAATATCTTATTATTTTTATTCTAGTTTCAATATTGAACAGATGATGTTCACGTTTTATTTCAGGTAGTCTGTCACTGTCACAACCAGTGAAGTAATGTTTTTGTTTTATATTGTTTCAGTAATATTGCATAATACAAGTTTAAAAATGTGATCTGAAGATGCACTACTGATGTTAGATATGTATTACAAAAGTCAAGTACTGGAACGTCAACAAGAAGACCGTATCTGCCTTAAATTCCTTAAAATATCAGCCTTACAAACACTGCTAGACATAGGCTAATTCCTTGTATTTCTTAAAAAAAAAACGGTCTGTACCACTTGAATCCCCCTACAACAATCCTCTATAGGTTGTCAGTCCACCGGGTCCTACTACGTTGGTTTAAATTGATGGCGGCCTAAGAATAAAGATTTTGTCGTTATTCTTAAAGACTGCGGTCTCCACTCATGGTCCTTTTTTCTCCTTTGTTGATTAGTTCTATGAGCACTTCTATATTAAGATAGGACGTAAACCTTATTTTCGGTCAACAGATAGATCGAATACGCGCTTGGACCAGCATTTTTTTTTTTTTTTTTTTTTTTTTTTTTTTATACCACTAAGGTGGCAAACAAGCTTACGGCCCGCCTGATGGTAAGCGGTCACCGTAGCCTATGGACGCTTGCAACACCAGGGGTATCACTTGCGCGTTGCCGACCCTTCAGAAATCTAATAACTTCTTTCTTGAAGAACTCCATACTGTAGTCCTTGCAGAAAACCTTGGCAGGGAGCTCATTCCACAACTTAAGCGTTCGCGGGAGGAAGTTTCTCTGAAACCGCACTGTACGCGACCATTTAGGTTCTAAAGTGTGAGAATGAATTCCCTGCCGATGGCGAGCGGTGCGATGGTAGAAAGTAGCCGTGGGCATCATTTCGAACAATTCCTCAGAACACAACCCATTGTACAAGCGGTAGAACACACACAGTGTGGCAAAGTCTCTCCTCAGACTTAAGGGCTCGATACCGCAAGTGAGTTTGGAATCGTCGACAATTCTCACAGCCCGTCGTTGAACCGAGTCAAAAGTGCCAAGCTGGTATCCGGGTGCACCTGCCCAGAGATGGCAGCAGTACTCCATATGGGGCCGAACCTGCGACTTGTAAAGTAACAACCTTTGCCCCGACGTGAAGTACTGCTTCGCTCTGTTGAGTACACCAAGTTTTTTGGACGCCAGCTTCACCTTATCTTGTAAATGATCTCGGAACTGAACATCGCTGGAGATGTCGACACCAAGGATCCCAATGCTCTTGGAGATGGAGAGGGGAGTGTTCTGGAATTGTGGGACTACAGTGAATGGAGTTTTCTTAGCGGTGAACGCGCACACTTGTGTCTTTGTAGGGTTGAATCGGACCAAGTTTACCCGTCCCCAATCAGAGACTTGGGACAGTGTGGTCTCGATTTGAGACACAAGTTCTCCGCGGTTTTCCTCCACAACAGAACGAGGGATGTTTGCACGACCCGTGTAAAAAGCGTCTCCAGTACTGTCATCTGCATAGCAATGTATGTTGTTGATGTCCAACATGTCATTGATATGCAGTAGAAACAGCGTAGGAGACAGCACAGAGCCTTGCGAACACCAGCATTAATGTCCATGCTATCAGAGCAACTACCGTCAACTACGGTTCGTATGCGTCTGCCGGACAAAAAGCTAGCCACCCATTTGCACAAACCCTCGGGCACTCCGTAAGATGGCAACTTCGATAGAAGACCGCGGTGCCAGACCCGATCGAACGCCTTCGCTATGTCCAGGCTACATGCCAATGCCTCCCCCTGACTCTCAATGGCTAGTGCCCATCGGTGTGTGAGATACACTAGAAGGTCACCAGTCGAGCGACCGTGGCGAAAGCCATATTGACGGTCACTGACCAGATCGTGTACTTCTAGGTATCTTAGAAGCTGTGTGTTGATCACACGCTCCATCACCTTAGAGAGGAGAGAGGTAATAGCGATAGGCCTGTAATTCGATGGATCTGATCTATCGCCCTTTTTGGGCACCGGGTGCACATTCGCAGTCTTCCATGAAGACGGAAATTGCCTATTGTGGTAGGAAAGCGCGAAGAGGCGCGTGAGTACAGGACATAACTCAGGAGCACACTGCTTAAGCACCACTGCTGGTATACCGTCTGGCCCACTCGACTTATGAACGTCTAGAGAGAGCAACGCCCGCCTGACCTCCCGCTGCGTTATGGAGATTTCCGGCATGGTCTTACCGCACCACGGTATAGTAGGTGGTACAGCGCCTTCATCGTTCATATTCGAGTTCGAGGCAAAGAGACTGCCCAGTAGATCGGCTTTCTCTTTAGCACAATGGGCCAAGTCACCATCGGTCTTTCGCAGTGGTGGGAAGTTCCCTTCGGCAGCTTTGGCAAGCGACCAGAAAGCACGACTCCCAGAAAGATAGCTCGCAAGTCGCCCACCTATTTTGCCGATGAATTAGAATTTTGCTCTGGCAGTTGCTTTCTTACTGGACCTCGAAGCAGCATTTAATTTGCGTTTTAACTCAGAAATATTCGGATCCTTATTATTACGAGCCGTGGTCCAAGCCTCATACGCAGTTTGCTTAAGAATTTTAGCTTCTCTGCAAGACCTATTAAACCACGGTCGTTTTTTGACGCCGGCAGCTACTCGCAGGTTAGGAATGAAACATTCCATACCAGCAAGGATTGTCTCAGTGACTGCGGCTGCGCAGACGTCAGGATCTTCTAAGTTAAAGCAGATCTGCCTCCACGGGTACGATGCGTAAAATTCTCGCAATCCATCCCAGTCTGCCGACTTATAGTGCCACACACGACGCCAATTAGTTGGCCCAGAAGGATCGGGTTGTGTGCATGACACTTGAGTCCGGACGAGACAGTGGTCCGAGGAGCCAAGAGGCGCATCCACTGAGACGGAGTATCCATCCGGACGAGTAGTCAGCAGAAGGTCCAGTAAGGAGCTCGTATGTTCCTCTATATCTGGTATTCTCGTTGGAGAAAGTACCAGCTAAAAGAATCCATAGGTCAGAGCAAATTCGTGAGCAGATATCCCAGCATAGTTATTGGTTCGAGAACTGAGCCACTCGCGATGGTGGGCGTTAAAGTCTCCCAAAATAACTAGTTCTGCTGTGGGATATTGCTCTAGAACTTTGTCAGTCGTCAAACTCAGGTGCGTGAAGAGTCGAGTTCGTCCGTGTCACCGCTATGAGACTTGTATTTAGCACGCATAGATACGAGTGTGGCCGCCGTAATCTAGTAATATCGCCGTAATCTTTAAAATGCGTACATATTAGAATAATTACTAAATTTGCTTTTGCGAAAGCGATATTGTTGATATTGTCGAGCGGCTGCGCAGAACCGCTGGAATCACATAGCAATGCTATTATTTAAATGTATACAATTTTCACGTTTAACATTATTTATAAATTTCATTCTCGTCAGTGTTTTGTATGTTACAGTATCATTTAATTATCACCGGAACTACGGCACCTATTCTAAAAAGCCCACTTAAATTTATAAATTTTGCTTTTATATTTTAATTATTAGTTAGGAAACCCGCCTATACAACACATATTTTACGAAACTTAAAGCTATTGCCTACTTCGAGCTCTTCAAAAGTTAGCGTAGGCTTAACAATATTGGGCTCCGTAGGGAGCCTTTGGGTAAGTCAACGATTAGGGATTTTAATCAATAAACTATAGAGTATTTTAATTTTAATTTACATAGAAAATGTTAAAATTATAAATAATATCACATATTATTTAAAAATTGATCAATTAAATTAAAAGATTTTAGTATAACATTTTATAAGTTTTAGAAAAAAAAAACCAAACAAAAATCATTATAAGTACATTATATTTGTTTATCTTAGGACCTAATAAGTCTAACGTTGTAGTTGAATAACTTATATTACTGATTAACGTCTCAGAATATTACACAAACAATGCAAATTACACTCTGTTTAACTCGTAGTGCTCGTACAACCCGTGTAGCTGATCGCACGCCTTTGATTCGCTGCTGCTGGCCGACCAGGTAGGGGGCGCTGGCACCGCGGCAGCGACACATGACAATAAGAGAGCCCTATAATTTTTTTACACACCCAATTGCCCGTGTGTGTACACCGTCTTGCTAATAAAGTAAAGTCGAGAGTAGAGTCCAAAGTGTGAAGTTACAGTTTCTTGTAAGGAGAAGATATTTTTTTAAACTATTTATGTATTTTACAATACGGTAATTAATTAATTTCGTAGTTCATAAAATACATGATAATACTTTTTCTATTAATACACGATTTTGTTCCACAAATTGTTATTTTCATTACTTTATGCGCTCCCACAGTTCGCGTCGACGCGCAGATTAGGTATGATGTAGTATTGACTGCAAGTACCTGAAAAGTCAGGTTCTCGTATTGGCTCATTTTGTGTGCCTGAACACGAAATATAGACGACGTATAAGTCATCTTTGGATGTAAAAGTATATTTAAGGTAAAGACGTACAGACACACATGAGGTAATGGCGTTATATTATATGGCGCTCTCTGTTAGATGCCAGACCAGGCATGCACGCACACGCATCGGTCAGTGCTGCACGTTCGCACGCACGGCAGGTTGTATTTATTTACAAACTTAATACAGTTTACACGTGTTTTTTTTTGCAATAGAGACAATTTTAAAGAAGAATCTCATAGAAATAGTTCACAAATATGAGTGTCTCTACAACACCAAACATGAAGAATACAAAAATAAAAATAAGTTATTATTGCGGTCAAATGCTCTCAAGTTTAATATGGCTGTTATGAAGTCAACTGCGTAACGTGTGCAGTACCGCCTTTGCCGGTGTAACAGGGCTTGCACGCCACGCCACGTATCTGGTATGCACCGCCCTTCAATTGTTTGTAACTCTTTAGTTAAATGATTATTTTTAATTGTCTATATACCTAACGTCTTGTTCTACCAAAAACACGATAGCATTTATTTGCCTCGATAGAAAAAAATCTGGGAAAGACCTCTAAATTAACTAATAATTAAAATAATTTTTTTTTTCAGTTTTTAACCGCTATTCTTTAACATATAACATTAAAATTCATATTAATGGCTAGCTAACTAAAAAGTCCATGGCTGTTTCTACTGAAATCTAAAAAATCGAGATAGTTTTTAAATTAATACCTAAAAACCCATTTTGACGCTCACGTTTACTTATACTGATAAGCGCTGTGTGGTCTTTTGTCTCGCTCAAGTGCACGTGATATTAGATGGCTGTGTTACAAACTGTCATATGAAGTTAGCGGATAAATCCTGAAATTTCTAGTCGGAGTACCGGGTCTTAAAGCTCATGATCTGCTTACCGTTTCAGAAAACAAACCGCATAGCTGGAAATATTCGTCAACGAAGCATTAAAGCATACTGTAACAGTATAGCCACAGCCGGAACACACAATTTATTTATATAGTCGGCATCGCCTTTGATGTTAAAGAAAACTCTGACAAATTATGGATAGTCATGTAATGCAACTAATTGTACTGGCTGGCTGGACAGTTCCCAAATGACCAAATTAGTTAGTCAGGAGCCCTAGTATTTTTCCTTAAGATTGCTCTGTCTAGAGTGTCTAGACGTCTTCGATGGCCGACTGCTTGAATAAAATGAATGTTTACTGTGTGGTAGCATTATTAAATTTTATTACTTTTAGGGCCGCTTGCGCTCTTAAGGTTAGTGCCATTTTTATCCGGAAAATAAACATAAAATCAATAAAATAAATAAATTGAACCTGAGTCAAAGTCATATTTGTCTTGTGCTACTACCCGAAGTAGCCCTAGTTAACTGCCGAGTTAAACAAGACAAAGTTATCTAGTTATACAACTGACCAAGGTTTAGTTATTTAGCTAGTTATGAATTTGACCCTGATTATTTCGTAAGTCGGCTTTAAAAAACAGAAACACCGACTATTTCTTGAGGGTTTTTGTAAAAGTTAAATTTGTACAAATGAAACTTAATATTTTATCAATAAAGAAAAGAAAGGAAGGAACAAAGTAAAAGTAATGAATCTGGAACCCTTGAGTCTCCCTAACGAGCGCCGGAGCCGGAGCCCTGACCACGTAAAGTTTTATGAATCCCATTTAACAAAAAGGGGAGACCCTCATAAGACCAAGAAGTTGAATTATTAAATAGCGGAAATTCTTACAAAAATCACTGGGAGCTTATTGCGTAGAGTGTGGAGTACTCGGGTCTTTCGTTTGCAGAGATAAAATGTATGGAAGTACATCTCGCCTGACGAGATCAAATTTTTTATGTATTTTAGGATATATGTATTTTACGTTTCAAAAACTACTTGTACGTCGTATTCTTTTTGTATTCAAATTTTACTCAACAAAACTGGTCTTGCATTAAAGAAGAGATTCGTAATATGTAATTGAATAAGACTTTTAGAAGCTCCATAAGTTAGTCAGCCACAACTTTTGGAAGAAAACTAAAAACAGTTTAATGTTAAAAAAATTTGCTTTTAATACACAATAAACATTTTCGAACATAATCTATGTTTAAACAAAATTTATGTAAAAAATATTGTAATATAATTATTATAATTAAAATGTTACTTAATTTGTAATATTTTTTTTTATTTTATGTTTGCTATGAATATGAAAAATCATTTATTTTTATTAACGAACGAGAGACACTAACGCACTCACGGTGGTTGTGCAAAACTTAAATAACCGACTCAACTCAAAGTAACGCAATTATCAATAAATAATTCAACCAATTTGTGAAACTTTTAAATAATTTGTTTTTTTATTTTTAATACAAGCCTGACTGCTAAGGGTTCGTCTTTGTATGTCACTCAATCAAATAGTATTACAAGATTACTTATCACTAAATTTTATTGACTGTAAATATTTAAAAGCGTTGTGTGTTATTGGAGATATTTTAAGATTGACCAACGATTGGAATTACTGTCGTTGTCGTTATAGTCAGCCCCCAGATGGCACTGTGGGAGATGTCCAGAAATAATAATTACCTATTCATATATTTAAGTTATAAAGTTATAACAAAACTGACCTGAATAACATAGGATGCTAATCAAGATATTAAACAAGATTACTTTCGAAAAGCCAAATAAAAAAATACGTTTTGTGTGTAAATAAGAAATATTTTTCGGCGCATTGACAAGTTTCCACTTATTGGCCTGCCGCCAACGTCTAAGATTTTCGTTTTAGCTGTAATCAATCACTTCAAAATCTAAAGCAAACTTCTCGCACGATCACTTGAAGCACACTCACTAAAACCACCATAAATCATAAACTTAATAGCAAAGACTACATGAGTATTTATACCACTAAATAGAGCCAACTTCGTCGCGTTCCCAGCAGTCGCTTTTTAGTAAAGCAATTAATGCGAAGTTATTGATGAAGTTTGGTTCACGTTACTCTTAAGTCAACTACCGTCTTATCTTCTTTGACATGTGGTAATTTTAAGGGTTCCATATCAAATAAAGCGATGCCATATTGCTGCGGCAACGGTGTGGTGTGGTGGTGGGTGTACGTGGCGTCTACATATAGCGTTTTAGTTTTTAATTTTGTATTAGATTTTCACTTTTAACTTCTAGTGACTTATAAAGTACTATAACATAAATCTTTCAAACACACAAACTCTTCATAGAATTAAGAAATACAATATAAATATACATACATATATAGACTTGTGCCTCGATAGCTTAATGGTAGAGCGCTTACACGGAATGTAAGGGTTGCAGGTTCAATTCCTGGCTCGAGGTTAATCTTTTGACTGCAGCTTTGCTATGAAAGTATTTATTTATAGCATTTCCACTTTTAGTAAGACATTCTGAATTTTTTGTTTAAAAGTAACATGCCGCGAACGCTGATCTTTAATCGTTGCAAGACTTCAAAACTAGAAAAGTAAAGCGGTCTCGGAAATATTCAAAGACTGGCTAGAAAGAATGGACCAGAACAATTTTGAAATGATTTTCATTTTTCAAATTGAAATTAAAAATACGTCACAATAGCCTGTTTTCACCAACTACTTTAATCCTACGTGACAGGGGGTGAGCCCATCGCTTCTGATAGCAGTGTATCTTGACTAAGATTTATATATGTCCCATAAGTTATGAATACTATTTTTATAGTAATAAGCGGTAAAATGAAAGACCAGGGAAGGAATACTATAATCTTTTGCCAATTCTAGACGAACTATGAGATATAACAGTATGAGAGGATTAAACACGAATTTCAGTCAAATTTATATGATTTTAAGGCTCAATGGCTCTTTATTTACTCATAAGTGATAATAGTTTTAAATAGTTTTGATATTTTTTTATTTGTAAACATTATCTAAAAAAAATATTAACAAAACGTTAATTAATAAAATAAAGAGAGAGGAAAAATATTGTTTGTTTACGATAGGGTTAGAACACTATTTTCCATTATTAACGTATATTAAATAGTCAAATTTCATAAGTTAGAATTAAAACTATAAAATGGATAAACATTTCTCACTTAGAATATCTTAAAGTACGTATTCAATGTGTGCTTAGGTACTAAACCTGAACTCAAAATCAATTCCACTGACAAAAGCGAGCATCCGTAGACATTCGTAGCCGACGGCTTCGTAGCTCCCGCCAGCTACGAGCGCTTAAATGCTACGATTGCTACGAGTACGCTCACAGAGCGGTTGTGCCGTGACATTTTAGCGTTTCGTAGACCATTGGGTGAAATGAAACACTTGGTGGGTTTGAAATTGTCATAGAAAAGCTTTTGTTTGTCTATCTAAAGAAAATTTCCATTTGCTGGGGATGGACGGACTTAGTAATAGGGTTCCGCTAATTACCCTTTGAGTACTGAACCGTAAAAATGAAATAAAAATAAAATAAAATAATAAAAGCTTTTCCAATGTGTGATCTCGATTGGGATAAAAAGTATTCTATATCATTTTACTTCCTCTAGCTGTATTTTTGTCCAAAATCGAGTTACAAGTATCAAATCAATCCCTTTAAATTAATCTATTTCTTGATCAGGACAAATATATCATTTGATCTTTTTACCTTTAACTATCCCGGTGACAAAAATAATCCGTCTGTAAGTCCGTCTGTCACCAGGCTGTATCTCATGAACCATGATAGTAAGACAGTTGAAATTTTCACAGAAGATGTATTTCTGTTGCCACTATAACAACAAATATTAAAAAACAGAATAAAATAAATATTTGAGGAAGGTCTGATACAACAAACGTGATTTTTTTATTCGATTTGGCTCGATATTGATGACGGTAACAGGTAGGCGCTGAAAATATTTACAGAATATTTAGTTATATAGTCACTTTAAAAAAAATAATTAATTCAAATAAAACTAATATTAAAGGGGGGCTCCCATACAATAAAAGTGATTTTTTTGTCGTTTTTATAGATAATGGTATGGGACCCTTCGTGCGCGAGGCCGACTCGTACTTGGCCGATTTTTTAAATTTTTCGGACATTTTATTTATTTAACACAATCAATAGCACAAACAGGCCAATTAGGATTTCCTTTAAATGTATACAAATGATATATAATCCATATCATATCAGGTATGCTAACTATTAAGCAACTTTACTCTAATTTGCAAATGTACGCCGTATCTAAAATAAGTTTAAGGCTATTTTTTTTTCTAGTTACATTTATCTATATAAAACAGACAGAGATTTTTTCAGTAACTTAGCGCTGTTACAAAATATGTCTATATCTAAGTTTAGGTGATTGCGACATTGTCGCTTACTCTTAAGGCTGCGATACAGGCTAGACCGCGTAAATACGCCGTTTTTGTGCTAATTTTATGGCTTAACTATAGCTCAAAAGGATTGAAAAAAAAATATGTTATAAAACTTGCTTTTGTCTAGTGTATTACCTAAATGAACGATTTTCATTTATTGTATTTAATTCAATAAAAAATTTGGAACTGACCATTGTTTCAATACTTGTGGCACTTTTTTTGAGTGTATTGCATTTGCTTGTTATAAAAGTTAGTTAAGGTAGTACGCAATAATTCAAAAAATATGACTACTAAACGGTAAAAACGTTGAAGTCCATACAAACAATTTTAAGTTCCGAGGCGTCATTATGTTATAAATTATTTAAGAAGTATATATCATATGACATTATGATATGATAGAAAGTTAATTTACATATACAACGTTAGTATTACAGAAATTAGCTTTCGCCCTCTTAATAAATAGGAATAACGCGTGAAGCCACAGGGATATACTCATCCACGTCACAACAATGCAACTTGTTTGAATGTGTAATATTAGCACGTATATCAGAAAATAAAATAACTAGCAGAATTGCGAGGCCTTAATGCTGCTGAAAAGATAACGACATTGTCGTTACAAACGACTTTGGCTTAGAGGCGCAATCCGCGCGTAAAATCTAGTTTCTTTTGCAAACTTATTGCATACTTTTCCAGAATCGTTTTAAAGTAATTTAGACTTTTTTTAAATAGGTTCACTTTTATGAAGTTTTTTTCCTCACAAATTAAACAATATATACCTAAATAGAAAAATATCTACTCTGTCGCGCTTCAACTTAAAGTAATAACTTTTCAATACAAAACTAAAGCCTTCTCTGTATAAAGTAATTGATAAAAGGCAATATGACAAAAGAAAATCTCTCAATAGACCTCTGAGCTTGGAGCTTGGGGATTTAGGTACACAGAATACTTTTTCGTACAACTTCACGATTTCTTACTATTTTATTTGTCTAAATTGATACGGATCTCGTAGAAATTATTTGACAAGTTTCTCAGTATTTTTATAGCTACAAATAAAACTATGAACGACTTTGAAAACAAATACTTTTTTAACAAAACAAAAACGTGAGTGCTTTAACAAAAACAATTTTGCTTTTTAGATCAATCTATCTATATGTCGTGACTTGTACAAAAACTATAAAACCTCATTTACATCGAAAATTACTGTCTGTGGAATTAAATAATTACGCAATCAAATGGATGAGGATCTGACATCTGTATTTCAGAAATAACCTGGTGGAGGGGAACGGAAGGGGGTTATTAAATTAATTATTAATTATTTTGTTATTAAGGCAGTGGATTTGTTCCTACAGCTAACACCCCTTTTGCCTAAGAATATTCGTTTGTGAAGTATCCATATATTTTTGATAATAATATAAATTAAAATAGTTTTATATCTCTTGAATGAAGACAAAAACAGACTAAAATACGAAACACAAAAGATTATCAAATTAAGTTTAAAAGAAATAAAAAGCGAAGTATTTAAAGTTAAGAAATAGAATATGATGAAAGTGGAAATTTAAGTACCCAACAAAGCGGCAACGAGGCAATGTATATTAAAATTTATGCAAGCTTCATTCCACGAGGCTGGCAATTCTGACAGCATCATATACTTTTACGAAAAACTTTTCCTTTTTTTGAGACCAAGCAATGTTTTGTAAGAATATGCATGTTATAAATATGAAACAGTAAATTGCGGGTCGGATCCGTACAACCCCTTTGTACAACACACAATACTTAATCTTATACAACAAATTTTGATATAATACCGTAACTTCGTTAATTTGGTTATTTCGTTTTATTTGTAGCGATGAAGACACTGAGAAACTTTTCGATTACTTTAAATGACGTAATCTGTATCAATCAATCATCAATAGATTATACGAACAAGTATTCTGTGTACCTAAATCTCCAAACTTAGAGATCTATTAATTTTCTCTTGTCATTTTACCTTTTATTAACACCTTTACAAAGAATACAATTTTAAAAAGAAAGTTTTTACTTTTTGGCTAAGCATAAAACAGTAAATATTTTAAATTAAAAAAAGATTAAATTAAACCAATTTTAAAAACTACCTGTGCTGTGCGGTACCTACAGGAGTTCTTTAATTAACCGGAAAAAAAGATCAAATGTTTATTTTCTATCCATTTAGCTGCCGCACCGTGAGCAGAATTGGACCACTCCCTGTCTTCCTTGAATGTCGTAAAAGGCAACTAAAAGGGGAGAAGGGGTCTTATATCTCGACCCTAAACACAACCTGAAGTTGGGCAGCAGCAACATCCGGCAACAGTCTGTATTATCTGCGAACACCAGCCCGTCTGCCCAGCATAGTGACGACTGAGAGCAAAACCCAATATGGTGAGAGCACGAAAAGACAGCTCTTAGTTCTTATACATTTTCAACAGACAGATAAATAACTTTTTTATGGCAATTTCACACCCAACAAGTGTAATGTTTCATTTGATAACAACTCAATAGTCTACGAAACGCTGAAATGTCACGGCACTACCATTACGTGGTCGTAGCAATCGTAGCATTTAAGCGCTCGAAGCTGGCGGGAGCTACGAAGCCGGTGGCTACGAATGTTAATGGACGCTTGCTTTTGTCAGCTTTTTAATTTGAATGCTAATAATGCATTTGCAGTAAAAAAAAAAGGTAAAAATTGTCTATTGAAATCCGATAAGGTGAAAAACACACGTAGTTCAATATTCTGTCAAAATGGGAGCTTTAGGCCATCCATATTTTTTTGCTTTTTAGTTGTTTTTTGAAGTTGGTTTAATTTGTTATTGTAATTTTTTTTGTACCAAATAGCTGGGTAAAAATATGTAACTCATAAACAACAACACTGCTGATATTTATTTAGCAATCATTAACCCCATCTTTTGTTATTGATATAACTTATGATAATAATCAACGTTAAGAGGCTGAGAAATCTAAAACACAATTTAATCACATTTGCTAATCACTTTACAAAGTTTAAAAAAACTTGAGAAAACTACACTGGCACATATCTAGTCATTTATCCAAAACATAAACAAGATTAACATAAAGTAATTAGGAACAGACTACCTAACGCTTCAATATGTGTGATAAGCTGATAACTAAGTTTTACGTTAAACATTTTGGAATACAATTTACCAAATATTTCGCTTTAAGTTTAGAATAGTTTTCAGAAGAGCAAGGGAATCTAATCCATCAAGTTGAATTATGTGAGAGTATGGACAAATTAAAATGGGATCATCCATCGATCACGGCGAAGCTTTCAACGTTGATAGCTGATATCTACCACTCAGTCAGGAAACGATGAACGCTGATTTTTTGTAAATAACATTTTTGGACCATGCTATGTAAAGTATGGTACTCTTCAGTGTGATAGCTTTATTACAACGAGGTCCAATATGCAGATAAATTAATTATATTACAACAAAACGAAGGTCTTGACGGTCAGAAAATTATATGTCCTTCGTTCCCTGCAAAGATATCAAAACAGTACATCTCATGTGCCTCAACAGAAAACAACAACCGACGTAGGTATTGTCCGATACCTGCAGTTAAAAGTACATTTGCCCAGAAACAGTATATATTGCTTGCTTCATGGCTATACAAAAAATTTAATCATATTTATAAAACAAGAGACCTTAAGAGAATACGATTCGCAGCGCCTCGCAGCGTGCTTCATACAAAAGAATTTGGCTTAACTCGTTAGACTATGATGGTACTAAACGACTCTTATATAACAGTTACCGCATAGACTTATATACTAAAAAACAAGCCACATAGATATGCACACACACAGGCGCAAACACTCATCCTAAAAATAATAGACGCAAAGTGGGGATGAATATTTTTTTACTCGTCACCCGTATATATATATAATAATAATCTCTAATATAATATATAATAATCTCTTTAAAAAATACTGCGGGTGTGTGAAAATATTTTTTTTTATTCAGCAATGCGTTTGTAAAATACTAAGCTTTAAAGTGCAATACATTAAGATGTAAGTGTGTATCCAGCGCCTGGTTACCCCTCCTGGGAACAATATCCTAAAGATATACATACCTACATACCATATAGCAAAATGGATATCACTGCTAGCCGAAACTTAGTTAAATATAATAGCTATCGTTTAACTTAAGTTCAGTTTATTCAGGGTCGAGATGACTTGTATATAATGAAAGCGGTCCAACGACGTGCACTTTAAACTTGAGTATCTTCTTAATGATTAGCTTTTACAAATCTTCAACAGTAAAGTTTGAAGTGCTTTTTGTGATTGTGACGGAGTTTCTTTTACTAAGTTTATAAAATTTTAAATAACAACTGGGTTTGTTTTCCAAATTTAAACAATGTTAATAAGCATATGGTAATATTACTTCTCTTAACGCTCCAGTTAAGTACGTACATACTAGTTGATCTCTCACCTGTTGTTCATTCCTGCTGCATGGCATAGTCAACGACAAAGCCAAAGACATATTTTATTATTCAAATTAGGTTTTTACATCTACTTTTGAATCGCCCAAGTTATAAAATTCTATTTTCCTAATAGCATAGGCCTCTCCTACGGTCCAGTCTGTCTAACGACTGTAACTATATGACAACAGCCAGACGGCACTAACGTGACGACTGACAAAGTTCTAGAGCAATATCCCACAACAGAACCAGGTATTTTGGGAACCTTCAACACCCACCATCGCAGGGATATCTGCTAATAAATTTGCTTTGTTCTATGGATTCTCTCAGCTGGTACATTCTCCAACGAGAATACCAGATATAAAGGACCATACGAGCTCCTTAGGTCCAGACCAGACCTCCTACTGACTACACGACCGGACGGATAATCCTTCTCAGCCTCTGGATCTTCTCGGACCACTGTATCGTTCGGGCTCAAAGGTCATGCACACAATCCGATCCATATTTGCTATTTTATATTTGGCGTTGCGTGTGGTATTATAAGTCGGCAGACTGGGGTGGATGGCGAGAAATTTTTGCATCGTACCCGTGGAGGCAGCTCCACTTCAGCTCAGAAGATCCTGAATTCTGCGCAGCGTCTTTGCCTCAGATACATGACAGTACTGAAAACGCTTATTACCCGAGTCGTGCGAGCATCCCTCGTTCCGTTGTAGAGGAAAAGCGTGGAGAACTTGTGTCTCAAATCGAGACCCCATTCACTTTGGTTCCACAATTGCAGAACACTACCCACTCCATCGCCACGTGCATTGGGATCCTTGGTGTTAACATCTCTAGCGATGTTCAGGTCCGAGATCATTTGCAAGACCAGGTGCAGCTGGCATAAAAAAAACTTGGTGTACTCAACAGAGCCAACCAGTACTTCACGTCAGGGCAGAAGTTGCTGCTTTACAAGTCGCAAATCGGAGCAGGTGCACCCAGATACCAGCTTGGCCCTTTAAACTCGATTCAACCCTTAAGTCTGAGGAGAGATTTTACCCCCTGTTTGGGTTCTACTGTTGTACAAGGCAATGAGGCATCGCTCGCCATGAGCAGTGAATTTATTTTCACACTTTAGAACCGAAATGGTGGCGTCCAACGCAGTTTCCGAGGGTAAGTTTGTTCAATAGTTTTGTATATACCTATACTAGATAAAAATGTACTTATTATATCTCTGAATTTTCTTCATCGGCCTTACCTTTCTTTTACTTTCTTTACTGTGGACTAGATTTTCTATTCCTGTATAAAATTATGAGCTCATAATAACTTATTTAAAATAAAATATTTCTTTGTAGCGTTAGACAAGATGCAGCTGGCTGGACCTGGAACTTACAAAAACTAACATAACGTCAAAATTAAATTCTCTAGAAACCACAGCACTAGGAGTGAGAGGTATCGCGCCCCACACATGTGTGGTACAACTCAAGGCAATTTAGCTGTTTGTGTTCTGCACATTAAGCAATAACTAATATAAATAATGCAACTAAGCAATAACTAATATAAAAAATGCATAAATTTAAAGGTAAATCTTTACTCTAGACGGCAACCAGAACACATTTTTGAAATTTGGAAAACAATTATTAAAAATAATACATTTTAATTATTGTTTTCTGCCATAAAATCATAAATCTGAATTTTTTGAAAAAATGACTTTTGATTAATAAGAAGTTCTAACAAAAATTAAAAATTAGTAGCGGTATTAACATAAATAACTCAAGGTGGTAAACTGAAAGAGGTTTTTATTTGAAAATTAAATAAATAAATAATAAACTCTTTTTTAGGGTTCCGTACCTCAAAAGGATAAAAAAAACCCTTATAGGATCACTTTGTTGTCCGTCTGTCTGTCCTGTCAAGACCCTTTTTCTCAGGAACGCTTAAAGGTATTTGGTAGAAATTAATATCAAATACTAAGGTCTACGGTCCCTTAAATCTGTAAAAAAGACGCTGTTAAAGCTTGAAGCTGGTTTTTTCGCGTATTTTGACATATACGAATAAATTAAAACCTATTGGGTACTTCCTAGTGTCCTAGAATCATGAATTGTCATACGAAGCAAGATCTTACATGACAAATATAGGGAAAAAAAAAGAAATTTGTTAATTTGTAGTTATAACACGTTAAAAAAATTAGGCTGTCTGACTGATAAGACCTTTTTACTTAAGAACGTTTGGAGGTAAATTTAAATTAATATCAAATGTTAAGGTCTTTAAATTTACGCGTTCCATTACTAATTTAAAAATAATAAAACGGGATTAAACGCGTCGGACAGATACCTAAACGCCTCCTCGCATTTTCACCCACTTCACCTACAATCAGTTGTGACGTCTTTGACTCAAATTTAAATTCAAATTCAATATAATTTATTTAGTTTAGGCTACAATAATTGAGCACTTATGAATGTCACTACGCCATCGGTTCGTAAGTCTACAGGGCGGGAGACCTTGTACTGAGAAGAACCGGCAAGAAACTCAGCAAGGGCATTTCTTTTCTCCCTTTCTCTTACAGCGTCCAATTAAAATATTGGAAAATGCCCTCCCTATCATAAAAGGACACTTTCTATTACAAACATAAAAAAACATGAAATATAAAGCACAAGTACAACATAAAAAAGTATCTAATATAAACAAAAGACAGTTTATGTATTGTATGTATGTACTAACCGAGCTCATGACCTTTGTGACTCTAAACATTTAGATACTGAGCTGGCACACGTTCAGGAGGCACTTAAGAAAAACGGGTACAAAATAAATTCTCCATTAAGACGGTATATGTTCCATACTCCAAATTGAACAGCAGGTGCGCACGCCAAGGACGTAATCCCGTACCAAACACCAGGTTTCTACAAAATTGACTGTAGCTGCGGCAGTTCTTACATTGGCCAGACCAAACGCACAATTGCGGACAGGGTCAACTGACCAGGTCGTGTTTTTCTAGTTATCTTAGAAGTTGTGTAGAAGTTGTGTGTTGATCTCACGCTCCATCACCTTAGAGAGGAGGGGGGCCTATAATTCATTGGATCTATTTCCCTTTTTGGGCACCGGGTGCACATTCGCAGTCTTCCATGAAGACGGAAATTGCCTAGTGTGGTAGGAAAGCGCGAAGAGGCACGTGAGTATAGGACACAACTCAGGAGCACACAGAGATCAACTAGTATGTACGTACTTAACTGGAGCGTTTAGAGAAGTAATATTACCATATGCTTATTAACATTGTTTAAATTTGGAAAACAAATCCAGTTGTTATTCAAAATTTTATAAACTTAGTAAAAGAAACTCCGTCACAATCACAAAAAGCACTTCAAACTTTACTGTTCAAGATTTGTAAATGCTAATCATTAAGAAGATACTCAAGTTTGAAAAGCACGTCGTTGGACCGCTTTCATTATATACAAGTCATCTCGACACTTAATAAACTAAACTTAAGTTAAACGATAGCTATTATATTAAACTAAGTTTCGGCTACCAGTGATATTCATTTTTGCTGTATGGTATGTAGGTATGTATATCTTTAGGATATTGTTCCCAGGAGGGGTAACCAGGCGCTGGATACACACTTACATCTCAATGTATTGCACTTTAAAGCTTAGTATTTTACAAACGCATTGCTGAATGAAAAAATGATTTTCACAGACCCTCAGTATTTTTAAAAGCGATATTATATATATACGGGCGACGAGTAAAAAAATATTCATCCCCACTTTGCGTCTATTATTTTTAGGGTGAGTGTTTGCGCCTGTGTGTGTGCATGTCTATGTGGCTTGTTTTTTAGTATATAAGTCTATGCGGTAACTGTTATATAAGAGTCGTTCAGTACCATCATAGTCTAACGAGTTAAGCCAAATGTGTATTTTATTTTTGATTGCATTTTTATTAAGAGAATTCGATTCACGGCGCCTTGCAGCGTCCTTCATACAAACGAATTTTCCATCTATTTTTGATATTAACTTATCAAACACTATGAAATTTTTATATTCATAATCTTAAGTCGAATACCTATGTCTATGGTTTTCCAAAATCCTGAAAATGTTTTTACTAACTCCAAATCTTAATTGAGACCATTTGTATGAAAAACAAGAATCCTCTATAACTATTAACGTATACAATTTAAAAGAAAAGTGGAACACTGTGAGGGAAGTTTAACAGGACGCCTCCACTCGAACCAAGGCTGGTGTAACCCAGCCGTAACGTCGGGAATAAGGTAATTTGCCAAATTTGATTTAATCCCGTTTTATTATTTTTAAATGTTAAAGTCTACGGTCACTTAAAGTTTTAAAAAAACAAGCTTCTAAGTAAATGCAATTCAATTAATATGCCCAAAATACGGTTATTAAATTTTCTACGCATATTGCGACACTAATAAATCAAAACCTATGCGGTACTCGTCCAGTACGGTTCAGTTTACAAAAGTTTGTCCTCAAAACTAACTTATTATTTATTACTTATTAACTGTGAATGACGGACACGAGTGTCACACTATTTCATTCGGACGTACGATACCCTGAAACTGTATATATATATATATATAGATATATATTTCACTGCTGCATATTTTTTTTCTATTTTTGTGTGACAATGAAACAAACAAACAAACAAACACGCAATCCTTTTTACTTAAAATAAAATTATACATAGTGTATTATTCGCCTAACCTCTTTGATTTGTACCACACAAACTTATGAGTTAGACTTATATTTTTCTGACGGCCGCACGCAACCGTATCCAACTTCGCTAATTAGATAGTTTTAAATATTTAATATTTTTTTTAATTATACCCTATGTCCTTCTTGAATCTTTAAGCTCCATCTATGTCTTTTTTATTCATATGGAGTGATTAACAATGAAAACATAGCTATAGAACGAAAATAGAAAAAAATTACATAATAATATGAAAATATACATAGGTAAAAAACAAACGTGATGTTGATTTAAAATGTTATGTTATGTACATATCAATTATATTTACATTTGTAAGTAGTATGTAGTGGACCCAAGCCTTTAATAGAGAGTTGTAGCAATCCGGACCCCACGACACGGTGTTGATTTGCTAAATTAAGTCTTAAGAGAACAGGTAAATTAAAGAAAATGGGATTCATTAATAATAAATATAAATTAGATCAATCACCTTCGTAATTCATACCAATCGAATACTATCGAGATCGATGAAACATTAAGTGAGTGAGTGGCCCGGATGTCCTCACCGGTCTTAGATTAATATATTTATATCTACGCCATAAGGCGTAAATCGCAGTGGGATCCTAAAATCATCAACACAAAGAAAAATAATTACTCGTTAAATACGACCGATTCGTAAAGTAGCAGATAACCAGGAGGTTAAAATATATGGAGAATATCGATCGATTATTTTCAGTTAATTGTTATAAATATCGTAGGGTGCGAGAGGGATAGTAGAGTAGGCTCCGCGCCGCTTACGACGAGCCTTCAATGTGTAAATTAATCGAAGCTGTATAATCGAGTCACAAAGAAGCGGAGAAACTAGTTCGGCAGGTAAAGAGTTTAGTAGAATCGGGTGACGATTTCGATATGATTGTTCGATTATTACTATAAAGTAACTGGCCACTAAAATGCGAAGCACGTGGGTACACGTGGAAGTAAAATAAAGAAGAAATTAACTGGCGCCACAATCCCTAGACACGCCACGTGTTCAGGCCGCGTCTATCGGGGGGGGAGGGGAGAACGGTTATAAGCGATAGGCGTCAGTTGCGGCACCCTTTTCCGCTGTCGTCGTACCGAGAGGCTGGCCGTGCTCGAGATTCCTGAGGAAGCGGGAAGGACAGGACGAACAAAGATTTGAAGAAATTTAATACCGACGCCGTGCACGTTTCGCCTACATCAAATATCAGTAAGTGTCTTTTGTGAGAACTGAGGCTAGCAATGTCAACTTATTATTGATGGGTTTGTACTATGGGGCTTTGTGAGGGACTTCCTTTATACCATGGCGTAAGGACTGTGTAAGGGACCGTGTAAGATGCCACCTTGGTTAAAGTGAAGGGTTGGTTGGGGAAAATTGAAAGTGGTTGACTTTTTGGTTGGGATTCTAGTTGTAAATTTGGAGTAGAGAAGGGAAAAACCCTTGCTTATTAAAAATGCAGAGGTAGTTTGTTGACATTGTTGGCTATGTACTCTTAAAGGAAAAGAGATTGCCGATTTCTGCAGAAAATTTAGTGGAGAAAAGGGCTCCTGCCGGGATCGGCGTCTCTTAACATGATGTTGTAAATTTTGTGATACTTTGTGGGAAGAAACCCCGTAATTAGGCTCTGATCTGATTAGTTAAGAAATCGTTTAAGATTAGGGTTAAGGTCAGGCAACCCTTGCGTAAATCCTGTCCTGTGTATATGTATATCTTATTGATGAAAGCCCTACGCAAGTCCTGAGCATCGACTTCGCGCTTTGATCGGACTCGAGGTGACGGGGCATGCTTACATGACTTGGCAGGCAACCCTTGTGTGAATCCTGTCCTGTGTATATGTATCTTCATTGATGAAAATCCTACACGCTTTGGTAGACGCTCATTAGAATGGTACAGTTATGTTACATGTAATTGATGGTTATGTTAATGATATCTCTATATCCGCTACTTACTATCTCAATCATTTTAGTCCCGATGTCTTGTTGCGTTGCGGTATGGGTGACCCCCAAAGCAAGCAGACCCTTGGTAGATAGAGGTAGGTGAGGACGGGGCAATCACAGTAGGGGTTCTTCAAGCGGGGTCTGGCTTGTTATAAGATTAGGGAAGATTGGGGCTTGATGTTAGAGACATACTAGGATAACTGCAGGCTTCAGGAATCTAAGGGTGTGAGGGGGCTGATAAAACCTAAATCTGGGTTGGCTCCAGTTCCACCCTTCACCGGCGTCGAGTGGGGAAGCTGAACTGTTAGATGCCGTTTAGGTAATGGGTGGCTAAAATTTAATGTGGGATTTTTAACCCAATCTCCTTAAGGAATCCATAGATAAATAGTACCTCCACTCCACCCATTATTGCGACGGATAGATTTGGAAAGCTAAGTATTATTGTGTTCATATTTAAATATTTGTTTCCTGTGTAAAAATAAACGTAAACCTCATATGTTTTTCAGAGCCGCGACATTAATCTAGAGAGTCTAATTTTTAATTAGACTATCTAAGCTTTATTTTATTGCTTTATACTGTTTAATTTATGTTTTGACTAAGCCATTTAAGATAAAGATGACAGAACTTCAACATTGACCAAACTTTATTAACAGGCTATGAGGTGACGTTAGTGGGTCAGGATTTGTTCTATTCTTCGCCATGAATCACCCCGTTGAAGACGTATTAGTATAATCATACACAATTCTCTACTAACTGATGAGGCTCTGAATTGTTGTATGGAAAGCCGAAACGTTAAGTTCTAAACACTCAGAAAGGGCTAACCCTTACTTGATCTGGCTAATGCGCCGGGTCCTGAGTGTGGATATGTCTTCCTTACAATCCACCTTAAACATATTTATTGTGTGTCAAACTAGGTGTTCTGTCGCCTTAATTACTCTGATGAACAATTCACCACTTAACCATGTGCGTAATCGCACACCTATTTTATTATTTCTTGTGAACTTAGCTTGCACGGCATATGTTTCGGGCGAGTATAGCTTCTCCGGACTAGCGGCTATTTAAACTTAAGGAGCCTCGGGTTCGAACCGACCGATCGTAGGTTATATTCAAATAATAACGAGATGGTCCCTTTAGTTCCGTAGCTAGTCATAGTAGTAAGGATAAATACATGGTCGTCTGGTTGTTTGCCACCTCCGCAGCGTTATAAATGTAGGAGTTGGCGGGGAGCACTACTTACCTATCCTAAAGAACAGTTTAAGGCACGGTGTACGAAGGATAAAGGTTATCTATTAACTCAATTACTAAATGACAGGAGGGCGAAGCCACAAGGTAAGCTAGTTTGATTAAACCTATCTACGAGTCTGTCAGGAGTTGGTCGTTATATACCTTCCTTGTTAAAGGTTCCAAGACGTCAGTCAGATAATAAGTACGATACAATTGACAACCGCTTAAGGCCAGACGGTACCCTAGGCCCTTAAGGCTATTCAAATTCAAGTTATACATAATTAATTTTCAATATTCATTTTAGCGATCAAGTAGGAACAACCTAGTGTATGAGTTAGGCGAGCGTTAGGTTTTGTCTCAATTTTATAGTTTTGTTTTCATAAACTTTATATTCTAGTGTAGATAATCGCCATAGCTTGTAACCATAAACTCAATTTTAGATCTAAGAACGAAATTCGTACTGACCGGGTCGCGAGATACTAAACCAAAACCGAACCAACGTAAATTAGTCGAAGGAAGGTCGAGTAACACGATTAGACTCTGTACCTGCGCAGAAGACTAAAATGTGAACTCTGCGCACCCACGTGACCACGAGACGCCAGCTGGGCACTTCGACGCACAGGCAAATGTATGGAAAGTCTGACCGGTTAGTCTTTAATTGGCCGAAGGGATAATTCGGTGGCGGGCCCAATAATTCTGAATAGAACAACTTACGAACCCTTAAGGAATGGTTGTATATGTGAATTTTCCTGGATGATTCCCAGTTAGGGTTACCCGTAAACGACCTGGAAACTAGGATTGGTAGATTTAGATAGACTTCCATACTAAATCGTCCGCCCTTAGCGCCCTCTATAAGACCTCCTCAATATCTCCATTATTAGACAGTTAGCTAAGATATCGATCGACCGAGTAATTCCACGATTATTACACAGATGGCGTGAGTTTCAGTGGTAAAATAATAATCATGAATGTATGTGGATTTCTGGATACCTACGGTTAGGACTATGTTATAACTTTATTTAAAGGGTAGGCTGTAGATGTATTTCAGGGTTACATTTACTTCTAATTTGTTAGTTTGTCTTTACGGCGATTCTACATATATTATTATAAGATTAGATTAGAAGAGAAGCTAGTAAGGATAGTGGTAGTCTTTTTATATACTTAGATTGCCTTTGGGGTGGCTTCTCGAATACCATTACGACTTTATAATTTCACTTAGGGGTTGTTAACGGGTTGTCAACAGGCTCTTTATGCAATTACTAAACTTATCGGTCAGTCTGTGGTGCATTCTTAAGTGTTATTGAGAGGGTTGTGTAATTTACGTAAGGGCCAGGCCGCGAGTATATTCGTTTTTATCTATATATATATTCAATCTGTTAGTTCATCCGTATGGTGACCTTTCATATTACATTACAGTTTTATAACTTCGCTTAAGAGATCGATAGCTAGTCTACTAATAATTTATCTATGTACTTAATAGGTCCGCTTGTCTCCCTAATGCCTTATATATGTTGTTATTAGTTCCGACCTTCACTTAAGCGCAAGCTAGAGAACTGGTGACAGGTTAGTTGTGTAGGTTATAGGTTAATTAAGGGATCAATAGCGTACCTGCTAATAATTTATTTAGTTATTAAATAGGTCTGTCTGTCTCTTAAATGATTTTGTTATATTATAAGTGTATAAATTTAGTTAAGGGGAAGCCAGTGAGCTTATTAGTGGTTAGTACTTTCGTATGTCTAAGGGTTCTTCCTTTTAAGGTGATTTTCCTACATTACTATGAGGTTACAAGTTTACTTAAGGGCAAGATAACTAGTGTATCGATGGACTACTTACCGTTTAAGAGTTCTCCTTTAAGGCGATTTCATACATTACTATAGGATTACGACTTCACTTAAGGGGTATGCGGTCATAGTCGTTATAACTTCAAGGCCTATCGTGTTCGAGGGGTAACCGTGTTATTACGAGACATGTTCGGAGTTGTAAGGAGGTAGCTAGGCTGGTGAATAGGGTGACTTAGGCTAGGGTACTTCGACTACGTTAGGATAATAAATCGCATATATTTTAATCTGAAACTCGCATTTAGTAATTTAAATTCTGGTCTAATGCTAATCAGGACTTAGTGGTTCTGCGGTTAAGGATTAGTTATAGGCCATTGCTTTTAATGTAGGTATAATGTAAAATTAGGGTTTTGATTTTGTTCTTTCACACCTGGGACTGATTGAATCCATACCTCTTAGGATCTGGGGTTATTATCGGTCACAACGAGGGGTCCAAATAGACGATTACGCCATTAGACGATCACAGCCAAATAAAATATTAGCTTTCTTTAATAATAACATTAACGGTTACAAAATACTATTAACATTTCTTTATAATAATAGAGACAACAATAATATGTTAGAATTACACATGTCTTCACGTATTCAAATTGGCGAGTACGTCGGTATACTCCACGTGAGTTCAAATTTATAATTTTATTATTTTTATAAGGGGGGGTTTCTACATTATGTGTTGCCGTTACCAGGATAAGATATAGAACTAAAATAGGCTTGTAAAAGCCTACATTTTGTTGTCGTACAACGGATGGGAGGTCATTAAAATGGATTTGAGTTGGTGACTGGTGTGACAGAATGGAACCAATAAGCAAGATATAAATCTTGTTTAGAAGGCATTTTGTAGTTGTTTGTTACTTAAGCTTAGTTATAGACACATACTTTAATATAGCATATATGGGAATTGTAGGCCAAGTTTAGGATAAAACCATGTTAAATTAGTGTAAAAGAATGGTTTTTATTTTTTAGTTAGGTAGTACAGTACATCTATCTAGGTACTAGTATAGTAAGATATATTCTACGACTTAGGCTTAGATATAGGAAGGCATTACTAGTAATATGTAGACATAAAATTACGGCTAATACGCAAAATTAAAATTACATTTATAGAATGGTAGGCAGGGGTATGATCTAATAACCTTATTTATAAATACATACTCGTATATCTCAATCATCCGAAACCTAGGGAACGGTATTCGTAAGATAAATCTTACTAGTCTCGTTCAATCTGAACTTCTATGTGGTAGTACCTATATGCATATTGCCATAACATAGGTTTAAGAAAATGTTTAAAAACTAGATTCGAATAAATTTATTATTGGATAGCACTATTCAATAATTATGGACCTTAGCTTAATGTTGTGAGTACGTTTCGAATAAGCTTGTGAGTGTTGGTTTGTACTTATATGTGTGCGTAAGTAGATGTGGATAAGTATATAAATTCGCAGGTGTTTTATGGAAGGATTCTTGAACTTGTGATTGTCAACTGATAGAGTGGAGGAGTTAGCCGTACTATTTATAAAAAAGGGAACCCCCTTATGGACTTTAGTGGCCTGTCGCGAGGCGTATTACCGTATGGACATAGGTTAGAGATCAGTATAGTTGGTGTGGCCTTAATGAACTGTCTATATACGTAGAATTATTATTTAGAGGGGGGGGGGGGGCACTGTGGAATAAAGGTCTTATATGCTGGGGGAGGGGGAGGACATAATAAAATAACGAGCACTTAAGAGGGCCCCAACGCACATATACCTTTGCTATGCGGGTGTGTAGCGGGAGTCGACAATGTTAGTTTCAGATAGAGCTCGTTTTCCAGTGGCGTAAAAATATTATAGATAGGCTCACAACTTAGCGTAAAGGGGGGGAAATATTTGATTACAGTTACATCACATGCGATATAAAAATTAAATTACAGTAATTTTCTAGCTATGTAGTTATTTAACATGTCATGGAATAAATTATGCTCTCGCTAACTTGTTGATAACGAGTTATGAATTAAAAATAGAAAACGGGAAATTCGGCTGTAATTTTCTTAAAGAAAAAAAAAAATTGGTTTGGACAGAAACCGCGCAACCAAATGCAGTAATCTGCTAGTCAAAGAATGTAGAAGGCCATGTTATTTTCGGTTTGGAACTTGCCATAGGACAGCGAAATCGATTTTAAACCCAAGCAGAAACCTGTACATTAAAGTAGGGTGCAGCCTAAATGTATCATTTTACTATTGAAGAGTTAGAGTGAGCTATTTTATGATTAGGGAATGCATTGAAAGGCGGGATAGCGAGCATTTGGAATGTTAATGCAGAAGTGAGGTCATAAGGTCACTAAGATATTAGCTAAAGTAGGCCTCATCCATCTCAGTACTTTAATTTTATACTAAGTAGCGCTGACTTAGTAAGTTGGGGTCATCCCCATAGGCCATTTAGACATATCAGTATATATGTGTAATTATCGGTTTATAAGTTTAGTTAAAGGGGTATTCCAAAGTACGAACATCTAATTACTGTTTCACTTGACGGTGACGTCTGTTAAGCCCTTAGACCAGGTGAACTTCCTCCAACGGGAAGATTCATGTCTGGTAGAAGGTAACCTTAACAAAGTAAACAGTAGATGTTAAAACGACTAAATGTACTTTGTAAGTTGTTAGTTTAGGGATACGATATGGTGAAAGAAAATTATATCAAATAATATAAACGGGGGGAGAAAAGGGTGTGCGCTCGAGCGGGGATTTGAACTCGGAGTTTCCCGGGGTTTTGGCGCGAGCGTGAGGTGTTTGGCCGACGGAGCTGTCTGGGGTGATTCTGTGCGATCGAATGTAGACGTTAGGTTTAGGTCATCTTTTATAGATTCGTTGCTACCGTTCACGGGCTATTAGATTCAGATTTTTGGATACTTTTGGATCATGGTTTTGCTTGCCAAATTATATTGATTGTCGATAAATATTTTATTACTAGGCGGACCAGTAATGTGAAAGGGTTTAACCTATTGTGATATTATTTATGAAGGTAATAAATTGGAAGTGTGATACTGAAATGTAAACGGGAAGTGTACTTATGTATATATATATATATATATACAAATCGGATTAGGAAATTTAGTGTACTTAAAGGTAAGATAGGACAATGGCAGGTATTAGGTGGTGTTCAGGTCGGGTATGCCTGGTAGCGTGTTCCTTTTGAACTAAATAGGTTATTGTTAATAGGTATTATCTGTTTAAAGGGTTCTGTCGAGTAGGCGATATGTAGCAATTGAGAAATGGGGTTGATGTCTGAGTAAAAACATTGACGTAGGTCAGGGACCGGTTTTGTTAGGGTAGTCATGTTAAGGGCGGTTAGAAATGAAATGTACATTACGAGAGGGGAGGGTACCACAGTATAAATCGCTAAGTTGTTAAGGGAGGAGTCAACATAATAAATGTTTATTAAACTGCATTAACGTTTATTCAGAATTAGGATTCGCATGAAATATAAATATATATATAAATTAGGTTCAGCGTAAGGTGAAAAGTGAGCTAGAACGTGGATAGATACTATTATCTGCTATGTAGATGTGAAACTAAGGCAAAATTATTAAACCCAGCCGAGTAGGACAAGGTTATTATTTAGGTTGGTATGAATCGTGAATTGAAATGATTTTGGATTTTTATACATGGCTAGTGTAACCCCTGTGATTTTTGCCGTGTGAGTTGCAGGGGGTCGTAATGTTTCGACAGGTACGATCCCTGAGTGACCGCGGGCGGTGCATGTCTATGTGTGTGTATACATATTAGTATGCATACATGTGTATATGTGTCGAAGTTGAGGTCGGGCCCTGCCTTAATGGTGGGAGAGTCAGGTCCTTAACTGAAGGAGCGAAAAGGGTTATGCTGAGGGTGTGTTTAAATCGTCGCGGGTAAAGATTGTTATTTGTTAGGGCCTGAATTGAAATGATTTGGATTTTTTATACATGGCTAGTGTAACCCCTGAGATTTTTGCCGTGTGAGTTGCAGGGGGTCGTAATGTTTCGGCAGGTACGATCCCTGAGTGACCGCGGGCGGTGCGTGTCTATGTGTGTGTATACATATCAGTATGCGTACATGTGTATATGTGTCGAAGTTGAGGTCGGGCCCTGCCTTAATGGTGGGAGAGTCAGGTCCTTAACTGAAGAAGCAAAAGGTGTTATGCTGGAGATGTGTTTAAGTCGCCGGGGGAAAAAAAAAAAAAAAACGTGGGTGTGGCAGCCCTAACAAATTTGCCTTGTGGGATTCAGGGAGGTTTTAATGTTCCGGCAACTGCTGTTTTGATGGATCGCTTCCGGTGTATGTTTGTATAAGTGTGTGGAGGTATGCGTACATATGTATACGCCGTTAGTGGAAGTTAGGCTTAACGTGAATGAGGGGTGAGTAGTTAAGGGGAGGAGGGGGATATGCGGGGTATGGGTTTAGGCCGCTCTAGTATCAGCATTATTACACAAGGTTCAAATTTTACAACCGGTTCTTATAGTTGCTGATAACAATTTAATATTTGCTTCTTAATATCATTAAATAAACAACCCTCGGACGTCATTGCCCTATTCAGACTTTTATACATCATAACGAGCTGAGGTTGAGTGAGGCCTTTGGTCCTTAACTGAAGCAGATCCGTCATAGCTATTTATTGCTAGAATGAACAAACTCCACCGTTTGCGTCCAAACATCATCGCCATATTCTAACTACTATATCTATCATAACGAGCTGAGGTTGAGTGAGGCCCTTGGTCCTTAATCGAAGCGTATACATTATAATGAGCCTAGATTGAGTGAGGCCTTGGTCCTTAACCGAAGCATATCCGTCATAGCTATCTATCGCTAATATTGGACCAACTCAACTGTCTGTTTCGGAATATCGCCAAATGGAAAAACTCAACTGTTTCCATCATAATTATCTAAAGCCAATAATGGACAAACTCAACTGGTTGTTTCCGAACGTCATCAAAGGGACAAACTCAACTGTTTGCGTCCTAACGTCATCACCATATTCAAACTACTATATCTATCATAACGAGCTGAGGTTGAGTGAGGCCCTTGGTCCTTAATCGAAGCGTATACATTATAATGAGCCTAGATTGAGTGAGGCCTTTGGTCCTTAACTAAAGCAGATCCGTCCTAGCTATTTATTGCTAGAATGAACAAACTCCACCGTTTGCGTCCAAACATCATCGCCATATTCTAATTACTATATCTATCATAACGAGCTGAGGTTGAGTGAGGCCCTTGGTCCTTAATCGAAGCGTATACATTATAATGAGCCTAGATTGAGTGAGGCCTTTGGTCCTTAACTAAAGCAGATCCGTCCTAGCTATTTATTGCTAGAATGAACAAACTCCACCGTTTGCGTCCAAACATCATCGCCATATTCTAATTACTATATCTATCATAACGAGCTGAGGTTGAGTGAGGCCCTTGGTCCTTAATCGAAGCGTATACATTATAATGAGCCTAGATTGAGTGAGGCCTTTGGTCCTTAACTAAGGCAGATCCGTCCTAGCTGTTTATTGCTAGAACGAACAAACTCAACCGTTTGCGTCCAAACATCATCGTCATGGTTAATTATCTATTGTGATTGAATACGGCTAACGATGAACGAACTCAACTGGTTGCTTCCCATTATCATCAAATTAACAAACTCAGTTAGTTGCTTCTGCACATCGCCGAATAGTTAAACTCAGCTGTTTATTCCTGAATGTCATTGAATGGATGAACGCAACGGTTTATTTCCGAAATGGACAAACTCAACTGCTTGCGTTCAAATATAATCGCCATATTAAACCTATAAATATCTATCATGACGAGCCGAGGTTGAGTGAGGCCCTTGGTCCTTAATCGAAGCATATACATCATAATGAGCCTAGATTGAGTGAGACCCTTGGTCCTCAACCTAAGCATGTCAGTCAGTATCCGTCCTGATTACCGATGACAAATAGCGGACAACCTCAGTTGGCTGCTTCCAACCATCATTACCTTTTTCCCGAACTACTATATTCTTCATGTCTAACGAGTATATCTGGTGTTTCTTATTATAGAGCTGCAGGGGCTTGCTTTTGTTTCGACGGGGTGGGTTCTGGGGTGGTTGCGAGTTGAGGGTAAGGGGCTCAATAGGGGTTATTTATTTTTCTTTCTCCCCTTTGTTTTTCCCTTCCATGGGTGCTGTATCCTTTCTTGTTACCTTGATAGGTCTATAGTCTTGAGAGGACGCCATCTTCTATTATTAACCAATTCACGTGTGTTATCTCGAGAGGTCATTAAGAGGTTCCGTTCTTTATCTAAATAAGAAATTCTTGGTTTTGGCTTATTAAGAATAGTGTGTTAGGTCGTAGGCCCAGTTAGGTTGTTAAAGCCCTGTTAGGAATTAGGACAGGAGGAAATAAGTTTAGGGTCTTACCCAGACGGTCGTCTTGGTTGTTGCAGGGTTCGCGGAAGGGGCGCACGGTTATCGAGAAAATTTTTTGGAAGGGAGAATCATGGGACGTCCTAGAAAACGACAAGCTAAGGGGAGCGACGATGAGAACAGCGATAGTGAGGATCTCAGAGCGACTAACGAAGGTTATAAACAGACCATTGCGGACTTAACTAAGCGAATACAAGAATTAGAGAAAAGGATAGAGGAAAGGGTCGGATTGGTTGTGGAGTCGGCATCCCCCTCGATCAACCTTCCAGTTCCTAACCCGGAGCCAATTGTCGATCTGACCCCCCCGACGGTTAATGAGGAGGTAATAAAGTGCTGCAATCAAGTGGGCGCTATGTATAAATATGGGGGGGTGGAACGACCCAAGTTTAGCACCCCTGAGAGCTTGCATCCAGTAACGTTCCTTGAGAATTTGACGTATTACCTAAAGAGAGCACCTTTTAGGGACCATGAGATAGATGGAATTTTTGATTGCTTGGAGGGGGAGGCGAGAAATTGGGCTCGAGTGTATAAAGAGACATGGGGGTCTCTGGAGGACTTCAAAAGGGACTTCTTGGATACATATTGGGGGGAAAATGAACAAAATGCTTTGAGAAGGGACATAGTACAATCTGGTTGGGACAAGAAGGTTCATCCTACGATGCTGGGACATTTTTTACATTTAACCGGACAGGCTAAGATGTTGACATATGCCATTCCGGAGCAACAATTGGTGGGGGACATTATACGACACTTTTCTAAGGAAGTACAGTACGCTTGGACAGTGGCAAGAGAAGAAGGGTTCGGGTTACTAAAGGCCACTAGTTTTCTGAGAAGACTAGACAACATAGATAAGCAGAAGGGGCTTCTAGAGGGAGTGGGAGGATCCAAGGTGAGGCACATCCATGATGGTCAAGCTGGAAGTAAAGGAAACTGGAGGTACGGTCGTCCCGAAGCAAAGAAGAGCTTTACAAGATCTGGGCCCAACCGGTCGCCGGGTGCTGGAGGCCAGATGCCGCGGTTAATGGAAGTAAATTTAGAAAGGGAAGAGACTTCCTTGGGAAACTATTAAGAGCTGACGATTCGATCCCCTACTCAGCTCGTTACCCAGGGGAATTAGAGTTACGGTCCTACTTTCCTTTAAAACAAATGTTGGATGTAGGGTGGTTGCCTGGTTTGGGGTTAGGGAGAGGTAACGGTATACTTAGACCAATAATTTTAAAGGGGCAGGCCACGACTCAGGGTCTCGGGTTTCGTAACGATGATGTGTTGTCCGATCCAGTCGTCGGAGTGAGAGATAGGTTGTTAGATAAGGCTAATGAAGGACTAGGGCCTCTGAGTGTTAGGGTCACACCCGGGGTGAATTCAGTGTTCGAGGAAGAGGAGAAAGCAGTGGGATGCGAGGGGGAAGTCTTAAAATGTGAGATGAAAGTGAATATATGGGAGGAATGGGTCGATTGCCTCTTAGATACTGGTAGCGATATCACTTGTGTCAGCGAAGAATTTGTATTTAGACATAAGGACAGGACAGATATGGCGGTATTTCCGATAAGATGCTTACAGATCAGAGGGGCGGTGGGTCAACGTAGTTCGAAAATTCAAAAGGCTGTGGTGTTACCTCTAATGCTAGGGAAACATCGACTTGATTCTCCTTTCCTAATAGTCCCGAAATTAATAAGGCCGGTAATTTTAGGATTTGATTGGATGCGCCTTCATGGGGTGATACTAAAAATGGGGCCCACGAGGGTAGTAATTACTATAACGATTGATGGAGAGGAGGTTTCGTTGGATCTGAGAAACCGAGAGATTAACTGCGTTTCGTCGGTTAGTCCTTTGGTGGGAGCTCCCGCCTTGCACCACGATAAACTCGAAGAAAACATACTTGTAGGGTTGGAGATTGGCCACGTAGGAAGGGCTCTACTTAAGGGGGTTATAGTGAAGTACAAGGATCTTTTTACGGGGGAGTTGGGACGCGCTAACTGTTATGAACATACTATTATCATGAAATCGGAGGAACCTGTGATGAAAAGATCTTATCCAGTTCCGTACGCTTATCGAGACCAGATGGGGAGGAAACTGGGACAAATGGAGAAGCAAGGGATCATCTCCCGAGCTTCCACTCCGTATTGTAGTCCACTTACTTTTAGATTCAAGTCTGATGGGGATCTACGGGTTTTGTTAGATGCTAGGGAGATAAATAAAGTTATGATAGCGGAGTCTGAAGCCCCTCCGGTTCAATTAGATGTGTTAAACTCCTTTCATGGGGTACGTTTTATCAGCACCATTGACCTTAACAACGCCTATTTTCAAATTCCCCTGGCCGAGGGCAGTAAAAGGTACACTGGGTTCACATTTAATGGAAAATCATATGTCTATAATGTTCTACCGCAAGGGCTGAAAACGTCGGTTGGTAGTTTTAGTCGGGCAATGGATAGGATATTGGGGCAAGAGGTTAGGACGTTTTGTGTCAATTATTTGGATGATCTGGCTATCCTTACTAGTGGTGATTTGCAGGAACACTTGGGTCACCTTGATGTCGTATTGGGTCGATTGCGCAAAGCCGGTCTAACCTGCAACTTGTCCAAATGTAGGTTTGTATGCGCGGAGGTGAAAATGTTAGGGCACATAATCGACACTGAGGGCATCCGGACTGACCCACAGAAATTGGAAGCCATTAGGGATTTCCCAGCGCCTAAGAAGATAAAACACTTAAGGGCGTTTTTAGGGCTTTGTAATTATTATCGCCGGTTTATTCCGCGTTACAGCGAATTAATAAGGCCTTTGTGTAGGTTATTAGGAAAGGGAATACATTGGAGGTGGGATATGTCGGCTCGAGAAGCGTTCGAAGGGCTGAAGGGGGCCTTCATGAGTACGATTAGGTTACACCACCCTGATATAGGATCTCCATATATTCTGCAGGTAGACAGTTCGGGGGTAGGGGTGGCTGGGGTGCTATACCAGGGCCAGGGGGAGGATATGAAGGTTCTGGGGTATTGTAGCAGGTCGCTGAGAGGGGCGGAATTGAGGTGGACCGTTACCGAACAAGAACTATGGGCTGTTATATATGGGATAAAGAAATTCGAGACTTACTTACGAGGCGCTAAGGTGATTATACGGACTGACCATAAAGCACTAACTTTTATGAAATCTTGTCGGCTGTTTAATAGTAGGGTTACTCGTTGGATTCTGTTTTTAGAGCAGTTTGATTATACTATGGAACACATAAAGGGGAAGGATAACCTGGTTGCCGATGTGTTATCCAGGTACTTGCCGGAGGGTTTATCCATTCAGGAGGACAAAGTTTTAGGTCCCGAAATTAGTTATATGGGGGTAACGCTGGACCGGGAGTTGAGGAGCGATCTAACCCGTTTGTGCGAGTATCAGGCGGAGGACACTTTGTTGCGACTATTGAGAGAGCAAGTGGAAGGGCGAGGGGCCGCCACTGGTAGGCTGAAGCGAATTGGGGTTTTGAGTCGAATAATAGATGGAGTATTGTGCTTTGTGGGTTCGGGGAGAAATAGGGTGGTACCATTTTTACCTAGTGTTTTACAGGAGAGGGTGATATTGCAAGTGCATACGGAAATGGGCCACTTAGGGGCTCTGAAAACAGTAAAACTAATGCGCGACAGATATTATTGGCCGAACTTACGAAGACACGTAAAGGAGGTGATATCGAGATGTCATATTTGCCAATTGTCTAAACCGAACAACGTGAACTTAGTCGGGAGCTGTAAATCCATTCTACCTGGGGAAATAGGAGATGTAGTAATGGCGGATTTGTACGGGCCTCTGCCCAAGGGGAAGTATGGATTAAGTTATTTACTAGTAGTACAGGATAGTTTCAGCAAATATCTGAAGTTATTCGAACTAAGGAAGGCCACAGCTAAAGGAGTAGTTTCTAGAATTAGACTATACGGGAGGTTTATAAAACCAAAAACGATTCTGACGGACAACGGCAGTCAATTCGTTAGTAGAGAGTGGAAGGAATCTTTAGCGGGGATGGGAATCCGACCTATCTACACCACGGTTAGGAACCCACGGCCTAATATCACGGAGAGGGTAAATCGAGAACTAGGGCGTCTGTTTAGAACTTATTGTCATAAAAATCACAAGGGGTGGGTCGACCAGGTAAGGAGGATAGAGGATTTGTACAACAATACCCTTCACCTCAGTACCGGGTTTACCCCGAATGAGTTATTGTACGGTCGGAAGACGAGGTTGGCGATGGATGGGAAGACTAGTGAAGTGGTAAGCGAGAGTGAGTTAGAGGAAATGAGGAGGAGAGCTAGAGAGAAGTTGGTGGAAACTAGTAAAAGGCGAAATGAATATTTCGATAGAACGCACCGGTTGGTGAATTTCCAGATAGGAGATTTAGTAAAGGTGCGTCGTCACAATAAATCTAGTGCTATGCTTAAACAAATAAAAAAGTTCTCTTTACTATACGAGGGGCCTTATGTGGTTGCGGCAGTCCCCTTCCCGAATGTATATGTTCTAATGAATCCAATCAACAAGCAAATAAGAGGGAAGTTCAATGCCATACATTTGTCTAGATATTACAGTTAGTCAATGCTGTTATTCCGTTTTCCCGGGGCGACGGCTGAGATGGGGGAGGGGGGGGGGGGGGATTGGGAGAAAATCATTTTTTTTTGATTAACTTGTATCGTGGTCATTATTCAAAGAGGAGTGTATTAATATAAATAAACGATATCTATTGGTGACGGAGTTTCTTCTTGATACCCTGTCGAGTATACCTTTAAGAAACAAGTCACAACTGATAAGTGTACATTTATGACTTGTTGGGGAGGATTGTAGTGGACCCAAGCCTTTAATAGAGAGTTGTAGCAATCCGGACCCCACGACACGGTGTTGATTTGCTAAATTAAGTCTTAAGAGAACAGGTAAATTAAAGAAAATGGGATTCATTAATAATAAATATAAATTAGATCAATCACCTTCGTAATTCATACCAATCGAATACTATCGAGATCGATGAAACATTAAGTGAGTGAGTGGCCCGGATGTCCTCACCGGTCTTAGATTAATATATTTATATCTACGCCATAAGGCGTAAATCGCAGTGGGATCCTAAAATCATCAACACAAAGAAAAATAATTACTCGTTAAATACGACCGATTCGTAAAGTAGCAGATAACCAGGAGGTTAAAATATATGGAGAATATCGATCGATTATTTTCAGTTAATTGTTATAAATATCGTAGGGTGCGAGAGGGATAGTAGAGTAGGCTCCGCGCCGCTTACGACGAGCCTTCAATGTGTAAATTAATCGAAGCTGTATAATCGAGTCACAAAGAAGCGGAGAAACTAGTTCGGCAGGTAAAGAGTTTAGTAGAATCGGGTGACGATTTCGATATGATTGTTCGATTATTACTATAAAGTAACTGGCCACTAAAATGCGAAGCACGTGGGTACACGTGGAAGTAAAATAAAGAAGAAATTAACTGGCGCCACAATCCCTAGACACGCCACGTGTTCAGGCCGCGTCTATCGGGGGGGGGAGGGGAGAACGGTTATAAGCGATAGGCGTCAGTTGCGGCACCCTTTTCCGCTGTCGTCGTACCGAGAGGCTGGCCGTGCTCGAGATTCCTGAGGAAGCGGGAAGGACAGGACGAACAAAGATTTGAAGAAATTTAATACCGACGCCGTGCACGTTTCGCCTACATCAAATATCAGTAAGTGTCTTTTGTGAGAACTGAGGCTAGCAATGTCAACTTATTATTGATGGGTTTGTACTATGGGGCTTTGTGAGGGACTTCCTTTATACCATGGCGTAAGGACTGTGTAAGGGACCGTGTAAGATGCCACCTTGGTTAAAGTGAAGGGTTGGTTGGGGAAAATTGAAAGTGGTTGACTTTTTGGTTGGGATTCTAGTTGTAAATTTGGAGTAGAGAAGGGAAAAACCCTTGCTTATTAAAAATGCAGAGGTAGTTTGTTGACATTGTTGGCTATGTACTCTTAAAGGAAAAGAGATTGCCGATTTCTGCAGAAAATTTAGTGGAGAAAAGGGCTCCTGCCGGGATCGGCGTCTCTTAACATGATGTTGTAAATTTTGTGATACTTTGTGGGAAGAAACCCCGTAATTAGGCTCTGATCTGATTAGTTAAGAAATCGTTTAAGATTAGGGTTAAGGTCAGGCAACCCTTGCGTAAATCCTGTCCTGTGTATATGTATATCTTATTGATGAAAGCCCTACGCAAGTCCTGAGCATCGACTTCGCGCTTTGATCGGACTCGAGGTGACGGGGCATGCTTACATGACTTGGCAGGCAACCCTTGTGTGAATCCTGTCCTGTGTATATGTATCTTCATTGATGAAAATCCTACACGCTTTGGTAGACGCTCATTAGAATGGTACAGTTATGTTACATGTAATTGATGGTTATGTTAATGATATCTCTATATCCGCTACTTACTATCTCAATCATTTTAGTCCCGATGTCTTGTTGCGTTGCGGTATGGGTGACCCCCAAAGCAAGCAGACCCTTGGTAGATAGAGGTAGGTGAGGACGGGGCAATCACAGTAGGGGTTCTTCAAGCGGGGTCTGGCTTGTTATAAGATTAGGGAAGATTGGGGCTTGATGTTAGAGACATACTAGGATAACTGCAGGCTTCAGGAATCTAAGGGTGTGAGGGGGCTGATAAAACCTAAATCTGGGTTGGCTCCAGTTCCACCCTTCACCGGCGTCGAGTGGGGAAGCTGAACTGTTAGATGCCGTTTAGGTAATGGGTGGCTAAAATTTAATGTGGGATTTTTAACCCAATCTCCTTAAGGAATCCATAGATAAATAGTACCTCCACTCCACCCATTATTGCGACGGATAGATTTGGAAAGCTAAGTATTATTGTGTTCATATTTAAATATTTGTTTCCTGTGTAAAAATAAACGTAAACCTCATATGTTTTTCAGAGCCGCGACATTAATCTAGAGAGTCTAATTTTTAATTAGACTATCTAAGCTTTATTTTATTGCTTTATACTGTTTAATTTATGTTTTGACTAAGCCATTTAAGATAAAGATGACAGAACTTCAACATTGACCAAACTTTATTAACAGGCTATGAGGTGACGTTAGTGGGTCAGGATTTGTTCTATTCTTCGCCATGAATCACCCCGTTGAAGACGTATTAGTATAATCATACACAATTCTCTACTAACTGATGAGGCTCTGAATTGTTGTATGGAAAGCCGAAACGTTAAGTTCTAAACACTCAGAAAGGGCTAACCCTTACTTGATCTGGCTAATGCGCCGGGTCCTGAGTGTGGATATGTCTTCCTTACAATCCACCTTAAACATATTTATTGTGTGTCAAACTAGGTGTTCTGTCGCCTTAATTACTCTGATGAACAATTCACCACTTAACCATGTGCGTAATCGCACACCTATTTTATTATTTCTTGTGAACTTAGCTTGCACGGCATATGTTTCGGGCGAGTATAGCTTCTCCGGACTAGCGGCTATTTAAACTTAAGGAGCCTCGGGTTCGAACCGACCGATCGTAGGTTATATTCAAATAATAACGAGATGGTCCCTTTAGTTCCGTAGCTAGTCATAGTAGTAAGGATAAATACATGGTCGTCTGGTTGTTTGCCACCTCCGCAGCGTTATAAATGTAGGAGTTGGCGGGGAGCACTACTTACCTATCCTAAAGAACAGTTTAAGGCACGGTGTACGAAGGATAAAGGTTATCTATTAACTCAATTACTAAATGACAGGAGGGCGAAGCCACAAGGTAAGCTAGTTTGATTAAACCTATCTACGAGTCTGTCAGGAGTTGGTCGTTATATACCTTCCTTGTTAAAGGTTCCAAGACGTCAGTCAGATAATAAGTACGATACAATTGACAACCGCTTAAGGCCAGACGGTACCCTAGGCCCTTAAGGCTATTCAAATTCAAGTTATACATAATTAATTTTCAATATTCATTTTAGCGATCAAGTAGGAACAACCTAGTGTATGAGTTAGGCGAGCGTTAGGTTTTGTCTCAATTTTATAGTTTTGTTTTCATAAACTTTATATTCTAGTGTAGATAATCGCCATAGCTTGTAACCATAAACTCAATTTTAGATCTAAGAACGAAATTCGTACTGACCGGGTCGCGAGATACTAAACCAAAACCGAACCAACGTAAATTAGTCGAAGGAAGGTCGAGTAACACGATTAGACTCTGTACCTGCGCAGAAGACTAAAATGTGAACTCTGCGCACCCACGTGACCACGAGACGCCAGCTGGGCACTTCGACGCACAGGCAAATGTATGGAAAGTCTGACCGGTTAGTCTTTAATTGGCCGAAGGGATAATTCGGTGGCGGGCCCAATAATTCTGAATAGAACAACTTACGAACCCTTAAGGAATGGTTGTATATGTGAATTTTCCTGGATGATTCCCAGTTAGGGTTACCCGTAAACGACCTGGAAACTAGGATTGGTAGATTTAGATAGACTTCCATACTAAATCGTCCGCCCTTAGCGCCCTCTATAAGACCTCCTCAATATCTCCATTATTAGACAGTTAGCTAAGATATCGATCGACCGAGTAATTCCACGATTATTACACAGATGGCGTGAGTTTCAGTGGTAAAATAATAATCATGAATGTATGTGGATTTCTGGATACCTACGGTTAGGACTATGTTATAACTTTATTTAAAGGGTAGGCTGTAGATGTATTTCAGGGTTACATTTACTTCTAATTTGTTAGTTTGTCTTTACGGCGATTCTACATATATTATTATAAGATTAGATTAGAAGAGAAGCTAGTAAGGATAGTGGTAGTCTTTTTATATACTTAGATTGCCTTTGGGGTGGCTTCTCGAATACCATTACGACTTTATAATTTCACTTAGGGGTTGTTAACGGGTTGTCAACAGGCTCTTTATGCAATTACTAAACTTATCGGTCAGTCTGTGGTGCATTCTTAAGTGTTATTGAGAGGGTTGTGTAATTTACGTAAGGGCCAGGCCGCGAGTATATTCGTTTTTATCTATATATATATTCAATCTGTTAGTTCATCCGTATGGTGACCTTTCATATTACATTACAGTTTTATAACTTCGCTTAAGAGATCGATAGCTAGTCTACTAATAATTTATCTATGTACTTAATAGGTCCGCTTGTCTCCCTAATGCCTTATATATGTTGTTATTAGTTCCGACCTTCACTTAAGCGCAAGCTAGAGAACTGGTGACAGGTTAGTTGTGTAGGTTATAGGTTAATTAAGGGATCAATAGCGTACCTGCTAATAATTTATTTAGTTATTAAATAGGTCTGTCTGTCTCTTAAATGATTTTGTTATATTATAAGTGTATAAATTTAGTTAAGGGGAAGCCAGTGAGCTTATTAGTGGTTAGTACTTTCGTATGTCTAAGGGTTCTTCCTTTTAAGGTGATTTTCCTACATTACTATGAGGTTACAAGTTTACTTAAGGGCAAGATAACTAGTGTATCGATGGACTACTTACCGTTTAAGAGTTCTCCTTTAAGGCGATTTCATACATTACTATAGGATTACGACTTCACTTAAGGGGTATGCGGTCATAGTCGTTATAACTTCAAGGCCTATCGTGTTCGAGGGGTAACCGTGTTATTACGAGACATGTTCGGAGTTGTAAGGAGGTAGCTAGGCTGGTGAATAGGGTGACTTAGGCTAGGGTACTTCGACTACGTTAGGATAATAAATCGCATATATTTTAATCTGAAACTCGCATTTAGTAATTTAAATTCTGGTCTAATGCTAATCAGGACTTAGTGGTTCTGCGGTTAAGGATTAGTTATAGGCCATTGCTTTTAATGTAGGTATAATGTAAAATTAGGGTTTTGATTTTGTTCTTTCACACCTGGGACTGATTGAATCCATACCTCTTAGGATCTGGGGTTATTATCGGTCACAACGAGGGGTCCAAATAGACGATTACGCCATTAGACGATCACAGCCAAATAAAATATTAGCTTTCTTTAATAATAACATTAACGGTTACAAAATACTATTAACATTTCTTTATAATAATAGAGACAACAATAATATGTTAGAATTACACATGTCTTCACGTATTCAAATTGGCGAGTACGTCGGTATACTCCACGTGAGTTCAAATTTATAATTTTATTATTTTTATAAGGGGGGGTTTCTACAAGTATAAAGCTTAATTTGGCCTATTTTGTGCTTGAAGAAACATTATTTGAATCGAAATTGAACCATTATTCACTGAAGAATCGACAAAAGAAATTTATTGCCAATTGAACTGTCAATACTAACGATATTTAAGAGAAATTATTCTATTACCTTAAGGTTTCGATGTAAGAGATTTATTGTTTACGGAAGATACATTACTTAGTAAGATTTTTACTATATGTAATTAGATTTTAACACTACTAGAAGAGTTGATGCTAATATTTCCGATATGTTGCCTATTTTCAGGTATAGGTATGATATCAACGTAAGGTAGACCCACTTCCGACGCGGGAGTTTCCCTAGTGAAATTACTACGGTACATAGAAAACTATTCGTAATCTATCTTTATTCGTAATATTCGAACTTTTTCCATTTAAAATTTCCATTTTTTTGTGTATTAAAATTCATGTATTAAAGAATTTAACTTTTTATCCTTTGTGAATGGTATATAGTCCCGTATATAACCATAAATAGTTACATAAAAGATCTCAACAGTGACTTCAGCTGATTTATTTAGGAATAGACTGTCCCAATCTGTTTCTAAAATTTTATCATTAATAATTGAATAATCCGCATTTTTAGAACAATAATTTGATCTGCGTTTATGGGATATATTACGTAATCTGGCAAATGATACAGTAACGGGTAAGTGCATCTCCTGTAACTAATGCTATAGAAGTTAAAGGGGGGATGGTGTGCATCTGCTGGAACTAATGCAATGGAAGTATTAAAAACTACACCCTCACTGTCATTTGATAAAAATAAATCTAAAATTCTGCCATTTTTATTTTGAATATTAATATATAAGCTTAATAATCCTACTAGTACTTTTAAATATTGGAGTATTTTTAAATATCTGAATTCCTTCACACGATTGACGATATTTGCCGCTTCACATGGTGCGCCCCCTATGCTACATAAAATCAAAAAATAATAATTGACATGAGTTTGACTGTTTTAGTAGCTTTACTAACTTATTTATGTTACTAAGTGTTTCAATACAGAATGTATACTTATAAGTTGTTTCACAAAGTATTTTATGATTACTTCTTGGCGGCTCTTTTTGGCTAATATATATTTAATTTGTTATGTTGATGCTCAAAATCCTGATAAGGAGAGAGTCTGTCAGGTTCGGAATTTGAAATTAAATTTTCAAGCACATTGCTGGCTCCAATTGGGCTGAAATTCAGCATACCTATGTAAACGTGGTAACAATGCAATAATATGATACTGTAGAGCTGATGATAAAAACTGAAAGTGGTCATAGCAACTTGTCAATTAGTGCCGTCGTAAAATGTCATCAACTTAAAATAATGCCTCGACTTTGAAGAAAATATTTAAATTTATAAAAGTTGGCGTGCTGCCTGCAACTTTAATCAAAGACGATCTTGGGATTGGGAGTTTTGTGTGGCCTTCCTAATTTTTATTTCATGCAGTAGAATATTATTTTCCTTTTAGTTCATCCTCACTAATATTATAAATGCGAATGTGAGTTTGTATGTTTATTTATATGTCTATCTTTCACGTTACAATGGAACATCTCGTTGAGCTGAAATTTGGCACACTGATAGTTGAAGGCACGGAGAAGGACATAGGAAATAGAATACCATTCATCAAAGAAAATTTGAAAGTTCCTTCTGGAATAATTGTAACCAAATTCCACGTGAAAAAATTATAGTTGCAGCCATAGCGAACTTTCTTACTATAATCAAGAAGTTGCTGTAGAAATTCTACGCTTAAAAACAAATCAAGCACAGACATTTTTGATTTTTTTGGATTAAGAAAACTAAAAACAAATCTGCACAGAAGAATTCTGCATTATTGATTACCCGTGGGCGTGGGTATAGTATGTGCATTTGATTGCGGACGACTACGAACGTGTTCAGATAAGCCACTACTTTTATGTCTTGCTGAACGAAATATTTTAGGTTCGAAATTGTCTTTTATTTCTTTACAAGTACATTTTATGTATTTTTTGTTCCAGGATAATAAAATTACTTTGTTTATTTATCCAGGTCAAGCCTGCAAATCCTTAAGAAATTATGTTGAAAGGCAAAGTTGATTCACTAAGCGGATTAGATTAGAATTATTAAGTCTCTGTGTAACTAAAATGTTTTATGACTTATCCTAAAAAAAAAGACAAAACCTAATCCTGACTAATATATAAATATTAAAGTCTGTTTTTTTATACGAACTTGCTGTAGACTGAATAAGAGTTGATGAGGAAGAAGAAGAAATACATTTTGAGCATAAGCATTATATGATGAAGATGAGGATGAGAAAGTGGAAGAGCAAGTACTCCATATAGTACTTATTTCATCATTTTGCCCTTAGGTAAGTCGTAAACTAACAACGCAACATTAATAAAAACTAATTTATGCATGAAAACGATGCTTATCCATTAATTAACTACGTAAGAACGTAACTATTAAGAATCGTGCCTTGCTATCAGTCAGACCACCTATTGTACTAAGACAACAAATCAGACACGTTTATACAAGTAAACTGTAGTGTAACACATGCATCTATTCTCTCAATTCTCTCTCTCTTGATTCAAAGTAAGTATTTAGAGTGAGTGGAATCTAATGTAGCAAGCAAAGGAGTGGGGATTTATTTCTCTCAGTGCGGCGGAAACTAAACTAACATAATGAAACTGATTCATTAATTCCTCTTCATAAAAAGCGGAAGGGAAGAGAAATTCCCAAACTCGATTTTTGAGGATGTGGATGAGTATGAGGAATTTCAATAAAACGAGAAATTTCCACATTATGAGGTAGAAGAATCCTCATCAATTCTTGATTGAATAATTGAATACATTTTCTCAGCGTTATACTGACAATATTGATTCTGTATGTGGTATCTCATTTATGACTCTGCTTACTCTCTCTCTCTTACTGCTTTACCCTAAATAGAGTTGGTTAGTGGCTGGATACACACCCACGTTATAATAAGGAAGACAGCCACCTTACACCAACCACTTTAGTTTGAGCCCATCCTGGCGCCGCCACACTGCTTCTGACAAAGTGTATCTGTACTATGTCTTTAATCACCAATTTCTAGAGTAATCTCTACTCATATAAATATAGGCGAGAGACTGGATTTTGTTAGTTTGTTTTGTAGAGGGTAATGTATACTTATATATTAAGGATACAGTGGATATTGTAAGTGACTATAGTGCAACAACGTTAACCGGGTTAGCTAGTAAGTGGTAAAATGATCGAAAAACCGCAGGTGTGCGATACGGGTCGCCGCCTTACTAGTCTGCGCTTTATGGGTTTTTATTGAATTTTTGCCGTAAAAGAATAACTAACGCACATTTAGAAAAAAAATATTCAAAACATTAAATTTCGCAAATCGTCCCGCAATCCCAGAAACAAAATATCGTACCTCCTTTGTCAGTACTTAACAAATTATAAAAAAAAAAACCATATTGAGAACCTCCTCCTTTTTTTGAACTCGGTTAAAAAGTAAGTCAAGATAGGACTGCCGAAAATAACATAAGTATACATTTTTTATACCTCGTACGATGATCAACTAGACTCAATTTTATGCTCCACATATTTTATGGAAAAATTTCATCTATTTTATAGCTGCGAGTCATTTGATAGTTGACATAAAATTTTAACGTTATTGATTTATATTTGTCATTAAATATTGTATCATTTTTATATTTGTTTAAACCTAAGTCATAATAGCCCACTACTTCATTGTTTTCACCTTCAGACCATCCGCGTCCGCTGCTGGATATATGCACATTAACAAACTCGGTAGGTACTTCACATTCCCCATTCTGCCATTTTTCGCTTTTTTTCATGTCGTTGAGGTATAATAATCTACCTTCTTTTTAAATAAGCCCTACCTGATGTCCGTAGTGGGTGTTTCACTAATAACAGTTTAAGGCCTACCTAGTCAATATCCACACGATGGAGTAATAAAAAACCTTTCTGAGTTGTACATCCGAGCTTAAAGCTACTCCAAATAATGCCAACCTTCATTTTTATAAACCATTTTAATTTTAATTTTATAATTAATTTAAATTCTATCATCTTATGTAAACCGCCATTCAATTATTGTAGCAGATATTTTAGTAAAGAATAGTGTGCGGTAGAATTTTAAGGCATTTTGTGGCATTTATTATGCTTCTTGTTTTATATAAAACTTTTTGCTTGCCCTTAGGTCGCAAAGGTTTTAAGCATAGTACAGTTAACTAACAGTAGGTATGCCAGTCGTTTTAACAAAGGAGAAACAACGTTCGCCGGGTCAGTAGGTACTAATAATAGTTAAGGCTGTGGCCGTACTGACAAACGATTTTGGCAACGGAACCCGCAAAAGTAGATCTGAAACTGAATACATTTAAGTTCAATGGGATAATACTAAGAGACATTTTTCTTATTAAAAAAAATATGTATTTGTAAAAGTTTCATCTAAAAACTTTTTACAAGGTATTTTTTTAAGTTGTTTCAAAGATTTATCTAACAAACTTGAGTGACCTACATACGTTACGTAAGTATCTTGTCTACGGGGAATACGATCGAACGGAGAACTTCTGATAAATGAGTGATGTGGCTTCCTACTGAGCTCGGGCGGGCGGAACTCAACTCTCAGGAGTTTACAGATCCTTGATAATGGACTATTAATTTTAAAAGCTTCGCTAGAAGTTTGTTATTTAGCTTTCCATAATTAGGTAGCTTTTAAGCTGCAGGCATATCTTGGTATCAAATTGGTTTTTGGATTGGATTCAAATTTAAACTCAAACTTTTTTATTCAAATAGAACTTTTGAATCCTCACTTTAATGATTAATTTTATAAATTACCACCGGTTTGGAATTATTTACTACCCAGAAGAACCGGCAGGAAACTCAGCAGTAAATCTTAAATATTTTTTAAGCTTCATATTTAAATACATTGTAGCCTTACACTAGGTAATAACATAATATACAATGTTTAAAAAATAATTACAAATGCACTAATACCAATACAAATCAATTTATCTGATTCTTTCATGCATTTTTATCATTTATGTATGCATCAACTTTGTAATAGCTTTTTACTAATTAACAAATATTTTTTTAATAGAGTGTCCCAAATCTGGACCGTGGTACACTCGACTACATTAGTCTCTTTAGACATTTGCTTTATATCCAACTTTTGTAAGTTATTTTTATTCATTTTCTCTGTATAGGTATACAAATATATTTAAGCAAACCGTTCTTAATTCTTATCAGAACGTATTCTTTAAATCCTCAACACCCTTTTCACTCTGTTTCCAACAACACCCAAACATAAAATTATTCATTGCTGATGCTAAAGTCAGTCAACGTACATATACATAATATACTCTATTATAAATTTCTCTTTCATATAACATACAAGCATAACTGTTTATTGTTGTTATTATGTAGATATTAATTTAACTTTGGAATTGACTTTAACATTGGGATAGTTTGACAATTTGGAGTTTCAGCAGCGCAAAGCCGCAGCGGATAGGATCGGGCTGGATTTAGACTAATCCTGGAATATTCCCTCTATTGTCGATGTTGTTGTGGAAACTAGGACAAGCCAGTTAGTAGGTAGAGAAATTGAACAGAGGCTGCAATATTAGTGGCTTAATTTCATGAGTTTAGTATATTATCTTCAGTTATGATGAAAAATCAAAATTGTATTTTATAATTCTTCCATTATTTTCTAAATATTTCTAAAAAATTTTGTCTGTAAGGACCGTGTGTAAGTGGTTTGCAAAAAGGAGATCATTCATAATTTGACTGAATTTCATTTTTGTTCGATTTTACCTCGTATTTCGGCATTTCAAAACCTATTTGGATAGATGTTTTTGTAATATTTTGGAAAAATATCACTTGAATGTGGTGTTTTTGTGGAGTTAATTTGAGTACTGCCACCAATAACATCGTCTCACGTTTCTCTGTTACATGACTCTGTTACATGTTTGATTGAGCTAGACTCTCAACAATGTCTCAACAAAAGTTGGGCCATTGGCTGCACGTTCTTCCATCCCCAAATTTGCAACTTTATTATTCCTCAGACGTTAGGAATAGCGATTTCTTTACGTCTTGGCATAGAAGTGTTTAAGGCGCATACGTGTCCTTGTGGTTTTTTGGTAGATGACCTAGAACATCATGGCTTATCCTGTTCTAAGAGCGCTGCCCTTTAATCGCTACAATGTCATTAACGATCTTATACTCAGGTCTCTTGCCATGGTATCTATCCCAGCAATTTGGGATCCTTACGGTATGCTAAGGGACGATAGTAGGGGGCCTTATGGTGCAACCTTAGTATTATGGAGCCTAGGACGTACGCTAGTATGGGATGCCACATGTGTCGACACTCTATCTCCATCTTGCGTCCAGACCAGGTCAACCAAGGCTGGTTCAAACCAAGCAGCTAAGGAGGCACAATTACGCACACGCCGCAGATATTCTAAACTTATTAGTAGTAATTATGAATTTGTGGCATTAGCAATGTGTGTGTGTGTGTGTGTGTGCGTAAGTGTGTCTACCAGAGCTAATTTGCTTCATCGATCTCCTAATCGATTTCTTTCCACCTATCTTAAATACAAATATCTTAAATCAAGATGGAGAATCTACTATGGCGCTAATTGTATTGCCAAAATTTTATGATAACAAAGAGAAGTTACTCGTACGCTAGTTGCTGCTGGAACAATTTTTATTATAATTATGGCATTTTATATTAAATAATACAAACGTGCAAAAAAATAAATGATAAAAAAATAATGTGTCTGTCGTCAGAAAATGACGGGTCATGATGACTCCTCGTCTTATGTCTAGCAGTTCCGCGGACTCATGTGATTTCGGTGACGTGATTCTTCTTTCGTGTACATGTATTTACAATATTTGTAGATACTGTATTTTTATGTAAATAGTTTTGTACACCCTGATCAAGTTGTTTTAAAATCATTGAAAGAAGAATCGCTCCACCGAAATCACGCGAGTCCGTGCGACTCAAAGAACCACCTGATATGAAGGTGATAATGATGCATGTCTGAGCTATGTGTGTGTGTATGTATTTACACAGAAATATTATGTACAGAGGTCACAAAAATAATATGTATAGAGGTCACGGAGGTAATGTCCAAAAAAATAAAAATAATAGTTCGGTAGCAACGACCCACGAGCAACTTCGCTAAAAAACTGATTTTTTGAAGATGAAAAAATTCAAAAAATCAGTTTTTTAGCGATAAAAAACAAACAGCTCGACCGATTTTCCTCAAACTCTTTTCAGATCTAAGACATAACGTGGCGTATCGATTGATAGGGTCAAGAGACAAATCGGTCAATTGGTTTTAGAGATATCGAGGAGCAAATATGCGAACCTTAATACATACATACACAAACACATACACTCACACACTCACCCACAGAAATCACTCTAAAAATGATGGCAAATGATTCTTCAGGTCTCAAAACGTAAAGAAAACCCAAATTTAGCGATTCCGATTTTCGGACCTATTATGATAATTTCCCCTTCTCCAAGGGAAGTTAAAAATAAGGGTATGGACCCTTCCTGCTAATCCTTATTTTCGTAACCCACTGCACCAAATATGAAATAGAACAACTTTTGTACAAACTAGACTTATAAGTAATAGTATAAATTATCAACTTGTCAAATATGTTATGGTTCAGCTACAGTATTATACACTAACCATAAATCAAATATTTATGATTGGTATGTAGTAATAAAAAAACGACTTTACAATTTATGTCTTTATTGTTAGGTAGGTATGTCAAAAACAGAAGAAAAGTTACAATTCAAAAAAATTTAAATTAAAGGTATTCGCTTTTAAACGTGTGTATGCGATTCGCCAGCTATTTTTAACTATGTTTATACCCGTAGGGGAAGACTATTTACATATGTTATCAACCACAAAACTCTCTAACAAATTAGTAAAGCGATAAATATAACTCTTAAGGGCCAGCAACAGGAAATCGTGTTGAAATGGGAATTTCATGATTTTATACAGAAAACGCAAAGTAGCATCCATGAAAAAAAAATCTGACTGGCTTAAGAGTTGTGCTTGAAGCTAAAGCTATCATATTAAGGATAAACCTTGTTTGATGAGTGTAAAAAAAATATTACTAACAACGGCCAAAAAGCGGCTCCGTGATTTATTAGCCGTCGGTCCAATACGCAGTTCGTCCAATTGGTTTATAAACCCTCATTTCGACGCATTTCGTCCAACATATATTTCGTCTAACACGCATTTGATCAAACAAGTATTTGGTTGAACCATCGATTTAAAATAAAATAATCTATAGATACACTATTGCCTACAAATGAAAGACAAAAAACCGCCCAAATGCGAGTCAGACTCGAACACGAAGGGTTTTATACTACCGTGCAATTAACTTTAAACACATTGTACTATAGTATAGTAAGCTTTAAAACATAGTACTTTTCCGTCTCTTTAACCATCTCCATGCCAAATTTCAGCTCAATTAGGTGTCTGTTGCGTTGTGAAGAATTTATAATGTAATTATTTCTGGCTATATCAACTTTTAAGGTAGGTCTTACTATTTTTCGACATGTTTCACAAATTATATTTTTTTAAGAAAAACTATATTTGCAAACGACGTGGCTTACACGTTTGTTAATCAGACAATTAAACTAACGTTTAAAAATATTTGATCTAAAATAGTCTCAGACGATTTATACTACAGGACTGGCCTTACTTCCCCCCTTACTTGACTTTCCCCTCTGCCTAACTGCGTAATGACGAATCGCGAAATGGACGAAACATATTATGGACGAACTGCGTAGTAGACCATCGGCGAAATGCGATTTGGACGAACTGCGTATTGGACCGACGGCTAATAAATCGTCTCTAAGTTCATACGCGTAAATAAGAATGAACACCTAATGAAATTTAATTAATTGTAGACAACAAAGAACAGACATCAAACTGTAACTTTTACATAACAACGCTTCAGTTTTATTTAAAAAAAATTGCAAACTATTAAAATTCTCGCCTAAAATCTCCATACAAATTACTACGGCGGGCGCGATCTTTCTAATATAGCCGCTGTTTTCAAGCTGAAAGTATGTCGCTTTGCAGCAAAAATACGCGACAAGTGGCGGTGTTTATCTACATAGATGTGAATACACAGTAGTTGACGTGACAAGCGGCGTGGGAAAAATAGAATTGAAACGAGGTAAGTAGGTACTAAATTTGTATGTACTACATTCTTAATTTTGCTTCTATTCTGATTCTTTTTACTACGTGTTCAGTGTATGTATATACACTACCGATATTATTTGTTATATCGTTTACAATTCGTATAGATAAATGATAAATTGATAGGTAACTGTTTTGTAACTTTTTTTTTTTTTTAGAAAAACTTGAATACGGCCCATCCTAAATACAAGGGCCATTTCCCGGGCAAGAGACGTGTGCATTGGTTAAAAAATGATACAGGTGTCGTTCGTTCGTTGTAACCAGTACTTTGGTCTTACATGATATTCAGGGTCTGTTGATGAAGGTATAAAGGTACCCAAAAGAAATCTGTAACGAAAAAACGCAACCCCATCGAGTTTGGGCTAGTTTGATTCGTCGTGAGAAGCACTTTGGTCTTACATCATATTCAGGGTCTGATGATGAGACCGGAAGGTACCCAAAGAAACTTTTTAACGAAAAAACGCAAACCTATCGAGTTTGGGCTCGTTGAATACATCATGACAAGCACTTTGGGTCTGATGATGAAGCCTAAAGGTACCTAGAGTAACTGTGTAACACAAACACGCAACCCCGTCAAGTTTGGGCTAGTTTGATTCGTTGTGACAAGCATTTTGATCTTACATTATATTCAGGGTCTGATGATGAGACCGGAAGGTACCCAAAGGAACTTTTTAACGAAAAAACGCAACGCCATCAGTTTAAGCTAGTTTGATTCGTCATGAGAAGCATTTTGGTCTTACATGATATTCAGGGTCTGATGATGAAGCCTGAAGGTACCCAGAGGAACTCTGTAACGAAAACACGCAGCCATATCGAGTACGGTCTCGTTTCATTCGTTGTAACAAGCATTTTTGTAGTACAAGATATTCAGGGTCTGATGAAGCGGGACTGCGTTGTGTGTGTTGTGTGCACTTCTTTACAAAAGAATTTGCTCTCAATGAAACTAAGTTTTGTTGAGTTTTCAAGGATTTAACTTAATTCTATTGAACGTTCACGCATGCTCAACTCATATCATTTATAAGTTTTTTTTTTAAATGAAGATGGTGGATCTCATATGGCGTGAAGTAATTTATATATTTTTCCTTTTTGTTTTAGGATTTTTTTTTATAATAATCAAAATGTTAATCATTGCAATACATAAGTTAGTACCTATTTAAAGTTAGTGGATAATAGGTAGGCAAATACGAGAGAAATATGATCATGTCTCTCAATTTCGTGCTCAGCTCAAGTGGCTCCCAATTCGTCTTCGCCGGATTCCCATATTCTCACACTCCTTTATAACATTCTGTTCCATCAACTCCTCATTATTTGAAAGAACGTTTTCAATTTATTTCTTCATCTAGACTTACACTTCGCCCTTCGACTAGCTTACTTTTAAAAACACCTGCACATAACACCAACTACTACAGCCACTCATTCACTGTGCAAGCTATACAGCTGTGGAACTCCCTTCCACTAAATATCAGAAGTTCACAGTCCATCGCTATTTTTAAAAAAACGAACATTTTCTTTTAAACTAAAACTCTTATTTTAATACACCTGGTTAATATAATCTTCATTTTGATGTATTTATTATACTGTGTATGTATTTAGCATATACAATACAATACAATACAATACAAATATCCTTTATTGCACAAAACAAAAACACAAACTTATTAAAAAAAATATATTAAAAAACACGTACAACAGGCGATCTTATCGCCAGATGGCGATTTCTACCAGATAACCTATGTTGGTATTGATTTTAAGTGTCTAAATCAGAAGAACAGAGGGAGCAAAACAACAAGGTTATGCGAGATTTAAAAAATGCTTTTTCACTTGTGCTTTGAAGGTTGTAAGTGATTGTGCTTTTCGGATATCTACTGGGAGAGATTTCCACAATCGCACTGCTTGTACGGTGAAGGAATCATCGTAAAATTTTGAGTTGTGACTCGGTGTATTGAGTAATAAATTAGAGGAGGAACGCAAAGAGGCATAGTAACCAAAACGCTCTTTGAGATAAGAAGGGTAGCTAGGATTGAACAGCACACAGTAAAGAAGTGAAAGAATATGAGCATTCCGGCGAAAGCGAATTGGGAGCCACTTGAGCTTCACGCGGAAACTGGAAATATGGTCATATTTGCGTAATCCAAATATAAACCGAATACAGAGATTTTGTAGTCGCTCAAGTTTGTTTAATTGGTCTTCAGTTAAATCAGGATAGCTAGCATCGGCGTAATCGAGTATGGGAAGCAAAAGAGAGTGTGCAAGAACAATTTTAGTGACCATGGGTAGGAAATTTTGCAGCCTTCTTAGGAAACCTACAGCGGAAAACATTTTCCTATTGACCTCGGCTATCTGTGAAGTCCAAGACATACTACTATCTATAATAATACCTAGATTCTTAACCTGGTCATTATAAGGCATAAGTACATTGTCTACAAAAACTTTTGGGAGACTAACCCAGTTTATTCTAGACATAAACTTTGGACTGCCTAGTATTATGGCCTGGGTTTTTGCTGGGTTTATTTTTATGCCAAAGGCTTTGCTCCATTCTGAAATTTTGAGGAGATCAGAGTTTATCAAACCTATCGTTTGAAATAAATCATCAAAAGTTGTTTGATTATAGACCTGGAGATCGTCTGCATACATGTGGTGGAGAGAAGAAAGTTGGTGAGTAATTGAATTAATAAAAATCGCAAATAAGAGAGGAGATAAAACGCCACCTTGCGGACCACCGGCAACTATGTGGCACCAATCTGTAAAAATGTTATCGAATTTGATACTTTGCCTACGTCCACGCAAGTGGCTCTGAAACCATGCAACCACCGTTGGAGATATGTTAAGAGAACGCAATAACTCCAACAACACATCAAAATCGACAGTATTAAATGCATTACTAAAATCAAGTAACGTTAATACTGTGAGCTGTTTATTGTCCATTCCCATGCGAATGTCATCCGTGATTTTAACTAGAGCCGTAACAGTACTATGTCCTGCACGAAATGCTGATTGAAGAGGATTTAATAGGTTATTTCGTGTCAAAAACAGGTTTAGTTGTTTTTGGACAAGACGTTCAAGGACTTTGGATAAAAAAGGAAGAATAGAAATATAGGTATATATGTATTTATAATATAGGTATATATGTATGAATATATATGTTATATGTGTATTTATATATATATAGATAATACTTGTGTTAGTTACTATGTTGCATGTATATGTAATTGTCTGTTCTTTTTTATTTAAAGTTACTTTTCACTACCGCACCACCTCTCATTCATTATTTGTCTATACAAAGGTTTGTCTGGTAGAGATCGCTCTTTAGCGATAAGGCCACCTATTTGTACCTTATTTGTCTACTTACTTTTCTTGTTTTGTTATTTTTATGTGCAATAAAGTATATTCATTCATTCATTCAAAGAATGAGCAAGTGAGTAAAATAATGAAATGAGTCAGTCAGTGAGTAAATGTAATCGCATTTAAAACTGTAAGGAATATAATGTTTTTATTATTTGCAAAATGAAGAAATCACCTAGGTCTAACTGTAGATGTCAAGACAATTCTGATGAACCTGAACACAATTAATATTTCAGACAGCTGACAATACGCATTGGAAGACTCGATAAAATAATGTAGAAGTAGAACGAATGTATTAATGTAGTAATATGCAAACTCATTTCAACATAATTGTTTTCTTTCAGACTGACTTTTATTTATTTATTTCTTTATAGCTATAGAATAATGTGTGTGTGTCTTTGTGTGTGTGTGTGTAGTATGTGTGGGGTAGTCACAGTTTCTATTTTTATTTTTAATCTTTTATTTTTATTTAATTCTAACTGGCATAAGATAATATAATGTACCTATAAGTGAGTGTATGTCACCGAGCTCAAATAGGGTTCCCACTGAAAATCAGCGCTGTTGCAGGTAACTGATACAGCATAATGCTGAGTGTGAAACCCGTTTTGAAGCATTGTTACCATACAAATATTACAATAGATATTTAGTGTAAATTATGTTACTTTTTACTGTAGTGCTTCAAAATAAATATTTTTCTTCTTGATAAATACAGAATACACCTACTCTTTCCCCATCATACCTTACTGTAGATGCAATGTAAACAAAAAAGTATCTAAACCTAATAAATTATTTTGGATACCTATATGTTTTCCAAGTCTGTCGCTCGTACCACCCACTGTGTAACTAAAAACAGATGTCGCGCCAATCATGCGCACATCGCGCCTTTGTTTATAATTTTCATTCGCTCCCGTTCCAGAACCGGCCCCTAAAAGGGTTTTCACTCAATGAAGGTAAGTATGCACCTTTTTACGTAACTTTCAGACTGATTTTGAAGTAAACTTTTTCGGGCAGTTAGGTAGAACGACGTAAATGAAATGTTTATACTCGTACAGTGTAAGTTCTTTGTTTATTTTAAATTAAATTGCTTTTATATTTTATACCATTAAATACGTTGCTGAAAAAATATTTTAATCGATGAAAATCGAATCAGGCGGTTAAAATAGTAACTAACTACATTTAGGGTAGCCAAATAACAATGAAGAAATCTGCATAAATTTGTCATGTCTACCCGTATGTCACAGCCTAATAATTTCTTTGGGTAGTCTAATAAAATTGTATTAATAATTAAATGTAAAACAAACAAATATGTTATGAAAATTGTGATATTTTTTTTTGGTAGGTTTATATCCTAACTCATCCTATCCTATCTATATATATAAAATGCTTTGTCCTGAATGGCTGATGGATCAACGCACAGCCGAAACTGCTCATGGTAGAGACCTGAAACTTGGAGGGTGTGTTCCTTGTATGACGTAGGCATCCGAAGAGAAAGGATTTTCCGAAATTCTACCCCTAAGGGGGTGAAAAAGGGAGGCAAATTTTGTATGGGACAACGTGATTCCTTGGTCCAATCTCCTTCAAATTTTGCATAAACCTTTTTTAACAGAACTGGTGGAAGACGTGTTTAGTATTTTATTGAAATTCATCCCCTAACGGGGTTAAAAAGGGGTAGAAAGTTATTTTGGCGGTTATTTGCTTCGAAGTTGATATCAATACTCCTTAGTGCTTTTGATTTTAAATCATTTCATTTTGACACATGATTGACCACTGAATCCGATTTTATTCAAAAAAGGTTGAACTCACTCAAAAACATAAGCAATAAAAAAAATATAATATTATAAAGCTGATGAGTTTGTTTGTTTGTTTGTTTGAACGCGCTAATCTCAGGAACTACTGATCCGATTTGAAAAAATCTTTCAGTGTTAGATATCCTATTAATCGATGAAGGCTATATAGACTATAAATCACTACGCTAAGACCAACAGGAGCGAAGCAACAATGAAGAATGTTTCAAAATCAGGGTTTTTTTTCCTTTTGAGAGCTTCCGCTGCGTGCTAAAGTTAAACGGTTAAAGTTTTGCAAAAATCATGTATGACAAAATTGTTTCCCTTTAAAAGTTCTAAAAAAGTCCGCGACAGCATATGTCTATCTTGTAAGGTGGGTTCACTATATAACCTTTTTTATGCTAACCAAATTTGTTCTGAAATAATGCATTATTTGCGACGGTGTTTTTAAAAACATGATATTTATCCTTATCCAAATATATACGTTATTCATTACAAGTATTTACTTCATTCACTATTAATGAATATCTTAGGACATATCGCAGTTTTAAATTAAATAAAAATAAAAATAATGATCAAGTACTGCACGCGCATTTATAATGTGCAAGGTCGGCGGACAGTCATGAGGGGGAAGGGGGGTCCGTATTATTTAAAATTATTTTCACCTTCTACGTAAACAAAGTCGCGGATTAAAGTTAGCGTTAGCCCAAAGTAACTATTACTGACTGACTGACTGACTGTTCTATAAACGCACAGCTCCAACCACTTGACGGATCGATCTGAAATTTAGCACACATTATTATGATGTAGACCTGCGCTAAGAAAGGATTTTTCAAAACTCACCCCCTTCACCGGGTTCAAAGTTAATCCATTCGTTAATTAGTTTTTAGAAGTCAATTATTTATTATATTTGAGAAAGAGAGATGGAGAGAAAGTATAAGTAGGTTTTTTCTATAATTGAGGAGTTGCCGTAAAATTCCTACGATAACCAAATTTAGGGCGGGCGAAGCCGCTGGCAAAAGCTAGTCTATACATAAAAAAGGCTTTGTCCTGAATGACTGATGGATCCACGCACAGCCTAAACCGCTGATCGTAGAGACCTGAAACTTGGAGGGTGTGTTTTTTGTATGATTTAGGCATCTGATAAGAAAGGATTTTCCGGAACTCTACCTCTAAGGGGGTGAAAAAGGGGGGCAAAGTTTGTATGGGACAACGTGATTCCTTGGTCCAATCTACTTCAAATTTTGGATAAACCTTTTTTAACTGAATTGATGGAAGACGTGTTTCGTATTTTATTGAAATTCATCCCCTGACGGGGTTAAAAAGGGGTAGAAAGTTATTTAGCAGTTATTTGCTTCGAAGTTGATATCAATACTTCTTAGTGCTTTTGATTTAAATTACATTTTATTTTGACACATGTTCAATTCTATTTTATTCAAAAAAGGTTGAACTTACTTAAAAACATAAACAACTTCAATACTGCTTAAAATTGGAATGTCTCGAATGTCACCGTACTATATTAGTACCTCATTTAAGGGGTTTCTAAGCTCAAAGAGGTCGATGGTTATGCGTTTTTTAGGTGTTTGATGTTTTGTGTACAATAATACTTAAAGTTTTCTTTTTCTACCTATCTTATATACATATAAAATTCTTTGTCCTTAATGACAGCAAAACGCACAGCCTAAACCGCTGATCGTAGAGACGTGAAACTTGGAGGGTGTGTTATTTGTATGACGTAGGCATCCGATAGAAAAGGTTAAACTGAAAGGGTGAAGTGCGAGTCGGATTCTCGCAATAAGGGTAAAGCGATTGTAATGAAATTTTGGTAAGTTGTTATACACACGCCGGGGAATATTTCTGAGAAAGAAAAAAAAGGGTCAAGTGCGAGTGAGACAGGATCAAGAGCGAGTCGGACTTGCGTAATAAGAGTAAACCGATTGTAATTAAATTTTGGTTAGTTTTTATGCACTCGCCGGGGAATGTTTCTGAGAAAGAAAAAATGGTCAAGTGCGAGTCGGACTCGCGCAATAGGGATAAATTTGAATTAGTACAACCCTATTAGGTTTTTTTAAAAAAAGAAACAACGTTTGCCGATTCAGCTATGTATATTTACATAAAAGAAGAAATTGACTGGCTGACTGACTAATCGATGAATGAACAGCTGAAACCGCTGTGTCTAGAAGTATGACATTTTGCACAAACGTTCCTTAAATGACGTAAGTGTGCACTAAGAAGGGATTTTTGGAAATTAATCTCCTAAGAGGGTAAAATATGGGTTGGCAGTTTGCATAGAAATGGCTAAAACTTGGCTTAAACGTTAAAAATTAAGGCTTACGTGATTCACCGTTTTTGAAAAATAATTCTGTAGACGGAAAAATAGAGATTCCGATGTTATTGTATGTAAAACAGTAAACAGTCAAAAGCTGTTTTTTTTATAAAAGTTTACGCAGACGAAGTTGCGGGAATAAGCTAGTCCTATTTAAATATTATAAATGTGAAAGTTTGGATGTTTGTTACTCAATCACGCTTTAACCACTGGATGGATCGGGTTAAAACTTGGCACACATATAGGTTAGGTTCTGGTACAGGACATAGACTACTTTTTATCCAGAAAAGTTTAAACTTCCCGCGTGAATAACTATAACCGAGCTTAAGTAAACTACAGATACAGCTGTACAGCTTGCTATAGCAAACTCCATTAGCATAATTAAGGAGTTGACGTAGAAATTCCACGCCGATAACCGAATTCAGGGCGGGTGAAGCCACTGGCCAAATCTAGTGTTATAAACGCGAAAGTCAGTTTGTTTTTGTGTTACGCTTTCACGACTAAACCGCTGAATCGATTATGATTAATTTTGTTGTAAAGATTGTGGACCCTGGAGACGGCTATAGGCTACTTAAGAAGATACACTTCGCGGCGCCTCGCGGCAGGCTTCATACAAACGAATTTCTCACTTATTTTTGACATTTGCTGATCAAACACCACGAAATTTTGAAGGCATGTTCTAGTAATAAATATCTAGGTCTACAGTGTTCCAGTTTTCTATAAAATTCTATAGTTCAAAAGTTATACAGGACTCTAGTTTTTCATACAAATGGTTTTAAAAAAGATTTCTAGTTATAGAACGTTTTACAAGATTTTGGAAAAACCACACACGTATTCGGCTTAGGATTACGACTGAGAAATTTCACCCTTGAAATTTATCTATTAAAAAATTATATATTAAAAATCTATCAGACATGACAGATGACTGTTATGTACACATTGTACATATTAAAGTTATTGCATAAGTGAGTGATGGTGCGGTACCTACCCTTAGTTCGCGAGTCCAACTCGCACTTGGTCAGGTTTTTTTTACAAACAGGATTTTGGACATAATAAGGTGTTGCCGCAAATGAGAGAATAGGTCATGCTTATGTGAATGGTAGACAAATCAATTTAAGCTAAACGATGATTCGGAGGCGCTAGAGAATGTATTCTTACACCTGCAGGTAATAGTCAACATTTTAAAAAAGAACAGCAAATTTTCTCAACCCGAAATATCCCCGGAGTCCTGTTTTATTAAGAGGCGGTCATGAATATCACAACATGCGGTAGATAGAATGTATCACCTAACCTACACTGCGCTGGCGAGTTGCCAGGTAGACCGCGTATCACACGGAAATGAAATATAATAATATGTATTCAGCGAATCAAATTCAATATTTACAAACTATTAGTGTCTTATCGTTCTTCTACAAAATTGATACTGTAGATTTGTAATTTAAACTTCTAAGTTCTATTAAATTATGCATAATGTATGATTAGTCGTTTTAATGTTAGTGTTAAAATTATTAAAGAACCAATCAATGGTTCACGGTCTACGGTTTCACGTTGCACATCGCCAATTGCTTTCATTCTGAGTGTTACTTTAACGGTTTTTAATTTTTTGCTTTAACTTTTAATTTTCTACACAATAAGTGGATTAAGTTTTATTATATAGTAAAGACAGAAATCTGAACTGTCAAAGTTAGTATGTAACATTATTTTGTTAGAAAAAAACTATTAAGTAAGAATTTATTCGTATTACTAAAATATGTTATTGGGCAGTAAACTCAAAGCTAACCTTACGGCCTGTACACAATATTTGGAAGCAGACTATTGATATATGAAATCTAACAGCCTTAACCCTGTAAATAGAGTTAGCGAACTGAATTATCCGGTGTAAATAAGGACAAAATAGAATGGCGGCCAGACGTCGACTAAACAGTAAACAAGATAGTGTTACGAACCTGTAAGTGTGCGCATTCAGAGTTTTGATCTTCTCTTTTATGACGACTTACCGAAAAGTGTTGTCACATGCAGGATATATATTTCCACCATTAAAATATATTTGCAAATATCTGTTTATGATTTTCCTATACGTTGTTCATTATTATATAAATTTACCACCTTATATTTATATTTAAACTTAACCTATATATAAATCTGGAAACTTTATGTATTTGTTTGTCAAGAAAAAGTAATTTTTTTTATTCAAATTAGGTTTTTACAAACACTTTTGGATTGTCAAAGTTAGGAAATACTTTTTTTTGAAATCGGTTCTAAATAATGCTTTCTACCGAGAAGAATCCGGCAAGATACTCGATAGTTACTCTTTTAAAAAAATCATAAAAATACAAACACAATCATGTCTAAAATAAAAAATGTAAGCCTTACAATTTTATTATTTCCATTTTTATTCGGTTTACCTATGCATCCTGTAATTAAGCATCTTCAGTTCTATGGTTGTTTATCAATTACAGTCATACTCTGAAATATTATAGTATGCTTTTTTACAAAGTTGTTGTTTGATAAAAGATTTAAATTTGCTTATTGATAGCTTTATTAGGAACTTTGTTGTAAAAGTGTATACATTGCCCACTAAAAGAGTTACTAATTTTGTTTAAAAAAAAAATTTACGGTACCTACACGTAAAGTGAGAATGATTTTTTTCTCGTCTACTCCACAGCGTGGGTTGTCGTTGGATAGCTCGTTTAAAAAGAATGAGGCCCGAGCCATTTACCATCTTAAATCACCGTTACAGCACCATGTAGTAATTGTTAAGCGAAACAGTAAAATATTTGTTTGTTGGAAACGATATTCAAAGTTAAGCAACGTCGGGCTTGGATAGGTTACCGCTTTGCGGCCAACTTTTTATTTGTGTTTGTAAATTACGTAAATGTTGCTAGGTACGGAACCCTCGGTGCGCGAGTCCGACGCACTTGGCAGGTTTTTTTTTACAATTCTTTAGATGCTACAACACAAAAATTGCTTATTTATGCGATCTTCCCTTCATGTTAAGTTATAAGTACTTGATAAATCTGATGTGTAAAAAGGAATTAAAAATGTTTATGTTGTGTTTATGACATGTGAAACATTAATCTTTATCCATATGAGTAATTTTGTAATCATCAAGTGCTTATGCCTAATGTTAAAATTACCCTTTGTAGCATCAAAAGTGTAATAAAACCATTTGCTTTCATACCTACAGGTACTCTAGAAACGAATAATCCGTAATAAGAAGCAACCTCTCTGCCAGTCTGTCAGTCTTATAGTGCGTTTATATATCAAGGATCACTGATCCGATTTTTTTTTATATCCCTAAGGTGCCAATCAAGCACACAGTCCTCATGGTATGCGGTCACCGTGGCCTATGGACGCTTGTAACACCAGGGTTATCACTCGCGCGTTGCCGACCCTTCAAAATTTCAATAACTTCGTTCTTGAAGGACCCCATACTGTAGTCCTTAGAGAAAACCTTGGCAGGGAACTCATTCCACAACCCAAGCGTTTGCAGCAGGAAATTTCTCTGACACCGCAATGTACGCGACCATTTCGATTCTAAAGTATGAAAATGAATTCCCTGCCGATGGCGAGCGGTGCGATGGTATAAAGTAGCCGTGGGCATCATTTCGAACAATTCCTCAGAACACATCCCATTGTACAAGCGGTAGAACACACACAGGGAGGCAAAGTCACTCCTCAGACTTAAGAGTTCAAGTGAGTTTGGGATCATCGAAAATTCTCACAACCCGTCATTGAACCGAGTCAGAAGGGCCAAGCTAGTATCCGGGTGCACCCGCTCAGAGATGGCAGCAGTCCTCCATATGATGCCAAACCTGCGACTTGTAAAGCAGCAACCTTTTCCCCGACGTGAAGTACTGCCTCGCTCCGTTGAGTACACCTAGTTTTCTGGACGCCAGCTTCACCTTGTCTTGCAAATGATCTCGGAACTGAACATCGCTGAAGATGTCAACACCAAGGATCCCAATGCTATTGGATATGGAGAGGGGAGTGTTCTGGAATTGTGGGACCACAGTGAATGGGGTTATCTTAGCGGTGAACGCGCAGACTTGTATCTTTGTAGAGTTGAATCGGACCAAGTTTACCAGTCCTGGGGACAGTGTGGTCTCGATTTGAGTTACAAGTTCACCGCGGTTTTCCTCCACAACGGAACGAGGGATGTTTGCACGACCCGTGTAATAAGCGTCTCCAGTACTGTCATCTGCATGTTGTTGATGTTCTACATGTCATTGATATGCAGCAGAAACAGCGTAGGAGACAGCACAGAGCCTTGCGGGACACCAGCATTAATGTCCATGCATCAGAGCATCTACCGTCAACTACGGTTCGTATGCGTCTGCCGGAAAAAAAGCAAGCCACCCATTTGCACAAACCCTCGGGCACTCCGTATGATGGCAACTTCGATAGACCCGATCGAACGCCTTTGCTATGTCCAGGCTACCTGCCAATGCCTCCCCCTGACTCTCAATGGCTAGTGCCCATCGGTGTATGAGATACACTTGAAGGTCACCAGTCGAGCGACCGTGGCGAAAGCCATATTGACGGTCACTGACCAGGTCGTGTTCTTCTAGGTGTTGATCACACGCTCCATCACAGTAGCCACTCGATTACCAGAGTTTTTAGGCCACCCGTAAGGCCTTTGACTTGGCTTAACACTGTAAACGTAATATGACAATAGACAAGACCGACGGTTTAACATGCCCACTGAACTACGGAGGAGCTTCAGAAATATGTACCTACTACAAGGCGGTCACCCATCTGGATACTGATCACGTCCGACGTTGCTAAACTTCGCTTATTTTTTCCGATAGACGAATGCGACTGAGCATCGAGCGAAAAAGATGATAATGAAAGATGTAATATGTAATATAATTTTGCACAAGTCGTTACTAACAAATAGGACATTGTCTGATACTTCTGTATAGTTAGATGAATTTTCTAAATGGGTTTTCCTTTTCAATTTCTGTATCGGCAAGCTTGGAGCAACTACTAAAACTATATGAACGCAATAAAACGAACCCTTCCGATAAACGAATCGAACAACACAATAAAGCTTTTAATAAAACCTGGGATAAGAACTCAGCCAAAGTGAAACGAGATCCGCGATCGGGTTTCATAACCTTTGGAAATTTATGAGGTAGAAATCACACTGACTTTGAACATAATTTTGGTCAGAATATTCAATACAAACATGCAGAATTGAAACTCGTTTAATTAAATTAAACTCATAATGAGGTATCTAATCTGATGTAGCGCCCACACACCAATTCTTATTGCTGGCAGTACACGTTATGTTTCGTTTTGTTTTAGCAAAATTATACATTTTTACAACTTTTAGGTAAGGTTGGTATAACTCGAGAACTATATAGAAGGTTTTCGTTCGAAAAAAACCGGACTTGTTTAGATATGTCTGTCAAGACACTTTTTTTCACGAATGCGGTAAGATAAACATGCGTTGCATACGTATTTTTTTTTTTACTTAACTTTGCTAATAGCTTTAACTGCAACAAATGAAAAATATAATTAAATATCAAACTACAAACACATTTTTATTTCTATTGTATTCTTAGTTTCAATTGTTAGTTTGGACAAAAGCCAGATATAGCATGAATGTCAGTAAAGCTTTCGGAATTCGGTTAAACATTTTGTGAATTCAAATTTGTCATAGCTTGATAGCCATTTCCTGAACGCAGTGCACAAGGAACTTGGCGAGATTCCAAACTAGGTAACACAACATGTATAGAATGTGATTTTAGTTTATATAGGTATTTATTTTTTGTGTAAAAGTATTGTAACTGATATCATCAAATACTATTTGAAATGCGGCTTGTCTCCTATAAAAATCAAAATATCGAAAAATTATAGTATTGAGGACTTCTTTAATAAACCTTATTTAAAAAAATAGGATTGTTTTTATACATCAGGTGTTAACTTAATTAAGGCAGAAAGTAATTTTTCAAAAATTTCTATAACCATATTAAATGAAGTTTTATAACATGAATCACGTAGCATTTATTCAACATCCTTTGACTCGAAGCAATATTTTTTTCTTTAACTTGCGTTTTGATTTGAAGACGTAGCAGTCATCTTTACAACGTTCAATGAAACGACTAAATAGTCCAACTTACTGCGAGTATATAAACAAAAAGTTGTAAAGTAGCCACACGTTTCAAAATGCAACTTTATCTACATTATCTTTCTCTTAATTTTTTGACAGATTGATGATTATCAAAAAAAATGAACAAAATAAGCTAAATTTGTATAAATTCAAAAATCAAAATCATTTATTCAAATGGATATTATAAGAACACTTTCGAATCGTCAAGTGAATTAACTACAACTAGCTTTACAAACTAATTACAATACTGTGTTTTTGCGTGCGTCCAATAGGTAATCTTTGTAAAATAACAAACGAAACATAATATAATAGTGAATCAACTAATAAATACATGTTTGGTATTGAAACTCTTAATAAACAAGATTTACAATGTAAATAGTTTGATTTTAAAAAAAACAATCTAAATTTAGGTAATATTTCAATTGCCTATAGTTTTTCAGATTGCATAGGGGGGCACCATGTGATTTGTAAAAAGGCTTCAATTATATACAAATTGCAGCTAACTCTATGGTATAGGTTCAGTTGCTGAAACAGAAAAGGTCAAGTGAACATAGCAAACATAAAAAAACTAACAACTACACCACCATTTGCAGGACTGCTATTTAAAAGAAAAGGTAACATCACACGTCTGGTAGGAAGGAGCAAGATATGTGTTCCCAGTAGAACATCCAACAGAGCTGTATGTTGCCGTTTGTGAACGAAGCGGTTTCCATGTATCAGAGAATTGTAACAATACATACTCGTAACGTTGCAGTTGCAGAGCAAACGTTACCAGGTAACTGTGAAGCGATGTGTAACATTTTAATGGCCACGTTTGTTAAGTTGCTCGCTTTGTCGTTCAGTGTAGTAAGGATGTTATTTTAAATATTTTTAAATGATTAAATATTTGATTGCTGGCTGTAAAATTGAAAGCTGTGTGGGACGTGTTATAAAGCAACGAGGTGACAACCTCTGACATCTTTGAGGGCCTCTAAAAACAATCAGGCTAATAGATAATTATCTGCAATTCACAAAGATTAAAAAAATCTTTGAATTATACAGCTTTTGAGTAATTCACTTCAAATCCCATAAGTACAGAACTTTCGATGAGCGAGTCTGACTCACTGCATGGATTTTCAATAGCGTGTGTATGTTGCAACTTTCACGAAATAATGGTCATTTTAATATGATCGCAGTTTTTACGCGCATGGCGAGAGTATAAAAAAATCATTTTCGTGCATTTGCATACCAAATCTTATTTGAGAAAATAAAACATATAGTGAGAAAAATAATTGATTTCCCATTGTACACCGGGGGGTTGACCCAAAGTTTAAATAAAGCTTACCTACCCCGTTCTATCCCAGGTTTCCCTATGTACTTGTTTTTTTTTGTTTCGAGACCACTTTTTGACACATTTTTTTGTTTCGAGAAAGTACACATGGATGTTGATACGTGCATTGGTGATTTTAATGTAGCATTGCTAAATGCATGAAAATATGTTCACTGTACGGTTTTTGGCTAGTTTTTTATTTATCTTCATCATTTTCATCACGTTAAGTCTTCACGTCGCTTATACCGCAAAGTCTTAAGACGAAAGACTTTGACCAGTGCGTACTACCAGTCATGACTTACGCCGCCGAAATGTGGACACTTACAGCACGGCTGGTCCACAAGTTCAAGGTCGCACGGCGCGCAATGGAGCGAGCTATGCTCGGAGTGTCTCTAAGGAATCGAATCCGAAATGAGGACATCCGGAAGAGAACCAAAGTTACCGGCATAGCTCGCAGAATTAGAAAGTTAAAGTGGCCCTTTAGGTGGCTTTTAAGACCTATGTTCGATGGAGCAGACGTGTCCGAGAGTGGAGACCGCGAATGGGAAGGCGAAGCATGGGACGCCCTCCAGCCCGATGGCCCCACGATATTAAAAAGGTAACTGGTAGTGACTAGATGCGGAAGACAGAGGACCGGAAGAAATGGCTCGCCATAGAGGAGGCTTATGTCCAGCAGTGGACCAATATAAGCTGATATGATTTTCATCACGATGCAGTGCATCGATAAATGAAGATCAGTTGTCAGTATAGAATAGATAAATTCTTTTTTCAATATATATACAAAAAATAAAAATACACATTTATTAAACTTATTTCAGCTATTTTTCGATTTTATGAGATACTAGATTTTGCCAGCGGCTCCCCCCGCCCTAAATTTGGTTATCGGCGTGGGCTTCCTTAATTAACTGATTAATTATTATACTCAGGACGTTTGCTATAGCAAGCTGTAGCTATAGTTATAGTTCGTTATAGCTCGGTTATAGTTTTTCCCGCGAAACTTTTGAATTTGTGCTATTCCAGGACCTAATCTATAGGTGTGCCAAGTTTCACCCATCCGTCCAGTGGCTGAAGCGTTATTGAGTAACAAACATCCATCCAGACATTTTTACAAACTTTCACATTTATAATATTAGTAGGATATCTAGAATCCGAACTCGAAAAACCTTTATGACCCTCGTCATTTAAGGTTATGACTCAGATTTATGATCCATAACGTTAAAAATGTGGTTTCTTTTACCTCTAGACTTAAATGACCTGGAATTAATAGCCTTGAGCTAAATAGAATACATATATCATTTTATAAATCAGCTTCTACATAGGCAAAATTGTGTCTGGCATAATGATAGCGATTTTATTACATGCATAATAATTAAAGACCTATTCCACGAAGCAACTCTGCAAGTCTGCCCTTTTTCTTCTTTTTTCTTTCATTCTTCAAAACAAATAAGTGCAAAAAGCATTAATGTTTTACATATATATCAGTACAGTCCGATAAGTGTATGTTTCCGTTCCACGCAGCACTCCTGAATTTAGATATGAAAAGTGGAGAGTGTGTTGCTCCATAAATCCACAATTTTCAGTGTGCCTTTTGCAAAATTAGCAAATTGAAGAGTCGATGCGTTTCTCGATGTGTTTTAGTGGCTTTGTATTTAAAATTTGATTTGCAGAGATGAGTAGTAACATTATATGCAATTATTCATTAATTTTAGATACACAGAGCTAAATTTACATTTCAAAGTGATAGTCTCTGTTATTTATACTAAATTGTATTAATAGTATTATAAATTTGCTATAGTATCAAAACTGGCTAGTATAAATTGGCTATCGAGCCTTAAAGTTTCTTGAAAATGCCCGATCTTACAATTTATCATTATTCAGTAAGTTCATGCACTTTAAATTTTCTTACTTGAGTACAATAACTTGCTCAGCATAAGTTAACAGACAAGTAACAAACAAGTAAGCTTCGAAGTGGTTTCCTCTCTTTGCATAATTATCATCGCAAGTTGTGGAACATAATCGTAAAAAACTCTCGTTAAGTCCCTAACTCTGACTAAAAAAATTATCTAGACTTTCTTCGCTAGATGGCACTGATACGGTAATTTAAAATGGTAATGACTCGAGCCCGTCTCACACTTCTATATTCTTATATTATCTTCGGTTATTATTATTTACTGTTATACAGTAGAGCTTACACTATAATCACTGCAAGTTTGAAACTTTTATGTATTACTGTATTTACAATAGATCAAAAACAAAAAAATAGTGTTCTTTACAGCGAGGCCGCTATTTTGAATCCAGAGTGGAGCGAAGGATTCTAGAATTGAATCGCTCGAGCGAGTGATTCTAAGGAAGAATCCGGAGCGCGGAGGATTCAAATGACGGCGCAGGAGGTTATAGTAAATTGTAAAGGAGATATTTTTCAGAGAAATATAGGACATTGCCGAAAAATTCAACTTTATGTTGAAGAGTATTCTCAAGTCCAAAAATGCCATCAATATTGAACAGTATTTAAAATTAACAGCATTTTTGAAAAGGAAGTCAGATGGGTATCTGAGTAAGGAATCGAAGGTACTTATAATATGATTATTATAAAATGAAAAAAAAATTATTAAAAAAGCTCCTTAGAATAATAACTAAAAAAAAATTTGTTTTTTTAAAAATTGTAAAGTAAATTGTTAAGTATTTTTTATTTCTTTACTCGCAAATGTGATGAAAAAGCTATGTGTAACAGGAGCGGTACGAAAATTACAAACTCGAGTCAGGGTCAGTCAAGGCTTTAGCCTTTAATATTTTCAATAGTTAGATTTATTTCCATTGATTTTATCCTTTTTGGTTTAATTTGAACAGTGGCATACACAATGTATAGTACATTAACGACATTTATGCTTCACTGCTCAATTATTTACATGTAGTATTGTGTGTACGTACTTCACGACCTTGAAATACTCACAGTACCTTCCTACTACATTTAAATATAATTGGTTCGAATTGAACAGTTCGGATAATTATGATAGAACTTCAGATACTGGTATGTTCGTATAATCATTAATAATCATATGGTAAATAAATAAATTACAAAAATTGGCAGAGAAAAATATAACCATTTTACAAACGCTGATTAAATACCCCTCTTATACAGTGTTGGCAAAAGAGTTAATTTTTTTCTCATCATGAAAAGTGCACTATCAAATTTTTCCTTAAATCTCTTACACTAAAAGTCTGTAGTTGGATGTTTGCCAGGTGAGTGCACAAACACGTCATTTTCAGATTTAAACTCAATCCATTACGGTCTGAAGGCAACATTCATTCCGAATCTTCTGAATTCCTAAGTAATGCAAAATATCTTTGGCAAATTCCCAATAGATGACATTTTATTGATCCTACATAGGCATTTACGCTATAGTGTTAAGTAATCAAAAAAAAATATTGAAAAAAGCGTTGGGTATCAATTTAAAGTTATTAAATATTACTAAGTGTAACTGCACTGACAACACATTTGTGTTCTTGATCTATTTTTTCAGTAAACAGATACATACCTACCTAGTTTTCTAGGAGCTACTTATATAAGCCATAAAATTTCACGAATTGGGCAAATATTAACGGTCACACGGCGAAGTAAGCGATCTATTAATACGATATCTGGTCTATTACTAGTAATATAGTTTTATCAGTAAAAATAGAACGATCACAGTAGAGCGTTGCGTGGTAGTTTCCTAGAATATTTATAATAAGATAATTCGAAAGTCACAAGGTCATATTTAAGAGCAAGTTGTTGATGCACTATTTTAGCTACATTGTAATGTCTAAGTGATTCACCAGGACAGAGACATGCTCTACAAATATCAACTGTACCATCCTTAATTATACACTTCCTATAGTTATTTGTCATGATAACCTTGTCCTTAACTGCACAAACAATACCTACAGTCTCCCCAAAAACATCACTAAAACACAGCCACGCTACTGAATCTTTTTGTTTAACATCAGGTCCATTGAGGGCCTTAAAGTATCTTCCATGTAATTCCTTGCACTTCCATATGTCCATGCGATCCTTAGTAGTTTTGTGTCTGAGGTTTAGGTCAGTTTTCTTTAGCTAGGGAGGGCGGAGTAAAACCTTTATCAACTGCAACAACATCCCGATGAAGATCTTTGTTGTTGTTAATAAAATACTGTCTGAGATGTTGGTTTTTTACGATTAACATCCCACGACCTCCATTTCCGTTGGAGAAACTACCAGCCGAGAGAATCCAGAGTCAGAGCGAATTCATGAGCAGAAATCCCTGCATAGTTATTAGTTCCGCTGTGGGATATTCCTCCAGAACTTTGTCAGTCGTCAAACTCATGAAGTGCGTGAAGATTCGGGCTACGTCTGTTTCACCGCTATGAGACCTGTATAGGCCTATAGATACGAGTGTGGCCATCGTGATCAACGCACACCCACAACATCGATAGGTCCCTGTCTTCAAGACAATGAAGGCGGCGACAGCACATATGCTCCCGGACGAATATACATACACCAGCACAACTCACAAACTTGTGCTTGAGTTTGTAGCCAGGATAATGTAGCTATGATGTTTCGGTCGGGCAGGATATCTACGTCTCTGTTAGATAAAGAATGGTCGGCTGCGTAGTATCGAGATGGTGGTGGACTGCATTAAGATTTGCGTGAATACCCCTAATATTGCAAAAATCCACATTATTTTTCTATTATTTTTCATTGTCATTGTTCAAAAGTTACTTAGACTAAATATGATAAATATAATGACAGCTTAGAGGACAAAAAAAGTGCATTACTAGAACTGTTAAAGCTCAGCATAGATAATTTGGTTGCTGGCATGGCGGGCAGAAGGGCCCCTGATCCCTCTCTGTTGTAGTACCCGGGTCCACCCCGGCGTTCTTCTCCGGCACGACATCAGCCTCCCAATGCGGAGATTAAGTGATCCCTGGGTTCGGGAACCTGTTCAACCTGCGGACGGCCAACGGTCAGCCGTTTCACCAGGTCTCCCTGACCGCCGTACCAGCACGCCGCGTCTACGCCGAGCAATGACAGCAACGAGCAACGCCGGTCCTCCACTGTCCGCGCAGCGAATCCTCAGGAGCTCTGACAACCTTACTCGCCGCCAGGAACACAACACTATTCAATGTCTGCGTTAATATGGCCGCGGTTTTCTATAAGGTGGAGGTAATTCCCCAGTTCAAGTGCTCGCTATGCCCCGCTTTAATTGTTTGGACAGCTTATTCGAGCGAGTACTAGCTGTGCCCTATCTCTTTTAAAACCTACCTACCTACCTATTCAATGATATCCTACATGATGAGGTGTGCGCGAAAAAAACTTTTCATCCCTCGGTTCAATGAATGGTGTTTTGTTTAGTAGAAAATAAATAATTTTTAAAATTAATTATTTTGTTCTCAATTTTCATAACAAAACTTTATGGCAGTTTACAAAAGACACATCTCTGTAAAATATCATTAGAATCTACCAAAAGAAGGAATTTGTTAGCGTCCCGTTTTTGCCATTTGTTAAATTATATTATTATATATATTGTATTATTATTAAATATATTATTTCCTGTCAAAAAAACATTTTCAACTACAAAAGTATTTATTTTAAATCAAGTTTGTTGCCAATGATAAAATATTTTCTTATCGCGGTAATAATTTAAGAGTAACGCCAAAAACACCCTTCGTAACGGCGAAAGTGCTGATCTGATGAAATAAACTGTCTCGAGCTGTCGGGGGAGGCTGGGGGAATATGGAAATACTAGAGACTTAATAAAACGTTTATTTGATAAATGTCACAACTTTCTTTTTATATCTTGAATTGTCCTTTTTATTTCAATCTTATATTCGATGTATCTTTTGTCGTGTACAATATCTCATCTAGACGATCCCCGCGGTTTTGCTTGCGACAAAAACCGCTACTTTATTGCAACATTAAGGATAACTGTATTGTTTCTTCCGATTTGACTTACAAAAATGGATATTTAAAAAACTTAGTTATTAAAAACCAAATAAAATCTATGGTCTTAAACAAAATGACGGTCCATTTTAAATATTAGTATAAGAAATTTTGAAATCGAATGAGTATTTTCGGACATTTTCTCCTAAATCCAAACTTTCAAACTTATAGTATACAAGGTGCGTAAAATTTTATTTTACATATTATATATTATTTATCTTCATTTATTGTTACCCGAGGGGAAATTTAGCAAGTTTAATAATACGGACTTGTAAAACTTACTTATAAAACATATCTAAATGTACACTACAGAGAGACTGTGAGTAAAATAGTGATAAAGCATTGTGGAGTTGTGCAGTGAATAGAGCAAATGACGTCATTAGGTGGTACTAGCCGCAAGCTCGCCGTAAGCTAGGTCGCCCTATCTTAAGATACGTACACAATACAGGGGCAAATTGAAAGAGATTGAAATGCACGCTTTTTAACATGTCTTATTATGAAGCCTATGTCAAGGTGTAAAGGAAGAACTTACTACTGAATAATTATGTAAGACAAGTTAACCTTTCTAACTTGGTAAACTCTTATCTAGTAGGGGCTTACTTCTGTATTCTCATTATTTTTTTAGTACTCTAGCGATGTTAACTTTTTTTTCTTATGTAACCTCCTTAGGGCAAAATTTAAAATTGTCAATTTTTGAGTAGATAATCAATAAACTTTTAAAATTTTAATTTTAAAATATGGAACATGATGCGCCGAGTCCGACTCGAACTTGACCGTTTTTTTTAGTTATTAATTTTTGCTTGTATTTTCTTGCATATTTGAATAATCACTGACCTTTAAAAAAAATTGGTAAGATATTTGCAAAAGTGGGCAATTTTTTAACTCTTCCGGCGAAATTTTGGCTATAACGAGGCTCGCGAGTTTTGAGCTACATAAACGCGCTCGAGCCTCGACTTCTTTTGGCAGACATTTGGCAACTCTGCATCCAACCTTGCAACTAAAAGTCTATAGGCCAATTTTTGTGGTTTTGTTTATAAAAATAACCATACAAAGCTTAATCCCCTATTTACTCCATAGGAGATGTTTTGCCAAAAACGGTTCAGCTCGTTGTTCTAAATTTTTAACCAAAAGTCCAAATATCAATTTTCAAAAAATGACGAATTTTTACACAAATTTCCAACCCCTATTTTACCCCATAAGAATTGAATATCATATGGAAAATTATTTTCTTGCTGGAATCCTAACCCAAAAAAATCGACATACTATGGTATTGGTATGGTATTGGTATATTCAAAATTTTATTTTATTTCATATTTTTTTTATATATTTTCAGCTCACCAACGCACCAATGTCATATCATCTGACAGACATATACAGCTGAGCTGGAAACTTAAATATCAGAACAGATTTCCCCCTACCCTATCTGCTGACGCTCCTCGACTAAAGTCAAAATATCAGCGTTTCGTTAAACTTCCACCCCTCCAGGTCGCGAGCTGTCGGGCTACATGGCAAATATTTCCGAACAAAAAATTACTGCCAGAGCCCGACTTTTGAAGCACATTTTAATATTCGGTGCTTGTCGTAAAGTTTGTGGAGTCGAAAAAAACTCGAATCGTTTTATAATTACTCCGCTTAAAAGTTTTTAACGAAATCTGAGTAAACTCCAATTGAAGCTTTTACAGGTAAAAATTTATTATAACTAAAACTAGAAAACATGTACACTATTAGAATATTATACTTTTTGTAGAGTTTATGTTCGGTTTGTGGCTGAAATTTCGGTTGACCTGAGAAAAATAACCGGCTTTGCAGGAGTCGAGTTTTTAATAACAAGACTATTTTATCTGAAATGTTGATATTATGGTTAGAAAATAGAATAAAATATCTATAACTACAAACAAAACTGCCATACAATACGCTTCTCTGTACTGATCGCGATGGTGAATTTCAATGCGAGACTTGTCGATATGACGATCGATATAAACAACAAGATATGCCCGTTCCATACTATCACTGCGCCGAAACTTCTAAATGAGCTAGAAGGACTCATTCCAAACTAATCACGAAAAGCAGCAATACAACATAAGCTAAATTAGAAAAAGAGCAATGCATTCTAAGGCAGTGACACAAAATTTTGGTTGCAGGCATATCTGGTTGTTTATATCGATGGATAAGTCAAACGCTGCTTAGTTTGCTCCTCTGTGAATGAGATAGAATGACAATCATGGGTAGAAAAATAGTTTATTATTGTGATTTAAAGACCACAAGAACTTTTTAGACAACGATAAATAACTTTTGAAGCATTTTACTCGCGAAAACCCTATCAACTTGATTTTATTACAAAATAATATGGCGGTTCATGAAACAAATGCCTGCAATTTTTCATCAGAATAATATAGAAACGGTGATAAGATGTGAGAATTTTCACTATTTTCAAAATTAACACTATTTAGCGACGGAACCGTTAGAAATCAGTTACAAGACAAAGTCATGTTCATTTAAATTTTTGCATTAAATTTAGATTTACTGTGAAGTTAGTTTGTCCCTTCGTGATTAATTCTTTAAAACGTCGTCAAAATCTAGAGAAGTAATTTAAACTTCACTCCGAAAGCATTTGGTTAACGTTATTCATAATTAAAGACTAAAAGTTAGAAGTGAACGCCTCGAAAAAGAGACGGAGCGCTCTTATTAAATAAATTTACTTTTGATGACGACTGTAACAACTGTGCTGCAACTGTCATGGTATGTTCTTAAGGTGAATCTGAACTCTTTTGACGTGAATTTGATAAACGTCTTCTTCGTCGTACATGCGAGAATTTCATACTCCAAAAGTTTAAAAGTTACAATAATGGTAATTATATCGTTTTATGATGTGACTGCTTGAACCGCGAGAGTGTGCAATAAAAATGAGGCGCCATGCGAAGGCAGCTCAGTACAACTAATATTGAAACTATTAGTTGGATTTGAACGAAATATTTGACAGATAATAGTCTAAACTATTATTTGTTACAAAAAAATCTAGATTGTGTAAAACTCCCCCCGTGACAAATATGAAGAAGAAAGACTTTAATTGATTTTGATACATTATAATTTTTAGTAAATTAAATAAATATCCTAAATACTAGAGTTTATAACTTAGCTATAAAATTGGACGTCTCGCCATTGTAAAACCAGAGTAAGCTCGTAGGTTCCCGCTTGTCGTTCATACTCACACCACGCTGAATTCACTTATCTGCCCCTGGAATTCGAAATTAAAAGTGTGTATATATTGGATTTATAATAATTAATAATATAGATTTTTGAATCTTAGTTTTTCAAAAGAAAAATAAAAATTAAAAAAAAAATGAAACTATAAATCAACAAATAAAATTTACTAATACCAGTTAAGGTTTATAAGCATTTTTTAATAAATTGGACCCTTTATCCTTATCTCCAAACAGATATAATTAATTCTGCTTTTTTGTAATTACCAAATTAATTATGGTAATTTGACCAATCATATCTGTTGCCCTCTCCTCGAGATTTTAAATAGAAAAACCGCAATCTATTTAAGATCTCTACACATAAAGGCTGTCCAGTGACTCTATTTACTACATAACAGAAAAATAAAACACTCATAAAAACATAAAAAAAAAAAAGAAAACAAAAATATAAATTAAGTGTTTGGGGTAAACTAATTTTTAACTATTAGCGAGTTATGATGGACCAATTAAAGGCCATAATCAAAAAAAGGACGCTGAAAGGAAATTAGATTAATACACATTGAAATAAATTAACATTAAGGTACATGAATGAGTGAAACAGAAAGCTAAATTAATTGGACTTTTCTCATAAGAAAACAAAATAGCCTAAATCAATTGTTCAGTGTTTTGTTATCGTATTTTAGAACTTCACTGAAATTGGACATTACTTAAGTACAGTAAAAGACCTAACTATTTAATCAATATAATTAAAATAAATAATCCCTTACAATATATTTATGTGACAGAATAGAATTAAAGTAATGCCATACAAGTGAAAAATTCAAATAGTAATTAATTATACTCAGCTTTTATGAATTTCAGCATTATAGTCCGGAAGTATCTCCAGTCCCATAGGCACATGACGTCTACATCCCTTTGTCGAGTCACGTTGAACGTCTACAGACTGCAACTCAAACAACAGATTTCACAAAACAATTTATAAATGAAACAATAATATATTATAATATTTATAGCTGAAAAGAAAATCTAATCATCAGAACATATTCTCTATCATTCAAAATCTCTGTAATTATGTGTGATTGACAACGTATGTGTATAAAATCTTGTATAATAATAAGTGTATGTGTAGAATTGTAGTAATAAAATATATTAAATATAATATATTTACTTAAATCTAGAACTTCAAACAAATATAAGATAAGAGAAAACCAGAGATACAATCTTCCTCCTGAAAATTAAGAAAATCTAAACAACCTAATATAACACAATTCCTGAAATCGTTAATATAAATTTCGAACCATCCAACCAGATTTTCAGATTATCTCGCAGGTATCACACTGAGACTCAGACATAGATTGGTCAATCTCTCCCTAAAATAATACCTATTACACAATCATACTTCTCTCCTAAAGTCTGCAGACATCCTAGGCCCCTAAGTCATACTAGACTCCTAAGACATAGAATATCTTAATATCGACATTGGAAAGCAAATTTCAAACATTTTTTTGTATTTACCTAGTCTAACGTCTGCTCGCGACGAACATTTCCAATTCCATAGCCACGTAGGAAACAATTATATGACGCCTAGCATAAACTGGATTCCGACACGCTGACCAGGTCAAAGGCTTCCCCCAAGAGTCTCCCAGAACCGGCATACATCACTTCCCGAAGCTATAAATTCGAAAATGAACGCTGAGCTAGTTAGGTGATGAAGCTATGTTGTGAAGTAATTTCCAATATGCCTCCGATATTAGAAATTGTCCCCCCCCTGTTCCGCCTAGTTCCCTTAGGACAGCCGACAGATACGAGGGAGAGTTTGAGTTCCTAAATGCATGTAATCTAAAATAAAAAAAATATATTTTTAAAAGTTAAACTGAGATAATAAAATTTTCTCTCAAAAAAAAGAAGTAATTAGTTGTGAAAATAAACTTGTATTCAAGAGAATTGTATTCACTCATTGTTAAAATTATTTAATTTGATGTGTTTCTATAGGTGGGTATTATACGGATTGATCTATATCCGTTACTTCATGAAATTCGGTGATTTGACTAAATTTAATAGTCACGACTTTGAAGAATAGTTAGGTATAAAAATACCTATAGATTTTATGGTACCTCGGCGATAATGTATTTACTAATAAACACATTTTTATATAGTTGTTGAGCTCTTGACAGGATAATTTAGTTTTTAAATTATTTTCATGTAGTATTAAGCTTTTCAAACATTTCGTATGAAAATCACTTGATGAAGCTTCAAATTAAATGCTTAAGTGGTTGTAATCACCCAGTTGAAACAATACACATCAAACAAAATAACATAACAATTTTACACACATTCAGTCAATCACAAACACTTTTGTAAATAAATTCGATTTCAAAAGCTCGCCCCCTACTCCAACCAATTGATAAATCAAAAATATTGCAGTCGTTGTCCGATGTTTGCTGTCACTGTCGAAATTTACTTCTCTAAACTGTATTTAAAAGAAAAGAAAACCCTATCTGAAACTTTAAAATTCGTTTCAGGCCTAAAGCTCCTAATTTATAAAACCAGTTGAGAAATAAGAGAAAAATACAGACAAAATGCAGGAAGTCGAAAGAAGACCACCTCTCGTCTCATGTTACATCAGCATCTAAATGAATATATTAGCTATATATATGTATATATATATATATATATATATGTATAGTGTTTATTAATTAGACCCGTCGTTCCCGAACATACGCTAATGAAAATTCCTTTAGACATACATATTTCATACTTTAGTCATCAATAAAACCTGCATTCGTCTTTATTATATACATCCTATTAAACTAAGTTATCCGAAGAAATCAGTGAATTAAATAAGAATCTAAAAGTTAAAAGAAGAAATATATAATAACAATAAAAAAAAATGATACTGTTTACCAATTGTATGAAGAGCTCCAACCATCAAGATTTTACTTGTTAAAGTGCACAATTGTAAAGTTAAATTTCAAATTAATTAAATTAAATGCTAAATTAAAAGTAAATTGAAATATCACTTGTAACTAAAAATATCACTTATAACTCTTTGGCCGACTCCTTTGAATTTTTAAACTATCACGTCCAAACGTCAACGCTGTTCCTGGGTGACTCTCCCACAACAACCCTCTATTGCTGCCACAGAATGACTCCCTCAGCTTCGTTTTCGAGGTTCGATTCTTGGAATTCCGTTCACACGGTTTAGAGGTTCTCGCATTTTAATAGTGAAAAATGAAATTATACTCTATTTATCATAGTAATAAGGATACAGTTTGAGTATGTGACCTTTTCATAGTTCAAGTCACCAAGCTTAGTTGACATATTTAAAGATTAAATATTTTTAGTAAGTTTTTAAACTTGTTAAAAGATTCCTGTCATCGTAGACGAAATTAACTGTGTAAGCGCAATACAGATGTAAATACCTATTCACTTGAGAAAATAACTGAAGTTTCTAAGTATTGCACATAAATTCAGTTCACCATATTTACTTTCATGTCTATTTTCAAAGTAACATAAAACGATATGTTACAATTGATATATTAATAACATATTAGCATGCCAAAATACAGAGATCGAAACTCACAAAGACATAAATAGTTAAAACGATTAAGCTAAATCCCATTTGACATCAACGTTAATTGACCACAAATTTAGAAAGAAGTAGTGCTTACCGAAATTCTAAGAAGAAAAAAACGCAAAAAAGTGACACCAGCTTAGTTTGAAAGTTGGTGCAGATGCCCAGCAGCAAATGCTAAAGTATACTATTTCAACTTCGCAGCCGCGTACATCAACCGCTTTCAAACGATTGTAATGTAATTCCGATGAACGATCTAGATAAATCATAAAATATAAGTTCTTCAAGTATAACCATCAATAGTGCATGCAAGAAAGGTTTATATAGCCTTCTATCCAGTTTGCGGTTCTTAATAAACCGCCTCATGGGCGTAGCCAGGTACGGGCAGGGGGGGCAGTTTTCGGGATAATTTAGTCATTTAATAATGTACCTATTCGGATCGCCCTCATTTTTTACTGCTACTACACTGCACCGTCTTTCAACAGTCGTTCATTCAAGCTTCCACATGTAGAGGCAGTTCGTAAGTGTTTTGATGTTAAGTTGTGTTGGCGCACCATTGCTTCAGTAGCGATTTTGTACGGTCGTCACTACAGGAAGGTGCGTACAGATTATCTGCAACACAACATGCAATGCAACATTTCCCGTACATTTTAATGTGTTCGCGAACGCACAAAAATCAACTGCGCCCACGTTACGTGCATTTGCAGGGCGCGCGTTGGTTCCTGCCTATTGTCGGCGTTTTTCGACGAACGCTTTGAGTACGCGCAGTGTAATCTGGATGGCTAATTCGCGGCGGACCTGCCTACTGCGAGCGATATTTGAATTGACGTTTGTAAAAATGGATGGAGATGACGACTAGGACTTTTTTTATACTTGGTGTAATAAAATAATTGAAACACCAATATAGTCATGTACACTTCAAAATTAAACGACTCCATGGCCTGCGCACTGAACTCTGCCAGGAATTGCCATTGTTGAGGCGCGCAGTGCGGGACCGTCCACAAATATTCTTGTTGCATTGCATCTTGTGTTTCAAATAATCTGTACCTACCTTAACAGTTAACTGTTCGCCAAACCTGTCACGAGTAGAGAAGTAGTTCTCTAGTATTTGATGATGCAAGGCCGTGTTGGCACGCGATCAATTTTTTTTTTATCTACTAGCTTTTGCCTGCAGTTTCGTCCGCCCGTAATTCGGTTATCGGTGTTTCCGATTTCAACGGAATCTTCTTAATTATAGAAAAAATCCGACTCACGCTTGACGTTTTCAAGTAACCTATGTTCTTCCCATAGACTCAAACTATCTCCATGCCAAATTTTCCCGCGGTGCTACCCGCCCTAAATTCGATTATCGGTGTAGGATTTACACGGCAACCCCGCGGGGAGCCCTTGAGCGTTGGGCGCTATATGGGCTGAGACTCCTTCAGAGTGTCGCCCCAAAAGCCTGGTGGAGTAGAAATGGCTGCATCAGCCGACTGATGAGAATGTTGAGATGAGAATGTTGACTGGCAATGCGTCGAGCTGTTTGAGATGTTTGTGTGATTGACAACGAAATCAGTTTTACAAAACAGTCAAACATGACCTATCCAGCTACAAAAAGGAGAGAACCCGTTTATCACGTCCTCGAAACTGTTTACAATCGCACTGATGTCTTTTAGTCTTGATAACTGGAAAAGACAAGGCATAAGTAAATGTTACAGGGAGTAAATCTCGCACCTAAAATTTTCTGACGATGATATTATAGTGCAGTTGGGTAAAAAATCATTTCGAAAAAGAAGCCGATAAGGAGGGTCCATTTAGGCTGGACAGGATTTAGGAAGCTTCGTCACGTCTTTACGTCGTCCATACAGCAGTGCTCTTACCTGCTCTTTCTGGGACAAGTAGTCCATACTAATATCATAAATGCTGTCTGTCTATTATCCTCACATAGGCTACTTGAAAACGTCAAGTGTGAGTCGTTTTGCCGTGTAAATCCTACACCGATAATCGAATTAAGGGCCTTCAAAATGTCATGTATCAAAATCAAGAGCAGAAGTATTTTCTTTTTCTGACTGACTCAGAAGGAGTCTCAGCCCATATAGCCCCAAACGCTCAAGGGCTCAGCTTGGGTTGTCGCTCTTGGGGTCGTCCCTTCGACCAGTGTGGGCCTCGAACCCGAAGGTGAGTCAGTGCTAAGAGGGGAGTTCCCCGTTACGTGGTTGCAATTGCGAGGGAGTGTGAGCGCCCCGGCACTCTTTGATACCTCGCGTATCCATTTGTTTGCCGACGAACCTGGGGACGTCGGCGTCGTGTTAGGGGGATGCCCTATTAGGGCTATCCGGATAGCGAGATTGTCGTCTAGGGCCGTTAGTACGTGCCGAGGCCGCCCAACAATAGTTTTTCGTCGGGGGGATGAAGAGCAGAAGTTGCTCCACGCCTATGGAGTTTTACCATATGAATAATAATGAAGTAAAGTGCCTACAATGCCATTTTGGCCGTATGAAAATAAAATTTTATATCTAGTCTGTATTGGCGAAAAACCTTTCTTTACCAAGAAGAGGCCTGTGCCCTTGCAGTGGGGCGTACAATGTCTAAGACGAGATAGCCTATAATATAAAGTTGATACCTATAATTAACTACTCCACACGAAGTAATGATTTCAAACTAACAAAATAAAGACAAGTGGCTAGTTACATGCTATCTCACTTATCAGACCACGTGTCATGCCATGTATGTAAGCGCTGCGCCGAAATGGAAGAATTTGCGTGGAGTGTCAGAGCGTGACCAGGAAGTTTATTGAGAATAGTCTCAAGCACACCATACTCTGAAACTCGTGAGAAAAATGTATGCAAGTTCTTTCACTGGTCTAAGATGTAAGACCTAAACCGGACTCAGAATCTGTTTGCAATTTGTGTGAACAAAAATAAACTTGACACGCGTCTTTCGCTTTGTTAGTCTACGCAACATGTACATAAATACGTATAATATTTCTCAGTGTAAATTTGAAATTTTGTTGATTTTAGGTTTAATCAGTGTCGTGATTTGAAAACCAGTTAAAGAATGTGACAATAAAGGTAATCATGTAAGTATTATAATGATTTATGATTAAATTACCAGAAAAAGTGAACATTTAGTAAAGTTAGGTTATGTTTACAAGATTTGCACAGAGATTTTGAGTCAGGTTTACTTGCATACATTTTTCCCTCGATTCCTGAGGTACGAGCTCCAGTCTGGCGTACTAGACTGTTTCTAAAAAGCCTGACATGTCACTCAGGGTGCTGCTAGTCACTCGTTAAAGTGGCACGTAACACGTAACTGTAGGAAAACATGGGTCTGAAAATGAAGAACGATTTATTTTCAACATTAATTTCATTTTAGTTGTTCATAAAAGACCTTATTTATAATTTAATATGAGATTATTCTACAATAAAAAACTGACACGATGCTGGTTAGCTAGAAAAAAATATATCGAAAAATTTTAATTGAATTGTTTTTGGCGATTTAAACATTAATATTTTTTGAAAAGAGCAAGCAAGAGCATCTTTTTCCTCGCTAGAAAATATCGTTTTGAGTCTTACTGAATTCTGTGTTGGCTGCTATGTACACAAGTTGGTGCAAGCTGTGTCACGTTACATCATCGTCAGTATTCGTCAAGAGTCATGCCACAAGAAATATCGAAATCATGTATAATGAGTGGGCTGGGTTTCCGACTCGGCATAGGCATAGGATATAAAAAGAATTAGTAGGACCACTAGTAATAGTTAAACAAAGACGGTGGAACTACGAGTCAGGAATCAAAAATGCAGAGATATGGCTTATCTAATGTTTACAAGTACAAACTTAAACTCAACGACTTTTTTCTAAAGTAAACTTTTAAAAAGCACATTCTAAATCGTCAGTTTAATTATAAATTTTATAGACTTTAAAATTTTGTTCAGCATGCTTTTTCTACCGAGAAGAGCCTGCAAGAAACTCAGTAGTTAATATTTTTTTTATAAATAAATATATTATAAATAAAAATATATATTATAAATAATACAATATAGTCCTATACTAGGTAATCTTCCAAGCATTTTTATCATTAATACACTTATGAGAGAGGTAGGGCACAACAGATACTTGCTCGAACAAGCCGCCCGAACAATTAAAGCGGGGCATAGCGAGTACTTGCTCAAATGAGCAGCCTGAAATGGGGAACTACCGCCACCTTACAGAAAACCGTGGCCATAATAACACTAACATTGAGTAGTGCTGTGTTCCTGGCGGTGAGTAAGGTTGCCAGAGCTCTCTTTGAGGATTCGCTGCGCGGACAGCGGAGGACCGGCGGTGCTTATCGCTGTCATTGCTCGGCGTAGACGCGGCTTGCTGGTTCGGCGGTCAGGGAGAACTGATGAAACCGCTGGCCGCCCGCAGGTTGAACGGGTTCCCGAACCCAGGAATCACTTAATATCCGCCCTGGGAGGCTGAATCGCCACCTGTGTAAAGTCTCTGAAGTAGTAGTAGTGCCAGAGAAGGAGACCGGGGTGGACCTGACTACTACAACAGAGAGGGATCAGGGACCCTACCGCCCGCCGTACCAGCAACCGCATTATCTGTGCTTAGCTTTAACAGTTCTAGTACCGCACCTGTTTTGTCCTCTAAGCTGTATGTGCAGTGAATCCTCATATTTCATCTAAGTAACTTTTTGAAAAATGGCCAGGAAAAATGGTAGATAAAGTGTTTTTAGAGCGGCTACTCCTTCCACATTTAATGTGGATTTTTGTAACATAAGGGGTGTTTATGCAAATCTTAACGCAGTCCACCACCATCTGGAGACTGCGCAGCCGACCATTCTGTTTCTAACGGAGACGCAGATATCCTTCCCGGCCGATACATCATACCTACATTATCCCGGCTACAAACTCCAGCACAATAGGTATGTTCGTCCGGGAGGATATCTGTGTCGCCGCTTTCATAGCCTTGAAAACAGGTACCTGTCGATATTGTGGGTGCGCGTAGATCACGGCAGCCACACTCGTATCTATGCTTGCCTATAAAAAAATACTGGGTCGCAAAAAAAGCGTTCGGTAACAAAAACCTCAATAACATCTAAAATATTTTAGTATCTTTTAATTCCACAGGGAGCTGAATACGGTTTGAAATGCTTTCTACCAGAAGTCTAACTAGATGCTGAAGAATATTCTCCCATTTCTCTACCAGTGCTTCTTTCAGTTTACGAACCGTGACAAAAAGCTATGTCCACGTGAAGACGCTGTTAGTGGGTAATAAACAGGTCCTTTCTTCCCTCTGCTAGTAGCAATGTTCCTACGTTTTTAGTATTTGTAGCAAAGTACCTAACTTAATAAATTGTAAGAGACACAAATTCTTTTTAGCTAAGTCCATCAAGCAGGTTGTTACATTGTGCTTGTACAAAGTTACTCAAGCTCTTTCAAGTTAATTATGAAACTCTCCATTTACATCAAAAGAAGCTTATAACTTCCGTCAGGAAATATTTGTCAAAAATTAATCATAATTAAAAAAAGTTTTTAAGATCACAGTTTCGTCGCGTCACGAAATGGTTTCATTATGTTTTGCAAGTAACTTTACAACGACCTTTTGACATTCTTACATTATTTTAAAATAAAACGATGCTATCTAACAACATTAACAAAACTTCATAGCAGCTACAAATATTCTTTTTGTACCACAGACTAAATAATAATTTCCTTTTTTTTAATAATTCCGTTTTAACTTCTTGGCACGTTAATTAACTTAAAGATAATGTTTACATCTATATACCAATGAATTAACTGTTGTGCAGTTCCGCAGCCATGGAATACATTTAGGGAACATAATCCCGGAGCATTTTATCAATGCTGAGATTAAAATAAGATTTCAGAGACGATATAAGTTATTTTATAAAAATGATTGGCGCAATACTTTTTGTCGGCATTTTGTTTATCTTTTTGTACTCGTATTGACAGTTTGTGGTGCAAATTGTTTTGTTTTTTTGTTTGAAAACGTAGTTTAAATCCACGGCCGGTAATCTTCGAAAAAAAAAATAGAACATTACAAATTATTTTTACAGTTAGTGAAAACGAGCATTAATATTTGTATGAAAAGCACATACTGATTAAAGCAGAAATCAAAATATTCCATAGACAGGGTGTCCACTTTCTAGAAAGTCAGGTAAAAGTCAGGGAAGCTAACAGTGGTCAGGGAAAGTCAGGGAAGCTTATGGTAAGGTCAGGGAAAAAAATGGTATTTACAAAAAATTTTAGGTGACACAAAAATGCTACTATCCCAGTGATTAATTATGAGGCATATTTTTATGCTCTAGCTGACCCTAATCTAGTTTATAGAAGCATTTTTATTATCAGGCTATTGGAGGGATATATTCATGTTTCTTTTTGACATAATTAGATTTCTCCGCTTTAGTAAACTACTTAGTAAAAGTTTTGATCAACATCACTTCCGTTTATTACAGTGAACTATTAGTGTTAAGTGATTAAATTATAAATGTCAAAATGAGTTAAAAAAGTGTCATTTTAATAAAGTGTGACTAGACCCCAAAGTGAACTCAGAATTTGTGATTGGCTTGATGAAGATCCAGCTTACTGCAGAATGTGCTGCAAAAAAATCAATAAGTATATACTAATAAATTAATACTTAGACAAACAAGCCTTAGTATCACATGCCAAACGGTCCAAACATATAAAAATTATTGAAATAAAAAAACAACTGCTTATATAAATATTTCAAAATAAAGCTCGTATTGACAATATTAACAGCAATCCTAGTCCTAGTGCAACTACAACGACAGTTGCAGAGCCGTCCGTACCTCCCAAAACTGCATATGACTTCACATATAAGGACGATGCAGTTACGTCTGCTGAAATGATTTGGGCGTTAGAGTTAATTTTTGATAAAATGAGCTTAAATTCATGTGACAGAACTTCCAAAGCCTTTAAGAGAATGTTTACTGACAGCAAGATCGCACTAGGTTATTATATGGGCAAAACTAAGGCAGCATACGTCATAAATCACGCTATATTTAAGAAACAAATTTGCTTATTATAATAAAAAAATATTAAATCTATGTTGCCTTTGACGAGAGCCTAAATAAGGTGTCACAAAAATGCCAAATGGATTTGGTAATTCGAATCTGGAACACAGATTCAAAGTTGAATTGAGATACTGGCGAAGTGTTTTTACTGCTTAACATTTACTAAGCAGTTTTTTAGAGGGTTTGTCATACCTAGACCTCGGAAAATTGTTGCAAGTTTCAATGGATGGACCTAATGTTCACAGTTTCCTCAAAAAACTGAAAACGGAAGACATTGTTTGAAAGTATAAAAGATTTCATAAATATTATAATTTTCGGTCAGGAAATTTTGAAGAAATGGTCAGGGAAAGTCAGGGAAAAGTCAGGGATTTTTTTTGGGAATTAGAATGGACACCCTGATAGAACATTTTAAAAAAAGTTTAGCAATCTGTACCGTGTGACACAGCTAATGATAAGGATGTTCTATGGGTCTACCTTTTATAAATTTTAAGTAATTTTAAAGAAATTAACCACCTAAAATCAAAAGATATACAGAAAATAGTTACTTCTTTACCGATTACAGGATAATAATCAAATCATCTTAGTAAGTTCACCTCGGAATTAGAGATACCCAGCTATAAACTCGTATAAACTTGTAGTTTGACATCCTTAAAGTTGTCTCAAAACCTACAATTGCTTTTTTGCAATTTTTTTGCAAATATCTCGTTTCATATGGGGTTCATGCTATTTTTATTCATAATTTTTGATTCCCTGCTACTTTTATTTCAATTTTTTTTTACTTTGAATCTTTTTCAAGATAGAGGGTGGAGAGCGCGCGGCTAGAGCATCATTTAAGGTCAACCGGTAGTCCCTATCAAAAACACGCCATAGAAAGTTTATTAATTATTGATAAATACATAATTATTAATAATTTTTTATGTCTTATTAACTATTACATTATATTTAATATTTTTTTTATTAATTAAATATCTATACATATATTCAACATCACTTAAAGTTTATTCCTGAAATTAAAAAAAATATTAAGGGACAAACTTTAATTACATTTTAATTATATTCTCATTTGCACTGGCTTTTTGGTTTAGGAAAAAATCGTGAGGACAATACGTCAATAAAAAGGCGTATGTAAAGTCCACAACCCGCACTGGGCCCGCTTAATTGAATATGGTCCAAATCACCCTCTGTGAGGGTAGGCCCTACGCCAACAGTCAGGACATATGGAACTGAAGACAGATACTTTTTGTAATTCGTCATAACACATATTCTGTGCAGATTTCAGTTAATTGTTTTGGTTAGTAGGGCACAGACAAACTTAAATATAGTCCCGTTGGCACCATAAATATAATTTTGATTATCAATCATCATAGGTTATGGGTTTGAACGATGTTTTAATAACAATAACGCTAAGCTTGAAATTAAAGTCTGGTATGGTCTACGAAGTTATCTAATACTTACGATATAAATAAACAGGTAGTACCAAGTAAAATAATAAAGTGTTCTTTTACAGGTTTTGTCAACTAGATGATTGGCATCCTTCAAACTCAAACACCACTTATACAAATAGAACCAGTATACGTAAGAAGCAAAAAACAAAGGAAAGCACTTTCAAAAAGCTGTCTCTCGTCATCATTTTTGCAAAAGATATACGTTTCTCTTTAATATGGGAAATACTTGTTTCTACTACTGTAAATGACAAAATGTTTCTTTACAATAAAAAAATATTTTTAAGCTTTAGTTTAATTTTATTATGATAGTAGGCTGCCCAAAATCCTTGTTCACACTTTGCTTCTATAGTATCTCTCTTTAATCTGTGTTTAAATCTGAATCCTGCAGCTTAAATTGGGATTGAATCGACTCGACTCAGATTCTGTGTCGTGACTTCGTCGGATTAGTTTTGTCAGTTGATCGCAGCTTAATGAACCATCCTGTGTTTGCAGTTACAGTTAGATACATATGAGTCAAACAAAACGTTTCTAGACCGTGATCATTTTGAGATTCACGGACTGCTATTCTATTTGAAAAATATGTTCGTACCAATCCCAAAAATCCTAGGTCTATGGTCCTAATTGCAGGACCAGAAAAACGTCAGGGGTCCCGATTATGTTCCCTAAGTACTGTAGAGGTTATGACCTCTAGGCAGGATATAAGGTAGTAGAAAGACTATGAAACGTTATATCGCAGTAAACACTTCCCCGCGATATCACGGAGCTGTAAAGGATACTGACATAATTGAAATAAATCAATCGGGATGCCACTTTCTTCCTTTTTTCACTAGTTTAATATTCAGTTGTCCAAGAGAGACCCGGTAAAACTTTTGAAATTAGGGTGACGATTCCTCATTTCACCAGGAAGCATCAAATTATGCTAAAAGTGATGCAAACGTAGTCTGGCTCTTTACGTTATTACATTAAATAATTAAAAAAAGGCATTTATTAGTAAATAAGTTTGCATTGTAGTGCACGTCATGAACCGCAAGATGGTATTCTTAGACATAAGAAGACGTAAAACACAATCAGTATTCAAATACCTAAGGAAGACGATCAACGAGATATGAAAGCAGCCACACCACTAGGAATCCGTAACATTTATGTAATTTTTTCTTGTGTAAAATTATCTCATAGTTAGTAGAGAGAATAAATGTGACCGTTCGAATCAGATCCAACTAGTTTTGATCAGATCGTCCCGGAACCAGCTGTGACAACCACGCACTAGAGAATGGGAGAGCTAGCTGAGAATAAAGAAAAGCACTACCAACCGCATGACACTACCATGGCATCTTTCAAACGTCTCCTTATTTTATATCACACCTACATATTGAGCTCTGTCGCAAAAATTGCAGTGTATGGGCTGCAGTCTGCTTAGTTATAGACTGATAAACGCCTTCCAGCGTGTGGCACGTAACGTATTAACTCAAATTTTATCATTGACGTTACGTTTGTTTAAAGTGTATTTTCTATATATATTATCTTAGTACCCAGAGGACCGAGCTTTGCTCGTTTTTTTAACAACGCCATCTATTGTCAAGTAGCTTGTGTTGCTGGTCGGTATAAATAATACTAGTAATAAATAATAGTAGTAAATAATAGTTACTACTCGCCACTAGATGTCAGAGAGAGTCATATTTTGCAGTTTATCATTGCCTGAAAACATCGCCCCCGAAACCCCCAGCATACCAAATTTCATGAAAATCGTTGGAGCCGTTTCCGAGATTCGGATTAAATATACATATATACAAGAATTGCTCTTTTAGAGGTATTAGATAATTGTCATACATTATTTTCTTGGTACTAAACACCACCTAACTGACCATTTATTTTATCTTTGGCTCAAAACGTCTTTGAACTCTGGAATCTTTGTCTCTAGACATAAATCTGACAGTTTTATAATAGTTACTATCATAACAAACGTAGTATTTAAACGTATTTAATGTTGATCGCGAATAACATTACAGCGTATGCACATTAAAGTAACGACCGCCTTGCGTGCTACATTAGCATCTATCAGACAACACTGAAAAGTGGTGCAATGCAGAATTGGCTCACTGCTTTATCGATCACTTAGGAAGGTATTGTTACAATAAAGATTTTTTTAAATTATAAAGATGCATTTTTAGATGTTTGTAAAGATATCGTGTAATATTCCCTTTATATTTACAGAAAAAAAAACATGCAACCAATTTGAATGCCCGAGGATTGTTGGTGCGAAGGGTGGATGGCTATAACGAGGATTGTTGGTGAATGAGTGGCTGGCTTTACCGCCTGATGCATACGAGCTGTTGTAGTTGACGTTAGTTGCTCTAATAGCATGGACATTCAGAGGAAATACTCCAAACAAACGTATACAGAAATAGGTATTTGAAAAAAATTTGCCGTCGCGCTTAACACAGGCCAAGATAACGATATGTGAAAAGGACAACTGCACCTTGAGCTGGTTTTACCTAGTCACAATCATCGAAATCGAGGTATCGTATTCCCCACGTTCCTCTTACAAATCTCAACCAAATTTAAAAGAAAGAACTTCATCTAAAAGGCAATGAATTATTCTATGTCTGTATGTTTTATTTTGTTAAAAAGAAGTTTACATATTCGTACAGGATACGTCTGAAGATGTCATAAAAAATAACTTTTGAAGGGCCCCAGTTATTTTAGGAATTTCCAGAATATAAAAAAACACAAAAGACACGGACATAGTTATTGTGTATATGTCATACATGAAAAAATTAAAGCTCTTATGCCAAAACCTAGGGAAGAAACAGAGGAATACGTTTGTATCGGCAAAAACAGTGTTTCCTCTTAACTTTGGTGTTTTTACTGCATAAGATATGTTGTTTATCGATTATATACTTTGCTCTACTTATGACAGTAGACACTAGAGAAACTATTACTCGGACCGCTCTCACTCTTGCAATCCCTCGTTTTGTATATAAAAGCTGGAAAATGCCGAAATTCAAAACCACTCTGTTCAAGATACCATTTACTGTGGTGCCACAAATCCAGAGCTCACCACTTACTATCTTCAGCCACATTCAGTTGCGAGATCATTAAGAAAGCAAGGTTAACTTGGTATACCCAAAAGAGCAAAGAAAAACTTTGACTCGAGGCACAAACTCCAAGAGTCACAGGTCCGTCTTTAAATAAAGTACTATGCCATTTTGGCCTGGTCGCAGCTGAATAGCTACTATTAGACTCGATTCAACTGTTACAAGCGTCTATAGACTATACGGTCAGGCTTCCTATTGAAAGTGGTTAAAATAATACTGACTATTCTATCACACAACTAACTAAAAATCACCCTAATTGGCATATAAATTACACGATGCCTTACGTTCACCCTTCGCGTGCTTCACTTTAATTAACCTACGAGGTGCAAGTTCTCAGGCAGTCGTGCCTCTGGCAAGTAGAATAAAATAAATTAGTAGTACAAAATATTGGGATATTTCATATCATGTTTGTTTTTTGTAGCATGAAATATATTTATTTAATCAAAGTATCTACCCTCGTTGTCTGTACATTTCTACCATCTAATACGAATAGCATTTAAACCTTTCCGGTTGGTGCAAGGTTCGGCGAGTGTTAAGGGTGACAGTTGGTTTCTAACTGCAGTTCTTGTAGTGTTAAAACTGTTTCACGAGGTCTGGCGTTATCATTGAGCGGGTTTTTTTATTTTATCGATCTGCAACAAATGAGTTAGCATTATGTTTAACTATTTTGTAGTGGGTAAACTAATGTTAAACCATGCCGCTAATTCTTTTCACTCGAATCGACACGGATCGGCTAATACCATCATACCATCGAAAGACCGTTTTTTTAACAACACCATCTATTACCAAGTAGCTTTAGTGTTGCTTAACAACACCATCTATTGTCACGAAGCTTTAGAGTTGCTGTGTCGGTAAAAATAATAGTATTACTACTCGCCAATAGATGTCAGGAAAATTCATAGTTTTCAGTTTATCATTGCCTGAAAACACGGATAAAACGACGTTTTCTAAACATGAAATCTAACTAGATAGATTTATCGCCACCGAAATCCCCTGCATACTATATTTCATGAAAATCATTGGAGCCGTTTCCGAGATTTCCGAATTCGGATTATATATCTATACTTCTATACTAATATATAAAGCTAAAGAGTTTGTTTGTTTAAACGCGATAATCTTAAAAACGATTGGTCTGATTTGAAAAATTATTTTAGTGTTAGATAGCCCATTTATCGAGGAAGGCTATAGGCTATATATAATTACACTAAGACCAATAGGAGCGGAGCACCAATGAAGAATGTTTCAAAATCGGGAGTGTTTTTTCCTTTTGCGAGGTTCCGCTTCGTGCGCTGCGTAAACGGTTAAAGTTTCGCAAAAATCATGTATTACAGAATTGTTCAAAATCGACCTTTTGATATCCTATATGAGAAGGAGAGTACAGAAAATAGATGTCAACGGTGAAAGATCTCCGGGATCAGCAGTAACTATGGGAAGCCCTCAGGGCTCAATTTTAGGTCCTTTTCTATGTCTTATTTACATTAATGATCTCCCATATAATGTAAAAAACCATGACATTGTCTTATTTGCTGATGACACCTCTTTGCTTTTTAAAGTTAAGAGACAGACATATTATAATGAATTAAATAATGCCCTTTCTAAAATTGTAAATTGGTTTAACGCTAATAATTTGTTACTTAATGAAAAAAAAACCAAATGTGTTAAATTTACATTACCAAATGTTAGTCAGAGACATACATGTATTAATATTAATGGCGAGCAATTAGAACTTGTTAATTCAACAGTCTTTCTTGGCATAACGCTGGACTCCAAACTTCAATAGGGTCCTCATATTCATAACCTAGCGAAAAAACTTAGCTCTGCTGTGTATGCGATCAAGAAAATAAGACAATTGACCGACGTCGACACTGCAAAAATAGTATATTTTAGTTATTTCCATAGTTTAATGACTAATGGTATCCTATTGTGGGGTAGCGCTGCTGATGTAAATACAATATTTTTGTTACAAAAAAGGACAATTCGTGCTATTTATAAATTAGGATCTAGGATCTCTGAGTGATAGGTTTAGGGAAGTTAAAATTTTAACTTTAGTGTCGCAGTACATATATGAAAATCTTTTATATGTACATAAAAATATCAATAGTTTCAGCAAGAAAAGTGACGTTCACAAAGTAAATACTAGAAGTAAAAATAAGCTGTTGGTGCATGATACACGTCTATACAAAATAAGTCACTCTTTTATGGGGCAATGTATACACTTTTACAACAAAGTTCCCAATAAAATTCAAAATCTATCAATAAGTAAATTTAAATCTTTTGTCAAGCAGGTACTTTTTAAAAAGGCATACTTCAATATTTCAAACTATGTAAATGATAAAAATCCTTGGGACCTATGATGCTCAATTACAGGATGCATAGGTAAACCAAATTAAAATGGAAATAACATTAAATTGTACGACTAAAATTTTTTTATTTAAAACATTAATTGTATTTTAGTTTATTTGTATTATTGATAGTGTTTTTAAAAGAGTAACTATCGAGTTTCTTGCCGGATTCTTCTCGGTAGAAATCAACAACATTGTGAACCGGCAGGAAGGTGGGAGGGTTCAAAAAATAATATTTTATAACTTTGACGATTCAAAAGTGATTGTAAAATCCTTATTTGAATAAACCATATTGACTTTGACTTTGTTCCTCTTTAAGAGTTCTTTAAGAATTCCGCGACAGCATGTGTCTATCTTTTTAGGTTCCTTTCTTATGCTACCCAAATTTGTTTTTAAATAATGCATTATTTGCGGGTGTTTCTATAAGCATTTATTTAAAATGCGTTTTTCATCACAAAATTTCCCTTCACATCACTCGATTTCAATAAATATCTAAGGAGATATCGCAGTTTTAAAATAACATGTCAGCAAAATAATGATCGAGTATTGCGCGCGCATTTATGATGTGCAAGGCCGGCGAGCAGTCATGAGGGGAAAGGGCGGCACCTTTTATTTAAAAATATTTTCACCTTCTAAGTTTTTTTATATAATTGAGGAGTTGCCGTAAGAATCCTAAGCCGATAACCAAATTTATGGCGGACGAAGGCGCTGGCAAAAGCTAGTATACATATATACAAGAATTGCTCGTTTAAAGGTATTAGATTTACCCTAGTGGCTAGTCTTCCTCGTGGTTAATTCTTCAGGTCGAAGTTTGTGCTACAAAAGCGGTTAGACCAATAACGTACGGTAAGTTCCTTAACCGTATCCTCTCTTAACACAGTATTTTAAAATCAGTGAAGATGAAGAGCTTGAGTAGACAAACACCGAGGTTAACACCATGTACCTATTTAAACCTTGCTATTCTTTGCATTTTTCATAAGGAACCACTATAACCCCTTCTCTGTAATTTCTTTTATTTATCCATTACTAGTTTTTTTTCGCGGCTCCGCCCGTGCTAAATTCGGTTGACGGCGTAGGATTTCTCCTAGCTCTTATAGATTGCCATTGTGGAATTTGGTAATAGTTATTCCTGCAAAGCATTTTAAATTTCCGGGATAAAAAAATACTTTGTTGTTCTACATCTCTCTAACTATCTCTGTGTCAAATTTCAGCTGAATTGGATGCTCCGTTCCATCGTGAAGGAAGGACAATCAAACAAACAAAATGACTATGGCATTTATTATATTAAAAAGGGAAGATTATGAAACTTTAAGATTGGTACGGCATGCATTAGTTACGACTAAACTAAAAGGAATTATCCAAGTTCGAACACGATTCCCAGCAGATATTTCGAGCTTGTAGCAGAAAGTTTCGCAGCTGCTTTTCACATCGAAGTAGAATACCAATTTCAAGAACTCAATTCAGCTACAATGTGCGTGATAAATGCCCGTGTCACCGGCGCGCTCCCCGAGCGTTCTAAAGCGTTCTTTGTTTCGTATCAAACTTTTCCCCTCTTGCTTGTTACAGAAGTAAAATGTGATATTAGAAATTTCAATTTTCGTCCTATGTTTTTACTGTTTCGTTTTATGTGTTATTTTATTTGGTTTTATTAGAAATGTTATTCAAAAGATTGTAAAAACGAACCTTTTTCTTTGTGGTCGTTGCTACAAGTATTTCTTTGAAATATTACTAGCTGCCATTATAATTTGATTGTAAAGAAGATATTATTTTCTATTTATGAAAATTTTATGGAATCATTTGAATTAAATAAAAGAAGTACCTTAATGAAGAGACAACTCAAGTTTGTTTGTGTGACATTAACAAGGAATAAATGTCCCTATAAAGTTAAAAAATACTAGTTTTCTTCCTTTGTCGCAATTAAAAAAAAAGTACCGATTTTTCAGAACCAAATTTTCGTAAAAATAACTTCTGTATAGTAAAACGACATAGATTAGACATAGAAACATTCATCCGTTTCATTTTTTAGGTAGTTAAAAATGTACACGTCGAATATTTAGCGTTCTTTTTGGAAAACTATTTAAAACAATGACTGCATTTTTTAACGCACATTCCATACTATTAAAATTACTATATTTTTTGCACAAAACACGGACGCAAAAAACACAAAATATAATAATCGTATTTCCACCACGGGAATCGAACCCCGATTGCCTGATGCACATCAGCATGAAAAATATAATTCATACAAGTTCTCAATTAGGTTTATTTAAGAGAAATATAAATACTCGACGGGTACAAATACGTGTTGGTTGTGTTCTCACACCCATAAGCAATGGCAAGTAGCCTTTTGATCCAGGGCAGTGGTACCTTCATACAAGCCCAAATGCCAAGCTGGCCTACTTAACAAAACTAAAATGCTTTATTAAGAAAATATCAAGTACATAAAATCTTATTTTCTAATCATAATTCGTCTATTGTACTGTTATTTAAAAGAGCATTTCCAATCTCTCTATGGCGCTAAATACCTCGCAATCGAAGATTATGTTTTACTATCTGTCCGCAACATAGCTCTATGTTCGTATCGAATGACATGGAAGCATAAATTATGCAACAATTTTGGTGTAAAGAACTAATACAATAATTATCTCAAAATATTTAAGAGCTTACCAATAGGTATTAAAATTTATGAAAGAAAAGTTTACAAAAACCTTACTTGCTACACGCGTTGTTACAGGAAAAGCTAGTAAAAGACAAATAAAGTTAAGAAAGGAAAGTTCATGCAGCTTGTCGGTACCATGACTACTTAGAGTAGACTGTTTACTAATGGACCAAAGGCATCTATTTCTGGTGAGATATATTAGTTAGTAATAATAGTACAGCATTAACATCAGTTTCATTGTAATAGTTAATAGTTTAAGTCTTAAATAGCCGCCTTTCAGCCGAATCAAACACTCTACTTCTCATTTCGAATATGAAGAGAATAAACACAAGCCAGATATTTTTCAACTCTCCAAGAATTTAAGCTCGCTTTCTCGCCTTTTTTTCCTTTTTTAGGACTAAAATTTTACAAGCACCATATTGTGAGTTACTTTTTGAGTTGTACTTATTGTTAGCTTGATAAAAATTATTTATTATAATTGATTATTTCTAATTTATGTCAATGGTCAATGATATACCTCAATTAATTTTGACACGGCTTTTCCGTGGTTCAGAATTATTATAGCATTAATCGAAGTGTAGTAGTATAGTTCTGTATTGTGTGTATAGTGCAACAAACTTTTCTGACCCGGTGGTCAAAAATTATATAAGCTGCGTTGACCGCTTTCCATCAGGCAGACTGTAAGCTTGTTTGACACCTTAGTGATATAAAAAAAATATATAACCATATTGAAATGGTGTAAATTTACAACGACACTAGCGACCTAACACCCAAGGTAAGAAGGTCAGAAAAGTTTGTTTCACTATAACTACGATTTATTAACAAATTTTTTTAATTACTTTTCGGCCCTAGGACTGCCACGTATCACTTTGCATCTGCTTCTTAGATAAATATTTATGTTCTTCTTTCGAAGTATGAGAAATGAAAAATATTTTTCATAATTATGTCATTTACTTGCATTTGGAAATTTATTAAATATCAAACTTTTTTATTAAATATCAAATCATGTACAATAGTATTTTTCGTAGATTTTCCTTGAAACAGATGATATAGTTAAGTACATTGAGGAACAGTTTTTATAAAGTAAAACATTAAATTTTCACTAAAATTAGTTTATTTCTTCAGGAAGAATAACAGCTGGTGAGGGCAGCACTGGATTAGCAAAGACTACTGGAGCAGCATCAATGATGGTGACGGGTGCAACAGGGGCCTCTACTACCAACACAGACTCTGGTGCCACTTCCACTACTGACACGGGTTCTGCAGCAACATCTACTACTGTTACAGATTCAGGGATAACTTCTAGGTTTATACCGGTTTGGGCAGCGGCGTTGATATTTAAGATAATTTGAATTAGTGGTACATTAGCAACGTCAATTACAGCAGGCTCAGGACTCACAATGACAGGGTCTGGGTTGGCTACTGACACGGGTTCAGGGTTGATAACGATAACGGGACCTACAGCAATTGGCTCGGGATTGATAACAATAACTGGTCCCACAGCGACAGGTTGAGGACTGGCCACAACAGCGGGTCCTACTGAAACGGGTTCTGGGCTAGCTACAACAGCGGGCCCCACGGAAACTGGTTCAGGACTGGCTACAACAGCTGGTCCCACTGAGACGGGTTCAGGACTGGCTACTACAGCGGGTCCTACGGAAACTGGTTCAGGGCTGACTACTACAGCAGGTCCTACTGAGACTGGTTCCGGACTAGCTACAACAGCGGGTCCTACTAAAACGGGTTCTGGGCTAGCTACAACAGCGGGTCCCACGGATACTGGTTCAGGGCTAGCAACAACAGCAGGTCCAACAGAAACGGGTTCAGGGCTGGCCACAACAGCGGGTCCTACTGAAACGGGTTCTGGGCTAACTACAACAGCGGGCCCCACGGAAACTGGTTCAGGACTGGCTACAACAGCTGGTCCCACTGAGACGGGTTCAGGACTGGCTACTACAGCGGGTCCTACGGAAACTGGTTCAGGGCTGACTACTACAGCAGGTCCTACTGAGACTGGTTCCGGACTAGCTACAACAGCGGGTCCTACTGAAACGGGTTCTGGGCTAGCTACAACAGCGGGTCCCACGGATACTGGTTCAGGGCTAGCAACAACAGCAGGTCCAACAGAAACGGGTTCAGGGCTGGCCACAACAGCGGGTCCTACTGAAACGGGTTCTGGGCTAACTACAACAGCGGGTCCTACGGAAACTGGTTCAGGGCTGGTTACAACAGCGGGTCCTACGGAAACGGGTTCTGGGCTAGCTACAACAGCGGGAGCTACGGAAACGGGTTGAGGGCTGGCTACAACAGCAGGGCCTACGGAAACTGGTTCAGGGCTGGCTACTACAGCGGGTCCTACTGAAACGGGTTCAGGGCTGGCCACAACAGCGGGTCCTACTGAAACGGGTTCTGGGCTAGCTACAACAGCGGGTCCTACGGAAACGGGTTGAGGGCTGGCTACAACAGCAGGTCCTACGGAAACTGGTTCAGGACTGGCTACTACAGCGGGTCCTACTGAGACAGGTTCAGGGCTGGCTACTACTGCAGGGCCTACAGCGATGGGTTGGGGGTTGGCAATAACAACAGGAGCAACAGCTATTGGTTCATATGGGTCAATTGTAGCGGGACCAACCACAATTGGTTCAAAAGTGTCTCCCGTTGCAGGTCCTACGACTATAGGCTCATAAGCTTCATTGGTTGCAGGGCCCACTACGATGGGCTCGTAGAAGTCAGTGGTGACTGGACCTTCAGCGATAGGGTTAAATTCAATGACGACAGGTCCAAAAGAAATGGTGTCGGAGATAGAAGCTGGACGATTGGCGGGCCCGGCGATAGCCGAAGCTATTACAGCAACAGCAAAAATCAAGTACTTCATTGTTGCTGAAAGAAACAATCGTGTCATTTACAAAAAATACACCATATATTATATGCGGTAACACTAATATAACACTATATAACTATATATACCACTATATAACACTAATAAGGTATTAATATTATTCTAACAAGCTTTTGCCCGCTGCTCCGCCTTCCGTAATTGTTGTGAGGAAGTTAATTAGCTACAATTTGGCCACTAGGTGTCGTATTAATATGAAACATGACAATAACAATGTCTTAATTTGCTCAAAACAGGTTTTTATAACTATCGTAGTTTCTTATTAAACATTGTTTTATTGAGTATTTGCATTACGCGTTGGCTGTAAAAAGTATGAACCTACTTGCTTTTGCTACATTAAAGCATGAGCAACAAGTAAAGGTTCGACGACTAATTTTCGCAGTGTTTTACGAAAAACTGTTAAGGATTATAAATCAAAGGCTCATGAACAGTAAATTGGGAAGAATAAGCAAGTATTTAACGACGCGCAATATCTGAAGACTTCACAACAAAATATTCCTTACAAAATGGCGATTCGCTATAATTTATGTATTACACAATGATGCTAGGCTAATGGGTCTTTCCCAATGCCTTATCGAGTTTCACAAAAAACCGATTAAATTAACTAACTAACGCAACAAGGAAACCTTATTAAAATGAAAAGTGGTACGAGACGCTTCCGCTAGAAGGCGCTTAAGTAATAAATAGACGCTTTTCGTTTTTGCTGCGTAAATAAGGTACCACAAAAGTCAAAAAAATGTATTTTATTTAAACTGTCTTATCACTATGCTATTGTGAAACTCTGCTGAATGAAAGTACAACAACACACTCTCGCAACAATATTTATAACTATTATGTTACTAAAATAATTAAAAAATTTAAGAAACACAACACTATCTTACCTTTTGGTTTGTTTTAAAACAAACTATGACTAAACACCAAATGCTCACCCTTTTATACCAAGTCCAGTACCTTCAGCGGCGATTCCACAGGACAAACTGATAAATGATAACATTAACGCATTTAATCTTAAGATGTAGATTGTCAAATAATGATCGATGGTAACGTGGGATCAATGTATTATAACAAAATTTACAAGTAGCAATGTGGTGAGTAGTTTAAGAGCAATGTGTACGCTGATCAAAGTCAGGTGCCTAAAGTACTTCGATAAAAAATTTAGAAAATTGTCTGCCTTACTAAAACTGTTGTGATTAATCTACCCAACGTGTAGCAATTTTGCCTTTTTTATGCGGGTATACCTGGACACTAGCTTCGGCCTTTGGACTTGGTCTAGAGACGAACTAGAGAGAGGTAGGGCACTGCAAGTACTCGCTCGAATAAGCTGCCCCAACAAATAAAGCGGGGCATAGCGAGTACTTGTTTGAATGAGCGGCCCAAACTGGGGAAGTACCTCCACCTTACAGAAAACCGCGGCCACAATAACACTAACATTGATAGTGCTGTGTTCCTGGCGGTGAGTAACATTGCCAGAGCTCTCTTTGAGGATTCGCTGCGTGGACAGCGGAGGACCGGCGGTGCTTATCGCTGTCATTGCTCGGCGTAGACGCGGCTTGCTGGTTCGGCGGTCAGGGAGAACTGATGAAACCGCTGGCCGCCCGCAGGTTTAACGGGTTCCCGAACCCAGGGATCACTTAATCTCCGCCCTGGGAGGCTGATCCGCCAGCCTGTGTAAAGTCTCTGAAGTGGTAGTCGTGCCGGAGAAGGAGACCGGAGTGGACCCGGCTACTACAACAGAAGGGGATCAGGGGCCCTTCCGCCTGCCGTGCCAGCAACCGTATCATCTGTGTTGAGCTTCGGCAGTCTTAGTACCGCACCTTTTTGTCTTCTAAATGTCTGTGCAGTGAATCCTCATCTCTAGTCTAAGTAACTTTATATAAAATGGGCAGAAATAGAAAAAGGAAAAGAGTTTTTACAGCGGCTACTCCATCCACATATAATGTGGATTTTTGCAATAACAGGGGTACTCACGCAAGCTTAATACAGTCCACCATCACCTCAAAACTGCGCAGCCGACCATCCTCTTTCTAACGGAGACGCAGATATCCTGCCCGGCCGACACATCATACCTTCATTATCCCGGCTACAAACTCGAGCACAATTTTTTGAGTCGTGCCGGTGTATGTATGTTCGTCCGGGAGGATATCTGCCGTCGCTGACTTTATAGCCTTGAAGACAGGGACCTGTATCCCACACTCGTATCTATGCGTGCCTATACAGGTCTCATAGCGGTGACACGGACGTAACTCGACTCTTCACGCACCTGAGTTTGACGACTGACAAAGTTCTAGAGCAATATTCCACAGCAGAACTAGTTATTTTGGGAGACTTTAACGCCCACTATCGTGAGTGGCTCAGTTCTCGAACCAATAACTATGCAGGGATATCTGCTCATGAATTTGCTCTGACCTATGAATTCTCTCAGCTGGTTCCTTTTTCAACGAGAATACCAGATATAGAGGACCATACGAGCTCCTTACTAGACCTTCTGCTGACTACACGTCCGGACGGATACTCCGTCTCAATGGATGCGCCTCTTGGCTCCTCGGACCACTGTCTCGTTCGGACTCAAATGTCATGCACACAACCTGATGCTTCTGGGCCAACTAATTGGCGTCGTGTGTGGCACTATAAGTCGGCAGACTGGGACGGATTGCGAGAATTTTATGCATGGTACCCGTGGAGGCAGTTCTGCTTAAGCTCAGATGATCCCGACGTCTGCGCAGCCGCAGTCACTGAGAAAATCCTTGCTGGTATGGAATGTTTCATTCCTAACCTGCGAGTAGCTGCCAGCGTCAAAAAACGACCGCGATTTAATAGGTCTTGCAGAGAAGCTAAAATTCATAAGCAAACTGCGTATGAGGCTTGGACCACGGCTCGTAATAATAATGATCCGAATAATTCTAAGTTAAAACGCAAATTAAATGCTGCCTCGAGGTTCAGTAAGAAAGCAACTGCCAGAGCAAAATTCCAATTCTTCGAAAAATAGGTAGGCGACTTGCGAGCTATCCTTCTGGGAGTTGTGCTTTCTGGTTGCTTGCTAAAGCTGCCGAGGGGAACTTCTGCCAGTCATCGTTACCACCACTGCGAAAGACCGATGGTGACTTGGCGCATAGTGCAAAAGAGAAAGCCGATCTATTGGGCAGTCTCTTTGCCTCCAACTCGAATATGAACGACGAAGGCGCTGTACCACCTACTTTACCGTGGTGCGGTAAGACCATGCCGGAAATCTCTATAACACAGCAAGAGGTCCGGCGGGCGTTGCTTTCCCTAGACGTTCATAAGTCGAGTGGGTCAGACGGTATACCAGCAGTGGTGCTTAAGCAGTTTACTCCTGAGTTATGTCCTGTAATCACGCGCCTCTTCGCGCTTTCATACCATACTAGGCAATTTCCGTCTTCATGGAAGACTGCGAATTTGCACCCGGTGTCGAAAAAGGGCGATAGATCAGATCCATCGAATTACAGGCCTATCGCTATTACCTCTCTCCTCTCCAAGGTGATGGAGCGTGTGATCAACACACAGCTTTTGAGATACCTAGAAAAACACGACCTGATCAGCGACCGTCAATATGGCTTTCGCCACGGTCGCTCCACTGGTGACCTTCTAGTGTATCTCACACACCGATGGGCACTAGCCATTGAGAGTCAGGGGGAGGCATTGGCATGTAGCCTAGACATAGCGAAGGCGTTCGATCGGGTCTGGCACTAGGGTCTTCTATCGAAGTTGCCATCTTACGGAGTGCCCGAGGGTTTGTGCAAATGGGCTTAGCTTTTTGTCCGGCAGACGCATACGAACCGTAGTTGACGGTAGTTGCTCTGATAGCATGGACATTAATGCTGGTATCCCGCAAGGCTCTGTGCTGTCTCCTACGCTGTTTCTACTGCACATCAATGATATGTTGGACATCAACAACATACATTGCTATGCAGATAACAATACTGGAGACGCTTATTACACGGGCCGTGCAAGCATCCCTCGTTCTGTTGTGGAGGAAAAACGTGAAGAACTTGTGTCTCAAATCGAGATCGGTCTGTCCAAGGTCTCTGACTGGGGACGGGAAAACTTGGTCCGATTCAACCCTTCAAAGACACAAGTCTGCGCGTTCACCGCTAAGAACCCATTCACTGCAGTCCCACAATTCCAGAACACTCCCCTCTCCATCTGCAAGAGCATTGGGATCCTTGGTGTTCACATCTCCAGCGATGTTCAAATCCGAGATCACTTGCTAGACAAGGTAAAGCTGGCGTCCAAAAAACTTGGTGTACTCAAAAGAGCGAAGCAGTACTTCACGTCGGGGCAAAGGTTGTTGCTTAACAAGTCCCAAGTCCGGCCCCATATGGAGTACTGATGCCATATCTGGACGGATGCACCCGGATACCAGCTTGGCCCTTTTGACTCGTTTCAACGACGGGCTGTGAGAATTGTCGACGATCCTAAACTCACTTGCGGTATCGAGCCCCTAAGTCTGAGGAGAGACTTTGCCTCCCTGTGTGTGTTCTATCGCTTGTAAAATGGGTTGTGTTCTGAGGATTTGTTCGAAATGATGCCCACGGCTACTTTCTACCATCGCACCGCTCGCCATCGGCAGGGAATTCATTTTCACACTTTAGAACCGAAATGGTCGCATACAGTGCGGTTTAAACTTCCTCCCGCGAATGCTTAGGTTGTGGAATGAGCTCCCTGCCAAGGTTTTCTCTAAGGACTACAGTATAGGGTTCTTCAAAAAAAAAGTTATTAAATTTCTGAAGGGTTGGCAACGCGCGAGTGATGCCCTTGGTGTTGGAAGCGTCCATAGGCTACGGTGACCGCTTACCATCAGGCGGACCGTAGGCTTGTTTGCCACCTTAGTGGTATTTGAAAAAAAAAAAAAAGGAAGAAAAGGAAAGGTGTATATGTTCCGAGGAATTGTTCAAAACGGCCACTCTAAACCGTAACACCGCTCGCTATCAGCAGGGAGTTCATCTTGACACCTAAGTACCACAATGTTCATAATGGTTTAATCGCCACCTTGGAAAGCTACACCGACAATTAGTGTCAAGTCTCTGAAGAAGAAGACTGTAGCGAACTATCTGTGCCACTGTCTCGCCCGTTTCATCTGGTCCAACTAATTGGTGTCGTGTGTGGCATTATTTGTTAGCAGATTAGGATGAATTGTATGAATTTTTATATTGTAGGTACCCGTGACGGCAGCTCTGCTTCAGCATCATGCTGCGTCATGCAGAGAAGCTAAAATTCTCAAACAAACTGCGTATGAGGCTTGGGCCACGGCTCGAAATAATACGGATTTGAATATTTCGAGTTAAAACGCAAATTAAATGCTGTCTCGAGTTTCAGTAAGAAAGCAACTGCCAGAGGTAAATTCGAATTCATTGGCAAAATATGTGGGCGACTTGTCTTGGCAGTTGTGCTTTCTGGTTGCTTGTCCAAGCTGCTGTTTAGTTTTAGAAAGGATCTGCTATGATTTTTAGGTTTGTTATTTATCAAACTAAGTAATCACAAAAACGCCATTATTTTTCTGCGTTAACCATCACCTTGTACCATCAACTATTTTTACTGATTCTGACACATAAATATCCACATACATGCACACACAAACACCCACACAGTCCTATACATACAGACACATACACACCAAGGCACACACAAATGTCCATAAATTTATAAATATCATAATATAAGCTTCTGAAAAAGTGAATATTTAACACCAGCCACTCTAATGTTTATTAATTATGTTTGACTGAACTGTTTAGCTAAATAATATCAGAAAATATCAGACCCAAGCGAGTACACACGTAGGTATTTAGAAATATAATTGCTGTTGCGCTAAGACCCAGGCCAAGACACCGATGCGTGATTGTACCTAATTGTACCTACCTAGTCATCAAAATCGTTTTTTTTTGTATTTCCCTTCCCTTTTTTCCTTCTTATAAATCCAAATATCAAACGAATTTTATACAAATAACCTATCCTATAAGTAATGTTTTTTTTTCTTTTTTCTTAAAAATTAGTCCACATATTGGAAGATACAAGCACGTCTGAAAATGTCATAAAAAACACGGAGAGAAAAGATATTGTTCGAATTAAAAACCTGTTTTCTAACATGCGTCAATACTAAATTTTATATATTATTATCATTTTGTTTCTGAAAATTACAAAACAATATTTTTTTAAGTACATTTTATTAATTTTATAAACTAATAACTACAAAATAGTTTTATTACTTTCCGAAAATAATAATTTGTATTTCGGATTACAGAATTTACAATTCCTTTAGAACTTTCCTCGAAGTTATGAATAGGGTAATTAATATCAACATATAAAGCTTACTCAAGATTACAAAAAGTTTTATTAATTTTATTATTAATGAAGATAAAACACTACTTGTCTTTACAGTGAAGGCCAATTAACGTTTACAAACACCTCTCTAAGAATAAGTGAAGTTTACTCTTAACAAACATCATATCGTACCGCTACGAATCAAGGTTGACGTCACGCGTCCTGCATCGCGCTATTGCAGTTTCTTCGGTAGTTTGCATATATACAAATGGAATCGCAACTAAAGTCAACCAAGGCGTTCTCCAGGTATATCTCCTCACCTGGTGGGGATTTTCCTTTCACCGCCGCTTTACAGTTGGTGACCCTGATATAAACAAATTTGACGCACCTTGCGCGGTAGCCCTTCATGTACCAGGAACCAGTTGTCAACCGTACGCTTCGCATCACAGAGGTGATGATGAGATTCATCAGGACCTATCAGTGTAATTAACGCTTATTGTAAGCTTTGTTACATTATTACATTCTAATAAATTTTACTTGTTTTTAGAAAACAACACTGTTATTCCAACAAGACTAGTTTTATTTCTGTTAGGAAATACAATAAGTAGTATATTAATGATTATTTGTAAGAGTTTGGATATTTGTCTTTTATTCATTAATCTATTTAGCATATTTAATAAGGCTCTCTTTGCAGTAGATATTTTTTTAACTTTACTGCCTTTTAAATAATAAGTTGGTCCTGTTTGCGATAAATATTTTTGTACTTCCTTTTTGTTAATTTAGGGTTTGATGAATCTGACCAACCACGGTTGCTCTGGTAGCCCAGTCAGGTTACGCAAAAAATAGGCTTTATATTACTGTTACCTTTGGGTTGGGTTTGGGTCGCACTTAGTCTTAATTAAAAATGGCGACCAAATTTTGCCGGTGCGTCAGCATTCATTTTAAAAATAAAAAAATATATTGTTATTTATATCACGGTTATTTTGAGCTAATGGGTTTTTTAAATTTGATTATCTACCTCTGAAGTTATAAAATTTTAACCTTAAGATCGATATCTTTCAAATTAAACGCAAAAATGTTGCACAGTATAATAATCTATCTTGTTTATTTTCAACTTTAGGACATAAGAGAGTTTCATAGAGTTAAAATACTCTACAATTTTTAATGAAATAATTTTAAAAAAAGCTAAGGCATTTCGTTCAGTAAACGATAACACCGTAGATAACTCGCATTTTTCGCAAATTAACTATACGTAACGACAAATAACAGATAAGTAATTAATTATTAATAAGATATTGAGATTATTTATTGCCATGGATTAACTTATTAGCAAGAGATATTTACTACAGATAGATAACGGCGTACGTAAGATAAATTTGTTGAAGATAAGAACTAAACAAACATTGCCACAATTAACTGCTTACATCTTTCGTGGTCAAGTTCTGTTATTTGATTGTGATATTTTTCTAGAGTATAGGAAATATTTTTTTGTCTCTCAGCTACCTATAGTTTTATCTGATTCATCCAAAGAAAAAGCAGGATCTCAATTATTTAGGTTAGCTACCCATTTAGCCCACGAGAGTTACTCACAAAATGAGTATAATAGTTGTCAAAGCATCATACGTTGTACATGTTATTTTCTTTATAATCTTTAATAACTTAATATTCGAATAACCCTACAAATTGTGTATAAAGACTTTCTTTTTGAGAACCCTTGACATTTCTGATACTCTTCCAGGATATATGCATGTATATTAGTAAATAAATATTTTATCAACAGTGTTAATTGCTATGAAATTATATCTAAAAATAATTTTTCTGATTAAACTGTTCAAAAATATAAATTTTATTTATTAAAAAGCACAAAAATTTCAGTGAGTTAAATTCAAAGTAGCTAAACAGTCAGTTCGCTTGTGACGTCAAAGTCTGCCACAACAAACACATACTCAGGCGAAAATAGGCGTAGCATAGGGCCCACCTTAGAAAATAGTAATTGTTCACGTAAAAATAACAAGATAAATCTACAATAATCTACAAAACAAATGTATAGAAATAAAGGGACGCCTCCGGGGCCTGATTCTCGTGCTGATAGAGATAATTTCGAATTCGATATAGTTTTAATTGATTTACTATTTTGGTCGGTAGATTGACTAGTTTGAACTAGACATGCATACATGATGTACTACATATGTACAATGGCGGGGTACCAAAATTTAATTTACAGTTCATACAAGGGTTATTTTTTTCTTTTGAATTGTAAAGCTACAGTAAATTGATCAAAGGCCGAACACGATGGGGCAGTGGGTGGGAGATGGGACAACAAGATATTGTTCTGTGAAGTATGTCTTCATCATCAGACCCTAGGACTACATTATTTGTCAAGATAAATACAACGAGCCCAAACACAACAGTTTATCTTGTTTAGTTGGAACTGAATGGTTCCTATCGCTGCCTTCTGGCTCCATCATTAGACCTTAAACACTACCCTGACCCTGGGCTATAGCACGGACAATATAAATATACAAATATTTAAAGCTTTTGCGGTTTTTTAATATCTTCGGAGTCGTGATTATAAAACCGATGAAAAAATTATATGATATGCGACAAATTTTAAATGTAAAATATGTTTGAAAATTATCCGAAAACCCCAAATCAATTTTAAAAGATATTTACGTATAGGCCCCATACGACTTCAGATACAATGTAACAAGTGATTTGTTTTAATATGTAATTTTGAGAGAAAAAAAACATATTTAAAAACAAACCTATAAAAGTTAAACATACAGTTAAAAAGTTAAAAGATAGGTATAGACGTAGCTTGCGTTGTAGCATGCCAATCGTAGCCACTCAGCATTTGCTATAATGACTTGTCACCACGGAGTTGTGGCTACTCGAGTACACAGAATTATTAAAACAAATGCGATACGATAAAACTGCAATATGATGCAAGTCAGCTATTCTGCTCATAACAGACGAAGTTGTGTGTTGCAGCCATGTTGCAGCCCAAAACACTTAAAAAATATATGCCTTGCTATAACAAACTTTCTAAGGAGTAGCCATATTTTATTACCAACACACATATAAATCTCAGACTGATAACCGAATTTAACGCGAGTGGAGCCGCAGGCAAAATATTAAATAAAGAAAATATAATTTAATAATTCGTAATAATAAAATAATTGCCAAACAAAAATCTTCCAAAATTTACTTTCTTCCAAAGATGTATAGTGTGCGGAGTATACTCACAATGATTTCATGTGGCAAAAAAACTTAAACGTAGTATTAGTAATTAACTACCCTGAAAAATATAGTTAATTAATTTATTCGTACCCGGGCGCTTAATATGAAAATGCAGATGGCCCTGCATTTGCCAGTCTTTGTACGAATTGCACCTAAATTATTTTAGACAGGTCGATTATAAAATATGAGTGTAATTGTAGATTATGGACCGCGAATTGTAGATTATGGTCTGGGAGGGGTGATAGAACCCTCCTGTAAAGGGACAAGCGCAAAATCTCCATATCATATCAGTCCACCCGCAGCGAGTTTTTAGTTAAAGATATTAACTAATGAAACATAAAACGCTCATCATAAATTAGCGCTTGGACAGTTATTCATCGACCTGTATTTATCTGCACATGTAGTCTTCACAAATATTTTGTATCTGCAGTACCTACGTAATATTTCTTTTATTTATTCATCGGACACTCAATTTTAATGGAGATGATGTATTTGTAATAAACATTTTTTTTTGCCATTCAAAACATTAGTAGGCATATTAATTATTAGTAACTTATAAACTAACCTAAAGATGTGTGAGAAACTACGAATATTTATTTATTTTATTTTAATTTATAACATGACAGCATACAATTACACTAAAGCGTTGCAAATGTTAAATTAAAATTAGTACTCACTTAAAAATTACCAAATAAAAATATAATATTATTATTTTTATCATTAAAAGATTAACAATACTATATTAATATTAATAATAATAGTAATAATACTAATATTAATTCATAATCTCATAAGTCCTTAGTTTATAATTACCTCCAAGGAATCGTAACCTGTATAAAGAGAGTAGGATACAAGTAGGGGTAATAATTATAGACCTTTTTGTACAGGTTTCGTACAAACCTTTTTTGTATTTTTTCCAGCATGCACTCGTCTCTAGTACACTACGCACAAGTGCTCCATAGAGCGCTCGAGTTGCAGCTGTTTATTTATTTATTTATTTATTTATTATTAACATTATTACAGACTGACAGGAAACCCCAACGCGTCTATAATCAAGTAACATTAATTAACTATACATACTAACTTACTAAACAAAATTTACATGGAAACACAAGAAAAACATATTGTAGGAAACATATAAAACAACAAAAAAGAAATAGGCACTAGTAACTAACTGCATGGTAACTTATAAATCAAGAAAGTTTTTTTCATTTGATAAGAAAGAATTAAGATAAAATCAAGGGACAGTCAATATTCGAATTATTAATTATTTTTCGACAAGTGGAGGCGTGCTGCGGCAATGATTTGTGGCAACCTGTCTGCAAATAGGTCCACATCTTGGGAGGAAAGTGAGTTGAGGAGCATGAGCGTGCGCGCTTTTGGCGCGTTTGCACTGGCTGCGGTGCGGGCTCCCGAGCCAGCCAGCAGTGGCCGCCGCCGACGCGGGCCACCATCCGCAGCCGTACCCCGCATCGCCCTACTGGGAACGTTTAGGCTGATATCAGCTAATGCTGATGGATTGTCTAGTTTATTATTAAAAAGTAGCCAATATTGGATAATTGCCTGTAGTTTCCTTCGCAACTCCAAAGTGTCCAGCCCTATCATGCCCGTGACAAACAATGAGGGATATAGACGTGGGTAGTACCCGTATTTCTTCTTATAGACGAATCTGCAAAATTTTTTGTGGATTTTTTCGATTATCGTCACATATTTACTCTCTCTAGGGTCCCAGATTAAAGCATTATATTCGAGGCGACTTCTAACATAGGCATCGTACAATATAATAGCTGGTTTGGTGTCTTCAAACATATATGTTTGCCGCATTATGAATCCCAGTGTTTTGTTCGCCGTTTTTGTCACGTTTAAAATGTGTTGTCTGAAATCAAGTCGAGGGTCGAACATTACACCTAAATCCCGTGTTACGTCTACTCTTATAAGTGGAGTATTTGTTAGAAAGTATTTGTACTGCCTGGGAGTTCTAGATCTTGTGAACGTCATGACTTTACACTTGTCTATATTGAAGTGGAGACGGTTCGTATTACTCCATGCCTCCAGCCGCTGTATATCGTGTTGTAGCACTACACTATCGGCTTCAGATCTCACTCCCATGTACAACTTGAGGTCGTCTGCGAACATAAGACACTGTGCATTTTTTATGACCTGGGGTAGGTCGTTAATCATAATTAAAAAAAGGATTGGACCCAATGAGCTACCCTGGCTTATTCCAGATCTGGTAAAATAGGGGTGGGACCTGAGTCCGTCAAGTTGAACATACTGCTGGCGGTTTGACAAGTAGTTGGCGAAGAAACTTAACATTTTTGGCGTAAAGCGTGAGCCGTTAAGCTTTGTCAGAAGCACATCGTTATCCACCCTATCGAATGCCTTTTTAAAGTCAAAATAGGCCGTGTCTACCTGGTTGCCCTTATCTTGTTCAGTGTAGACATAGTTTACAAAATTTAGGTGTTAAGTTGCTGTAGACCTGCCCGCTCTAAAACCATGCTGGGCATCGTCCAGGCGCACCTTCATTTGTGTGCTAATCTCGGTTGCTAGTGTAGTCTCAAATACCTTCGCGAACGCAGATAGGACAGCGATTGATCTATAGTCATCGATTTTATGCTTAAGTGTGGTTTTTGGCACTGGCGTGACTCTAGACGTTTTCCAACACGAGGGATAGGTATTTGTTATGATAGATAGGTTGTAAATATGGTAAGCAAAGGTTTTTGTAATACAGCTGCACAATCCTTTAGCAAAAACGGAGGTATATCATCAGGGCCTGACGAGGAAAATGGTTTGAGTCGCTTTTAGGCGCGTTTGAAGTCGGAGGGACTAACGGAATCTATTGTAACTCTGAAGGAATCACGGCTATCGCATGTTATGTTGTTGGTTGGATTTGCAGGCTGTAGCGATGGGATATTTTCGAGGAAAACTGAGGCGAAGTATTCAGCGAATGCATCCACAGCAGCAGCGTTCCTCAGAACGAAGCCCAGCCGATAGTGTGCGGAGTCCGCGACGTGCTGCGCGTGGTCTCGTAGCATCAGCGCCGGGTCGAACCACACGCCTAGGTCACGCACACCACTGGCGCGCCGGGTCGAACCACACGCCTAGGTCACGCACACCACTGGCGCGCCGCCCACCTGGGACCTTATTGGGAACACTATAGAGCAGTGGTTCTTAACCTTTTTAGGTCCGTTACCCTTATGCTCTAACTAGAGTCACTGATTTTACCCCCCTCCCAACGACGAACTCAAATAATACGTGTTAATACAAATACGTGGACTTAATTAAACATAAAAACAATTGCACATGAAATATTGAGATATTTTTACTCTATATTACATTTATAAGCTAGGTTTAACTCAACAAATATATAATAACTAAAAATAAAATAGCTTAGGAGTGATTTTACAATCCTCAGTTAAAGTTTAAGGCAAACATTGGTATGATGTGTGAATGCTTGTGTTTGGGTGTTGTTTATCTGCATATTCTGCATCTTATGTTAGTAGGTGTGCTGTGCTGACTTGTCATTTTGATATTCCGCGTTCGAGACAACAACCAGCTCATTATTACCCTCTAGAAATACAAGTTTTACCCCTGCGGGGGTACTTACCGCCAGGTTAGAAACCGAGGCTCTAGAGCTGTTCGGACTCTGGAATTCGAGACAAAAATGTATGGAAGTCTGACTTACCTCTCGCAACCCGTGAACGTACTTGCATACATTTTTCTCTCAAATTCCAGAGTCCGAATAACTCGAGACTGTTCCCAATAAGGTCACTGATACTCCTACTACATAGTTAGTTAGTTGGACTTATGAATTCCGCACTTAGCCTCATAATAGGGCCATTGTACGTAGGTAACCTATACCTGTCATTGGTAACTCATACCATCCCAGCTCCACCTAAAAGTTAAGGAGGCATCTGATGTTATTCAGCGCCTTCTTAAGGAGCTTTGTCCGTTGGTCGCTCACGCTTTTACTATGAATAACCACGTGAGACGGTGTCTCCTCGGCTTCCATACAGCCCCTGCATAGAGGACTGTCGGTAACGCCGATATTGAAAAAGTGCCTGTTTAGCGGGCAGTGACCTGTTATTATGCCAACTATGTAGCGTAGGTTTTTCCTGCTAAGTTTTAACAGTTTGTGCGACAGATTTGCGTCCAAGGATGTAAGAACATTCTTGGTTTGTTTGCAGTATGTCTATTCTGCCCACTGTTTCTTGTGTTGTTGTAAGGTTATGTCAAGTAGCCATATTTTGAGTTGGATGAATGGTATCGGTACAATTGGTTCGGGTACCATTATTTTAGTTCCCGATCCTCTCTTTGCCAACTCGTTTGCCGCATCATTGCCTAGAGACCCACTATGACCACGTATCCATTGAGGAGTAACCCGGTTCTTCAATGCAATTTTTTGCAGTTCACAGTGACACTCCAGGATTAGTCCACTGTTGATGCGGCTGTTGTTGAGAGCTTGTAGCACAGCGGCACTGTCGGAGATGATGCGTATCGATGCGTCGCTTATGCCTCTAGACAAGACCGCTGTTGCAGCTCGGGTAATCCTAACACATTATGCTTGGAAGATGGTGTTGAGTGCACCCAAGCTCGTCGATATGTTGATGTTCAGGTCATGGGAGAATACCCCTGCGCCCGTTCCTGATTCCGTTTTGGTTCCATCGGTATAGATCCTGACTTCATGGATGCCGGAGCTATCCTTTTCTTCCTTAGGAGCTATCCTCTTATGAAGCTGGATACGGTATTTTTTGTCAAAGACAAAGGTTTTTGGGATGATGTCACTTGTCGCCTCTATCATTGGAAGCTCGTTTCCTATTGCCTCCTTGAGACGTGCATGAGTGATTCTGCCGTCCCGTTTCCAGTGCCTTACTTTCTCAAGTCGTATGGCTCCAGCGGCAACTTCTTGTTGTATAACTGGTCTGAGGTTGAGAATGACTTCTAATGCTGTCGTGGGAGTCGTTTTCATACTGCCTGTGGTTGCCAGGCAGGCAAAACGCTGCAGGCTTTGTAGTTTGTTTTTTTACTGTGCTTAACTGAGTTCGGGGCCACTAAACTACTGCACCATATGTTATCATGGGTCGTATTATGGCTGTATAAAGCCATAGGGTTAGGGATGGCTTAAGGCCCCATTTCTTGCCTATTAGTCTTCTGCATTGCCAGAAGGTTGTACATGCCTTTGTTATTTTTGTGCTTAGATGCTTACTCCAATTTAGTTTGTTGTCTAAAATTACCCCAAGGTATTTGACTTCACTTGAAAGGGTAAGCTCAATGTCAAATAGTTTTGGCATGTTTGGTTTGAATTTTCCTTTTATTTGTGAAAAGACTAATTCTGTTTTTTTGGGATTTATCGTCAGCTCATGGTGGTGACACCACTCTTCCATGATTCTGAGGGCTGGTTGCATGCGAGTGCAGATAATATTTTCTGAGTTGCCTTTGATCAGAATGGTAATGTCGTCCGCGTAACCTACTGTGTAGTAGCATCTATCGTTAAGACGTTTCAGCAGATCGTCCACCGAAATGTTCCACAGTAAAGGAGAGAGTACTCCTTCTTGTGGACAGCCTTTGGCTACAATGCCTCTCGTGGTGGTGTTAACTGTAAATTGTACTACTCTTAGCTTCAGAAGTTGATCAATCCACCCACTGATGGTTTGTTCGACTCCAAATCTACTAAGAGAGCGGCTGATGCTGTTGAATTTCGTTTTGTCGAACGCTCCTTTGATGTCAATGAAAGCGCCTTGTGTCATTAGCTTATCAGAGAGGGCTGCTTCTATAGTTCCTACGACAGTGTGTAGGGCTTTTCTATAAGCATGTTGTTGGCGGTGCATTGGCATGCGCATTAGTGCACCTTCCCTTAGATATCTATCTGTTAGCCTCTCTAGAGTCTTCAGCATGAAGGAGGTCAATATAATTGGCCTGTAAGATTTCGCCTGTGTGTAGTCAGATTTACCCGGTTTTGGTAGAAATATGACCTTGACTTCTCTCCACTGGCGAGGTATATAGTTGTGAGCTATGGAAGCTCTAAATATATCAATTAGATGTGGCACAAGTATTGTTTGTCCCCATTTCAAGAGTGCTGGAAATATGTTGTCCTCTATCACTCCTACTACATATACTACATCTGTTCTTCTGATGTAGACACTTAAATATTTAAGTTATGATTGTTTTATTTATGTGTAGTTTATGTATTTTTATGTAAGGAATTTATGTATTTTATATTTTATGTATAAGGGTATTTATGTATTTTGTAGTTATATATTTATTTGGTAATTTATTCTTATTCTATGTTACTTATATCTTTATTTCAGTTTTTGTACAATTTTGCACATCCTACCATTCCAATCTTTTAAATTTGTATATCAATACCAACATAGGTTATCTGGTAGAAATCGCCATCTGGCGATAAGATCGCCTGTTGTACGTGTTTTTTAATATTATTTTTTCAATAAGTTTGTGTTTTTGTTTTGTGCAATAAAGGATATTTGTATTGTATTGTATTGTACATGCTAATTACACAGATTACAACAGTAATAGTTGCTGAGATAATTGCAAACACACAAAAATACTTACGGAAAATTCACAGAAAACTCCCTTTTTTACCCGACTGACCACGAAGGAGGGTAATGTTTCTCGCGCTCATATATGTATGTAGGTATACCCATTCCATTGTGACCTCCAGTAGCCTAAACGGCTGGACAGTTTTTGATGAGTGAAAAGTTCTCAAAAGAAAAGTATTTTACGGTATATAGTGTACATAAAATAGTCAAGAGCGAGTCGAAACAAAAGTAAGAGACTAAAACTAAAAAGCTGTAAATAAAAATAAATAAATAAAAAAATTCGACTGCAAAAACATTGGAAACTATAAAGAAACTAACAAGTGCACATAAAACATACCAAATATTTATTTAAAAGCAGGCGGGACTTAGTTCTTAATGTTTTCGCAGTCGGGTTTTTTTTTAATTATTTATTTTTATTGGTAGTTAATTTTAAATGATAACAAATGGCACGCCCATGTGGTTAATTATATAGGATTTGGAGAAGTTATCTACAAAGAAACACCGAACCTTCTTTTTTTAAAAAACAGTTAATAGTAAACAGTAAAATTAATTATCAGCCCGAGTGATCAAAAAACACCACAAAACCTTCTTTTTACCCACGACGGCACGGAGAAGCGAGAATGCGCTTAGGGTGAGAGATGTTTGTTCGTTTGTGCAAACCAATGTTGCCATTCATCTCCAAAACTAATAGTCCGATTATGATCTGGTTTTTATTAATGGGTTCGTGGTTAATTAATGCTGGTTCTTAGATAGAAATTACGGTGTTAACTCACTAGGGGGCGCTGCAGTAAACATTTATTTGTGCAAACCAATGTTTCCATTTATCTCCAAAACGAATAGTCCGATTATGATCTGGTTTTTATTAATGGGTTCGTGGTTAATTAGTGCTGGTTCTTAGATAGAAATTACGGTGTTAACTCACTAGGCTCACTTGGGGGCGCTGCAGTAAACATTTATTTATGCAAACCAATGTTTCCATTTATCTCCAAAACTGCTAGTCCGATTTTCAGTAATGGGTTCGTGGTTGATTAGTGATGGTTCTTAGATAGGTGTTACGGTGGTAACTTACTAGGGGGCGCTTCAGTAAGCATTTTCCTTCGAAAAAATGGCTCGTTTTGCCGAGTTTATCGTCCTGTAAATTTGAAACTTTTCAGTTATATGTGGTTTACATGTCAATACTATAAATTGGCAACTTTATGCTGATCTGATGAGGCAACTAAGAGGTGGATACTAGAACTCTTTAATGGCTTCTAGCAAATCCTTCGTGTTTGTGCTCGTTGGTGGTTGGTTTTTATGAGCCTCTTTCATTACGCATAGTGGCGAGGGTCTGATGATGAAGCCAAAAAGAATATAGTGGAACTCGTTAATGGCTACTAGTAAAATCTTCGAGTTTGGGCTCGTGCAAATTATGAATGTAGAGCAAAGACTTAGGCATCTTTATGGCCTTTTTTCTGTTTTTTCGGTTTGCGACTGGCGTAAAGTGCTTCTCAATTGCTCTCATTTTTTCAATACTATGCTAATATGTGGGTTTTTAAAAAGCTTTCTTTGATCTAGATCAGTTATTACTACATCGTCTAAAGATCGTTCTCTACTAACTGAGCGCGACATATAAGTTGTTCTTTGGCGATTGTTTTGGGTCCAAGGTATATAACCGCCTTATCAATTGTAGTGTCCTGTAGTTTATGGACAGTTGGCCTAACTTAATATGAGGGTAATCATCACTCTTTCTATTTTTCCAGAACCTGTAGTCCCTTAAAATGATACATTCGCTGGAGCTATGTCTACCCAAACATTTGACGACTATTATAGAGCTGCAGCTGAATGTTTTGAACATTATATCAACTTATCTTTTTCATTCTACGTAATGATAGCGTGTTACTACAAAGTACCGGGCAACGTATAGTTGTAAATATGTATACATTATATATTATCACTATAAAATAAACACATACATGCTCTCTTAAAATTCTGAAATAAAAAGCAAATTTTTTTTTTTAAATCCCACGACGGTTAAAACGTAATCCAAAAAGGAAAAAATAATAAAAAAAAATTACGATTACGTTTTAACCGTCGAGTGTTTTTTCGAAATTTTTTCTTTTCCTTTTTTAAATTATTTTTTCCTTTTTAAATAACGTTTTTAGCGTCGTGAGATTTTTTGAATTTTTTAAATTTTTGACAGTCATTAAAAATGGTAATTATTCACACGCCCGCGCATCAACCGAGCGATATTGGCAGATATACGGCATCGCTGCGGTGTAAAATATATTTTTGATAGTATCTTTCTGGTATGTGACAACCTTAATTCGCCTTGAAGTCTACTGCCCCTAAAGCAGTCATACTGACAGAAAATACAGTTTCTTTGCCTTAACGTCGGATGTCAACAGAACCTTTTATCTATCTTTACTTGTCTTTTTTTAGCAATCGATTTCAAGGGAAATAAAACATGTAGTTGAATGTTCTGTCAATAAGTCTGTTTTAGGGGGTTGGTGTTGGTTTATGTTTTTGTTATGAAAATAGTTTAATAATACATTGTATGACCAAGATTTAAGATTAAACCTAATCACCAGTAGCGCAAGCACCCAGGTAGACCCGGTTCCTAAATTATCCGGGTATACCCGGTTCTGGAGTAGGTACATTGGATGGAACCGGTTCCGAATGTAGTTATACCCGGTTCCCCCGATTCTATAAAAAATTAAAAAAAAAAAATACGTAGGTAACCATGTAAAATCGTTCAGTTTGTCATACGCTACGTTGCACCCCAAAATATGGGTATCAAATGAACGGGTTTACTAAGAAGAATTGGAATAATCTGACGTCTGCTTTCAACATTTCTAAGAGATGGTGTGCTACTGCCCTTGCCCAGTAAGACTTAGCGGGGTCGTGTCTTAAGTAATATTAACCTAAACCCTAGGCAAATTCTAGCGGGGTACACAGGTAAATTACAAGACAACCTTTTATATCGTATAAATTGTGTAATGTAATAATATTACGGGTTTCATTCAGTTTAGTTTTTTTCTCTTTTTCGGACATTTAAATAAAAGCTTGTTTTTTAAAAATATTTCTTTTCATTAATTTATTTTTTATTTGACTAGTAATAAAAGTTTATCGCCTACAGCCGTTTTCAACAGTATTCCATAAAATCTAATTTAAATTTTTATGATATAAAATTATTTTATATCATATAAATTGTGTAATGTAATAAATTACTGCCTTTGATTCAATTTAAAGTTTAGTTTTAGTAAATTTTTCTTCTTTTTCAAGCACTTAAATGAAAGCCTGTTTTTTTAAAAAAAATTATAACTTTTTTATATCAAAATTTACACCACATTCTAAAATAAATAACATGGAAACAGCTACCGGTTCTGCGTGTTCTAATCACAAAGCTGTTCAAGATCAAAATAATATATAATTTCAGATTTTTTGCTGCCTTTAAAATACATTCGTGCAGAAATTCCGCATCACGTCACGGCGTTTTTATAGAATTGAGAAGCAAAATCCACTATAATTCGTTTTTAATTTGATAAATGACAGCATTCTTATCCTAAAGCAGTCGCCATATTTTATTTTTGAAAGCAGTCTAACAAGAAAAATGTAAAAAGTGATGGTTACGTCACGCGTCGTAAATATTCATTCCACTTTTGAAGGCAATTTTTACTGTTTCACTATAAGCTTTTGTGCCTCATGTTGAAATGTATGTATTTAAGGATATAGTAGTAGTTTTTTATAATTTCTTTTGATACACGTGTAATATAAATTTGAATCATGACCGGCAGACATACGTCACATCTATTACGTAACGTATCCTACAAAGGATCGCAAAACGTGACGTATTGGAATTCTTAGGCAGTTTGTTCAATGTTTTGCATTTTCATCTACTTTGGATTGAATTTTTAATCAAACTGTTTTCACGAATGAATGTTTTAAAGTTTTTGTATAATTGATGTGGAAGTGTGAGTTGTAGATTTATTATTTACCACGAAATACAACACTACAACAATAAACGTTATAAACTGAGCTGCTCAAACTTGTCTATGCTCAATCATTAGAGCAAAGAGTTTGTCATAGAGACATACAGTCTTCAAATGTCCTATTTTTTATTCGTCTACCACCCTGTACCTGCATATGAATATAAATGAAATCTTGTAGGAGTGAGTTGTTAACATTTAACTGTATTTTAAAAAAAATTGTAAATTAACTGCAACAGCTCAGGGGCAAATGAGTTGTTCTCACAATTGTGGAGTCGCTCGATCAAGCACTGGTCGGAGCATGAGCATGTGGCAATGAAATAATTTATATTAAAGAATGTTTGTATAGTTCGTTACAGGCTTAAGTCTGTGCTCTTATCAAAAACTAACACCACTACTAGTTTTTGGCGTCTAAAATTTAAAAAAAGCTTTTACAATGTGCAGTCATGATTATTTGAGGCGATTAAATAAGTCAGTCGATTTAAAAATAACGATTGGTTTAATAAAAGAGTTTTAAATAAAAACCGCTTTTGACAGTAATTAATACCTATACTTACTATGTTAAAATAAAAAAAAAAGTATATTTGTAGAGGTAACTAAAAGCGTGTAAGGAAAAAGCTGTCTTAATAAACTATTCTACCTAAATGAAAAGATTTTTTCAAAACTATATTTGATGCAAATTACATTATCATACGATAAAACTGACAAAGTCAAAGCAGTTTGAAGTTCGGCTTTGAACGTGACGCTAGCAGCGCGAAGTAAAAAGACGTCAAAGCGCTTGAGACCGCGTAGTTACAGTGCTATAGGTGCGCGCACTGATCTACAGAACAAGAGTTGATTAATATGTCTTTGTCTAACCAAAAGTCATATAATAAATATAAATATTGTGTTGTTCCAACATTTAAGTCAACAATTTTATATACACCGGAAATTTCGACGTAAGTGTTTATTTAGATACCTACCAAATAGGTAATAGTTAGCTTTTCTACGCTATATCTTCTTTTTGCATCGGGTTAATCTTCAAAAGATAGATACCTGGTCTCCTGGGGTAAGAAATCATATTATATTACACAAAAGCGTACCTACTACTGATAAAGATTGAAATGTCATTGATTACACCTATAATGGCAAGACCTTTTTGTTATTTGGGCTCCGTTTAAAATTCCTACAGTAGGTAGTTTAGTGCGCGGCAAAAGACGACAAACAAATAAATACACATTCACACATTTTTTTTTGTTTTCATTTCATTTTTAAAATTAACAAATCAGATAATGACATGGAATGGAATATACACCTCCAAACATAACAAAGAACTCCGTCGAAACCTAGTTGGTAGTGTGGCCGTCTACTGTGCAGAGAGTGGGTTCGATTCCTGCACTGGAAAAACATTTATGTGATAAACATTGGTTTTTGTCTTGAGTCTCGGTGTATTTATGTATGTATTTACAAAATAAAGTATATTAGTATTTGTATGCGTAGTCTGGGTTTCAGATCGTTTTCATAACACAAGCTTTACTTAGTTTAGAACCAGGTGGCGCTGGTAATATGGCCAAAAATATTATTATTATAGAAAGTAATAATCTACTTTCCGCAAAATTCAGGTGTTTATATGAATAAAATATAAGTTTATTAAATTATCTTTATTTCATAAATAGCTATATTACAAAATAAATATTCTTTACTTATTACGTTTATCACTTAAAACTTACACTATTGGATTAATACATTAATGGAAATGGAAATAATGTATTCAATATGCACATTGGGAGCCAAAATTCTATGTAAAAAGCTTATATGCCCGGCGGTCTTAGGCACTGCGACGTCAGCTGAGGGACGGTCATCCGTTTCGCCCGTTTTGCGGGTCAGGCATTTTACAAAAAAATTTGACTGTCTATATCTCGGTCAGTTTTTGGTATTTTTGATAATTGAAAAAGTTTCATTTACATAAGAATACTGTCAACGCAAAACACTTATTAAATTGTTACTTCTAAACTTAGTGGAATGGTATTGTTGAAAAATGTTTTTGCTGTCCTTTTTTAATACGATGTTTATCGTTTATACGATGCTTTGTAGTTCCTGTAAGTCACACCACTTTTCATTACCGTCACGTGTCCTACCTTGCCTGTGCTATTTACAATTGAATAATTCCTATAAATGTTATGTATATTATGTGTAATTTTCAGTTATCTAAATAAGGATAAGGGTACCTTTTTAAAATAAAATATATAAATTCATGTGGTATTAACCACACAAATCCATTTGTTTTGAAGAGATTGTACCCAAAAGTGACTTTCTGTTGTATTTTGAACTGTAAATAATTATTTTTTATCCACATACATGTACTTTAAATAAGATTGCTTGTAATAAATGATGTTTTCAATAATACAAGCTTGCTTAGTAGTTTTTCTTAACTTAATTTCGTGACGTAGTGGAACTCGTCATTGACTAAGTAGAACTTTGACTTCAATTTATGGGAAAGCTAAGAATTACTTAGGTAGTTAATTTGCCGACAGACCAAAATCTTAAAACAAACGTTAAGTGTGTAATCTATTACAATTAACTGACATGCTAATATCCGCTAAGCTTTAGCTCTCGCCTGATGCGCCGTCAAATTATTAAAATTAAAATAATTATGTTTGTTCTGGCTGTGTAGCTGAGTCCTTGGCCTGCTAGAACATTAATAAGTAACAACGTAAAAACACAACATTTGTCTATTATTTTTTGTTTTGTTTTGGGTGTTGTCATTTTTCTGTTACTTTAGAAAAATAATTTGCAAATATCTATTTTATCTGATAAGAAGACGGCACTACTCCTGATAAGAAACAATCAATGATATGATTGATAAGAACTCATTTACTCTTCACTTTACAAATTTTACAATTTATAACAAATTTAGGAATAAAATAACAACATTGTTTTGCAACAGTAAACTCCAATGTAAAACTTTATTATTGACATAATTTAAATCTTTTTAGTGTTAAAAGCTAATCAATTTTGATGGTTAACATACTTTAATTTATTAATGTGTGGATATAGTGACATGCAACGACATAAACAACTATTGACTAATAGTTACTTTATTAGTGTGAATCATCAAGTTTTCTCGTACCGTAACGTCTAGTGTTGTGTGAAAATGTCTAGAAGTGCGTTATTAATTTTGCTATTCTTTTCTGTGGTTACAAGTCAATCAAATAAAGACCTATACAATGGTGAATTCAATAAGGAGTATTACAATTCTGGACAGGAAGGCAGTGCTCGTGAAATAAGGCAACCAAATCCTGGAGATAGTGACTATAGTACTTATATATACAATAACAGAAGATATGGAACAGATCCTTCACGGTATAACCCATACAATCCTAGTATAAACCAGCCAGGAGGATTTCCTTATAAGCCGTTGAATACTAATCCATTGGATGAACAGTTCAAGTATAACATTGTAAGCATATTAAGTATTAAGAATTTTCTTCAGTAAAAAATTATGGTCAGAGTAACTAAAAGGGAGCGCAAGGAAAACAGTTGCTTCATTGCAAAAAAATTCTAAGTTTTTTTTCTCAGTGCCCCCTTTTGTACACCCCAACCCACCATTCCCTTAAAGAAGTAAAAAGTAATACATGGCTATGCAAAAAGCTAACTTAATGGCTTGTCATGCTCCTCTCCACATTATAACATTCTTTGTGTTCAATGTTGTATTCAACAATCAGCCTCGGTCACTTACTCCACTTGTAACTAAACATTTTCTAATACCTTCACTATTGCTAATTTTTGGAATTTTCATGTTTAGAGGTTAGAATTACTATTTTTAATTTTCTATAAAATGGTACATTACTTTTTACTAAGTGTGTTATTGTTGTAATCAGAAACTAAATCTGTGCCAACTACAATATTTCTCAAAAATATCTTCTTTTTATAGTTAAAAAATTATTTTATTCATGGCTCATATGCACTGGTGGGACAAAAAGCTAGCCACCCATTTGCACAAACCCTCAGGTGGTCCATAAGTTGGCAACTTTGACAAAAGACTGCAGTGCCATACTCAATCAAATGCCTTTGCTATGTGCAGGCTAACTGCCAATGCCTTTTAGAAGCTGTGTGTTAATCACATGCTCCATCACCTAGGAGAGGTAATAGCAATTGATCTGTTATTACGATGGATCTGATTTATCAACCTTTTTGGGGAACTTTTACTGTGTTATGAAGATTTCTGGCTTGCTCTTACTGCACCACGATATAGTTGATAGTAAAGCGCTTTTATTTTTCGAATTGGTGTTTGAGGCAAAGAGACTGCCCAGTAAATCAGCTTTCTTTTGCACTATGGGTCAAGTCACCATCGGTCTTTCGCAGTGGTGAGAACAATGACTGGCAGAAATCAGGATTCCCTGAAGTAAAGCTTGCTAGTGATGGTCAGCAATTGCGCTAATAATAGCTGGTAATGAGCTGCCCATCCAAACCTAATTCATTAACTACCCACTTCATTGACAATTTTTAACCAACCAATAAACATAGTTTTACAGTTGGCACTGGGTTTTTGTAGGACTGTGAGCTTTTAGATTCTATTTTGATGTGGACATTTAAAAACTTTTAACCCTATTGCACTAGTTGTAATCTAGAAAATTATTCTATTGCAACACTATTTTTAGACAGAAAAAGTAAGGATTATATTAATAAAGTAAGGATGATATTCTTTGCTTAAGCCCAAGACTACAGAAATACTTTTGAATCTGATTAGATGTAGGCCAGAGAATTGACTTCATCTGAACAACAGAAAGGAAGAAGATGTATTTCTTTTGCCGCTATAACAACAAATACTAAAAAACAGAATAAAATTAATATTTAACCCGTTACGTGTCCTAGGTCCCACTGTGGGCTCTAAGCAACTTTTGGTTTTTTTTTTAATTTTTTTAGGACAACTTTAATCAGACAGGCTAATTGTAAGTATTCCGAAGTGAAGCCAATGGCCTGTCCTACGTTCTAGTATTTTTGGGTGGACAATATTTTGTGTGTTTAATATTTTTTTATTGGAAATTGTTTGGTAATTTGATCCGGCCGCCATTTTGTGTTGCGCCGTTTTGAGTTGGATTTTGGATTTTATTACCAGTAGCTTAGTGTTCATTTTGACCCCAGGTAATGTGCTATTCGAAAAAAACTAAAGTAATAAGGTGAGCTTATTCTTATTACTTTTTTTTATACTGTATATATTAGGGAACATACCTTAAAATAAATAAAGAGGAATAAACATAATAAAGTTAGGTGTATATCACTTTGTATGCGGCAAGGGCAGATAATTTCCTTAGTATGGGGATGCTTGATGGGTTAAGGGGGCTCCCATACAACAAACGTGATTTTTTTTGCTTGCTCTTGCTCAATATTGATAGTGGTGACAACAGTCTTAAAATATACTGACAATACTATACTGCACTCCAAAAATGTCTTAGAGTGGTTCTGTACCATCTACTTATTTCCAGAATCGTGATCCTAACAACCCTGACGCGTTGTTTCCTGGTGTTCTTGGTAGATGGCGGGAAGACTTGCAGGGTAAGGAAAGAACCAACTCTCGCCAACTAAAGAGGGACATATTTGTAAACACAAACTATGGACAGGTTCAGGGGTTCAAGGTAGGTACTTTAATTTATAAATTTATTTTTTTATACATTAAATTCATCAAGTTATTTAGTAGTGTACCAAAAAAACTTAAAATATAATAGGATACTAGAAATATAGTTACTGAAAGAAGCAGCATAACAAAAAAGTTTTTTGTCTTGTTCGGTTACCAAGCAGTTCCCGTGGGAGACAAGCTACGTGTTCCACATGCAACTCACTAGGATGAAGAGAGTACAATTTCATGCTTCCCCATTCTCCTTAATCTAGGCAGTGAAGTGGATACACTGCCCCGATTCTCGATGTTTCCTGCGACTCTGTCGTGGGCCGACACTGTTGGTGTTGCAAAGAATGCAAAAGCTGACTGGTGGACAGCACACGGTTAGTTAGTTAGTTGGACTTATGTTTTTCCGCACTTAGCCTCATAATAGGGCCATTGTGCGTTGGTAACCAATACCTGTCATTGGTTACTCATACCATCCCAGTTCCATCCAACATTTAAGGAGGCATCTGATGTTATTCAGCGCCTCTCTCATGGTTTGTGGACTCTTAAGGAGCTTTGTCCGTGGGTCCCTCACGCTTTTGCAATGAAGAACCACGTGAGACGGTGTCTCCTCGGCTTCCATACAGCCCCTGCATAGAGGACTGTCGGTAACGCCGATATTGAAAAAGTGCCTGTTTAGCGGGCAGTGACCTGTTATTATGCCAACTATGCAGCGTAGGTTTTTCCTGCTAAGTCCGTCTGTTCTGCCCACTGTTTGTTGTGTTGTTGTAAGGTTCTGTTACGTAACCACGTTTTGAGTTGGATGAATTGTATCGGTACAATTGGTTCAGGTCCCATTATATTAGTGCCTAGAGACCTACTATGACCACATATCCATTGAAGAGTAACCCGGGTCTTTAATGCAATTTTTTGCAGTTCACAGTGACACTCCAGGATTAGTCCACTGTTGATGCAGTTGTTGTTGAGAGCTTGTAACACAGCGGCACTGTCGGAGATGATGCGTATCGATGCATCGCTTATGCCTCTAGACAAGACCACTGTTGCAGCTCGGGTAATCCCAACACATTCTGCTTGGAAGATTTAAGTGCACCCAAGCTCGTTGATATGTTGATGTTCAGGTCATGGGAGAATACCCCTGTGCCCGTCCCTGCTTCCGTTTTGGAGCCATCAGTGTAGATCCTGACTTCATGGATACCAGAGATATCCTTTTCTTCCTCATGAATCTGGAAATGGTATTTTTTGTCAAAGACAAAGGTTTTTGAGATGATGTCACATGTCACCTCTATCATAGGAAGCTTATTTCCTACTGCCTCCTGGAGACGTGCATGAGTGATTCTGTCGTCCCGTTTCCAGAGCCCTACTTTCTCAAGTAATATGGCTGCAGCGGCAGCTTCTTGTTGTATAACAAGATGAAGGGGTCTGAGGTTGAGAATGACCTCTAGTGCTGTCGTGGGAGTCGTTTTCATACTGCCTGTGGTACCGCAGGGTTTTAGTTTAAGCTTGTAAGAGACTGGCATAACCTTCGCAACGGCCCTGTGACTGTGTGAAAGTAACTTTGAACACATAAATTGGACAAAATAGATAGATAGATATATACTTTATTGCACAAAAATGAATTATAAACAAATTAAAATTTAGAAATAAATTTATAGTAGTATACAATCAGGCAGTCTTATCCCTTATAAGCGATCTCTACCAGACAACCTTTGGGTAGATAGAAAAAGAAAAATGTACAGAAGAGGTGATGCATAATTAAATTAATACCTATTAACATTAAAATAGAACATAATATATTATATATAATATTTTAAACTGTAGATAATAGTCAAGTAAAATAAATACATATACATCTACATATACATTAAATATAATATCATATTTATTAATATACATTAATATATATATAATACATATAGGTATATAAACATATATATATAATACATACATATAGTTATATATACACATATATTTGCTAAGTAAAGTAAATTTATTGAAGAATTATAAGATTGCTGTAATATGATTTAATTTGATTCCTGAAAATATCAATAGATTGAGCTTTTTTATGGATAAAGGCAATTATGAAATCGCTCCTTTAGTATGCAGAAATTGACGGATGAACAAAATGCTGTACGGAAGACATAGAATATGAATATTCCGGCCAATGGAATTGGAGGCCACTTTAGCTGTTGTCAAAAATTGGAAACATAATCATATTTACGGAGTCCAAATATGAAACGTATACCCAAGTTTAGAAGACGCTCAAGTTTACTTAATTGGCCCTCAGAGATAAAAGAGCAGGCGTCAGCATAATCGAGAATAGGATGAAGTAATGACTGCCCAAGTTTTTGACACTTTCACTGATAGTAATGTGGTTAGAATTAGAATTATGTGAATAGAATTGAAGCAGCTGATGTGAGTAGGGTTTATTTTAAGACCGGAATATTAACTCCATTCATTTATAATATTTAAAACACTGTTAATAGTATGAATAGCCTTATTAAGGTCATTGAGTGAGGTATGAGTATAGATTTGAAAATCGTATGCTGTATGCATGCAAACAGTGGTAGTGGGAAGAGATTCCGTGTGATATATTATTAATGAAAAAAGCAAAATGAAGTGGAGCCAAGACGCCACCTTGAGGTACGCCAGCAAGAATATCGCACCAAGGTGAGAACGTATCCTCAACTTTGATACGTTGCTGGCGTTTATGCAAGTAACTGCGAAACCATTGAATTGCCGCCGGAGATATGTTAAGAGAACGTAATTGAGCAAGTAAAATATCGAAGTCTATTGTGTTAAAAGCTTTACTGAAATCCAGTAATGACAGAACAGTCAGTTCTTGGCGGTCCATGCCCATACACATATCATCAGTAATCTTTACGAGAGCAGTAGCCGCGCTATGACCAGGTCGGAAGTCAGGTTGGAAAGGATTAAGGAGGCAATTTTTTGTGAAAAAATGGCTTAGCTCTTGGTGAACAAGTTGTTGTCGGACTTTGGACAAGAAGGGCAAGATTAGTATAGGACGGTAATCAGAGAATAAGGCAGGATTGGCTTTTTTTGGTAATGGAACCACATGTGCCAGTTCCTCATATCAGGGAATTTTCCGGATGAGATAGATGTATTAAGGATATGATGTATAATGATCATACTACGACTAATGCAGTCATTACCGACAGCACTTGATGCAATCGATAATATGTTCTTCTTAACATCACAGATGGAGAATTGACTGATAGTAGAAGGAGAGTAATCAGGAGTTGGGATCATTGAAAGATTAATAAGAGTTTGTCTTTTTTTATCAGCTTCAATGACAGCAGAAGCTGAGAAATGTTGATTGAGGAGATTAATATCGAAGGTGCTAGAGGTTGCCTCTTGACGAGCTTTTCCAACTCCTAATGATTTAAGAAATTTCCAGACCCTGGCTAAGTCTTTGTTTTCCACTGGTGGCGTTGTTGTGCATCTCTCTCTACACAACTTGTTGCAGCGATTTCTAAGCTCTCTGATAAAAATATTGAATTTAGTATGAATTGGCTCCATAGTCCGTAGGCAATATGATAGCTTAATAAGAAGGCTCCACGACAGCCCGAAGTTATATCCATCAGAAGCATTCGGAACCACATGAGTGAACCTATAAAAAATAAGCCAAAATAGCACGCACGCTAGGAGAGCCCTGAGCGAACTACTCTACTTATTTATTAAGCTGTGACAATACTATAAGTGGCAGTACTATAAGTTTGTGGTTTTTTTGTTACTCGGACAAGGTAATTTTTGTATTTTGTGTACAGGTTTATTTGTACGACAACCCAGACCCTCTTTCTGGATACAGACCATGGTTAACTCCAGTAGAAAGAGTTCAAGGTGAAGCGTCCGTGTTCCTCGGCATCCCTTATGCTAGACCTCCAATCCTAGAGGGTAGGTTCAAAGTAAGTATCAATATTATTTTAATTAATATTACATTCAATGGTTTTTCATAAGTATAATTTAATATTGTTAATAAATATTAATAAAGTTAACCCTAAATTTTTATATTACTACATGTGTCAATAATGTTTCTAAACTATTACTTTATGTTTTCGTATGATTTCTAAAATCCCTATACTCAAATTATGACTTTAATAGGGTTACTAGGATTGAGATTAAAAATTCCCTAACAACTGCAAGAATAGTCTTACATGTAAATTATATTTATCATCTCTCAATGAAGTTTTTTTGAATATCGCTTTTATGCACAAAAATACTTCCAACACAAGGTATATTTTGGAAGCCCCAAAATCTTTGTCAGCACAAATATTGATGATAGCAAAAAGAAACTAAGCCTAAAATGCATCAAAAGTATAGGTTTTGATGTGACCATGATGCACAATGGCTATGTATAATTAGATTACTTAAGAAATAGAAGAATTGTTAAGGATCCTAATATTATTTAACTGTTTTCACGTTTTTACTCGTAGCCTCCGCGACAAAATCCTGGTTGGCAGCTGATGCAGGCCGTAGACTGGGGACCCGCCTGTCCACAGCCCGTACGTTTTACGGGAGCCACTAAAGGTATCCGCGACATGGATGAAGACTGCCTCTACTTAAATATATTTTCGCCTAATGTAAGTTTAAATATTGAAGTTCTAAATTCTTTTAACCTGTTTATATAGCTGAATCTGTGTTGTACCTTTTTTTTTTTCAAAAAAATGTGACGATAATCTCTTAACCAGCCACGAACTATAACCAAAGGAGAAAGTCTTCTTGTAGTGGTTGTCCAAGCAGATTTGCTGACCATACTTTGAGCTTTAATTTTTTCTACCACGAAGGTCGCAAATAAGCATCAGACCTCGACAGGGAGGTTACTGCACAACCTAAACGTTGGCAGAAGTTCTCATATGCGTGACCATTTAGTTTCTGAGGTGTAAGGCCAGTGATAGTGCTCTACGGTTCGCCGTAGCGGTAGCGCCGCAAGTGCGGCTGTATCTTATGATGACGATGAATGGAGCCGTATAGATCAAAGCGGCCGCCCATGCCACGGTTTAGTATATATCATTTCGCCGATCTGGTGAACCGAATACCACTAATAGTGGCCTAAAGATTAGGTCCCTGTCGGTGGCGAGCGGTGCGATGTTAGAAAATGCCGTAGACATCATATTAAACATTTCTCAATACACAAACTTTATACAAGCAGTAAAACACACAGGGAGGCAAACTATAATGTCGTGGACATCATCTTAAACATTTCTCAACCCACAAACTTTTATACTAGCAGTAAAACACACAGGGAGGCAAACTCTAACCTCACAGCCGCGAGTTTGGGATCGTTAACTTTTTAGTACGAAAATGGCCACGTTTTCTGAAAAGCATTTTAGGTCAGCTGATCTTTTTAATACATTGAAGGATGTTTTGACTAACTTTTTATCTTAGATTTACATATTGCGAGTTTTTTGGCTCCAACGTTTTTAAAAACTCAGAACAGTGAGTAATCGATTATAAAGGCCTAATCGCGGCAACCTAAGTTATCATCATACAGTGCCATACGTCAATAGGTACCCTGTTTTTATGTAGCCATTTAAACATACTTAAGCATTTGATAAATTCGCGTTTTTTTTAAATTATGAAATTTAACGATAAAACACATAATATGTATAGATCGCGGCACGTAAGTTGAATCAAAATGGCGGTCGTCCGCGCAGGTACATTTACAGACAATAGTACTTAAGAATGTTTCGTGCGTGGCCCGTCATTTCTCATATTTTTCCAAAGTTATTAACTTATTATGTAACTAAGTGTTTACTGACTCGCTGCTCTGCGCCCGCCACACGAGACGACAATTATTTTGTCTCATATACCCAGTAGTTATATCTTTTTAAAGTGAATTAATTAGTTAGTATAGTTCTTGAACTGTTCGTTAGGTATAATGAAATTGAACAGTTAAAAAAAATAAGAATTTCATAAAACACTAAGGGGTTAAAAGTTGTAAGTGTTTTTAATCACTGTCACTCATTGGTAACGACCTAACACCTTCTACATAATTTTGAATTGGCCACCAGAACTTGGGCCAGGAGTTCTGACTTTGAAAACTTTATAAAAACTTAAATGCGTTATTGTACCACAGGGCCGTTGCTAGGGTTACGCGCTGCCCCTCGCGCCGCACCGCATTCCCCACCTCTATAGAACCGAAAATGTGTTACTGCGCATGGTTCAACTTATGTGCCGCGACCTATGCCCATACTACATCCTACATACTAGTAGAAACATATCCCGCATTTTTTTAGTTAATTTTTTTATACCACTAAGATGGCAAACAAGCTTACGGTCCGCCTGATGGTAAGCGGACACCGTAGCCTATGGATGCTTGTAACACCAGTGGTATCACTCGCGCGTTGCCGACCCTTCAAACATCCAATAACTTCTTTCTTACAGAACCCCTACCTCAGTCAATTGTTAATACCCTTTGAATCGAATCGAATCACATTTCCGATAGCTTCACAAAACTTTGGTGCACAAAGTAGCAACGTGCAATTACTGGAAATTGCTCTAATTAAACCCAATTGAACGTTGTTAAATAATTTCTTAGGTCAATGATCTCGTGCGAGATAACTAACCTTTAGTTAATTAAATAACTAGGTACATATTTTGTTATTTTCTTTTAAAAACTACATTCACTAGCTTTTGCCCGAGGTTCCACCCGCCCTAAATTTGGTTATCGGTGTAGGATTTCAACGGCAACTTTTTTCCCGTTTCCCGGGTCTTAAACTATCCCCATGCCAAATTTTGTATAAATCGGTTCAGCGGTTAAAGCGTAAAGACGTTACAGACAGAGTTACTTTCGCATTTATAATATTAGTATGGATTAGTATGAATTTTTCTTTTATTTCGATATTCAAAACAGTCGTGATTTCACTTTGTGTTAAATAAGATAAATTATTGTTTTGGTGATTTTCGTTTTTAGTCACAAAAATCCTCTGCTTTCTTTGTTAACCCTTAAGGTAATTTTGTACAGTATAATATACACACATCTTATTTAATTCTGTGAGGTAAATTAAAACCTTTGACATTTTGTTTTTTAATTGAAAGTGGTTTACAAATGTTCCTCTTTAAGGAAAAATAAATAAACTGTCATTATCCATAGAAAGTTAGACAATTGTGTGTCACGATTATAACAATGCGGCGAAATGTTGCGGTTGTTAAAATAAGATAATTTATAATTTCTTAAAATGAAAATCACGAATGCGTTTTGAAAATTCAAAATAACATTGCTTTCATGTGTTTTACCCACTACATTTCGGATGTATAGCATACTATACATTGCGAATGATTGCTGGCAACAATGTCTGGTTTTGGGTGTATGGTATTCTATACATTGCTAACACGCCTATCGCTATAGAAGTCAGTAACTTGAAAACGTTTTCAATCTGAGTAAAGTGCTCAATTACTATAATAAATTACGTTATAACCTGTAACCCTATAATGAACCCATAAAGCAAACTATATTTAGTTGCGGTGAATTGTTTTGCACAATTTTAGTTATATACTCCCTTGTTTTTGCTTTGTGTGGGCTTTGTTCCTATTTATGCATGCCTGTATACATTTTTTTGTAACCTGGACAACGAGATCGATGTAGGCGAATATTAGCATTTGTACTAGAGATTAGTACTGATTCCGAAGTCAGTAATGGCTCTAGTGATGAAAGTGAAGTAAACAACCGCCAATCTTCTCTACCTCCATCTATAGATTCATCGCTAGAACGACTCAATTTATTAGATAGCCTAGTTCCATCTGATGATTTCGGCAAAGACTCGTCTGAAGATTCTCTATCGCTGCCTCATCCAGACTAAGAACACTTGGGAACTCCAAGCACTAAACCCAATGCACCAGATTCTAAAGTTCAAACTCCACTCACTCCTATACTAGAAAGAGTTTTTCCATTTAATTCAAATACCTACTATATCATCTCTACCCTCCTTGCAATCTATTAAACTGTCACCGTCACCGTCTTCGCCACGATCTATATCAACACGTGTCCATAGAAAACGTAGGGCTCCAACTGGTATTGCCAAAAAAGTTAATATACGAAAAGCACAATGGTTCAAATTGTTTTTTCAATGGTCAAAAAGAAAATTACAATGCACAGCAGAAATACCAAGATATAACACCTGGAGCACATTTTCAGGTAACCTGCAACAAGAACAAAGTAGCCGTTGTCAAATGGTACGATAATGAGCCTGTTATCTTGATCAGTTCGTATGTTGATTCTTTTCCAATCGATAAAATAAAAAGATTCAGCAAAGAGTCTAAAGCACATGTCGATATACCCTGCCTACAAATAGTTAAACAACAAAACAGGCATATGGGTGGCGTAGATCTCGCCGACATGCTCATTGCTCTATATCGAACTAGCATGAAAACTCATCGGTGGTATCTAAACATATTTTCTCAAATCATAGATATCTGTATCAACAACAGCTGGCTTCGTTCGTCGCCGGATTTACAAATCATCATATTAAAAAAAAAGAAGACCACCACAAGTAGTTCAGGTACGAGGTTTGTGCAGGTTTGATAAAAAAAATCGGCAGATGGCAAAAACTGTACGTGATGAACAGTAGCTGAAAGACCAGTTTATACGATCAGGTATGATTGTGTTGACTGTTGGCCAGAACACCCTGAATATCAGAGGTGCAAGTACTGTAAAAAAGGGCAGGCTAGCACTTGTTGTGCCAAATGCAAAGTAAATTTATGTTATGTTTAAAAAAGAAATTGTTTTGTCGCATACTATAAGAAGTGATTTTTTTCAATATGTTTTATCAATACATTTTGTTTTTTCCTTATTATTTTAATTCCACGCCCATTAAAAAATTTGCCTCGGGCTGAATCGCGGGCAGAAGCTAGTATGTAATAAAGGAGGGCTGCGAAGTAATGTATTTTCTCTATGTTTTCTGTTAAACAAACAACATTTTATATTTTATCTAGAAACAAAGCTGGCCTACATTACCTTATATGTATTTACATATTGTGTCAGCTCCACCGACGAACGGCTTTTGAAGGATAAAATGCATTGTAATATTGCTTGGTAACATCTGGTTACACTTAATTAAAATTCATCGAAGTTCTACTGTAAAATGCTAAAACAAATAGAAAAAGAAAAAGAGTGTCATTTTGTACTAGACGATCCTCGTGGTTTATTTTGTTACGTTTCATATTTTTTTTAGAATTTTACAGTAGAAATACTATTTCAACACCCATGTCTCTGCCAATTTAAAAAAAAAATTCAAAAACTGAATCTACAATGGATTCCATATAATTATAGAACCTGCTAACAAAATTTCATGATAATGCGATCTGTATAGGAGAACGGCCGAACAGACATAGGTACGAAAGCATTTTTGCCCAAGCTGAAACGGAGACGCTTCGCGCTCGCTCGTTCCATTCAAATTATTTGTTAAAGAATTTTTGAAATCGGATAAGTAGTTTTGGAGATTACCTGCAACATCCAAACTTACAAACTTTACCTTTTTATATTATTAGTGTAGGTATATAACACTCATATTGCTTTTCATATGTCAAGAATATTTTAATGATATACAAAAATTAAAATCGGTAATAGAAAGAAAGAAAGAAAGTGTTTTTTCAAAGGATTATAATAAATTATTAAATAGTAATTGACTTGAATTTTTTTAATACCTACTTATTTGTTATTTTTTAATTTTTTTCCACAAAAAATTTTGATTGTTTTCTATTTATTTTTACGCGCTATATTGAGTTAAAAAAATTTGTGATCTGTAGTTATTTCATTACAGTTTCGTCTCAATTACGTCCTCGCCAGGCAGGTCGGGCTAAAATCCTATCTCTTGTATAATGACCAACTTGGCTCACTTGGATCGTAATGTATTATTATTGTTTACCAAAGAAAGAAAACAGTAATGATTTTAGTTACAGAAGTACAGTAGGATGGCCTTCTCGCTAAAATCTCTACTAGGAAACTTTTACATTTTATTTTATTTGTTAGGGATAACAAACAATTGTCACAGTAATTTTTTTTTATACAGTAACAATGATAAAATATAGTAAAGCCCCCACAGACATCCTCAGAATAGTTTTCATGTGTATAGCCTGCGATCCATGTTTGTATGTGAAAATCTGTTTTAATTATATCATTAAAAATTATAAGGTAATGACTAGTTTCTTAACAAATGTGTATGTGGTTGAAATATGTACACTATTTAAAAAATATTAAATTTTCCTTGGGTCAGACGGAAGCTGGTGCCACAGCACAGAAGTACCCCGTGATGGTGTACATCCACGGCGGGCAATTTTCGTCAGGCGCCTCCAACCTCTTCCCAGCACACATGCTCGCAGCCTTCTACAACGTCGTCGTGGTTTCTTTTAACTATAGACTTGGAGCTCTTGGTAATTTTATTAGATATTCTTTCAACTATAGACTTGTAGCTCTTGGTAATTTTATTAGATAGTATCACTGGTTACTGTATATCATACAATATCTCGTAACTGTATAACTTACAATTACTTTTGTGATTGAAAACATTTCAAACAGATTTTTTTTTTCAAAACCGTTATCGTGTAGTTTCAAAGATTGTTCCACGTGTATATCATATTTACCGACAAACTCACACTTTCTTTTTATAAATTGGTACCTTTTTGCAAATTTTGCGAAGATAAACATGCTAGGAACTAGCATTATGTACTGAATATCAAATTTTTGGAGCGCACTTGTGTTTGTGTGTCGCTGGTGGCCTAGGGTTTTGATTTTGCCTGGCATCTCGAGGGGTGGAGGTTCTCAAGTATATTGATGATTCCCACGTCTGGTTTTTCAGTGAAACGTCGTTAGAAAACTGCATAAGTTAAAAAATAAATAAAAGGTGTATGAGAAGTCATTAACCCTAAGCAGGCCCGCGTGTGAACTATTTTCCAAATCGCCCTCGGTGAGTGTAGGCCGTGCCCCAACAGTGGGGACGTATGAGGCTGGTAACGAAGAAAGAATTTGTGTTTTCGAACATTTTCTGAGGGTTTGTAAAATATTATAAAATATATCATAAAATTAAACTACTGAAAACATGTCACATTAACTACACGTTATTTGTTTAATATTTTTCGTAAATTAAAAAAAACAGGTAAAAACCCAAAAATATATCCCACCCACTAACGACAAATCATGACTACGAGCCTGTGCGTAGGCTACATTTAATACTTTTTTTATACCAATTAAATTTATTGAGCCTGTAGGGGGCTAACATGTTTATTTCTTTATCTTAGTTATATACCTCGGCAGAAATGGCAATTGCCCATTTCGTGGCCTCTGCAGTGATGTACTATTCTTCTCAGGGTTCTTATCAACTGGGGATGAAAATTCCCCGGGCAACTACGGTATCCTCGACCAGATGATGGCCCTACGTTGGGTGTACGACAACATAGAGCCCTTCAACGGAGATCAGCGCTCAATCACTTTATTCGGTCCGGGCGCGGGCGCCGCCTCGGCAGGCCTCCTTGCAGTCGCGCCGCAGACTAGAAACATCGTTACCAGAGTTATTGCTCAGGTACGTTTAACACAACATTTATCTCTTTTTAAGCAACTTGAAAAAAAATTATAGATCCACCTATTTTGTGGGTAAGCTTGAGGTTTGTCCTAGAAATTTCGATTTTTTTTTCTGTGGTTTTGAGGCTGGGTGTTTTCTATGAATATGTGCGGTTTTTGAAGTAGCTAGAATATGGATTACCGAATGGCCACAGTTATTAAGGTAACATATGATTACTCATAGTTAACCCATGGTGAGTTTCAAAATATAGTTTTAAGGACCTGAGAGAGATAATCTTGTCGTTTTAGAAGAGAGGAGATACAGAGACAGTTGATGTTCAGATAATAGTGCTTTTTATTAGTGATGTAAGATTTGCATGCTATTTTTTATAAATATATATCAAGACGTGAATTCACCAGGATGTTTGTTTTCTATAAACTTATATGTTATGCAGAGCGGCTCGGCTTTAGCGGACTGGGCAATGATTGAGGATAAGTTCCGCGTCCAGAATACTTCCCTGGTCTTCGGGAGACTCCTAGGCTGTCCCATAGAATCTTCGTGGAAGCTGGTCAACTGTCTGCGGGAAGGGAGGAGCTTTTATGAACTGGGAAATGCTGAATTCCAGGTTACAACTAAATCTTTGAAAATTTACTTCAAATACATTTCATCACAAAGAATAAACGCAAAGAGCTATTTGAAGACTCCAAAATTGTTTTGTTTTTTTTTTGTTCGAATAAAAAACCAACTAAGAATATTTGACGTGTCTGAATTTAGATTATTGCCACTGCCTTTGCTTGTCTTTACTAAAGGGGCACAGACCCCTCCTTTGAAAAAAAAGGCTTAGGCTATAGTTTAACAGACACGGAGGAGCTTAGAAAAATATGCCACAAGGCGATCACCCATCCAATGAATAACACGCCGGACGTTGCTTAACTGCGCATATCATTTCCGACGAAACGTCACAACACACATTCCATCACGTTACAGTAAGAAAATAGCGAAAATATCTCCATATGATTCAAATCTTTGCTAAACCCATCCCAGAAGCAGACATAAACAGTGGGTTTTTTAATTGTTTTTTTCAGCCACAGATAGGTTTCATTCCTTGGGGTCCTGTGTTAGAGAACAACTTCACATTTCCGGGAGACGAATGGTATGACGGATGGAGAGAGCGGGATTGGCACTTCCTGGACACGATGCCGGAGACACTTGTAAAGCAGAGACAGTTCAATCCTGCACTGCAGTACATGACTGGAGTGACGACGCAGGAAGCTGCTTATGTACTATGTAAGTTTACCAAAGATTAGTTAGCTATTAGTAGAATCGCTCACATTTTATCCAGCATTTTTAGTAATCGCTATCGCAACGAAGTAAAAATCGACGTTGACCTACCAGTCTCTTATTGCAAGGTCAGGTCATTCAGACGTTTGCCTTTCCTTAAAATCGATTATATTCCATTACACATTAAGTATACTATATGTTTTTTGTATGTAGATTACTGTGGAAAGAAGTTGGCACTTCGTATGCAAGATGCTAGAGTCGCATAGATAAGTGAAAACTGATCGGTTTAAGGATACCGTTTGCGTTCTGTTCTACTCCCCAGTTTGTACAAACATGACCTTGTTCCAGTTAATTTGCAATAAGTTTTATACTTTGTTTTACTATATACTAAATTTGTATAATTTTTTTATTACAGACAATAATGAATCTCTTGCTCCAAACTTCGAAATCAGCGAACAATGGTTCAACCAAAAAGTTAATGAGCTAGTGATGCGCTACAATTATACTTTAAACCCGCGCGGTATATACGAGGCGATCCGGTATATGTATACATATCATCCCGAACCGCACAACACTAGCGCCATCAGGGACCAGTATGTACATGTAAGTATTTGTTTGCGTTAGCCGTTTTATATCTTCACTACTAGGGTACAAGGGCCTAGGTCTCTTGTACCCTAGGCCACAGTCCACCTTGGTGGCCAAAGCGGATTGGCGGAAGCTGTCGAGCTAGTGGTCACTCGACTGTTTAAGATTTAAAACTGTCGATAAGGCTTCGACCTGGCCTAAGCGACTGCTATCATATGACAACAGCAGGCTGGACCGATGGTTTAATGTGTTCTGCGAAGCACGGAGGAGTTCAGTAAAACGTTCCACTATAGCAGACGCCCATCTAATGGCTCACCACGCACGGTGTTGCTTAACTTCGCACATCGGTTCCAATAGACGAATGTAACTAGGCAACAAGCTCATTGTAATATAAGAAGTGAAAAAGTTTTTATAAATATCAATATCATATTAATATTTTTCAATAAACAAACTTAGCTTAGAATGCAAAGGTGAAAGTATATTCTTGCAAGACACACAAAAACAGACCTTTTATTTGATTCACATTTACAGATTGATTCCTTAAGAGCGGCCTGACCGCTTAGTTCCCATTCAAACGTAGTTTACCATTAATTTCGGATAGATATGATATTCTGTTCATGTGTATTTAGATTACTTTGTTGCCATTTTCTCGTTAGAAATTGCGCCTTATACGACATGTTTCTTCCCTCAGTTTTATGTTAGGACCCTTAAATTTTTGTTTATCAATTACATAAAAAAATGTAAGACTCCTTTTTGTAAAATTTTATGAGAATCGAAGCAAAGATGTAAAAGTCAAAAAAAGTCAAAATGGTTTATTCAAATAAGGATTTTACAATCACTTTTGAATCGTCAAAGTTATAAAATATTATTTTTTGAACCCTCCCACCTTCCCTTTCTACCGAGAAGAATCCGGCAAGAAACTCGATAGTTACTCTTTTAAAAACACTTAAATAAACTAAAATACAATTAATGTTTTAAATAAAAGATTTTTAGTCGTAAAATTTTATGTTATTTCCATTTTAATTTGGTTTACCTATGCATCCTGTAATTGAGCATCATCAGTCCCAAGGATTTTTATCATTTACATAGTCTGAAATATTGTAATATGCCTTTTTACAAAGTACCTGCTTGATAAAAGATTTAAATTTACTTATTGATAGATTTTGAATTTTATTGGGAACTTTGTTGTAAAAGTGTATACATTGCCCCATAAAAGAGTTACTTATTTTGTGTAGACGTGTATCATGCACCAACAGCTTATTTTTACTTCTAGTATTTACTTTGTGAACGTCACTTTTCTTGCTGAAACTATTGATATTTTTATGTACATATAAAAGATTTTCATATATGTACTGCGACACTAAAGTTAAAATTTTTACTTCCCTAAACCTATCCCTCAGAGATATCCTAGATCCTAATTTATAAATAGCACGAATTGCCCTTTTTTGTAACAAAAATATTGTATTTACATCAGCAGCGCTACCCCATAATAGTATACCATATGTCATTAAACTATGGAAATAGCTAAAATATACTATTTTTGCAGTGTCGACATCGGTCAATTGTCTTATTTTCTTAATCGCATACACAGCAGAGCTAAGTTTTTTGGCTAGGTTATGAATATTGGAGTCCCCCATTGAAGTTTGGAGTCCAGCGTTATGCCAAGAAAGACTGTTGAATTAACAAGTTCTAATTGCTCGCCATTAATATTAATACATGTCTGTCTCTGACTAACATTTGGTAATGTAAATTTAACACATTTGGTTTTTTTTTCATTAAGTAACAAATTATTAACGTTAAACCAATTTACAATTTTAGAAAGGGCATCATTTAATTCATTATAACATGTCTGTCGTCTCTTAACTTTAAAAAGCAAAGAGGTGTCATCAGCAAATAAAACAATGTCATGGTTTTTTACATGTGAGTGGAAATATTAGGCTGTGACGTGCGAATGGACAGTCAGACGTGACTAAACTATGGGTTCCGTTTTAACCTCATGGCTACAGAACCTTAATTATTGAAAAAAGATTATTACCTACCTCATTTGTTTTTTTTACCCACAGCTCTTATCAGACTTCCTGTACCGAGCACCTACAGACAAAATGGTCAAAATGCTTCTCGAGCACAGAGTCCCTGTGTACATGTACGTGCTAAACACCACAGTGGAGGCGTTTAAATGGCCTGAATGGAGGCAATATGCCCATGATACAGAACATTACTTCCTCACGGGAGCGCCTTTCATGGACCAGGAGTTCTTTCCCCGAAGATACCGGCTTGACAGACAAGCTTGGACAGGCAATGACAGGAACATGAGCCATTTCTTCATGAAGGCTTATTCGGATTTTGCAAGATTTGGGTAAGTCGAGTTGTTATGTTTCTTAAAACAATAAATTCACACCTGATTTTGAAACAATCAATGTTTCAAAATCAGGTGTAATATTACAATACTTTGTTTAACAACTAGTATACAATCTGTATCGAAACACATAGAAGTATTGAATGAGTTAGTAAAGCTACTAAAACAAAGTTGTATTTATGAATAAATTGTTTTTATATTATTTATTATATGTCGGTTATCATTTTTTGTTCAGCATAGTGAAGTGTCAAATATCCTCAATCGTGTTAAGGAATTCAGATATTAATTAGTACTCCGAATAGTATTATTAATAATGAATAGTAATGGAATGGACTTCACTGTTTTAATTCCAAGTTGGGGTCATTAGTGGCTAAAAAATACACAACAACATCGATATGTGGGGGACAGCCTTTAAAACCAACCAGTTTGAAGTGATCTCTGCAACACTGCTTCTGATGCAATGAATTTGGCCTAATTTTGTTTTAAACATGTCGCAATTCACAAACATTAGAAGTAATAATTGCTAAAACAAAAAAAAACAGAATACTAAACTCCCTTTGCCAGTTTTTGACGAATTATAAATATTTTTTTTTTATAAATATTGCTCAAAATATGCAAGTTAACGTGCAAATATAAATAAAGCTTCGGCATGTATAATAAATTGTTACAGTAACCCAACTCGATCCCGAATACTTGATGTGCACTTCGAAATGGCAGAAGCGGGCCAACTGCGATATCTGAACCTCAACACTACTTACAACTCGAGTATACAGCTGAACTACAGGCAAACAGAGTTGGCGTTCTGGACCATGTACCTACCGACTGTTATAGGCCGGTTGGTGCCAACTTACCCTCCAATTACTGAGGTAATTGAACAGAAATTTATTTTGATCCCAATTAAAAAGACTTTGTTTTGTTTTGTGGTTTTTGGACACATTATGTTTGCCTATAGAAATAAAATAAAACTAGCTTTAAACTATTAGAAAAAAGTTGGGAATAAAGTGAACAGTATAAAGAAATCAGATTATGTTTTTGTAAATGTAAACATCTTGATACACATTTTACAAGAACTACTCTTAGTAAGTTTAATAACCATCTGCTTTTCAAAAAAGCCACAAATTACAAATGAGCCAATACATTGAAAATAAACATTAACAGGTACTATTACGAATACGTAAATAAATATATGAAGTGGTTTTGCTATTTTTACCTAACTTTTAAAAATGTAGTGCTTGATTATCACAATTATTTTGTTCTGTGATATGCTGCAAATCTCATATCAACACTCGATTATCATTTTCTTGTAGTTAAAAATGACCATTGTCTTTTTTAGGGTGCCGTACCCAAATGGTAATTAGCGAAACCCTATTACTAAGGCTCCGCTGTCCGTCCGTCCGACAGTTGAAATTTTCAAATTTCAAGATGTATTTCTGTTGCCGCTATAACAACAAATACTAAAAAACAGAATAAAATAAATATTTAAGGAGGCTCCCATACAACAAACGTGATTTTTTTGCTCAATTTTGCTCGATATTGATAACGGCAACAGCTAGACGCTTAAACTATTCACAGAATATTTAGTTATAAAGGGTGTAAGGGACATCGTGACGAAAACTAAAACCATAGGTGTAGGTTCGTTGGAATTTTACCTCGGTCTTTTCATGATTTTTATGTATTTTTTTGGCGTTTTTTTTTTTACTGATAATGACTATTACCGTGTATCACAACCCCATTTTAACAAAAAAAGTAATAAAAAACAATAAGTTTATTATTTTCACCTGAAACGGCAATGTAAATCAAATTTAAAATCAGCTGTTAGATACGTTTAAATTAAATTCTTGAGTAAGGTCAACGTACCTACACAACAGCACACAATAGCACTAACCTCTAGAGGTCAGTGACACAATAGGCACAAGCTCACACCGCGGTAAAGATAAAGCAGTAGGCATCGATGTGCGGCTATACCTACATTCTGTGTCCGCGCGCACGCTATGTTTTTATACCTACCTACTATGACGTGGTGAAGTAGAAAAATTTGCAAAACGTTGCGCGCTTTCACACGATACAAAAACAATAATTTACCATTTCCGAGATAATCTTTTTTGTAATTTTTTTTTAGCTGAAAATGCTTCTTTTGCCAAAGTTTTTGTCACGATGTCCCTTACACGGTGTATAGTCACTTTAAAAATAAATAATTAAATTAAAATAAAACAAATATTTAAGGGGGGCTCTCATACAACAAACGTGATTTTTTTGTCGTTTCTATAGGTAATGGTACGGAACCCTTCGTGCGCGAGTCCGACTCGCACTTGGTCGATTTTTGTTAATTATTTTATTCACAAATACATAATTTCTAAAATGCTGCCTTACAAATAGCAGTCTATGCAACGATTTATTTTTAAATATACCAGGAGAACTCCTAAGATAAACACACAAACTAATTTTCTAGTACATCAGTGTAAATATATAAGCAGGCCTGATTTATAAAAGATGATTTTTGTTATTTTTGCGGTTTAGTACTGGTGGGAGCCGAAACAGCCGCTGCAAATAGCGTTCTGGTCGGTATCAGTCGCGTGCCTCGTACTTATAGTGTTGTTGGTTGTGTGCTGCATGCTGTGGAGGAATGCTAAAAGGTCAGTCAACTTCAGACATTGTATTTTTAATAAAGACATTTTTATTAGTTATTTACATCTCGTGTAATTTATAGAATTTAACTTGCCGATATTTCGATTGTGGGATGGATCACTAAAAGATTATATTATACGTATATTCTAGTCGTTGTTCACTTACTAACTTCCTATTTAGATTAATAGTCCTGCATTTTAAACAGAAAAGCATATATCAATGACATATGCTGTTCCTAATGCTTTTACGATAACAAATTATGATTTTATTGTTTATTAAGTAAATGCATTTTTTTATTTTGGCTTCTGGCTCTGTTTTATTGTTTGGCTGTTGTAGATAGCGGTCCATATGGACGCCCGCAAGAAACAACGAATTACATTGGTTTAAGGTGGTTTTTACCACGGACATGATAGCTGGACACTGTCTTTCCTAGCCAATGTGACAGAGACGAAGCGAAGGTCTTTTTTACTTCTTTTAATAAACATTAACAAACAAAATGACAGGTGTTGATAGAAAGAAAAAAAGAGACCTTTGAATTTTATACCTTGGTAGATTTATGTTATACCTATTAGTATATTTGTGTATTGTATAATCAAATACTACATTCGCTTTTATTTAACGCCTATTTTTCCTGGTTTTTACTAACAACATTATTTTCACAACAGGGCTGTGCCTCCAAAGTGGAAAATGATACCGACAACGTAGGTGATTTGTTCTTATACTATTCAGTGTTGTGGTTTTGCTTTGGTTGCGTTCATAAATAAAATTCGAACAGAAAGCTTAGTAAGGGATAAGAACCCCACTCACGCCCAGTTGCCATACACTTCAAAGCTGTGCTTCAGCTGTCAAACTTTAGTTACCCATAGTGCGACTATTTCATTCTATATGAATGTGTATCATGATTAACCAAATCAAATTGTGTGTTTAAGCATAATATCTCACTTGTATTAATTCCTGTTAATATTTTATAGATCGAAATATAAATCTAATTAATTCAAAGAAATTTGGACTATTTACCTAATACGTTGACTAAATAATAGAACCACAATCTTTTTCATTTGACTGACCGACTTGCAATGTTGATGATCTCAATAAAAATACTACAGTCATATGTTGTGTAGAAGTTCTTTTACAGCCAATTGCTTCCCAAATAAAAACGTATAACACTATAAAGACTAATAGTCAAAGCCAGATGAAAGATGATTGTACACGAACGGTTGTTTAACTTCACGAAAACAATGCTTGTATTATATGAGTATAAATTGGTGTCCTTAAAAGTTTTTTTTTTGTTGTGGAAAATATCAAGATTAGAAAACTGATTTATATTTTTAATAACATCGTCGAAATGGTTCTTATGAACGCAACCTAATACTGTGTCGTTGTCTACGTACGTTCTTTACATAATAAAAACGACGTTGCTCTTATGAAGTATTTGCATCGTGATAAACATGTTCGTTCCTGCTTGGGTTTTGGAGCATTAGTCTGGTCAACATGTACCTTTTTGGGTGAAATTTTTGTATAGTCTCCGAAAATTACGATCAAGGTGTCATTCGATTCGGAATATTATGTAGAAAGTTTAAGAAAAAGTTCCAAACGGGGCCGATGAAAATTGCAAAAGTTATAAACAATTTAAAAAAAAAAAAAGTAGGGGTTTGGTTTTTTTTGAATATTTCGAAAACTATCAAAGATATTTGAAATTTAAAAAAAGATCTAAAAAGAAGAGGAAATTTCCTAAAAAAAGTCCTACCTCCAGGAACTGTATCTTTAATATTTATAATTATTACGGAGCCCTGAAAATAGCGCTAAAAGCGGGTAGTCTGGCTTCCGCTCGCGATTTGTCATTCGGACACGGTAACAATAAAAATCATTTTAACATATTAAATATGAATATTAAGGAATAAAAAAATTAAAGTACTATTGGGATATATAAATGAACAATAATCCGTAGGCGAAAAATTTTTATCCCCATTTTTCCATTAGTTATGCATTAGTTAATTAACTACTTTTTCTGAATAGAATGTTAACAGAAAAAACCTGATTATTATTAAACTACAACCCTAGGATTTTTTTCACTTCGTGGAGTTATTCTTAAAAGGCATTAAAATAGATCTCATTAGGACATAAAAATATTAAAAGTTATATAAAAAATAGATAAAAATTTTTTTTCATAAAAATAATACATAGCTGTTTTTATAATTAAATTACGAATTAAAAAAAAAATAAAGTAAGAAAATCCATTTGTTTATAACAAATTGTTTATTAAATAAACAAATAAAAAATGAAAAAAAAAAAATATTTTTTTCCAGAATATTTAAGAACAATAGAATTTATGATTTTTAGAGAAAAAATGGTTCCTTAATATTTATATTTAGTGGTAAAAAACGATTGTTAATTAAGAAATGCATTTTATAGCAATAAATAATTTTTTTTAAGGAATAATTTTTTTCTTAAAAATCATAATTTATATCGACAAGTAGATTAGGAAAAAAAATTTGTTGATTATCTTATAAACAATGCATTTGTTTATAACAATTATTTAAACAATCGCGGTAAAAAATTAAAAAAAAAATTTTCATGTAACTTTTAACCGTTAGAAATCATAAAATTTGAAATATTTGAAACACAAAATTTTTTTAATAACTTTTATGCAGTTTTTAATTTTTTAATGTTTTCGATTGTTAATAAAAAAGTGGAAAATTAACATTTTTAAATTTTTCCAACGGGGATCTATTTTAATGCCTTTTAAGAATAACTCCACGAAGTGAAAAAAATCCTAGGGTTGTAGTTTAATAATAATCAGGTTTTTTCTGTTAACATTCTATTCAGAAAAAGTAGTTAATTAACTAATGCATAACTAATGGAAAAATGGGGATAAAAATTTTTCGCCTACGGATTATTGTTCATTTATATATCCCAATAGTACTTTAATTTTTTTATTCCTTAATATTCATATTTAATATGTTAAAATGATTTTTATTGTTACCGTGTCCGAATGACAAATCGCGAGCGGAAGCCAGACTACCCGCTTTTAGCGCTATTTTCAGGGCTCCGTAATAATTATAAATATTAAAGATACAGTTCCTGGAGGTAGGACTTTTTTTAGGAAATTTCCTCTTCTTTTCAGATCTTTTTTCAAATTTCAAATATCTTTGATAGTTTTCGAAATATTCAAAAAAAACCAAACCCCTACTTTTTTTTTTTTTAAATTGTTTATAACTTTTGCAATTTTCATCGGCCCCTTTTGGAACTTTTTCTTAAACTTTCTACATAATATTCCGAATCGAATGACACCTTGATCGTAATTTTCGGAGACTATACAAAAAATTTACCCAAAAAGGTACATGTTGACCAGACTACATGTTTAGCAAGACTTTTGCGACAAGAGCGACGTCATCCTACCTTATCCTACTTTCCTTTTTTGCAACCCCATTGATTTAGGTTCTTATGTTGTACATATACATTACTCACCTTGGATGTCTCACTTTATCCGTCCCGGAACACACTTTGGTCCCCGATTGCTCCTAAATTCATCAATGGTGCGCATCTCGTTCCAGCAAGTGTTGGTTTTACAACAGTATTTTATGTAAATTGTGTTTAGTCAATTGCTTTGTGTTTGTAAATGTTTTACCCAGGAAATAAATTGTTTTATTTTTTATTTCTGTTATTGATTTCTTTTATAAACTCGTGGACCACTTATACTTCAAGTTAGGCAATTACTTATGTCAGTGACCTAATCTATTAAATGGGTTTTATTGGCATTTATCGTAGTAATTGGAAATATTTGGTATTTGCCTACCACAATCAGGCGTTATATTACATGTATTCTATAGTACAAAGTAATGTTTTGTTTGTATATTCAGTATTCAGTATATATAGTCTTATGTTATTTTTACTTATTACAACCTATTTGTCATTGTTGGAGGTAAAAGTATTGTTAAAAACATATATAATTTCTAGGGATACGGATCGATATTACAACAGCGACATCTTCATGGTGCCAGAGGGTGAAGACGCGGGCATAGACAATGCGACGCGGTCCAGAGAGAACATATATGAGTACCGCGATATGCCTCTGAAGAAACCTCACACCCCGCCTACACTTAGCAGAGCGGTTAGTTCATATTTTATAAACACTTCTTATGCGCCCTCTTTTATTCTGCATGCTATGAAAGATGACACGTATTTTGTATGTACAAATTTTAACTGGCTACCTATTTACTGAACTCGTAAACGTCTTAAGACTGTTACCAATATATATTTAGGAAAAGTTCGTTTGATATTGCTTAGCGTCGCAACGAAGCATTCAAATAAACTGAAATTTGGCACAGGGGTAGTTAAAGAGACGAAAAAGGACATAAGCTTTATCACGAAAAATTCAAAAGTTCCCACAGGAATAACTGCAACCGAATTCCACGTGGACGAACTATAGCTACAGGTATAGCTTGCTATAGTAAAAGTTATCAAAGAGTTGCTGTAGGGATCCCATGCCGATAACCGAATTGAGTGCGGGCAAAAGCTATTTACAATACAAAACTTAGCTAAACGAATACGTCGTCCACAGACAAGTCAAACCCACACTCTACAGTCGCGACCCGCGTCGCAAGCATCGACCGGGTCCGCGATATCGCTTAAAGAGGGCGTCGTGTCTAGTTCCCCCGCGCCCGTCCCCCGCGCGCGGTCCCGCACGCATCTCGTACACGGCGTGCCGCAGACAACCGTGTGATAAGGACAACTGGTAAGATAAAATAAATGTTCTGGGTAATTTGGGAGCCAAGGACCGACTGCCACCTTTAGGCAAATTTTTCAATCAGGTTGATACATAGTAGTGCTTTCAGATTCACAATACTTTACAGACTTACTGTCGCACAGTTCAATATTACACTTTTTAAACCCTTTGAATTAATAAACATAAAAATATGTTACAAGGGTTAACATTTTTTGCCCATTCATCTTTTGCTGGTTCTTAGTTCTTAGCATGTGCCAACTGATTTTAAAGGCAAGGTTCAAATCCTGTTTACTCGAATGTTTTTTTCTCATTTTACAATATTGAAAAGGCGACGCATAGCAATACATTCGTTGGACAAAATATATGAGGAAAATCATTCAAGTGCTGTATGAAAATTAATAAAGACAACGCGTAATATTGAATTTCATCATTAAAAATAATGGATTTTATGTTTACTTTTATTTAAGAAGATATATTAGTTATTATCAGTGTAAAAAATATTTTTATAAATTTTTTTTCATTTTGGAGAACACATTATTTTGAATTATATATTTATGTTGACTATCAACACCACCGCTAGCTTTAAGCGCACCTTAAACACTTACTTATTTTACGGTCAATATTATAATTTATACAACATGTATATTACAATTTATACAAAATTTGTATATTAGAATTTATTCAATATTTATACACGATTCCATTTTTACTATTTAGACTGAGCCTAGTTATTAGATGTAGAACAAATTTAGGAAATCATTAACTGTATAATGATTGGACCAGCGTACGCTATAGTTTGCATTGCGCCTAAGGTTAATAACGCATTTAAATATTTTTATTAATAAGCAGGAATGATCCAAACAAAATGTAGTACATAATGTACTTTGGTAAATTTTTCGATTGTGGCCTTGCATAGTGTGTGCAATTCTTTACGGTAGACTGAAAAAGAAAACTTAACGCATTATTTGTAATTAGTATTATTAAATGTTGCTGCTATACTAATAGTTCAGCTATATCTACTTGTAAAGCTGTAATAACCAGACTGAAACAAATTAAAAATAAAAATAAGGTTTAATTAATAATATACGGGTTTTTGTACTAAACCATTTGTACGGTCAGTATGAGATTGCGTGAGATTGGACCTAAGGAGCTCCGCGCATCAGACGCAAGCGGCCGCCGCGTACTTGCGCCACTGACTTTCAAAGGGGATACTTCCTACGGTACCGCAAAGCGTGTTTTAAACAAAGGAAGTTTGACTCTATTTTAACATTTCCTAATCAAGCACCATACATATTTTATGATGGATATGATATAAAGCTTTGATATTATGTCTGTGGTTTTTCAAAATCCTGATAGATGATTTTGATCAATTTGAAATTTTATTTAAAATAATTTGTATTAGAAACAAAAAACTTTAAACCATTACAATTAAATAGAAAACTGTCACACTGCAAACATAGAAATTAATTGCCGCGCCCGCGCCTGTGTGCGGAGCTCTTTAGAATCGAAATAGCTTAATCATATTTTATACATACAATGTTTTGATACTTTTTATAATATTAAGATAATATATATATATATATATATAATAAATTTTATGGTAGTGTTATTATAAAAATGTTGATTGTCTATAGCACGGACGCGAAGCAGGAAGAAATTTGTTCAATGACCGGTCACTATTTGTCTCTGTTCCACAGGTGCGATGACCGACCGCTGTCATTATAAATAAGTACTATTTGACAACTGAACACAGGCTATAAAGTAAAAGGTCAATGTTCGAAATTCTTCCTGCTTCGCGTTCGTGCTATAGCAAGTTTGGCTCTACAAAATTATTTTATGTTTATTACGCCACTACGTTTTTATGTTTTCTACTTTCGAAAACAAAAAATGTGATGACTTCACTATTGTAATTTTTTTTCTAGTTTGGTATAAGATTTGTATAAGACACCTTGCTTAAATACAAGAAAGTCAACAGGTATTTTCACTACACCCAAATAAATTCCTCTCCTTTGTCAAGTCATACCTACTTGTTAGGCCATGTTCATATCGGGCGATGGTGCGGTACACAACAAGTTTTAAACGGCGTAGAAGTTTTCAAAGAATGTCTATACATCTTTATTAATGTTCGCACATGGCACGATAAGTCGAAGTCGCGTTGCTTATCATACTTATTTACTTTACATATATATTGACGCCAGAGAGCGAAAATCTTGCCTTTTGAAAACAAATTTATAAAAAAAAGAAAATTTCATTTCATCCGTTATAAAAATGAAACGTAAAAATTATCTGCCTCTTAAGAGTGTTATCGGTAAACGGTCCGCCCGCCCTACAAACTCCCGATTTCCATGCGTAAATGTGCGCGGCTGACACACTTTGAAAATTGATTGTAGTGAAAAATAATTTGAAACATTTGTTTTTTATAACTCTACGTTGTTGACCAGAAGTCTTTTTACAAATAGTGTATATTTTTTTAAAGTTGGTTTAGTAATATGACTAGAGGGTATTAAATTTCGTTAAATTTAGGTACCTAAAATATTTTTTGGAGAAGTTGTATGAATTAATTTTGATTTTTCCTTTATCAGAAGATTTTCCATTTCCCTGTTTTTTTTTCAGATTTCCAAAATTCGCTTAATTTACTCTGACCGTAAAATCCTAGAAAGCTTTTTCTTCGATACATAATATTTTTAAATTTTTATTCTATACAAATACTAGATAAAGATACACTTATTGCAGTAATAAAACAAATTTGCATAAAATTATTGACATTTATATGTGATTAATTTTTGAAAAAAACCTTAAATTTCTATTTTCACCGATAACACCCTTAAGGCCCCATGTATTGCTGCCCAGCACCGCCACTAGATATTTTTTGTACAAAGCGATTTTTAAAAATGTAACAAAAATAATAAATAATCATAAGCTATGTTTAGAATGTTTTGTATTGATTGTTTAATATGTCTTAAGTTTTGATTATTGAAATTTGGGTATTCTACTACCAATACAAAACGGTTTAAAAGTAGCTTACGACTATAAAAGTTTTTATTGTTCATTGTTTTACATTTTTAAAATGAGCCTTGTACGAAGAGGGAATCAAAATTATCTTGCAGTGCCGCTAAGGAGCAGACGGTAATAACCGCAGCCTGACATTAAGTTATGACGTCGTTTTTATTCAACAATATAATTAGCGGTATATAATTGTATTGAAACTATGTGGGTGAACCTAGCATGTGCTCTGCTAGACTTTCTTTCATTTATATCCTCACCCGAGCGTCATCCGGGCGATTTTTTCCCGTGGATTTTCAAAAAAAATTCTTTTATACAAACCTTGTCCTGACAATTTCGAATACAACAATAAAAAAATAATCCAAATCAGTCGAGCCAAGTGATGCTCCGAAATATATAGGGCAATTAATATTTATTTAAATAGATTACTATCGCATATATGTACATATTAAGTTGCGTCATTGTCAACAATTACTAGCATTCCCATCGCTCCATGTGAACGTGGCTTATATATATATTCTACAAGCCATCTATTTTTGCTCATAACACAAAAAATGTATACAAAATAATTATTATTCTAAGGCGATTTTTTCGCGAGTATTTTTAGTATTAAGTTGTAAATGTTTGTGATTGTCTGTCCGTCCATTTATAGTGCAATTGTGTAAACGTGCCTTGAAATTAAGATTTATTATAATTGATTTATTTATTGTCAAGGATTTATGTTACATCGTATTTCGATGTGTAGAACGGTAACTGCCTTTTACCTTATAACAAATAAAATAATGTTTAATTGTATTACGTTGTTTATTTCATTACATTTTAATAATAAAATAATAAAATCGTTTACGTACATTGTATATAGACTATTAAATAACGGGTTGTGTTAACGACCCCTTAGCGAACTACCTTGCTTCGGTCTTACCATTTGCTGATCCAGCACTTCTCTCAACCACCAGAGTCTTCCAGATGTAAAGTGACAATCACTTTTTACACAGACATTTAGTGATAAATACTTCTAAACATTGATTGTATCTATATTTTTAGTTTTTGATAATAAAACTCACCCACTTTCGTCTACCAATTTACTTTTAATTGTTTTCAAAAATTTTTCTTTTAGGGGATAAACATGGTCTTTGAAATACAATAAGGCACATGCAACCCATTGCCTTTTCCTCCTTTCTAGATAACGAACCGAATCACAGAAAATTGCACGTGTTATTTGTATAGTCTGTCAATGTGCCCTTCGACTTAAAGTCTCCCGTCATTTATGAAGAGTGATTGTCACTTGACCTTTAGTCACAGACGCAGTTAGCCATGGCCTCTCGTGCGGTGTACCTCGGCGCGCACGCCGGCCCGCACAGTGCGGCGGCCGCGACGCTCCCGCGGACCACGAGCCGCGCCGGACGACTCATCATGTCCACCACGTAATTGGCCCGCAATAGACCGGCTGGGTACTTTTCCTCTTCAACTAGTTCCTGAAATGAAGACAAGTGCAAGTGAAATTAATGCAGCCATTAGTTACATATCCAAAATCGCAATCCGCAGAATAAAAAAATTATAGTTGTGCCATATGTATAATATTTTATGGTTGTACACACTTTTATGTATATACTATACATATACATAGTGTACATTATATAAATGTACTTACATATCTGTATACATATTTACATTAGGTCTGTGGTGGTCTAGTAGTCTCGCCGTCTACCTCGCGTTCTGAGGGGCAAATGTTCGAGCCTTGGCTTGTAAAAATAAGTCTGTTTCTAAATTTCTTGAGTAAAATATTCGTTTACTCCATTGGCTTTTCAGTGAAGGAAAACATCGAAAACAACCTGCATATCAGGGACAGAACAGTTCTTGACCAATTATAAGAAGTACACCAGGACCGTGTCCAGACACGGGGGGTACATTTTATTTTTTGTGCTAAAAGGTGTGTTAAGGTCCCTCACCTCACAGTGCGGCACAGCGACCTCGCACCAGGCCCGCCCGCCAGCCGCGCGGTGCAGCGAGCAGGGCAGCCCTAGGCGGTCCGCCAGCACCTTGTAAAGTACGGCTCGCTCCAGCACGCCGCCGCAACGGACCCACCCCAAACCAATCACGCGGCTCCCCAACTCCGTCTAGACAAACAATTGTAGGGTCAGAAACAAGTGAACAGTGCCCTTAATGTTACAAGCGTTCATTAGTTAATTAGGTACCTAAGAACATCAAGCGGGCCGTTTGCACATTTGCCACCATAGTGTTATAATTCTTACGAAGTAAATATATAATATTCACATCCTATCATGTGTCCTACACTACACTGATGTTAATAGATGATGACTTTCTGATAAATAAAATTATCATGTTGCTCATCCCTATCGAAACAAGAACTGATATGCCCAAGTCGGATGACTGATATTCCCGGATCAGATGACCCAGCTTGGGACGTCCTACCTGGTGAACAGACGATCTGGATAGAGCTGCAGGAAGCTAGTGAAAGCAGGTAGCTCAAGACCGGCTGTTGTAGAGACATAGGTACGGGGAAGGCCTACTTTCAGCAGTGGGCGTCTTCCAGCTGAGATGACCATGACGATACCAAAGTCGTGTATGAATGTGATCGTGCTATGAAACCAGCTATTTAAATCACTAATAGAGCAATCGCACTTTGGGGTCAATACTTCAAACATTTTTTTAAACTAGCTAGCTATTGATATCTCCTCTTGGCCTTATCGAAACTTTTAGCCCTTTTTAAACTATTTAGCTATAGATATCTGTTCTTCGCCCTATCGAAATCTTTTAGCCCTTAGTGAAGTTAGACACAGCTATCGTACCATCAAGTCTGCCAAATGCAGGTCAACCCCTGGCATAGAACAGTCACGCTCTTGCGTCAGCCCGCACATCTGCTCTGCCACAAATTCTGCCAGTAGCTCTGCCTTGTGCTTCAGTGTGGACGAAACCTCTTGGCATTTGTCTCGGTACCTAGCAGCAATTGTTAAATACATTAATTAATTGTTTATTATCAAAACTATTATTAAGTATGTACATATTTCTAGAATTTGCCTTGTACGGAAATATATAAACTAAATTCGTGTATACTTTTACTTTTTGACTATGAAAATCCTACTTATATTATAAATGTGAAAGTTTGTATGTCTGGATAACAGAGTTAAACGAACTATTGCTGCACCTATAACTATATATAACTAATTAATTAATGAGTTTCACGCCGATAACCGAATTTAGGGCGGGCAGAGCCGCTGGCAAAGTCTAGTATTAAATAATTTATCAAAGAGATTTTACAATTATCTACTTTAATATATGAAGCGTAAATAAACAAGTTAGTAATTCAACATAGTCACTTACCTTACTTCGTAATGCGCATCTTCTATTTCAAAGTAATGCAAAGATTTGGCTCTGTAAGAAGCACATGTTACTATATAGATAAAAATCTGTTACCTAGTTTGTAAGTTCAACGTTGCAACAAAGCATCCTATTCACCTTATATTTATATATATTATATAATATTCTGCGGGGGACTATTCCTTAAAGTCGCAACAGAGCAACGGAGTATTCCAGGGCCTATTTCACGATGCTCTTTGCAAACTCTTCTTTTTGCTAGTTTCACTCTTCAATCAGATTTCTGCTCCAACAATTAAAAAAAAATCAAATAACCATAAAAAGTTGTCAACTATTCACTTTTCGTCGGTATTATGAAAGAAAGAGCAGATTTGCAGAGTTCGTGGAATAGGCCCCTTGTTTTTTACAAGGATATCTGAAGAGATATTTTTATCCCGATCTGTAGCTCCTACAGGAATAGGACGTAGGACATAGGATAACTTTTATACGGATCAACATTTTCTACGGATTTTACCATGAGTTTTAAAGACAGGAAACTTAATTTTGGGGAAACGGGAGGGATTATCATCTAATTCCTAGGGAATAAAAATCCTACTGCTGGCAAAAGGTATGTCTTATGTTTTAATTGTCTATGTGAATCGTAAACTAACGGATCTCCGAGCCAGATCTTCGTTTTGAGCAGATAGGTCCGCATGTTGACGTCATCAGGCATGGAACTGAGCACCGAGAACCGAGACAACCGTCCGAGCTCCGGCTCCGACTGGTGATCCGGCCGAGACATGTACGGACCTACAGGTTGTGTTTAGAATGTATATTAACGTAAGTAGTCACCTTGTCTCCGCTGTTGTTTGTTCCCACTACATATTATATTTCATCACTAGCCCAATGTGAATTACACACGTTGTCGAGCTAGTAACGACTCGATAGTCAGAATGTTTAAGCCACCTTATTAATGACAGAGCTTAGAAACTGTGCCAGCCATCCAGAAACTGACCCCGACAGACGGTGCTCAACTTCGCACATTGTTTTTGATGGACGAATATTACTGGGCCACGAGCTCCTACATGTTCCATGTGTATCGCTTTTTGGGAAGAGGAATAAATGGTAAAATACTTAGTCTAGTAATAGATTAGGTTCTAAATATCGAATTTGTACCCGACACAAATTTAATATTTTACAAAGCTTAAAATATCCCTATTTTATGGCTAATCCAATGGATAAAAACCACCTATTTTATGAAAAAATAGCCCACCACTGTGACTTCTTTCCCGTTATTTCAACCTCTGTAAATTGGCACTATAATGGTTGTCACCCTGGGTCTAAAATCCAATCTGTATAATTCAGATGATATTATGTCCTACCTGTAAAACGTCGAGGGGGCGGAATAAAGCTGACGATAAAAACTGGTTCCTTGTAAGGAGACTCAGCACGCATCAGCTCCCGAATGCTCGGAAACCGTTTGTCCAAGCGCTTCGAGACGTAGAAACCTTCCTGTAAACACTTACTTCGTTAAGTGTGCTAATCATACTCTCATCTAGCTACTCTTATAAACGAGAAGTAAAAATGGAAATGGGAGCACAACTGACATCCCTTTTTATTTTCTCTTCTTCTATTGTAAAAATTATGTGATGTTTAATATTTTTTTAGCGTTTTATAGGCAAACAAGGAATCTGTATACCTATTTTTGCCATATCCCTCCGTATATCACAGTTATTTTATTTCAAACCTGGAGAATTTAAATTAAGTACACAAAGAAGAATATAGTTTGACAAGTCGCTTTTTACCCTAGTGGCCTAGGGTGGTAGGTACACTCATATCAGGTACTAAACTCTCAACTAAAGTTACTAAATATATTACTTATATTATCTTTAACACCGCCTTTAGGTAAATGTTTATAAGCTTTTAAGCAACGCTGCTTCTGATCTTCTGAATGTACCTATCTGGATAAAGGTGGCTTTATATATGGGTCTCATATGGTGTAAATCACTCGCTTAAGAGGAATATGTGGAAAAAAAACAACAGGGACAAATATTTTTGCCAGTTCTTGAAGAACTTTATGAAAGTAACTTCAGATTGGATAGGGGGGCCAAGATTGGATAAGAGTTATCCAAGTTAGGATCGGAATATGTATTTAATATGTCTTAGTTATCAACAAAGAGGAATGACAATGCATACCTCAGTGTAATCATTGATGTCAAGACGGCCCGTGTACCCCAGTTTCGCGGAGGGGTGGTGCTGGAAGATAGACTCAAGCGCGGGCTCCCACGCGCCCACCACGTACCGAGCCAGCTTGTTCTCCACCATACTACAAACAACCATAACCCCTTTCATTTAACATCACCATCAGAACCAGCTCTAAATACTTTACATTAGGTACAAGATAATATTTATATCCCTATCAATAACAACTACACCACCAGAACTGGATAGAGTGACTGCAGTTAAGCAAGAAACGACATGTAATTTTTTGTTTAATCGAGTATTCGCAGGCACCCCATCCTGCCCTACACCTACCTACGCCCATACTTAGCGCAATTACTGGCCATGGTTACGTTAGCATACATCTTAATTGATGCATAAAGGAATTGCAAATTTAGATGTTATAGACAATTCTCTCCCCTATGTCTGTCTAGTCTGTAACAAGGAATTAGCCATTCAAGTCTTGGTATAACTGAGAGCATTTAAATTGATGTACAAAGCGGTGGTAATCCAAAGAACCTGGAATCATAGAGGACATAGACCTCAAAGTATAAACCCTGATCCGCCTTTACCTTAGGTATTTTTCCTGGGAAATTTAAAAATGTTTTTTGTAGTTATTGTTATACCAGATAGGACCAGAGTGTCCCGACACAGAGATGACCTGACACAGGTTAAGTGAATCGTGTACCAAATACCAACTCACTAATGAATAGTTCCCAGTTCAAGATATACATCAGCGCCGTCGTCGGTGACGCTGACTGCTATGAGAAAGCAAAGAGCCGTACGAAGTCCTATGTGTTCTATCTTCAGGTTATCGGACACCACCTGCCAAATAAATGAAATAAAATCATTAACAAGCTAATCTAGAAGATTGTATTCTGTTTAAGTAGGTATATTAATTTCCGTACTACGCTATTAGGTATATCAGATACCTACCACCAAGACATTATAAAGCAATTATATGATTCGATTAGAAACAAGAGCAGATTTTGTTTGCGTTTATTTTTGATAATTTTCTTGAGGGTTTAATAGTCTAAGAGGTAAGATGATTTTTGGTAACCATCGTCGGGATTTAGTATTTATAACGTATATACCATTCCTGTGATGGGGATCAAGGTGGTCTGCTCGTATGGTGTTGGTGCGTTCGGTAGATACAGCCGTTCCAAGTGAGGTTATGGTAACAAAAATGTTACCTTTGCCGAAAAGGCTGACAAAAGAATAGTATTATAATATGCACAATACCCATGTGAACTATAAAAAAAACTGACAAGATTTGGTGGTGCGTTTGGTAGTAATAGCCAATCTAAAAATCCTTTCGTGAAAAATCAAAGTGGCAATAACACGGTTTTTGTAGTTTTTTATTGTATGTAAATAATCTATAGATTTTTATCATCATTATCACCATATCATTCTATTTCGGACCACTGCTGGACATAAGCCTCCTCTAATGCACGTCATTTCTTCCGGTCCTCTGCCTTTCGCATACAGCCACCATCGGCTAAAATTCATCGGTCGATCGGGCTGGAGGCTTTGACTTCCGGTACATAGTCTTCACTCTAGGACGTAACTGCTGCATCGGCCATCGGACCTCCGAAAGATGTGACTAGCCTTCTGAAGTACCTACGTGTTTTAGCTCACTATCAATAAATTCCTTGTCACATGGGTCGTATGCGCGGTTGTTGAAAGATGTTACTACGGATTGTAGATGCCTTACCCGCGGCAAGGTGTGATGATGCACAATGTACTGCAAAAAGCGTTTACCAAATAAAACCTTATAAAGTTAAAGATAAATACAGTAGAATCCCGACTATCCAAACATCGATTATCCGGGCTCATTCATCACGGCTCTATTTGCTGATTTAAAAATGTTTTGACGGCGCAACGAGACATGTTACAACGAGTTTTTTCCCACCTCCAACCGTGTACTTCCGCCCTCATTTGTTTGCGTGAAAGTGTTTGTTATTGTTTGTTTTTCTTTGTTAGCGTTCAACTGGTAGGTCTTTTATTTTACCTTAAGATTTAAAAAGATCAAACCTTCAATAACTTAAACTAACGTAGGTAAATGTATTTGCATTTGTTGAAACAAAATTAACATGTCCAATAACTAACTTGTTCTCCATGGTGGGTAGTAAAGAGGTCCTTGGTAAGATTCTCTGGCATGAGACCACTCAGCGCTCTGCACGTCAATATCTTTAGCCGAACATCTGGCCGCTGTAATACATGTACCTAATTTTTATACCACTGAAATTTGCAATTTAGATACGTTTTTGAAATAAAAAAAAGTATCTTAGTTATTTGATATTAAAGACCTCAGATCCTGATGATTAACATACCATCTTAAGTCTGAGGAAAGACTTTGCCTCACTGTGTGTGTTCTACCGCTTGTACAATGGGTTGTGTTCTGAGGAATTGTTCGAAATGATGCCCACGGCTACTTTCTACCATCGCACCGCTCGCCATCAGCAGGGAATTCATTCTCACACTTTAGAACCTAAATGGTCGCGTACAGTGCGGTTTCAGAGAAACTTCCTCCCGCGAACGCTGAAGTTGTGGAATGAGCTCCCTGCCAAGGTTTTCTGCAAGGACTACAGTATGGAGTTCTTCAAGAAAGAAGTTATTAGATTTCTGTAGGGTCGGCAACGCGCAAGTGATACCCCTGGTGTTGCAAGCGTCCATAGGCTACGGTGACCGCTTACCATCAGGCGGACCGTAAGCTTGTTTGCCAACTTAGTGGTATAAAAAAAAGAAAAAAAAAATTCAAGCAACTGGCGTGTTGACAGTTAGCACGGCAGTAACGGCACGTTCACTTAGTATTACTGTTTGCTTCCTTAATACGCTGACCGTTACTTAGTGAACTAAGGAGATGTGTTAGATAACAAATCGAAATAAAGAATATCCACCTAAGAACCAGTCATCGACATAGCTGAAATACTCAACAAGCTGAAGAGGCAACGGGCAGACAGAACGAATCAATAACTGATGGAGAAATTACGAGTTGTGAATACATATTGGAAAACGCAGCATGGGGACAGCTTCATACCATGTGGACAGAATCTGGTTAGAGTCGCCAATAGATGCGGCTTAAGACCGGTTGTTGTGATGGAAAAGGCCTAGATTCAACAGAGAACGTCGTTTGGGCTGAAATATATTTTACACACGTACTTAGTAGGTACGTAATATACTAAGTCCAAGGCATGCAGTCTATAATTTCTATGATTTCCAGTTTTTTTTGTACATATTATTAAATTCGTCTAGTTTATCTGGTTTGGTCTATAATACAAGCGGTCTCTGACCATACTGAATTTTTTTTAAATCGTGTTTTTAGTTTATAATTAAAACCATGTTAAGAGACAAACACATTACCTGCAAAATACTCAGAAGTTCTTGCATGAAAACGGCATTGAGCATGGCTCGCGTGCTGGCGTGATAGTTCTGCAAGTTGATGTAGCACTGCACTGCAAGCCGCTGTGCCTCGATTGGACTTTCCCTAACTGCAAACCATTTGTGAACCTAGTCAACTTAGAAAAGTGGGCATAAAAGTATTATACCTCTATAAAATACAACTTATGTTCTAGTAATAATATTATACACATATTTTCAGAAACAAAATGCTACGCTTTCGTAAGTTTGGGCTCAAAAGGAAACAGTTACATACATAAATATATATGTTTAATCTATAATGTGTGTACAAAGGATTGTAATACATTTCTTATTGATCCCCCGTAGCGCAGCGAAAGTCTTAGGTTCAACGAGGCTGAAGGCCGCCTTTGGGATGATGCGGCAAAGCTCAGCCAGCGCGCGCAAGGAGTTCATCCTTACGAAGAACCACACCGCCGTGTCGTCGCTCAAAATCGCTGAGAACATTCACTAAAAATTTTAATATAATAGGCGCAGTATTCCTTTCATTCCTTCGAGCCTCATCCATCCTCACTGACAGGGCACGGTCTACCCTCACTCCTTGGTGAGGGCCCAGTGCGGATTGTAGACTTCTAATACTTGACGTAGGAAGGTTTTTAAGGAAGTTTTCGTCACCTTCATATAACGTCTAGCCAGTGAAGAGAATTAATTATCAATGTACTTGAGAAATTAGGAAAAAGACATTGGTACACGCCGAGATCAAACAGGCCACAGAGGTGAAATAGGCTGTTTCTGAAAATAGGCATTACAGTTTTTTTTTTTTATCAACTATTGCCATACATACATACATACATGCCAAAAATGCGCAGCTGCCTAGAAAACTACAATCGCGAATAAATTTAAAGTTAAACGCCATAGATTTTTAACACATAGGTACACGCAAAGTTGACGGAATTTCTTGAATGGAGTTTTTTGTAAACTTCTAGAAAATATAAAAAAATATAATAGCTGAGCCGAATCTCATAACGCCAAAAACCCGAGCGCTCATTTTAGTGTTTCTTAGCGGTCATTTATCTAAAAATTAAAATAAAAGTGAAATTCAGGGAAAATCAATATTGAATGTAAAAATTACGTGGCGTTCACCCATCACTTCAATAATCTTATTGTTAATAATAGGAATCTGACCTGCGCACACTACCTACGTGTTCTAAGACAAAAAATTTCACTTGTTTTTAGGGATCTAGACCTCATTATCGAGGTTTCACTAAGTATAGGATAATTTAACATGTTTCTTATAATGTGCAGCATCTCTTACTGCAGAGCGCCTCGATGACGTTGGTGTCTGACATTCGTATAGCAGCGGGCAGCAGCGCGGTCATGTTTGCGACTCCTAGCGCGGCGTCACCCACCAGCTCAACATCAGAGCTTAGCAGCTGCTGGCAAAACACCAGGTCTGTCTCGGTCTGGTACAGAGCCTGTTCACCAATAATAATTTTTAAAATACACAACCTTCGAGAGTCGAACCAGGAACGTTTAACTTAGCAGACAGAGTCACTACGAACAAAGACAACACAGCAATGACATGGTTGATCAAACTCTACTACGTTTAGTATACTAACATCCCTTCCATTAGCAGTGAAGGACATCTTCGTAAGCACGGAGAGACAAGCGGGTTTCATGGCAGGTAGTGCCATGTCCAGGTAAGCAAGCAGTCTCAGCACGCACCCTGACTGGTACACGTGCAGGGCGTTGTCTTCTGTTTCTACATAGTTCCGTAGTACACCCAATACCTCTTTGTGGACATCCCGGAATTCATACGACTAGAGAAGAAACTTTGAAGTCACTTTATCTCAGCAATGGGTAGATACCAACAATACCACAGGTTAGGTCAAGACTGAAAAAAATGCTTTTTAAAAAAAAGAACTCTTTCACATGTAGGTGTCCTTATGATACGTAGAAAATATTCAAAAGTCTTCCTTATCACAAAAATGTAAAGTCCAAAAAGCTACATCTAGAAAAGCCTACTAAGTGTTTTTCTTACTAATTTTATTTTTCACGCGTTGGTCATGGTGGCTAGTGCGATAGTTTGATAAAAAAATTACTAGGTGAATGGCGAAACCCTCGTTCGACTATTAAAAATTACATCCTAAGTGCGCTTATGCACTGATTTGTTTCCGGGAAATAAACGATTCGAAAAAAGACGTTCAGTTAATCATCCATAGAAAATGTATGACCGCTTGTGCACTAACTCGTTTTCGGTTCGTATTCGTATTGTTCATGTACGTAACCAAAATTCACGTATAGGATTTTATAGGCAGAGAGCCCGGTCAAAATTAATCTCGATTGATTGATGTGTCGCTTACTTTACATAGTTGCTTGATCAAAAACTGGAAAAAATATTATCCTGACCCTGGTCTATAGTTTTACAACCTATTACTTTAAAGTTGATAATGCATGAATTATGACGCAAAATAATTCATATTCACAATATATGTAAGTTCAGTGCCAAAAAAGTAAATTGAAAAATTTGGATCCGATGGGTGGCGTTGCGGCCGTTATTAATAAGAGAGTGTTTGTATGGGATAGGAAGGACAACTTCATCCCGCATTCTTTTATGCGTTCTCCTGATTGCGACAAAAACTTAATGAAATGTGCGCACGGCACGATTTCTTCTGGAGGCATACAAAGTCTAAAATTAGTGTCTAAAAGAGTAATTCAATCAAATGTGGCTAAATTTATTCTATAATAATTATAAAATATATTGTAATATCGTCTCATTTCATAATTATCACTAAACGTTCCCGTTGTTTATCTTTTTAATAACGGAGGATGTATCCAGAACTGTTTCATTCTGCGGCGTCTTCAGATATAAAATAACAATGCGAGACGCTGACGACAATTTTACCCAGGACACATTTTAGACGCGCTCTTGGCCTACGAAATATAAACGAGAAAATTCATAAATTAATACAAATCATGGATGTAGTGCACAAGCGGCATTCGTGTTTCGATTACGAATCAGTGCACAAACGCACTATGGGATGTCAATCGAATTTATACATCCCGCATTTCTGAAAAACAATAAAATATTGCAACACGCTACGCATTTCATATAAAAAATTTATAAAGGATTTCATAATTATTTTTTTGGTTTACATAAGTTTCCTTTGGTAAACTAATGAAATTATTTGTATATTTTTCTTTTGCAATTGCTTACAGTTTGAATATTGCGCAACAGTGGTGGTAAATCGTTCGAGCACCTTGAAGCTGCAAACTTTAAGCTACCACGAAAAGCCGCTGTGCGATTGCGATGGCATTGAATGAGGTAGGAGAAAGTTCTTGTCGAATAACCATGCCGGTCACGCGACCGTGGCATTCGTATCAGTAGGTAGATAGTTCTGTTGTATTAGTACTTAGTCTGCTTTAACCCGTCAAGCGTCCCCATACTAAGGAAATTATCCGCCCTTGCCGCATACAAACGGACATACACCTAACTTTATTATTTTTATTCCTCTTTATTTATTTTTAGGTATGTTCCCTAATATATACAGTATAAAAAAAAGTAATACGAATAAGTTTATGATAAATATAATAAGTAATAATAAATTTATTTACTAAAAAAATACATAGTTTTTCATATATAGCACATTACCAGGGGTCAAAATGAACTCTAAGCTACTGTCAATAAAATCCAAAATCCAACTCAAAATGGCGCAATATAAATGGCGGCCGGATCAAATTACCAAAACAATTTCTGATAAAAAAATATTAAACGCACAAAATATTGTCCACCCAAAAATACTAGAACGTAGGACAGGCTATTTTTAGGCTTCACTTCTGAATACTTACAATTAGCCTGTCTGATAAAAGTCGTCCTGAAAAAATTCCCCCGCGACACAAGTCGGTTAGGTCCCACTGTGGGACCTTGGACACGTGACGGGTTAAGAGTTAGATGTAAATAATAAAAAAGAAGATAATTAGCTTACCTCCAAAATATCACAGAGATCCAAAACTCCCGTAGAAGCCTTAAATGTCTTCTGCACAACCTCATCCTTGTAGCGACATATGAGCTGATTGACAGTTTTGAGTGCCGTGTGCTGGATCGCCAGGTACTGGCTCTGCATGAGCGCCAGAAGAGATGGCCAGCTGAACTGTGGACTCTTTGTGACCTCAGAGGCACAAACTGGGTCGTCTAGAAGGTTGCATAGCGTCTATAAGGATAAATATAGGTTGGAGAAATACGTAGGCGGTATGATAAGTAACTAGCCAATGCTATTTAAAAAGTTAAAATTAAAAAATATATATGTCATTTTTAAATTCGTATCTCTGGCCACCTGTAATATAAATTTGAATTTAGTGGCGTTAAAATTTTATTGATTTTTTGTCATTTGAAATATATTTCGACAACTGTTTTCAAAATGGATAAAATTGAACAAAGAGTGGTGATAGTTTCTTCATATGAAGGGCATGAAGGGGAAAGATATCTATGACGATTTAAAGAATTTTTTGGGTGAATGTGCTCCTTCTTATGCCACATGAAAAAACTGGGTGGCTGAGTTTAATCGCGGTCGTCGCCAAAAAGCGTCACGAATCCGTAAATGGTCGTGAAAGTACATGATATGGTTTTAGCAGATCGACGATTGAAGTATCTGAAATAGCTGACATCATATCCTAAGTGAGGAATTAAATATGAAAAAGTCATCGGCCCGTTGGGTGCCGCGATTGCTTACGCACGATCAAAAAAGGATTCGGGTGCAAAACTCAAAAGAATGTCTGGACCGTTTTCAGAGTAATAAGGCCGATTTTTTACGTCGATTATTAACAACAGATGAAACATGGGTTCATTATTACACGCCAGAATCAAAAATTCAATCAAAACAGTGGACTCAATCGGGATGCCCAGCTCCAAAAAAGCCATGGCTGTAAAGTCGGCTGGAAAGTGATGGCTTCCGTCTTTTGGGATGCAGATGGGATCTTATTGATAGACTACCTTCCTAAAGGTCAAACAATTAATGGAGAATACTACGCTAATCTTCTAGATAATCTTCATCAATGTATTCAGCAAATACGACCAAAGGTTTGGCGAAAAAAAATCATCATCCACCAAGGCAACGCTAGGGTTCACACATGTGTTAAAGCTTTGGCAAAAATCAACGAATTGAAGTATGATTTGCTGCCCCACCCACCTTATTCGCCTGATCTAGCGCCATCAGACTTCCACTTAGCTCAAAACTTTTTTGGGCGGATAGAAATTTGCCACAAATGATTAAGTATATAAGTAAGAAATCATTTTATGGAAGGCATTTCTGCTTTAGAACGAAGATGGAATAAGTGCGTAGAGGTTCACGGAGACTGTGTCAAAAAATAAAATTAATTTTATCACGGAAAGTGTTTTATTATTAGGCTAGTTTTCAAGATACTCGATGAAGAATTTGACAGCTCAATATAATAATTCGTGTAGGAGTCGGCTCCATTTTTAAATAAAAGGCCATTGCTTTACTAAATACTATAATATTAATATATATATATAAATATTACCAACGGAATTTAAGCACCTGGAGGCAGTTTTTCTGTACATCAGGGTCCAGACTATTCTTCATCCTCGAAAATAATGTGTTGAGAATATTGACGGAGACCAGCTGTTCACAACCAAGGGGTTCTCTTGTCAACTCTGACAGCACTAGGGATGCGAATTCTAAGACAAACACATCTTCGACCTGTAAATTTAAAATAATTATATTAAATACGCCGCGGCACATAAGTCTAGCGGTGAGCGAAACACAGAGGGGATGTTTGCGCATGAGTACTGTCGCGCAAGCAGTATTTAGTACGAATGTTCGTTTTTTTATTTACAACGCCATCTGTGTCAAGTAGCTTTAGTGTTCCTGTGTCGGTAAAAATAATAGTATTACTACTCGCCAATAGATGTCAGATATCGCCAATAGAAGAAGAGTCATATTTTTCAGTTTATCATTGCCTGAAGACAACGATTAATCAATGTTTTCTAAAAATGAAACCTTGCTAGATCATTTATCGCCCCCGAAACCCTCTACATAATAAATTTCATGAACATCGTTCGAGCCGTTGCCGTTACATATATATAAGAATTGCTCGTTTAAAGGTATTAGATTATGTTATGATAGCAGATATTTTTGTTATAATCTTTAATATATCAATTGTAAAAACATATAAAACATTAGGCTAGATAGCACAAATACGCAGTTTTTGTGCAAACTTTATAACACAGTTAAAAAGGGATCTGAAGGATTGTAGATAATATTATAAAACTTGCTTTTGTTTAGTGACTGTGCATAAGTTTTATTTATTGTAAAAAAATCTGGAAGTAATTATTGTTTCACAATTGTGCAAATTTTAAACGCTATAATTAAATTTATAATTGCATTGAGCTGTTATAAAAAATAGTCAAATCTATGGAATTTGATATACCTCAAATTTTAGGCATAAATGAATTGAACATGACTTCAAAATAGTAAAAACGTTAATTTCCGTACAAATAACGAAAAGTTTCCAGACGTGATTGTAATTTAATTAATTAAATTGTAAGTATCATGAAAATACATCTAATCCTAATATATTTGAAATATTTTTTTTATAATATTTTTTCTCTTACTTTAACTCACGTTAAAAAAGTAGTAAAAGGAAGGCGCCACGCGATATTTCACTTTGGAAAATAATAATTTGTATAGTATGCACATGAAAGAAAAGTTATATGAAAACCTAAAATCTATTCGCCGATACCCCCCACAATAGGTTAAAAAAATATATATCACGTTTTAATAAGTATTGACCCATTTTAAATACTAAATACCTTCACCAACATCAGCGCGATTTTCCTCAAGTTCTGCGAATCTTCGAGCACTTGCTCAGGGCTTCGCGGCAACTGGCACAGTTGGGCCAGTGCCTTCAATGCGAACCGACGAATGTTGACTGCGGGATGCTCGATGTGCGGCAGAATAAACCGGATCGCGTCTAAGTTGTACAGTATGTGCCGGTTCTGCATATCTTGTGCTGAGAACTTTGTTATTGCTCGCAAAGTCTGAAACAAAGTAAAGTACTCCCTATTTGGAATCACATATTATGATGTCAACGATTTGATATGTCGTGAGCCTGTTGTAGTATTTTATTGATCATTCAAGTTACAATTACTACTTTTGTGGTGGGAGATATGTAGAAAGGCGGCCAATTCTCCCTAAAGGACACTTACCGTAATACACTTCATTCTTATAAGAATCTTAACCGGTCTAATTGTTATCGAATATGATCTAAAAAATCTTTATCTTACATCTATCTTAATATAAACTCTAACCTTTCTTCTATGTAATATAAAATCTTTATACTTTTAATACTACCGGATTGGGACCTAAGGCATGGAAAATATACTCTAAAATCTATAGTTCATTAAATCAAATCAAATCATACTTTATTCAAATAGATTTCCAAGAACACTTTTGAATCGTCAATACAGTGTAAACAATATCTATTTCTGCCAAAAAGAGCTGGCACACGGGCCCAGTGCGGACTGTGGTCTTAACTGAGTGTTTTTGATGTACTTACGTATGTTACCTACTTTCTGATATTTAACCTAATCAAAAAGCCAGTGGTGTAAACTTAAACGTACCTACTTAAGATTTTTAGAAAAACTTATTGGTGCATTACGCCTGACCTGAAATTCCGCCCCTCAGATCAGCGAGGCAGACTCCGAGACCCCAGAATAAATCATCTTACCTGACATAGCACTTCAGGTTCTGCTGACTCCAATAAAAGTATTGCTGTGTGTGCTGTTTCAGGGGTTATGTGATAAGGGTGAAATATCAAGTCCTTTTTTTCGGCCGACCTGTTCTCCCTTTCCTTTTGAAGAGGTTTAGCCATGTTGTCTTAATGTATCTTTAATTTGATCGACAGTATATTTTATCAAACGTATATAATGACAATGTATTATTTTTATTTATCAATTAATCTGTCATCTGAACTTTCTTTTTTTTTTGGTCACCGCGCAGTTATAAATATAGGCCAGGTGCAGCACTGACATACTAATTTTAAAACTGGAATACCAATCAAACCTTACCAGTATCTGTCATGTTAATGATATTTTGACGAATTTTATTTTATATAGATGCGTAGAAAAAATATTATAGTACGTTTTATAGGAGTAGTGGCAAGAAAGTTTAGGATTTTGCAAGAAGTTTGGATACTGCCATGGTGGGGCAGCGGAGGAGTGGCGGCAGCACCTCTGTGGGCTCTGGACACTTTGGTCCTGATCGCAAAGCTTTGCTCCACTTGTGCGATGGCAGCTGTTACTGTGCTCATTCCTCCAGCCATGAAGAGCTTGCATGGAGAAACTGTTCTAGTGAGTTTGAGTACGACGTATATTAGTAAAGATGTTGCGGTTCGATTTGTTTTCAAATAGGATCATAGGAGTTCTTTTTAACACATGTCATCTTGTTTCACGTTAATGTGTTTCATAAAAGTTTTTTTACATTGGAAGTATCACGAAGCACAAATTTACCTACTATTAGCACCTTAACAGAACCATTATACTCGTAGTTACGCCATCTGACTGGCCGCGGCTTACCTCTGAGGCTCTTAGTACTGTAAAGCAAATTGTGTGCATATTATATTAGTGTTCTACCGCTTGTACAATGGGATGTGTTCTGAGGAATTGTTCGAAATGATGCCCACGGCTACTTTCTACCATCGCACCGCTCGCCATCGACAGGGAATTCATTCTCACACTTTAGAACCGAAATGGTCGCGTACGGTGCGGTTTCAGAGAAACTTCCTCCCGCGAACGCTTGGGTTGTGGAATGAGCTATGAGCTCCCTGCCAAGGTTTTCTCTTAGGAATACAGTATGGGGTTCTTCAAGAAAGAAGTTTTTGTATTTTTGAAGGGTCGGCATCGCGCAAGTGATACTTCTGGTGTTGCAAGCGTCCATAGGCCACGGTGACCGCTTACCATCAGGCGGACCGTGTGCTTGTTTGCCACCGCAGTGGTATTAAAAAAAAAAAAAAAAAAAGGAAATGTTTCACTTCTATCTGTGATCTGTGAAGGGTAGCGTATCTTGTGCTTAAAATCACAAATAGATATTCTCTAAAGTTGATACAGGTTTACGCACCGACTTCAGCACACCTAGATGATGCGGTTGAGGTGAGGTATGAGGATATTGACAAAGCTCCCCAACACGCCTCACTGTGGTCATGGGAGACTTCAACGCAAAACTGGGCACTGGAATTTACAATAAGCTGAAATTTGGAGTAAGGCAACGAAGTCGAAGAGACCAGCGATTGGTTGACTTTATGGAGAAAGAAGGACTCTTTATGATAAATTCTTTCTTTAAAAAGCCACCCTACAGAAAATGGACTTGGACAAGCCCTGGCGGTTTGACTAAAAACGAGATTGACTATATTCTGACTTCTGACAGGCGAATATTCAGCGATGTCTCTGTGATCAATACTGTGAAAACTGGCAGCGATCACCGCAGAGGTAAGAGGCAAGCTGAATATACCTTTTTCAATTCTGAGCCATATCTATAAGTTGTTTTCCAGAGTCATTACGAATCGTCTCGAACGCAGGTTTGACGAATTCCAACCTCGCGATCAAGCCGGTTTTCGAAAGGGTTTTAGTACCATGGACCACATACATACGCTACGCCAGATTAAACAGAAGACAGAGGAGTATAATCTTTGCGTAGCGTTCATGGACTATGAAAAAGACGAAGGCAATGTTCAATGTCCATGTCGCGCCTATACCGGTTGTTGTTGGGAACGCTACTCTCGCAGTTGTCAACGAATATACATACCTAAAAAAGAAGTTAACCGAACAATCCAGCTCGGCTGGTCAGCGTTCGGGAAACTACGCAACATCTTTTTTTCCAAAATACCTCAGTGCCTAAAGACGAAAGTCTACCATCAGTGTGTGTTGCCAGTGATGACTTATGGTACAGAATTGTGGTCTCTAACTGTTGGCCTCTTAAATAAGCTCAGACTCGCTCAGCAAGCTATGGAAAGAGCCATGCTCGGTGTTTCTTTCAGCGACAAAATCCGAAACGAGGAAATTCGCCGAAGAACCAAATTTATCGACATAGCTCAAAAAGTTAGCGATCTGAAGTGTCAGTGGGCAGGCCACTTCGCTCTTCGCACGAATAACCGATGGGAAAGAAAGGTTCTCGAGTGGCGACCAGACGCAGAGCGTGGGACGGCCTTCCACCAGGACAGACAATCTGGTAAGAGCCGCAGGCAGCCGATGGACGCGGGCGGCTCAGGACTGGCCGTTGTGGAGACATATGGGAGAGGCCTACGTTCAGCAGTGGACATCTTCTGGCTAAAACGACGACACGTAAAGTGGAGATGTTTTTGTTCTCGTATATTCCATGCTGTGGGGTGTCGTTGAATAGATCGTTGAAAAACATTGCTAGTTTGTTAAAACAATTTATTGATTCATGGATCCGTTTGCAAAATATTAAGGTTTAAAGTGCAATTTTTTTTTGATTCAAGTGCATGTCAACCCTAGCTTAACGGTTCTTCTTAGCTATATATTAAAAAAGAGAATTTGTTTACATTCACTAGGCCATATCTTATATATATATATATAATCTATTTATATAAATGGTCTTAAAGATAACGGGCGCGGGCAATGGGATCGGTCGTGAGCTGGCGCTGCAGTTCGCGGAGCTGGGTGCCACCGTGGTGTGTTGGGACAGCGACGCGCGGCGGAACAACGCTGTAGTCGATGAGATTCGCAGCAAAGACGGGGAGGTAATGATATTAGTCGTAATCGTATATACCTACGTAGTAGTACTTCATGCAATATGGCCACTCTCCGCCGCTCTCTGACTCGACCCGGGCACCACCACCCTTACATATGCGCATATAGCATATATATTTTTTGTAATGACCACTCGGTTTTTGTATGAAGCGGTTTGGATGTTACCATGCGATTAGAGATGAGTAATTCAGTTGTGAACTGAGTCAGATATGCAGCTCCGAATCAATGAGCCAATAAGCTGCAGCTCAACCAAATGCAAAATGAGCAGCTCATCACGGTTTTGAAAATATACAATATAACTCGGTCGCGGAAGATTCACAGATAATGTTAAATCAGTTGAGTCACGGAGCCACACAAATTGTTACCTAATGTTGTGCAACAAAATTTTTGCGTCGCAAAATCGTAACCTAAGTCAATTTATGTGTCCCTTGGTCAACTTGAGCTGAGCTGCGACTGCGATCTGACCTGCATCTCACCCAATGCGATGTTTATTACACGCAACCTGTTCATGTTTCTATCAAAAACGTTGTGTCCTACAGTGTTAAGTACAAAACTGTGCATAGTCATAGTGTTTAGGCTATATACGCCAAGCAAATCGAAATAAAAACTTGTTAAGGTCTCTCGAATTTCTGTTGGTCCATTGAAGCATCAAACTAAGTTAGAATTCTACCATACAGTTATGGTTGTGACCCAGGTGCAACATGAAGCAACACCATCTCTAACCTGTTGTTTATCAAGGTAATTAAAAAGAGTTCAGTAACTTAGTTAACAATTTGGTATCGAAATTTATACGGTCAGCATACGTAGCACAAATGTTACTCGTCATCTTGATGACATTTATAGCTTTTGAAACTAGTCCCTAACTAAAAAAATCTCAATATGGTTATCAAGTAATGTCAATTACGTGTTGATATCTCTAATGTCAACGACTATTATGCTAATGCCAGTGTTTCGGATACACGGTGGACGTGACAGTCCGTGAGCAAGTGCTGGCGTACGCGACGGCGCTGCGGCGACAGCTGACAGACGTGAGCATGGTGGTAAGCAACGCAGGTGCGCTGACGCTCGCGCCACTCGCACAACTGCGGCCTGACGCCGTCAGCAGGCTCATCGAAGTTAACCTGCTCGCTCACTTCTGGGTAAATTATATCATGTGTCATTATTAATGTGTAAGTTTTAACAAGTGAATATGCAAAATTATACACTAGGGAACTGCGGAAAGAAAATCATATTGGAACAGCAAAATTACGTCAAAGAAACTCTGTATAACGGGTTGATTTCCACACTAAAATTCGGAATAAGGAAATTCGCCAACGAACCAAAGTTACCGACATAGCTCAAATACTTAGCAAACTAAAATAGCAATTAGCAGGCCACATCGCTCGTCAAACTGATAACCGACGGGTAGAAAGGTTCTCGAGTGGCGACCACATGTTGAAATACGCAGCGTGGGACGGCCTCCTACCTAGGTGGAGAGACGACTTGGTTAAAGCCGCAGAAAGCCGATTGGTGCGATCGGTTTAAGGCAGGCCACTGTGGGATGCCAATGACCTTCTAAACTTAAGAAGGCGCCTTCTAGCTGAAAAGACGACCACGACGACCATAGGTATACAGTATAATGTTAAATTGAAATTTATCAAAACAAAAAGCATTTTATACAGGTAATCCAGACATTCCTGCCGAACATGATCGAGCGGCGGCACGGCCACATCGTCGCCATCAACTCGAGTGCGGGACTGATGCCCTGCGCAGACATGGTGCCTTACTGTGCAGCGAAATTTGGCCTCCGGGGTAAGAGAGCTAGATAGTTGGCCTCTAAACATAGCGGAATAACTATAACCGAGCTTAAACGAACTATAGCTACAGCTATAGCTTCCTATAGCTTACTTCGTTAGTATAATTAAGGCGTTGACGTACGAATCCCACGCCGATAACGAAATTTAGGGCGGGTGGAGCCGCTGGCAAATTTAATTACCAGCTATTGAAGTTTGGATGTTTGGTTGTCTGTTACTTAATTACAGTTCAACCACTGAACGGATCGGGATGAAACTTGGCAAACATATAGGTTATGTCCTGGAATAGGACATAGGCTTATCATCCCGGAAAATTTTAGTTTTTGCGGAAATAACTATAACGTTTGTTACTCAATCCTGCCGTAACGCAGCAACCAATTAAGCTAAAATTTTACACAGAGTTAGTTAAGATACGGAGAAGGATATAGGCTACCCTTTTTGTCCCGGAAAATTCAATAGTTCCCGCGGGATTAACTATAACCGAATTCCACGAACGCACTATAGCTTCATCTATAGTTCGCTATTATACTCGTACTCGTACTCGTATTATTGGACATTACACACAGCGCCGTCTGGCCCCAAAGTAAGCAGAGCTTGTGTTTTGGGTGTCAGACAACGGGTACAGATACATACATTACTTTTTTTTTTGTAAATACATACATATTATACATAAATACACCCAGACTCAAGACAAACACAAATGTTATTTATCACATAAATGTTTGTCTAATGCGGGAATCGAACCCACACCCTCTGCGCAGCAGTCGGCAACACTACCAACTAGGCTGCGAGGGAGTCAATTACAAACTTCTTTAGTATAATCTAGGAGGTGCCATAAGAATCCTACGTGATTAACCAAATTTAGGGTGATTGGAGCCGCTGGAAAAAGCTAGTATTATAAATGCGAAAGTAACTCTGTCTGTCTGTTACTTTTTCACACTTAAACCGCTGAACCGATTTGGCATGAAGGTAGTTTGAGTACCGGGAAAGGACATACTTGAAAAGTGTGAGTCGGTTTTTTTTCTAAAATTGGGAGTTGCCTTTGAAATCCTACATATTTATGTAGCCACAGAACATTATAAGTCATTAGAAGTGCTATGTTACTCAAATAGTACTGGAACCGCTGTTCGCCATAAGACATTCGCCATTTTGAAAGAGCCGAGCGTCTCAGCCAATCACTATTAAATAGGCGTTGTCAGTTGGAAAAGTGTTAGGGAGGAGGCTATGTTGATAAATCCATATCGCTAAATTTGGCGTATAAAGCTAAGATTTTTGCTAACTATAAAATTAATAATCTACTCATACTTAGGTCCAATTATTATTAAACTTTTTGAAATCCACTTCTTTTCTACATAAAATAAAATATAACTTTATGAACCCAATCTAAATATATAAAATGCTTTGTCCTGAATGACTGACTGACGGATCAACGCACAGCCTAAATCGCTGATAGTAGAAGCCTGAAATTTGGAGGGTGTGTTCTACGTATAACGTATGCATCGGATACGAAAGGATTTTCCGAAAGGGTCAAGTGAGAGTCGGACTCGCGCAATAAGGTTAAATCAATTGTAATAAATTTGGTACGGTAATGAAATTTTGGTAAATTGTTATGCACACGCCAGGGAAGGTTTCTGAAATAGAAAAAAAGGGTCATGTGCGAGTCGGACAGGGTCAAGTGCAAGTCGGACTCGCGCAATAAGGGTGAACCGATGGTAATGAAATTTTAGTAGGTTGTTATTCACACGACGGGGAAGGTTTCTAAATTAGTACAACCCTATTAGGTTGATGCGGCAGATGTTTTACAAAAAGAAACGTTTGCCGGGTCAGTTAATCTTATATATGAGGCCTTAAATGAGTAAATTTTACATTTTTGAGACATTAATCAAAGTTATTGTTACTACGATGACGACTAGACTAGGCGACTAGGTGTCAAACGAAGATAGACTATCCCTGTGCATATGTATTTATATTGTTTTTAGGTTCATGAAAAACTGGTAATTTGTAAGATTTATTTGATAGGAGCAAAACATAAGTTCCCTAGTAATTGTGTGTCTATGACGTTCAAAGATGTAGTAAGGAATTTTATTGGCAAGAATTCTGCTTTGATAGCTCAAACGGCAGACCGCTGACACAGAATGTAAGGGTTGCAGGTTCAAGTCCTGGCTCAAAGTTAAACTTTTGCCTTTGCTATGAAAATATTTGTTTATATTGATGATGTAGCCATGGATATGGCATTTATGAAATGTTTGTTTTAGGGAGTCTCGAACGAAGATTATTTTGATCTAAAAAAAAAATAAAAAAAAAAATTTAAGATATGAAATTCCATTCATATATCGGGTATAGTTATTCCTCAGGGAAGTTATAATCGTCCGGAATTAAAAGTAGTCTAGTGATTTGTACAGACTAACAGACCATATCTTATTTGACAAAAAAATAATTATTAAAATTCGATTGTAATGTTCTGAGAAATATGTAGACAAACATACATAAATACACTTATGAAATTTGCCTTTGTGGGCTTCCATAGGCTAAAATATGAATATAGCGCAAGTCTAATTGATAAACTTGGTTTTTTGTAGTCGGTTAAAAAAAGCGTCGGTTAATAAGATTCGCAATTTTATTAACCACTCTACTGAATATGCCCTTAGGCCTATTTAATATAATTATTGCAAAATAGTATGAAATTGGCAGTAGGTACGTAAATCAGTGTTATGAAACATTAAGTTCTGATTCGAACTAGACACTATGAGAAATGTCGATAAAAGCAATAAAATATCGTAGAACATCGCTACCAGCAAGACACGCATCGATCATACGACTCTGTTGCTCATGGCATTTAAACATTGCTTTCTAGACAAAATAGTAGGAACATTGACAGTAATGCATATCGCTTGTATTTTGATACTTTTAGATATTGTTTATCAATGTCAATTTTGATTTAAAGGTTATTTTCTTATAATTATGTATTCTTCTACTCATTAATGAAAAGATATTCCTCCCTTGGATACATTTAATACCTGGCTTCTTGCTCTGCAAGTAATTACTGCACAGGAAGGCAGGTTAAATATTTTTGCACAGCAACACACAGCGATGTAGTCCGCAGCGAGCAACTAAATGACAGATTCGCTAGTTTCGAAGTGAAGTGCGCGTCTGCTCAAGATCGTGGCACGCTCGCCGTTATACATAGCATTTCAACTGGGGTACACCCCAGTCTTATAATGTTCTGTGGATGTACCCGACCCGAATCTAGGGCGGGTGAAATGTAGCCAAATGGCAAAAAATGGAACCCTTCTTATGGATTCGTCATGTCTGTCTGTCCGTCCGTATGTCACAGCCACTTTTTTCCAAAACTATAAGAACTATACTGTTGAAACTTGGTAAGTAGATGTATTCTGTGAACCGTATTAAGATTTTCACACAAAAATAGAAAAAAAACAATAAATTTTGGGGGTTCCCAATACTTGGGAACCCCCAAAAGAGGACGAGCTACGAACTGTAACTCAAAATTTTTTTTCAGCTAACCCAAACGTTATCTATGGATAGGTCTTCAAAAATGATATTGAGGTTTCTAATACCATTTTTTTCTAAACTGAATAGTTTGCGCGAGAGACACTTCCAAAGTGTGTGTGTAACTTCTAAACTAAGAAAATGATAAAACTAAAAAAAATATATGATGTACATTACCATGCATACTTCCACTGAAAATTGGTTTGAACGAGATCTAGTAAGTAGTTTTTTTTTTAATAAGTCATAAATTAACTGAATTAAAAAAAATACACTATTATTAAAACATCGATCAAAGTTATAACGAACTACAAGAACTTTTATATTATGTTACTTGCTGCAACGGAACCCTTCATATGCGACTCCGACTCGCACTTGGCCGCTGTTTATTTCCTTTTGATACCTCAAAACCCGGAATTCTTAAAATATGGGGTGTTTCACGTAGGGAGTAATAACCAAAGGATTGAAGTTTTAAAGGTTTGCCAATGCCCGAGTAAACGTCCATAGGCTACGGTGACTGCTTAACATCAGGCTGTCGGCTTATTTGCCACCTTAGTGGTTTAAAATCGATGTAGATATCGGGTAACATACACACAATGAATTTGCGTTAGAATTGTGCCTTAAAACGACATTAAAAGCAAATCTGACGTAGAATCGACAAAATGATAATTAAAGCGCTAAACATCTGGTTTTTTTTTTACGTGGAAGCAGATTTACAGGAATCTAAAACAACTTTTGCTAAGCTGATGGCAGAAATTAGAATAAACGCATTTCCCATTTTGACAAATTGCGTATTAAAGTAGCGTCACTAAACTAAAACCACCTGGACACAGAGCTCCTATCAAAAACTTCTCAGATAGTTTTTTAGTAATGTATTCTCATTGTCCCCCATTGCACAGCGACAAGTTTAGTAATGTATTCTCATTGTCCCCCATTGCAGAGCGACAAGTTTTCGCCCTAATTAAGTAATATGTCTGTCTGCAAGCCTTAAAAAATTGAATAACTACTTAAGTAAGACCGATAGGGATAATTTTAAAGAACTAGTATTTTTAAAGCAAATAGTACATACCTACAATGTGTATTAAGGGTGGTAAGGAGAAAATTACTAACGAGAGGCTATTTAATGCCTCGAGTTTGTAATTTCTGTACCGCCCGTGTTACACACAATGTTTTTCATCGCATTTGCGTGTAAATAAATAAAAATAGGAGACGAAAAAACTTACAAATTACAATTTTTAAAAACACAACAAAAGTTTTTCAAGTTACCTTAGTGTGTTAGTATTTTATGCCAGGTACATTTTTATACATTTTCTTCCGTCCTACCTTCTACCTTAAATTTTTTACTCACATACTATTCAAAAATGAAGTGCTCTTCGACATAAAGTGAATTGCCCATAGGGAAGACGGTTTATATTTTTCGGAAATTTTCCTAAAGTAAGCTAATAGAACAATCTCTGAAAACTAAAACTTTTTTTCTTCTTGATTCTCCAGGTAATAAAACTAGAACTTAGACTTTGGTGGTAACAGGTTTAAATTTATATATTGAGCCGCATTAAAAATATCTGGCGATGGCGCATTTATATTTAACTCATTTGACGACGAAGACATTTTTTATTTCTTTTGCAAGTTGTAAATAAAGAAACTCACTAAAATACAAATGGTGGGAACAGAAGTGTAGCCATCTAGCCGTACCTAAAGAATTCATGAACCTTCACCAGGTCTCTCTGACTGCCGTACCAGCACACCGTGTCTACGGCGAGCAATGAGAGCAACGAACACCACCGGTCCTCCGCTGTCTGCGCAGCGAATCCTCAGGATTCCCTGGCAACCTTACCTACTGCCAGGAACACAACACTACTCACTGTTAGCGTTATTATGGCCGCCGTTTTCTGTAAGGTGGAGGTACTTCCCCAGTTCCAACTGCTCATTGGAGCAAGTACTTGCTATACCCCACTTTGATAATTCGGACGGCTTATTCGAGCGAGTACTCGCTGTGCCCTACCTCTTTTGTAATTTTGTAATTTGATCCCAACAGGTATGATGGAGTCAATATCGGAGGAGCTACGACTAGACACATGGACGAAGAACATAAACACGACGTCGGTGTACCTAGCTACGGTCTCGACAGGCCTGTACCCTCCCCCCACGCACCGCTTTACCTCTGCCTACTCGGAAATCACACCCAAAGAGGCGGCTAAGATCATTATTGAAGGTAAACAAAGTCATATAACGGTTTCCATATCAGTGGTGCCGTTTTTTTAACTTATATGGAAGGGTGGCAGTGACTGGGGTATGCTATTTTTTTTTCAAAAATCAGTTCCATGTATCTACAGTATCTATTTAGGCTTAGAAAATATGAAAAAGGTCGGTCGGGCTCTAGGGTCACAACGTATTATTTTGGTAACTGAAGATGTCTTCGACTTTATAACTCTTTTTACAATGGGATCCAAAATTCTAAAGCAATAATTTAGGCTAGAGTGTGGAATGACCTTTCACTGCGACTGGACTAACGAACTGGTAGGTAAAGGGTGCAAGAACCAACTGAAAGCAAGCGGTTTAAACCACATTTTAATAATGTAGGGAGAATTAGGATTCCTATTAATAGACTGTCCACAAAATCTTGGCACCCCTCACCTGTAGTACTTCATGAGATTGTTAGTCTAAATAAACGAACTATTGTGTGTGTGTGTGTGTTTAATATTCGCATAGTTTAGATGCGTTCTGTTTACTGCTTTAATGCGTTTAATGTCATTATGACAAGTTAAAAAGACAAATGTTGTGTGACACACTGTACAAATCTTGGCTCATTCTTTTTGGGTGGATTATTGACATTAAACGCATAATGTGAATAATGTCGGTCAACAAAACGCCACTTTTGTTGTTTACTAACACATACATTAGGTATTTACATACAAACTTGTACACAATTTTCGTATTTTGTAGGACAATGATGTGGACAGGATGTGTTACACACTAAAACGTTATAGGTATATGTTTTTAATCACTTCAGTTTGTGCTCAGCTGTCTGTAGCAATAAAGGATTATGTAGCATAAATTATTGGTTTCAAAGAGACACAGATTTATTTTACCTGGACATGAAAACATTAGGGAGAGTTTTCTTGACGACATTAGTAAAGACATTAAGTATTATTATATAGTATTAAGCCTATACCATCTATACCGGTAACATAATATTATTTGACAGAGTGTTTAGGACAAAAAACTGTAAACACCACCCCTTCAGTTTATGGACTTAATTTTTAAACAAATCATGTTGCTGATTAAATTTTTTATTATTTCAGGAATTCGGATGAATCAAAAAAGCATAAGCATACCATCGTTCATGAAATTCCTAATAAACTTTAACAACCTGCTGCCGTATCGTATAAGGATCATCTTTACCGACTTCTTCAACTTTGGACACAGAGGATGGTTTTGTTTCTGCTGACATTGTGGAGAAAATTTTAAATTAAGGAGCAACAACTAAGGATAGGTGACAAGTGATTAGACAAATCACAGGAGATGTGGATGGATTCAATGTAAGCAATGATTGGACACGGAAAAAGGATATTAGTTTTTATACTGTTTTTTATTTTTTAAAAGTCATATTTATTTGCAATTGTGATATTTTACGTTGTAAAGTGCAGGGTTTCTACATAGCCAATACATATATGAAAATAGCCACAGTGGGGCAGAGATGCAGAAAAATAGGACCATAATTTTAAAACTCTTAGCAATAAACGTTTACATTTTAAGCCATGTTTATTCTTATGTTCTATATTAATATCTTAAATAGGTAGCCTTAAGTTAAATACCACAGACGATCACTAGTGCAGCTGCTTGAAGGTAGATAGATATATAGTAACGCTAAGTATCAGTCGCTACGCAATGCCTTATTTTTAATCGGCCGATATTTTATACAAATTCGAGACGCAAAACAATCAGCCGATAAAAAGATTGGATGGTGCGCGACTAGGCTAAGGCTACTATACCCGTACTATGTTCTCTATCGTACTACATCATAGAGACCAACTAGAGCCGTAAATCGCAGCCAAATGTATCGACCAAGAAGCTTATATATGGATGTCACTGGAGAGTGCACTAAGAACAACATATACTATATAATTTGTGACTAAGAACAAATAGTTGAAGCCGATTTGTTTTTTATCTTTTTGACCTTTTTGAGTAGGTTGTGGGTTACCAACATTCCGGAAAATTTCCCTAATTAATAAATACGCTATTCAACTTGTCTTCACGCACATAATAAACACATGTAAGTATTTCGAAATCAACAATCTAAATTAGAAAAAAATGGAATACAGGGCTCAACTTTAAAGTGTTTCTGGAGGAAGCAGAAGCTATAATGCAAAAAACTACAACATCTTATGTAAATGGGCACACGACATTGGTCTGGCTATCAATGCAAAAAAAACTAAGCTCTTATGCACATACACTCAACGCATTTAAAATTGCATAAACTAAGCCAGCCATTCCGATTCCTGATCATCTATGTCTTCATAATAAAATTCAATGTTATTGTAAGCATTTAGAATTAGTAAATTAGCATTTATACTTAAGACCATATATCGATAATTAATTCAATTGGAACAAAACCGAAACCACTAAACTGACAAATTTCATTTCAAATATATAGATTTGATTTGTAACCTATTATATATTTGTTGACTAAGATGAAAGAGAGACGCAATTTTTTATGTTGTAATATCTCGCTATTAGCAATAAAAGGATTTTATTGCTGATATGCCTATAAATGTAAAGTTCCATTATACGAAAAGAACATAAGGTTTAGCGATATTTTTAAGATGATAGCAACCTCAAAATAGGTATTATTTATTATCGTTATGTACACAAATTAACAATTATGTACAAATGGCTCTCTCGGTCGGCAGGTTCTGGCTTGCTTCTTTACATACCTAGTGTCGCTTTCGCTCGCTACTATGCAGAGGGAGTCTGCGTATTGTTTCTTACTAACATACTGGGATTTGCAGTAAAGGGCAATTTTATTTTATACAAGCAGATCTGGCAAACGTTGTTTCGCCATAGTCCATAAAAATCGTAGGTATAAGAATATTTTTTTTCGTATGTTTTAAGAGTTATTCTATTACCCCATACACAAGCGTTCCTTACTTTGGGACCAGACGGCGCTGTGTGTAATGTCCAAAAATATTTATTATTCGAGGCGAAGACAAATTCAAGAAATCAATAGTCATAAAAATCGGTCCAGTCTTAAGTTATAAATGGTGTAACTAACCAGAATTTGTTTTATATATATAATATAATTAAATATTTAAGGTAACTAACGTATTAAACAGAATAAGGATCAATACATACTACATATATTGGTCACACAACAGCTTGTTATTGTGAGTATTTCAGGAAATACATAGACAGATAGATAACTCTTTATGGATCACCAGTTTTAAAAGTAATTAACAAAAGTAGGTAAATAGTTAAACTAGGTAACAATTCAGACTGTCTTATCGCTGTTTAGCGATTTTTACGAGGCAACCCTGTTCTTATAGAGAATAATTAAATTTCGTGCTTGGTAGGTGGTGAACTGCATGCACAGGAAAGTATTATATACATATACTTATATAAAAAATATAAAAAATTAAATTTGAGATAGGAATGTGACAAATAGATAAAAGAAACTAATTATTTAGATAGTATCTATTTAAATAATTTTTGAACGTCCATATGGCTTGAGCATTTAACGGAAGTAGGCAGCACATTCCAGAGTTGTATAGATCTTACAGTAAAAGAAGAGTTATAGAAATTTATAGAATGTGATAGAGTTTTTAAGTGTTTGTGTTGATAAACAAAGATTTTGTTTAAAATTTCAACAGATTGGAATCTTTCTTTTAGATAAACTGGAGTCGATGGATTGAACAATATATTAAAAAGAAAAGAGAGATAGTGAATATTTGAGGCCACTTGAGCTTTGTGCGAAATTCAGAGATATGATCATATTTGCGTAACCCAAATATGAATGTTATACATAAGTTTTGAAGACGCTCAAGTTTATTTAGTTGGTCCTCAGAGAGATTTGTATAGCTAGCGTCCGCATAATCGAGAATAGGATGAAGAATAGAATGAGCAAGTGCAACTTTTGCAATGGGAAGGAAATTGCGTAAGCGTCTTAAAGAACTACAGCTGCAAATAAAACATACAAAAAATATTGTTTATTGAATTAAAAAGGCAATGACAGATATTGGCTTATATGGAGGACGGTCGCCTATAATCCCGCCTAAATTAATTGCTTAGTTTAGTTAAAATAATTAGTTTTTAAACATATTAAGTTGGTCTTGTTAGTTAGTTTTAAGAGCAGAAGCTCACTTCAGACCAGAAATAGGTTTTTTTTAATTCCGGAAAACTAAGGATTTCCGGAAGATTTCAAAAATACCAAGTGAAAGCTCGTAAAAAGTGTAGTGTAGTTTCGATTTTGATGTGCTTCTGACCAAAAATCAGTTTTTTTCTGATTTCCGGAAAGCAATCTCGAAAATACCAAGTGAAAGCTCGTAAAAAGTGTAGTGTAGTTTCGATTTTGATGTGCTTCTGACCAAAAATCTGTTTTTTTGATTTCCGGAAAGCAATCTCGAAAATACCAAGTGAAAGCTCGTAAAAAGTGTAGTGTAGTTTCGATTTTGATGTGCTTCTGACCAAAAATCTGTTTTTTTGATTTCCGGAAAGCAATCTCGAAAATACCAAGTGAAAGCTCGTAAAAAGTGTAGTGTAGTTTCGATTTTGATGTGCTTCTGACCAAAAATCTGTTTTTTTGATTTCCGGAAAGCAATCTCGAAAATACCAAGTGAAAGCTCGTAAAAAGTGTAGTGTAGTTTCGATTTTGATGTGCTTCTGACCAAAAATCAGTTTTTTTCTGATTTCCGGAAAGCAATCTCGAAAATACCAAGTGAAAGCGCGAAAAAAGCTCACAATTTGAGAGTAGTATCAATAATGAGTAAGATAACCTCGGACCGTTATGCTTACTTCTGAGAAATAAGCTAGTCAGATCGTTTTTCTGTTTTCCTTTTACTTCTGCAATTTCGAGCTATTGAAAACTTGGTCGGAAAATTTTGGTGGAAATCTAAATCGCTTACTATATATATATACATTATTGCCGCGGCCCGCAAACGCAGCATAACCAGGCGATCGTGAGTCCGGTTATGCTTTGTGGTGGCCAAGGCTTGTATAGTGCTTACAATAATAAAATAGTTTAGGTAATTTTTCCGCCAATTCTTTGCGTTCAAATGTCGATTTCTTTTTTAAAATTAACTTAATGGCGCATTCTTTTTGTTGTGCCAGTCCGAAATTTAAATAAAACTTGATGTTCAGGTTTTAAAAAAATCGTTCTATTTTCAAATTATTTCGAGCGGTCAAATATACAACATTGCGGGTCGCTCTTTGATAATGTACTGCAAGTACGATCTATCCCAAAAAAGCTTGTGCAAGATATGATCGCATATCGTAGCATGTTTGAGAAAAATAATTATACTTATAGCCTTTTCAAAGAATTAGCAAATCCACTCAATGTGCGATACTGGAATACAAAGGAAACCCATTAGATCACAAAACTCTCGACGGCTCGACGTACCTCGACAATTCGAGGTGCACCAATAGCCTACAGAATTCTGGAGCTTCTTTCCCATTTTCAAGCTAAATCCAAAACTGTTATGCTACAGTGGATTCCCCTACACATATATGTGATGGGCAGCAACAAACAGATACTTTGGCTAAAGAAGCTTTAACCAATGGTCTGTTAATAATAACCGTTCCTTGCTATACAGAACATATTCCGTTAGTACAATCTCAATGTATGGAACAATGGTAGGAATATTTTGACAAGAGGTCCAAGGAAAAGGGCATATGGTACATAACAATGCAGCCGCAACTCCAGAGATTTTTATGGATTGATAATTGCATTATGAACAGAAAGGACACGGTGATGGCCTTGAGACTTCGTTCTGGACACAGTCCATCTAAGTTTGCAGTATCATTTCATATTAACGAAACAAGTAGTCTCCCCTTATTGTGATTAGTGACAATTAAAGGGTATCCCAATAAATCTCAGTTTTAATAATTGTATTTTAGCTAATCCTCAGTCAAATGCGGCCAAACTCATATTTAAAAATATATAGGCATAATGTTTACTATTTGACAGCTTAACTTAGCCATTGATATTTCCACCTCTGACACTGGCAAAATGAAGTGTGGCTTATTCAAATCAATTTAGTATAACTGAAGAAACGGTGCACACACGCAGCGACAATGTTGCAAGCAAAAGCTGTTTGAAATAACAAGGGTTTGGTGATAGTAGCTAAAACGCAGGGAAAAAGATAAAATTAAAATAACACATTTGCGTCATTACTTTAATGATACAAAAATTAAGAACAGACATGTGCCTGTAACTTACAACTCACACTCAGCCCACACTTGTCACAAATTATTATTTCATCATGTTTAACTAAATGTTTATCCCTGGCTGCTTTACTGGCAAATCGTTCATCACAAACACTACATGTATATCTTAAAGTTCCATGTTGTAATGAATGTCTCATTAAAGTGGTGTAAGTGGCAAAACTCTGGCCACATGATTCACAAAGATGCTGGTTGCGTTCTCCATGTGCAGTGTGTTGGCGATGGACATGTAGGTATATCTCTTTGCGATCTGCACAAGTGAAGGTGCAAACTCTGCATCTAAAATAAAATAAGATTTCCAAATAATCAATCAAGGCATATTATTTATAAATAGTTAGTTATCATTGATGAACTACAAGACTACAGTCCCTGGCCAATTTATTAGACGCACTACAGTTTTTATAAAAATTTTGATAATTAGGTAGTAAAATTGATTTTTTTTATACATAAATAGTTATGAATTGATTATTTATAAGTAGTCTACCGCATAATACATAGATATCATTAATTAAACGTAGTATCTGTTGAAAATATTTTATTTTAATGATTAAAACAAAAATTAAAATATTTTAAAATCAATTTTTATATTTTGTTGAGCCACCTTTTGCATCTATGAGAGCCTTAATCCGGCGCGGCATGCCGTCTTCTGCGTTTGGGGATGATGATTCCACACATGGATAATCTTCTCTAAGAGCTGCGTTTTGGTTGTGAGGACATCTTTGGCCACTTCCCTCTTCATGAGCTCCCATACATTTTCTATGGGGTTCATGTCGGGACTATTACCCGGCCAATCCAACAGAGGGATATTTTGTTGCTGCAGGAAGGTTTTGACTGACCTGGCTGTGTGACAGGGAGCTCCATCCTGCATAAAAATAAATGTTTCCCCATTTGGGAATCATTCTTTGACCTGTGGTATTAAACGGTTTTGCAGAAGTTTCTTGTACTGGTCTTGCCTCATTATTCCTTTAACTACGTACAGACGGCCTGTACACTTGCCACTGATGACAGACCAAATCATCACCTTAGTTGGGTTGTTTACAGTCTGAATAACGCAGTCCAAATTAAACTTTTCACCTCTTCAACGGCGTACAAACTGAGCTTTGTTTGCTATAATTTCAAACGTGCTTTCATCGCTGAAGCACACCTGTAAAAGAAAAAAATATATGATTAATTTACTATGAATTAATGTGTATTGGATCTATCATATCATACATAACAATAATAAATATAAATTACTGATCTCCAGAAGTTTACATCCTTATCACGCCACTGTTTAGCCCACTTCAGACGCTTGTCTTTCATTGCAGCTGTCAACTTGGGTTTTTAGCGGGTTGGCAAGCCTTAAAATCTAAATCATTTAACTTCCTGCGAACAGTGTGTTCAGATACATTCACAATAACTTCTTCCAATTTAAATTTGATCTGCTTGGTCGTTGAAAATGTTTTCTAGGCATATTTTTATCAAACATCTTTCTGATCTTGGAGTGAACATTGGCTTTCTTCCGCATTTATTATTTCTTTTTTCTTTATGCGTCTTACGGTGGCTTCTGATACATTCAACCTCCATGAAATTTCTCGATTTGAATACATATTTGTATTAATGAGGGCTTTGACCTCATGTTTTTTACATGGAGAAATATCCCCTTTTTTTACCCATATTTAAAAGTCAAAATTAATAAAATCTGGTGCTTAAAAAAATCTCTAGTATAGGTTACACTACGAAATTAGTGAAAACAGCGAAAAAAATAACAAAAATACGTCCAAACCTGCGGCACAATAGAATGCGACTGAAGAAAACAGATCCGTACCTGCACGCTGTGTTCTGCGCTCAAATACCTACGAGTAAACTGTTAACAATTTTATGTCACATAGCAGCAACGAATAGAAAAATAGATAGTACAATAAGTGTCCTAAATAAATGTTATAAATTTTACGAGTAATCGCATCAAATTTATGACCAAACACGTAAATATTACAAATAAAATTAAAAATTTGCGGTACATCTAATAATTTGGCCATGGACTGTATATTGTTGTAGAGGTGGGAAAAACCACAACTATTTACAAACGATTTCCCATTTCTTTAACCAAATAAAACACCTTCCTCAGGATATGCCTGTGGTGTATAGTAATAGGTATGTAAAAGATAGTCATATTGCACCTATTGAATGTTACTTTATTTAGTAAAAATCTAGTCATTTACCTATATGATAAAATATCAGTAGTTTTATGTTCTTTTTTACGATGCTTAACTAGAGCCTCTTCACCAATAAAAACATGGCCACAAATATCACAAATTTTCTGTTTAGCTTTTTTTATATGTAATCTAACATGTCTATAAAGAAGAAATCGATCTGTGAACAATTTGTTGCATTGCTTGCAACGGTAACCATAGCCATCAATATTACCAAGATGGCAATTTTTCTGATGATACACTAGTAACTCTTTTTTTTGAAACTGCTTTCCACAGGAACAATTCCAACAACTATGCATTATACAATGTTTTTGCATTTTCAATTTTGAATCAAAAAGGATATAACATTGTGCACACATCCTAGAAGCTTTATCGCATATGCTCATGTGTTGAGATAGTTTATTAATGCTATTAAACTTCATCTTACAAGCTGCACATGAAGAAACACTTGCGTCAGAGTTTGCTTTTAATTTGATTTTTGGTTGTACCTCTTTTGTTAATATTTCTTGCACTACCTCAACTTCAGAATCCAACACATCAATTTCCATATCCATTTGACAATTATTATTTATTTTAAATCTGTTTTTATTTGTATCCTGAAGTTTTAGTGACTTATTAATACTGATACTATCAGTTTCTGTTAAATTTTCTGGGTTCTTATCAAGTATGCCAACTATTGAAGGAATATCATCCTTGCCTATAGTATTTAAATAATCTTCTATATTTGCAGTATTATTTAGAAATTCTAAAAGTGAGTCAGAGTTGTATTCAGAATCAGGTAAAGGTTGTAAGGGCATTTTGCTTTCTGGTAAGTTCCTTGTTGTTTCTTGAACCGAATATTCTAACCAATCTAATGTACAGCGCGCATTAAGTTGAAAATTGTAGAAATCTTTCAATTGAGATACGCAATGTACACATATTTGTTTCGGCAAATTATCTTGTGCTGAAATAGTCATATCTAAACAAGATTTCATGTGTAGATGGATGGTTGGATCTTGTGAAATCAAAATATGGTCCGATTCTACATCCAAACATATTCGGCAACTCTCTTGCAAATTATCACTCATTTTACACAAAGACAATATAATCACTACTGAAATGAAACTTTGGTGTAATCTGAGTAATTTGATAATTTGGAAGAAACCAGTATAAAATTAAGAGTCGATGTCCAATCACTCACAGAAAAATGTATGTTGTTTATACTTTTTATTTAAATTTATCCGGTTAGTTTTTCTTGGGAATAGAACAAAGTAGGTATTATTTATGAAGTGATTTCACGTTCAGGAAACGTTCGTTTTGGGATTAAGAGTTCCCAAGATTAATGCTTTTCACATTTTTAATAAAGCCAGTTTTGCCACCGACCTATTGTTCGTGTAGATTTGAAACGTTACTAACAAAATTTTTGGTTGCAAAACTTGCAAAACGAACGGGTGACGTACACACACTACGATAAAACACATGCACACAATCATAAATAATGAATATGAATAGGCAGTTTGACAGATTAACACAAAAACCCACTGACCTCTGCTACTACCCATTGGACTGGCTGCTGTCCAGTGGTCTCGAACGTCAAATTGCGAAATCGGTAGAGTTGTCCACTAAAATCGGTATATTTGTACCTATTTGTTCCCAAAATCGGTATATGATAAAAAAATACAAAATTCAATTAAATTCGTTTATTTATAATGAAATAGTTAATTTACAAACTAATTACAAACACACTTAAGACTTATTAATAATTCGTAGCTTATTTAAAAAAAAAACTACAACAAAACAGCTAAATAGGCTGTCAACATAAAAATACTTACATAATTATTTTTTAGTACCATACCAGTGTTCTTTGGCCATATTCTCAGTTATTTTTGAATTTATTTCAAAGTCATAACAATTTGCGTCATTGAAGAGTCGTTTAGCATGTAATAGACCAGAGATTGACTGAGTAGATAGCCTATTTCGTTGTTTTGTTTTCATAAGATTAATGTGCGAAAATATGCGTTTAACGTTGGCGGATGAATGCGGCAAAGATAAAATATTAAAGATAAAAGTAGGTAACAAAGAAAACATTTAAGTGTCATCGCCACGCTTTAATAAACTGACTTCATCCCAAAATAGTTCTACATCATCGGAAAATGTTTTGATTTGTTCACAATTTCTTAAAATGCGCCACTCTGTATCAATTTCCTGGAAATCTTTCCACTGAACAATATTGGGAAATAGCCTACTAATAGGAACTATCGACGCAGTTTTGCCACTTTTAACATTTGTTGGTTCAATTATGTCTAAACTTTTTAGTGGGTTATTTTTCAGTGGAAACCGCGTCGTTATTTGCTTACAGGCTTCTATATAAAAATCTAGGCATCTGCATTTAAACAAATTTACTTGATCTGGTGTTAAATCTGCTGAACTACTAAGTAGTGTATTAGACGCCGCAGCACCATAGTATATGGCGTCGATAATATCCACAAAATTGCTAGGGTTTTTAAAATCAACATTTTCAATTGGCGTGCTGGCTAAATATTCTCTTTTTAAAAAGCAATCAAAAATAGTTTTTATTGTTCCAGGAATTTTGTCATATAAATTGTGAATTTTCGGGTGTTCTGCTTGCATTTCTTTATTTAAATCGTTAAATAGTGGTATTACAAAATCTAGAAATTCCAAAAATAATAATGTCGTGGGATCTTGGAGCTTCTGTAATATATGCTCTGCAGCTAAAAGATGATCATTATTAGAAACTTAGTCTATGAAAAAAAGTTTCAGAGCAGAAACTTGTTCCAATATTCGTTTCACTGCTGCTTGGACTGATAGCCAGCGGGTCTGAGAGGGGTGAAGTATTTTATGTACTTTTAAGTCACAAAACATTTGAACATTTTTAAACTCTGCCACTCTTTTTGGACTAGAAGAAAAGTAGTTGTAAATGTCCCTTACAAGATCCTCTACAAAGCGTGGCAGTTTGGTACAAGCAAATGACGCGCAAAGGTGAAACGAATGGCAGGTGCATTTAAATATAAAAATATTGGGAATTTCGTTTTGCAGCAACATTACAACAGAATTATTACGCCCCATCATTACGTTTGCCCCATCAGATGCAAAACCTATTCATATACATTCTTTTTATACGGAATAACATTGCTTCTAAAAAAGTTAACAATGTGTTCAAATAAGGATACTGCATTAGCATCTTCCAATGGAATAAGAGCTAAAAAATCTTTGATGCGATGTTTTTTGGCATATCTCACGACTAGGCACAAGTGTTTGATTGTGCTAAGATCAGTGGACTCGTCAATAATAAGCGAAAACTTAGTTTGCCGCAGATCTTCAGATAAATTATCGAAACTTTCTTTACCTATAATATGATCAATTATGGCGTGAGTTTTCGTCGTAGAACATTTTATCTCTTCTGCTATTTTTGAATCAGGACAAATGGATTGTATCAGTTTCGGTAGGTGCTCCATAATAGTGAATGGTAGATTGTGTTCAGCAACAAACGAGGCCAATCTTATTTCACCTGAAAATAAAATAAAGAATTAAAATGACGTAGGTGTGTCTAGTGGTCATTAGGGCATTCACTATGTCTAGCAGGGGAATGCCAGGCCAGGATCCTCGTGTCCTACAACGGTATGGGTTGTTATGATGATGATGATGATGACATCTAGTATAATTAGTAGACACAATAATTAGTAGAAAACAAAATAATAATAACTATGTAGGTAAATAGATAGTAGGTTGTAAAAAATAATTAAACATTTTTACCTTGTTTGACTAGTGTATCAGATTTTTGAGTTTTTTTCACAGTAAATGATGATATCTTCGGTTGTGATTTTATATTCTTTGATGATACCAAGTGTCCTTGAGAAGAACTATGTTTCTTTAGAGCATCTTTCCCTGATGCAATGTTAATATCCTTATTACAACTCTTACAATAGGCATAGTTTACGTCTTTACTACTTTCTTGCAGCCAGTCTGAGAATTCTTCCTCCCATTCTTTTCTATAAAATTGTAGATATTTTTTTCTTTTTGCGCTTGTACTCGGTTCCTCGTCACACGAAATTTTAACTTAATAATTTTTACAATTTTAAACACTTCGCAAACTTTCTTTTCGAAGTTAAGAATATTAATGAATAAATTAATCCCGAAATCCTGTATATATAGCCGAGTGAAAGTGATTTCCCGAACGGGAATCCCCTATAACAGGGATTTCTAAGCTGTGCGCTTACTATTGCTATTGAGGGATTTCCCTTAACGTAAAACATAAATGAAGAGGGCTGCCAGGTAAAAAAATCGGGAGAATTTCCACATATTCTCTGAAATCGTGGAAAAATCGTTGCATTTCGGCATTTCGGTATTTCGGTAGGACAGAGCCCATATCAGTAGAAATACCGAAAAATCGGTAGGTTCGAGACCACTGCTGCTGTCAAACGTTTTTTTGTGCCTACTTGAATAACGCCATTTTGGCGCTGTAGGCCGATACGGATTTCTATAGACTTATGGGTAGAAATACCGAAAAATCGGTAGGTTCGAGACCACTGCTGCTGTCAAATGTTTTTTGTACCTACTTGAATAACGCCATTTTGGCGCTGTAGGCAGATACGGAAGTCTATAGAACTAAAATTAGTGATGTCCGCAAGTCGACATTATATCTGTGATATATCGATATATTAAGTTTTAGAAATAGACATTTTTTTAACCAATCAACAACAGAAAAACTCTTGCGGTTTTCGAAACATTCAACAGTGTTGCCACTTACCACTAGCTCTCAGTTTTTTTACTAAAAAATCTTTGTTGGTGAGAATTCTCGATAATACCTTTTGATTTGATTGAACCTTTTGACGTGGTCTAACCTGGACCATATTTTTTTGGTTTGAACTTCTATATGAAGTGAAGGAAGTAGTGTGATTATGCGGAAAAAAATCGTATTTTTGCATACGTACCGCCTGTCGATTGGCATGGGTCTGTCCGCAGCACGCTATTTCCTCATTAAAGAAATATGATTCCAGTTTGACTATGACAGCCACCTTGCTAGAGAAATGGTTCGAACTGCTTTATGACGTAAATTAGCGCGGTTTTTTTAATACTAATAAGGTAGCAAACAAGCTAACGGTCCACCTAATGTAAAGCGGTTACTGCAGCCTATTGACGCTTGCAATAACAGAATTACTCGCGCGTTGCCGATCCTTTAAAATCTAATCACTACTTTCTTGAAGAATTCCATACTATAGTCCTTAGAGAAAAACTTGGCAGCCTCTCAATAGCTAGTGCCTATTCAAATCAAATCAAATCTAACAATATTTATTCAAATGGGTTTTTGAGAACACTTTTCAAACAATCTTAATTTCAGCCAAAAAGAGCTGGCAAGAAGTTCTATTTAAAGTAATAATACAATACTTTGATAATCAGCTAAGAAGTATACAATATGTACCGAAACACCATTATATACTTGCACAATCATATGTACATACATATACTTAAAACCATCCATACTCTCCATGAATATAATATAATAATAAATATTATAAATGCTAAAGTAACTCTGTCTGTTACTTCTGCACGCTCAAACCGCTAAACCAATCAAGTTGAAATTTGGCATGGAGATAGTTTGAGTCCCGGAAAAGGACAAAAGCTACTTTAAAACGTCAAGTTTTATCTGTTCTTTTTTTCTGTTTAATTAAGTAAGTTAAATTGCCTTTAAAATCCTACACCGATGACCGAAATTAGGGCAGGTGGAAACGCGGGCCAAAGCTAGTATATTATAAATGCGATAGTACGCTGTTCATTTGTACCTGCATCACGTCTCAAAGGAGCACCCAGTTGAGCTAAAAACTTCGCACCGGGATAATTGAAGAGCTGAAGAAGGACGTAAGCTTCTTTTATTTCTTAAAAAAAATAGAAGTTTATGCAGGAATGGCCGAATTTCACGTGCATAAACTATAGCCACAGGTAGAGCTTGCTATTGCAATTCTTACTACAATTCGGGAGTGTTCGTAGTAATCCTACGCCAATCCAGCGCGGGCAGTGCCGTTGGCAACAACTAGTACATACATAAATACATACACAAAGACACACATAAAACAAAAACAATGTATTTAAAAATTATATGTAAATTAAATATACATATATGTATAAACTTACATAGGTACCAGTATAATAAATATAGTATTAATAACCCACTGCAATCCACCATCGACTGCCCATTAACCCGGTCTTTGGCCCGGATTACGTGACTTTTGAAACTGAACGGCTTTGACAACAGCAGGGGTTTGAAAATTACCGCTAGGTTGTAAAAAAAGTCAATGTAAATCGGGGTTAAAAAAGATTCTATTAGTCAAGTATTGTGTTGTTGTCTCCTCTGATTATCCTTACTCATTAGTCAGTCAACTACAGGACTCTTTATCACCTATAGTCGCTTTGGAAAATCAATAATTTAACATTTAGCATTTCAAAGCCACCTAAAAGTGATAACAGTCGCAACAATCGTGGCAAAACTGGCATTATCGAAAGCGCAAAAATTTATAATAATGGAAACTTTTTCTACTAAAACAGACGCAGTCAAAAAAATCTTGAAAATAGATGATTTAAAACTGTCACCCACAGATAATTGTATATGTCCCTATCACCTGGAACTCAACTGCCACTAACATCTGTAGGGGCGTTTTGTTGACAAGCATGGAGAGCTATGACATCGCATATGGATAATCGTATTTTTAATTAGACGATATCAACTGACGTTTATTTTGTTGTCAGTTTTTGATGAAACAGTACTAGCTACTGTCAGTTGGCTTCGTCTAATTAAAAATACGACTATATTGGAGTTTTGCTGACCGACTATGCGCTTAATGTCGATAATCCAACTAAAGAGAATGAGCCAAGATTTGCAGTGTGTCATACAGAATTTATGTTTTTTGACGTGACAACGTCTTATAAATTGGTTTGCCGGGTGACACTTCAAGAAACTGCGTTACGCTCCGCTCACGTTATGCGCTCACAATGAGAGCGAGTGAGAGGCACGCGCCCGCCTAAGAGCGAGAGAGACAGACATAAAATCATTGTCACGTAAAACTTTCGCCCGTATACCGACTTTACAGGCAACCAGTTTTTTTTTAACTAAGCTAGATTATGACATTAAAAGCATTGAAGCGGTGAACAAAACGCAACTTGTGTCACAAAACAAACATTTAAACGTAATTGAAATAAGTGGTGAGTTTTGGCGCGAATCTTAAGAAGGAGTGGTGTTTTTTTCTGTTTAATTTTTCTAAATTCATTTAGTAAGTTTCGATGTATATATTTTAGCAAAGTTTTACGAAATCGTGTTAAGAATTGTGCAGCGAAGGCTCATGAATAGTGAATTATGAAGAAATAAGGAGGACATGACGCGCAATGTCTGAGGATCCACACCAAATCTCCCGCCCAATCTTGGGACTTGAAAACGAGGACGCGCGGTAACGCCCGCGCCACGATACAATATAATATAATTGACTTTGACTCTGGCAAATGCATAAATGGTCTGCTAAGACCGTGCGAGCCCATTATAATATTAAAAAAAAAAAAAAAAAAAAAAAAAAAAAATAACTTGGATAAAACTAACAAATTGTGATCTTTTGCCGGGAATTCGAAGATAGAGCAGTGTTTTTCCTTGTTAATTTTTAACTTTTTTCTTAGTGAGGTTCGACGAATAATTTTCGCAGTGTTTTACGAAAACCTGTTAAGGACTGAACAGCGAAGACTCATGAACAGTAAATTGGGAAGAATAAGCAAGTAACGACGCGCAATATCTGAAGACTTCACAGCAAAATATCCCTTACAAAATGGCGATTCGCCATAATTTATGTATTATCACAATGATGCTAGGCTAATGGGTCTTTCCCAATGCCTTATCGAGTTTCACAAGAAACCGATTAAATTAAGTAACTAACTAACAAATTGTGTTTCAGTTTTTGAGCTTTTTACTAAGGAATTCACAAAGTAAAAAATGTTTTCGGAAAAAGAAACAGTAGAGCAAATTATTAATATGTCAATAAAAGTAATAAAATGTTATCAGTGGCTTTTGGATTTGTATGTTTTGGTTAGTGTTGTCTCTATTTTGGTGATTTTTTACTTCTCTGCACTATCTTATTTTTGCGTAAAAATGATTTACTTAATGGATGAAATATGGGTCAGAGTAACTAAAAGAGGGCGCTAGGAAAAATATCTCTGGGGGCTACCCTTGTTCCGCTGCGCTCCGATCGGGAAAAAATTAACATAACCAAACCAAAAATAGCACTAGTATTTCATAGTACCTATATATTTTTATTTTGAATTTTTTTTTCAAAACTTCTTTTCCGCTGACATTTTTTTTACCCAAAAATAACTTGGTGCATAGAAGTAAATATTTACCTTAATTTTCAGCCGCAATTGGCATCAAAAGTCAAATGAATTATTCCTCCTTGTTCAATATGTAAAGTTGATAAGTACCTGATCTTATTTAAGATTCAGGTTTGAATCCTCAAAACCACTGCCTGTCTTTGGCCGAGGTCAGCCTTTTACCGCACTTGCACTGCATATTGATACTTCGGAAAACCAGTTTTTTTTCCTTGAGCCCCCATTTAGTTACTCTGACGTAACTTGTGTTCTATTGTTTCAAATTTTAAATCTGAGCCTTGCAGTTTTATTTGTTAGTCATTTGGGGCCTGCTCTGGATAAATATTGAAACAGACAGACAAAAAATCTTAAAACAGGTATTTATATGTACCTAATTGTCTGTGAATAGCATATTCAACTTAGGTTTTGGGGTATTGGCATAAACTAAACTGATACTGAAATACAGACCAATTTTATTTATATATAGGTAAGTACATATTGTACAAATAGTTTATTATGGATTTGTTTTCTTTTTAGGACTATTTCACTGAAAGACACTGGGACAAACTTCCAAAATCATGGAGAGATACATTTCAAGATATAGACCCTCAAGACATTGCAAAGACCATAATATGTTTACCCACAAAGCATGTCATGCCTTTATCATTTCTAGCTTTAATAAAAGCAGTAAAAGCTCTGAGTATTCCACGTAGTGGAACTGATAATTTTGTTGAAGTGAAAGATATAATTCAAAGCAACATTGAAAACAGTATACATAATAGTTATCCTAAGCTTAAAAATTTGTTTTTGAAACATGTAAAGCTCAAAAAGAGACATGAAATAAGTTTAATGGCTTCTATAGTGTATAATACTGCTGAGAAGAGTAAATGCCGGGCTGTTGTAGACTTTGGTTCTGGTCTAGGACATTTAATAAGGATGCTAGCGTATAAGCATGAACTATTTGTGGCTGGTATTGAATGTCAGACAGAATTAACTGAGGAAGCTAGGTCTGTACTATTGGTATGTACCTATTATAATTATTTGTGTGATCTGACACAAATTGCTTTTGTTTTTGGATAGTTGATATAGCTTTATATGCCAATCAGATAAGTTTTTTAACCTGTGATATGATTTTATTCACTGAGAAAGAGTGACAAATAATTAACAACTGTGAATTTGGAACCTGATCTGTGGGTGAAGGCTACTACCACATTAGGTCATATTCTCCTAGGTCCTGGGTCATACTCTCCTTTGTGTTTTCTTTTTGTTGTACCTACATATTTTTTTATTATTGTAGAGATAAATAAGTAAACTTTAAGAATTGAACTATGCTTATGCTATTGATATACAACTAAAGTATTTTTCAGGAAACTTGATTTAGAATTAGAATACACTGCTAACAAGTATCTGCCAGAAAATATAATGTCCAAACTGCACAGACCAATCCATTTTAACATGACCTTATCATCACATAACCAATTACTGCAACTGGAGTTACCAGATAGTATGGATAGCTATGGATTGGTTGGTCTCCACCCTTGTGGAGACTTAGGGCCATTACTATTGAGGCATTTTGTTGATTGCAGTGATGTTAAGTTTATCTGTGTAGTTGGGTGTTGCTATATGAAACTTTCTTGTAGTAGTGAAGGCAGTGGTTATCCAATGAGTAAATATTTGAGCAACTTGGACTGCAAATTGTCATTTGCTAGCAGAGAGATTGCTTGCCATGCTATAGAAGTGTATTGTGAGCGACTGCAAACTGGAAATTATGAAAATTTAAAGGTTATTTTTTATTTGATATTCATATTATCTTTTGTAAGTAATTACATTCTCATACAACCTTCAAGTAGATGAACCTAACCTACGCACTCAAAATGGAACTGCAAAATTATGCTTAACTTCCATAATAAGCACACCACCATCCAGAGTTGCCACCCGTCCCGATTTGCCGCGTTCGTCTTCGCCTTCTCCCGCGCGCGCAGCCTATTAAGTAATCTGTGGCGCAGCACAAATATGTGCCACACACACACATACATAATAATTGTGCTTTGCGGCGAGTTTCCTTCTTCGTTGAGTTGAGTGAAAAAAATTACATTCCTTGAGTTTAAAGTATACATGCTTTTAAAAACATTATGTAGATATCTCTCTATCTGATGGATGCCCGATCGTCCCGATTTTTTTTCCCTAAAGGTGGCAACCCTGCCACCATTATTTGTTAACAACCCACCGTGAGGATACATTTAAATGTTCCTAAATTATACATTAATATTGTTAAAGAAAGATGGTGTGTGTGTGATGTGTGTTGAGTTGCATTTCATTTTAAGTTTTACACTCAGAACGTAGTGCAATTAGATTAGGATAGATATGGAAGTATTTTGTCCTCTGTCATCTGTACTCTTTTTTAAAAATTTTAGTATTATCCGTAACAAACTGTCCAGCATTTTTAATGTTTTTTTTTTGTTTTTTTTTTTATCCCATTTACTACTCAGAAATAAAACTAGACTCGCTTTTGGATGTTGAATTTTGGTGTTAATCTGTTAACTGACAATGAGAAATCATATTATTGATTTTTTATTGTGGTTTGTGTGTGTGATTTAATGCAGTGTGTAATATTGGTTGCTTGTTTTAATTCTCTTTTTAAATTAAAATTTTGATTTTGTCATTTAAATAAATTAACAAAGCAAATCATTCAAAGTTGTATGTGAACCATTCATTTTGCAAAACCAATCTATACATTATAAATATTTCAAAGCTAACTGAACAAGAGATACCAGTAGCAAAAGTGGTGTTTTCAAAATTGAATCACAAAAAGTGAAATCTTTTTATGCCAAATCAAACACACTTTTAGTCAAATTGTAATGGCTATAAAAGTATTTTATCTTTTCAAATAATTTTATTTCAATTTTTTTTTAATATCTACCTGATTTCTATGACATGAACATATTTATATACAAATGGTGTAAAAAAATTAAGATTAGAACTAATAAAAGAATGCATGGTACCTATATGAGAATACAATGTACGAAAAATGTAATTGTTATCACACAGTATGTCAAAGAACACTTATCTGAATACATCAAGGATTTGGGTATATTTTGGCTACATAAACATTTACACATAGAAAGTTATAATAAGTGAAATAATAAATACAGTATTGCTCACTGATGTGCTTGTCCTACATATTACAGATTCATGCATTTAGAGCAGCTCTTGAAAGAATATTAGTCGAACATGATCCAAAACTACGGCATGCCTTGGTCAGGAGCATAAAACATTCAGATCAATTGACATTTCAAAGGTGAGGGTACAAACACAAATATTCCATATTTACGTCATAGACTACAAAACTGGCAAAAATTACCCTGAGATATAACCCACCGTGAATTACGTTTAGAAGGCTGCTACTATATCAGACATTAACTGTCAGCCCTATGCCGTCACTTTTAAGCGGTACATAAGAAATTAAATTTTCCTAGGAAAATGAGGAATTACGACTAATTATTTTTGTACGGCTTTTTTCTAGTTGATAGATATTTAAAAAGAAATGACGAAAACCGTAGTGCCGTACAAAAGTAGTGGCACCTACCGGTTTAATTCACCAATAATTATAGAATTATACAAAAAATAGAATTATACTTATAAAAAAACATACCTATACATTACCCATAAAAGCCGTATTTACAGTACAGGGGTGAAAAGGCTGGGTTGGCAACCCTTTTTCTAGACCCATATGATACCAATAAGATCAATGCAAAACGACGAGGCCAACAGTATAATGTGAAAGTATACATGCAATAGAAATAGAATAAGTACCTACCTATGTTACAAAAATATATTGTTACCTTGTGACGTATAGTTTGTTATTTGTACATGCAGCCGTCATTTCCATATCTAGTTAGGATACACGCAAATCGGAGCAGTCAACATAAATGGGTTCATAAATTTTACTAAATACAGAAAAATCACAACTAAAATAAATGTTTTACTCATATGGTAAAAGTTTCCCTTCTGGTATAATTCCGGTTTCTCACTACACCTCCCAGCCTGCAGAATAGATAATTTAGAATAAACATTTTTCAGTTACTGCTCATTGGCACTAGAGCGATTAGACATGCCTTTATCAATAGGCCCCAACACATTGACAAGAATGGGTTCATAAATTTTACTAAATACAGAAAAATCACAACTAAAATAAATGTTTTACTCATATGGTAAAAGTTTCCCTTCTGGTATAATTCCGGTTTCTCACTACACCTCCCAGCCTGCAGAATAGATAATTTAGAATAAACATTTTTCAGTTACTGCTCATTGGCACTAGAGCGATTAGACATGCCTTTATCAATAGGCCCCAACACATTGACAAGAGGCATAGAAGATCTAAGCCAGTGGCGGCGCGTCGTCACAGTGTACACGCTGCGTCTCTTGTTGGCGCCTCTAGTGGAAACAATTGTACTTCTGGATAGAGTATTGTTTGTTTTAGAACACGGTGAGTCTAAAGTGTCAAGTACAAGTTGTAGAATTATTGTTATGCGTTTCCAATATCTAGATGACATTTATACGTTTGTTTTAAGGGATTCCTATAGATATAGTAACGGAACCCAATAGTGTTAAAATTTTTGAGTAATTTAATAATAATAGACGTGTCTTAATTACGTTTTAATTGTTTTTTTCTAAATAGGAAAGGAAATGGGATGCCTGTAATTGGGTATTTTTTTCAAAAAATGAACTTACATAGGCCTTAGTGGAAACAAGTAGGTACAGTCTCCGGGTCTCCGCTGGTTCATCATTACTTACATTTTTTAATTATTTATTGCGAATCACAGTTATATCGTAATAGTATCCCTAAGACGGTGCTATACTAACACAATATTGTATTTATAATTGGAAACAAATGTAATTAAATACGAAATTTTGACATTCTGTGAGCCGCCGCTGTAAACTCTGCGAGGCCACAGTGAAAATGTCAATATTGCGTGACGTGGGGTCAAACTTAAGCAGGCTTTTCCTATGACTGCAAGAAAAACGCTTTTTGTAAAATAGTATTGGTATTTTATTTGAAACAAAAAAAATATGTAAGTACATTATTTTTATGGCATATAGTTTATAATTGTTACATTTTTTATTTAGAACCACATAAATTAACGATATCGATTTTGCATTTTTGTATCTATTTATGTGTAAATACTAAATCGATCGAACTGAAAACACAAACAGAACTTGTATTTTAATATGTATTGCATGTTATATATTACATTTGTAATAGTTTGATATGTAGATTTGTGAATAAGTCCATAAAAGAATATGATGAACTTAAGTCATGATTATCAAACCTTTTTTTTTTAATTTATATATATAGTTTGTTTATACAGCTGGAATTTTAGTCTAATAGCTCTACTTAAAATTAGATTTAAAATTAAACTCATCATATCATCTGACTAGACTTATGTTGGCACAAATAACTTTGACTATCTTTTTTACGTACAAATATAGCCATATTTTTCAAATAACTTACATTTCTTTAAACTAGCTGGAATCAGGATGGAATGTCTTTTGATTGGTTAACAGTTGAATGCAGGAAGGTACTTAATTAATGTTTCCAACGGGGAAATCAGACATTAGGTCTATCTTACACTAAAACTGGAATGTACAAATGATCCATTGTAAATCTTTTGGTGCAATAAATTATACTTATTCCCAGCACGGCCCTAGCCCTTGATCAGAGTAGAGCGAGATTGTTTTTCAGTGCCCTTTGATCGACGCTTTGGTTAAATGTTAAAAAAAAAAACTTCTAAATTTTCAAAAATTGACTTGTATTGCGACATCAACACTAATTTGTATTAAATTTGAATTAATCGCCTTTGGCTTTATGGCACCCTTTACCACCTGGCGCCTAGAGTGATCGCTCTTCTCGCTTTACCCCAGGGCCGGCGCCGCTCATTTCTATATAAACATAGGCACTAAACATATAGGTAGAGGAGATGTAAGGGAGTTGAAACAATTTTGACATTTTGCTTAATAGACAAATCACACAAATCGAATGTGAATCAATCGATAGTTTATTTCTTAGACGCTTGGACTAAAAAGACATTTAAAACTTTTAACGATTTTTGTGACGTGAAACTAAGAACAACGCAATAGACTATTCCACCTAATCTTTTTTTTTTGTTTTTAAAACTTAAATTTTGATGCAAATAACATTATCATACGATAAAAATTGACAAAGTTAGAGAAGTTTGAAGTTCGCTTTTTTAGTTCGGCGCGAAGTAAAATGACGTCACAGCGCTTGAGACCGCGTAGTTACACTACAAACTGCTATAGGTACGCGCACTAATCTATAGAACGAGAATTGATTAATATGTCTCTGTCTAAGCAGAAGTCATATAATAGATATTGTGTTGTTCCAAAATGCAAGTCGACAACTTCATATAAACCAGAAAAAACATTTATAATGGTGCCTAAAGACGTAAATGTCAGAAAAAATGGGTTGAAATCATGAGAAGGGATGAGCTCTGTATAAAAACAAGAGCATATTGCTGTGAAGACCATTTCGACGTAAGTGTTTAGATACTACCGTATAGGTTAATACTAAGATATTCTACGCTATACCTTCTTTTTGTATCGGGTTAATCTTCAAAAGATACCTGGTCTCCTGGGGTAAGAAATCGGAAATATTCCTCATAAAATATCCTAATGGTGAAATGTGATTGATTACACCTATATTGGCAAGATCCTTTTTGTTACTTACTTGCTTTGGTTTCGTTGAAATACGTACAGTAGGTAAAAGGCGGCAAACACATATACACAATAATGCGTATACGCAAAATGTTTTGTTTTAGGTTCATTATTAAAATTAACAAATCAGATAATGACATGGAATGGAATATACACCTCCAAACATTACAAAGAACTCCCTCTAAGCCAAGTTGGTAAAGTGGCCATCTGCTGTGCAGAGGGTGTGGGTTCGATTCCTGCACTGGACGTACATTTGTGTTTGTCATGATGCTGGATGTATTCATGTATGATATGCATATATATATGTATTTACAAGAAAAAGTATATAAGTACCTATTTGTATCGTTGTCTGGTTTTCATAATGTAAACTTTGCTTAGTTTGGGACCAGATGGCGCTGTGATATGTCCAAAATTATTATTATTATAGCAAGTAATAATCTGCTTCGCGTAAAATTCAGGTATTTATATGAAAAAAAATTAGATGATTTTATAAATGGCGAGAATCTAGTGATGTGCCGAAATCATTTTTTTCGTTTTTTTTATTAATTTTTATTAATATGCTTATTTTCCTTAATGTGTTTTATTTTATAAGTTACAGATAAAATCTTGTAACTACTCAACTGCACAAAATTCATTGGTATTTTGTACCACTCCAGGGGCGACTGAGCCCTTATTTAGGCCGCGGGCTCAGATGACCACTAAAAAAATAGTAAGGGGCAACTGGACCCGCGGGCTAAGTGAACTCTAACATTATTGTGAAATATTCTTTTCTAAATTTGTGCATTATATAGGCGTTTATAGTTTGACAGCTGTCATCCGAAATACAGATCTTGATGAGAACTGTCATACATATTTGTAAATAAACTACTAGTCTACGATCAATAGTTACGGAGATATAGCCGTCTGTAGTTTGACAGCTGTCATCCGAAATGAAGAACTCTCATTTCTGTTGAGAAACTACTAGTCTACGATCTATACTCATGGTGGTACAGCCTTTTCTGGTTTGACAGCAGCTGTCAGTTGAAATGATTAAAAAATTGACAAATTTAGAAAAGAATATTTCACAGTAATGGTAGAGTTAGAGAGCCCGCAACCAAATTATTTAAGCCGTGGGCTCAGGCGACCACTAAAAAAATAGTAAGGGGGCAACTGGACCCGCGGGATAAGTGGACTGTGGGCTCAGTCGCCCCTAGAGTGTTTTGTACTCGCGCCATGTAAAAATTATCTTAATTTCATAACAGTAGCAAAAAATAAATATTCTTTACAATAAGTAAACACTTAAAACTTACACTACTGGATTAATACATTAATGGAAATAATGTATTCAATATGCTTACACGTGCAGCGATCTTAGGCGCTGTGACGTCAGCTGAAGGACGGTCATCCATTTCGCCCGTTTTGCGGATCAGGCATTTTAGCAAAAACTACGATTGTCTATATCTCGGTCAGTTTTTGGTATTTTTTAATAATTTAAAAAGTTTCCTTTACATAAGAATACGTCAACGCAAATCGCTTATTAAATTAATTGTTACTTCTAAAGTTAATGGAATAGTCTATTCCGCGCCTAGATTTACGGAATTGTACTGAAGGGCCTGCGGGCGATGGAAAAGAGTTTAATTGCGACGTTTCCAGCTCTCTTCGCGAAATCAGTGCTGTTTCAAAACACCTCGGTCTCCACTACCATACAATTCCAACGTGATATAGAAGAAATACCGTCCTTCGGGACTTTTTATTGTCCCGATCCCGTACTACCAAGGTTTAGAAAACATGGATGTTTCGCAACTAATATATGATCCTTTGTTTCAGGTCTCGCCTGTGAGATTCATCCTGTTTTTGATCCTAAAATTTCACCTCGAAATCACATAATTATTGGAAGAAGAATATAGTTTTCTTTGCACATTTTAATTCTTATCACAATAAACATTTATAAATTACAATTCCAACCATTTAAATCGTTTCCACCTTCTTAAATAAGTGTCAATCCTATGCATCTAATAATTTTTTCTGATTTGTGTTACATGATATTATATAATGTGGCTTATTGTTACAACAATACTAGTTCTACCCTGATCAATACTCAACATTATCCTATTCGTTAGGTAGAAGTAGATTAGTTGATAAAATTTTATAATAGACAATAACTATGTATTTAAATATTTCTTTTTTTTTTTATTTGTTTTTTATTCCAATTAAGAAATTCTAATGGAATTATTGAGTGCCAGGTAATTTTTACCTAAAAGCGCAAAGTTTCGAATTTGATAGAAAATGTTGTCTGCTGTTAAGTGATACCTTTAAGTAACTTATTTTACATTTTGGTACCAGTTAAAGAAATCAAGAAACTTCGAATTTTTCGCTACAGTTCATAGTGCAGCCCCATGTGTTTAAAAAATAATAGGTCGTGAGCGGTTTATTTTACTCTGAATAACAAAATTATATTACCACCCATAAGCAAATGTACATCGGAATTTTTTATCAGCAGTCAATTTATTCCAATTTCCAAATTTTCTTGGAAAATAGTTGGTTTCTTTAAGACTAAGCCAGTACACAAACAGAATTATTTTTTATTGACAAGCATCTATCTATACCTTACATATATTATATTACAATATGCATGTATTATTATGAACTGATTTTTTTTTTAAATACTTTTTGATTAGTTATGGACCACGGCGCAGCTCAAAGAGGTAGATAAAGTTTTTGAGACCTGTATCACCAGCAACTGTACCGATTTCAATTTTTTTGTTTTTATGTTGCATAGAGACCTCGCCGTAACAAATAAGTTGCAATCAGCGCCGCTCTTCAAGTTTCATAATATGGCTTCTTTTATGGAATGTAGGTACTTTAGTATAAAAATAAACCTAAAAATTACTTACATCTAACTTTACTGAAAGCTTAAACATAAATAACACTGGAACAGTATGCAACATGAAAATAGCAGCAAGCAAGATAACATTAAATTATAAATCTTGTATCTACTAAAGTTGCTGGAATTAAGTAAAGGAGTGTAACTATTGAACTAAGGGCTTAAGGAATATGCAGTTATAGGTATTGATATTTTTTATTGCAAATCTGCTGAGCCCGGAGGTATGGGTGTCTTTCAAAATATCCGCATATTTTTAGAGACATAGGAGATGGATGATATAGATAATTGGCTGTAGTATGTATACCTTTAAAAACCTGGGTAGTATCAACGCGGACAGAAGTAAATAGGTATATTATAGGTATTTTGATATTGCAATGTTAGTGTTTCAACAGTGACAGATATGGCAATGTTAGTGTTTCAGCAGCGGCAGATATGGCATTGTTAGTGTTTTAGCAGTGACAGATATGGCCATGTTAGTGTTTGAGCAGTGACAGATATGGCTGACGTGTGTAAGTATAGGCAACGGTGCGACCGTATGAGCTGCGACGCAACGCAACTAACGGCACAGCAGTGTTGTACTGTACGCATGATGATGGACGTGATTGTCCATGTGAGCAATAGCGGACGGGACAAGAGTATGTAAACTGTAAAGGTGTTTAAACGTGGCAGTGTTGGTGGTGATGGGATCAGGCGCAAGCGGGCGGGCGTGCGGGCAGCATGGGCGCAGGCTCATCCTCGGAGTCGTCAGAGTGCACGCGCGTGAAGCGGCGCCGCTCCAGCAACCGACGCAGCTTGAACTCGCCAGGGCCGTACTCCCAGCGACGACGGACGCCCTTGCGACCTACACCATTACCGTAAGAGGGTTCACACCAAGGACAGTTTCTTTAACTATTTTGACGCCGCAATTATTTATAGCTACACGGGTGAATCAGTTAGCCCCTAGATTTTACAGCATAAAGGCAGTCAGGTTGAGCGCGCAGTCTAACATGGCACACATCTTTATTGTCCACGTGCATAGATAGACGATAAAGATAAATTATAAGTTAAAGGTATAAATTAACTTATACTAAACACACAAGCTTTTACCCGCGAGAAACCTTTATTGCTCCTGGTACACAAAATTGTCTTGTAAGTACCTACTTACCTACACTATAATACGTTTTTGTTTTAGGAACAAATTCAGAGGCCGCCCATGCAGAGACGGTGCTATATAATTGCTGCTTAATCTAGCGGAAATAAAAAACGTTTTTTATATAAAAAAATCGGCCTAGTGCGAGTTGGACTCGCGCACGAAGGGTTCCGTACCATTATCTATAAAAATCGTCAAAAATCACGTTTGTTGTCTAGGAGCCCCGCTTATTTATTTGTTTTATTTGAATTTAATTATTTATTTTTAAAGTGACTATATAACTTAATATTCTGTGAATATTTTAGACGTCAAGCTGTTGCCATTATCAAAATCGAGCAAAAAATAAACACGTTTGTTGTATGGGAGCCCCCTTAAATATTTATTTTATTGTTTTTTAGTATTTGTTGTTATAGCGGCAACAGAAATACATCTGTCAAAATTTCAACTGTCTATCACGGTTCATGAGATACAGCCTGATGACAGACGGACGGACGGACAGCGGAGTCTTAGTAATAGAGTTCCGCTAATTACCGTTTAGGTACGGAACCCTAAAAAATCGCAATTTGTTACATTGCCTACCAAATATTTTTGAGAATGTTGCGAAACGAAAACCTCTAAAGAATTATTTAATCTAGTTTTAAGTGTCTATCAAATTTTGGCGAACTTAAGTGCTGAGATGTAGGGAGTAAGACATTTAAATCAGCGTAGGCGTCCTCTAAAAATACGTAATAATGTGGCACAGGCGTATATACTGCGGAAGTTATTTAAAATTGCATAAAAAAATAAAAATCTCACGACTCTTCCCAACTCAACACTTGGGTACGTCCTCGGCCCACTATGTTGTATATTTGATATATTTTTTTTGGTCTTTGTGTGTGCTTTTAAAATAACTGTTTCTTCACAACTTGCCTGTTGAAATGTTGTTGAAATTTGAAGCCAAACTCCCATACAAAGTAGCTCTTAGACTTCAACCTTAGTCTCAGTAAATTCCCAAAGGCTAACAAAAATTTTATTTTTTCTTGGCTATTTGGCACTATAGCTCTGCTCATTTTGCAAATATCAAAAAACCTACAATGGCTTTTCAAATTACATCTATATATTGATGAGCTGTATGAAAGAAAAATTAAAAAAATCGTAACACATGTTGCGATTTACAGGTGCGGGCATGCAAGTGTAAAGCTAAATAAAAAGGGTGCTACGCTGTGCATCAAAATAAAAATACGGAAAGCTGTCCAATAAATATATTTTAAATAACTATGCATTAAACAAATACATTTATTTCCAATCAAATTAGATTAATTATATAGTCTTACAAATAAACAGGTAATACTTAAAAAGCAAATTAAATGCACTTGGTAAAAATTGAGCACGGAAAATAAACCAAAATCACTACTTACAACATAAAATAAATTTCAAATAAATATTTTAATACAGATTAAGTTTGTAAGTATTCGCAAAAATTGACAAATTGGTAAAATTAAGTAATCCTCAATTTGACAAAAGACATTTTTTGCTACTTACAACTTTAATTTACTTTAAAACTAGTCACAAGGTATTTTCAGAACATTTTCTAGAAATATATACTAGAAACAAATGGGAGTTTTGTACTAAAAATTAGTTATAAATATCAAGTAGCTGAACTAGTTGGTATAACCCTTTCATTTGGGAGATTTGAGAATAGGGAATCCATAACGAATTTACTTTATACCCTTCCGTTTGAGAGATCTGAGAATAGGGATCCCCTTAACAATTTAACTTGAGAATTTCATTATATATTAATAAACAATCCAGAATCTCATTAAGAATCACAAGTTTTATTTAGCCTTAATAATGTTTTATTTTAGAAAAGGAAAGAAAAATGAACAGTCTTCAGGCTACGAAAAATGTACCACAACATGGAATAGTGTAATGAACTTAATCTTCTCAAAAAAAAGAGAAAATACCATTAAAAAATAAGTAACAATTCATGTTATTAATTCTTCTGTAAACATCACAGAATAAAATTGTGAGCACAAAAATTTATCAACTAAATAAATTAAAAACAAAATTCCGAATTATGATGTACAAAATAAATTAAAATCATATATCGAAATTTTAAATAAAAATAAATATATATAACAGATCACAGTGTATCAGATCGAAGATACTAAATATCACAAGAGGTGCAGTACCAGTAAAACTACCGTGTTTTCTGTAGTTGTTTAAATTAGACACTAACAAAACCATAATGAATTACCCACAGGTTGATTTTAGTTTCAGAATGAAGCATCGCCAAATAATAAACACATACACATATGAATTTGATAAAAGATCCAAATTCGTTTGCAAGAAAACCTGTGTCAATTATTGTGTTCAAAGTATAACTAATATAATTATATAATAATTAATAATTATATATTAATAATTATATATTAATAATTATATACATATACTAGCTGACCGGGCAGACGTTGTCTTGCATGATACCGACTGCAGCGCCATCTGCCGGGCTGATTTGTGAATCTAAACCATCCAGGGCGCCACCCAAACGCATACAAAAAAATCATTCAAATCGGTCCAGCCGTTTAGGAGTACAGTGACATACACACGTACAGTAGAATTATATATATATATATATAGGTATATATTTAATTTATATTAAGAAGTACAAATTAGTTTTTAACTTAAAATTAGAATATGAATATTTGTGAATTTCTAAAATCTCGAACCAAAGGAACCAATTTACAAATTTAATTTATAAAATAAAATTAACAAAAAAGAAATTATATTGTTGGAAAGTTCATTTTTCTAAAATATAATGAATTAACAAAAAAAAAACACTATATTTTATGTTTCGCAATATTTTTGCTAATGGAAAAAAAATCATCCATAATAAACGGCAAGAACAAGCTGTAACAAACTTACTACTGGTAAAAAGAAAGCATATAAAAAAAAAACAATACGCTGTGCCTCGTGCAATTTGAATTTCAGTCAATTTAAATAGTTCTAAATAGTAGGTAATAAAATTGTAGATTTAGTGCTAAAAATAAGGAACTAAGATTGTAAATGATTTGAGATATTTGACTGTATTTCTCCATATTAAGGGTATTCTAACAAATGTTCAGTTTTTTTTCTGGAAAAATCACAATTAGTAAGCTTTATATTATTAGTGCCACAAGGCAGTCCTACTATGTTGGTCCAATATTTATTTCTAGACTACATTATTCATTAAGACTAGGGTAAACATGTCTACATTTCCATTTTTTTACAACTTTGGTAAGTGGCAGTCTGAGGCCATATTTATAGTCTAGTCTCAACAATAAGCTTAGACGTGCTTGAGCGAATTAAATTGGAAACTATTGCATTAAATGCCATATCAGTCACGATTCGTATATGCTTATGTTTCGTATAAAAAGTGAAATTTAAATTTAAACACAAAGCACATGTTTACGAGTGATCGTACTTTTAGGGTTCCTCAAGGAAAGAATAAGACCCTTATAAGATAACTTTCGTGTCTGTTTGTGCGACAGTCTAAATATTTCGCATTTAGGGATCAGGTTAATAATGTACACTATTAATAATTTTAAACTATTAATTATCAAGGGGGTTAAAATGGTTTTTATTTTAATAAATGTGATATCTGAGGTTACATATGATAATTAATTGATGATAATTACAGTTATACACCACTACTGTCATTATTAGGTTTTTAGTTTTGTTTTGAGGTTATTCCAAAAAATTACCCGAATGTCACAACTGAACTAAAATACAAATCCAGTTTGCAACATGAATGTTTGTCTATACGTCACTGTTTCTGAATAAAAAAAGGTTTTGATATACTGGCTGCATCAAATTCATTGGTAATACTATAAAATAATGACCGAAATTATGTCAATGTAGCTACGAAAGTTAAAGGCTACCGTCTATAAACAAAAAGTAGCTCCAATACTTTACAATGAGCTCAATCTTGAGACTAGACTATGAATATGGCCCCTCAGACATTGTGTTTGTTTAGAAGATATAGGCCAGGGTGTACGTTACAAGGATGTGGCTAAGAAACAAGCGGCTCGGCCTCTACCTCCTTACCGCGGTTCCGAGCGCGCAGCAATGCGACGGCGGACACTATCACAATTGCCGCGCCTGCCGCACCCAGCGCGCCACCCGCCGCCCCACCCATCCACTGCCGGGATAGGTCTTCGTTCATTGACACTTCTGTAGACACAATACTATTATTAATAGGTTAAACATCGTTCAACGTGTTGAGCAGCATTTTGCGCAACAATTGTTGCCTAGTGAATACATGGTTTAAGTTATTGCTGATAAAAAACGTAGCAAAAAATACAAAGATTCACCTAAAAATACCTAAAATATTAGAAATCAAATCAAATGATTACTTACTGAAATACTTAACTTAACCGACAGCTAAGTGTAAAAAAAGGAAGTAAGGAACTAAAAAACGAAAACTATAACATTGACAGCACAAACCTACTAACCTACGACGGCCGTGGGTTTGACAGGCACACTGATATTCATTTTGACCTCACTGGAGATATTCCCTGTTGTGTCATCAACAAATTTGTAGACCTTGAACGGTCTGAGTTCTGCGACGTACACTTTAGAACCATCCGGAGAAACAGTCAGTTCATGTGGATTGCTGAAATCGTTTGGCGGAGCAAAGGTCTGGATTAGCTTTCCCGATTCCAGGTCTATGACGTAGCCCCTAACAGGGACACCAGCTCCTGGACCGTTGACAAGGAATAATCGTCCGCCTAGAGAATAAAAATTACCATTTAATTTAACGAGTCTGTACCGTAATAAAACACGCAAAGTAGAAAAATCGGCCAAGTGCGAGTCGGACTCGCGCACAAAGGGTTACGTGACATTATCTATAAAAACGGCAAAAAATTCACGTTTGTTGTATGGGAGCCCCCTTTAAATATTTTTTTCATTTTAATTTAATTATTTATTTATCAAAAGTGTCTATAAAGCATCTACCTGTTGCCGTTATTAATATCGAGAAAAAAATCACATTTGTTGTATGGGAGCCCCTTTAAATATTTATTTTATTCTACATCTTCTGTGAAAATATCAACTGTCTCACTATCACGGTTCATGAGCCTGGCGACAGACGGACAGCGGAGTTTTAATAATAGGGTTCCGCTAATTACCCTTTGGGTACGGAACCTTAATAATGAGCAAACAGGTCAAAAAAAAAAATCTGCTGCCAGAGTTGACACATAGTCACAAAGTAATATATAAATGTAATACTAAATGCATAGAAATCAATCACACGTCATATTTTGGCGAGTACACGCCACGCTCTGAATTTGCAAGGTCACCCACGCATTTATACCTAAAATCAGTGGCGTATATAGAAAATATTTTTTGGCACGTTATGTTAAGTGATTTGGGTAATAAATGCGCAGCTCGCCTCTAGTTATCAACCTCTTGCCACGAGCTGTCTCGGTGAATTTCTTACTTTCAAACATAGATGGCCCTTTTTCCCATTTAAAAACAAAACATTTGGCGGGGCCTCCTGCCTAAACTTAGGATTAGATAGATTTTTTTTTTTTATTTCAAAACGTGTCTGCTAGGGGCGCTGTTTCACTTCCATACATTTATTTCCTGGACGAGATCGCGGTAGTAGAGTAAGGAACAAAACATCACACTAGGCACACGGATCCTAAGCGGTACTTATACGAAAACTCACTAAATCCACTATAAATGTAAACAAGTTAGTGTACGTTCTGTATTGTAAAATTGCGAATCTACTTTGGGCACAGCATCCTTTCATATAACCTGTAATATAGGTATGGCAAGTTTCTAACCAATTACTGATTATTGTTGCAATATGGACACACGGGCTAAGGCAGAGGCTACCTACCTACCATCTCAGGTGTCACATTCACTAATTAGGCTTACACAACATATACTTCATACTTTAACTACTTACCTTACACAATACTTTCTCATCAGGTAAAAAAGCTACTTACCCTGAATAGTTGAGTAAGCAACGCTAAATATCCTTCCACCAACCAGCCAGTTACGATAGCTAGTAACAAACGAGCCATTACTAGCGCGAAAGCTGGCGACGCGTCCATGTTCACGGTCCGCTACAAATACCAGGTCCTTTTCTTCTGCTAGTGCCAACGCGTGAGGTATGAAGAACCCAAATGGAGAATTCTCATGCTCTGATAAATAAATGTTTAACACTTATTATAAGTGATAATTTTATTTTACATAACAATTAAATATGTCTAACATGTTTTTCCGATTTGCCAAGTTAAATCATTTAACAGTTAAAAGTCTAGATGACAGACTGCTTGTGCTCAAAATTTAAGCCATTCAATTATGCTCTGATATCATCTAGCGCTAGATATGCGCTAAATTTGGCTATCGGTGTAGGATGCTTACGGCAGCTCCTCAATTATAGAAAAAAAACCTTCTAAAACTTGACGTTCTCTTTCTCAAAAATATTAAATAATTAACTACTAAAAATTAATTAACTAATGCATTAACCTCGCGATCTTGGTGCTCCGGACAAACTTTAACCCCCCCGTTTAGGGGGTGAGTTTTGGAAAATCCTTTCTTAGCGCACGCCTACATCATAATAGCTATATGTGTGCTAAATTTTGACTTGATCAGATCAGTGGTTGGAGCTGTGCGTTGATGGATCAGTCAGTCAGTAATAGTTACTTTGGGCTAACGCTAACTTTAACCCGCGACTTTGTTTACGTAGAAGGTGAGAATATTTTTATATAATACGTACCGCCCTTTCCCCTAATGACTGCCCGCCATCCTTGCATTTGCATATCATAAATGCGCGCGCAGTACTTGATCATTATTTTGCTGCGATGTTATTTTAAAGTGCGATATCTCCTAAGATATTCATTGAAATCGAATTATGTAAAGGGCAATTTTGTTTTAAATTAAATACTTATGATGAATAAGTTATAAGAATATTTATTGGGATAAGGAATAATATCATGTTTATAAAAACACCTTCGCAAATAAGGTATTATTTCAGAACAAATATGGTTAGCATAAAAAAGGTTATAGTGGGCCAACCTTTAAAGATAGACATATGCTGTTACGGTTTTTTTTTTTAACTTTTATAGGGGAACAATTATGTCATACATGATTTTTGCAAAACTTTAACCGTTGCCCACGCAGCCGAAGCTCTTAAAAGGAAAAAAAAACCCGATTTTGAAACATTCTTCATTGGTGCTCCGCTCCTATTGGTTTTAGCGTGATGATGTAAAGCCTATAGCCTTCCTCGATAAATGAGCTATCTAACACTGAAAGAATTTTTCAAATCTGACCAGTAGTTCCTGGGATTAGAGCGTTCAAACAAACAATCTTTTCAGCTTTATATATTAAGTGTAAGTGTATAGATAATGTGTGTAAAATGACTGTAGGACACAAGCATGTTGACTGTAGGTTTTGCATACTCTTTACTAAAATACTCCTAAATGCGATGTTTTCCTAAAAACTTACGCCTTCCCCACTGAAGTATCTTGGTCGCGTCGGGTGCATACTTGATAATGCGAGTATTGCAGTACCCGTCCGCCACAAAGAAGTCTCCGGTAGATAGCACAGCCACCGCGCTCGGCTTACAAAAGTGGAAGTCGTCATCGCCAGGAACAAACCTTTGAGGTTAAAGATAAAAGTTTGAAGACGTAAAAGACTATAGTACTCCATTAGTCATTATGTGTGTTCTACCGTTTGTATAATGCGATTAATAGTGATACAGCGAAGGAATTACTTGAGAGTAATATAGCGAAGAAACTACTAGAGTAATACAGCAAAGGAACTAGTACAGATGGATGCAGGTAAGGGTCTAGTTAAGAGTGTAAATGCAAACCAACTAGTACAGAGAGATACCATAAATAGACTAGTTGAGAGTGATACAGCAAAGAAACTAGTAGAATGTGATACCGCAAAGAGACAACTTAAGAGTAATAGAATAAAGGACCTGGAACAGAGTGAAACCGCAAAGAGACTGGTAGAGGGTACAGCTAAGGAACTATTAGAGAGTGAAACAGCAAGGAAATTAGTAGATAATGATACCGCAAAGAGACTACTTGAGAGTAATGGAACAAAAGAACAAGTAAATAGTGATACTAGATGAGGGTAATACAGTTAAGGAACTAGTAGCGGGTGACACAGCTAAGGGGCTAGTTGAGAAAGATACAGCAAAGGACTAACTAAGAAAACTTCAATCATTGTCAAACAATTTCAGAACACTCCCCACTTCAACTCCAAGAGCATTGGAATCCTTGGTGTTGACATCTCCAGCGATGTTTTGTTCCGAGATAATTGGCAAGACAAGATTTAGCTAGCGTCCAAAAAACTTGGTGTACTCAACAGAGCCAAGCATTACTTCACGTCAGGGCAAAGGTTGCTGCTGTACAATTCGCAAGTTCGGCCCCATATGGAGTACTGCTGCCATCTCTAGGCTCATCAGTTCAACGACGGGCTGTGAGAATTGTCGACGATCCCAAACTCACTTGCCGTTAAGTCTGAGGAGAGACTTTGCCCCCTGTGTATGTTCTACCGCTTACAATAGCATGTATTCTGAGGAATTGTTTGAAATGATGCCCACGGCTACTTTCTACCATCGCACCGCTCACCATCAGCAGGGAATTTATTAGTTCCCTAAATTTAACTTTACATTTCGCTTTCAAAAAAAAAGAACCAAAATTTAAAAGCTTCCCTTTCTGGTTTCATGAGATTCTGATTCTTTTCTTTTTTTAAAATCAAAATACAAAGTGTTATTTACGGAACTTTGAAGATTATGGCAAATCAATTTTGTATGAAAAACAATCTACGGCGTTTACCCTTAAATGCAATTAAAATTAAGCATACCTATTTCTTTCAAAGTTTTGCTGCAAAATTCTCACAAAAACTGTATATTTACGTTATCTATAGAGAACCTTAAGAGGGTTCCTGACGTCCACTAGCGCCGCCAATTGATATTTTTTATTTCCCTCTTTGTGCGAAGCAAATTTCAAAAATGTACTACAGAAATATGCAACTACAGTAGAATCCGTTTATTATGACTCCGCCTATATTGATCAACCGATTATTATGACGTAATTACACTACGATGTTTGGTTTTCATATAAAATTCTTTATAAAAAAAAGTCGGATATAATGACTTCCCTTACAAAGACATGTCGCTCATAATGACCCATTTTTAATAAATTATGTCCGGTTATAATGACCGACATATCATTCTTTACACCTTCGGTAGTGTTCGTTGATTCCCGACGACGTCCGGCACGTTGCTCGTTTTTGTTTTGAATCTCAGTGAGTAATTGACACTTGAAGGTCACGCATTGTTTTCGTTTGCGTTTTTCATTGTATGTATGTATTGTGAAAAAAATGTCATCTAAACGCCGTAAAGCATTTACGATTGAGGAGAAAGGTGCAATAATATGCAGATTAGAAAATGGAGAATCAAACTCATCTCTCGCAAAGGAATTTGGCGTGGGTCATTCGACAATCTCAATGATATGTATGTACTGCATTACATGCAATTTTTATTTTGATTTAATATGTATGTATACATATTATTTCTCTCTATTAAAATACTTAAGTACATATTTACATAAAAATGGGTTTTTTTTTTTTCACAAAACGCTTTGTATGACGTCCGCTTATTATGACTTGTTAAATTCCCTTCGATGTCATAATAAACGGATTCTACTGTAGTTATAAAGTATTTTATGAATTTTTATTAGCAGCTATGCTATCTACAACCCGCAGTTTTATACTAGTAACATAACAACACATTCTGAAAATAGCTTATAACTAGTAACATATTTCTGTAGAGGCACATTTTTTAAGTTCGCTTTGCACAAAGAGGAAAAAAATATTAATTAGCGGCGCTAGTTAGCACAGGTAACGCTCTTAAGGCCATGACTGTAGTCCATTAGATATTTTTTATTTCCAGATTGTAGAAAGAATATTTCAACAGTAAATAAAAAATATCTAATGGCGGCACTAATAGACCGCAGGGACGGCCTTAATTAATAGCAACAAAATAATATTTTTTTTAATTGCTATTCAATGGGTCATGGTATGTTAAAGGCTAGTATGTTTGTTGACTAGTTAACATGTTATGGGATTCATTTACAGGGTTTTAACAGAAAGTTAGAAATTATTGAGCTCTGGATATTTCAGATCTCAATAGTTTCACTTGTAAAAAAATGTCAGCCATCATTCAATTATTGAGATTGTATAAGAATCTAAAAACCTTCTGTCATATCATGGTAGGAAAGGTGTAACATGTCTCATGATTAATAAGCATTGAGCATACTAAAATTGCATATCACAAACAATAGCTGACCATAAATAAACTGGTCAATGAATTTCCTACTAAACTAAATTACTTTTATAATACTTGTGTTACTTGTATAAATAAACGTAAACCTGCAAGGTTTTAGTCTATTTCGGATTAATAAGATAAATAATCTTACTTTTCCCCTAGAACTAGTGCAGGATGTTGCTTGTCACCAGCTTTGAACTTGAATACTTGGTGCAGAGCCACATCTGTCACCCACACATTGTCCTCTTGATCCACTGTGATGCCATGTGGCATGTAGAAACTAGGAGTATACATAGAACATTAAGCTTAGCATTATCTTCTCCCTATTGTTAGATTTTAATAAAAAAAATCAACTGCTAGCACATGACTTAATCAATCAAAACACTAATGTCAATGTTGTTTTTAGTTTAGGGGCCTATTTTTATTTTAAGAGAGGTTTTGAAGCCAGTTTATTGTTTTGTTATTATTTTTTGGTACTTGACATACTTAACCATAAGCACAGCCAGGATCATCATGGTTGTAGACTACCCAAAGTACCTATGACTACAAGATTTTGCCAGTACAGTACTTTTTTTGCCATATGAAAATGTTTTCTACCAGATCTGCCAAACCCTAGCTCAAATGCTGGCTACACCCATGTACTAAACACATTTTGGTACACCATAAAGTAATTAAACCGATCTTAGAAAGACATTTTCAGATCCTCACAGAATTTAAATAGAACGAGGGCATTCTTATGACAAATAAAAATAGACAAAATCTTTTTACAAAAAACTTTGCACACCTTGTGCATTAACTTTAATTTATATATTTGACTTTGTCACACTAAAAAAGTTCTGCTAGATTGAACAAATCAAATGATTCCCCAAGAATTGGCACAGAGGTAAATTATTCTGTTGCTGGTCTTTAATTTTTAAGAATAAAGTAATTGCCCTTAGTTTTGTCTGTTTATTCTAATGGTTATAATTCTTGTAAATATTACTGCAACACATGCTATGGATCACCACATCTGCAAGCTAAAAAGACGCAATTTTTTAAAAGCATGTACGGTAGCCCATGTTTCTGTATCTTCTTTGGTGTACTGCAGCATTCTGCATCCCTAGGTTGTTAAAAGCTCAACTGGCACTGAAGTTTATTATAATGCTTTTATTTGGAATGAGACCTCTTAAGGTCAAGATTTTAAATAGATCACTGTCAACTTTTTGTGGAATTAAAATAGAAATTCTGAATTAAAAGTTTAAAAAAATCCATGAATTTTACATATGGTGGATTTGAAAGTTAGAGGCCATTGTCTGCCATTTGATTTGTTCATATGTAAAATAGCAATAACTGATATCAAACCTAATAATTTGGCATGTATCCAAGACATTGAAACATAATATGTGAATATATAATATATGACTAAGAAATTTGATTATGTGACATGTATTTAAGTACATGAAACTTGTATCACTAAAAGTTACTAACAAATTTTGTCCCCAAGAATCAATGAGTTCCCCTGTTTCATTAAACACCAAAATTGTGGGGTCGGCAATCGGAGGTTCTCCTATGGCCTGATAGACTTCTCTGTCAGAAAAGGTATTAGCCTCCCAAATATTTGGTCCCCTGTGGAACACCAGCACAGCACCAGTAGAATCCAGTGCTACTCCTGACACCTGACCCAATTTTGTGGATGGATCTGGCCAGTCATTTACTAATTGTAGATCTGAAAGCAAAGCAGTTAAATAAGTTTTAAAGATAAATTTGAAAGCATCCCATCCTGCAATTTATTTAAAGCTATGTTCCAACTGTGTTTTACTCTTTGCTAAGTGATTGTCACCTGGTAAAGTTTTCCAATTTCTTGACTGTTAACTTTCAGACAGACAGGATTGTTTTCAGTCATATCTATGGCAGTGTAAATATTTCAACTTGACAGTTAAATAATGACTCTGAGCAGGTCATTCCAAAACTACTTGATCAACTTCTACATTGCCCTTTGGAACACATCCCAAATTATTTTCAAAAGTTATATACGGTCTAAGCTCCTTATTCACAGTTCTCTTATTCGCGTTTATAGTATGTGTGGATAAAAAGCAAGGAACATATCCATTCTAATACTATACTTCTTCTATACTAATCACCATTTCCTATGGACGTTATTTCTATTATTTCGGAACACATCCCCTGTGAATTAAGAGCTTTTACTGTATAGCCACTTTTTAAACCTATTTTTTTTCTAAATCTCTTATCATATTAAAGACCTAGTACATCAATCTTATAAATTACACAAAATCTTTATAGAAGTAAGAAATACAATATAAATATACATACATAGAAATAATCTATACCGTTTATGAGTCCCTGAAGGTTAGAGTCTTAAAAGAAAATATATTATACATGCCATATCTATGGCTATATCATCAATATAAATAAATACTTTTATAGCAAAGATGCAGTCAAAAGATTAACCTCAAGCCAGGACTTGAACCTGCGACCCTTACATTGCGTGTAAGTGCTTTACCACTGAGCTACAGAGGCACAAGTCTGACTGATGAAAATCACAACTACATCTTTGCTCTGGAGATACGCTTATAATGAGCGTCACATACAACTCCTTGTGACTTATAAAGTTCTAGTACATCACTCTTATAAACACACAAAATCTTCATAGAAGTAAGAAATACAATATAGATATACATACATAGAAATAACCTTTCTTTGTTTATGACTCCCTGAAGGTTAGTCTTAGAAGAAAATATATTATACATGCCATATCTATGGCTATATCATCAATAAAAATAAATACTTTCATAGCAAGTTTTTTTATTTATTCATGCCCATACCCATGCAATAAGTAACATGCTAAACTAACTATTTCCGAAAGTCGTAGTCGGAAGAGATGGAAAAAATAAATAAAAACCGAATTTTCTTAATCACTATTGAATTCTGTTATAAGTCAGTTACACTTATAATAAACCTCATCATCAATAAGGTGATCAAGTTGCATAATTTTGAGCTCTTCTTTTATAACATGATCGATACAACTCGACCACCGTTGCGGTGTCAACAACTGTAGCCCTTCACTAAGCAATTGTTTAATTTCTGCCATTTTAAAACTTTTGTTATTTCTTGCGACCTGCCCCTTTACCTGTGCCCATACTAGTTCCATTAGATTTAATTAACAGTGGCAAGGTGGCAGTCTTAGGATAGTGACACTGTACTCAGCAGCAAGGTCATCAAATACATTCTTTTGATAATTAGCCTTTTCTTTTTTAATGATTTTCAATATCTTGAATTGTTGTGTCTTTGAAGTTTATATTCCTTCAGTTTAGAGTATTGGGAGTTTTCTCTACCTTACGGGAGTGGTAAGGAGTATATCTAACATTAAAACGTAATCCTTTTTTTAATTTCGGCATAATTCCATAAAATAGTAATTCTTTACACTGGCAATAGAACACACACATTTCAAGAAAAAGAAAAAAAGTGAATAAAATAGGAATCATACAATATTTTTGCCGTATACAAGTATTTCACGGTAAAAAATTACAGTCGTAAAAAACTAGCGCTCTTATTAAATTTTTGCTCATTTATGTCAAATTACATTTTATAGTACTTATGGGTGTCATTTTTAGGATTCCGTACCTGAAAGGTAATTAGGAACCCTATTACTAAGGCTTCGCTGTCCGTTCGTCTGTCCGTCTGTCACCAGGCTGTATCTCATGAACCGTTATAGTTAGACAGTTGAAATTTTCACAAAAGATGTATTTCTGTTGCCGCTATAACAACAAATACTAAAAAATAGAAAAAAAAATATTTAAGGGGCTCCCAAACAACATACATGTTTTTTTGCTTGTTTTGTAGATAATGGTACGGAACCCTTCGTGCGCGAGTCCGACTCGCACTTGGCCGATTTTTTAGCTTTTGCAATTGCATTCGCTTTCTTGCTCTCTTACTGTTAAAAATTAATATACTATATTGCTCTCGGTGTTACAGGATTGCAAAATTTGAGAGCCATTGCTTATTATAGAAACGGACCATTCATACACATATCATTTATTTAATTTTTTATTTCTTAATTATAACAAGAAAAGCTTATATATTAAGATCATAATACTTAGCTTTAACCTTATATTAATATGTGGAGCAAAAACTTTGTACCACTCTTTACAAAAATTATGTGGACGTAGGAGTAGTTATACAAGGCACAGTTAAAGTTTATATGGAGAAGAGTCCAAAAAGCTACTATTTTTGTATAATATGCATTTCAAATAAATTAAATTCATGAAAAAATACTACCATGCGTTCGACACACACACAAACACTCATACCATAGTTTAATATATGAAATATTTTTAATAACTTTTGCCGCTGTGCACACTTGCTTGGGGTGGTCAAAACGAGTGATTCGTTGAATCACTAATACAACACTACATGCACCACACTTGCAACATTTAAAAAAAAAAGATTTATTGCAGCTGTCAGTTTACTCTATATAATTAAAAATCAAGGTTTACATCTTTGTTCTGGAAATATGCTTGTAATGAGTGTCACATACAACTCTTAGTGACTTATCACACAAAATATAAACACACAAAATCTCAATACATCTCATACATACATAGAAATAATCTTTCATTGTTAGTAAATTCGAAAATATATCATACACGCCATATCTATGGCTATATCATCAATATAAATAAATACTTTCATAGCAAAGATGCAGTCAAAAGATTAATCTCGAGCCAGGACTTGAACCTATGACCCTTACATTCCATGTAAGTGCTCTACCACTGAGCTACTATGAAAGTATTTATTTATATTGATCTTATCATATTAGGTACAGTATATAGAATAAATAAAAACAAACCATGTCCTAATTTTCCGAGAGCAGTAGCAAACTGTGCTTGTTGATTACTGTAAAAGCTTCCAGGATAAAAGCCCCCTTGATTAACCTGCACATTCAAACATATATATTAGAACTTTAACAGAAGGTATACAACACGAAAAAACTATTAGTTTGTAAGGTAGGAGGTACGTACCCTCAATCCAAGGACAGTATTTAATTTTATAAAAAGTATGAAGGCAACAAGCAATTTATGTACATATGGCACAAAGATTGAAGGAGATAATTTCATTTTTTACACTATGGAAGGTGAACTAGTTATGGAAGTTATTGTTTCAAGATCCAAAACAATATGTTATAGATAATTATTAAGTAAAACAAAAATATGTGATCAATTTTCTTATCAACAAGTCAGTTCACAGATCAGATAATCATAGTTTTTTTTTGTCCAGACTTCATCAGAAGCTCAGGAAGGCTATTGGAAATTAAATTCATATAGCCTAGCATAGACACATCATGACGCCAATTACGGCGCCAAAAAACATCATTTCGTCGAATTTACTAGCTAGCTTTTTAGGGTTCCGTAGCCAATGGCAAGAACGGAACCCTTATAGATTCGTTATGTCTGTCTGTCTGTCCTCCGACTCTGACTCAAAGTGTACCATGGCCTCCGACTCTGACTCAAAGTGTCTCAAAATTAACTTTTTTTTAGATGTGATGGTTGTTAAAAATATTTATTATTCTTGGGAAAAAAATACCATTAGTAAATCATTACTTAATTAAAGTGAATTACATTTAACCAAAAATCGAAGAAAATTCAAACATTTCCTTTGTAGTCCAGTTCAACGCGCTTCTAATCATAGCGTAACAAAGTTACTGCTTCCGTTTTATGTTAGGTATTTTTTTTCACGCAAAACACATACATGTGATATGTATCATAAGCTCAATTTTAACATTTAACTTTTTTCATAAAAATAAAAAGGAAAGTGTAGGCAAGACACTTTAAGCTTAATAAAAGCGTTTTAAATCTACAATCCTTGAATGTATAAAAATTTAAATTGATCAGAAGTTTTATACTAAAACAACAAATTAATAACAATAATTAAATATAATCGCAGCAGAATAATAAAAATAATAATTTAAAAAAGCATATAAAATTAACTTACCGTTTAGTACCTATTTATGTATTTCTTCTTTAATTTAAGTAGCGTATGCATTTTTTAATTGGCATATTAAACATTCCTTTATAAACGAATTTGCTTTTTGGTTACACCAAGGATCGATTATATTGGTTTTCTTTTGAAAAATATTTCAAGTGTGGGCAAAACTTCTTTAAACTTATTTGAGAAATAAAATATCAACAACATTTTCTCTTATTTTTTATTACAAGATGTAAGGCCTTTCTAGCTGGTTTTTGTCATTTAAAATAATTATCAAATTACAATATTTACCTATATTTCACAAAAGACTTTCGTAAAATTAATTACTAATAAAAATTTACTGTTTGTTTTACTTCTCCATTGCTGATTTCATAAATAAGGGGCCAGTTATGGTATTTAACAATGTAATCTGACAATTAATCGTAGGTATTCCTTATATCTCTAAAGTTTTATTTGTAGAAAATCTTGTGATTAAGTTGGACTCAGTTGTGTATTTTTTTCCTTCATGTTTCGTGTTACTAAATGATCTGCGTGCCCAACTAAGAATTTTATCTATTTAAGACTATTTCCACATTTATATTGCAATCAATTGTATATGAATGACGATAACGTGCGTGCCGCCCGCGCGCTCATGGCGTAGCGTAATTTGTAAGGAAAATATTCCGATGCATGTCTGCACGGGTTAATGTACATTTGTTTTTGCGAGTGTTTTATAGTAAAACGAAAAAAAGATAAAAAATAAGCTTCTTAAAAAGTCTAAAAGCTTTTGTGTAGCTAAAAGTACAATAATAATTTATAGTATTCTTAGGCCGTTCCCTACTAGTGTCGTCTGCCCACCTCGCGAGTATGGCCCGGAAAAGACTTAGCAAGTCTGGGAACGGCTTCGAGCTTGTACGTTCTTCAAATTAGTATAATGGTACCTACGTGGGAGTTGGATATATACTCCGTGTTTTACCATGTTTTTGTCCCAGAAACATTGCCTTTAAAATAACTAGGAACACGTTCAAAAAAGGTGTGCAAAACGAAAATAATAAATACTTAAATGTAATTTGCCCAAACTATTTAGATAGTGTCAAATATTTATTACTTTATTATACAGGTTTTTTTTATATCACTAAGGTTGTAAACAAGCTTACGGTCCGCCTGATGGTAAGCGGTCACCGCAGCCCATGGACACTTGCAGCACCTGGGGCATCACTCGCGTGTTGACGACCCTTAAAAAATGTAATACGTAACTTCTTTCTGAAAGAACCCCATCATGTTGCCTCCCAAATAGCAACTTTCGTTGCATTATAAAATATGTAATCCGCACATGATCGGATTGGCGTACTCCTGCCGCATTTACAGGATGCTCAGATGAGTAGTTAATTTTAAAAGTAAAACCCGCCAAAATATACCTTTAAACATATATTTTATTAACATATCTCATTTATTTCACTATTCTTAGACCTCGGCAAACGTATGTAGATCAAATTGAGTACGTTCTCAGAAAAGGCCAGGTCAGGAGTACTCGGAACCGTAGAAAATGTATGAAAGCATTGATGCGTATAGATGAGGCAAGAGAGGTATGCCAGGATCGTAGCAAGTGGCAGACTTTGGTCTCTGCCTACCCCTCTGGGAAACAGGCGTGATGTTATGTATGTATGTTATTGTTATTTTACAATTTTTAGTACCTATTTTTTGTCCTTTTAATACATTTGGCTATACGGCTAGTGAGTTTGGGATCATCGACGATTCTTACAGCCCGTCGTTGAACCGAGTCAAAAGGGTCAAAGCTGGTATCCGGCACCCGCCCAGAGATAGCAGCAGTACTCCATATGGGGCCGAACTCGCGACTTGTAAAGCAGTCTTTCTTTAGCTTGATTATACTACCCATAAAATTGTCTAACGGGGACTATAAATTAAAATAATTACGTTCTCAAATCAACAAACACAGTTTCACATTTATAATTAGATCGATCTTAGGGCTTTAGGAATTTGTCTATGTAAGTTGGTAAAATAATACGATAAAATATGCTTTACACTAAGAAGTTTAATTCACATACACAGTAAAAGTGGCACAAGGCCACAGATCGGCGATTAGGAGGTATGTATATTGGTCGCACACGAAATGCTGTTTCATATTAGTAAAGGTAGCGTATACAATTACTAATATGCGCCGACCCTATGAGCAACAACCTCAATATATATAAATATATATTTTAAATTTTATACATTTGTTAAGAACAGTTGTGCCTGATCTTGGATCTTTTTCATTTTTTTCAAACTCTTTGATGATAGTGACGGGTTACTCTCTAGGTGTTGGATTCGAGAACGCAACCTTCTCACTAATTCGGAACGTGTCTTCCGGAGTACAGTGTCGCCAGGTTGACTGTGCAGTATCCTTTTGTGGTAGAAAGTTAACTTGTTCATAGCTTTCTCAACTATACGGTTTTTAACTTGTGGAATATTTTTGATGAGATGAGCTGCTTGATTGCCATTTCCCTTGTTAAAATTCTTTGGTTGAGGCGGAATACTGTTAAAATTCTTCTTTTGAACGTATTTGGTTAGTCGAAACGCGTTTTTATTTACTACTGGTCGTTGTTTTAAAATATAATACTTGTTTAGCAAATCAACATAGTCATCTCTTGGTATTGCTGTAAATATAGAGTGGTAATGATCACCAATCTCTCTACGCAGATCTGCAGACACGTGTTTCTGTCTAAAACTTGTAAGTTTCTTTTGTATTGAATATAGTTCACTCAAATGTTCAGGTCCATCGGCAAGTCCAGCCTGGCCTAACAATATCATGTTCAATTTGGTTAGCATGTTGTTTATGTTAACCCTATTGTTAGATAATCGTTTGGGACTTATCACTTTTTGTTTTAAAAGCTCTTGATGATGATTTTGTAGATAAGTTAGTTCTTTATATAGGGCATTAGGGTCACCAATATCTTGTTTTAGTGACTCCAAAGCCTTGTTGAGTTTCCTCAACAAATTGAACCTATTTTTGGGGATATTAGTAACATCAGTGATGGGACTTTCAACATCTGCTTCATGTGAAACATCTGCTTCACAATCAGATTTTGCACTTTCTGTCTGTGATTTATCCTTGCTCCAGTTTCTGAGTTCACTTTGGAAGGCTTCTTGATCACCAACCCTGCCCTTTACACTGAAGAATAAGCTCATATCCATGTGCTCCACAATTATGTTGTGTTTCTTAGTCATCTCACTCAACCATTTTTCTCCTTCTTCATTTTTAAGCTTATCTAATACCTCCTTAGTTAAATAAATCCTAGCCGAAGTGATGACGTCACTTGAATCAGAGACTTCATTGTCTTGAATAACCTGTCCCATTTTGTCATGATTTGAGGAGTTTAATGGAATGAAGTCAGGTGCTTTCTCAGCATCACCAGCCATTTCACTAGATTCAGCAACTGTTTCTTCTGTAGTTTCTTTACTCTGAGTCAATTTCTTTTGCTGACTTACAGGACTCTTGGCGTTACAGCGTTCTTCGCTTGCGTCACTTGAAATATTTCTTTTTTTATTGACATGAGTTTCGTGAACAGTTGGAGATTTTGACTGCCTTTTGTGCCGTTCATTCCGGTGTATAAACTCTTGGTTGGGAAATTTAGATTGTGTATTTTCATAGTCCTGCTGAGTTTCATTTTCAGAAATATTTTCGTGAGTTGGTATATACACCGGGGCGTATATATGTACATAGGGGGAATTGATCGGAAGACCCGAAAATGGAAGGGAAATGCGGCAAGTATGGACTAAATGTCCACGACGAGTGCATCCACTGCAGAATAGTTGATGATGTTTCTTGTATTGACGGTTTTCTTCTAACGGCATATTTGCATCAATCTGAAAATACAGAAGTTGTTTAATTATTATAAGCAAAAATGAATATTACGCCGACAATTATTAAAAACAAGTAGGGAGGGCAAAGTATGTTCTCAATGTTTACTTGTGTTATTTCCACTAAATGTTTGTCTGCTAATATCAAAGTTATTAAGGGCTACTTAGATGAAAAAACAAACAATAAATTTTAATTAGTTATTTAAACCGGTCAAGTGCGTATCGATTATATCTCAAAAACTTGTTAACAGATTTTGTTTAACATTTCCAAATTTTAAGAACTCATGGTTAAAAAACAAGCGGGTTGGGAGGACTGAAACATCATTAACGACTTTGGAAGGTAACTTGCAAAATATACAACTTAAAGAAAATGTCAGATCACAGACAGTGGTATAACTATTTATTAATTTTCCGACATTCATTACTAATTTTAAGTAAAATGGTCTTACGCGGAGAAATGGGTCATCTGCTTGAATTTGACAGCCGAAGCCGTGGAATGCATAGAAATACATTTGCCTTTAACAAGTGGACTTTGATATGGTTCTTACCGTATTGTGGTAGCGACGCCAAATGTCGGGGCAGTGGCTGGATGGATGTCCGTACTGGCCACACTCTGCACACTTGATGCGGCCCCACATCGAACAGTTGCGACACATTTTTGAATACATGTAGTTTGGTGATCCACACTGAAACGTAACAGTTACAAGTAACGCTTATGTGACAAGATTTAAATAAAACAGAAAATCTAACAAATTATATATCTATAATAAATCCTTCTAAAGAGTATTACTAAAGGATACCAAGGATATGAAACAAGGGTAATTAAAACTAAATAACTTTTTTATAACGATAATAATGGAACATCTTTGTCATTTAGAGCAACTTTAAGTACTTTTTGAGATCTAAAAGTGTGCATTCAAACTTTTTTTTTTGCGGTCACCGTTGCCTATGGACGCTTGCAACACCAGGGGTATCACTCGCGCGTTGCCGACCCTTTAGAAAACAAATAACTTCGGAGCTCATTCCATAACTTAAGCGTTCGCGGGAGGAAGTTTCTCTGAAACCGCACTGTACGCGACCATTTAGGTTCTAAAGTGTGAGAATGAATTCCCTGCCGATGGCGAGCGGTGCGATGGTAGAAAGTAGCCGTGGGCATCATTTCGAACAATTCCTCAGAACACAACCCATTGTACAAGCGGTAGAAAACACACAGGGAGGCAAAGTCTCTCCCCATACTTAAGGGCTCGATACCGCAAGTGAGTTTGGAATCGTCGACAATTCTCTTCTCCGCGGTTTTCCTCCACAACGGAACGAGGGATGTTTGCACGACCCGTGTAATAAGCGTCTCCAGTACTATCATCTGCATAGCAATGTATGTTGTTGATGTCCAACATGTCATTGATATGCAGTAGAAACAGCGTAGGAGACAGCACAGAGCCTTGCGGTACACCTTTTCTTTAAACAATACAAAAATGCTGCATACTAAAGAAGTAAGTCTAGTTAAGACTCAGGCATATCGTCTTAGCCGAAAGACGTCCGCTGTTGGACTTTCGCCATATGTCTCCACAATGCCCAATTTTTAGCCACCTGCTTCTATTGGCTACTAAAAATTAATTTCCGGAGGAAATTTGCCAATGAACCCTAGTCACCGACAAAGCTCAAACAGTTAGCACAGGCATGCACACTAGACAGGCAAATATAACTTATCGCTTAAATAAACGACGATATTTCATAAACTAGTAAAGATAGCTTCATAGAATAAAAAGTATATTAAAAAGAGATTTATTTTACATATAAATAATTAAATATACTTAAATGTTTCTTTGACTTCATGGAGCTATCATGAGTTGTTTAGGAAATATTGTCGTCTATGTTAATGACTAGATATTATTGCTAGTGAGTGTAATAATAGACTAAGGCGTGTAAAAGAAAATTTCGTTAACATATGTGATAACATAAGTCTTCAAAAAATTACCAAGGAATACAAAAAACGAAAACTAGTATCAAAAACAGTCTTATATAGACATTATACAGCCATATATCACTGATTTATTTAATACCTTTAAACAAGCAATTCTTGTTTTTATAATCTAAATCTCGAAAGCGGCGCCAACGATTTTCATGAAATTTAATAGGGTTTCGGGGGTGAAATGGTCGTTTTATCCGTGTTTTCAGGCAATAATAAACTGCAAAATATGGCTCTTCCTGACAGATGTTAGCGATTACTTACATTGACACATATTTTTTTGGGACATCGAGGCTCGTAGTGTCCCGTGGATCCACACATGTAGCACACCGGAGGTTTCAACTGGCACATGTCGTCGCGATGTCCAGGTCGGTTGCAGTAGTTGCAACTACTGTTAACAAAGAAAAATGCAATCACTTATTAACCTTCTTAGAATTATCACTTCCTTAAACAGTCCATAATTTCCTTTTCAGCCTCATACGTCCCCACTGTTGGGGTACGGCTTACCCTCACCGAGGGTGATTTTGGGCCAGTTTACACGCGGGCTCAGTGCGGATTGTGGATTTCACATACGTCTTTTTTTTTTGACGTACCTATGCAGGTTTCCTCACGATGATTTCCTTCACCAAAAAGTCAGTGGTGTAAATAATCTTGAGAAATTAAGAAAAAGACTGATTGGTACACGCCGGGTCGCAAACCTCCGCCACTGAGGACGCAAAGTGAAATCGAAACCCCTCGGCCACCACCGACTCCGAAACATAGTCGGTGGGGCCTACTTAGAAACGTGACATTGCAGTGATAGTTTTGCGTTACACACAAGTTTTTGATGTCCGGCATTCAATGTCAACTGCACAGTACAGTCATACAATGAATGTTGGTTTACTAAGAGGAAACCTCAGAAGCTTTTACACAAAAAAATTGAATTCCAACCAATGAACCTTTTACATTAGTGGCAACACATAGATATTCCTTATCTCTGGTATCAAATTTAGCCACACAACTTCTTGCTAGTTACTATATGGTGGGAAAGGGCATACTACTACAGTTTTTAATAATCAAAATCTGGTTTTTTATTTATGATTAGGCAGATGTTAATTACTTTGTGTGAAGCTATGATCTGCCTTTCGCTAAATACCTACAAATCAATATCACGAAAATAGAATACCTATGTTTAGTGACTGACACCTTGGCTTGTGACAATGGTCACCCTGAGAAAAGAGATAAGGCAATTTGAAACCTTGAGTGGACATTGTTATAATGCTAGTAGTGATTGCTAAGATACCTATAAGTAAGGCAATATACCAGTAAGGCGACAATCTAATAACACATCTCTCAAGGCCAAATAGGGCGGCGTTACCACTACCAATTCATTTCTCTTGCACTCACGCCGCGCTGAATTCTCATCGTCTCTACTCTCTTAATCCGTGGACAAACATACTTCTGAGTGCAGAGATCTATGATTGATTGTGACTATCCTCTTTACGTTATAGTAATAATCGCCAATATAGTCGCCAAGAGGCTTTAGTAAAAAAAAAACGGGTTGCACATCGGGAGTGCTGGCAGAAGAGAAAACAAACTAGCTATTTACTTCCCATCACTTCGTATACATATTTATTTATTATTAATAATAATTTTTTTTTATTAACTTTTTTAACGTAGTATATTTGACATCTCAATCTGTCATATAATTAAAATCCCATATCCAACCTCCCTATAGTACTCATAATCGCCATATACTAAAAATAAAAATTTACTTAATGTAAATAAAGGACACGTGTCCTGGCGCGAGTTCCGTCTTACGAATTTTCGATCAGGTCACGTGTCCTAACGCGAGTTTACAATTTTTACCCATCACAAAAATCGTGCACAACGCCGCTAAATAAGTTTTCACTTCAGAAAAGGTTTTTTCAAAACCTCAATTCCATTTTTGAATTCCTATTCAACAGGTACCCATACATTCATTTCAATGTACCGCATTGTACACGTGAGATCTATCACTTCTGGAAAGAAAACTAGTCTACGATAAAAAGTTACAAATATAAAGCCGCGGTTTAAGAGCTGTCATACGAAATAAAGATCTTGATGAGATCTATCACTTCTGTAAAGAAATTACTAGTCTACAATTAAGTTTCGGAGATAAAGGTGTTTCTAGTTTGACAGCTGTCATCCGAACTGAAGATCTTGATAAGATTTATCACTTCTGTAAAGAAACTACTAGTGTACGATCAAAAGTTACAGAGATAAAGCCGTTTCTAGTTTGACAGCTGTGATGCGAAATAAACATCTTGATGAGATCTATCACTTCTGTAAAGCAATTACTAGTCTACGATCAAAAGTTACGGAGATAAAGCCGTCTCTAGTTTGACAGCTGTCATCCCAAATGAAGATTTCGATGAAATCTATCACTTCTGTAAAGTAATATTTACAAAGGAATAGCCCGTGGGAGTAATGACACTGTTTACGAGCAAGTGTGGTAAAACACTAACTAAACAGAAAAAAAGTGTACAACGCCGCTAAAGACGTTTTCACTTCAAAATTATAATAGGCGAGGCATTATGGTTTTCGTCTTACAAATTTTTATAGTGTGGCAGTATGGTTTCCGTCTGACGAATTTTTTGATCAGACTGACGCGAGTTTATCAGTTTTTACCCATCACAAATTAAAATGTTTGTTGATTTACTTTTTTGACGTAGTATATGTGACATCTCAATCTGTCATAGCCTAAAGTAAATAAAACTGACGCGAGTTCCGTCTTACGGATTTTCTATGAATTTTCGATCAGGACACGTGACCTGACGCGAGTTTAACATTTTCTACCCATCACAAAGAAAGTGCACAACGGGGCTAAAGTTTTCACTCCAAAAACCACAACAGAATGGATATATAACATAAACTTATTCCTTTATCACATTAAGCTTAAGCCCTCAAACACACAACTAACTTTAACTCATCTTTGTAATATAGAATTTATTGTCAGTGTAGGAAGAAGGGCTTAGTAATAGTTCTGATTAACTTACACTGTTTTCTTCTTATACTGCGCAGGCATTCTGTCTTTAGGATCAATTACCCACAAACTCTTGTCACCTAGAATGTAAACAATCAGCAATTGTAGTACAAAAACAAAGAGTTATTTACATTAACGTGAGTTGACAAAGACATCAATAGGTAAATTATGTCATTATGCTAATAGGTGCAATTAGTTAATCTGCTAACAAATCACTCTTCAATGTTTATTTTTGTGAACTAATAGATAAATTACGAAACTATAGTATTTTAATGAAAATAATAACTAAAGAGTGTGATATGAGTCACAAAGCTAATAATACTAACAATTTACTAATAGTAAATAATAATAATAACAACGTGCATGTAAATATATTATAAATCGCCATCAAGAAACTTTTCGTTTTAAGGATCGCGTTCCTCAAAAGGAAAAAAGGAACCCTTATAGGAACATTTTGAAGTCCATCTGTTTGTCTGTCAAGATCCTTTTGCAACCCAGGAATGCGTGAAGGTATCAAGTTGAAATTAATATCAAATAATAAGGTAAATAGTAAGGTACCTAGGGCATGAATATCGGAATCTCGGACCGCTAAGTCCGATATTATAATTCCGATACCGAGTAGAAGAATATCATATCATCAGAATCAGTTAAATTTCCTATTAAAGTTTTAAAATAAGACGCAAACTATTCCAGCCCACGCTCCATTCTGCGTGCAATGTAATGTTGTCTCACTTTCAACCTATTAAACAGCTAAAGAGTTACATAACCTCATAACAGTTTACGTATAGTGCGTCTCGCTTGCTTGCAGGAGAGTATTGAGAATCCCTTCATGTTTACTTCCTACAACCTTGCCTATCCTTAAGCCACTTTTTTGTCACATAGTGCCCAAGTTAAGTGGCCGGAGTCTCTAGAGTAGTATATTTTTTGGCGCAATCTTGTAACAATTTTTTGCGTGCTAAATACAATAGCTTACACTAAGCAACAAATTCTATTTGTTTTACAGACTTTTTTACAACTGAATGATATATAGTCCTAAAAAATTTGCAACAAGTGTTGGAACAATAGTTTCTTTGGCACTAGTTACAATAATTGAAAAATCATTCAAAAAATCAGTACACCGGATAAAGTCTTCAATTGCTACAATCAATAACTGAATCACATAGTTAAATACTAAGAGTAAAAACAGACACAAAGTGGACGCGGGTGCGTCTAGTTTTAACATATTCAAACGCGCTTCACAAACACACCGATCGTGATGCGCCTGGCTGTTACAGTCGTGGGCGCGGCTGAGTGTGGCGGATGGCTTCATTCACGCATACAATCCGCCCTGTATCAGCCACTTTTGGTGGTGGCGTAGACTGTTTAGTCGCTCGATACTGGTGGGTACTATAAACCATTTTGGATCTAGACGGTACATATTAACTAATTTACAATATGTATGTACAATCAATACAATATACAACTTCCCACTTTAATAAGTAGGGAGAGAATTAAATAGGAAATTTAAAGTAAAATCGATTGTTTTTATATAGATAAATATATATAAAATATAAATTTGCCTGATGCATCCTCAAATCAACATAAATCGTGTTGAATTCGCCTAAAGTTTCCCTTTGTTTATTCATATCATGTATTCCAAATTTCACATATTTCATTTTCCATCAATAAAATGTCTTTATCCATTATATAAACTGTCTAATGTTTTTTTACGTATGACTCGCCAGTATTTCAAGCACTGAGTGTGGCCGAAACGCCCGCTTTGTGTCTTTTTTTACACTAACTGATCCAAGCTTTCCATAAAAACTTTATCACATTAAATATCTTTAACTATAAACATTTCACTACTCAGAATGCATATCATACATTGCTATTTAAAAAGCATATTCTTTTTTATCAACAATATTTCTGCCCCTGGCGGTGGGTGTTAGCCAGCTTGGCTCTTTTGACGTGGTAGAATTGTTGATGATCCCAAAGTCAGAAGCTAAATCATACCCTTAAATCTGAGGAGAAACTTTACCATTCTGAGTGTTTCTACTGCTTATAAATGAGCTGTGTACAGAGGAATTGATTGAAATGATGATCACGGCTACTTTTTACCATTGCACTAATCACTGTCGGCAGGGAATTCAAAAACGATAGGATCAGATTTTTGAAAGAATGCAGTGGGCGATTTATGCCCCTAGTGTTTCAAACAATCATAGCCTAAGGTGATTACTTCGCATCAGCTGTATTGTGAGCTTGTTTTCCAGCTTAGTGGTAAAAAAAAGGAATTTGAGTTACGGTATTACCATAAGTTTGTATAAAAAAAAGTAGAGTTTAATAGTTCCTAAAATATTTGTTTTTCAATTCATCTACCTAAAAACCAAACTAAAAACAATTAAAAAGCAATTTCTACTTCTTCCATAACTTTGGCGTAAATAAGACCGTACATCTAATGACAAAGTATTAACAATCCACTGAAAATTCTCTCTCTGTGTTTCATAACAACACTTCTGTTTTATGTAAAAAAATTGCAAACTTTCTTAATTTTTCCCCATAAATCTTTATACAAATTATGTGTATTTAATTTTGATTTTTATATGTCTTGATAAGTGCTAAAGCTCTGAATGGTGTGCAGGATCTGATAAAAGAGGCGTAATATCGCTAAAGAAACTCCTTAATTTAACAAGATAGCCCAATCATGTTAGGTCTCATTAGATTTGTATTCACATGTACTTATGAGCAAGGTGGTATCCAGGGTTTGATGATGGGGCCAAAAGGTAGGAACTCCTCAACTTAACAAGATGGTCACCTTTTTGTCAGTTATGGGGACTGAGATTAAGACCCTGAATACCACCGTGGTCTTGGACAAAATACACTAACTAAACAGAAAAACTTTTACTTACGAGACATATACTTCTGAATCTCTCGGTGGTTAAAATTTTCACCACCCCAACTTTCATTGTAAAACTTCTCCATTTCTGTTCGAAGTGCTGTCAAAGAATACTTCCTCCGTCTACATACTTTGCTGTTACCCTTTAAATTATCAAAATCAAGATCTTCAAATAAAATAGCTGGAACATTAGTTGAACCAAGCTTTGGAATCTCTTTCAGTACATTACTGTTGATAATTTCATCTCCATAGTCTTCAGACTCTGTGAAACCAGTCACATTGGCCATGACAATGTTTTCATCAATACCAGTTTCATCAATAGTGATCAAATCATTAGATGAGTTAGGAGTGTTTACATTACTTTGGGCTACTGGAGCGGCAGTTCTGTTTTTAGGTGTATTTGGAGTAGAATTTTCACTAATATCTATAAACGGTGTTGTACTTGGTGTAGTCTCCTTACTGATGTCATTAACCTTCTTTGAAGTGACCTCTTTAGGACTCTCAGATTGGCTGGAGTCAGACTCATACACATCAGAGCTAGGGATACTCTTTTCTGTTACAATGTATGAATTTCGGCTCTTATTGTTGTCCATAGAGTTGTTACTGTCAGAATCATATATGTCTACACTTGAAATAATCTTCTCTGAAATCAATGATGACTTGTTTTTCTGACGCTTATTTTTTGCTTTACTTTTTGGAGTAGCAAAACATTCATCTGTGGTTTTGGCAGTTGGTTTATCTTGAGTTGATGCAGAATCTATTGGTGTAGATGTTATTCGCTCTTTAGATCTTTTCTTCTTTTTCTTTTTAGATGGAGTTCTGTGATCAATAAGGTCTGACCCATGAAGGCTAAAGTCAAAACTGTGATTGTCAGGATGCTTTGAGGATATTTTTAATGCAATACAATCCCCACGAATAAATTCATCAGACACTGATGAGACCACTGAAGGTACGGGACTGGCTGATACATCTCTTTCCCTAGTGCTGGGTTTACTATTAATTTGAACAGCATTTGCTTCTTTTGTTGGGGAATGTTTTTTAGAAATAATTTTAAGTTCCTCATCATCAGAGCTTTCAATAGTTATTGTTGGTTTAGGTGGCAATGCCACTTCTATTACTTCATCTTCATCACTTGAATTTAGCTCTACGACTTGGCCACAATCATCATTTTCTATTATTTCAATAGTTTTCTTAACATCTTTAGGTACTGGAGACTGAAACACAGACAAATCAACTTGTTTTGTAGTGTTTTGTTTACTTTGTTTTTCGTCAGTACATTTAGTAGCTGTGCCTGCGTTGGTTACATTGTTATTGTTAGTAGGGGGTTTTTCTTTCAATGTGTTTACTTTTTGGTTTGGAGTGTTTACGTCGGCGTTGGTATTCCAATAACGTCGTAACGTGCTCCGTGGTGCATTTTCAACGATCCGTAAAACATCCTCTTCATTTGTATTTCCTTTAACATTTGCCTGTGTTTCGTCTACGTAATGTAGCATAGCATACAACCGTTCTTCCAAATCATTCTCGTTAAGATCCTGAAATAATGGAATTCTTCAATTAAATGTGCTGCAACTAAATTGTATCACGTAAAAATATTCAGGTGTTCTGTTGTGACACAAAAAAGAATGGGTAACCTATGAGCTCACCTCTTCCATTTTTTTGAAGCAAATTGAGATAAAACAGAAAATTACACAATTGTAACATAATCGGAGATGATACTGGAGCCAGTTAAATTGCTGAAAGCATTAGAAGTAACTAAAAATATGTATAATTAATATAATAATTAACGTTTACGGTAGACACGTCTCACATTCTCACTCCATTTCGAAATAAACAACAAATAAATAACCAGTGTTACTAAGGTTAAAAAAAATTCCCAGTGTGACCGTTTTATAAATAAGAGAAGTTGCTAAAAAAATTGACACTAAAATAAAACTACACAAAATATACTAAAATTTTACAACAACTACAATTCTACAATTTTACTATTTTACGTAAAAAAGTTAGAACATTATTCAAAGACTTGATATTTTATTTAAAATCATCTGCAAGTGTAATTATTATTGAATAGCTATTTTCTGATTCTTCTTATTATTACTTGCAAAAAATAAATGAGATAAAACCTTTACGATCCAGTACAATCTTTTCACTTCAATCGCTTACACAGTAATAGAAAGATGGCGTAATTTTCAAGCAATTTTTGTTGTATTAGTGCACGAAATTTCATGCAATTTGTATAAACTATTCGGAGGCCCATTAGGCTTAGGCGCCCATTAACCGGCTAAAAGGAATTGGCTTAAAATGAACATGTTTACTTTATTAAAATGACATTTTCTATCAAGTCTGCCTAGGCAAGCCTGCCCCCCCCTAATCCAAAAGCTGGCTACGCCCATGTGTACTGATATTTTGGAGTTTTTGAGTAAGTATCGTTTTGACAGCTATTACTTAAATTAGGTAAAGAAAAAAAAATTATGTTAAATTTTTTATAAAAGTGCCAGCCAGAGATACTGAATATCCGAAATCAAAATCTGCTGCTTTACTTCCAGGGTACCTTCTCAGGCTCCGTTAGTTTTGGGATGAAGAATCATTAGTTTCGTTAATTTTGTCACCTGTCATCAGAGGGTCGATTCCGTAAAAGATTGCTAACCTTTTTGAAAGAGATACATTGCGGTTTCGCGACAATCGATGAATTTCATACGTAATTTTAAATGCGCAATGTACATCTTATTTCTATGGATTTCAAACGAGAATTGTTAGCTGTCATTTTACGGAATCGAGCCGCCGCCGTTCGTTTAGCATTGGTATCAAAAATCAATGATAAAGTAAAAACATGATGGGTCACAATAAGTTGAACAATGTACCTGTGAACAGTGCTTGTCATTCTAATGCTATTTTTACATGTGTTAAAAAGTGATACAAATATCATTCGCCTACGTCATCAAACAGTGCGCGCTATCAACCGTCGTGCCGCGCCGGTTTGGCGTCTTTATAATTTTTTGAAAATATTCTGTTGTTATCTTCAAAATATATATATTTGAATTAAATTATTGATTATAAACCATGGTATACATATACGTTTTCGGTTGTTCAAATCGACTGGATGTTTTGAAGGAGAAAAATATAAATGTGTCATTCCATCAGTCAGTCGAACTCGCTATTATTGTGGTTTTATGAAGTTAAATTGTAAACGCCGGGTTCCATTTTACTGAAAGTGACTAATCACAGGTGCATATAAATGATTTTATGTTACTTTTATAAGGATATCTCTGTTAAATCAATGAAACTGGTATTTTTATCACTTTGCCGACTTCATAGTGTTGTGACACTTGTAACTTGGAACCCAAACAATATCGGTAACTTCGAAAAAAAAATTTTTTTTACGTTAAGACAAAAATCCTTTATTGTCTGATTTTCTTACAGGTTTTCCAGTAATCTTAAATTAAAAAACGGCATGTACATGCCTACAATATAAAAAAGATGATAAATTAAGTCTTTCACAACATACACGAATATGCTTTGACATATTGAAGATTCTTGTTTACGTGAGGGGTAGTGACAAACAATTTTACATTCTTATGCGCAGTACCAACATTTCTAAATCAACAATTACGTCAGTGCAAAACAAAGTAATAAAGATATAAAATTATGTTTTCAGTGGAATGTTGTATGCACTACTATGTGATTAAGGAAAAAGTTTCTTGTTTCAAAAATATATGGCTTATGAGTCTTATGACAGTATAATTAAATAACTTTTTTTTTAAATTAACACAATGTTATTAAAATGAATTAAAAAGGATAATTTTGTGGAATTTTAGAACAAGTGGTTAACTCATACGAAAGTCTGTAATTACTTAAAAATTTTATGGGGTTATAAAGAGTATTTTGTACTTTTAAGTCCATTTTAAAAACGTGATTATTATTAAGTCCTTACATATGAAAATGATGTTTTATAGAACTGGTCACTTTGATCTCAAAAAGCCGGCGCTTGCTTCAGAATTCCAAATACAAATTTATTTCAATTTTAAGTTTGTCTATTTGTGTTTCGAATGTAATAATTCATTTGTTTTCGCGTCTTTCAATTTTGCTTTGACATCGTTCTGTGCTTAATATGGAAAACATAAAATATCGCATTATTTTTGAATACGAATTACATTGTGGCACTAGCGCTGCAGAAACAGCTCGAAGGATTAATGATGTGTACGGAAAAGCAACTGTAAAAGAAAGAACAGTACGTTTTTGGTTCCAACGCTTTCGTTCTAGAAATTTTGACTTCCAGAACAAACCTTGTCGTCGACCGGAGGTACCCTAGTTAACAATGAGGAATTGAAAGTGATCGTGGAATCGGATCCATCTCAAACCACGTCAGAGTTAGCTGCAGGCTAAGGTGTGAGTGACAAAACCATTTTGAATCATTTGAAGCAAATTGGAAAAGTGAAAAAGCTTTAAAAATGGGTACCGCATGAACTAAGTGAAGCAAATCAACAAACATGCGTCGACTGCTGCGTCACGTTACTCAACCGTCACAATAACGAGGAGATTTTAAATCGTATCATCACAGTGGTTAGATCGAGGAGAACCGGCTAAATCCTGCCCCATGCGAGAGTTAACTCAAAAAAAGGTACTGGTTAGTGTCTGGTGGACCAGCGTTGGTGTCATCCACTACAGCTTGCTAAGATCTGGTCAGACGATTATGGCAGATCTGTATTGCTGACACTTGGAAACCATGATGAAAAAGCTAGCCGTTAAACAGCCGAGATTGGTCATTCGCTCTAGCCCACTGCTGCTACAGGAAGACACTAGACTACACACAACAGATGGTGGCGAAATTAGAGGAACTAGGGCTGGAATGCCTCCGTCACCTACCGAACTCTCCGGACCTTGCTCCAACCGATTACCACTTTTTCCGGAATTTGGATAATTTCTTAATTATACAAAAAATCAATTCAGATGAGGCAGTTCAAAACACCTTCAAAAATTTTGTTGATTCTTGCTCCCGCAATTTTTTCAGCAAAGGAATCAATTAACTCCCTATAAAATGGCAAAAGTGCATATATCAAAACGGTACTTTGATTGATTAAATAAAAAAAAATTTAGTTTTGCTTTTTCCATATAAAACATCAATTTCATATGTAAGGACCTAATATATTAAAATATTAAAAAAAACTTTGCTTTTATTAACAAATGAGTGGAAAAATTTATTGAGATTATTCAAAAATTTCTGAAATCTATTGCAAAATTTGTACCGAACAGACAAAAACAAGAATACAGAAGATAAAAGCTAGTTAATATTCCATTGTCGGCTTCGTAATGATCCGACTGCTGAATCGAGGGGCGTTAGTTCAATTCACGCACAAGACTAACAGTTAAGTGACACAATTGTTTGTGTTCTTTTGATACTAGGTGTTTTCTATGTATAATATATGTATCTAAAAAAAAACTTTTTGTATATGTATCTGTGTCCGTTGTTTGGTATCCATAGTATAAGCTTTCCTTAGTTTGGGACCAGATGGTGCTGTGAGTAATGTCCAGAAATATTTATTTTCAAGTTATTTTTAAAGTCCCAAGTATCTAGCTTATCTAAAAGTTTGTTTAAAATCGATTGTGAATTTCCACTCGAACTGACAGTTATGAAAGGGAGTTATATTAAGCTAGTTATGCATAGTATAAATAAATTTACTTTTGCCCAAATATCGGAAAGATGCTTTATATATTACATGGTATTTTGTTGCCTTATTATTGCTTAAAGTAGGACAAATCAATAAACAAACTCAATTTCACATTTTATATGACTGAAGAAGAACCTGACTGATCGATTAACGCACAGCTGAAACCGCTGAAGCATGATATTTTGCACAAACGTTCCTTAAATGACGCGAGTGTGCACTAAGATAGTATTTTTGGAAATTCATCCCCAACGGAATTAAAATGAGGGTTGAAAGTTTGTATGGAAATCGTTTTTAATAAAATTAGTTATTTGGCCTTATAGTTATAAATTATTTTTACGTGTTTCACCGTATTTTGAAAATCATCCCCTAAAGGGCAAAATATGAGGGGACGTAAATTTGTATGAAAATGTAGATATTATGTTTCTAAAGATTTGAAGTTTAGTACAGTGGTTTCTGTGATGACGTACGTGAGCACTAAGATCGGATTTTGCTTTTAGGGGATGCCTAAGGGGGTAAAATGGCGTTAAAAGTTTGTACTGAAATTCGTAATTTTTCAAGCTAAATTCATAATAATTGGTATTTGGCCTTGAGTTTTAAAATCAAGGGTAAATATTTCTCCGTTTTCACAAAATCATCCCTTAGAGGATAAAATAGGGGATCAAAAGTTCGTGTTACAATCCGATATTTTTGTACGTAAAGCAATATATAGTTACAAGTTTCTTTTTCTCAAAAATTCACGAAAGTGTTTTACCGTGTTCGAAAATGGGATACATTATATATATATATATATATATAATATAGAATGTAAACCCATAAACAGTCAAAAGCTGTCTTTTTTTTTCAAAGTCCACGCGTACGCGTATTTCTTATCAACACAATTTATCGATAATAGATAACAGGAAAAGACAACACTATAGGTTTTACATGCTAGAGTTGTCATTGTATAGTCAAAGTAGTGACGTTTCAATTGTTTCGAGCATGTTTCGATCTTCTAGAGATTTGTATCTTTCGTGTCGTATGACATTTTGTTTGCTGTTACAAAAGGCATACTTATATTATAGTCACTGTGGTCGTACTAAATATAATCATAATCTATCTATAATCTTTCTATATTTAAGGGCCTGTTTTTTTAACTTGCAATTTCTCGCAAATTTAGCAAATTTGGCAATCGTGTCACACTGACAGCAGGATAGCAAATACATTTTCAATTAAACAGTAAGAGATACCACGAATGCAAATGCAACCGCAAAAGCTAAAAAATTATGCCCTTTGTCAAAAATATCAAAATTTGAAAAGCATTATATATTAGTGAACGGCCATATTGATTGCTTACATTTAGTGAACAGAACGATTTTAATGCCTATGCGATATCATAGCTTTCAATACCATCAATAGAACGCACCTAAACTGTCAAGGGTTCGTTTGCAATATTTTTGTTATTTTTGTCACTTTCATTACCGAAAAATGAAACTTTACGCCCATCCAAAAAAACAATTTAGTGATGGTTTCAGGTAATTTTCAAGCTTAGAGTACTACTATTGATTTATAATTGATTCGGTTGTCACTAAAACTGATACAGTTCACTTATGAAATAAGTTTAGCTCTATAGGTCGTATTAGAACTGTAAAAAAGAAGTTAAATATTCTTTCCAGTCAGTGTAGTAGCAGCGGCCGCTTATATACTTATGACGTTAAAGCTTGTTACGGCCTGCACCGTCAAAAGCTGTTTGAAGATCTTCATTAACTCCCTATAATTCTTATTGCTATAAATCTGCTATATTAGAGTTGCTTATATATCATAAGGCTGTTGTTCAACTTCTTCTGCAACGGAGTAAATTAAGAGTGTAGTAACACCAAACACCACATGCGTTGTATAACTCTTACATACAGCTTACGCCTGTAATACGGAAGACAATGATAGGTTAAATAGTTATAGCAGTTTCGTACGATCCTGATATAAGGGTTATGGTGTAAGATAAACAAATGGTATTTTTTTAATGACACCATTTAATGTTTCTAACGCTTAAAGTTTTTATCTTTAATCTAACCTTACATTATGAAAACATTTATAGAACTGAGCTTAAATTTGGGACTTCACTACTTCGTAAAGAACCCTAATCTTAAGGTATATAGGTGAAGCTGAAGCCGGTATTTTATTCTCTGCTGCAGGTAGATGTCTTCGCTAAGTGCGTAGTTCCTCTCTTATGTCACCAAAGATCGCATAATACTCTTGACTACCGGCGTTGTAGTTCTTAGAGTGTTGTAATACATTCAAGAAAAGTCTGCACCTTTAAGATAAATATCGCCATTTTTAATCACTTTCTATCAAAAAACAATATTTGTTTATACAAAATCACTTTTAAATAACGTGGTAATTACCTAAATTTTCCTATTATTTTACATAGTTTATGTATACAATCACTAAAACTGACCAACATTTGGAATTGAATGTCTAAAAACTATTATGTTTAGGTTATTAGTACTTTTAGTTGTTTTACTTTTTTTCCTCAAAATCATATTTTTTTCTAAGGCGCGTCAAAATTGAGACGAGAAACATGATACACAATCACATTTAACTTGCAAGCGCACTAATAATTAATATTACACTTCTAGAACACTGTTAATCAACAATACTTACATTTCGTGATGAAAATGTTGCAATGTTCGTAGATAAACAGTAGCACTTATTTAATATTTATAAATTAATGTAATTTTATGACTTAAGAAGTTTTAACTATCTACTTTTGACCCCGACAAATGAGTAATAAGGTATCAAAATATGGATCCAAGGTCTATTTGACTCCGTTATAGATATTTTATAAAACTAAAAGTTTCAATTAAGTCCATTATAAAGGTGCAATAAAGGTTATTACACTCTATAACTATCTTATAAATTATACGCCAACTCTTTAATATTTAAGCAGAACCGAAATAAAGGTCCACTACAGCTTCTCTTAACGCTAAAATGCTACTTGGGATGTCTAACGGAAGGGTTTTGGCGTTAATCTGTCAAACTGCCTATACATATTCATAGTTTATGGTATATGTGTACGTCAACCGTTCGTTAAACGTTCGACCAAAAATGTTGTTACTAACGTTCTAAAGCTACACGAACGATAGTGTCGGTGGCAAAACCGGTGTTATCAAAAGTATAAAAAGTATCAAACGTGGGAAAACGAACGCGCCCTCGATCATCAAACTGTACCACGGGCAAAGGACGCAATTGACGTATCTTTTGAATCCAAAAAGGTAGCCGGCTGATTTACAAAAAACAACACTATCCTTTTTCACATAGGATAGGTACGGTGACGTTTGAAGATTCCCATTACAGGCATGGTGTATTTTTCAAAAATCAAAAGCAAGGAATAAGGAAAACTAACCAATACTTATAAATAAACGATAAATCTCTTGTAGTTCACATGTATAATACTGAAATATTTTTAATACAGCGTAATTATTCACACATAAAATATGAATGTGTGCTTACGCTGCGCTTGATGCTTAAAATGAAACGGTTGTGTAAAAATGTGTAAAGAGACTGACACCATAAAATCGTTGAAATCGATAGGTATATATTTTATTTTAGTGTAACTAATGAATGATGACGAATGTTTTTCTAATTTAAATTGATAAAGGCACGTATTACTAAATTTTATGTAACTAACCACAAGATAACCAACTTATGACTAGGTTTGAAAAGCTGAAAAACTTTAAAAAAAAAAATCTGATCGCACGTATTATTTTTGTTTCCATGTATCCTTGTGGTAAGCGCTGAGGTCTCTGTCTATGCTGCCTATTAAAAATCGTTGTTCTTTTTCTAAAATGGTAACATAAACTTAATAAGAATTTGTTACCATAGTTCAATAGTTCATTATGAGTTTTCGAACAAAAGCCCAAATCCAAATTTTCATGGATTTAACTTAAAAATTAACGGATTTTCATAAAAAATTCTAACCTCATTTGACCCCTTAGTTCCGCCAATATTCTTTCATAGTGGAGTAGTAAGTTATAAATGGAATTCATGTTCAAAATTTTAGGCTTAGCCGGAACTACTGAAGCAGATCATTTAGCGTTTCTACCCTGTATATGCGCCTTTACTAAAGTCATACGACATCAAATTAAAAAGAGGTGTCGGTCTCGTGTCCCCCCTGATGGGTCCCCTGGGGGAGACATCAGGATTTTAAAAGTACTGTTGTCTCCCCTGGGTTGGGGAGACAACGGAACTTGCTTTCTTATACTATTTTAGGGACTCGTATCCCCCCTGTCATATTCATATTTTTAGCAACTTTAAAAAAGGAGCAAGTTTGCGAATGGGCTGTAGGTACCAATATAAGAGATATTATTAATTAAAACTAAAAAATTAACCGACTTTAAAAAAGGAGGAGATTTGCGATCGAACTATTGATCGTTAAACTAGTAGTTTCTCCACAGCAATAATACGTCTTATAAGATGTTTATTTCGGATGACAGCTGTCAAACCAGAAAGAAGTATAATCCGGAAATATATATTCGTAACTATTGATCGTAGACTAGCAGTTTCTCCACAGAAATGATACGTCTCTTTAAGATCTTTATTTTGGATGACAGCTGTCAAACTTGAAAGTTCTATATCTCCGTAACTATGGATCGTAGACTAGTAGTTTCTTTACAGAAGTGATAGATCTCATCAAGATCTTTTGACAGCTGTCAAACTAGAAAAGGCTATATCTTGGTAAATATTGATCATAGACTAGTAGTTTCTCCACAGAAATAATACAACGACGTGAGTGATGCCCCTGGTGTTACAAGCGTCCATAGGCTACGGCGACCGCTTACCATCAGGCGGACCGTAAGCTTGTTTGCCACCTTACATATTGGTATGAAAAAAATATCTAAATTTCGGATGACAGCTGTCAAACTAGAAAGGTTTAAGAAGACAACTGACATCCGAAATGAAGATCTTGACGAGAAGTCTAATTTCAGTGGAGAAACTACTAGTCTATGATCAATAGTTACCGATATATATACCTTTCTAATTTGACAGCTGTCATCAGAAATAAAGATCTTAACGAGACGTATCATTTCTGTGGAGAAACTACTAGTCTACGATCCATAGTTACCGAAGTATATACCTTCCTAGTTTGACAGCTGTCATCTGAAATAAAGATCTTGATGAGATCTATCACTTGTGTAAAGAAAATACTAGTCTATGATCAATAGTTTCCGGGATTTAGAACTTTCTAGTTTGACAGCTGTCATCTGAAATAAAGATCTTGATGAGACCTATCATTGCTGTGGTGAAACTACTAGTCTACGATCAATAGTTACCGAAATATATTCCTTTCTAGTTTGACAGCTACCACCTTAAATAAAGATCTTGATGAGACGTATCATTTCTGTGGAGAAACTACTATTCTACGATCAATAGTTACGGATTTATAGCACTTTCTAGTTTGACAGCTGTCATCCGAAATAAAGATCTTGATGAGATCACTTTTGTAAAATAACTACACGGGTAAGATCAATAGTTTAAAAAAAATACTTATTTTAAAAAAATATTTAAAATAAAATAAAAAAATATATTAAGAATAATATTTTTCTTTCTCCGTATTAAATCACAATTGGTCCAACCGTCAAACTTTATAGATTGATAGACAGACAGACACCGATACTTTCGAATTTATAATAATAGTATTAGTATGGGTACAGACCAATCGCAAATCTCCTCTTTTTTTAAAGTTGGTTAATTTTTAGTTTTGATTAATAATATCTCTTATATGGGTACCTACAGACCATTCGCGAACTTCCTCCTCATAAAAATTGGTAAAAATATGAATATGCCAGGGGGGATACCAGTCCCTTAAACAGTATTAGAATGCAAGTTCCGTTGTCTCCCCAGCCTAGGGGAGACAACAGTACTTTTAAAATCCTGATGTCTCCCCCAGGGGAACCATCAGGGGGGACACGAGACTGACACCTAAAAAGACTGGATTAAGCGACTTTGCTTATTATTATAACCTGCCTAAGGTAACAAAATAATGAAAAAAAAGGAGCCCTTAAATATTAGTTAGTGACAATGTTCGTCAATATGTGAAGGTACTAAGTATTGGCGCTTGGAGTAATTGGAGTTTTATATAACAATCTAAGGCTGAATTGCACTAACTGACTTTGACGTTAACCAGCCACCATAAATGGGAGATTGTATGGACCTTTCTATCATCAGATATTAATAAAGTTAACCGGCACTATGGTTTGCTGAACTTTGACGGGCCGGTTAAGTTTAAAAATAGCCAAAAATGCAAATTTTCATACAATATCCCCTATATGACGGCTGGTTAACGTTAAAGTTAGCAATGTTATTCTATTTACCTACTTATGTAGGTACTTATTATTTTTTGTTTGTCATTCTTGACCTCAATACGTGATAGTACGGGGGCTACACAGGGCTACATAATATACGTAATTAAATATGTAACATAACATAGAGCTAATATTGTCCGTACTTACAGCGGGTACAATACACAAGTTTATTTTGACTGATGTCAATAGATGTAACTAACGTCATCTCCTATGTTTTTTACTGTCTTTTGCATACATGGTGGTGCCAGAGTCTGTGTTGGCAAGAACACGGCCGGTGCAATTCTGCACTCCACCTTAGTTTGTTCGGATGTTGTCAGTTACATGCGAACAATCAACACAGCCTTCTATGTGCCGAGCTTCCGCCGACGAAAACACCTTCAAACCTTATCTTTGACCTTCGTCTTTCTAGACGTCGATTTTCGTTAATTTGAACCATGGATTACGAACAGAGTTTATTTTTTTAATGATTATTGTATCACAATTTAGTATCACCAGAATAAAAAGTAGGAAATCAGGGATTGTTATCAAAGTACATATAGGTAAGTAAGCAAAGTGGTATGAGAAGTTGAGTTCAATAAAATGTTTACTTATTACAACTCACCCCTTGCTTCACGGTTAGGCACTAATTTGGTGTCAATATAGTTCTTAAATTAAGAAAATAATTTCAGCGATATTAAAACTTATAATCTGATCTCTGGATATATCGTGTTATGTATAACGATAGGTACCTACATTGTCTTCTTGGGTGTCTTTAAAAAACTAAAGCTTAAAAAAAACTATTACGACATTTATCCCTGAAGGGGTAGTTAGAGATGTTAAGGAAGTATGCCCGCAACGTCCTCGTACTCCTCGTTTCACTGATGGTATTTCATTTCACAAACATGACAAGTGGTGAGCCTATCGCCCGCGCGCCGCCGTGCCGGGCAAAATCCAGAGCGACACAACAAATTGTCGACTATAGTATAGAAGAATTGTAACTGGCTGAAGTCTGTAGTTTAAAGGAGCACTAGCTTTTGCCCGCGGTTTTACCCGCCCTAAAGGCAGGCAGGCCTGAGTGCCACTGTTTGTTTTTTTTTTTTATTTGATTCGCACACATTTTTTGTGGAATCTCTTAAACGAAAGGCGATAATGCGATTATTTTAAAAATGATTGATGAACAAAAAAAATCTTATCAATAATAACATGCTCAAAACAGTTTATTGATCACTTTCGTTTTTATAAACGATGTTTTATTGATTTATCGCAACATTTACGTTGGCTGTCGCCCCGTCACACTAGGCAGTAATAATATTGTTATGTTATACTATGTATTTAACTACCTACACACCAGTATGTTAATCTGTGTATTGCCTGGTATTGCACAATTTTTACAATGCTTTGTCAAATATTGCACCTTTTAGAGCAAGGTTTAATAGATACAAGTACTCTTACTTTGGAATTAAAATCAATATCTGTTTCACACAATGGCTAACATAAGTTAAACAAAGACCGACTAATGAAAACGTTAATTTAAATAGTAAATATAAATAACAATATATATAGGTACATAGAGGTATATCAATCAAATGTTTACAATCATAGTTTTTGAAATAAATTATTCATAGGCAATGACCTTCTAAGTAGAAGTAGATAATACCTTTTCTTGTAAGTTTGAAACAAAACTACAGTGCAGTTGCATCTATGTCTCTGTTTTAGTTAGAAAACAAACCCTTCTAGTTCTAGTCTAACGTATCTTGGTAGTCTAATGTAGTGATAATTTTTTTTATGTACGTGGTAGCAGCATTTTGGAGAGAAGGGCTCTTGCCTGGGTAAAAATAAATAAACTAGTTGACTACTTTTCGTTGCTGTCATCTCTTGAGTCGCATCGCTCGCCCGTGCTCATTATTTTTAGTTCAAACAAGCTTAGACAATCATTTCATACAGTCAGCCGTACTTAGGTGTGCGAGGAGACGGGGGCTTGCGCGAGGAGAAGGGGTACGAGCGCAGCCGACTAGCCTTCCAGGGACGTTCCCGTCTGACATGTGTTCCCGCAATGACAATTTGTGTATAAAATAACACTTTAATGGATCTCATCTTCTTATTAAAGTTAAAATTTTGGTTTTAAATATCAAAATAGCAATAATAGACAATATTATAGATAGTAGGTACCATAGCGACAAAAGTAAAGAGAAAGAAAAATCTAAAATAATGTAATATAAATAAAAAATCGAAAAAGAGGAAGATAGTACAGTTTATAAGACATCGTGAAAAAGCTAACGAGACCAGGCGCAAGCTTCTAGATAAACTGACACCTAAGCAGAAAAATCTAACGAGACCAGGCGCAAGCTTCTAGATAAACTGACACCTAAGCAGAAAAATCTAACAAGACCAGGTGCAAGCTTCTTGATAAACTGACACCTAAGCAGAAAAATCTAACAAGACCAGGTGCAAGCTTCTAGATAAACTGACACCTAAGCAGAAAAATCTAACAAGACCAGGTGCAAGCTTCTAGATAAACTGACACCTAAGCAGAAAAATCTAACAAGACCAGGTGCAAGCTTCTAGATAAACTGACACCTAAGCAGAAAAAAATCTTTGCTTCGCCCGGACTTTCTCTACAGTTGAATTTAGAACCTCCTGTTCTTTCTTCGTTAGATAAAGCATCTGGCTATTAAGACATCGGATATCTACCTACAAAGCAGTTTTTTATTGGCCATGATAAATGTCTGTCTGTCTCCACTTCACGCTTAAGCCGCTGTACCGATTAAGACGAACTTTGGCATGGAGATAGTTTGAGTCCCGAGAAAGGACAAAGGCTACTTGAAAACGTCAAGTATAAATCGGTTTTTTTCTATAACTGAAAAGCTGTCGTTGACATCCTACACCGATTAACGAATTTAGGGCGGATGAAACCGCGGACAAAAGCTAGTTGTATAATATACAATATTATGGCATCATCAATTATTATTGTGCTTACGTTTCGCAGTTTTTATTATTGTATTACAAAGTTTAAATGCCCATAGTTGCTCAACTCAATTAGTCCTATAAAACTTCCATACCTACCTTTTAATAGCCCCTTATGTTGAATGAGTTTTTCACACTTATCCAATTAATATTATGATCTAACAGACTGCAAATTGTCACTGCCATCACGCTGTTAACCAACAAAGTAACAAACTGTTGGTTTCCAACAACTTAGGTACCTATTAGATGCCTATTAGGAAAAGAATAACCATACTTTCGAACTTTGATTGGCAAATACGTCATTTTTGTCTGCTGTTGTGCAACATTATTGTTGCCTGACCCGTGTGTTTGTCATCACTATATGTTCACCGGGTTCTTCTTAGAGAAAGGAGGCTTAGGCCATTGTTCATTGCGCTGACCGAGTGCAACTTGACACAGGTTGTCGTGCTAGCGGCAGAATAAAGGTAAAAAAAAGGTAAATAATACTTGCTGGGAGCCACGCGATCATTAGAATACAATGATACCGTTCCGTACGACACGCTTACAACCTCTTAAAGAAGCACTAGTTCACGTTGGTAATGCCACCTTCTCTGTTTTCAAACACGGGTGCTTCTTGATCGACCCATTGCAGCCGTTCGGTTCCGTTAAAAGATTGCTAACAATTCTCGTTTGAAATCCACAGAAATAAGATGTACATTGCGTATTTGAAATTACGTATGAAATTCATCGATTGTCGCGAAACCGTAATGTATATCGTATTTCTACCGGGAATTAGCAACAACTTACGTAATAGCGATGTACGCTTAGATCTTGGAACTAACTACCCAAAGAGTTTCAATGCGGTTTACATCAATAGGTAAAGTGATTCAAGAGGTTTATAGGGTGGTTTATACGTATACGTTTTGTGTTGATTTGTTGAAAAATGACGATAATTTGTTCAAGATGTCAGAAAAACGAGCGAGCTTAACATAGCATATACTGGCTAAGTGTTCTATAAATTTCTAACAGATGGCGGTGTAATATAGTTTATGAAAATAAACATGTCTAATGTCCAGGTTTTATACATTTGTAACAGATAGCGGTATAGGCAAGTTTGTTTATCGTCAAAAACATGTCTGGATTGGGTAAAGTATATAATAGAAATCCGTGCGGGTGTAGCCGTGGGTAATAGCTACCCCTTTGTTGTAACAGATGGCGCTACAGAGCATCATCTTTAAGGGCAGAACAACGTCTGCTTGGCTAGCTAGTAATTAATAAATAACAAATAAATAAAAATATTAAGCTTTCCCACAGTACAATGTTCTTATAATTTAATGTACATAATATATATTTTATTATTCCCATTAATTTATTAAATTTGAAAACATTGTTCAAAAGTTTATTTTGTTACTAGGTCAAATTGTTGTTTGTTGTTACGTAGTCATGGTAAAAGTTAATTACTTTGTAGATATACCTCCGTTCCGTTTCAGCGTTTTACGAGGCTGCAGCGTTCCACTGCAAGGACTCGAGGAATGAGTCACATAGGAAAAAATGGTTAATAAAGTGGTTCTGTAGAGTGCTCAGAACTGCGGGCTGAAACAACGCAACCGTTCAAAAAGGTGGTGTTTGAAGAAACGGAGGGTCCTCAACCGATGGAGGAACGTATGCGGCATTTCCAGTCCGCGTTGGTGAGTAAATTAAGTAGTGCCCCAACCATCTCACAATTCCAATGACTTTGAATGTATAACAATACTAATATAATTATAATAATAGTTAAATTTGATTGTTAATTTGAGAAGTTGACCCGAAGTAATATCTTGACTGATTGTTAAGAATATGGAACACTTTTTATTCCAAATGGAGAGTTCCTACAACCGATAAGGTATAAGAATGTTTTGATTCTTGATGTTGTAAGATGGTTTGTTATTTAATATAATGTTTTAAACTACTTATTACATATTACATAATGTCAGACAAATATTATTTTGTATTTCTTACTTAAACAAAATTTATATGGTAATCATCGATATACTACAACCAAGAATATCGCACGCCGAACAAACTGCCACGAAAATTGTGGAACATAAAAGAATAGAATAGAATTTATTTGACTCACAAAACAACACTAAAAAAATAAGTACATAAAAGAAATGAGGTAACACAATTTATGAAATAACATACGTGTTGCAGTGTGATGTCAAATTTGGTCACCACTCAGCATATGCTGTGAAGAACCACGGCGCTGATTTTCAGGGCAACCAGCGGGTAATACACGGTCGAAGATGTAACGCATTGCAAAATAAATATGACTGATATTTGATAACTAATATAACAAATAAAAAGTATTAAAAACATTGCAAACTTGAAGCTACCGCGAAAAAAGCTGTCTACGAGCATTCATTTTTAAAATACTTGACTGATTGAAATAGGGTATGACATGCGATTGATATGGAACATCAAAGCAGAATCTAGCGCAAGTATTTTGTACTCTCTGAATAATTTTATTTGAACGTGCAAGAAGACGTTTCGCGTAAACTGGGTCTGCGTAATTTAATTTAGAAAGAACAAGTTCATTAAAAAGCCGGATACGAAGTTCTTCGCTTAAAATATTTCTTAATTTATATAAAACTTTTGGCCTATAATAATAATTGCTCGTCGTTTCGATGACATGATCTTCAAATCTTAAGTCACTGTCTAATTAAATGCCCAAGTTACGGCATCTATTGACTTTCTCAATTGTCGTTCAATATTTTTTACTTGTTCCATAGACCCGCAAATCAAATATTTTGACTTCTCGGGATTAAGCACTAAAGGATTTGACGAAGACCTATTGACAATGCGGTTCAAATCGGCATTAAGTTTACTAACAGCTGTTTCAATGTCTTGTGTTTTGAAAGAAATATATAACTGTTTGTCATCGGCATACATATGATAATTGCTATTTATCATATATTTAGTGATATCGGCACTATAAATTTTATAATAAAAGTGGTCCTAAAATAGATCCCCGAGGAACGCCTCTCTGCACTGAGCGTAATTTAAACCTCATAATTGATCCATCTGATCCACATAATTCAACAAACTGAAATCTATCACATAAATAGCTGTTAAACCATTTAAGTGTTGATGTTTCTATTCCAAAAAATAAAAGCAAAAAGTAATAGAGTTCTATTGATGCAGTTGAATGCCCTAGAAAAATCAAGTAGAGACAAGATAGACCCATTGCTGATGTTCTGTGATGAAAGCATGACATCCACAACATCTATCAGTACAGTAGTTGTGCTAAAGCCTTGTCTAAATCATGATGGCTTATGGGTAATATGTTTTTTGATTCGACATACGCAGTAAGTTAAATAAAACTTTTGACATACAGGAGGGAATAGTAATTGGTCTTAGATCTTTAATATCGACTGGGTTTTCTTTTTTTGGAATTGGCTTAAAAAATTCGATTTTCCATAGATCCGAGAAAGTATATGTGATTCGATAGAATAATTAACTATATAAGTAATTATATCTAAGGTTTGAGGTAATGTCATGTAAATCATATCTAAAGAAATACTGTGAGATCCTTGAGCATTTGATTTAAAATTAAGTATGATTTTTAATATTATAGATTCGCTGACAGGGCTAAGTCAGAAATACTTATATTTTTTCACTAGGTAATTCAAGAAATTGAGTATTTATGATCTCTGGATCCTTTGAGTGTACTGGTATTTCCACATTCTTATTTTTGATATTAACTGTTTGATTCAGATTTTTCCACATTTTGGACGATTTTTTAAAATTTTAATTAAGAGGGCGATATATGCCAGAAAGCTAATTTCTGTAATTCTAACGTTGTGTATGTCAATGTACTATAAATCATTAGATAATTTCATATACATTACTAAAAGATATGTATGTTATATACTTCTTAAGTAATTTATACCGTAATGACGCCTTGAAACTTTTTTGTATGGAATTTAACTTTATTACCGTTTTGTAGTCACATTTTTTGACTTTTCACTAAAACTTAGAGTATATGCACTAGATAACAAGCTATTCTAATTATTTAACCAACTTTCATTACAAGCAAATGCAAAACACGCTTTAAAAATTTACACAAGTGTTGAAACAACGGTCACTTCCAGATTTTTTATTGCATTAAATACAATAAATGAAAATCATTCAGTAAGGTTATGCACTAGACAAAAGCAAGTTTTATAACATATATTTTTTCAATGCTTTAGATGCTATAGTTTAACCACAAAATTTGCACAAATATGGCGTTTTTGAGACCTAGCCTTAATACAGTGGTCGTAATAGGCACGCTTTTAATTGAAAATGGCAAAATTAACAGTTCGTTTAAGCTCTGTGTAATATTTCCTATATGTCTTTAGTTTAGTTTTCCGCTGTCTGCGATACGCTTCATCTTTTAACTTCATCATTGATTTTATGGTAGGAGTTAGCCAAGGATAAATTTTTTCTTTGATATAAACTGATTTCAGTGGCGCATGTTTATTAATAGTGTTAAGACGTAATCATTAAAAGTGGCAACCATATCGTTCACGTTATTCAGGTGTTTAATATTATCCCACTCTATTTGATTTAGGTCCTTATTAAAGTCATCACTGATAATATATTTGACTATAAATTATGAATTTAGGTACTGATTTTTTTCTTTTTATATTTAGAATACAAGTAATAAAAGCATAGTTACTCAGCCCATGTACGTGGTCACCGTTAATGTTTTTTACTGGGGAATCAGTTCATATTAAGTATATTAAAGTTTTACTTCATCATATCAGCCCATTGACGTCGAGTGCTGGACATAGGCCTCACCTAACTTTCTCCACAGCGTGCGACTCTGTGCCGCCTGTAACCAACGGCTCCCCGCTACCTTTACGAGGTCATCTGTCCATCTAGCGGGGGGCTGTCCCACGCTGCGCTTTCCGGTTCGTGGCCGCCACTGGAGAACCTTCTTACCCCATCGGCCATCGGTCATTCGAGCTATGTGCCCTGCCCATTGCCACTTCAGCTTTGCAATTCGGTGAGCTATGTCGGCGACTTTAGTTCTCCTACGGATTTCCTCATTCGATCACGTGGGGAAACTCCGAGCATAGCTCTTTCCATCGCCCGCTTAGCGACCTTGAGCTTTCGTATAAGGCCCATAGTTAGCGGCCACGTCTCAGTGCCGTAAGTCATCAATGGCAACACACACTGGTTGAAGACTTTTGTCTTCAAGCACTGGGGTATTTGGGACGAGAAAATAGTACGCAGTTTTCCGAACGCTGCCCAACTGAGTTGGATTCGGTGATTAACCTCTTTCTCGAAATTGGACCTACCTAATCGAACAGTTTGTCCCAGGTATACGTTTTCGTCAACAACTTCGAGTGTAGAGTTCCCAAGAGTTATTGGAGTGGGTGCTACATGGTCATTCGACATGATTTTCGTCTTGTCCATGTTCATCTAGAGGCCCACTCGTTGGGAAGCTCTACTAAGGCTTTCGAGCATTGTGCTAAGGTCCTCCGTCGATTCTGCTATGACCACAATATCGTCGGCAAACCGAAGGTGGGTAATGTACTCGCCATTAACATTGATGCCAAAACCGTCCCAGTCCAGAAGCTTAAAGGCATCTTCCAACGCATTTTTGAACAGTTTCGGAGATATGACATCTTCCTGTCTCACGGTTCGGATCGGTTTCGAGTTCTGATCCTGGAGACGGACTGACATAGTGGCGTTATTGTACAAGCATTTTAGGACCTCGATATACCGATGATCAATACGGCATCTCTGTAGAGCCTGTAGCACTGCCCATGTTTCCACAGAATCGGAGGCTTTCTCATAGTCCACAAACGCTAAGCTAATCTGCCGTAGCGTATGTATGTGGTCTACGGGACTATAGCCTCTTCGGAAACCGGCTTGTTCGGGAGGCTAGAAGTCGTCGAACTTGCGAGCGAGACGGTTCGTAATTACTCTTGAAAACAGCTTATAAACATGACTCAGAAGCGTGATGGGTCTGTAATTCTTAAGAAGGGTATTGTCACCTTTTTTGAAGAAAAGCACCACCACGCCCCTGTGCCATGCTTGTGGCGAAGTTCCTTCGAGTATGACGGTGTTAAAGAGCTTCTGAAGGACTTTAAGTACCGGTTTTCCACCCGCTTTCAGAAGCTCAGTCGTAACCCCATCATCACCCGGTGCCTTATTGTTCTTAAACTGTTTGAGAGCCATACTAATCTCGTATAAGCTGACGTCCGGGATGTCCTTGGTATAGTGTCGAGTCAGTCTAGCTCTAGGGTCTTTAGCTGGACTACCAACTGGTTTCGATGTCGACGTGTATAACTTTTCATAAAATTTTTCGATCTCCTGCAAGACCTCTAGTCCAGACGAAAAAATGCTGCCGTCCTCCGTCTTCAGCCTTGCCAGACGGCTTCGCCAGATCTCTCGCGAACACTTCGGAACCTTTGTTCCGTTCTATTGCCTCTTCAATACGCAAAGTATTAAAGTATTAAAGTCGCGTTTGTCGCGTGCAAGTGATTTTGAGATCTGTCTATTAAGCCGCCGACATGACACTGCATCATCCGAAGACTACAGCCTAAGATTTCGTCTCTCGTCCATTAGTCTTAGAGTCTGTTCCGAGAGTCTTTTTGTTATTTACTAAGTTTTACTTTATGAGGTAAAATCGGTTGATTGGCTAGGATGTTGCGTCAGTTGAATACGTTCAAAAAAATTTGCAACTTCTTATAATGAGGGCTGAACTCATTAAGAAAATTAATATTTACGTCTCCGGCCAATATAATAAAGTCATAGTCAGAAGTCAGCTAAGGTACTCAAAGAGTTGGTTAATGCATCTATGAAAATATCAACATTTAACCACGGCGGAGGCCGCTACGCCGTACCTATGGCTAGTTTGTTGCCGTTAACTGTAAGGTGTATCCACAGTTGTTCAACGGAAGAAGCCTCGGGCCAAGCGATACTACGTGTATTAATACCACGACGAATATAAAACCCTACAACCCCACTTCCGGTGACCTAGGAATGTGACGTAGTCGATAACCTGGTACTAGTGGTGCCCTACTTTCCTCTCCTTTCTCTAACCTTCATTTATTGCATTAATGTCAGCGGAATGCCGTTCTATTGAAGCTAAAAATTCATCATGCCTATTCCCTAATGAGCCCGGATTCAGCAACCCAACTTTTTATCTATTTTTACTTTCGAAGATAAAATCTAATATTTGCCCTAATGGTATTGAACAGTCTCCAGCTTTTACAGATTTTTTGTATCAGATAAGTAGTAGTTTACTTTTATACCGGCTCCATAAATGTGTAAAATATGAGTAATCGTAACAATCAAAATAAGAATACACATAATTATGCGACCAAAATGCAATTTCTGACAAAGAGTTACTGCTACATATTAGGTATCTGCGAGTTACAATACGTACTAATAGTCACAATACAAACAAACAGCATATAATTTTACAATACGGCAAAAGTATAAAGATGACATTTAGAATAACATTGATCATCACTATTATTTCATAAGTTATCTGCAAAGCACAATACGCACAGACAATCACACTGCAACCGTAAAGCAGTATGTACAATACAACAATAAAAAAAACATATAACACTACATTGCAACAAAAAAGCTGATAGTTATGTGGTCTTAAACAGATACGTGTAAGCGATAATTATTACAAATAAAAATAAAATAAACAAAGAAGCAACAACACAATCTATTAGTATCAGATTATATATACTATATATTGTTAGTTATAAACATTACCGGCCATCAAACACCGCCGTCAGAAAAACCTTTCCAATGTCTGCATCTTTCCGTATACGTGATGCCGCCTCACCAGAGCGTAAATACGGCCATCTTTAGTCCAACTGAATTTCCAATGTTTTAGGCGCCCCGGCGCACCCGCTCGCTGCGCAACAGGCACCTTATTAGGAACAGTCTCGAGCTATTCGGAACCTGAAATTCGTGACCAAAATGTATGGGAGTCTGACTTACCTCTCGAAACCCGTACATGTATTTGCATACATTTTTGTCTCGAATTACAGAGTTCGAATAGCTCGAGACTTTTCCCAATAAGGTGCCAGGTCTGCCGTGTCACACCAAAATAATGCAACTTTCGAGAGATCGATTTAAAAAATTCGCTGTCGAAATTTTTATGGTTATTTTTAAAATAAAGTGGAATAAATAAAATAAATTTATTATTTAATTTAAATAATGGAAAATTTCAATTGAATAGCTTGAATATGTACTTTTTTTTATTTAAAAAGTTTAAATAGATAATTATTTTGTTAGATGAAGGAGTTGTGCATAGCTGAATTGTCTATACAAACGTGGTTATGCGCCAAACTGTAACTTCAGTTGCAGTATTTCATGCTCATTGATTTAAAAATAATTAATTATTGTATCTCATACATGTATAAGATGCATGAGTTATGTACTTGTAGCTGTGGTACTGTATAAAGTAAAAAGTGAACTCCAATTTACGGGATTAAAAAGCAAAATAATAATTAAAATACGGAACAGTTTTAACTATACAAAAAACAAAATTGGCATTCTACTCCAAATAAAATAAACGATAATATAAAATTAAATTAAATAAAATTGAACCTTTTAACCAAAAAAAAAAACGAAAATCAAATTACACAAACAGAACCATTTGCTGAAATTATCATTCATTGTCTATTTCAGAATCAAGGTCACAAACGTCATTGACATGCAAATCTTTGTAAAATGTTCTTCTTGGTACTGGCATTGATTGGCACAGTTTAAGTAGTTCTTCCTTTTTTTTAGCACTTACTCTTCGAGGTTTATCTTCATGAAGAAGAATGCGTATAAAAACATAATTATCAATGTCTATGACATAATTCTTAATCATATTGGCTAATTCTTTAAATCTTCTTCATAGTTCTTTTTATAAATATACATAAAAAATTTCTTCTAAATTCAACTACTTTTAAGGCTAGTATGTAATTATATTTTGGAAAGCGTACTTTTAATTGATCTTCAAAAAGAATCATGTCTTTATGCGTGATTAGTTGTACTTTTATATTTTTTCTAGATTTGTTAATTTTGTTTACATAATCGACTAGATCATACATATTTTTGTCTTTAGAAAATCTGTTCGTTATGCAAGCATGAACAGTGTCTGCTGCCATGTACGTACGTCTAGGCTCAAGATACACAAATCTGATCTTTCAGCACAAATCAAAGCCTCTGAAATAAAGAGGACACGATTTTTATTTAGTGCTGAACAATTGTCACAACAAAATACAATCTCACTAATATCGCTTGCATATTGTAAAATAATATATATATATATATATATACGCCATTTTAGCTTTTCGCTCACTTTCTCCATCATGCCACATTATACAAAAGGCATCTTCACCCTTTCCAGGCGACACAAATGTTTCGTTAAATAAAACTAGCTTCCTAGAAAAAGTAGTCCTTAACAGTAAGTTTCGGCATACAAATGTCCTTTTGCATGTCAACCGTAAAAATCTTCTTACATGATTCGCTATCAGTCTTTAGATCTTCCTCCAAAAGCTGTCGTGATTTGATTTTGTTAGTCACATGTCTTGGATAGGTTAAATGCTCCTGTGAATCGTGTTTTTCTTTATGATTTTGGCAAATAGTACACAAATCTTGAATTGGATTAGCTGTTGCCAAATTTATTTCCTTGATAACGTTATGGTAATAAGAGCAACTGCAGCCTTTAATTCCGTTTTCTTTGCAGTGGTTATCAAATAATCGATACACGTCTCGGAAACTGACCTCATATGGAAGGTATTTCTAATTCGGTGCGTGTTTTAAATTGTAATGTGAGATTGTAGGTTTTATAGTCTCAATATACATTTTTTTAACGTTGTCTTTATAGTTTTCAGGAAAATAATTTCACGGTTTTGTGGTTCTTCGCCGCTGATCAGGTGCAGCATCTTGGATATCAACATCTTTAATACCATTCTTATAGTTAGCTTTTAAAACGGTACAAATGGTTTGATCATTGGTAAATCCAAGCGTCAAAAAAAAGTCTTACTAACTTTTATATTACGCAAACTCCAAACTAAAGTATAGTGTCGATGTAACTTTTCTCTAGTTATATATTTTTCGCCTTTCTTTTAACATTTCTACTTATAAAATTTCTTTGACTCTGTTTGTTTAAATCTGTAAAATTTGTATCTATGCATTTTTTTCGTCAATTTTCTGTACATGGTGGCCTTATCACGTACTTTTTCTTTTCTAATTGTAATCTTTAACGTTGCGTTCTCTTTTCTTTTTTGGTGGTATTTAAGTACTGCTCTCCTCCTTGCTAGTCTCTTTTTCTTGTCTTTCTTCATGATTATTTGTTTCATGGTTTCTTTTTTTTTTAAACATCAGAGGGTGTACTTGATCTCATAGTTTTTGAATTATTTGTTTTTGCGCTTTGCTGTTACAGTGTAATATCTTATTACACTGTTACAGTGTAATATCTTTAAAAATACAAAAGGTTAGCGAACGTGTCGACAAAAACCATTTAAGAGACCAAAAATTATGTGCCACGAAATAAATTAATTTTGCTCTAGACCTTTAGATGTATAATTTTTTTCAAAATTTTCTGGCCTGCAAATGTGGTGTAGCCTTGAGTCTATACACTTTTCTGTAATTGCCTTTGTCAAATTATAGACATGTTAAATTTGGTCTTTAGTATGTACATCAATTTGATTGAATAATAGAACATCAGAAAGTTTATTTAGTATTTTAACGGTAATATAGGCTTTATCGTACTTTTTGAGAAGCGTGTTACCTCCGCTAAGTTTTATGTCATACCTTTTCGAACTTTCTGATTGGTTACAAATTGAAAAAACATCTTTGGAATCATAGCAAAGACCACCCATGTCATTTAGATCCTCTAATTTATGGAACCACTGGTTTTCTGTTGCAAGCAAATTATTTCTGCAGTTATCGCAGTTCAATGTCTTAGACAAGGGATACACAACTAATCCGGGGGTGTAACCAACTATTTGTTTGGTCACCTCATGATAAGGAGTATCATTAATTGTCACAGATAAATGTTCACAGTTATTGCTGTATTTATTTTCAGGTTTTCTTTGGGTTTTTTGCTTTTCAATAAACATTTTTGATACCGTTTCTTCATTGATGTCATCATGACGGACTGCGCGTGATGTGTTATTGATAACCTATGAACCACTCAAAACTGGAAAAATTTCAAGAGGGCCACAGTTTCCGCTGAATTTGGAACTTAGTTCCAAGTGGGACAGTGGTTTTTTGTTTGAGCTTTTTAATCGGCGTGTATTTGGGTTATTATTATGTCCTCCAAGGCTTCGAATGTTACCAAAAGCAGCTCCAGGTGGTCTTTACTAAATTTAAACATAGTTAATGGGTTAAACTGCCGTTTTCGGCAAGTGTTATTTATTGAAACATGTAATGTTTTAACACCTGTGTTAGCATCGCATTTGTGTAATGGATCTCCTTTTAATTCAAAAACGGTTCGTTTCTGTCCATCTACCGTAATTTTCTTTTTATATGTTACTTTTATTGTAAGGAAAAGCAAAACAAATTTTGCTTCATAACAAAGTTTCATGACGCATAAGGTATTCTGCAAATTCAATGGTTTTTTTAAACCATGCTTACTGAAATTGCGAGAATTGGAAATGTCAAATAGGTCGTTTATTAAAGAAAAAAACTTCACAGTGTTAGTTTATTTAGCAAAATTTGGCGTTTTGATCTCTTTGCTACAGAATTCTATGGCATTCGCAATACTCTTGCTTAGTAATTGTTGAGCCAACTTTACCTTCATAATCTCATTTCTGAAGTGAACATGCCGTGTGTCTTTTGTTGGCTTAATGGAGATTATTTTATTTTTCAAGTTGTGTAAAGCGACTATATATTCCCATTTAATTGTACCCTCTGAATTTCTAAATTCCCTTTTTGCTTCTTAATGAGTTCTGATGAGCTTTGCCATGTGGCATGCATCCAGGAGTACAGAAACATCATAACCACCACTGGGAGGCTTGAAAGTAGATTTTATGTCATGATGATTGTCAATATCGCATCCCAATGCCTTCATGCAATTTTTATAGGACTTGCACCCATCAAATGTAACTGACACAATTTTGACAAATTACTTCCTGACACTTATACAGTGCAATATTAATGCTTTCATTGCTCCGATCAGACTTTGAATAAAGAAATATCCAATAGGTAACATCCATCCTTCCAGACGTGAAACTATTACAAATACTAGTAATTCATAATTGCTTGGCTTGTTTTGTGATCTGTAGCAACCATCCCAATTCCCATATCAACTAACCCTTCACACTTTGATCCTGTCCAAATTTTCTGTTGTCGTATGGACACACTATCTGCCAATTATGAACAGTGGTTTTGTCGATTTTTTGAACTTTTCAGTTAGTCTTGTTAAGGATTCTGCAGTAAAACCAGGCTGTGGTTCTAAATTTTGTTACCACCTAAAAAGCATGCTTGGATGTGGAAGACATTTTTCAAATATTCTGCGCAAATATCGATACGCAGCTGGAGAATAAAAATATACGGTGAATTCAAACTTACGAAGTGCCGGAGAATACGTGGATAATACATGTTTTTTATTAGATAATAACATTGTCATTATAATTTCATCTGTATTTTTTTATGTTGCTGCAAAGAGATTCATCCATCAATCGCCCCCTTTTTAAATCTTTTAGAAGCTATCTTCTAGAAGAAGTCATTATTCTGCTTCTTTAAATTTCTTATTCGTCTGTCTTTTATAGTAATTCTTCTATGGCATTTATTTAGCTCATTTTTTAGATGTGAAGTTTTTAGTGAGTTCAAAACTGAACTCAAATCAGATGAAGTTGAACACGGTGACGGTTGGCATGAAATTTAAGGAGACTTTAAATCTAAACTCACCGCACTTAACGTTGATGAAAATTTCGGTTCATTAAATGTCCTCCGGTTCTATTGATATATTATGGTACGCTCTATTATGATCTAAATGCAAAAAAATATTTTCTTTATTAAGGATGTATTTAAAATCCTGTAAACGCGGTATCGGATATCTATCCGGCTTTTGGATCTCCCTAAGTCGCAATTTTCCGTCCTTTTTTACCACTACATGTAAGGGACTGGCCCATTCCTCTTTAAATGGACTACAAATTCCCATTTCTGGCATTATTTTAAAATTCATTTTTTTCTGCTCTATACCTTTCCAGTGGCAGTGGTCTGGCTTTCGTACAAACGGGTGCTTCGTCGGTTACTATGTGATGTACTACCGAATGACGCGACGGTTCCCTAATAGTGCATTGAAATGTTACATGAGCTTTGCATTTGTTAGAGGACGCTATTTTATTTTTGGAACATGTGTAGGGAGTCAATAGAAGCTTAACCTCAAGTTTGAGGGGTCGACACCCTTGTCATCCGGCCGCCATCTTGGAAAAAGGGGTGAAAACACTTTTTTCGCGATATCTCGGAAACTATGCGTCTCACAAAAAATTCGTAGAAACATAATTAAAATTAAAGAAGTTATAAGCAAAAAAGTAAGAAATTTTTATATAAATTTTCTTTCTTGCTCTATAACTTTTTTTTTATACATTTTACAAAAAAATTACCTCAGACCAATCTTGTAGACGATCTTTTGAGGAAAATTTTTCTCCGTAATTTTTTTTAATTTCATTCATTTAAAGTTGACCGGGTTCGTCAATGCTCATGAGAATCCGGTCAAAACGAAATGTTTAACTTATTTTTGATTTATTTTTTATGGTAGATATATTCTTAAAATTTTTTTGTTAATTCGTACAACTTTACTACTACTTTACGGCCAGATGACAAGGGTGGCGACCCCTCAAACTTGAGATTAAGCTTCTATTGACCCCCCACACATGTCCCAAAAATAAAATTGCGTCCTCTAACAAATGCAATATTCGGTTCGTAAATTGTAACATTTCAATGGACTATAAAGCACATGGGCTTTGTTATATTAGGGAAACAACTAAGTAAATCATTGTAGGGATGGTCCGTGGATACTGTGTTTATTGAAGAACCATTCCATTGTATAATATTACCAGCTACCTGTTACCTAGTTTCTTGGTCAATGATCCGGCGATTTGCTAAGTCGACTAATAAATTGTAATGTGTTATAAAATCCGCGCCTATGATCGGTTGACTAACGTCAGCAATAACGAATGTCAACGAAACGCGCGTCGTAAGTTTAATTTTTTTTTTTTTATTTTAACTTATACTAAAAGTTTTTTGTACTTTTTTACTCACCAATTTGTCTGCTGGGCTAATCGATATATTGGCTCTGGTGTCGATCAAAAATCTCAGTCCATTTTCCCTATCTTGTATCATGAGGCGGTTGTTGCTTATAGTAGTACAGTTGCCCGCCGTCGACTGCACCTGTCCTAGTTTCCCTCTTCCTCTTGCTTTGTTTCCGCTTTCCATCTGCATGGCTGCTCGCACTTGTACGATTTCTTGCCGTATCTTCTGTTATAGAAACATATGCCATTCTTGGATCTTGACGCTGAACTTCCTGTATATCTTGATCGAGATTTTTTATTAGATTTGCGTTGCTCACGAAACATAGGTCTTCTTCTATGTTCTATTTCGGATATTCTTAAGTTCAGCTTGGCGACTTCTGCTAGAATTAAGGCTAATTCTGACGCCTGTATGTTGCTACTTGTCTCCTTTCTTGATATTTGAGCTATTTATATGGGTTTCGCACATGCCCATACTTTATTCGCTATTTCTGCCAATTTGTCAAGATTCTTGTTCTGTTGATGCTATTACCGCTCGTACGGCTGTGGGTAGTCGCCCTTGCCACAGAATTATAAGCGTTTCTTTATGTATTTTGCTACCAGCGAGGTCTGTCATGCGCAGCAACAGTTGCGACGGTTTCTGGACTCCTAGTTCCATTTCATTCAAAAGTTTTTGAATTTTTCTAGTTTCCGATTCCTCGTATATTGACAATAATCTATTTTTTAGTGCTTCGTATTTCTTGTTTTCAGGTGGGCTTATGAGGATGCCTGTTACCCGTTGTATAGCGTCTTTTCCTAGTTTAGCTATATCAAACTGAAACTGTTGCTCGTCGCTGACCTTTTGCGGAATTAGTGCTGCTTCTGCTCTGATGAACCATATTCTGGGTTGGTCTGTCCAGAACTCTGGTATTCTTGCTGTCAAGCACATGGTTGTCAGGTCATCCTCGTTGCCGCTGCTTTTTGCTGCTAACCTTACTGGAGTTTGTACTGCCATCTATTTGCTTGACTCCTTGTTGGGATTGTACGGGTTGCTCCTTGCTCCTTATCGGGCTCATGCAGGTTGCGCGTTGTTCCTTGTCGGGCTCGTGAAGGTTGCATCGTTATCTTCAGTAGTAGGTTTGTTCGAAATTATAACCAACTGTTCAGATACTATTTGAATATATTTTGTGTAAATAATTTACAATAATATACGTATCTTAAAACGTTACAGGAGTATGGTTACGGAATACTTGAAACTTACTGTATTACTAATTAATAATTAAACTGTTGCTTAAATACATACATATTAAAATGTGTACTACGTGGTTATATTTGTTTATGTAGCTCATTAAAAGGCTGCAGTTAAACCTTGTAACTTTCTTTATTATTTTATTTCCTTATTTAGTTTCCAAATATCTACGTGACAATTAACATTTATTATGCTGTTAATTTTTACAATATAAAACCATACAAAATAAAATGTTACCTTGCAATTCCGCTAAATACAATTCAGTAGCACTCACATACAGAAGTACAGTTTTTATTTTTTACTTTTGAGTGACACATTGCTTTTTTCGTACTACAATAAAATCATCCATACTTGCCGAACCTTCAAAAATCTAATAATTTCTTCTTGAAGAACCCCATACTGTAGTCCTTAGAGAAATATTGTTAGGGAGCTCATTCCACAACCCAATCGTTACTTTGTTTGAGTACCCAAGTACTCCTAAGAACACTTTTGAATCGTCAATACAATGTTGATTTCTTGTAATTATATTACATTCAACGGCACTGCTCGCCATCTTACATGTTGTATATAAGTACATGTAGACGAAGTTTACGACGGGAAGTTACATCACAATCGAATGTAAGAGAAACTTCTAAAACAAGGGCGGAGCCAATGAAACTGAGGCGATTGGACCAATCAAAGACTCCACAAGCAAAATTTTGAATTTCCCAGAAATTTTAAAGAACGGCTCGACCAATCAGCGAACTCGTATTTGCAAACGCCCAGGGATTGGGCAACCAAATGCGCGTCGCATAGCGGAAGTAGTGACTGACACACACATAGAAGCGAGCCCTCATAAAAACCATCGCAGGCTCAGTGCCAGCGCAGTATTTTTGAAATCGTCTACCAAACTTCGAATAGTAGAAAGTGGCTTCACTCTGCCCAAATGAAAAATCAGAGGACACAACAACCTTGAAAGGATCATCAGCTGGACTTAGAGGACAGTGACCCCATACTTTGTACCTAACCAATATAGCTGGCTTTGGAGGTCAACGACCCCGAGGCGCGTTCAAGGCGCGACCCTTATCAGCTGGCTATGGTAGCCATGACCATGGGCTGAGGCATCTACGTTACATAGTGGCAATTCTCCGATTCGTCCCAACGTGATATCAGTCTAACCTAGGCTGACCTAAAGCTCCAATATATAGTGAGTGCTATATAAAAAAGTTACAGTGCCAATAGGTATACAGTGAATATAAAAAAAAAGTAATAAACAATTGTAAAGTGTTAACTTAATCTAGGTCGTATAATAGAATTATATTTAAGATAAATTTGTTATTAGGTAAACATTTAATAAATATTATTTTTCCTAAAGAATAGTTTTATAAAGTGTCCGATTCCAAAATATTAGCAACTTGAATATAGGCGAGAATCGAATCCACTATTATCTCATTCCTATATTCAAATTTGACGGCCATGTGGTTGAGTCATGCTGACTAAGTGATAGCTAGCCGAGGCTTGGGTTCGCATCCCAAATCAAACCGTTAAATTCTGCCAAAAAGAGCTGGCAAGAAGTTCTATTAAAAGTAATAATAGAATACTTAAAATTTAGCTAAAGAGTATACAATATGTACCGAAACACTTATTAGGTAATAAAAATAAGTTAGTCTGTTACTTCTTCAGTTTCACGCTGAAACCGCTGTACCGATCAAGATGAAATTTGGCATGCAGATAGTCTAAGTCCCGGAAAAGGACATAAGCTACTTGAAAACGTCAAGTATTATCCGTTTTTATTATTATTTTTTCCCCATAATTGAGGAGTTGCCGCTGAAATCCTACACCGATGACCGAATTTAGGGCGGGTGGAACCGCAGGCAATATCTAGTGACAAGAAACTCCCGGATGTAGACCTGTTACCAATCAGCCATACAGGAACAGAGCCATTAAGAACACGACATCTATTCAAATATTCATATACCCACATACACGTACGTACTTGTGCGCCACACACCCACACATCCAAAACCCCATCAAAACCAGGCAACCAAAGGCGGATGGCACATGGTGTATGTATTGATAAGCATTGAGAGCTATGACATCGCATAGGCATTGCAATCGTTTTGTTCACCATGTAAACAAACAATATGGCCGTTCACTATTTGACAGCGCATCCACTACTCTACCTCACGAGCATGTGCAGCCAATGCGTTGAATGCGGTCCGGAAGTGACGTCATAGCGCATTCAGTTTTGGTCAACAAAACGATCTAATGTGCGCATAGACAGCATTGAGCGCATTCAATGCGTATAATGCTTGTCAACAAAACGCCCCATAGTCGTCATCAGTCAAAATAGCTACTTACTAATCTATAATAATAATTAATGTGTGTGAGTGTGTGCGCGTGTGCGATGAAGTGTCGCACCTATTTTTTATTATTAGGGGCCGGGGGGATATAAACATGAATTTAAAATTTTAGAAATGAATTTAAGTGGCATTTATTAAGGCAATCTCCAAAATAAGCAGCAAGGGTCCATATAAACGATGCTTACCAAGTTCTTAATTGTAAGTCGGTAACGGTAAATTATTTTAGTTTGATTAAAAACCTAACATAATTTTTTTATGTGATTCTATATGGAGTTTAAGGGTATGATTTGCGCATTGTTGACCCTTATAATCTACTCCTTTCCTTATTTTCTTTATAATGTAGTCTCATATACCTATTACTGATAGAATCAGGAGTTACTTTGCGCAAATTCATTATTATGATAAAATGTTATTACCTTACTAACTCGCTAAAAACCATTTAACAGCACTCACGTACAGAAGTACACCGTCCACATGTCTAGGAGTGCACCTCCCTCCCTCTCTTCTTATGTGGACGATGCCAACTTCACTATTGATTATACCACTAAATTGCTAACAAAACTTGACACGTGTTTCGCCTCAACACGAGGCATCTTCAGGAGACGCAAATTGTTCGTGCGCTGTGTGCGAACAACTGGTATTCTTCTGTACGTGAGTGCTGCAGAATCGTTTTTAGCAGATTTACAAGGTAATAAAATTTTATCGTTGTCCATATACTGAATAAAAGTCGTACTTCCATACTCTTATTCCAAAATATAAGCTTTCGCAGAAGTAAACATCTCTGAAACAGCATTATGCTTGATCACTTATGTCACAGATTATATAATACCATACTAGTACTAATGTTCTATTTAAGGTGGTAAATAAAATGAAAAGTGGCCACGGGCACCATATCCACCAATCCTCTAGCTAGAACACAACCCACTTAACAATTGTTAGGTAGAACACACACAGAAAGGGTAAGTCTTTAGGTAGCGTTTGTGAGATTGGGATCGTCGACAATAATTTCTCAACTCGTCGTTAAATCGATTAAAAACAGGACCTTCGCACCTAGCGAGAGTTGTTAACCAATTTTGTTCTGGCTATGGAATAAAAAAAAAATTGGTAAGAAGGTGGCGGAAAATATAAATTGGTATAGGAAAGGTTGTATTGCATGGGTAACAAAAATACGAGTAATAAGCAAATAAATGTGATAAAGGAAATATTCGATTTTATTAATAAATCTGATTTTGCCCACATCGATGAACATTGTCCTAAGTTTTCAAAACTCAATAAATCAATATTAAAAAAATAAGCTTATAAAAACCAGGCTCCATTTTGCCTTTCGCGTCAAAAAAGTAAGTCAACAACACCAAGTTGGGCTGCACCCCACTGCGTTCAAGATATGTTACAAACCTAAAAGTCACAATTATTTCAGAAAGGCTCACTTTGGTTGAGAAAAGATCAAGTCGCGGCTCGCAGCAGGGTGTTGGTTCTGTATAATGGATTTGCTCGTTTAAACTTTGGAATGGATCGGGGTACGATCAGGGCATGCAGTATTGCAGCACGGATAATCCAAAAAAGAATCCGGATAAACCGGATATCCAAATAATTTGGTAATTTGATGTAACAGTGTTAATTAATTAATATATCGATAAATAATAAAAAAGTAAAAGAAAACGAAACTTTGTAACATATAAAACCTCATTATGTTATAACTTTTTGAACCTCACTCAAAATAATTATTTTTAATTTCTAAATTTGTATAACTGTCAGATGGACATTTTATTTTTGACTTAGTTCTAACCAAAGAGAATATAATCACTATGTTGTCCTATCTTTATTTTTGATCAAACCAATTCTCAAAATCTATTTACATAAGGATTTCGAAATCCTTATCTGATGAATTTATTTTGAGAATAAAACAATAAACTAAATTTTATGTGAATACAACTTTTATCTGAAATCTTCAAATCTTCGGACCTCATTGAGATGTAATATTTCTAAACCCCTAAATCCCACGTATAATACTGGGGGAACTTTATAAAGTGCGATATCATCTTATAACGTAAGGCCAAACTGCAGGGGTTTATCTTGTAAAATATTGTAGCAGTTTTCGATTGTCCCCCTTCTTCTTATTCTGGATAAGCCCAAATTCCGGAACGATCTAATTTCTAGCTTCGGAGAATGAATGTTGATATTCATGTAATGCCTCTTTTGCTTAAGTTCACTACGTCCATGATTCTAATTCTAATAGACTCCCTCGCAGCATAGTTGGTAGTGTTGCCGACTGCTGCGCAGAGAGTGTGGGTTCAATTCCCGCATTGGACAAACATTTATGTGATAAATAACATTTGTGTTTGTCTTGAGTCTGGGTGGATTTATATATAATATGTATGTATTTACAAAAAAAAAGTAATATATATGTATCTGTATCCGTTGTCTGACACCTATAACACAAGTTCTGCTTACTTTGGGGCCAGACGGCGCTGTGTGTACTGTCCAAAAATATTTATTTATATTTTTTTAATTGTTTGTTAAGTTCCCGATATTTGCATGCGCCATCCAATCGTGGTAAGCCCGAAACCTTACCTTACAAACCCTCACCTTACGAAATTCTTACCAAAATCCGAAAGTTCGGGCACCTGGCTGCAACTTTTATAAGAATGTTTAACCTGTAAGTTGAACAAATGATTTTAATTATAAGGTATAATTTAAAAAATTTAAGCTATTGAACAGTAAAAATCTCATTATTACCTATAAGGTGGCAAACAAGCTAACGGTCTGCCTGATGGTAAGCGATCACGGTAGCCTATGGCCTTGCAATACCAGTAGCACCGCACGCGCGTTGCTGGCCCTTTAAAATTCTAATAAATTCTGTAATTGGAGTGGGAATTGTAGGATTTCAGTGGCTGGGGTTTTCTTAGCGGTATACGCGCATACTTCTGTCTTCGTAGGGTTTAATGGGACCAAGTTTTCCCGTCCCCAGTCAGAGACCTTGAGCTTGATTTCAAATAACGTTTACGTGACAAAAGTTAGGTACATAGTAAAATAGCCATAGAAAAGCGGCCAGTCCACACTTGTCTGTGCCACCCGCCCGCACGCACGGTCGAGTTTTTCCCGAAAAGTGGGATTGAGCCTGTCCCGCGCGGGACATTTAATTTTTATTTAAAAATTGGGACGTCCCGCCAAAATCGGGACGTCTGGCAACGCTGATGCCAATGCCAACTCTCCCCCCTCTGCGTGAAACGAGCGGTTAGAAATAACGACAAAACATTATTTTTATAAACTACTTTCTGAAACAAAAACATAAACCGACTTCAAATCCACTAAAAAGTAAAAAATAAGCCCCTGAAGCAGACTTATTGACGGAACATTAATTTTTTATTCCCCTTAAAATAAAGACAAGTAAGAAGTAGGTAAAAAGGTTCTGTTGGCATTCGACATTGAGGCAAAGAACCTGTCGCTGAATGTTCTGTCAGTATGTCTACTTCAGGGGCAGTGGCAATCGACTTTAAGGCGAACAAAATATGAAGCTGAAAGTTCTGACAGTAAGTCTGCTTTAGAGGCATATTTTTAATAATTTTTATTTTTAGAATTCAAAATCAGTTTATGTTTTTGTTAAAAAATAGTTTACTTTTAAATTTTCAGTTTCATTTCAGTTCATTTAACAAATTTAATTTTTCAGTTGGTCCTTAAGGTAAGTATTAAAGAAATTTAGTACTTTCTTTAATTTTTCTTTGAAACCATAAATTACTCAAGCGGACGACTGATATAGGAATAAAGAAAGGATATAAAACTACAAGGGTTCGGTTTTTACCACATATCTAAGGAATCCTAAAAACAAATGAATGAAAATACATGACAAAACTATAAGGGTTAAAAATACTTTTAAATATTTGTCTACGTAGGTATGTACATGTACATACATTGTACATAACTACCGCATAAGGACCGACGGAAAAATAAAAAGAAACTGTTTTTTACCCTAAATTTGATAAATGGATGAACGGACATGCTGAAATCCGTTTTTGCCATGAGACTACGAAATCCTTATATTTGACAGACAGATGAACACACAGATATGACAAAGCTATAGATTAACTACATAACATTCGATGTACGATTACGTAAAGTAGCATCCACAAAAAAAAGTGACTGGCTTTTGAGCTTGAGAGTTGTACTAGAACCCAAAGCGTTCAGATTTTAGGGTGAGATTAAAAAAAATAGATTATCACTAAAAACGGCCAAGAACTAAGAAAGGAATAAGAATGAACACCTCATGAAATTTGGTTAATTATAGACATCAAAGAACAGACCACCAACCAAAAAGCAAAATTTTGATTAGTGCTTGGCATACTTCAGGAATTATTCGAGATATAATTTGGTTTGAAACTTTTAACGGATAATGCAAGCTTCTATAACTATCCCCAGAAGCCAAAAATATAGCAAGACGGATTTTAACTGGTATCGATTCCCTCCAAGTAGTGTCTTGTTTTGCAACTAATGGGGATATTTTTTCAAATAATAATTGAAATCGCTTAGCGATATGCGAAGAAAGTTTTCAAATTCCCCAGAAGGTTCCGCCAGTATGTCTGAAAAAAATATTTAAAGTGAGTAAATACCTAGACACCTATAACTTGACTTGATAGGATCACCTATTTAACTGTATAGGTATTAACTTTGTTCTATTACGATGAATGCTCAAACACTACCATCCTCTCTTCTTCCATTCCTTTTTTACAACTTTTCGTTCAACTACATTGATAAAATGATTGTATACGGAAATTAAATTAATGGTAGCTGCAGCTATAACCTCTACGTCCATCTTGAAGACTTGCCGCTCAATAAATGATGACGGACGATCGTGTGGATACTTGCACAATGATCGTGACGATTACTTTGCCGATCACAGACGATAAACGAGTGTCGATCATGGCCGATTATGTAGAGGAGGCTTAATATAGCCGCCCACGAACGCCGCGGAACTTATACCACCCCGGGTTTTCAAGGTAAGAGTACGTCCAAACACCACGACAACACGACGCGTCGCAGTGCACCCGCCTTAGACAGTAGAGTTAAGGCTCGTCTATTCGCCAACGACCTTCAGAAAAAAAGAATATAAATACTGCGTAAGAAGAGTCGGCACTCGCCTTTTAGACCAATGAACTCATTTATGCACGAACTACCAGTAAAAACGTAGTATCAACATTATAAACGCATTTGTCAAGTATTTGACACTAGGGCTTGTAAAAGATATTCAGTTGTCGCTTTAGTATTATCGATATCGATAAAATCCGATAAACCTATAAATAAGATTTGCTTCCAACCTTTGTATTAATATTTTATAAATATTTATTATAAAAACTTGGAAGTTACAGAGTTGTAGAAATAAAACTATGTTACTTTGTTATAATTGTTTATTTATAATAAATCAATCATTCAGCAAATAAGGTAGATTAAATTAGAGGAAGATAAAACAGATTTAGCAAAAGTTTTTCATCCCTAGTTTTTATACAATCCAATTATTTAAAACAAAATAAAAAAAATGCTCCAATGGAGCCTGGTTTAATAGCATATCAAAATGAAAGCCATTCTTTAAACAATTAAATAATTATTGCATTATAAAATCAACTTAAGGCTATGGCACATTCTTGCAAAAGCGTGCCGTTTTGACCAGTATATAAATACATATTATACTATCGAAGCATACAATGACACAGAGTTCCACGTACAATAGTCGCTGACACGTGACCGCACGTTGAAAGTCTCGATTTTACTCTACTCGATTTTAGACTACTATGATCGGTGTAAGTAGTGTCGACAGTGAAGTGATAATGGCCAGTGCACCTAGTGCATACTTCTCGAACAGCGTCTTCCCAGCTTCAACACCGCACCCAACACCGAGCAAAAGTGTACGTACTTGTGCTGTATACGCTGGACGGTGCCGGTCCCAAGTCCGAACAAATGGGGAGGGCCCTGGCCTATATTTATCAAGAAGCCCTGAGCTGTAAAGCGAGCTTACTTGAAAATGCAGTCCACATACACACGACACACACACTTACACACTCACACACTCTCTCCAACACACAAACCCACACACACGCGCGAGCGCAAACACACACACAGCAACACATGCATGCAGCAAACCAAATAAGAAAAAATTAATGTGAACTTTAAAAGAAAACTGCCCCAGGAGGGTATCAGCGTCCACGACGCTGGAGAATCCCTTCCTTTGGCTCGGGGTCGCAGGCTGCTCCACGTACTCTGGGGGAAGCAAAATTTCACAAACCCACACACTAAACCTGCGCGAGCTAGCTAATGCTATGCCTAGCGCAGAGATAACATCTAACGCCTTCCGGCAGCTTGCACGAAGCAGATGTACGCAGGAATGCTATCGTCAACTGCGCTAAGCCAGCAGCTCCTGGAGTGAACAAACGCAATGGGCGTCGCCATCACCGGAAAACAGCGAAGAATACACAGCAAACAAAAGCGGCTAAAAGGGAGACCCGATAAGAGAACCCAGCCCTGACCGATGCCACTGCGAGGTTGACTCGGCCAAAGCCTTCGACCAGTTGCGACGCGCTTAGTGAGCTGGTGACACCACAAGGTCAACCCAACTAATCGCGACCACAAGAAGTCCGAAAAAAAAACCGAAAACTGAAGACCTAACAAACGCGGATCACGCTATGCAGTGAATCGCCCTGATCAATCGGGACACCCTGCACCGCCTGCAAAGGCGAAGACGGAGCGCCCCGATGAAACCTTGTCGCCAAGGGACTAGCCGAAACGCGCCAGGCTGGATCCGACATGGAAGACTGCGAATGTGCACCCGGTGCCCCAAAAAGCGATAAATCAGATACATTGAATAACAGGCCTATCGCGATTACTTCTCTCCTCTCCAAGATGATGGAGCGTGTGATCAACACACAGCTTCTATGATACCTAGAAGAACACGACCTTGTCAGTGACCGTCAATATGGCTTTCGTCACGGTCGCTCGGCTGGTGACCTTCTAGTGTATCTCACACACCGATGGGCACTAGCCATTAAGAGTCAGGGGGAGGCATTTTCATGTAGCCTGGACGTAGCGAAGGCGTTCGATCGTGTCTGGCACCGGGGTCTCCGATCGAAGTTGCTTTCTTACGGAGTTCCCGAGGGTTTGTGCAAATAGGGGGCTAGCTTCTTGTCCGGCAGACGCATACGAACCGCAGTTGACGGTAGTTGCTCTGATAGCATGGACATTAATGCTGTTGTTCCGCAAGCCTCTGTGCTGTCTCCTACGCTGTTTCTGCTGCATATCAATGACATGTTGGACATCAACAACATGCTTGCATTGCTTATTACACGGGTCGTGCAAACATTCCTCGTTCCGTTGTGGAGGAAAACCGCGGAGAACTTGTGTCTCAAAATGAGACCACACTATCCAAGGTCTGTGATTGGGGACGAGTAAACTTGGTCCGATTCAACCCTACAAAGACACAAGTCTGCGCGTTCACCGCTAAGAAAATCCCATTCACTGTAGTCCCACAATTCCAGAACACTCCCGTCTCCATCTCCAAGTGCATTGAGATCCTTGGTGTTGACATTTCCAGCGATATTCAGTTCCGAGATCATTTACAAGACAAGGTGAAGCTGGCGTCCAAAAAACTAGGTGTACTCAACAGAGCAAGGCAGTACTTCACGTCGGGGCAGAGGTTCGGCACGGTGTTTGTGCACGTGCGACTAGACGTATGCGTGTAGACTAGCTGCTAACTGCTCATAATTATTTCTAGTATATGGCGATTATGAGGAGTACAGGGAGGTTGGATATGGGATTTTAATTCTATGACAGATTGAGATGTCAAAAAAACTACGTCAAAAAAGTAAATAAACAAACATTATTATTTCTTGACAATGTCAAAGACATGTGACATATTTGAGTGTTAAGCGCGAATTGTGTGTTAAGGACATTGGTTCTGTACAATTAAATGTGACGTTTGAATTGTCTTCTAACATATTTGAATTTTAACCGCGAATTGTGGTAAAGGTTTTCACTTCTGCCGTCACTCCCGGAGTGCAACTCGTTTTTTTTTTGGCCCAGGTGGATCGGGTTGTGTACATGACACATGAGTCCGAACGAGACAGTGGTCCTAGAAGCCAAGAGGCGCATCCACTGAGACGGAACGGCAGAAGGTCCAGTAAGGTCTTTTGTATGGTCTTTTGTATCTGGTATTCTCGTTGGAGAAAGTATTAGCCGAGTGAATCCATAGGTCAGAGCAAATTCATGAGCAGATATCCCTTTGTAGTTATTTAATCAACAACTGAGAGCGAAATCGGACGAATACGTAAGCAGCTGCTTCTATAATTGCATAAATGCAATAGCTTTACCCCAGTGCCACTGTTTACTTTTTTTAAAGTTTGTTGTATTTATAGATATTAAAAAAGTCACTACAAAAGTCCAAAAAAATGCCTCCTTTTTATGACAGCTTTAAGAGTGCTCTGTACGAATATGAGACCGTATTTTTAAGAAAACACAACATAGCATAGAGAGACAACCTAATCACTACAAAACTATGACCTAGTTCCCCACTAATCATTGCCTCCTTATCCGTTTCCTCTTATTTGCATACAGCGTTCAATGCATTATAATTTATAAAAAAAATAATACAAATAAAATATTCTATAAAACCTATAAAATCTATATTATATTACTATATACTCAGATCTAAAGCAAATATCCCCAATTATATTTTTGTTACCTTTTAAGAAGTTGTGATCTTATAATTTCTTTAATCCTACTTATTACTATTTAATTTGTGTAAGTACCTTGTTGAGCACGAAACCTACTAGCAAGACACACCTCTTTTACAGTTTTTAAATAGTTTAAAAAATAATTTAACGATCGTCATAATATTAGCATAATTTGGTCAACTGCTGGACATGAACCTCCTCCATGACGCATCATTAGCACCGTTCTCTGCCTTCTGCATGCGACCACCATCGGCCACTCTTTTAAGGTCATCAGTATATCGAGCTGCAGGGCTCTCCACGCTTCATCTTGCGATTTGCGGCTTTCGGTAATCTAATAATTATTTTAACAAAGAAATACTAAAGAGTGCCTTGTTGTTGTTTAAAGTTAAAAATATAATATTGCCACGTAGCATAAACATTTCCCATTTTCTTGTTCATATCTTTAGTTGCTGTACTGTACGTACGCCCCAAAACCAGCCTAAGTGATATGAATCAAGGTGAATGGCCGTTATTGTGTTTTCATTTTACGTAACTAAACACTTCGTTGTACGAATGAAAATTGCTTGCTTTGCGTGCATTTATGGACGAACCACGCTTCCGAACGCACTATCTATCTTATTAGTCAGCGAAGGAACCGCGTAATTCTTAATTTAAATATATGTTTAATTTAGATATTCGCGCCAATTTACGTGTTTGTTTTTTATTTTTTTAGAAGTGAATTTTATTTTTGATTAAAGAAAAAATGACCATTTACAGTAAAATTGTTCAAATAATTTTGGTTAGTGTGTAACATCTGGTCAAAGGGTGAAAACCGTGAAAATCAATAATAAGGTAAGTGTGTCATGTTTTTTATTTTTATTTTTCAATGTTAATTTATAAAATCTTAAAATATCGCTTCTTTACACTTTTGTAAAAGAATAGGTAATCATAGAGGAAAGAAATACTTTTGTAATCGAATATATTATTTGAAATAGGTATACTATATTTTTTTATGTTTAGTGCTTTTAACAAGTATGGTATATTTCACATGTCCCAATGTCTGTCTGTGGGTGTGTAAATAATCTTCCACTTTTCAGGGTTCGACTGAACTTAAATTTTGCACATAAATATCGAATGACAATGCGATATTATATAATTTTAGGAGTGACCTGTCTCAGCAAAAACCATTTGGTTTCAAGATGACTGAGACATGCATTGTCCATTTTCTTACTTTTTAATGCAAAAATGTGTAGTGTAGAATAACTTTTATTACACATTTATTCATAACATAAAGTTCGGACCCAGATTTTTACTGATTTGAATAAGGGGGCTAATAATGGAATCAAAAAGGTGGACGTAGAACTCGGTACCGAACAGACGCAATCAGTTTGGGCTTGTTTGAATTGTCTTAAAAAGTATTCGGGTGTTAGATAATAGATAAACGGAAGGTGGCTACAGGAATTTTGTAAGAAAATGACGCGATACCATCGAGTTTGGGCGCGTTTGATTTATCGTGACGAATACTCTGGTCTTAGATGATATCTAGGGTCTGATGATGAAGCCGGTGGGTGGCCACAGAATTTTAGTTCCTTTTTTAACGGGTAATTTTTACATTTTATATTATATAAATATATAGGTACATATATATATATATATATAGATATTTTTTATATAGTCGCAAAAAGCATATTGTTGTTAATATTATTATTTCCTACATTAAAACTTTATTCCAAATGTTGCAAGAACAGGGATTTTTGACATAAACGTTCCTATACCTACCTATTGTTTGTATGTTCCCTGAACTCAAGTACGTGTAGCGCGCGCGCCCGCCACGCCAGTCCTGAACATTAATTTCTCGTTGTCTTTCTTAGCCCGACAATATGGCTGTTATTCTTTCACATCTTTCTATTGATTTTTTTCAATATTTTATGAGCATCTCTAAAAGCTGATTTTTTTTTAGGAAACTTGCTTAAGCTTAAAAAACTTATGACCCGATTTTGTCCAGAAAAAATTAATTGGCAGCATTTATAAAGTCCTATTATATGTTTTTTTACAGATTTTTGGATCACACGGTTTAAAAGTTTAACGGGGAGGAAAACATTTTTTTCGACTTGGAAGCCAATACTCGCAAAATATTACTTTTGAAGCAAAAATAAAAAAAAAAATCTTAAACGCATTTTTTATGTTATATATATTCAATTGTATCCCATCAGGGGTACACGGAAAATTTTTGTTATATGACAATATGGCTGTAATTAGGGTTCCGTACCTGAAAGGTAATTAGGAACCCTATTACTAAGGCTTCGCTGTCCGTCCGTCCGTCTGTCACCAGGCTGTATCTCATGAACCGTTATAGTTAGACAGGAGAAATTTTCACAGAAGATGTATTTCGGTTCCCGCTATAGCAACAAATACAAAAAAAAAAAAAATTAAGAGGGCTCCCATACAACATACTTTCGATTATGGAGATGGCAGAATCATAAGGCTGACCGTACTTCACCCCGCCCGTCCCACAGCGCCCGCCGCGCATTTTAGTTTCCGTCATTACTTTAAAGAAATCGTACCTACGCAAATAATTAAGATAATTTTTTTCTTCGACCAACCTATCTCAGCTCAAACACGATGCCTAACTATCGATTGAACATGTAACCAACTACAACTTCAGAGCGGCAGCCGAACTCTACCGGGAGAGATTTGGCGTCGCCCCATGGCTACAAAGGACGAATTTTAATGTGGAGTACGGTGAACGCTGGATTGGTCGAGCAGGTCTCATAACTTGGCCTCCGCAAAGCCTTTGAATTTTTATGTGTGGGGCCGTTGCAGAATTAGTTTACGGCTTACGAAGACGATGGACACACAATACGTTCAGATTTCGAGTGATGCGAAGTGATCTTAAGACCTTAAGGAGTGTTTCCAATCACGTGTATTACTTCATAAAAGTAACTCGTTTACCTACCTATTTTCAAAAAAAAAACAACAAACTAAGTGTGTTAAGTTGATTTGTGTTGAAGTTATACCTACATCTTATTTAGTCAAACGCAGTCAGTAAGTGGGTAGATACCTAATAAACCTAGACTTTTTAATTATTTTTTTATTTCAAGTGTAATGACGTTTCTTGTCTCAAATACCTACCTCTTTAAAAGATCTTCCAATAACGATTTACAAAAGATTTCGAGCCTGTCCAGTAATGTACTCGTGTAGTTGATACTCGGCGCCGATATAGGCCGTTGACCGCGCGACTCGAGGTACTACAACGGCAAGATCCTGCGCTTATGTTATAACAAATGTTACGAATGTGGTATTACATTGTTGAGAGTCCAAAAAACCGAGTAGGTACCTTATATGATTACCTACCTATTGTTTAAAACAAATTATCTTAGAGTATATAACCTAAAACTACCAATCTAGCTTTTGTTGACGATATTTTTTGTAACAACAGCTGTAGCTCACGCCCCCTGCGTTAGTTTATGTAATAAATAACCAACATGGAATATAATTATTTTTTAGTAAATTTTTTCAAGTAAATGATACCTACTTATTAGGACGGGCATTAGAACGGTTAGACCATATAGAACCTCCTTCTTTTTTTAAAGTCTGTTTAAAATAAAAAGCAGTTGTATTTATATTCCGCTTAATTGAAGTTAAGAAAAAGTGTGTGTATCTAGCAACTGGTTTGCCCCTTTTAGGGATAACCCTACCGTAGTCCCAGAGAAAACCTTGGCACCCAGCTGTAGCACCCGCTAATCTAATAACTGACTAGGTATGCCCGTATTGTCCCATGTTGCTTAATTTTCGTATATTCGGTAAGAGGCGTCGTTAGATGCGTCTCAATTGTGAGAGTGACATTGGGTTCCTACATAAAATTCTTAAATGATAAAATAGTCAAGCGGCATTTACAAAATAAAAAAAGGAAAAAAAAATCACTGAAAAGCTGTAGGTAAATAAATATAATTACTAAAATAAAGCTTTAATAACAATTTATAGAAGTAAAATTATTTTTTCATTAATATATATCGAGGTAAGTACTTATATATTTAAAAAAAGACACCTTGGTTGCAGATATTTCGATTTTTTTTTTAATACATATATATATTGTCAAATCTGTCATTCCATACCTTAACTCGAGTATGTTTTAAATATAAACTTAGTTTTTAATTTATATTCATATTATTGTATATATTTTATGAGCATTGATAACGGTAAATAAAACCAAAATATCTGCAAGCAATGTGTCTTTTTACAATACATATTGTATACCCACATATATGTTAATGAAACAAATTTATAGATAAAAAAAACAACAAAATTAAGTTAATTCTTCAATCCGACTAACATTTTCGTTATATAGACTGTTAGGACCCATAAAGGCGTTATAGAAACCTAAACGCTGCCGGGTTTAAGCTACCGTACGATCCGAGTGTGACATAAACAAGGATATACATTTTGTAAATTAATAATAGTAGTTAATCATAAAAGTAACGGTTTTGCTTGGCAGGCGTGCCGCGGTATTTATAATTACAATTGACATCTAAAAATGTAAGGAAACAATTGCCAGAACATTTGCTAAGTTGCAAACAAGTACGAGCCAAAAGATGCTGAAGTTGTCATATAGCGAGCAACTTTACCGTGTTCTGGCAGTTATGGCTCGACACAAATTCCACACGGTTTTCTTCCACAACAGAACGAGGGATGTCAGCACGGCCTATTTAATTTGTTAACGGCTCCAGTGCTGTCATCTGCATAGCAATATAGCAGCGTAGGAGACAGCACAGAACCTTACAGGTCACCAGTGTTAATGTCCATAGTACCAGGGGCCTGATTCTCGTGCTAATAGAGACAATCTCGAATTCGAGATATGTTTTATTGATTTACTCATGGTTTGTGAACTGTGGTAACTGTTTTAGTCGATATATCAAACCATTTAAAAGCTTTTTACTAAGTTATGTGGACCTGCAGCATTGTCTGCACCTATGTTTTCAGCAGTTCATCAGTCAAGTATAGATGCAAAGCCGGTTTAAAACCTATTTTTTCGTTTAAAACCATTTTCTTGGTTTAAAATTATTTTGAACTACTTTTGTTATCACCGCTGGCTGCAAGAATGCAACACAAATAGCATCCAAAAACATTTATACAAAAATGCATAATTTTTGTCATGTTATGTTTCGTAATAATAAGTTAATATTATTAACTTTACTAGTTTAGTCTAAGATACTAGTTTAGATTTAAGAAAATGTTATAACAATCAGTGTAAAATTGTATTAAGTTAGGTAAAACTAAAGTAGGTTTGTTTTATTTCCCCTCTTTACTATTTGTTGATATCAAAAATAATATTGTGTGAGTACCGACATGTTGTCGACTTTGTACGCACGACTATCCCCAAAAAAGCGGGAAATTTAGTTTAATATATGTATATAAAACATATGCCATTTGTTGTACAAAAATGTACAGAACTACTATGTAAAGTTCTATATAGACCGTATGTACGGTTATTAAGTTACAGGTGAAAACAGTTAGCATGTTGAGTATTGTACATCCTTTCTCCCTCACTCCTATGATAATAGACTGCGATAGAGATACAAGAGAAATACTGTCTGAAACTTTACCTGGCTAGGGTCATTAAATCCTTAGGCTATGCCTAAAGTAAGTATCACAGGTTGAATGCACACCTTTGCCCCTATACATAGGTATCTACACCGTTACGGTAAGTAGTATGGTTAGGGCGCAAAACACATGTGAACTTATGAAACACAATTGCTTATAACTCAGCAACCGGGTTACATAAGATAAAGATAAATATATTACTAGATACCTCTCATAGGCATCTATCAAAATAAATAGGTTTTATACAGGTAACTTTAAGCCCTGAAGTACAGGAGCACAAGGAAAATCCTGAAAACTTGTATCACACATTTTTTCATAATTTAACATACTGACAGACACCAAAAACACGGGAAGGTATGTCCGAATTTTAGGTCTATTTTTTGACATATAGCACAAAGTCTGTAGTCATCTAGTGTAGGCAGACAGCCCAGAGAGCTAGAATTCCAGCTCTTCTCTCACTACGGCCTAACCGTAGTATGGAACATTCCACTATGCGTCGTTGGAACCGCCTCCGAAAGCTCTATCTTAGGACACCTAAATCGTCATTATAGCTCCTACCGTTTGGCTATAAAACCTAAAAATGTAAAACAGCGTTATTTTATAGTAAGCCGCAAATCGTGTGACTGTGATGGCAACCCAACTGTCAGTAGCGATTTATAGCTTGGTAGATATACCTACACTTTCGATATATGTCTATATCGACTACTATATGTTGTCTTTCACTAAGTTTTTGTGTGGGCTAGATTTTCAGTCACCACAGTAAGTACAATAAGTTAAGTACTAAATCTAGAAGGTTCTATGGAACAACCTCTCCCTCTGATGGGGTTTTTCATTTTTATTATAAATATAGAACAAATTTTGTATTTGTATTCAGTCAATCAAGAAGCTTCAAAAAGTATCCATCAGATACTAATATATAATGTTTAAAGTGAAATATGTAAATATGTGTTAGAATTAAGTTAGAAGCATAAGTTAAAAAATAAAATCGGTCTGTTGTGTGCATATACGCGTTTTAATATCTCAAGCGCCTAAGAAGAAACTCCTTGTCACGGGCAAAACCTTGTGCCACAGATTTCGAAGGGTCTGTCCGCACACAACTGTAATAGGACTCAGTGTTTATTATGTCATCGAACTTCCCATTTTATGCAACACCAAACTGTTTTTTCAGGTTTGTCAGTTTTTTTACCCATAATAAATCAATTCAAACTACACTATTCACATGAACTTTGTTAAAATTAAGTTGATTTGAGCAAGACACTAAAACTGTCCCAAAAACTTCAAAACTGTAAAACTAGTACGTACAGTCAAAAACTGTTATAACATTCATCTTTATATTCGCAAAAAATTCCATTCAACGGAACCCTAAGTTAAATCGTGTACGACACACACTTGGCCGGTCTTCGTCTTTATTATAATGTTATAAACAAGTTATCGGTAAAACACATCACCGTCTTATTTAGTTTGCAGTCGAGCAATCAACCGTTTAAAACAGTTTGAGGTATCATTAATTTTGATTTTACCGATGTGAAAAGTTTTAGATCTTTCAGTCGTACAGCGAAACGACGTTCGCCGGGTTAGCTTCAGACACATCAGTATACCTACATAGTACCAAGTGTTTATTTTATTCAATTTTTTTTTTATTTATCTGATCACTGGTTAATGGAGTTATCAGTTAATTAATTTATTTCATCGATATTATCATTATATCATTATTATTGGTGTGTAACAAATAAAATATATCTTTTATAATAATAATTATTTATTTATTTTTAAATTTTGATTAGATTTAACTTAAAAAGGCTAATGTTTTTACTCAGTTTCACCCATTTTAGGGAAAGAATTGCGCAAAATCCTTCGTTGCAGCCAAATTCAATTGCGTATTTGATTAAATGTGGAAGGTTAGTTCCTGTCTGTGCGAACGAAGTTTTACAACACACCATCTATTAGTGGTATTTACTACATAGTTAAAAAAACTGAGATACTTATCCAGGACAAGATAATAAAGATTAACAAAAAGTGTTCACGTCGTGCATGACATACAAAAAGAAGTTACTCATAAAAACCGTTTTCCTCTTGGCGCTCTACAATAAGAGATAATGGCCCATAGTTCAAATGACGTCAGCGTCGTAACCTCACTCACGGCGTTTTTATCTGCATCAATTATTTGTTTTTAACATATACTTACTTCAAAGATAGATTAGTAAAAAACTAGAAAAAGGTATTTTGTTTGTAAGCACACAGCTGGAAAACTACATATGAAAGTAGTTGATGATTCTCTCTGACCTATATCTTTTTATATTGCTTTTGAATACAATACCTGGGGGCACGGCAGTTCCTCCGCAAGTCTCCTACCGTCCTTTTCTAGAAGCATTTTCTAACAGCATCGGGTTATTGTAAAAGGTTTTAGTTTATTAAATTAGCTAAGGGTACACATACACGGAAAAAAAAACTTGAAAATTTATTTACACTAAGAGATTATAATTTCTTGGGATATTTGTTACTGTGAAAATAAAATTCATTTGAACTAAATTTGCAATTTTCAGTATAAAAAAAATTACATCTTGAATGATAATTAAATATTCTTTTTTGGCTTAAAATATTTTGCAATTTACCAAAAAGAACAAGCGATTTCAATAAATTAAGGCAAACATTTTGTCTCAATTTTTTTTTTTTCTAACAAAGACTTTTCTTTTTTAAGCAATGATTTTTAATATATTATTATGAAAAAACCATTCTCTTGTTTGAAAATTATAGAGTTTTGAAGTAAAATCTACTTTTTTGCGTCAAAATATTTAGCAATTCATAGAAAAGAACAAGCGATTTTGACAAATTGAAGTAAAACTTTTGTCTCAATTGCCTTTTTTCTTCAAACAAAGACTCTTCTTTTTCAAGCAATGATTTTTAATATTTTAATTCGAAAAAACCATTCTCTTGTTTGAGAATGATAAAATTTTTGAAACAAAATCTTTTTTTTTTGCATTGAAATATTTAGCAATTAATTGAAAAGGACAAGCGATTTCAATAAATTAAAGTAAAAATTTTTTCATCAAAAAAACTCTCCTTTTCCAAGCAATAATTTTTAATGTTTTCCTACGAAAAAAACCATTCTCTTGTTTGAAAATTATAAAGTTTTGATGTAAAATCTTTTGTTTTTGCGTTAAAATGTAGCGGATTATATCGTACCGCTACAAGCAAGGCTGACGTCACTTCGCGTCCTACATCGCGCTATCGAAGTTTTAGTTGCAGATCATTATATATAGAAACCGGTGCGCAAATTAAGTCCCGAGAGCGACAACCCAAGCCGAGGCTTCCCCCGCGGGGAGCCCTTGAGCGTTGGGCGCTATATGGGCTGAGGCTCCATCAGAGTTTCGCCCCAAAAGTCCGGTGAAGCAGTAATGGCTGCAACAGCCAACTGCATAGTCAGCTCAGAGAAAAAAAAAAAAAAAAAATTAAGTGGACCCCGGCGGTCCCCAGGCATAATATCTCGCCTGGAAGTAGATCTCTTTGCCGCCGCTCCACATTGGTGACTCCGAGCTGAACATTTGACGCACTTTCCGCAGCAGGCCCTACTTTTGAAATTGCTCCATATTATAATAATTATTTAAATTATGTTGACGTGATATATTAAATTAAAAATCATTATTTTTAAACAAGTTTGTTATATTTGACATTGTGACATAAAAAAAATTGAATTATGGCACCTTCAAAAACCAAAACAAGTGGAAAAGAGGATCCGGACAAAAGGTTAGTTGCCGTTATTTCAAATTTTGAGCACAATATGAAAGAAATGAAAGAGAAGTTGAACGGCTGCTACGACCTTATTGTTATGCAACAACGTCAAATCCAATTACAGAAGGAAGTACTTGACGAGCTTCTTAAAACAGTTCAAAACTCACCTGGATATAACAACACCACACACATCTGTTGCAAATCACTTTCTTCCCAACTTGATTAGCAGTAATATGTCACTGAATGAGTCCGGTCCTCACGGTTTGGTGTTTCTAGACACCACCGACACCCAAACTGACCACCAGCAAAGCGTACCAAGAGAGGCTTCAGTACGGAACAAGAACCGCAGTGGTCCAGCGTCATCTGTGACAAAAGCAGGGGCCCCAGAGGCCACTGTTACCGTGGAAAAGCCGCGCAGAGGCCGCCCGCCGCGCCGAGTTGCTCCTTCAACAACCCCCTGTGAGGCAGGCGCCAGCAAGCAGCGCACAGCCCCCGGCGTCGAAACATTAACCGACCAAAATGCGGTGCCTGGTAACGTACTTCGGTCTTTAAATACGTCTGCTCCTGGCGGGGCAAAACCTGGTCTCAGAGCCGCAGCTCCGCGCCTTGTCAGCCTGCATGTATTTAACCTGAGCGCGGACACCTCCGCGCAGGCCGTACTTCACCACGTCCGCACTGAGTTGAAGGTCGAAAATGCAGGCTGCGAGCAACTGGTAGTCACCCGAGGCAACTACTCGTCCTTCAAGCTTGACGTGCCCGCCGACAAGGTGACTTTAGTGAGGAATGAAAAGAACTGGCCCGATGGTGTTTCGATTAGGCGATTTAATGTTGTTAGTCCAAAAAACTTAAAAAATCCTGCCTCGAAAACACCACGCTAGACACAAAATCTCACTTTAAAATAATACATCAAAATGTTCGATCTATCTGTGGTAAAACTGCATTAATAGATTTATTATTGAGTGTCGAGAGGCCAGACGTACTAGCATGCAGTGAAACTTGGTGCAAAAAATTCGAGATTGAACGAATTAGGTTATGTGGGTATGAACTGGCGGGTAGCTCTATTCACACGGGGTGATATTACTTACCGCCAGCGAAACGACTTACAGAGCCTGGCTGTACAATATCATTTCGAATTTGCTGCAATTGAAATTATTAATTTGAATTTAATTATTATTGTAATGTATCGCACTGGTAATGGAAATTTTGACATTTATTTAAATAATTTAGAATTGTTGTTAGATAGGCTTTCGGACGAAAATAAAAGATTTATTTTGGTCGGCGACCAAAATGTTGACTTTTTGTCTGAGAATAGTTCGAGGCAACGAGTTGATGATGTGTTACAATGTTACTCTTGTTTCAACTGTGTTCATTTTCCAACCCGTGTGTCTGCGCACAGCTCGACTTCTATTGACTGCGGAGTTGTACCTTGTGACCGCGGTGACGTCACAGCGGCGCCTTTGGACACGGTGGTGAGTGACCATAATGCACAGGTGTTTGTGTTAGCCATGGATCTGCCGACCCCCGCCCGCGCCCAACACAACTCTTTCATACAAAAAAGACTATTTAATAGTGAATCGCTTTCAGCATTTTATATTGACATTGAAAATTATAATTGGAACTTTATTTTTGACATTACAATAACTATAAATGACAAATGTACTAAATTATTTAATATTTTGACTTATTATATTGACATACACTTTCCTTTCAAAAATGTTTTAAAAAAAAAACGCAATCATGTACCATGGATAACAGATACTCTTTCTAGACTTATTTCAAAGTATAACGAAACTTAATATAACTTAACCGAAATCAAACGCCAATACCCAGAGAATACAACATTGATGACATCTATTACCAATTACTGCAATATGATTAAAAATGAAAGTTTAATTGCTCACAAAAGTTACACAGAGAATCGTCTTCAAAATAGTAAAAACCCATCCAAAGAAATGTGGCGCATAGTCGACGAGGAAGTTTCCAACACGATAGGAAGAAGATTGAACCGAACTACGTACCCGAACACCTTAATCGACACTTCCTCACAGTAGCCTCGAAGTATGTAGTGCAAACAGACAAACACATATCTGTGTCATATGTTCAAAATGGTATAGGCGATGCAGATGTCCCAGACTTAGTGCTACCCAGAATCACGTCGCCGGCTAAAAGAGCTTTTACTGACTCAAGCACTGTATTCTGTCAAAGAATACAGTGACCACGTTTGACATTTTTAATATTTGTTTGTTTTTGTTTTGACATTTTTATTGATTTTTATTTATTTTTGTTCTTGTTTTGACATTTTTATTGACTTTTAATTTTTATTTATGTTTGTTTTAAATTTTGACATTTTTAAATCTTTGACTGAATATTGATTCTATTTATATGTTTATTTTTAATTGTTGACGTTTTATCTTAGAATATTTCTAAGCCTTTATTTTTCATTGTGATTTAAATTTTTACACTTGACGATCTTTTTGTGAATTGGTTATGTATTATTATTTTAATGACATAATGTAATTTTCGATGAGAAATAAATGACCTACCTACCTACCTACCTACTCCTTTCTACCAGGCACACGGACTAGTTATCAACCATACACTTCGCATCTCAGAGCTGCATCAGAACCTATCACAGCACTTTAGAGCTTCCTAGTTCCTGCAGCTCGTCTTCGGCACCGCAACTGTACAGCATTTTACGACAACTTGTTGAGAATTCTCACTCCAGCGTGGCGACTCCTCTGTACAGCATCACACCACCCTGTCGAGTACTCACACTACTCCAGCTTGTTATATGAAAAATATTTTCTCGATATAAAAAACAAATCTTTTGAACTAAAGCAAATTCTTTTTAATTAAGTGTTTTGTGTTTGGATCAATAAGGTTCTCAACTTGTGCTAAAAAAATATTATTTCACTCTAAGAAACCAAATTATGATACAAGATTTTTAATAGTGTGAAATTTTTGGTTCAAACAAATAAACTGTTTTTACTGTAGATTAGAGTTATGTACTAAAACTCTTGAGTCCTGCATTGAATAATTATATTCTTAAAATAAACTAGAATATTCCCTTCCAACAAAACAATAATTGGTTTCCTAAGAATTTTTTTTTCAAGAATACGATTGTCTATGCGCAAGCAAATATTTTTGACCGCATATATGAAACGATGTTTTCTTGACAGTATGAAATTTGCTTTGATTGAAGAAATCCTTTTTTACCGTGTAGAAGCCGTAAATTTTCACGTTTATAACTTCATTCGTTCAGAAGTTATAGGGATGCTAGTTTACACAAATTCTACGCTGACTGACTGATTCATGTTTATCTAAATAAAACTAGTACCTACTTCTCCAATACCGTCAAACACGCCTACTTTGCCAATTTTTTTATTAAAATCAAATAAATTTCAAGTTTTTTCTATAGGAATAGAAGTTTATTTTTCCAAATTCTACAATTATATGATCGTATGCATGGATTTGTTAAGTAAACTTTTGATTATATAAAATTTAACCCAAAATTTAGTCTATTTTGATGGCGGGCAAAATTATCAAGAACTTTAACCAACATTGCCCTTGTCAATTTTCTACGCAAATATAACTCATAATTATACGTTACACATTCCATGACTAGAAATCAAGGTCATCTTGGCCTAGGATTCAGAACTTTGTTTGTACTACAAACATTTTTGTTATAAAATGAGTGAGCAATGTAATCTAGCTATTTTTTCTCTATTGCATACCATCTCTAACATGCTCTTATAAATTTTTACGGTTGTCACATCCAGTAAAACGATTAAATAAATATAAATATGTTTCATATATTTATTGTTAATATTGAATGCATATTATACAAATGATTTTGAAATAAAATATGGTTTTCAGAATTATTTTTTTAATTAAATTTAAATTATATAAAATTATGAGAAACTAAGTAGGTTGCTCCCAAATGCTATACCAAAAATTGTAATGAATAAAGTTTATAACAGCGAAGTTATTTAATAGGTTAACAAGAAAACTTTTCATCAAAATATTTTATAAAGATGTTTGTAGGCTATAGGGCCTATGATAAACAATAAATATCAATCAGTAGTAAATTGCAGTCATTATAATAATAGGAATACAGTATCGGTTTTTAACATTATGAGTTACATTAGTTAGAAGTTGTACCTCTACTATGTAAAAATGATATCAATAAAGGTTTATAACAATGGCTTAAATCAAATGCAAAACTTATCAACAAGTAATTAAGAAAACAATTATTAATGTAAGATGTCATAAAAATATTTTACAAAGAAGAACGGGAGTCTGGGTACCACTTCAAACTTTTTAAATACGAAGCGTATTGTAGTCAAATTTGGATACATTTTCATTTAATTATCGGTGTATATTTTAGCGCTTAAATCATATTATATCAAAAAGGTGGGACGAGAATATATTAGTTTTATTGAATCTTAGTGTTTTTGTAGAAATGGAACGTAAAACAAAAGGATAGTAACTATCCACGGTGTTACCAGTCCCAAATTACAAATTGCTTTTCGATTATATTAAATAATCGATATTTCGAAATATTAAAAAAAAAATCTTTATTATTTAATGTGTAATTTAAGTTTTAATCAGTCTTTCTTGCATCCCCACTGTCGAAGCACTGGTCTACCGTAGGTGAAGTCCATTCAGGCTATACGCCATCACGCGGGTCCAGGGCTGGTTGTGGATTATGCAATTAGTTTTCTCACATGCAAGTTTCCTTATTATGTTATTTTTGACGGACCAAACCTCAATGTTTTATATTGTTTGTTATGCAGAAATGAAACGTATTGTACGTACATACCTACGTCTCTTAATGCGCTCTGGGCTAGCACTGTATCCTCCAAACTCGCCGCATGCGTCCCCTCTTTTGGGGCACGGCTTACCCTTACCAAGGGCGATTTGGGCTATAAGCCATTATTCAAGCCCAGTGCGGTTTGTGGACTTCATTAGTCTTATTTTTTGACCCGTGCAGATTTCCTAACGCCAGTTAAGTAACTAATCAATATACTTGTGAAACTATGAAAAGGATTATTAGCACACACCGGGCTTAAACCTCTGCCCTTTAAGATGCAGAATGAAATCGAAACCCCTTAGCCACCAAAGACCTTAACTTTTTGTTATACCACTAAGGTTGCAAACAAGCACACGGTCCGCCTGATGGTAAGCGGTCACCGTGGCCTATAGACGCTTGCAACACCAGAAGTATCACTCGCGCGTTGCCGAACCTTTAAAAATCCAATAACTTCTTTCTTGAAGAACCCCATACTGTAGTCCTTAGAGAAAACCTTGGCAGGGAGCTCATTCCACAACCCAAGCGTTCGCGGGAGGAAATTTCTTAAATAATTATAATAATTGACTAAAAATATGTAAATCTGTGTTTTGATCCATCTGGTACTGTGGAAGGAAACTAAGTAACAAGTGGAGTAAGACAAAGCCACTTAGGCTGATTATTGTTTTAATTAGCAACTGCCGTGCTGCATTATGTCGCATTTCAACATTATGTTGCAAAAAAGCCTTCGTTGCATTGATTGCGTCGGACTTCTGTACGAAACAAACATTTGATTGGCCTTGACTTCTAACAGGAGCTAAAGAGTATTAGGAAGAGTTAGAAGTTAGAAATGAAAAATAATGGATCTTGTATGATGAGGGCCGGCATTTCAAAGAAAGGGAAGGAGGAAGAAGGAAGAGGTTTAACTGCAGATCTCTACACTTCCAATATTCTGCGAGATCATGTTGTTCCTTATGCTAGATTTATTGGTGAAGATTTGATACAGATGCAAGATAGCACGAGGCGAGGAGCAGTCAAACTCCTAATTACCACTATGGACTGAAGGGCACTAAGTCTAGACTTAAGCCTAACAAGCATTTGTGTGACAAGCTTAAAGGTAGACTTTCGAGCCTCGCGGCCGACGCGTCTGACGCGCGCGGCCATGCTAGGCGATAGACGCGCGTGTTAGACGTGCGCGGCCGACGACCACATCGCTTTCATAGCGTCAGACGACACGCGCCTGCGCGTCAATTGTTCCAGAGTGACAAGTGACAATGAAAAGTGTCGTGACGTTACTTGAATAAAAAAAAGTAAAAAAAGAATTTTTTAAAAACTTGCTTTTCTCAAAACATTAGATTCATATAAAAAAATTAGTGTCGGACAACCGTCCGGAATCGTGACAACTTGTGCCTTTCACTTTTTATGTCTGTCTCTCTCGCTCTTAGGCGGGCTAACCATGCCGCGTGCCTCTCACTCGCTCTCATTGTGAGCGCATAACGTGAGCGGAGCGTAACGCAGTTTCTTGAAGTGTCACCCGGCAAACCAATTTATAAGACGTTGTCACGTCAAAATTCAATCTAACCAAATTTAATTGTACTAAAAAGTAAAAAATATTTTTTCAAACTGAATACAATTTTTTTATATCCACGTACGACTGCAAGAAAAGCAAGGCATGCGTACTTACATACAATAACTAAAACTCTAGCACGTCAAATATTCGTGTGTAGCGCTTATATATTTTATACTTTTTAGTGATAATTTAATTGATTTTTTATAGTTTATTGCCCAAGTTTCATTAGTTGGGTGATGAGAACTTGGAGAACGATATTATTTTCAATATAAATTAGTAATTAAATTTTCACTTAATTTTTCACCTTCCACCCTAATATCCACCTTCAGATGCACTTCTTGCATATGTCAAGAGGTGATAACATCAAAATGAACATCAAATTCGTGATCTCCGACCCTCAAAACCCCCGCATACCCATTTTGAAGATTTTTAAATTTTTCACCTCCACCTCTAGGTTGTACCCCTGGTACAACTCTGGGAGGGGGTTTTTGGTCAAAGTAACTGTGGAATATTGTATTGCCATCCGAGCTTAGTAATAATAAAATAATAGGTTTCTGAGCAACCAAATTGATCAATTGCTTATCCTCTCGAAGAGAAAAGTTCTTTCCAGACATCTCGTCTCCGCGCGGCTCGCGACAATACAAGACACGTCGAGGAACAGCCGCGCAAAGAGAATATAACCACTACGCTTACAGCCGCGCGCGGCTAACGACTGACTCTACAGCCGTCGGCCGCGCGCGACAGTCATACGGGGCTCGAAAGCAGCGTCATACATTTTCATATGATGACCATAACCGCGTATGGCCGCGCGCGTCTAACGCTTCGGCCGCGAGGCTCGAAAGAAAGGGTTTGAACTAATACCCTAGGGGTATTCTTTCGAAAGACACTCAAAAAACTAATCAGGTCATTTAAAAAATGTTAACAAGCTGTAATTACTGAAAAAGTGGGCAATACAAAATAGGTACTGAAACAATAATTTACGCTTTATTGTATTTTAAATGTTCAATTATGACAATAATCCCTTAAAATCCTAACCTATCCTAAACATATTGTTTTGTTTTTAATCTTGATTTCAAGCTTATGGTTCAAGGTTATTTACATCCATGAATGTCATTTCATTTTTGGCCATTATTACCTTTATATAATACCAGTGGGCTATTTCCTCTTTTCGCTATCTTTCTTTATTCTATTAGAGTTAGAATTAATACTAGACATATTTATAGTCTTTTTTTTATTGTTTTGATGGTTTTAATTGTATTAAGATACCACCACATCCAGTTATAACCTAAGGGTTACCATTACACCTTGGTCCCTAAGGGGTGGCGGTTTCAGCCCGGCCAAAATTGATTTTATACACCACTGGCTTTTCGGTAAAAAAAACACTACGAAAACCTATAAAATAAAAAATATATGTGTACTCCAAAGTCTGCACTGGGCCTACATGTGGACTATGGGCCTAATTATCCTACGCTATGCCACTACAGTGTGGACATGTGAAGCTGACCAGAAAAAAGGTTTAAAAAAACACTCTTTACATTGTTATTCCTTACAAAAATCCCACAAGTACATAGTGCTAAGTGTGAAACCTAACTTCTACTATGTTGTTTTCATTGATAAATTATGGAAATGCAACAGTAAAGTTAAAAACTCACATTGTTAGAGGGGCATTTTGACAAAACATACTACATGCTTATGTCACCTTTTAGTGAGTAGGTCATCAGTGTATGCATTAGAAGAATAAATAGAAGCTAAAGTAGGTACATGTGTCAATTGTCACTTAGGTTTTCAAAAAAATGTACCAAGGTTTTATATTCTTCAGTAGGTAGGCCATTGGCCATTTTTAGTTTGTCAGTTAGAGGAAATTATAACATTTTAAATTAAACTTGTAAAATATTTAATGAAATAAATATACTTTTTATTCCACATGTTCAAAGAAAGTAAAACTACACATTTACTTAAAGGTCAGACTGTTACTAATTTAATCATAATTAATATTCCTAGACTTTACACTACATCTCTGATTCCAAATCAAGCAAAGCGTTTACTATGGGTACCAGACATCAGATATGTATATGTTTGTTTGATTTACATACATAAAACAAGCAAAAATAATGTTCTTGAAACCCATGTCACTCATTATTTTAATGTTATATATTTTTTCAAGTTGGGATAAGATAATTCTTGCAGGAATTAAATAGTAATATTAGATATTTTGGAAACTCATTATTGTAGTAAATCAACAGTAGGTACTAAAGTATGACAGGAAAAGACGAATAAAAAACTATAAAAACACCTTCTGTCCAGAACAGTCAAGTTAGAAAGAAATCAAAAGGATAAAATAATAGGATAAGGATAAGGGCCTGGATCATCTAACCTAGATTGTATCATAATATGTAGTCTTAACTCAGTAAAACAAGAGTCTTCACTCTCTAGATGGAGTGAACAGCAGATTTCTTTATATTTTTTCACTGTACGTAAGAAATTTTCCCGCAAAAACACGCACCACACTTGACAAGTTCCGACAGTTGTTACAAATATAATAGACTTCCTAACTAACTAAAAAATGTTGCCATACCACAAAAATATTTCCTTAGGTTAGCGGATTTGTTTATAAATCGCATTTTGGGCAAAGTTACGTTGGTTGGCAAAGTAAGCGTGTTTGATGGTACCTATAGAGAACTGAAATTTGGCACGGAGATAGTGTTTAATACTCACATAAAGAGAAAACTATCAAAATTTTCGAAGATCTGCCCTGCCAAACTATAAGATATACCAAGATGCCGCCTTAGTAAAAAATATTTAATCAGGTGGCACATAAAAATTGAAGGAATAGAGCACTAGAGAACCCTATGAGCCCCGCCACACTATACGAGTATCGAAATGCCGCCTAAGTGAAAGTAATTCAATAATAGAACCGGAAAAAAAAGAAGTATTTACCCACCCAATACCGCACAAAAAATAAGAATAAAATTACCTACAAAAAAAAGTGAAGTCCCAACAAAAATATGCTGTAAAAAACGTGCCAAGTTTCGATTGAGATAATTTTATAGACATGCAAGTCACGGAGGTGTATATAAGAAAACGAGTAATTTTGGCTAAAATCTGGCCTATCTTTTACCAACCCGGTAAATTATATTCTTAGAATTTACTGTGCCTAATTGAGCATAAAACATTTTAATTAATGACAAGGGCATCAGGATAATATATTCTTACTATTTGTTATACAACTTTATATGACTTGGCCGTACTTGCTATAAACTCAAACTCAAGAAAACAAAAGAATAGAATTTTACGAGTAAGATAGGCCAGCTTTTAGTCACAATTATTCGTTTTCTTATATCGACCTTCAGGCTGTGGATGTTTATTAGATTTTGCTACTTTTGATAGACAAATTATCTCAATTGAGACTTGGCACGTTTTTTATAGCATGTTTTTGCTGGGATGTAATCAACAAACAAAAAAGTCACCTTACAAGGAATATGTTTTCGGTTTTTTTTTGTTTTTCAATTGTTGTAAAAACAGTAGGTACCTGCGTAATGCAAACAAGCACAATGTAAAGAAATTAGTTATGCTCATTGATAGTGTATATAGTTAGTTATGCTATTAAAAAGAGTACTTTATATTGATTGTTAACCTTTTTTTTATTGCCCCTAGCGAGCTAACACCATAATACCTATCTAAGAACCATCGCCTATAAATCACAAACGCTTTACAATCCGTTTTGAAGTAAAATAGCAACAATGATTCCCTCCGTTTCGTTTATTGCAGCGCCCCCTGACAAGTTAAAGCCATAAAACTTACCTAAGAACCATTGGTCTATGATCACAAACCCTTTATAGGAAACCGTAACTAAATCAGTCTTAACGTTTAGGAGATAAATTGGAATATTCGCTTCCACGAATGAACAACCTCTTACGCTAAATGTATATGTTGGTACTTCGTTCGTTCCGTCGCGCGTCGTGAATAATAAAGATCTGCCTAAGCCGTAAGTTAGGCTCGCGCTGGGTGTTCTAAAATCATAATAATAACTTATTATTGCAATTAATAAGCGCAATCTAGCTATAATAATCCAGGTAATTTTGAAATAGAAGCACAGACTAAAGATTGAGTACGTGGTAGTACAAAAAACTCGCTGGCGCTTGGCAGGTTCTTTTTATTTATATGTACTATAATGTGTAGGTGCGATATAATGTATATGTGTAGGTACGAATATAATCACTCATAATTACACACATATATGTATATTAATATATATTCTAAAAACCCGCGAGGCATTGTCCTGCCTAAACGATTTCTCGCTTACTATTAGCGGGTTTAGCAAACGTTTTATTGTCAATGAATAATTTTAAAAAACCGTCAAAGAATAAAAAAAACTTAGAACCAGATTGAAGCGCAACCTAATGGATCCAATTGTGAATCTAAGCCTTCCAGGGATCCAATCAAACAAACACAAAAATGTCATCAAAATCGGTCCGGCCATTTTGGTGGAGTTCAATTCATATAAAGATGTATAACTAAAGTACGCATATAAGATTAAGCTCGTTTATAAAACAGTATCAAGATTAAGCTGTGGTACCAAGTGTCACGCATTACCGTGTACGTGCATTGACTTTTGTGAAGTTCAAGACAGTTTAAGAAGACGGAATGGTAGAAAAGCTTACGGACTTAATACTTGTCAGCAGTCAGATAAAATAATACAGTAGTAATGGTTCTGAACGTTCACTAGCTTTTGTTGAATTCTAATGTAGATCTTTACGATTTGTTTCTTTAATGATGGATGCATTGAAATTATAATATGATTAGTAGGATAAAGTAGCAATTAAAAGAAATCAGACCCTAAACTAGATTGTCACAGTCAACAGTCTTCAACAGTCAACATTATGTCGCTATCTCTAACGGCTGCACCAGGCGATTTCGGTCATCAGCGTAAGATTTCTATTGTATAGCTACTCCTTGATTATACTATTAAAGTTTGCTATAGCAAGCTATACCTATAACTATAGTTCAGCCACGTAGAATTCGGTTATTCCTGTGGGAACTTAGATGTTTGGATGTATATTACTCAATCACGCGTCAACCACTACTCGGGATGAAACTTGGCATACATATAAGTTAGGTCCTGTAATAGGACATAGACATTTTTCATCCCGGAAAATACAAAAGTTTCTGCGGGAATAACTATAACGTTCGTTACTCAATCCTGACGTAACGGAGCATCCAATTATTGAACTGAAATTTTGCTTAGTAGTAGTTGAAGGTATGGAGAAGGACATAGGCTTCTTATACAGGAAAATTTAAAATTTATTAATATTATAAATGCGAATGTTCGTTACTCAATCACGTTTCAACATCTTTCAATCTTGGCACACATGGGTCCTGGAATAGGACTCGCGTTAATATAACCTAAAGAATGGAAGATTAACATAAAATTATTCATAATACTTTAGTATGACATTTCTTATATGAGATTTAAAATGTTTCCATTTTTGTTCCAGAAATATTCAGTTTTGTTATTTTTAGATTGTAAAGGTTCCTATTGAATGTCAGTTGAATAACGTCTTGGGGTCTTTTAAATAACGTCTTGGGGTCTTTTAAATAACGTCTTGGGGTCTTTTAAATAACGTCTTGGGGTCTTTTAAATAACGTCTTGGGGTCTTTTAAATAACGTCTTGGGGTCTTTTAAATAACGTCTTGGGGTCTTTTAAAACGTTGATATGGATTTAAGCACTTCATTATTTTTCCGATGAGCTTTAATCACCTTTATTTCACCTCGATTTATCTTTAGACTATCCCCTGGTAGTCATGACATCAGCTGGAAATTCAAGGTTGCAGTAATTATTTATCAACCGTATCTTAAAAACATTGTAGGATTCTTCCTCGCGGTTCTATCAACGTCAATGTATTGGTCTGGTACGGGTATCGTCAAAAATTTCAATACTTTTGAGATGTAAAGCACATTTGCCCATTGATTAAACTGTTGGAGCTCGTCCTAAGGAATACGATTAGTACATTCACTAGTATCGTTATCTGATTTGCTGTTTGAGGTTAACAGGTTGTTAACTGAGACACGTGGTAAGAAGTAGGTCAGTTTTCATTTAATTGAGTAGCCCTTTCTTTTTGTAGGTATAATTTATTGTAGGTTCTCTTTGGCAAAACTCTTTTTAGTATAAATATTATACTCTTTGGTGAGGCCTAAGTATACCTAAGTACTCAAGACCCACATCCTCCTTGGACATATACTATTGTCTGTGACCGACTGTGATAAACAAAGTAAAAAATGCTCACATTAATTATGATTTAGCCTTCAGTGGCACTTCTGAACATATAACCACTGCGTACTTATTTTTGACCTCGTCATTCATCTGATAAATACACATTTATTCGCCTATTCGTTATTTATGTATCGAATATATTAGAGTGAACAAGAGACTGTATCTTTTTCTTTTCGTCTAACAGCACTGACTCGCCACACTCACACTTCTAGGGTTTCTCTCCGTTTCATGTCATGAACTCAAAGAACGAGGCACATAAAAGCATAGCACGAGTCCTAGAAATTAAAACCTTGGTTTTTTAGCAAATATAAAACATTCCATTATTATATCAATCTTGTCTTGATTTTTTCTGCAATCTTAAAAAGTCTAATATTGCATTTAGAGTTTAGATAACAGTGACTTTTTGGTATATGAACTTAATTGTAACAAGATTTCAACTATTTTACAGTTATAATAGAATACAATTTGCGGCGCCTCCTAATGTGCTTCATACAAATTTGTTTGACCCTATTTTTTATACAGGTTTTATACCTACTAATCCAGCACTATTAAATTTTGTAGACATGATCTTAAGCCAAATATTATCTTTGTCTGTAGTTTTTTGTAGTCTGAAAATGTTTTTTTTTAGCTTGATATTATTTGAGACCATTTGTATGCAAAATTGGAGTACTGTAACTAAATGTTCTTTTAACCTATACAATAAGACAAAACTGCCATACTGCAGACCCCAATATTTATTCCTAGGACAATTCTTTAAAATTTCATAGTGTTGAATTAGGAAATATCACAAAAAGGATCAATTGCGTTTGTATGGAGCACGCTACGAGGCGCTGCGGATCGTATTCTCTTAATAAATTGATGACATCAATATAATAAAATTAATAGATACATAGACCGAGGAACTGACCTTTTGCTGTTAAATATTCATACTACGAGTGAATAACCACGCGTCCATTAGATAGATGACTTAATCCGGGTTTTTTTACCAATTCGGAATTTTACTGTACGTTTGTGTGATATACCTATTATTTTTTTGATTGTATATTATACAGGATGGAAAAGTTAAGTGACCTCACTCGCTTATTTCTAAAACAAACACGATATCGAAATTCTAAAAGGACTGATCCTGAAAGTGCTTCACGAGCTCTATGCAATGTTATCAATGTTTTCCACTTCCATACATTTAGTATGGCGACATGGCATTCAGCGTATGATACGTAAATAATTTTGATACTACAGTTTTAACATGTCTTTTTTTCAACGTTAGAATACGGCATCATCACTATATTAAAAACGCAAAACTTTTTTGTACAAACAAAATAGTTGGTAAGTATTTTTTAGCGCTATTCCTATTTTAATTTTTAATGAAATCGAAGCAAAAGAATTAAATTCAGGCAACTATTTCGGTTTATTTAGATACTCTTTTACAATAGCGAAGACAAGTGTAAGCTCTTGGAGTAGAGACACCTGTCAATTATTGATACAGATATTAAAAAGTGTATAAAATCTTAAATTACGTACCTAAATAATAAAATATCTCACTTCATGTCGCCAAACTAAATGTATGGAAGCTGAAACATAAAATTTTTGGATAGATTCATTTTATTTTATAAGCCATTATTAATACCATTGCATAGAGCGCTGAAGCACTTTTAGGTTCTATAATCAGTATTTCCATATCGTGTATAGTTTAGAAATAATCGAGTGAGATCACTTAGCGTTTCCACCCTGTATGTACAGGGTGGCCAGAGAAGTGACATCCTAAGGTAAAATTTAGATGCCTTATATGTAGGGGTATCCGAATCACCTCCATGTATGTTCCGCGATTATAAGGAGTTGAGAAGATATTTTTTTTTATAATTTTCAGCTAACATCGTTCGTTTTTTTTCTATTTCTATTCGAATTGTTTTTCGCAGTAAATTATGACCATAATGAGTGATTTTATCTTAAAATTTATGATTCACGTCTTCTCGAACACGACTAAAATTGAGTCGAATGTTCAAAACAACTGTTCAAGAATTACTTTAAGGCTGCGTTATAGGCTAGATCGCGAAAATACGCCGTTTTTGTGCAAATTTTGTGGCTTAACTATAGCATCTAAGGGATTGAAAAAAATGTATGTTATAAAACTGGCTTTTGTCTAGTTCACCTTACTGAATGATTTTCATTTATTGTATTTAATGCAATAAAAAATCTGGATGTGACCATTGTTTAAACACTTGTGCAAATTTTTAAAGCGTGTTGCGCATTTGTTTGTAATAAAAATTGGTTAAATAATTAGAATAGCTTATTATCTAGTGCATTGACTCTAATTTGTAGCAAAAAGTCAATAAATGTGACTACAAAACGGTAATAACGTTAAATTCCATACAAAAAATTAAAAGTCATTACGGTATAAATTACTTAAGAAGTATATAACATATATATCTCATAGTAATGTATATGACTTTATCTAATGATTTATAGTGCATTTACATACACAACGTTAGAATTACAGAAATTAGCTTTCTGTCCTATATCTATATATAAGAGGACGCTCTTAAATTACTATTTAGGTACAATAATTTGCGATGTGACCTTGAATGAATGTAGACCAAAAAAAGAGTATGAGATTTTTTTGACTTTTATTAGGCAAATTGTTAAAATATTAGCAAATTCACTTAATTAAGGTTTCAAATATAACATTTTTTTTTCACGTCAAAAAGTGTACTCAAGACCGTAACGATATACCAGTAGTGGTGTATAAGCAGTGTGCTCCTGAGTTATGTCCTGTACTCACGCCACTTCGCGCTTTCCTACCACTAGATTTCCGTCTTCATGGAAGATTGCGAATGTGCACCCGGTGCACAAAAAGAGCGAAAGATCAGATACATCGAATTACAGGCCTATCGCTATTACCTCTCTCCTCTCCAAGGTGATGGAGCGTGTGATACCTAAGGAACACGACCTGGTCAGTGACCGTCTATATGGCTTTCGCCACGATCGCTCGACTGGTGAGCTTCTAGTGTATCTCACACACCGATGGGCACTAGCCATTAAGAGTCAGGGGCGGCATTGTCATGTAACCTGTACATAGCGAAGGCTTTCCATTGGGTCTGGCACCGGGGTCTTCTATCGAAGTTGCCATCTTACGGAGTGCCCGAGGGTTTGTGCAAATGGGTGGCTAGCTTTTTGTCCGGCAGACGCATACGAACCGTAGTTGACGGTAATTGCTCTGATAGCATGGCCATTAATGCTAGTGTCCCGTAAGGCTCTGTGCTGTCTCCTACACTGTTTCTACTGCATATCAATGACATGTTGGACATCAACAACATGCATTGTTATGCAGATGAGAGTACTGGAGACGCTTTTTACACGGGTCGTGCAAACATTCCTCGTTCCGTTGCGGAGGAAAGCCGCGGAGAACTTGTGTCTCAAATCGAGACCACAATGCTGTCTCTGATTGGGGACAGGTAAACTTGGTCAGATTCAATCCTACAAAGACACAAGTCTGCGCGTTCACCGCTAAGAAAACCCCATTTACTGTAGTTCCACAATTCCAGAAAACTCCCCTCTCTATCTCCAAGAGCATTGGGATCCTTGGTGTTGACATCACCAGGGATGTTCAGTTCCGAGATCATTTACAATATAAGGTGAAGCTGGCATCTTAAAAACTAGGTGTACTCAACAGAGCGAGGCAGTACTTCACGTCTGAGCAGAGGTTGCTGCTTTACAAGGCGCAATTTCGGCCCCATATGGAGTACTGCTGCCATCTCTGGGCAGGGCAGGGCAGGGCAGACCTTTTGTCTCGGTGCAACGACGGGCTTGGAGAATTGTCGACGATCCCAAACTCACTTCCCGTATCGAACCCTTAAGTCTGAGGAGAGACTTTGCCTCCCTGTGTGTGTTCTACCGCTTGTACAATGGGATGTGTTCTGTGGAATTGTTCGAAATGATACCCACGGCTACTTTCTACCATCGCACTGCTCGCCATCGGCAGGGAATTCATTCTCACACTTTGGAACCGAAATGGTCGCGTACAGTGCGGCTACACAGAAATTTCCTTCCGCGAACGCTTGGGTTGTGGAATGAGCTCCCTGCCAAGGTTTTCTCTAAGGACTACAGTATGGGGTTCTTCAAGAAAGTATTGGATTTTTGAAGGGTCGACAACGCGTGAATGATATACTGCTGGTGTTGCAAGCGTCCATTGGTCACGGTGAACGCTTACCATCAGGCGGACCGTGTGCTTGTTTGCCACCTTAGTGGTATAAAAAAAAAACCTATTCCATTGATAACCAATTAATAAAAATAATAATAAACCAATTAATAAATATTTTTGGACATTACACACAGCGCCATCTGGCCCCAAAGTAAGCAAAGTTTGTGTTATTATGGGTACCGGACAACGGATACAATACATATATAATACTTTTTTTTTGTAAATACATACATATCATACATAAATACACCCAGATTCAAGACAAACACAAATGTTTATCACATAAATGTTTATCACATAAATGTTTATCACATAAATGTTTATCACAAAAATGTTTGTCCAGAGTGGGAATCGAACCCACACCCTCTGCACAGTAGTCGGTCACATACCAACTAGGCTACGAGGGAATCTATTTAATAATAATTTCATGACTTCTTTGTAGGCTGCCATTACAATTTCCGTAATATCTTCTACGCTCCCGGAAGGGCACTGATAACTTTGCCTTTTAGTCTCCATAATCAGTGAGTAATTAATGTAAGAAATGAATGTTAAAAGCGCGCACTACTGTGCTCGTATAACATTTTTGTCCCACTAAAACCAAACATATACATTTGCAAGGCCACTTTCGATTACCCTCATAAAATTATAAAAATCAAACTATTTGTAAACAAACTCTAGGCACATAATAAAAAGCAACATAATAAAATGCATTAAGTTTACAAAATAAGATTTCGAATGGTTTATGATTTTGTTGCTTCACACCACTATTTCATGCGTTTTTATCAAACTTGGGGCACGATGCGCGGGCTCTTACAGTAAAAATAAATAAATAATATTTTGCAATTTTGTAATTGGCCTAATAAGACAACATATTTTCGCCGTTAATAATGGATTTGAGAAAAATATTTTTAAAGTATTTATATACTATACTCTTTATATACATATATAAAAGAATTGCTCGTTTTAAGGGATTAGATAGTAGTTAAACAACAAATAATAAAAGCAGTCAAGTGCGAGTAGTGCTCGTAATATCTGTGTTAGTTAGTACAGCAGAACTCATTGTGCACGAGTCTAAAAAGCACTTGGCTGGTTTTTTTTTTAGATTAGGTGCCGTAGTTTCGGAGATAACAAGTTTAATATTGCGTTCCCTATTCTAATAACGTTATAACGTTAGAGCGCAATTAAAATATTGATCATAGTTCCGATGTGTGTATATAAAGATAAAAATTCCTCAAAATTCAATTCACCGTTATCATATTTTAGTTCATAGTTTTTAAAGAAATGGTATGCTAGCTAAACATTCATTGCCAGCCTTCATACGTCCCCACTGCTGGGGCACGGCCTACTCTCAGCGAGGGTGATTTGGGTCATAGTCCACACGCGGACCCAGTGCGGATTGTGGACTTCACATACCTCTTTTTTTTTTCTTGACGTATGCAGGTTTCCTCACGATGTTTTCCTTCACCGAAAAGCCAGTGGTGTGAATAAATAAATCAGTGTACTTGAGATATTAAGGAAGGACTCATTGGTACACGCTGACCCCGGGGTTCGAACCTCCGCCACTTGGGATGTGAAGTGAAATTTAAAACCCCTCGGCCAACACCCAATACACACGATATACATTGACAGGCTATAAATAAAAAATAATAATTTTGAAAATCGAACCGAATTCGAACCGGTTCTGAATTATAGGAGAACTACGGTTGTATGGGACATTGAGTTTTAAGGCGGCTCTTAAATATGTATTTACATACAAATTAACAAAAGTTATGTAATATAGCTAGAGGTCAGTGACGGAAGTTGATAAGTAAGGCATTGAACGTAGATAAGTTTAATACAACTATTGTAAATAAGCCTTTGTGGTACTTCTGTGCTAATTGTGTTGCTGCCTTCATGTCATAAAATTTGACCTCGATGTTTATTAAATAAATTGACCTATTGTGCATTTTACATTTATAGACAAATATTTTATTTATATAGCAAAGCTTCATCCAAAAGATTATACTTGAGCCTTATACTCCGACAGGAGATACCGCCTTCTTAGTGATCTGCCAACTGAGCCATCTAAGGCACAATGCTGGGTGGAGAAAATCCCGCCTATATAACTAATAGACCGGGAGACAGTGACACAAAATATTGCGTGGTTTGTACCGGTATGGCGGTTCCTCAGGGGTCTAACTACGTAATGACGAAAAGAAAAATGATGGTCATAGTGCTGGTACCGGCGGCCCAATCATTTGCAAAAAAAAAAACGGGTTGCACTCAGGGAGTGCCGGCAGAAGTGAAAACATACTAGCCATTTACTTCCCATCACTTCGTATACATAATTAAAAAAATAATGTTTGTTTATTTACTTTTTTGACGTAGTATATTTGATATCTCAATCTGTCATAGAATTTAAATCCCATATTTACAACTCATACGTCATATTGATTCGTAGGGAACCAATGTCCTTGACACACGATTCGTGCTTAGCACTCAAATATGTCACAAGACATGTCTTGACCCATTGTATATTGTTTAGCAATATCCTACCTATATTTCTCAATAATGGAATAAGCTATTTTAAACGTAATATATTACCATGCCACTACTACTGTGGAACTGGCTCTCTATCCTATCACACGTCTTTAACTCCTCTAACTCTCGACTATTTCCTTCGACAAACCTAACATAATAAATAAAGATTGATTATTTATTTTCCTATAAATTAACCTATTGACACGTCAACACATAGATATACCTTCTATCCAGTGTAACGTAAGCTCTGCTCTACAATTACTTTTATCTCTCCTCGTATCGTATCATATTTTAACATGTGTAATCCGCACTTTCATAATTATAAATAATAATGTTGTTTAGTTACTTTTATGACGATTTGCTTAGTATATTTGGCATCACAATCTGTCATAGAATAAAAATTCTATATCCAACTTCCTTGTACCTACTACTCATAATCGCCATATACTAAAAATAAAAAACTAACCTAATATAAATAAATCTGACGCGATTTCCCTCTTACGAATTTTCTATGAATTGCCCTTTTTTGAAGTTTTCACTTCAAAAACATACAACCTGAATATAACATGTTAACATGTGTAGGTAATCCGCACTTTCATCTTTTTATCAACCCAATTTCCTTTTACTTTTTATTCGGCCTATAGAGTTTAACATTTTTTGCCCATCACTAAAAAAGTGCAAAACGCCGCTTAAGACGTTTTCACTTCAAAATTATAATAGGCGTCTTGCGATATTTTATGGCGCGGCATTATGGTTTCCGTCTGACGATCAGTGTGACGCAAATTTATAAATTTTTACTCATCACAAATACTAACCTAATGTAAATAAATCTGACGCGTGTTTCGTCTTACGAATTTTCTATGAATTTTCGATCAGGACACGTAACCTGACGCGAGTTAAGAAATTTTTACCCATACTAAAAAAAGTGCACAACGCCGCTAAAGAAGTTTTCACTTCAAACATTAAATCACTTGCGGCAGTATGGCGGCCAGTTGGAACCGTCCGAAAAGTATGGCATGGTGATGTTCGTGAATGGCTACTCGACGATGATTAGCTGTGCAAAAATTAGCTTGGTACAAATGGTTGAATTGTTTTTTGTTTTTTAAATTAATGTGTTCGCGTCGGTATGGCGGGCTGTAAGTCACACCGGAGAAGTATGGCATTACGCTACCGCCTACTTTTTTATTTATGGACTATCGGAAAATACAAGGATATTTGTGGAACAAATCGTTCGACACTTCACCCCCCCTCAATCGGTTAGAAGTGTAGGATTTCAACGGCGACTACTTACTTGTCTTGTCATTTTCAAGTAGCCGATGTCCTTCGGGTTTTAAACTATCTCCATTCCAAATTTTATCTTAATCTGTACAGCGGTTTAAGAGTAAAGATGTAACAACACAGACAGATAGACATACAGACAGAATTACTTTCGCATTTATAATATTAGTATGGATTACTTATTTTTATGGTTAAACCATTATACTTAGAGTTGGCCAGTATTCTGAATTCTCATTCTTTAAACTTTATTCGGATTCGGAGTTATTTACCAACGAGAAGAACCGGCAAGAAACTCAGCAGTTAATCTTTTATTTTAATATTTTTTATACTACATATTAAAATAAAATATAGACTTACACTAGGTTATAACATAAGAAAATATAATTTACTACACAATGTTTTAAATTAAAAAATATTGCAAATGCACCAATACCAATACAAATTAACTAACTTATAATTTTCCAAGAATTTTTATCGTTAATGTATTTATCAACTTTGTAAGTTTTGTCTAGTGGAAATAGTTTAGTATATAAATAATAGATAATGATAGTTTTACAACTTTAATAATAAAGTTATAATTTTAATCTTATTTTATTAGACAAACTTTCAGAATTTTATGTTTTATAATACTAATATTATACAGAGGAAGGAGGAAGATTTGATTGTTTGTTTTTTTGTCTTGAATAGGCTTCGAAACGACTGGACCGATTTGAAAAATTCTTTTACCATTAGAAGCCGACATTATCCCCGATGAACATACTTCATTCCTACGGGAGAACGGGTAATAGGTAGTAAGAATTGTCCTACCATACTTATCTTTTTCACATAACTTCTACTCGGCTGAACCAATTGGGTTGAAATTTTATATGGGTATTTCGATGGTTTCCTGGATGAATCATACATACAATTGGCCCCGGTAGGTGGCGCTGCTGTCGGTATGTCAATTACTAAACGGCTTGACCGATTGGATTGAAATGTTGTATGTGTATTTCCATGGTTTCACAGACACGAATGTATTATATATATGTGTGTGTGTGTGTGTGTGTGTGTGTGTGTGTGTGTGGGTGGGTGTATAATTCATATATAATGCATCGAAGTAATCCCGGAGTGATTCAGGATTTTAAGTTTTGTTTTCTACGAGACAATGTACAAAATTTTGAGTTATTTTGAACAACTGAGATGAGGACTTTTGGAAATGTTTCTGTTGCTACAATTGGATCTGTAGCTGACAGTAAATCTTTTCAGTTGTAATTCTCAAGTTTTTTGTTAATGGCATCAAAGTCTATCATTTTATAAAGTTGAGGTTCGTTAAAGATAGCTTTTAGGTGTTTGGACAAGGAAGTTATCATGCAGCTATGATAAGTCACAGATGTTTCACCAACTAATGTTTGAAGTTGAAGCTTGGTTTTTAAAAAACAATGGTCAGTTTCCCTGTCGTGTAGGTAGTAGATGAGTAGGAAGTACACTATGTGTAGCAAGAAGATTAAGATATTCATAAGATTTAGTGTCTTCTTTACCTTTGGTTATATTTATATCAATAGTATGTTCGGAATCTTTTAAGATCATTCAAGATTTCGTTTAAAGAAGACAAGAAACGATCAATATTTTTAAAGGATGGAGATCTATATATGGCTATAAAACGCAAATTTATCTTTTAAAGTTGTTATAAGAGCTTAAATTCAGAGCAATTCGATGGTTCCAATACTTTTGCTTCAATATTATTTTAAAAGTAAATGGTTACACCATCGTTTTGATTATTATTTAGTAAAGTAGAGTATTTAAGGTAGTTATTTAGTTTTGGGTTTGGAAGCATTCAGTAAAAATTAAGAAGTCACATTCGGTATTCAGTCTAGACAAAAAAACCTGAAAGTCATCGCACAAAGAATTTACGCTGTAGGGTTCGTATTTTGTGATACAATAGGAAATTTGTTAATATCACACAAATGAATCTTACATTCCTCAGGAGTACTAACTGTCAATGCATTTGTGATAATGACACAATTGTCGATATCAGATGATATTTCTTGAATATTAGCCATTTTCAGGTGTAGGTTATTGACGATTTCATAGGGATTTTCTTTATCAAAGGGAGGTAAATTTGTTATGTTATATGTCATCGTTTGTCTTTCATCGGTAAACGTCTAGCAAAAAGTAGTTCGTCGTTCATTTCAGCCGGTAGACGTCCACTGCTAAGAGTAGGCCTCTCCAGCGGCTCTTAGCTTATTTAAGAGGCCAACAGTAAGAGACCACGTTTCTGTACCATATGTCATCACTGGCAATACACATTGATTATGGAATTTCGTCTTCAGGCATTGAGGTATTTTGGACGAAAAGATGTTGCGTAATTTCCCGAACGCTGCCTAGGCGAACTGGATTCGTCGGTTAACCACTTTCTCAAAGTTGGACCTACCTAACTGGACTACTTGCCCTTGGTATGAGTAGTCGTCAACAACTTCGAGAATAGCGTTCCTACCAACAACCTGTATAGGCGCGACATCCCGTCTCCCTGTCTCACACCTTTCTGCAGATGGATTGGTTTTGTGTTCTAGTATTGCAGTCGGACAGACATTGTGGCTCTGGTTTACAAACACTTCAGCATTTCTAGAGAGACTGTAACACCGCTCCGGTCTCGATAGAATCGAAGGCTTTTTCATTGGCCACGAACGCTACGCAAAGAGGCCGATTATACTCCTCTGTCTTCTGTATAATCTGGCGCAGAATATGCATGTAGTCCATGTCACAAAGGCCTTTTCGGAAACCGGCTTGTTCGAGAGGCTGAAATTCGTCAAACTTGCGTTTGAGACAATTCGTAATGACACTGGAAAACAGCTTATAGACTGGGACAGAAGCGAAATGGGTCTATAGTTCTTCAATGAGGTCAGGTCTCCGTTTTTGAAGAAAAGTATGAACGCGCTTCTGCTCCAAGCGTCTGGCGTAGTGCCTTCGAGGGTAACGGCATTAATTCTCTGAAGGACTTTAAGTATCGGTGTTCCACTCGCTTTCAGAAGCTCTGACGTAATTCCTTTATCGCCCGCCGCCTTATTGTTCTTAAGCTGTTTCAAGGCCATTCTCATCTCATACAAGCTGAAGTCCGGGATTTCTTCGGTATAGTGTCGAGTTAATTTGACTCTGGGTTCTTTGTCCGTAATGTTGACAGGACCACAGGTTAAGGTGTACAATTGTCTTTAAGAAGTTCTTGATCTCTCTCAATATTTTAGGGTTGGACGAAAGGATTTTGTGCAGAAAGAAGTAATAGGCACATAATTAACAATAGCACTGTACCTTTTAAAGAGGCCCATCATCCCGATCCATAGCCACCTTCATGTGCGTTGGTTCCAAGAATTTATTTCATAGTTAGGTACCTGTTTATTAATAGAATGAGGTGCTGAGTTAACTCACAAAAATTTATGATCAAGAATGAAACTCGAAGTGGAAATACCAGCTCATAAACACTTCCGCGAAACATAACCAGCTCCATAAGCAGTAACTAGTCTTCTTATGTAACTGGGGTAGTAGGGGTTAAACAAGGTACAGTTAAACTGAGAAATACACAGTTACATAAAATGGTAAGCCTTTTAGGCCTTAAGTTAAATGTACGTCTGGGAAGTTGGCAGGCCATTTTCTCTTTAGGGTAATGCAACCAATACTATAATTTGCAGTTTTATTGCAGTTCAATTTTAAATTTTGCAGTTGTTATATTTTTAAAAATATACCAGTGGCCTGCTAACTTCACATGAAGTTTACGAATGTAAAAGGCATATACCGAATTAGTATGGAGTTTGGTATTTTATTTCCAAGTAAACTTAACCAGCCTCCACTGTTGTATTTGCCTGAGGTAAAAAACTTAACGGAATAATAAAAAAAAAATATTGAGACCTGAATTTTTTAAATCGATTTTCAAAAATGTAAGATTATTCATAATCAATTATCAGCACAGGTCATAACATTCTAAAAAAACTGTTTCTGGTAGTGATTGAAAAAACATTTTTATACCGGTTTAAAGCCGGTCTTATAAAAATAAAGCCGTTTTAAGGCCTAAACAATAGTTCTATATATATATTCTAGACCTGTTTTTTGTTTGTAAGTTGTGAAGCAGTATTTTAAAAACCTGTTTAAAGCCTTAGTTTTATTATTTATTCAACAGTTTTATTTAATTTTTAAGTTATCAATAATTTTTACATTTGAGCCGTCATTTTTTATGATATTGGGCATTGACCATTGGTTCATCAGCCAAAAGATATACGCTCCATTTCGTAATTCTACGTTCCGTTCTACGTTCAAAATTGTTAACGATTTTGATTTTCAAGTACTCTTTAGAAAAAGTCTACTCATAAGCTGGTTAATTTTTAAATTTATTGTAGTACCAAAACAAAAAAAGTCTTTTCGGAATTTTCTATCGAAGAACTGCAAAAAAACTGCAAATTCCTGTATTATATACAACCTCCACACGTGACCCGTTTCCGTCGGAGGACTATGTGGCGTGCTAACTTTATGTGAAGTAACTTCATACGACAGCAAATTTAAGGATTGAACTGCAAATTCTGGTATTAGTTGCATTACCCTGGAGAGAAAATGGCCTGTCAACTTCACAGACGAGTTAAATGTCCATTTATTATATAAGTATGGTTTACGCAGGCGGAACCACGACGAGCAGCAAATTTTAAATATATACATCTATATACATAGATATTATTATGTCCTAGGTAGTGGACCGATATTTACTGACTGTTATTTACCTACTTCTGACTGTACTAGTCTAATCAGGAAAGCCTTAGGTCCAGTTTATTTCGCAAACGTGTGACATAATATCGCAAATGGCATAAGGATAGTGTACTTTACAGGTAATTGCATAATCTTTCGCTAATGGATGTAAGGATTGGGTAATGTAAAATCCTACTTATAGAATATGCAGTCTAGCGATGCAAGCAAAAAAAAAACAAACTAACTTGTTTCAGAGGTGTACCTAATACGTAGTCGATCAATATATAGCAATATAGAAATTCGTAGCTTTGGCTCTCTGGATTGGTGGAACTTAAAATCAATCCATTCTTTATTTAGCTATTCACGAGTTATATGTGATTAAAGTTAATTAGTTTAATAAAAGTTGGTACTCACGTCAAATTTTATTTATGGAAAACGTTTTATTTGTTGTAAATTTTGCTATAAATTGCCACTAGAGGGCGCTGCCTATCCAGCTAGTCTTCTATATAAAACAAAATAAATGTGGGTATGATTATATTATAACAAAACAGGAGTATTTTGTAACCGATGCACCGGCTGGAGGTGCTCAAGAGAAAAAGATTTAGGAGGAGTAGGTTCAGAGGTAAGTAAAGAAAATCACTTTTCAAGGTCAAGAAAAAGTTGTAATGTATACTCGTTCAAAGTTATATTGACAATATTTTATGGTTAGAAGAAGCCTAATCACATAAGGTGATTAGTAACCCTTAACAAATAGAAATAAGAGCTGTCTATTTTACAATATTAGAAACTACCTATCTATACAGAAAGACAGAAATCCGTAAGCCTGCCTACACAAATTTCTAGGCATACGGTTTGCAAATATATATTAGGACCGAAAGTAAAATTAAGTTCTTCGGCCTAAAGCCCAATCGATGTTGTCTCCCACGACGTCCACATCCAGTGGGTATCCGCTGCCAGAGTAGGTTTACGCGGACGGGATTGACTTTTTGTGCCCTAAGGACATGTGGTGAGTACTTTTAACCCAGGGCCTTGGTGAACAGGCACAATGCTATGCCGCACGTGGCAGGCACGATGCTATCAACGATCAACTCCCAGTTTTCTACTCAGTGCGGACGTCCCTCGAGAGAGGACGCGCGACGGCCCAGAGAGCGGTTGAGGAGAGCAGCCTTCTCCAATATAGTATTACCGACGAAGAGCCGTAGGGTAAAGATAAAAAACCGTTGTACTGTAAGTAACGAAAATACATCTATTAGTTACTTACCTAAGTTTCACTAATACATAACAAAGCATAAAATAAATAAGAATACCTAAACGGTTTTAAATTATCAAAGATGTAAGGCAACTGTGTTGCAGTTAACAAGCGTTAATTAGAATAATCAGTTTAATAGTATTGAAAATAATTCAGAGCAGCAATTTTTCACTCCACGCAAAAGAGAAAATTAACACTAACAAAAACACTATTACCATTATTTCCAATATCAACTTCTTTCTACTTAAAAATACCTAGAGCGCTTATAATAATAATTATTTTAATATGTTATGTTATTATACTTATTATCATATAATTGTTATATATCCTACTCCTACTAATATTATGAACGTGAAAGTTTGGATTATAACTTAATCACGCTTCAACCACTGGATGGATCTGGATGAAACTTGGCACACATATAGGTTACATCCTGCAACGGGACATAGGTTATGTATCCCGAAAAATCCAAAAGTTCCCGCAGGAATAACTATGACCGAATAATTGAATAAAATTGTTTTTTTTTTACAGTAGTTCTTCATTCAATTCAGTGATGTAATGTGTTTCATACGAATTCGATTTGCGATTCGATGGGTTTTCGATGATTATCTTGATTGAATCTTCGATAAACTTGCGTTTCGTAGCAATGATTATATTGACATGTTAAGTTTGGAAAAAAGTACTCATTTAATTTAAATATATTAATTTGGGTCTGCTGCTTGTGTTTCGTCGAAACATCTACACAAAACATTGTCGCTACATAATTTACACACAACATTTTTGTTGTTAAAACTTTGTTACTGTTAACAATTTAACGTTAACTTCGTGTTCAAATACAACTATTAACCTAAAAACATCTAACCGATAACTAAAGCTACGCTTCTGGTTTTATTATAGCAAGTTGGATAACTTGTATAAATAAGGTAATTGGCGATCGGATATTTATTTAGATAGCGGATGGGAGAAAAAATTAGATGCATCTCAAGTAGAATTCTTTCCAAAATTATTTAAAATGTAACGAGTAAGACTTCCTTAGCTATAAAAGCCAATATATTTTTCAATGTTAAAAATACAACAATTAAATGTATATGGAAAATGTTGTTATTTATGGTGGCTTAGGTTAACAGTCTGGCAACACTACACACAAATCAAACATTGAGATCATTTAGCCCATTCGTTACTTGTGTTTCGTACCTTGTAGTCAGATGCTTTTTACTTTATTAATTGTGTTTCTGGATTTATTGCTTGGATTTGGCTTGTTTTTCGGTTTTGCTGTAAAGTTTTTCTGATAACATTATTATGTGAACGCTGTACGCCACTATATGTTGCCATAAGATCAAGAAATGCGAGAGAAAAGTCGCGTAAACATTGATTTCACAGTTTTATTTTGTAGCATAGCAAAAGGACAGTTAATTATATAAAAAAAATATCTTGCATTTTTGGCGGCCGACAAACTACTAAGGATATATAAAATAAAACTTGTTTTCCAAGATGGCCGCTAACACACCCGACCATCACCCTGTGCCTCGCCAACCTAGAGTTATACTTAGGACTGATTAGGGAATGCAATCTCGAGACGAGATCGCTAAGTCGAGATCTCGAGGGATCAGAAATTCGATCTCGGCGAGATCTCGGCATTTTCGAGATCTCGAATAGATTTCGAAAAGCATTGTTTTTATTAGATACCTGAAACATGATTGAAACTGCTTAGAAGTTGTAATTATGATGCTAGTAGGATACTAAATGAATTATTGAAAAAATGTCGTTATTTGTATAATTTTTGCTTATGATTTGTTAATGATCACAAAAATTCAGACCCGTAAAATCTTATAAAGAAAGTACTTATTTAAAGAAGATACTGGATAGTGAAAACAAAAAATTACAAAAATTGTTATTTCCAATCCAATCACTCCTAAACTAAGAGTGATTACGAGTGATCACCCCTCACTTAATGAGGAGTGATTTTAGAAATAGCTTCTTTAAAAACAAATAGTGCTTAGAGTGCTGTCGGAAAAACGGCATCTTATGTCAGTCGCTATTAGCCAGCACCAGCGGCTGCAAAGGCCCTCTCAGATTCAACGCTAGTTGGTATCAGAGTGGGCAAGCTGTTGTATGCAAATTGCAAATCATACTCCTCGATCTTCAGGAGTGTAGACGCACACTCGTACAGATTCATCTCTTTTTTAATCACGGACTCTAGCCTGTTTGTAATAGTAGCAACCCGCGAGATAGGATTTTTACAGGCTTTCAACGTACGTTTATCTTCTAGTGCCTCTTAAGGACTTCTATTCGATCTATAGCAGCACGTAAATTCATATCGTCTGCAACCATTGAAAGAGGCAAGTCACCCTTGTCAGCCAAGTTTGCTGCAGTACCCGTATTTTTTTCATTACCAGAAGCTGAGGTCAAGGCTTGAGAAAGAGTATCTGGTTGTGTAGTGCTACGATGTAATCGTCTGATTATCTTCTTAATTTCCTTTCTTAAACGACATTTCTTCAATAATTCATTTTGTATCTTACTAGCATCATAATCACAACTACTAAGCAGTTTCAATCATGTTTCAGCTATCTAATAAAATCAGTGAATACTCGGGAATAGTCGGGATAGTTTGCGTATGCAGTCCGACACTTTCCTTCGCTAGTCAGCGACCCGCTCGCGCGCAGAGAACATGCGTCATGCGTCGCTGACTACTGCCGCTCGATCTCAACAATCTCGGTCGAGATCTCGTCATTTTATGCTTCGAAATTGATCTCGAAAAATGAGGGGAGATCTTGGATGATTGGGATCTCGCGAGATCGAGATTGCATTTCCTAGGTCTGATCCTCCTATCACTAACAAAGAATAATCTGCACTATCACTATAACACTAAAAAATATAACTTAATCAAGAAAAAAATTCGACGGGTTATAGGTAAATTTTACGATTGAATATTTTATTTCAAAACTAGAAAATAATTTACTAACTAACTATAAAGCATTTATAGAGAAAAATCAATAAGAAATGGGCTGTTTAGTCATAGTACTTTGTAACGCACTTTGTTAGTCTATGCAACATATACATATATATGTAGGTTATTTCTCATTGCAAATTTATAATTATGAAGTTTTGGAGTTTGATCAGTGTCGCGATTAGAAAACCAGTTAAAGTATGTGACGATAAATCGAATCAGGTAAATATTTAAAAAGTGAACATAAAGTAAAGTGAGGTTATATTTACACAAACTGCAAAAAGATTCCAAGTCAGGTTTATAATTGTATGCTCGATACATACAATGCTCTATGCATCATTTTCAAAGGTAAAGTTGATAGCGCCAGCGCACTCGACCACGAAGGTCGGTAAATTACTTTATAATGCAACTATTATTGCGACTTATTGTTCTCTATGAAGGTAGCTAGTGACAATTATCACTAAAAGTACCACTATTATCTGCCTGTTTGATATTGAATAGGTAGATACGAAGTCCAATTTGTAATTATTATCACTTATTGTGTGTTAGCGCTGCTGATGTAAATACAATATTTGTGTTACAAAAAAGGGCAATCCGTGGTATTAGGATCTAGGATATCTCTGAGGGAAAATTTCAGGCAAGTAAGTATTTTAACTTTAACGTCACTCAACCTACATGCACATATGATTATTTTTTATATGTTCAGGAAAATACTGATTGTTTCAGAAAGAAAAGTGACGTTCATAAAGTAAATACCTATTGCAATTAAAAATTCCATCGGCAGTTTAGAGACCAGTTTCCAAAAAAGAAACATATTTCTTCTACCGAAAACCGGTTTCCAAATAAGAACTATTTATTAATAATATAAATAAATAAGCAAGGGCTTATTTATTTATTTATATAGGAAAAATATCAAAAGACAATTTCTGAATATAACACTTTAAAAAAAAAACTTTCTCCGTCTGTCTGTTAAGACCGTTTCACTCAAGAACGTGTAAAGGTATAAATACTAAGGTCTGCGGTCCCTTGAAGGTGAAAAAAATATGCCCAAAATACGGTCATTTTTGTCGCATATTGTGACTGAACACAAGAACAAAGTGTCTACCCCTTAACTAGAGACTGTAAAAAGTGCCATTTGACCCATTTCTTAGATACTCTTTTTATTTTACTTAGAAACAAATTGCTCATTAGCCTTTTAGGCTAGATTGTAATAATATTAGTGCAATGTTTAATTATTCTAAACTAGGAATAACAAAAGAAAAACAGTTTTAAATCTATTATCAAAAACTTTGAAACAAAGGATACTACAAAATTTCAGATATATAAATGATAAATATCTATAGGACTGAAGATGTTCAATTACAGGCCGCATTGTTATATTATTATTATATTAATTTGAAACATTGATGATTGTATTTCAATTTTTTTGTGATGTGTAATAGTTATGTTGTTAACTAAATTATTTTTTAAAAGAGTAACTATCGAGATTCTTCTCGGTAGAAATCTACATTGAAACCGAATTTAAAAAAATAGTATTTATGAACTTTGACTATTCGAAGTGTTTGTAAAGACCTGATTTGATTTAAAAAAAATTGCCAAGTGCAAGTCTACTTCGCGCACTAAGGGTTCCGTACCAACTTATTATAGATAGTTCTTCCATCATAAGATCAACTCTCACAAGCTTATGAACAGTTTTTGGATTTTTCCCTATATTTGTGATGTAACATCTTGGTTCTTGCCAAATTTTATGATGCGGTAGGTCAACCTGGTCAACGTGAAGCACCTCAAAGGTTTTGACAATATGCAACAAAAATGATCGTATTTTAAGCATATTTTTTATTGCATTAACTTAGCTGGTTTAAGCTTGATTTTTTTACATCTTTAAGTGACCTTAGACTTTAGTATTTGATGATTATTTTAACTTGACTCCCTCGCAGCCTAGTTGGTAGTGTGGCCGACTGCTGTGCAGGGAGTGTCGGTTCGATTCCCGCACTGGACTAACATTTATGTAATAAAAATTTGTGTTTGTCTTGAGTCTCGGTGTAGTTATATATGATATGTATGTATTTACAAAAATAAATAATATTTGTATCCGTTGTCTGGTATCCATAACACAAGCTTTGCTTACTTTGGGGCCAGACGGCGTTGTGTGTAGTGTCCAAATATATTTATTTATTATTTATTAACTTGGTACCTCCACGGGTAATTGAGTAAAAGGGTCTTGACAGGCAGACAAACTTTTTTTTTAATGTGTTATAAATATAAATCAAAGAATTTCGGATTTTTCCTATATTTATGATGTAAAACCTATTTTACAGCTTCAAGGGACCATTGACCTTAGAATTTAATAATAATTTAAACTTGTTAACTTCACGTGTTCCTGGAAAAAGGACAGACAGACGGACACCAAGTGATCCTTTAAGGGTTCTTTTTTTCCTTTTGATGTACTGAACCCTAAAAAATTTACTTTGACTTTGAAACTTTAGAACATTGTTAAACAAGTTAAAAGTGTGCTGAAAAGAGTTTATTTAATTATTTAGAATTTATATAAATCATATTGATGACATAAAATAGTACTGCATTTTTTACCTCACATAATAATAAAGAATAACAATTTCAAAAGAACTTCCTAACACGAATGCGAGTTCCTTAAGCTTCCTGACGAGGTTTCTCCTAAGGCCTAAAGGTTTGTGGTACTACGAAATGGGAGTAGTTTGATTTTTGAATGGTCGGCCACACGTGATTTATGCCTCTGGTGTGGCAAGTGTGGCTACTGTGACTGCTGATAGCTTTCCTCTAACTTTCCACAATAAACGCCATATTAACAGGTATTTTGGACTTTAGTTCAAGCAGATAAAAACGCTCTACATTGACGTTTCTCATTTGGTACTACTTACATTCGTAGCTTAAAACAAACAATGTAGACAACAATAATTTAGAATCAGATGATATTAATTGATTTTAATTAGGGGGTTGTTTCAAGTGGATACCTATTAACGATTGAAAAGGTGTGACAGACAATCAGATGAACAGACAGACTTGGCAATTTTTATACTAAACTTGTATAATTTTAACGCTGATACCTGTTACAATTGCGTCACGCCCTGTTTATTATCTTGGAGGCATCTACATAGACCAGGTACTAAAAGTAACATAGTGACACCATAGCCTCATGGCTGAACGGCATTACGACTGCATTGTGAAACTGTACCGCGCGGTGCAAGGTTCATTACCTCTAACTGCAATGTTGACAATACGTCTCTTTTGTAGACCTAATTGAAACCTTCAAAGAAAGAAATCGGCTGAGATGAATGATGTGATGAAACGTTCTCGGTTTACTCCACAATTCCTTGCGGTGTTTAGAAAAATAGTTATAAGTTTGTTCGGCTAACAAAATTAAATAAATCCACAACTTACGATCCTGTTACCTCTCTCCAGGAGCACGCACAAACTTGCGCGTATGCACTTATTTATTTTACATATGAAAGTAGCTATTTTTACGAATGAAGCAGTTTTTTTATGAAGTGTTAAGCGGCTAGGGTGTGGTATTTTTATAAATGTCTATATTTTTCGAGGAATGGCTTACTTTCAGGTGCTGAAGAAACTTTATGAACTCGACGCCCTGTGTTCTTAGCGGTTTCTTTAATCAACTAGTTAGAAGCCTCAAAACTCGGGGCAGACACAAAATAAATGGGTACAGAAAGGTCGCTCATGATTTATCTATTATTTTAGTACTTTATTTACTAGCCTTTATGACTTCTTAATACCTTCAGTTCACGTGCACGCACCATCGATTTGACAAAACGCACGCCGCATACACATGCATAGGATACGTTAATATGAGTTGAAGCTGTAATTTTACAAACAAAATATAGTTTAAACAAATAGGTATTCTATACAATAAAATTGAAAATATTTAAAACTCAACATTTGACTGGAAATTTTCCATCTAAAAAATTTTTTTTTCGTTTCAGAAAACGCGCTTAATACTTAGCGGTCTTTCTGTACTTACTTATTGTAAAACCTTCACCGCATGCTGCGGTTAAACTGTATCAGCTTGATGAACAGTTGAATTAAGTAAATAAATAAAGTTGCAACACCGACTGTTTCATTTGAACGGTTCGGAGTTGTCGAGTTGCTTCACGAACTGCAACAGGACGCGGCATCGTAATTCAAACCACCTAATGTAACGATTTTTATATGTTAATATCGTTTGGTATTTTTTTCTAGTTAGGGTCTTACAAAAATTTGTGCTTTTAAGCTTAATAATTCGCAAAAAAAAATATTCAAATCAAATCAAACTTTATTCAAATAGGTTTCTAAGAACATTATTGAATCATCAACAAAAAAAGCTGGCAAGAAGTTCTATTTGAAGTAATCTATACATATAATAAAATGGTAGGAAAGTCAAAACTGTACAATGAATATTTTTTTAAAAGAATACTTGGGGTGAGATCTACAATCAATACCGAAGCCAAAAATATAGTTTTTTTATAATATATTTTTTTTAATTTTTAAATACACTTAAATAACACCAGTAAACAGAAGCAGCAGGGTACAGTACAGTTCACATAAAGTCTCATAAAGATCTGAAGTTTAAGGAACCGTCTCACATTGCAATATTCAAAGGGATCCTACGGGAAATATTTTGAGGAACTGCGGATCAAAATTATTGTTAAGCCCTAAAGTACCTGTGTGCCAAACGGCTAAACTCTACATCGATTTGCAGTTTTCGAGCGAAATTGCTGTTGTACAGTTGGCACTATTATTTCTTCAACGCATTCTGTAACAACTTGTAATCTAACGACGCATATTTGACTTGCTTCTTAATTATTAATTATTCTACTCACACATAGCCATTTATTTTATGTTAAAAAATCGTGTAAAGTCATAACTTAGATGTGTTATAATTTTTCACCATATAAAAATGTTTCCTATTTGCTAACTAGATGGCGTTGGCGTCGCGGGCAGCAGCTAGTAATACAATACTTTGATAATAAGTCAAAGAGTATACAATATGTACCGAAACACTTATTAGGTTATAAAAATAAGTTAGTAAGCTACTAAACACAAAGTCAAACATGTCAATTATTATTTTTTTGTTAGCATAAGGGGTGCACCATGTGAAGCGTCAAATATCGTCAATCGTGTGAAGGAATTCAGATATTTAATAGTATTACGATATTTAATGGTACTAGTGGCATTAGTGCTATCATAATTATATTTTTGCACAATCATATGTACATACATATACTTACATTTACATATATATAAATATATTCATCCCCACTTTACATTTTTTTTAATTTTATAGTACTAATGGTCTTTGAGCTAAGACATAGAGGACGATACGACGGACATGGCGAAACTATAAGGGTTGCTTGTTGACTGCGGAACTAACGGAACCCTAAAAAGGGTATCTTTACTGATATATACATTCCATATCAGTGTGTCAGGAGAACATTATACTTTGTGTGACATTTTTAAGAATTGCGCAACTTTTCATTTCCCTTCCTATTTGTGCAAAGCGAATTTTAAAAATTTGCTTCTAGAAAAATATATACATGGCGGCGCTAACGGACGTCAGTACACCTCTTAATGCAACATTATCTATTATACTTATGTAAATAAATATCTTGTATGTCTTGCAGAAAAGCTAAAATTCTTAAGCAAAATGCATATGAGGCTTGGACCACGGCTCGTTATAATAAGGATCCGAATATTTCTGAGTTAAAACGCAAATTAAATGCTGCCTCGAGGTTCAATAAGAAAGCAACTGCCAGAGCAAAATTCCAATTCATCGGCAAAATAGGTGGGCGACTTGCGAGCTATCCTTCTGGGAGTCGTGCTTTCTGGTCGCTTGCCAAAGCTGCCGAAGGGAACTTCTGCCAGTCGTCGTTACCACCACTGCGAAAGACCGATGGTGACTTGGCCCATAGTGCTAAAGAGAAAGCCGATCTACTGGGCAGTCTCTTTGCCTCGAACTCGAATATGAACGATGAAGGCGCTGTACCACCTACTATACCGTGGTGCGGTAAGTCCATGCCGGAAATCTCCATAACGCAGCGGGAGGTCAGGCGGGCGTTGCTTTCTCTAGACGTTCATAAGTCGAGTGGGCCAGACGGTATACCAGCAGTGGTGCTTAAGCAGTGTGCTCCTGAGTTATGTCCTGTACTCACGCGCCTCTTCGCGCTTTCCTACCACACTAGGCAATTTCCGTCTACATGGAAGACTGCGAATGTGCACCCGGTGCCCAAAAAGGGCGATAGATCAGATCCATCGAATTACAGGCCTATCGCTATTACCTCTCTCCTCTCTAAGGTGATGGAGCGTGTGATCAACACACAGCTTCTAAGATACCTAGAAGTACACGATCTGGTCAGTGACCGTCAATATGGCTTTCGCCACGGTCGCTCGACTGGTGACCTTCTAGTGTATCTCACACACCGATGGGCACTAGCCATTGAGAGTCAGGGGGAGGCATTGGCATGTAGCCTGGACATAGCGAAGGAGTTCGATCGGGTCTGGCACCGCGGTCTTCTATCGAAGTTGCCATCTTACGGAGTGCCCGAGGGTTTGTGCAAATGGGTGGCTAGCTTTTTGTCCGGCAGACGCATACGAACTGTAGTTGACGGTAGTTGCTCTGATAGCATGGACATTAATGCTGGTGTCCCGCAAGGCTCTGTGCTGTCTCCTACGCTGTTTCTACTGCATATCAATGACATGTTGGACATCAACAACATACATTGCTATGCAGATGACAGTACTGGAGACACTTTTTACACGGGTCGTGCAAACATCCCTCGTTCCCTTGTGGAGGAAAACCGCGGAGAACTTGTGTCTCAAATCGAGACCACACTGTCCCAGGTCTCTGACTGGGGACGGGTAAACTTGGTCCGATTCAACCCTACAAAGACACAAGTGTGCGCGTTCACCGCTAAGAAAACTCCATTCACTGTGGTCCCACAATTCCAGAACACTCCCCTCTCCATCTCCAAGAGCATTGGGATCCTTGGTGTCGACATCTCCAGCGATGTTCAGTTCCGAGATCATTTACAAGATAAGGTAAAGCTGGCGTCCAAAAAACTTGGTGTACTCAACAGAGCGAAGCAGTGCTTCACGTCGGGGCAAAGGTTGTTACTTTACAAGTCGCAAGTTCGGCCCCATATGGAGTACTGCTGCCATCTCTGGGCAGGTGCACCCGGATACCAGCTTGACCCTTTTGACTCGGTTCAACGACGGGCTGTGAGAATTGTCGACGATCCCAAACTCACTTGCGGTATCGAGCCCTTAAGTCTGAGGAGAGACTTTGCCTCACTGTGTGTGTTCTACCGCTTGTACAATGGGTTGTGTTCTGAGGAATTGTTCGAAATGATGCCCACGGCTACTTTCTACCATCGCACCGCTCGCCATCGGCAGGGAATTCATTCTCACACTTTAGAACCTAAATGGTCGCGTACAGTGCGGTTTCAGAGAAACTTCCTCCCGCGAACGCTTAAGTTGTGGAATGAGCTCCCTGCCAAGGTTTTCTGCAAGGACTACAGTATGGAGTTCTTCAAGAAAGAAGTTATTAGATTTCTGAAGGGTCGGCAACGCGCAAGTGATACCCCTGGTGTTGCAAGCGTCCATAGGCTACGGTGACCGCTTACCATCAGGCGGGCCGTAAGCTTGTTTGCCACCTTAGTGGTATAAAAAAAAAAAAAAAAAAAAAAATCAACAAAGTTTTAGACAAATGTCATTGCTCTTTCAGGGAACACGAACCCATCAGCTGAGTTTAGGGAACATGAACCCAACAGCTGAGTTTAGGGAACATGAACCCAACAGCTGAGTTTAGGGAACATGAACCCAACAGCTGAGTAAAGGGTTGTCACACTTCTATAAAAGCATTCTAGAGAAAGCATTTAGATAATTAAATCAATCTATTCTCAACTTTTTCCTAACATAGTTTAAACTTTTATTCTTATTGTGTCAAAATTATTTGTCAATAAAAAAATTCTAAAAACTCAAAACTCTCCGACGTAGCTCATTTAAAGGTAGATATTGCATAAAACTACTTACTAAAATATTAATGTTGTAAGAAAACGCACATCAGAAGATAGATTTAGCTAGGAACCCCATTAAAAACTAAAAATAAATCAAGTGTGGAGACATCAACAAGGTACTTTATAATATTGCTTAGTAAAAAGTTATTGAATGGACAATGGTTTCCCATAAGTGAAGTGTCACAATGCTGCACAATTTCAGTTCACCAACGTTCCGTTTCTCATGCATAAACTTATGTAGATATTTACGTTATATACATATATCTATTATTAGTTACCCTTTCCCGCGGAATCGCCTGTTCCCGTGAACTACACATGCCCATCGTATTCTATTCCTATGCTTAGTTTATAAAATTAAAATACCCGACCCGATATCATTGATTATAATTATCTATATTTATGTTTAACTGAGAGTTCATTCTTATAAATGACATTTGGCCTGTCATATTAAGAATTGTAAATCAAAATAAAGAAATATAATTATTATAAATCTAACAATAGGTCTCTAAATAATTAAAATACATTTAGCTGTTTAAATGATACAAGAAAATAAAAAATGCCACATATGAGTAAATATGTAAATGTGTATTTATTATATATATATATGTATATTTCGGGTAATGAACTGTGTCGGAAGTACTGCTTGGTTGCTTCAGCTAAATGAGTCATAAGCACACATTGCCAACACAGACAGAAAAATGTGCATCAGTGAGTAAAAACTAGTACCTTAGAAAAAAGAAATTGCTTATTAGCGATAAGACCGCCTACATTGTGATTTTCTTTTGTTTTTTATTGTTATTTGTATATTTTTATGTGTGCAATAAAGTATATTACTACTACTATTACCTAACTATTCTATAATAGATATTTCTTATTCAACGAGATTTTCAGTAATTAATAATTTTTGTATTACCGATTTTTTGAAGATCGCGTTGGACTCGCACACAGTTGGTTCCGCACCATCATTTACGTAATTTACGGACACAAACAAAAATAAAAAGTGTGCCGCTCGACACGTCCAATGACTAACCAAGCTCGACGTTGCTTATCTTTGAATATAGTTTCCAACAAACAAATGTGTTACTCTTTCCCTGAATAATCACTCAATGGCGCTGACACGGTATTTTAAAAAAGGTAGTTGCTCAGGCCCATGTTCAACTTAGCCATTTTTATTATTTATTGTTATACTTTAGAACTCAAAGTATATACAATCACGGCTAATAATATTCTGTGTAAATTTCAGGAATTTGTTTTCGGTCTAAAAGATGCTCTATTTTTGATAAATACCCAGTAATATGATTTCGTTGGCGCCCCTTGCGTATGCAAACGCAAAAAAACTAAAAAGTATTTACTTATATTTAAATACGTCCTCTATGTATAATATTCTTCAAAAATGCACAAACAAGTGAGTGGTTAAGCTAGTATAATTTTATAATAAAAAATATTGTTGTCAAAGGAAATATGCAATTTCTGAACGCGTGGAACAGTTTTGTATTATTTCTGTTTCCATACAAAAGACATCAACGCGCTTTCGTTGTCTACACTCTGTTTACATTGCATTAAGTGGCAGAGCAGAGACCGTATATCGCTTTACTTAATGGTTTAACCAAAATCTGTATTATTATAATAAATTATGGTTTTTGTTAGAGGAAAAATTTACTGTAGTAGTACCTGTATTTAACAAAGTTAAAACGAAAAACTCAACTTATAAAATTTACTTGAAGATGTAAAAATTACGTCTAAATTCCAATGAAAATTACTGAAATTATGTTGTTACTTGTGTAAAATAGGTAGTAAATGTATATTGATAAACCATGTTAAATTATAGAATAACGAAATCCTAACATTCTTAATAATAATAATGATTCTTAATTAGGAATTATTAATTTTAATAATAATGTTTATGTCTGAGTAACGCGTAAGAGTAGGCGGCGCTGGCGGCAGGTGGGGGTTTGAACAAAATCGGGTGATAAATTTTAAAGATATCCGCAAATATTTTCATTCTACGGAAACCTAATGAGTGTACGATACGCACTTAGACGTTTTTTTTCTAATAAATAGATATTTAACAAAATTTTATAATTTTTGTAACACAAATAATTTATTAGAAAACCGCTCCCAATATAATTTTTGCAAGTTGGTAACGATTTTGTAATATTTTGTAATTCTGCTATATAATTAATAAATCAAGATACAATAAGCTAAAGCTCGGTGCAGGCAAGCGACGCAATTACGCCATAGAATAGCGCATAAAGTTAACTAAGTCCAAACATAAATAAATGAGAGAAGGCGATCAAAGTAAAAGCGGGCCAATAGTTATTTAACAACTATCAAGCTGAATTTATTTATATAAGATAAGAGTCCATACTTCCTTAATGTGGTACACAACAGCTTTAAAGTACTACTCAGTTTCTTGCCGACACTTCTTATCTAATCTCAGCATATAAAAGAAGAAGAAAAATATTTACGAACTAATCGAAAACCATGGTATAATTGAAGTTGTAGAAGAAGGTATTTCGGAATAATCATTATAATATCCTCTGGCAGACATCCACTGCTGGACAAAACCTTATCTAAAAAAATACATTCTAAATCAATGATTTATTTATATCTCCACAAATATAAATAAACTATGTGAATAACGTTGTCGACTGTATCGACATCACAATTATTCTTAGTCCACCTGACGTGTAGTGTTTGTGTTGAATATTGATCTATACTAATCCATAGTAACTCTGTCTGTCTGTTACCTCTTTACGCTTAAACCGCTGTACCGATTAAGGTGAAATAGTTGGATGATATGATATAATGGAGATAGTTTGAGTGCTGGGGAAGGGCATAGGCGACTTGAAAACGTCAAGTCGTTTTTTTCTATAATTGAGGAGTTGCCATTGAAATCCTTCACCGATAACCGAATTTAGCGTGGGAGAAACCGCGGGCAAAGCTTGGATATATCGCGGGCAAAATCCTAGTATTTATATATGTATATATAAGGAGGTGACTTACTGTACAGAAACGTGTTCCTTAAGACAGGGGCGTTACAAGAAATTGCAAGCATTGTGTATTAATGACTGAAAATGAATGGAATAGAGGCAGGAAACGTTAGACTGAAAGTGTGAAAGTGTGACTGAAAATCGGGTCACCACGTTATTCATAGTTTTTGCTCCATTGCGACAGTTTTATTCGCAGTATGAAATTATTTGCTTCTTCTTCCCCATCGGCCAAATATACCTTTGTCATGTATAATGATACATTCCTACTGCAGAGGCTGGGCCTCTCCTAACGGAAACGAGAGGTAGATCATTTAGTCCTATTTATCAAAATATTGTATTGAGTATTCCATAATCTGAGCCGCAGGTATTATATATATTGTTCACAATAAATAAACAACTCTGTGCTAACCGGTCAAATATGCAGTATTTGTCACGTTCAGTATTCTCAACTGCACTAAGCCCTGGTACAAATCCACGATTCAAGCGCGAAAGGAGCGTCTTATCTCATTTACCTTGTCCTAATCTAGGTACTCAACACTTTTGCTTATTTGGGTTTGAACTAGCTTCACCTTCGGATACGCTTCCGTTCTCTAATAGTTTTTAATTAACACTTCTTAGCGGTACTCTCATACAATACGAATGATATAAACTCCATCAGAGGTGCTTCCTTCAGCAAACGCTTAGGTTGTGGGTTATGCTGTCTACCGAGGTTTTCTCGAATTAACGACTTATGAGGTTCTTCAACGCGCAAATAATGAATGTTGCAAGAGTCCATGTAGGCTTAGAGGCGGGCTCAAAGCCGTAAGCTTGTTTGCAACCTTACTGGTATAAAAGACGTTTTTGGGATATGTTTAAGGTAGCAATAAGCGTTTGCGGTTGAAAAGTTGAAACTATGGGGCCGTAGTGTGATACTGATACCATTTACATAAGTCTTCATTAAGGAACTGTCAAAAACTAAGTCACACTTCAGGGGTCATCACAGTTTAATCCTTTTTCTCACAAAGCCTTGGCTAGAAGCTTGTCAGTGAAGCATTACTGTTAGTATAAAAAGAACGATGCCTTAAAATAATATTTTAAAGTCAGTATATTATAACCTGAGACAGATTAAAAAATAACTCAACGAGTTCAACTGTTCTTTCTTTTTTTTTAGTATAGGTATTTATTTTTACACATTTATGGCAAAAAAAAAATTCTAACAAAGAAACTAAGGTCAGACTGGTAGATCATGCCTAAAGAATTAAGTCCACCTTTTGTATTTTATTACAATAAAGTGTTTAATAAATAAATAAAGTAAAAACACAACTGAAATGTTTATAAGTAACGATTCTATATTAGCTATATATGATCAAGAAGAACAAAAGATAAACTCAAAATCGGTACTTGTGATAGGTATCTATACAACTGAAAAAATCTTATAGTAAAGTTAAATGACATATGAACCTACAGTTTCTTCTATTTTCCGGTGTAGTGAGAGGGTCGTCCAAGGCAAGTAGGTGTTTGTTTCACGCCGTTTGAAAGTTCTGAGGCCGGAAGGTCGTGCCATTCGGGAAATACTACCCAGTACTTCCGACCGACCTGCCGCAGCCGAGCCGGTTCGTTAACTTGTCTTGGGTTTTAGTACTAAGGTCTTATTAGCATAACCTAATATAATGGTTGAACTTGTTTACGTGTAGACACATACATACTTATGAACCTATACTTTCAGGAGTTTCAAGCCATTTCGTGAATAGCTTCAAGGTGCAGGAATAAAACTTTTGTAGGATCCAGTTATTCATTGTCCATTTTATCTACATATTTAGTTTTAATGCATGTATTAAGTCATTTAGTCTACTTGCCTCCTTAACCAGGACATTTTTTATTTATTAATGATACCATTTTGTTTAGTTGCACATTCTAATATGTCCTTAAATTCTCGATGAGATTTATTTTTAGTCGTACTCTTACATGCCTATATAGATTCGTGTTTAATCGCACTTTTACATGCCTATATAGTTTTGTGTTAAGTCCCACTCTTACATTTCTATATAGATTTGTGTTTAGTCGCACTCTTACATGCCTGTATAGATTTTTGTTTAGTCGCAATCTTACATGCCTGTATAGATTTGTGATTAGTAGCACTCTCACATGCCTGTATAGATTTGTTTTTAGTCGCACTCTTACATTTCCATATAGATTTGTGTTTAGTCGCACTCTTACATGTCTATATAGATTTGTGTCGTCACACTCTCACAGGCCTTTATAGATTTTTCACTGACGTTCATACTATAGTATTATTATACATAAATAAAATAAAAAAAAAAGTACAGGCACCTAATTGACACAAAGGTAACACTTAATTGACATAAAGGTAATACTTAACATACAATATTAAACAAGTACGATACCCACTTAGATCAGAAACTTGGCCGTAACCTATTATATCATTGAAATTAGTAAGCAGAAAAATAAAACAAGTAACTTGCCGAGTACTTAATAACTTTATAGCTTTTAGACCATGATATAATTGTAGTTTAATAAATAAAAAAGTTCATAACCTACTTTCGATGCAGTTTCGGTATTACCCAATCAGGTGGATTCTTATTTTATTTTTCGGAAACATACAGATATATTACGTATTTTATGACTGTTGCAGGTTTGTACATAATTATTATTGTATTGTTTTCAACCAGTATGTGTTGCCAGTGATCACCTACTTAAATAGGTTGCTGATCATTTTCGAGTGCATTACTATTGGGTACAAGTTACCCATATATGCTCAAAACCCTAAGAAACGGTATTGTGAAAAAAAATCCTAAAAGTAATATGAACTGTAGGCAAAGGTATAAATATTTCAGCTTTATGGCTAAGGAGTGACACATACCCACGCTTAATGGTGTCGTGTCGCTATAGCCGAGTTTTAATCCAAAAGTGAGCACCTCGAACCATTTGGTCTGGCTTTTCAGTTAAATTCATGACATTTTATCTCAATGTTGTTTTTGGTAAAGTAATATGTGTGTGGTAAATTAAAAAAAAGGATTGTTTATATAAAGAATTTTATAAAATGGTCATAAAAGACCCACAGTTGATGAAAGTACGAATGAAATCACAACAAGGTGAGTGAATTATCCTTTTTTGTTACCTGGTTTTTATTAATTATTAATTACTTAAAACTATAATCATGAATTATTCTTTTTTTCTACCTCTATTTATTAAATTCATGACAAACTTAAGTTATCTTGACAGCGGTCCAATCTTCCGGACATGTCAGGAAAATTCGTGTCTTCTGGTAACCCTAAATCCAATTTACTTTAAACCTGCCTGTTTTTTTTTCGAACAGTCGAAAAAGGAATAAACGCAGCACTTTCACTCTGAATCAGCTTTGGATCGGCTGCGACGTTTGGCGATTATTATTCGTTTTGAATTTAATTTGTTACCGTATCACAACGGTGAAATGTACCGTTACATTCCACAAAAGGTAATTCAAGGAAATATTTTACAAAAGTAAATATAGTATACATTTTCATCGATAAAGGATCTAGATATATCAAAAGAAATAAAATAGGTACTCTAAGCGTAAACCGAACGCATCTAATGGAACTCGGATTGTGCGATGTTTAACGGTGTAGGGAAAAAAAATAATAGTTTACATTTCTTTGATATTGGTACGTAGATAGATTTTTGTTGCCTCAGCTGTTATTTGTCCCCAATACAAGGGTAACAGCTCTATTCTTACCCCTTCGCTCTACTCCTCGCACTGCCGCACTTTCTGACCTACTCGCGCAATTAATCGCGACGCTCGGTACTAGATCGTTTGACTCGCGCCAATAAACTGACAAAACACGGAGCGAGTAACGTGGCCACACTACGGCCCATACCTCCTTTCATCGCTACTTCCCATTGACACTTGACGAGTGTGTGGCATGGCTATTAGATAAAGTAGTCTAGGGCATAAGTACATCGCGCTGGCTCTGTGTGAATTGGTTAGGTAAATGAAGATTTAGGCGCTTATAAATTAACTTACGATTTATTATTTCTAAATAACACAAGATCTAACTAAACAAATCGGAATATGACGGGCTGTCCTTGTATAAATTATAGAAATAAAAAGCTGTGTCATCTCTCTTTGTGGTACTTAATTAATGGTTCATGCGACCTGGATCGGTGCAGCTGGTGCATTATCGCGTAGATTGCGCTTTACAAGGTTTTTTGTGGTCAGGGCTAGTTTACTTTTATTTATAAGATACTCTTCATGAATATTCAAGAATTAAAAGTAAGACATCAGCAGTGATCAGTCATTATTGTTGACTCCTCTGTGCCTAGTTATTTGTTATCATACGAGACCGGGAGTTCGTTAAAAGCTAATAATCCGCAGTTGCAGCCAAAGACTAAATTGAGATTAGTTCTGGTTTCCCTTTGAATTTTGAAAAAACCTAAACTTTCGCCAATTTCCAGAGAGGCCAACTCCGATATAAACTGGAGAAGGGCAAGTTTGGGTAATGCAGAAAGTAGGTAATGAACAAGAACTATAATACTTAAATATGATTTACCCTCACTCTTTACGAAGGAGAATTTAAACTTGTTCAAAACTTTGTTGCAACACAGACTTTTTATAAAATTGCAAAGAATATCAAGCAAGCAATAGAAATTTAAACCAAAATAATGATATTTACATTTTTTATTTACAGACAAGGATGTCAGAGAGCGTTGAGGGTGGGGCAGCCCTGGCGTGGCGTCTGCTGGCGACGCTGGAAGGTGGTTCGCTTCTGCTCGCTACTTCTGTATTACTCGCCTACTCCGCCAGAAATAGGGTTTTCACTCAACATCGGGACAAAATAACTATTAAGCAAGTATTAGTACGTATTTATAAGACGTTTTAAAGTCGCATATTTTGCGGCACCGCAGTCCATGACACGAAAGCTCATATGTATAACCACAACTGTAGATTAAGTTTTCCGTTACCGAACGAAACCCTTGTCTAGTGCATGTTTTTGTCATTTTATTTACTAGCGTTCCCTTTTTCAACTGTAACTGACTAAATGTATTACAGAGGACTATGCGACTAGCATCTGCCGCACTTAACACGCCAAATGTCTATAATCTACTTGCGTTGTGAATGTCTTTTAGCATATTGAAGTTACATACATTTATATTTTTGAAAAACACTTAATTAGTTTTACTAGTAGAGTATTATATAGTCTGTGGTTTTACTAATACTAATAGATGTGACAAATATGTAGTTGTTCTTCTGATATATTTTCCTCAGGTTACAAACACAAAAAACAATTTAGGAAGAGAACTAAAGAGACAACTAGAGTCACATGGATGTGTCGTGAGCACAGTGACAGAAGGAGCGCTAGGCGGAACGTTGAGCAGGGATGTCACAGTAATGGTGCCAGAATCGAGTAAAGTCGACGCACTACTGATAGTTGGTGCTGATCCAAAAGCAGATGACTTGAACGAACTGGCGGACTTGATCTCACAAGATGTTTACACAAATTTAAAGGTATCAATTACTTAAAAGGTTTTTATTTAAAGTTAAATATGTGACAAAAGCAACGACCTGGTTATATAATGCGAGTACGAATTACTCCAGCGCACATTAAACGACTAACTTTCATGTGCGGGTCGACCAATAGCTCGCTTGCTAGTTACTACAACTTTTTTTGTTTTTAATCCCACTCACCCTCCCCCACCCCGCTATAGCACGTAGCTTGGACGTTAATTATACGATTTGCAAAGTGTTTTAGCCGAAGTAGTTTTATAATCGCTTTTGTTTTGTGACATCATTGCACGAGTCATTTCCTCACAACGAAATTATCTCAAACAGTGACTATACTTACCTGATTCATAGCACCTACTCTCACCGTGTGAACGATCTAAGTCAAGCTACTGTCATGTGAGTAGCAGTAGCTATTGTCAGGTCAGCAACTCACATTATTTAACGTGGGCTTAACGATTTTAAACCAAATCCTGTATGACTACAAATTAAAAGGTATGACAAGAGTATAAGTTGTAATTATTGAACTGGTGCAGTGGATCTAGACTAAAGTGGCTTTATTAACGGTAAAATAAAAGACCAGGGATAGAATGATATACCTTCATTACCATTTTCTGACAAAGTTGTTTAGTTGAGGAAGGGATATGAGCTACTTCCACAGGTCCAATCAATTCAAAATTTGTTATCCTGTTTTTTCAATGATATTGCAAGAATAAAGCCTTGACCTGGTGAGGGATTCTAAACGTCTTCGACTCGTACGATCGATATGATTTTTTTAAATGAAGGATTTTTTTAATTTTTGGGATAATTTTACTTGTAAATTTTGTAGTAATTATGTACTGAGCCATCTATTCTACATTAGATTTGTGCAGAATAGTTATTTTGTATTTTACAATTGCTAGAATTTCTTTCTGAGAAATTCGTGTATTTTTCCATCTCTTAGTTACTAGAATCCCTTTCATCACTGGTACGTCGCGGCGGAAGTCTTTCATGGGCTTGTACAGGGACGAGTCATGGAGCGTTTAATGGAGCTGCGACGGCTTTCGACACTGTACTACGTGCTAGCTTACAACATATCGCTAGAAAGTAAGTAAAGAAAGAAGTATATGAGTGCAAGACGCATATCAAGACTAACTTTTACGTTTGGCTCTACTCGGGCTTTTTATTAATAATTAGGACATGGTATTACGATGACATATTCTACCATGATGACAACCACATAAAAATTAGTCCAGCATACTGTTAAAAACTCTAAATTATCAAAAAATGGCCCCTCTATCTAGTTTATAAAGTAGTGTACATTATCTATAATGTTTAATACTTTAAAAATAAGCTGTAATTATATGCTTTTATATTTTATGCTTACTTATAACATAATTATAGTTATTTTATATTATAATTTGCTAAGCGGAAACACTGGAGTATATTCTCAAAATAATAGAGATGTAGAGACACACAATATATAAAAATATATAAACTGGTTACTCACCTTTGTTCAGTTTAATTTGCTTTTGTAGTTTGCAATGATCAAACATAAAGCCTAACATAAAAACATCATAATATTTTTTCATTAAAAAAAAACCTTGTTTATAAACCAAAGGTTATATATAATAGACATTGGCATCAGTATAATAAATTATACGCCGTTGCTCACCAGCAAGTGAAAATGTTAAAAATAAATATTTCTATGATATTTTTGTTTTATTTCTTTCTGGAATACGATTATGTTTTCCCAACGATAGGATATTTCCTGATATGGTCGGGCTCTTGGTCAGGGAAACAGCATCTTAAAATTGTCAGGAATAGGAAAACATTATTTATGAACATCATCAATATTTATCACATTTATTAAGTATTTTCATAACAAAGAATAAAAGAATCAAATCTTAACAAGTTTTTTACAAACAAAGTAAATCTTAATGAAATATGAGAAAAAATTACAGAAAATTTACTGTAATTCGGGAAATATGTCAGGAAATACTCATTTTATGATCCCTTTTTGCTGCTCATCATTTTTATAGAAGACCTTTTCTTAGGCTCTTTGAATTTATTGCTTATCTTTATACATTAATTTAAATTATGTACATTTGTGAAAGTCTGTTTGTTTGTTATTGCTTTTTGAGCTGATTTTTGGCACAACGATTTTTCGAGGGACAACGAAGGACATAAGCTACTTTTTATTCCGGAACATTAAAAATTTCCTCCAGGAATAACTACATCCGTATTCCATGTGAATAAACTATAACTACAGCTTTGGCTTGCTTAAGCAAATTTTCATACGATTACCAAGGACATGCCGTATAAATCTCGCGACTCGATAACCGAATTTAACGCGGGTAGAGCCGCGGGTAAAAGTTATTAAATAAGTAAATTTAGGGAACTTCGGAGATAATGACAAGGTTCATTTTGTATTAAAAGGCGTCGCTTAATCTTAATGTCAAGATTTGTGTATCTGTGTCATATAGATTTATGTCTTTTGAACTTGGCATATGCCATTGAACGCATTGAAGGTGCGAAAAAAACGCAACTAGAATTACAAGGCCAAATCACATCATCGTTTATCTCACATGTAACATTTTAATTAAATTAATGTGATTATATAACTCCGCATTTTAGCTCGCACTGTGAGGCTATATGGGTGGGTCGATGCGCAGAAGCGGAGCGGGTGGCGGAGCGGACAGTCGCTGCTCTCTTGCACTGTGACTACACTGCACGAGAAACCTCCTCTTCCTTTAGGTATAAGTACTTACTGAAGTAAATCGAGATGGCCATTTGCATATGAGAACCACTCATAAAATACTTATTTAATCCTTAAGCTTATGCAATCTTGCTTATTCAGGTACAATTTATATTTTACCAACGACAAAACGCTGTTTAATGGATTTGATGCTGAGTATTTATTTTCGCGATAAAAAACCGAAATGAAAAAAACTGCCGCAGAATCGGTAACCGGTGGGAAATAAAGGTTCTCAACTGGCGACTACGGATTAAAGTATTAAAATGAATATGACTGTACATTACACATAGTGCCACCTGGTCCCAATTAAAACAAAACTTAGATTCAATACTTATATATATATTTTTAAATAGATAACTTAGGTACATAACCTACACTTATTATGCATAGAAAACATCCAGAGTCAAGACAAACACAAATGTTCATCACATAATCGCTCGTCCTGTGCCTGGATCGAACCTACGCCCCTCGAACCCGCAGGAATTCTCCACTACTAACAGAGCTATACGGAGCCGACAAGAAGACGCAGATTTGACTTAGTACTAGAGGTAGCCGGTGAACACAGAGCGGCTCAAAACTGGACGTTTGCTGTGGACACATGGTCTTAGTTCACCAGTTGACGACTTCTACGCCAGTGACATTAAATGGCATAAAAGCATATAGGCACCAAAGTCAGAATATAAGAAGGTGAAGTGATTATTTCATTCCAAAATGATGCAACAAAGATATGTTTCATTGCGTCCAAACACTACGACAATGTGGTTTCAGATATGAAGGGTTATTTTAAGGTTTGGTACAAATCCAAAATGGTAGTCTGAAGGAACCCTTATAGATGGACTATCTTAAGACTAGTATCAGAGTGTCCGACTGTATGTAACAACTATTTTATTCGGCAACTATAGAGTACCTACTTACACAAAGGCAAAAAAATATGTTTTGCTTGTAAAGTAGGGTTACTGCAGCAAGTGGGGTGTTATATCTCGGTTCTCGATTATCATTGAAATTGTATTTTAAACTGGCAACTCATAATAGTCACTACCCAATAAGGCAACTTAACAGGTATAATATTTTTTATTTCAGGAATCCTGTTCAGAAAGTAGAGGAGTATATTGGCAGATGGCTGAAAAACAAAGCGTGATATTATCATAATTCTTACCGAATATTTTAGTTAAATTAATTATAAGAATATATATAAATACTTATTACCTAGAACTCGTGTTTCATTTTTACACTTATATATTATCTTCATATTCATCAAAACATGCGGATTTTATTAATTTCTCTCCTAATTCAATTTTGTAGTAAAGTTGTATATTCTAACTCTATTTTAGTGTTGTAATTATATTTGCTTATAATTGCTGCTTACACAGTACAGTATAAAACGTTCAATCTCAGTAGATCCATTGTCTAGATCCATCATGGATCTAGTGAGATATTTTTTTCTCAGTAGCTTTCGCGGTTGTTTTCAATATATTTATATGTTTCGGGGTTACCACATTTAGATTTTTTGAGTTCCCGATGGCGCATGCAACTGTGCCTAAATAACAAATCTAATAGTGTTAAGCCCAAAACATATAGAACATACAGAAGAAAATATTTAAAAATAAATGGTTTGAATGTGATAAAAATCGACCTGTGTGTGGCTTACTTCGCTCATATCAGCTGGCTTTGTGTGGAGGACTTAAGCCGGCACCAGATCCTTGTACAAGATTTTTTCTTGCTTTCCTTCCATTTCCTTGTACAAAATATGCGTACAAATGTTTGAAGCTATGTTAACCGCTAGATTAAAAAACGCCGTTTTAATTTATGCCTCGTGCATGTTATCATTGGCCTTATACCTCGTCAATGATACCTAATACCACAAATTGCATTTATTACGAGGTGTAAAATTGTCAAATCAAACGTTTTACGCGACCTCTACCTCGTTTAGGAGTCAACATAAGTCTCGAGGTCAGGTTGTTTATCAATAAATACGTACTAACTTTGTACGGAATGCAGAGAGATGCAGGTCTATGACCTTGCTCGCAGACGTTATTAGGAACCTCAATAGAGATTACTGATAACGCATATTTAGTCGACACTGTAAAGTATCAAAAAATCAAGTGAAATCAAATTTGATATATTAGAAGGGTTCCGTACTGAATTTTATGTAAGGTAATAATAAGGTAAATAATTAAAAGAAAATTTGCTAAAACAGCATCTCAAACATCATCAGCATCAGGTATGAAGGACCTAAGTAGACAGAGTTTACAGATAACAAATATTTAGTAGACACTAAAAGCTATCAAAAAAATGAGATGAAATCATGTTTGATATTTAAGAAGGGTTCCATATTGAATTTAAAGTAAGATCAAAATTAATAGAAAATTTGCAAAAGCAACATGGCAAATGATGCTCGCTGACGGTTTGAAGGACGTAAAGAGACAGAGGTAAATAATAATTATGATTTAGTTAACGTTATAAGCTATCGAAAAAATAAGGTGAAATGAAGTTTGATATATGAATGTCGTGTTGGTTTTTTTTTATGCCGCCTTTGCCGGTAATTTACGACGTGGTGCGTGCCACAGAAAAACTACAAAGGCCGTTCCACTTGAGCGTATTTAAACTAAATTAGGCAACATGATTTTCACATATTCCTTGCAGGTACAAAGTCTGCGCTATTGACTTTGCAACATAAATCAAGGTTCAAATGTTATATAGTTATTAGTATACTATTCAAAATTTACAATATGGTAGGCGTATCTATCTATTGACTAGATAGGTATTAAGCCTACACTGTCTGTCTGTCCGACCTTTAAAGGGCTCTATCTTTTAAACCGAAATAAATAGAAACCTGAAAGACCCAAAGAATATGTGTTATGCTAATGAAGGATAATGTAACAAATAATACTCAGTTAAAAAATATAAAATTAAGGGTAAAAACAGAGAGAACTCCGATAACTATAACAAATAATTAAAACCGGCCAAGTGTGATCCGGGCCCGAACCATTATAAGCTCAAATAACCGTTACAGCGCCATCTAGCTTTTATTAAGAGAACAGTTACACATTCGTTTGTTGGATACGATATTCGAAGTCGGGCTTGGTTGTAAATTAATAAATTAATCAAAAAAAAGTAAATGGTGGTACGGAACCCTTGGTGAGCGAGTCAAACTCACACTTGGCGGGTTTATCATTTTAAATCGAATAATAAATAAGTTACACAATCATTATATTTTTGCCTTAACCTGTAAGTATAATAGCAAAATGCCTACAAATACTTAATAGCAATGTTTACATAATTGATATTGATAGGTATCAAAATAGAACATAATTATGATGTTGAATCATAATTATGTATTTGTTGTAGCCTATTTGTAAAAGGCTTGCGGATTCTGCATGTCTAAGATGATTATAATCTTATATTATATCTATATAAGATTTCTGAACATCCATATCCTACAGGATTTGGGTGATCATTAAGACAATCAGTACTTTTGACTAAATACTATTACTAATACGGGATTGATCGGGAGCTTTTATCAAATTATAATCGTTAGGTAATCAGTATGGATTCTTTGTTGGCCTAGGCTTCTCTTCCCCGTTAATTTGCAGCTTTTCACTTTATTTATTATTTGAGTGGCAAAGTTAGGTGAAATTAATATAGCGTTGAAGTTAGAGGCTTCAAGTTATTTACAAGTTACGGCTAGTAAGCCGGGCAACAAGAGGGTTGAGACATCTACTTATAATAGAGTTTGAATGTCCGTGAATAGCCAGTTTATAACAACCTGATTAAGTAGACAGTTGTTATTCAGATTTTGTAATCAGAAATAAAAATAATAGTAAGTCATATGAAAAAAATCAGTACTGACGTTCTTGCTCTTCAAAGCATGGAAATGCTAATATAAATGTGCTACTAGGTGGTCACCTATCTGGTGTTCACCACTCCAGACGGTGCTTAACTTCGTTGTTTAATTCCAATAGGCTTTGCCTGAAGAATATATTGTCGCAATCTTTAATTTAGTGAATTATACTAAATAAAACCACATCCTAAACATTTCATTCATACTTTCGGCCATCGAAGGCGTCTGGATAAAGCAATCAAAGTTGTCGTAATTTTCTTCAACATCAAACGTGATGACGTATGAATGAAGTTAATGTTAAAGCTGTGATAAAACTAGATAAGTATTTCGTTAAGTAAAAGGCCACAAAGAAAATGCGGCGGCCAAGTGGATTGCAGCGGGTTATTAATACTATATATCATTATACTTATACCTATGTAAGTTTATACATATATCTTAATATATATAAATCTCGTGTCACAATGTTTGTCCTCAATGGACTCCTAAACTACTGAACCGATTTTGATCAAACTTCGTAAATATCTGTTATTTGATCCAACTTAAAAGATAGGATAGTTTTTATCTCGATATGTCAAGTGCGAGCCGGACTCGGGCACTATAGGTAAAAACCAACTTTCGCCGGGTACAGAGGGACGGCAGCGGAACAACGTTCGCCGGGACAGCTAGTAATATAATATAATTAAAATAATTATAATATAATTATATAATATAATTTTTTTTTATAGTAGTATCAATTTTTGATACACTGTTTGTGTTTTATGTATATTTATGTGTGTCCTTGAGTATGTATTTATATATTTATTTAGTAATATTATTGTAAGAAATTTGATAATTTAGTAAATGCTTTTGACCTTCCAATCTTCTCCTCTTTTCTAAATATTTTCAAAAGCAACTATAAATCAGTTTTAAGTTCAGAGAACGTGTGTTCGCCGTGTGATGTTAAATGTAAACTTGTGTGTGTAAATCTCAATATGAATCGGATTTATATTTTGTTCCTTTACTACACACATTGTAACTAGAACAATCGAAGTTTTATTGGAGTTGCTTGAGTGTGTCACGTTCTCTCAAACTGTCTCTGCGGTGGTGGCATGTGCGTCGGGTCGTTACGTTCCCTAAACCATGGTTGAGCAAAGCGATGGCTGATTCATGTGTTATACTTGTGAACGGGCGCCGCTGTGGAGAGTGGTCTGCTCTTGCAAACTTCTTTGTATTCTTAGTATTCGGTCATCGGTGTAGGATTTCAACAGCAACACATCAATTATGGAAAAAAAACGAACGGATAATACTTAACGTTTTCAAGTAGCTTATGACCTTTTCCGGGACTAAAACATGCAAACTATTTGCATGCCAAATTTCATCTTGATCGGTACAGCAGTTCCAGCATGAAGAGGTACCAGACAGATTTACTTTCGCATTTATAATATTTATTATTATATTATATTCATGGATAGTATGGATTGTGTTAAGTATATGTAAGTATATGTCTGTACATATGATAACAAAAATCAAATTATTATGCCACTAATGCCACTAGTACTATTAAATATCGGAATACTCTTAAATATCTAAATTCTTTCACTCGATTGACGATATTTGACGTTTTACATGGTGCGCCCCTATGCTACATAAAAACAAAGATATTATAATTGACATGTTTGACTTTGTTTTAAGTAGCTTATTAACTTATTTTTATTACCTAAATAAGTGTTTCGGTACATATTGTATACTCTTTAGCTATTTTTCAAAGTATTGTATTATTACTTTAAATAGAACTTCTTGCCAGCTCATTTTGGCATAAATTAACATTTTATACATTGTATTGACGATTCAAAAGTGTTCTTAGAAACCTATTTGAATAAAGTTTGATTTGATTTGAAAAGGAAAGGTAGAAGGAAAGGTGGAAGAATAGGTTTAATATGGGAAAAATTAATCATGATATTGGTTCCTATACTGAAGACTACTTGCATATATCCTTCCTTAAAATGCAAGCTATTATACTGCCAAATTAAGCTGTAAAAACAACACACAGATTGCATTTTCAATATTAGTATTTATTACCCGTTACGCGTCCTAGGGACCACAGTGGTCTCTAAGCGACTTGTGTCGCGGGGAATTTTTTCAGGACGACTTTTATCAGACAGGCTAATTGTAAGTATTCAGAAGTGAAGCCAATGGCCTGTCCTACGTTCTAGTATTTTTGGGTGGACAATATTTTGTGCGTTTAATTTTTTTTTATCAGAAATTGTTTAGGTAATTTGATCCGGCCGCCATTTTTGTTGCGCCATTTTGAGTTGGATTTCGGATTTTTTTAACAGTAGCATAGTGTTCATTTTGACCCCGGGTAATGTGCTATATATAAAAAACTATGCCTTTTTTAGTAAATAAATTTATTATTACTTATTATATTTATCATTAACTTATTCTTATTACTTTTTTTTTATACTGTATATATTAGGGAACATACCTAATAATAAATAAAGAGGAATAAACATAATAAAGTTAGGTGTATGTCCGTTTGTACGTGGCAAGGGCGGATAATTTCCTTAGTATGGGGACGCTTGATGGGTTAAAAAAAAATAAAGCATTAATTATTAAGTTCACTTTCATTCCTAAAAAAATCATTGTACAATCAGTTTAATAATTTAAGGTTTGAATATTTACATTACATTAAAATACCACTTTACTTCAAAATATCAGTTAAACTCAATGAAACACTTGAAACTACAACTGCTGTTGCTACAATATGCAGTAAGAAAATATTCAATGGACATGGTAAATCATTACTTAAAATTATGTTTACCCAACTACAGTGAAGCCAAAAGGAAGGAAGTAAATGATTTTAGCACCTACCTATCATAATTTAATGAGTGAGGTATTGTTAGAAACATCTTGATGATCCGAAACTAATCAATCACCCAAATACTACATTAATACTTGATGTTGATAAGACAGATTTATGACTGAGGCAAAATGTTAATATATTATTTTATTTCTCTTTAACCCTTTGAGTAAATTGGTACAAGTTTAATTATTCTGACACTTAAATACAAGTATATTAATTATAAAAATAAATAATAACAATAATCAAATTCAAAGTAAACATAAAAAATCAAAGTCAAAATATTTATGCTTGTACAAATTCACATTTTTTATTAATGGTTTTAATTTGTGTTTAATATATATATATCAAAATAATGATACAGTTTGAAAGATACAAATAACACCATAGCAAGTTTTTGTTCTTAGCATAGAAATTGATTTCACATAGCATGGTCACCATGATGATGTGTATGAATGTGTAGTTTTAAAGATATAAAATATATCTTTATTAAATATATTTTGTATAATATTATTTAATTATATTTTTTTTTTCAGAATCAAAATTGCACCATGCCATGTGAAATAAAAAATTATACAGATTTTTACTTTAAAGCTCAACTACTCTGTTCTTAACACCATAAAAATAACTTTGTCATAACATTGTCAACATCATAAATTGTAAGATAAGTAGATAAACAAACCTTTTGTTTCCTAGCTCAAATGCGGAATGCATTTGTGGAATTTTCAGGGAAAATTCTGGATGACAGATATAATAAAAGGATACAGCCAGAGTTCTTGTTTAGTTGCTGTAATTGCCCTAGCTCATGGTGGCAAACTTTTCTTATCCACCAGATTGGTGGTAGGTAAACCTCAGAACTACAGCAACACTGAGAAGGGAAGCAGGTGGGTAGCGGGTGGCAAAGTTCCTTGGAATGATTGTATATTGGAATGTTTACATGCAAAAAGTGAGGAACTGAATAATTCTACAGAATGGTTAGGTAAGAGACATCTTAATTATTTCCATGAACCACTTAGGTCTTAGGTCGTTTATTATTAGAAATATTTTGATATTATATGATAAGTTAATGATATCGTAAATTAACAACAAGAGAATTCTCATTGTTGGCTCATGACAACCTAAAATAATCATAAATTGTAAGTATAAGTAGGTAAACAAACCTTTTGTTTCCTAGATCAAATGCAGAATGCATTTGTGGAATTTTAAGGGAAAATTCTAGATGACAGATATAGTAAATTGTATTACCTGTTACAGTAAAGTGAATAGACTTAAAAAAAAAGTAATCACTATCAGTCTTTAGTTTTCAGTGCTATTGGAACTCTCATCACTGCTTTCTTCACTTGATGCTCCGCTAGACTCGTCATCAGATTGATTACCTTTCGCAGCTTTTCTGGCCATCATTTCTTTATACTCTCTAACAGTAATTTTTCTAGGTATAATTTCTCGCAAAAAATCTAAAGTGTCATCCTCCTGAACTATATCAGCAATATGTTTGTACTCTAATACATTGCTCTTGCAATTTTTAAATGCTCTCTTAGCTAAATCAATGACGAACATTTCCTGAAACACATAAAACTGATTAATGATTTTTTAGCCGTAGGAAAGCAAATCAGAAATCCGCAATGCGCGGTACGTGAAGGGGTCCAAGTTTGGTTATAGCTAGTCAAGTAGTATACTAACAGTGATCTTTGTCACTAGATATAAAGGTTCCGGACCCACAGCTTCCACATCTGGAGAACTTTTCATTATAGTTTTCACTCTGGATAAAGGTAAATGTAGCTCCTTCTCAATTTTTACCGCCGACATTTCGGTTGTTGTTTGTTTAGTTATTTTTTTTATGGTATTGGAATTTGCTGGAAGGAATGTGCCGCCATTTAGTTTAAGTGCGTTCGTGTTTGGATAAATAATCGTTATTTTCGTTTATTTTGCTACTTATCAGTTCTCACTCTCACAGATTTACATGTAGCTGTAGCTATTTTAGGTGGCAAAAAGCTAATATATGGATGTCACTATAGAGCGCAGTATGAATATTTTTTAAGGCTCAATTTTTTGACCTTTAAAAAAGTATTGGTAGGTTAGGTTGGTAGGAAAAAATATACAAATATATATATATTTTTCACGTTTTTTTAAAACTTTAGTAGGTACATAATTTTCCTATTTTTTTAGGGTTCTGAACTATAAAAGGAAAAACAGAACTTTTCTCAGATCACTTTCATGTCCGTTGATTTGATGAAATTTTTTAACTATTGAAATAAAAAAAAAAAATATTTATGTCTGGAAATTTCAAGTTTGATGAGAAAAATATTCAAGTACTAATATTCTTGTTAACCATTGCTCAAAAAAATGCTTGTGGTGTGTGCTGGTCCTTTAAATTTTAATGAGCATTTTTTATTTTTTGTCATTTATAAACAGAAAAATGTAGTTTTATAACAGATTCATCACAAATTATACATTCATATTTGACGTATCCTTATTGCCGAAATATCTGATAAAAGATATAACGTAAATAATGAACAATTAGTTTTGCCTAAGCACTTTAGTAAATAAATCCATTGGATTTATTGTTTTTTGTCTTAGTTTCTAAACAATAAAAAAATCGTTTCCAAAAATTAAATTGGTCATAATTTTCCTTTAACTTCGGGTCACCCTAATTAAATTTCACAATAACATCTTATGCATACATATTATGAAAACGAAAAGGCTGAGAAGCAATTGAAAAACATGTAAGAATTCTGCAATATTGTAAAAATTTAGAGGAACCTGTTAAACGTGATAATTTATCAAAAAAAAAAAAACATGAAATATTCAAATAAGTAAACTTAGGCCTAGTCTGTGAATATGATGCCACGACCTGCTTTCCATACAACCCTGAAATCACGAACTACACAGTAGTTACTCTATTTTTATAATTAACTTTGAAATTCACACATAAATCTACAACTAAACTGGAAATCGATATAAAAAAAACAAACATCTGTCATTTTAAAAGTCACAACAGTCGAGTCAGTGTGACAATGTAAAAAATAATTGCTGTTCCCGAGCTTAGAATAATATATTCACCTTAACAGCCTCATTCTTCTCCACTGCTTGGGCTCGGCCTACTCTCGCTAGGCCATAGTCCACACGCGGGCCCAGCGCGGATTGTGGGCTGTGTATGTCTTTTGTTTTTTGACATATGCAGGTTTGCTCACGATGTTTTCATCACTACTAAGTCAGTGATGTATATAATTAGTGTACTTGAATGATGTTTTTCAACATCCTTAGTTACAGTATTTTTTTATTTATTTATTCAATACAACAGTTAAATTACATTAAAAAATTTATTGCCTTCTGTTGAAACCTAGCAGGGCTCATCTGCTTCAACGACAGGCTATGAGAATTGTCAACCATTCCAAACTCACTTGCCGTATCGAGCCCTTAAATCTGAGAAGAGAATTTGCAGTAGACCCCGCCAGCGTTGCCATTTATACAGATTTATCTGTATTTATACAGATTTCTGGCTAGTGTTACAGATGACAGAATTCTAGATAGTCTATAGGTAATAAAACAAAAATAGTTCTTTTATTCTTGTCAGTAAATAGTAGTAGCTTATTTAATTTAATACTCAAAGTGGCAACATTACGCATTGTGCAACGGGGATTTCCCAAGACGTGAAGGAGACACAGACACGAGACAGAACGATTATTATCCGACCATGTTCAGTCGATGAATTCGAAGAATAAATGATAAACTTTTAGATTCCAATGAAGAAGATCTTGAAGTTTTCTGGCGACAAGTTTTTTGTGCACAAAACAGAGCCGGAAATCTTCTTTATCCAACACTAAATCAGCTAGTTACCAGTTTGTTATACCTCCCACATAAAAGATATTTTCGTCAGTAAACTTAATTAAAACTAAAACAAGAAACCATTTAAGTACTGAGACCACAGAGGAACTGCTAGTAACAAAACAATTGTGGAAGAATGAACCATGCTATAAATTAGATGTAGAAAAGGAATAAATTAGTAAAAAGACAAAAATATGTATAAAAAGTAATATACGTATTATATAAAATTTCATTTAAAGCCATAGTTTCTTTTTAGAGTTTATTTTTATAAAACGACCTCAATAAAATGTGTAAACTTTTTATTTTAACTGGTAAAATAGATTTTATACAGATTTTTAGACTCTACAACACAGATTTCTTACTTTGGCATGTGGCAACACTGGTCCCCGCAGGCTGTAAAAAAGTTCTCGCGTCGGCTGCGGGATCGCAACCTCCGCCGGACGCAAGAATTATTTCTCGAGTGGCGCGCCTGCCATCCATTTTTGTACTAGACCCCGAAGACTGTCGAAAAGTTGTATTGCAAGATCATTTATAACTAGCTTTTGCCTGCAGTTCCAACCACCCTAAATTCCGTTATCGGTGTAGGATTTAAACGGCAAATTCTCAATTTAAAAAAAAATAGTTGAAGTTAGCCTATGTCCTTTCTCGGGACACAAACTCAATCCATGACCATAGGTACTCAATCGGTACAGCGGTTTAAGAGTGAAGAGGTAACAGACAGACAGACAGAGTTACTTTCGCATTTATAATATTAGTATGGATATAAGTAGGTAGGTACTATCTTTGTACCAAATTTCAGCTCCATCAAACGCTCCGTTGCGGAGAAAGTGATTGAGCGACAAACAAACAATCCTAATAACTTTCACATTAATAATAATTTGTAGAATAGAAAACATCCAGAGTCAAAGAAATAAAGATATCGATAAAAGTAGTTTAATATCCCCAAAATGCCTATTAGAAATATGAGAGGAAAATGGGGCGAGACGTACAAAATTATGTAAAACTGGAAAGGGTACTTAACCCCGACGCTATTTAATTTTCAACACTATTTCTAAATAGAGGATATCCCTACAGCGAAACACCGTTTGCCGAACAGCTGGTTTTCTAAAATTAAATTAGCATAAAGTTTTCAAATCTTATCTAAACACGTGAAGTTCATAAGTTTACAAATAAATACTAATTGAAATTTTATACAGAAAGCGAAAAATAAATCTTATAGAAGCTCTTTTTTTACCTCTCTCCCTATAAAAATAACGTCTATCCAAACGAATAGTTTTGCATTTATATTATAACAAAATATGGACATGGATAAGAAAATGTCTTGGTAGTACTTCTACTAGCAGAAATATACTTGTAGTTCTACACATTTTTGCTCTGATGTTATTAACAGGCACTGGTGATTATTTAACTTTTATTGATATCTTTATTTAGTCTGGGTGTTTCCTATCCTACTAATATTATAAGTGTGAATTTTTTTATGGATGTTTGTTTGGAACATTCGATTGCGCTCACATATGATTGACCGCTTACCATTAGGTGGGCCGCACGCTTTATTGCCACCTTAGTGGTATATAAAAAAAATGAAAATGTGTGTTTGTTTATCTTTTCTTTACTTTATTGTAATTTTTTGTTATTATCACGCACGACCAACATGCGTGATAATAACTCTGGTCCCCACTGTCATTTTAGTATGGAAAAGCAATACGTTATGTAAATTTATTTGTTTATTAACCGACTTAAAAAAAGGAGGTTCTTAGTATGACCTGTATGTATGTATGATTGTCCGCGATTATCTCGCGTTTGGTTTAACCGAATTTGGTGCGTATTTCAGAAAAGTATTTGTTACATTCTGGAGAAGTTTTGTTATACAACAAATGGATACCCATGGTCCCATGGTCATAAGGTCAGGATATATTGATGGGATCCTGGAAAAATCAAGGTAACTCTTGAAATGTATACAGGCACATTTGGGTATATTTTTTTAATACCAGTAAGGCCGCAAACAAGCTTGCGGTCCGCCTGATGATAAGCGGTCACCGCAGCCTATGGGCCCTTCAAAATCTTTCAAAAACCACACTGTTTTCATTTCATGTCATTTGACTTAACAATAGTGCCAGTAACAATAACGTGTCGTCATTCATTCTGTTGTCCGCGCGTAGAAAGACAAAGACGTGTGTCGTGGCGCGTGGCAGCGTGGTTACAACATGACGCCGAATCGCCCACGAGCAGTTTTTCTATCAGACGTTTCTCGCAGTGTGCGCTGGCTGCGTGGCTACTCTTATCGACACATCTTACATTTTTTGTTTTCTAGAGTAGTGTTGCCAAAAAATCAAAACTTTCCATATTTTAAATCAAATCAAAATCGTGGTTAGAGTAATTATTATTGTCAGCCAGGTTTTTTTTGTATTTAAATTTTAAATTAAAACGGTATTATTTTTATGTTATATCTTATATCTAACAACGTTATTAACAATTTATTTTATAATACTAATAAATATAATAGCCGGGTTCAACACAAAGTGATCTTCTTTTCACTAAGGGTGTAGTCCGTAATGCGCTTACATGACTTACGAGTGTAGGCGTGTTTATGCGTGGACCGAATTGAAATCCGCACTTAAAATCAAAAAGGGGATTTTTAAATCGGACCAACGTAGCGCGCTCAAAAGCTAACCTAAAAACTGCTTTCTAAAGCTATGTTTACTGTAATTTCGTTGTTTATTCTATTTTACGTAACATAATTATTTATTCCTGCATTGTACTCCGTAACGCAAATCTTCATTCTTCAGTGGTTCCCAAAGTTGACTGAGAACCTCTTGGCTGTCTTAGAGTTAATATTGATAATGCTCTTCTCTACTTGCGATTAGTTGCGTTCACAAAGGCCTTTGATAGATATGATATGAATAATGATATAAAGGGAGGAGGACTATCATAGCTTTATCAAACAGGCAAGAATAGTTCCCAGCAACTGAGAGCCAAAATTTCGTTAACTGCTTACGATTAAAACTGTTCACTTTCAGTGAGGAATGTTATGACAAATCAATAAATTCTTCACTTGCTTTTGTTGACATACCTACTAGTTTATAGGAGGTTACAAATCGAGTCGAGCTTTTTCTCTTCCCCGAAATAGTACTCAAAGTTTTTGACAATGATAAAGGAGTGGAAATTGCAGATAATACGTTCATCTTTGGCTGGAAAGATGCAATTGTTATAGGCATCCTCAAGCCAGGCAAAGCTCGTACTGAGCCGTCCTCCTACCGCCCCATAAGTTTACTAAAGGCCCTTGGTAAACTCTAAGAACGTCTGCTCCTCGCTCGCCTACGGAACGCTATAGTCTCCAGAGGCATTTTAATAGACGAGCAGTTCGGCTTCTGTGCCAAACACTCATGCGTCCATCAAGTCCTGCGCATCACGGAACATAGTCTCACTGGCTTACAACCAGTATTAGGTAAGCCCCGCCACACGGGAGCTGTCTTCTTCGATGTAACGAAAGCCTTCGACAAAGTCTGGCACAACGGTTTAATTTATAAACTGTACAACTTTCAGTTGCCAGACCATCTCGTGCTCATAATACGAGACTATTTGTCGAATCACAGCTTTTGCTACAAAGTAGAAGGCACTCTCTCTTTCCCACCGCCCCATAGAAGCAGAAGTACCGCAAGGGTCCGTGCTCGCCCCTATCTTGTACCTTCTGTACACTAACGACATCCCCAAAACGATAGGTAACCAATTAGCCCTCTTTGCGGACGATACCGCTATTTATACCACCGATAGGCAAGTGAGTCGAATCACTAAGAGCCTTCAACCCGCTATCACCGCCCTAGGCGAATGGTTTCGGAAATGGAGAATCGAGGTGAATCCCGACAAAATCTTTGCCGTTCTCTTTATCTCTGGCCGCCCTCCGTGGCCAACTCCCCGCTCACTCTTCGGTCGTGCCATTCCCTGGCAAAACAAGACCAAATATCTCGGTGTGATCCTGGATAGGAGTTTTAACCTTCCGCGATCACACCAAAATAGTTAGAGACCAAGCCGCTTTTGTCCTCGATCGTCTTTATCCCATGATAGGCAAGTACAGTAAGATGTCGCTTAGAAATAAGCTGAATCTTTACACATCCGCCCCATACTAGCTTATGCTAGGGTAGTCTTTGCGTTATGCAAGCGCAATCTCCATAAACTTCAGACCCTCCAAAACCGCTTTTTCAAAGCGGCCTCCGGAGCCTCCTGGTACGTCCGCAATGCGGACCTACACAGAGATTTCGAACTCCCCACGATTCCCCAATATTTCAAAAATCTGGCAGTCCAAGAGTGTGCAATTCACAACGTATCATCCCCCCGATCGACCTCGGCATGGTCGTAAAACTATAGTTAGGCGGCCTCGGCACGTACTAACGGCCCCAGATGACGATCTCGCTATCGGGTTCGTCGGCGCCCGAACAGATACACGAGGTATCAAAGAGTGCCAGGGCGCTTCTCGCCCCCAGTCAATCGCAACCGCACCCGCGTAACGGGGATCTCCTCTCCTGGCGGTGACTCACCTTCAGATTCGCGACTCACGCCGGTCGAAGGGACGCCCCCGAGAGCGACAACCCAAGCCGAGGCTCCCCCCGCGGGGAGCCGTTGAGCGTTGGGCGCTATATGGGCTGAGGCTCCTTCAGAGTCTCGCCCCAAAAAGCCCGGTGAAGCAGAAACGACTGCAACAGCCAACTGCATTGTCAGATCAGAAAAAAAAAATCATCTTTATTTTCTATAGTAAAAGTCTCAAGTGTTTGGTTTCATGCGAACTCGTTAAGAGAGTTCGGAAGTTAGACATCGTGCCACTTTTGTCATGTAAAAGAATATATGTTTTTTTCATCACTTTGTTTACAATCAACGGTGTTGGCGGCGACGTAGATTTTGCTACTCTTTTTAATTTCTTTTTCCATTATTATTTTAAGCGTTAATAATTACTTTTTAATAGACAACAACGACGTACGCAAACGAACACAACACAACGCAAAATGAGACGTCTCGCTTTGAAGTTCCACGCACCGCGCTTGCTATTCGGCCGTCTCAGTTCAGGGCTACGTTCACTTTGGATGTGATTATCGCCGTGTGTCTTTCGCCCGGCGATCGCCGGACCAAAGAGTATTATAATTATACCGACTTTGGTCCGATTTACGTGACTTTTAAAACTGAACGGCTTTGACAATAGCAGGTGTTTGAAAATTACCGCGAGGTTGCAAAACAGTCAATGTAAATTAAGGTTCTAAAAAGATTCTATTTATCAATTATTGTGTTATTGTCTCCTCCTATCATCTTATCTCATTAGTCAGTCAACAAAAAGTACTTTTTATCACCTATAGTCGCTTTAGTAACATTGAGTATAAAAATTAATTCTCGTTAGCTGTCAAAGTGCGACTTTCACCCTCCTATATCACGGTGTGATTAGTGCGATCGCCCGACGACTTTTTGAACGATACGGTGCATTCGCCGTGTGAGTCACTCCCAGTTATTGAACGGCAAGTTTATCGTCGGGTGATCACTCACACGGCGTTGAAACTGAACGTAGCCCAGTTGCCGTGCGGTCGCTGGCTGATTAACTGTGGTTGGTTCGTTCAGGCGGTATATCGTCTAAAGTTTCAGGTCCAACTCAATATTTGCTTGGTTCCCGATGGTTTGGGAAATATTGCTCTAGTGCAAAGAATGTTTTTCATGAGCACCAATGCTTGGATGGCTGAAAGTGTTGAAACCGACTGAATATTGATACTGTGGATGGCGGAAGCTACAATTAAAATGTAATTTTAAGTTGGAATGTAAAAATATATACCTACGTTCTCAATCATCTCAAAACAAAGATCCTTTAAAAGCTGTTTCTGCAAATAGGTAAAGCTACATTCAAACTAAGGCGAATCCCGCACGGGACGCGGCACGCGATTCGGCGCTATACGCTCACTCGCTTAGCCTCCTAAACTGACGCAAATTCCCACGCGTTATTATTTTTAGTTTACCAAAAAGAAAACATGTTTTTTTTTATATCGAAGCTGAACCGAAGAAGAATCTCAAAGTTTGAGTAAAGTATCATGTTTTCTTATTAATAATAATAATTCCACATTTTGTAAAGCACGCACGATCCCGCATATATCCGCACCGATTTGAACACGTCCAATCAAGTTGGCTGACGCAATCGGCACGGGCGATTCGCGACCCGCGTCCCGCGCGGGATTCGTCACAGTTTGAATGAAGCTTAATCAATATAGATTAAAAAAATAAAAAATATTGGCATTAAAATATTTTTTAATCTTCCGTAAAAAAATCGAAACCCGTATTTTCTAAGCTTATATCAAGAAACGACAGGTGGCAACCCTACATTTTACGCAAATGTAAGTGTGTATTATAAGATTTTATGAAACTGAAATCAAAATATTTAGACGTAATTTAGCAGAAAAGACTCAACCTGAAAAGTGATTTTAGTGGGTTGAGTCTTTTCTGCTCAAATTTTATCAATATAGGTATGCGTATACGGACACTCACGCAAACATATAAAGCTAGTTTGTCGTACTGTCGATAGATAACGTTAGTTTTCGTAGTTACCATTTAAGGACGCAAGAGGGCACTCTTTTCTTTTTGGTATAATTACTTTTCTCTGTGATATGAATCTTTTACCGAACAATTACTGATAATTTCAAGATATTTTGTAAAAAAAAAAACTGTTAATTATAATATTTAAGTAACTTTTTTCTGTATTGATTTTTACTCGTACATGTGAGAAATAATTTTTAATCCCTTTGTTTTTTTCAAAGTTTGTTTTCCTTTCATAAAATACCACTAATTTAAGGATAGGATATTACTATTTATTGACTGATTGAAATCAACACTAAATACTAATATAATTATATAGCTGGAATATAAAAAAGAGGGAGGAGTATTATAATTAAAGCTACTTAATTTAATTTAAATTCAAGTGTTGATGTCTGCAAAAGAAGTAAATTTTTGAAAATTTCGAAATTATTAACTATTTATTCAACATTCAAGCGAAGTATAGTTAACGTAAAGTGAAAACGTTGACCTAAACAAAAAAATGACCGGCTTCAAAAAGATGCAAAAAAGGTAAAAATAATTACTCTTTTCCAAAAATCTGATCTGAATTCTAGATTAAAGTGTGTCATGCAAGTGAAGTGTGTTATAAACTGTTAGGTACACAGACACCAACTTCAAACTGTAATTCAGATCAGATTTTTGGAAATAAGTAATTATTTTTACCTTTTTAGTGCATCTTTTTGAAGCCGATTGTTTTTTGGGTTAAAATTTTCGCTCACAACCCGTGCACCCACTGATCTACCCACCAGTGGGTGCAGGGGGAATTCATAAAAACGCTCGAAATTCCCCAAGGCTCAACTAAGTAGTTGATCCGTGGGGAATTGTGAAAACTAATAGAAATAGATTCCCCACGGCTCAACTATTATTTTTTATAAGCTACTAATATGTTTGCGAGTGAAATTAGTGAATCTGTTTCAATTTTTCTGAAATTGCGCATTGCTAAATTTTTTAGATTTAGTTATTACCCGACTGTGGTAAAGCCAAAAAAGAGGGTTATGTATTCAACCTGTAAGTATTTATGTCCTTTGAATTATGTACGTCGAAATGTGCCTTTATTGATAGCACCAGGGCACCTTCAAGATCTTCATTTTTGATGACAGCTGTTCACTGAAACTAGAAATTGCTAGAAATGGGATTTCTCTGAAACCGCACTATGCGCGATCATTTCGATTCTAATGTGTAAGAATGAATTCCCTGCCATTGGCGAGTGGTGCGATGGTAGAAAGTAGCCGTGGGCATCATTTCGAACAATTCCTCAGAACACATCCCATTGTACAAGCGGTAGAACACACACAGGGAAGCAGAGTCTCTCCTCAGACTTATGGGTTCGAGACGGCAAGTGAATTTGGGATCGTCGACAATTCTCACAGCCCGTCCTTGAACTGAGTCAAAATGGCCAAGCTGGTATCCGAGTGCGCCCGCCCAGAGATGGCAGCAGTACTCCATATGGGGCCGAACTTGCGACTTGAAAAGCAGCAACCTCTGCCCCGACGTGAAGTACCGCCTCGCTCTGTTGAGTTCACCTAGTTCCACAAGCTTCACCTTGTCTTGCAAATGAACATCGATGGAGATGTCAATACCAAGGATTCCAATGCTCTTGGGGATGGAGAGGGGAGTATTCTGGAATTGTGGGACGGGGTTTTGTTAGCGGTGAACGCGCAGACTTGTGTCTTTGTAGGGTTGAATCGGACCAATTTTACCCATCCTCAGACCTTGGATAGTGTGGTCTCGATTTGAGACACAAGTTCTCCGCGGTTTTACTCCACAATGGAACAAGGGATGTTTGCATGACCCATGTAATAAGCGTCTCCAGTACTGTCATCTGCAAAGCAATGCATGTTGTTGATGTCCAACATGTTATTGACATGCAGTAGAGACAGCACAAGGATTTGCGGGACATCAGAGCAAGTAACGTCAACTACGGTTCGTATACGTCTGCCGGACAAAAAGCTAGCCACCCATTTGCACAAATCCTCGGGCACTCCGTAAGATGGCAATTTCGATAGAAGACCCCGGTCCCAGACCCGATCGAACGCCTTTGCTATGTCCAGGTTACATGACAATGCCTCCCCCTGACTCTTAATGGCTAGTGCCCATCGGTGTGTGAAATACACTAGAAGGTCACCAGTCGAGCGACCGTGGCGAAAGCCATATAGACGGTCACTGACCAGGTCGTGTTCCTTAGGTATCTTAGAAGTTGTGGGTTGATCACACGCTCCATCACCTTGGAGAGGAGAGAGGTAATAGCGATAGGCCTGTAATTCGATGTATCTGATCTTTCGTTTTTTTTGTGCACCGGGTGCACATTCGCATCACGGTATATTACTATGGTACAGCGCCTTCATCGTTCATATTCGAGTATGAGAAAATAGACTGCCCAGTCCAATTTTGGCATCATAGCACTCACAATTCTCTGTATAGTCCTGCTTTTAAATTTATTTTAGCTTCTCTGCAAGACCTATTAAACCACGGTCGTTTTTTGACGCCGCCGGCAGCTACTCGCGTGTTATGAATATAATATTCCGAAATTCGGAAAAACGCGTTTTGTTTAGTAAGAACTAGTTTTAACTGATATTTAATTTTGAACATTAGTTAATTCTAGTTTTAGCAAAGGCATTTAGTAAAAAAAGATTTAACTAGGGAAAACGCGTTCTATTATTCTATTCTGGTTTTAACTGTCACATATATATATATATATATATATATTATTTATGTATTTATGACTATCTACGTAAGTACGTATATTTAATTATGTTGTATATATGTATGGCATACTTGGGATTATTTTACCTATGGTTTTCTTTTTTTTTCGTTTGGACTCTACCTACTTTATTATTAACCTTTTTCGGAAATATCCTAAGTTTGGCTGGAAGAAATCGCACTACGCAATAAGTCCACCTTAGTAAATAAGTATCAATTTGTTAATTTTACACTAAAATTATAATGTATTATAAGAGTTAAATAAATAATAAATATTATATTATTAATATTATAAAGTTAAAGAGTTTGTTTGTTTGCTTGAACGCGCAAATCTCAGGAACTACTGGTCTGATTTGAAAAATTCTTTCAGTGTTAGATAGCCCATTTATCGAAGTAGGCTATAGGATATATATCATCACGCTAAGACCAATAAGAGCGGAGCACCAATAAAGAATGTTTCAAATTAGAGGTTTTTTTTCCTTTTGAGAACTTCCGCTAAGTGCGCTGCGTAAACAGTTAAAGTTTCGCAAAAATCATGTATGACAGAAATGTTTCCCTGTAAAAGTTCTAAAAAAATGTCCACTACAGCATATGTCTATCTTTTAAGGTTGGTTTACTAAAACCTTTTTTATGCTAACCAAATTTGTTCTAAAATAATGCATTATTTGCGAAGGTGTTTTAATGAACATGATATTAATCCTTATCAAAATAAATACGGTATCATCACAAATATTTAATTTAAAACAAAATTACCCTTTACATCATTTATAATGCCGTAAGAATCCTACGCCAATAACCAAATTTAGGGCGGGCGAAGCCGCTGGCAAAAGCTAGATCTTTAAAACATCCGTTTTGCACAACTTTGTTTATAGTAATTTCAAAGGCAATTTTTATGTCACAAAAACATGGTTAAACACGGAGTATATATCCAAATGCCATGTAGGGTAGGTACTAAAACTATACTGATTTGAAGAACCTACAAGCTCAAGACTGTTGCCGGACTTCTAGGTCTTTTCCGGGCCGTATCTACTCAGGAGGCGGATACACGACACACGCAGCAAACGGGCTAAGAATACGGACTATTAATTATTATTTGTAAACCGATTTGAAAAATTGTTAAGAATAGGGAAGGATTAACTCACAGATTGGTCCCATTTTAATTAAGTAGGGATTGGTACAAGAAAATAAGAGTTAGGTGAGAGTATGTTTACAGAGGCGAGCTTCTGTCGGTCTCTTACGTCTTACTAGACTGGCCATGTAAGATTCTGCGTGGCTGAGGCACAAGTGCAAACTTATATGACTTGAGTAGACCAAGTTTTGTGGACGCCAACCTCACCTTGTCTTTGCCAGAGACTGTGTTTTTTTTACATACTATAAAACTATTTTTAGTGATAACTGGCAGAAGTAAGAAGTATTAACTTGATTCAACCAAAAAAATCATTTCCAAAGTATGCCTTAAATTATTGCAGAGCAATGTTTTTATTCACATATTAGTTAATGAGAAACAGCGACGAAAAATAATGTCTATTTTATTTAATATGAAAAAAATGAAAATATTATATTTCATAAAGTAAAAATATAAAATATAATTTATTTCATAAAGTATTAATCTCTTAAAATATCTAAGTACCAACATGTTTTTTTCAACTATGTCTCGGTTCCCAGAGTACTTACGTATCCCGCTATAATAAAATGCAATTATAATTAATATTAAATACCTAATTAATAGTGGGCCGATCTATACTCATTTCCCACATCTACGCTTGGACTGACAGCCAGATTGTGCTCGTCTGGCTTAAAGCTTCTGTCCATTCATTAGAGACCTCTGTGGTTTCCAAGATTTTGGAGTCTTCCGCTGCCATTGAGTGTAATTACGTCCCACGGGAATTGAATGCAGCCAACATTGCTTTCCGTGGCTGTATGGCAGCAGTGGGTACTCCATGTTAGGTCAGACTTGCGTCTTATAAAGTAACAACCTTTACCCACTCCGAATTGGTGAAGTTATATGCCTAAGAATAGATACATTTGTATATTACCTACATACAAATTATAAATCAATGAGTAGAAGTAGGAAATGGTGCAACCATAGGCGCGGCCGCGGCCGTAGTGCAACACGGCATCCTGACGCGGCCCTATATGGCCCTGTTGATACACAGCGTGTACAACACAAAAGAACTCCAAGAAAAGCCAAGGGAAGGCTTATTGCGGACAGACAGTACCTAGTCGGATCTCGCGGACAAAATTTATAGAAGTGCCTATATTACAACTCTCAAGACCTAGTAAACGATGTCTACATTTTGTCTCCGAGAACGCGAAACCCGAGTTCTCCAGACTTTTCGCAACAGTCGTCCGGGTCGACTAGTCTTTCTAATAGAAAGTTTCTATCATTTGTTAATTTGTTGCACGCACCCCAATCAGATCGTTTTGTGTGTGCTACTGTTTTGTAATAAGTATTTAGCAGTAACAAATAACGTTAAAAAACTAATGTTTCCCACGCAAACTTACAATCCCTATTTCGTTCAAAAGGCTTATACTTATCAATATTTATTAATTTAACTTCAAAAAAGTCGGATTTTCATACAAACTTCTCATCCATTTTACCCCATTAGAAAAAAAGTTAGGTAGGTACCTATCTAGCTGTAGATACAGATAAAACCTCTTTGTGCGACATAAAGTGACGTAGGTAGTTTGTGGATAGCTCTGCCATTTTTGTGACTTTCGTATATTCACCTTTCTTAAATGGAGAGCGACACATCGTTTAACCGTTAAACTCTAGTGACCATGGCCCCAAGTCATAGAATATGCATCTAAACGCCAAGGTTTGAAAACGTTGCTACTACCACAGACAAGGTAAGGTACCTACTCTGCATACCTAGTATATTTCTTTCGTCTATGGTTTTTAGCAGAAACAGCAGCTGCTGTCCCCAGATCGAAAGCATTCGGACAAAAGCACCAATACCGTTAATTTAAAGGGTAAGGATGCTATAACATTAAGCATTTGGACTTAATTACTAACGTAGTTAATTTACTAGGGAGTGAAGATGCTATAATATTATTTCTAGATTGAAATCTTTTGGGCTAAAGTACCAACATAGTTACTAAAGAGTAAAGATGAAATACTTGGTTATTCAGTTTGGGCGTTTGGAGCGTTACCCCTGCTCACTAGCGCCGCCAATTGATAATTTCAATTACCTGTCTGTACAAAGCTAATTTTATATATCTCACCATAACTGGTGAGATATTTTTGTAGCACATTTTTGAAATTGGCTTTGTTCAAATAGGAAATAAAAAAAATATCATTGGCGGCGCAAGTGGACGTCAGGAATCCTCTTAAGGTACCAACAACAGCTAATTTGCTAAAAAATAAAGATGCTGTAAGAGTATTCAGAATGGCAGCTTTCGCACTTTAACCAACGTAGTTAATGAACTATAGGGTAAAGATTCTAAAAGATAATTTAAATTGGAAACTTTTAAAACTAAAGCACTGACACTTAATTCATTAAAGGTATGCTTTAAGATTATTCATATTTCAAGCTTTCGGGTTTAATGTGGTTCTAACATATTTCATCTACTGAAGGGTAAATATGCTATGAGATTACTTATTTAGATTGAAATCATTCAGGCTTAAGTACCAACATATAGATATCTAAGACTTCCTAAAATGGCTGTGAAGGGTTTGAAGATTGGTAGCTTCACCTCTGAAACTGAAGGTCTCCCAAAAGTCTAGGGGGTTAAACTGTAAAAAAAATACTTAAACAACCCACTAATCATGACGGTTGGAGGGCAGTAGTTATGAAAAATAAATGGAAAAGTGATACCAATTGGAATAGTTATTAGATATTGACTCTATGAGTGGACTCAATATATTCTGGAGAAAGTAGCTTGGTATAAAGTAAGAAAAATAAAACAAAATTTGGTCTTAATACTAGCTGTCTTTATTTTCCATTTCCTTATAGAAAATACTTTATAGGAAAAACAATATAGTGGGTCGCCCGCGTGCCGGGCGCCGCTGACTAGTGTCGCCCGCCGGCCGGCGCCGACCAACCAACATCCAATACTTGCATGGAAACGATAAATAACACAAAAAAAATACTGTTAACACGAGATCAAACTTCTTACAGAGCCTTCTCGATTTTAATCAGTTCTGCAATACCGTCGTACATTTCCTTGACGGCTTCGTACTCAGTCAGACCCATTCGCCTCTTATTGGAAATGTCATACACACCACCTTCAGCTTCAGTGTGCTCACCACGGGTACCACGGACCTGCAAGTGGTATTTGGACGCTACTTCTTCCAATTTTGCCTTGTCAGCTGCCAGTTTTGGCAACTTGATGTGTACTGATGCACGCACCGTTGTACCTAAGTTGGTTGGGCAGAAGGTAAGGAACCCAAGACGTTCATTGTGTGAGAATGGAATTCTCTTCTCAATGTCATTGACAGCATTAACAAGCCTCTTGTACACTTGCTTCAGGTCACCACCCATCTGCATAGAAATAAGACGGAGATGATCCTCTTCATTACACCAGACCAGGAAAGTCTTGTTCTCATTGTGGTAGATACCACGGCCAGTGGGCCAGAATCTGCATGCATTGGCAGCCTGGAGGAAACGGTCACCTTCCTTGAACAGGAAATGGTCATCAATTAGTTGCTGCTGGGTTTCCTTGGACATACCTGTAAGAGGGTAGAATGTGCCTTTAAGTTCACCTTCAAGGCCAGAAAGGGTAGAAGAAACTTTATCTTCCATTTCCTTGTATTGTCCCTCAGTTAGGCAAGGATTGAAGGGATAGCCTTCCATGGAACGTCCACAACGGACTCGGGTTGAGACAATGAATTCACTGGCAGGGTCAAGGTTTCCTAGGGTTTCTACATCACCCCAGTTCTTGGGTGGGTGCTTGTCAGTTTTCTTAAATCCATTGTGGTAGTCCTCAATGATAGGGTCAAAGAGATCAGCAAAGACTGTGTATGCTTCAGCATCAGGAGCATAGATACCAACTCCAGAGTCCAAATTTTCCATACCTAAAACAAGAAAAAAAAAATTAAAAAAAAAATAATTTTAATCTATGAACCAAGTCAAGTGTAATAAAACTTTATCAGTCAAGATTTCTTATCAAATATTGAGTTAAAAAAATTCCAATCTTTATCAATCAATTGCTATCACTAGATTATATAAGTAAGTGGTCAAATACTTTAACATGTTAGAAACATTTGAACTATTTTTATTACTAGCAGTTTATCAATTGTAATAAAAAATTAGGAATTACATTCAGATTTAGCAAATTATTTAACAGGTAAATTTGTAAACACCTTTTAAGTAAATGGAAACAATTTTGTAATTTGATAAATTTCAACCTACTAGGGCACCTTAATCATTACTTTAGGTGCATGGAACATTCAATAGAAGAAAATAAAAACCTTGTTAGTAGAGGATGATAAAACTTATTGGAAACATAACTCTAAGTAAAAACTCAACATTTCAATAAATCACATTCAGTCATTTGACTTTAATCATTAAATTTTTATATAAGTAGGTATACTTATATTGAATATTTCAAAGCAAATACTGCAAAAAACTGTAAAAAAGAATTTTTCTTTTCTTAATAAAAATTTAATTAGGTATATCACTGAGAGATCAAAGAATCTTACTGAAAGGAAATTGAATTAATACAACCCAACCAAAAAGACAACTTACATGAGTGATAAATCAAACAATAAAATTTGAGCATTTTTTTCCATGCAATACTTAGGTACATAACGCAAATAAAATAGAACAGGATAGAGAATTAACCAGGTTACCAACCAGACTGGACGCAGTCCAAGAGAGTTGAACCAAAAGAGGTCTTCTTGTTCTTCAGACTGTCGAACACCTCTCTTGTAAGATATTTCTTCAACAGCGACTTGGAGTCCGAAGCCTGAAGCTTCGTGAAACCGGCCTCTAACTTCTCGATGGTTGCGGCGTCCACCATGGCTGCGGCTTTCCTGAAAAACAAGACCACTGTGTTCGAAGTATGTAACAGATGAGGTACATTCAAAATAGATAATATGCGCATGTTTCTAACGCTTTCAAAGCAGCACAAGTTGCTCGAGAACACATGTTACGAATATTATTCAGAATTACACTAAAATAAAATTATTTAAAATATCCGCCTCAATCACAAACAGCTTATTGCATAATTATTATTTTTTAAACTAGTGACGTACCCGATGTGTCCGATTGCGAAGAGGTGAATCGAAAACCTATTAAAAAGTTCAATAGATATTTTAAATAAAAATAAATACGAGTATATTTCTAACAAAAATGAATAATGTTAATTCAACTAAATCAAATATTAGGAAAAATAATGAACAACCGTAATAATGTAATGAACTGTATTTTTATTAAGATAATGTTACGAACCTCCTGATGAGGTAATATGCAAGAACAGCACCACCGCAAACCACTACAGGAATAGTGACTTTAAGCTTATAATTCATGTTTAAAGATTTTTATGATTACAGGAATATCTAACGTTCTACAGAGAATATGACAAGTGAACTCTTCGGGACTGAATTTCCCTATGAACACACCCAAGAAAACACTGATATTCTGCTGAAATTACGTAATTTTAGCTAGAGGTCGCTTTGTCCGACACGCGCAAGTCGAACGGATATTTCAGATTACTGCGCACAACTTCGCGACGATATACCCAGAGGGACTGCAACCATGGTACGTCTCCCACTTGCATATAAAGTACGACCGTGTTACCGCGAGTTTCTTGTTACCTACTTGCATCGACAAAGTACTTCGATAATTACAGTCATCGGATTACGGTATCAACTTATCGCTAATTCCACGTATGATATCGATAATGTATGATACTACATGGCATAAATGTTGGTAAATATGTATCGCAACAAGGAAATCATGATTATTAGTGCAGTGCTAGCAAATGCCAAAATCTAAAATGACCCTTACTTTAGATTATTCAATTTGCTGTCTCGACCTGGCAATTAAAAATTAAAATAGAGTTAGTTAAAGTATTAAAAAAGAAAAAAGATTATAAATTTCCACAGTTCTATTAAACATTATTCTTTTTTCAAGATTTATACGACAAACTGTACTGTATTATTACCATTATTTATTACCTTGGAATTTTTTTTTATGGTAAATTACAAATTTTCAATATAAAGATTTTTGGAATAATAATCTTATTAGAATTAAATTAGATTCAAGTTTTAACTTTACACTGATTAAATCTAATTTGTTTCGAACTGTATATTAATTGAAATAGTTTCATAATTTTAAGGTTATAAACACCACCTTAGCCTTACCGCTAAAGACAAAAGTACGCACCCTTCAGTTTCAATAGCAGGTTTGTTTTCTTTATTTTCTTTCGTTGCACAACCACCCATTTTCACAGATAACGAGATATTTTTCAAATCATGCACTAAATCACTTAAAACTACAATAAAAAATAAAAGTATTGAAAGATACTAAATGCAATGATGAAATGGTATTTTGTCTAAATGAATGTACAGTCGGGAGTGGCAAGGGTAAGGGTAAGGGGTACTACGATCGATGCGCAACACGCAACACGCACGCAGTCTTTCGCTTCCCGCCCTTCAGGAATTGCTTCAAAAGTTTTCAGGAGAAAGTTCCCTTAGCTAGCGCCGCCAGCGTTTACTTTCGCGATTGATATTAAAATGCAACTTCTTTCTTTTACAACATGGTATTATCATGTTATCAAAGTAATTTAACACTCGATTGTTATCTTTACACATCTTGAACCGATGCAAGTTATCACACTGTGCACGTAGAATCTTCGAATGCGACAACACGATACGTCGGCGGTGGTTAGGGGAAGTTTTATATGATGGAAGATATAAGTTTAAGGGCCACCGCTTACCTTGCGCTTGTACAACCGTTAGAGTCGACTGCGAGGTGCAGAATGCTCGATGTGGGAGAGCGCAGAACGTTAAGCCCGCAACGCCCCGCGCCCGCACCGCAGCCCTTCCTCAATCAACCTTGGCCTTGCTGTGAAGTAGCCAGCAGCCAGGGTGGTTGCAGTAATATCGTTTGGTTAGAGACAGTGATAAACGGTGATCACGAGCCGGCATGATAAATCTCATTTTCGCCATCAAATATTCAATGCAAACGTCCTGATTATATTACTTTTACACTATTTACACTAATAATTATTTGTCGGTAGCAACTGAGATTAATACAGCAAATTAAATCCTTCATTTACTGATTTAAAACACTAATATTTAATAGCTTAACCTAGGTATTTTACGCATAATGAGGATGTAATTGTTTATGATTGTGTCGACTTATTCCTAAGCTGTAAAGTGATAAAGCTCCTCTTTAATATAAAATAATTACCGATTTCGTGTGTCCATTAATTCCTTTATTGTGTCTTTTTAATTTTCAAAATTTCAGGGAATTTCAATTTGACAGGGAATATATATGTTTTAAACGTAGAAAAAAATTGACAGTGATCAAATATGTATTAACATTTTAGCTACGTAATCCAAATATGTTTTTTTAATAGGGTAAAATAAAGCACAGATTTTGTAGCAATGTAAATGTTAAAATGTAAACATTGTTTTTTACCAAACAACTTCATGAAAGTTTCAAAAATAAGTGAAACAATTATAAAATTATAATATGATTTTTTTTTACTTTTGCATCTTCAATAATTTATAACAGATATGTAATATACTGGCTAGTAAATTAATTTAGTTTCCTGCAATTTAATGTTATCTTAAGAGGAATAGATATATTCCTTATAAAATCCTAAACCACGTTAAGTAAACTTGTAATTAGGGTCAATAACAATAAGGAATAGTTATTGACAAATCACAAGTTTGCTTTTATTTTTATGATTTATAGATATCTTTTTCAAAAAGAAGGATAAACTAATAAACACACTTTCGCATAAATAATATTAGTATTGTGTTCACGTAATGTATGTGATATTTTTATTATTATAGTATAATGTGGGTGCATATCTCAAATATGTGTGTTTATTTATGTATGTAGATTAGCTTTTTTTGCTCTTAGGTATCTCAAGAACCAATGGACCAATTTATCTCGTCACTTTCAATCGATACGCCATGTCATGACTTAGATCTAAAAACTGTTTGAGCAAAATCAGTCCCGCGGTTTGTTTTTAATCGCTTAAAATCTGTTTTTTACAAGAAAAGACGCAAAGAATATTCTTAAGAGAAGTTGCTCGTGCTATGCTTTCTACCGAACTAATATTTAATATTTCACTTGTACTAAAGAGTACTACTAGTTTAAATTTAAAGGACTTCGTGGCTTAAAAATTAGGATGGATATTAGTGTCATAAATATCATAATCAATTGACAAAACATTCGTCACGCGCACTGCCCTAGCTAGTGTGACGTCAGTGATCTTTGATCTAGGAGGTGGGAAATTTAAAATTAGAGCGTTGTTGATTCTTTTTCGCGGCTGGATTCGCTCCAACATTACGCTCATGCCAATGTCAAGATTGTTAATTTTCACTTTCATTGCATAACTGGCGTCAATGGCTTCTGCTAGTTGCTAAAATTTAACTTTTTTACATATTTATATGTTTACGCTTTATCACTTTATTTTGCACCTTATGTGGGCAACGGCCCTATCCTGCAGCACAGTAGTAGGTACGCAATTTGTCATAAATTTAATAGGTACTTGCATAGGTATGTATTTGTTTTAATATTGATTATTTTACGAGTTATAGATCAGTAATTATATAGGTAGATAATACGATTTGGCAAAATTATAAAAATAACTGCTACACATTTATTTATGAAATGAATATTTAGGTAATTGTATTAATAGTTTTTAATGCACTGTAGTCGGTTGTTTTTTTTTGTTAATAAGTTTTGTCTCAGTAAGTCCTCTTGACTGCATTTTTCACTACATTAGCATAAGAAAGGTTTTCTCTAAGGACTACAGCATGGGGTTCTTCAAGAAAGAAGTTATTGGATTTTGAAGGGTCGGCAAAGCGCGAGTGATACCGCTAATGTTACAAGCGTCCATAGGCCACGGTGAACGCTTACCATCAGGCGGACCGTGTGCTTGTTTGCCACCTTAGTAGTATTAAAAAAAAAAAAAAGAAAAAAAAACCTACCTTAATTAAACCAACGTGTTTTTATCAATACATTGTATTGCTTATTAGTCTTGTACTTATCCAGTCACTAAACTGATCGCTTCGTACTAGTACATTCTTTCAAATGTACTAGTACAATATTCTAGTACTATTAGTTCAGTAGTACACTATGTAGTACGGATGAGCTAAAACATGTCAATTTTCATATCAGTCTGTATAATCCTATTACAAGACTCGATTAGCGAACACGACAATATCGTACGTAGGTATTTTGCTTCTTATTTTTTGGTTTCCAACCAAAATGATAAAAACGAACCTTGGAATGCTTTCGGTGTCTGTCTGTGTGTCCCAGGAGTATTTAATATTAATCTCGTTATAAAGTAAAAGTGTATAAAAATGTGCATTCGATTCGATATACGTGTGCCTTATATAGTGTAGTATAGGAGCCTTTAGTTTGAAAACCTTGTTAAGGGTGCATTAGTTAACAATACAAAATTAATTTGCCATAATTTTCGCAGTTCCCTAAATTTAACTTTGTAGTAACGTTTTTAGTGTCATTAGTATTTTCTGAGCCAAATGTTGCTTCGTTAAGGCCTATCTGGTGCAGTTTTGTTATTAAATAAGGTAAAAAAATTAAGCGTAGTTTAGTCTATAAAATAACCTAGTTGACACGATGTAGCACCTTAATCACCATAGTGACCTTGGCATTGATTTTTCGCCAGTCGGCCTTAAACGATAACTTATTTTTTGGGGCCAGTGGTTGCACGTGTGCAGGCGCCATGCCGACTAGCAAGTGGCTCACAGATAATGAGTATATATGTCCAATTTCGGCCATATACAGTTCTTACAGCGATACATGAGCTTTGCATACATGTGAGTGAAGTGAGTGCCAAAAGCCCAAAAATACTGATGGACGATTATTTGCATAACAGTTGTGACCGCGACTTCGTTCGCGTGGTCTTTGATTTATTTATTTGATTTTGATTCCACTAAAAGTTGAATATTTAAACAAGGTACAAATTGTCCGTAGGTAGTAGGTTTAGGACCTACTTTTCCTCTGGATTAAAACCGACCGATTTGGTTAGAAATATTTTAAATTAAAATTATTTACTTCTATATTAGGTATGCCAAGTTTGTCGGTTTTTATCAAAATCAAGTTACTATAGAATAACTATAGAATAAACGAACGTCAAGTTTTTATAGGATAGAAGTATATTTGTCCATACGTATGCTACAACTTTTTAATTAATTAACATTTTAACCACAATTTCATCTATTTTAATGGCGGTCAAAATTATTTGGACATTTAGCCAACTACCTATGCCCACGTCGATTTTTATCGCAAATATAACGTATATAAATACGTTACACATAGGTACCACGACTATAAATGATGCAGGTGCAACAAAACAAAAATAACGAAATTTAATTTTTAGAATTTTCGTTTGTACTCTGTTAATGATTATTGTTTTCTATTCTCCGTTTCTATTGCTCTTATAAAGACCCTAAAGACCCCTCTTATTAATTTTTCTTAAATATTTTCTATGTAGGTACATACATAGGTCGATACCTATTTTTGAAAGTATTTATGGACAGCAATCATCGCGTTTGTCTTTTTATATTTTTAGATCATACGGATTGAAAAGTCAGTGTGTGATGGAAACGCACATTATTAACTTTTGCAAATTTTTTAGAAATTTCAAATGCCTTTTCAGAATGCCATTACTACAAACGATACACCCCACAAAAAATCGTCTCTCATGATAAAGCTTACTAAACCTATGACGCTTATCATAATACACCTGTCTGTAAATGCAAAGGCGTCGAAATCATAAGACTGGCATACGGACGGATGGACGTACATGACGAAACTTTAAGGGTTAGGTACGTTTTTGTCTTTTGGCTACGGAGCTCTCAAAAGTACCTATTTGCTTCAAGAAGAATAAAGATTTTTATTTTTACAGTACAAGGCTATATACCTACGGAACTCGAGTCCTCTCCAGATCAGACAAGCACAGTGTTTGAGCGTTTTCAAAAAACAGCGTAAGTATTACTTTCTAAAACTGTAGCTGTTACCCAGAACATGTCACTTATCTTCCACACCTTGTTGCTTTAGCAACCTTTACCTGATTAGAAATATGTATTAATTTATGTTTATTGGTAGAAAAAGCGGAAGAACCCTTATAGGATCACTCATGTGTCTGTCTGTCACAGCCACCTTAATCTGAATTTAGTGTAAAACATATAAATTTCTGTGACCCAAACACGAATGTTTTATCTAATATTTTAAAATATATGGCACTGGGATCCCCTGCTGAAATTCCTCGGGGTATTAATTTGGATAATAAAATATATCACTCTGCCGTTCCCCTGCGGATTAATTTGGATAGTAAAATAGTAATATTTTGCTTTTTGCCGTGACTATATAACGGTACGTCTTTAAAATTTTGCTTTAGGGAAAAACTGATGCTGGGGAGGCAATTAAAAAACTGATAATAACTTAATTGTTAAATACAGTTTGGTTAGGTATTTACTTATAGATTACAGAGAAACCTTATGTTAAATCTTTTAATATTTGGCTTAGGTACACACTTACGTAGGTACACACGTACGTAGGTACACAATTACGAACCAGAGAGAGAGAATGGTAGCTAAAAATAAGCTTAAAGGGATTATTCCTAAATGTTTTTTCATACCATTTGTCCTGTTTCTTTAAAAGCCTGTATAGGACCAACTAAAGCATCATAAATCGGAAAAAAAATCTTACCATAAAAATTGAGACATTGTAAATGAAATTAATGTCCAGACTGTGCTAGTAGTAGGGACATTTTAATAGGCAATAACCAAGTAGCACAAAGGCTGTACAGTAGCTGTAGAACTGATTCTATGAAAGCTTACCAAAAATTTCCTGGTCTCTAGTAAAACTTAAAGCATTAATATGTAATATAATATAATAGGAATTTTGGTAAATTGGGCTTTGACTACGGTGATATTTTTAAAACCAATTGTTAAAACATCCCAAATATTTTTGAGTATGCGCAATGATAAAAGAAATCGTTCTGTACAGTTCTAAGTTTTACAGTCGCGATCAGCGAGCGACAATAGACATACAACCTAAAAAGGCAAGTGCCAGAATCAAATTTCTATAATGTTTTATTCCTAATTTTTAGGGTTTCGTAGTCAACTGTCTGTCTGCGGCTTAGTTCAAAAACTACTAATACGAGAAAGCTGAAATTTGGTAGAGATATAAACATTGATCAAGCCGACAAAGTGGTAGAATAAAATCTTTGGATTTTTTTTTTTTTAAGGTACCTCCTCTACATGTGAAGTGGGGACGTAACTTTTTTTATCGTCTACCCCATCGTGTGGAATATTGTTGGATAGGAATTCCAAAAACATTGACGGTATGCGAAAATCATTTTTTGTTTTAGGGCTCCGTTTGCGAAACATTTAGCTTTAAAGTACTATTTTTTGTTAGAGTCAAGGGTCCCCCCCCCCCTCTACCATCGAAAGTATAGTATTTGGAAATGTAAAAACAATTACGGTGCTAGTGCATATAATGAATTTAAAAGGAAAACTATCACGGGTTAGTACACTTTACAGGCTAACGAGTAATAGTCGACCAAGTTAAAAAATGTACTTGAAAAAGTTAAATTTCGTACAAATTTCATTAAAAGTTACTTACAGGTATAAAATATAAGTAAATGATCGATGTATAATCATAGAAAAATAAAATAATAACATTTTAAAGACTATTCTTCTTAAATTGATAACAATAGTTACGTTCAAATGACGCATTGGACTAGCCGGCGCGCTTGGCGCAACATCGAATCGAGCATGTGACAGACGGCTGCGCTCATATTTAATGGTACAGAACTCTTCCTGCGCGAGTTCGACTCGCACTTGGTCGATTTTTTAATCCTAATTTAAACTGGCTAGCCATCAAATTTCTGTATTACACTTTACATACTGGAATGCTCAACAATCATCTAAAATTTATAAAAAAATATTTCTAATACATGAATTTAACCTTCTGAAGACATAGCTGTACTTGGTCTTTTCGCAAACAAACGTCATCATTAAATTTACAGTATTGACTCTTTTTATCATAATTTTTTGGGCAAAAAATTGATTTTTATCAACATAGAAAAACCTAGTATTTTCTGCCGATTTTTGCGTTTTAACTGCAAACTTCATTTATTTTATCTTTATCCATGTCAATGTCCATCATCAACATGCATTGCTATTCAGACTCATCCCCCCGACCGACCTCGGCACGGTCGTAAAACTATCGTAAGGCGGCCTCGGCACGTACGTTTTACGGCCCCAGATGACGATCTCGCTGTCCGGATAGCGAGATCAGTCTCTACCATCTCCCCTTATAGGGCCTCCCCACAAACACGACGCCGACGTCCCCGGGTTCGTCAGCGCCCGCAGGGATACACGGGAATCAAAGAGTGCCAGGGCGCTTCTTGCCCCCACGTAAGAAAACCCCATTGCCTGAGGTCCCGCAATTCCAGAACATGTTCCGAGATCATTGGCACGAAGAGGTGAAGCTGGCGTCAAAAAACTTGGTGTACCCAACAAAGCGAAGCAGTACTACATCGCGGGGCAAAGGTTGCTGCTTTACAAGTTGCAAGTTCGGCCCCGTATGAAGTACTGCTGCCATCTCTGGGTGGGTGCGACCGGATACCAGCTGGGCCCTTTTGACTTGGTTCAACGACGGGTTGAGAGAATCGTCGACGATCCCAAACTCACTAGCCGTATCGAACCCTTAAGTCTTGGGAGAGACTTTGCCTCCCTGTGTGTGTTCTACCGCTTGTATAATGGGATCTGTTCTGAGGAATTGTTAGAAATGATGCCCACGGCTACTTCGCCACGCCATCGACAGGGAATGCATTCTCACACTGTAGAAACTAAATGGTCGCGTTTAACCACGTGTTTACCAATTTTTAAACGTTATTTTATTTATTACTTTATAAGATTTTATTTTTAATTGTATAATTAAAATATTAATTTATTATCAATGACCAGTATTTACATTTACACTACAAAACTTCTTCCATGTATACACATGTTTTGTAGGTATATGTATATATCTACAAAACATGTATAAAACGGCGTGTAGTCTCTCTCTCTTTCTCTGTGTGTTTGGCTCAACCGACTGACAATTAACGCACATCACAGCCTTAAAAGAGTCTGATTTAAGGTTGATTTATGTGAGTTATATGACAGTCAATTGGACGTCCTTGGACGGCTTAATAACTGATAGTCGAGTGACCACTATGTTTCGACAAACGTCCGCAAATTAGCGCTGGATCAGTGCGGTGGCATGGCTTAAGATCTCCTTCTCAAAGGCTATGGTGGGGCGTGCAACTGCTGAGGAAGCAGGTATATAGTGTGTCAGTCAGTTAGTCACCCAGAGATGCTTTTTCAATACATTTAGTAGTGTAGAGTTGCACTTAGAGATCAATTTTGGAAACTAATACACTGAGTAGCTTAAATTTGCGGTGTAGAAAAGGATAGCCGTATCCTTCACGTAAACGAATCAATAAGGTCACCTTTTTTTGGCAAAAGCATAGCTAAAGGGACGGATATATGGTTATAAAACATTAAAACCGATCAAGAGATCCGACAGGAATAGATTTTCCACAAAGGTCACTATTCGTTCACGTCACTTCGCAACGGCTAGCGATGTAACCTGATAAAATTTTTTTTGTTTGTCTGGCAGTGGCATAGCCATAGAAAAAGGAATAGTACCTTAGCTGAAAAGGAAAAGGATACATTTTATTTTACATAAAAGTTAATACGAGAACAGTTTTTTTACGTGTCCTACTTTTTCATACCGATGGTCCTACCCCAGTCCGCTAGCAAGGACACAACGACAACTTAATTTTTGGCTCAGGAATATCTAGAGGGACGGAGGAGGACATACAATACCCAAAAAACCCTAAAGTGGGACAATAATGGCGAGGACTTAGGTTCATTCTACCCCGTGTCTGCTCAGTATCAATACGAACGGAAGCTAATCAGTTTCCACGTGAATTTATTGAATAAATTATATGTTCATAGGTCTCGTTAGAGTACCTATATATTCTCTGACGTAGGTATAATCCGTGAAGCCAGCCTTGCCCTATTTCTGACCGGCCGCGCCGATCCCAATGTCAATGTCGAGTGAAGGTCAGTCGGACTTGGAACATTTTCATTGCTGAATGTATTATTATTCAGTTTTTTACTGTAGATAGGAATGTCCAATTTTCCGAACAGGTGTATGGTCGCTAATAGTTTGTAAGTTCACACAATTGTTAAATAGCGAACGTAGTTTAAATTTTTGACCAACGGGTCAGAAAGTTTGGTGCACTGTATATTTCACTGTAAAAACCCAAAGTTACCAAACGTAACCCAAAGAAAAAAAACATATATAGCGGTCCCGGTGAACGTCGTTCCGCTGCCGTCTCTCTGTACTGTACCTAACCCAGCGAAAGTTGGTTTTTACCTAAAGTGCCCGCGTCCGGCTCGCACTTAACAGATCGTAATAAAAACTATCCTGTCTTTTAAGTTGGATCAAATAACAGATAGTTATGAAGTTTTATCAAAATCGGTTCAGTAGTTTAGGAGTCCATCGCGAACAAACAACGTGACACTTAATTTTTATCTATAAAGATAACAAATCCAATTTGCAATACAAAACTGAACTATTGTCCCTTGAAAAAAATTAAATTATTCAAATAACTTATGTTTTTAAGAAAACTAAATTAAAACGAAGAGTTTGTCATGTACGTATTATATTATGTACCTACTATGTGTCGTATGTACGACCTTAATAATTCCGCCGTTGATTCTGATAAGATTTTAAGTGACCCGCCATGCGCCATGCAGTTCGTGATACCTTTGAAAATATTGAAATTAAGGATATCTTTCTATTCATTTAACTGAGGGGTGATTTTTCTTCAGCGTAGTTCGCGCACACCATTGTGTGGATTGTCGTAGGATAAGTCTTCAAAAATGAATTTAAGAGTGTTATCTCCCGGTCTCTAAGCTCCCGATTTGCACACGTAAATGTGCGCGAAAAATTCACACACTTTGAAAATTGATTGTAGTGAAAAATTTAAAACATTCGCTTTGTATACCTAACTGTATTTTGTTGACCACAAGTCTTTTTACAAATAGTATATATTTTTTAAGTTGTCATAGTTTTAGTATTATTACTGGATGGTGTATTAAATTTGGTTAAATTCACGTTCCTAAAATATTTTTTGAGGAGTCATATAAATTTATTTTGATTTTCTATTCTATACAAATACTTTGACAGAACATTTTCCGTTTACTCGGTTTTTTTTTGAGATTAATCCGCTAATCCATAATTTCAGTTAAAAATTGACTCTGACCGTAAAATCTCAAAAATATGATACCCAATAAGCTTTTTCTCCGATGCATTATTATTATATTTTCAAATATCCATTCTTTACAAATACTAGATACAAATATATACTAGATAATACTAGATACACTTAATGCGGTAACAAAATAAGTTAAAATAAAATTTATTTCTATTTACGTTTAATTTAGCTTGAACAAACCTCAAATTTCTATTTTGACCGATAACTCTCTTAAGGATTTTAGCTGCAGGCAAAGTAAAATAAGTTTTTAAAGAGCCTCCATGTGGATCAGTGGCAAACCCAATGTTTTTTAACCGCGAGTTCAAAAAATCTGAATATTGTACATTTACACAAATTAGCAATTCTTATATTTCGAAACTCTACACTTGACAGGTGTTTTTTATGTATCATAAGAACGAAATAAAAAGTAAAGTACTATGTAAATTGCACGTGAAGTTTTCTTACTCTAATTCCAGTGTATGTACGATGTATTGTTATGTCCATCCTCCTCGACATTGTAATAATATTATTACCCTACTAGTTTGTCCTAAAGTGCCCCATCAACACGATCCTTAACATCTTATCTCACCCCTCTTCAGCGATATTCGGCCCGCTTACTTACTGAATCCCATTTATCACGGACTGACAATTCAAAACGGTGATTGAGTGACAATTTTGACAGTCACCGCGAGGCGTGTCGGTGCCACTTGGCAACGTCATCGGATACGGATAAGCTGATTATTGATTTGATACCCGAGCCAGTGCGCTGTAGAGTTGCTGTAGGTTACCTACAGACCGATTAACTGTCATCAGAATATCATACGTAATAAGTCCCTATTTAATGTACATATTTGAATAGGCTCAGTAGCAACACTCTTGAACGCTATCTGTATCTCTGTCTTGGTTTTCTTGATACAATAACGGCTTATGGCCGTTGGCAGGGGGAGGAGGCAGGGGGAGGAGGTGTTAACGACCAAAACTTGAATAAGGTTACAGATTTTGTACTAAAAAGTTAAATCCTCCCTTCCAAGTAAATATCCAAATTTCGAGTCTTCCCCTGAAATAAATCCCTGGCAGCAGCCTTGCAGGGCAATCCTAAATATATATAAGTATAGGTATACCTATTTCAAAGCACGTGTAATAACGGGTTCGTGTCTGTCTGTATGTTGATCGATTTATTAAATACTATTTTCGCTTGCTTGTCACGCACACACGCAAAATTTACATCTGCGCATTAAACTATAAAACCGATTTAATTAACCCTTTGTATATAAGAAATTTTATTCTGTTACGTCATGGGGATAGAGAAAAAAAATACACAGACCATTTACTCTAACGACGTATTTAAAAAGTAAGCGGGCAGGGCCGCGAGCGACCGCTAGTTCAATATAATTCAGAGCTGATGCAATACCTATACCTCTACCTATGAAAAATGACTCACCTATAGTTGTCAAGCTTTACAACCAAGAACACCAGTATCACAATATATAGAAAAGTAAGATGGCCGCGTCGAATACTTTTTGCGATCACACGGTATATCGATAAGCACATAACGGAAAGTTCGCGAACAGCGTTTATACACCAGATATCGACTGTCTGATTCCATAATGTCGCAGGTAAATACAGAGATAAGTGGAAAATAGTCAAATTATCGCACTCATAATCAGTAGGTACAGTGACAGTTGAACAAACTGTGACGGAGGGGAAGGTTATACGTTGTAGAACTGGTAGAGGCCATCGTGTTTAAAGAGACTTGTAAGACTGTGGTGATAGGAGAAATGTTGGTTTACCTAAACTACTAATGCATGCATTCGGCTTCGTTTTAACGAATGGGTAACTTTGGAATACCGATGATGAAAGTAGACTTATCAAAAGCAGTTTTGTCGCAATAGGCTGGCAATGATATTGGTGTATGTTCAGCCGCTTGTTTACGCCTGCGGGGGATTTAGATCTCGACTATATGTATATATTTATATACATAAATACATACAAACAAACGAGTTTCAACTTACAAATGGACTATTTACCAGTACTTTTTTATCTGGTGCATAGTTTCATCCCTTTAGATATTGAATTTTGTATTTTGGTTTAGATTTCGGAATAACAGTTCGCAAGAGGAAGTTCAGTTTGGTTTCAGCCGAATTGTATCTGACCATTTAGGTTCTAAGGTGTGAGGATGTTCTCCTTACCGATGACAGTTCTTTAAACAATAATAACTCATAAAGTGAAAACATTACAATTCCTTTTACCTTTACGGCAGTCGGGTAAAAAATGATAATAACACTTAATATGAAACTAATCGGTATCTTTTAATAAAAAGGGCCACATGGTATTTAAAACATTTTTTTTTATAAAAACTTTACTTTTGTCAGAAAATTAATAAGCTTCTGTTAATTTCCTTATTTCATCTTTCAACTTTCTATTTTTGTGTTACATCTACACCGAAAATGACCAAAACAGTTACTTTTCAATAGAATCTGGCTATAACTGGTAATAATTTATAGTGATGTAGTACATAAGTATGGAGTGTGGTGAGCTGGTGGGTGACCAGGAGTAAGGATGGGCGCGCTGACAAATGACCTACATCCGGCCTCGCCCGCCGCTCCTTCGCAGATTCCAGCTTCCATTATTCCACGCACCGGTTCAATTTTATCATCATTGTCGCATTGCTAGGATTTAATCCGCTTGGATGATTCCTTATTTTATACCTACGGAATAACTTTATGAAAAACCTTGTGCACGTTAAAAAGTTGCTGTTGATAAACCGTTATTAGGGTTCCGAAAGGGAACGGTAAAAAAATTGTTAATCTTTTTAATTGTGTCTGTTCCTAAAAAAGCGAAGTGAAAAATTTCAATTAAACTTAGCGGAGTAATAAAGTATCACCATTTGTTACTTTTAAACTAATTGGTGAAACGCATGAACTGATAGTTGAGAGGTTTATATTATTCTGAAGAAAATTTGCTACACAGTGATTTAACTAGCAAATTTTCACTTTAGAAACAATTATTTAATAAAAAAAAATTGGAAACTTTAAAATCTTGAATAAATATTTACCTAGGACGATTAATAAATAACCGGATTCACTTTTAAATATATAAAAAATAATATATGTAGCTGCAAAAACACTTACTGAAATAAATGAGTAACAGATAATAGATGAAAAGGAGTACAATTATCGAGTACCTAAATGGAAAATAAGACAAGAAAATAAAATTAATTTTATCCGTAAGAAAATTTGACAATTAAATGTATTAAAAGATGATGCTTTAACACCGAAATTTAAATTTATTGAATATCAGCTTTTTCAAAAATATGACATAAATTGCATTGAGAAACACAATGTTGTTATCGAGACCTTAAAACAAAAACTTTAAGTTTTAGTAGAAAAATAAAAAAAATACAAAGTAATTTATCAAAAAAAAATGAAGATACACTATTTAAATTGAATCCAAAACAATTTTTTTGCTATAGAAATTCTAAAAAGACATAGTGTAGATTATGCCACGAAAAAGAAGAGAATATTCATTATATTATATACATGAATATGTACACATAGGCTTGTACCTACCTACCGTCAATTTATACTAACGAATGAAAGTGTCGGAGGAAAACCAAATAAAAGTGTTGCATTTCATAATATTTTTATTTTTTTAATGTTTATTAGTAGGTTTTATTTTATTAATTTCTTCTTTGCTCATTTCCGTACCAACTTTTCTTTACACATTAACCATAAGAATGTGTCATGTAATAGTCAGAACACATGTCATGTTCACTTAAGAGACGATATTTCTGCAAATAAAATAAAACAATCATGCTGTTAACTAAAACAATTATAAATTTAAAAATAACATAAATTTAAATCATACGTTTAGGGATACGGATGATCCTGATGAGAATATTTCACAATATCGGCTGAACCACTGACCCGTTCTCGATGAAACTTAGCAGTGTGACAATTTGTACCTTGGGGAACGTCAGGGGTTACCTAAAAATGTCAAGTCTGAGTCGGATAAGCGTACAGATTTTCTGGATTATGTAAAAGGGAATTTTTCTAACGCAGGGATAACCAAAACTACAGCAAACTAGGAAGTTAATATGGATAGGCACCATAATCTAGGAAGAGTTGCCGTAGGAATCTAACGCCGATAACCGAATTAAGCACGGACGGTGCCACTGGCGAAAGCTATTTATAAATTAATTATAATACTTTTCATAGATAGGCCGACAAATAAAGTGTAACCTAACCTACAATTTCTGCTAGCACAATGATCTTCGAAATTTGAAAGTAGTCTTCTAAGTTCTACTTAAAACTACCATTACTACTTTTTCGCCATCTTAAATTGCCGTCCAGGAATCGTACCTTACCTGCTTGCTTATGTGAAGCAGGATGTTCCGAATCCGTCTCTTAGCTGAGCTTGATCAATCTGCAAGTCTAAAGTACCTTTTAAATGCATCTTGTCGGAAGCCGGAGCTGTTTCGAATTTATAAAAAGGTTGGACCAAACAGTTGCAGGTGCTAAAACTAATGATAAATACCCATAGTTAAGTAAATAATATAAAATATATAGTATTTAATTGGTTTTGTTTTTTTGTCCCAGAGTTTAACTAAGCAAATCTGGAAACCCTAATAATGTAGCTAACAACTCTTGACAAGTGTGCATTTTGGCGGTATAAATCGAAGAAATCGTTATTACCTAACCAAAAAACAGAGTACAGCTTAGTATAATTAACTACATATATAAAAAAAGTTCCTTAATTAGTCGGGTAACTTTCTTTCGGGTACCTTTTTTATGTCCATTTTCGCCACTGAGCACACTTGTCTAGGAGGTTTGAGTTAGTTATTTTCGCTACCTTTTTCTGGTTAACACACCAAGTCATCAAGCACGGGTTAAAACATGTTGTGCATTCCTCTACTTCAAAAAGGCCTTTGTCCCGCTAGGAGTTATCCATTTGTGTAATGTTAATTTTCGGATAGCCCCTTATCATATGGAGGTTTAGGAATTTAAGGAAATCATTTGAATACGCCCCAGTAGTTCTTCAGAGAGTCAGAACAAAGACACATCTGCTATGCCTATTTCTTTTTCTTCTTATCCTTTTCTTTTTTATTATTATCTTTGCCCTCTTCTTCTTTTTGTACCTTTTCCGCACCCTGTCCGTGCTTGTCTTTGTCACTATGCGATTTATCTTCCTTGTGGTTTTTTACGGAGTATTTGGCCTCTGGTGTGGAGTACCCGGCTGCTGGTGCGAAGTACTCGGGGTCTGTTGCCTCTGAGGAGGTATTTCTCCAGGGTGTGGCCCATGGTGTGGCCCAGCGTGTGGCCCAGGGTGTGGCTCAGGGTATAGCCTAGCTCTCTCTGTATCCTCCCAGCAGATGCAGTTAGTGCAACCGCATCTGTGCACCCCAAATCCTGTTGCTTCTGGTTGAATCCCCCTGAGAAAAGAATAATCATACTTTATATTTTGCTCATCATTATGTTTTGGCTTGCAAGGTTTTCTGAGAAAACTCTTTTTTAAATTGAATTCCTCGCAGGTGCGCTCTATAACTCTATAATAATCAAATATGTGTAAAATACCCACCTCACCTTAGATATTTCAAGGACAAATACATCATTAACCGATATAAGAATTATGTCCGGCCGATGCGACGTGATCGATTTAACCGCGTGGTTTCATGCGTACCAATTATCAAGTACATAATTCATTTACTGTCATTTATTATTTTTCGAGCTTATTAATGTTTTTGATAACCTTTGACTTTGAATTTGAACTTGATATTTCAAAATAAACATATCTAAACAAAAAAAAAAACGGGTTGTATCCCGGGAGTACCGGCAGAAGTGAAAACTTGAATATTAACTATTTATTTTTTCCTATACTAGCTATTTACTTCCCATCACTTCGTATACATATTAATTTATTATAAATAATAATGTTTGTTTATTTACTTTTTTGACGTAGTATATTTGACATCTCAATCTGTCATAGAATTAAAATCCCATATCCAACCTCCATGTACTACTCATAATCGCCATATACTAAAAATAAAAACTAACCTAATGTAAATAAAGGTCACGTGTCCTAACGCGAATGACATCTTACGAATTTTTGATCAGGACACGTGACCTGACGCGAGTTTAACAGTTTTTACCCATCACAAAAAAAGTGCACAGCGCCGCTAAAGAAGTTTTCACTACAAAAAAGGTTTATTCAAAACCTCAATTCCATTTTGAAATCCCTATTCAACAGGTACCCATACATTCATTTCAATGTACAATGTAGTACGTAAGTATGTAAAATGAAAATCTTGGTGAGATCTATCACTTCTGTGAAGAAACTACTAGTCTACGATCAAAAGTTACGGAGATAAAGCCGTTTTTAGTTTGACAGCTGTCATCCGAAATAAAGATTTTGATGAGATCTACCACTTCTGTAAAGAAATTACTAATCTTTAATTTATAGTTTCGGAGATGAAGCCGTTTCTTGTTTGACAGCAGTCATCCGAAATGAAGATCTTGATGAGAATTATCACTTCTGTAAAGAAACTACTAGTCTAGGATCAAAAGTTACGGAGATAAAGCCATTTCTAGTTTGACAGCTGTCATCCGAAATGAAGATTTAGATGAAATCTATCACTTCTGTAAAGAAAAATTTTGTAAAAGCAAGCAAATTTTACGAGCAAGTGTGATAAGAAACTAACTAAACGGAAAAAAAAGTGCACAATAGGCGCGGCATTATGGTTTCCGTCTTGCGAATTTTTATGGCGTGGCATTATGGCTTCCGTCTGACGAATTTTTAGATCAGCCTGGCGCGAGTTTATCATTTTTTACCCATCACAAATAATAATGTTTGTTTATTTACTTTTTTGACGTAGTATATTTGACATCTCAATCTGTCATAGCCTAATGTAAATAAATCTGACGCGCGTTCCGTCTTACGAATTTTATATGAATTATCGATCAGGACACGTGACCTGACGCGAGTTTAACCATTTTTGCCCGCCACAAAAAAGTACACAAAGCCGCTAAAGAAGTTTTCACTTCAAAAAAAAACTAAAAATTACCAAGGAGCTACACTAAAAATTTCAAGTCTCTTTCACCTCTGGTTCGCTAAATACACACGCTAAACATTATCAGTCAATCAGTAACATAACGACGGTGTTCTATTGAATAACATACCTATATAATATTTTTTTTTGAACTGTCCATGCAGTTGGCTGTTAGCCATTACTGCTTCACCGGGCTTTTTGGGGCGGCCGGGCTCAGCCAATATAGCGCCCAGCGCTCAAGGGCTCCGGGGGGAGCCTCGGCTTAGGTTGTCGCCTTCGGGGGCGACCCTTCGACCGG